>OY728155.1:62572870-67372870 GCA_963277665.1 Viscum album | reverse complement strand
TGAGGATGAAACATACGCCACTTGTGCTGGCGGCAGACCCAACATAACTTTCCCAGAATCCACCATCTTTTTTAGGAGATCCTTGAAGATGAAGCATTTCTAGATGGTGTTTCCTAGTATCTGGTGATAAGAAAAATAATTTGGATGCTCTTTGAGACCCAATTCATTGACTCTATTTGGCTCCGGCAGCTGGAGCAAGTTACAATTCATAGCGGCTATGAAATAGTTGTGGAACTGGTCATCTCAAAATGAGTAGAATTTATTTCTTCATTCTTCAAACTAATTTATTTTAGCACCCCATTTCTCATATTTCCAAGGTAGGAGTGGTTGTCAGCATCCAGGGGGTCCCACACTGTTCGTTGGAGGCCTTACAACTGGAGATGGTGTCGGGGGTGGCTTAAGCGTGATAAGAACTACTTTATCTTTTCCTGCTAATTTTCCTAGGGATGATGAGGGCACTTGGGACTTGAGATTAGTCCATTTCTAGGAGTATTATATGCTTTGGGAAATGGTAGAGAAATCTATAAACCAACTTGTGTACTTCACTAGGATGAGTGGTGTTCGTAATTCATCGCAAAGATTGTCGATGCACATAGTGAGCATTTCATCCTAGGGGAGTGGTCGGTTCAAGGAATAGGTTAGACCTTTCTATCTGGTAATGAATTCTGATACTCTTTCATTTTCTTTCTTCTTTCAGTTCATGATATCATTTACCGTTGTCTTGGGTAGCGTTGAACTGAACTGGAAGAGAAACTGTCTCCGGAGGTCCTCCTAGCCTGTTATAAAGTTAGTTGGAAAACTAGTATACCATACGAAGGCCGATACCTACAGGGTTCACATGAAGCACCTGAGTTTTACTACTTCTTTCCACTCTATAGTTCCCTTTATGGGGTCACAATAAGAGGCATAATGCATTAAATGTAGGGGGAATACCTTCTAACGTTCTGTAGGGGGAACACATCCAGTGAGGTAGCTCCCTTGATGTGGCTTAACATTAATTCACCTGAGCTCTTTCATTTCTTCCTCCTGGTTAGTGAAACTTTCCTCGAGAGTGAGGGACACATTCTCATGGGGAGGAGAACGTGAATAATAGATTACCTTGGATTTATTCTTTTTTTTTTGGGTTTTGAATGGGAGGTAATGGCAGATTACTTGAGGGGGTGCCCAAATTTAGGACCACTCTCTAGTTTTGGGTATGCACACCATTAGGCTCAATGTGGGATGCATCTGGGATGGAACCATCTTCCTTTTCTTCCTCTTCCTATGTGACATTTTTTGTGAGATCCATGGGGTTAAAGTTTACCACATTTACTGATACATACCGCATTGGGGGTGATGTACCCAGTGCCGAATGGCAGGAAGGATTTATGTATTTCTTGTTGGACTTTCTCCTTCTATTCCATAATATTATTCTTGTTTCTTGGAAAATATTGACCCAAAGGGAGCCCTGGTCAGACCTCGTAACACGCCTTTGTCTCAGAGGGTGCGATCCACAAGAAGGGTGGAACATGTGACTCCTCTTCCCATCATTCTTCCTAAATAGGAGAAGATAGACATTCTTTGTGCGAGGAATTGAGGTAAAAATTCCCCTATCCCTACAGGCTGGGGTTGTTCTTGTTCTTCCATTGATTCACTACAACCTATATTTTTTGGTCTTACAGGGGAATTTTGATTTAAAAATTCCCCCAGCCCTATGGGTTGGGGTTGTTCCTGCATTGCGGCAGTAGCTGCCGCTATTTCCACCTTTTCAATTTCACATCCTCCTGCATGGGTGTGAGACAAGTATGGAATTTGGCCTGCATGAAGTCTATGGTCTTTTAAATACATGATCACTACTTTATGGTTGGCTTCCCTTAGGTAGGAAGCCTACTGGATGTTCTTGGTTTCCTGACTCAGAAGTTTTCCGATGGCTTGATCTCTTTGGTCTTGATGCTCTTGAGACTTACTCCGGGCTGGTTTTTGTTGAGTATACCATATTTCTTAAGTAGGGGTTTCATTTGATTGATGCCTTTGGGTGATTAAATTACAATATTTCATTTCCAATGGGGTCTGCTGGATGAGATGAGGGGTGAAGTGTAGAGCTCCATGTTCTCCCCATCCCCAAATGTGAACTCCAGTTAGGGAGTCACCAATGAGGTGACATAACTTGTGCATTGTATGGAGGCAATCCAGTTAAAGGTTTTTCCTTCGACTTTATGATCATGGATGCCGTAAGGATGGGAGGGACTCCATGTCGATTAGACGGCGAAGCTCCTCTAACGTGTTGACATGGTCCACATACCCTTCATAGGGTAGTAATTTGTCTTTCAACTGACGAAGATTCATCCATATATTGAGGCGAATGTCATGCATACATGCCCCATAAAACTCTCCTAGTATGTCGAAGTGAGATGTGGTCATAGGCCAATACATCACTAGTATATTATCCTTAGTTAGTTGTCTTATCACAAGAAACATATCCTATTGTTATTCTTCTAGGGGTTCCTCTAATTGATATGCCTAACTTGATTGATTCTTAATAATTTCATTCCAAGAAACTAGGCAGGTGGGAGCTTTGTTGAAATGCGGATGATGCGGGGGGTGTCTCATAAAATGAGTATGACCCCAGGACATCCTCTAGTTGAGGAAGGATATCAATCGTTATAGATGGAGTTCCTGACATGTCTGACTCCATCTTTCCAAGAACCTTAACATAGGAGGGCTTTCTCTCATTTGTTCCAGAAAGGGGTGGACCTTCTTTCCAGTATGAATTTTTGTTGCGGGGAGGACCTTTGCAATTGGTGATGTAATGGTGAGGGATACTATTGCAACTTAATGCCTGACCGCAGGAAATTTATTTACAGCATATACCCTGGGGATGACCTTTAGGGAGGGCTATAGTGATGGGATGACCTTCTTGCTACTTGATGTCATTGAGGGGAGGACAATCTCGATGACCGATGTGATGGAGAGGACTACTATCACGACTTGATACCTGAATGCAGGGAGAATTTATGCGGTGCACATCCTGGGAGGGCCTTCAGGATGTACTACAATGAGGGGAGTACCTTCTCATTTCTTGACTTTACTATGGGTAGGGACTTCATAGAAACTACCATTGCGAGGAGGGCCTTCATAATGATTATCATAATGGTGAGGACTACCATTAGGAATTGATGTTCGAATATAGGGAGAAGCATATCCATAGTGTATACCCTAGGGAGGACCACCAGGGAAGACAACATCAAGGGGAGGAACTTCTTACTGTCTGATTTCCAGGTCGAGGGGAAGGCTACCTCGACACGCATCAGGAGATAAGCTCTTGTGATCAATCATTCCTGGCCCATGGAGTGAGACCCTATGGGTGCTCTGCGGAGGACCTTCAGAGCTGCTGATAGAAACATTGCGGGGAGGGCCTTCACCACTACTACTTCCACTTCCATAATTTAGTAATAGACTGAAAGTGTCTTGAGCCTTTATTGATATATGTTTGAGGGTTTCAAGAACCCCAGCTTCCAGCATAACATGATCATATATATTCTCTTTATTTTCTAGTTGCCTTTTCAACATTTTATTTTTGAGCACTCTCTTATGAGTAAATGGGTACATCTTCTATTGATAACAACCTTCATATATAGGTCCCTATCTTGTTGGGTCCTATGATGCCACCAGGATATGCTGATGGACATACTGAGTTTTGGAAGGGTTATATGCCTACCCTAGAGAGGCTACCATGTTGGACCAACATCCCCCAGTTGGAATGTGAGTTTGTTCCTGATCTAGTTGTCTGTGTATCACGGGATATTACCATCGACCCTCCTAGATTGGAGAAAGAATGCATGATTGATCTGAAATGACTGACCCATTTTGTGAGTAAGTCATTCCATTTGAGGAAATCATGTCATGGGACCTATTTCTTGCCTTTGACATTGATGCAATAATGTCTTGTCATGTTTGGATGATATGGTATGGGATCGACGTCTGATCTTCCATCATTTCTAGGATGTGCTGATATATATCTTTGGCTAGAATGGGTATGAAGGCCCATTACAATATCGGAGTAGGAGTTTGTGCCTACTATGGTCCTCCATGAGTTGCCAGTAAATACTGGCAATTCTCCTGTAGCGGGATAGAGGAATGAGTCTACCACCAGTTTTCTTATCCAAATTCCACCATATTTGACTGGTGGGCTTTATATTCACGAGCGAGGATTTTAACCTACTCTCTAGCCACTGTATTTGTCTCACAGGATTTGTATACATCCACTGGAATTTAACTCTGGTCATATTTTCTTGCCGCCCTATTTGAATTGCGGGCTTGATATGCATCAGTAGTTATTTGTGCCTACATATAGATAGTTTTTGTCCTATTTGGTTTATGGGATTGTTGTGCATTGGCAGGAATCTATATCTGCCTGTAGTTTTCCACTCTGTTTACACGACAAGACTAGTGAGCACTAGCAGGAATGTGCATATGCTCGTATTGTGCCACCCTATTTCTATGGTGGGCTTGAGTGGAGGGGGAAGAGTCGTATGTCTGTCCATTGAATGTCGCCGCCTTAGTACAGTGGAGTTTCTCCTCAGGAACCAAGGTGATAGCTTATTTCTGATTATATATTCTCCACCCTTGGAGGACATCCCGAGGGACCCAGGTCTCCTAAACATTAGCAGGTTTCCTCGGCATAAGTTCCTCTTCAACGTATGGAGGCTTGGTCGTCCGATGTCGATGACGACGTTCTCTAGCGAGGGCCCATGAGTAGGACCCCTTTTGAGTTAAGATGAAGTTATTAGCATCGACTTCATCTACCTCCCTAAGATAAGGGAGGTAGTCATTGTCACATTATGTGGAAAGGCTCCCAAAACAGTTTGATATGACAACTGGGGCTGCCTTGTGTTGGAGTACCAGACGTGGATGAGGAGGCAGCTGGCGATCCTTTACAGACTGGAGGGCTTATCTCGCGGCCTCCATCGTGGGGAGAGTACTGTTTCAATGGTACTCTTTGATCAGCATGTTGGATACCCAACGTTGAAGATGATAGGTAGGCGAGGGGGTCTTGTTCTTCATTGGGTTCCCAGCTGCCTGTGGGACTGCTGATGTGTGTGTTTACATCGGTCATCAGGATGTCATTTGGATTGAAGGTTTTTCTGTGGGAAACTACAACATACATATATGAAATACAAACCACAAAACCTCGTAAAAATAGCCTTCCCTTAAACATATTCATATCTGGAAATTCAGTTTGGCCCCCTTCCCCCCTATTTTATTGTTGTGGGGAAAAGGGGCTTGAGTAGGGTAAGACCGCCACCTTGGTTAAGGATTCATGTTGGGTCCACCATTTTTGTTTCACCTCTGAGGTGGCGCATTTCACGTGTACAGGGGTGAACAAAATGTTCCAACATGAAATATCCTTTTGTGTCTTTTATCATTGAGGTATAACCACCACCTTGTTTAAGGATTCATGGTGGGTTCACCATTTTTGTTTCATCTACGAGGTGGTGCGTTTCGGGTGATGAGAAAATGGTCCGACGAGAATCACCACCCATCTCTTTTTCCAGAGATGATTTCTTGTCAAATTCACCATTTCTTTTGTTTCAACCCATTCTATGTCATTATCCTTTAAAGGAAGGTTTTGTTAACCTCTTGGGGACTGGGTAATTCACCCCTTTCGTATTGCGAAAGAGATTCCACAATCAGATGGTCCCAGCGGGTGATTTCATGGAGTTAAGTACTTGTGAAACCAACCCTCCTTGGATATAACTTCCTCAGATGGTCTCCAATGGATTTATTTGTGGATCCAAAAACACCCAACGACCCTAATATCCATGATTAATGGACCTGATTTCCAAAGGCAGGCGCTCGTTGAACAATGGTTTATACAACAACACTTAAGGACTCCATTGGTCGAGAGGATGGGAATTCAAGCTCACCACACCCCTTTTGGGGGAATTATTGCCTATTCTAGGACTCTCTTATAGATTTAAGTCATGTTCATTTGTTTGTGAATCCTTGGTTCATTCCCAAATAGTGTGTCTATGGGATACCCCTGATTTGAAAGATTGTTATAAGCATTTATGGATTTGATGATATAGAGGTGATGCTGAATTGAGCCATACAATAAGGTGCTCTGAAGATTATCGTCATCGAGGGGGGAATAAAGGTGACTTGATGTTGGGATAAAACCCATAAAATGGTTTTACTACGTATCCTTGAGAGATAAATCAGAACCCACGTAGTTTGGAATGGCTGGGGCTTACGCATGGACGCTTCCCATTTGGGGAGACATCATTGGGTGAACCCTTTTCGTTGGGAACCATTTTGAGATCGGGCCTTAAAGTAGGCATCCTACATATCCTGGTTTGATTAGGAATTAGAATTCTCATAGTTTAGATTGGCTAGGTCTTACACATATAATCTTCCCATTTACGAATACATGATTAGGTGAACCCTTTTGGATGGAAACCCTTTTGAGCTTGAGCCTTCAAGTAGGCATCCTACATATCCTGGTTTGATCAGGAATCAGAGTTCTCATAGTTCAAATTGGCTGGGGCTTATTCATGGAAGCTGCCCATTTACGAAGACATGATTGGGTGAACCCTTTTGGATGGGCACCCTATTGAGATCAGGACTTCAAGTAGGCTTCCTACATATCTTGGTTTGATATGGAATCAGAGTTCTCATAGTTTAGATTAGCTGGGGATTATGCATGGAAGCTTCCCATTTATGAAGACATGATTGGGTGAAACCTTTTGGATGGGAAGCCTTTTGAGCTCGGGCCTTCAAGCAGAAGTCCTACATATCATAGTTTGTTCAAGAATTAGAGTTCTCGTAGTTCATATTGGCTGGGGCTTACGCATGGAATCTTCCCATTTATGAAGACATGATTGGGTGAAACCATTTGGATGAGCACCCTTTTGAGCTCGGGCCTTCAAGTAGGCATGCTACGTATCCTGGTTTGATCAAGAATCAGAGTTCTCATAGTTCATATTTATGTGAATGTTTTAATCGTCATAAATCTCTAAGACCACGTGTGTCATGTTCAGTGTAAGAAACAAGTGGATGTGAGAGATCCAACCAAACACAATCTTCCTCTCCTATAGGTGGAAGAGGGAGAGCCTGCGATGGATGAGGTCAGGGCAACAGTGGGTGAGGGCACAAAGCGATGAGCCTTTCAATGTGAAATGACATTACAGGTTATGCGACTCGGTCTTAAAAGATCGAGGACTTACCTCAGTGGGAGTTCCCTAGAATGCATTCTGGTAAGGGGAGGAGTTTTGTCCTCATTAAAGGGGGGAGATAACATAACCCCTTTGACTAATAATCATTTTTCATTGAACGGAAGTGCAGGTGATCACCCTTAATCCCTAGAATGGGCAAGTTCACATTGGTGTCCCAAGGTTGGACTCTGGTTTACCATGGAAATGTAGACCCACAAACATCCCTGGAGCCCGAATCATTGTGGAGAGATCCTTCATGACTCAACTTACCATGGGTATGTAAACTCAAAGGGGCATACTGATGCACCCGATGGCCTAATGATACGGGTCTGATGGATTTGGAGGAGGCTTTGTACTGATTCCATAGGACTGGTTTGCGGAGGGACTATGAAGGACTGGATGGTAATGGAGGGGCGAGATTGGAACTGGAGGAAATAATACCCAAAACACCCCATTCCATGTACTGATTTCTTATGTTGGATGGGGGAATCTCCGCATACCGAAGAGGTATGTGGGTGAAGGGGTCATCCGTGTACTAAATGTGGTACACATGCATGGGTATAGACCACCGCGCACCACAGTGGCACGTGGTCCATCATGCCACTTTGGGTTTAATCCATGTACTGATGTAGTACATGATACTGGGGTAAATCCACACAATGATACACTACACAAATCACCATTTTGAAGGAGGGTCTGGGGGATTATCATTCACAGGGATTTTGTGACGTCCCGGACCCGGCTGCCCCTCAACCCGAGCCCTGAGCCCAGTTGGCCACATGACCCCTAGCTCGTCTCCCCATAGGCCAGGGGATGCCAACTAGCAGTGGGGGTGTAATGGTAAGTCAGTGGGGAGACTGTACCCCCATGTCAGAGTACACAAAAGAAATAGCATAAAAGTAATACAAATAGCAGAAACACAACCAATGGATAACAGGAGAAATAGGGAAAACATACAAACCAAACAATGGAAGTAAGGAAAACCCTGATAAGTATACAAAAGCCACACAGGTAGTGTTTGATACAAAATGGATGCATGGCATGCTAACAAAATGGGAAAGATGGAAAGAATGCTATAAAGTAATACAAAAAGAGAAAAATAGTCCATGCGCATCTCTATCCAAGCTCGATCCTCCGCTCCGGATATCCATATAGAATGTATATAAGTCAACAACCTGAAGCTGGGCCATTTCCCCAACTAGTACCTACAGTAGTGAAGTCTACAAAGGTGCCAAGGAGGGCGCCCGGGTAGGGTGTGAGACAAGTCTCAGTAGGCCACCACCAACGATGTCTACATGTAATCCAAAAAGGTGTTCTCATGTAACAACGAGTAATATACTGCAAGTAATTAAAACAAAGTAAAATAAAAAACCTCCCACTCAGGTTCTGGAAGGATACCTAGTGGGTCTACCTGCTTCATCTCATGGCTGGAAATCTAAACAAACACCAGAGGTATATAGGTTATCACTGGCATGAGGTAAACATGCCTCTCATCCACAAGTACTGCAGCTGGCGTGGGGTAGAAATGACTCCCACCCGTAAGGTTATATAGGCACGAGGTATAAATGCCTCTCGTCCTCAATCACTGTAGTTGGCATGGGGTAGAAATGCATCCCACCCGTAAGGTTATATAGGCACGAGGTATAAATGCCTCTCTTCCTCAATCATTGAGATTTACCTAGCATGGGGTAAGAATGCCTCCCTCCCACACACGGGTTGTCACAAGCATGTTAACACAACAAGAATAACCATTCACATCACAATATATAAGGCAAAGCATCTTATATCATTGTTGGTGCCAAAATATTTCACGCAAATAAGGGACAGAAAAGAAGCCCTGCGCGCTGCCTCGCGAATCTCTGATGCGAAGCACCCCCCATCGCGACCGCCGCAAAGCACCGAAGGCAGTAACGCTTTGCGAACGCCATGACATTCGCGAGCCCTCCGCGAAGCACTGGAGGTGTTAACGCTCCGCGAACGCCTTGACATTCGCGAGCCCGCCACGAAGTCCGTGAGGTGGTACCGCTCTGCGAATGCCCTGACGTTCGTGAGCCCGCCGCGAAGCACCTTCCGCCCCTTCGCGTCGCGTGAGTTCGACTTCGTGGTGCCCCTTGCCTATAAATACTGGGTTCCCCCTGAGCCTAAGGGATGGACGATCCGACCTTTCGGCTTCTCAGCTCCCGAATCGCGAAGCACCCTTTGCCCCCGGGAATCATGAGCTCTGCGAGGTACTTCTACTTCGCGAGATGACTTCGACCTATCTCTTCTTGAGCCCCTCTTCCGAGAGGGATGCCCTTTGCGAATCCTAAGGGCATTCACGAAGGAAGGGGATTCCCAAGGGAACCCGGGCATCCGTGGAGCATTTATTCTTCGCGAAACACCCATCCGGTACTAGTGATCGACATGCCAAGGCAGGGTCGCTGTACATCGCGAAGAACACTGCTTCTCAACACCTTGCTTTGTGAGGCCCCTCTGCTTCGCGAGGTAGTGATCCACGAATACTACTCCACTTCGCGAAGCACCTCCCAGTCACACCCCTACCCCATGCTAAGGACGAGGCACTCCACTTCGTGAAGCATACTCCTTTTCTTGGAAATTCCTCCTCCTGTGCGAACCTCCAGGTTTGCACGATGTGATTTCCAAATCCCATGGACAACACCACCCGTAGCGTTACTTCGCCTAATGCTTCTTTTCATAGGCACGATAATGGCTATTGCTTATTCGCATAGCCATGCTAACGTGGACCCCTCGATGGTTCGCTCCACGACCCCCCTTTACCATGGCCTTGCCAGTACCTTCCCTCCCCAAGGAACAGAGGGTATCCGTTTTGTAAGTCCTAGGGGTGTGGAGTAAACCCACCTCGTCCGAGCTGTAGGACGTTAAATTGCCAAGCACCTCGTCCTCAACAGATGATGTTAAACTGTGATCTGACCCCGTGCCTCACACACAGGGTCCCCCCAGCTCGGACATTTTTTACGCCACTCGTCTCCATAGAGACAGGGTCACCCCCTTCACAAGAGATGATATCCTTCTTCTTGGAGTAGCGTATGTCCATGGGAGAAGGGAAACCACCCCGGTATAAGCCCCAAGCCTCTATTGCGGAAGGTATCACCCATGCACCTCCGCACCTCCCCACTGCCAAGGCCAGTGGAGGGCACGATAGGGAACGAGGAACCTTCCATATTTGGTCCCAAATACCTCTCCCGTCGTGCTTTGTTGCACTTAGGGCCTCCATCCTAGAGTAATTCCCAGCACCATGGGCCACCCAACGCGTAAGCCCCTCTTCGTTTCTCATGGGCGCACCCTTCAAGACGTGATTGTCAGGTCCCTACCGCCTCTTGTTTCTCACACCGAGCACGACTCACGTGGGATTAGAGTAAGCATTGGCCATGACAACACCCCGTCCAGCATGACGTTAAATTGTGTGCCGTCTAGCATGACGTTAAACTGTATGCCCCCTCGTCCGACACGACGTTAAACTGCACATCTATTTGAACTACGAGGTCTTTGATCCATGTCAAGGTATGGTACATCGGAAGCCTCCATGAGGTTCAAGCCCACCACTCGTCATTTCTTCACGTCAGGTTCCACCCTCGTCCAGCATGACGTTAAACTGCATTCCAGTCTGACGGCAAGCCATTTTGACCAACCCGAACTACGAGGACTTTGATCCATGTCAAGACATGGTACGTAGGAAGCCTCCCTGAGGTTCAAGCCCATCTCCCATCGGACCAAGGTCCCTTCTTCACGTTGGTTCTCCAACACCCACCGCCATTCCCGAACTACGAGGACTTTGATCCATGTCAATGCATGGTACGTAGGAAGCCTCACGAGGTTCAAGCCCACCCCTAGTGGAATTCCGGGTTCACCTTCACGTTGGTTCGCCGACGAAGCCCCCTTTGAACTACGAGGTCTTTGATCCATGTCAAGGCATTGTACGTAGGAAGCCTCCCAGAGGTTCAAGCCCACCACCTGTTGGTCACTCTGACCTTCTTCACGTCAGGTCACCAGCACCTGGGCAGCCTAGTGTGTAAGCCCTGCACCATCCGGACCAAGGTCCTCATTCGCGTCGGTTTGCCGACACACCATTCCCGAACTACGAGGACTTTGATCCATGTCAAGGAATGGTATGTAGGAAGCCTCCATAAGGTTCAATCCCATCACCCAGTCGTTCCGACCCCATTCACTTCGGTTCACCCCGTTCCGCATGACGTTAAACTATATTCCACATTCCACCTGAACTACGGGGACTCTGATCCATGTCAAGGAATGGTACATAGGAAGCCTCCACGAGGTTCAAGCCCACCACAAGTGGACCCCCGGGTTCACCTCCACATCGGTTCGTTGACGATGCCCATAGGGCCAAGGTCCACCTTCACGTCGGCTCGCCGGAACCACCCTGAACTACGCGGACTTTGATTCCCTGCCACATGGATACGTAGGAGGTCTCTTCGAGGCTCAAGCCCAATCTTACTGTCACCCTTGTGATAGTACCATCTGAGTCCCCCTCCGCTTCATCCATCCATCCGTCATCCACCCGGATTCTCACCCGGACCACCATATCCCGGCGAGACCATGCCATCCCTCTCCTCTTCACCACATTTAGGAAGCCGCCCACAGGGTGGCCCCGATATCGGCACCCCTTCAAGGAAAATTTGTCAATCTGATCCACTCCAGCTAGTGTTTTGATCAGGCCGATCCAACTCCGCTGAACGTTAAACTTGCGACCTACCTCGTGATAAACATGAGATGCCTAAGGAAAACATAAGATGGCATGCCCTTGGCGTAACCGTCTCCGCTGGACGTTAAAACTGCGGCATACCCTGTGTCAAACATAGGAAGCTGAGAAAAAACTTAGATATATGCCTATGACATATGATTCCCCGTGCTTGATGTGGGATGCCTCGGGCTCCCATTCCCTCGAGAAGCCCTATGACAAGGGAAAAAAGATAGACACGCTAGTTCCCCAGCATTCAGACACACTACTGATGCCTCGACGTGACTACTCCTCCAACTGAAGGTTGCTGCCCTGACCAGACCCTTTGGAATGTCCTGACATAAGCAGTGTAATTAACCAGCATCCATGGAAACATGGCACTGGGAAGAGTTTCACGAACAACGTATTAAATCTTTGAGGGAGACCCGGACTAGGTGAAGAGTTCCGAGGAGGAATCCATGAAAGGAAGAACCGACATCCCATCATCCTGATTTCGATCAAGGAGTAGAAGTCCCTAAATAAGGAGCGAATGCCGCCCGCCCTTGGAAAGCAGGAATGCGGTGCAACAGCTGCGCGTCCTCCACAGACGGATGTGTGCTCCCCAGCGAAAGCGTCAGAAATAGAAATGGTGGACCCGACGTGAACTTCTTCTCCTCAATATGGAGATTAGTAGTGTTTGAGACACCAGTAGATTAACGTGTCACCAGATCTAGATATCCAGCACCGGGTCCCGCCAAGCAAATAGCGGGCCTGGCGTGAAACTCACTGGAAGTTGGGGTAGCAGAACGAGGGGCATTCCGCTCTAAAACGTGTTGGCGTGGATCCCTCTTACCGACGTGGAGAATGGAATGACGCTGGGGCACTGGTTGTCAATCCTTTTTCTCGCAGTGCGGATGAGTTGATCTATCTGTTTCCCAGGAACCAGGTTGTTATTATGGAGACACGATCACCGCCCTCTCGCCTACGCAGGGGTAGGGGCAATACCGGCACAGCCACCCCGCATGGCTCCGCTGCCGCCACGACGGCCTCTACATCCATGAATACGGGGCGCCCACGTCCCCTCTCCCCGTCATAGATCATCCAACGAAGGGTGATCAACAACCTTGTATGTAGGTATGAGGAGGAAGGGGTCATCCCAACTTGGGATATGGCCCACCTGGACCTGGAGGCATCCAGGCCCCGCCGTCAACGCCGCCCTCAAAGGCCACGCAGAGAGCCCCTGCTCCCCACCCCAACGTTCAATCGTTTCGGGAGCCTGTCCCCAGAACACCTCGACGACTCCTCACCTTACACTGATGAGGTGGGTGATGTCCGGATCGGCCCGCTCAGAGTCCCAATTCAGGGGCTCTAGGAAAGGGGTCCCATCCGGATGTGTCAGCACCGCTGACCGGCTTCGCCAGAAGAGCAGGTAGGCTATGCCCCTGCACCACCTGCGCCAGCCCGTCTAACCCGGTGTCAGCGTCAGGCCCGAGCTGAGGATGTTCGTCAAGGGGAGTCGACATCAACAACTACTGTGGCCCGAGCGACCGTCTACATGCATCATGGAGTCCCTACTCACACTGAGCAGGGGACCTCCTTCACCTGATCAGGACTGAGGCTCCAACCGCCCCATGGGCAGGTCGGGTTGGCTCTCGGGGTTGCAGGCCTGAGCGGTGATCGCCCCGAACCAATTCGCGGTAATGTCACCCCGTATGGAGGGCCTCCCTGTACCACTATTCCACAGAGCGTGGGCCTCCCCCGCTCCGAAGCTCGTCACGGAGGTATGCCTCGCGCTACCCCCATCTTGAAGGAAGACCTGACCCACAGCAGTGACGCACGGCGCGAAAACCTCTCCCGCGCCCACCATACAGGGTATGGAGCCCCTCCTCCTGCCCCCGACCGTCGATGTGAAGGCACTGACCATTCGGTCCCTCTCCAATGTGGGGGTCCTCCCTACGTTCTATCTGCAACTGGCGAAGGTCATCCTCACCCCGACAACTCGAGGAGTGAAGGTCAGCCTCGCTCCGCCCGCACCGACCATGGAGGTCCTCCCCATGCTCCTGCTGGTTCCAACAGAGGTTCCGCCCACGTGGGTGCTGTCCATGGAGGCGCTCCCCATGTACCCTTTGACATTTTACCTGGTTCCCCTCATACCCCAATTATCTCAAGCGGGAACCCTCTCTGCCATGGCATCAGCGCCACCCCGAGACCACATGTTGAGGATCAACCTTGTCCCAAAAAGCCATATAGGGGCAGGAGAGTGGGTCGTCGCTGCCACAAGAAGTGTCCTGGGAAGGACCGGGTGGAGATCGAACCTGCCCGATTCTCGGACTCTGAAGCGGAATGCGACTCAACGATGGAGCCTTCTCCCCGCTCCTCCGTGTCAAGGACTGGGGAAGGGACCAGGTACGTCAGCCTCATTCTCCCAGAATGAGAGGTCCACCGGATTCCCACCTCCCTCTACAGGTACATCCAGGAGGAAGAAATTGTGGAAATGTCGTAGGTACCGACCACACAATCATCACCGTCGTCACCAGAAGCGCCCTCTACCTCTACCAGAGATCACGGGGAGCTATTTTGGGGACCAACGATGGTAGAGAAATGACGTAACCCATCGTCGGTGGCCGCAACTCCTGTGCCAGAAGCTGTGGATATCAGCCCATCGTATCGTGATATCGTGGTTAGGTCACCTCACTCTTTAGAGGATGGCCCGAAATTCGGTGGCCAGTCAGCTCGTTCGCCGTATTCTCCACCGCCAAGTTTACTGTCCCAGCAGTCTGCCTCAGTACCGCTACTGATCCCTTAGCTGCCTCTGGTTGACGAGTGGGGCAATACAAGGCCAGACCCCGAGTCCGAACCCAAGAGCTTCTAGAGCATTCTTGCAGCGGATCACTTCCCAGAGAAGTTCTGGCCGACGGTAGCGCCGAACTTTCGCGCATCAGAGTCCCTTGCCCCAGAGGAAGTGGGGTGCTTCCACCGAACCCTATGGGAGACACACTTATGCCTTCGTTACAAGCGGGTGATGTACCCCAAGGGTCGAGAGCACTTTGAAGAAATTAGAGAGCAATGCCGCCTGATCGATTTGGCCGCACTCCCTGTGGCCCAACACCCTGAGTCGCCAGGCCGTCAGAGCACCCTCCAACAAAAATGCATTCAGAGTTTCAAAGTACTTCGCATAGTCATCAGGGAAGCTACCCCCCATGTGCAAGTTCATGGCTGGGGACACTATGATACTATCCTATTCAGCCTTATCCGATGGCAGTCCGATTCGTTATGCGACATTGAGGACATGCCCTTGAGAGGGGTCGCGATCCACATGGCTGACGTAGTGGACAAGGAAGACGAGCTTGAATTTCTCGATGGAGACTTACCCCCCGAGGGAGTACCGCCACTACTGGACCCATCAGGGAGGGTTACCCGTCAGCAGAGGAACCTTCTAGGCCTCCCTGTACCCACCAAGTCGCTGGTACTAAGTCGAAATGACAGTAAGGGTAAGGATCACATCGGAACTGTCAAGCACTCCGACCCGTTCGCCTCTGTATAGAAGATGGACAAAGATCCCGAGAAGGCCGCGTTACGCCAGCAGCTTGCTGAGCAGAAGAGCCTGGTTGACGAACTCTTGGCCGAGCGCACTGTAGAGTGGCGACCCGACTATTGTGATCCCAAGCCGGGGCAGCAGGGGCAGGAACAATTCCCCCCGATGAGATGCCTCCGGGCAACCATGATCATGCTACTTCCGTAGACAGGGCAGAAGCCGGAACTTCCGGCAAGAGGGTGTGATACGTCTAGTCAAATCTTCCTGAACGACGGGGTAATATGAGGAATCCAGCCCAGCTTCCCCCAGCCGCCCCGCAGGCCGTTCCTCCAGTCGCTCCACGAGCTGCTGAAGCCATCTACTATGTCGAAGAACCCGACAACACACTTGTGATTAGGGATCCCCGTCAAGATAGGGACCCCCACCTGGATGACCTTATAGCGGCACTCATTGCCCGCCTTGAAGCATTGGAAACGCGGTAGGTGGCGGTACCACCGGATGGCAAGCCATATCCCGCATGGGTGGATGATATGCCCGCACCCCTGAGTTTTGGGAACCCCACTTTCTCGCCCTTCAACGAGACAGGGGACCCGCCGCAGCACTTGGCCCACTTTTCTTCCAGGTGTGGCCCCATGCTGGGGACTCTGACCCAGAAAGAAGCCGCCAAGCTCAGATGTTTCGTACAAACATTAGAGGGCCCCACATTCATCTAGTACAGCCAGCTCCCTATCGGATCGGTGACCGGTTGGGAGGATCTCCGCCGGCAGTTCCTATACCAATTCAGCTCCACCACATGAAAGACCAGCATCGCAGACCTCTTCAGGTGAAAACAAAGGCCTGATGAGCGAGTCGTGGACTTCATCGCCCGGTGGAAGGGACTTACATACTCCCTCGACATGCCACTGACTGAAGAGAAATTACTGAAGATGTGTGTAGGGAACGTTAAGACGGAGCTGGTTACTTCCCTGATCACCCAGAACTACCCTGGAGGGTTCCGAGATTTCTCAGATAAGGCTCAGCACCTCGAGGAGGCTCTGCAACAGGCTAGTCAGGCACGTTTTCTACCCCCTATGATCCCAAATAGGAGGGCTGACAGAGCCGAACCCGCCGCGGTGGCCCAAATAGAAGCCCCCGGGCAGTTGGAATTACTGCCAGCGACATCGGCCCCACAACTCCGTAGAGGTCATCCACCTCAAGCGTAGGCTCCTACCCAGCAGTGACCGCCTCAGGATCGACAGGTTCCCCCGCATAATGCGCCACCACCACCTAGGCGGGACAATCAGGCACCACCTTCACGGCAGGCCCCTCCGTCAGGGCCAGGCCCCCTATCCGGAAAGGAGGCACCAGACCTATTAGTTCAACAAAAATCAGGTCCCTGGATACTTTCGAAATGCTCTAGAGCAAGGGATTGTGTGCCTACCCGAGTGTAGAAGGCCGACAGAGGCGAATCTCACCGATCACCCTAACTACTGTCCTTATCATCGGATTCTGGGGCACACCCTCAAGCAATTCTATGTGTTTAAAGACTGGCTTCAAGACCAGGTCGACAACAACATAGTCAGGTTGGGCCCGGCACCAACACAAGTAGCGGGTGTCTTTGTAGGGTCAGAGATCGGTAGCGACAACGAAGGCAAGTGGCAGCAGGTTCTCAGCCATGGGTCCCAGAAATACGATGACTGGATGGCTTGAAAAATCGTCGCCCGTGCCCATGGTATCATTTTGGCCCGACTAGGTCAGTCGGAGCCTTCAGGGGAAGTAGCCAGTACCTCTGCATCGTCTTCACAGCCGACCTCTTCCCAAAAGGGAAAGCAGCAACGACGCAAGAAGAAGCAACACGCTCCACCACTTCCGTCGTCATCCCGCACTCTTGGCGACTTTATGCCCCCTGAAATGGGGATTCCTCCCAGAATCCGCCCGGTGGTGGATGACTCGTTGAGCGACAGCTAGGGGTATGCTTCAGTTAACACCGTGGAGCTGGTAAAGCCCTATATGACTACCGACGAGGGGGGATGCCAGGCAAGCCTCCCCAACGTTTCCAGCCGACATTAACGTCAGCGGAACCACAACCACGCCGGTCGTCGAGGCACGCCAGTGGGCACTTCTAGCCAGGCCGTGCATGCTACTGGGACCATACAATAGGCTCAACATAGAGCTCAGCACGCACAACCTCATCTGATGCCCTCAGTTCTACCTCCACCGCCGTTTGTGCTACTAGATCAGGCAGAGATGACTCGTTCATATCACAGTCAGTCTTTCCCGGATACAAGACAATCTCCGCCATCCGATCCTAATCCGGAGACTACTCTCCAGGCTTCAACTAGTAGGCAGCGGGATGTACCCAGCACTAGCCAACCGCCGGTTCAACCGGCAGGACCCGCTATGCCTCCAACTGCAGAACGACCTCCTGTAAGCAGAGGCTCGCGCTTGGCACGAAAGTATGATGTCTTTAAGCACCTGGACGACATTCCAGCAAGGCTTTCTATCCTTGAGGCCCTTCTCCTATCGTCTGAAATGCGCGAAGCACTTTCCGAGGCCCTAAGGAGCCCCCTTAAGTTTGAGATGGAGGTAGCAGCTATGGAAGCCTTCAACGCCGAGGCAATTGAGAACGCCGAATTCCAGGAAGTTATCTCGTTCTCCGGTGAGGATGAAGACCCTCCAATATAGGGGAATATTCACCCAATGTACATCACTGGCCACTTCAATGGCGTGGAAGTCCGCCCCTGCCTCATTGACATGGGTTCCAGGATCAACCTAATCCCGACTCGGACACTGCGAAAGCTGGGTCTTTCTAAAGATGATTTGATGCCCTCCAACCTCAGAGTCTAGGGATACGACAGGAGCGAGCAATCACCCGTCAGCAAGATCCGCCTGAAGACCCAGTTCGGTGGCCTAATTTCCAGCACCGAGTTCATAGTTGTCTCTCAGGACACCGCCTACAATGCATTGATGGGTAGGCCATGGATCCATCTGCACGCAGCGGTCCCTTCATCGTATCACCAATGCCTCAAATACTCACTCAATGGTCGAGTAGGCATGCTCCAAGGAGACACGTCTCCTTTTGCCTCTTGTGAAGCCCGCTATCTGGACGCCGATTATTACAAGAGCAAGGATAAGAAAATCCTAGTAAGTGAGCATGAACCCGCCCCGGTCACAAGTGATCCATGGGCAGGCCTTGATGACGCCTACATCTTCCCGATCCATCGATTGGAGTCCATGACCCCGGACATGGGGCAGTGTTTTGTTGTTTCGGGTACGCAAGGAAGGCATGTGCCCATGTCCAAGCGACGAAGAAAAATCACCTCGTACTCCTACACCAACCAGGCTCAGGTGATCCTGGAGCCTCCTACCCCTGTCCGGTACTGGAATACCAAGATTATGACAATGGAAATACGTCATACGTATCTCTTCCGCCGAGCTGGAATCAACCGACTCAGGACAATGCGTCACCACTGCTTCGATGTCATTAAACGTGGCCCCTTGGGCCGAAGGACAGATGGGATAGGATCGACTGCCTTCATTGCTATGGTCTCAGTGGCGAGTGGGTCTCCTGATACAATGACCACTACTACCCAAGCTGGCACCAGCTTCCCGTCAGGTTTTGATATCCCATATGAAGCCTACTTTGCGGGAAACCCCTCCACAGGTGGAGAGGAAGATCTGGAGAATACTCTCCCCACCTTTGAGGAAGGCGTCTCTACCACAGTTGATGAACTGGTACAGGTGAACCTTGGTAGCGAGGCAGATATGAGACCCACATTGATCAGTGCAGCCATGTCCCCCAAGGAGTAGCAGAGGTACGTAGACTTTCTCAAGCAACACTGTGATGTGTTTTCCTGGAGTTACAACGAGATTCCAGGACTAGATCCCCAGGTAGCCATTCACCGCCTGGGCCTCCCGTCAAACCATCGCGGGTTTAAGCAGCCTCCCAGAAAGATGCACCCTTCTCATGGTGCTATGGTTGAGGCTGAAGTTTACAAGCTTATCAAAGACAACTTCGTCAAGGAAGTCTAGTACCCCAAGTGGCTTTCCAACATTGTGCCAGTTAGGAAGAAGAATAGGTAGATCAGGGTCTGTATCGACTTCTGTTACCTCAATCGCCACTTCCCAAAGGATGAATTTCCCCTCCTGGTGACCGAGTTATTAATTGATGCCACGACTGGGTTCCAAGCTCTCTCTTTCATGGATGGGTATTTCGGGTACAACCAGATCCGAATGGCCCTCGAGGACAAGGAGTCCACTACCTTCAGGGCTCCCCAAGGTACCTTTTGTTACCAGGTTATTCCCTTCGGCCTAAAAAATGCAGGTGCCACTTATCAAAGGGCCATGCATCGTATATTTAGGCCGATTCTCGGGACGCTGGAGGAATGCTACGTGGATGACCTAGTGGTCAAATCGTGCCAACGCCAGGACCATCTCAAAGACCTTGAGAAAGTGTTCGGTATCCTCCGTTCCCGCCACCTAAAGATGAACCCGTTAAAGTGTGCCTTCGGGGTCACCTCTGGGAAGTTTCTTGGATTTGTTGTTAGATACCGGGGCATTGAGATCGACCCAGAGAAGATCAAGGCCATCAGCCAAATGCCTCCCCCGAGAAATATTCGGGAACTTCGAGGTCTCCAAGGCCACTTAGCCTATATACGCCAATACATCGCAAATTTGGACGGCAAGTGTAATACCTTTTACCGGATCATGAAGAAGGGCGCCGCCTACGAATGGGATGAAGAGTGCCAGACCGCCTTCGAGGAAATCAAGCAGTACCTGCTCCAACCTCCGGTTTTGATGCCACCCGTCTCCGAAAAGCCGCTGGTCCTTTACGTGACCGCCCTGGAACGATCCCTCAGTGAAATTCTCTCCCAGAAGAATAATGAGGGTATGGAGAATAGTCTCTACTATCTCAGCCACATTCTTCTCGATACAGAAGTCAGATACTCCCCTATCGAAAAGGGCTGCCTCGCGCTTTTTTTTCCATACAAAAGTTGTGGTATTACCTGCAGCACCATGAGGTATAATTGGTCTCTCGGGTAGACCCACTGAAGTACATACTGAACCGCCCCATGTTGACTGGCCGACTAACACGGTGGGCGGTGATCCTCCAGCAGTTTGATATCAGGTTCATACCTCATAAGGCCATTAAGGGACAGGCGTTGGACGACTTTTTAGCTGCCCATCCATCCTCTGCAGATCAATCCCTGGACCTGGATTTTCCTGATGAGACGATCCTCTCAGTCGATCGTACTGTCTCATGTTGGAAAATGCACTTCGACGGTGCCTCCCGGAGCCCCACCGGTAGGAGGCTCAACGATCCTAAGCTCAACAGAGTGGGCTTGGGTATCGTCTTCATCACCCCGACGCAAGCCGTCCTACCATACTCGTTCCTGTTGTCAGAAGGCTGTACCAACAACGAGGCAGAGTACCAGGCTCTCATCACCGGCCTTGAGTTGGCCCTTGAGATCGACGTTCCCCATCTACATGTGAAAGGGGATTCCGAGATGGTAATCAAGCAGGTCAATGAAGATTATGTCATCAGGAAGCCAGAGCTTGTGCCATTGCTGGAGTGCACCCTCCGCCTAATGGCCTAGTTCTCCTCTCATCCAGAGGTCACCCATGTCCCTCAGTCACAGAACGGTTGAGATGACGCTTTTCTCGGCTTAGCTGCGTCGCTCTCAGAAACCGAGCAAGATGATTTGATCATACATGTGGCACACCGGAGAGTCATTTCCCCCGTCACCCAAGAGGAAAATGAAGGCCTGCAGGTAAGTCATCTCACCACCAGACCCTCTACGTCAGGGGTCTCGGGTTCGTCAGACACAGTGGTTGAAGCCACTCCCGAATGGAGGGCACCTTTTGTCGAGTATCTCCATAATGGTTGCCTCCCAGACGACCGGGCCGAGCGCGAGCGAATCCGACGTCGCGCGCTGCAATTTACCCTCCAGAGTGGTCCCAGTCTTGAGCAGATCCTCTATAAGAGGAGCTTCGATGGCGTTATCCTCCGTTGCATTCAAGGAGTCGAGATTTCTCAGGTTATGCAAGAGGTTCACGCCGGTTCCTGTGGTGCCCATCAAGTTGGGCCAAAGCTGTCCCATCAAATCCAGAGGTTGGGGTACTTCTGGCCCTCTATGATCCATGATTGTATCGAGTTTTCCAAGAGATGCCACGCGTGCCAAGTTCATGCCAACTTCCTGCATTGGCCGCCGGAACCCCTCCACTCCACCAGGTACTCTTGTCCATTTTCAGTATGGGGACTTGATGTAGTGGGACCATATCCACCAGCAACAGCTCGCCAATGTAGGTTCATCCTAACTGCTACAGATTTCTTCTCCAAGTGGGCAGAGGAAGTTCCACTCAAAGAGGTCAAGGCCCATTCCATCGTTGACTTTGTGAGCTCCAATATCATCCACCAGTTTGGGGTCCCTCGTGCTGTCCTCACCGATAACGGCACCAAATTCTGAGCGGATGAGCTAAAAAAATTGTACTCCAAGTATAATATCTATTCGAACCATACCTCTTGCTATCATGCATAGGTAAACAGACAGATCGAGGCATTCAACAAAACCCTCTCTAACATTCTGTAGAAAATGGTTGGTCAGAACAAGAAAAGTTGGCCGGACAAGTTCCCAATGCCCTCTGGGATTATTGGACGACGAATAGCAATTCCACCCAGGTGACCCCATATTCCCTGGTGTATGGGGCTGAGGCTGTCCTACCCATTGAGATCTAGCTGCCATCATTACGGACTGCAGTCTATGACCAGCAAGCGCCATATGAGGTGGCTGAAATCCGTCTAGCTGAATTGGAAGCACTAGACAAGAACAGGCTTCGTGCCCTACACAATCTGGAAAGACATCAGAATAAGATAGTAAGGGCCTTCAACAAGAAGGTTTGCCTTCACTCTTTTCTGCAGGGCGATCTGGTTTTGGCCCTTTGAGCGCTAATGATCCCCGGTAGGAAACCACCCAAGCTAGAGCCCAAATGGGAAGGACCCTATGTCATCCACAAGGTTTACCCCAACGGAGCATACTACTTGGCAACCACGAATGGTGAGCGCATAACCCCACCCACCAACGCCAAGTTCCTCAAGCGATACTTTGCCTAGGGAAAAATGGTCCTGCATGACCTTAAACTGCATCCTCGTCCTGCAAGACGATAAACTGCAAAATGGTCCGAGATCTATGACCTTAAACTAAGATCTCTCTCCATCCTCATTGCAAGACGTTAAACTACAAGCCGATCAGGTATCCCTGACCGCGGATCAGCCTCAGGCCCCTTGGTTTTCCCCGTCTCACCCTCTTGCGGGATTGTACGGTGTGGTGTGGGACTACGTCCTCATTCACGTCGGATTACTTGCCGTACCGTACATATCCCCAAATGAGATGCATCCTTTGTCCAACATGACATTAAACTGCATGGCCGTCAAGAACTACGTATAGATTGATTCCCATCCTAATGGGATACGTAGGAACTCCCCGACATTTCGTCTGTTGGCCCAGCCCAAAATCCAAGATCTTCCCCTTGGGTCAAGACATACGGCGTGGTGTAGGATTACGTCATCTTTCGCGCCAGGTTACTCACCGCGCCGTACACATCCCCAGATGAGATATAGTTATCTCTTTCCCCGTCCTCATTGCAAGACGTTAAACTGAAAATTGGGCAAGCCTTCCTGACTGAGGCCCAACCTCAGGCCCCTTAACCTCCTTGGGCCCCTGGCCCTCATCCTTACTGCAAGATGTTAAACTAAAAGTAGGGCAGGCCTTCCTGAACAATGCCCAACCTCAGGCCCCTTGGCCTCCTTGGGCCCCTGGCCCCCGTCCTCATTGCAAGACGTTAAACTGAAAGTAGGTCAGAACTTCCTGACCAATGCCTAACAATCAGGCCCCTTGGCCTTTTCGGGCCCCCGACCCAAGTCCTCCCTTATGGGAGTGTATGATGTGGTGTGGGATTATGTCCTCATTCACGTCAGTTTATTAGCTGAACCATACACCTCCCCTGTTTTGGGGTATATTACTACCCTCCTCGTCCCGTATGACGTTAAACTACATCTAGAGAACTACGTGTGGCTTGATTCCCATCGTCATGGGATACGTAGGATCACCTGAATGTCTAGGCTTCAGATCCATCCCCATATCTCGGGAATTGTCATCCCACCTTGGCCCCTTGGCCTCCTTGGGCCCCTAGACCTCGTCCTTACTGCAAGACGTTAAACTGCAAGCAGGTCAGGCCTTCCTGACCAATGCCCAACCTCAGGCCCCTTGGCCTCCTTGGGCCCCTGGCCCCCGTCCTCATTGCAAGACGTTAAACTACAAGCAGGTCAGGCCTTCCTGACCAATGCCTAACAATCAATCCCCATGGCCTTTTCAGGCCCCCATCCCAAGTCCTCTCTTATGGGAGTGTATGGTGTGGTGTGGGATTATGTCCTTATTCATGTCAGTTTATTCGCTGAACCGTACACCTCCCCTGTTTGGGGGTATATTACTCCCCTCCTCATCCCGCATGACGTTAAACTGCATCTAGAGAACTACGTGTGGCTTGATTCCCATCCTCATGGGATACGTAGGATCACCTGAATGTCTAGGCTTTGGGTCCAACCCCATATCTCGGGAATCTTCATCCCACCTTGTCCCCTTGGTCTACCCTTCCTCCACGAGGGGATTATATGGTGTGGTACGAGATTATGACCTCATTCATGTCGGTCTTATAATAACCACGCCATGTGCCTCTCATTCTCGAGCTGTTTCGTCGACCCTTTCTGATGGTTCGCCAATGTGCCTAAGGGTACTCCGGTTTATTACCTGGAGTGCCAGACTTTACTCGGACACGTCTGCACCCGCCTTCCAGGGTTTGCGTATCCCTTCATTAGGACTTCCGTCATCTTTTACACCCAGAGGGACCCCGAGAATGGCCTGGATACTACGCCCAAGGGCTCTCCTACCGTTATGGGCCAACGCCCCCAAGGGTTTCGGAAAAAAAATCGATAAAAATCCTGCGTTGTAAATATGGTCAGTGGTCGATGCTCGTTTGTTGTTCCCACCTCAGGCTAACGCGATATGGAAACTGTTTTTTCCGCCACAGTTAACAGTTATCCTCTATCACCACGCTAACCCCATTAAGCCCGAAATGTCGGTTACACGATTCACATCCTTCTCCAATATCATCGTGTCCAAGTAGAGTTTTAGAACTCTTGGTACTATTCCTCTGTGCACGTCTGCGCGTTGGGGGAACAAAGCCATGTCAAAGGTGTCCTTTGGGGCTCTTCACCAACTTCCCCTAATGGGATGTTCCAGGTATTGAGATAAGGATCTTCCCCCCTTGTTTCCCACACCAAGTTTAACTCACGTGGGCTTAGGGATCGGGCCGAGGTCTGTGCTTACCTGGAAAGTTGTCACCCACTCATGGTCCGAGATCTAAGACCATAAACTAGGATCTCCTCGGAACTACGCTCAGCCAGAACTCCCATACTCATGTGATACATAGGACCGCCCGAACATCTCATTTTCGGGTCCAGTTCATCTAGGAGCTAGTCTCTCCCCCGTTATCTTTCACCTCTATGTGGGCCCCTCGGCCTGAGGTTCCTCTCTCAGGACTACGTACGGTATAATGTGGGATTATGTCCCCATTCGCATCGGTTATGCCACACGACACCATACACATTCCCCACCTAGCATCGTCTCTGCTACGTCTGCGTTGCATGACGTTAAAATGCATTCTTGGTTCTGTCACATGACCCTAAACTGTGACATTATCGTCCTGGCCGCACGATGAAAAACGACACTGCATTGTGATGAACTCGTTGTCGAGGGTATCACGTTGGGTATTGGTCACGTTCCATGCCATTTGTCAACGCCTATCATGGCTTGATTCTTGTGGCGACACCAGGGCCTGCTACCCTAGGCCTGTCGCTTCACAAAAAAAACCACTCACCTTAAAGGACAAAAAATATTTATCAAATTCCACTTCTTTCAGTGCAAGGGCCACACCCACACTTCCCTTTTTCCCCTGGAACTGGTATCTTACCATGTCACCCTTAAGAACTACATATGGCTTGATTCTCATCCTCATGAGATACGTAGGAGCATCTGGGCACTTCCCCGTAGGCCCAGCCTAACCTTCTTGTTCGGTCCCTCGACTCGAGCATTTCCCTAGAGAACACATGGTAAGTAGGGCTTAGGTCCCCATTCACGTCGAGTTTTGTAACCGCCTTTCCATGTGTCCCCTGCCCCCATTACCCATTCGTGGTCCGAATTCTACAACCCTAAACTAAGATCTCCCTGTTGGAAAAGACTCTACCCCCTCTATCTAATACGTCTTGTTGTCATATTCAGATGTGTTTTGACAAAGAGCCCGAAGTGTGGGATTTTCATGGGGACATTCCCATCGTCCCATGACCAAGATTCGTGAGATCGCTATTTGGATCCTCATCCTCTTCCACATCCAAAAGGAACCTCAGACGACATGGATACTAGGCTTAAGGTATCTCCATGGAAGTTGGGCCTAAGGGATCCCCTATCGTCTCGGGCCAACGTCCCTAAGGATCTCTGACAACATTTGCGACATGGTCCCGTGTTTCGAACATGGTCAACGGTCAACCCTCATTTGTCTTTCCCCATTCTAGGGTAACGCGATATGAATTCTGCGTTTCCGTCACAGTTAATAGTTATCCTCTATCGTCACGCCACCTTCATTGTGATCCAACTCTCGAGCGTCACGATTCACACATTTCCACTTCCTCATGTTCAAGTGGAATTCCAACATATTCCGCTCTATCTCTTCATGCATCTAAGTGCACCACATGGGCGTGTTAGTATCATGGGGATGGTATTCACCGAGAATCTCTTCACCCTAACCTTCCCTTTTCTGTGTTGGGAAAGTCCCACCACTACTTGTTTCCCACACCAAGCATAACTCACGTGGGCTTAGTAGTTTTGGAAGGATGTGTACCAACACGGCCAGGCTTCTCATCGTCCTGCATGACATTAAACTAAACCTCCAGAACTACGTATGGCTTGATTCCCATCCTCATGGGATACGTAGAGACACCCTGGTATTTTGCCTAGGGTCCATCCCATAGGAATTTTCCTATCCGTTCTCCTCTAGAACTATGTATGGATTGATTCCCATCCACATGGGATACGTAGAGACACCCTGGTATTTTGCCTAGGGTCTAGCCCATAGAAATCATTAATCCCATCCTTCCCCTTTTCATCCCCCTGGCCAGACCCCTCGCTAGAGAGGCCCTGTCCCAAAGAAGGAAGGATCCATAACCAAACCAATGCGCCCATCTGGCGTACTCCCACCACGGTGGTGTAACTACCTAAGTGTTGGATTCTGTTTGGACAAACCATCACTCCATATTCCATGCTTTGAATGCCCCTTATTCAGACCCTCGTCCCCTTTCATGTCTAAAGGGACCCCCTAACGTCTGGGTCTCATGCCGCATTGGCTCACCTACCATCCTGGGCCAACGTTCCAGAAGACTGGTCGTGTCTGAAAGGACCCCCTAACAGTATGGATGCTTGACCTAGGGTCCGCCAACTGTCCTGGGCCAACGTCCCGAAGGATTGAACGACAACATTTTTGACCTGGTCCCGTGTTTCGAACATGGTCAGTGGTCGAACCTCATTTTTTGTCCCCATTTCAGGCTAATGCAGTAAGGATATCATTTCTCCGCCACGGTTAACGATTGTCCTTTATTGTCACGCCATCCCTGCAGTGTTCCGAATCTTGGGCATCGTGATCCACACTTCCCATTTCCATTTGTTCGGACCGATTTCAGCACCCTTGGCATTGCACCATTCGTGCATAAGAGGATGCTAAGGAAACGGTAATTCGACTGTTCTAAGAACCTCCTTCTCCGGCCAGGCCTCTCCCACCTTCCGGAAATCCGGACTGGTTATCCAAACCCCGGATGCCCGAAGCTTGTTTTCCACTCCCATGTTGGGAGGGACGATGAGGCAACTATCTCCTATTTCTCACATTAGTCTTGACCCACGTGAGCTTGGGGAATTGTCGCTGGACGTCCCGCCAACATTATAGGGATGTAATGAACCGATGAAAAAGTGGAAATCATGTATGCTACGGTATTCAAAAGAAGAAAAAATTGAAGCGCGAAAGTACCATTAAAAGGTTTGTAATTTGTTACAATACCCAAGGGTCGACTCCCCCCATGGACGGGTTGACCCCGTCAAAAGAACGTTGCAGCTCCACCACCCTTCGACTTGTGGCGTCCAAGACTTGCTGCCGCCGAATCAACTCCCACTCCTCCTCAGCAGCGACGGGGCACAGTTCATCAGCCTTGGCCCTTTATATGCCAGCCTGAATGGCAGCCATCTTTCTAGAAGCTTGTCTCAAACGCTCTTCTGCCTCTTCCAACTGGGCCTTCAACCGTGAGATCAGCTCAGATTGTGCATTAAGAGAGGCTGAGTGCTCAACTGCCCGGGTCTGCATCTGTTGGACCTCGCTTTCAGCCTCCTGGAGCTTCTTGATGTTGGTCTCCTTCCTCTGCTACCAGCCCACATTGAGCTCACGATCATACTCCCGGATTTTCTCGGCCATGAGATCTCGGATGAGCACATGAGGACATTGGGCATCCACTCCCCCAGCGCACAGTTCGCGCATCAACGAGTGAAGTTTGTCCATTTCATTCAGCCATAGCATTTGGGGGGTGTCCTTGATGAAGCGCGTGATTAACTTCCATGATAGGCGGCGGACTATGCTGTTGTCCTCCTCGTCGGAGGCTGTTTCGTCCTAGTCTACGTGATTGGTAGGCTCGTACGCAGAATACGCCTGCATGAAGTCCTCGATAGGATCTGCATCTGGTGTTGAATCCGACACGACATCTGACGCCGGAGCAGGAGTGACGGGACTTGGGTCGGCCGATTGATCCTCTTCATCAGACTCCACTTCAATAACCTCAGGCACGACCCTGCTGGCGGCCCCACCGGTGATAGTGTGTGTAGCAGCTCGGGGAGATGGGGGGACTATCTCCACCATCACCAGCATGCCCCTAGGAGGGATGCCGCCAGACATCCCAACCAGCCTTGCTGCAGCAGCCCATGCCAGTCGAAGAACTATATGACAGAGAGAGACACAAACATTAGTTGGCACAATCTACATGTGACAACAATGAATCCAGTAGAGGAAACTTACGGAGATCGATCTCCTGGTGCTTCTATTGAGTCTATGCTGACAAGACCCCGAGCCATGGCCCTCCGTATACTGTTGGAAGGTCTAGAGATTCTTGAAGAGCCACCTCGGGTGCTCTGGCCCCACCAGACGCAGAACTGGACGCAGCCGTATGCGTGGGTTCTGAAGGTCCTGCATCGTCACCCGCCGAGGGGCGAGAGAGAGGCCTACATACAAGTTCCTCCTGCATGGTTCAAAAATCAGTGAGAAATCCGTGATGGCCCGAGAACGAGCCGTAAGGAAAGAAATTCAGAATGCTACCTCAAGAGCCTCTGCGAAATCATCAGAATATGAGTCTTGGTCTCCGACTTCGCCCTCCTCCTACGGGCTCCCTCCGCCAACCTCATCCTCTCGAGAGGAGTCCTTTGATTCTTCCGACAGGGGGAAGTGCTCCCTCAGATCGGCGGATGACAGCTGTGGGGGGACCGTCCGATCCAGCAGTACCCTCACCCGGTCTGTCATTGGGCGTGGGACACCACTAGAGTGAACGTAGTCCTCCATCTCGCCCAAGTATTGCTCCGCCTCCGCCGGAGACGCCGTGAAACTAGCCATGACTGGGCCTATGCCTGGTAACTCCATCCCAAGGTGATTCAAGTGTGCCCACATCTCGTGTGGACTGAGGAATTGCCGGTTGACATCCCAAATGTCCCAAGCCTCCAGGAAGACCGCATCCTCTGCCATGTCGATATGACGCAGCCACTTCCCCGGAGCCTGAGTGGATATCCTACGAAATCCCCTTGGTGGCCGCCCCTCCAGATGGCCCTACTCTTCCAGAATCACCGGATCCACCGCTGCTGCCACACCCTCAGCCGGTGCGGGTCTCGCCGCCACAGTGGACCCGCCACCATGAGAGACCCTTGCTGCCCTCTGACCCCGACCTCGGGATAGAGGAGGCCCACCGTCACCAACCCGAATAGTTGGCTACCTCAGCATCTCCCCCGGATAAGCAGCCTCCCAGCTAATGGCATACTCCATCACCAATCCGAAAGCGGAAGTGGATGGAGGAAATGAAATTCGCATCTTCCCATCTTCCCGTGTGAACATGAGCCACATCTGCCTCATCACACACGAGTTCTCCTCGTGGCGAACCTCCCAGTAAACCTGTGGGGTCAGCCTCTGGAGGCACCGGAACTGCCTCACAAATCGGTGCGGGGTGTATGGTTCATAGAGCGGCTCACAATCCACTCGTGCCACCAAAACTCCGCCTCTAAAAGCCAGGAGATAAGGTCGATGCTCTTCTGTTCCCTGCCCATTGTCAGTGAGTATCCCTGTCGGCAATGGAAATGGGTGGAAGTTAAACTCATCCACCCTCCACACCCGGTTCAGCACCATCGACACGGTTAATTTGAATGGGAAGCTCCTGGCCGCATTCAGAATGGAGGGGCGGAAGTTTGATCCCGGTGGCGGGATAGGGTTTGGATACTCATAAATCTCCCTGATGTGTGCCATAATCCACCCATACAGAAGGTGGAAGGTCCCGCATATCCTTGGCGGCTTCTTGCCCTCGCTAACGTGCCACAGCATCCTGTACAGCTTGGCGAGCATTGGAATCCCCAGGAAGACCCGCTGCCCCATGGCCAGCACCGACGCCATGATAAAAGAGCTGGGCCGCACCCCCATGCTGGTATCCCTCATCTGTAGAATCCAACCACAAATAAGGGCCGTGATGAACGCCGCCAGCCTGACTATCGGCTGCTGTTCAATGCTGATGCTGAAACCCCAAGTCTTCCATTGGGTGTCCTCCAAGACTCGCCAGTACGAGTGCTCCTTGCCCCGTTGAGCCGCCTTCGGACAAGTTAGAGGCCTCAGAGGAAACTCTCGATTCTCCGAGAAGTTCAGGAATCACTCGAACCACTTCTTAAAGTGGACATCCCTCACTGCTTCCTTGTCATCTCCAGGGACCAGTGCCATCAGCGCCGACGCCAGTCACAGCATCTGATCCGTATCCTCCCACGTGCTCATGACGGGGAGGAACTCATCATACATGGCCCCCAAGATCGGAACCCCCGAAATCTGGTGGACATCCCACAGGCTGATGCCCACCTCCCCATGGTGCAGTTGAAAAGTATTGGTTCTAGACGACCATCTGCTCAGCAGCTCCGACATCAGCTGTTTCAATTGGTAAATGTGGAATTGGGAGGCCCATACCGCCTCATACAAACCCACTCTCCTCATCTCAGCCCCAAACTCCTCACATGAGGTGCCTACCTAGTAGGCCCATGCCCAGACATTGGTGAAGTTGCCGCCCTGGCGTAGTTCCCACTCATCGAACCACCCCTTCTTTGAATCCTGCAAAGCCGCCTTCAGCATGGTACGATACGGAGGAGGGGACATCTCCAGTTGTAGTGGATTCCCGTCAATATTGTTTACATGGTTGTAGAGATAGTCGGCGATGACGGGTGTGAAATCCTCCCATGCATGACCATCGGCCACCCTGAACCACTGGTGCTACCATGGCATGCTCCTGAACTAGCAAGCTGGTTCGTCCCTACTCGTCTCAGGGATGAAGACGTCATCCCTCAGCCCGAAGCCATATAAGGGCAGCTTCTTGCACTGCAGATAGTTCTTCTGACCCTCTCATAGCAGTTCTTTCAAAGAAGTATGGTCTGAGTGGCTTCTGACCATCTCCCCTAGGCCCAAACAGTTAGCCATCTCATCCCTTCGGGCAGCGTCTGCAAGCACCCCCAACACAGCTTCTCGATGGACCATTTCGATTTCTGAACTCGAAAAAAATTTCAGGCTGGATCGCGAAGCTTGCTCGCGAAGATCCCTCACGAATTTTGGGTGTAAAACCAAGCCGCAGAGTCTGGCCTAGTCCGGAAAACAGAAGTTCTCTTGGTGCGGTCGCGGAGTCGGAGACTCGCGATTCGCTGCGAAGCTCGATTCGTGGAGAGCGGATGCGGAGAACGCGGAGCTTCGCGAAGTCGAGAGCGTAGAAGGAAAAAAGTCACAAGAGGAAAAAAGAGAGGTCATCCCCTTATTTATAGGCGGCGACCCTGGAGCATCGCGGTGCGTCCTGCCCGCGCGGAGCATCGCGGCGCGGCCAGACCGTGGGGCCCCTGGCAGCATCGCGGGCCCCTTCACGAGGCCGCATCGCGGACCGCCGGTAATTTTGGCAATTTTAACTCAAACTTTGACCCTTCGTCCCTCTGCGGCTCTAAGTCTGAGGGGGAGAATTTGTTGGCGCCAAAATATTGCACGCAAAGAAGGGACGGAAAAGAATCCCCGCGCGCTGCCTCGCGAAGCTCTGACGTGAAGCATCCCCCATCGCGACCGCCGCAAAGCACCAGAGCCGGTAACACTCCGCGAACTCCCTGACGTTCGCGAGCCCACCGCGAAGCACTGGAGGCAGTAACGCTCCGCGAATGCCCTGACATTCGCGAGCCCGCCGTGAAGACCGTGAGGCGGTACCGCTCTGCGAACGCCCTGACGTTTGCGAGCCCACTGCGAAGCACCTGCCTACCCTTCGCGCCACATGAGTTCGACTTTGTGGCGCCCCTTTCCTATAAATACTGGGTTCCCCCTGAGCCCAAGGGATGAACGATCTGACCTTTCGGCTTCTCATCTCCTGAATCGTGAAGCGCCCTTTGCCCCCGGGAATCATGAGCTCTTCGAGGTACTTCTACTTCACGAGATGCCTTTTCCCTGTCTCGTCTTGAGCCCCTCTTCCGAGAGGGATTCACTTCACAAAGCCTAAGGGAATTCGCAAAGGAAGGGGATTCCCAAGGGAACCTGGGTAGCCGCGGAGTGTTTATGCTTCGCGAAACACCCGTCTGGTACTAGTGATCCACATGCCAAGGCATGGTCACTGTACATCGCGAAGCACACTGTTTCTCAGCACCTTACTTCATGAGGCCCCTCTGCTTCATGAGGCAGTGCTCTGTGAATACTATTCCACTTCGTGAAGCACCTCCCTATCACACCCCTTCCCCATGATAAGACTGAGGCACTCCACTTCGCAAAGCATACTCCTTCGCTTGGAAATTCCTCCTCCCGTGTGACCCTCTAGGTTTGCACGATGTGATTTTAAAATCCCATGGACAACACCACCCGTAGCGTTGCTTCGCCTAATGATTCTTCACATAGGCACACTAACGGCTATTGATTCTTCGTATAGCCACGCTAACGTGGACCCCTCGATGGTTCGCTCCACCACCCCCCTTTACCATGGTCTTGCCAGTAAATTCCCTCCCCCAAGGAACATAGGGTACTGGTTATGTAAGTCCTAGGGGTGTGGAGTAAACCCACCTCGTCCGAGCTGCAGGATGTTAAACTGCCAAGCACCTCATCCTCAACACATGACGTTAAACTGTGATCCGACCCCATGCCTCGCACGCAGGGTCCCCCCAGCTCGGACATTTTTTACGCCACTCGTCTCAATAGAGACGGGGTCACCCCCTCCATAAGGGATGATATCCTCCTTCTCGGAGTAGCGTATGTCCATGGGAGAAGGGAAAACACCCTGGTATAAGCCCCAAGCCTCTCTTGCAAAAGGTAGCACCCATGCAGCTCCGCACCTCCCCACTGCCAAGGCCAGTGGAGGGCGTGATAGGGAACGAGGCACCTTCCATCTTTGTCCCCAAATCCCTCTCCCGCCGTGCTTTGTCACACTTTGGGCCTCCATCCTGGAGTAAGTCCCAACACCATGGGCCGCCCAACACATAAGCCCCTCTTCGTTTCTCACGGACTCACCCTTCGCGACATGATCGTCAGGTCCCTGCTGCCTCTTGTTTCTCACACCGATTACGACTCACATGGGATTGGAGTAAGCATTGGCCATGACAACACCCCATCCAGCATGACGTTAAAATGTGTGCCATCTAGCATGACGTTAAACTATATGCCCCCCCCCCCCCCCCCCCGTCCGGCACGACGTTAAACTGCACATCCATTTGAACTACGAGGTCTTTGATCCATGTCAAGCCATGGTACGTAGGAAGCCTCCACGAGGTTCAAGCCCACCACTCTTCATTTATTCACGTCAGGTTCCACCCTCATCCAGCATGACGTTAAACTGCATTCCAGTCCGACGGCAAGCCGTTGTGGCCAACCCAAACTACGAGGACTTTGATCCATGTCAAGACATGGTACGTAGGAAGGCTCCCTGAGGTTCAAGCCCATCTACCATCAGACCAAGGTCACTTATTCACATCGGTTCGCCGACACCCACCGCCATTCCCGAACTATGAGGACTTTGATCCATGTCAAGGCATGGTACGTAGGAAGCCTCACGAGGTTCAAGACCACCCCTAGTGGACTTCCGGGTTCACCTTCACGTTGGTTCGCCGATGAATCCCCCTTTGAACTATGAGGTCTTTGATCCATGTCAAGGCATGGTACATAGGAAGCCTCCCAGAGGTTCAATCCCACCACCTGTTGGTCACTCCGACCTTCTTCACGTTAGGTCACTAGCACCTGGGCATCCTAGTGTGTAAGCCCCGCACCATCCGGACCAAGGTCCTCATTCGAATCGGTTCGCCGACACACCATTCCCGAACTAAGAGTACTTTGATCCATGTCAAGGCATGGTACGTAGGAAGCCTCCATAAGGTTCAAGCCCATCACCCGGTCGTTCCGACCCCATTCACGTCGGTTCACCCCGTCCCGCATGACGTTAAACTGTATTCCACATTCCACCTGAACTACTGGGACTCTGATCCATGTCAAGGCATGGTACATAGGAAGCCTCCACGAGGTTCAATCACACCACCAGTGGACCCCCGGGTTCACCTCCACATTGGTTCGCTGATGATGCCCATCGGGCCAAGGTCCACCTTCACGTCGGCTCGCCGGCACCACCCTGAACTACGCGGACTTTGATTCCCTACCACGGGGATACGTAGGAGGTCTCTTTGAGGATCAAGCCCAATCTCACTGTCTCCCTTGCGATAGTCCCATATGAGTCCCCATTCGCTTCATCCATCCATCCTCCATCCACCCGGATTCTCACCTGGACCGCCATATCCCGGCGAGACCATGCCATCCCACTCCTCTTCACCACATTCAGGAAGCCGCCCATGGGTTGGCCCCGATATCGGCATCCCTTCAAGGGAAATCCGTCAATCTGATCCACTCTAGCTAGTGTTTTGATCAGGCCGATCCGTCTCTGCTGGATGTTAAACTTGCGACCTACCTCGTGATAAACATGAGATGCCTGAGGAAAACCTTGGATGACATGACCTTGGCGTAACTGTCTCCGCTGGACAATAAACCTGCGGCATACCCTATGTCAAACATAGGAAACTGAGGAAAACCTCAGATATATGCCTATGGAATATGATTCCCCGCGCTCGATGTGGGATGCCTCGGGCTCCCATGCCCTCGAGAAGCCCTATGACAAGGGACAAAAGACAGACACCCCAGTTCCCCAACATTCAGACATGCTACTGATGCCTCGACGTGACTACTCCCCCAACTGAAGGTTGCTGCCCTGACCGGACCCTTTGGAATGTCCTGATAGAAGCAGTGTAATTAACCGGCGTCCATGGAAACATGGCACTAGGAAGAGTTTCACGAACAACGTATTAAATCTATGAGGGAGACCCGGACTAGGTGACGAGTTCCGAGGAGGAATCCATGGAAGGAAGAACTGACATCCCATCATCCCGATTTCGATCAAGGAGTAGACGTCCCTGAATGAGGAGAGAATGTCGCCCGCCCTTGGAAAGCGGGAATGCGGGGCAACAGCTGCGCGTCCTCCACAGACAGATGCGCGCGCCCCGGCGAAAGCGTCGGAAACAATCACATGACATTAACAATGCACGACATTTCCCAGTCACATCATAAGGAAAAAAATAATCTCAAGGCAAAGTACATTTCAATTCATTCAAGGGGTTCAGGCTACCTCATCCTAGCTAACCTCTAACCAAGCCATCCCATTTGCCTAACGCGGAAAATGGCTTTCAAGACATACCGTTAAGGTTTAAAGGTGAAAAAGGGCCAATTCCCAAGGCATATCACCTATGGTTGACCACACCCGGTCCATACCTCATCTAAGAACCCTAACAAGGTTAGATTCATCAATCCTATACCACAAGGGTCATCTAGACATGGAACAACCAATAAAAATAAGGGGTTTGGAAAGAGACAACCCACGACTCGACAATATAAACTCAAGGCATCAGAAAACCCAAAAGGAGAACACATGACCACCTACCTTAGAGCTATAGGAGTAGGCTCACTCGATATCGACCTTAGATTTGTGGTAGGTTGGAAGAGATCTGAGTTCCAGTCCAATACACTAAAAATAGGGCATATGATCCTGTATCAAAATAACGAGATGGAAGTCAAGATTTTCCAAGGAGAAAGGGGTGCGTGAGGTAAGCCTTACCTTGTCCCTTCCAATGCTTCCGTCAGATCAAGGAACAGACACCGGGGGAAGAAACCACAATAGATTTATTGAGAAGAGGGTTTGGGAGCTCAAGGAGGATTTCTCCTCTGGTTCTGTCTGCAGGAAGAAGAAGGAAAGAAGATTTATCATTAAATATAATTAAAGGAAAAATTATAAATTTAACCCAGATCTGGGTCGCACGGTTTAGGGGCATGGTTTACCAAACTGTGCGCAAACCGTGCACACTTCCCTGCCTCCAGAAAAAGGGTCTCATGGGTTAGACGCATGGTTTACCCAAACCGTGCGCAAACCATGCACACCTCCCTGTTTCCAGACCAAAGGCCGCACGGTTTACCCAAACCTTGCGCAAACCGTGCGCAGGCCGTGTGCCCCTGTCTGCAAGTCCATTTCTCAAACTTCCAGGCTCCGAACAAACCCCGGACACTCCCCAAAACTTCCTTAGAACATTACACACATTAAACAATCTTAAAGGAAAGTTTCTAAAAAAAAACTAACGATCTGTACCTTTTCCAAAGAGTCAAGTCATTAAAACCTTCCCTCCTTAAAGCAACTCGTCCCCAAGTTGACCTTCTGAGGGTACTGAGGTGTCATCAATGAAAAGCTCTGGCCATTGAGAACATATATCAGCCTCTCGCTCCCAGGTCTCGTCCTATACCTGGCTGTGCTGCCATACCACCCATATAATAGGAATGAACCTGCCATGGAGTTCCTTCATGCTTCGGTCAACAATTCGCATCAGATACTCCTCAAAGGAAGCATCCATATCCAGTTCAACCTCATCAGGATGAAAAACGTGATTCGGATCTGAAAATTACCAGCGTAGCTGAGATACATGAAAAAAATCGTGCATGGCCTTGTATCTCTGCGGAAGTGCAAGCTGGTAAGCTATTGGCCCGATCCGCTTCATCACCTCAAAGGGTCCTAAGAACCTCGATGAGAGATTACCCTACTTCCGTATACGTCTCTTCCCCAACCTGGGTGATACCTTCAAGAAAACCCGGTCCCCAACCTCGAACTCAAGAGGTCGCTGGTGCTTGTTATCATAGGACTACTATCTAGACTGAGATGTCTGCATACACTTCATAATAAGCTGTATCTTCTCTATAGTCTCCTGCACAAGACGTGGTCCTAGAACAGCTGCCTCCCCTGCTTCAATCCAACATAAAGGCAAGCGATAAATACTACCATATAAGGCTTCATAGGGAGCCATCTCAATGGTATCCTAGAAGCTATTGTTATAATTGAACTCGACAAGAGGAATGTGTTTCTCCCATAAAACTCCAAAATCGAGAACACAAGCACGTAACATATCCTCTAGTACCTGTATAGTCCGCTCGGTCTGTCCATCAGTCTGCAGGTGATAGGCCGTGCTCAAAAGTACCTGTATACCCAGGGCCTTCTGTAAACCCTGCCAAAACCGAGATTTAAAACAAGGATCTCTATCCGAGATAATAGAACGAGGTGCTCCATGAAGGCGCACTATCTCCTTGACATAAATCCTTCCCAAGTCATCAACCGTGAAGGTTTCCCGCACAGGTAAGAAATGCACGACCTTCGTCAGACGGTCGATGATAACCCATACTGCATCATTTCCACAAGGTGAACTGGGAAAAATGTTTACAAAGTCCATAGAAACATTGTCCCATTTCCACTCCGGAATGGACAACAGTTGCAAAAACCCTATCGGATGCTGATGTTCTGCCTTCACCTGCTGATAGGTGGAACAACGCGTAATGAAACCGGCTATTTCCCGCTTCATGCTGGGCCACCAGTACTGTCATCGCAAATACCAATATATTTTAGTGATGCCTGGGTCAACTGCCCATGATGAGGTGCGGAAATCCCTCATCAGCTCCTCTCTGATGTTTGCTGGGACCCATACACACCCACTGAACAATAAAGTATCACCTTCACCTATGTTCCAATCTGTAGAGGCGTCATCAGTGACACTTTCTCGTAGAACAAGGCCTCCCAGATCTGATAACTGCCTTGCCCTGACCCATTCCAAAAGAGTAGATGTCACCGCTAAGGCTGAGAGAACGGTCTGACCCTGACCCTCCTGAACCTCCATGTGCATCTCTGAAAATAGGGCCATCATCTTCCACTCATTGGATTCCCGAACCACTTGCGGCTGAGTTTTCCGACTTAGCGCATCGGCTACTGAATTTCCTTTCCCAAGTGTGTAGGCCAGTTCGAAATCAAAGGATTGCAGGTACTCGACCCACCTACGTTGCCTGAGATTTAGATCTCGCTGAGTGAAGATATATTTGAGGCTTTTTTGGTCAGTGAATACCACAAAACGCTCTCCCAACAAGTAGTGTCTTCAACATCTTAAGGCATGTACAACAGCTGCGAGCTCGAGGTTGTACGTTGGATAATTCTGTTCATGAGCCTTTAACTGAAGAGATCCATATGCAATGACTCGCTCATCCTTCATCAAGACAGCTCCAAGCCCGATACCTGACGCATCACAAAAGACCATATATGCTTTTCCTGGCTTTGGCAAGATCAGTATCAGTGATGAAGTTAGTCTTCCCTTAAGTTCTTGAAAAGCTACTTCACAAGGTTCTGACCAAACTAATATCACCCCCTTCTTGGTCAAAGCTATAAGTGGTACTGCTAGGCATGAAAAATCCTGAATAAAACACCTATAATATCCGGAAATCCCCAAGAAACTCTTAATCTGAAAGATGTTTTTGGGCTGCTCCCAAGAAATTACAGCACTCACCTTCTCGGGGTCAACTGAAACTCAAGACTCAGAAATGATGTGACCCAGGAAGTGAAACTTATTTATCCAAAAGTGTCATTTACTGAGATTAGCATAAAGCTAATGCTCTCTTAGTGTATTCAACACGATCTCAAGATGATTTGCATGGTCGTGTCTCGAGCGTGAATAGACTAAGATATTATCCACAAATACAACCACAAAAGAATCAAGGTAAGGGTGAAAAAACCGATTCATAAGAGCCATAAACACTGCAGGTGCATTCGTAAGCCCAAACGGCACGACTAGGTACTCATAGAGACCATACCTTCTCCTGAACATTGTGCGAGGTATGTACGAAGTCCTAACACGCACCTGGTGATAGCCTGACCTCAAATCTATCTTTGAAAACACCTTCGCTCCTCGGAGCTGATCGAAGAGGTCATCAATTTGAGGTAAAGGGTACCAATTATTAATAGTCAGATGATTTAACTTACAATAATCCACGCAAAGATGAAGGGTACCATCTACCTTCTTGGAAAAGAGAACCGATGATCCCCAAGGAGAAGTACTGGGACGTATAAAGCCTTTTTCTTCTAGGTCCTCCAGCTGACTCTTGAGCTCCAGAAGTTCCTTAGGTGCCATCCTATAAGGAGGAATGGTCACTGGTGATGCTCCTGGTATAAGATCAATAGTGAAATACACCTCTCACAATGGAGGTAGACCAGAGAAATCATCAGAAAAGACATCACTGAAAAGCTCCACCACGGGAGGATAAACAGAGGGTTGTAACCCTTGGTCATCGAGATAAAGGCTGGCAACCTTTTTCATGACACCACCTAAACTCTGGTGTTCCGATCCTACACGTGTCGCACTAAGATCCCATTCTCCCTTATGCATATGCATGTCACCCTCTGGTGATGTAAATTCCACCCTTCGATGATAGCAGTCAATCCGGGCTCTATAGGGAACTAACCAGTCCATCCTGATTATTATATCAAAACCTGTCATATCCAACACATATAGGTTTCACATGAAAAGATAATTGCCCACCTTGAGAGGACAATCCTGACAACGAAGAATTTCCTCTGAATGGATACCTAATGGGGTATCTAACGTGATCATACCATGATATGAATCAACGTCGAGGCCCAAACTTCCAGTAATCGCCTCCGATATAAAAGAGTGAGAAGCTCCTGTATAAAAAAAGTAGATACTAATGTAGAGGCAACTAGAATCGTACCTCATACAGTAGATGGTCCGGCGTACTGATCTTGCGGCGTAGGCTTGACTACATACAACTGGCCGGTACCACGGCCCTGAGTCACAGTCTGGCTACCCTGAGCAGACCCACCCTACTGGCGCTGAGAGTCATTCACCTAACTACCTCTGCCTCGACCGCCGCCATGGCCAGATCGGCTGGCGGTATTCCAGCTTCCTGACTGACGTGATCCTGTCGATCCAGCTCCAGATCGTGGAGTAGGTATGTATCCCTGCTCACTAGACCATGGGGGAAAAGTCCTGCAGAAGCGGTGGAGATGACCCAACCTACCACAACCTCTGCACTCCACTGGGTTTCATGTACACTGCCTCTTCATATGTCCTGGCACCCCATATTGGTGACAGATAGGAGTACCACCAGAGAAAAAGGTCTGACCACTACTCACACCACGAGAGTCCTCAAAACATCACTTCTTCCCAGAAGCAGATCCACTAGAACCCTTCGGTGTCGAACCACCCTGGTTCACACTATCCACCTCCCTCAAGTTCCTCTCTATGATAAAAGCCTGATTGATGATCTCTGAAACGGTTGTTAGCCTGAACACGTTAACCTGCGACCGGATGGCGTAACACAGCCCATCCTCAAATGCCTGGCGGCTGTGAGATCATCATCAGCTAGCGTAGGAGAAAAATTCTGTAACTCAGTGAAACAGGACGAATACTCCATGACTGTCATGGTCCCTTGCTACAGATTCATAAACTCCCTAGCTCTGTCAGCCCTCAAAGTCTGGGGAAATAAATAGTCATAGAAGACGGTCTGGAAATCAGCCCAGACCATCTCTCTCTGCTGTCCCGACTGGGTGATGACATCCCACCACCTCCTGGCTGAACCACGTAGCATATAAGCTGCGAGCTTGACCCTCCGCTCTGGAGGCGTCTCAAGGTGCTCAAAGATGGTTAGAATATCCTCCAACTAGGACTCTACAGCAAGTGGTCCGCCATCTCCTGTAAAGGTAGGAGGATGCTACGACTGAAACTCGCGGGTCAACTCTGCTATACTCGGGGCAGGTAGCACTCCACCTTGCACACTTTTCATCAAGCGCAAGAAGCTCTCATGAAACTGGGCATCAGCGCCCATCTTAGGAATAACAAGAGGAGCCACAGGTGGCTCAATAGGAAGATCAACTGGAGACTCAGGGGCCACCACCTCAGGAATGTGGTCGTCACTGCCTTCAGCACGTGCGACTCGAGGACGTCTCGGAGGCATAGTGCTACAATTCCAAATGAACATCTCAAAAGAAGAAACCAATAAGTTAAAGGTTGAACTCTGGAATCTAGGACAGGTAATAAGACTTCCTACCCCTAAGATTACCTATCCATACCCATAGGAATTCTTAGAAAAACCCACAACTGCTCAAATTAACTTAATCCAGTGATATGGAATTTCTCAGCCCATAAGGGCCAATGCTCCTCATGAACTAAAAGATGACACACACTTGGATGTCATTTCTCATTTATTACTACTAATCAAGTATTTGAATTTCCTTTAAAGAAAAAGATTGGTTTAGTTGGGATGTTATTTTCCGATCCATAAGGGCCCATACACCTTATGAACCAAAGAGTGAAACCCACTAAAATCACATCATTCCCCAATTCACAACATGCATGAAAGGTTTTCACAATTGCACACACATAAAAAAGGCATAGAAATAAACATCAGGAAATGCTCGCTGAAAATTTAAATGTGGCATGGCCAGATGAATGGCCTAATCATATTGTGCCTATCGTGATGCATGCTCTAATGCATAACCCTCATTTCATCGGGTCGAACCATGAAATCCAAATCCTAACATTGAAAATCTCAATAACATCACAAAACATGTAAAGCACTCAATGGTGAAATGATATCAACAGTAAATAGCAGAGTCAATAACAAACTTAAATAGGCAACTTGGTCTTTTCCCCGTACATGGGTTCATGACGCCCAAGCACGTCTTATAACTAAGTCCCTAAGCATTACCATTATCCAAGTCTATTGTCACCAAACAGTAAAGAAAGAAAGAAAGAAAATCCTCTGATACCACTTTGTGACATCCCGGACCTGAATGCCCCTCAGCCCGAGCCCCGAGCCTGGTTGGCCACATGACCCCTGGCTCGTCTCCCCATAGGCCAGGGGCTACTGACTAGCAGTGGGGGTGTAATGGTAAGTCAGTGGGGAGACTGTACCCCCATGTCAGAGTACACAATGGAAATAGTGGAAAATTAATACAAATAGCGGAAACACAACCAATGGATAACAGGAGAAATAGGGAAAACATACAAACCGAACAATGGAAGTAAGGAAAACCCTGATAAGTATACAAAATCCACATAGGAAGTGTCTGATACAAAATGGATGCATGGCATGCTATCACAATGGGAAAGATGACAAGCATGCTATACAGTAATACAAAAAGAGAAAAATAGTCCATGAGCATATCTAGCCAAGCTTGATCCTCTGCTCTGGATCTCTAGCTAGAATGTATATAAGTCAACAACCTGAAGCTGGGCCTTTTCCCCTGCTAGTACCTACAGTAGTGAAGTCTACACGGGTGCCAAGGAGGGTGCCCGGGTAGGGTGTGAGACAAGTCTCAGTAGGCCACCACCAACGATGTCTATGTGTAATCCAAAAAGGTGTTCGCATGTAACAATGAGTAATATACTACAAGTAAGTAAAACAAAGTAAAATAACAACCCTCCCGCTCAGGTTCTGGAAGGACACCTCGCAGGTCTACCTGCTTCAGCTCATGGCTGGAAATATGAACAAACACTAGAGGTATATAGGTTATCACTAGCACAAGGTAAACATGCCTCTCGTCCACAAGTACTGCAGCTGGCGTGGGATAGAAATGCCTCCCACCCGTAAGGTTATATAGGCATGAGGTATAAATTCCTCTCATCCTCAATCACTGTAGTTGGCATGGGGTAGAAATGCCTCCCACCCGTAAGGTTATATAGGCACGAGGTATAAATGACTCTCGTCCTCAATCACTGAGAATTACCTGGCACGGGGTAAGAATGCCTCCCGCCCACACATGGGTTTTCACAAGCATGTTAACACAGCAAGCATAACCATTCACATCACAATATATAAGGAAAAGTATCTTATATCACATTACATTAACAATTCATGGCATTTCTCAATCACATCATAAGGAAAACAATCATATCACGACAAAGTACATTTCAATTTGTTCAAGGGGTTCATGCTACCTCATCCTAGCCAACCTCTAACCAAGCCATCCCATTTTCCTAACGCGGAAAATGGATTTCAAGACATATCGTTAAGGTTCAAAGGTGAAAAAGGGCCAATTCACAAGGAATATCACCTATGGTTGACCACACCCGGTCCATACCTCATCTAAGCACCCTAACAAGGTTAGATTCATCAATCCTATACCACAAGGGTCATCTAGACATGGAACAACCAATAAAAATAAGGGGTTTGGCAAGAGACAACCCACAGCTCGACAATATAAACTCAAGGCGATGGAAAACCCAAAAGGAGAACACATGACCACCTGCCTTAGAGCTGTAGGTGTAGGATCACTCGATATCGACATCAGATTCATGGTAGGTTGGAAGAGATTTGAGTTCCAGTCCAATACCCTGAAAATAGGGCATATGAGCCTGTATCAAAATAACGAGATGGAAGGAAAGATTTTCTGAGGAGAAAGGGGTGCGTGAGGTAAACCTTACCTTGTCCCTTCCAATGCTTCCATCGGATCAAGTAATAGACACCGAGGGAAGAAACCACAGAGATTGAGTGAGAAGAGGGTTTGGGAGCTCAAGGATGAGTTCTCCTCTGGTTCTTTCAGTAGGAAGGAGAAGGAAAGAGGCTTTAGCCTTACATTTAATTAAGGGAAAAATTGAAAATTTAACCCAGATCAGGGTCACACGGTTTAGGCGCCCGGTTTACCAAACCATGCGCAAACCGTGCATACTTCCCTACCTCCAGAAAAAGGGTTGCACGGGTTAGGCGCACGATTTACCCAAACCGTGTGCACCTCCCTGCTTCCAGACCAAAGGCCGCATGGTTTACCCAAACTGTGCGCAAACCCTGCACATGCCGTGCGCCCCTGTCTGCAAGTCCATTTCTCAAAATTCCGGGCTCCGAACAAACCCCGAACACTCCCGGTACATTCCTTAGAAAATTAAACACATTAAACAAGCTTAAAGGAAAGGTTCAAAAGATAAAACTAATGATCCGTACCTTTTCCAAAGAGTCGGGTCATTACAGAGTTCATCCGTGAGAATTATGTGGTTCACAATTTCACCAAATAGCTTCGTGGTTCTCTTATTATTATTAAGGTACCCCATTTTATGGTTTGTGGCTGGCTGTACCTATAGAGAATATGGTTCACAATTCATACTTTTCCAATGATTCAAGACTGAATCTAGAATCTTCCCTGAGTTCTTTCTTCTAACCTCTGGGTCCCCTTCAAGCTTTTGTCTTCTATCCTCTTCTCAATTCCTTCTCTGATACTTTTATTGATAATCGGGGAAATCATATATATGGGAATTCAACAACATTTGCGGAGGCCCATGAATAGATATCCTAGCCTGCAGAAGATTCGGTCAACTGGGGTTTGCAAAAGCTACAGTTCGCAATCATGGTTTGGAGAACCTTACCCGTTCTCTTCGTCTGCGAACTAATGAGTTTACGAGATGGTATGCGGATGGACTTCACGTTCATGAGTACTTTGGCGATGAAATTATTGGTCCACCATGTTCACTGGCCATCGCTCTATGGGCTAGCCCCTCGCAGATCGTTCCACATACCGGTGGTTCACAATCTAGGCGGTCTGCAAACCCTTCCCGGTGATGGTACACAATCCATTTAAAATCTTTTGAAAACTTGAATTCCTTCAACTTTATTCTAAAATTTTCAACTAAATTTGTGTACATTCACCATGTTATAATTGTATAAGTACTTTTTTCCTTCTGCAAAGTGATTGTGAGAGTATTTTCTTCCCCTGGAAGAATTTTCAGGACCCTACAATATCCAAAATAATTTTTTAGCTACTTCAAAAGCCATAATATACTCATAATCTGCTATAAAATATAAAACCATAACTTGTTTTGAGATCTTCTAGATAAAAACTCCTCCATTCATGGTGAAGATTTATCCCATTTGTGATTTCATATCATCTTGATCTATTTAGAAACTAGAATCTGCATATCCTATAATGAGTAATTCCTCATCTACTCCATAGGCCAAGAAAATATTCTTAGTATACCTCAGATACTTAAGGATAGTCTTGAAAACCATCCAATGTTGGTCAAATGGGCTAACATGATATTTTCCTACCACAGTTAAGGCACAAATGACATCTATCCTAGTACATAACCTATCATACATAACTAACCCAATCATAGATGTGAATGGAATCCTTCTTAAAATTTGTCTTTATTATTGTGTCTAAGGACACATTTTCTTGAAAACATGAATACCATGTGACATCGGAAAAAATATCCTCATGGATTGTTCCATACCTAATCTATTTAGTATCTTTTCAATATATATACGTTGACTTAGGATGAGAAATCTCTTGGATTTATCATGATGGATATTGATCATAAAAATATATACTGCTTCACCTAATTCCTTTATGGAGAATAATTTATTCAACCATGATTTAATAGACTGTAAGATTGGTATTTCATTTTCAATAAGTAATATTTCATTGACATAAAATATTAAGAAAATGACTGCACTCCCAATAAACCATTTATAGACATGAGTCTCACATTCATTCTTTATGAAACCAAATTTTGTTATGGATTTGTCAAACCATATGTTCAATGACATGAATGTTTTCTTCAATACATAAATTTATCTTTATAATTTGCATACCTTGTTGGAATCCTTTGGAGTAAAAACCCTTCAAGTTATGTTTTATAGATATCTTCCTAAAGGTTCCCATTAAGGAAGTCTATTTTGACATCCATTTTTCAAATCTCATAGTCATGGTAAGCCACAAAGGAAAGTATAATTCTAATGGATTTTAGCATAGAAACTGGTGGAAAGGTTTCATTGTAGTCAATTCCTTGATGATATTTGAGCCCCTTTTCAACCAATCATTCCTTATAAGTACTAACTTGTCCACATTTTTCTAGATTATTATTTAATACCAATTTACAACCAATGAGATTTACATCCACTATAGGATACCAAAAAACCAAACTTGGTTTTAGAACATGGAATCCATTTCAAAATTTATAGATTATTTCCATTTGGAAAAATCTATTCCACTTACTACTTCCTTGAATGCTAGAGGATCTTTATTATTAAATAATAATGAGTCACCATCCTTAGTGATTATAAAAATATACCATTTTGGTTCTACGACCTCTCTTGTACTCCTATATTGTACTTGTGTCTATGAAACTTCTTCTTCCACAAGGATTTGTGGGATTTTTTCCTATAACAACTCTTATTTATATTGAGTTTGGAATTCATCAAAGTATATCTCACTCTGAATATCTCTTTTGAGATGTGATACCCTTCAATAAAGACATAATGTCTACTAACCAAAAATTTCTTATATGTAGGGTCACATAGGCAATACTATTTAGTTTCCCTAAGATACCCTATAAATATACACTTAGTGACTCTGGGTGAAATTTTAATTGTTAAAAATGGACATAAAAAATGATTCAAAACCCCACACTCATATATACTACAACATGGGTTTACTTCTATACCAAAGCTGACATGGAATGCTGATTACTGCTTTAGTTAGAACTTGATTTAGTATGTATGATTCTATTTGTAACACATATCCCCAAAAGAATAATAAAAGGATCACATTAATCATCATTAATTTCACCATGTCTAACAAGGTGTAGTTCATCCTTTCACTTACACCATTCCATTGTGGTGATAAGGAGGAATGAGATTGGATAAAATACAAAACTCCTATAAATAATCAATGAAGTATTGATTAAAATATTCTCCACCATGGTTTGAGTGGAGTTTCTTAATATTCTTATCAATCATGTTCTCAACTTCATCCTTGTATTCCTTGAATATATTAAATTAATATGACTTATACCTCATTAAGTAGAAATATTCATATATAATTAAATCATTAATAAAAGTTATGAAGTATGAGTACCCAACCATTGCTTCCACTATAAATGGTCTACACACATTAGTATAAAGTAATTCAATAAGATCTTTATCCCTTTCATCTTTTCCACTAAATGGGGATTTGGTCATTTTTGCCTTGTAAACATGCATGAAATACACCATGTGGGTTTCATTTTAAAGAATCTAAATATCCATCTTGGTGTAATTTAGTCAAATATTTTTTTTCATGACCTAGTCAGTGATTCCATAGTTGGGTGTGGTATGAATCATGTGAACTGATTTTATTATCGATTTCCATTACTTTGTTCTTGTAATACAACACTTAAAGATCGTTAGTTAAATATTCCTTACTATAAAAAATTGATATCATTATAAAAGGAACAATATTTATTACCAAATTTGAAAATAAATCCATTCATATCAATCCTGGATACAGAAATAATATTTTTGGTAAGAGATAAAACATAATACCAACCTTTTAAAACCAAGATCATTCCCATCAACAATATGAGTTATTAGTCCCTGATTTCCATAGTAGAAATTATAGATATATTGGACACTCATAAATCTACTTCCCCTTATAAAATATTCTTAAATTTACTTGGTTCCTATATTTGAATACATTTTTTAGAACCATATGTTGTATCTAATACCTAATTTTTAGAAAAAGATAAATTGCACTCAATAACAAATATACCTGAAGCATCCCATTTATTATTTTAATAGGTGAAATTTTTCTTATAGTGGATCTTCTTACCACATGTGAAATAGAAAACATCCTATTACCTCACATATCCATTAATACTTCTCTTCTTGGAAGGGAATTGGGAAGGAGATTTAGATTTAGAGATCTTTGCCTGAAATTTCATTTTGCTCACCATAAGGATAGAATGATTTTCATGTTTTTTCTCCTTATCAACATGATAAAATAGTGTGAGAAGATTTTGAAGATACTTATCTATATTATTTATATTAAAATTAATATCAATTCTAGAGAATATCTAAGGGAGTTATGTAAGAATGTTATTGGCGTGTAGTTATTTATGAAATTTAAATCCTAGATCATCTAGGTGCTCAATATAGCCAATGAGTTTGACTATGTAAGGTCGAACCGGTGAAAATTCTACAAGATTACTCTGAAAGAGATCCTTGTATATCTCTAACCATTCCTATCTAGCTCTATCTAGATATAGGCCTCATAGATATTTGAGCATGCTATAAGAATCCATTTCTTTATGAGACTTCATGAGTTCACTAGACATGGATGAAAGAATTAAAGATTGAAAATCGACCACATCACTCAAGTGTTTATCATATAAAACTATCTCTTCATCAATAGAATCATTTTCTTGAAAATTAGGTAGTTTGGATTCTATCATGTAAGATTTCTGTTCATGGAACAACACAAAACATAGGTTTCTGAACCATTCTTGGAAGTTACTACTAGAAAGGAGATTGTATTTCTCAAATATTGACCACAAGGATAATTTGGATGATAAAATTTCCATTTTTATACAATTAAAAGGTGCATATTATTAGTAATTCACTTGATTATAATTTATGTGAGACATATATAATTTAATTTTATTAAGTCTCCCACTTTTATCAAGTCGCAATAGACCTTTACATTGAACTCAAAATCTACCATAACTCAAGAAATTATAATGGAAATGATACATATTTACCTTCTTAATAATCAATACTATTTCCATGAAAACCACAATATGGTATTTAGGTAGGCGATATTACCAAATATGGGCTTAAAGTTCCTTGATCCGTTGAGTAGACTCCTCAATCCTGAAATCATAACTGAGGTTTTCTCAACACTTGCCTCTAATTTTTTATTGAAAAGAATAATAATGTTAAATTCAATACATGTTTGGTTAATTCAACCCAAAAACCTTATTATAAATCCATGATAAAAGCAAGTATCCATACTATGTATATGGAGATAATTATATTTATGGTTGGATTCCCAATTAAGTAATGGGTGGCTTAGTCTGACTTAGTATTAAGTTGAGGGATTTTATTTATAATGTGTAAATATTTCTTTTTTATATGATATATATATATTATTAATATTAATATGATTTTAATTAAGTGATTAATCATGTTTTGATAAAATATTTATTCATAATCCATTTATTTAAATTTCGTCTTTGAATATTAGTCCATTTATTTATGTGATTAGAGTCTTGTATCCATAAAATAAATAATTCACAAGACATAAATAAATAAATAAATGACCCAATCATTATATTATCTAATGGTTTATTTATTGATCAAACAATAAATCAACCTACGATCTAGGAGAGAACTCATTATACTAGTCTTGACACAAGTTGCAACCATCCACCTATCACCCTATGTATCACCTAGGTTGGTCTCTTCTAGGTTCCATCTTGAATCACCTCCACATGCCTTGAGATAATCCTTTTATTACATGTATTTATAACTCACATGCATGTGAGTGTAACCAAAGGATTGGTTTAGGGGAATTACATAAATCACCTTAGATGCAAATGTCCTACATAATAAAGGAAGGAGGGATGACTTGCAGGTCATCGTATCCAATTTAATAATTAATAATTTCAAATACATGCAATAAATTAAATTAAATAAAACCAAAATATACACAAGTATTTTTCAAGCTCATTAATTCTCATACACATGTAATGAAAATGAAATAGTACACTGGTTAATATTCATTTCTATTCATTATTTATTATAAGATAAATGCACTTTCATTAATTAATAAATAAATTCCCTTTTATATTAATGACCATCCAAATTATCTTAGAGATACCCATAATAAATGAATTTATGGAAAATAAATGACATGACCAATAATTATATATAATTACATTAAAATAATTAAGAATTTATTAATTATTTAAAATCATTATTATATAGTCAAAAAAATTAGTTCCAATAGTTAAATTAGATTTTAATTCCACAATTAATTATTTTAGTGCAATTTATTTTTTTCATTTATTAGGAGACTAAATGATTTATACTTATGAGGTACACACCATGTTCATTGATTTCTACGTACCTAAGATAAATGCATTTAGATTTGGTGTGTACCTATGACAGACTACTTGACATGTACTAACCAACTATGTGTAGTGTATCACACTTTCCATGTGTCTACATATTCCACCAAAGGACTCAACATCTTATTTGGATATGAGACTAAACTGCACGGCCGATTTTCACCTATCGACCAGTCAAAGTTTCGATGCTCTGCTAATGTGTATAGCAGCACTCGGGTCGAATCCTTGGCGACGATACTTTGAAATAGTTGTTTGTTTTTAGTTGATTGTATTCTGATTGGGGGGGGGGGGGGTTTGCAGAGCTTAATTGAAATGACTAATTGATTATGATTGATTTAACAAATTTATAATTATTGAGGTGATTTCATCATTAGTTTAGTTAAGCTTGTGATATCCTTGAGCTTTACTTTATATTGCATTTAAATTAACACCCATGTCACAAGTTGACGTTGATTTGAATTCCCAAGTGTTAAGGCTTTAATCCAAGACTTAACTTAACTTAGGGTTCTAATATTGATCATATCTTGTTTATGGTAGTGTATTTATGGTTCCAATAATCCATGAAAACCACACGTTAAACAAAACAAGTCATTAATCCATGACATGATAAGTCCAACATACACAATGTTAATTCAACGAATACTCATCGAGCGAAAGCTATAAATCGCATAACATACCTAAATTAAAACTCACCCCAATGTGAGATTTACTCAGAAATTAATATGGTTATTAATATGGTAATATATGTTTATGGTGATGAATTATAAATATAAGAAAAAGAAAGGGACAAGATAAGAGTAGTGCGTTGAACACACACACAAACGATGAAGAAAATTAAAAACAGATTTTTGATTGAATGAGGAAGCAAAATAAGGGAAGGGGATTCAAATTAATTTAAACTATTTTAAGAACATAAATATTAAACTACAGAAGGTGGATGAGAATAAGAGATATTGAAGAAGTAACTTGCATTAAAATAGAATTACAAATAAAGAGACTTACAAGATTACAAAAACGAAGAACACAAAAGTAAGTGAAAAAAAAGAGAGGAGGAAAGGTCTTTCAAGTGAAAAATTGAGTATGGAAGGTCCTCCCAAGACTTTGGAAAAGCTTTGGTCATGAAAATATGATCTCCTCTTTTCTGAAATTCCAACCCCTCTCAAGGAGAGAAGGGGAGAGTATTTATAGCCCAAGGAGTGGACTATTTGCATTCCCAATCTGTCCCTCCACTTGAATCGCCAAGTTGGCTATTCAGACAGACGAATCTTGAGAAATATACTTATTCAAAGTTGTAGATACTAAAGTTGGACGACTAATCTCAAAATTTTGAGTCATTTGAACAAATTTAGCCAAAGTTATGGCCGGTTTATTAAACAATTTTAATCTGTCCATTTCAATCCAGTCTTTTTGAAGTCCAAAATGTGAAAGGGTTTTTGAATAGGAATATGACTTCAAATAAGAATGATTTCTTCAACAAAGTCTGCCGCCTATATCTCCTATTTCATGCTGAAAACTCTCATATTTATTGGATTCTTACATCATGCAATATGTCATTAATACTGTACTAATTTTATTTCTCGGACAGAATGGTGGGCTGGAGTTCAAGTCATATGTTGTGCCCCTTGTGTTTGGATTTGGGCCTTGAAATTTTTATCCAAGACTCCTTACATTGTCCCCCGAGATATGGTGGAGAATAACGAAATTTGTAATTCTATATCTAGCCCAGTAAATCAATATTCATGAATAGTTCAGTTTCTTCACAGATTCTTTGGTCTTGATTGTGAGGACCATATGAACCTTCAAATGGAAGAATTGGCTCATGGTACCTTCTGAAGAAATGTTTTATATTTAAAGGGTAATCCTATAAAACAAAAACCACAAAATTTTAATTATTATAGTGATAGTTATAATTAAAACAATAAACTGACTCAATTGGACTACTTCTAAAAATTCTCAAAAATTATACTTAATATTAAAACATTAATATTTCACACAAATTATGCACATTTCATATAAAATAAGTAAAGGGATTATATAATAAGTCATAAAAATATTAATAACATCAAATCCCCCACACTTAGTTTTGTTCATATCCTCATGTTCAAAAAATATAAAAACATGAAAAAATATTTTTCACTCACCAACAAATATTAAAATTTTGTTTTCTTCAATCAGGGGAGGTTTAGACTATTTCACTCATCCATTTTGAAATCCAACACAAGTTGTTACAGAAAAAATTTTCCAAATATAATTCATTTTTTCATGCTCAAATTTAGAAATGGAAAATGTGGACACTCAAAACTCACACCTCTCAAAATGTTAAAATTCATTTGTGGAGGTTCACTCTTTCACCAACCAAAAGTGAAAATCTTAGAGTGTCAAAAGAGATCTCAGCTTCCAATCCCTATCCAAAGTGAACAAGAATCAAGAGGTCATTTTAAGGGGTTTTTCTATGGCTATGGTACGGTATGAATATAATGTCCAAGAGAGAGAAAAAGAGTGTTAAAATACCAACATAGAAAAAGCAATGCACATTTTCTGAAATAAAACATGGAAGGAAATGAAAACACATATTTAAAAGGGAATGATTGTGTGAAGAAAGACATAATATAGGAAGAAAATATGAAGGTAATGAGAAGATGGAATATTTACAAAACAAAAAACTTCTTCCAATAAGAATATAATGCAAGTGTTCTTTTTTTCTCCTTTTTTTCCTTTTTTTGAAAGTTGAACTTGGAAAAAATCTCACACTCATATCCCAACCCATGATTTATATCCTCATGACACTAATTGTAATAGTTATAACAAGATCAAAGGTTGAGAAAGAGTGATTTTTAACCTACCCAAGAAACAACCCAATTTTGTTTTTGATTTTTTTTGATTTTTTTTGATTTTTTTTGAACGCTTGTCAATAACATTTACAAAATTACATAAATTAATGTACATTACATTCCCCAAAACACACTGAATGAAAAACTCTCCCCCACATTGAAATGGATGCTTTCCCTCAAGCATATGATAACTCATTGAAAATCAAAAATAGGGTACCCAAACAATGAAATCCATTCCCTCCACACTTAAATTTCAAAAATAATTATGCAATGAAAATCCATGTTGATATTGGGTGGGAAAAGGTATTGGTCTTGTAATGTGGATATGAAAGAAAAAGTTTTCATAGGCTCGAAGGGGATTTCAAAAGGAGGATTAATGTAAGGGAAATGAGAGGCTATTTGGCTATTGTGATTCTCATGTGGTTCAGAAAATGCCTCTATCATATTAATGCACACTAAGGTAGGAAATTCAGCTCAAAGGTCCACAAACTCAAGACTCACAAATGGGGGTGAAAACACACATTTTGAAAAGATGGCCATAGGTGGCCTTGGTATGAAAGCAAATGTTGTTCCTCACGGTTTGGGAAAAGCATTTTATAAATAAAAAATTGAGCATTCAAAATTTGTTAATTTTGACACAAAATTCTTTATCCAAAGTCATGATGAAAATAAAAAAATTTTGAGATGAAAACATGTATGTTAACTCCCCAAAATGGTTGAAAAAAATTTCAACACTCGATGGTGAGTAAGCATGACTCTTTATTTTTTTGTATTTTTTTTAAGTGATTGTTTTTTTTTGTTTTTTTGTTTTTTAGGTTTTTATTTTTGTTTTTTATAAAGATACACACACACAAAAGAGAAAGTGAAAAAAATGTTTTGATAAAGAAAGTGGTAAAAAAATGAAAGAGAGAGGAAGAAGAAGAAAGTGGTAGAGAGAGAAAGAGATAGAGAGGGAGTTAAAGGGAAAGAGGTGTCCCCTAGTTTGGATTTGGCGGGTCGCCATATCCATCTAGTGGTAGGTCGGTTAGAGAAGTTAGGGATCCAGTGGAAGTCGATGTTGATCCAGGATTGTGCATCCTCTCATGGTGATGCTTTAACCGATTTCCATTAACCGTGAATGTCCTTTTGGAAGGGGGGTCTTGGACTTGCACTGCACCAAATGGGTAAACATTAGTAATAACAAAAGGACCTTACCAACAAGAATTAATCTTACCTGGGTGAATCTGAAATCGATAATTGAAGAGCATTACCTTTTCACCTTCATGAAATACCTTTCTCAGGATGTGTTTGTCATGGAGTACCTTAGCCTTCTCTTTGTACAGATTGGAATTCTCATAGTATTCAAGTCGAAGCTCCTCCAGTTCAGCCAATTGCAACAATCTTTCTTCACCAGATTTTTCACAATCAAAATTACAGGTTTTCATAGCCCAAAAAGACTTATGTTGGATTTAAACTGGTAGATGTCATGCTTTACAAAAAAATAGCCTAAAATAATACATCCCAATGGGTGTTTTATAGGCAGTTTAATAAGCCCAAAGTGCTTCACCAAGTCTTTCAAGCCAGTCTTTTCTGGTGGATTTTACAATTCTCTCAAGCACTCTTTTCACTTCTCTATTAGAAAGTTCAGCCATGCCATTTTTTTGGGTGTGATATACAGTTGAAGTTTTATGAACAACCCCATTCTTTTTCAAAAGAGATTCCATGGTTTTATTATAAAAATGGGTTCCTAAGTCACTTATCAAGGCACGAGGTGTGCCAAATCTATGGAATATGTGTGTCTTTAGGAACTCAATAACAGTATGTGAATCATCCTTTCTAGTGGGTTTGGCCTTGACCCACCTAGAAACATAATCAACATCAAGAATGATGTATGAGCATCCATTGTAAGGGGGAAATGGTCCCCTGAAATCGATACCCCAAACATCGAAGATCTCACAGAAAATTAAAGGCTTTTGGGGCATTTCATTTATCTTTGAAATTGTGCCAAACTTTTGGCAAGTGGGACATGATTGACAGAACTCATGTGAGTCCTTGAAGAGTGAAGCCCAGAATAATCCAGAGTCTAAAACCTTTCGGGAGGTTCTTTGTGGTCCAAAGTGACCACCACCAGGCATCGAGTTGCAGAATTCTAAGATAGAGGAATGTTCATCTTTATCAACACATCTCATAATTACCATATCTACCCCAGTTTTCCAAAGTTTATTTTCTTCCAAAAAATAGTGTTTTGAATCAATTTTCAACTTCATTTTATGTTCTTTTGAAAAATTTTCAGGAAAAACACTAGAAACCAAGTAATTTACAATTGGGGCATAACATGGTAACTTTGGAGTGAGAGATGAAAGGTGCTCAGTGGGGAATTCAAGATCGATGATTTCAGAATGAGAAGAATTAGAAATTCTACTCAAGTGATCAGCCACAAGGTTTTCTGTTCCTGGTCTATCTTTTATTTCAAGGTAAAACCCTTGGAGCATTAGGATCCATCTTATTAGCCTCAGTTTGGAATCACTTTTCTTGAGTAAGAACTTTATAGCAGAATGGTTTTTGAAGATGATGATTTTGGCACCTAAGAGATAGGGCCAGAATTTATCTAAGGAAAAAACAACTTCTAAAAGTTCTTTTTCAGTGACAGTGTAGTGTGATTGAGTTTCATCCAATGTTTTTGAGGCATAATAGATAACATTAGGAATCTTTTCTCTTCTTTGACCAAGAACAACCCCAACAACTCTATCAGAAGCATCACACATTAATTCAAAGGGTAAGGACCAATCTGGGGGTTGGATTATTGGGGTAGATGTAAGAGCAATTTTGAGTTCAATGAAGGCTCTCTTGCAAACCTCATCAAAATGGAAAGTGACATCATTTTGGATCAAACGATTGAGTGGGAGGGAAATTTTACTGAAGTTATGGATGAATCGCCAATAGAAACCATCATGACCGAGGAATGAACAGATGTCTCAAAAAGAGTTGGGTTCAGGAAGTGATTGGATCACTTCAATTTTGGCAGGATCGACTTCAATACCATCTTTTGAAACTATGTGTCCTAGAACAATCCCATTTTCAACCATGAAGTAATATTTTTCAAAATTTAACACAAGGTTACACTTGACACACTTTTGAAGGACTAGAGAGAGTGAATACAATCACGACTCAAATGACTCACCATAAATGGTGAAGTCATCCATGAAGACTTCCATGCAGTGTTCAATGAATTCTGAAAAGATACTCATCATACACCTCTGGAATGTTGCAGGAGCATTACAAAGGCCAAAAGGCATTCTTCTATATGCATATGTTCCAAAGGGGCATGTGAAAGTAGTCTTTTCTTGGTCCTGAGGTGCGATTGGGATTTGAAAGTATCCATTGTATCCATCAAGAAAGCAATAGTGTGACTTTCCAGCTAATCATTCTAGCATTTGATCAAGGAATGGAAAAGGTTAGTGATCTTTTCGGGTTTTAACATTCAATTTTCTATAGTCGATGCACACACACCATTTGTTCTTCACTCGAGTTGTGACTACCTCCCCATGTTCATTTGTGACAACAATTATCCCACCCTTCTTAAGTACAACTTGAATTAGACTAACCCATTCATTATCAGAAATTGGGTAGATAATACCATCTTGAAGAAGCTTGGTGATATCTTCCCTAACTACCTCAATTATGAGTGGATTGAGTCTTATTTGTGGTTTTCTAATTGGTTTGGATGACTCCTCAAGATGGATGTGATGCATGTAAAGGGCAGGGTTGATTCCTGGTATGTCATCTAGGGTCCAAACTAAGGCCTTTTTGTTTTCCTCTAACACTTGAACAAGTTTGGACTCCTCGGTTTTAGTAAGTGTGGTAGAGATAATGAAAGGATATGAGTGATCATGGAAGAGGAATGCATATTTCAGGTGTACAGGAAGGGGTTTCAAATTAGTCTCATCATTCATTTTTGGGTTAGGAAACTCAGAAATGGAGGATGGGACTTCAGTTGCTTCAGATTCATGTTTCCCAATACTATCCAAGGTGGAGCAGTTTTATTCAAAGTTGAGATGGGATTCAAGAGAGTTTTCAAGATCCTCTAAATTGATGGAGTCTATGAATGAAAGGTCCACATCAACTTCACCATTTATGACTTGATTAATCCTAGTGTAGATTTCACAAGATCCTATCTCTTCAGAATATGATGAACATGATGGAATGGGGTTCAATTGACTCTTAGAAGTTCCCTCAGAAGCATGGATTGAGAATGCAAAGTGATCCTCATATGGGTATCGCATGGATTGGAAAATGTTGAACTTGACCAGTTGGTCACCAAATTCCATGGATAAGATGCCTGAATAGACATCAATTTTGGTTCTAGCTATCATTAGGAATGGTCTTCCAAGAATTAGGGGAGATTGAGAAGAGTTTGTCTCACCTTCCATGTCAAGGACATAGAAATCAGCTGGGAAGATAAGATCATTTACTCAAACAAGGACATCTTCAATTATTCCCTCAGGACTAGCTATGCTTCGATTGGATAATTGAATGACAACACCCATTGGATATAAGGGACCTAGAACAAGGTTGGAGAATATGGATTTGGGAATGAAATTAATTGAGGCTCCTAGGTCTATGAGTGCATCATCAAAGTTGGAACTTCCAATTTGGCATGGAACTGTAAAGGTCCCTGGATCTTTGCACTTTATGGGAATAGACTGTTGGGTGGAAACATTTTCAAAGGTCCTAATTTGCCTCTTGTGGGTTCACAATTCCTTAAGAAACTTGGCATACTTAGGAATTTGTTTGATGACATCTAAGAGAGGAATGTTGAATTCAACACGTCTAAACATGTCGAGCATTTCAAGATCAGGTTCAAAGGACTTCCTTGGTTTAGAAACAGCTTGAGGAAAAGGAATTGGATTCTTAAGTGGAATTGAAGGAGATGAGGGAATTGTTTTAGGTTCCTTTTCAAGATTACTTTTCTTTTCATTTCTTAGGTCAACATTCAAATGAGGGTTTGAGGACTTATCTTGAGGTATAACAGTTTTCTTTCTTGATATAAGTGCAATTTCAATTACATTACCCTTGGGGTTGGGTAATGGTTGAGCTGGGAGTTGGGAAGAATTGGATGGTTGCTGTTGACTAAGGTGGGATGCAAGTTGACCAATTTGGGTTTCAATGTTCTTGAGGATTGAATGGGTGAAGGAGGCAAGATCTTCCACTGCACTTTCCCATGGTTTCTTGTAAGAAGAGGCTTGTCTTGGATTGGTATTACCTTGATTTTGGTTCTTGGGAAAGCGATTGTATTGGTTTTGGAATTGGGAAGGCTCACTAGGATAATGGAATCTAGGAGGAGGATTGTTCCTTTGAGGTTGAGGAAGAAAAGGATAAGGTTGTTGGAAGTTACCAACACCTTGACCATATTGGAACTGGTTTGGGTTTTAAGGAGGGAATTGAGGGGGATGAGATATGGGATTACCATACCTAAGGCCTTGGTTATAGAAAGAAGAGAAGGGATCAGAGTGAGGTTGGTTGAAGTTTCTAATAAACTGACCTGATAGTTGAGGATTGGTGTTCTGCTGAGCATATGCTGCATTGAACTCCATTGGTCCAGATGAATCAGATTGATCCTTTTGAAGTTGTGGACATGTTTCAGTTGGATGAGATGGAGAGTTGTAGATTCCACAGTTTTTGACAGGTCTAGGAAACATTGATTATGGAGAAGACGAAGCTGGGGATTTGGTAGCCACAACTAGTTGTCGCACAAGACCTGTAAGTTCACTCATCCAATCGGTCATCTTGTTCGGCTCTATTGATTGATTATCTTGGGCTTGTTTTACTTGAGCATGTGCTCGAGTATGTAATTGTTGTGTGTTTGTATCCATGTTACTTATGAGATCTCTTGCAGCTACAGGAGTTTTATCAACAAGAGCACCGCCACTTGTGACATTAATGAGAGTTCTCCCCATTGCCAATAACCCCTCATAGAAGTATTGAATCAAGAGTTGGTCAGGGATTTGGTGGTGTGGGCAGGTTGAAACAAGCTTTTTGAACCTCTCCCAATATTCATGGGGTGATTCACTTGGGAACTAACAGATACCACTTATTTCCTTTCGGATAGAAGCAGTACGAGAACCAGGAAAGAATTTCTCTAAGAAGAGTCGATTCATGTCATTCCATGTGGTTTTAGAACCAGGAGGAAGGTAGTAGAGCCATGACTTAGCAGTGTTAGCTAGGGATAAAGGGAATGCTCGAAGCTTGATTTATTCTTCAGAAACCCCTTGAGGCTTCATGGTAGAGCACACTACTTGAAACTCTTTAAGGTAGAGATGTGGATCCTCACCGGCTAGCCCGTGGAAATGAGGAAGAAGATGAATCAAACCCGATTTTAGTTCAAAGTCAGCCTCTATGTTTGGATATTGAATACCAAGAGGTTGGTAATTCATATTAGGGGAAGCGAATTCTTTAAGTGTTTTTTCCCTAGGATTGGCCATATCTAATTCAACTGGTTGGACAAGGACTGGTTCTTGAATTATTTGATTATCTCTTATGTTCCTCCTAAGTTGGCAAAGTGTTCGCTCAATTTCAGGGTCAAACAAATATGAGGGATTGTTTGGGAGGTTACGGGGCATTTAGAGAGATTTTTTAAGAAAGATGAAGACATGTTTTTCTTTGTATTTTTTTCCGTTTATGATTTTTATGAGAAGACGGGTTTTTCTTTGTGTTTTTTTTCAATTTTTTTTAAAATTTTAAAATTTTATTATTTTTTTTAAAATAACTAGAAACTAATGACTACATAAAGCACCATCCCTATAAATGGCGCCATTTGAAACATACGGCCGATTTTCGCCTATCAACCGGTCAAAGTTCCGGTGCTCTGTTAATGTGTATAGCAACACTCGGGTCGAATCCTCAGTGATGATACTTTGAAATAGTCGTTTGTTTTTAGTTGATTGTATTCTGATTGGGGGGGGGGGTTGTTTGCACAACTTAATTGAAATGAATAATTTATTATGATTGATTTAAAAAATTGATAATGATTGGGGTGAGTTCATCATTAGGTTAGTTAAGCTTGTGATATCATTAAGATTTGCTTTATATTGCATTTAAATTAACACCCATGTCACAAGTTGACGTTGATTTGAATTCCCAAGTGTTAAGGCATCAATCCAAGCCTTAACTTAACTTAGGGTTGTAATATTGATCATATATTATTTATGGTAGTGTATTTATGGTTCCAATAATCCATAGAAAGCACACATTAAACAAAACAAGTCATTAATCCATGACATGCTAAGTCTAACATACACAATGTTAATTCAACGAATACTCATCGAGCGAAAGATCTCAATCTCTTAACATACCTAAATTAAAACTCACCCCAATGAGATATTTACTCAGACATTAAGATGGTTATTAATCTGGTAATATATGTTTATGGTGATGAATTATAAAGAGAAGAAAAAGAAAGGGACAAGATAAGAGTAGTGCGCCGAACACACACACAAACGATGAAGAAAATTAAAAACGGATTTTCTATTGAATGAGGAAGCAAAAGAAGGGAAGGGTATTAAACTAAATTTAAAATATTTTAAGAACATAAATATTAAACTACATAAGGTGGATGAGAATAAGAGATATTTAAGAAGTAACTTGCATTAAAATAGAATTACAAAGAAAGAGACTTATAAGATTACAAAAAACGAAGAACACGAAAGTAAGTGAAAAACAAAGAGAGGAGGAAAGGTCTCTCAAGTGAAAAATTGAGTATGGAAGGTCCTCCCAAGCTTTTTTTAAAGCTTTGGTCGTGAAAATATGATATCCTCTCTTCTTAAATGCCAACCCCTCTCAAGGAGAGAAGGAGAGAGTATTTATAGCCCAAGGAGTGGACTGTTTGCATTCCCAATCTTTTTCTCCACTTGCATCGCCAAGTTGGCTATTTATAGAGCCTAATATTGAGAAATATCCTTATTCAAAGTTGTATATAATAAAGTTTTCCGACTACTCTCAAAATTGGGAGTCATTTGAACAAATGTAGCCAAAGTTATGTCCGGTTTATTAAACAATTTTAATCTATCCATTTCAATCTAGTCTTTTTGAAGTCCAAAATTTGAAAGGGTTTTTGAATAGGAAGATGCCTTCAAATACAAGTTAGTTTTCTTCAAAAAAGTCGGCCACCTATATCTCCTCTTTCACACTGAAAAATCTCACCTTTATTGGATTCTTACATCTTGAGATATGTCATTAGTACTGTACTAATTTTATTTCTCGGACAGAATGGTGGGCTGGACTTCAAGTCATATGTTGGGCCCCTTGTGTTTGGATTTGGGCCTTGAAATTTTTATCCAAGACTCCCTACATTGTCCCCCGAACTATGGTGGAGAATAATGGAATTTGGACTTCTGTATCTATCCCAGTAAATCAATCTTTCTGAATAGTCCAGTTTCTTTATAGATTCTTTGGTCTTGATTGTGAGGACCATATTACCCTTCAAATGGAAGAATTGTATCATGGTACCTTCTGAAGAAATGTTTTATATTTAAAGGGGAATCCTAAAAAACAAGAACCAGACAATTTTAATCATTATAGTGATATTTATAATTAAAACAGTAAACTAACTCAATTGGACTACTAAAAATGCTCAAAAATTATACTTAATATTAAAACATTAATATTTTCACACAAATTATGCACATTTCATATAAAATAAGTAAAGGGAGTATATAAAAAGTCCTAAAAATATTAATAACATCAGAGACCACTTGATGTGTACTCTAGCTATTCACTTTGTGCTATGCTATTCATGTGTCTGTATAACACACCAAATAACTCAATGTGTATTTCAGACACAAGATTAATGAATTACATGTCATACATTCCGACTACATGCTGTGTGTTTCATTAATTACACAAGTTATCTGTATCACACAGTCATAAACTATGTATATAACAACATAATTAGTGTGAATATATCTGTTAAACCATGTATAATACACGACATGTACACCAGCTACATGCCATGTAATTCGACAAGCCGTGTGCCAGGTTGGCCCAGTCTATACATAGTGTACAATAAATACACTACGTGTAATAACTATTAATCATGTCATGCATCCCATGAAACCTCTAGGTGTAGTGACCTTGGGTAAATGACATGTACTCTAGATACACACTGTTTAACCCAATATCACTAGCCAGAATCCTTAGCACTTCCTGATAGAATCTCTATCCATTCTTCATCTGTTCTTAGCCCTTTAAGAAAATATAAACCTTAAAAAAAGTAATTAAAATGTAAAAATCATGTTAATTAAACATTATATTAAATAATGAATAATTTTTAAATTAAAAATATAACCACTATTGTGCATATAGATCAACAATAAAATAAATAATTATAGATTTAAAACACAACCTCTTTGATACCACTTGAAGGTTCCAAGTGCAGCAGAAGCACCTTGGTGAGTGAATAAATATAATGATTTTTTTAGATTTTATGGATAATTTTACAATTGTGTAAGTTGTAAAAATAAAGACCAATGAAATTTTTCCATTGAATATTGGCATAGAAAATAATATAACCCAGAGAGATTATTTTTATATGTCAAATTTATAATAAATTTAAATAGATTTAAAGAAATAACACCTTGTCTTTGGATCTTTTTTTATAGATGTTATTAATCATCTGAAAAAACCCATTTTATATTACCATCATTTGATTTTTATTATCTAAGTGTAGAATCTATCTAGAGGTGATCCACACACACTCCTTTGATCTCTAAACAATGATTGATTTTTGGGTGCTAGCACGATAGATCAATCATCATTCATTGTTTTTATTTATCACTTAAATATCCTTAAAGCTTGAAGGATCTTCTCTTGTTATTCTCATTCTTGAGAGGAGAAGATAAGGATTAATTCATGAGAGAAGTTTATTGTGCACAATGATTCTCAATTCTTGATTAACCCTATGTAATAAACATAACCATATATTTATAGTGTTAGAGTTTATGTTAAAATTTTATTTAATTAGACAATGGTCCTTAAATAATATAATAAATCTAATCATACCCCATGCTATATAAAAATAATAAAATTATTATTTCATGGTGTGTAATAACTAGAAAAATGATAAATATTATTTTATCAGCTTTCAAATTATTATTTATAACCGAATATGATCTTAGTCCAATCATATTTCTTAACATTTATTGAATACCCAAATAAATATTTAATTAACTATTTTTTTATATATAAATATTTTATTTACAATACAGAGAATAAATATTTATGAAATATTTAATAAATAAAATAAATATTCTATTCAAAATCTGAAGAGTAAACATTTATTTAATATTTTTGTTTGATAAAATATGAATAGAATTATTCCCCATTCTTGAGAATAATATTTATGCCAACAATTAAATTCAAATAGAATTTAATAGAGATAAAAAAACACTTAGTGTGTGACCATCTAGGATTATTTCTCATTGGAATTTGGTAATATTTCATAATGTACAAGATTATTTTCTAGCAACGAGTCAATGTACTCAAGAGAAAGAACTTAATGTTACAACATCAACAACCACATATGAGTGATTTCTTTGTAATATAATCTCTTTGTCTCAATATCTCAACAAGTAGGTTTCACATCCTTTTCATGAACCTATATGATTGATATGTCTTTCTTTGAATATCTAAAATAAACTCATCATGACACCATGAATATGAAATTTAATGCGATAATTCAATTTCAATCAAATGGGAGAGATATTAACTTCCATAAAATGGAAGGGACAAATCCTTCATATACTTATCAATTAATAACATGTAATTCGTGATGCACCAAACTTACCCAACTTCACCATGAACTTTATTGTCAAGGTTTACTAAATAAATATAAGTGTGTGATCTGTATCATATATTAATAATAATCTTAAATCCTAAGGACCATTACACATGCTCTTAGATAGGAATATATGATGACATATAAACATGCATAGTTCCTATAGGCAAGTATGTTCTCATAATTTCTCATCTTGGATATTACCAAGTACAAACATCATGAGAATAAGTCTCATATTCTTATGAGTACTCACACATCATAGTCAACAATCTATGTGTCCCATCATAGTATGTTATTTGACTGCATAACTATATTTAAGAATACCTTTATGAAATTTCAATGTTCTCATCATAGTGGGGAACTGCTATGACTTTATCAATATGATAGATACTCTAGAACAGTATTAAATTAAAGTTATGCAGAACAATGAAAAATATGAAATAAGATGTTTTATTAATATTAAAATCCTTAAATATACATATAATCCAAAGTAAAAATAGTTGGCTCTAGATCACCAACTCCAACACAACCTTCTTGTTGAGATATTGTGAAAAAGAGATTATATTACACAGTAAGCATTCATGTGTAGTAATCGATGTTGTGACATTAACTTCTCTCTTGGATTCCTTGACCAGTTGATAGACAATAATCTTGTACTTTATGCAATGCCACCTAATTACAATGGGAAATAACCCCAAAGGGTCACAAACTAAGTTTTTCCATTGATCTCAATTAAATTCTATTTGAATTTAATTATTGGAATAAATATTATTCTCAAGACCAAAGAATAATTTTATTTTATATTTATTGATCAAAAATATTCACAAGGTAATAAATAATTATTTATTCATTAACAAATAATTTATCTAATAATGTGAATAATTAACAAATATTTATTATCTAAAGTGTGAATATAATATTTATTTTATTTTTTAAATTTTTAATAAATATTTATTTTCCAGACTATAAACATAATATTTATTTATGAATAAATATTTAATAAATATTTATTTGGGTATTCAAAAATTGATGATAAGGATGAGTGAACCAAGATTGTATCGACTAATAAATATTAATTTATAAGCTGGTAAAATAATATTTATGGTTTCACTAGATAGAACACGCTAGAAAATAATAATAATAATAATATATGGAATGAGGTTAGATAAGGTTAACTATATTATGTAATAATTTTTGGGTAATTAAATAATATTTTAACCAAAACCCTAACTCTACAAATAGATTTTCATGTCTATTATGTCAGGTTAATCGAGAATTGAGAATCATTATGCACAATGGATTTCTCTTTAGATTATTTCTTCTTTCATCCTCTCAAGAATGAGAAGAAAAAGAGAGAATCCTTCAAGCCTGAAGGAACTTGAAGTGATCAAGATAAACAATATAAGATGGTTGATCCTCTATGATAGCACATGACATTCAATTGGTGTTGTTTAGAGATAGAAGGACCACATGTGGATCACCATTAGAGGGGGATCTACTTTGCATCCTCCCTACATAATGATGATAATCCAAAAAGGGTGTTGAATGATCAACATGTTTATCAAATAATGATTCTAATATGGGGTAATATTTCTTCAGATATAATTTAAATTAATTATGATTTTTACATGAAAAATATCCCCTCTGGGTTTTGGGATTTATATGTCAATATCTGATGGAAAAATTTCATCAGTCAAACTAATACAAAACATGTGTTTAACAATGCTAGAAATGACCTTTATCAGCACTAGAAAATTGTTGAAAACGTTAACGACATTAAAAGACTAGGACTTTTATTAGTGCTGAAAAATCACTAATAAAGGGGTTATTTATCAACATTAAAAAAGCACTAATAAAGGGTCATTTATCAATGTTAAAAAGTGATGATAAATATAACCTCTCTCAATGATTTTAAAGGCACTGATAAAAGACCCATTTATCAATGCTTTAAATATAGCGATGATAAAGGAACCCTTTATCAGTTCTTATAAAAGCATTGATAAAGGCCTTTTATCAGTGCTTTTAGAAGCATTGATAAATGTGTTTTTTATCAGAACTGATAAAGGTCTATACTACAATATACTATTACAGCACATTGCAGCACTAGAAACACACCTGAAACACATTAGATATAAAAAACAAGTCTCAATATAGAATTTAAATGAAATGAAATTCACAACACAAATACAAGAAAAAACACTATATTATAGACATTTTAAACATTGGTTTATACAATTACATAAATACAAATTATTATATACGTTCAAAAACAATCCCAAATATCAATGTTACAACAATTTTCATTGAATTTCTTTGTCAAACTACCAAAATTTGATGAGTAGTTTAAAAAAAACCACCTCAACTCAAAAAAAAAGAAGAATCCACCTGTATAAGAAAACAATTATTATGACTAATACTAAAAAAAATTAAACATAAATATGAAATAAGACATTAATTCTATGGAAAACAATTTTACTATGAAAATATCAAGATTACCTCTGTGATTAAGTAGTGAAAGGAAATTGAAAGAAAGTGATAAATGTCAACACTACAGGAGTGAAAGGTTTTGTGAGAGAAGAATTTTGTGGAAGTTTTGGAGTAGAAATAGATGAAATATGGATATAGCACCCAAAATCGAACAAAATAATTCAATTGTATAAGAAAACAATTATTATGTGAGTAATAATAAAGATAAATAAATTAAACATACATATGAAACAATAAATTAATTCTATGGACAATGATTTTACTATGAAAACATCAAGATTACCTCTATGATTGAGCAAAGACAACACTGTTTCTCTTCCTGAAAAGGCAATGTAGGTATCTTGAAAGAAAGTGACAAATGAACCAATATAGGGGTGAAAAGGTTTTATGAGAGACGAAGCATGAATAGATGGAAAGAGCACCCCAAATCAAACAAAAGAATCCACCTATATAAGAAAACAATTATTATGTGAGTAATACTAAAAATAAATAAATTAAACATGCATTAAAAAAATACATTAATTATATGGATAATTATTTTACTGTGAAAACATCAAGATTACCTCTATCATTGAGTATAGGCAGCATCGTTTCTCTTCCTACAAAGGTAGTGAAGGTAACTTGAAATAAAGTGATAAATGCACGACTATAGGGGTGAAAATGTTTTAAGGGAGAAGGATTATGAAATATGGAAAGAGAACCCCAACTTGAACAAAATAATACACCAGTATATGAAAACAATTATTTTTTGATTAATACTAAAAAGAAATAAATTAAACATACATATGAAAAAATACATTAATTCTAATAAAAATGATTTTTTTTGAAAATATTCAGAATACCTTTGGGATTAAGCATAGGCAGCATCAATGATTTTCCTACAATGTTAGTGGAGGTAACTTGAAAGAAAGTGATAAATGAACCACTGTAGGGGTGGAAATTCTTTAAGGGAGAAGGATCATGAAAGTTGGATAGAGCACCCCAACTCGAACAAAAGAATCCACCTGTATAAGAAAACAATTATTATGTGAGTAATTCTAAAAAGAAATAAATTAAACATAAATATGAAACAATACATTAATTCTATGGACACTAATTTTAATGTTAAAACATCAAGATTACTTATGTGATTGAGAAGAGACAATGTCATTGCTCTTCTTGCAAAGGCATGACGTATGAACAGAAATATTCTAAAATAAATGAACTCTACAAGGAATAATGAAAATTAAATCAATGTTCCATTATATAATTTTTTGGTAAAATAGATAAATTATGTTGTAAAATTACCTTTTCGTCCATCTAAAGGGTTTCCTTTATTATAGTTTGTTCATCTGAGAGATTGGTAACATCATCATGTGCAGAAGACATTTTCTGCATGAGTAGTCAAACATTTAATTTAGATTATGTTAATGAAGTAGAGAATATATAATATAATGAGGAAAAACATAATATATTAAAAAAATAATTTTACCTTATCATTAAACTCTATTTCTTTTTTTAAATATTTCAATGATTTCATTCCTCTTTCGAGAATCCAGATCCCCTCTTTGTGGTACCCTCTAACGTACACGACATTGTTTACATTTAGACCGACATGAACTGATTGTGATGTTCCAATGAAAGGGTCATCCTCGATTGAATTTTCATCTGACTCAAAATTTGTTTTAGTCTCTAATAGGACAATAGAACAATTCTTGTTTGTTGGATTAGAGACATAAAATACATGCATTGCTTGTGATTCCATTATAAACAACTCATCATTTTCCCCTTCTATGCTAAAATTCACCTTCACAAATCCCATTTCATCAACTTTCACTCCATTGATATTATCAACCAATTTGTAACAAAAAATAGGCACTTGAAATTTTGTATAACCAAACTCATATATCTATTCGATAATGCCAAAAATATGACATATTTTCATAAATTAGATTTCTATCCTTAAAACCAGATATGTGCATCACTTCAGACACAAGAGTAACACCACTATTTTGCATCATATTGAAGTCATCATGTTCTTTTGTATAGAATATATAACCATTGATTACAAACCCAATGTAAGATATAACATTTACATTGGGTCCTCTGGCTATCCATTAAAGTCGTTAGCCAATTGAATTCAGATTTTTAGATAACTCCTTATAAATTTGATCTATGAACCATCCAATAAACTATTGATTATGTGTATCTGATATCCATCTTTCACCCCTTAAGGGATTCAAATCTATAATAATTTCTTTATGGGATTCAATGTATGGATCAACATCTTCACTATTATATAATATGTAAATATGTGCTTGCTCATGATTTGTCAAGGTAATTGTAACAACATATCTTCTGGGAATCCCTTCATCCATAAGGCATTCGTTGTGACGAGACTTTTGGAGACCAATGATTTTAACATATAATAGGTAATCGGTACAGAATTCAATAGCTTCTTCAACAATATATCATTTTTCAATACAACTGTCTGGTCGACTTCAATTTTTGACATACCCTTTCAAAATATTCATATACCATTCAATGGGGTACATCCATCTGTAATGGACAGGACCACATAGTTAAACCTCTATGACCAAGTGAACCATTAGGTGGACTATTATATCAAAGAATTATGGTGGGAATAACATTTATAATTCACATAATATGATCAAAATATTCTTATTCATGATGGGAAACTTCACCGGGTCTAAAAATTTACTACATATGGATTTGAAAAACAAGAAGATTCTAGTTAATATTTGTTGTACATTTTGTGATATAATTCAACAGAAAGAAACATGCATTAAATATTACATAAAAACATGATAGTTGTGTGATTTTATTACTTGTAACTTCAAATTATTCATTTACACGACATTCTTGATATTTGATGAATACCCCTATATAACTTTTACACTCATAAGGAAAAGGAAAAATTTAAATTTTTTCTATCTGGATAGAGTGTAAGCTGTTGGAGGAATAAAATCCCACCTTTTACCCTTCACCGATGAAAAATCTTCCCTTATCCCCATTTAATCAACTCCAACCTAGCCTTGATTCCATATTTTGTTTTTTGATGAACATTTACTAATGTTCCAATAACACTATCAAATACATTTTTTTGACATGCATGACATCAAGAAAATGTACGACATACAAACAATTCCAATACAACAATTCAAATAAAATTGATTACTTCTTCTGACCAGATTTTGTACATTTTTTCAAAAATGGTTTACTAAAAACAGTGTGAATATTTTTTAATTTCTTGTATAGTGGATCTCCCATTACTGGTGATAGTGTTGTAACTTGTTTGATATTCCCATATAATTCTATCATTAAAGATCAGTATTTATGTCATCGAGGTAAAAAAATTTATGTAAAAAAAATAGTCTTTGAGGAATGTTTCAACCAAACTGAGTATGTGCGTTCTTCCGGCGGCGCTCCCTCCTTCCTTCATACTTTTGGTTTCATTATCTTCTTTTCTCTCCTTATGTCTTGATCTTGCTTCCCGTTTTTGGAACTACTCTTCTTGCTCTCCGTTTTTGGTTCTGCTCTTCTTGGTGGTTTTTTAGGGTTGTTTCGATGGCACTGTCGTGATTGTATGGTGAGGGAGCCCCTGGCCGTTCAAACCTGCTCTGACCGCGAGTTCCTTCGCTCCTCTCCTGGTCAGATCTAGAGCGAGGGTTCAAAGGTTATTTTTGGGATTTGGGGTTCTTCAGTCGGTGGTCTCTCCAATCAATCTGGCGATGGGTTGTTCTTGTTCGGCTTCGGGATTCAGTTTCTTCATCGTCCGGAACTGTCAGCTGTCCAAATCCCTGCCCTGGTTTCAATCTCCTCTGCTCCTTTCCTAGTTGGACCACGAGTGGCGATAATCTTGAGACTTTGGGATGTGGGACTTGGCGACTGGTGTTATTTTCTCTTCCTCTATGAATTTGGTGATTTTGGAATTGGTATCGGTATTCAATAAGTTTATGTTTTTCAGGTTCTGTTCAATGTTCCCTCCTCAAATCAGCGGTGAAGGATGTTTATTCTTCCGACGGGTGTTCATTCTATTTTTGTGGGATATGAGAAATTATTACGTGATGTTTTCTAGGTAGTTATTCTTCAGAGCCATTTTTTGATGAAGGTTTGTTGTGCTTGTCTGCGTTAGTTCATTCTGGTTGCAGTGATGTTCGTTCTTGGTTGGTTCTCCCTCCGGTGTTCGGCTCTGGCGGTCCGCCGATGTCGATGTTGACAACGGCAGTGGCGTAACTTGGTGATGATGGTGGATGGAAGTGATGTGACTCTAGTTGACATGGTGACTCTCAGATCGAGGCCTCCTCGGGTTTGGTGTTGGTTTTTGAATTTCAAATTTGGTTTATGCTTGTTGTAACTTTGGACTATCGCGTGTTGTATGTGGTTACCGCTTAAAGAAGCATCTAGAAAATAAAAATAGAATTTTCAGGTCATTACGTACAACATGGTATTCAACTTAAATTCTTTACTTCTATGAGCATCATACATTGTAACACCTGTATCCCACATCAATTTCAGATATTTGATTAATGGATCAAAATAGACATCAATATCATTACTGGGTTGCTTTGGACTAGATATAAGCCAAGACAACATAATGTATTTGCGCTTCATGAATAACCATGGTGGAAAGTTATAATTTACCAACACGAAGAGAAATGTATTATGAGTACTACTCTATACACAAAAAGGATTTATTCCATCTATATATAATTCAAGACAAAATTTTCTTAGATCATCTCCAAATTTAGGAAACTCATAATCAATTTTCTTCCACTAAGGAGAATATGCAGGATGATGTAGGTTAACATATTTAATTATTGTATTTGAATTACATGTTAATTATCTTATGGTTTTTTGACATCTATATAGTCTTATAAATTGTGGAATGATAGGAAAGTACCATACATATTTATATGGAATTGATTCATTTTTCTTGTATCGATCTACACCACACCTAGGGAATTTGATGAGTGATTCATGGCCCTTACGAAGAAATATGAAATAATTTGGACTAGCATGTATTTTTTAGAGATCATACCCATTGAATGTAAACTTATTTTAGCATCATATGTTTGACATGGTAGTTCATTTTCTTATGGTATCATATCTTTAAGAAGACCAAGTAGTTCTGTAAAGCTAGGGTCACTCCATCTATTGCCAGCTTTCAAATTATACAACTTTAATACAGCTGACAATATTGTGTATTTAGTACAATCAGTATATAATGGAGTCATGGAACAACTATTTAACTCCTCAAACAACTTTGGACAATCCTAAAGGTCATCTTAAATTTCCATTTTGTTTCTTCTATGTGATCTCCACCATCTTTTATTAAGCTATTCATATCAAATGATTTATAAACTGTAGTATCATCCCAATAGATGTACACATTCATTTTTCCCTGTGTTTAGTCCAAAATTTATAACTTTGATCTATTTCATGATAAATCAAATATTCTTCCAACTATTTTGGAATAATATTTCTTGAATAACAACAACATAAACATGAACATAGGATTTTAGAAGGGTCGTCTGAATGATCTCTTGAAAACTTGACGAACTCTTTAACTCCATATTTATATTCATTTGTTAAATGATTGTCATGAATCCATTTTCAGTTCATATCCATCCTATTGGGTACATAAAATATTAATTTTATACAATATATAAATAATTACACATAAGATATTCATTATCAAAAGTAAAAGTTATAGACAACTCTAATACGAGAAATATGGATCAATTATACTAGAATATCTATAACTCCCCAAACATTTTATGGTATGTTTCTATTAAATACATTCTATTCATCATTGTGTTCATTTGAAAAAACACTAGGTTATTTAGGAGATAGTCAAAACCTAAATATAAAATTTCCACTTCTATGTTTTGAATTTCAAAAAATGGTCATCTAGAGTTGTGATCAGTAAGTCATTTGGAGTCTGATGGAACAAACTTGATTTTTGGTGAATAGTAACATACCCTTATGAATAGTAATATGAATGGTAATATGACCCTTATGAATATTAAATAATAATATTATTTTATATTCTTAAGTCAATAAGATAATGAGATCTTAATTAGTTTTTCAATCAGAAATAAAACTAATTGCACCTTTAAGATTGTTATTTTTCGAATTAACTATGACTTTATTTAAAAATTAAATTAATAATATTTAGAAAATTAATTTTTAAAAATGGAGTTCATTTTGAATTCTACACGTCGAAAAATAGTTAGGGTAAATTTTGGGGATTTTTCTTAAATTCTAGAATTTTTGATGAATAGTGAAATATGATAAAATACCGTATATAAAAATTATCAGTTAAATACACTATTTATGACATCATAAGTGATGTAAGAAAACTTGGTTCAAACTCACATGAAATTATTACTATTAGGGGTCACATGAAACAACACTATTGGTTGTCTTGAGGGAAATAATAAAATAATGAATTAAATATTCAAAATTTACCCCCTCCTCCACTATAAAACCCCTCACCACTTCCTCTTCTCTTCACTCCTATAAGCCTTGAATCTCCTCAAAGTTCTGCCCAAATACCCTTCCCTAGTAACTCCACAAAACTAGGAAGCTCTTGGTCTTTCAAAAACACCAAAATCCCTTCCCTTAAGGAGGTTCTCGAGGAAGTTATTTCAAGAGGTAAAACACCTTTCTTTTTCTTTTTGTTTCATTTGAATTTATCTTCATTTTTTTATCCTCTCCTAGCCTGATCTATCCAGATGATCATGATAAATCCATTATCATCTATATACTGGATTTATATCATGTGAATGGAAGAACCATCATCAATATTCTTACTCCCTCCCTTTTATTTTTATATAAACGAAATCAACGTCCATGAGGTTCCAATTTATAACCTTCGTGGACGAAGAAGTTTCATTCTTCAATTGTTCCTTCATTACTGGTCATGAAACCATATTTATTGTTTAACCAGGTCATAATATATTTATTTTATCTTGAGTAATGTTTTGGAATCTTTACACGCACATAATATGGAATAATAATACAAAACAAGATTATTGAGCACAAAACTGCCAAGCCAAATTCAAGCGTTTATCTTTAACTCATCGAATAAGTCATCCTCATGGTATATAACCAGAATAATTATAAGATAATTTATATCTCTTTAATTTCACTAATAATGTATATTAAAAATTCTGGATGTTTAAACATATTTCAAAACAACTTCCATTCATGAATACAAGTAAACAAATCATGAAACCAAGTAAGAAAATGCTTCCAAAACAATAAAATTGAATCTCTTAAACCCATCAAAAAGGCCATTAATGAACTTAATAAGGTTATACCATATCAATTACATGTTGATTAGGTTTTTTAATTATTAATTAATGAATCTAAATTTGATTATTCAGGTCGTTAAGAACAATCAAGAACACCTTCGAGCATAAGGTAAGGGATCATCTCTCTCACTTTTGTTCAAGAATCTCCCCTATGTTGTGCTCTTTTATTTTTAATAACTAATGATGTGGTATGTTTTCTCACCTGACCCATACTTCCCTTATGATATATAAATAATTTGATAACCTTTTACCTCTCATTAAGCCCTCTCAAGAACACTCGTTACCATGCCGAAATGTTTGTAAGGGGTTTCTCATATCACTTTCATTTATGAGAGATTTTCATTGTTTGCCACTTATTTCATATATTTGTTATAAGTTTACTTCCATTTGATATAAAAATAACATAAATATATTTTATTCAATGATTCATTTGATTTTCATTACGTTCTGGTCATATGATTCGACTGATTACATTGTGATAAGAGACTTTGTCTCAACTTCTTTTTGGTTGTGACTAACTTTGTACGGTGCACCTAATAATTCTTATGTGGTGCACCAACTTCCCAATAGAGATCAATTTTCATTTGAAATTATATTTATATTAAATATCCATAATCTCATATCATGGATATGTTTTTTTTTCTAAACTGTATACCATTTTACATACGGTGTTTATTTGGAAAGTTATTTTAATTATGGAAATATTGATGAATCTGTATACTCTACTCTATATGGATATTGAAAAGAAATATTGCTCTTATATTGAATAAATGTATAAAGAATGATTTGGACATGTAGTGGCGGGTAAGGCCTGCTATAGAACCTCGATGCATTAGAAGGTCTCATGAGACAAATCAGTTTGGCGACAAAACCTTCGAGTTTGTTTCCAAAACATCAGATGGGTTTCTACCCATAGAACTAAACCGTTTTTATGGTATTATGGTTTCATGTGCCAGATACATGATGTCCAATTAATAAGCATTCTATTTATTCATTATTAGTTATTATTATTATCCTTGAGGTTTTCACTATGACAAAATCTATGGATGCAGTTTCATTCTCAGTTTATTAATGGCATTAGTTTTTCATTTATTCACCATGCCATATTGATTATGTCAGATTGATTATGATTTACCTATTATTGTACTCATTATTCCACTATTTTTAACCCTTACTAATCATTTGAGCTCACCCCTTTCATTGTTTACCTTCAACAGGTGATGAAGATAAGGTTATTTATTGAGTTTGTGTGGTTCCAGTTTTTAGTTTTGTTATGTATTATATCTTGTAACCTTTTTCAATGTAATTTGTGTTACATCTATGTATGTAGTTTCTTCAAGACTGCTAAACTATTCATTCGTTCAGGATTTTCATTCCTTATAACCATGCAAATATCACAAGTAATGCACCGGCACCGGTCTAGAGGGGTCGGGGTGTTACAGTTGGTATCAGAGGAAGTTTAGTAGAAAACTTAGAAACTAGAGTAGGGAACAAAGCCCTAAGGTTGTATTTGTTGATAAAAATACAAGAACGTCTTGGTATTTTTGTAAGGAATAGATTAGGTGGATCTTTCAAGCACTACATCCCTGTCTGGATACGAGCAGGTAGAGGCAGCTCTGACATAGATGTATCTAGGGGTAAAACCTGAAAACACCACTTTGAGCTAGACTTGAACATGAACTGGTGAACGACAACGGGCCTTGCTATACTCTTGGTTACAACACTCCGGGGGGATATGCTTAGGATATTCAAATTTTCTTTACAAGCCATTATAAAGGAGTTTAATGTAATTTTTTCCTTAGAGGAACCATGTTTATTAGATTAGCTATGTATAGAATTTCAATATATGTTGAGTAATTTTCTATTTGAGATTCATAAACTAATCTAGTGTATCCTATTATTTAGAAATGACTTCTAATGTAAGAAGAGGAATCAATACTCATGGGAAAGGTAGGGATCTACCTACTAAGAAAGTCAACATAGTCAATGTTAGAGAAGATCAGATCATGACCATATTGGGAAAACTTACTAAAGTTGTAACGAATAACCATTCTACTCCTGTGTTGGATCGTTTCATGTGGCAGAAGCCCCCATCTTTCAGCGGGACTACTAATCCAGTGGTTTCTAAGTAATGGATCAAGTCCCCCGAAAAGATATTAATGGCATTAAGATGCAATGAAAATGAAAAGGTAGTACTAACATTATATTTTCTCTAAGGATGGAATCCTTGTTGATCTTGCGAAGACAAAGGCAATCCAAGATTGGCCTATGCCAACAAACATAAATGAGGTACGCAGTTTTATTGGCTTAGCAGGTTATTATCGGCGTTTCGTTCAGAATTTTTCCCAACTGGCTAACCTACTAACCAAGCTCACACGTAAAGGAGTTAAGTTTGTGTGGACAAAAGAATGTACAGAATGCTTCGATGAATTGAAGAGAAGATTGGTCAATGACCCAATTTTGAATCTTCCATCAGGAAGTGATGGATTTGTAATATACAACGATGCATCAAAGAATGGAATGGGTTACATCCTTATGCAAAACAATAAAGTTATTTCTTATGCATCAATACAGTTGAAGACTCGTGAGAAAAATTATCCAACTCATGATCTTGAGTTAGCAGCCATAATCTTTGCTCTGAAAATATGGAGGCATTATCTCTACAGAGAGAGATGTTAGATTTCTATGGACCATAAGAGTTTGAAATATACTTTCACACAAAAAGAACTCAACATGAGGTAAAGAAGATGGCTTGAGTTACTCAAAGATTACGATTTTTCAATACACTACCACCCAGGAAAGGAGAATAAGGAGGAAGATGCATTAAGCAGGAAAGATCATGGCCTTCTGACTCAAATGAGGATTGAAAGAGATCCTATGTTTATGGATCTACTGAAGATGGATATGGGAATTGTTAAGGAAGGGGAAACATCACTCCTCTTTCAAATGATTTCTAAACGATCTTTACTATAGAAGAAAAAAATTTCTCAAACTGATGATGAGAATCTGCACAAGGAAATTAATGCAGTTAAGGATGGGAGGACTGGCTGAATTCATGTATAAAGAAGGAGTTATGAAGTTTGGGAAGTGGTTATGCGTTCCATCAGTACCTGAGCTAAAAATGGAACTATTATATGATTATCATAGCTCAAATTTCTCTATACACCTGGGTAGCACCAAGATGTATAGAGATCTAAAGGAATATTTTTGGTGGGATAATATGAAGTGAGAAATTGCTGACTACGTGTCAAGGTGTCTAGTTTGTCAACAAGTGAAGGCGAAGAGACAACATCCCAAAGGAGTGATGCAACCACTACCTATTCCTATGTAGAAGTGGGATAACATTATGATGGATTTTGTCACTGAACTACCGAGGACACCTAGAAGGAATGATGGAATATGGGTAATTGTTGATCGTCTCACTAAATCAGCACATTTAATTCTAAGAAGATAGGATTTACCACTTGAGTGCCTGGAAAGACTTTATAATAATGAAGTTGTGATACTTCATGGTGCACCTCTATCGATTTTCTCTGATCGAGATCCTCGGTTTATATCAAAATTCTGGAAAAGTCTCCAGAAGGCTTTGAATACTAAGCTTTGTATGAGTACTTCATACCACCCTTAAACTGACAGACAATCTGAAAGGACTATTCCAACTTTGGAAGACATGCTGAGATCATTCTCACTTGACTTCCAAGGTATGTGGGATCAATACTTACCTTTGGTGAAATTTTCCTACAACAATGGTTTTCATTCTAGTATTCAAATGGCTCCATATGAAGCATTATATGGAAAGATATGTCGAACTCCAACTTGTTGGGATGAAGTCGGTGAGAGGAAACTTATAGGCCCAGAACTTATATAGGAGACCACAGAAAAGGTGAAGAAAATACAAGCCCATATTAAAGCATCCCAAAGTAGGCAGAAGAGTTATGATGACAACCAAAGAAAGGATTTGGAATTCCGAGTGGGAGATCATGTATTCCTGAAAGTATCTCCAGGGAAGGGTGTCTTAAGGTTCGGTAAGAAAGGGAAACTGAGCCCCAGGTATATCGGACCATTTGAAATTCTGGAAAGAATCGGAGCTGTAGCTTACCGACTAGCATTGCCTCCAAATCTCTCTAGAGTTCATGATGTGTTCTACGTATCATTGTTAAAGAAGTACATGCCAGACCCAACACATGTACTCACATATGAAGAAATAGAACTGAAACCTGATTTGTCATACTGTGAAAAGCCTATCAGTATTCTTGACACAAGGGAGAAAGTATTGAGAAATCGAACAACTCGTCTAGTAAAGGTTCTTTGGATAAACCAAAATATGGAGGAAGAAACATGGGAACTAGAGGATTTCATGAAGAAGAACCACCCACATCTTTTTGGTGGACTTTATACATAAAATTTCAAGGATGAAATTTACAAAGGAGGGAATAATATAACACCCCAAACATTTTATGGTATGTTTCTCTTAAATAAATTCTATTCATCACTATGTTCCTTTGAAACAACACTAGGTTATTTATGAGATAGTCAAAACCTAGCCATTAAATATAAATTTTCTACTTCTATGTTTTGAATTTTGAAAAATGGTCATCTAGAGTTGTGATCAGTAAGTCATTTGGAGTCTGATAGAACAAACTTGATTTTTGGTGAATAGTAACATACCCTTATGAATAGTAATATGAATAGTAATACGACCCTTATGAATAGTAAATAATAATATTATTTTATTTTCTTAAGGAAATAAGATAATGAGATCTTAATTAGTTTTTCAATGAGAAATAAAAATAATTGCACCTTTAAGATTGTTATTTTTCAAATTAACTATGAATTTATTTAAAAATTAAATTAATAATATTTAGAAAATTAATTTTGAAAAAAGGAGTTTATTTTTGAATTCTACATGTTGAAAAATGGTTAGGGTAAATTTTTCGGATTTTTCTGAAATTCTAGAATTTTTGATGAATAGTGAAATACGATAAAATATCGTATATACAAATTATCAGTTAAATACATTATTTATGACATCATAAGTGATGTAAGGCCACTTGGTTCGAACTAACATACACTTATTACTATTAGGGGTCACATGAAACAACACTATTGGTTGTCTTGAGAGAAATAATAAAATAATGAATTAAATATTAAAAATTTACCCCTCTCCTCCACTATAAAACCCCTCACCACTCCCTCTTTTCTTCACTCCTCTAATCCTTGAAGCTCCTAAAAGTTCTACCCAAATACGCTTCCCTAGTCACTCCCCATGATGAGGAAGATATTGGTCTTTCCAAAAGACCAAAATACATTCTCATAAGGAGGTTCTCGAGGAAGTTATTTCAAGAGGTAAAACACCTTTATTTTTCTTTTAGTTTCATTTGAATTTATCTTCATTTGTTATCCTATCCTAACCTCCTCTATCCAAATGATCATGATAAATCCATTATCATATATATACTGTATTTATATCATGTTAATGGAAGAACCATAATCATTATTCTTACTCCCTCCCTTTTATTTTTATATAAACGAAATCAACGTCCATGAGGTTCCAATTTATAACCTTCATGGATGACGAAGTTTAGTTCTTTAATATTTCCTTAATTACTGATCATGAAACCATATTTATGGTTGAAACAGGTCATAATATATTTATTTTATCTTGATTAATGTTCTGTAATCTTTACACGTACATAATATGGAATAATAATACAAAACAAGATTATTGAGGACAAAACTGCCAAGCCAAATTCAAGCGTTTATTTTTAACTCATCGAATGAGTCATCCTCATGGTATATAACCAGAATCATTATAAGATCATTTATATCTATTTAATGTCACTAATAATTTATATTAACAATTTTTTATGTTTAACCATATTTCAAAACAACTTCCATTCATGAATACAAGTAAACAAATCATGAAACCAAGTAAGAAAATGCTTCCAAAACAATAAAATTGAATCTCTTAAACCCATAAAAAAGGCCATTAATGAACTTAATAAGGTTATACCATATAAATTAAATATTTATTAGGTTCTGGAATTATTAATTTATGAATCTAAATTTGATTATTCAAGTTGTTAAGAACAATCAAGAACACCTTTGAGCATAAGGTAAGGGATCCTCTCTCTCACTTTTGTTCAAGAATCTCCCATATGTTGTGCTCTTTTATTTTTAACACCTAATGATGGGGTATGTTTTTTCACCTGACCCATAATTCCCTTATTATATATAAATAATGGGATAACCTATTACCTCTCATTAATCCCTCTCAAGAACACTCGTTACCATGCCGAAATGTTTTTAAGGGGTTTCTCATCTCACTTTCATTTCTGTGGGATTTTCATTGTTCGCAACTTATTTCATATATGTGGTATAAGTGTACTTACATTTGATATAAAAATAACATGATTATCTTTTATTCAATTATTCATTTTATGTTCATTACGTTCTGGTCATATGATTCGACTGATTACATTGTGATAAGAGACTTTGTCTCAACTTCTATTTGGTTGTGACTAACTTTGTATGGTGCACATAATAATCCTTATGTGGTGTACCTACTGCACACTTGCGATCAATTTTCATTTGAAATTATATTTATATTAAATATCCATACTCTCATATCATGGATATGTTTTTTGTCTAAACCGTATACCATTTTACATACGGTGTTTATTTGGAAAGTTATTTTAATTATGGAAATATTGATGAATCTATATACTCTACTCTATACGGATATTGAAAATGTATATTGATCTTATATTGAATCAATGTATAAAGAATTATTTGACAATGGAGAGGTGGGTGGGGCCCTCTATATCCCCTTGATGCATCAGTACGTCTCATGAGACAAATCAGTTTGATGACAAACCCTTCGAGTTTGTTTCCAAAAAATCAGACGGGTTTCTACCCATAGAACTATACCATTTTTACAGTATTATGGTTTCTTGTGCCAGATACATGAAGTCCAATTAATATGAATTCCCTTTATTCATTATTAGTTTTTATTATTATCCATGATTTTTTCACTATGATGAAATCTATGGATGCAGTTTCATTCTCAGTTTATTAATGGCATTAGTTTTTCATTTATTCACCATGCCATATTGATTATGTCAGATTGATTATTATTGACTTATTATTGTACTCATGATTCCTTTATTTATAACCCTTATTGAGTGTTTGATCTCACCCCTTTCATTTTTTATATTCAACAGGTGATGAAGAGAAGTTCGTTTATTGAGTTCGTGTGGTTGCAGTTTTTAGTTTTGTTATGTATTGTATCTTGTAACCTTTTTCAATGTAATTTGTGGTATATCTATGTATCTAGTTTCTTCAAGAATACTAAACTATTCGTTCCATTGGGATTTTCATTCCTTATAATCATGCCAATATCACAAGCAATGCACCGACACCATTCTAGAGGGGTCGAGGTGTTATAATATCTGAGCACCTAGATATTCCAAATCCAATAATAAAGGATATTGGAATTTAATAAAATAGAGGGAGATAAAGGTAGATAATAAATGATATTATCACTAAACTTTATAGGTGTAAACTGGAAGATGGATAATGTAATGACCCTAGGATGAATTACACAAACAACACCAGGTCAGATCATCTTATGACCTCTAACACACCTCAAAGTCACTGAAGGATGATTTAAAATTTGGATGTAAAAAACCATAAATGGGAGCTTCCCCCCTAAAAATAGAAATAATTAGAAAAAGAGGTTGAAAAAAATTCTAGAATGACCCTTGGGGTTAATGGACATGCATACCCAAAATCACCATTATATTATATAAGTATACCTGTTAGACAAAAAAATATGGAAATTAATGATGCAATTGCTATATAGACACACATACATGTCACACCAGTATAAAAAATCACTCACTTATAGTCTATAAGAAATATAAAATAGATAAAACCCTAATATTCAAACATAACATGAACTAAAGATACCATAATGATTCAAAAAGTGAAGGATTGATGTGATAAAACCTCATGTTCTTAACTGGGGATGACCCCTTTGAATTTTCTCCATAAGAAAACTAAGAAAAATAGTGAATTATAAGAGGAAATAGATCCTATGATACATATAACTAATAGATAAACATACATCACTCCACTAACTTGGTTCCTGAAAAATAGCATCTGAAGATGCATGTCCATTGAGGTGTCCATGAAAGGTGTCAGTATATATATAATCATTAGAGAACCACCAATTTGACTCAAATCAGTAGTCAATAAACAAGAATATACATGAAAATTTCAACACATTTATATATATATATAAAAAAATTAATTAGTAAGAACATATAAAACATAACAGTAAAACAATAATGAATAAATACAAGGTTCAATGTTAGATATAAACAAAAAATCATACATTGGAAGTCAATACAAACAATAGACCACAAATCATTCCATAAAAAAATGATCACAAAAAAATCATAAACAAAGGATGATAAACAACGAATCATAAACAAATCATAGAAGAAGAAATCAAAAACAAAACCAAAAATACATAAAGAAAATCAGAAGGCCTACTTTTCCAGGTTGAATAAAATCCGAGAGCCTCTTCAAATATTGGATGAGCTATTTAGAGGCTGTCGAGTGGTGTGATTTGACCTTCAATTCACTGAGGAGGGTATCGAAAAGGGTGGATTCCACATAAATCTTCTATATCGCAATGGTTTCGCAAATGGTTAGGGTTTTTAAAATAGATTAGGACATTTTTATTAGTGCTTATTACATAAACGTTGATAAAAAGACTACTTATCAGTGCTAAAAAGCACTGATAAAATCAATATTTATCAGAACTAAACTTATTGCTCTGATAAATGTTCATTTTATCAGCACTTTGTTTAGCGATGATAAATTCTCATCTTTATCAGTGCGAAAAAGCGATGATAAAGATTCTTTTATCAACACTTATTACTAAAGCACTGTTAAAGGATTTATAATTATTATTATAAATAAAAAATAAAAAATATTTATAAATACTTAATAAATATATATAAATATAAATATAGTAAATATATTCCTTTTTAAATACATTTATTATAATTTTATAATTATTTATTTATAATTATAGAAATATTTTTAAGAAATATTATTTATATCATTATATATATTTATATAATTATACATATATATATTTAATAAATATAGACCAGTACTAAAAATTTATTAAAGAAAATAGAAATATAGTGAAACACAACACATGTGTGGGAGAAAGCACCGCCAAACCAAACATGAAAAAAAGTCACCCAAAAACACCCACAAGTCCAAAGAACCACACATCATCACCCATAGACATCTGAAAGGCCCTCAAAAAATGATCATGATCAGACCCAAAAATCTAATACTAGCCCGAATAGTCAATTCCCGCAACTCACATCACCAATCTGAGCAGTATATGTGGTAAAAATATAACAGATGTCACCGCCACACCTGAGGGCCAGCCTATGCACCGAAAATTGTCCCTAACCTGAGGTCAATATCCCTAATGGCACTCTAGATAAAGAAAACCTGAATACCAAGGTCTACACGGCTTCGTAAATCATACTTCCCTACAATCTGGAGCCATCCCACAACAGTTTTCCTGCATCTTTGCAGTCATTGCTCACCAGCACAAGCACGCGCCATTGCCTTTACAGCCATGTCGACATCAACATTAGATCTCCAACCAAAACCCATAAACTCAAAACACCATCCAACCGTAGCGATATACCTTTGTATCCAAACACCATCAAGGGACACTACCGACTGATGTCTCTGATCAGCCTCTTATGCCCGAACGACCTTCCAATCGCTGTCTCCCCTGCAAGATCATCACCAACGAGTAACAGAATCCCAATGACACCACCTGGGTCCCAAACCCACCGGGATAAAATCTCTGTTAGCAGTCACTGAAATGATGGAGCATCACCTCTACCAGGATCCCTAAAATTACCATCATCTCCTCCATCGACTGGGAATAATCTCGACCACCATCCATGCATCTTGCAACCATCGTTGCCTTCCAGCACCCACTTCTCAATATTGCACTCCAGAGTCACCTACTTACCACCAAATTCATTCACAACGTACGTCACCGGAAACCTTCCATGCACTGTATTTGGCCACATACACAGATCCATCATTGGCCTAACACCCTTCACCAAAACTAGGGTTCTATGGATCCAAGCAGTTGCAACCATCATAAAACATTGATCCATACTGCCATCATCTTCACTGCTGACCTCTACTTTGAAATTTGGGTTTGATGGAACTAGATCCTCATTAACAAGTGAAACCTCCTTTTTAGGGAGAAACCCCTCTATAACACAAGATTTCCACCAAGATGTCCCCACACCACATGCTGCAAAAATTTGGAAATGACTAATAATTTTTTCGTATGGAACGCGCTGCACCAGATTTCCATTGGAAGAGAAATAATCATGAGAGAGAAGCTCTCCATTAAAGAGAGATAAACTCCATATCTCAAAGTTATTTAATAAATATATATTAATATAAATATAGTAAATATATTCACTATTTAAGTAAATTTATTATAAATTTAATAATTATTTAAATATACATAATTATTTATTTATAATTTTATAAATACTTAAAAAAATATTTATTTACTTATAATTGTAAATATATAATTGTATAAATATAGTTAATATACATTTATAAATATATTTATTTATAAATATTTTTTACAAATATTTTTTTAACATTATTAATGAATATCTAATTTTGAGTGCATGCATATATATAGAAAATGAGTGAAATTGAGTAAATTAAGACTATAGGTACACTTTAAAAATATTGAAAAAATGGAAAAGTTCTGTGTGTGTGCATGTTGTATATAAATATGCATTAATTATGTATATGTGAAATCAATATAACACACATTTTATCTATATTAAATTCAAAAATCAAATGACATTCAATTATATGTTTAGTACTATGCAATTAGTCAGTGGTCCACTTATTCTTCAAGAGTGAATGGGTTGTGAATCTATGGTCAAGCATGGATAAATGGGGTAACTATAATGATTCATGTACTATTGTTTAGGACTTCATTGTCAGTGGGTTTTTGGGTTTCAAACTGTGTGATATGGGGTCCAGGATCCGTAGCATTGTTCTTACCACGATTTTCTAGACACTTTGGGTGGCTTAGAACAAGGCACATTCAGAGGTGCGGATGTCTGGTTTTTTTTCTGCTGCTGAGGACAAGGAACCTGGTGTATGAATTGGGGTCACTGCTAGAGGTTGGACCACATTCTCACCTTATGTGCAATTTCGTGAATCAGCAAGTGGCTATTTTCAGTTCATATTTTCCTATATACTAATAACAGATGGAGAATGATCAGAGACGGTATGAGAAGGTTCTAATGTTTCTGTCTAGTTGATTGGGTTACACAACATGTACCTGAAGTAAATTCCATGTACCCAAGTTCACTACACTTAGATGTGTCATAGGATACATGAAATGCTGAGTATTTATTACATGCAATGAATTTATTTCACACCATATATAGACATTCCCAACCATGTGTATAAGTATCGACCTTAAATATTACATAATCTAGAAAATTATTTTAGAATTAATTTTCTTACATTCCCATAGATATTTTCAGTTTAGAGTTTTAGAGAATTAAGAAATAATTCAAACATATCAACCCACAAGAATACAAAGTGGGTAATAATAAAACAACACCCATTTCTTCCATAATACAAAATTTATTAATAAAACATGAAATCTTTTCATAAAAAATATGCACAAATTTAGCTTGGATTTTTCTTTTCTCTTACCCATCCATAAACCCTATGATTTTTTTAAAAAAATTGGGATGAGCACAAAAATCTCAATAAGGAATATAAAAATAAGGGAAGAAACCATTAGTCCTTGAATAATTATAAACATATGAAACCATTTTAAAAAATACATACTTCTCACCCATAAGTATCGTAAAGTCACTTTTTGAAAACAAGAGGTTTCCATAAAACATAAAAAAATGAATAAAACCATAAAGGAATATTAGGGAATTACTTACATAATATTGAAATTCTCACTACTATATGATTTTTAACCCTCACAGCTACCATACAATGTAACCCTCACGACTACCTTATGATGTAACCCTCACGGCTACCTTATGGTGTAACCATCGCAATTACACTTGGAGTAACAATATGATCGACCTCCAACATAAATATACCCAATGGATTAGAGGGAGATATAAGTCCCACCATTCATCATAAAAAATTCCTAATAACTAGAATATAATTATAAAATAATAATAATTTCATAAAAACATTTCTTTTGAATTTTGTTAAAATAGAAATTTAAAAGGAGGTTTTTAAAGAAAAGTCCCTTACCTCGAGTTCGTCTTACTTCAAACATGTTCAAAAATCCTATATAATGGTTTACAGAGTGTTATTAATATATTATAGAACCATATTCATATTTATAATTACTTATATTATCTTCTTATAACATATTTCCACCCATTTATTAATAATATTTTATTATTTTCATTGTTTTATGTGTATTTATTTCATAGTTTCCCTGGTTGGTTCATTATGGGTTTTCTTGTAGAATGGAAGAAAAACTATAGATGTGGAATGAAATGGTATTAATATGTTTAAATAATTTTAAATGATACCATATATCATTTTTTTATATGAGGATGAATCATTAGATAAAACATTAATGAAAATGATTTAATTTATTTTGGTGGTTTTTATGACCATCACAAAATTATATTATTTTATTCAATATCATGTTTATATATTGGTTACAGAACATTAAATAACTTATAATATGTATAATAAAATATTATTTAACCATTATAATTGTTTTATTACCAACCTTGAAGGTGTTAATGGAAAATGAAAGCGTATCGTCCACAATGGCGATAAATCGGCACATCACAGACGATGTTCTCATTTTTAGAATAAAAGGGAGAAGAGAAGAATTTTGATGATGAATTTTTCCATAAACATGATAAAATTATAGTATATATAATATAATTTAGTTTTCATGCCACTTGGATAATGGGAGGTGGGGAGAGAATAATAAAATAAAATAAATTAACAAGAAAATAAAAGAAAAAGAGGATTTTACCACTTGATTTATCCTCATTGAGAACCTCCTTAAGGCACTTGATTTTGACCTTTTAGTGAGACCAGAAGGTCTTGGAAATGGGTAAGAGGATTGGGAAGGGAATTGGGTAGAAATTAAGTTACAATGTTTTGAGGTGTTAGGAGAAGAGGTGGTGAGTGGTGGTATTTATTGTGGAGGATAAGAGTGTTTTCTCATTATTATATTTATTAGTTTATTATTTTGGATCAAGACTATGAATAGTTTGAGAATTATTACTTAATTTATTAAAATAATGAATGAGATTTTTATTTTTTGTCTTCAATCATCCTTACATCATCTATTACTCAATCATTTATGAATTTGTTAAATATCATAAATTACCGTATTTCATTATTCACCAAAAATTATACTATTCTAGAAAAATCCCAAAAATTCACCCTAACCATTTTTCCAAATGTAGAATTAAAAAATTAACTCCATTTTATGAAAATATTTTTCTAAATATGAGAAATTTAATTTTTAATTAAAATCATAATTTATTCGAAAAACACCAATTTTAAAACTATAACTAATTTTATAACACTTTGAAAAATTAATTAAGGTATCATAAAATTATCTTATAATCATAAGATAATTAAATATTAATTTATGAATCGATTTTATGAAGATAAATTTTATTTTAAGTCATTATATTAATTATAAAATTGTATATACAAATTTACGTGCCACAAAAGACCTAAACATAATTTATCATTTTCAAAATATTTATTTACATATCCCATGATATAAATATATCATATTTTCATTTATAATATTCTTAAATTTTATTTATAATTTTATAGGAGTGGTTACTATTCTATTAGATAGATTACTATTCCTAACGATCATGTTATTATTCCTAAGATCAAGTTACTATTCCATCAATATGAATTCCTTAATTTCTATAAATGGAACTTATTTCATTACACATTTATAATGAATAAAAATATTTAATTATATAGTGAAAAACATTATTTTATAAGTTTCTGGGTTGTTACATTCTCCCCACCTTCTGAAAATTACATCCTCAAAACTTTTATTCACTTATTAAACAAGTTAGGATACCTTTCCATCATATAATTTTTAGATTCCTATGTTTCTTATTCAACCATATAGTTTCTCCAAAAAAATTTAACCTAGTGAATTACCTTATTTTATAATATTTTATCTCTATGATAAATAATTTGAACAAGTTTCTCTTCATAAGAAAGGTTCTCTTCTAGATGAACCACTTCTGGGCTCAAAATATGAGATGAATCCAGTACATAATTTCTTAACATCAAAAAATGAAAAACATTGTGTAACTAAAATAAACTCAGAGGAAAATCTACTCAATAGGTAACTTTTCCAACTTTACTCAATATTTAAAATGATCCAATGAATCATGGAATTATCATTCCTTTATTACAAAAATTCATAACACTTTTCCAAGGAGATATTTTAAATAAAACATGATCACTTACCTCAAAAGAAAAGTCTTTTCTCCTATTATCTGCAAAACTTTTTTGCCCCCTAGGAGCTGTCCTCATGTTTTTTTCATAATATTTAATTTTTTAGCCACTTCCTCTACTAATTCTGTTCTTATTAACTTCCTTTACCTAACTTCATCCTAAAATGCTAGAGTTGGACAACGCTTTTCGTATAATGACTCAAAAGGTGAAATCTGTATAATGAAATGAAAAATGTTGTTGTAATAAATCTCAATTAAAGAAAGATATTGATCCCAAATTATCCAGTAATCCATTTAACAAGCATGTTACATGTCTTCCAAAGTCTGAATTTTTCACTTAGTCTATCCATCAGATTGGGGATGAAAGGCTGTATTGAAATTTAATTTAGTTACGAATGAATTCTAAAGGCCTTTACAAAAGTTATAAGTGAACCTGAGATCCTGGTTAGAAACAATGGATAGAGTAACTCTATCAAACCTAATAATCTATTTGAGTTATAGTTGAGAAAGTTGATCCAAATTCATAGTATTTCTGATAGGAAAAAAATGTGGAGATTTAGTCAGTTGGTCAATAATAACCCAAATAGATTTGTTGCCTCAGGAAGTCTTTGTTAGTCCCACCATGAAGTCCATATATATATTTTCCCATTTTCACTCTAAAACTGAAAAAGGTTGAAGCATCGCCTTTAGTAGTTGTCGCTCTACTTTAACATGTTGACAAGTAAAACATTTCATGGTAAAATCTGCAATAACTCTTTTCATTCCATCCCACCAGTAATACTCTCAAAGATCTCTATACATCTTAGTGATACTAGTATGAACTGAAAATAGAGAACTATGAGATTCACTTAACAATTATTTCTTCAATTGAGGATCACAAGTCACACATAATCTCTTCCCAAATCTCAAAATAAAATATTTATCAACATTAAATTCTAAAAACTTACCCTTTTTAACCAATTATACCTTTTTCTATAACTCATGATATTAATTATGCACTTGATTTAATTCTATATGACATAGATGACTACATTGAAACAAAAAATAATAGAGAAATTTCCTGCACCAACAAATTTCAAGACAAACTTTATCAAATCATAAACCAAGGGGTCATGTTCCGAATGTAACATGGTTAATGATGCATGACGTTTTCGACTCAAGGAAGCTATCTTTTTTTATTTTCTAGGATGATAATTGATGGTTCAATCATAATCTTTTATCAGTTCAAGAAATATTTTTTGCCACATGTTCAGTTCCTTCTGAGTAAATATATACTTCAATATTTTATGGTCGGTATATATTTCACATTTGGCTCCATATAAATGATTCCTCAAAATTTTTAAAGTAAAAACCATAGATGATAATTCAAAATAATGTGTGAGATAATTTAAATCATGAGGTTTTTGTTTTCTTGAAGTATAAGAAATTACCTGATCATTATGCATCATAACACAACAAAATCCATTCAAAGAATCATCACTATAGATGAAAAATCTCCATTTCTGGAAGTAAGATCCAAAACTAGATAATTCACCAATCTTATTTTCAGTTGATGAAACAAAAAATCACAGTCTTCTATCCAAATAAATTTAACCCCTTTTCATGTGAACTTAGTTAGTGGGATAGATAACCATGTAATGTTTTTAACAAACCATCAGTAATATCCTGTTAATCCAAGAAAACTATGAATCTTAGTAACATTTATTGGTCTTGGACATTAATCAACCAATTTTTTTGTGGGATCAACTATTATACCATCCTTACATAAAATTTTCTCAAGAAATGAAATCTATTTCAACCAAAAATCACATTTTCAAAATTTTTGTATAACTTATTTTATTTGAGTGTTTATAGAAAAATCATTAAATATTTTTCATATTCCTCATAAATTTTTGAAATGACCAAAATATCATCAATAAAAACAATAAAAAACTTATCCAAATATTCATGGAAAATTCTATTCATAAGATCCATAAATATAGAAGGAGAATTTTTCAAATCAAAGGGTATACAAACAAACTCATAATGCCCATATCTAGTACGAAATGCTATTTTTGGAATGTCATCATTTTTCACCTTTAGAAGACGGTACCTAGATCTCAAATCAATATTGGAAAAATAATGAGCTCCCTAGAACTGATATAATAAGTCATAAATATGAGAAATTAGATACTTATTCTTAATATAAATTTAATTCAAAGCTCTATTATCAATATTATCATGATAAAAATAAATCCATTCCATACCCAGTATGAAATTAAACTCTACTATGGGAATAACCCCAAGGTTTGAAGGTAATGTATTTCCACAGAAAACAAAAATAATATTCTTACAATGTTGTTTTCCCTTAATATTTATCCCTAGTGTTTTATCCATAAGATCTTATTTCATTTCTTGAGGTGAAATTTCTAATTTACCAGAAAATTTCTCATAAATAAAGGAATGTGTAAACCCCATATCAAACAAGTCATTAGAAAAATCTGAGTAAACGAAACAAAGTACCTAATACCAATTCATTTTATGGCCCAACATCTACAAAAGTAGTCTCAAAGGATTTTAGTGCACATTTATTCTTATAATTTGGATGCTTCCCATCATTCAAATCTTTCTTTTGGTAGGTATTTGAATAATGACCCATCTCACCACATTTAAAACACTTTACGATTTTCTTACCATAATTAAACATACCATCACTAAGATATTTTTCATTGCAATATCATACCATATGTCCAAACATACCATATCAGAAATACTTCCAAGATATATTAATCCATTCCCTATATTTCTTTTTAACACACTTCCCACAAACTGGAAACTGAATTTTCTTACCTTCAGATTTATTTGATTGACTATTACCCAATGATTTCCATCTGTACCTCTTCTTCTACATGTTTTCAAGGTACAAGTGATTGTCAAAAAACCCCATTTCTAACCTCTTAGCACATAGAACAAGTTTCTAATAACTTTTTAACTAATGGGAGGCCAAATAACTTCGGTATATTGGCTTCAATCCTAAGTAAAAATGATTTATTTTACTATCAAGATCCTGAATAATATTTGGAGTGTACCTTGCTAAATGAGTGAAGTTTTCTTTATACACGACCAATGAATCATCCTAATTTTGTTTCAATTCAAGTAATTTCTTTTCCATCCTAAGTAAAACCTCTATAGGAAAATATTTTCCAAGGAAAATATTCTTAAATTCATCATATTCCAAGGTATCAATCTCCTCTCTATCTCTGATATTCTTGAGACCACCATTGGTTGGATTTACCTTCAAAAAGGTAAATAGAAAGGATAAAATTTTGATTATTTTAACACCCCATGATATTTAATAGCTTTTTAAGGGCCTTAATCCATCCTTCAACTACTACTAGTTCAGAAGATCCACTGAAAGTAAGTGGGTATTTCCTCATAAAATTTTACAAAATCATTATGTTCCTCTATGGTAGCTCTGGTTATTATATTTCATAGATGAAAACTCATTTTATAACCTATGTGTACTGAAAAGTCACTATAAAAAACTAATCAGTTTCAGTTACCACCATTCTAAGTTATGGATTTGGAAAACTATCATCCTATCAATGCCTTCCTACTTTATCTTCCGTATTTCTTTAGTGGAAAACCATTCTGAATAGATATATCTTAGATGAAGAAACATAATAATATTTAAATGATATATCATTTAAACATAACCATAAGGTAAAAATCATTTATGTTATTCGTATTAACATCATCATATCCCCTAATGTTATCTAAACCTTTCTCTGATACCAACTATTAGGACCTGACCTTAAATATTACCTAATTTATAAAATTCTTTTAGAATTCAATTTCTTACATTCCCATATATATTTTCTGTTTATATTTTTAGAGAATTATGACATAATTCATACATATCAACCCACAATCATAAAAAGTGGTTACTACTAAAAAATCATCAACTTCTTCTATAATACAATTTTTTAATAAAAAATACAATATTTTAATGAAAAATCTTCACAACATTCATTTTAGCTTCTTATTTTCTCTTATCCATCCTTAAAACTTGTGAAAAAAATTTTAAAACTTGGTATGAGCACACAAATCTTAGTAAGGAACATAAAAATAAGTAAATGAACCATTAGTTTGTGAATAATTATAAACATATAAAATTATTTTCACAAAGACATACTTCTCACCCATAAGTATCATAAAGTTACTTTGTGAAAACAAGAGGTTTCCATAAAACATTAAAAAACATGAATAAAACCATAAAGTAATGTTGGGGAATTAATTAATTAAGATTTAAACCCTCATGGATACCATATTATTTGTAACCCTCATGGGTATCTTACAATGTAACCCTCACGACAACCTTATGATGTAACCCTCACAGCTACCTTATGGTGTAACCATCACAGTTACACTTGGAGTAACCACACGGTTGACCTACATCATAAAAATATCCAATGAATTGGAGGGAGATATAGGTACCAACATTAATAATAAACAATTCTAAAGAACCATAATATTATCATAAAAAAATAATACTTTCATAAAAGCATTCCTTTTGAATTTATTAAAAATAGAAATTTAAAAGAGGTTTTTTTAAAAAAAATTCTCTTACCTCAAGTTCTTCTTACTTAAAATATGTTTAAAACTTATGTATAATGGTTTAAAGAGTATTATTAATATATTAAATAACCATATTAATATTTATAATTAATTATATGATCTTTTTATAAAATATTTCCACCCATTTAATAATAATATTTTGTTATTTTCATTGTTTTAGGAGTATTTATTTCATGGTTTCCGTGGCTGGTTCATTATGGATTTTCTTTTCGAATAGAAGAAAAACTCTAGAAGTGGAATGAAATGGTATTAATATGTTTATATATATTTAAATGATACCATATATCATTTTTTTTCAAATATGAGAATGAATAATTAGATAAAACATTAATGAAAATGATTTAATTTATTTTGGCGATTTTTAAGACCATCACAAACTTATATAATTTTATTCAATATCATGTTTTTATATTGGTTAAAGAACATTAAATAACTTATAATATGTACAATAAAATATTATTTAACCATGATAATGGTTTTATTACCATTCTTGAAGGTGGTAATGGAAAATGAAATTGTATCTTTCATGACGGAAGTAAATCGACACATCATAGGCGATGTTCTCATTTTAGAATAAAAGGTAGAGGAGAAGGTGTTTGATGATGATTTTTTCAATAAAAATGAAAAAAGTATAGTATATATAATATATTGGAGTTTTAATTTCACTTGGATAATGGTAGGTGAGGATATAATAATAAAAGAAAATAAATTGAAAGGAAAATAAAAGAAAAAGAAAGAAGATTTTACCTATTGAATTATCCTCCTTGAGAACCTCCTTAAGTCACCTGGTTTTGTCCATTTGGTGAGACTAGAAGGTATTGTACGTGGGTAAGGATTGAGAAGGTAATTGGGTAGAAATTAAGAAAGATACAAGGTTTTGAGGTGTGATGAGAAGAGGTGGTGAGGGGTGGTATTTATAGTGGAGGAGTGTGGTGTTTTCTCATTATTATATTCATTAGTTTATTATTTTGGGTCAAGAATTTAAATAGTTTGAGTATTATCACTAAATACATTAAAATAATGGAGAGTTTTAGATTTTTGGAATATATCAGGCTTACGTCATCTATGACTCAATAATTCATGAATTTGTTAAATACCGTAAATTACTATATTTCACTATTCACCATAAATTCAACCATTTTTGAAAAATCCAAAAAATTCACCCAAACCATTTTATGACATGTAGAATTTAAAAATGAATTCCATTTTATGAAAATATTTTTTTATATATGAAATTTAATTTTTAATTAAAATGATAATTTATTCTAAAAATAAAAATTTTAAAACTACAACTGATTTTATAACACTTTGAAAAATTAATTAAGGTCTCATAAAATTATATTATAATCATAAGAAATATAAAATATCAATTTATGAATCTATTTTATGTAGATAAAGTTTATTTTAAATCATTATATTAATTATAAAATTGTAAATAAAAATTTATGTATCATAAAAATACCAAAACATAATTTATCATTTTTATAATATTTATTTACATATTCCATGATATAAATATATCACATTTTCACTTATAATATACATAAATTTTATTTATACTCTCCTAGGTAAGGTTACAATTCCATTGGATAGATTACTATTTCTAATGGTCATGTTTCTATTCCTAAGGTCAAGTTACTATTCCATCAGTATGAATTCCTTAATTTCTATAAATGCTACTTATTTCATTAAAAATTTATAATGAATTTAAATATTTAATTCCATAATGAAGAAAATTACTTTATAAGTACCTAGGTTGCTACAGTGTGGTTAACTACATTGTTTTTAACCATTGGAGGCTAACAAACTCTGTCACATCCTATCTTAGCTCACTCTATGAATATTAATTGCATCAGTTTTCAACATACCTTTATGTGTACCTCAAAATAGGCCAGTGGATATTGACAAAAAGCTAGGGCCTAGGGCATGTCTATGGGGGATAATATTCCCTTTTATCATAGTAATCAAATGGAGAAAATATCCTAAAATCATCTATAATAGTAAATAATTAGAGTGTGGAAGTAATAAATATAAACAAGGATATAATAATGAATGAAATGTAGTAAAGGCATGAACAACAACATCATACATTTAAGACTGATCAACCATTGGGATGACTATATATACAAGAATAAATAGAAGAAACAGAAGTAAAAAAGTACAAGGATCTACTTCCCACATTGAGCTATGCCATATACCCATCTCTTTATACACATCCAATCCATCCTGCTCGATCAATATTGTGCCTTAGCCTAACTCGTGCCTGAAACTAAGTGAATGTATACTTGGGTAGCCTAGTGAAATGGAGGCCTAAGTAGGGTGTGATTACAAAACTTAGTAGGGTACCACCAACACGATCACATATATAGCTAGTAAATTTATTGTATGTATATGTGAGGTAATCAACTAAATAATAAAGTAAATAATAATTAATGAAAATAAATAAATAACCAATCTCAAACCTAGGCCCCGATGGCTACCCTGGTCCGACAATACCTTCTCTGGATATCATTGGAATGTTTCTGAGGAATCTATGTCACCATGGGTGGATACTAGTCCTAGTCCTAGGATCAACCATACTCACCTATAATAAATATAAAGCAATATTCTAGGTATCAAGTGGACATCCCATAAATAAGGTATCAAGATGGATGTCATAACAATCAAGCCATGTGTAACTAGTGGAACCCAAATGACATCTTAGTATTCCATAATCTAGTTTGATGTCTGGTTCCTAGGTCCCAATCCATAAGAACCCAAGACATTGTAAACATGATGAATTCCTAAGGGTGCGACCCTTAGGAAATATTTAAAGAATACTGTCCTAATCTGATATAATAAATCACTATCATTCAATGACTGGCTCAATATCCCATTCCCAGACACCTTTGGGCAATGTAGTAATGTTGTGTCCACCTGATTCTAGGGAGTATCCTAGGCATCAATCAAGGAGATCATCATAAATAATCAAGAATGTCACAAACATAAAGTGATTAGGGGAAATGTAGCCACCCAAAAACCTATAGCATCACCAAGATCCAAACAATCCAGGCATCCTGGGTGAAACACTAAGAAAGAGGGGTTGTTAGATGATCTTAGTAACCTCCTTTTCAACCCATGAGCAGGGAGGAATCCCAGTGACACTAGGACTTATGGTAATGGTAAAATTAAATCAAATAAATCTTATAAGTTGGATCCTAGGTAATACCTATGGGTATCCCCACAATTCCATCATATCATGTTAAGCCTATATGCTGAGTTATAGGGAGCACGTCTAGAATTCATAGTTGCATCAATGGTAACCAAGTGAAATCATAAACAAGAGACTAGGGTTGGACGATTTCCTCCAATCATCTCTAGTATCATAGCCCACCGGGATCACATGTTTGGTATGTGTTCTAAGGTGACACCTACTACCATCACTACCCAAACCCATAAGGAACTCGATCAGGGTTGGTCAACTAATGGGTAGAGAGGTATCCATTTCGGAATCCTCAAGGTTCACACATAAGAAGAATCATCCATCTTGTAATTATCTAAGTTAGAGTCAGAGTCTCAGGTCAACACCCAACACACCAAGACGTTATGTCCTATGACATTGTGAATGGGGTAGCATGTAATTACCAACTATAAAGGATCTTTCCACTATGGAAACCATCAAAAGATGGGTCATGAAACATCTCGATTCCAAGGTCACTATGGGATAGTATGAATAACCAACCCAGTCCCGTTCTTCCTAAGTTCCGTCCACTTAGCCCTATAGAAGGGATGACATGACTCACCAAGTTAATCCTCACCTATGAAGGGGTTTGGAGGCTACTCGGTGTCACAAGGGTCTAAGACTTGTCCACTAGGGGTCCATACATGAGGCTAATGCACAAGGGTTGTTCATGAACACCGATGTTCATCTATTATAATTAACCAAATTAATTGAACTAAACAAGTCCTTGGAATATATGTAAATAAGGGGAATTTACCTCAAGTGTGATCCCAAGCATTTATATACTACCATTAACATAAATAAATTCCACAGGGAAGGTATGACACATTTCCCACCTCAAAAAAGTTTTCTATTTATTTTACAAGGGAAAACAACATCTACCAAGGCCCATCCAAGCTCATCTAAGGCATACGTGGTCCTGTATCACAATGAAACCACCAGAAATTTATTAGTTATAATTAAATTATTATTAATTAATTTATCTAAAAAATTTATAAACAATTAAAAAAATTTAATTACCAAGTTATAATGCCCAAAACCTCATCAGCTGATCATGTTATACCAGAACTGCAACATGATGTTTTCCAATAACCTATGAAACACCCTCAACCTTGAATCAAGCATAATAAAAAAGAAAAAAAATCAAGGCAACCACCTAACAAATTTAACTTATGATTTAAAGCTTCAAAAAATCACTATGACAATATACCTCAACAAAACAATATGTAGAAAAGCACATACGAACTCATGAGTTAACATCTATCTAGGAAGAAAAAAAGCACCATCACTAGTATCTAATTACACCATGATCTAGTGTAATCGAGATAGAAATACCTAACTATGGATACTAAAAATTAGAGGAAGAAAAAGAGGAGCACAGTTAAGATCAAAAAAGTGAAATACATACCATGAATCACCATAGAATGGCTTCAAAGGTCACCAAGAATAGCTTAAATCTAATGGGGGATAAAGGAGGGAGATGAGGGGGATACTTGGGTCACACGCAAGAGAGGGAGGAAGAAAAGAGGGGAATTACCTCTTATAACCTGTAGAGGAAGTAACAATGCACAATTTAATATATTGTGCACCAACTATGCGATATTTCTGTAGTTAATTGAAGACACCCACATGGTTTCCCCTTTCCCACTAAATTGTTTTCCAACCCATGCGCCTATAAAAACTTGGCTACATGGTTAGGACACAAGGTTAGAACTTATTATGTACTAACTGTGAACTCTAGGATTCACTTTTCCAAAACTAAAACACTTTCCCCAAAGCCCCGGGACACTCCCAAAACATATGATCTACCTTCTGAGCCTCACTCCACATCTAGAAACATCACTTTTAGACATTCCAACACTCATAATTCTGTTCTGAATATTTGATAAAAAATTTATCCATGTAATAATTGAAAACTTAAATCCCTTTAGAAATTTACAACTCATATAGATATGAGATTTTTCAACCTATACACCTTAATACTTATCATATTTGAGAAGTATCAATGGGAATCCAACTAAACAATCTGACCTACTTTGATTGTGAACTCCCATTCAAATGGATGCATCATGTTTTTGAAAGATCAACATGATTCCAAATGTTAATTTAAAAATATAATTATTAACATGTTAAAACCCAATACAATGCTCATTAATACCATTTAAACATTGAGATGATGCTAACCCGAGCCCTTATAAACCGAGACATGACTATGTTTTTTTCTCATTCAAAAACTGGCCTATGGTGATCCCCACCATAGGTTCTTGCCTTCAACAACAAATTTCGATCCATCATATATCACCCATTATAATTTCCTAACATAAGAAACCCATAGAATCATAATGTTGCTCCCAAAAAATTTCTTAACTTAGTACACCTGATAACATATGAGGAAATTTTTCTCAATCCTTGATTTGATATTATAGTCTAATTCCAACCATCCAAGATCAACATGGTCACATATGATTTTACTTGAAAAGACCTTGTAAAACTTTATACTACACCCACATCATCCCAATGGTGTCCCTAATACAGTTTCCCCACAAACCACATACAACTATTCATGATAACTCAAGTTGAACTACCTCCGACCAACTGTTCTAAAAAACTCTCATCTTCTACCACTGATGCATCACCAAAACATGATACTGATTCCTTTATCTGAAGGTACAATGATATCATTTTGATCATGCTCACCTAAGACCATAACCATGTTTTTATGACATTTACTGGCTAAACAATCCCCTATCCATTTCTATTTCCATACCATAACATGAACATTAAAGCATTCCTGATGTAATACCAATGGACCATCACTATCTATATTGGTCATGATTCCCATGAAGAGACTCTAATTTAGTTCTTATTTGATCCTATATCTACAATTCACTAAAAAAACATAATTATTCGACTCTATTTTTCCTATGACATCTAAAATCCAAATGACCATCCAATAAACTACCTCATCCTTGTTCAACCCTTCCTCACATGAGGGCCTCTCCCTGGTGATCAATTCCCTACTCCCCACCTTAGGAGAATTTTTTTCATTGCATCACCAAGGAAATTCCTCAAATAATACAACCCATGATATGCCAAACATCATACATAATGAAAAGTATGTCTGAAACCCACTCATATCTGAGAGACAATGAAAACATCATATACCACCCATTCTCGATCCAAAAAAATGTCATTCATGGAATTCACCAAGTCTCAACTCATAACAAGACCACCACCATTAAGTTTTTACTTATAATACTATACCATTTAACACATCTTGATACTTTTAAGTTATTCTCATGTAAATATAGGATTCAATTTCCTTTAACTAACCCCTAAAACCATGTTTCTGATAGTGCACATAAAAGTATTACCTTTTGATAACTATCTCATTGCACCTAATTTATTTCCAAGATAGACCTCATCATAGGTCACTTCCATTTATTCACCCAAATATCTAGTTATCCATTCTTGTAAGCATCACAATACTTACCATCATCCCTCAAATAATACACGACTATTGCTGATTCCATACACAATGGAGCCACACATAACTAGTGTATGTTGTTAGTAACCCTAAAACATAATAGGCATATGCTCCCATACTACCCCAAAAAAGAATCTGACTCAGACTCCTATGATTTATTCACCAACAAGGTCAAGTTGACCGTTATCCATGGAATTTTAGTCATGACATGACATGAAATCCCTAGGAACTCTTCTTCAAAACCAGAAACCTCACTTGTGCCATGATTCACTCTAGGATTACATATCAAATAATTTCATATAGCCCCAAAATATTATATCCTCAATCTAAACTATTCCAACCTCATCCATATTCTTAATTGACACCTAGTGTTTTTTCTAGTCATGAGTATTCACCTATGCTCGGACCACATTTCTAACTACATAACCACTAGTCAACAGGCCCAGACACCCAAGAAGTCCTTCCCATCAAACTCAATCTCGATATCCAATAACCCTAGGTGATTCCTTAGAAACCAAGGGAATTATCATGCTTAAGTCATATAATTAGTAACATCTCATCTACACTGACATCATCATGAGCATACCACCAGGTTCACTACCTCTAAAAGAATTTATAAGCCCAGGACAACCCCTCTCATAGGTTTCCATCATCCAAACCAAATGATAACTCACTAGGGTATGAGTCAAAACTAAGGGCCTATAGGTCCCCCACATAGCCTTACAGATCAAGGCTAATAAAAGGGTCACTAGGTTCAACAAAATATCTCCTATATATCTCACACATGAACCAAATCCCACTTTATTTACAATGCATGAGCAATATCCTTATCCCCACCACAACTATAACATGATATATAATGCACCTTTCAAATCTCTCTAAAAGAGGTAAAACATAAGTCATGTAAAGATATCATTAAACTATGAGGGTCAAAACCTTTCAACATGGGTTCAAGTATAAAGGTTTTCAATTTTAATTTATAAAGGAAAACAACCTTTAAGTTGTAATTGGAAAACCATTTAAGTGAAACCCATTGATAAACTATTAACATTAGGAAGGAATATAATGGAATCACCTACCAATCAATGGCCTATTGGGACCTTATCCTCTATGAGAATCCTCATAAGGGGATGATCCATGGAGGTTCATGATATGAATTTAGAAAAGATGATGAACTTACCCTCACCGGGCATCCATATATGGTAATACCTCCTTGATATCCTAGTTTACCAGAAAGTGTTCTATTATCTCAAGGTTCTAAATCTCAAACACCAGTGGGCCATGAATGAGGCTTGCACACAAGGGTTGTTCATGAACATTGGTGTCCATTTCTTATAATTAACTAAATTAATTTAACTAAACAAGTCATTATAATAGATCTAAAAGGGGGATTCTCCCTCAGAGTAAATACTAAGCATTCACATATTACCATAAACATGAATAAATACCATAGGGTAGGTACGATAGACTACCTACCTCATAAGAAGATTTATATTTATTTTTCAAGGGTTAACAATAGTTTCAAAGTCCTGTCCAAGCTCATATGATGTAACGCCCCGACCCCAGTTACCCAGAGTCAGTGCATTATTACATAACATTGGCATGATCACAAGAAAGATCAAATCTCGAAAGACCGATTGGTTTAGTAGCCTTGGAAACACTAGATATATTCATAAGTTTTACATTACATCATAAAATGAAAAATACTACAACAACATAATGTTTCCACAGTCCAAACTATAATCCCCTCATAATATCCCTGCAGGTCATTCGTAACTTACATCTTCACATCCTGGGAAAAATAAAACATAGAAAAGGGGTGAGCTCAAATGCCCAGTAAGGATAACAATATAGCGGAAACTTTCATAAATAAGAATAAACATTTAAGGCAATGAATTACTAAAACAAAAGCCTTTTAAACTTGAACTTCAACATAGTATGGCAAAAGTAAAATGAAATAATTCCATTTGCTTGTTCACATGGATATTCTACTAATCGAATAATCACATGCAATATCAATAACCACTTTCATAATGTTGGAATGCATAATGCCAGACTATCATAACCACATAGCCAAGGCCTCATGCCAAGACTACAAATAAGATTTTGCCAAGGCCTTGTGCCAAGACACTAGTTTGTCTCATGAGACCTACCGATGCATCGAGGAGCTATAGCGGGCTCCACCCGTCACTTATTAAGTCCAATGCATTCCTCATATGAATAGGTTTAAGCATAAAATAAACATTCGTATTAAAACTAGCATACGAAATGTCAATACTTTAACCACAAACCATGAATGGTATAAAAATAGAACATCCACAGTCAAACATAACTCATTTGATACAATATGGAAGATTGTATTGTATCACATTAACCTCAATCATGAATAATGAAGAATGTTGACATAGATGAAAATAATCATCAAAACTATTTGAGGGAAATATCCCCCTTTTCTTGAAATCATTTAAAAGTCACACTATTTGTCAAGAAGCCATTTAAAAATAGATTTTTGAATCAAAGTGTCCCATACCACTTTGAAACTTTTAAAAGGAGTTTTAATTTTAAAACTTTAATGTCCATATAAATAAATCATTAAAACCATTTTTAAAACATGGACATTAATGATCAAGATTTAGAAGAATAAGTCTTTAAAACATTTTAAAATGGTATTTTGGTTAGAGATTCTAACCAAAAGAGAGACACTTGAGTACAAATAATTGAGGTAATCAAAACTTTGTAATATCATGAGAATAAAGGGATTCATGATATACTATGTCAAAGTACAGTATATACACCACATAAAAGTGATTTGGTGTATATCAACAAAGAAGTCCCAACTGAATGTAAATTGAGATGAAATCTCTCATAAAGGCCGTATCCTTAGGTTAAGGATAAATCAACGACATAATTATGTGTGAAAAATATAAATACACTAAATATGATTGAATATTCAGTTCAAAACAATCAAAGTATATTCACACATATTCTCGTAGAAACAACACCAACGAATTGGATGTTTAACTCAACAAATGGTGAAAGAGTTAAAATTACTCTTATCAAATTCATATTAATGACTTGAGAATTATCAATAGAGTGATTATGTGTATCAAAAGTATATCCACAGGAAGGGGAGTGGAAATTATGACATAATCAAATGAATAGTGATTTCACACATAATCTTGGAGTAATATAATCAATGAAATATGCGTAAAGCCGAATGAGTGGAAATTGAAATGTCAAATTCCCTTATCGATTTGGTAACTTACGAAACATACAACTATGAAAGAAGGATCATACCATGACTATGTAAGTACCCATAAATTAATGTATATTACACAATGAATACAATCATGGGCAGTACACATACACCACATGTAATAATTAAGTGGTGAACAATGGAATTCTCACGAAATTAAGAGTGAGATAAGAAACTCCTTACCACGTTAATCAACTGAGTCGTATGGCCAAAAGTTAATAACCACCAAATGATTTATATAATAACATGAATATAAAGATAATCAGGATAATATATATCAAATGGCCGTACACAATACACCACTTTCAATAATTTAGTGGCGAACAATGGAAATCTCACGGAATTTAAAGTGAGATAAGAAAATCCCTTACCTTGTACTTTTCCTTTGTTGGGGTAGGTTAACCTCCTGTATAATGGTGAAATAATTGTTATTAAATTATACAAGAATCATATACATTAATATGATATCATATATGATCTTTTAATATTGATTTGATAATAATATCTTAGTATTATCGTTGTTTCGGGTGTTAACTTACTTGTTTTCTTTCATATGTTTTGTTACGTAAGACATTTTTGTAAAGGATAGGTTGTATATTATTCATATCCAGAATGATATCAAGTCCTTAAACATCATTTTTAAATCATAAAATGATAATTATACTTTAATGGTTACGATGGAGAATGAATTTCATCGCATTCGTGGAGACGGTAGTCCGTACGTACGCACGAACGCTACTTCCATTTAATTTTTCATTTTAAAAGAATTGAATCCAAATGATACATAGGTATATTATTATTCAAGTATAATATAATATTTTATATATTTTACTTAAGTTCATTAACACCATCCTTTATACGTTCCATGTATGGTATGAACGAGTCATATCATTTTAAGGGGGCGGTAGTCCGCACTTCCTCAAATGAAATTATCGTATGTATATACAACATGAAACGAATAATGGTATGAAATAAAATGGAATTACAGAAGCTTATATATAAAATATATATCATTAATATCATATTTAATTACAGTGCCATCATAATGGCCACCATGAGAGGCGGTAAGATGTATTTGAACAATCATCGTTTCGTGAGGCGTTAGTTTGCCATCCACAGAAACATTATGTTCATCATCCATTAGATGGAGTTGTGTGTATGTGTAGTTTGAATCCTTCTTATAACAACATCCTAGTATATTTTGGATACTGGTGTTGTTACAAAAGAAAGGAAATAAAAAGAGTTTGGGGGTTGGAGAAGCAAAATAAATGAAAATAATTTAAGAGAAATCGTTACCTTTAATTTAGGTAACTCACTTTGGTTGGAACCAAAGGACTTCTTGAAATGCTTTCTGCCTACGGGGAAGCTTCAAGGAGGAGGAGAGGGATGTGGGGAGCTTATTTGGGCAGGGTTTGGACGAGCCAAGTGGCTTGAGAGGTGTGAGGAATGAGTAGAAGTGGTCTTCTTTTATAAGGGAGAGGAGGGGCTCTTTAGGAAAGAGTGAAAGTATTACTTTATAATATAATTATATTCGGTTTATAATGGTCCAAAAATCATTGAGGTCGAAGATAAGATGACTCATATTCTAAATAACATCAACCAATAAGAATTGGACAGGTTTTAGATAATATTTTAATCATTATAATCTTATTTATTTAAATGATTTATTAATGAGGTAAACATTGCATCATTATTGTGTCATTAATAATTTAAATTATTTGATGTCTAAAAATTATAAATAAAATATCATTATGTAGGAAATATTTTTAGCTTTCTAATGAATATTTATAATCTAAAATCCAACATGTATAACCCTATGTAAAAATTGTTCTTCTAAAAGATGTAAGCTTATGCCATTTTTATTTTTATTTTAACTTTATTAATATAATGTGTCCCTACCACATACAAGTGGCTCCAAGGGGTCCCCAAATCGACCCAAGGATGCCCATGGTCGGGTATGTGTCCACCAATAAGGTTAGGACACGTTTTAGGGTAATTTTGTATTATTATAATATTATTTTTTAACCCTTATTTACCGGATTTACCCTTTAACCATGGTAAATAAAATATTTACCGCAGTAATTATTCAAAATGTGTAAAAATAAAAGTTACCTATTTACATAATTTGGACATCCTGATTCCAAATATGTAATCCATTTTTCCAAATTCAAAACACAGAAGTGGCAGAAATTAATTTAAAATTAATTCCCGTTGTTAAAATAAAAAGCGTGTTTTTAAGAGATAATAACTATCAAAAGATTGACACTTGTTTATGTCTGGTTTAATTGTGAAATTATGTCCAATGACAAACATTAAATTAAATGGTAAAAATATATTCTAAATATACTTTAAAACCACTCAAATTCATAATTTATCAATATTAATTATTTTGATTAAAAAAGTTGTTTTTAATTAAAATTTAGTAATTTTCACTATTCATCAAAATATAAAAGTTATCCGAAAAGTACCAAAATTTCACCCTAGGCTAATTTCGATATTCCGAATCCAAAAATGAAGTCCATTTTGAAATATAAAATATATATGATTTCAAAAAGTAGGTATTACTATTCACAACGGCTAGTTTAATTAGTTGTGGTGTGTGTTAGAACTCGAGGTCGCGTACAACACACACTATCACATTATTCGAAGGGAAACGTACCGTGGAAGCTTGGGGTGTTACATTATCCCCTCCTTCAATAAATTGCGTCCTCACAATTTTTAAAATTTTTCTTGGGAATATAATGGAAAGTCCCACATCGGAAAAAGAGTCAATAAAACTATCACTTTAAAAGAAAGAAAGAGCGGTATAAGGGTCATCCAAGATAACCCATACTAGGATTCCATGTAAGAAAACATGGACATGGATGATAAACTAAGTGTCAAGTTCTGATGGAGAGGGATAGAAATCATGATCAGGAGAAAGTTAACAATGAGAAAACCACAAACTTGTGTTGGGACAAACAACCATTAGTCTCCTAGTAGGAGAGTAAACAGACAACATTTTTTTTTTCTTTTTTAAGTTACATTACATAAGGAAGAGGAATTCATTTATGATATTGACTAAGAACATTATGAGATATACTTACATTTTAAGTATATTTTCATTCTTTAATAAATTTCCACCACTAACTCAATTTTTTTAAACGATGAGTATTCAAGAAGACTTGGTCACACTGGAAGAGCTAGAATAAACTTCTATAGAATCACATGATCCATGCAGGATAAACCATATATTTACATTGTCTTTGAAGATTAATCAAAACCAAAATGGTTAGTGAATGCTCTAATGATCCCCCAAAAGGATATTCATTGAGATAAATATGCACTAATCTTAATTTCTAAAATTAAACCAACAATACCCCAAAGTTAAATAGATACCATTCAATAACCAATTGTCCTTAAAATCCTTTAATATAATCCAAACTAATATTGAAACCCAAAACATAGAAGAATTTGATTATGTAGTCTCCCAAGTTACATTGTATCTCCAAATGACATCAAATACTCTTAAAGTCACATACTTAAAAGTAATTAACATTATCACATATTCTCTGTTATAGATTAATCATTTCCATAAATAACCCAAATCACTATAAATCAACAATAAAAACGTAGATAAAAATCCACCATTACTCTACAAATGAAACCCCATTGTATTCTATTTTCCTTGGGCATATAGTGTTCCCAACAAAGCGAACATCTTCCAAAATAACATTTATCACTTAATCACCAAATCATTTTCCTATACCAAGGGTATTCATTTGATAAGACATAAGAACCCAAATCATCTTATTATTGATCAATAAAATCATTTAACAAAAAAAAATAGTCACACTAACCAGGGACTTCACGTAGTCCAGTGGTAGGCGATAAATCCCAATCGCACTTTGGTTGTGGGTTCGATTCCCACAGCTTTGTCCGACGCGACGGGTTGTCACACGGTCTACGTGTTGTCCTTTTTCAAAAACTATATTTTATAATATTACCAAAATGAGATAAATTCCTCAAAATAACATAATTTAACCACAAATGTTATATCATACTTTTCATTTTCATCCCAATTTATAATAACTTATCATTTTCTCAAACCCCAATGATCATATAAAACCAAATGGTTATTTATACCTATATCCACAAGAGAAGAGACAATTCTTCCTCAAATATCATTCTCACATGGCAAACTGCGGGGTTACAAATACAAGAGAAAATTATTCCAAAGTAAACCCATCAACAAGGAGTGCTAATTTTTCTCCAACCATTTATTTCCACATAGCTTCTTCTTTGACCAAGAAAATATCCTATAGAATAGGACATTCACTCGGGTAATGGTCAGGTCCCCTACATTTACGGTAAATGACTGTAAATGGACTCTTGGGACCATTTTTATCTTCTTCCATAGTACTCTTCATTTTTCTTCGGCAATTCTTCACTTTATGTCCTTCCTTCCCGCACGTAAAACATTTCGTTGTCCCATTGAGACACTTTCCTGGGTGTCTCTTTCCACATTTCCTGCATGATGAAAATTGAGGGTTCTTTTCTCCATGGTCTCCATTGCTGGAGCTCTTATCATTTATCACCTTTCTCTTCCTTGTTGAGTCTGGGAGTTGGTTAATATATATGTTGTTGATCATATTTTTGGAAAACTGATTTGGCATAAAGACGATATCTTTTACGCCTATCAACATTCCATTTTGTTGCTCATTTCCACCACCGTTCCCACCTTGTACATCATTCTCAAAGTCACTATGACTTCCTTGGAATCCAGCCATTGACTAAAACCAGAAAGCATTGTGTGAGTAATAGTAGTCGTAAAATCATTTAGAGATTAAAATGTCACCATATTCTCAATTTGAAACATATTAGGATTAACCAAGGTCATTTACTCTCATCTTATGTATATATTACTTATATTGGTTTGTAAAGAAAATGTAAATTATCCTAAGCATATCCCCCGGGAGTGTCGTAACCAAGAGTGCAACAAGGCCCGTTGTCGTGCACCAGTTCCCGTTCGAGTCTAGCTCAAAGCGGTGTTTTCGGGTTTTACCCCTAGGTACATCTGTGCCAGAGCCGCCTCTACCTGCTCGTATCCAAACAGGGATGTATTGCTCGGAAAACTCACAAAATCTCTACAATACCAAAATTCTAGGAAGTTCTTTTATACTAATCCTCAAAGTTCATCTTAGGTCTACGTGCTCTAATCAGAGTTTATCTAAATCTAGCTTCCAAGGTTTGTACTAAACTTCCTCTGATACCAACTGTAATGCCCCGACCCCAGTTACCCAGAGTCGGTGCATTATTACATAACATTGGCATGATCACAAGAAAGATCAAATCTCGAAAGACCGATTGGTTTAGTAGCCTTGGAAACACTAGATATATTCATAAGTTTTACATTACATCATAAAATGAAAAACTACTACAACAACATAATGTTTCCACAGTCCACACTATAATCCCCTCATAATATCCCTGCAGGTCATTCGTAACTTACATCTTCACATCCTGGGAAAAATAAAACATAGAAAAGGGGTGAGCTCAAATGCCCAGTAAGGATAACAATATAGCGGAAAATTTCATAAATAAGAATAAACATTTAAGGCAATGAATTACTAAAACAAAAGCCTTTTAAACTTGAACTTCAACATAGTATGGCAAAAGTAAAATGAAATAATTCCATTTGCTTGTTCACATGGATATTCTACTAATCGAATAATCACATGCAATATCAATAACCACTTTCATAATGTTGGAATGCATAATGCCAGACTATCATAACCACATAGCCAAGGCCTCGTGCCAAGACTACAAATAAGATTTTTCCAAGGCCTTGTGCCAAGACACTAGTTTGTCTCATGAGACCTACCGATGCATCGAGGAGCTATAGCGGGCTCCACCTGTCACTTATTAAGTCCAATGCATTCCTCATATGAATAGGTTTAAGCATAAAATAAACATTCGTATTAAAACTAGCATACGAAATGTCAATACTTTAACCACAAACCATGAATGGTATAAAAATAGAACATCCACAGTCAAACATAACTCATTTGATACAATATGAAAGATTGTATTGTATCACATTAACCTCAATCATGAATAATGAAGGATGTTGACATAGATGAAAATAATCATCAAAACTATTTGAGGGAAATATCCCCCTTTTCTTGAAATCATTTAAAAGTCACACTATTTGTCAAGAAGCCATTTAAAAATAGATTTTTGAATCAAAGTGTCCCATACCACTTTGAAACTTTTAAAAGGAGTTTTAATTTTAAAACTTTAATGTCCATATAAATAAATCCTTAAAACCATTTTTAAAACATGGACATTAATGATCAAGATTTAGAAGAATAAGTCTTTAAAACATTTTAAAATGGTATTTTGGTTAGAGATTCTAACCAAAAGAGAGACACTTGAGTACAAATAATTGAGGTAATCAAAACTTTGTAATATCATGAGAATAAAGGGATTCATGATATAATATGTCAAAGTACAGTATATACACCACATAAAAGTGATTTGGTGTATATCAACAAAGAAGTCCCAACTGAATGTAAATTGAGATGAAATCTCTCATAAAGGCCGTATCCTTAGGTTAAGGATAAATCAACGACATAATTATGTGTGAGAAATATAAATACACTAAATATGATTGAATATTCAGTTCAAAACAATCAAAGGATATTCACACATATTCTCGTAGAAACAACACCAACGAATTGGATGTTTAACTCAACAAATGGTGAAAGAGTTAAAATTACTCTTATCAAATTCATATTAATGACTTGAGAATTATCAATAGAGTGATTATGTGTATCAAAAGTATATCCACAGGAAGGGGAGTGGAAATTATGACATAATCAAATGAATAGTGATTTCACACATAATCTTGGAGTAATATAATCAATGAAATATGCGTAAAGCCGAATGAGTGGAAATTGAAATGTCAAATTCCCTTATCGATTTGGTAACTTACGAAACATACAACTATGAAAGAAGGATCATACCATGACTATGTAAGTACCCATAAATTAATGTATATTACACAATGAATACAATCATGGGCAGTACACATACACCACATGTAATAATTAAGTGGTGAACAATGGAATTCTCACGAAATTAAGAGTGAGATAAGAAACTCCTTACCACGTTAATCAACTGAGTCGTATGGCCAAAAGTTAATAACCACCAAATGATTTATAGAATAACATGAATATAAAGATAATCAGGATAATATATATCAAATGGCCGTACACAATACACCACTTTCAATAATTTAGTGGCGAACAATGGAAATCTCACGGAATTTAAAGTGAGATAAGAAAATCCCTTACCTTGTACTTTTCCTTTGTTGGGGTAGGTTAACCTCCTGTATAATGGTGAAATAATTGTTATTAAATTATACAAGAATCATATACATTAATATGATATCATATATGATCTTTTAATATTGATTTGATAATAATATCTTAGTATTATCGTTGTTTCGGGTGTTAACTTACTTGTTTTCTTTCATATGTTTTGTTACGTAAGACATTTTTGTAAAGGATAGGTTGTATATTATTCATATCCAGAATGATATCAAGTCCTTAAACATCATTTTTAAATAATAAAATGATAATTATACTTTAATGGTTACGATGGAGAATGAATTTCATCGCATTCGTGGAGACGGTAGTCCGTACGTACGCACGAACGCTACTTCCATTTAATTTTTCATTTTAAAAGAATTGAATCCAAATGATACATAGGTATATTATTATTCCAGTATAATATAATATTTTATATATGTTACTTATGTTCATTAACACCATCCTTTATACGTTCCATGTATGGTATGAACGAGTCATATCATTTTAAGGGGGCGGTAGTCCGCACTTCCTCAAATGAAATTATCGTATGTATATACAACATGAAACGAATAATGGTATGAAATAAAATGGAATTACAGAAGCTTATATATAAAATATATATCATTAATATCATATTTAATTACAGTGACATCATAATGGCCACCATGAGAGGCGGTAAGATGTATTTGAACAATCATCGTTTCGTGAGGCGTTAGTTTGCCATCCACAGAAACATTATGTTCATCATCCATTAGATGGAGTTGTGTGTATGTGTAGTTTGAATCCTTCTTATAACAACATCCTAGTATATTTTGGATACTGGTGTTGTTACAAAAGAAAGGAAATAAAAAGAGTTTGGGGGTTGGAGAAGCAAAATAAATGAAAATAATTTAAGAGAAATCGTTACCTTTAATTTAGGTAACTCACTTTGGTTGGAACCAAAGGACTTCTTGAAATGATTTCTGCCTACGGGGAAGCTTCAAGGAGGAGGAGAGGGATGTGGGGAGCTTATTTGGGCAGGGTTTGGACGAGCCAAGTGGCTTGAGAGGTGTGAGGAATGAGTAGAAGTGGTCTTCTTTTATAAGGGAGAGGAGGGGCTCTTTAGGAAAGAGTGAAAGTATTACTTTATAATATAATTATATTCGGTTTATAATGGTCCAAAAATCATTGAGGTCGAAGATAAGATGACTAATATTCTAAATAACATCAACCAATAAGAATTGGACAGGTTTTAGATAATATTTTAATCATTATAATCTTATTTATTTAAATGATTTATTAATGAGGTAAACATTGCATCATTATTGTGTCATTAATAATTTAAATTATTTGATGTCTAAAAATTATAAATAAAATATCATTATGTAGGAAATATTTTTAGATTTCTAATGAATATTTATAATCTAAAATCCAACATGTATAACCCTATGTAAAAATTGTTCTTCTAAAAGATGTAAGCTTATGCCATTTTTATTTTTATTTTAACTTTATTAATATAATGTGTCCCTACCACATACAAGTGGCTCCAAGGGGTCCCCAAATCGACCCAAGGATGCCCATGGTCGGGTATGTGTCCACCAATAAGGTTAGGACACGTTTTAGGGTAATTTTGTATTATTATAATATTATTTTTTAACCCTTATTTACCGGATTTACCCTTTAACCATGGTAAATAAAATATTTACCGCAGTAATTATTCAAAATGTGTAAAAATAAAAGTTACCTATTTACATAATTTGGACATCCTGATTCCAAATATGTAATCCATTTTTCCAAATTCAAAACACATAAGTGGCAGAAATTAATTTAAAATTAATTCCCGTTGTTAAAATAAAAAGCGTGTTTTTAAGAGATAATAACTATCAAAAGATTGACACTTGTTTATGTCTGGTTTAATTGTAAAATTATGTCCAATGACAAACATTAAATTAAATGGTAAAAATATATTCTAAATATACTTTAAAACCACTCAAATTCATAATTTATCAATATTAATTATTTTGATTAAAAAAGTTGTTTTTAATTAAAATTTAGTAATTTTCACTATTCATCAAAATATAAAAGTTATCCGAAAAGTACCAAAATTTCACCCTAGGCTAATTTCGATATTCCGAATCCAAAAATGAAGTCCATTTTGAAATATAAAATATATATGATTTCAAAAAGTAGGTATTACTATTCACAACGGCTAGTTTAATTAGTTGTGGTGTGTGTTAGAACTCGAGGTCGCGTACAACACACGCTATCGCATTATTCGAAGGGAAACGTACCGTGGAAGCTTGGGGTGTTACATATGAGACATAAAAGGTCCTGTATCACAACCAAAACACTAAAATTTAATTAATTTTAATTAAATTATAATTAATTAAATTATTTCAACAAGATACAAGCAACTAAATTTTTTTATTTACAAATGCATAATGCCCAAAACCTCATCAGCCGATCACGTGGCACTAGAACCACAACCTAACATTCACCAACAACCCACAACACATCCTCAACCATGCATTAGGGATAAACCCTAAGAAAATAAATCAAGAAAACCACCTAAGAAATTTAATTTAATCTTTAAATATTTATAAAATCACCATGATGACATACCTCAACAAAACGACACATGGAAAAGTGTATATATCCTCCCGGGTTAACCTCTTTCTAGGAAGATTGAAAACCCCATCACCAATATCCAATTCTACTACAATTCAATGGAATTGGGATGAGAATATCAAATTGGGGAAACTAAAACTTATAGGAATAATAGGATGAGCACAAAATAGGTCAATGGAGTGAAATACTTACTATGAATCATTGGAGAAAGACTTCAAAATCCATGAAGAATTCTCTAAATCAAGGGGGGGGGTGGGGAGTAAGAGGAGGGGGATTTCTAGGCTGCACGTGAGAGAGGGAAGAATAAGAGAGGGGGATTCTATATTATACCCAATATGGATAAAAGGGTGAGTTATTTATTTTAATTGGACATAAAGTTGGACAAACCATACACCAACTATGAAACTCCACTGTATAAGGAACACCCACCATGCAAGGTTATGGAAAACAATTTAACAGACTATGAACCAACCATTAGATATGCTTAGAATTAATTAAAGAAACCCACATCGCTTCCATTAGTATGTCACATAGTTTTCTAACCCACAAACCTATACAAACTAGGCCACATGGTTAGGATTCATGGATAATACCGACCATGTGTCAACCTTATACCATAGGGCGCACTTTTCCAAAACTAGAAATCCAGGCCCTAACCCCCAATATGATCTAGAAGCCGTCAAGATAACTTCTAAGACTTATTACACATCTAAAAACATCACTTTGAGGCATTCCAACCCTCATAATTCTATTCTAAATCTCTAATTAGAAACTATCCCATCCAGTAATTGAAAATTAAAATTCCTTTAGAAATTTACAACTCACACAAACACATGATCTTATGACCTAGATAATTAATGAAACACATGATGTATAGCTGATATAAGCAACATTTAAATCATTAATTACCATGGTTTGAAGAACATGACATTTCATTTGGTGGGTTATGCAGACACACTTAAAGCAGAACACGCGACATGTATTCTGAGTACACATCACACGGTTTTGCATTTGTAGAACATGCTGAGTCAATCAGTAGGTTATGTGGACACATGAAAAGTGGAACACATGGAATTCAGCTAGTCAGCACATTCCATGTAATCCATATTAGATACATACTGAGGCCCCATATGTTTATCTCAGATACCCAAAAATTGAGGAACATGGTGTGTAGCTCATGATTACACACTGTGAGGTCTCCTAAGAAAGAAAAGAATTAAATTACATTAAAATAATTAATTGAAACAATAAAAACTATTTACACTATTGGCACTGGAGTTTTTTGACTATGTAATAAAGGTTTTGAAGAATTAATAAATTCTCAATTAATTTATTGTAATTATCTATAATTATTGGTTATGTTTTTTTTAATTTCCATCAATTCATTTATGATGGGTATCTCTAAGAGAATTCAGATGGTAATTAAGATAAATTGAATTAATTAAATAATTAATTAATTAATAAAATCATGTTTACATTAATAATAAAGAATTAATTGAAGTGAATGCTAGCCAATGTATGTTTTTATATTCATTTAATGTTAATGGACATTCATGAGATTTGAGAGACCTGTGTATGAGTTGGTTTTATTTAATTTTATTTTATTTCAGGGGTATGTAATTACTTATTATTAAATTAAATATTATGGATTGTGTGTCATCCCTCCCTCTTTTATTATGTAGGAGTCATTTTTCCAAGGTTGTTTATGTAATTCCCCTTAACCAATCCTTTGGTTCCCCTCACCTGCATGTGAGTTTTAAACATATATAATAAAAGGAGTATCCCAAAGAACATAGAGGTGGTACAAGATGGAACTGAGATGAAATTATCCCAGGTGATACACATGTGGACATATGGAATTCTGTAACTCATGACATGACTCGCATAAGGAGTTTTCCCCTATGGTTATAGGTTGATTTATTATATTATCAATAAATGAACTATTATAGAAGATCATGATTGAGTCATTTTTTATTTATTCGTTTATATTTTATAAATTATTTATTTTATAGATAAAAAACTAAGATCACATAAATAAATGGACTAATCACTTAAATGATGGAATTTAAATAAAATGATCATGCCTAAATGTTTTATCAAAATATATCTAATCACTTAAATAAAATCTAATTAATATTAAAAATACATGTAAAGGATAAAATAAGAAAACTTTAGGAATAATAAATAAAATACCTCAACTTAATATTAAGTTAGACTAATACTTCCATTACTTAATTAAGAATGAAACCAATAGAACTAAGTGTTTGACCAACCCCTGTTGGGACACTTACTTTGGTAAGGGGAGTTATTTTGAAATTTTTGGGTTGAATTAACCATTTTACATCAATATAAGTATAATTTTCTATAATTGGTGTAACTTGGAGGAAAGTGCATAGGAAACCCTAATTATGATTTTAGGATTGGGGAATCCACTCAATGGATCCAGGAGTTTCAAGCCCATTGTTGGACAAAACCCGCCTATCTAAATACATTCAAGTAATTTACTAAGCTCTTTCTTGGTTTATGATAAGGGGATATAGATCATTTCCACTAGAATTTCCAAAAAACTAGACATTCCATGTCCAGTAGAGAGGGTTTTTAGTACTTAAATATAAGTACTAATAATATACTCTTTTATAATTATATAATAATGCAATGTTTTCAACCAAATTTTCCCTATAATAAATTTTAGAGAAAGTCCATATCCTTACTTGCAGTAACTTCTTGGAATGTTTTAGATGCATATGAGTTTTTTTATATGAACAGAAATCTTACATGATATAATCCTCATTGTTTGATCCGCATATAAAGGGGGAAAGTGATGAAGAGTTCAAAGTCTATGATAAAAACTTGAACGATGTGATCGACATTCAGTGTTTCATTATTTCATACATGTCTAATTAATTCATGAATTCACATGAAGACATGGATACTTATAGAATCATCCTGCATCTCTATGCTCTATATCAAGATAAAGTGAGACATAAATAGTTTGAGATATCCAAGGAACTCTTTCAGAGTAATCTTAGAGAAGGTGTGACAACTAGGAATCATGTATTCAAACTCATTGGCTACAGTGAGCACCTATAAGTTGTAGGTTTTAAATTACCTAAATAACTATACAATGATCTCATTCTTAGATAATTATCTTATAGATTCTATAAATTTATTGTTAATTTCAATAAGAATAACATAGATAAGTCTCTTCCAAATCTTCTCTCACTTCTTCTCCAAGTTGATAAGGTGATAAATCATGAAAAATATTATATCCTTATGGAGAATGAAAGGAAACTACATACAAAGGGATCTAAATCTAAATATCATTCACAATGACCTTCTAAGAATAAAATAATCAAAGGAAAAGTAAGAGAAAAATATTATATTTATTTCTCATGTGTCAAGAAGGTCCATTGGAAGAAAAATTTCACCCAGTACAAGAATTAAGGGGAAGATTCAGGTGTGTTTGTTATAAAGTGAAATTTATACATTTTTATAATTTGTGTATTAGATATATAATGTGATTATAACATATATATTCAAATTTAAGAACTAAGTATATTATATAAAATTGATTAGGGTGAGGTAAATTTATGTGTATCCAAGGGACCTAGACTTGTTGTTGCGCCTATTGGTAACTACCACCTTATGTTTCCAATGAGACTGATCTTGGTTTTAAAATGATTTTATTATGTTCCATCTATTATCGAAAACATTATTTCTATTTTCAAAATTGATACAGATGGATTTATTTTTAAATTTGGGAATAAATGTTATTTCATTTATAAAGATATATTTTTTTATGATAAGGAATATTTAAATAGTTTTCTTTATGTGTTAAATTACACAAAAAAATATTGGTAATCGATAAAAAAACAATTCACTTGACTCATACCACACCCAACTATGGAATCACAAGCTAGGTCATGAAAGAAAAAAATAATTTGACTAAATTACACCAAGATGGATATTTGGATTCTTTTAAAATAAATCCAATTAGTGTATGTCACATATGTTTACAAGGGAAAATGGCCAAATCCCCATTTAGTAAAAAAGGTGAAAGGGATAAGGTGATTCTTGAATAAGTTCATACTAATTTTTGGGAACCATTTCTAGTTAAATCAAGGGGAAGGTGCTCATAATTCATAAATTTTACCAATGATTTTAGTAGATGTTGATATGTCAACTTGATGTGGTATAAGTTGGATTCTTTTCATAAATTCAAAGAATACAATAATGAAGTTGATAACTACCTTGGTAAAAAGATTAAGAAACTCTACACAGACTAAGGTAGAGAATATCTTAATCAACTCTTCATTTATTACTTATAGAAGATCCCAATATTCCTTATACACCTTAGTGGAATGGTGTAAAAAAATAATGAATTGTACCTTGTTAGAAATGGTGATATCAATGATTAATCATGCAAGTATTCCATTATCCTTTTAGGGATAAATGTTATAGACAATAGTAAAAATACTAAACCTAGTTCCAAATAAAGTAGAATAGGTTATTCCATACCAATTGTAGAGTGGAAAGAAGCCCATGTTTTCATACGTATATATGTGGGGGTGTGAATTGTTTGCTAATTCCTCTTTTGAAAAAACTCTTACACCACGAGGTAGAAAGTGTACCTTTATAGGATACCCCAAGGGAAAAAGGGAATATTACCCATATTAACCCTCAATAAAAAAGGTTATTATGGTAGGACATGAAATATTACTTGATAAAGAGACCATATCTAAAAGAGATAGTGGGAGTGATATAGAATTTGATGAAGTCTAGGATCAATGTACACAAGATTTGGCATAAGAAAAAATTATATAAATCCTCATGGAAGAAGTTTTGGAGACACAAGTACTACATAGGAGTACAAGTGAGGTTGGAGAAACTAGAAGATATGGTTTTATCATCATTGATTATGGTGACACATTATTAGTTAATAATAAAAATTGGGTACAACCGCGAAAAAAGCACACGACGCAAGGAAAAAAATTGCATTAAATTTCAAGCTTGGGGACTTGACCCCGCAACCTTCCCCTCACCCCCCAAACCCTTACCACCACACCACTAACAATGGGGAATAAAAAATGTGTATTCGGGTAACTAGGTATAGTTGAGGCCTCACCACCTACGTGCCAAACGTCCCCAGTGAGGCCCAAGGTGGACAAAATTGGGATTAGGCTAGTTTCTAATGGGGTAGAGGGGACCATGAGAGGTTATAATGGAATATAGTGAATGTTTCCTTGTGAGGGACTCGAACCCAAAACCTCAGGGTCAGGACGCCACCCCCAACAACCAACTCACTCATGACCTACGAAAGAAACATGTATTCAGGTAATGAGGTATAGGTGCGACCTCACCACCGCCATGCCACACATCCCTAGTGAGGCCCAAGGTGGAAAAACTTGGGCTTAGGACAGTTCCCAACGGGGTAGAAAGGCACTTGAGAGGTTATAATGGAATATAGTGTGTGTTTCCTTATGAGGGACTTGAACCCAGAACCTCAAGGTCAGGATTCCACCACTAGTAACCAAATAAACCGTGCCACACAAAAAACATGCATTCAGGTAATGAGGTATAGGTGTGGCCTCACCACCTATACGCCACCCTTCATTAGCGAGGCCCAAGGTGGCCAACATTGGGCTTATGCCTGTTCCCAACGAGGTAGAGGGGACCATGAGAGGTTATAATGGAATATGGTGTGCATTGCCTTGTGAGGGATTCGAACCCAGAACCTCAGGGTCAAGATGCCACCACTAGTAACCAACTCACGCAAGCCTCAAGGGTATTATTAGTTAATAATAATAACCCTTTAACCTATATATAATCCATAAGTGGAAAATTATTTTCAAGTGTCAATAATATATGGATTCTGAAATGGAATCAATATACCAAAACCAATTCTAGATTTTGGTAGGTCCTATAGTGGAGGTAAATCCCTTTGGTTCTAAATGGGTATTCAAGAAGAAATATGACATGAATGGAAAATTTGGTGCTTATAAGGAAAAACTAGTTTTAAAAGGGTTCAAATGATGCCAATGAATAAACAAAAATGAAAAATTTTCACCAGTTTCTATGTTTAAATCTATTAGAATTATACTTTCCATTTCGACTTACCATGACTATGAGATTTGGAAAATGGATATCAAAATTGAATTCCTTAATAAGAAACTTTAAGAATATTTCAAAATGATACAACATGAAGGGTTTATTACTATAAAAGATGTAAAAAATGTATAAAAATTTAAAATATACATTTATGGATTAAAGTAAGCATCCAGGTCCTGGAACATTTGGTATGATGAATCCATAAAAAAAATTGTTTCATGAAGAATGAATGTGACCCTTATGTCTATAAACTGTTTAGAAGGAGTAAAATAAATTTCTTAATAGTTTATATCGATGAATTAATAATTATTGAAATTTATTTACCATTATTACAGTCTATTTAAGCCTGGTTAAACACATGATTATTCATAAAGGACTTCAGTGAAGCAACATAAATTATTGTGATCATGATCCATCGTGATAGATCCAAGAGGATACTTAGACTAAGTTAAAGAATATATATTGATAATATATTGAAGATATTCAGTATGGAACTATCCAAGAGGTTATTGTTATTGGTGTCACATAGAATTCATCTTTCCAAGAAAATGTGTCCTCAGATATATGAGGAAATATTTAGGATGGAAAGGACTCCATGAACATTGGTGATTCGGTTAGTCATGTATGCTAGGATATATACTAGGCTATATGTATCCAATGCCTTAAGTGTGGCAGGAAGATATCAAGATAACCTAGGTGACCACCATTAGATTTTAGATAATACTATCCTTAAGTATCTGAGGTTTAAAAAGGATACATTCTTAGTCTATGGAGGAAACAAGGAACTAGTCATCAGAGGATATGTAGATTCTAGTTTCCAAATAGATCAAGATGATATGAAATCATAGTTGGGAAACATATTCACTCTTAATGGAGGTGATGTGAGATGTAGGAGCTCAAAGAAATCCATGGTCAGTGATTCAATTATAGAGTATGAGTACATTTTATCATTTGAAGTAGCTAAAGAATCCGTTTAGATATGTGAATTCATCCAAGAGATTGAAGTTTTTCCTAATAGTAATTACTCTATCACACTTTATTATGATAATAATGTAGTGATGAATCTTATAAATAATCCAAGGTCATATCAGTAGGCGAAGCACATAATTTGGAAGTATCATCTCTTGAGGGATTTTTCTCAAAGAGGTGATATCATAGTGAGAAAAATATCCATGGAAGACAACATGGTGTACCCCTTGACTAAAGATTTAACTCATTAGATACATTATCATTATGTGAGTTTAGGTAGACTGAGTGGTAGGTTGTTGAATCGATTCCAAGTGATATTTTTTAGAGTTTTTGTTCTAGAACCATATTTTTGTACTTTGGATTACATGCACATTCAAATATTTGAATATTAATAAAACATATTTTTATATATTGTTCAATATTATGCATAACTTTAATGTATAATGTACTAGAGTATCTGTCACATCGATAAGGTCATAGTAATTCCCCACTATGATGAGAACCTTGAAATGCTATGATTATATTCTTAAATATAGTTCTATAGTCAGATAACATACTATAATAAGACACCAAGAATGTTTACTGTCAGGTGTGAGTACTCATAAGGATATGAGACTTATTCTCACAAAGTTTTCACTTAGTAATATCCAGGATGGGAGATTATGAAAACCAACCGCCTATAAAAATTATGAATGTTTTTGTTTCATTGTATATTCCTATCCATGAGAAAGTATAATGTTTGTTATACTTTATTATTATTATTATTATTAATTATTGTTTCTACTCGAATACTTTTATGTAATGACCAAAACCATGATGCCATATGTTTGTGGGAAGTTATGTATATTGGGTGTATCATGAATGACATATTATTAGTTAATAATTTGAGAAATGATTTGTTCCCTCCATATTAAAATAATTTGATATATCAACCCTTTAACTATAATGGAACCATCACATTAAATTCCATGTCCATGGTGAAATGATGAATTTATTTCAGATAGTCAAAGAAAGATGTATCAAGCACATGGGATGGTAAGATGAGTGTAAAACCTACTTTATGAGATATCATGACAAGGGTATTATATTTCAAAATAATTTTTTATGTGTGGTTATTGATATTGTGACATTAATTTTGTTTGTCTTGGGTGCATTGACCCATTGCTAGATATTAATCTTGTAAATTAGGGAATTCCACCAAATGACAACAAGAAAAAATCCCAGAGGGTCACATGCTAATTGTTTCCATTGATCTCAATTAAATTATATTAAAATTTAATTATTGGAATAAATATTATTCTCCATATCAAGGAATAATTTTATTTTGGATTTATTGATCATAAGTATTCAAAAGGTGATAAATAATTATATATTCATTAATAAATAATCTATTTAATTTGTGAATAATTAATAAATTTTATTATCTAGACTGTGAATATAATATTTATTTTATTTACTGAATATTTAATAAATATTTATTTGCTATACTATGAATAGAATATTTATTTATGAATAATTATTTAATAAAATTTCTATTCAGGTATTCGATAAATTCCTAGGAGAATGATCCGACCAAGATTGTATCCACTGATAAATATTAATTTTAAAGATAGTAAAATAATAGTTATCATTGCGCCAAATAAAACACATCAAAAAATGATAATAATAATAATATTAAATGGAATGGGATTAGATAAGGTTTATTATATTATTTAAGTGTTGTGAAACTAAATAATATTTTAACCTAACCCCTAACTCTATAAATAGATTTCTATGTCTATTGGGTAGGGCTAATCAAGAAATTAGAATCATTATGTATAATGAATTTCTCTTTATATTACTCCTTCTCTCACCCTCTCAAGAATGAGATGAACATGAGAGAATCCTTCAACCCTGAAGAAACTTGAAGTGATCAATATGGACAATTGAAGATGATCGATCTTCCATTCCAGCACTTGAAATTCAATTGGTGTTGTTTGGAGATCAAAGGGCCACCTATGGATCAATACTAGAGGGGATTTACTTTGGGTCCTCTCTAAGCAACAATGTTAATATTAAAATGGTTTTTAAAAATCAACATATTCATAAAATAAATATCCTAATATGAGGAAATCTTTATTTAAATCCAATTTAAATTAATTATAAATTTTACATGGAAAATACCCTCTCCATGTTTTGATATTTCTATGTAAATATTCAGTGGAAAATTTTGATTATTCATGATGTTGAAATCGTGCAAAATTACCGAATGATCTATTGAATTTGACAAAAACCTTAATGGTCATCCACCCAAAATGTGCTTCTACTATGAGTGGAGCCTTCAAGTGGTATTAGAGTGTTCATGTTTAAATTTATAATTATTTATTTGATTACTGATTGATTATGTTCAATAGTGGTTAGAAATTTCATGTCACAACCCGACCCGTACCGGGGCTCGAGCCACAACTACCCCAAGCCCGCCTCCATAGGCCAGGGGCTGGAAACCAGTGCTGAAGGCATAAAAAACTCAGGGAGGGCTTTTCCTAAGTACCAGTATGAACACTCTCAACCAAATCAATGAAAACAATGCAGAGGGAAAGGAAAGAAAGATACAAAAATGATATATATATATATATAAACCACTAATATGAATCGACCTCTAAATAGTAAAAATATAGAAAAGTAAACTAAAAGGGAAAGTAGAAAAATACACACCCAACCAGAAAAGTTCCCCAACCCAGAAAAAGGTGTAAAAGTAAAACAAATGAGAGATCTCTACTCCTAGATCCTAATCTATGACCATTACACGCGATCCAAGCACCCCATATCCCTATACTCCTCTAAGATCACACTCAACATGTCAATCATCTTCAATGGAACACTGAGTGCAGGAAAATCTCAAGAAAGGGTGAGTATAACAATACTCAATAGGATGCCCTGAAATCTCAAGGGAGAAGAAAGTAAGGTACTGAAGAGGGGAGCAGTAGATAGAACAAGGTACAATAAGAGAGTATATCTCAACCCAACAAAGAAGTGAAGTAATCTCATCCAAACACAAGGATCTAGAAATAGTGATAAGGTGAACTTCTCATCGAGTCTTTTCTACCTATAGTAGGAGAGTAGAATTATCCAACCATGAGAAGAAAGACATAGAAAGCACATGGCATACCCCACGCATCTTCACCTCTCCTGGAAGGAGAGTAACCAAAGTCCAAGGAGAGGTTACTACAATATGATATATATATGCTCAACCAAAGAAGCCCAAATTAGAGAGTAAGGAGATCTCCATATCACTGGCTCATCCCAAGAAAAGAGTCACCAAAAGTTCTAGAAGTAAACACCATCGATTCCCAACATCCAACACATCTGCCCTGAACAACAAGTCAAAGGGGCTCAATCATCGTACCTTGATACTATCCTCTCTGGGTGGTTCTGTCTCACCCACACGATTTCAGGCCGCATCACAAGGATGTGTCTTGGTGGGAAAAGTGCGCCTATTTCTTGAGAGTTCAAAGTCACGTCAAGTACATCTTTTCACTATGCATCATAGTCGAGAGATCGTGTCACAAAATAGTGAACCCACTATCCAGAACTACTGGAGGACATACTTATAAAATTCATCAGTGAACGCCACTTCCCAGCCCATCTAGAGGGTAAGACCTGAAAGAGTAAATGGAGAATGCCACTACACAACTACACTGAAGAGTAAACCCTGAAAGAGTAACTGGAGAATGCCACTACCCAGCTGTGCTAGAGGGTAAACCCTGAAAGAGATCGGTGAACACCACTAACCAGCTGCACTGGAGGGTAAGCCATGAAAGATATCAGCGAACACAACTGCCTAGCTACGCTGGAGGGTATGCCCAAAAGAGAATGATGAACACCACTACCCAACCTCACTGAAGGGTAATCCCAAAAGATAATAGAAAACACCACTGCCCAGCCTCACTAGAGGGTAAGCCGGGATTGTTCTGTTGATTTTAAAAACATCACTGCCATCACTGTCATCATCAAGCATCACCTCAGACAAGAAACACACTTGGAAAACCTCACATCATATCTCGAAATCCACTATGGTGGGGGGAACCATCATGTTGTACACAGGAAAACAATCAGGATAGGATACTCACAGGACACAATCTGAGTTCAGAATAAATAGATACGAGAGATAGGAGATTTGTAGTGGTACGCGGAGTGTGTGGGGCCCACACCATGTGTGACCCCTCCTCATCGCTTGGTCATGTACCTAACCATTTCCGGGTACCAAAAGGGTGAAAAAGTACCACTATGTGTGTCAAGGTACTCCCAGGGTACACGCCACATTAGTCAAAAATCCGACGAGTGCACGAAGCTTATCGCTAAGACAGAGGGTCAGAATCATAGATTAGCTGACAGGCCTCCTCAAACGGTCCCAGAACATCAACTGTATCTTTCCATAAATCTTCTCTACTCTCACAAGAGTCGGAGCTAACCTAAGCCATGAATTATCTTCAAACACATCAAAATGATCTTCCGTTGATATTCCTTTCATGTTTCCACCTTTAACAAGAGATTGAGAATAAGGATCCACACATTCAAACAGATCACACCATCATGATCCTTTTAGAAAACATGAAAGATAGAATATTCATTTTCTCTAAACAGACTTATGAAGAGTAAGTCATAAAAACACAGCATACACCTAAAATCTGCCTCATGGGGCTCACACCTTGACCCTGAATTTTGGTAGACGGATTGCGGCATTGTAATCCCCTCATAAAGACACACATAAACTAGTGCTCAAACACCCCAAACAGATGCCATAAGAAAAAGAGGAATTTCATCGTAAAACGTGAAAACTAGGACCTATGGGGCCCAAACCTTGTCTCCAACCCAAACGCTTTGAAAAGCATCTCAAAAAGTCCACACGAAGACTGGGGTCATGCTGCCACTGACGACGCATCAACCATACATCCCAAATACGAGTTAGGTCTGATGCAAGAATAATTAATTAATTAATTAATTAATTCTTCTCATTAAGTGTTTCAGCCACTGAGTGATAAAACAAAACTGAAAAGGTTCTGAACCAACTTTATAAGGACCTCCTTCACTCCAGGGTCACAGTGCCTCTGACGGTGCGTCAAACTAACATCCACTTCGAGAGATGCGCCTGTTACAAATAATAATAAATATTTTATTATTATTAAAAAGAACGTTTTGAGCTAACTACCTTTGGGCGCAGACTCAAAATCCCTTAAACCCTTTTCAAAATTTTTGTATCGATGAGACATACCCATGGTTGCAGATGGTGCACCAAATGAATGATCCGTTTAAGAGATACACCCCTTTGAACGTAAAGGGGATCGAATCAGGCCGGTCCGACCCAAATTGGCCAGACCCTCCTCCATTGGGTCAGCCAGTCCCAGCCGGCTCGCGGCCCAACCATGACTAATGTTGACACCACCAGACCTGTGGGTCCGGTTCTCCAGCTTAGACCGACCGCACGACCGGTCTCTGTCCGCACACCACATAAGGAGGACCCACGGGATGTGGGTCCTTGTCCGCCGCTCCCCCCAAGGTTCTGACCTCTGGGATCCCTCATGCTGAGCGCGACAACACCCCACCGCCCGGACTCCCTTCGAGCTCTTCCATCCCGGTGTACCGTGCTGACGCCGCCATCCCCTCTATGAAGCCCAAGCCTTGCCCTACTGCACCGCGCCGAAGTCGTCGTCCCCACTCCAAACGGCCTGCCACACCTCCGCTCGGCCGCTAATGACCTCACCTAAGCTCCGTTCTCCCAGCCACTACAACTCCCTACACACCGCCTAAGCCCTGACCCAATATTCCTCTGCTTTTCCATGCGACACGCCGCGACTGTAGCTCTCACCACCACTGCCGGCCACCACTGGCCGACATGCTCTGATGGTACGTTCTGTAGACCACCATGACATCTTCAAAGGTCCAATTTCTAATTTGAAGGTGGATTCAGGATCCTCAGGGCCAGATCATCATAGCACTTCTCCTCACTCATCGATCTGTCAAGGTTTTGAAGCGTTCGAAATTTTGGATGAAGAACACCCAAGAACGGGATTTAGAACAGGGTTCGAATGATGTCCATGTTCGTTTGGGTCGTCCTAATTCTAAAATTATATAATTTAAATGAATATTTTGACAAAAATTCAAGAAATCGATGATGGTATGAAAATTAACATGAATCCTACCTCAATTCGGTGGTTTGTCATTGGCGACGCACCCGCTGTGTTCCCGCTTCGATCCGCCAGAGTTTGCTCCTCGATATGGAAAAGAATAGTGAAGAACGCCAAAGAATGGTACCGGGAGAGAGAGAGAGAGAGATAGAGATAGAGATAGAGAGAGATAGAGAGAGAGATATAGAGAGAGAATGGAGAAACCCTAACTCCAAACTCTTGTTTTTCTATGTATAGAAAAAACCACTTAGCACAGAATTCGAAACTATTGTGCCTAGGAAAAATGTTCCATTTAGAACTCAATGGAAGTCTCGGATTTCCATTCCAATCCTTCATTTGAAAGTTATTTGAAAATAACTCTAGGGATAAAAATCACTAAGTGGTTATTCCAAAATGACGATTTTTCCCCTGGGTGACTTTGCTCACAGTAGTCCTACACCGATAAATCTTATACCCCACCTAGGGTAAATGGGATGATCCAAGAACAACCATGGAGTCAAATTCCTAATCCGAGTTACCGTTTGAGAATTATTTGTTATGAGATATTAAATGAATGAATTAATAAATTAATTCATCCATTTACTTACCGCTAAAGAGCGAGGGGTCCGAAAGTCCCACGCCTACATGGTTTAAGTCGCGCTTAGGGTAAACACCACATTCTGGAACCAACTATGGTCTCAGATTTCTGATTTGATCCATAGTTTAAGAGATATCCCATTTCCATTGCATGAATAGTACAAAGACACTTAATATTTTTGTATAATTTATTTCGGGCACACCGAGCCTTGGAATTGAACATCGTCTCAATTCCTAGATCTGCAAATATATTTAAAAATATTCCAAAGTATTATAGGTAAAAAACCGAGTCTCTACATCATTACCTCCTTAAATATTTTTTCCCCTAGCAAAAAATGGAGAAAAAACTCAGAATACTAAGCTCCGACCTGTCTCTCCCGCTCCCAAGAAAACCAGCACAACACCATGATGGCACAACACATGAACCAAAGGGATGGTTCATCCTTATAAGGTCTACTACTTTTGATGAAATGTGTAGGAACACATACTTATCTCATCGCCTGCGACACGTGGAAGACATCATGCACCCACTCCTACTATTGGGAGGGTAGGGCAAGGTGGTAGGAAACCTTTCCATCTCTTGAATGATTCTGAATGGCCCAAAGAAACTTGGGGGACTTCCCTGGCCGAACATCTATATTCCAAAACACAACCGAAATCACGGTTTGTTCCTGGAACATGGTCTCGTGATTCCCTCCTTTAAAATATCCATCTGGTGAAACACCCAAGGATATCCAGTCACACAAGATTTCACAGTCAGTGCATTACAACTTATAATCTCTTATATGCTTGAGTAGTGAAGGAGTCAACACCATCAACTGAAGAAAAGTTGCACCCTCCTGCTCCAACATGGTCAACTGTAGGGAAGCTAACTACTACGAAACTTCCTGTACCTAGAGAGCCTAAAACATTCTGGTAACATCATCTACTACAATGCTATAACTTTCTGGATCATAGACTACATCGAATTCATAGTACTGTAGGAATTTCAACCGGCACCACCGTTTTAGGTTGAAGTCTCTCTGGGTGAAGACACACCTGTGACACCAGTGGTCTGAGAAAACAACAAAGCGCTCTCCCAGAAGATAGAATCTCCACATTCTCAGGGAAAATACTACCACTACCAGCACCACATATCAATTCACGTAGTTTTTTCTATGAGGTGTCCATCACCTTGACTTGTACTTGATAGACGTTGAGCACCCAAGGTATCTATGAATAGGGTAGGTGAACAAACTTATCCAACTACAGGAGGCTAGACATGGAAAGTATGTGGCATACCCCATGCGTCTTTGTCCCTTTTAGAAGGAGAGTAATCCCAAAAATAGGCACTCTACCAAACCCACTAGTGATACCTCAATCAAAGGTAAGTCAAGCAACAAGACTCCACTGGAAAAACCAATACCTTCTCTGACACTCCACTGCACAACCCTACCATGAACACACAAATTAGAGGGACTCATCAAGCACACCTCGATACTATCCGCTTTGGGTGGTACTGACTTCCCCTCATGGTTTTTCTCGTGCCACAAAAACACATCTCAATGGGGAAGGAACCCCTCTTTCTCATGCATTCAAAGCTATGTCGAACAACACCGACACAGGGTTACACCGATTCCCCGTGTCACCCTCAGTAACTCCTCGAACAAGGAGTTGGAAGAAAAGAGTACCTCAAATAGTGTCTAACAAGTTCTACTGAAAAAGCTATAAAATACACAAAGCATAACTCTTATTATATCACATACTATAGGATTGTGGAAATCCATATCATGCAGCCACCCACGGCCCCGTCCGCCAACTCCCTAAGCCTGACATGGGCCGCCTAGTGGTGGTGGATGGACATCAAAACATCATCCACCAACCACAGTTCTTCCTACTCTTATTCCAACACCGCCTACCTAGGGACCACCCTTTCCTCACCTAGGAGATCTTTGATCATGACAATAATTATGTCATGGAGGCACATCTACCAACTACTTAAAATTTTCCGTCATGGAACATGTCCAAAGATTACCGAGTAAGGTCTATGAACCTAGTCACATACTCAACCACTGCCATCACTCCCCACTGATGCTCTAGTAGATTATGAAACCATACAGAGCGTAAGCATGAGGGGTAGTACTCCTCATGAAAAATCTTCTAGAAGTAATCCTAAGAGAGTACTGACTGATCATGCATATGAGTAACACGACTCTAATAATGCCAAACTGCTTCGTGAAAAAATACTGGATGTCAAAGCCACCATCTAACTTGTTAGTGTCCGAAAAAGCCTGAAGAGGTGAACCATCGACTCTAGCAAACCCTTCACTGCCTGAGGGTATGGCTCACCACAGAACCTCGGTGGTCTATGATTCTAGAACTCAGGTAGCATTCTCAGAATATTCTTGTCTTCAACCTTCATTGTCAGTACTAACTGCTACTACACAGGTGGAGCTGCTGCTACATGTCCTCCTAGAGAAAGGGTAATCATATGATGGATCCCGAAATGAGGCCTCGTCGTTCATGAAATAATCATCATGAACCAGAGATAGTATCATGGCTAGCTATCGTCACAGAGGCATCCTAAATCTGATCAAGGAGTACCATGGTAAAATGAGTATATATATATATATATATATCCACAACGATGAGAAGATGACTCAAGAAGGAGAGTCGAAAACTCAATCTTATATGATGCATGTACCAATGTTCCCTGCAACAAGTGTCTAAGCACTCCAAGTCGACAAGTGGGTAATTAGGGTCCTGGTGAATGGCTACATCAGCCGCAGCACCATCACTAGACTCCCTGGCCCAAGATCCGCTCTCGAGACACATTTACACTATTGCCCTAAACCCAACCAATTCCTTTTTAGGGATCATCCGAACAATGTCCCAAGGAACGAACTACCTTTGATACCACTTTTTCACAACCCGACCTATACCAAGTCTCGAGCCGTAACTACCCCAAGCCCACCTCCATAGGCCAGGGGCTGACGACCACTGCTGAAGGCATAACAAACTCGGGGAGGCCATTACCTAAGTACCTGTTTGCACACATGCAACCAACTCAAAGAACACAATGTAGAGGGAAAAAATCAAGATACAACACTGTAATATATATAAACCACAAATATGAATCGACCTATAAATAGTACAAATACATAAAAGTAAACTAAAAGGGAAAGGGAAAAAATACACGCCCAACTAGAGATGTGACACAATTCGAAAACATGTGGAAAATTAAAATAGCTGAGAGAGCTCTACTCCTGGATCCTAAGCCACAACCACAAAACATGATCCAAGCACCACATATCCCTATACTCCTCTAATGTCACGATCAACCTCTCTATTATCTACAAGGGCACACAGAGTGTGGGAAAAGCCCAAGCAAGGGTGAGTATAAAATACTCTGTAGGATGCCCTGAAAGATCAAGGGAGAAGCAAGTAAGGTATTGAAGAGGGAAGAAGTAGATAGAACAAGGTACAATAATAGAGTACAGCTCAACCCAAAAAATAAGTGAAGTAAGCTCATCCAAACATGAGGAACTATAAATGGTGACAAGGTGAACTTCTCGTCGAGTCATCACTATCTATAGTAGGAGAGTAGATCATCTAACCATGAGAAGCTAGACATTGAAAGCACATGGCATACCCCATGCGTCTTCACCTCTCCTGGAAGGAGAGTAACCAAAGTCCAAGGAGTGAGTACTCCAATATGATATATATATTCTCAACCAAAGAATCACAAATGAGAGATTAAGGAGATATCCATATCAATGGATCATCCCAGGAAAAGATTCACCAATAGTTCTAGAAGTAAACACCATCAATGCCCAACATCTCACATGTCTGCACTAAACTACAAGTTAAAGGGGCTCAATCACCACACCTTGATACTATCCACTCTAGGCGATTCTGTCTCGCCCGCACGGTTTTAGGTCGTGTCATAAGGATGTGTCTTGATAGGAAAAGTGCCCCTCTTTCTTGAGAGTTCAAAGTCACATCAAGTATGTCTCATCACTATGCCGTACAGTCGAGAGATCATGTCACAATGTCGTAAACCCACTATCAAGCCCTACTGGAGGATATACTTATAAAAGTCATCAACGAATGCCACATCCCAGCCCAGCTGGAGGGTAAGCACTAACATAGTAACTGTAAAACACCACTTCCCAGCTACGCTGGAGGGTAATCCCTAAACGAGTAACTGGTGAACGCCACTGCCCTTCTTCTCTAGAGGGTAAGCCCTGAAAGAGATTGGGTAATACCACTACCCAACTGTACTGGAGGGTAATCCCTGAAAGATATTGGTGAATGCCGCTACCCAGCTGTGTTGCAGGGTAATCCCAAATGATAATGATGAACAACACTGCCCAACCTTCCTAGAGGGTAAGCCCAAAAGAGAACAATGAACACCACTGCCCAGCCTCACTGGAGGGTAAGCTGGGATTACTCTGGTGATTCTGAAAACATCACTCCCATCATTATCATCATAAAGAATCACCTCAGACATGCACCTATCTCAGAAAATCAGACATTGTATCTTGAAATTCACTACATGGTGTGGGGACCATCACGTCGTATGCAGAAAAACACCTAGGATAGGCTACTCGCAGGCCACAATCTGAGTTCAGAATAAAGAGATACGAGAGGGAGGATATTCATAGTGGTATGTGGCATGTGTGGGAACCACAACACGTGTGACCCCTCCTCATCGCTTGGTCGTGTAATAACCATTTCTGGGTACCAAAAGGGTGAACAAGTACCACTAGGCATGTCAAGGTACTCCCAGAGTACATTCCACATTAGTCATAAAGCCGATAAGTGCACGATGCTCGTCGTTAATACGGAGGGTCAGAATCATAGATTAACTGACACGCCTCCTAAAATGGTCCTAGAACATCAACCGTATCTTTCCATACATCTTCTCCACTCTCACAAGAGTCAGAGCTAACCTAAGGCATGGATTCTCTTCAAAAACATCAAAAGGATCTTCCATTGATATTCCTTTCATGTTTCCACCTTTAACAAGAGATTGAGAATAAGGTTCGTTACATTCGAACAGATCACACTGTCATGATCCTTGCGACAAAACATGCACGATAGGCTATTCATTTGCCCTGAATGGACTTATGATGCATATGTCATAAAAACACAGCTTATGCTTGAAATCTTCCTCTTGGGTCTCACACCTTAGCCCTGAATTTATGGGGGAGGATTTCTCCATTGAAATTACCTTATAAAAACACATAGAAATGAGTGCTCAAACACCCCAAATGAATGCTAGATTAAAAAGTGGCATTTCATCGTAAAACGTGGAAACCAGGTCCTGTAGGGAACACACCTTGTCTTCAACTCAAAAACTTTGGAAAGTGTCTCAAAAATTCTACACGAATACTGGGGTCATGCTACCCCTGACGGCACGTCAATCAGACATCCCAAACAGGAGTTAGGTTCGATGCAAGATTAATTAATTAATTAATTAATTAATTATTTTCATTAAGCATTTCATTCCACTGAGTGAAGAAACAAAACCAAAAATGTCCTGAAACAAATTTGGAATTACCACCTCCACTCCAGGGTCACAACGCCTCTGATGGTGCATCAAACGGATGTCCGGTTCGAGAGATACGCCCGTTACAAATAATAATAAATATTTTATTAGTATTAAAAGAATATTTTGAGCTACCCACATTCAGGTGCATAACTAAAATCCACTGAACCCATTTCAAAATGTCTGTCTCGATGAGATGGACCTGTGGCCGCAAACGGTGCATCAAACAGACGTGCCATTTAGGAGGTACGCCCCTTTGAACGCAGATGGGCTCGAATCAGACCGGTCCGACCCAAATTGGCTAGACCCTCCTCCATTGGGTCAGCCCATCCCGGCCGGCCCAGTCCAGTCCGCCGGCCCGCGGCCTAGCTGTTGGTTCGACCCATCCAACTATGACCCACTGGCCATGGCCCATGCTGACACCACCGGACCCGAGGGTCCGGTTCTCCAACTCCGACCGGTCATGTGACTGGTCTCTGTCCGCACACCACAAAAGGAGGACCCGCTGGATGTGGGTACTTGTCTAACGCTCCCCCAAGGAACTGACCTCGAGGATCCCTCCTACTAATCATGACAACACCCTGCTACCTGGACTCCCTCCGAGCTCCACCATCCCGGTGCACCGCGTCGACGCCATCGTCACCGCTCGAAAGCCCTGGCCTCACCCTGCTGCACTGCGTTGAAGCCGCCATCCCCGCTTCAAATGGCCCGCCGCACCTCTGCTCGGCCGCACCCAGCCTCACCTGAGTGTCGCGCTCCCAGCCGCTCCATCTCACTGCACTCCACCAAAGACCTAACCCCATATTCCTCCACTCCGCCATGCGACATGCCATGACTGTCGCTCTCACCGCCGCTACCGACTGCCGCCAGCAAGCATGCTCCGGTGGTCCATTCCATGGACCACCACAACCTCATGGAGTTCTGATTTATAATCTAAAGGTGGATTTGGGATCCTCAGGGCTGGATCATCACAACGCTTCCCCTCACTCATCGATTCGTCAAGGTTTTGGCGCGTTTGATATTTTGGATGAAGAACGCCCAAGAATGGGATTTAGAATGGCGTTCAGATGATGGCTGTGTTCGTTTGGCCATCATCCTAATTCTAAAATTATATAATTTAAATGGAAATTTTGATGAAAATTCATGAAATCGACAATGGTACAAAAATTAACAAGAATCCTACCTCGATTCGGCCGTTTGTCATCGGTGATGCGCCCACTGCGATCCCGCTTCAATCTTTTAGAGTTCGCTCCTCAATCCAGAGAAGAATGGAAAAGAATACTGAATAATGGTAGAGATATAGAGAGAGATAGATAAGGGAGAAACCCTAACTCAAAACTCATGTTTTTCTATTTATAGAAAAACCTGCTTAGCGCGGAATCCGAAACTGTCGTGCCCTCTCATTTTATATTTCACCTAGGAAAAAAGCTCCATTTAGAACTCCAAAGAAGTATCAGATTTCCATTATGAGCCTTATTTCGAAATTTATTTGAAAATAATTCCATGGATAAAATCACTACATGGTTATTCCAAAATGACGATTTTTCCCTGGGGTGACTTTTCTCACAGCGGTCATGTGCCGACAAAGATTATACCCCTCCTAGGGTAAATGGCACACTCAGAGATCAACCGTGGACTTAGATTCTTGACATGAGTTACCGTTTGAGAGTTATTTGGTTCTGATATATTAAAAGAATGAATTAATAAATTAATTCATCCATTTACTCACTGCTAACAAGCGAGGGGTCCGAATGTCCCGTGATGACAAGTTTTATGTTGCACCTAGGGTAAACACTGTGTTCCATACCCAACCGTGGTCTCATATTTATGATCTAATCAACCATTTAAGAGATATTCTATTTCCATTTCATGAATAGTGCAAAAAAGACTTAATATTTTTTGTATAATTTATTCCGGTCATACGAAGCCTCGGAATTTCATGTCGTTTCATCACCTAGCTTTGCAAATATATGTAGAAATATTCCAAATTCCTACAGGAAAAAAATAGTTCTCTACATTTCATTTCTATATTATTAATTCTTTAATCTGTATTTTAATTAAAATGATTTAGAAATTTTAATATTCATCATTAAAGATTCGTATTTTCTTAAAGACTAAGAATAGATGAAGATTTATAAACAATGCCATTGGGAGGTTCTAAAGTTTTTGGATGGTTTATTGGGTTACATGGCATGTAGCCAGAGTACACACTATGTACTCAAGTTCAATGCACCTAGAAATTTCATGGGATACATGAATTTCTAAGAATTTATTACAAATGGTGCATTTATTGTACTTTCATGTAGACTAAACGAACCTATCACATAGTTTTTCAGATTACATTGCATGTAGATGGTGTACATATTGTGTAGTTTACACGGTTTAACAGTGAAATTTTCTATAACTGTTTGGTTAAATTCATGGTTTCTAATCGTGTGAGACCAATATCTTGGACAATTGATGAAACAAATGACATTTAGCCAACATACATGGAATTTAACTCATTTATTCCCCCAGTTTGAAGAACACACTGAGTCATTAGGCAGGATACATAGACACACAGAAAGTGGAATGAACATCATATAACTAGAGTACACATAATGTGGTTCCACTTTATAAGAATATTCCAAGTCAATAGGTGGGTTACATGAAACATGATAAGTAGAACACACAAAGTTTAACTAGTTAGTACACACCGTGTAATCCAACTGAGATACATGCCGAGAACCCAAGTGTTTATCTCAGATACACGATGAGCAAGGAACTTGACACGTAGCTTGTGTATACAAGCAATGTAGTCTCCCAATAAAGGAAAAAATTAAATTACATTAAAATAATTAACTACAACATTAAAACCTAATTACACTATTGGAACCAAATGTATTTGACTATGTAATAAATATTTTGAGGAATTAATAAATGATCAATAAATTTATTATAATTCTCTATAATTATTGGTTATGATATTTTATTTTTTATGAATGCATTTATGAGGGATAACTCAAAGAGACTTCATATATTCATTAATATAAAGGTAATTAATTAATTAATTAATTAATTAATACAATCATGTTAATCTTAATAATAAAGAACGAATTGAATTGAATTATATCTAGCATACTTTTGTATATTTTTTGCATGTGTATGATCATTCATGAGCTTTTACCAAACCTATATATTAATTGGTTTTATTTAATTTAATTTTATTGCATTATTTTTTGATTATTTATTATTAAATTATATATGATGTCCTGTGTATCATCCCTCTATATTTTATTATGTAGGACCTGTGTGTCCAAGGTTTTTTATGTAACCCACCTTAACAAATCCTTTGGTTCTAATCACCTACATGTTAGTTATAAACATATGTAATAGAAGGATTATCCCAAGGCACATGGAGGTGGTTCAAGATGGAACTGAAATGAAACCATCTTAGGTGATACATAGGTGTGCCGGTGGAATGCTGTAACTCATGCCAATACTGACATAAGTATTTTTCTCCTAGGGTCATTGGTTGATTTATTTTACATTCAATAAGTCATTTATAATATAATCTTATGATTAGGTAATTTATTTATTTCTATTTTATGAATTATTTTTTTTATGGATGCCCTACCATGATCACATAAATAAATGTAATAATATACATAGATAGAATTTGAATAAATGAATTATGAGTAAATGTTTTATAGAAACATGGTTAATCACTTAATTAAAATCAAATAAATTCTAAAAAGAAATGTAAATAATAAAACAAGAAATTTTATGCTTAATAAATAAAATCCATACACTTAATATTAAGGCATAAAAATCCTTCTATTACTTAATTATTAATGAAACCAATAGAGATAAGTGTTTAACCAACCCTTGTTGGTACACTTACTTTTAAGATGAGAGTTCTTATGAAAGTTTTGGGTTGAATTGACTATTTTAAATGAATAAGATTATCCCTTTCTGGAATTGGTGTAACTTAGAGGCATGTATTGAGGAAATCCTAGTTAGGATTTTAGGGTTGGGGAATCCACTCAATGAATTAAGGAGTTAAAAGCCCATAGTTATAAAAGACCTACCTACCTAAATACCTTCATGTAATTGATCAAGCCCTTTATTGGGTTATGAGAAGGGGAATATGGATCCTTACCACTATAATTTCCAAGAAACTTGTCATTTAGAGTCTAACAGTTGGGGATTTTGGGACTTGATAAAATAGTGGGAAACTTAATAAAATTTAATTGATTATGTCTCACATAAATTGTTATCAATTGAAGTCCTAATAACATTTTATTTTATAATTGTATAATAATGGAAATTTAATCATCCACATTATCCCTACAATCAATTTTGGATAACATACATATCCTTACTAGTAGTAACTTCTAGGAATGGTTGAGAAGCCTACAAGTTACTATGGATAGAAATCTTACATGCTTGAATCCTCACTGCCCGATCCACCTGGAAAAGTGGTGAGTGATGAAGATTTTATATCTATGATAAACACTTCAGTACCATGGTAAATTTTCAATGTTTAATTATTTCATCTATGTCTAATAAACTCATTAAGTCCCATAAATACATTGATGCTTATATCATGATCCATCATCCCCATAATCAATTATAAGAGATATCTAGACATGAATAGTTTGAGATATACAAGGAAATATTTTAGAGAAAACTTAGAGAAGGTGTTCCAACTGGTCCTCATGTAGTCAAACTTATTGGCTACACTGAGTTCCTAGAGGTTCCAGGGTTTAAATTGCCTGAAGAGTTTTACACCAAACTCATTCTTACACAACTCCCTTAGAGATCTCTAAATCTATTGTTAATTTTAATATAAAATACATAATGAATTCTCTTAAAGATATCCTCACACTTCCTTTCCAAGTTTATAAGGATAAAAAACATGAAAAAAATTATATCCTTATGGTGAACAAAATTAATATTTAGGAAAATATTTCTAAATCCAAAGCTCCCTCAAAAATCCCTTCCATGAAGAGATGTATAAAGGGAAAATAAAGGGAACATGATTCTATCTATTTATCTATTGTAAAGAAGGGAAATTGGAAGAAAAATTACACCCAAGAAAAGTAGTAAGGGAAAGCTTCAGCTGAATTTCTTATCAAGTGAAATTTATCTGTTTCTATAAATTAGGTATTAGATAAAACATGTGTTTCTCACATATATATTCAAATATATAAACCAAGTAGATTCTAAATTATTCCTTGGGGTGAGGTATATCTACGAGTATCCAATGGATCCATACTCACTACCATGGATATTGGGAACTACCAGATCATATTTATAATGAGAATGATCTTGGTTTTAAAAGGTTTTTATTATGTTCCATTTTTTACCAAAACATTATTTTTTTGTATCTTTACTTGATATAGATGAATTTATTTTAAAATTTGGGAATAAATATTGTTTCTTTTGTAATGATAAATTTTTTATCGTAAAGTAAATTTAAATAATGGTCTCTATGTGTTAAATTACAAAAACTAAGTAATAGAATATGATAAAGAAAATATTTCACATGATGCATACCACACCCAACTATGGAATCACCAGATAGGTCATGTAAACAAAATGAGTTTAACTAAATTACACCACGATGGATATTTGGATTCTTTTGAACTAAATCCACTTAGTGTATGTCATGCATTTTTACAAGAGAAAATGACTAAATCTACATTTATTGGAAAAGGTGATAGGGCCAATGAGCTTCTTGAATTAGTTTATACTGATGTGTGTGAACCATTTCTAGTTGAAGAAAGGGATGAGTAACCATTCTTAATAAATTTGAATGAGTTTTTTAAGAAAGGTGATTCCTTGGACCAAAATGACCAAAGCAAAAATATTATTAAAAGAAATATTACAAGATTCTAAAATATGGGATCATATTACAATCTTTTTCATGAAAGGAAATATGAGCATTGGGAAGGTCTTAGAACCAGGTAATGTTTTGATTCACTCCCATGTTGGCTAGCCCATCTGCAACCGTGTTTTCTTCTTGATAAACATGTGTGATGATATAGTTAATATCGATAAGAGAATGAGTGTATTCCATTCAATGGGTAGTAATTGGCCAAGAAAGATGTGTTATTCCATTCCAAATCACTTTAATGATAGTCGTTAAGTCACTTTCAATCCATAGGTTGTTCCAACCAAAGATCTTTTCAAAGGAAACAGTATTAATCAAAATCAGCATCTCAACTTCAAGGGAGGTGGAAATGCCACATTTACCCATGAAGAATCTAAGAATACGACTGAGGTGATTCCTAAAGACAACAACACATCATGAAGGTCCTGGATTTCCCTTGGAGGCATGATCAATATCGATTTTGATCCATCCAGGTAGGGGGTTCTCCAGAACACTTCTAGAGTGCGATGTGGCTGACAGAAATTGCCGTTAATCCTTAGATATTTCAGAATTCCAAAGTCATGCATGATGTTGTGGAAATGCCCCTTTTTTTATCGAAGAAGCTTCATGTATAGAAATGATGATCTTTATCCAAGTTGCATTTTTATTGACTGAGTAATTGTTATGAATAATAGAATTATGATCATATCGGATCACATGGTGGATCTCAACTACCACATAAAGGAAAAGGTTCCTAATTTTCTAAGAGACTTCCATTTCTGCACATTTTTTTAGTTGAGATTTGACGGAATCAAGAATCAACCATCTGCAGTCAAAAATGTTAAGAATATAGTTCCAAAGAGCAGAAGCAGTAGCACAAGAGAGAAAGAGGTGGTTATCATCTTCTCTATGTTGATTACAGATTTTTCAATTAGAATAGAGTTGGGTTCCAAAATATTGGAGGAAAATTTCAGTGGGAACTCTATTATGAGAAAGATTCCAGATGAGATTGAATCTCAAAGGTTTTATCCAAGGTTTTTTGAAGTGTTTTAACTAGCTATAATCTCTCTCAGAGTTACCGAAATAATGATTGTAGAAATATTTTGAGTTAAGCATACCATTTTGTGCAAGTTCCTAAGTTAAGAAATCATTAGTGTGAGTGAAAGAGTAGTTTTCAATGATGTTCTGAATAGTACCAGGGAGGTGATCATGAGGAGAGTTTAAAATGTCTCTGATAGAGATGTTGGTATTAGTAGGAGCTTGATGGAGATATATCATGGAAATTAAAGGCGCGCCAGTCCAGTTATCCAACCAAAATTTCATGGAGGAGTCTCTAGAGACCATCCATCTAGAATTATTCATAATATTGGTAAATGAGTATTTGATGGAAGGCCATATTGAAGAATTAATGAAATTCAAATTGCCCGTTTTAAGTTTTTCAAGAAACCTATTTTTGAGAAAGGTAATAGCTTCAGAATTATTGTGAAAAAGGTTCCAGGTGAGTCTTACTTGAAGGGATTCATTGAATTATTTGATATTTTTTATACCAATACCTCCATTTTCAATGATCTTACAAAAAGTTGACCAAGGAACAATCATAAGTTTTTTTTTCTGGAATACTACAAGTCCGAATGAAATTATTTATGGTGGTGTTCATTTTTTTAATGAGACTAGTAGGACATTTTTAGACCATCATGGAGTAAACCATCTTGGAGATAATAGTGGATTTAAAAATTCACGCTCTAACTTCCATAGAGAGAGATTTACCTTTCCAAGAAGATAAATGATTTAGAAATTGGTCAACAATAGTCAAAAAGTGACAAGATTTGGGTCTACCCAAAAAAATGGGAACACCAAGATAAGTGAAAGGGAGCGTACCTTCTTTCAGACCTAGGTTACTAATAATGTTACATTTTCTACTAGGAGGAAAGTCCTTCCCAAAGAAGATGCATGATTTGTTCCAAGTAATGGTTTGACCAGAAACCTTTTCATAGTGCGAGAGAGAATGTTTGAGATTAAGAATGTTTCTTTTATCACCTTGAATAAAAAGGATGTTTTCTTCAGTATAAAAACGATACGTAGGAGCATTCACACTCCTAGAGACATGTATGGGATTTAGTTTGTTCTGGTCCACTAAATGGATGATCAGATGACTGAGGTATTTTTATAATATCGGGAAGAGTTTGGTAGATAGGGGGTCACCTTGCCTAAAAACTTTTTTGCATTTAAAATAGCCCTTGGGAGAGCCATTGATCAACATTGAGATAGACACCGAGTTGAAGAGAGTTATGATTAAAGTGATAAAGAGGCATTAAAACCGAAACCATGAAGGACTTTGAAGATAAAACTCTAGTATATGGTTTCAAAAGATTTTATGATGTCAATATTAATAGCTATGTTTCCTCCTCTGTTAGTTTTATATAGATTATTGATACACTCAGAGGCAAGGCAAATAAAGTCTTGAATGGATCTACCCTTTATAAAACCAAATTGGTTCTAGGAGACAATTTTGCCCATGAGTGTGGAAAGTCTTTTGGCAATGATTTTTGTGATGATTTTAAAAATAGTGCTGATAAGAGCAATGGGTCTAAACAGATGAATCTCAGAAGCATTATCCACTTTCGAAATCAAAGTGAGAAACTGGGCATTCAGAGCATGACAAAGAACTCCATTAGAGAAGAAGGATTTTAAAAGTTTACAAATGTCGATCTGAATCACATCCCAATAATGTTGGAATAAACCATTGTTGAATCCATAAGGACCTGAATTACTATCAGGATTTAGAATAAAGACAGTTTATTTAATTTCATGATCCAATAGGGTGTTGAAAAGGAAGGAGTTTTCCTCATTAGTGATCACCAGAGGAAGGACCTCAGGTATGAGGTCTTTGTTTATATCAGGACCATTGAAGATGGATTCATAGTAGGATATGATATGATGGGAAATGTCATCTTCATTTTCAAGGAGCCTGTCCCCATCCACTAAAAAGGTTAACAGCTTGTAGGCCTTCCTGATTCTTTGAAGATAGTTATAGAATTTAGTATTTCTGTCACCGTCTGCTAACCATTTAACTTTAAACACTTGTTTTATAATATTTTCTTTTAATGTGAGAAAATAGTTGAGTTTGACCACAATGTTTAGCTCTTGAGTAGGGTCAGTGTTGAGGTCATAGTTGGTGTTTTTGTTTTAAATATCATTGAGATATTTCTCAAGAATCATGTTGTCATTATTAATTTGTTCGGCTTTAGAGATGTACCATGTTTTTAGAGCATGTTTGAGATTTTTAATTTGAGATTATAGTGAGATGAATCATTTTTATGAGACATTAAGGACCAATAGTTTTGGATGATATGAGAGAACTTGTAATCAAAGAACCATGCATTGTTAAATCTGAAAGGTAAATGGGGTTTCATGTCTTTGGTGGAGACACTGACCAGGATGAAGTGATGGTCAGAGTTTAACCTATTAAGAGTGGTGTTGGATATAGTGTCCCATTTATCTAAATCATGGATATTCGTGAAGGCTCTATCCAACTTGGAGGAAACTACTTTGTTGTATTGTCTTCTATAACAAGTGTATTTAGCACTAGTAAGATCAATTTCAATGATATTGTTCTCATCTATTGAGGATTTAAATTATCTTTTGAAATAGAAGCATGAGAAGGTCCAATTTTCTCACTTGAGTTGAGAATGTCATTAAAGTCACCCATAATAAACTAGGGATCATTAATGTTAGTTCCAAGATAATATAGATCATTCTAAAGAGTTCTCCTTTCTTAGTATCTATTCTTATCATAAATAAATGAGAAAAAAGTATTAGTGTCATCTATATTAAAGTTGCAAGTAAAAATATGATTATAGATATTGAAAACACTAATATTCTTTAAATAAGAGTGAGAAAAAATCCATAGAGATTCAGCATTGAGGTTGTTATTGATTGCACCAGTAAAACATAATTATTTTGAGATAAATAATAGTATTTAGCGAAATAAGTAATTTTTGGCTCGACAATAGAAAATAACAAAGGATGATGAATGAGAATTATTCTCTTTAGCACAATGAAAGTGTCAGAGTTAGCAATACCCTGAAAATTCCAAAAAAGGATCTTCATTAAGACTTGTGTTTGGAGTTAGAACTCCCCATTTTCTTTTTTCTAGAGCCTTTGTTTCTAGAAGACCTTATAACCTCTTGTATATTATTAGAGGTCTGATCCTGTTTAATGTAAGATATAGTGGTGTTCTTCTCTGTAGATTTAGTTATTGGATCACTCATAGAAGGGTCTATAGATCTCTTAGAACATAACAACAAAGCATTGGAATTATGATTCGAAACAGAATTTCCAGACTTTATAGAGCATTCCACACTATCTATAGATAGCGATGTTTTACCTAGAGCCTTTGAAGTGTCTGTGTTTTGCTTTTTGATAGTGTCCAGATCAGATGGACAACACTTCATCTAATCCATATGGCCATTCATAACTTGCATGAGCTTAGATTCCTGTCTCGATAGTGTGGTATCCTGTTCAACAGATTCTAATGCCACGATAGCAATATTACAAGAATTATGTTGTGACTTGGCCTGGGCTACCTTAGGATTAAAATTCAATTTCCCTAAATCAGCAAGACTACTAATGGATTTAGTTTGAGTAGAGAGAGAAGAAACTAGTTCATTATCTTTCATTTTGATTTCATTTTTTGTCCCTAATGAAGAGATTTGTTATCAGGATTTATTTTGAATTATTAAGGATTGGGTCTGTAGACTTCATATTACACAACATCATAGAAACAATACCATCATTACCGTCAACAAGTTGAGACCCATTAAAATAGGAATTAGCAGTAGTGGGGACGGTTGTACCTGGGTCATTTTCCTTCTTCACCCCAGATTTGTGTATGGAAATCTTCTTAGTGAAGCTATTGAACTTCTATATTTGTATGGGAACCTATACTGAGGGTGTAGTTTCCTTCAATGGATTAAAAAATTCCAATACCTTGGTAATATTTTCAGTCACTTTAGTAGTAGTGTTCCGTACTTTATCCTGAATATCCTTCTGGTTAGTCATAGGTTTTTCAGATTTTATAGCATGTCCAATGGAATATTTAGTTTTAGAGCAAATAACAGATGTTCCTTGAGCATGGGGAAGAGAGTAAAGGTCATCTATTTTGTTGTTGTATTCATTATTTATCTCTAAAGTATCGGTGTCATGTAAAATGCAGGGGTTATGGATCTATCCAGTACCTAAATCTGGGGTGTATTCCTCCATAGTTTAAATTGAAATTGTATCAATGCAATCACTATTATGAAGATTTGTACTTCATGTGTTGCATGCATTTCATTTCACTTGTTCATGTGGATTATCCCTCTTACCCAAGTTATTGGGTGGGGATTGATCTTGAGATCTGAACAGATTAACAAGTGTTGGGTTCTTCCTTCTCATTGGATATCTTTACAGTGTCTAAAACTAGATTTTATATTTCTTCTAAGAGACCTTGGTCTTTAATGGAGTTATATTCTTCTTCAACAACATCTTCCCAGTTTATACCCGAGGTATCCCCTATGTGTGTCAAACTGTGTTTTTCGACCCAGATTTTAAATTTCTTTTTGGGTGGTTTAGGTATATCCATCATGGGAGATTTATCTTTTCTATTTATCCTTATTTACTTCCAATCATTTTCAATTGGTTGGATTACTTGTCTTATAATCTCCCTACAATTAGAGATTGTATGACCAATGATCTTAAAAAGATAATATAAGGGAGGTTTTCTCTCATATTCAATTCGAATTTTAGTTTTGTAGTCATTAGCAGTGAAATTGATTGTATTAGGTATCATTGAATCTAAGTTAATTTCCACCATAACTCTAGAAAAGATTCCTAGGTCAAAATTTAAAGTTATGTGGTCAATTTTTAGTGGAGATCCTATGCAGGAAACAACATCATTCATTATTTTTGTGTTCTAAAAGAACCAATTAAGTCCATGAAGTTTTACCCAGACTTGTTCCATTATATTACTATATGTGTGCAGATTGAAAGAAGAGTCCCAATCAGAAATTCTAAGTAATCATGACTTTAGATTAATATTTATAGTCTTCTAAGCTTTCTTTAAGTCATCTCGTGATTTTAGCAGAATGTGAAAATAACTTTTGCCTACTGGAATCAATTTACAATTCAAAGAATTCCAACAGTGAGAAATATGCATATGTAATTCAGATAAAGGCTAAGGACAATCACCTTTGAGGTAGGATATGTGGACCATGATAGAATGTTTGAACATTTGTGTGCATTGTTGAAGAGTATCCGAATCCACTTCCAATAAGAACCCACTGTCATCAAGCCTCTTGACAAGGGGAGGCCTCATCAAAATTTCTTTTCTTGGATCAGTATTCTTCAACGCATCTAAAAATGAGATCCCTTGGAATCTACCAGAGAAAGAATAGGTGCATGTATTTTCTTCCGGGGCATCCTCCTTATGGTTTTCCGCAATAGGTTCTTGAAAATAGGGCACTTGTTTCTTCCAAGGAGTCGCTAAGTGATGGGATTAAAACCTCCTGGGCTTGAGGAAATCCACCATGGATGTTGAGATTGAGGGAGTTAGGCGAGGTATCCCTAGTTGTGAGAGAGTTTTAGTGAGAGAAGGTCTCATATATCTCTAAAGTCCAATTTTTCATCCCTATCCACTTTGAATGATGATTTTAGTTAATATGGATATATATAATTGAAAAGTTATTTTTCTTATTCTTTTGATAAATTCACTTAATACAATAATGAAGTTTTGAACCATTTTGGTAAGAATATTATGAAACTTTTCTCAGATCATGGAGAATAATATTTTAATCAAGTCTTCATTGATTACCTAATGGATTTGGGATTCTATCCAAACTCACTCTAACTTATACAGCTCAGTGGAATGGTGTAAGTGAAAGAAGGAACCATACCTTGTTATACATGGTGAGATCAATGATGAGTCATGAGAGTGTTCCATTATCCATTTAAGGAAAAATTTTATAGACAATAGTAAAAATACAAAACTAGGCTCTAACTAAATTGGAAGATGATATACCATACCAATTTTGGAGTGGAAAGTATCCAGTGTCATCCTAATTATATGTGTGGGGGTGTGAAGAATTTTTAAGGTATCTTCAGATAATAAACTTACACCCTGAGTGAAAAAGTATCTTTAAAGGATAACCTAATGAAACAAGTGGATATTAACTATATTACCCCTTAGATAGAAAAGGTTATTATGGTAATACACACCATATTACTTGAGAGGGAGAACATATCTAAAAGGGACAGTGGGGGCGAGATATACTTTAATGAAGTGTAGGCTCAAAGCACACAAGAGTTGACAGAATGAAAAATTCCATAAATCCCCATAAAAAAGAAGCTTTAGATGCACAAGTACTATATAATAGAGTTTAGAGAACCTAAAATACATGGTTTTATAGTCATAAATATTGGTGACTTGTTATTAGTTGATAATAATTATCCTTTAACCTATAAGGAAGCAGTAATTGAAATAAATGTTACCAAGTGGAAAGAAGATATGAATTCTAAAATATATTCCATGTACCAAAACTAACTATGGATTTTGGTAGATCATCTAGTGGGTGTAAAAACCATTGGTTGTAACTGGGTATTCAATAAGAAACTGGGCATAGATTAACAAGTCAATACCTAAAAGGCACAACTAGTCGCAAAAGGTTTCAAACAACATCAAGGCATAAAATACAATGAAACCTTTTCACCAATTTCTATATTAAAATCCATTAGAATTATACTTTCCATTGTAGCTTACCATTTCTATGAGATTTGAAAAATTGATTTAAAAATATCCTTCCCTAATGAGAACCTTCAGGAAGATGTCTATTTGAAATGACTTGAAGGGTTTTTGACTCTAAAGGATTCCAATAGGGTATTAAATCTATAAAGATCCATTTATGGATCAAAGAATGCATCCAGGTCATGGAACATTCAATTTAATTAATCTATATTAAAATTTGGTTTCATAAATAATGAATGTGAACCTTGTATCTAAAAATAGTTTTATGGGAGTGAATTTACTTTCTTAATAGTTTATGTCAATGACATAATACTTGTTGAAATTAAATACTTGTTTTATAGTATGTTAAATTCTAGTTAAACATAGGCTTCATCATGAAATAATTAGGTGAAACAACATATATTATTGGCTTAAAGATTTATCGTGATAGATCCAAGAGGATAATTAGACTAAGTCAATGTATATATATTGAAAATATACAGAAGAGATTCAGTATGAAATAATCTAAGAGGGGATTATTACCAATGTCACATAGCATTCACCTTTCTAAGAAAATGTGTCCTCAGACACATGAGGAATTATAGAGGATAGAATGTACTCCATACACATCGGTGATTGGGTTAGCCATGCATGTTATTCTATGTTCTGGGCTATATGTCTCACATGCCTTCATTGTAGTAGAAATATATCAAAATGACCTAGGTGAGCTCCATTAGATGTCAATCAAGAATATCCTTAAGTATTTGAGGAATTGTAAGGATATGTTCATAGTCTATGGAAGAAATAAGGAACTATTCATCAGAGGATATGCATATACTAGTTTCCAAATAGTTCAAGGTGATATGAAATTATAGTTAGGATACATCTTCACTCTTAATGGAGGTGTTGTGAGTTGGAAGATATAAAAGAAAGAAATGGTCATTAATTCTATAATAGAGTCTGATTTTATTACAACTTATAAACAATATAATGAATTAGTTTGGATATAAAACTTCATCTAAGAGATTGAATTGGTTCCTAAGAGTAATAATCATATCAAACTTTTTATGATAATACTTAAAAAATGTATATTTTAAAGGAGACAAGGTCACATCTATAGAAAAATCACATACTTCAGAAGTATCATCTCTTGAGGTATTTTTTTCAATGTGGTGATTTCCCAGTGAAATAATATATATGGAATACAACATGGAAGATCCCATGACTAAAGACTTAACTCAATAGAAACATGATCATCATGTGTGGTCCCACATAATAAAATTCATAGGTAGTTGGTTATAGTCCAGGTGTGATTCTGCTAGATTTTGTTTTCTAGAACCAACTGTTTTTACTTTTGATTAAATTTATATTCAAATATTTTAATATTAGTATAACATATTATTATATATAGATCATTTTTTTGTATGACTTTAATGTAATAATGTCCCGTAGTATCTATCTCATTTATAAGGTCATAGTTGTTCCCCACTATGACAAGAACCTTGAAATGCCATGATGATATTCTTAAATATAGTTCTATAGTTGGATAACATACTATGATGAGACACATATATTTTTTACTATTAGATGTGATTACTCATAAGTAGATGATACTTCTTGTTATAAAGATCACACTTGATAATCTTCATGATGGGAGATCATGATAACTAAACCACCTGTAGGAATTCTATATGTTTATGTTTCATTAGATATTCCTATCTATGAGTGTGTGTAATGGTCCTTAGACTTTAATATTATCATTAATCATTATAGTGACAGACATAATTTTATGTACTAACCAAAACCATGATTCAATATGTTTGTGGGATGTGGGGTACATTTGATGCGTTGTGAATGATATATTATTAATTAATAAGATAAGGAAGGATTTGTCCCTTCCATATTAATGAAAGTTGATATATCGAACCATTGAGTAAAATGGAACCATGAAATTAAATTCCATGGACATGGTGTAATGATGAGTTTATTTCATATAGTCAAAGAAAAACCAATCAAAGACATAGGTTAGTGATATGAGTGTGAAACCTTCTTAATGAGATATTATGAAAAAGTGATTATATTACAGAGTAATCATTTGTGTGAGATTTTCTATTTTGCGATATAAAATTATTTCTCTTAGGTTCCTTGACCCATTTCTAGATAGTAATATTGGAATTTAGGTAAGACCACCTAATACCAATGAGAAAGAATCCAAGAGGGCCGCACACTAAGCGTTTCCATTGATCTTAATTAAAATTTGCATGAATTTAATTATTGAAATAAATATCAATCTTAAGATCAAAGAATAATTTCATTCAGGATTTATTGATCACAAATATTCACAAGGTAATAAATAATTATTTATTCATTGATAAATAATTTATTTAATTACATGAATAATTTATAAATATTTATTCTCCAAACTATGAATAAAATATTTATTTTATTTATTGAATATTTAATTAATATTTATTTTTTATATTATGAATGGAATATTTATTTATGAATAAATATTTAATAAATATTTATTCAGGTATTCGATAAATGTTGAGGAGGATGAGCAGATCAAGATAATATCTGGTGATAAATATTAATTTTCAATCCAATAATATAATATTTATCATTCCTCCAAATAGAAAATGCAATAAAATAATAATATTTTAATTATATTTCATTCAGTTATATAATGTTTATTATATTACTTAAGGGTTTTTGTGTAATTAAATTACATTTTAACATAAAATATTACTCTATAAATAGATTTATATTTCTATTGTGTAGGGTTAATTGAGAATTGAAAATCATTGCACATAATTGATTTCTATCTAGATATCTCCTTATAATATCCTATCAAGAACAAGAAGAACAAGAGAGAATCCTTCAATCCAAAAGGAACTTGAAGTGATCAAGAAAAACAACATAAGATGATCGATCCACCACCCTAGCACTCGACACTAAATTACTGTTGTTCGGAGATCAATGGTCCATCTATGGATCACCACTAGAGGGGATATACTTTGGGTCCTCCCTATGAAACAATGATAATATAAAAAGGGTTTTGAATGATCAAAATATTAATGAAATAAAGTTCCTAATATGAGGTAATATTTCTTCATATATTATTTAAATTAATTATAAATTTTACACAAAAAATATCCTCTTCAGGAATCTAGATTTCTATATCAATATTTCATGGAAACATTTCATTAGACATGATGTTTACATATTTTATAATTAGTTTATGATCTATTGAATCTGAAGAAAACCTTAATGGTTATTCACCCAAAAGGTGCTTCTACCATGTCCATAAGCTACAAAATTGTGTGGTAAGAATTCATGTGAATATAATAAACTTAATCCTTTGGAATAATCTTGATTAAGCTATAAAGTGTATGATTCAATTAAAACTATAGAATATTTTTATTCTGAAATCTTAAATTATATAAAAACTTTCCCTATTAGAGTTATTACATATATACCTGTATATATCAAAGAACAATAGGAGAATATCACAGCTGAAATCATAACGTGATGAGATGGATAATGCCTTAGGAAATAACTTTTAATAATATAAATCTCTTACTAAACTCATTTAATGTAAGGAATAAAAGGTATTATATTCATAAGAGATGTTTATCCTTATAGAAGAAGTACTGAAAATAAGATTTTGTGAGAATGTGGTTGCAATGTAAGTTTTCAAGGAAAATCACCATGCACGAGAAGATACTCACAAAGAAATTATTGAAGTTAAGAATACTTAACTGGTGATCAAAGAAAATCAAGTAAAGAAACTTTATATCTTTTTAAAAGATATGATTAATTTTTATGAAGAAAATATAAAAAATTTAGAAATTAAATTTTAATATAAAGTAAGGTTTCTTGAAAATTAAAAGAACACTTAAAATTTAAAGTACATTGAGAAATCGAGGAGATTGAAAAATATGGAAGCTAATCAGGATGAATCTTTTTATGAAACAGAGAATAGAATCTATGCCAATGTTTCAAAGGAAAGTCTTACTTCTAAAAAAACTAAATCCAATAGAAGGATGAATATGAAATCATTAGAAGAAACATCTTCTAATAAGATTAAGAAAAGAGAAAAAATATGGTATGATTAATTTGTTATAATTAAATCCCATATTTTTAGTATAGGTTATAGTTTTAGACAAAATTAGTTAAATAAAGGTGAAAAAACACATATTCTGAAAATGTGTAAATAAGAAAATAAAATGGAAGGAGTTCCCCCCAATATTTTTGGAAGAATAAAGTAAATATTTGAAATAAAAAAGTTTGGAAGAAATATACACTAGCTATAAATCAAATCAATTGAAGATGCCAAGGTTTATTGGATATTAATGGTGCTGTGGAAATTTTGGTCATATGGATATCTATTGGAGTTACAATATTCTAGGGTATTAATAATACATAAATCTGAAATTAAGGTACAGAAAAATTAAAGGAAAGAGAAACTCATCTAACTATACCTAACCTTTAAAATAGATGAAATATTTTTTGACAAATAACAAATTTGAATATCTTGAAAATTCTTACGGATGTTGTGGAATAAATGGTCATGGTGTAGAAAAGTTTCGGTTTACTTATACCAAGAAAGAATCAGTTATTACTAATGTAAAAGTCCATAAAAGATAAATGGAAATTTATAGAATATAGATTATAAGTCCAAATTGAGGTGAAAAAAATTAGAATCTATAAGTAAGGTTTCACCTGAGAAGAATGTTTTGGAGGATTTCATACCCAAGAATAGATTATACTTCTATGGAAAAAAGGTCACTTCATATACAACTATAAACTCACCATTAATGTTCAATATAACGAATGAAAGCTCCATAAAAAAAGTCAATCAATCCAAGAACGAAACAAGTGGATGGAAATAGTGGAATATATCTATGATGATGAAATTTAAGTATATAGAAATTTACCACTAAATAATAACTTACCAGATGAAAAGAGGTTGTGTGGAAGATGTAAGTTTAGTGGTCTCACACCTGAAAATTGTGTGACAATGTTACCAAGATAAGAAAATATTATAGATAAAAAATAGAGAATATTCAAAAGGAATTAGTGGGTTTGTAAAGAAATCATAGTACAAGAAAAAATTTGAAAATATTTTGTAGGTTTGTATGGTTATATGACCAGAATAATTTTAGAAAGAGATAAATTTAGAAGTAGAAGAAAAGAAGAATGCCTATTCCTTGATAGATAAAGTTAAGAAGAATCCTCCTCATAATTTTTAAAAATAAGGTAAATGGAAGGATCCCATGAATCCCACATAGATTAATTCTTTAAAAACAAAGGGTGAAAGCATGGAGAAAAAGGGAGATAAAAAGAAAAGAGTTTTTGGGTTGAGAAAACTATCTCATCCCTATTTCTTTAATCAATTAAAACTAAAGTCCACCTTATTACATCACTTGTTTTAGAGAGCTTACATTATAAAGGGAATTAAGGGTGATGATCTTTACGGGGATCCCTGAAGAAAAGTACATAGAAGCATAAGCTTTGGATGATGAAGAAAAGTTTTTGGATAATAAATATCTAGAGATTTTTTTTAAGGTTGGGGCCGAAACCTCAATTTATTATTAAAGAAAAGACCTATTAGAGGGTAGAGGGAGACCCAATACATAGCCCAAAGGCCCAAGGCTAAGTGGCCTAAATACAAGGCTTGAAAGCCCATTTTTTGGTCCAAAAGGACCCTCTGTGAACAGTACTGCAACAGTACCCTGTGCAGCTACAGTACCTGTTACAGTACTCGCCACCGCTACAGTTCCACCACTGCTATAGTGTCTGCTACAGTGCCCCCACTGCAGTGCCCCGCTATAGTACCCTACTATAGTACCCAGAAATTCACCCCTGCCCGGATTTGAACCCAGGTATTTTGGATGCCAAGTAGGAGCCTCTACCACTTGGGTACAAGCTCGTTGACATAAATATCTAGAGAATTAAAGTTTATGTTATCATTAATGTATGTTATCTATACTATCCCAATGAAAATTAAAGTTTAAATGAAAACGGGGGAAATTTATTTGTTGATGGAAAAGTAAGAATTATCTTACAAAGGGGGATAAAGTTGCTCATTTTTATGATTTAATGTTTTTGAGTTTTTATAGATTGATATAGGAAAGTAAGTGGAATGAAATTATGATAAAACTTTTCCCTAAAAGAATATTTTGGGAAAGATGGAATCACTTGGAAAATTTTATGGAAAAATTTAATGTACATGTTAATCACTCTTGTTTTATATATTTATCATGTATCAAATAGATTTAGAGTCAGTGCATTATTGTGTAACATTGGCAGGATCACAAAAGATCAAGTCTCGAAAGACCGATTAGTTTAGTAGCCTTGGAAACACTAGATACATTCATAAGTGTTACATTACATCATAAACTGAAAAACTACAATAACATAGTCTCCATTTTCCACACTCATATCCCCTTCAGACTATCCCTGCCGGTCATTCCTAAAATACTTCTTCACATCCTGGAAAAATTAAAACATTGAAAGGGGTGAGCTCAGATGCTCAATATGGATAGCAATATAGCGAAAGCTTTCATAAATAAACATAAACATTTAAGGCAATGTATAACTAAACAAAAGCCTTTTAAATATGAACTTCAACATAATATGGAAAAATTAAAATGAAATAATGCCATTTACTTATTCACATGGATATTCTACTGGTCGAATAATCAAATGCAATATCAATAACCACTTTCATAATGATGGAATGTATAATTCCAGACTATCATAACCACGTAGCCAAGGCCTCGTGCCAAGACTACAAATAAGATTTTGTCAAGGCCTCGTGCCAAGACACTAGTTTGTCTCATGAGACCTTCCAATGCATCGAGGAGCTATAGCGGGCTCCACCCGTCACTTATTAAGTCCAATGCATTCCTCATATGAACAGGTTTAAACATATCATAAACCATAACATAATCATATCACATAAAATATGCATAAAGGAAACATAACATTTCCATATTTTAATAAAAAGATATAAATACAACACATTAATATAATTAAAACACTTTCAAAACCATTTTCAATACCAAAATAAAAGAAAATTAAAACTTGATATTTATTTTTCATTTTTTAAAGAAAGTTAAGGCTTGTAGAGGAAGCCGAAACTCAAATAATGGTCATGGAGGCGGGGAAGTCATTGTCGCCGCATATGTAAGAAAAAATCATTCCTTTTGTCGTTTAGTAAAAACGCTTCATATAAAAATATTCCTTTTGAATAAAAGTAAAAGTCAAAGGGGTTTATACACCATATTGAAGAATGTTGTGCATAAAACAAAATATGCCTCAATGAAAGGAGATTGAGACAAAGTCCTTTAAAAAGATCATTTTTTTTTAATAAAATAGATCTATTATGTGTATTCACTATATGTACACATAAATACAGTACAAATACAAGATAGGACATAATAATATCATGACATAATTTGAAAGTAGGAGATTATCCCAAAGAATGGAAATTGGGTTAAGAAGTTCCCTTACCTCGCGTCTGACTTGACTCGACCGTTATTTAACCTCCTGAATAATAAACTAGAGTTAATTTATACTTTCTTAAGAACCTTTTCATGTTAATTATTCCTTTTATATCACTTATTGCCATGTTATGAACATTATGCAATTATTTAAGTTAATAACGGTCGTTTTGTCGATCTTTGGTACTTGAGTCAAAAATATACTTCTTATAATTGCATGTTGTTCATGTGGTGAAATATCCTTTATATCCATAATTATATTCATGATGTAGATATCATATACATCATATATATCCAGTATATAAATTCATTTATAATATTACATAACATTTAGAGGTAAGAAATGAAATGCACCGTTCATGGAGACCGTAAGCCATATGTTCGCATGGACGCTACTTTCATTTCTATTTCATATTTAATGGAATGAAGTTATAATTATATAAAGGTATAATATAATTCCAGTATAATATAATTTATAATACCATTTACTCCATCCTTTATACATCCCACATATGGCATTAACGATTCAAATCACTTTGAGGGGGCGGTAGTCCGCACTTCCTAAAATGAAATTATCGCGTTTACACATAATGGAAATCGTAAAGGTATGCCATAAATAAAAAATACAGAATAATAAGGAAAACCAAAACATAATATATATCATATATAAAAATAATGTCATCATAATGGCCACCTTTGAAGGTGTTATATGAGTGTTGAACAATCATCATTTCGTGAGGCAGAAATTCTCCATCCACAGAAATAGTATGTTCTTTAACCATTAGATATAGGTGTGTGTAAGTGTAGCTCGAATACTTCTTATAAAAACATCCTATTATATTGAGGATACTGGTGTTACAAAAGAAATGAATAAAAATAGTTTAGGGGATTGGATAAGCAAAATAAAACATAAGAACACAAGAGAAAACGCTACCTTTAAAACAGGTAACTCTTTTTGATTTGAGCTCAAAGGCTTACTTGGGAAGAATTCTGCCCAAATTGAGGCTTATAGGAGTAATATTGGTATGTGGAGAGATAAAATGGGTAGGGGTTGGCCGAGCCAAAGGCTTGAGAGGTGTGGGTAAGGTGGTAGAGGTGGGGGCCTTTTATAAGAGGAGAGGAGGGGCACTCTTGGAAAGTCATGAAATGTTACTTTATTATATAATTAGTTTCGGATTTTAAAGGTACCACACTTATATATTTCGAGGATAAGGTGATAAGGGTTCGAAATATACTCATACAATAGGTTTTTGACAAGTGTAATTCTTAGATTTTACATTATCTTTTCAGTTTATTTAAATCGTTAATTAATGAGGTAATCACTACATCATCATAGTGTCATAAAATATTTAATTTATTTAATGTCTAAAAATTATAAAAAAAATATCATGATGTAGTAAATCTTTTTGGCTTTCCAATTAATATTTATAGGCGAAACGTTACCTTATATAACCCCATGTAATAATTGTTTTAGTAAAACAACTCATGTTTGTGACAATTTTATTTTTACTTTAAATAAAAAGTTATTATTGTCATTTTCATACCCAAGTGGCTCCATGGGGTACCCAAGTTGACTCATGGATTGTCTTGGTCGTCCATGACTCATCAAATATGTGTAGGAAAAGTGTAAAGGTATTTTCTTATTTTTATAATATCATTTTTACCTTAAATTTCACTAATTACCTTTAATCACGATTAATTAAACTTAAAAGTTACTATTCACCAAAAAATTATTTTAAGCCCATTGAACTACATTTTACTTTCTAATGACAACCATGTATTTCGGATTTTTGAAAATCAAATCACAGAAGTGGTAATGTTTCATTTAAACAAAAAATCAGTTTTTTAACTACCACTTAGTGGTTTCACTATTCATCAAAAATTGAAGTTTTTCAGAACAATGCCAAAATTTCACCCTAAGCTAAAATTGATATTCCGAATTCAAAAATGATGTCTATTTTAAAAAATTCCAAACATATAAGTTGCATTAATTAATTTTATAATTAATTCCCGCTGTCACAACAAATAGCATGTTTTTAAGAAACAATATATATCAAAAGATTGACAATTGTTTATGTCCAATTTCAAAGTGAAATTAATTCTAATGACCACCATTGGATAAAATGGTAAAAATATATTCTAATTATACTTTAAAACCACTAAATAGTATAATTTATCCCTATAAATTATTTTTATTAAAAAAGTTGTTTTTAAGTATTTTTCACTATTCATAAAAAATTGGAAGTTCTCATAAAAATACCAAAAATTCAACATAGGCTAATTTCGATATTCCGATTCCAAAAATGAAGTCCATTTTGAAATATAAAATATATATAATTTCAAAAAGTGGGTATTACTATTCATAATGGCTATTTTGATTGGTCGCGGTGTGTTAGAATCTCGAACTTGCGTACAATGCAAGCTATTGCATTATTGAAAGAGAAGCATATTGTGGAAGCTCGGGGTGTTACATTATCCCCTCCTTCAATAAATTGAGTCCTCGTAATTTGAAAATTTTCATTGAAAATAAAAGGTTGAAGATAGGAAATACCTTTGTGGGAAACCCACATCGGAAATAAGGTTAATAAAAATATAACTTTAAAAGATAGAAAGATAAGTACAAAGGTCACCCGAGATAGCCCATACTAGGATTCTATGAAAATATGGATATGGAAGAAAAAAAACCATCAAGGTCTGATGGAGAGTTGTAGAAAACAAGATTAGGAGAAAGTTAACCACAAGAAAATCACAAACTTGTAATTAGTTAAACAGTCATTGAATCCCCAGTTGGAAAAGTTAACCGGCAACATTTTTGTTTTAAGTTACCTTTTATAAAGTTGAGGAATTTATTTAGGAGATTTACTAAGAATGTAAGGGAATATACATACTTGTGATTTAGTCTTTCATTCTTTAAATTTTTTTACCACAAATCCATCTTTCACTCTAAAAGGTAATAGAACTCAAAAATATTATATTTATCATAATTGTATAAGGTTCCAAATATTAACACATACCATTTAGATTAGGAAAACGTTTTTTAATAACCAGGGACTTCCTATAGGCTAGTGGTAGGTAATAAAGGCCTGTCGCACTATGGTTGTGGGTTTGATTCCTGCAGCTTTGTCTGACGCAACGGGTTATCCCCCGACCTGCAGGTTGTCCTTTTCCTAAAACTATAGTATTATAATATTCCAAAAATAATCTTCATAAATGTTTTAACCTTAAACAATACTATCCAAAGTTCAACTTAATCCATTCCAACCTTTATAGTTATCCAAAATACATATGTCCAGACTTTCTCTAAAAGGTCTCTAAATTCCAAAATCAATTGTAACATCATATTCCCCAAATAAAGTAAAGTTTCTATTATTATCACATACTAAAAATATTATTACCTTCATCATATTAAAACCTTAATGAAAACAAAAAGTACTGCAGTACAATCCTGATATATATCACATTATTCTTATAACCAGAATATAATCCTTGTTTCCAAAAGCACCAATACATTAATTATTCCACTTCAACTATAGTAACAACATAAGATTGTCCTTGATCCCTTGGCCTTTTAAGAGGTAAGGTTCCCTGACGCTTAGGACATTCATTTGCATAATGCCCCATTTCCCTATAATTGTAGCATTCAACATTGATAGCCTCTTTATTTCCCTTGCAATCGCGAGCCTGGTGACCTTTTTCTCCACATTTATAACAAACTCCCATTCCTTTTAGGAAAGTATCTGGGTGATTCTTCCCACAATTATCGCATAATGGAAAATACTTCTTTCCCTTTTTCCCTTTATCAGTATCTTGATCCACCGTTCTCTTCTTCTCTTGCTTTACTTTATTGTCATAAGATTTAGATAATTCCTTTCATGTCTTGATAGAACACGAGACTATATCTTCGTACGTTGAGAAAGATTGTGATACTAATGCTCGACAGAGAAACAGTTTTAACCCATCAAAGAAACGATCGATCTTACTTCTTGGGTTACGTATATAATCTGGAGCATGCCTCGTTAACCTTGTAAAGTTAGCATCACACTTTGCGACATTCTCATCCTCCTTCTGCCTCAGACTCAGAAATTGCCTTTCCATATCTGCTCTATGGTCATGAGGGAATTATTTTTCTAAGAAAAGCTCTTTGAACTCCCTCCATTCCGTATTAGATACTTCTTCATCTTCTTTCGTGTTTTGAATCAGTGACCACCATTGATCGGCATCTCCAATGAGCCGGTAAACTGCCATGACAACCTTCTCCCTTTCACTACTCCCCAAGGCGTGAAATATTTTCTCTAAGGAGTTTATCCATTTCTCAGCTACTAATGGATTTGTACCCCATTAAATGTTGGCGGTTGTTGCCTCATGAAGCGGTCTAACATTGATCGTCCATGTTGCGGATCAGGGTGCTCCATACGAGTAAGGTTATTATTCATAACCTGAGTGAGTTGTCCCAGTATGGTAATAAGTTGATCTACACCAGTTGTATCTCCAGCTCCACAATAATTATCTTGAGCAGGAGGGCAATCCCTACACGGAGTTCATGCATTGATACGGTTTCCATTCCTTCCACTAGGCGCCATTTCTAAACAATGGAATAAACTAGATTAGTTTATGAATGAAAATACATAATTCCATACTTGTAAAACACTTAACATTAATTGAACTATTTAAGGATATAATCTATAACCATAAAAATGTTTTCTTTGAGGAAGTATATACTCATAACCCTTCATAGTGGTTTGTAAAAAAAATGATAATTATCCTAAGCATATCCCCCGGGAGTGTCGTAACCAAGAGTGTAGCAAGGCCCGTTGTTGTGCACCAATTTCCGTTCGAGTCTAGCTCAAAGCAGTGTTTTCGGGTTTACCCCTAGGTACATCTGTGCCAGAGCCGCCTCTACCTGCTTGTATCCAGACAGTGATTTATTACTCAGAAAACTCACAAAATCTCTATAATACCAAAATTCTAGGAAGTTCTTCAATACTAATCCTCAAAGTCTATCTTTGGGCTATGTGATCTAATAAGAGTTTTCTAAATATAGCTTCCAAAGTTAGTACTAAACTGCCTCTGATACCAACTGTAACGCCCCAACCCCAGTTACCCAGAGTCGGTGCATTATTGCGTAACATTGGCATGATCACAAAAGATCAAGTCTCGAAAGACCGATTAGTTTAGTAGCCTTGGAAACACTAGATACATTCATAAGTGTTACATTACATCATAAACTGAAAAACTACAATAACATAGTCTACATTTTCCACACTCATATCCCCTTCAGACTATCCCTGCCGGTCATTCCTAAAATACTTCTTCACATCCTGGAAAAATTAAAACATTGAAAGGGGTGAGCTCAGATGCTCAGTAAGGATAACAATATAGCGGAAGCTTTCATAAATAAACATAAACATTTAAGGCAATGTATAACTAAACAAAAGCCTTTTAAATATGAACTTCAACATAATATGGGAAAAGTAAAATGAAATAATTCCATTTACTTATTCACATGGATATTCTACTAGTCGAATAATCAAATGCAATATCAATAACCACTTTCATAATGATGGAATGTATAATTCCAGACTATCATAACCACGTAGCCAAGGCCTCGTGCCAAGACTACAAATAAGATTTTGTCAAGGCCTCGTGCCAAGACACTAGTTTGTCTCATGAGACCTGCCAATGCATCGAGGAGCTATAGCGGGCTCCACCCGTCACTTATTAAGTCCAATGCATTCCTCATATGAACAGGTTTAAACATATTATAAACCATAACATAATCATATCACATAAAATATCCATAAAGGAAACATAACATTTCCACATTTCAATCACAAGATATCAATACAACACATTGATATAATAAAAACACTTTCAAAACCATTTTTAATACCAAAATAAAAGAAAATTAAAACATGATATTTATTTTTCATTTTTTTAAAAAAGTTAAGGCTTGTAGAGGAAGCCGAAACTCAAATAATGGTCACGGAGGTGGGGCAGTCATTGTCACCGCATATGTAAGAAAAAAACATTCCTTTTGTCGTTTAGTAAAAATGCTTTGTATAAAAATATTCCTTTTGAATAAAAGTAAAAGTCAAAGGGGTTTATACACCGTATAGAAGAAAGTTGTGTATAAAACAAAATATGCCTCAATGAAAGGAGATTGAGACATAGTCCTTTAAAAAGATCATTTTTTTAAATAAAATATATATATTATGTGTATTCACTGTAAGTACACATAAATACAGTACAAATAAAAGATAGGACATAATAATATCATGACATAATTTGAAAGTAGGAGATTAACCCAAAGAATGGAAATTAGGTTAAGAAGTTCCCTTACCTCGTGTCCAACTTGACTCGACCGTTCTTTAACCTCCTGAATAATAAAATAGAGTTAATTTCTACTTTCTTAAGAACATTTTCATGTTCATTATTCATTTTATATCACTTATTACCCTATTATGAACATTATGTAATTATTTAAGTTAATAACGGTCGTTTTGTCGATCTTTGGTACTTGAGTCAAAAATAAACTTCTTATAATTACAAGTTGTTCATGTGGTGAAATATCCATTATATCCATAATTATATTCATTATTTAGATATCATATACATCATATATATCCATTATATACATTCATTTATAATATTACATAACATTTAGAGGTAAGAAATGAAATGCACCGTTCATGGAGACGGTAAGCCGTACGTACGCATGGACGCTACTTTCATTTCTATTTCATATTTAATGGAATGAAGTTATAATTATATAAAGATATAATATAATTCTAGTATAATATAATGTATAATACCATTTACTCCATCCTTTATACATCCCACATATGGCATTAACGATTCAAATCACTTTTAGGGGGCGGTAGTCCGCACTTCCAAAAATGAAATTATCGTGTTTACCCATAATGGAAATCGTAAAGGTATGCCATATATGAAAAATACAGAATCATAAGGAAAACAAAAACATAATATATATCATATATAAAAATAGTGTCATCATAATGGCCACCTTTTAAGGTGTTAGATGAGTGTTGAACAATCATCGTTTCGTGAGGCAGAAATTCTCCATCCATAGAAACAGTATGTTCTTTAACCATTAGATGTAGGTGTGTGTACGTTTAGCTCTAATAATTCTTATAAAAACATCCTAGTATATTGAGGATACTGGTGTTGTTACAAAAGAAATGAATAAAAAGAGTTTAGGGGGTTGGAGAAGCAAAATAAAACATAAGAACACAAGATAAAACACTACCTTTAAAACAGGTAACTCTTTTAGATTTGAGCTCAAAGGCTTCCTTGGGAAGACTTCTACACAAATTGAGGATTCTATGAGTAAGAGTGGGATTTGGAGAGACAAAATGGGTAGGGTTTGGCTGAGACAAAGGCTTGAGAGGTGTGAGTAAGGTGGTAGAGGTGGGGGCCTTTTATAAGAGGAGAGGAGGGGCACTCTTGGAAAGTCATCAAATGTTACTTTATTATATAATGAGTTTCGGATTTTAAAGGTCCCACACTTATATATTTCGAAGATAAGGTGATAAGGGTTCGAAATATACTCATAAAATAGGTTTTTGATAAGTGTAAGTCTTAGATGTTACATTATCTTTTTATTTTATTTAAATTGTTAATTAATGAGGTAATCGCTGCATCATCATGGTGTCATAAAATATTTAATTTATTTAATGTCTAAAAATTATAAAAAAAATATCATGATGTAGGAAATATTTTTTTCTTTACAATGAATATTTATAGTCGAAACGTTACCTTATATAACCCCATGTAATAATTGTTTTAGTAAAACAACTCATGTTTGTGACAATTTTATTTTTACTTTAAATAAAAAGTTATTATTGTCATTTTCTTACCAAAGTGGCTCCATGGGGTCCCCAAGTTGACCCATGGATTTTATTGGTCGGCCATGACTCATCCAATAAGTTTAGGATAAGTGTAAAGGTATTTTAGTATTTTTATAATATCATTTTTACCTTAAATTTCACTAATTACCTTTAATCGCGATTAATTAAACTTAAAAGTTACTATTCACCAAAAAATTATTTTAATCCCATTGAACCAAATTTTACTTCATAATGAAAACCATGTATGTTGGATTTTTGAAAATCAAATCATAGAAGTGGTAATGTTTCATTTAAACAAAAAATCAGTTTTTTAACTACCACTTAGTGGTTTCACTATTCATCAAAAATTGAAGTTTTTCAGAACAATGCCAAAATTTCACCCTAAGATATAATTGATATTACGAATTCAAAAATGATGTCTGTTTTACAAAATTCCAAACATATAAGTTGCATTAATTAATTTTATAATTAATTCCCGTTGTCACAACAAATAGCGTGTTTTTAAGACACAATATATATCAAAAGATTGACAATTGTTTATGTCCAATTTCAAAGTGAAATTAATTCTAATGACCACCATTGGATAAAAAGGTAAAAATATATTCTAATTATACTTTAAAACCACTCAATATTATAATTTATCACTACAAATTATTTTTATTAAAAAAGTTGTTTTAAAGTATTTTTCAATATTCATAAAAAATTGGAAGTTCTCATAAAAATACCAAAAATTCAACATAGGATAATTTCGATAATCCGATTCCAAAAATGAAGTTCATTTTGAAATATAAAATATATATAATTTCAAAAAGTGGGTATTACTATTCATAATGGCTATTTTGATTGGTCGCGGTGTGTTAGAATCTCGAACTTGCGTACAATGCAAGCTATTGCATTATTGAAAGAGAAGCGTATCGTGGAAGCTCGGGGTGTTACAATGAGTTTCTAAATATAAATATATTTTTATTGATAATAGATTTTTTATCAACATAAATAAATAAATAATTTAATTTGAATATGACAGGTAAAAGTTTGTCACTCCAGAATCACCCCCTTCTCAGGGTGACTGTACAGTCCACCTAAGATTCTCAGAACCATTTAGTGGGAAATGTGAAAGGGATAGTGGAATATTAGATATAATACATAGTTATGTATATAAACCAATGGGTACTCCGACTAGCTATGGGTTTTAAATACTTTTTTACTTTTACCGATGAATTTAGTCAGCTTGATTATGAGTTTTTGATGAGACACAAGAATGAAACTTTTTAAAAATTCAAAGTGTTTCAAAATGAAATAAAAAATCAACTAGTTAAAAATATTTAGATTATTTGATTAGATCCGGATGGTGAATAACTGATCTATAAATTCACTGATCATATGAAAGATTGTGTAATTATTCTACAACTCACTCCTCCTAGAACACTATAGTGGAATGGTGTGTTTGATAGGAGGAATCATAAACTTTTAGACATGGTTAAATCAAATTTGATTTAGTATGACCTTCCTATTTAATTATAGGGTTATGATATATATATTGTTGCATTATTACTTATCCAAACTCCATATAAATCACTCATAAAGACACTATATGAGATATGTACTCAGAAACATCCCAAAATGTCTTATATGATTATTTTGGGTTGTAAAGCATTCATATACTGATTGGTTTTTGAAAACATTAACCAAAAATATGACAAATTATTTTTTATTGGTTATCCTAAGGAAACCATGGGATATTATGTCTATAATTACATTGAACAAAATGTTTTTGTGAATTGAAATAGTATATTTATTGAGAAGTAATATATAAGTTTTTTTACTTAATGTGAGGAAAGTTGGAAATGAAGATGTTCAAGACCAAAAAATAAGAATCATTCTTGAGATAGAATTTGAGCTGGTTCCACAAAGAGTTGTGAAAGAATAACCAACTAAAGCTATATAGGAACCTCAATGATCTGGTAGGATTTTTCCATAGGCCAAGGGATATGGATTTATTATGGAAAATGATAATGAAGTATTATTCATGGGTAATGAACCTACTATCCACTGGGTGTCCATTATGAGTTCTAATTTTGAAATATGGTTAAAATCCATGGACTGTAAAACAAGATCCATGCATACTAACCGAGTTTAGAACTAGATAGATGCACCTGATAGGGTATGAACCATATGGTTCAAGTGGTTTTTTACTATAAAAATAACATGTATGGTAAAGTGTCTACCTATAAAGAATTATTGGTTGTAAATTATTACCAAAAAATTCATGGCATTGAATATGAGGAGAACGTTTCACTCATTATGTTGATAAATTCTATTGGGACATTTCTGTCCATAATAGCTCATTTCAATTATGTGATATATCAAATAGATTTAAAAAAACTTTCCTTAATGAGAATTTATTTAAGGACATATATATGATAAAAACAAAAGGTTTTGACATTACAGATGAGTCTGTTAAGGTTTTAAAGTTGCAACAATCCATTTATAGATTGAAGTAAGCTTCTCAGGGTTGGAATATTTGGTTTGATGATGTGATCAAAGGGTTTGGTTTTATAAAAAAACACAAATGATTTTTTTATATAATCATATAAGTAGGACCATAGTGGTGTTTATGTTATTATATGTGGATATGAATTCCCCACTTTAAAATTTTTAATGATGTTGTTGGTAAAATGTTTCTCTATGAAAGATGTGATGCCCCGGACTCGCACTCCCAAGCCCAGCGCCATAAAACATAATTTACATATTGGATTTGATAACAACTACATATTATTGGACATAACTTGTAACAAACCAGGTAATGATAGAATAAATTAATTTTTTGTTTATTAGTATTCAAAAATTAGATATTCATATTCATTATAAATTTAAATTAAGTAGTTTTTAAAATCAAAAGGAAATAAATTTATTAAAATATTTTATTATATGGTTTAATTTAAAAGTTTAGTTTTAAAAATATATAATTTTAATTTGAAAAAATGAATTTAATTTTTTTAATTTACCATGTTAAAATAATCATAGAATTAATTTTAGATATTTTTCTGAAAAGTTTTTTTAGTGAATAGTGAAAAATACAATTTTTTATAAAACACCCCTTTATTTTTATTAAAAAGTAAATTATGATTTAAATATTATTTAAAAGTAAAATAAATATTATTTAGTTATATATAATATAATTATTTATATTTTAATCATATTTAAACCTTATTTTGGCAGAAGAACATTTTTGGGTTAAAAATGACATTTTTTTGAAAAACCATTTTTCATCACATTTTTCCAGTTTAATTTTAAATTGATTTATGCCACTTTCATGAATTTAATTTCATAAAATGGATTCAATATTTGTAATCATAATAATTAATATCATTAATATTATTATCTTAATTTTGGGTCATAATAGATAGTAAAAACAGTAAATTGTTTTACCACTGGTAAAGTTAAAGTAGGTTTAAAACTAAATAAAAACATGCCTTAATCATATTGGTGAGTTTTTATCTGCCAAAATATCTATTTAATGAGTAAAATAATTTATTATAAAACATTAATTTGAAAATTTTAACCCAAGGTTGGCTTTTGAGAAGATAAGTTATATTTTATTCAAATTAAAAACTATTTTTAGGAATTTCAATTTAATGGATTGGATGGAAGATTCAATTCAGTTTTGGATTGATAAAAATGTTTAAAACCTTATTTTATTTATTATTTAATAATAAAAAGTCATTTAAACCAATTTATTACATGTTTAGGTTATATTTTATTTAATATTTTGTGAATTTCCAAGTATACCCCTCTTCTCACTTTTAAAAGGGAACCTCCTCTCCTCTTTTATTCACACTTAAAAAGCCTTTTGGTTCAAAAAATAATAACCCAAATCCTTACCCATGTACTATAGGCCTTATTTTGATCAAAGAAGAAACCTCACACAACTTTTTGTGTAATTCTTAAGGGGTTGTTCGAAGAATAGGTATTGTTCTTAACCGAGCATTTTTGATTTATTTTTTATTACACATACTTAAAATACTATTTAACCATAATTATATAATATTATATATATTTAACATATACAAGTATTTTATTATTTTAATTTAATAACCTATATCTATCTCTAAACTCCATCAAATGGTAATGAAATCTATCATCCGTGTGCATGACAGACTACAACCTCATGATATAATTCATTTTCCATTAGCACCTCTCATAGATGGTTATAATGATGGATTTAATATAAATATATTATATTAATGACATATTTATTATTATTTAAATATAATATAACACATATTTTTTAAAATTTCTTTACACTAAAAAATGATAATTTTGTTCGTACGTACGTGTAGACTACCACCTCGACGAAGCGATGTGATTCATTTTTCATCACCACATGACATAAATGATATATATAAGTGTATTTAAAGAAATAATATGGTATTTATGATTTTATTATCATTCTTAAAAGATATAATAATATTTAACTTTTTCCATAATGATCATTGAAAAATGAAAATTTTACTTATGCGTACGTACAACCTACCATTTCCATGATTATATCAGAGTTCATTTTTCAAAACAATATTTCATGGTTGTTTTCTAAATTATGATTTATGTATAAAAATTATATTTATAGCATGATTTTTATTATGGATATGGTGTAGAAATGAGCTCATTGACTATAATTAACTTATCAAAGTCTTTTTGGACTTATGAACAAAAATCATCAAAACTGCTGAGATGAACCTAAATGATTCTGTAATTGATTATAACGTGGTATTAAATAAATTAAAAGGGATATTGAAACTAAAAAATTTTCATAATAAAGTATATAATTAACATATTTTTTTTATTCAGGAGGAAAAAACATACATGATGAGTCAAACTCGAGGTAAGGAACACTTTAACATAAAAACTTATTTTAATGATTTATTTTAAAAATCCTTATTTTCCATATACATGTTCTTAAAATTATTTTATAGATGTTTTTATGTAAATAAAATAATTATAAAGGAAATTTTATGTTCCTTTTGAATTTATTTCAATATATTTTAAAAAAGAATTTTTTTACGTGTTTTATATAGAATGTTTTGACAAAAAGACATAAGGGATGTTCTATTCTAAGGTGTATGGTGGAAATGAATTTTCAACCGCCATAATAGTTATTTGAAGTTTGGATTCATTTAAAATATTTCATTTTTTCTACAAAGAAAAACCCTCTTTCTCTTTTTCAAGTTTTTCTGGTGTTGAAAATGGGTTTCTAAAATAAGAGGGTATTTTGATATCTGAAAGTTTTTTTCATATGGGTTTAAAATATTTTTTGAATGGTTTATGATGAAAATGTGAAAGCATATAATTTTTTTATTCACAATATGGTACTCAAGAATTATATATCATGGGTGATCTTGATACATCTTATTTGTTGGTTTATCCCCATTATATTTTTTCAATGCATTAGGTAATGTTTGGAAGTTGACTGTGAGGGTTATTCCATGAGTAAATATGATTTTTACTCCAATTTAATGTTCAAAAGTTTATTTTGAGGGTACTTCCATGAGTAACTATGATGGTTGTTCTATGTTTAACCATGATTGTTAATCCAAGTGTAACTGTGATGGTAACTTTTAGTGTAGTTGTGATAGTTACTCAAAAATTAATCGTGATTGTTAATATAAGTGTAACTTTGATGGTTACTCCATTTATAAACGTGATGGTCTTTCCATATTTAATATTGAAAAGTATAACTTTTGATTTTTTTTTTCATTTTTTTTATGATTGAAAAGAAACATTCATGTGTTTTATTTTTCATTTAATATTTGTAATGATTTTTTATGAAAATTATTGGGAAGAGTAAATGATTTATTGAGTAAAAAATGATTATTTTGAACCCAAAGTTTATTTTGAAATAGTAAATTTTTTATTAGTATTAATATAATAACATTTTATTTCTTTATTTTTATGTCCCTCACTATGATTTTTTTACTTATAACATGTTTAAAATGTTTTTCACAGGGTTTTAAGGATGATTTGGGACAAGGTTGAGGTCGAGATGAAAATTGTGAAGATGTGTCATAAAGAAATATCATGTTTTATTTTAAAATTTTTGGTTAATAGAAAAAATGGATACTAAGTTGAATTTTACACTTTTTAGTTTATGATTTTGAAGTCATGGGATGTTCATAAAATCAAAACAAAACTCTTTCCATTTATTATTTTAATGCTAAAGCTGAACGATGGTGGTATTTGGTTTAGAATACCCGAGTGAGAGAGAGATGATCATGATGCCATGGAATGAGAAACATTTAAGAATCTTTTTATAGAGAAATATTTCTGTAAGGTTGTTTGTCTCATGATTGAGAAAAAATTCATGGAATTAAGAAAAAAATATGAAGATTCCATGGAATCATATGAAGTAAACTTCAAATGATTAGATATGTATTTTCTATATTTTATTTGGGACATTTATAGTAAAATTAATAGGTTTTACTAAAGACTAAAACTAAGTTTAAAAATAGATTTAACCATATGATACTTAAAAATCTATGAAAAAGTTATTCATTATGTTGAAAAAGTTGAGATAGAGTTTTATGAAACTTATGTGCCTCAAGATAATAAGAGTGAGAAAAACTTAAGGTGATAGGAAATGGAGAGGAAACCAACCAAGAAATCTGAAGGTAAACCCCCAACATATTCCAAGTGTGGTAAATGACATTTCAAAAAATGTTTTATAGGTTTTGTAAAGTGTTCCAATGTGGTAAGTTGGGGAATATGGATCACGGCTTCAATGAAAAGGATCTTGGTAGTAGTATGACCAATTTTAATAACCAAGTAGTAAAGTGTTTTAAATATAGTGATATGGGTCAATATGAATATGAGTTTCTAAAGTGGAATATTAATGATAGAAAAAATAATAATACTATAAGAAGAGGGGTGTGGTGAAATCCTTTACAAGTAATTTAGTAGATGTTGGGCTATAAAATGAAGTGGTAATAGGCACATTAATGTTTTATTCAAATTATTATAATGACTTGTTTGATTTATAGTCTACAATTTCTTTCATCTCTAATAAATTTTATGGTAAATTGGAAAATTTACCTGAATAAATGAAGAAAAAAATTATGGTAAAAATACAGGGAGAAAGTATTAATTAAAAAAGAAATTACAAAGATATTCATGTTATTGTGTGTGGAAATAATTTAACTGAAAAACTTGTTATTTTTTCCTAGTAGATCTTGATGTTATTCTGGGTATATATTGGCCCTTAATTTATCATTCTAAAATAGATTGTAGAGATAAAGAAGTTATTTTCCAAAGTGAGTTTTTGTTTGTATATAATAATGAGTTTATAACTTTGATAACATATCAAGAAGAATAAAAAGTATTAAAATATGGAAATTAAATTTATCTTACTATTATTGTTGAAAATAAGGGAACTGTTCAGATTAATAATGTACTGGTATTAAAAGACTACTTGGATGTTTTTCTTGATGAGTTCTTACTATTATACATGATCAATAAGTTGAATTTACAATTGACTTAGTACCTGGTGCTAAGGTAATTTCAAAACCCCATTATTGAATGGATTAAGTATAAATTTTGTAAATGAAAAAAGTTAAAAGATTTTATAGATAAAGGGTTCATTAGACCTAGTACTTCACTATGGGGTGATCCTATTTGGTTTTTAAAAATAAATATGGTTCTATGAGGATTTTCATTGATTATAGAGATTTAAATAACACCATTATTATTAACAAGTATCCTTTGCCTCACATTGATGAATTGTTTGATCCTCTCTAGGGAGATCAATATTTTTTAAAGGTTTACCTATGGTCTGGGTACCATCAGATGAAGGTGAAGGAGGATAACATTCCAAAAAAACATTTAGACTAGATACAAGAATTATGAGTTTGTGGTTATGCACTTTGTGGTGATAAATTCCCCAATTATATTTATGGATATCATGAATAGAGTTTTCAATGAATATTTTTATAATTTTGTGGTTATTTTTATTTATGATATTATTATTTATTATAAAATTTATGAGGATAATAAAAAACATATAACTATTTTCCTACAAACATAGAAAGAAAGAAGACATATGGAAATTTTATTAAGTGTGATTTTTGGTTACATTAAATTTTATTCATTAGAGGCATTATAAATAATTATGGTATAACTATCGATCCTTCTAAAACCAAAGTGATTGATGAATAGAAATGAACTGTGAATGTTATTGAAATTCATATTTTTCTAGGATTAACTGGCTATTACTGGAAGTTTGTTAAACCATTTTTATGGTTTCTTGTTCACTAACTAAGTTAACTCGAAAAGGAGTTAAATTCATATGGATAAAGGAATATGATGAATTTTTTGGGGAACAAAAAATAATATTAGTGAATGATCTAGTTTTTTTTCCTGTCATCCAAATACAATGACTTTTTTATTTATAGTAAGGCTTCTTTTAAAATCATGGGTTGTGTGTTAGTATAGAATGATAGGGTAGTTTCTTGTGCTTCAAATCAATTAAAATACCATGAGAAAAATTATCTTACACATGACCATATACTAGAAGTAGTATAGTTTTCTATAAAATTTTATAGAAATCATTTATATGGATCCCAATGTGAAATATGTTTATAAAAGAAGTTCTAAGTTTATATTCACTCAGAAATATTGTTGGGAAAAAATCCCTCAAGGTATCATTGAATAATTTTTGAGATGATTGTGTTTGTTGACAATGCAGGACTCCATGCTGTGTTTGTTGAAAAATCGAGTCTCAATGACTCAAACTGTTGACAAAGGAGGTTTTCCTGGAGAATGGGGAAAACATTTTTGGCAAAGGGAGTTGTGCTCTTGTGTTAAGGAGGTTTGTAATGTTGTACGGTAGGAATTTTTCAAATTCCAAACATCAAAAATTTGGCAAAGGAAAAGTGGCGCGCAAGTCCAAAATTGGCGTGCAAGTGTGGTGCACAAGTCCTAAAGTGGCACGCAAGTATGGTGCATAAGTCATATTTCAAAGATCATCATATCAAAATCTGAAAAAAAAGAAAGTAGCATGCAATTATGGCCCGCAAGTATGGCGTGCAAGTGTGGCGCACAAGTCCTCAAAATGCTTATAAATAGACGGATACCCTCCTCATTTATTAACGAGCTCAACACTTAGAGGAATTCCGAACTCTGATCGCACAAGCAGGAGTTCCATGCAAAGTTCAGTGTGTACGCAAGTGGGGCGCAGAAATGTGTGGGGAAAGTGTGTCGTGCAAGTGTACCACACAAGTGTACTGCGCAAGTGTGCCACCCAAGTGTGCCGAGAATGTTTACCGTGCCACCCGGCAAGTGTACCGCGCAAGTGTGCCGCACAAGTGTATCATGCAATCGCGAAAGTGTGCCATGCAAGCTGTGTGGCGTGAATGTTTGGCACGCTAGTGTGGCGTGCAAGTGTGGCGCGCAATCCTAAATGAAGGCAGAGGTTGTGAACTAGTTAAAGGGGCACACAAGTCACCCAAGGGTTGCGTGAAAGTTAGAAATTTCCAAGAAAATCTGTGGTAAAGCGGTATTCATCAGTGGATGAAATTTTGACTTCAACAGAGCATCTACAAACAGTGGAGGATGTATTCATTAGTGATAATGAAGAGACTTACATGTCTATAAACTATAAGTGAATCTTTTGAAGAAGCAGTGAGCTCACTTCAGTTGAGAGAGTAGTGAGTTCTCAAATTGTGAGTAGTTTTAAACCATGAGGGACAGTGAGTCCACTTAGAACTTGTAAACAGCAGTGCACTTATAGTGGAATTGGTACATTGGCACACTACTGGTGTATGATCCTTGGATGTAGCCCAGTGATGGTGAACCAAGTAAAAATCGTTGTGTCATGTGCATGCTTTAAGTTTTATTCATACTCTGCATCGGGAAGAAGAGAGAAGAGGGTTTTGTCTAACAACAAAACAAGATCAAATGGGGCATTTGTTTTAATCTATCATACCCCGATTCACCCCCCCTCTTAGGGTATCTAGGCTAGTGGACCTAAAAATTGGTATCAGAGTGAAAGGTTGATATTAGTGTTTCTCTCTCAAATGGATATCACTAATCATAAATGGATTCCGATCTTCGATGGGAAAAATTTTCAGCTATGGAAGAATTGGATGCAACACTACTTCTGATCTTTGGGAATGAATGTCTTTACAATAGCAATGCATGGTATCAAAACTGATATTAATAGTGGTGCATTATCAGAAGCTGAGCGAAGGGAATTGGATGCTGACGCAAAAGGAATAAATTCTTTCGTAGGAGCCCTATCCAATGCTATATATACCAAGGTGATGTCATGAAAAACATCACATGCTATGTGGGAAAGGTTTTTGAACATATATTAAGAAGATACAAAGGTCAGAGAAGTGAAGTTTCATGTATTATGTAACAAGCATGAAGATCTAAGAATGAAACCAAATGAGTCTGTTGATGGATTCTTTGACTGGGTAAATGTTGTTTTGGAAGATATGCGAGGTCTGGGAGAAGTCATTGAAGACATAAAGATCATAAAGCGCATCTTGAGGAAACTTCCACCTTAGTTCAATCCAAAGGTTTTAGTACTAGAAGATAAATATCCAAAGGAACTAACATTGGACAATTTGAACAGTACCTTGGTTGCATATAAAATGTGAAACGATGATAATGAGGATGTGGAAAAGGGAAAATCTAAAGAAGTGGCATTCAAGGCCATGAAGAAGCTCACCATTAAATATTCTCAGGAAGAAGAAGAGATAGATGAGATGATGTCATTCCTCTCCTCAAACCTTCAAAGAGGAAAAGAAAAGTTTAAAGGGAAACTTCCACTGACCTATTTTCGATGTGGAAAGGTTGGTTATATTGTAGCAAGGTGTCCCAAAAAGTTCCTAGAAGATGATGATGTCGACGAAGTCGAAATTCCCAAGAAGAAGTCATCAGCCTATGGGAAAGACAAGAAACAGTTCAAGAGAAATTTCTTTAAGAAGAAAAATCTAATTTCAAAAGAATGCGACCATTCGGATGAGTCTGAGGTTAAGGAGGTTGAAGAGATAGAGAATTGGAAAGATCATGGAGAAAATGTTATGGTGGCAGTTGTCGGTAGTTCTCAGGAGAAGAACGAAATCGAAGGTGATGATGAAGATGAAGAAGTTGAAGGAAGAATAGATATGAAAGCTGAGTTAGAGGCTTTTCTTGAGGAGATATATGTTTGGAGAGCTAAGAAAAATCACATTAAGATAAAATATCATTTCATCAAGGAGAATGTGGAGTAAGGGCTTGTGAAGTTGGAGTATGTGCCTACAGAGCTACAGGTTGCAGATATTCTGACAAATACCTTACCCAAATAAACTTTTGAGAGGCATCAACTGGCTCTGGGAGTCCAGTCGACTCCCCACACTTGAAAAGTGTGGATGTGGGACCACTCCCCTCTCCCTGAAGAATGATTTGTTTTTACCTTATGTTCTGATATGTGTGTTTACCCTACTATAGACTGAAAAAGAGTGCCCTTTGGGTTCATTGACAAAGGGGGAGAAAACTTGAACAAATGTGATTGTTCAACGGGGAGAAAATGTCTTAGTCAAGACATGGGGATAAGCTGACAGGTTGATCAGAGAGATAATGGGAGCAATGAGATAGGGGGAGAAAATTAAATCAGACGATGCTAGATGTGATCGATCAAAGAATAGATATCATGACAGCTGAGGATCGTGATAGAAGCCAAAATTTCAATTGGTATCAGGTTGGTATCAACAGTGGTGTCAAAAATGAAGTGACTCATAGATAAACTTTTCATGATACTCTTGTTTCTCATGCCGAGCATTGCTCATGTGGGCTTAGAGTATGTGTTGAGTAAATCATTGATCACTATCTATATCGCAAGAGGCGAATGGTGGCTGAAGATGAATGAAGCCTTATTGAGGTATTAAAGAATGGAGAATTATTTTGAGAAGAGTTTTCAACAAACCCAAATGGGGATATTGTTGGGAAAAAATCCCTCAAGGTATCATTGAAGCATTTTTGAGATGATTGTGTTTGTTGACAACGCAGGACTCCATGTTGTGTTTGTTGACAAAGTGGGTCCCAATGAATCAAACTGTTGATAAAAGAGGTTTTTCTGGAGAATAGGGAAATTCATTTTTGGAAAAGGGAGATGTGCTCTTGTGTTAAGGAGGTTTCTAATGTTGTACGCCAAGAATTTTTTGAATTTAGAACATCAAAAATTTGGAAAAGGAAAAGCAGCATGCAAGTCCAAAAGTGGCACGCAAGTGTGGCATGCAAGTCCTAAAGTGGCGTGCAAGTATGGCGTGCAAGTCATATTTCAAAGATTGTCATATCTGTAGAGACCCGTATCTTGACGTACATGGACATTACATTACTTTTGCGGAATACTTAGTACATAACAAAAACACACACACAAGGATCGTAATAGTTTAGTGTCTTTGGAAACTCGGAATGTAATCTTCTAATCGTGGTGAAAGTTCTTCAATATCTCCCATAAAGGTCATCCATTTTTTTTACCTAAAACCTTTCTTTATATCCTGGGGAAAAGAAAACATAAAAGGGTGAGCTCAAATGCTCAGTAAGGGTAAACAAAAGAAATATCAAACACATCATATATATAAGAACATAGCTTTTGGAAATCATAACCTGCAAAAAGCTCATAATATCATAACATGGGATAAATCATAGAAGTAAAATGTAATCCCAATAATCATAACTTAAAACATGAAACTTTGTGGCATACACACATAATCATAGAGAATCATTTCTTGTTAGTCAAGACTCAATGCCAAGACTATCTTAGTGGACAAAGTCCCTTTCTGAATCGAGTAACCCTCGTTTCAGTCCTGTTTCACTGAACCGGTATAACCTACCATTTCAGCCATGTCTATCTCATGAGATATAAAATCTTTACCCAATGCATTGGAGGGAGATATAGGTCCCACCCATCTTATAATGAATCCTTTCTTATGTGTGCCACATAATCATAAAACATACATCATCACATAACACATGTAACAAAAATGGGATTCTTGAAACATCATGACATCATAAATAAATTCATATAAGATAAAGGAATTCATAAAAAAATAATTCCATCACAACATGATCAAGTCAATGTAATAATAGGGATAAAAACAGAACCCTTTATTATCTTAGATGGAAAATAATTTTGATAAAACACTTGAACTCCATTCTTGAGGAAAATATCCTTTCTTCTTCAAAATCAATTTCTTTTCACAAAACATCATGCAATTTTAAAAGAAAGAGATTTTATTGAAAATAGTCATGAAATCTTTTGGAGGAAGCTTCATGAAAATAAGGCTTTATAAAACCGTAAAAATCCGTTCGGGCCATTTAAGTTAAAAAAAACATTCTTCGTACTTTTGTCGGAAAAGTCAAAAAGTACCTCGTACGAAAAACGACAAAAGATTCCTTTCATTTCTTTTACTAAAAACTCACCGAAGGGTAAAAATGGATTTAAACAATTGTAGGTGGATGGAAATAATATTACATATTTATGAAACATGGATGTGGATGATAAAATACACCCCAGTAAATACTTACGAATAAACAATCTCGGATAAAAATGAGATTGTGATATTTCCCTTACCTTAGGTCCAATTTGCTTCGTATGTGTCCGAACCTCCTGTATAATGATTTAAATAATGTCATTGACTTATTACAGAATCATATTCATTGTTATGATATCATATATGGTTCACTTATGACATTATATTACCCGTTCTTTTGTAAATTCCATGTTAAAGAAGCGTTTTGGGTAAAATCGTTTCATTTATCGTAGGAGTTTTGACTTGTTGTTCTTGACATCATTATTACTTATATCATGATTTACTTACTTCCAGAATATAAAATATGATTTATATATCATATATATTCAGTATATATATATATATATATTAGATAGATAAATAAAATGAAAAACACCGTTCATGGAGACGGTAGTCCGTACGTACGCATGAACGCTGTTTTTCTTTCCTTATTGTCTTGAAATGGAAGTAAGTAGATGACATACATATGTATATATATACATAAATCAGTAGCTTTATAATGTCATATATTTCATTATTATTTCTTATATATACATTATAATCATTCTTAAATGGTTAACATGGAGAATGAATCTCATCGCGTCGTGGAGACGGTAGTCCGTACGTACGCACGAGCGATGATATCATTTCCATAGATACTGAATTGAATTGGAGTGGATTATATAATATATCAGAATCAATATGATGTTGTAATAACTATGTATAGTTATTCTTTACACCATTATACCCATCCATGTAAGGTGGTGGTGGAAAATAGATTACACCACGGCGTGGAGACGGTATTCCGTACGTACGCACGCGCGGTGATTTCTTTTCCCGTAGGATGGATAGATGGTGAAATAGGGTTGTTTCATACTTATAATAACATATCCGTATATGAGTGATACTGATGTTATTACTTCATAATGAAACAACCTAAGAAGAAGAAGTGGAAGAAGAAATAAAGATGAAAGAATTGGTAACGGTAATTACCTCTTCTTTGAAGCGCCTCTTTGAGACCTCCTCTTAGGGCACTAGAATTGGTCTTTGAGGAAGACCAGAACCTCTAGGATGTTGCTAGGGAAGTGGAGAAGAGATTTTGGCAGGGGTTGGCCGAGCTTGAGTGCTCAAATTGGTGTGAGGAGGAGGGGGAGGAGGTGTCCTTTTATAGGAAAGGAGAGGGGCACCTTAGGAATATCTCAAAATATTATTTTATATTAAAGTCAAAATCGGTTTATAATGGTTCCAAAGGGTCTTATTTCGAAGCTAAAGTGGGGATGGGTCGAAATCCTATCAACCAATAGAATTTAGACAAGTTTAGGATATTATTGTAACCTTATCAATTAGATTTAACTCTAAGTTAAATAATTTAACTTTTACCATGTCTTTTTGTTTTCTTTCACTATATGGTTAATACACTTACTATAACATGCCAAACGAACCCCAAATTGTTTATTATTAATATATATATCCTTATCTAAGTCATTTGGCGGAACCTTAGATTTTTAGGAATAAAATATCAATTAATAATATAATATTTGATTTAAAAACTATTTTGTGTCAATTTTGACACTATTTGATATATGATTTTTGTGAAAGTCATAACAGAATTAAATGTTCGAACCAAGTTGATTAAATCAACATTAATATATCATAGTAACCTAGAAAATTAGTGGAATTCATAAAAAATCTCAAATTACATTTATTTTGGTGTTTATAACATCAATTATGTCAATATTTTATTAATAAGATAATTACTGCATCATCGTTGTGTCATAAATAAATTAAATTATTTGATGTCTAAAAATTACAAATAAAATACCATCATGTAGTAAATATTTTTATCTTTCTAATGAATATTTACAATCGAATTTATCTTATGTATAACCCCATATTAAAAATGATTTACTTATTAAACTTTGATTTTAACTATTTTAATCTTTCTTTAAATAAATTAATAATAAATGTCCTAATCTAATCCAAGTGGGCCTAAATGGTCATATTTTATTCCTAAGTTTGTTTTTGGTCGAATTACACTTGTCCAATAAAATTAGGACATGTGTTAGGGTAATATTAATATCATATTTACCCTTAGTTACCCTATTTACTATTAACCGCGGTAAAAAAAAAGTAAAAAGTTACTATTCACCAAAAATTATTTTCATCTCATTGAACCACATTTTAGTCCTCGATATTAACCGTGTCTGTCGGATTTTCAAAATTCTATTCAAAGAAGCGGTAAAATTAAGTTTTATGCAAAATTTAGTTTTTTAACCTACCACTTAGTAGTTTCACTATTTATCAAAAATTGATGTTTTTCAGAACAATGCCAAAATTTTATCCTAAGCTATATTTCATATTCCGAATTCAAAAATGAAATCTATTTTACCAAATTCATAACATAGAAGTTGCATTAATTAATTTTATAATTAAATCCCGCTGTTAAAATAAATAGCGTGTTTTTAGGAAACAATATATATCAAAAGATTGACACTTGATTATGTCTGGTTTAAATGTGAAATTACAACCAATGACAAACATTGTATTAAATTGTAAAAATATATTCTAAATATACTTTAAAACCACTCAAATTAATAATTTATCACTATTAATTATTTCGATTAAAAAAGTTGTTTTTAATTATAATTTAGTAATTTTCACTATTCATCAGAATGTGAAAGTTATCCGAAAAGTACCAAAATTTCACCTTAGGCTAAATTCGATACTCCGAATCCAAGAATGAAGTTCATTTTGAAAAATAAGATTTACAGAATTTTAAAAAGTGGTTATTACTATTCATAACGGCTAGTTTTAATAATATTTTAATAGCATATCATTGTTTCGTGAAACTCAGGATTACGTACCACACACGCTATCGAGGAAGGTTGCGATTGCGTGTAATGCAAGGCAAGTCAAGGATGCGTGTTGTACAAGCTCCTTTTGGTGTAGCGTATAACACAAGACATTAGTAAAATAAAAAAGAATATTTTTCATAAAATCTCGGGCTGTTACAATATCAAAATCTAACAATGGAAAGAAAGCGGCACGCAAGAATGGTGTGCAAGTGTGGAGCGCAAGTGTGGTGAACAAGTCCTCAAAATGCCTATAAATAGATGACTACCCTCCTCATTTATAAATGAGCTCAACACTTAGAGAAATTCCGAGCTTTGATCGCGCAAGTGGGAGTGCTGTGAAAAGTTCTGTGTGTGCGCAAGTGGGGCGTGCAAGTGTGCGGGGCAAGTGTGTCGTGCAAGTGTACCACACAAGTGTAACGCACAAGTGTACCATGCAAGTGTGCCACACAAGTTTACCGTGCAACCGTACAAGTGTGACACACAAGCCATGTGGCACACAAGTTTGGCGCGCTAGTGTGGCGCGCAAGTTGTTTTTTAAGCAATGAAGGCCAAGGTTGTGCACTAGTTAAAGGGGCACACAAGTCACCCTTGGGTTGCATGAAAGTTATAAATTTCCCAGAACATCTGTGGTAAAGCGGTATTCATCAGTGGATGAAATTTAAACTTCAACAGAGCATCTACATACAGTGGAGGATGTATTCATTAGTGATAATGAAGAGACCTATAGGTCTATAAACTATGAGTGGATCTTATGAAGAAGCAGTAATATCACTTTAGTTTAGAGAGCAGTGAGTTCTCAAATTTTGAGTGGTTGTAAACCAGGAGGGACAGTGAGTCCACTTCGAACTTGTAAACAGCAGTGCACTTATAGTAGAATTGGTACATCGGCACACTGCTGGTGTATGCTCCTTGGATGTAGCCCAGTGAGGGTGAACTAAGTAAAAATCGTTGTGTCCTATGCATGATTTATGTTTTATTCATACTCTGCATCAGGAAGGAGATAGAAGAGGGTTTTATCTAACTGCAAAACAAGATCAAACAGGGCAGTTGTTTTAATCTTTCATACCTTGATTCACCCCCCTCTCAGGGTATCTAGCCTAGTGGACCTAACAAAGATCTAAACATAAGACATAGGAGATGGCTGGAATTGATAAAGGATTATGGCTATACAATTCATTACCATCTCAGTAAATAAAAAAAAGCATCTAATACTTTAAGTGAGAAAATAATTATATATTAACCATTTTACATTTGGAATGTGATCCTTTGGTTATTTTTTTTTGAATTTTGTTCTAGAATTTATGGATGTAGAAAATTCAAATGTTTTGTTTCAGGTGTCAGTACAATCATCTTTATTGGAAATAATTAAACAAGCTCAAAAGAAGTATATTGTCTTTCAAGAAATGGTATATTTGGTTTAGTAGATTAATTTACCTACATTTAATGCTAAAAAATAAAGTGTTTTAATATTTGGAAAGAGATTATGTGTTCCATTTGATTCTAAATTGAGGATAGAATTGTTCAGTGATTCTCCTAGTTTTCCATTTTATATTCATTCGTGTAGCACTAAGATATACAAAGACTTCAGGGAGAATTACTGATGGGATGGAATAAAAAGTTATATTTCAAAATTTACAATGAAATATTTTACTTTTCAACTAGTTAAAGAAGAATGATAAATTACCGAAGGGGATGATTCAACCTTTTCTAGTGATAGAGTGGAAATGAGAGAATATATCCATGGATTTTGTGGTGGTATTGCTAAATAATTCTTGAGGTAATAATTAAATTTAGGTTATTATCAATGGATTAACTAAATATATGAAATTTTTTCCTATTTGAGATACTATGTCCTTATATAAACTTTATTGGTTGTATATTAAAAAGATAGTAATGTTATATAGAGTTACTCTCTCAATTTTATCTGACCATGATCCCATATTTACCTCTAATTTTTGGAAAGTACTTTTTATTTCATTGGTTACTAAATTAAATTTCATTACAAATTTTCATCCAAAATACAATGGATAATCTGAGTAAAAAATTTAGACCCTAGAAGATATGATTCATGATTATTCAATGGATTACTAGGGAAATTGGGATCAATATATTTCTTTGGTAGTTTTTTATTATAGTAACATTTTTCATTCTAGTATAAATATGGAACCTTTTAAAGAATTATATAGAAAGAGGAGCCAAAATGTAGTTTATTTGGATGAAGAAGGAAAAAGGAAAATTTTAAGACCAAATTTGGTTAAAGAAATAGTTGATATGGTGAATATTATTCAATAGCATATGAGTATATATGAGAGAAAAAAAGAAATGTTTTGTGAATAACCAGAGAAAGGATCATTCTTTCGAGGTAGGTGATCATGTTTTTATTAAAGTATCTCAATAGAAAAGTGTTATGCATTTTATTTAAAATGGGAATCTAATCCCATGAATAATTAGACCATATAAAATATTAGACAGAGTTGTATTAGTTTCCTATTGAGTGGTATTGCCTTTGAGTTTATCCTAAGTACATAACATATTTCATGTTTTGATGTTAAGGAAATATATTCCATATTCATCTCATACTTAAGCCTTAATTTAGTTTAGTTGGAAGATAAAATTTATTATGAGGAACAACCAGTTCAGATTCTTGACCATATCACCATGCGTTGTGGAATAAGGTGATTCACCAGGTTAAGGTTTTGTGAAAAACCATATAGTGGAATAAGTAACATGGGGATTTAAAAATTATATGATGGAAAGATATCCCCACTTGTTTTAATAGGTAAATAAAATTGAGAGGATTGAATTAAAAAATGGAATTAAGAATGTAACAACCTAGTAAATGATAAAAATAAATCAGTTTCATGTTTATTATAATTCATAAATTAGAAATTTATATTATTTTTTTAGAAAATCAAGTATAAGAGCTTAAAATTATTAAAAACAGAGTTTCAAGAGTCAGAAGGAGGGAAATTTACATTTATCATGATGAAGGATATGCATTAACTCACAGGGTATGCTGGAGTAGTGAATCCAATTCCTTTCAGAGGACCCTTTTTTAGTAAGATAGTCATGAAGTTTATTCATTTCACGATAGATGTGTGTGATGATGTAGTTCATTCAAGAAAGAGTACTCAGAAATTTGTTCCATTTGGTTTTGACCATCTAAACAAGGTGAATCTGACCCAACCTAACTGCTTAAACAATTGCAGTTGAATCACTTTCAAACTAGATAGAGTTCCATCTTATTTTATGAGAAATTTATATTTATTTAATGAGTAATTTCATTTCTAATTCATGAGATGTGTAATGACCACATGTACCATGTTCCCCCTCTAAAAAATAAATATTATGTTCACTGAAAAATATTCCATAGACAACGGGTCCTGGGTTTCCCCTCGAGGATCCATCTGTATCACATTTTATCCAAACTACAAAGGGAGGCAACCAAAAAACTTCAATATTTCCTAGAGGTTTAGGGAATTTAACTTGAAGGCGGAGATTCCTCAAGAAAAAAGGTCCCTGATCGAGTTTTCACATCATTCATCATATAAAGCATTAGCCCTTTTAACTGCAAACAATATGGCAGAGAGAGAAACTTTGTGATTGAAGACAGCTTCAACATGAAATGAATTTATTTCTGCCAGTCCAGATAATGTGTATAACCTCTACACAGGCCACTAGGAAGAGGATACAAACCTTCTTTTAAAGATGGAATGTAAGAAGATCCAGTAAATTTTTTGAAATAATAGAATTTTGTAGAGAGTGTAGATCAAAGATCTTGAACATAGATTTCTTGAGGGATGCAGATGTGTTGCAGGAAAGAAATAGATGAATAATGTCCTCCCGATTTTGCTAGAACATGGAGCATCTATAGAACAAGGTGATGCCCACTTGTTTTAGATTCACCTCGACCATAATCATGTTGAGATAGAGGCGCTAGAGCACTGTAAAATGAGATAGAAAAAACCATTTTTTTCTGAAAGATTCCATTCCTGTACTATCACTAGGAATGAGGTGATCATAGTAACCTTTAGAGTCCAGAATTTCATTTGTACTTAGTTCCCACAAAAGTAAGTCATTACTATCCAGAAAGTCATAATTTCCAACCATGAGAGAAATGTGAGAGGGGAGAGCATTACCATGTTCAATCTGGTTCTTTATGGAGGAATCATAATCAGTTTTTGGGTCAGAATTTATAACTCTTTCAATAAGTGGAGCTCTAGTCCAGTTGTGCTTCTAGAATTTGAGAGAGGATTGTGTACTAACCATCCAGTGAGAGTAACTATTGATATTATGAAAAATCCTTTTCATACTAGGCTAGATGGATGATTGTATATAGATAATGTTCCCTTCAATTAGGCTTTTGAGGATTTTGGATCTTAGGAAATCCAAGGAATATGAATTATCATTGATGAGCCTCCAAATATACTGGGCTTATAAGAATTGATTAAAGATCTCGAGGTTCTTAACTCCAAGTCCTACTTTAGCATGAGGCATAAAACACCTCTTCCAAGAAGCAGTAATAAATTTTTGTTCCAGGATACTTACACTCCACAAAATGTTTTTCATAAGGGAGTTTAAAGTCTTGATAACTGAGGTAGGTAGGAGTAAACCATAAAGGAGTAGACCGGTTTTTAGAGGTCCACATGTTTAACTAAACAAATCCTTCCTTCCATTTAGAGAGACTTTACCCTCTAGGAGGAGAGGGTCCTTCTAAATTGGCTCACAACTTTTAGAAAGTGAGAAGGGTGAGGTCTACCAAGAAAAATAGGGACTCCAGAGTATGTAAAGGGGATAGACCCTTCCCAAATGCCAATATCACTCATCATGCAGGATTTACTTGAGGCAGAGATATTTTTCCCAAAATAAATAAATTACTTGCTCCAGTTCACCTTCTGTCCTGAAATACATTCATAATGGAGTATAGATTTCTTGATATTTTTGATTTTTTTTCTATCACCCTGAGTAAATATAATGATATAATTAGTAAAAAGAAGGTGAGAGGAGAAAATTATGCCTCTTTCTGCCCTTATTGTTCTGAGATCACCAGTGCAATTCATGTGAAGGAGAAGTCTACAAAAGTAGTCTTCTGTAATCGTAAAAATAATGGCCCAGAGAGGGTCGCCTTGCCTCACTCATCTGGAACACTTGAAGTAACCCTCTAGGGAGCCATTAATGAGACTAGAAATGTGAGAGGATATAATAAGACCCTTGATCAAATATATGGACCTCATGTGAAATCCAAACTCATAAGTAATATGACCAATGAATTTCTAATCAATAGTGTTAAAGGATTTTCTAATGTCTAATTTGATAGAAATATTACCTCCCCTAGTTGAGTTATGAAGAATATTCACGCATTCAGAGGCAGTGAGAAGGAAATCCTAAATTTTCCTCCCATTGACAGAACCAAAATGATTCCAAGAAATAATTTTCCCAAAGACATGTTCAAGATGATTAGAAATTATTTTTGTGATGATCTTGTAGATGGTGTTGACAAGAGAAACTAGTCTAAATTGAGCAACATCACTATCATTTTCCACCTTAGGTATTAAAGCAATAACCTGAACATTAAAGCTTTGGGATAGGAAGCCTTCTATGAAAAAGTGTTTAACAGTGTACAAACATCAATGTTTATGAAATCCCAATAGAACTGAAATAAGTTATTGGTAAAGCCATCTGGTTCTGGTGAAATTCCTTTATTGATCCAAAAAACAGCATCTCTGATCTCAATGTCAAGTGGGATAGAAGTCAGAAGAAGATTATCAGATTCAGTGAAAAGATTAGGGATGATTCCTTCCATGATTTCCTCATTTATTTTAGGACCATTGAAGAGGTTCATGTAGTAAGATATAATGTAATTTGAGAGACTTTGTCTATCATCTAGAATTTTGTCTCCATCCTTTAATATAGATAAGGGCCTGTTGATTTTTTTGACTCTTTGAAGGGCATTGAAAAATTTGGTATTATGATCTCCATCTGTAAGCCACTTGACTTTGAAAAGTTATTTTTTGATATTGTCTTTAAGCGTGATGAGATCATTGAGTTTGGAGGATATAATATCCTCTTAGGCAATATCACCAGAAAAATTACCTTTAGCGATGTCTTCTTGAATCCCATGAAGGGAACTCTCCAGAGAATCAATTTCCTGATTAATAAGACTGCATTTATGCTTTCTCCACTACTTAATTTTAATCTTAAGATCTCTTAACTTGAATATTCAAGCAAGAGGGTTGCCATTGTGATCTTCCATGTTCCAAGTATCTTTCACAATTTAAGAGCATTCTAGAAGAGTAGTCCAAGAATTATTAAACTGAAAGGGAATGGGATGCTTGTCTCCCTTGGTAGTGAAGGTTGTAAGAACTGGATGATGGTTTGAGTTATGTATCTCTAGAGTGACACATGAGATGGTTTTACAACTTCCAAGAAGATAGTAATTACCAAAATCACAGTCTATTCTTCTTACTCTAATGCTGCTTAAAGGCCTCATATACCAAGTGTATTTGGAACCAATCAGATTTAATTCAATCAGCTTATACTCCTCAACACAAGATCTAAATTACCTCATAGAAATGGAACTGGAGGCATGGAATAACATATCATCTATGTGAAAGATAGAATTGAATTCACCCATGATCACCCATAGATCCATGATAGAGTTGGATAACTCTTTGGTGTGCTTCTAGATAGGTTTTCTTCTAATATAACTATTGGAGGCATAAATAATAGAGTAGAAAGAGAGCTGACCCGAATTGAGAAAATTGAAAGTGATTATTTTCTCATCCACCCGAACAAGAGCAGAATTATTAACATTGTGGCGAACAAGAAAACAAATTCTTTCCAAATAAGAGGAATCCTTCATAGAATAAATAATAGAATGACCATTACATTCAATATGATATCTAGTATTGATAGTATTAGTTTTTGTTCAAAAATTACGATGATTTTGGGTTTGTATGTACCCACTAGAAGCCTAAGGGAACTTAAATATCTAGGGTTGGATAGTCCCTAGCAGTTCAAATACATGATTATCATCATTGATTCTGGGTGAGGGTAAGTCCCCCTTTCTATTTTTTCTCAGACCTCCTTCGCTCTCTCTTATTAGTAATGTTGGTACACAGGGCCTACTTTAGAGCGTTCTCCATACTCACCTAAGAGGTATCTCTATCCCTGGCCATTGAGTATGGATTAAGAGGGGAAATATTTTTAATTTGAATATTTTTTTGTTGAGTCAGGGTGGACTCAGACTCCTACTTGAGGAGAAGTGTTTGAATGATTTCAGCTGTAATTATTTCATCCAAGTCGGTAACCTTGAGTAAATCTAAGAGATAAGTTATATTTTATTAAAATTAAAAACTATTTTGGGTATTTACATTTAATGGTTTGGTTGGAAAATTACATTAATTTTTGGATTGATAAAAAAGTATAAAAAATTATTTTTCTATTATTTAACCATACCATTTTTAAACAAATTTATTACATTTTTAAGATATATATTATTTAATATTTTGATAATTACCAATAATACCTCTCTCATCACTTATAAAAGGGAATATACTATAATCTTTTATTAACACTTAAAAATCCTTTTTGATTGAAAAATACCTAAAAAACTCCATTACTAACATACCTATTCAAGTTCTAGGGGCCTTGGTTTGATCAGAAAACCAACCTAAAAAATATTTTTGTGCAATCCTTAAGGGGTTGTTCGAAGAAGAGGTTTCACTCCTAACCAAGTGTTTTTGTTTTTTTCTTCCACCTCCTTAAAATATTATTTAACCATGAAAATATAATATAATAAATATCCAAAATATACTAATATGTTATTATGTTAATGGTATAACCTATATAAATCTCCAACCACCATAAAATGGTAAAGGAATCAATCATTCATGTGCATGGGGGACTACCGCCTCATGAACTGATGTAATTCATTTTAAATCACCACCTATCATGGATGGTTATAATGATATATTTAATGTATATATATATATATTATATTAATGAAATATGTATAATTTTTGAAATATAATTTAAAACATATTTTCTTACCTTTTGATACATTGAAAAACGATAATGTCACTCATGCCTATGTGTGGACTACCACCTCCACGAAGTGATGTGATTATTTTTTCATCACCACATCACATATATGATATATATAAGTGTATTTAAATAAATAATATGATATTTATGATATTATGATAATTTTGAAAAGATATAATAATATTTAACTTCTTTCCATTATGATCATTGAAAAATGAAAATGTTACTTATGCATATGTATAATCTACCATCTCCATGATTGTAACACACATCATTTTTCATAACTATCTTTGATGGTTGGTTTTAAAAGTATAATTTATGTATAAAAATGATAATTATTTCATGATTATTATTCCATAGATGGTGTATTAATGATATATTTGACCATAGTAAATCTACCAAAGTCATTTCTACCTTATATCCCCTAAGGTTTGAGAATGACACATTTTGGAGGTTTGTGGCATGAAAAGATTTGGGTATCACTTTATATTTTAAAAAATTCCATGTGTGTCCTCTCCCCACCTTATAAAAGTCCTCCCCCTATACTACCTTCTTCACACTTATAAAACCCTTTGATTCAGAAAATCCCTTCCAAAATCCATTTCTTACTTACCTACCCACATCCTATAGTACTTAGTTTGATTAGGAATCCCTTCTAATAATTCTTTAGGTTTAAACCTAAAGAGGCTCTTTGAAGAAGAGGTAAAATTCTTAAACATGAATATTTATTATATTTCTTCTTCCAACTCCTTAAAAAATTCTTAAACTATGATAATATAATTACACCAGTATCTCTTATATATTGAGACGTCATTATGTTAATGAAATAACCTAAATATATCTCCACTTCCATAAAATAGGAAACAAAACTGTCGATCATGTGTATGATAGACTACCACCTCATGAACCGATGTAATTAGTTTTGCATCACCACCTTTAAAGATTAGATATAATGATGTATTTTACATATTTATATGATATTTATGAAATTTTTATACTTATGAAATTATGATATCACATATACTTTCTTATTTTCCATTCTGTGGGGGATACGATAATGTCGCTCTTGTGTATGGCATACTACTGCCTCACGAAGCAATGTGATTTATTTTTCAATTAAAATTTACATGAAAGATAGTAAGGTTAAAGTTAATAAATATTTGTAAAATTTATGATCTAACCATAATTTTTAAATATAATATCACATATAACTTCTTACCTTCCAATATGTTATAAAACAATAACATCGCTTATGCATAAGTGTGGACTACCACCACCACAAAACGATGAAAAATATTTTTCATTTTTTACATTGATGGTAATAAGGATGTATTTTATAAATATAAATTATATATAAAAAATAATAATTATTATATAAAGGTGAATTAATATTTATTTTCCTTTAATTCTACCCATCAAGAAAAATGGAAACAATGTTCTTGCGTACGTACCGTCTACTGTCTCCATGAATGATGTAATCCATTTTATCTCTCTAACATTAATATATTACTATAAATAAATATATAATGAATATATATGATATTTATATCATGTTTAAAATTATATATATGTTTTAACCACGATGAAATTAAAAGGACCAAAATTACCGAACCAAAATATACATAAAAAATGAAGCAATTATCACCCAAAATAGTGATTTAAACAAAGAATTGATCATAAATAGGTGATAAAAGACGATAATTAAATAATATATGGTATGATAAATATGAATATAATTATATAATATATTTATAATAAACATATATTTATTATACATTAGTTTTAGACACATTCAAAGGAATTTGAACCGGAGTTAAGGGCTTCTTGTCTCACTTTTACTTCCATGAGACATATACTATATTCACTAATTATTCCTTTTTGTAGTGTATATAGTTTAAATTTTGATATGATATATCATGAACCAATTTATATTCTTGTTATTTAATGTTTCATTTTAAGTTATTTTATTTATGAGGCTTTTTATTCAAAATTTACCAAGTGGTAAGGGTTTATTTTACAATCTCATATTTATTTGGGATTGTTTTTATTTATATCCTCCTTGCTGGAATTATTTTGTATTTCTATATTAAACTAAATATATTTATTCTAATATAATTATTAGTTAAAATTTTCAAATAATATTACCATTTCTCCAATTTTTGTTACTTCAAATGAGTGAGAAAATGTTTTTAAGAAAATCCGACTTTATTTCTCTCTTTGACAAAGAAAATTTTTCTTCCAAAACCATGTTATCTAGAAATGTTTTCAAAAATATTTTTAACATTTTCAAAATGATTTATTGTTTTTTACCCATTTTTTACTTTGTAAATTTTTTTAAAGGAATATTCATGTCATTTTCCAAGAAATGATCATTTGGATTTCATTGAATATGTGAAAGGAATCATTTTTTAATATGTAAAGCATGAAAAAATTTTCTACATTCATTCCCACATAATGTTTTAAATATTTTTTTATATGTTTGAATGTTTGTTTTCAAAATATTTTATGAAATTTTAGTTAAAAAATACACCTTTAAAGTGAAAAGGTTATTTTCCTAAAAAGTTTTTTAATGTCATTCTTATGGTACTTCTATTATTCAAAGACATCAACACTTTATTGTACTTATAATACATTAGGGATATGTTGTATTGATATCATCCTAATGATTTCTTTGGATGGTTTATGATCAGTTTAACTGATGATGTAAAATTTTATTACCATTCATTATATTAATCTGTATGGTTTATAATTAAGTTTATTTGATTAGGTTAAGTATTAATATTTCATATGTTAGTTTTTCAATACAAATTTTCATTTTGATTATGTTTCAACCCTTTAATATGAGGAATACATTAGACATAGTAAGTGATTGGTGGGGACCAGTTATGGATAACCCCTTGATTCATCGATAGGTCTCATGAGACAAATCAGTTGGCCAAATTAGAGGGGTTTTTAACTATAGATTTAAACTGACTTATGAAAGGTCTTAACAATTTGTTTCAGATGTCCAACATTATGAATTCCCTCATTATGAGATCAGTTATTTATGTACATGTTATTATTTGACTATTTAGAATATATATGTATATGTTTCATTCTTATGTAATTTTTTATATTGATTTATTTAATATCATTCATTTCTACCATATTATGCTCAGTTTGTTGATTAAATGGAATGTGTTTCAGTTATTTACCTTTCCATCTTGATTATGCTTATTTATTCATCATAAATTCCACTGTACACTTACCCTTAATGAGCATATAATATAATACCTTTATTATGTTTTATTTTACCCAAGATACTAAGAAGTGTTTTGTGATTGATATATAAATATATTATATTAGGGAAAATGGAATTCTTTTAAAAAATTCTTTGTGTATTTTATGTTTTAAAATGTAATGTGAATCTCAAGTATGTATCACATTTACCAAGACTACTAAACTATTTGGTCCTTTGGGATGTGATTCCTTATATCTAATTCTAATGTAATAAGGTAACCACAAGCTATGGGCTACTAGAGTCCAAGTATTTATAGTTCTATAAAGGGGTTGAATTATCCCCTATTATAAATGAAGAAAAGAGAACCTTTGACAACACTAGTTAACTTTCAATGATATAATTACATGATTTAAGGAAAACAAAATCCATAAGTTATAAATAATGGAGTGTGGGGTGATCTCGGGTCATGAAATCTTCAACTAAGTATTTCTAAATTTTTTTTAAACATATTAGAAGTCATTTGTTATTAGTTTTTTACTTTTTACTTATTTTATTTTTACCATGGTAACTAGGTTTTTAAATAAGTATTTTATGTTTTATTAAATATATAAAAAATACATAATTATAAATTCGTATGTGTTGAACCAAGATTTAATCTCAATTTAATCTAATTCAATTTCTAAATAAGAGAAAATTAACTTTTAAATTAAAAAATTATATATATAGAAAAACAATTTTTTGTAAAAAAATAGTATTTTAACCATCATGTGTTCTTTGTATTATTTAAAATAGGTTATCAATTAGTTTTTATTAAAATAATTATATATATTTATATATATTTAAAGATAATATTAGATTAATCATTTAAAATAGATTAATTTAATTTCTAAGATAAAATAAAACAAATCGTTGAAAATAATAGTTTTACCATTTTCATGATCATTAAATTTAATCTTGGTAATCAAAATTTTATGACTAAAATTGAAATTTACCATATTAAAAAATATTATAATGTTTATATAAAATATTAAATTTTTATATATTTAATTTTTATAAGTGATGAAAAGTAAATTATAATATAAGTGAGAAAAAATAGTTTTAATGTAAAACATCACATAAGCTTTCAAAATGATATACATTGGTTTTATAAAGAAAAAATTGTAATTTAAAAAGATTTATTTCACTTATAAATATTTATATTATTGTAAAAGGTTTTAAAAATATTTATTCCATTTATGAATTTTGATAATTTCATAAAAATTATTGTTTTTTGCAAAATTGGTATTTTTTTAAATATTCACCTAAAATCCAATTATTTTAGAAAAATCCAAAAAATTCATATTAATCTAATATTATTATTCTAAATCAAAAAATTCTATTCATTTTTTCAAATTCAAAATAAAAAAAACTATAATTCAATTTTTTAATAAAATCATAAAATATAAAGAAAACCCATTTTTTTAAAAAAATAACATTTTCTAATGTTAGCTGTTATTATTATTTTTTCATATAATTTACCAACTAAGTTTTTGAAAACTAATTATTAATATCAAATATAATTTATCCTCCTTTATCATACATTTCCTGAAATAAAAATACATATTGCATAAAAAAGAAATATTTCCAAAATTACGTTTTTAAATAACAAATGATATTATTAGTCATTTTAGGAAAACTAATTGAATTTATTCATATTAAAAGTAGCATTTATTTTCTTTATACACATATTTTATGAAGAGGTTACTCCAATACATTACTTCCAATTTAATAGTTAGGTTTTAACAATCATACTTAATATTTATATTTATATCTAAATATATCATAGTTTCATTTTAGTTTGGTGTTGCATGTGGATTAAGCTATCAAAAACATTGAATTATTTAAAGGTAATCATATATTAAAACCTTGGGGTGTTACATTATCCCCCTTAAATAAATTGGGTCCTTAAAATTTTAATTATTAGTCACCGATTAAAGTAGGTCGGGGTATTCTTAACATATTTATCATTAAGGATATAACTTCTAATATGATATCTACATTACTCTCTTAGGCGATATAATGTTACTTACCCTTCCTAAAACAACATTAATATTTCTTATAACCATATAATTGAGTATGTATATACCATAATCATATATTATCAACAACATACCTTTCCCAAAACCATTTGAATCTCTAAGATATTAAACCACAATGATATTATATATTCTTCAAAAAAAGTAACTCTATATTTAACAAAAAAATGTATTAATAAATATTTAATAAATTCCAAAACTATTTAATATATATCATATTCCAGAAAAATTAAATAAAAATCACCAAAAATATCATGGATTACTTTTTTTATTTAAATTAATAATCAATTACAATACTACCTAACTCGCTTTTTTTCAAAATCAATCATCCCTTTATCTCCTAAAAATAAATAATATATTAATCCTAAGAGTCACACAAATCTCATTCATGTGTTATTAAATAGTTATCCCAAAAAATATAATCTTTTCATAAAATTAATTTTCAAGTCTATTGATCACATTTAATATATACTATCAAACCTTTAAATCTAAACTACGAAATAATGATCATTAGTTGTTTCGCATAACCTTTAGAACTTTTAGAATATACTATAATTTCATTGATAAATATCACTCACTAATGAAAATATCTTAGAGTATTAAGAATTGATTTCTATTATAATATCAGCCTCACTACCTTAGGTATGACAAGAAAAGTCACTCTGTCCATCATTATGATCATATAATATAATTCTCAACCATTTAATTATACTCCCATATTTAGTTATAAGGCATAGTGGTTTCAATATGTATACCTTTCTTAGATTTAATTTTTATGATCCTATTTTAACCAAATAATAAATCCCAAAATGGTTATAAATAAAATTAAATTAAATGATCAAATGTGTATGAAAAATCAATCTGAATATGTATTCTCTAATGAAACCATTATTTTATCCTTTTATTGTTACAATTTAATATAATTTTATTTAAGTTGGGTTATATTGAATTTATTAACCTATTACCTTAATGTAACTATGAAATTAATCCTTCATTATGGTTCATAAAGAGAATATGATCAACCAAAACTTATCCCATAGGAGTGTCTATCCATGTGTCCAGTATTAGGATCACTCATTGTGCACTAGAGTGATGATCGAGACAATTATTATCAGACCCTTTTCAGGGTGATTACTAATAGGTGAATCTATGAAATAACAAAATATTCTTTCCAGTATCTATATAGGGATGTATTTCTAAGAAAACCACCTACTTAATATTGTAAAAATATTTCAGGATATAATCCTATACTTAGATTCAACTCTAGGGTTTTGACTAAGGTTATATAACACCAATACCTAAATAAAATTTTCATTATTAGCTTAACATTAAATCATATACTTATCCCAAAGGGTTATCTATAACTTTGAAATTATTATAAAACTTAACTTATCAACCCTTAAATTATCCTAAATAAATATACTAATATCTAAATCTCTATAAAAACTAATCTGATACAATTTTTAATATCCCAGACCCACACCCTCAAGCCTAGTTCCATAAACACATAATTTATATACCAGATTCAATAAAAACTATAGTTCCTAGACATAAATATCCCATAATTACATAAATTAAATCAAAAATTTCATTACACACATCCACAAGAACTTTTAGGTTTAGATATGTAGAGAATCTAGAAAAAACACAAACTAATAAATCCCATGTTCTTTCTCAACTAAAGGGTATTTTTCCACTTAATAAAATACTTAATCCATTGAAATTGTTCAACATATCCCACAAAGTATACACAAAATATATATTTTTATACATATCATGTGTAAAAATTTTATTTATAACATGGGGAAATGGAAAAAAAGAAGTGGTGATCTAAAACTCTTAGTATGGGAAAACATACAACTGATGAAATCATTGAATAAAATTGACATGAATATTATAGCAAGAATAAGTAATCCTAATAATTACATTATCAAATGAAACCTATAGAATAATATATCCATTAATATAAATAAAAATAAATAGATTTTAAGGAGAAAAATAACTAGTTCCTTAATAATGAAATACATAATTTCGAACAACAAATTTCATACCATAAGCCAAGACATCATTATCTTAGACATCATGATCTTAATATCAAGGAAATATCTTATTTTGGGCATTAATACACCGAAATATAAAATCATGAACCTACCAATGTATCTACGGGAAATATAACTCTGATCTCCATCTACCACAATTTTTGGTTCAATGGATTCATCATATGAGATATTGTGTAAACAATACATAATAACCTTTTCCAATAATAATCTATAATGGAATAAAAATATAAAAAACACCAATACTTTTACCCATGTTAAAAAATGGATAACATGATCATAACCCATCCATAGAAAAAATGTGGATGGTTAAACAATACATAGTGAACATGCCAATAATCATTTGTATTTTAATAACAGCATACAGAAAACCAATATTTTTCCCATGTTAATAAAAGAGATAACATGATAATAACCCATTTGTATAAAGAAGGTGGATGGTAAAAAATATATATTCAACTTTCTAATAATCATCCAAATTGGTATAAAAACATAAAAAATGCCAATAATTTTCCCCATGTCAATTTGAATAACATTTGTTCTCGGTGAACTTCACCCAATCTAAATTATATAAAATGTGATGTTCACACTATAAAGAGAAATTATTATATGAATAATTTAATACTTCAATATAATTATCATAATCCATCTAGAGAAAGAATGTATATGTTTGTAAAAAAACATAACCCAAATGTAACAAAGAAAACATACATGGATGTTGACATAAATGAAAAATATCATTGAAAAATAATTCTTGAAAGATACCACCAAAGAAGGGATCGATAATTGTATTGTTTAGTATAATGAGTTAAATCACCTGAAGGATAAATATATATTATAGTATAAATAGTATACACAAACACTATTATGGTAAATAATTTTAAAAATTAAAAGGTAAATGGAAGTCAAAACTTAAATGATATTTCATATTTTTTAACAATGATTTGGAAGTTGAAGTTACAAGTCACTTCCAAAATTATTTTTCAAAATGAGAAGTGAAAAATATTTGAAAATTGTTAATTTTTAAAACAATATTTAATAATATGGTCTTATAAATATATAATTTATATATTAGAGAAATTTGGATAGGAAGACAAATCCTATGAAAGTGATAGAAAAAACCCATTTTAATATTTTTAAAAATACCTTTATTCAAAATTCACATTGTAATCAGAGTAACAAAAAATTATTTTGTGTAAAAGTATATTTTTCCCCATAGAGTTATATAAATTACCATACAGGGTGGGAGTACCTAGTCATGTAAGAAATAATTTCATAGTGAAACAATATAACTCAAAGAAAGGATATTTGACTTATCAATATCCTTTATGTGAAACATACTCCTTAAAGTAAGAAATATTCCAAAAAAGGAGTATTACATGGTAAAAATTTCAATAAATAGAAAATAAATATAATACCAAATAATATGATCAATTGGTATAATTTACCTAACTTTTTTTTTCCAAGAGTATGATCATAACTCAACAAATGAAAATTGAGTTATAAGAAATACTTATAATCAAGGTAATAATTGAATAAAATCCATTTGATAAAAATTAACTGATATAGATTAGTATTTACCATGAATAAAAAAATATATAGTAAATGCAAATTCATGAGAAGTTATTATACATTTCATAGGAAAATATGGTTCATAATATAAACATGTATCAAGGAATTAAATTCTGAGATAAAGAACCCTTGCAACTTTAATAACATTTTAATCAAAACCCATTAAAAGAGAGGGATTTTAGTTAAAATTAAAATACCATGATTATAATATAATTAATGTTATTTTATCTAAAATAGTAATTATATAAACCACATAAATAAATTTTGGAATATAATACCAAATACTTCACAAATATGATAATTTGAGATGAAAACCCTTACCTTGTTTTGTATTCATTTTCTGCATGTTCCTAACTTCCTTAAAATCAAATTAATTTTATTAGATAATTTCTATATAACCATATTATTATATATATAATTTAATACGAACCATATATTATCATATGATAATTTTTTATTGTATAGTTTTGTCTTATGTTTTTATGAAAATTATATCAGTTTCAACTTATTTTGGTAATTCTAGCATTCAATGTCGATATTTTAATAATAAGTTAAATAATTAATGTAATATTCTAGAACAAAAAAAAACATTGAATTTATTATTAAATTATAAAAATATTATTATTTAAGTTCCCATATTCATCTATGATATATTTTTATAACATTATTCAAGTAGGTGGTTAAACCAACCTAAACATTAACATGGTATATCTCAATGGGTGAGTATGGACAAGGAAGTTTATAATATAATTATATTAGAATATTAATTATATTATTAATTTTTTTATTCTGATATATTATATTTTATTTTGTTGGATAAATAATGAAAATCAAGATGAAAAAAACATTACTTCATGGTGGTGGTAGTGCGAACAAAACATGGTTAACATTATTTTGTTTTTTTATATAGATAGAAATGAATTTTTGAAGGTTTTACCATTAATATAATAAAAATTAATAATGATAATGATACCAAGGTTATGATATTACTATGTTAAGGATAATTTTGGAATAGAAAATTAAGAATAAAATGTTAAGCATTATGTAATACGCACTTTGGTACCTTGAACTTTCACTTAAAAGTATCATTGAAAATTAATGGATTAGGATAACTAATTTAGATAATTTTATTATTTAATTTAGAGTGGATTCTAGGAGGTACTTTTTAAGAGTTTCAGGAATGAATTAAAAGGATTTTTTGTGTCATGAAGGGGTGGAATTGTTCCATTTTATAAGTGAAGTAAAGCGTATTTTTAAGATCACCCCTTAATTTTCAATAATATCATTACACTATTAAAGGGTAAAAGACTAAAATTGTTATAAATAATTTACATTGGGGTGATACTGGGTTTATAAATCCTCAACCAAGTATTTAAACACATTTTTTAAACTTTTTGGAAGTTAATTTTTGTCAGGTTTTTATTTTTAACTTTTTTTTTGTTTTTACATTGCAACTAGTTTTTAAATTAAGTAATTTATGTTTTACTAAAAATATAAAATAACCAATATTACCTAATTTTGGTGTGATGAAAAAAAATTTAATCTTAATTTAATATAATTCAATTTTTAAATAAGAGGAAACTAGATTTTAAATTAAAAAAATTTATATATAGAAAAACATTTTTTTGTTAAAAAATGGTGTTTTAACCATTATGTGTTCTTAATATCAATTAGAAATGGTTAAAATTAAATGTGTGTTAATATAATTATATATGTGATTAAACATAATATTATATTCATAATTTAAAATATATTATTTTAATTGATTTTATTAGATTAAAAAATTCTTTGAAAATAATAGTTTTACTATTTTTATGGTCATTAACTTTAAGCTTAATAATTATAATTTAAGCCAAAAATTGAAATTGAACTTATTAAATAACACATTTTGATATAAAATATGAAATAAATTATGATATAATTAATTTATTTAAGTGATGAAAATTAATTTTCAATATATGAAAATAAAAATAGTTTTTTTATAGTAAAATATTACTTAAGTTTTCAAAACTATATACACGGGTTTTATAAATACAACATAGTAATTTTAAATGATTTATTTTACATATATATATATATTATATAAAATATTTTTAAAAAATTCGAGTCATTATTTTATTATGGTAATATCATAAAAGTGATATTTTTTTAGTAAAATCAGTGTTTTCACTATTCACCTTAAAACCAATTATTTCATAAATGTAGAAAAAAATATCTTAAGATAATATTGTTTTTATAAATCCAAATAATGGTGTTAATATTTTAAAAAATAAAACATTAATGTTTATGAATTATATTTTGAGTAAATTCATAAAATATAATGAAAAACCATTTTTATTTAAATATTAACTATTATTATTCTTATTTTTTATCATTTACCAACTAAATTAGATTTAAAAAAGTATTAATATATAAAAAATTATTGTCATTAATCAAAAATTTCTTTAAATAGAAATATATATCTGATAAAAAGGAAAATATTTAGAAAAATACATTTCTAGATAATAAATGATATTTTTAGTCTTTTTAGGTAAAATAATTGAATTTAATTCATATTAAAAGCAAAAATTATTTTATTTATAAAAATATTTCATAAATAAGGTAATCTTATTCATTACTGCTAATTCAATGGCCAGGTTTTTGGCAGTCAATCTTAATATTTAAATTTTTATCTAAATTTATCACAATTTCCTTTTAATTCTATGTTGCATGTGGCGAAAGCTATCGATCACATTGAATTATTTGATGGTAATATATATTAAAATATTGGAGTGTTATAAAATACATGAGTGAAGAAGCCATGTTAGAACCTTAAAAAAATGGTTTCCCTATGGATCATGACATGGGTTTAACAGCCTTCCTAGTGCGATCTAGTCGACAACACGCCTGGGCTAGTGTGGACATGTCATGATATCACACCCCAAGTCCAACATCAAGCATGTGGGAGTTATATTAATGGATTATAATTCCTATGTTTTATCCCTTGTCACATGGAATTTTTATATTGAGGTAGAAGTGATCCCCTTGGTGAATAGTGATCCCTACAGAAGAACAAATTCATGAGATAGGGGAAAAATGGACAATATTGTGATATAGGGTCCATGGATAAAACCTACATCTAATATCATAGGTTTCGAAAATTTGATCTTTAGGGAATGTAATAAGGGGGATATTGTTATAACCTTAAAAATAGTTCTTTCCCTATGGATAGTGACATGGGATTAACACCCCTGCTGATGCAATCTGGACGACACCTCAACTGTGTCTTGTGATGCCATGTCATGGTGTCACACCCCAAGTATCACATCAGTTGTGGGATAATTTTAGGAACATATTATAAGTCCTATGTGTTCTTTTCCTATCACTTACCACAAAGGTGATCACTACGAACTCACTCTAAAAAGGCCTTATGATAAGGGGAGAACACATATGACTATAATCCATGCCTAGAACTCCCCCACACCTGATTTGGGACTTGGGGTGTGACACCATAAAATGGACTCACTAGAAAATGGCATGGTTTCAGCTAGATCGCATTAGCAGGGATATTAATCTAATGTCATGATCCCTAGGGAAATAACTATTTTAAGGGTCTAACAATTCCCCCTCAGTGCATTACCTAAAGATCAAAGTTACCAATCCATTTAATACCAAATTCAGGGTTCATCCATGGACCCTTTATCACAATATTGTCTCTTTAGATCACTACCTCAAAGATTTATTCTTCAGTAGGTCTCACTATACATTGGGGGGATCACTGCCACCTCACTCTGAAAAGGACCTGTGTTTTGGGGGAGAACACATAGGACTTATAATACATACCTATTACTCCCCAAAATCAATGCGAGACTTAGGGTGGGACCATGATGTGAAATCATTGGTCATAAGTGTGGTGTCGACCAGATTTCACCAGCATGGATGTTAAGACCATGTCATGCTCCATAGAGAACACACTATTTTTAAGGTTTTAATAGGCCTGTATATCGGGTATACAGATTTATAGAGATAGATCTAAGAGGCTAATTGAATTTATTTAAAACACATATATTAGAAGAATGATAAAAAGGTTTAACATGTAGAACTCTAAAAAAGGGATCTTTACTAGTATTACATGGCACAAATCTTAGAAAGATTCAAGATACTACTAAAGATTTAGAAAGGATGGTAAAAATTCCTTATATGTCTTTTATAGGATCTATCATGTATTTAGTATTATGTAATTGAACTTATTTTTCATATTCTCTTAAAATAACAAGTAGGTATCAATCTAATCCTGATGAGAATCACTAGATTACAATAAAGAACATCCTTAAGTGCTTGAGAAGAACTAAGGATATTTTTATGGTCTTTAGAGGAGAGAATGACCTCTATGTAAGGGTTTACCTTGATCATAGTTTTCAATATGATAAATATGGCATGAGATTTAAATCTGGTATCATGTATTGTTTGAAAATTGGATGTATTAGTTGTAATAGTTCCAAAAATATCATCGTAGCAGAATAAAAAATAGTGGGACTATAGGTCACTTCATTAGACACTATAAAAGAATATGTTTAGATCAATAAGTTCATTTTTGATCTTGGGGTAGTTTCTAGCATTTAGGGAGAAATTAATATTTACTATGATAATAATAAATCCATTGGTCAATATTAAGAACCTAGGTATCACTAAAGGACTAAACACATCCTTTCTAATTAACATATTATATGATACACTTTTGAGAGAGGAGATGTTAGGATCTGTTGGGAAGCTAAATAAGACAATGTAATGGATTCGTTGATGAAACCACTATCACAATAAAAATATGAGGGTCATGTTGAATCTATTATTATAAGAAAATTGAGATATTGGTTGTAATAATTTTATAATTTATCACAATTTTATAATAAAGTAAATATTTATTTATCATTCATTTATGTGTGTTACAATTTATATTGCATGAATATCAGGATAATAATAGAACCTCAAATTATTACTTTGACTTGTACCTAATTGATGATCATCACAAAGTATTTTCTCTTATTATGATATGTTAAAATCAACATGAGTAGTGGAATCATGAGATAATAAGTGGAGAATTATTATTTTTATTGACTTTCTAAAGTATATGTCATGAATTCCATATATTCATCGATATACTTTGGGGTACATGTTTATTATGAGTCCTTTTGTACTCAAGTATGGAGATATAATTAACATGATAAATTTTACACTTTAGAACATTTATTACACAATCCTTAAATATTATCTAATTCAGGGGTGTTTGGGTAGGTTTTTGACCATGTCGTTAGTTAGAGATTAACCAAGATTGGATTTTCCCGCTTGTCTGATAAAAAAATAAATATGGACCTTGATTGAATAAAAATGATGAAATTTATTACTATTATTAGTTGACAGACATTATATGTTCTCAAATACTTGGATGAGAGACATTTAATACGACCATATACTATATGAATGACATGTGATGTATTCATAGACCATGTATTCCCTTTTTAGGGAATCAAAAAAGGATGAGATGAACTATTGTAGATTAACATTATTCCATGCACAACAATCATTTGATTTCATGGAAAAAGGTATCATATATGTATACATATGATGTATATGGAACATATTCTAGTGGACATTTTCATTTTAATTTATGATTATATTTAATAAAGATCTCACCAAACACCTTAGTAACTTGAGTATAATTAATGTTTTTCCAGAGGCCACTCTTTCCTTACAATTATGAAATTAGTATTTCATATTCATTTTCAACACTACTGAGGCTCTTAGAGTCACACAATTAGGAGTTTGGATAATGATTAAGTTATGTAAAATGTGTTTGTTTTAAAATGAAGATAGTTTTATGAGATGTATCCAAAATAGTTTTGTATGGATTCATAAAGAGTTTTGAAATTTTGTATAAAGTTCTTCTAGAATTTTAGTACAAATGAGACATTGTTGTAAATTAACTAAAAGGTTGTATTGTTTTTTATGACATTACATATATCATAACCGGTAATATTCATGTGATACATATCACATGTTATAATATGATCATATCATAATAAGAATTTGACACTTCTATCTACCACAATCATAGAGTAAAATATGGTTTACAATGTGGGATGGAAAAGATATAAGTTCATTGAGATTTCCTGAGCATAACATGCATATATTTTACATCATTTTCATAATTTAAATAGTATATCTTGAAAATAAAAACATAATACCAAGACCTAAAAGTTTAGTGTATTTGGATATTAGCTACATAATTTTCATATTGCACATTATTTCTTCAACATCATCCATAAAATAATCCTAAAATAAATTCCTCTTAATAATATTATTGGATGTAATTTCCTAGGAAAAAAAGAAACATAACGAGTGATCTCAAGTGGTCAATAAGGGAAAAAATTATCAACAAGTCATAAATAATTAGATCATAAACATGTGAGAAAAAAGGAACATGGGAGAAATATATGATTAAAAATAACTTGAAATCATAAGAGTTATCCATAAGGTATGAAAGAAGGGATTATTACCTCAAAATTATCATCATATAATCATACCATATACCATAGAATACGAATGTGTAAACATGATATGATAACAATGAGTCATGAATCATAATATATTCATGTGGAATAAACACAAGAAAAGGTAAACTATAACTTTATGAATATATATAAGCATATCCAGGTTCAAATACAGATTAGTGAACATAATTATATGAAATGAGTCCCACAAAAATATTTTTTAGTATATCAATTAGGCCCACTCATAGAGTTGTGAACATAACTAAATGAAATTAGGTCCATGCATAGGGTTGTGAATATAGATAAATTCAATTAGCTCCACACATAGAGTTCTAAGCCTATTAATTAGGTCTAATCGTAGAGTTGTGAATATAGATAAACATAATTAGGTTTATGTATAGAGTTTTGAATATAACTAAATGCAATTAGGTCCATGTATAGAGCTGTGAACATATCAATTAGTTATATGCATAGAGTTATTGTTAGAGTTAGTTTCCCAGAACCAACTACTATGTAATTTTGATTACTTTCATATTAAAAGCATTTAATATTAATAAATATCTCATCACATGATGATTAAACTTCTATTTGACATTTAATGTAATAATTTCCTTATATTATCTATCACATTGAATGATCATAACAGTTCCCTACTATGATGGGAACTTAGAAGTGTTATAATGATATTATTAAATACATATTCTGTGGACATACATAATTATCTAAAAAGACATAGATGGCATAGGATATCATGAGTATAGGGATCCTAAGAAATTAAGACTTCTTCTCATGAATTTTTCCATTGGAAATCTCCAAGAGAGGAGTTTACGAGAACTAACTCGTCAATAATAATTGCAAATGTTTTATATGTGATTGGGTAATACTATTTGAAAATGTGTGTATTGGTCTTTAGACTTAATATTATTATTAATGTATATCATGAGTCACACAATTTTATGTAATGAAAAAATATATGACAATGTATTCTCATAGCAAGGTAGGATACATTAGGTGCATCACAAATGATATGAAATTAATGAATAATCTAAGAAGATATTTTACTCTTCCAAATTAATGAAAGTATATATATATGATCCTTTGATTTGAATGGAACTATATGATAAATCCATGGCCATGATAGTATATATTGATGTGTTCATTTTAGGAAATTCAAAGAAAGATATATCAGACATATAGGTTGACGACACATGCTATGAAACATGCATGATAAGACATTGAGATAAAGAAATTATATTATATAGTGAGTGTTCATAAGAGGTAGTCATAGATATGAATTATACTTATCTATTTAAGGTCCATGATGTGTTTCTAGATACTACTATTGGTCTATGAGTTTGACTCACTACCATTAAGATGAGGGCCTATAGGGTCACACACAAAGTGTATCAACAAATTACTACAATTTAGATGAATTGGAGTACAAGACAAGGTGGGCCCCATGTGCAAGAACTAATGGACACCAAAGTAAACAATCACAAGTAAATTAATTAAATTATATTATTCTTGTTTATAATAATGAAAATTGATTTTATTTATCTAGGCATTCATATTAATTATAAAATGTAAATTTGATAAAGTTTTTATTTTTTGAATAAAAACAACTTGTTCAAGGTACATTACATATTTATGGGGAGAATGGGTCGATTTAATGGATCATGGTTTATCACATGACATTTAATAATGTCACCAATGAGTGGTGAAATATTATTGAAATGTATGACATGTTTACTTAGCTATTCATGTCATTTTGTGACAGTTTAATATGATTAACTTATCCAAGGAATTGAGTGTAATTTTGGAAGGTTAAACATAACTATTTAATAAAATTTATGAGCCATGAATAATGAGAGTGTCCATTTTAATGAATTTGGAGTTATAAAATCCTCTTATCCCCTCTATAAAGATTCAAGATAGAAATGATCAATAAGGGATTAATCTAAGTCCATGGATAAATTGCATAATCTTTTGTTGATCGTACGAGCATCGTAAGGCCTTTGATATTTTTTTCTAGCACCTGAGAATTGAAGAAATAAATATATGAAGTTATTTTAAATTATTTTATGATCTGGAGGGTATCTATTTTGGTGTCTTTGAGCTATAAATATCTATAGAAGAGAAGATATCACTGATATCACATCCTTACACCAAGGTACCATTTTGATTTTGTTTTAATAGTTTAATTGAATTTCACATGATCCTTGGAATTAATCATGTATTTTTAAGTATTTTATGCTATATTTAATGTTAATAATAAAAAATCATCTATTTTCTTGATTTTTCTTCATACCCATCTTCTTCAGTTGTGAAAATATAAATTAGGTCCACACATAGAGTTATGAACATGTCAATTAGCTGCTTGAATAACATCATTATCAAATGATATTCAAAGATTCACCCAATGAATTTTAGGTTATATAGAAACCACCCATAACATAATAAAATAATATATATATGCTTTACATATGAAACTAATCATGCATTATATCATAAAACCCAATGGAATGAAAATGACTTACACAAAATTATAAAATCATATCACATAAAATGGAATCAATAATTGGATCAGATGATACCTCAAATTGAATATCATAAAGAAAATATATCAAAAGAAAATTTAGAGGATCATTTAAGAAACATAACTCCATAGGATATAGATCTTTTTTAACACCCCAAGATTTCATAGTACGTTATTTCTTCAAAGTAATTCAATAACTTGCACTACAGGTAACACCGAGTTCAAGCGCACAACAACTTACCAAACTAGTCGTTCAAAAGCGGTTATGAGTAATATTAGCCAAATTTTGAACTTTATATAATACTTATAATTTTGGAATCCATATTATGAGTTTCTTAGACATAATTTAAGAATAAATTCATTTTTTCAGATAAAAGAAGTATTTTTCAAAAAATGAAATTTATCACCTTTTATTGGCGAACCCTTTTTAAATCAAATATTTGAAACTTTTTTATATTCAATTTGAAAAAATAATATTCTTCTTTAGAATCAGGACATAATAATTTAGTTTCAATAAATTTTTGGTTTTTTCTAAAAACTTTCATATTTGGGTGAATAGTGAAAAATTCTATATTTTAAGTGAAAAAAACTTTTTTAATCAAAATAATTTATACTGTTCAATTATACATTTTAATGGTTTGGAAGTATAAATAGATTATATTTTTAACATTTAATCCAATGTTATTCATTGGAAATAATTTCACTTTGAAATTGAACATAAACAAGTATCAATCTTTTGTTAGTTACTATTTCTTAAAAACACGCTTTTTGGTTTTGACAAAGAGAATTAATATTAAATTAATAAATGCAACTTCTTTGTTTTGAATTTGGTAAAATAGACTTAATTTTTGAATTTAGAATATCAAAATCAGATTAGGGTTAAATTTTGGTATTTTTTTGAAAACATTCAATTTTTGATGAATAGTGAAAAACACTAAATTATTGGTTAAAACCAACTTTTTATTTAAATAATAATTTATTTTATTTTAAATTTATTTTAGGTCAAAATAGATACATAATAACTATATAATTTAAATATAATTCATTGGATTCATTTTAGAATAATTTTAGATATATAAAAATTTTATTGAACTTTTTACCATCTTTTACCCACCTCCTAGGAGCATTTTCAAATTTGCATAAAACTTAATTTTACCGCTTCTGTGAGTTGAATTTCAAAAATACAAGAGAAACGATTAATATCAGTAAGTAAAATGTGGTTAAATAAGATGAAAATAATTTTTGGTGAATAGTAACGTTTTACTTTTGTTTACCACAATTAAAACTAAATTGGGTAATTAAGGGTAAAAATGATATTATTATTACCCTAACACATGTCATAATTCTATTGGATAAGTATAATTCGACCAAAAACAACCTTAGGAATAAAATATTAACCTCTTTGGTCTACTTGGATTAAATTAGGACATTTATTATTATTTAATTTAAAGAAGAGTTAAAAGTATTAAATTCAAGTTTTCATAACTAAAACATTTTAAATATAGGGTTATATATAATATAAATTCGACTATAAATATTCATTAGAAATATAAAAAGAGTTCCTACATAAATGTATTTTATTTATAATTTTTAGAAATTAAATAATTAAATTTATTTATGACACAATGATGATGTAGTAATTACCTTATTAATAAAAGATTAAAATAATTGATATTATAAATACCCAAATAAATTTAATTTGAGACTTATGATGAATTAAAATAATTTTATAGGTTAAAATGACATGTTAGGGTCGATTCAAGCAATTTTTTTTCCAAGTAATCATGCTGTTATGATTTTAACAAAAAAACAAATACCAAATAGTGTCAAAATTGACATAAAATAGTTTTTAAAACAAATATTATATTATTAATTGATACAATAGTCCTAAAAAATCTAAGGTTCAGCCAAAAGACTTATATAATAATATATATAAAATTAATGAACCAATTGGGGTTCTATTGGCATTTTATAGTAAGTTTATTAACCATATAATATAAAAATACAAAGAGACATAGTAAATGTCAAACTATTTAACTAAGAGTTAAATCTAAAAGTTAAGGTTAATATGGTGACCTAAACCTATCTAAAACCTATTGGTTGATTGGTTTTTGACCCATACAAACATTATCATTTAAATAATTCATTTTGGATCCATTATAAACCGAAAATGAATTTATTATAAAATAATATTTTAAGTTTTTCCTAAGGTGCCCCTCAACCCTCTTATAAAAGGGAAATCCCCCTTCTCTCAAGTTCACACCTCCAAAGCCAGTTGGCTCATCCAAACCCTGACAAAATATCCTCCCAACTATCCTACCTTCATCCTAGAGGACTTCCTTTGTTTATAAAGCCAACCTAAGGATCCGTTTTGATCAAATCAAAAGGAAGAACTCGAAGAAGAGGTAATGATTTCACCACCCTCTTTCAAGTTCTCTTATGCATCCACTTACTCTTTCTTTATTGTTTCAATTATAAAATAATAATTCCAGTATATTATATATAATTTGATTTTATTATAAATATGGAACAACTATATTCATTATTCTATCCATCTTATGAATGATAATGTCACCATGCGTGCGTACGTACGGCTTACCATTTGCACGTCATGGTGTAATTTTTTATTCAAGACTATGTTATTTGGATGGATATAATGATGAGTAATATTTATATAAATAATGAAAAAAACATGATAATGTCTCTGTAAAATTAATATACCATCCAATTATACACTTTTAAGGAAATGATATTGTTGCTCAGGCATACGTATAGATTACCGTCTCCACGACGCGATGAGATTCATTTCCACATTCACCATTTATCGACGATTATAAAAATATATATTACTAATAAGTATGTAATATATGAAATAATAATTCTATTGGAGATATATATATATATATATATTTACTTACATATATCTTATTCACTTAGTTCCGTTCAATACGATATGAAAACGAAAACAATGTTTATGCGTATGTACGGACTACCATCTCCATAAACAGTGCCTTTCATTTCATATATATGTCTATTATATATATTTATATTCTAAATATATATGATATATAAATCATGTTTTATATTATGTAAGTATTTAAATCTTGATATAAGTGATACAATCAAGAGTAACAAGTTAAAACACATACGATAAAGAATTAGATTATTACCTGAAATGTTAATTTAACATGGAAATTATTATTAAATGGGTAGTATAAAGTCATAAATGAATCATGTATGATATCATAAATATTAATATGGTTCTGGTATAATTTAATAACATACTAAAATCTTTATACAGGAGGTTAAACTTACCCTCGACTTAAGGAATGTGCAAGGTAAGGGTTAATTCCTCAATCTCATTAATATCCGAGATTGTTTATGTGTAAGTATTTACTGGGACATTTTTATCATCCATGTACATTTTTCATAAAAATGATTTCAAAATGAATATTTTAAGGATTTTTGAAAGGTACTCTTTATCAAGATCATAATTTTAAATGTTTTAAAGATTTATATTTGTAAATCTTTTTAATTAATTTCCATGTTCTCAAAATGATTTTAAGGATTTATTTATATGGACATGAATGTTTTGAAATGATAATTCTTTTCAAAAGTTTCAAAGTGATATGGGACACTTTGATTCAATTATCTATTTTAAATTACTTCCTTTATAAATGTGTGACTTTTAAATGATTTTACAAAAAGGATATTTCTCTTAAAAAGTTTTACTCATCATTTTCAACTATGTCAGCATCTTTACTGGATATTATTTTTGATTGAGGTTGATTTATTATAATACAATATTCCATATTGTATTGAATGAGTTATGATATGTTTGATTGTGGATGTTCCATTTCTATACCATTCATGGTTTATGGTTAATGTATTGACATTTCTTATGCTAGTTTTAATACAAATTTTTATGTTATGTTTCAACTTTTTCATATGAGGAATGCAATGGACTTAGTAAGTGACGGTTGGAGCCCGCTATAGCTCCTCGATGCATCTTTAGGTCTTATGAGACAAACTAGTGTCTTGGCACAAGGCCTTGACAAAAATTTTATTTGTAGTCTTGGAATAAGGCCTTGACTATGTGGTAATGATGTCCAGTGTTAGACATTCCCTCATTATGAAATTAGTTATTACATGTGATTATTCGACTAATAGAATATCCATGTGCATGTATATATGGTAATGTTTGATTTATTTTTTCCATATTATGTTCAAGTTTATGTTTAAAAAGACTATTGTTTTTATCACACATCTTTCCTTAAAAGATTATAGCTTTTGCTAAATTATTTACCCTTACTGGGCATCTGAGCTCACCCATTTCTTACGTTTTATTTTCCCAAGATTCTGAGAAGTGTATTATGATTGATATGCAGGGTTAAGCTAAAGGGAATAATGGAGTTCTCAAAGAACTATCTATGTTGTGTTTTATGTTTGAAATTGTAATGTAAAGTTAATGTATGTAATCTATTTTCCAAGACTGCTAAACTGATCAGTCCTTCGGGACTTGATTCCTTGTAATCATGCCAATGTATTAAAATAATGCACCGACTCTGGGTAACTGGGGTCGGGGTGTTACATATTATATATATAAAGATTAAACTAAAGTGAAAATCAAAAAGGATTTTTAATAAAACATTCTTAATATTGTTGTAAAAAGATAAAGTTGTAAGTCACTTTAGAAATAGTGAAAATAATTCTTTTAAAAAAATTATTTTAAAACAAACCTCTAATAATAGAACCATGAAATGAAATAAAGGTTAAATAATTAATATATATTGAAAGATAAAAAATGTACAAAAATTAAAATAAATTCCTTTTAAGCATTTTATACATTTTAAAGAAAATTCACATCTATGAAAGAGTTAGATAAGAAACGTATGAAGGGTACGAAATTTAATAAATGTTTATTTTAAAAAATAATTAAATAAAAGATTATAATAAAAAATTATATTGACATGGAGGAGAAGGATTTAATAGAGGATGTAAATTATTCTTTACAACATCATATTTTTATGAAGAAATAAATCTGTCAAGGAAGAATATATTGATATAAAAATTTAATTTCATTATATTAAAAGAGAAAATAAAATATGAAATAGTGAAATAAAAAAAAATATTAGAACTCATAAGATCATAGTCTGAGAATAGAGATTACGACTCAAAGAATAAATATTGAGTAAAGAAAAACCCTTATACCTTTGGTAAATTTTGAATTAAATGACTTTGAAAAATATAACATGAAATGGAACATTAAATAAAATTAATAAAAAATAAAATTATAATAAAATATTTCAAATAAATATTATATATTCCATATAAATTAAAATAGGTGCATAATATGAAATGTGCCTCAAATAAGAGAATTTGTGATGAAAAACCCTTACCTTAGACTTCCGCTTAGTTAGACATGCTATAACAACATATTTAATCAATTTAGGTATATTGTTAATCTATAATAGAATAATATTTAGTTTTATTTTACTCTATACCACTCATTAATAATTTCTCATTGCCAATTTATTAATCATTATTTGTTAAAATTAATATTCAAGTGTTAATTATCTCGATTTTCTATGGTAACTTTGGTATAGAGGTTCTAGTACTTGACACTTTATTATGATTTAATCACATCAATAATGTCTATGGTGGTCACATATGTGTGTTATATATATATTTTTAATTCTACTGTACATTTTATGGATGTCATATTGGCGCTTCTTCGAGTGAGGTTAAAATATCATTTTTTGTGAATTATAATTCATTAAAAAGAATTGATCTTATTAATGAATATATGTATATTTTTTTATTCAAAAATTATGATAACATATTAAATTAATAAATATTATATTATATTTTCAATATTAAGGTTTTCATAATCATTCAGGATAAAACTATTATATCGATAATTATGTAAATAGTAGAACTAGCCCAAAGAAGAATGTGTCATAATGAATGAATGAATAAGAACATGTTATTATGCAGCTATAATATAAAATTTATAAAAATAATGTTATTTAAGTCATAAATAATATTTATGTGTAGAGTGATTAGAAGGATAAAAAAATGACCTGGCAAAGGATAATTCTAATATTGAATACTTGAATATTCTCTTAAAGGGCCTCTTGAAAATGTAAGATTAAGTATTCCTTATTATGACCAAAGGTTAATAAATGTGAGGTAGAATTAATATGGGGATAATTTATATAGTTATTAAAGAGTAAAAAATATTAAATGTGTGGGTTGAGGTGGGTGGAGTATGGGTCATTTTAAAGGTGATCTTGAGTGACATTTTCAAAAACACACATTCCTTAATGAATAAAAAATGTAATTTCTCATGGAAAGTGGATCCAAAGTGAAAAAATAATTGGGATGAGATACTTTAAGGTAAATAATTTCCTTATCCACTCATTCATAGAATTTTGTTTTGTGATATTTTAGGACATTATTCCTTAATTTAACCCTTTAACTTTATTTTACCTTTACCATGGTAACTTAATTTCTACCTTCATGATATATTTTTATGCTTAAAAAAAATTAACTTATTAAATAATTTGGAAATTCATATTAAAAATATTAAATCTTGTATCCAATTTCAAAGATTGATAAAAAGTAATTTTAATATAAGAACACATAAACATAACAGATAATGTTTTTGAAAATTCATATTTAAGCATAAAAATGAATTTAGTATTATTCAATACTAAATAATAATCATTAGATGAATCTTAATTTTTTAAATATTTATAAACAATAAATTTCATTAATATAATTATTTAATTGAGATGATTTATTTTACTAATATAAATAAACACAACATATATAAAAACAATTCATTGAAAAATATGTCTTTTTAACATTAAATGATTTTATCATTATTTATAACTAATTAATAATAAATTAATGACTTTTTATTCATTTTATACATATAAAATACATTTAATTAAATTTCATACTTCAAATATTAGAATATTAACTTTTAAATAAAAACATATAATATATAACAAAAATAATATTTTTAAATAAAACATTTTTCAGCCATGAATAATTAAATAATTGTTCTTCATGGTTACATAATTATTTTAAAAAAGTTATTAATTTATTTTACCAATAACTATTTTAATTTTAATTTATTAATATCATTCTTGAAAAGTAGTAAATTTAATAAAAATATGAAATTTGTAAAAAAAATTCTTTAGAATCAATATTAATTTTCCAAGTAAATTTGTTTATTTTAATTCTATTCTAAAATCATTTATTTTATTTAAAATAAACTATTTACAATGAAAATTTATATTTTCAATATATAAATAAATTTTTTATATATTGTTTATATATCGGTAATTATAAACTAGTAAGATGTTTACTAGTATTATACGCAATGACTATATACCCTTTAATAATGATCATATAATGGATATATTACCCCCATTACATGCTTTAAATTCATTCCATTATAACTTCATAAATAAAACTTCTCATTCTTATAGTTTTTATTTTATATTATAATTCATTCTTTCTCCTATCATGATGTTCTTTCTCATTGTAGGTTTAGTTTTACTAATAGTGATCCTCAAGGGTGATAATGATCCTAGAGAATTCCTGGTTATAAGGATATTATTCTTTTCTATTTATTTTCCCATTTTAATGTATGCACTTTCATGCGATGTAATAACATATGGTATATAATAGTCTATTGTATGGAATACTTGGTATCATATATTTTTATTTAATTTTTCATTAAGATTGAATAAATTGTTTTCATTTTGATTAATATATTTTATGATTTATTTTTATTCAAGTTTATATTCATTATAATTAATAAAACTAGTATATTATAGAAAGAAAATTCGTACATAAATCTATGATGTTATATGTATGGTCACTACTATGTTTTCCTACATGGATACTTTGGTTATAAATCAATGGGATTGATTCATTTATGGAAACCTATACATTCAATGAGGTGTTCAATAGATAATCACTTCACAGGTCATGTCTTATTGTAAAGCATGATTAATTCCATGATATGGTTATTGATTCTCTAATCATATTCATTTAATGAAGAAGGTTTGTATAATATATGAGATCCCTCCCATTGTGTGTGTGCTATGCATGCAAGCCATTATGTTACAAGAAAGATCTTGTGTGTTGGATTTGTTGAAAATTTGGTTGAAGTGTAAATATTCATGACCTGGTGATTTGAGGATGTTCATTATATATCTGAAGAATAGGTGCATATGAAAGTACTTATAGAAAAACTCAAAGAGGGACATTGATATATTTGTATATCAAGGACCTAGTTGGCGACTCGAGTAGTGTATTTCATATATTGAAGTTATGGAATGGACCAGGAAAAATAATTTAAGAAATAATAGGAACAAAATATGAATAGATGATGGTGTGATTTTAAAAATCATTGTATCTACTACGAAGATCCATAATGTAAGTTATGGTGATATCAGAAGGTAAGCTTTGAATATATACACCAAAATTGGTTCTAAAATGATTAAAGATCTTGATTTATATGTAAATTCAATAAATTTAACTAAATAATTCCTAAATATTTAAAGTTAATATATTTGGCTAATGAAATCATCAATATGAAATATGGGATTATTTTCCATTTGTTTTCAAAAACTTTCAGTGCTAAACTTTTGAAAACATTTCTTTTGGATGTCTGAAGAAAAAGAAATCATTTTGGTGAAAGTTTAGATGAGTTTAGTGAAGTTTCATCAAGGATTAAAAGTGAAGGAAATATTTCTATGTATTCAAATACATGACTCATATAGTCAACCATTCTTCCCATATAGTCATGTACATAGCAAATCAATGGGATTTTGTAGAATACTGTTCTGTAAAGGATTTCATTTGACCATGAAGTTATATACGCGGGTGGAATGTAAGTACATAGTCAGAAGAAGAATAATTTTTGAAATATCATGAAGGTATTGTACAACATTGAAACATATAATTTTGATCAAATACACAGTTATGTTCAAAATATTCAATTGAGTACACGATTTCAGAACAAAGTTTTGTTGATCAACCACAAAGTCAAGTACATGGTATGTGGAGGGATTGTGTGGTCATAAGGTGAAATTTTTTGAGTGTTTAAAAATGTATTCTTGCAGGGTTTGAAAAATAATTTTGGTGATTAACATTTTTAATGGAAAATTTTCCCATAAATAGCTCTATAATCAATTCATTTGGTATGTATGAGAAGTTAAAAATGATCAGGATATTAATCTCTAAATTAGATAAGGGAGAAATATTGAAAAGGAAGATGCACCTTGAGGTATATCTGTGAAGTAAGTCCTATGAGGTAGAGTTCATGAAGTTATTCTGTAGAGGGGTTGTCTGTGAAGTTTGTTTGAGAATAAGAAATAATTACAATGTTGGTTTATAAAGAGGGAGTTCGTGAAGTGAAGCAAGTGGTTTACACAGCTAACACATATTAAAGAGGAAATATGCTTACAAGGAAATTCTACAACATGGAGTACGTAGTATAAATGGTTGAGTGAATGTTGATAAAAATAAATATGTGAGGGAGTCCATGAATTAGAGTATATATTCCAAAAGGTTGAGTACATGGTATATGAGGTTGTGTTTGTGGTGAACTGGGTTGTGCATGATTATTTTTCACAAGGAAGATTCAGGAAGATATTTTCATATAAATATATCACATAGAAATTCTAGAGATCAAGAAGTATATTAGATAATATTGAAAAAATATACTTTATAAGAATAATAAAGAACATTGAAAGAATAATTAAAGAGTCTCATCTAGTAATTGAAGAGTGGAAAGTGATAAGATAATCTTAATGTGAAATTATCCTCATATAGAGAGATATAATTACTATTATAGTGATATTATGGAAGAATAATACTAAAATTTAACATTGAATAGTTGATCTTATCTGGCATTGAATAAAGAGAGTGAAACATGAATAAGAACAACAAGGCATCAAATCAGGATCCTTGATGCAAGAAGAGTCTTGGACTAGACAGAGAAAAACCATAAAGATTGTTATATATTGAAGAGACCTACATGTCTATAAAATATGGAAGATACTTCAATGAAGTGGTGTGTGGAAGTGAAGAAGAGCCAGTTCACCTTGAGAAAGGAGTTACCAAACCCAATATCTTATAAATTTAGTGGGATAAGTATGAAGTTACCATGACTGAACCAATTATAATCCATCTAACTAGTGAAGTATAGTGAATTCTAGTATAGCTTAAACATCATTGATGTATGATTATTAAACTATAACTTTGTGGTGAGCATGTAAAAATATGTAAATCATACTCTTACTAAACATTCATGTATATTTTTGTATATCTTTATGATTACAAAATTGAGAGTGATAGGTTGAACATAGTTCCTAAAAATGTTGGAATAAGATCTGAATGAAAGTTTCACAGATAGAAGAGAAAAGTTTAATTTTTCTATCACCCGAATTCACCCACTCTTAGGGTGTCCTGGTGTTAAAAAGTGGAATTGGAGAATAAATATTATATCTTTATATTCAAAATTAGAAAATAATTTTTTTCATTATGGATTATATGATGAAGCATCCATTTTTTAGAGGAAGTGAATTTTTATGGTTGGTAAAAAGAAATGGTCATATTCTTATATGCTCACAAATAGGAGGTTATAGAGTACATTCATTAATATGTAGATCTTACTAAGAATAGTGAAATAAATAATAATATAGAGGTAGAAAATATCTTGAAAATATCATTATCTTATGAGGTTTACAATAAGACTTTATAGTGTGCCACTACCCTTGATATATAAAATACCCTAGAAGATGTATATGGAAAATATATAGTATCAATGGATGTTTTTATTTCTATATTAAGGGATGTTTGAAAAAACTATTAAAGACGTGAAACCAGTGAAAAATGATTCAGAAAAATGCATTATGAGTAAAGGAATGAGGAAGAGGAAAAATAAGAAGGGGACTCCAAAAAATGAAACACACATTGGGGAAAGTGGGATCAATATCCATGATAAATATGATATTGAAATTTATTTGGAGAATAATTATATATACAGAAATTCAGACCTCTCTTTAGGTATGGACAGAAGTGAAGAGTCCCAAGAATAATTGGAAACAATATCTCATTATCATTTTGAAAAAAGTGTCTATGAAGACTAAGAAAAGACCCAATCCCTTCAATAAAGGATGGATCAATGGGATAATGAAAGAAGTGGAACCTATAATCATTGAATATCTATTCATAGAAAAAAAGAGGCTATGAAGAGTAGAGGTGGACCTCAATGTGGTCATACAGAAAATGTGTACTAAAATTAAATAACAAAGTGAACTACTTAAATAACTTTATAAGGTTATTAGAAAATAGTTAACCATAATGAAATAATTAAAAGAAAATTTCATCTCTCTCAAGAAAAATATTGAATTGAGTAGGAAATACAAAAAATAAGATTACTTTAGAATGACATAAATAGATTCCCAGTTAAAATAAAAAGATAATAAGATCAAGGAACTTGAGATAAATCACAATTCTACAAAGGAAAGTGAATTTTAAGATTCGTTCCATGGATGTACTAGAAATAAAAATTCAAGAAATCCAAATTTTTGAATCTATACATAAATAGAAGGGTTTTGAAAAATTTGGAAATATAGGCTATCAAAAAAAGTTATCTACAAAATTACACTATTTTAAAAGATGTGGTAAAATCACGAACACATGTCATAAATCCCAAAATACCTATGGTGGAAGTAAAATAACTTTATCTACATATCAATATAAATAAAACTACGTGAGGTATGGATTTCATGGAACATTATTTATATCTTCCAATCTTGTTCATATAGAAAAATAATGTAGCTAGAAGAAGGCATAAAAGGAAAAAGAGGTTATAAGGACGTTATCCACAACTGTGGTAAACAAAGAAAAATCATATTATAGAAATAATCTATTTAGAATAGAAAATAAGGTTAATATATTTAAGTAGGAAGATTATAGAGTATATCCAAGTGGGAATCAAGCACCAAAATATGTTCACTCATAATAATATTCTTGGAAAGAAAAAACTAAAATTTAGAAGGAAAATATGAAAGTTTCTTCATATGCGAGTAATAAGTATATATGCTCAAAGACATATTCCCTATAGTAGAAATATATTGAGGTGGTTTCTATGATTATTAAGAGGGAATTTTATGTCACAAGGAAAAAATGATGGAAATAGAAAGATCCCTACATTGGAGGATGATGAATGAAAAGAAGACCAGTGGTGAGAAACATTCTTGGAGAAAACAATACAATGAAAGATGAACATGAGGTGAATCAATGATATATATATATATATAAGTGGGTTGTAAACCAAAATTGTGATGAAGAAAAATCCTAATAAAGATACTACATACAAAAATAAGATTGAGTATGTGTTTAAAGAATGCATAATCACCTGGCCAGATCAGTTGGAATTGGAAAAGAAAATGGAACAAGAATAGGATAATGAAATTGATTTCCTTATAATAGTTAAAAAGTATAAGGTAAGAAAGGAATGTTTTAAAGGATTAATCTAAAGAAAAGGTTGTGTATGTGGGGCTATAAAAGGAATATTCACAGTGAAAGTTTGGTGTAAATATGGAAATAAATGGTTGGTCTGACATGGAAAACTGAAATCCTCTACTTGAGGAGTCTAGAGGTTCCCCCTCCCCTTGTGTTAATCATTTATAATATCTATTGTAAGAGGTATATTATTAAGGGAGTGATATAGTACATGGGATTTATAATATCTAAAATAAGATATGTATTAGTTGGAATGTGTGAATGTGATGAACAATGCATGTGTGACTATTCTAAAAGAAGATCTAATCAAATAGAGGAGTAAGAAAGATTGCAATTCTTAATCAGTTTCCAAATTTTACTAAAATAATGAATTTTAATCAATCCTAATAAATTGATTTCAATATGGAATATAGATTAACAAGTGGTTTTGAAAATATTATTTTTTTCAAATAAAATTTAAAAGTAATATTTTAAAAGGAATAAGTTAAAATGATGTAGAGCCTGATATGAAGTGAAAGGGTTTCAAAGCCTCATCAAATGTAACCAGTGTCATTATTCTATTTTTTATAGAATAAGCGATAGAAAAGAATTTCACAATTGGTAAAATACCACTATAAGAATGGGAAGAGAAATTTTAAAATAATTTTTTTTATAAATTTATGTTTATTTTTTATGTTCTAAAAATTTGGTATCAACTATCTAGTTTTATTATATCTAGAATCAATTTTAAAAAATGGTATTTAGATCAAGTGGATCCCCATGATGAAATTTTTCTCAAAATATATAGATAAAAGATGAATACATTCAAGGGGAGTTGGTGTTGAGTTCTTAAGGTTTGTTCATCCTTATCCAAATAAAAAGGAGTTTCTTTGTGAATAAATTATATATTCTTCATGTGGTATCATGGGTTTATTGAAAACAAGTTGTATCAATTGGTCATATATATGTTATGTATCACATGGTTTTAATTTACTTATTATCTTACAATGGGTTTTTGATAGTGTTATTGAGAACATAAGATGTGATAGAAAAGGAAAAATGTTAGGCTTCTAGAATTTATGGTAGTCAGTGAGTGACATAGAAATATTTTATATTGTTAACTTAAAAAGTTGTTTTCTATCTCAAGTTCTAGATTAATAGTCTTGGAAGATTAATTTATGTCTAAAATTAAATTTCATAAGTTCAATAATATAAAATATGTATCTGAAAGAAAATATATCTTGAATGAGGAAATGATTCAATTAAAGGAAAGTATCAATTATTGGGGGGAACCTAAATATCCAGTGGTGGAAAATAATATAAATTGTTCATGTTATAAGGCTAGTTGAAAATTATATAGAAATTAATTTTAGGACAAAGGGTACATTGTATTAGTGAAATTAAATTCTCAATAACTAGTGGTAATACTTAGTACCATTGGTGGAGAAGAAAATCCATGTTCTTCAACAAGTGGTGTTTGTATCGAGTTCACTCATCAAGGGGGAGTAAAGCTGTGAAGAGTTCCCCAAGATACGAGGTAGTTTATAATGAAGGAGGAGAGAGTTTGAAGATAAATTATGGATAAAAAGGACACTTTTAATTTTATTAACAAAGGGGGATTTATATTAATTCAATATAAATTTGTACAATGTTCTTGAGATTTTGGCCTCAAATGGTGGAGTAAGATTTATGGTAGCCTTATCCATAAAATCAAAATGGGGAGAATGTTGCAACCAATTGGATGTGTGTTGGATTTGTTAAAATGTGTCTGAAGTAGGTATGGATATTTATGACTCGGTGATGTAAGGATGCTAATTATATATATATAAATAAGAGGTTCATGTAGAAGTAATTATGAAGAAATTCACAAAGACTCTTTGATATCTATATATATCATGGACCTATTTGGTGACTTGAGGAGCAAATTACATATCTGTAAGTTATGGAATGCCTCAGGAATAAGAATTGAAGAAAGGAGAGTACCAAATGATTAAAACAATATGGTGATATTTTGAAATTATATTATTCACATGGAATATCCATAATGCGAGTTAGGGGAAAATTGGATGGTATGCTTAGAAGATATGTCCCATAAATGGTTCTAAAATTACTAGAAATTACAAGTTATCCATAGTCTAGAGGTTGAACTAAAGAATATTGGAATACAAAAGGTGAAGATATTTGTCTAATTGCAACATCAATATGAAAAAAAGTGATGTTTTCTATTCTATTTCATGCTTTTGGTTGTTAAAATTTATAGAAATTATCATTTGTATGTCTTGAGAAAATGAATAATTTTGGTGAAAGTTTGGACATATTTGGTGAAGTTTTGCGAAGGAAGGATTTATATATAGTTAATCACATGGATCACACAATCAAGTATACAACCCCCATGGTCAAGTATATGACCCATCAATGGGAGTTTTTGGATGCAACACCATATGATTAAATATTATATTTTTTATTTCCTTTAGAACCTAATGTGACCGATAACTTATGACACAGACAACACCGAACCAAATTGAACCATGGAATAATATATACCTACTAAAATTTACCTAAAGAATTGGTTGATGAAAATAGATGTATCTTAATTATGAAATATATTTATAACTAAAATTAAAGTTCATTATCAAATTTAAGACATCGATATGTTAAATTTGTGTAGCTAAATAACTAATGATACAGGTTTATGCATTAAAATATAACCTTTATAAAAATTGACATTTTATGTGTTTTTTAAGAAACTAAATGATTTATTAACAAAATATATTATTGATATTTATTATATATTAACAGAAATTTTATTAATAATTTATGGGAAATAATAAAGAAAAATAGTTAAATTTTTAAAAAATGTTATTTTTTGATGAAAGCAATTTTCATTTTATTTTCATGTTTTTATTTGAAAGTTAAATTATAAAATTATAAAATTTTAATATGATAAAAGAAAACTAATTTTAAAATTCATAATTTCAATTTTATATTATGATTAATTTTTGGGATTTTTTTAAATTGTTTCTTTTTTTGGTGAATAGAGAAAAATGTAGTTTTTTCCAAAATTATAACTTTTATGACTTTATCATTATATAAGAGAGAAATATAATTTTATAAAAACTTTTAATTGATAAAATTTATTCTTAATGTGTAATAATATACATTTTAAATAACATTCTGAATTTATATAACCTATGTTTAAAATTTTATAAACTTAAATAATATTTTCCAGTAAAAGAAATTGTTTTGGTATTTTATTTTAATTAAATTTTATTTTGGTAAAACTAGATTTTTTATTGATATAAAAGAAACATATTTTTTTATAATAATCCAATTTTTTTATTAAAGCAAAATACATTGATAATTTTATCCCACACATAAATTTTATACTTAAAAATACTCTTTTAATTAAAAATGGGTTTTCTGTGTTGCATTCACTAATGTTAAAATTGATTTTTATTACACATATAAATTTTATCTAATAAAATGTATTTTATATTTGGAATAATTACGTACAAATTATTTAATAATTTATGTTTTTTTAGGCATTAAAAGTATATTACCTAGGTAAAATATAGTTACTAGAGTAAAACCAAAAATGGTAAAAGTAAAAATTTTAAGAGTAAAAGACTTAAAATCATGTGTTAAAATGAATTTTTAATAGATTATTAACCTTATATAATCCTCTAATCAATAATTTTACACTTTTTAAGCCACTTGACATGTGAAACATGTGATCTATTTATATTAACTTGAAATATTTACCAAAATTCCATTCTCACCACTTATAAAAGGGGCTTCTCACCACCCCTTCAATAACACTTAAAAATTAGTTTTCATATTAAAAATATACCCTTATTAATTCCCATATAATCCTATTTCACCCTCTTAGTCTTAAGTTAATAAGATATTAGCCTAATTCCTATATTTACAAGGATTCCTCCAAGGGAAAGTCCAAGTCCTCAACTTGAGTACCAATTTTCCTTAATTTAATTTAATTTATTTTATATATTAATTTTATAAATATATTTTTCTCTATCAAATATAATGAAATAATTATTTTTTTACAGTTAATTATTCAATGTTAATAAATATTAACCACCTTTCCCCATTTCCATGAAGGAAAAAAACGATATTCGTGCATGTGTGTGGGCTACCGCCTCCACAAAGCGTCATGTTTCATTTTCTTAACAAATTTAAATGGATGGTAATAATTTTTAATTTTATAAATAATTATGATAGTTATAATATAGTATATATTTCGAAATTATAAAAACATATTATACATTTCTCATGTTCTATGAAAAAAAATCATCAACTATGCGTACTTGAAGACTACCGCCTCTATGGAATGATTTATTTTTCATTTTTATATTTTCAAAACCACCTTTAATGGATGGTTATGAGAATGTTTTTAATGAATAAATATGTTTTTATGAAATTATTGAGGTTTTGGTAATTAAAATTGTACAACCTATTAATAATACGATCGATAAACAACCATAGTAAATTTAACCATCCAAAAGAGCATTCTATGAGGAAAAAATGATTTATTTATACAATGTAATAAAATAAAATATGTATTATTATTATTAAAATTCCTTAAAATTATGATATATTACACTAATAAATAGTAAATATGGTCATAATTCTAATATTATAACGATATTACAATTAAATCACCTTATAAACACCTATTAATTATGGTATATTCTTATTTGGGCCGATTTAACCACATATTTGAAAAATGATATAAATTTATATCATGAATGACTATAGTGATTTCATTTATACTAATATATAATATAAATACTTAAATAATTATTTTATTTTAGTTCTATAATGCTAACATTAATATTAAACTCATTATTTAAGATACCAACATCCATTCATAACAAATCACTGAAACATGATCATCACTGATTTTGTGTTTAAGTATCACACAAAAATTTTATATAATGAAATTATAACATTATAAATAATTATAAAACATCAATAAATTTAAATTTTATTATATTTTAATGTATACTTTGGAATATTATTGACTAAAAACACTGTTATTACGAAACCATTTCAAAATGATCAAGATTACTCACACCCAATATTGAATATAGATAATAGATAAAAACTAAAAAAACATATAGAGAATAGTTATACATTAAGTTTATATGGGTTTGTACTAAATCAATTTTCTTTCATTGAGTTACAAACATACTTATTAAAAATATATTATTAAAATATTTCTTTTTACATGTAATAAATACTTTTTATTTTATATCCTCATTATTTTCTATGTTTCTATAATTATTTCTTATTACCTCATTATCAAATGATTCGTACATCAATTATTATGTTACTTGTAAGGGGTTTCTTGTCACAAATTTAATTTATTGAGACATATTTCTAATTCTACACCATGTTTTATTTGTAATGGTGCCTCTAATTAATATTTAGTATATTTTTTCATGATACTGTCATTGTTTATGATATTTAATGTTTCATTTTAAAATATATCCTTCCAGGGGTTTTGATTAAAACGTTTCTAATATTGTAAGGGTCTCTTTGTCTCATTTTCAATTACATGAGACATGTTTGATATTGCACTCAATATTTTAATTTATATGGTATATTAATTTTACTATTTCATAAAAATATAATTAATATATTTCATTTAATTATATTTTAATTTTCATGGAATCCCTCTCATGTTATTTTGATTCTTCTATTACCATTACAGTAAGGGTTTTTTTGTATCTCAGTTTTTCTTTATTGTGATATGATTCATATTCACCACTTATTTACCTTTTGTGGTGTATATATTGGTTATGGATTAAATTCCTAATACTATCCTAATATTTTATTTTGGGGGATTAAACTCATGGAAATCGATCACCACCTTTGTATTTCCATAGCTTTCAGTTTTACCGGCATAATTTTTCTTCTAGTGACTTTACTTTATGAACAATCTATATTTCCTTCCTTTGATTGAAGGGTTTTCAACTAGATTCCATAATTTGATTGATTGGGGAAACTATTTACTTAACCATACACCAATTACTCTATACATTTATAGTTTTGGTGATGCTCACATAGAAATATATTCCATTTACTGATGGGGGAAATATTTAGATTCATATACATGTTATTTAAATGTGGATGTTTATGGATTAATAAGGGAATTTGATTATTTATTATTGAAAAATACACATTATTTATATTAATGGATTATTTCAATGTTATACCATTTATTGATTAGTAATGTATTGATTTTATTTATGTTTGTATCTCAATACATATGTTTATTGATTCCTAAGGAAAGTTGATTATGCATTATATTGATATTTATATTTTAACATGGTGAATGCATTGGACATAAAATAGTGAAAAGTGGAGATTGGTATTATATATCCTCTTGATTTAATGATAGGTCTCATGAGATAAACTATCTTAGATATTTGATTGTATGCCTACCCAAAATATAATATTTCCAAAACATTGTGCCTTGATGATAATATCATGATGTCTAATATAAAGACGTCTTGGATTAGGGAATAAAATTAGATATATAATATTATGCATTTCATCCCTAAGGAACCAACTATTTTTATCCATGTATTTATTTATTGATATAAAAACTATGGATTTTTTATTATCATAGTTTCTTTTGATTATGGAATTGTTTTGATTATATATTCCTACTAAATTATTTATGATCATTTTATGGTCACTTATGATCTTTTATTGTTATCTCTTATGTTTACCCTTATTGAGCATTTTATATAACTCTTTATTATGATTATATTTCCCCAAGTTATAAAGAAATGTATTAAACATGATATGTCTAATAGAATATCTTGCGTGGAAAACTTTGTGTGAGTTGTTAAATACTTATTATGGATCAAATAATTTATTATATAGTAGAAAAAATCTTCATTTAATGATATTATTGGTCTTTATTAGATAAAAGTTTTTACTAACTCTATAAAACTATAAACCTATAAATTCCTTCGGATATATTTTACTCAATATTTTTTATGGATATTGTAATTATTGATGATTAAAATTTGGCCTCTTTGGTTTATTTAAAAGCATGTATGTTAAAGAAGATGTTTATTCTCCCTAGATTCAGAGAGTACAATTTAGAGGCATCACTGTTGGTATCAAAATATGGTTTAGAAAACTTTATATATTGGGATATCATCATTTGAAGATAATTTAAGTGTTATACATTTCATTAAGAGTTGATAAGTTAATTTTTATAATTTTTTCAAAGATATAGATAATAATTTATGTTAGTTAAGGTAATATCAAATATATTTGTTATTAGGATAAGAGAAATTTAGTGAAAACCCTAGGGATAAGTCTAAGAAATGATTCTATGTATAGGATAACTTTCTAAAATTTGATAAAGTAGATATTTTTTGGTTTTTTAAGAAATTACATCCCTGTATAGATACTTTTAATTGGATGGGGTTGCGTCACAAAGGCACCTACTGGTAGTCACCCTGGAAAAATCTAGTTGCATATCAACACAATCTTTACTCTAGTGCATGATGAGTGGGACTAAGACTGTACACCTATATTGACACTCTCAAGGGATATGATTTAATTAATCACCATCTCTTTATAAAAAATTATAAATGATTTATTATATTAAGGAATTACATTAAGGAATATGATAGAACCCAACCTAAAGAAACCTAGATTGAAGAGAGAGTGATTTAGATTAATAGAAAAATACTATAATAATTTTAGAGAGTAAGACATTTTTAACTTGAATTTTTCATTTATTTATCATAAAATAATTCTCTTATGGGGTTCATCACTCACAATTAACCCCTTTTGGTTTTAGTAATGGTTTTATCGTGAAGGAACCAAGTTAACGATGGATGTCATGGACAGTATGGATATTTTCCAAAATAGAAGCCTAATGAGATAATAAACCAAGTGAGAAATATCATGGTTTTGGAAAATCAGCTATCAAAAATCATGATAAAAAGCATGAACATAGCTGAATACCTAAATACACCAAAGAATATAAAAGGAGGACTCTCATGGATTTTCTGGTGATAAATATAATGAAATAAAGAAGATTGAATTTCTTATGTGTCAAGAATATAAGAAAAAACACCTTAGGGATTGATTAAGGGAATGATAATCCCATATAAGTGTGAAAATGACGGTCATAAAGATAATTATTTGAAAGGAAAGAGTGAATCTATACAAGTTAATTACTTCAATTACAAGGAAATTGGGCACTATTAATGTCACAAACCAGCCCGGGTCGACCCTGAACCAATCACCCGAGCTGGTCCATGACAAGTCCCAAGGGGCATTCCCGATCCCCCCGGGATGGAAACTAGTTCCGGGAATAAAAATTAAACAGGTGGGAACGATTTAGCCCAAAAGAAAATAAACTAAGCAGCTGAAAATAAATAGAACAAAAGAAAATAAATAAAGAACAACCAACAATGCTACTAACCTGACCACGACCAAAACTCCATGTGACCCCGTGGGTCACTCTCCAATACCACAACCAACGTCTCTCAAGGTGAACAACTGAAGTTGGAACCTGCAACAGAACTAAAAACAAGAAAACACTATAGGCGTGATTATTAAAACTCAGTAGGCTAGCCCGATAAATCTATTCCCAATGCACTACCACTAAATAAAGAAATATACTATTTTCAAGTTTTGACTACAATGTATAAAATATGGGGTTTCAACACACTTTCATCTCCAAAGCAAGTAACAATTCCCTGCCCTTATTAATTTGAAAACAAGTTTAAAGTCTGAAGGACCATGTGCATTTTCTTTCTTAAAACATTTTCACAACCAATTTGAAATTTAAATTTTAGTTATTTATCAAGAGTAAAACCACACACAACACACACAAAATAAGGGCAATGTGAAAGTAGCACACGAGGGACAACAACTGAACTAGGCACCTCACTTATCTTCCATAGACAATCTAACCCTAAAGGAAACATGGGTCGAACCTAGGAGCTCGTGAACAATCCAGGACGTACTATAAATGTGACTCATCCTGAAGGCATGCGCTAACTCGATGATGTCATAACGCCCAAATGCTTGATATAGCCCTACATGGCCTAATCGAGGGGCCCAATACCCATAGCAGCAATAACACAGTATTCCCCTGCTTTGGGGCCACTTGCTAGTGCATAATCTAAATTAGTGCAGCAATCGTTCTCAGAAAATTCACTTCTTATTCCAGGTTCCGATGTATAGTTCAAAGGAGGGTGTGCCATACAATTCAAACACAAGTCATGCATATATATATATATATAACCCAAACACATCACATAATCCGACACCACCCCATCCACCTCAAGGGTATTCCCTTTCTATCGACATACATTTCACAAGGGAGGTCCCATACCGAGGACCCTCCCAATCACATGGATCAGAACTAGGCAAGGAACCCAACCCAAGAAGGTTTTTACCAAAAATTAGTTCAAAATGAAAAACATGCCATGGATAGATTTCACAAATCACCCTTTCACAATAATAATCACAAAATGCCAACCAGGCCTTTAGCTGTACCCATCCCGAGGTACATTCATCAAAATCATTTCAAAACAATTTTAAAAGTGCGAACCGGGCCTCTAAGTGTTTCTAAAAATGAAACCAATACATTTATTAACATGTCAAACCACTATTTAATAAAACATAATTTTTCATCAAAAAGAAACATTTCTCATCAAACCTAAACCACACTTGAAAATTCATAAATTAATTTTAAAAATACAAATGACATTTTCACCATGATAAGACAGTTCATCAAGAAAAAAAATTTCTGTTCATCGCATAAAAATAAAGAGATTCATTTACAACAAACTATTATTCTAAAAATATTATTTCTAATTAACCAAAAATTAATAAAATAACAAGAAATTAATAATTTTGAAATTTAACGGTAAGTGTAGTGGGGAAACCTACCTCAACTTGCAGTCCAAACATGACGACATGACCCGCTTCGTGCTTGCACACAAATACCTGCAATCCAAAGACTGCATTGAGTACCAACGCAGCACAAAGACATCACCAGGGACTAAAAAACATGAAAACATTGGTTTAAAATATTTCAAACGAAGAAGCAGCACAAACCTCACCTCAACACAACGGCAAGCAGACCAAAACAACCCCAAACAACTCACCTTTAGCGGAAAACACTGAAACAATTGTGGCGAGGACCAACGTAGCATAAAACATTATTAGGGAATCATAAACACAATTGAGATACTAAATTAAATGTGCACACGATAATAAATCTCTCACCTTCAATGGTGATGGCGAGCAAGACCAAGCGCACCTCGCGAATAAAGGCAGGTGGTCCGAAACGATCCTAACCACCTCGTCGTCGGCAGCGGTAGTCAGAATATGCATGATCGAGACCCGAGGAAGACTTCACACACTCGGCGAGGGGTTTGCGCCAGAGCAGTGGGTCACCGGAGGTCACTGCTGGAGCAGGGGGGTCGTCGGAGGCTGGAGGTGGAACCGGCGCGGGCGCGGCGTATCGGAGGCGGAGGTCGACGGTAGGGACATCAGGGCGCAACCAGAGAGGGTGACCAGGAGGATGGCGCGGGTCTGGCGCGCGACGAGCAGGATGGCGCTCGTCGGCTAGTGAGTGGGAGGAGGCGGAGCCGGCACAGTGGGTCAAAAGCAGGGTCGCCGGGAGGTGCGGAATGGGGTCATGCAGAAGGGGGGAGAGGAGGGAGTGTGACAACTATGGGATGGCGGGGTCAGCAGGCGGCGAAGGCCGGGAGGCCGATGTGCTGGGCGGCCGGGCTGCGACAGGAGGCGGCGGGCCGTGCGGGGTCGGCCGGCGGCCAAGGCCGGAGGGCGTGAGGGAGGAGAACGTGAGGGGGTGGCTTGGCGTGGGTTGTAGGCGGGTGACGACGGGAGGCTGGCAGGGGGGGTTCACGGGGCAGTGAAAAGCGGCTGGGTATCGGTGCGGCGGGCTGCAGCGGGAGGCGGAGGCCGGCACGACTGGGAGGAGGGGAGGTAGAAGGAGGAGTCGGGGAGCACGGGAGAGAATAGAGGGGAAGGCTAGGGGTGGCTAGGGTTAGTGAATGAAGGAAAAAAAAAAGAAAAAAAGAAAAAAAATAAATAAAATCAAAAATAATATAAGATAAAAATGAAAATGAAAATATTAATTATTATTATTATCTTACCAATATAATGCTAACAATTATAATATTATCAACAAATATATATATATATATATATATATATATATATATATATATATTTTAAGCATCAGGAAAAGACACGGTAACCTGGGTCAAACACACGGTCACCGCTAATGGTGCGGTGCCCGCGCACCGAACCAGAACACAAAAAAAATATTAAGCTTCAAAAAATTTCAAACCAGAACTCAAAATAAAATTCTTCCAACCGATGCAGGACCACAAAAAGAATAAAATAAAATAAAAATAAGCATACAGGGTCGGGGTGTGACAATGAAAATAAATGCACTAATCTAATTAACAATAGGGAAATTAATCACCACAAACCACCTATACCATGGGAACATGTTGAAGACTAATAAACAAATACTACTGAAGAGGATAACGAGTTTTTAATGTATTTATACATATAAATTTTTACCAAATACTGGATATTTTTTATAAATAAAAACTCATGGTGGTATGATTGTTATTAAATATTCTTCATGTATTGTCGGATGTTACTTCTTATAAATCTAGTTCTTTTTTCTTAATTGTATGTGGTATAAGGAAATTATTATCTCTCTTTGAAGATGTATCATATCAATTTTCATATTGGGAAATCTAACTACATGTACTAAATTAACCCATGATCATTTATCGATGTTGGCTATGGACTTTTTATGGAAATTACTTTTATCACATATATTTTGATACCCAATCATGAATTTCTAAATATCTGAAATATTAATTTTTATATATAATTATAAATTTAACCTTGGATCTTGTCTATATTTTGGACACAATCAATGATTTTTGATAGAGACAAAGAGTTAAAAATTGTGTGGATGTAATTTATTTAAGTGAGAGAATGAAATACCCAAATATTAAAGATTATATATTTTATTTCACTTAGAAAATATTGTGTTTGATATATTGTGATAAAAACAACACCAAAAGAAAATAAACCATAGAACAACATTTAACTATCAAAATTTATCCATATAATTGGTGTGTAAAAATAGATGTAACTAAATTATGAAATATAAAGGACCAAAAGAAGCCTAGGCCGATCACACAATAGTAGGCACTAGATGAGGATTCAGAGAAATTATCATGCACTAGAACAGAGATAAATATATTGGAAGAACAATAGGGTATGGAAATTGCCCTTGGTACTATGCACTGCCCAGCTCTACATGGGGCAATGCTATCCAATCCGCCATGCAGGTTGGGGAGCTAAATGCCTTCAATGATGCAGATACTAGGGAGGGGAAACTCTTATGTTGTCAGGTCTTGGGCCTTTAGGTCATGTATTTTTCCTTGTTACATGAGGAATACGAGTCATATAAGGGTTCCCCCTAAACCCATAAAAGGGTTATTATAGAAAAATAAATAAAAAATATCGAAGGTCTTTGGGCCCAGTTTACCACTAATGAAAATATTTTTCATTAAATTTTAATTTTTTTATTTAAAATTTAAATTCCAAAATTATAAAATATTAATTTGATAAAATAAATTTCATTTTTTGTTTTATCTTTCCAATATTATCTTAATATAAATTTTGGGTACATTTCTGAAATAGTTGTTTTTTAAGCGAATATTGAAAAATACTGTATTTTGAAAAACAATATCTTTTACGAATTTTTCAATATATAAGAACACCCTAATGTTTTATAAAACCTTTAAATTTAATAAAAACTTATTTAAGTAATAATACTATACATTTTGAAATACCATTATAAATTTATAGAACCTATGTATAACATTTTATGAAGATAAGTAATATTTTCCCATAAAAAACCAATTTTTGGTCTTTTCATTTAATTAAGTTTTTTGGTAAAATTAGGTTTTGGATTGATATAAAATTCAAATTTTTTATAATAAATTATTTTTCTATGAAAAAAATACATTTATAATTTTATTCTACACATAATGTTTATCTTAAAAATACATATTTTCTTAAAATACGGTTTTACTTGTTATGTGAAATAATATTAAAATTGATTTATCATACACATATAAATTTTATTTGATAAAACTAATTTAATATTTATAATAATTAGTTCCAAATTATTTAATAAGGTCTATTTTATTTACATGGATTAATACTAAATTACCTAGGTAAAAACTAGTTACCACAATAAAACCAAAAAGGGTAAAAGTGAAAAATCTAACATTAAAGGACTTATGAAAATGTTTAAAACATGTGTAAAAATGAATAATTGAGGTATTATATACCGTATATCATCTAAAAATCGAATATTTTCCATTTTGAGACAATATATATGTGAAATATGTGCTCTATTTATATTAATTTGAAATATTTACAAAAAATTTCATTCTCACCACTTATAAAAGGAGCCTTTCACCACCCCTTAAATACCACTAAAAAATTCTTTTTACCCTTGAAAATCCTCTCTTATTCATTACCATATAATACTATTTCACCTTATTAATATTTTATAAATAATATATTATTCTAAGACCTTCCTTACTAAAGAGTCCTCTAAGGGGATGTTCAGGTCCTCAATGCAAGTACTAATTTTCTTGGATTTATTTTATTTTATATATTAATATTAAAAATATATTTTTCTATTTATTATATAATTAAATATGTATTTTTAATATACATATTTTTATTATTCTATGGAAATAACTATTAACCACCTTTCTCCTTTTTCCTCAATGAAAATAAATACAACATTCATACATGTGTAGGGACTACCGCCTCCATGGAGAATAATGTTTTGTTTTCCTTAACCACCCTACACTAATGGTCCTAATTTTTAATTTAATAAATAAGTATGATATTTATAGAATATTTTATATTCTTAAAATATAAAACATTTTACATATTTCTCTTATTCTACTGAAAACTATATCATCAACCATTCATACATCCAAATAACCACCTCCATGTAATGATTGATTTAATTTTTTTACTTTTCATCACTAACTTTCATGGATGGTCATGAGAATGAATTTTAATTTATAAATATATTTTTTATAAAATTATTAAGTTTATTTTAAAATAAATTGTATAAAATATTAATAATATGAGTAATAAACAACCATGGTAAATTCAAATATTCAAAAGTGCATTCTTAGAGAAAAAATGATTTCTTTATAATATCTAATAACATCATATAAGTTATTGTATTATTATTAAACTTATTTTAAATTTTTATTCATCATAATAATAAACTATATATAAGTTTACTATTCTTATGGTATAATTATATGACAACTAAATCACTTCATAATCATCCATTTATTATGGTATGTTATTATTTGGATTGGTTTAGCCACCTACTTGAAAAATGATATAAATTTATATCATTAAAGAATGTGGGGATTTAATTTATGAAAATATATTATATAAATAAGTAAATAATTATTTCTTTTAGTTATAGAATGGTAAAATTAATATTAAATTCATTAGTTAATATACCAATGTCCATTCATGCTCATCATAGAGACATGCTCATCACTGATTTCATATTTAAGTATCGCAACAAAAACTCCCTTAGAATGAGATTATTAAATTGTAAATAATTATAAAAAATATATTAAAGTAAGTTTTACTATCTTATATTGATGAAATTTAGGATATTAATGAAGAACAACACTTCTGTTACAAAACTAGTTCAAAATGGTCAAGTTTACGCACACTCGTTATCAAAAATAGATAGTAACTAAATAATATACATATAGAGAATACATATAAATGAATTTTATAAAATATTATAGATATTTTTTTCCTAAAAAAGGTTATTAAGTTAGTTATTTTTTTATACAGGAGGTTAGATCACATTTCGACTAAGACGAAACTAAGTTAAGGTTTTCTCCGAACTCAATTTTATTTCAATGAGTGAAACTTTTACTCATTTAAAATCTATTATTAAAATATTGATTTATTCTAAGAAATTAATACTTTGTATTTTATTTAATCCCTTTTTGGGGATTTATAATTTTTTCCTCGTAACCTCATTATCAAATTATTCTCACCTCAATGATTATGTCAATTGTAATGGGTTTCTTGTCTCAAATTTAATTTCATGATACATATTTATTATTATACTCCATGTTTTGTTTGGAATAGTGTATCTAATAAACATTTAATATTTAATATATCATATGAAATAATATCCTTCAAGGGGATTTGATTATAAAGTGTCTAATGTCATAAGTATTTCTATATTACATTTTAAATTCCATGAGACGTGTTTGATATTTCACACCATATTTTCATTTATATGGTATATACGAAACCCTATTATCTTAATGTATAATAAATTTCATTCATTTAATTATATTTAAATTTCATGGTATCCCACTCACATTTTTTTATTTTTGCATTACCATTACCATAAGGGTTTTTTTCATCTCAATTTTGCTTTATTAAGACACGATTCATATTCACTAATTGTTTACAATTTGTGGTGTATGTATTGGTCACAGATTAACTTATAAATCCTTTTATACTACTTTATTTTTATGGATTACACTAGAAAAAATCCATCAATTCCATTATATTTCAAAATTATCCTATGTTACATGCATAATTTTTATTAGAATGACTTTCCTTTGTGAGAACTCTATATTTCCTTCCTTTGATTAAAGGGTGTTTACCTATATTCTATATATTGATTGATTGGGGAAATTTTTTAATTAGACATATACCCATTAATTTTCATAGTGTTAGTTTGAGGGATTCTTATATAAAAAGATACTACATTTATTGATTGGGGAAATATTGAAAATCCCTATACTTTCTATTTAGATACAAATGTTTTTGGATTAATAAGGCCAGTGGATTGTGTATTGATTAACCATCCACTTTCTTTATCTAGATGGATTATGTCCATGTTATCCCATTTATAGAATATGAATGTATTGAAGTTCCTTATGTTTTTATCTCAATATATAATTTTATTGATTCTTAAGGAAAGTTTATTATGAATTTTATTGATATTAATATTTTTATATAGTGAATGAATTATAATTACAATAGTGATGAATGGGGACCAATATTATATATACCCTTGATGCATTTTTAGGTCTCATGAGTCAAAATAGCTTGGGTATTTTGGTGTATTTATTCCCTGAACAAAATACTACCTAAACATAGGGCCTTGATGGTAAGATCTTGATCTCTAAGATCATGATGTCTTGGCTTAGGGTATAGAATTAGTTGTACGACATCATGAATTTTATCACCAAGGACCCATTTATTGTTATTCAAGCATTTATTTATTAATATTTCAACCATAGATATGTTATGCTCCCAATTTCTTTTGATTATATCATTATTTTTATTATCTATTCCTTCTATATTATTTATTATTATATTATGCTCACTTATGATATTTGACTGTTGTTTCTTATGTCTACCCTTTCTGAGCATTTGAGCTAACCACTTCTTAGGTGTCCATTTCTCCAAGTTGTAAAGAAAATTATTGTAAAAGATATGTCTAATAGAATAGATTGTGTGGAGAGGTTTGTTATTGATATTGAATACTTATTATGGATTAATTAGATTCTTATATAGTGGAAAAAATGTAAAGTTGATGAGATATACATGAGATTTATTAGTTAAAAGTTATTCAAACTCTCTAAAACTCTAACCATAAAAGGAGTTTTAGATGTAAGTGAATTATTATTTATTAGTGATATTTTAATTTTTAATGGTTAAAATAAGTATTATTTGCTTCATTTCAAAGCTATCATGTAAAGAAAGTGTTTATATTCATTGGATTCTGAGAGTGTGGTTCTGGGGAATCAAAGTATAAGTCTATTCCATGAAAGATCTCATTTAATTATGTAGTTAAGTATGAATTTTTTATGGAAGTACATGATGAGAAGTTGGATAACTTTAAAATTACCATGAAGATAGTACACAATTTGAGAAAATAGATTTTTTATCAATCAAAAAGTCATGTGTGAAGTATTCAGTGGAGTATGTGATGTTAGAACAAGGTTTTTTTATTAACCCTGGAGTCAAGTAAATTTCTATAGAGGGAGTAAGTGGTTGTATGGAAAAAGTTTTCGAGTTTCATGAAGGGTATTTTTATAGGGTTTGAACAATAATTTTAGTTATTAACAAGTTATATGTATAAATATTCCTATAAATACATCTCTAATCCATTAATTTGGTATAGATTATAAGTTAAAAAATCTCATAAAATCAATCTAAAAATTAGATAAGATGGAAATACTAAAAATAAAGTAACATCAAAGAGTATATCCATGAAGTAAGTTATGTGAGGTAGATTTTGTGAAGACATTTTAGGTAGGGGGTATCTACGACATCAGTTCATGATGCAGGCATAAACTTAAGGTTGGTTTTGAAAGAGGGAGACCAAGCAGTATAGTATATGGTTGTTATGGTTATCTTTGGTAGGAAGGAAGGATACTTGAAAGGAAAGTCAATAAAGTAGGTACATGATTTGTGAGGTTGAGTACACAATTCCTGAGTTTGAGTACATAATGATGTGAAGCTGATCACGAGAGAGTCTATACAGTTTAGTACAAAGCATACAAGGTTGAGTATACATCTTGTGAGGATTTATTATTGGTGAATTGTGTTCATTATGGTTATTTCAAATAAGGAATATCCAGACAAATATTTTCCAATAAAGATCTCATGTGGTTATTCTAGAGGTCAATGAGTATATTATATCATCTTGAAAAAATTTGTTTTAGAGGATGGAGGAGCCTCAAAATAAAAATTAGAGTGTATCATATGGTAATTGATTAGGAGGAAAGAAAAATACAATATTAGTGTGAAATTATCCTCATTTAAAGAGATAAGTACTACTATGGTGATTCTATGGAAGACAAAAAATCAACTCTAAAATTATAGAGTCAGTCTTATCTAGAATTCAATAATGAGAGCATAATAGTAATAACAAAAATAGAGTATCAAATCATGATAAATGATGCATGAAGACTATCAGGATAGATAGAGACAAACATTCATGAATATTATCTATTTAATAGACCTAAAAGTCAATAAACTATGGAAGATCCTTCATCAAAGTAGTTCTTGGATGTAAATAAGGAGTAGTGTTCATTATGAGAGGAGTGACCAACCCCAAAATCTTGTAAAGGAAGTGATCCTATAATGAAGTGACCATGGATAAAAAAAATTCAATCCACCAAACTAATTATGTATATTAGATTATAATATGATTGAAACATTATCAACATATCCTTTTTAGACTAACCCTTTTTGGTAAACCATGTAAAAATATATGTGTTATATTCTTACTTAATATTCCTGCATATTTGTGTTTGTTTCGGTGATTTTTATAATGAGAGTGATAGGTGTAATATAGTTTCTACCAACATGGGAATAATATACTAAATAATGTTTCACAAATAAAATTGAAATGTTTAAAATTTCTATCAACTTTATTCACCCCCCTCTCAGAGTGTCTCGGGCTATAAAAAATTAGCAAAAACTCTATTAATCACCATTTGTATTCTTCAATAAGGATCAAAAAACCCTTTGGTGATCTAGGAATCATGTTACTATGAACATATATATAATTCTAGTGCAATCCTCTTAGAGTCAAGAGTCATTGGACTATTTTCAATATGACTCCCATTAAGAAAAATGCATCACATTCATTAGAGATAGAGATAATGGTAGTTAAGGTATGCTTGTTTTATGTTCTTCATTTATGTATATTTATTTAGTTAAAGATATATCAAAGATTTATAGGTTTGATTTTGCTGTCAATATCATAGGATGTTCTCCCTAAACAAATCATATTGACGCTTGTTACCATGTTTCTACTCTTTTGAGTGTTTTGTGCTTCTTATTCATACTGCCTATCTTGTACGTTTGTCTATATTTTTCTTATTTACAAATACATATCATTGAGTAAGATTATAAAGTATGGATCAAATAGATTTTATTAAAATAATATAACTAGTTTTCCTTAGTAATTTATTGGGTGATCACTACCACCAAAAATTGGGGCGTATGGGCTATGTAATGGGCTATAAGCCCACTGGGCCTTCGGGCTATGTAATGGGTCTCCCTCTACCTAGTTAAAAGAGGTCTTTTCTTTGCTTTAATAATAAGATGAGGCTTTGACCCCAACCGTTTAAAAAACTACAACTAAAGTGAGGGATTAATTTTATTGGTACAACCATTATAAATAAAGAGTAATTATTCTTTTGGGTTACTTGACTAACAACAAACTCATGATATTAAAGGAACCCAAAGATATTGAGGATAGAAAATTTTGACACCAGTGTGATTGAGTTTTGAGGAAACTTCCATAAAAAATTATTATCCCCCTTTTACTTTTTTTTGTATATTTTATTTTTCTATTTTTTTTCCTATTTTAGTTTTTAGAGATTTAAAATTTTAAAGGAAATTAACACCCTCTTTGATAAGTTTCTAAGGATCGACTAACACTTAATCAATAAATTAGAAAAAATAGAAACATCATCTCAAGATCTACTATGCTTAAGACCAAAATCCCAAAACTTGTGAAATAAAGAAACTATGTACCATAAAATGATGATCACCACTAATCCTTGATCTCTAATAATGCTTGTTAAATATCAAAAAGAGGTAGAAAAAGTACTCCCGTCTATATGGTTCATCCATTAGTTTCACCGAATCACCCATCACATGGAAAATTCCTTCATTAATATCACGAAATTATAGAATCTCAAAGAGTAAAAGAAAAGGGGAGGAAGTGAGCTTCATAGGGAGAGAGAGAGTTTCAGTCACAATGTTGGTCAAATTTTAACCCACAATAATTATAGTGATATCCTCATTTTATAATCCCTTAAAAACTCTTGAGTATTCAATTATTAGCTAATAAATTATATAATGTGTGAGTTAATTCTAAAATCATACTTTCATTCATTATATAAATGCATTCTAGAATCTCCTGTGCATTTCATCTTATGAAATGAATCATTTTATGATATTCCATATAGAAGATTTTAAAATGGTGATAGTTATTATTTGGATACCCAATAAATCATAGAATGTTCGAGTGAATCATACCATACAATCCAATTCCCAATATTCCCATATTATTTGACCCAATTGTGTAGTGTGATTGGTAAAATAAGTGTTATGAAATCTATTTTTCACGCCAAATGATATAACCAAATAATATAATACCATATAGGCTAAAAAAATCATACGTGATTAAGGATTTGGGGCATATCTCCTTTAATCACCCACTTGTGCTAAATTGTTTTAAAGTTAGTTTTATTTCAACTTATATTACATCATATATAATAAATCCTAAAACAAAATCTAGAAATCCTTTTGGATATCTTCCAAAACACTTTTTTAAAGTTATCACAAACTTCAAATTGTATTACATTATATGAAACACCTTGTGAATACCCATATATGACCTTTTGGATATACTCTAATAAAATTTTAGTTTAGGATCTTTGGGTGAAATTCAATCCTCATTTGATCAAAAACAACATATAAACCCTTGGGACTTTTTAGCATTGATAACAAGTATGAATTCTTAAATTTATAAATGTAATAAAAGATAAGACTCTAGAAAAGCATCATCAATACTCAAGTTTTAAAGGGATCTGACATGATCTCAATCAAACACATGTATGTCTATACCTATTTCCACCAACAAAATCATATGTAAGAATAAATTTTCATATGATCCCTTCATCTAAGACATTGAGTAACCAAAAGACAAGGATTATGTCAATCTTATAAAGATAACTACATAATGTTAATTATCTGAGTATAGACTGACTAAAATGATGAATACATCACATTCCATTCTCCCTTAGGGATGATCATATCATATGACCCTCATATGATAGATAAGCTCATCAAAAGTCATATCCATATAAAACTATGAACTTTCTCAGTCTATCTTTTTTGACAGACCATATGTTATACAAATCCATTAAGAGTAAAAATCTCATATTGTTTAAGCTCTAATCGAAAAAATGACCAGTAACATACCCAACCAACCCTTGATTATCTAATCCTCAAGGCTTTTGTAAGAAAGTTATAAAAGTATAAAGGTTATCAATCTAGGAATATCACCAACCTTAGGTATGGTATAATTTAAATATGAACCATGAACCCCTAGTATACCAAAGGCATAGTGTATAGAACTCTATGTGGTATTCGTTGTGGATCATCTAGTGTATAAAAATTATTTTTTTCCACATGATCATATTCCATATCTCAATACAAGAATCATAATTATGCTAAACCTCTAATTTCTTCATAGTATACAATAATCCATGAAAAAAAATGTTTTGGGATAAATCACTATCATACTTTGAGGTTTCAATAATCATTTCAGTTCACACTAGTGCTAAAATTATTTTTTACAATGGTTTGTTATCTTTTTAACATTAGTTGTAAAAGAAATGTTATTATTGTTGATGTAAAAAATCATATTATTTAATGTTGGTTATTATAACCAATGTTAAAGCTATTATTTGAAAGGTTTTTAATTTAGTTATTTTATAACTAATGTAAAAATTGATATTCATCATGTGTTATAAAAAAACAAACATTGAATATGTTTTTTAATGTTAGTTATTATATAATTAATGAAAAAACAATCTATTTTTTTTTAATTTATAAAAGATGATTACTCCATTAGATGAAAATAAATGATCATTAAAATGAAAAAATTCAGGGAAACCAATTCAACTATAGAAAATGAAACTTAAGTCCTTGACTTAATTTTCATGATTTTTTTAGTCTTCATTGACATAATCTTATTTGGAGGAAAGAACTCATGAGGAATCTAAAGTTGTAGGTTGGAAGTCATTTTATACACTGATGAAAACCTTGTAGTTTTAACATTATTTGAATAAGTATTCTTCATTAAAAAAAGGAATCATTAAATGGTGTGTCAATTGAGAAAATTAATTATAAACACATTAAACCGTTGAAAAATATTTATAAATACTAGGATGAGATCACTAATAGAAGAACTAGTTGAATGATGATGATGATTGAAAGAGTTTAACCGATGGAATGATGATTATCAAAAATCTTTATCATGAAATAAATATATTCGAATCATTAAAACATATAAATAAAACTATAAAAGAAAACACAAAATCATATATTTTCTATAGAAATTGAAAATTTAAAAGGTTTGTGGTAAAAAAATGGAATTTTTCATTAACAGGATGTTAAATTTTAAACTTAATATCATTTATCCTTTAAAAATATTATAAATTAATTTTTAGCATCGATTATTATAAAATAAACTTCAAAAACTTACTTTTTCACATCAATTTTTTGATAACTAATGTGAAAAACCCAACCACATTATTTTTATCTTTAATTATTTAAAAAAATATGATAAAACTAAGATATAAAATATATTTTTTATAGTATTTTCATGGGTATATTCATCCAATATGAAATAATGATAAAGTGGATTTTATGGCCCCTCCCTCCAATAGTACCCATCACAGGTCAATAATGAGGAAGTCATATAATGAAACTTGAGTAATAACTTCAATAGGTCGTGCGTTCATGATTAAAACCAAGGGTATAAAAATCTCACACATGGAAGATATTTCCTAAAAAAATTCCCATCCTTGAGAAACAAAACCCAACTCAAATAAGGAAAAAGAAAAAGTTCTGAAAAACCACTATGTGAGATACCTCTTAGGTATCTCGTTACAATTGAAAAAATTCCACAAACCAACCACATCAAGAAAATAAAATAACTACCAAAACCATTAAAAACACTTCCCTAACCCCAAAAATAAAGGAAACCCACACCAATATCAAAATAGTATCCACTTTGGGCAAAACAAACCCCCTCACATGATTTTAAAATATATCATAGATATAACATGTATTGATTGGGAAGGGATTTCCTTAATTTATGTTCTTGGGAATATGTTGTGATATGGTTCTAGTTTTGTTATCTTATATTGATGTTATTGGTTAATGGTAGTGGTCCAGTTATATTGAGATCCCTGAGAGGTATCTCACTGAGTTGTTTTTCGGTCCCCTTTCCTTTTTCCCTTTTTCATGTTTGGTTTTGATTCTCAAGGATGATAATTTTTTAGGGTAATTCTTTCTATATGTGGAGTTTCTATACCCTTGTCACTAGCATCAAATAAAGGACCTACTGGAGGTAGGAATCATGGGTCATTATCTCTCTTCCATAATTCATAGCCTATGAGGGGTACCTTTGGAGGGATGGGGCCGTGATAATGGATATTTTATTTTTTACAACATTATACATTTTTTATTCTTAAAATTCTTTAAGAATAATAAAAAAACCACATATAAGTGTCTTTATCATTATATTAAATATAAAAAATATTGAAATCAGTCATATGTTTACACCACCTTTATGGTTTTGTTACACCCATTGCATCTTTATATAATGCTTGTTCCATCTCTACGTGACAATCTGAAATCTGCAACTAAACTCTTTAGAGAGTAACATCTAGGGAGTAATATATATTGAATAATGGTGAGACTTAGGAATTATATTACTAATTTTTATCCATTTGATCATGGTATTAAAAAATCATTAACTTTAAAAAATTAAATATTATGATTTTATTAACTTGTATTATCAAATTAGAACTATTATATGTTCAACATCACCATTATCATTTGAGGAGTCTTTTCCATCAAAATGTTTCCTTGAAATATTTTTTTAATTAATGTAACTATTTAAAATAATCTTTTATCAGCATACCATAAAATTTTTATTATATTTAAGTGACACAAAATTTATATTTTAATAATCATAATCCTTTGTTTTTTAACTTTGAACTTATCTAAGACCAAATATATATACTCCTACTAGCATCTTAGACACTACATTCTACTCATAATATCTTGTTAAGATACAAAAAGTCATTTATGTTAGGAAATAAATATTTTTTCATTTTATTGGGAATATTTAAAAAATAAACTAATTCACTCATATCTTACATGGTATTTAATGTTTTTGGAGAAATATTCAGAAAAGAATACTTTATTATTTAAAATATGCCACTGATGGTGGGATTAAATCTCTTATATTTTAATAAATATATGGATAAACATCTTTATACATTATCCTCTTATCAAGTATTTCATTGAATTTGATGAATCATAAACCAAATATATTGAAAACATAATCTCATATCTTTCATAACAAAATTTTAAATAAAAAAATCCATTATCATATAATAGAACTCAAGACGAAAATAAAAATTCTTTATTTAGATCCAACATATTCAAGTCGATGATTCAACGATTTTTTTCTTCATCATTTAAATGGAAATTAAAATATTTATTTATTCTTTTCCTGTTTTTGAACTCATATATATTTACAACATTTATAAATTATACATCTAGTATCATATACCCTTAAAAACCAAATAATTGATTTCTATTACACCAATACCTATCATATACTTTACATGGGGTTTCCAAAACCCCTTTAAGTATATCAAACAATTAAATCCTATGAAACAATTTACATATTTTATATCTTTTACCTATATGCTTAATTAACACTAAATAATAACTCAAATAAACATTTTTATACTCTCCTACTAACTTTGAATTTTCCTATTTGGTCTTTTGTGTATTTGGACTATCAATACAACACTAGAACCTAAACATCTCATGCCCAGTTCATTTTTCCCGAACACTTAGAAAAAATAAGGTAAACATTCCATGAAATCATTCACATTTCTAAAAAATTTACAATTATTATTGTAAAAATAATTTCATAACTATAATTTTCCTTAAAAGAAATATTTAGTCTCTCCAGGTTATTGGAACCCATTCATATTGAGTATATGAGTGGTGACTAAATTTACTTTGGTAATCATTCATAAAATGCTTTTCAAAACTTGAGTGAATCATTATATGATTCTCATAAGTATCTAGATTAAACTATTGAACAAATTTTACATTTGGTTACTTATGAAGTGGCTCTTCTAACAAATAGAATTTTCCTTAAGAACAATTTTTAATTTTATATACCAGTCTAAGAAGTTTATTATATTAATCTTATCCTTTCTCATTGATCTCAAAGTCAATTTTAAAGTTGATGATGAAATTTATTTACAATAGAAACTTTTATTAGATGAGTACCATGTTTAACTTTTATTTAATAAATAATTTCATTAAATGTAATCCCACTAAAATTATGACCCCTTTTAAATTCATCATATCCATTAGTGGGACAATATCTACATTTCACTACGAAATTGATCCACTTTAGTGTTCATATCATCACTTAGCTATTTAGGGAGTCCATAATTCATATAATATCATATATGATTCTTGTATAGCTGAGTATATAAATCATTGCTCAAATATATTATATGGATACAATATTAACTCTACTCCTCTAGTATCCCTACTAATGGTTTCCTAAGAAAGTGTAACCCAATGATAATACAAAAAACAAGGCACTTAAATCCAAGGGTCACCTCATTAAATGATTTTATTACACAATATAATCATTGTTTACCCATATTTAGAATGAAACTAATTGGTTGGATGATCGAGTACTCAGTAAGTGTTCAATTGGGAAGGAATCTAACACTTAGTACTATTTTTAAAGGGTATTTAAACTTATAAACTTATATCATGCATTCCCTTTACGTATATTCATTCTTCTAATGATATACGTTGGAATCTCTATTACTTCTACTAATTAAATATATCCAAACCATATTTATTGTAACTCTTTACACAAATCATAGTTTGTGATACTGACACAAATTAAATCCAACTATATTTATACATATCCTAATGAATCTCATTCATGAGGTATATGAAGACCTTTCATGTAAAGGATTATAATCATATGAAATTAACTATTCCCATAAGATTAAACTTGGAGATACATATTCTAGACAATCAATAAGCCAACAGACCAGTGTGAAGTCAACCCAAAGTACCTTTATCTAACTACCATACCTAGCATGTAAGTCCTTATATGAATTCATGATAATTTTATAGAATATGTTTGAAACTAAGGCACAAAAAATATTAATAATATAAAAATTATAAGTATGATTTTTTTTGAGAATAATACTAAATAAAGGAATAATTCATAAATTTATATATGAGATAAACCAATTTTGAACAATTCATAAATAAAGAAATTATAAAAACTTTATAACTTTTTATGCATTATGGACCTTCAATAATTAAATAAATATAAACAATTTATAATTATCTTTAATATAAACTCCTTCATGTTATACTTTATATGATATTTTCTTAAATATATGACATTTGAAATATTAACATTCTACATATAAAATATTCATATATTTTATCAAATCATCCAAAATATCACATATTTTTTATTTAAACCTTGATAATATCAACCATAAAAACTCTTTTTGATTTGTTTTAAATAATTTCCTTCAATAAGGCCTTTTATTTTGATTATTTCAAATTAAACATTATAAAAAATTCATAAAATTAAATATAAACTCCTTTATATTTTACCTTATTCTGTAATTGATAAAAACATTATAAATTATAGTTATAACTTCCATATAAACCATTTATATCCAAATTATAAGTTATGACATGTAAATTAGAAATGGTACTTTAATATTAACATTTAATATTATGGAACATTTATTTAATAAATGTTCTATAAACATTTAATAAAATAATTATGAAGAATTTATAATCAATTAATTTATAAACATTATAAATTAAATAAATATCCCTAAAATATGTTTTCCATAATTTATAAACATTTTACAGATTATTTAATTCAATTCATAATTGAAAAATTATAAAAATTAAAATTTTCCTTAATATATCGTATTTAATGATATATACCTATTATAAGATATGAGTTCCACTATTATCAATCATGTTATATGATTGATAATTCCTAGATGTACCATCCCTTTAGTGCCCTAGGATTCGTATTCTATGATTGGAATCTATATCCTTTTAATGATATGAACTTATATTTTAATATGCAATGTGATTCTTTAATCTACTATGACCCCCATGTGGTACTATACGACTTCCTAAAAACCAAAGGATTATAACCATGATATAATTTATGATATCTCATATCATAGGGTATGGCTCTAATACAAATTATGTTATAATATAACATAATATCAACCATACATATCACATTATATGATACTAATTATGATATCGATTTTGAAAAGGGAATTCTATATCATGGGTTATGATATGCAATAAAATTTACATGATCTTCATTTCTAAACAACATTTCAAATCACATAAAATTTATTTGATACAACTGGTGGGTTTATATGAATATATTAACACTTATTCAATGTAGAAAAAATTAGAAACCTCATCTCAAGATCTACTATGCTTGAAACTGTAAAAAGAAGAAACTGTTTACCTTATGTTGATGATCACAATATCTACTTGATCTTCTATCATGCTCAATAAAGATCACCCAGAGGGAGCCAAAGGATTTCTTCTTCCATGATGTATCCATTGATTATACTATGTCACCCATCATATGGGAAATACCTTCCTTGATTCCATAATATGCTAATATATCACAAAGTAAAGGATAATAAGGGGAAGAGAGATTCATAGGGATAGAGAGTTTCATCTATAGGCTTGTTAAATGGTTTCACCAATAAATCTCATGGAGATTTCCCCCACTTATATGACCTCAAAAAAATCCAAAGTATTCAATAATTAACTCATACTTTATATAACACATGATTTAATTCTATAACTATAAATACATTCATTATATAAATACACTATAGATTCTCCCATTAATTTTATCTAGTGAAATGACAGATTTGATGATATCCCACATAAAATATTCTAGAATAATAAAACATATCATTCAGTTCCTAAATATATCTTAGTAAATTTTAGTGAATCATACCATATGATTCAACTCACAATGCAACCATATGATTTTTTCCAATTATATATCATGACTATCAAAGTCGGTGGAATGTAATCTATATTTTATGTCATATGATATACCCAAATTATATAATATGATGAAAAGAATATCTCCTTCACTCTTACCTTCCTCTCAAAGGATCCTTTTATTTATAAAACATTACCAGTTTCTAGGAAATGAATTTAAAGGATGAGCTTTATCTCTAACACCCAAGGTTATCATGGGGGACAATCAATGGGTTTTTTCTCCATTATTTGATTTTAATAAATGTAGTTATTAAAAAACAGACATATCTAATTTTCTATGAAGTATTGGATATCCTATTTAGAATATTTACATGCATGGTAACACACCAACTAAGGAAGTACAGAAAAAAACATATTCTTAATGATATAATGAATTTTTATCTTTATAAAAAATCCATGAATGATCATAACTCTTCTTTAGATATAAATGAATTTAATCATGTTTCCACATGTAAAAATGGTATAAAAAATATGTAAACTTCATTAATTAACACATGTAGGCTCAAAAAAGTCAAGGATTCTTGTATTGGTAATATAAAACGTATAGTAAATAATTTTAAAGTTTTAACATGCATTCCAACCAATTAATTACTTAAATTTTTTGTAGATTAACTGACATTTTAAATGGAAGAAAATATCTTGGTGATGATCTTTCTATATAAAATATTATTAAGAAAATGCTTTGGGTATTTAAAAGATCTCAATTACCCATTTTAATTATGATTCAATAATTGAAGGATATTAAGAACATTATCATGGAGGAACTCATTGGGTTTCTCATGACCCCTAAAAACATAATGAAATGGAAATATGAATATAAAGTCAAATAGGTCAAGGATACAAAGATAATTTACTTCAAAGTAATTGAGGAATTTTATTATGAAAGTGAATCCAAAATTACCCACTTTGGAAAAAATATGAAGAAGTTTATGAGGAAAAATAAATCATTTTGACAAGTTGTAAATAGATATCAATGTAGAGGAGTTCAAGTCAAATTATACATGAAATGATTTCTGTTATCATGGGTTAATGTTTTTAGGAAGAATTTTAATTTTTATTGTAACACCCCGAGCTTCCACGGTACACTTCTCTTTGAATAATACAGTAGCGTGTGTTGTACGCAACTTCGAGTTCTAACACACACCACAACCAATCAAAGTAGTCGTTATGAATAGTAATACCTACTTTTTGAAATTTTATAAATTTTATCTTTCCAAATGGACTTCGTTTTTGTATTCGGAATATCGAAATTATCTTAAGTTGATTGTTTTGTAATTTTCGGAGAACATCCAATTTTTTATGAATAGTGAAAAATACTTAACAAAACATTTTTAATCAAAATAATTTATAGTGATAAATTATACTATTGAGTGTTTTAAAAGTATAATTAGAATATATTTTTACCATTCTATCCAATGGTGTTCATTAGAATTAATTTCACTTTCAAATTGGACATAAACAATTGTCAATCTTTTGATTGATATTCTTTCTTAAAACACGCTATTTGTTGTGACAGCGGGAATTAATTAGAAAATTAATTAATGCAACTTATATGTTTGGAATTTTTAAAAATAGACATCATTTTTGAATTCAGAATATCAATTATAGCTTAGGGTAAAATTTTGGCACTATTCTGAAAAACTTCAATTTTTGATGAATAGTGAAACCACTAAGTGGTAGTTAAATAACTGATTTTTCGTTTAAATGAAATATTAAAACTTCTGTGATTTGATTTTCAAAAATCTGACATACATGGTTGTCATTAGGAAGTAAAATTTGGTTCAATGGGATTAAAATAATTTTTTGGTGAATAGTAACTTTTAAGTTTAATTAATCGCGATTAAAGGTAATTAATGAAATTTAAGGTAAAGATAGTGTTATAATAATATGAAATGACCTTTACACTTGTCCTACCCCTATTGGATGATTCATGGCAGACCAAGACAATCCATGGGTCAACTTGGGGACCCCATGGAGCCACTTTGGTAGGAAAATGACATTAAAAACTTTTTATTTAATGTTAAAATAAAAATGTCACAAACATGAGTTGTTTTACTAAATCAATTTTTAAGTGGAGTTATACAAGTCATATTTTTTACAATAAATATTAATTATAAAGATAAAAATATTTCCTACATCATGATATTTTTTTTATAATTTTTAGACATTAAATAAATTAAATTAGTTATGACACCATGATGATGCAGCGATTACCTCATTAATTAACGATTTAAATAAAATGAAAAGATAATGTAAAATACAAGGCTTAAACTTTTCCAAAGCCTATTGGATGGGTATATTTAGAACCCTTATCACCTTAGCCTCGAAATATATAATTGTGGGACCTCTAAAATCCGAAAAGTATCTTATAATAATGTAACATTTCCTTACTTTCCAAGAGTTCCCCTCCTCTCCACTTATAAAAGGCCCCCACCTATACCACCTTATTCACACCTTCAATCCATTTGGCTCGGCCAAACTCTGCCAAAATACTCTCCCAACTTCTCTCCCTTACTCCTAGAAGCCTTACTTTAGGCAGAATTCTTCCCAAGTAATCCTTTGGCTCAAATCAAAAGAGTTACCCGATTTTAAGGTAATGTCTTCGCTTATGTTATTTTGTTTTATTTTTCTTATCCAACCCCCTAAAATATTTTTATTCATTTCTTTTGTAACAACACCAGTATCCTAAATATACTAGTATATTTTTATTAGAAGTATTCGAGCTACACTTACACACACCTACATCTAATGGTTAAAGAACATACTGTTTCTGTGGATGGTGAATTTCTGCCTCACGAAACGATGATTGTTCAACACTCATATAAAACCTTCAAAGGTGGACATTAAGATGTCACTCTATTGATATATATGATATATAATATTTTTATTTTTTACTTAAGGTTATATATTTTTCATTTATGGCATACCTTTATTGTTTCCATTATGGCTAAACACGATATTTTTATTTTAGGAAGTGCGGACTACCGCCCCCTCAAAGTGATTTGAATCGTTAATGCCATATGTGGGATGTATAAAGGATGGAGTAAATGATATTATATATGATATTATACTGGAATTATAATATACATTTACATCATTATGATTTCATTCCATTAAATATGAAATAGAAATGAAAGTAGCGTTCATGCGTACGTACGGCTTACCGTCTCCATGAACGGTGCATTTCATTTCTTACCTCTAAATGTTATGTAATATTATGAATGAATGTATATACTGGATATATATGATATATATGATATCTAAAACATGAATATAATTCTAGATATAATTGATATTTCACCACATGAACAACTTGTAATTATAAGAAGTTTATTTTTGACTCAAGTACCAAAGATTGACAAAATGACCGTTATTAACTTAAATAATTACATAATGTTCATAACACGATAATAAGTGATATAAAAGGAATAATGAACATGAAAAAGGTTCTTAAGAAAATATAAATTAACTCTAGTTTATTATTCAGGAGGTTAAAGAACGGTCGAGTCAAGACAGGACGCAAGGTAAGGGAACTTCTTAACCCAATTACCATTATTTGGGTTAATCTTCTACTTTCAAATTATGTCATGATATTATTATGTCCTATCTTGTATTTGTAATTTATTTATGTGTACTTATAGTGAATACACATAATAGATCTATTTTATTTTAAAAATGATCTTTGTAAGTACTTCGTCCCAATCTCCTTTCATTGAGGCATATTTGGTTTTATACACAACTTTCCTTTATACGGTGTATAAACCCCTTTTACTTTTATGTTTATTCAAAAAGAATCTTTTTATACGAATCGTTTTACTAAATGAAAAAAAGGAATGTTTTTCTTGTTGTACGTATACGGTGACAACGACTTCTCTGCCGCCGTTATTTGAGTTTCGGCTTCCTCTACAAGCCATAACTTTTTTTAAATGAAAAATAAATAAAAAGTTTTAATTTTCTTTTATTTTGGTATTGAAAATGGTTTTGATAAAATTTTTATTATATCAATGTATTGTATTGATATCTTGTGATTGAAGTGTGGAAATCTTATGTTTCCTTTATGCATGTTTTATGTGATACAATTATGTTATGGTTTATGATATGTTTAAACCTGTTCATATGAGGAATGCATTGGACTTAAAAAGTGACGGGTGGAGCCCGCTATAGCTCCTCGATGCATCGACAGGTCTCATGAGACAAACTAGTGTCTTGCCACGAGGCCTTGACAAAATCTTATTTGTATTCTTGGAACGAGGCCTTGGCTACATGGTTATGATAGTCTGGCATTATTCATTCCATCATTATGAATGTGGTTATTGATATTGCATGTGATTATTCGACCAGTAGAATATCCATGTGAATAAGTAAATGACATTATCTCATTTTACTTTTTCCATATTATGTTGAAGTTCATGTTTGAAAGGATTTTGTTTTAGTTATACATTTACTTAAATGTTTATGTTTATTTATAAAAGCTTTCGCTATATTGTTATCCTTACTGAGCATCTGAGCTCACCACTTTCAATGTTTTAATTTTTCCAGGATGTGAAGAAGTATATTATGAATGACCTGCAGGGATAATATAAGGGGATTTGAAGAGAAGATGTTGTAGTTTTGTTTTACTTTATGATGTAATGTATGACTTATGAATGTATCTAGTGTGTCCAAGGATACTAAACTAATCGGTCTTTCCAGACTTGATCTTTTGTGATCATGCCAATGTTACGAAGTAATGCACCGACTCTGGGTAGCTGGGGTCGGGGCGTTACATTTATAGATTCAAATGAGGTGGGTTAAAATTAGATATTTTTTTATTGAGACTAGGTTTAATGATTTGAGGATGTTTTAGGGTTATATCAAGGGGTTTTGAGTGTCAGTGTCCGAGAGGAGAAGGTATCAGATGGTCCCACAACTGGATGTCTACAGTAGGAGGCTATTGAGTACCCGATATCAGTTCCTAGGGGTGTTTTAACTCTTATAGGTCCAATAAGTTGGAGTTGGACCTTGGTCGAGTGGATGGTAGGACATTGGGTACTAGGTTCTAGTTGACCAGGTATCCGATGGTGTTCTAGGGTGTTTTTATAAGGAAAGACCTATTATTTTTAGGTTGGTCCCCACTATTTTTCTAAAAAAGTTATACTTGGGAGAGGGAATTTTTCTATCCCTTTCCCCTTTTGGCCCCACTTTTAATCCCTTTCTCTATCTCCATTATATGGTCGATTAGAGGTGGTTTTTTCATGCCAGATCAAGGTAATATATCTTTATATTATTCTTGTTTTCCCTTCCTCTCCTGATCTCAAGATGTTTTTTAGGTATTTATGATGTACTTAACTAGTTCATGGTGAAATATATCCTAAATAATGGGTCTTCTTAATATGATGGTTAGGGGATGTCATAAGAGAGGGACTCCACTTGTTTCCCACTATTTCAATACTGGTAAGATTCTCAATGATTTTTTCAAGGGTTTTCACCAATTTAGTTTTGAATTTTCTATAGATTTAGAGTTGTATCTTTGGGATTTTTATATCATGTATAATAGAATAATTCCATAGGTTAATGGTATCGGGACCTAAATGTTTGGAGTTTTTTTCTAAGGATATGAAAGAATTTTATGATAAAGTTGGTTTTGATGAAGAATGTGTGCTCTATGTTTTTTGTTTTGTTGTATTAACATAAAACACTTAACATTGTTAAGCCTTATAGCAATGGAAAACAAATGAATAAGATCAAAAACAATATTTTTGATAAATTTTAGCAGATAAATTATTTCAAATGAATATTTATTAGCATGGGAAATGTGCTATATGTTTATCATTTATTATTTAAAATGTTTATCATATAGATATTTTTGTGAATCTCAAATATGGTGTTGATTTACTATTCCATATGCTTCCAACATCAAGAGTTATGGAAGAACTCATGAACCCAATATTTGTATAAAGGGATAGAAATTAATTTTTATATACAAAGTTTATACTATGAATCTTAGAGGAAGTTATGGTGAGTTCACTAGATAGGCAATATAAGAGATAGGTATGGATAAGAAAAGTTTGTGTTATAAGTATTTGATGTTTTTCGATCATGGAAAGGTTTCTAAAGTAAAAAAGGGAATATGAAAAAAATACAATTCATTAGATAAAGTCCAAATAGGGAAAAGTTCAATTAGATGAATTCAAATCAGATTAATCCCATTAGACAAAATGAAGATCATACTAAAGTTTTCGATTGAAAAATTAGAAAATGTTTTGTATAAAGATAATTAAATAGTGGTTTCAATATGAATGAAAAAACATAGAGTTATGATGAAATTAATTGGTTGGAGGAAGTTTTTTAGAAGTAATTTTGAGAAGTTCCTACAAATATTTTACATGAAAAGTTAGATAGAGTCTCAATGGATGAAATAATTGCTACAAAGTCATCCAGAATGAATAAAAGATATTGAGTGGTACTGGTTAAAAATTCTATAGGGTGTTTTTGTAAATTTAAAAAATGTGAGGTTGTTGTGGTAATCATTGAAAGTTAAAAATATTATATAAGAAAAATATGTGATAATATTTGAGTTTAAAAGATTTTTTTGAAGGGTGAAGATGTTCGAATTTCAGATAATATTCAATAATTCTTTAGAATCCTTGAAAATAGTCCAAGAAAATTATTAAGAGTGGGAGTTTTGAATTTAAAGTTTTCATTGAGAATGAAATTTTAATTGAAATCACACCTTTTCTTCTACAAACACATTTATAAATAGGTTTCCAGTATTATAATAATATTTTAACTATTCATGCATGGAAAAGCTAAAGTGATGTAAAAATTATATCAAGTAGTGATATTAGATGAATATTTGAAATAAAAAGTTTGAGTATTAAAGGTTCCCAACCAATCGAATAGAGGGGTTATAATATGAGGCACCATACAAAAGGAACTATAAAAAGTTTCATAATAGGTGGAATCATACAGAATATATTTATAAGTAAATAGATAGAAAAAGTGTAAGAAAGTTGTATCAGGTTTTTAGAAGGAACTAGATGAAGTTTTTTTGGATGGATGAATAGATAGAGAAATCATAAGAACAATTAAATGGATAAAAGTTTTATATAAAAGTTTAAATAGGAAGTTATTTCCATCTATTGGGAAATAAATCGAAGAATAATATCTTGTAAGAAGTTTAAGAGTAAGTAGAGTACAATAAGCATAGTGACAACATAATAAATATATTGGTGAAGGTTTATAATAGTTTTTATGTGTGGTATTGGATTATTTCCAAACCATGAAAAGTACTATCTTATATTTTTGAATAGTAAATATTGTAAATACTTGCATTCCTATGGATTATGCTTGTATGACAATTTTTTATAAAATTCATAAGTCTCTAATATGAGGTGATGGTTTTTTCATAAGATAAAAAATATAAAAAATAAAAGATCATTGATTAAACCCTCCCTCTCTTAGTGATCCCACAAATCCTGATTGGTCCTTTCAAGTGGTATCAGAGTGAAGGTTTCCTTCATTGAATATTTTATGAAGTTTGAAAAAATAGAAGTTTCTATGTATGTTTAGAGTTATGTGATTAGTAAAGCGATTCTAGTTTTATGTGGAAATAAATATCATATTTAGAAATAAATAGTGCTTTATTATCTTATGTACCTTGGTTATATGTTATTAAATATTCTACAGATGTTTTCCCACTTAGGGCTGAGGGAGTTCCCCTAATAGATATAGATAAGAATCATTTAGATAATTATAGGAAAGCTAGATATGTTATACTTTTCTCACTCTCTAAAAGTGAGTTTCTTATATTTAAAAGAGATGAAATAGCTAAATGCATATGTAAAAAGTTTATTACTATCTATGAAGTAAACAAAAATGTAAATAAATTAATGTTAAAAATATAGAGACTGAAGTTTGAAAATATTAAGATGGGTGATTATGAATTTTTTGGTGACTTATTTACAAGGGTGAATGAAATTATAAGCACCATAATATGTCTTTGTGAGATGTTGTAAGATGAAACGATTATTGAAAATATATTAAAAATTATTTCTTATAAGTTTGATGAACAATATTCATCATTAAAAGATAAAGATCCAAAATATATATTTGTGGATGATCTATATAAAACTATAATCACTTAGGAAATGAAAAGATACAAGTTTATAAAGAAAAAAAAATAAGGTTGATAGGGAAATTTATTTCAAATCAATCAAGAAAGGAAATTAAGTGAAAGTTTTCAAATAAGAATCTAGTTACTTTGACAATGAAGATAAGGTTAGTAAAAAATTTATTGAAATTATGTATTTGTTTTCTAAAAATGAGAAAATAGACAGAGGAAAGTACATATGAAATTACCTGCTAAAATGTTTTGTCTATGGATATTTTGGACATTTTTCTACAAATTTTACGTTATGAAATAATGTCTAAGACATTGATTAAGATGATATAAATTCAAGTGGATCCATTAATAAGAAGGAATAAAAATTAAAATCCTATTATAAAGAAAGAAATATCATGTTCTCTAAATAAAAAAGGAGAAAATACTTTTCTAAGTGTGTGGAAAATTATGAAAGTGAAGAAGAGGATGATAACTTTAGTAATAATGCTACTAAAAAAATCTCATTAAAAAAGTGAATAATGAAAATCCACCAGGGATGAAATTATTATTTCATAAGAATAATAAATTTAGATGTATTTTATTCTAAAGAGAGTATTGAAGGAATATATTGAAAATATTTTAAGACTTGATAGAGAGAAAAAGAATTTTAAGAAATAAAATATTTCAATAAACAATCAAGAATCTTTTCGTGAAGATAAATCGAAGTATATAAATCAAATTCATGATCCAAATAAGTTTATTTATCGGAAGAAAAAATCAAAAAAAAAAATTAGAAGAAAAATTTAAGTTGAAGTAGTAAGTGTTTTAACTCGTTCAATAAAAAGTTGTTAAACATGTGTAAAGATTTAAAAATTTCCATAAATCAGTTATAGAAGTTGGTCAAAGTTATCAAAAGTTTATTCATAAGAAGTTTCAACAAAATTTACCCTACAAAGGTTGATAAAAATAATGAAGATACTATAAAGGAAAATAAAGTTAAGAAGACCATGTATATATCTAGAATAAGTAGAGTTGAAAACCCGGAAGCTTCAAAGGTCACAAAGTTTGAACCAATAGAAGCTACTACATGTGATTCTATTATAGATAATAAGAAATATAAGTTAAAGAATATAATCTTATGAGGTAACAAAAAACCTATTTCACAACTAAATACCAATGTTTAAGGTAAGAAATTTTATTAAAATCAGAAACACATCTCCAAGAAGTATGTAAGTTACAAAGGGTGATAAGATTTATATGGTTAATACTAAAATTGGAGTGGAATTTGGAATATAACATATTTTTGTTGGTTTAATCATCATAATTTTTGAGAATCGAAGAGAATCTAGAGATAATGTTTGGTGGGGAGTCAACCGACTCAAAAAGTGACAACCTGAGAAAGTCAGTCTGAAGATTGAAAATAGATTCCAAACCTTGGAAATTATTTTTGAAATATGTGAACAACCTATAAATATTAAAAAAGTATTTATTTTTATGATTCTGACACAAAAAATTTTATATAAAAAATCTTAAAATCCAAATGAGAATAAAGAAAAATGCTAGGAAAAAAATTATTTATTGAAACATCTCTCAAATCAATAATAGGATAATAACCAAGGATTTTAGATAATGGGTGCTCTATACCTATGATAGAAGACATAAAGTTGTTTAAAAATGTGAAATATTTTAAAGAAGGTATAATTACTTTTGGAAATAATAAATCACTTAGAATAGAAGGTATTGGATTTACTATCATTGGGGATGGAAATTTAAAATCCAAACAAGTCTTATTTTTTGAAGGGCTGGAAAACAATTTTTTAAGTATTTCAAAACAACTTAATGAAGGTAACATATTTTTTTTAGAAAATATAGGTTTTTTATAAATAGTATATAATATTTGAAAGTTGTAATGTGAGGATAATTAAAAAATGGAATTTTTTTAATGTTGGTGACTCAAAAAGTTCTTGTTATCCGAGTATGATGGAAGAAAAGAATCTATGGAATAAAAGGGTGGGGCATATATGTTTTATGAATATGAGAAATATTAGGAAGAGCGAAAGTATTCATGATAATCTCTTTACATGATAAGAATATTATATTGTCTTTGTTCTATTTTCTAGAAAGAGAAGATTACAAACTCTGTACATAAGAATGTTGAGATACATTCAACTTGTCTTTAGAGAAAATACATCATGAAATTCATGGGCCCAAGATTAAATAATCAATGCACGTAGATAAAAAAAATTTTTTTTATTGATAAATTTTCTCTCATTACATGCATTATGTTTTTAACAAATAAATCAGAGGCTCTTAACATGTTTAAACGTTTTAGGAGAAGTGAAAAAAAGAGTGTGGATATCTAATGAAAAATATTCATTCTAATAATGGTAGAGAATTTACAAGTGAAAATTTTAGATATTATCTTGAGAATAATAAAATTCATCATGAGTTTATTGAACCATACATACCACAACAAAACAATGTTTTTAAAATAATAAATATAAGTTTAACGGAGATGGAACAAACAATGTTGATCAAACATGATACTTCTTGATTTTTTTAGGTAAGATAGCAAAGCTGTATTTATGTTAAGAATTGATGTTTCTGTAGGAATAAATATAGCATGACTCAATACAATATATATTAAAAATAAAACCCAATTTTAAAGCACCTATGTATTTTGGGTATTCCCTAAATTATATAGTTCAAGGGTGAAAATATTGGGATGTTTGATAAGAGGTGTTGATGGAATTATTCTTGGTAACCCTCCTAATGGTAGGTGATACGTGTGTCATAACAAAGAGACATGAAATATGGTTGAATTAGTATATGTAAAATTTATTTAATAGTGTGATAATAATTTTTATCAAATAGTTATAGATATGAAGGAAATGGAATATGATGTTGTTTTATTTGAACAACATGAAAAATCTTTTAATGATAGTAACAATGTTAAAACCTCCTAAGATGAAGATTCTGACTCAACTATCTCAAGTAATGAGGAACAATTATATTAATCTAATCCTTGTATTAAGAATCAATTTTAAGTTCATAATATCATTAGAGAGAAATGAAAATTGGTTCGAACCAAAATAAATTCAATGTTAGTTTCACATACTTACTTATACTCACATGTTAAACAAAAAGATATTGATAAAGCCATGGAACATCAATAGTGGGTTGATTCCATGAATAAAGAGTTGTATTATATTGAAAACAATTATTTTTTTTACCCAAAACAAAAATTAATAATGTTATTTGTAAAAAGGAAATTTTAAAAAACAATTTTAACAAAAAATGTGAATTTATAAGAAAAAAGGAATGACTGATTTGTAAAGGTTACTCTCAAATTGAAGGCATTGATATGATGAAACCTTTAATCCAGTAAAAATATTAGAAACTATTAGAATATTTATTTCTATTGTTTCACAATGTAAATATAAAAATTTATATATGGATGTCAATTTATATTTTCTTAACAAAGATCTAGATGAATAAGTTTATATTGAACAAACGTTTGGCTTTATGCTTGAGAAATATGAAAGATATGTGTACAAGTTGAGGAAGGATTTTTACAGGTTTTATGTAATCTTGAAGATCTTTCTATTCCAAATTGGATACTTACTTAAGTAATTTTAACTTTATGAAAAGAATATTATAACAAAACCTCTATATAAAATAAAGTCAAGAGGTTTTCCCCATTATAATTCTTTATACTGACAACATTATAGTTATAGGGAATGATTAAGAAAATTGTGAAAAAAATTATTGAAGAGACTAAGATGTTATTTGAGATGTCTATGATGGGAGAAATAAAATACTTTCTTTAATTACAAATCTAACAAAATAAAAAAATACATTTTCCCATCTTAAGAGACTTATGATAAGGAACTACTAAGGAAGTTTGGATTGAAAGAATCATGAATTATTTTCACAATGATTTTAGTGGGAAAAAAGTTTTAAAAATATAAAGAAAGAAAGGAGGTTAATCCTAAATAATTTATAAATTTGGTTGGATGTTTATTATATCTAATGAATTCAATTCTAGATATAGTGTATACTATTACACTTTTTTCTAGGTATAAAAGTGAACCAAAAGAATCTCATCTTATAGCTAGATTTTTTTTCAAATATATAAATGTCTTAACTGATTTCTTATTGAAATATGATAGCATAAGAAATATTTATTTATTTGTATATACAGACTCATATTGGGAAGGAAATGTTGATGATAGAAAATCCACATATGTTGGAGTGTTTTTCTTTGTAGAAGTATGCATTAGCTGGTATAAAAAGAAACAAAATTCAATGACTCTTAGTACAATAGAAGATGAATATGTTGATGCCAATCAAGATAAAACATAACTTATGTATATGAAGATACAATTATAAGAATTTTTTGTTGGCATGAGGTCTCATCTTCTCTTGGGTTTTCAAAATAAAAGTGTTATAAATCTCACTAAAAATATAGTGCAATATTCTCATTCCAAGAACATTGATTTAAAATATCCCTTAATCAAAGAGCATGTGGCGAAGAATGAACTAAAGATAGAGTTTGTTTCTATAACTAAGAAAGTTGACTGAATATTCACAAAATCATTTATAAATGAAACATTTCATAAAATTAGATTGATAATGGGTGTGAAACCTTCCTCTCTTCAGGACTAAGGCTTGTGATTTTTCCCCTCCCTATCTTTTATTCAGATAGTGTTGTCATAGAAGAGAAACATTTTTTAACATAAATCTATCCATTGTTATGTGTTTTAGATTTATAGTAAAAACATATATTTAGGGGGATTTATTAAAAGGGGAAAGCAATGATTTTAGTATGCGTGAACTATTTTAACAATTTGTTATAGTCGATGTAGGAAAATTTGTTCTTGAAATATGCAGCTATTTTTGGGATGAAATTTCTATATAAACAAAAATAATTTTCATATGTGGTGTATGATAAAGTTCCTACAGTCACTTCTTGTTGATATTATGGTATGTTTGTTCAATGATTCATGTTTCATACAGTGAGTTTTATCTCATTATATTAGAATTATTGGATAAATAATCCATTGATTGAGTTACAAAGTTCAATGATTTATGTTCTATGGTTGACAAAAAAATACAAAGGGGGAGATTTTTGGGACCAAGATGTTTGGATGTGTTTTTTTCATGGAGTTGGAATAATTTTAAGATAATGTTGGTTTGGATTAAAAAGGTGTTCTCTATGGTTTTTATTTTTTTAACATAAAACACTTAACTTTTATAAGCCTTACAACAATTGTGAATAGATATATAAGACTCGATAATTTTTTATAGACAAAGTCCAGTGGATGGAATATATTTGATGAAGATATCTTGGCATGAGAAATGTGCAGACTGTTTATAATTTATTATTTAAAATGTTCATTAGAGAGTTTTTTTTGTGAAGTTAAAATATGGGAATGATTTATTCTTCTAAATGTTTCCAACATCATGATTTATACAAGAACTCATGATCCATGCATTTATAGAAATGGATAATTTTTTTTATTTACAAAGTTCATACTCTAAAGAACTGAAAAAGTCCTGTGGATTTCACCAGATATATGATATAGGAAAAAGTTATGGTGGAAACATTTTTGTGTTTAAAGTTTGGGAATTTTGTTAATTAGATAAATGTTTCTAAAGTAAAAAAGGGAAGATGCTAACAAATGTCATTTGATAAAGTCCAAATAGGAAAAAGAATAATCAGATGAAGTCTAATCAGATGAATTGAGACCAGACATAAAGTTTTAGTTGAAAATATTATATGGATGTTTTGAATGAATATCATCATGAAAAGTTTAGTATATGAAGGAAATATATAGAGAGTTTTGATTCAAGTAATCATATGGATGAAGTGTTTGCAAAAAAAAACTTCTGAGAAGTTCCTATAAAATTTTATATTGGAACAATCATATAGAGTCTCAAATAATAGAATCATTTCTACAAAGTATTGATGGATGAATGTTTGGTATTTAGTTGTATTGGTTCAAATTTCTTTATAAAAGTTTCATAAATATATCAAATGTTATGATTTTGTGATGATCATTAAAAGTTCCAAATATCATGGGAGAAATACCCATGATTATCATCGAGTTTTAAGGAATTTCATTGAAGGGAATAAATGTAAGAATATATGTGAATCTTATAGAATTATTTAGAATCCTTGAGAATATTCCAAGTGAATTATTATAAGAAGAAGTTCTTAAGTTTTAGTTTTCATTGAGTGTGAAAGTTAAAATTAAAATCCCTCATTTTATCCTACTCACACATCTATAAATAGGGTAAAATTACAATATAGTGATTTATACTATTCAAAGGTGAAAATATAAAGTGTTTTAAAAATATTACTTGACAAAGATACTAGATGAAGATCTAAAAGATGAATTTGGATTGGTGAATTTTTCCAACCAAAGAATCTATTGGTTAAAAAAGAATTTGCGATGGAATAAAAGATTTGTGATATAATGAATCCGAAAACAATACACTATACAAAGTTTTTTGAATGGTGGAATCATACAGACTGTGTGTAGAGGTTAATTGATGGATAGAGTTTAATAAAGTTGTATTAGATTTTTAGAAGGCACTAGATGGAGTTTTCTAGATATACAGTTGAACATTGAAATTATATGAACAAGTGAACAGAAATATGTTCTTTACAAAAGTCCAAGGATAAAGTTATTACTACAGCTAGGCAAGGAAATGAAGAATAATTTCTTGAAAAATTACAAGATTTAGAGTGAAAATATTCTGAACCTATGGGTGAAGGTTTCTATTATTTGTTACAAAATCTTTGTTTCATATTTATCTATGTGAATAGAATATGAATTGTTGTATTGATTATTGTGAAAAAAGTGTAAGGATATTCCCCAAATACTGTAGAAACATAATATGATTATTTTTCAGTGGATTGTGTGGTATTTGATTATTTCCAAACAATGCCATGGACTAGCTACCCCTATTGAGTAACAAACCTTTTAAATATTTTTAATCCTATGGATTGTTCTTGTGAGATTGTTTTTCAAAAAATTAATAACTATAATAGGAGTTAAATGTTGTTTCATAAACATTAAAATATAAAAATAACAGATCACTGATTCATCCCCTCCCCTCTTAGTGATCACACTAATCCTGGTCGGTCCTTTCAATTGGTATGCTATTTCACAAGGGTTTTTCCATGGAAGGATACTCGGTGAGATTTATTGAGTTATTTGTAATGACCCTAAAATTTATAGGTGTATTATAATTTTTTTCATTCCTTATTTAAAGGTGTTTTGAGTTATTACTTACTTGGGTGAAATCATGGGTATCTTCTAGATGGTTTCATAGGATTTTAGAATATTTTATTAGGGAGAATGATTTAGGAAAAACAGGTGGTTCTCCTTAGGAAACCATTAATATTTTTAGATAGGGGTATTATATGGATCATGATCGACACATGGTTAGAGATAACCATGATATATCCCTAAAGAAATTATATAACTCATAATAGAGGGAAAATAACTTTTGGCACCTGGATTACTGAATTGTGTGGCCAAAATATGCAGGTGCCTTGAAGAGGAATTTATCCTCATACGGTTGGTGTAAAATTTGGTAAACTATTAATAGAAAAGTAATTAATAAAAATATTATATTTTTAACCTTAAACCACATTGAAACCCTTTATTCCATCTCCAACACCTAGGGATCTCAAAATTAAGGACTCTCATGGATGTTATTGGGGATTCCTCTCCTCTAGAACTAAAATTCCAGTGGTTCTAGAGGATTTAACCTGCAAGAGTTCAAGGTAATATGAAATTCCTTCACCATTATCCACATTTCTTACAGATATATTATCCTATTATTTAATGGAATCATATACCTAGGATTTCATGGATAGATTTTTGAATTATAATGTGATATAATGAGGAATTTACATTTTATCAATGGATAAGTCACTAGATCTCGAGAATTATCATATTTCCTTAGTTTATTCTAGATATACTGGTGGAATTTTTCACAAACCAACCCTGGTCGACCCTTAACCGGTCACCCGAGATGATCCGTGGTAAGGCCCAAGAGGCGTTCCCAATCCTCTCTGGTTGGCGCAAGTGTCAGGGCATTGTTTTGTGCTGGAATAGGGGATGACCTTGTTGGTTTAAGGTTCAAAACATTCCAATCGGTTTCTAATGGGTTTGTTTGTAGAACCGAAAACATCCAATGATTCTATATCCATTTGGACCTACTTTCCAAAGGTAGGTGCTCATTAGTTGTAGACTGATGAGGCTTAATAATTTGCATTGGTCGAGAGGATGGGAGGTCGGACTCATCACACGTTTTTGAGGGGAATTATTTTCTACTCCAGGACTCTCTTTATAGATTTAAGTTATTTTTGTGAATCCTTATTACATTACCAAGTATAAAAATGATCTTTCCTTTAGATCTGAAAATCAATGATTAATATGTATGAGATTTAGAGAATCTTTTATATGTATTTGAGGTTCTTCATCAATAGAGAATCATCTATATTTGTTAGAGATTCTTAGTCAATGGAATCCTTCAAAACATTATATAGAGATCTCGTGGTCATTATGATAACCATACTAGTTTTAAAGGCACTCAGTGGGACACTTGAAGTTTATTATTGTTCAGAAGGACATGGGTTATTTCAGAGTTGGGATCGTACCCACAGATGGGATACCTACGTATCCTTATTTAGAAAAGGAATCAGAACCCACGTAGTTCGAGTAATGAAGTATGAGTTTTATGCATGGTTGATGGCTGAAAGAAAGATGTCATAATTACTTTTACATTCTAAGCTCACGTGAGTCATGCTCGGTGTGAGAAATAAGAGGTATTGGTAAAACCTGACAATTGTGCCGCGAAGGATGCAATCATAAGAAATAATGTGGGGCTTATGTATGTATGACTACCCATATAGATGAATATTAGGTTTTACTTCAGGGAAGAAACCCAGGAACAAGGTCCATAAAGGTATATGTGCTTTATGGAGATTTGGATACTTAACTTAGGACTTAATCCTGAGAAGTATGCCCAAATTAGAGGGGATTATGATTGGGTTTTAATCCTGAGAAGGAAGCCCAAATCAAAAGTAAATTAAGACAGGTTAATAGAAATTATGACTGGGGCTTACTCTTAAGAAGGAGGCACAGGTTAAAAGGACTTGAAATATGGGGCTTATTCCTGATAAGGAGGCCCAGGTTAAGGGGAATTATGAATGGGGCTTACTCCTGAGAAGGAGGCCCAGGTTAAGGGGAATTATGACTAGGGGTTACTCCTGAGAAGGAGGCCCAGATTAAGGGAATTTGGAATTTGGGGCTTACTCCTGAGGAGGATGCCCATATTTGGGAACTTGAAGACTGGGGATTACTCCTAAGGAGGATGCCCTATTCAAAAGAAATTAAGACTGGGGATTATTACTGAGAAGGAGGCCCAGGTTAGAAGATCCTCTCATTTTAAAGGATGAGGTTGAATGAATGAAATATCTAACCTTAATGACATAAAGATATGTAAATCACTAGGTTTTAAGAGATGTTCCATTGAAATCCTTTCAGATAAGGAAGCCAACCAAGGAAACATGCCATAAATGGCTTTGAAGAGTGTCTTGAAGACTAAATCTAGAAGAGGAAAGGTGGATTAGAAGAAAACAAGTGAATAGGTAGGAGGGGCACCCAAAAAGAGAGGGGCGCGCAAGTCCTACGTGGGCACGCAGGTCCTAGTCGCACAGGTCTACCTGCGCGACACATAGGTACCTGCGCGACGGTCTGCCCACATGGTAATACTTGGGTGAGACTGGGATCAAGCCCTTAGTATTACCCCTAGATGCTTACAAAAGGGTGGCACGCAGGTTCTGTTGAAGGGATTAGGCAATGCACACGTTTCTTCATTTTCCCGTAAGGGTTAGACACTTAGGTGTGTAGGTGTTGATGAATTTCAACACTTAGGCCTTGTTTCCCCTGTTTAGATCTTCCATTCTAGGTAAGAAATTACCTTATAAGTGTTCGGAAGACTCCCAGAAGAGATTAGGGCGCCGAGAGATGAAATCTGAGTTTTTGGATTTTTTCGTTCCGAAATTGGGGGCCCACAAGGGGTATTTATAGGCAGATGAAGACCCCGGGTGAAAATTAAATAGGGTGCACATGTCACCTGTGTGCCCAATATGTGGCGCGCAGGTACCCTGCGCGACCGTCTTGGATCCTACGTGGCCCATGATGAAGCAAACCCTTGTTCAGGCCTTTGTCAATTTTTTATGTTTCATAAAAAGATGAATCACTTTATGCTAAGGTATTCCACTTTTTCAGTTGTTAGACTCTGTGAAGGAAAGGAGCATCAACAAAAGTCCCCCTCAAAGTTGGATCCGAAATAAATGAGGATGTGACTCTGAGGTAAAGAAGAAAACCAAAGTAAGGGTGGCGCGCAGGTTCTGAGCGCGCAGATACTGGTGCACAGGTGAGAGGCGTGTAGGCTTCAGTGCGCAGGGGTGAGGCATGGCCTATAGATATGTGGCCATTCTCGCGCAAAGAACCCGGCTCTCAAACATTTCCGCTCTCACTGCACAGGTTGCTTTCGGTGCGTAGGTTGCTGATTTTCTGCTGTTCATTGCTTCTGTTCTGTGTCGCGCTACTGCAGAGGTATTTTGACCTGCATGGTGATACCTGCGCGCCAATACCTGCGTGACACGGTTACACTTGCGCTCTAACTTTGGAATTGCGCACCTTAATTCATTAGCCATTTTTTTGAATTTCATCACAAATTTTATGAAAAAATCAACCCACATAAGAGTTAATTATTCGACCTTTGTGCAGATTCAATAGATCCTAGAAGAATCGGAACAGATGATGAACTGGCTAGCAAGCGGATTGATGACATGACGAATGTTGTTGGCCATGATTACTATGATGTCTGTGACAGCACTCTCCCATTTTTGGATAAGTACTTGAAGAAATATCATCTTAATTTCCCATAGAGCATCTACTTGCCTCTATATGGCCATGGTCATCTGCAAGGAGTCAACGTTCCAGATTCAAAGAACTATATTCTTGAGATGCAGTCACACTGCTACCCCTCTATTTTGGTTATGTTGTGCATTAAGAGTATCAAAAATGGTGTGAACTTTCAAATTTTTCCTCCATGCCATTTCCTTGAAGATATGAAGATGGAAAACCCATGGGCTGAAATGATTTCTGTTGTCGGTTGGTAGAGAGAATATTATCATGGCATTAGAACAATATCTGAAAAGAGTACTCTCTCCAAATGGATCTTTACTTCCAATTGTCCATTCTCAAATCCATGTATCCATATTCCAAGTATCTTGGATAGAAATAGAGTCACTATTTGATCAGTAGAAAATTTTCTCAAACTGCACTCAAGAACATCCTTTTACAATTGTTCCAAGAAGAGCTGATACCACTGCATCTCTTATTGTATCCAGTTGAATGAATGAATTTCAGGAGGCTGCTGATGAAGCTCGGGATGCCATAAATCAAATGAAGAGTTATGTTGAATGTTTTTTGTAATCCCTGAAAAGGAGAAGAAACTCCAGTCAATGGTTGTCCTTCTAACTCTTGTGCATCAATTAAAAACACTTCCATCTTCAATCATTTATGCATTCCTTTTCTTGCTACCTGCTTTAAATTATATGAAATGTATGTTTAGTGAGCTGGGACTTGACTTTTGTTCAGAGTTCCCTTGTCTTTTGTGGGCATTTTAAAGTCATGCATGTCGGACATAAAAAGACTAATGTTTAAGGTCGAAACAGCTTTGACCGAATGGATTAAAATTGACTCAATTCCTTGATAATTTTTCTGAAAATGTATTACCATATTCAAGTATGAGGGAAAGTATGTAAACTATGACTTTAGAAATTTTGAATCTGAGGAATGATATGAAAAAGGACTAAGAGTCATTAGAAGAAGTATTTCCTAAGAATGAAGTTACCAATATTTAACAAACCTGTTAGGGGGTTGAATTTTTCAGGGCTGCTTAATGGAATTGACTGCATAGTCAAATAATAACATCTTTTGGCTGACAGGTCTGTTATGTAGACTACTTATGCAAGGCCGCCTAAGGGCACGTGTTGCATAGTCAGACAAAATAACTCTAAGAAATTTACTTTTCTACTGCTAAAAAGCCAGTGAAAGTTTATGGAGATTCAAATTTTCCAAAGCAACGAGTTTGCTGTATGGAGATAGGTACTTAAATATGGAGAAGATATTTCCAAACAAGATTGTCTAAGAACTGGATGAATGTCATTCCTATGAAGGTCTGACCCTAACACAGGGAAGGGAAATATAAACCACATACCTGAATACTTCCAGATCATGAAAAAGAGTATGGGACAAATATGTTAAGGATGGATATTTTTGCGGATCCCTACATATTGTTGTTAAGACAACTAAGGACAAAAGAGGTTTTCTTCCCAAGAATGAAGTTACCATTATTTAACAGACCCGTTAGGGGGTTTAATTACGTAGGGCCACCTAAGAGAATTGGCTGTATAGTCAAATAATAGCATCTTTTGGCTGACAAGTCTGTTATGTAGACTATATATGCAAGGCCACCTAAGGGCACGTGCTACATAGTCAGGCAAAATAATTCCTGGGTATCAGACATTTTGTGACCATAAGTCAAGAAAAGGGTTATAGAGATCTGGAAGTATTTAAGGTTAGAAGTATGAAACAAGAAAATGGGTATTGTCTAATGCATGAAAGAGATACATAGACCAATGCTAACCATAATCATGTTGTGGTTGGGACTTGAATTGAAATATTGGACTTCACTACATATCCCATAAGGATGGGAATCAAGCCATATGTAGTTCTTGATATACAGTTTAACGTCATGTGGGAAGAAAGTATGGGAGATCTTAGTTTAGGGTTATAGAGCTTATACCATAATAATGAATACACAGTGTGTGTTTTATAAACCTGATGTGAATGAAGACCATGGTTTTCATACCACATTCATATTTTCACAAGGGGACTTTTCAGCCAAGGGACTGAAAGTGAAATTTGGGGTTAGGCCCAAAGACTTGGGGCTGGATTCGAGGGATGCTCGAACGTTCCTATGTATCCCATAAGGATGGTAATCAAGCTTCACATAGTTCTTGAAATACCCTCTATACAGATTTTGTTCATACATATGAAGGGTGAAAGGGGACTTTAGTGTAATGATGGTTTGACCCAAGATAAAAGGTTCGGGCATTTCCATGTATGCACATAGTCTTTAGAATATAACATGATTATAAATAAATGTAAATAATGATTCCCTTTTCAGGTGAGGGTGTCAAAGAATATTGTAGTTTATTTTCATACAGGACAAAGAGTGTTGTATAGTTTAACTTCATATATCAAAGACAAAGGTGAATCAATGTAAAGATATTGATTCTGGGGGTGGCTTCATGAATCAACATCATATGAGATGGACGTGAACCGATGTGAAGAGATTAGTTTTGGGATTGAACCTTGGGAGGTTGCCTACGTACCCAACCTAGAAGGCAAGGATCAAAGTCTGCATAGTTCAATTGAAAAATGAATTGGTGATCAAGATGTTTTTGAGGACAACGATATAAAAAATTGTATTGGGACTTATGCATGGTTAGTGGCCCAGAGAGGGTTTTATGGTTGAAGTTTACTCTAAGATCACGTGATTCATACTCGGTGTGATAAACAAGAGGTATCAACAACCCTAACGATGCATAGTTTAATGTCATGCTGGACGTATAAGGGACTATGCAGTTTAATGTCATGTAGTAAGGACTTAGGAAAGGACTATGCAATTTAATGTCATGCAGTAAGGACAAAAGAGGGGTTGTATAGTTTAATGTCATATAGCAAGGACGGGTGTTGTACAATTTAGTGTCATGTTTCTAGGACGTATGGTTATTCAGTTTAATGTCTTATAGTGAGGACAATGGGGACACATTTTAACATCATGTTTGACGTGTTAGGGACTTTTCACAGTTTATCATTATGTTGGACATTGGGGTGATGTACAGTTTAACGTCATGTATCTAGGAGGTAAGAGAAGATTATGCAATTTAAAGTCTTGTAGTAATGAATTTGGGGACTTTGCAGTTTAATGTCATGCAGTAAGAACAACACAGTTTAACGTCTTGCGAGACGTAAGGGACTTATGTACATTTTAGCATCATGTAGCTAGGACGACACAGTTTAACATCATGTTGGATGATTGTGCGAATAGTTTAAGGTCATATGCATAGACTGTTGAATGGGACACAGTTTCACGTTATGTTGGACAAAATTGCAAATAGTTTAAGGTCATATGCATAGAACGTTGAAGGGAACACAGTTTAACATCACGTTGGACGAAAGTGAAAATAGTTTAAGGTCATATTCATGGACCGTTGAAGGGAACACAGTATAACATCATGTCGGATGAAAGTGGAAATAGTTTAATGTCATGTGTATGGATTGTAATAATGTATTTGTGTTATACAAAATACTTCTTCATAAATATGGTATTGGTTGGAGTATTTATGAGTTCTCCATCCATTGAGATTGAAGAATAAGCTCCATTAGAGTAGACCTTATGTATTGAGTAAGGTCCTTCCCATTTTGGCTCAAGATTGGGAGGTTTCTTTCCTGGTATCATTGGAGTTCTGAGAACCAATACCAATTCTCCCTCAATTAATGAACAAAGACAAACTTTTTTTTGAAATCTCGTGCTATTCAATTCTGATAGACTTCCAAGTGAAGCAGGGTGCACAATCTTTTCTCATATAATTGTTCCAATTCATCCAATAGATTTTTAGATTGTTCATCTATAGATGACTGATCACAAATGGATACTCTGAGCGAAGGTAATTGAACCTCAATGGGCAAGACTGCCTCTGTTCCATATACCAATGAATATGGAGTTGACTGCGTTGTAGTGCGGGTGGTGGTTCGATAAGCCCATAAAGCATTATGGAGTTTATCAGGCCATGAATTCTTATCTTTATCCACCATCTTTTGCAGTATATTTGAAAGAGTCTTATTGAAGGATTCTATCTATCCATTGGATACTGCATGATACCAAGATGAATGGTTGGATTTGATGTTGTATTCTTGATAAAAACTCCTTACCTAGGATGAACAGAAGTTGGTTCCATTGTCCATCAATATGGTATGAGGGACACCAAATCTGGTAATGATGTTAGACTTGATGAAGCTAACAATGCTTTTAGAACTAACTTCTTTGAGAGGTATTGCCTCTGCCCATTTGGAAAAGAAGTCAGTGGTAGTAAGAATATACTTAAACTACTTGGTTGTAGCTGAAGGATAAGGTCCCACTACATTCATTCCCCATGTGGCAAATGGCCACGAGTGTTTAGCTGTATGAAGCAACTCTGGGGGTTGATGAATGAAGTTGGCACATACTTGGAATGAATGACACTTCTTTGTGAAATCAACACAATCTTGTATCATTGAAGGCCAAAAGTATCCAAGCCTTTGAATTTGATCAAATAGTCTATGTCCAGACTAGTGGGAACCATAGACTCTTGTATATACTTATTTAATGACAACCATTGTCTCTTCACCATCAATGCATCTGAAGAGAACTCCATCAAAACCTCTTTTGTAGAGAATTCTTTCTAGGTGATCAGGGCTTTCATAAAGAGTAAAATTGACCACACGTCGCCAGATTTGTTCTTTCCTGGCTCTATCAGGTGGAAGTGTTCCATTTTGATGGTATTCCCTGATAGGTGTCATCCATCCTATAGTATAACCATATGGTTCAGAAATGGGACTAATTTCATTGATTTCCTCTGTTTTGGTTTGAACATAAGGTGAAATTGTTCGATGGTGGGCAATACTAATGATTGTCTCATCCCGATTTGGATCTGCCAGAGCTGTGGCTATATTGTCCAATGCATCAGCTTGATCATTTTGTGATCACAGGACATAAGAAAATGTCGGTTCTGAAAGAAATTCCGCCATTAACTCTTTGACGTAATCATACAAAGGGATTAACTCTTCTTTTATGATGGCGTAATCCTCATTGACTTGTTTGATTACCATGTCTGAATCACCTTTCACCTTTATGTGATTCACTTGTTCTTGAAGCGCCAACTCCAATCCTGTGATGAGAGCCTGGTATTCTGCTTCATTGTTGGTATTGCCTTCCCACAATAAGAAGGAATAAGGTAGCACTGCCTTTTCCGGGGAAATAAGTACAATTCCTAACTCATCTTTGTTGAATTTAGGATCTTCCATTTTCTTCCCTGTTGGACTTCTGGAAGCACCATCAAAGTACATTTCCAATGGTTGAATATTATCTTGAATAGAAAAGACTTCTTCATCAGGACGTTCAATATCTAAAGATGTATCTTCTACTGAAGGATGTTCAGCAAGGAAATCAGCCAGAGCTTGGCCCTTTATTGCCTTTTGAGATACATATTGGATATCAAATTGCTGCAAAATAACTGCCCACCTTTCCAGACATCCTGTAAGCATTGGACGGCTAAGGATGAATTTGAGCGGGTTATTGCGAGATACCAATTTGACCTCGTGATGTTAAAGGTAGTGTCTCAACTTCTGAACTGTAAGATTAATGCTAGGCAGCACTTCTCAATACTTGAATATCGGGTTTCTGCTTCAAGAATAGTCTGACTGAGATAGTAGGGGCTGTTTTTATTCCCATCATCATTCTTATGGGCAAGAAAGGCACCCAATGATCGCTCTAAAGCTGTCACCTAAAGAATAAGTGGACTTACTTCAACAGGTGGCACTAATACCGGTGGACTCAAGAGATGTTTTTTGAGAATATTGAATGATTCTTGACATTCTTCAGTCCACTGGTAAGTGACTCCCTTCTTCATCAATTTGGTGATGAAACGCCGAATATAGGCTAAGTGTCCTTGAAGTCCTCCCAATTCTTTCAAATTTTTAGGAGGTGACATACCAAGGATTGACTTTGTCTTCTCAGGATCGACTTCGATACCATGATGGCATACAACAAAGCCGGGAAATTTTCTTGAGGTTACCCCAAAAGCACATTTTAAGGGGTTCATCTTCAAATTGTGTTGTCAAAGTTTGTGGAATATGACTTCCAAATCAGCCAAGTGATTATAATGTTTTCTGGATTTAACCACCAAATCTTTCACATTACATTCAACAAACTTCCCTAAAAAGGGTTTGAGGATAAGATGTATGGCACGTTGATATGTTTCACCTACATTCTTTAGGCAAAAGGGCATTACCCGATAGCAAAACACACCCTGAGGGACTCTGAAGGCTGTATATTCTTCATCTTCTAGAGCCATTCAGATTTGATTATACCCGGAATATCCATCCATGAAGGAAAGTGCTTCATAGCTAGTTGTTGCATCAATTAAGAGTTCTATGATCGGAACTGGAAAATCACCCTTGGGACAATGCCGATTAAGATATCTGAAATCAGTGCAAACGCTAATTTGTCCATTCTTATTTTTCATATGGACAATATTATCAAACCATTTGGGATATTGAACTTCTCTGACGAAGTTAGCTTTGATAAGATTATCCACTTCAGATTCAATTTTGGAAGCATAAGTTGGGTGTGTTCTTCTTGCGGCTTGCATGAATCTTTGATGTTCTTCTGGAAAACCCAAACAATGAGTAGCAACATCAGGATCAAGGCCTGGAATTTCTGTATAGTTCCAAGAAAATATATCTTGATTTTGCTTCAAAAATGAAATATATGTTTCCTGCTCTTCAAGAGTCATGGACGCACTAATTAAAGTGGGCCATGGATATTCTTGTGTACCCAGATTTATTTCTCTGAGTTCATCCATAGTGGTAGAGATACCCTCTTCAAATGCTGGAGGAGCATCTCTGATATCTTCCTCTTCTTCTTCAACATGTGTTATTTCTTCTGTTTCTACTTTCATAGTAGATGATGAAGCCGAATTTCCAGGATCAATAGAGATATTAAAATTTGAACATCTTGAAGAAGATGCTTCCATTTCTGACCCTATTGATGATGAAGGGTCTTCCTTGCGTAATAAAGAGTAGATGATGGGTTGAGAATCGACATCATCGTTCACCTCTGACATTGCTATACCTTCTTCTGGTCTGGTTGGAGAAGTATAGACTTTCTGGATTTTAGCAGATGAAATCAAGACATCTTCATTTGAGCTTTCATCATTTCTTGGTGAATCACCAATTTCTCCCATGCTGTCTAGCTTGATTTCCATAATTGAAGTTATGGAAGTTTCCATAAGAGTATTTGGATTTGGGTCTATCCTGTCAATTTGACAGATAGGCAACACATAATCTCTACTCACATGTACGAATGGGTTTACTGGAATCTTTTCCAGACCATATGAAACATTAACTTTGGTAACCTCCCTTGTTGTGGATTTCTCCTTACCCTTCATGTGATAGAATTATTCCTCAATGTATTTAGATTCATATGTTTTGAATGGGGATTTATCACCATACAATGTCCCAATTTGTCCATTGAAATAATATTTGAGGCATTGATGGTATGATGAAGGAATATCCGCATGTTGATGTAGCCAAGGTCTTCCAAGAAAAATGTTGAAAGCTTTGTCATGAAGAACAACCATGAAATCTGAATTAGATACAAGATCTCCAAACTGAGTTTTGAGTGTGATCTCACCCAGAGGTTCTTGTTCATTTTTATCATACCCTTGAAACATCAAAGTAGAAGGAGATAAATCAGATTCGGTGAGGCCCAATCGATGAAGTGTACGAATGGGGATGAGGTTGAATCCTGAACCATTATAAATAAAAGCTCTTCAGATGTCTACATCATTTACCTTGCCAGATAAATACAACGGTATAATATTTCCATACACAACATCATCTTAATCTTCATCTGTGAAAGATATCACTGCATGGCATTCTGCAGGATTATTCTCTACATGGTTGGCTTCAGCTGTAGCAATTTCAGTTTCAAACTCTTGAGAACATGACAAAGCCTCGATGAGTGCCTCCCGAAGATCCTTTGATAGATTCAAGGCATCCAGAATTGATAACTTGGCCGTTACTTGGGCCAAATGTTTCAAGACATCATATTTTTTATCCAAAGGTCTGCACTTCCCAATAGGAACATGTGGTTTTGTAGGTGCCTTGGAAGTTGATGTTTTGGAAGTAGACGCATCTGGTTTTGGGATAGGAGTTGAGAATACTCCTAGATTTGGAAGATTGGAACGACTAGGTCTATTTACTTGCTGAGAAGAATAAGGTGTGACCTCCAGCCGATCCTCCAGAATAAATGTTCCAGGACTGAATCTTCCCTTTATGGAAGAACTTTCTTCTTCTTATTGAGCTCACTGAAGGGCTCTACCACGAGTTTCTACAGCATACAAAGTTCTAGAAGGGGTAGAATTGGAATAGTGGCTTTTGGGATATCCACCTCTTCCTCTATATCCCAGACCTCTGGAATTCCCTCTAATTCCTCAGTTTGATATAGGTAACTCAGGCTCATCAAGATTGAAACTGTGACTGGCATAAGGATCTTTCAAGTAAATCATGTTAACAGAACCAAAGATCAACTCTTTTTTTGATGAAGACTCTGCCTGATTAGCTAGTTTAGGCTATGCTGTTTGGTGGGACGGTGCCCATGGCTTCAAAGTAGATGGCATAAAATCTTCCAGAGTCAAAGACATCTTGGGCTTTGACATGATTTCATCTTATTATGATTTTTCTTCTTTCTTAAAATTATGTCATTTCTTTGAGGATTCTCCCTCTAATGAAGTGGATTTTTCTGTGGGATTAATAGAAGAAGACACAATTGGTTTCTTCAATTGCGTTCTCAAAATGGAATGAGTTTGGTTGATCATTTTTCTGACCATACAATCATCATATTTCTATGCATTGTTTCTTTGGACTTCTTGCCACTCACCTTCTTCCTCTGGATCTATAGCAGTAACACATGCTACCTGAGCTGAAGAACCTTTCAATTTGACTTGTCCCAAGTCTACCATTTTTTGCAGGAGATCCTTGAAGACAAAACACTCTTGAATGGGATTCCCCAACATCTGATGAAATGGGTAATATTTGGGACGGTCTTCATCTCCTTCCTTGTTCGGCCTTTTGGGCCTTGGCAATTGAACCAAATTATTTTCCAGAGCCGAAATGAAGTAACTAAGAACCTGTTCATTTCGTAAAGAGTAAACTTTGCTCTTCAGATCCTAAAATTGTTTCCGTCTTTGATATCTTTAATCATCTTGACGAAACGACCTTTGTTGTTGATGCTCGGGAGGTTGATCCCTTTGGAAAGATGAAGGTTTTGAATTAGAAGTAGGTATAGGTGCTTGTTTAAGCATAACTGTAGCAGTCTCTGATCTGCCCATTCTCCTTCCTAGAGTTGATGGAATTACACAAGTTTTATCCTTAGTGTTTGTAAGAGAGTCTTCGATCAACTGAGCGATCGAAGTAAGGTCTCAAAACTCTCCTATGTATTTCACAGGGATTAATGGTGTGCGCAACTCATCACGCAAAATTTCCACACCGATTGGAAAAAAATCCTCTTGAAGGAGTGATAAGCTTAGGGAATAAGTTAATCCCTTCTAGCAAGCAATGAAATCCGAAACCATTTCATTATCCCTTTGATTACAATTTGTAAGATCAAAAACCATTGTCTTTGGAAAAGTTGAGCTGAATTGAAGAAGAAATCTTTGGTGGAGATCTTCCCATTCGGTAATTGACTGGGATTGAGAGCTTGTATACCAGACAAAGGCAGGCCCTTGTAATGACTGTAAAAAACACCTGAGCTTAACTGATTCCTGTTGCTGAGGGGTTCCCATCATAGGATCAAAATGAGAAACAAAATGTGTTAAGTGTTGCTCTGGGTCTCCCGAACCATTAAATATTGGGAATGTGGTACTTGCAAAATTTGATGGGGGAGGAATTACATCAACCCATTCAGGGTAAGCTCTCTTTTCTGGTTGAATTTGAGCACGTTTTCCCTCCATAGCTTCCAAGCGAGCTGTTAATGACTCAATAGTAGTTATTAACTTTTTAGAAACATCAGGTTGAGCTTGGACCTGAGCATGTTCAATAACTAGATCTTGGATAGATTTAGTGGCTGGTACTGCAACTGATGGTAGCACTACCGGTTATTGTTGCACTTGACCCATAGGATTAGACCTGTGAGGGTGTACTGGTAGAGGAGGATATTCTTGATCCATCTCAGTAGCCATAACAAATTCCCTTGACTGACTGATTCCAGCAAGTTTAAGAGGAAGTCTACCTTGAAGTAGTTCTGCATTCAACCTCCTCAATTCCTTCATTTCTTTCTCTTGTTGTGATAATCTTTGCTCTAGTGAGAGCGATTGGCCTTCTCCAGAGCAAGGGTATGTAACCTGATTCTTTCCTTTCGCCTTGTTGTATCCCTTTAGGAGAGGGGGAAGTTGGTTATATGAAGGAACACACAGATTATGGGTAAGCCTTTGATTTTGTGTACGCACACCTTCTTCATTTGTGTCTGTCCATATAACTTCTTGAGTAGGAACCTCTTCATCTGATCCCTCTGAGTGAGCCTCATGTTCTTGAGGATTAGCAACAATGGTATTGATGAAATTAATTGATGCATAATGCATTGCATCCCTTCTATCAGCATTTCTGCGATACTGTCTTTTTCCATGTCCTTGATGTGACATTTCCTTTTGTCGATTTGATCCCTCAAGAACTTCTTGATGAACCATAATTTTGAGGGAATCTCCTGATAATTAGTCTCTTCTTTCTTCTTGTGGATTCTTCCCTAATTGAGATAATACTTACTTTCTCAGAGGAAGAGATTGAGGATTTGAAAAAGTCCCCAGTCCGGTGGACTGGGGATGTTCCTGCTATTTCTGCCCAACTCCTCAAATCCTATTTGTTGATTCTAAGGGTTGGGTTAAAAGATTCTCTAGTCTAGTAAGCTGGGGTGGTTCTTGAGCTACTACATCTGTGACTTTCTTAAAAGCTCTCCTGATCTTGCGGACTTCAGTTCGGAAATTGGCTGGATGCATCAACCTGCATCCACTTTTATCACCCAGCTCAAATGAACGCTGGATGATTTCTGACACTTATGTCACCTAATGATGTGCTCGCTCTAAATGAGAAGCCTGTTCAATATTCTCATTTTCTTGATGTAAGATAAATTCAAAAACTTGTTCTATGTATGCCTGACTTTGAGAAGAACTAGTTGAGGCCTGTTCCTAAGGGAGAATTTGATTACAAACAAAGCCAATTGGTTGTGGCTGGCCATGGGAAATAACATTGCATGAAACCATTTTCAGTGGGCTTTGATGACTGGAGAGTACATTAAATTGTAGTGCTCCATGAATACCACATCCCCTGATATGAATACCAGATGGGGCATTGGAAATTAACTAGTGCAATCTTCTTAGTGCACCAAGGCATGAACGCTAAAGGGCTCTCTGCTGCTTTTCAGCCTTCGGATATCGAGAAACTGAGAGAGATACCAAGTCAATTTGGTGTTGTAACCCTTCTATTATCTTGACATGATTTTCATATTCATTATAAGATAATATTTTCTTCTTCAATTGACAAAGAGTTTTCCACATGTTGAGACGAATGTCATGAATGAAATCTTCCGTCAATATCTCTGGAATGTCATAATGAGAGTCAGCCAAAGGCCAAAACATGACTGGCAATTCACCTTTCGCCAGTTGTTTTCTCATATTCAGTACTTCCACTTTATCATTCAATGAATATTCTTCTACCTGATTAGACCAGAGCTAGTACATTCTTATTTCTTCATCAGATTCAACAAGATTGGTAGAGAATTCACTTATCAAACCAGAAGATGAATGATCCAGGGGTGGTTCGGAGAATGACCTACACACCGAGCTATCTTTTGATTGAGAAATTATTTCACCTGCTAGCGGTAAAGCATCAGACATGACTGGACTCACATTTTCAAGTGCCTCATGATAAGAGGGATTTCTCGTCACTACATTTTCCATTGGAGAATTTTCTAGGCAATGCGCATTACTACTGTAGAGAGGACTTTCGCAGATAAATTCACTATCATGGGGATGACCACCATGGTGGGTTACAGTAAAAGATAAAAAAATTTGCCCCTTGGTCTTCTGGTCACACAGAGGGTTCTTGTGGCTCTCATCTGAAGATGAAACTTTGAGATCGACCGAATTGTCATGAAGTAATCCTTTATGAGGAAGTTTCTGATGAAGACCTTCAGAATTAATGTTCCCACTATTGGGAAATGAGAGAGTAGAATCTTGACTTCCAATAGATAACTATTTGAGTAATTCAATAACTCCAGCATCGAGCAAGGCCTTGTTACAGGTTGGCCCTTGATTTCTTGATTGTGCTGGATGTGTCTTCTTCTTAGATTCTTTCTTACTCACTTTAGGAACCACTTGTGGACAAAAGTGGTTATTATGGGTAGGTGTATGTGCCTGCTCCGGAGAAATAGTCAGGTTAGGATGATTATCTCCACTCAAATCAGGTGTATGTGCCTGACTTGGTTGTCCATATAACATGGGGGTGTACACCCCATAACCCTCTTGGACTGGAACAGAGGTGTGTGTCTCTTCCGGAGTGATATGTTGATGAGTCACTCGGCTGATAGGGATAGATTTATGTGTCTTTCCCTGAGATGCTGCTAATGTTTTTATAATATCCTGGAAGGCATCTAGAATATGAGTAGGTATTTGCTTATGCTCTTTCACCATTGAAAGAATATGCTTGGTGACTTCAGATACCATAATGGGGATATATGTCCATTCTTTGCTTAGAGTAGGTGCGTATTCCTGCTGATGTCCTCCTTTTTCTATCAGTGAATTTTGACAGTACTTAAGTGTGGGGGCAGAAAGTTGAGTGTCCCTCCTGTTTGTCATTGGGGATTTCCAATCGACTTCTCTGGGTGCTACCAAATGATACTGTTGGTAGGATTGATCAATACTAGCAGGTGTATGTGACTACTGATTGCAATCCGCCGAATGTGGTTGATGAACTTCGACGGGGCTGCTGACAGAATTGCTGAGTGTAAGCAGGTGTATGTGTCTGTTTACAAGTTGTCAACACATTAGGTTAGCGGGCTTCATCGTATGTAGTCAGATGAGCCTACTGACTAGCTGATGATTTATAAACATGTGTATGTTCCTGTCTATAGTACTCCGCCAGAATTGCTTGGCGGGAATGGCGTGCTGCTGCAAGATGAGTCTGTTGGACATCAGAATTAAAACGGACGGGTGTGTGTGCCCGCTCGTTGCTTTCCACCAAGTTAGGTTGGTGGACTTCTCCGGAAATGGCATAGATAAGAACCTACTCACTGTTGACCGGTCGTCACCTCTAGTGGTTCTTCTTGACTGCTCAGGTTCTAGGAACCTGAGCCGAATGCCTGGAGAAGACACCCTCATCTTGTTGAGGGTGCACTGCCGCACGAGTCTGGCGACGATTATTGGTGGGAGCCCTCGGGAAGGACTCTTGTCTCCTTGAATTAAGGCCTTTAGTGACCTTCTCATTCACCTCCGCAGAATATGGTAGGGACTGGTGATTGTGTTCCAGGGATAACGACCCAAAACGGTTGGAGACGGTGGTTGGCACCACCTGCTTCTTGATCGCTGGTCGTCACTATCCGGACAACCAGGGTGAATTATTGACTTGGAGGGCTTGTCGAACATCCTCCAGAGTCGGAAAAGTACCATTTTGATGGTATTATTTAACCCGCGCATTTGATACTCAGCGTTGAAGATGCTAAGTAGGTGATGTCATCCTCAGAGCTGATGATGATCCAGTAGGAGTAGCAGCAGAGACATTCACAGCAGAGGTATTCACAAGTGTGAACTTAAGAGAATCCATTTGTGTAATGTAGAAGATCTTGGAAAAGAGTGCTTGTTTGATAAAACATACGTAATCAAGATAAGTTTGGCCACTACATCTTTTGGATGAGCACATATGTTATTGATTGTTTTGTTGGCCCTCTTATTGAGTTTAAATAGGGGCCTAACAAATAAGTAAAACAACATTTTAACTTGGTTAAGGATTCACGTCGGGTTCACTATTTTTTGTTTCGTGCTGGAATAGGGGATGACATCATTGGTTTAAGGTTCAAAACATTTCAATCGGTTTCTAACGGGTTTGTTCGTAGAACCAAAAACATCAAATGATTCTATATCCATTTGGACCTACTTTCCAAAGGTAGGTTCTCATTAGTTGTGGACCGATGAGGCTTAAGAATTTGCATTGGTCGAGAGGATGGGAGGTCGGACTCATCACACCTTTTTTAGGGGAATTATTATCTACTCTGGGACTCTTTTTATAGATTTAAGTTATGTTCGTGAATCCTTATTACATTACCAAGTATAAAAATGAACTTTCCTTTAGATATGACAATCAATGATTAATATGTATGAGATTTAGAGAATCTATTATATGTATTTTAGGTTCTTCATCGATAGATAATCATATGTATTTGTTAGATATTCTTAGTCAATTTCATCCTTCAATACATTATACAAAGATCTCGTGGTCATTATGATAACCATACTAGTTTCAAATCCACTCAGTGGGGCACTTGAAGTTTATTTTCGTTCAGAAGGACATGGGTTATTTCAGATTTGGGATCGTACCTACAGATGAGCTACCTACGTCTCCTTTTTTAGAAAAGGAATCTGAACCCATGTAGTTCGAGTAAAGAAGTATGAGGTTTATGCATGGTTGATGGCTCAAATAAATATGTCATAATTACTTTTACGCTCTAAGCTCATGTGAGTCATGCTCGGTGTGAGAAACAAGAGGTATTGGTAAAACCTGACAATTGTGCCACGAAAGATGCAATCATAAGAAATAATGTGGGGATTATGTATGTATGACTGCCCAGATAGATGAAGATTAGGTTTTACTTCAGGGAAGAAACCTAGGAACAAGGTCCATAAAGGTATATGTGATTTATGGAGATTTGGATACTTAACTTAGGACTTAATCCTGAGAAGGATGCCCAAATTAGAGGGGATTATGATTGGGTTTTAATCCTGAGAAGGAAGCCCAAATCAAAAGTAAATTAAGACTGGTTAAGAGAAATTATGACTGGGGCTTACTCCTAAGAAGGAGGCCCATGTTAAAGGGACTTGAAATCTGGGGCTTATTACTAAGAAGGAGGCCCAGGTTAAGGGGAATTATGACTGGGGCTTACACCTAAGAAGGAGTCCTAGGTTATGGGGAATTATGATTGGGGATTACTCATGAGAAGGAGGCCCATGTTAAGGGAATTTGGAATTTGGGGCTTACTCCTGAGGAGGATTCCCATATTTGGGAACTTGAAGACTAGGGATTACTCCTAAGGAGGATGCCCAGGTCAAAAGAAATTAAGACTGGGGCTTATTCTTGAGAAGGAGACCCAGGTTAGAAGATCTTCTCATTTTAAAGGATGAGGTTGAATGAATGAAATATCTAACCTTAGTGACATAAAGATATGTAAATCACTAGGTTTTAAGAGATCTTCCATAGAATTCCTTTCAGATAAGGAAGCCAACCAAGGAAATATGCCATAAATTTCTTTGAAGAGAGTCTTGAAGACTAAATCTTGAAGAGGAAAGGGGGATTAAAAGAAAACAAGTGAATGGGCAGGAGGGGTACCCAAAAAAAGAGAGGCGTGCAAGTCCTGCATGGGCGCGCAGGTTCTGTTGAAGCGATTAGGTGGCGCACAGGTTCTTCATTTTCCTGTAAGGGTTAGACACTTAGGTGCACAGGTGTTGATGAATTTCAACACTTAGGCCTTGTTTCCCCTATTTAGATCTTCCATTATAGGTGAAAAATTACCTTAGAAGTGTTCGGAAGACTTCCAGAAGAGACTAGGGGGCCAAGAGCTGAAATCTGAGTTTATGGATTTTTTTGTTCTGAAATGGGGGGCCCATAAGAGGTATTTATAGGCTAATGAAGACCCCAGGCGGAAATTAAATAGGGTGCACCGGTCACCTGCGTGCCCAATATGTGGCACGCAGGTACCACGCCCGACCGTCTTGGAACCTGCACGGCCCATGATGAAGCAAACCTTTGTTCATGCCTTTTTCAATTTTTGATGTTTCTTCAAAGGATTGTTCACTTTATGCTTAGGTATTCCCCTTTTTCAGTTGTTAGACTCTGTGACGGAAAGGAGCGTCAACAGGCATCAACAGAGTACAAATGGAAACGATTTCACCCATATAAAATAAACTATGTAGTATAAATAAATAGAACAAAAAATGATAGGAAATAGAAGGGATGATCAACAACATGACTAACCTATCCATGACTATGAATCCACATAACCCTATAGGTTACTCTCTGATGCCAAAACCAAACGCCACCCATGGAAATCCGAACCATGCTTAAACCTATAGAAAGAACTACAAACAAGAAAACACTCTAGGAATGAGTATTAAAACTCAGTAGGTAGACCCGACTAATCTATTCTCAAATTCACATCCTTTAAATAAAGAAAAAATTGATTTGAAGTTTGAAATAAAATTTATAGACATAGGGTTTTCCATAATTTACATTTCAAAATAAAAAATCACAACCCATTTCCCTCACATTTTTAATACTAGTATCATTCATGTAGGTCAAGTGGGGTTCTCAAAGGGGTAATAAAAACTAAAGAAGGACCAAATAATAAGCTTCCATTTTTATTAAAAATGGAAAACTTTAATTTTCTCACAAATTCGTTCTTGAAACCTTTTAATTTTTTTTTCACTTTCTCAATTTTCCAGAAGGACATGGAAAGCCAAGAATAAGGGAGTACATTTAAAAAAGGATGGAAATGGATAATGATATAAGTGTCAAAGTAATATAGGAACACCTAGGAACTCATTAACTATACATGTGACTCATCTCGAAGGCATGACCTACTTAATGACATCATAAAACCATAACGCCTGACCATCACCCTACTTGGACTGGTCATGGGGCCCAATCCCATAGAAATAATAATAAAATATCCCTCTACAATGGGTCACTATCCAATACATAATCTAAACTAGTGCAACAATCATTATTAGTAATCCTCTTTTCTATTCTAGGTTTCCATGAATATTTCACAAGGAGGTGTGTCATACCATTCAAACAATAAGTCACAGACACACACACACATATAAAACCACACACACCACACAATCTGACACCACCCCAGCCACCTCAAGGGTTTTTCCCTTGCCACAAAATAATTACCAGTTAAGGAAGTCCCATGCAGAGGACCATTGCATCTCATGATCAACCAATGAGTCAAGACACATTACTCAAGAGGGGTTTTCCAAAAACCATTTCAAAATGCCAAATGGGCCTCTAGCTTTAATCATCGTTGGTATATTTACCAAAAAACATAAAAAAAAAACATTAACAACAATTTTAGATCCCATTTTCACAATTCATTTTCCAAAAAAGACATTGATTTCCAAACACACACCCAAACATATTACAATTGCAAATCAGACCTTTCTTTCAAATCCAATTGATCACAAAACTATGTCAAAAATACACACAATGCACTCTAAGGAACCTAATGGGATTTTAACCATTTAAAGGAACAATCTTCTCTTATCAAACACCAACAAGTCACACTTCCCCCATGGTTTTGAAATCACCCCAATCTATTTGAAAACCCATGGAACCATTTATCCAATAGAAAGAGAAGGAGAGGAGATAAGTATTCCTTTTTAGAAAACCATGGTTTGAGGAAAGGACTTCTTTTAATATAATCGTCATTTGAAATCCCATCCATGGGTTCACTTTGTGAATCCATGGATGTGCCCACATCCAATGGAAAGCACAAGCAGTAATTTCCCAAGCCATCCTTGAAGAAACCACCTTCACGCTTTTGTTAACATAAAGAACCAATCCATAAAAAACCACCAAATTTTACAAATCCATCTAAAATAAAGTTTAACAACTTTAATTAAATGCTTCTAAAGGTAAAACCTACCCGAAACATTTAACAAAACCATTTTAAAACCAAGTACCACTTAACCAAACTGAATTTCATAGGCAAAATCGTGCGCATAAATGGGAGAACATATCAAAATTCATTTTTAGCAAGATGAACCAATGATAAATCAATTTCATAAAATAACTATGATTTTAATAGAGGTGATACACATGGTTTGGGAATTAATTAGTAAAAACCAAGTATCACATGGATTAAAAATGGATGAAAGTGCATGGAAACACCTATGAATTTCACATGCTATGACTAATTTAACAATATTAAAAACTAATTTAGTAATTAAAGGGGATAAAAAAACAATAAATCAATGTACATTTAATTTAAAGGGAATTATGAAATGGGGTCCTACCTCAAAACAATGGAGTAATGAAAATGTACACCTAAAACAGGTGCAAGATCTCATTCGCACCTCAACCACATACTTTAGAAGCTGAATATAACCTAACACAATCATAATTAAACACAAATTGAAGAAAAAAACTTAAATAAATTCTAGAAAAGGAAGAAAAATAAAGCAAGGTGGGATGAGAATATAGATGGGGGAGGAGGAAGGCTATCGTTGGATAGGGAGGCGGTAGCAGGTCACACCATCGGAGAGGCGACAGAGCAGGGGGTCTCGATCGGAGAAGGGGTGTACACCGGTGGGGGGTTCGTTTGGCTATGTGGTGCATGCTAGAATAGGAGGGTTACCCCAGGGTCATGGGTCGTGGTCAGCCGGAGGTGAGGTTAGTGTTGGAGAAGGATGGGAGGAAGGGATGGAATCCAGTGATGGGGTGAACTTGGCCGGGTGCCGCCATGAGGGTGAGAGGGGGAGATGGGGGGGTGCAATGCCAAGGGGATGGGTTATGTTTTTCATTTTTTTAAACCTTAAAAAAACCTATATAATCACAATAAAAAATAATTATCATTTAATTTTTTTAATAATAATAATACTAATTAATGAAATTAAATAATAATAATAATAAATTTGATAATAATTGTTTTAAAATTCTTGGAAAAGTTAATAATTAATGATCATAAATAATTATATCATTTATAAAAACATTAATAGTAATTATAACCACAAAAAATTTAGTAAAATATTATTATTATCCGTAAATTTTAAACACTTAACATAATTTAATTTCCATAAAACCACTTTTTATTTATTTAAAGTGTCGAGAAACCACGCGGTTACCTCGCACGAACCATAAAAATTTTATTAATAAATATAATTATAATTATTTTACTTTTAATAATAACAATAATATTATGATTATTACTGCAACAATATTTTTAACTTCTATTTTATTATTTACTTAAATTTTTAATTCATCTTGCATACCAGGCATGTTGTGTGGTAACCAGGGCACAACCTCCTAGTCTCCCAACCATGCTCTACCCATTTGAAGATGCCTCCAAACCCAAAACAAAAAATTTTCTCAATAAAAATCAAAAATTTAAACATGGCCTCACCAAAATCCTGACCCGAGCTGGAACCACGGAAAAATTAAAACTCAGGTGTGACAATTCTCTCCACCATAACATTTTCCGCCGAAAAAAATCCATACCAAGGACGAACTCCAAGATTGTAACTGATGATCCTTTATAGTTCAAGGAGACCCCCAAATAATGACAATGAAGAGATCATGAAAACACCACTAATGAGTGAAAGGACTACAAGAATAACCCAGGAGACTGAGACGGACTTCCCACTAAGTGCCACCCAACCCCAAAAGCTTAAACACCCCCATTTGATCAGTCCAAAAAACATAGAACTTTCACGATGACCAGACCATACTTAAAATTCATACACCCAAAACATCATCAAATGGAACTCATCTATTTTTCACCACTATTAATTGAACTTTAAAACATAAAATCCTGAATGAAACTAAGAGGAACACAACCACCCTTTCAAAAAAAAAATTGATCTTAAACCATATCCAATGAGTACCTCTTAAAACCTTAATCCAACCAACACTGGAACACTCACATCCCAAAATTTTACTCAAAATGAGAACTCAGGATTAGGTGGTTTCACACAAGACCACCCACTATTAACCAATACCAAGATTGGAACTAAGATACTGAAATGGGGAGGCCTGAACAGAATCCCCACCATAAGAAATAGGGTAACTCGGGATTGCTTCAGGGGTAACTCTGTGAGACCCACAGTATAACGACCCATACTTTACATACATTGTTAATACTTCAAAATTGAAGTACACTTATTACAACATATGACAAAACCACAAAGGACCGTATAGGTATAGTGTCTTTAGAAACTGGGAAACATAAACAACTGGTTCATAAATCTTCTACAGTGTCACCCATTTATTTCATCATATCTAGGGTCCCTTTTAGCATATTCTACTTAATATCCATCTTCCTGACCTGGGGAAAAGAAAACATAAAAGGGTGAGCTCAAATGCTCAGCAAGGGCAAATAAAGGAAATAAAAATCATATCATATCTTTTTGAAAATCATAACCTGCAAAAGAGATCATAATATCTTAACATGGAACAAATCATAGAAGTGAAAATGAGATCCCCATAATCATAACATGAAACTTGAAACTTTGTGGCATGCACACATAATCATGGAAAATCATTTCTTGTTAGTCATGACTCATTGCCAAGACTATCTTAGTGGACAAAGTCCCTTTCTGAACCGAGTTCACTCCTCGTTTCAGTCCTGTATCACTGAACCGAAATAACCTTCCGTTCCAGCCATGTCTATCTCATGAGATATAAATCTTTACCCAATGCATTGGAGGGAGATATAGGTCCCACCCATCTTATAATGAATCCTTTCTTATGTGTGCCACATAATCATAAATCATACATCATCGCATAACACATGTAACAAAAATGGGATTCTTGAAACATCATGACATCATAAAACAAATCTTATAAGGCAAATGACTTCATAAAAATAATTCCCTCACAACATAATCAAATCAATGTAATTAAAGGGATAAAAATAGAACCCTTTATTATCTTAGATGGAAAATAATTTTGATAAACACTTGAACACCATTCTTGAGGAAAATATCCTTTCTTCTTCAAAAACACTTTTCTTTTCTTAATATGTCATACAATTATAAACTAAAATAAGTTGATTAAAAATAAACTTGAAAACTTGTAAAGGAAGCTTCTTGGAAACAATGTTTTAAAAATCCATTCATGCCATATAAGTTAAAAAAAACATTCTTCGTACTTTTGTCAGAAAAGTCAAAATGTACCTCGTATGAAAAAAACGACAAAAGATTCCTTTCATATTCCTTACTAAAAACTCACCGAAGGGTAAAATTGGATTTAAACTATTGTAAGTGGATGGAAACAATATTACATATTGAGGGAACATGGATGTGGATGATAAAATACACCCCAGTAAATACTTACGAATAAACAATCTCGGATAAAAATGAGATTGTGATATTTCCCTTACCTTAGGTCCGATTTTCTTTGTTCGAGTCCGAAGCTCCTGTATAATGGTTTAAATAATGTTATTGACTTATTCCAGAATCATAAATATTGATATGATATCATATATGGTCATATTCTTAGCTTCTTATTAGTAATATTTCATTGTTACTTGTTACTCGGGTCTTTATTGCCTTTTGTTCTTATGCGTGTTTTGCCGAATAAATTCTTATTCTTCTTTTAAGGTTATAGATAACTTATATCCAGAATGGTATTAGTGTAACATATATCATATTTATTCATTCAATTCATTTATATAATTACTATGTAATGATGATCATGTAGAACGAGTCGCATCACATCGTGGAGACGGTATTCCGTACGTACGCACGAGTGATGATATCGTTACTATGATCGTGGAATTGTATTGGAGTATACATATATTATTTCAGTATCAATATTACTTTATAATAATCATAAATAGTTACTCATTACACCATTATACCCATCCTTGTAAGGTTATGGTGGAAAATAGATTACACCACGGCGTGGAGACGGTATTCCGTACGTACGCACGCGCGGTGATTTCATTTTTCCGTAGGATGGATAGAAGGTGAATTAGGGTTGTTTCATATTTATAATAACATATCAGTATTTAAGTAATACTGATGTTATTACTTTATCATGAAACAACTAAAGAAGAAGAAGTTGAAGAATAAAGAAATTGAAAAGATCGGTAATGGATATTACCTCTTCTTTGGAACGCTTCTTTGAATCCTCCACTTAGGGAACTAAGATTGGTCTTTGAAGAAGACCAGGACCTCTAGGATTATTCTAGGGAAGTGGAGAGGAGAAAATGGCAGGGGTTGGCCGAGTTTGAGTGCTCAAATTGGTGTGAGGAGGAGGGGGAGGAGGTGCCCTTTTATAAGGGAGGAGAGGGGCACCTTAGGAATATCTCAAAATATTATTTTATATTAAAGTCAAAATCGGTTTATAATGGTTCCAAAGGGTCTTATTTCGAAGCTAAAGTGGGGATGGGTCGAAATCCTATCAACCAATAGGATTTAGACAAGTTTATGTTTTTATTTTAACCTTATCAACTAGATTTAACTCTAATTTAAATAATTTAACTTTTACCGTGTCTTTTTGTTTTCTTACACTATATGGTTAATACACTTACTATAACATGTCAAACGAACCCCAAATTGTTTATTATTAATATATATATCCTTATCTAAGTCATTTGGCCGAACCTTAGATTTTTAGGAATAAAATAATAATTAATAATATAATATTTGATTTAAAAACTATTATGTGTCAATTTTGACACTATTTGATATATGATTTTTTTGAAAGTCATAACAGAATTATATGTTCGAACCAAGTTGATTAAATCAACACTAATATATCATAGTAACCTAGAAAATTAGTGGAATTCATAAAAAGTCTCAAATTATATTTATTTTGGTGTTTATAACATCAATTATGTCAATATTTCATTAATAAGATAATTACTGCATCATCATTGTGTCATAAATAAATTACAATATTTAATGTCTAAAAATTATAAATAAAATACCATCATGTAGGAAATCGTTTTATCTTTCTAATGAATATTTATAGTCGAATTTATCATATTTATAACCCCATATTAAAAATTATTTACTTATTAAACTTTGATTTTAACTATTTTAACCCTTCTTTAAATAAATTAATAATAAATGTCCTAATCTAATCCAAGTGGACCTAAATGGTCATATTTTATTCCTAAGTTTGTTTTTGGTCGAATTACACTTGTCCAATAGAATTAGGAGATGTGTTAGGGTAATAATAATATCATTTTTACCCTTAATTACCCTATTTACTTTTAACCATGGTAAAAAAAAGTAAAAAGTTACTATTCACCAAAAATTATTTTCATCTCATTGAACCACATTTTAGTCCTTGATATTAACCGTGTCTCTCGGATTTTCAAAATTCCATTCACAGAAGCGGTAAAATTAAGTTTTATGCAAAATTCAGTTTTTAACCTACCACTTAGTGGTTTCACTATTCATCAAAAATTGAAAGTTTTCAGAAAAATACCAAAATTTCACCCTAGGCTAATTTCGGTATTCCGAATCCAAAAATGAAGTCCATTTTGAAAGATAAAATTTATAAAATTTCAAAAAGTGGTTATTACTATTCATAACGGCTAGTTTTAATAATATTTTAATAGCATATCGTTGTTTAGTGAAACTCAGTATTGCGTACGACACAAGCTATCGAGGAAGGTCACGATTTCGTATAAAGCAAGACAAGCAAGTGTTGTGTAGAAAAAGATTCCTTTGATAATTTATATAACAAAAAGTCTCGGGTGTTACATTCTACCCCCCTTAAAAAGAATTTCGCCCTCAAAATTCGTCACTTTGTAACAAACAGATGAGGATACTTCTCCCTCATCATATCCTCAAGCTCCCATGTAGCTTCTTCAAGTTGGTGGTTCCTCCATAAAACTTTCACCAATCGAGTGGTCTTGTTTCGTAGGACTTTTTCGCTACGATCCAGAATCTCTATCGGTTGTTCTTCATAAGAAAGATCTTGCTCCAGTGGTACAACTTCTGAGCTGAGTACATGTGAAGGATCAGGTATGTACTTTCTCAGGAGAGATACATGGAACACATCGTGAACTTGAGAGAGATTCGGTGGAAGCGCCAATCGGTAAGCTACCTTTCCAACACGATCCAGTATTTCGAAAGGACCGATATATCTAGGGCTCAACTTCCCCTTCTTTCCAAATCTCATAACCCTCTTCCAGGGATATATTCATAAGAACACTTTATCACCCACTTCAAACACTAGGTCTTTTCTTCAGTTGTCGGCATAACTTTTCTGTCGACTCTGAGCTGCTCTTATGTGTTGTTGAATAGATCTGACCTTTTCTGCCATTTCATCAATGAGATCAGGTCCTAATAGCTTTCTTTCCCCAACTTCATCCCAGCAAGTTGGAGTCCTGCATTTCTTTCCATAGAGAGCTTCATAAGGAGCCATCTGAATACTGGAGTGAAAGCTATTATTATAAGAAAATTCCACCAAAGGTAGGTTTTGATCCCAACCTCCTTTGAAATCCATAGAGCAAGCTCTCAACATATCTTCTAGGGTTTGAATTGTTCTCTCAGACTGACCGTCTGTCTGGGGATGATAAGCAGTGCTGAAACTCAACTCTGTATCCAGAGTATGCTGAAGACTTCGCCAGAACTTCGAGGTAAATCTCGGATCCCGATCAGATATAATAGAAAGTGGTACTCCATGCAATCTTACCACTTCCTTTACATATATCCTGGCAAGCTGATCTAGAGAGAAATCCTCTCTAATAGCAATGAAGTGTGAAGACTTTGTAAGACGATCAACTATGACCCAAATAGCATTATTGCCTTTGGATGTTTTAGGAAGTCCTGTGACAAAGTCCATAGCGATGTTTTCCCATTTCCATTCGGGTATGGGTAATGGTTGTAACATCCCCTTAGACTTCTGTCTCTCAGCTTTAACTTGTTGACAAACCAAGCATCGAGAGACATATTCAGCAACATCTCTTTTTATGCCATCCCACCAGAAGTACTCTTTCAGGTCCCTATACATCTTCGTGCTTCCAGGATGAATAAAGAATGAAGAACTATGAGCCTCATCCAGCAGCTCCTTCTTTAATTCGGGGATGGGAGGAACACAAACCCGATTCCTGAACTTTATTATCCCATCACAATCAAGGTTGAATTCAGGAACATTTCTCACCTTCTTTTGTAACTCGACATCTTCTTTCTGTGCCTCTTTAATCTTCACATGTATAGATGGTTGAACATTCATTTGAGAAAGATAAGATTTTTCCCCTTCCATTATAATTCCAAGATCCATCCTTTGTAAATCCATAAATATTGGATCTTTTGTGATCCTCATCATGGATAAACTAGCATGGTCTTGTCGACTTAATGCATCTTCCACCTTGTTTGCTTTCCCAGGGTGGTAATGGATTGAGCAGTCATAATCCTTAATCAGCTCCAACCATCTTCTTTGACGCATATTCAACTCCTTTTGTGTGAAAATATACTTTAAACTTTTATGATCAGTATAAATATCACACCTTTCACCATAAAGGTAATGCCTCCAAATCTTTAATGCAAAGATTACCACAGCCAACTCCAAATCATGTTTTGGGTAATTTTTCTCATTGATTTTCAACTGTCGTGAGGCATAAGCTATCACCATATCATTTTGCATAAGAACACACCCCAATCCCTTCTTGGATGCATCACTGTAGATCACAAACCTTTCTCCACTACAAGGCAGTGTGAGCACAGGTGCACTGGATAACCTTCTTTTCAACTCCTTGAAATTCTCTTCACATTCCTCTGTCCAAACAAACTTAACTCCTTTCCGAGTCAACTTGGTGAGTGGATTAGATAGCCGTGAAAAATCTTTTACAAAACGTTGATAATATCCAGCCAAACCAAGAAAACTTCGGATCTCAGTTACTGTTGTTGGTCTCGACCATCTTTCGATAACCTCTGTTTTTGCTGGATCCACAGATATCCCCTCTTTTGAGATTATGTGACCCAAAAATGCAACTTTTTGAAGCCAAAATTCACACTTGGTAAATTTGGCATAAATCTTCTCCTTTCTCAGGGTCTTCAATATAATTCTCAAGTGATCTTCATGCTCTTCCTTTCTCTTTGAATAGACAAGAATATCGTCTATAAAGACTACCACAAATTGATCAAGATAGTCTCTAAAGACTCTATTCATTAGATCCATGAAGATAGCAGGGGCATTAGTTAGACCAAATGGCATCACTATAAATTCATAGTGTCCATACCTTGTACGGAAAGCCGTCTTTGGTATATCCTCCCTTTTAACCCTTAATTGATGATACCCTGAACGAAGATCAATCTTGGAAAAGTATTGAGCTCTGCGTAGTTGGTCAAATAAGTCATCAATGCGTGGGAGAGGATATTTGTTCTTGATAGTGATCTTGTTAAGTTCTCGATAATCAATGCAGAGTCTCATTGATCCATCTTTCTTCTTAACAAATAGAACAGGTGCTCCCCAAGGTGACACACTAGGGCGTATGAATCCCTTATCAAGATTCTCTTGGAGTTGCTTCTTCAATTCCTGCAACTCAATTGGGGCCATTCTATAAGGTGTCTTTGAAATAGGCAAAGCACCCGGTACGAGTTCTATTGAAAACTCAACTTCACGATTTGGTGGAAGACCCGGTAATTCCTCCGGAAATACATCATCAAACTCTCGTACGATGGGCATATTCTTAATCGCGAGTTTCTCACCAACCATTTGAGATAAATAACCTTTATTTAGTGGAATCAATACCCATAAAATGGAAGAAATTTCAACTGGAAGGTTATGTTCATCCTTGCATTGATAGACGATCATAGATTGATCTGGAATATGAAATGTGACTTCCCTTCTTTGGCAATTGATATGAGCTCCGTATAAAGAAAGCCAATCCATGCCAAGAATCACATCAAATTCCACTATAGGAAGGATCACAAGATTTGCAGGAAGCACTTTCCCACAAACTTCGATCGGAGAAGAATTATAAACTTTTGATGCGATTGATGTGCCATTAGGTGTTGTCACAGCTAACTCAACGTCTAATTGTTGAGGTAATACGGTGATACCCTTAGAAAATTCTTCAGAAATAAAAGAGTGGGTGGATCCAGAATCAAATAAAACATTTGCTACTTTAGAGTGGATGGTAAGTGTACCTTTCACCACTTCGTTATCGTACTCCACATCGTTGATAGAAATTGCATGTGACTTTCCTTTGTCTTTAGCCTTAAGATTTTGTTGACGTCGACCATCATCATCAACCCTTGGATTTGGGCATTGATTGGCATAATGCCCCATCTCCTTGCATTTGAAACATTGAAGTGTAGTAGGTTCATTCTGTGTATCCCTTCCTTTGTTTGCATCATTAGACATCTTCTTCCCATTATCGCGGCATTCAAATGCCCGATGACCTTCCTTTCCACATTTGAAACATTTACTTGTCCCTTTAAGACAACTACCTCCATGTTTCTTTCCACACTTTGATCATAAGGGAAAGCTCATCTTCTTTTCAGTGTGCTCTTTAGATTTTCCTTTGAATTCCATTTTCCTCTTCTTATCAAACCCATATGACTGATGGGTTACTCCAATCTCCATCTCGACTTTGAGAGCACATCGAACGATTTCCTCATAGCTATTGAAGTCCCTTATGGCTAATGCCCTTCGAAGACTTGGTTTTAAGCCACTAAAGAATCCATCGATCTTACTCTCAGGTTGGATAATAATACCAGAAGCGTACCTTGCAAGTCTTGTAAAATTTGCTTCATAGGTACCAACAGATTCATCATCCCTTTGCTTCAGTTCAAGAAACTCTTTCTCCATCTTTGTTCGGAGAATACGAGGGAAGTACTTATTGAAAAATAAGTTCTTGAACTCGTCCCATTCCATAGACTCAATTTCATCCCTTTGCCTCGTATTCTTAATAAGATTCCACCATTGATCAGCATCTCCTTCCAAACGATACACTGCTAGGATGACTTTATCATGTTCAGAACATTGAAGAACTGAAAATATCTTTTCAGTAGTACTAATCCCTTTTTCAGCAACTAATGGATCAGTAGACCCACTGAAAGAAGGTGGACGCTGCCTCATGAAGGATTCAACAGAATTTTGCTCCTTCCTTTGCTCGTTTGGAAGTCCTGCATGATTCATAGCTTGAGAAAGTTGTGTGAGCATGGCTACAAGATTTTGCATTCCAGTTCCCATATCGTTTGGTTGCTCAGGGGGACAATCATTGCATTGCCCATCGCATTCCGCATTAACACGGTTCCTTCGGGTTCCAGCCATTGACTAAAACCAAAAAGAATAGTATGAGCAACACTAATTATAATAGGAAAACCACATAATTCAAGAATAAAATTTTCACGCTTAAGGTCTTATCCTAGGTTATTCATGGCCATTTCTAAAACACTAAGATTGTTTTCTATGCTTAGACTTATCCTTAGGGTTCTTACTAAGGCTTTCACATCCTAGTTTCCAAAGTTTGACTATACCTTTCCTCTGATACCAACTATAACGACCCATACTTTACATACATTGTTAATACTTCAAAATTGAAGTACACTTATTACAACATATGACAAAACCACAAAGGACCGTATAGGTATAGTGTCTTTAGAAACTAGGAAACATAAACAACTGGTTCATAAATCTTCTACAGTGTCTCCCATTTATTTCATCATATCTAGGGTCCCTTTTAGCATATTCTACTTAATATCCATCTTCCTGACCTGGGGAAAATAAAACATAAAAGGGTGAGCTCAAATGCTCAGCAAGGGCAAATAAAGGAAATAAAAATCATATCATATCTTTTTGAAAATCATAACCTGCAAAAGAGATCATAATATCTTAACATGGAACAAATCATAGAAGTGAAAATGAGATCCCCATAATCATAACATGAAACTTGAAACTTTGTGGCATGCACACATAATCATGGAAAATCATTTCTTGTTAGTCATGACTCATTGCCAAGACTATCTTAGTGGACAAAGTCCCTTTCTGAACCGAGTTCACTCCTCGTTTCAGTCCTGTATCACTGAACCGAAATAACCTTCCATTCCATCCATGTCTATCTCATGAGATATAAATCTTTACCCAATGCATTGGAGGGAGATATAGGTCCCACCCATCTTATAATGAATCCTTTCTTATGGGTGCCACATAATCATAAATCATACATCATCGCATAACACATGTAACAAAAATGGGATTCTTGAAACATCATGACATCATAAAACAAATCTTATAAGGCAAATGACTTCATAAAAATAATTCCCTCACAACATAATCAAATAAATGTAATTAAAGGGATAAAAACAGAACCCTTTATTATCTTAGATGGAAAATAATTTTGATAAACACTTGAACACCATTCTTGAGGAAAATATCCTTTCTTATTCAAAAACACTTTTATTTTCTTAATATGTCATACAATTATAAACTAAAAGAAGTTGATTAAAAATAAACTTGAAAACTTGTAAAGGAATCTTCTTGGAAACAATGTTTTAAAAATCTATTCATGCCGTATAAGTTAAAAAAATCATTCTTCGTACTTTTGTCGGAAAAGTCAAAATGTACCTCGTATGAAAAAAACGACAAAAGATTCCTTTCATATTCTTTACTAAAAACTCACCGAAGGGTAAAATTGGATTTAAACTATTGTAAGTGGATGGAAATAATATTACATATTGAGGGAACATGGATGTGGATGATAAAATACACCCCAGTAAATACTTACGAATAAACAATCTTTGATAAAAATGAGATTGTGATATTTCCCTTACCTTAGGTCCGATTTGCTTTGTTCGAGTCCGAAGCTCCTGTATAATGGTTTAAATAATGTTATTGACTTATTCCAGAATCATACATATTGATATGATATCATATATGGTCATATTATTAGCTTGTTATTAGTAATATTTCATTGTTACTTGTTACTCGGGTCTTTATTGCCTTTTGTTCTTATGCGTGTTTTGCCGAATAAATTCTTATTCTTCTTTTAAGGTTATCGATAAATTATATCCAGAATGGTATTAGTGTAACATATATCATATTTATTCATTCAATTCATTTATATAATTACTATGTAATGATGATCATGTAGAACGAGTCGCATCACATCGTGGAGACGGTATTCCGTACGTACGCACGAGTGATGATATCGTTCCTATGATCGTGGAATTGTATTGGAGTATACATATATTATTTTAGTATCAATATTACTCTATAATAATCATAAATAGTTACTCATTACACCATTATACCCATCCTTGTAAGGTGATGGTGGAAAATAGATTACACCACGGCGTGGAGACGGTATTCCGTACGTACGCACGCGCGGTGATTTCATTTTTCCGTAGGATGGATAGAAGGTGAATTAGGGTTGTTTCATATTTATAATAACATATCAGTATGTAATTAATACTGATGTTATTACTTTATCATGAAACAACTAAAGAAGAAGAAGTTGAAGAAGAAAGAAATTGAAAAGATCGGTAATGGATATTACCTCTTCTTTGGAACGCTTCTTTGAATCCTCCACTTAGGGAACTAAGATTGGTCTTTGAAGAAGACCATGACCTCTAGGATTATTCTATGGAAGTGGAGAGGAGAAAATGTCAGGGGTTGGCCGAGCTTGAGTGCTCAAATTGGTGTGAGGAGGAGGGGGAGGAGGTTCCCTTTTATAAGGGAGGAGAGGGGCACCTTAGGAATATCTCAAAATATTATTTTATATTAAAGTCAAAATCGGTTTATAATGGTTCCAAAGGGTCTTATTTCGAAGCTAAAGTGGGGATGGGTCGAAATCCTATCAACCAATAGGATTTAGACAAGTTTATGTTATTATTTTAACCTTATCAACTAGATTTAACTCTAAGTTAAATAATTTAACTTTTACCGTGTCTTTTTGTTTTCTTACACTATATGGTTAATACACTTACTATAACATGCCAAACGAACCCCAAATTGTTTATTATTAATATATATATCCTTATCTAAGTCATTTGGCCGAACCTTAGATTTTTAGGAATAAAATAACAATTAATAATATAATATTTGATTTAAAAACTATTTTGTGTCAATTTTGACACTATTTGATATATGATTTTTGTGAAAGTCATAACAGAATTATATGTTCGAACCAAGTTGATTAAATCAACACTAATATATCATAGTAACCTAGAAAATTAGTGGAATTCATAAAAAGTCTCAAATTATATTTATTTTGGTGTTTATAACATCAATTATGTCAATATTTCATTAATAAGATAATTACTGCATCATCATTGTGTCATAAATAAATAAAATTATTTAATGTCTAAAAATTATAAATAAAATACCATCATGTAGGAAATATTTTTAGCTTTCTAATGAATATTTATAGTCGAATTTATCTTATTTATAACCCCATATTAAAAATTATTTACTTATTAAACTTTGATTTTAACTATTTTAACCCTTCTTTAAATAAATTAATAATAAATGTCCTAATCTAATCCAAGTGGACCTAAATGGTCATATTTTATTCCTAAGTTTGTTTTTGGTCGAATTACACTTGTCCAATAGAATTAGGACATGTGTTAGGGTAATAATAATATCATTTTTACCATTAATTACCCTATTTACTTTTAACCGTGGTAAAAAAAAGTAAAAAGTTACTATTCACCAAAAATTATTTTCATCTCATTGAACCACATTTTAGTCCTTGATATTAACCGTGTCTCTCGGATTTTCGAAATTCCATTCACAGAAGCGGTAAAATTAAGTTTTATGCAAAATTCAGTTTTTAACCTACCACTTAGTGGTTTCACTATTCATCAAAAATTGAAAGTTTTCAGAAAAATACCAAAATTTCACCCTAGGCTAATTTCGGTATTCCGAATCCAAAAATGAAGTCCATTTTGAAAGATAAAATTTATAAAATTTCAAAAAGTGGTTATTACTATTCATAACGGCTAGTTTTAATAATATTTTAATAGCATATCGTTGTTTAGTGAAACTCAGTATTGCGTACGACGCAAGCTATCGAGGAAGGTCACGATTTCGTATAAAGCAAGCCAAGCAAGTGTTGTGTAGAAAAAGATTCCTTTGAAAATTTATATAACAAAAAGTCTCGGGTGTTACACACAGTGGGTCTCCCCACCATAATAACTATATAAGTCAAACATACTCAGAAACATTTTACATGGACCTAAAACCCCCACTACAAGTGGAGGGGAGGGAAGGGCCCAACTAATGGGGAATCAAAACCACATCCAGCGACCCCAAAAACTCCACACACATAGATGAACACAAATCATTCCACACTAAGTACAAAAATTAATCCAAGACCTTTTTTCCTTTTTTTACACCATTGGGGTTCCCCTGACTACATTCTAGCATCACTCTAGAACCTATGGCTAGAGCTCTAATGATTGAAGCATCTCTTTCCTCATAGTCAGACATTAGAAACCCCTATACATAACACACAAACCAATATTTTACAAAACACACTTCCATTAAAATAGGAGTTCAAAAGGGTTTAATAACAACAATTATTACAATGTAAGGAAAAAAAACCAAAAAACGCCACCAGACATGACTATTACATCCAAGGAACATTACAAAGAGAGGATCCCAAAATGATCCCACACATCACCCTACTCCAATAAACGGGCTGGTGTGACCATAGAAAAGTTGGGTATGGATTCACGAAACTACTTAGAAACACCTATAAAAAACCACTACAAGTGACCAAAGTGTCCAAATGTGTGGAATGTTCTTGAATAACTCAATAACGTTGGATTCATGTCACCCTGCTTACCACACTGATGACAGATCATGACATTACGCTCTAATTAGATTGACTGGAGGTCTGCAGGCCTCTTAATTCCCCTACCGACACTACTAGCATGATGTCACTTCCCATTCTTCTTATTAGCATCCTCTTAACCACTTCCAAATATCAGAGAAGGTCACACCATCAAATTTCCTCCTTCTAACTCAGCTTCGGTATGAAAGGCTCCTATCACCATGTCAGAGAAGGTATTTAGGTTGAGTTCTGTCACCTTCGACTGCAGTTCAGGTCGGAGCGTAAAATCAAAATGTCGAGATTTCTTGGGATTAGTTTTAACATACCATGGGTCATACAGAACTAGGTCCATGAAATTTTGATATAATTCTAATACCGATCTGTCACCCTATTGAAGACCAAAAAACTCCTTCCTCTTTGTCAGCTTCTTCATCTCAAAGAAATACAATTGGATGAACAATGACTTAAAGAACTACCAAGTAAGATCTTATTGAGACTTTCTTTGAGACACGGTCTTCCACCATTTCCAGGTTGGTCCTTCGAGCCTGAAGGTGACAAACTTTACCTTTAATGCCTCAGGATACACAAGGAAACTAACGTCTCTCTCAATCTTCCACATCGACTCCTTCGCTTCAAGAGGACTCACTTGACCATAAAAGAGAAGAGGGTTCAACTTCCAAAATTCAAGGAAAAATTCTATAGGTTGATCAACTGGAGTGTTTTCTAAAGATTCACCACCCAAAGATGCACCTTAGGTATCCATCGAATCTTTTTGGGGGCAGACACTAAGAACATGGAAAAAAATAATTTGATAAAAAAGGAATTACCATATCAAATCCAAATTTTCACAATTCAAAACCAAAATTTTTGAAAACCATTTTCAATAATTAATGAAAACCCAAAATGGTTCACAAGGGGAACTAGTGTTTATGGGTGACTCGGTCATATTGTTTGCGGCTATATGCTAGCCATGAAATAATCATGGAGAACATTACATGGTAATTTCCCCATCTCCAGATGGATTACCACATCCTCTGAGATCATTAAGGAGACTACCCAACTCCCTTTTCATTTTCCAATACAAATAAATCCACAAGAACCAAAGACACTGACCACCGAGACATCCCATGGTAACCTGAGCTTCAGAATGAGCAAGGGTTCATGAGGCCCTTCCCATTACTACACCCTGAGCCTAAAAATCCTACCCCTTCTACCATGAAACCCACAAATAGAAATGGTCACTCTAAAATCAAGATCTGATTAGGTCCAACCTAGCTCTGATACCATTTTTTGTGAACCAACTCGGGTCAGCCCTAAACAGGTCACTCGAGCTGATCCACAACAAGCCCCAAGAGGCATTCCCAATCATCCAGGGCTGGAAACAATCACTAGGGTATCAATAGAGTATAAATGGAAATGATTTCACCCATAGAAAATAAAATAAGCAGTAGAAATAAAAAGAACAATGAAAAACAAATAAACGATAGGAAAAATAAAGGATGATCAACAATATGACTAACCTATCCATCACTAAGACTCCACGTAACCCTATGCGTTACTCTCCGATGCCGAAACTAAACGTCACCCAAGGTGATCTTAACTAAGTTGAAACCTACAGTAAGAAATAAAAACAAGAAAAAACTATATGCACGAGTATTAAAACATAGTAGGTAGGCCTGACTAATATATTCCCAAATTTACATCCTTTAAATAAAGAAATTATTGATTTCACGTTCAAAAAACAATCTATATACATATGTTTTTCTATAATTTACATATCAAAATAAATAAATCACAACCCATTTCCCTCAAATTTTTAAAACTAGAATCATTCAAGGAGGTCAAGTGGGGTTCTCAAAGGGGTGATAGAAATAAAGAAGGACCAAATAAGTAGCTTCAATTTTTATTAAAATGGGAAAACATTTATTTTCTCAAAAAGTAGTTCTTGAAGCCATTTAAACAAAACCGCACTTTCTCAATTTTCCAGAAGGACATTAAAATACAAGAAAAAGGGATTACAATTACACAAGGGAAAAAATATGTAATGATACAAGTTTTGGATCGACATTGGAACACCATGGAATTCAAAGTAAGACCATAACATATTACACATGTGACTCATCCTGAAGGAATGCCCTAATAAATGACATCATAACTCCCTAACATCGAATCATCTCCCTACATGGCCTGGTCGAGGGGCCCATTCCCATAGAAATAATAATAAAATAACCCCTACTATATTTCACTAGACAGGGAATAATCTAAACTGTTATAGCAATCGTTCTCTGTAAACCACTTTGCTAGGCCAGGTTCCCAAGTATATTTCACAAGTGGGTGTTCCGTACCTTTCGAAAAAAAATCACACACACACACACAATATATATAACCACACACACCACACAATCAGGAACCACCCTGGCCACCACAAGGTTTTTTCCCTTACCATAAAATAATTACCATTCAATGAAGTCCCATGTCGAGGACCCTTCCATCGCACGATCAACCAATGAGGAAAGAGACCTAACTCAAGAGGGGTTTTCCAAAAACCATTTCAAAATTCCAAATGGTTCTTTAGCTTTAATAATCCAAGTTACATTTACCAAAATAATTTAAAAAAATTTACCAAAAATTTCATATCCCATTTTCACTAGGCCTTTTCCAAACAAGCCATTGAGTTCCAAACACATACCCAAACATATTAAAATTTCCAATATGTCCTTTCTTTCAAATCCAATTTATCACAAAACAAATATAAAATATAACAAATTCACTTGAAGGTTCCAAATGGGATTTTAACCATTTAAAGGAACAATCGTCTTTTATCAAACACCAATAAGTCACACTTCCCACACTGTTTTGAAATCATCCCAAGCCACTTGCGCATCCATGGATGCGACCACATCCAACAGAAAGAAAAAGCGGTAATTTCTCAAGCCATCATTGAAGAAACCACCCTCACACTTTAGTTAACACAATGAACCACTCCAAGAAAAACCACAAAATTTAAAAAGCCACCTAAAATTAAGTTTAAAAACTTTAATAAAATTCTTCTAAAGGTCAACACTGCCCAAAACATTTAACAAACCCATTTTTAAACCAAGTAACACTTAACTAAACTCAATTTCATAGGCAAAAGCATCTGTATAAATGGGATAACATCTCAAAAACCATTTTTAGAAAGTTGAACCAATGATAAATCATTATCATAAACTAACTATGATTGTAATATAGGTGAGAAACATGGTTTGAGAATTAATTAGTAAAAAAATGTATCACATGGATTGTAATTGGAAGAAAGTTCTTGGAAACCCCTATAAATTTCACATGCTACAACTAATTTAACAATATTAAAAACTAATTCAGAAAGTAAATGGGATACAAACAACATGAAATCAATAAAAGTTCAATTTCAAGGGAATTATACAATGGGTTTCAACCTCAAAACCATGGAATAATGAAAACGCACACTCGAAACTGGTGAGAGATCTCATTCACACCTCAATTGCATGCTCTAGAAGCAGAATATAACCCTACCCAACCATAATTGAACCCAAATTGAAGTATAAACCTTAAATAAACCCTATCCAAGGAAGAAATCAAAATCAAGTGGGTGGGGGGGAATGAGAATACCTGTGGGGAAAGAGGAAGGTGGTCATCCGAGAGGAAGGTGACAACAGGTCACGCCAGTGGAGAGGTGCAGAGTAGGGGTTGCAGGCAGACAAGGGGTGCACACTAGTGGGGGGTTCGTGTGGCTATGTAATGCATGATAGAATAGAAGGGCGACCCTAGGGTTACGAGTCATGGTCAGCCTAAGGTGAAGTCGGCACCAAATAAATACGTGAGGAAGGGTGGCCTACGATGGGGTGCAGCTGGCTGGGTGCCTCCACAAGGATGAGAGGGGGATATGGGGGGTGCAATGCCAAAGGGTGGGTTAGGGTTTGAATTTTTCTATTTAAACCTTAAAACAAAACTATATAATCATAATAAACAAAATAATTATCATTTAATTTTTTTAATAATAATAATACTACTTAATGAAATTAAATAATAATAATAATAATAATAAATATAATAATAGTAATAATAATAATAATAATTACAAAAACTATGATAATAACTGTTTTAAAATTCTTGGTAACGTTAATAATTAATGCTCATAATTAATTATATCCTTTATAACAACATTTATAGTAATTATAACCATAAAAAATTTAATAAAATATTATTATTATCCGCAAATGTAAAACAATTGCTTAACTTAATTTATTTAAAGTGCCGGGTAAACTCACAGTTACCCCACATGACCCATAAAAATTTTAATAACAAAGATAATAAAAATTATTTTACTTTTAATAACAAAAATAATATTATGATTATTGCTACACCAATATTTTTAACTTTCATTTTATTATTTACTTAACTTTTTAATTCATCCGTCATACCAGGAAGTATATGCGGTGACTAGGACATATCTGCCTGGTCTCCCAACCATACTCTGCACATGTGAATATGTTGCCAAACCCAAAACGAGCATTTTTCTCAACAAAATGAAAAAAATTAAACACAGACTTGCCCAAATCCAAACCTGATCCAAAACCACAACAAATTTAAAACCTGAGTGTGACAGTAGCAGTTCTCATTGGGTTATATTAATAAAATTTAATCCCTTATCATGTTCTCCTTGCTGGGTCACAATTTTATAATCCTTATGTGATAAGTTGGGGGATGATTATTGGGTTTATTGGTGCACAAGCTTGATCTAGGTAGCAATTATTATCATTGTGAATTGATACTTCTGAGGTAGGAATTTATTACCACTTGATGGAATTTATATATTAATTGTATAATTTGATATACATGTGGGTGAATATATAGGTATAGGACCCTTTATTATTTTGTTATGCATGAGGCTACGTGTGTGGCCCATGAGATCATTCCTTATTGTGATATGCAAGAGGCTATGTGTCTGGCCTGTGAGACCCTTACTTGTTGTGATATGCATGTGGGTGCACATGCAACCCATTAAAAGCTACTTGATATGACATACTTATTAGTTTTTATAGTATGGGTTGTGTTCAATTACAAGTATAGTTCCCATGTGACTAGTTTTAAGGTATTTTATTGGTCTAACTAAACTAGTTTCCCCCTTATAGGTGGAGTTCCACCATTATAGTTTGAATATTATGATTTCACTTTTAGAGATGAATTATGGTGATGTGTCTTACCCCAAAGATGAATATTAGGTCAACGTGTGTGAATGTGACTTTCCCTAGAGCTGTATATTGGATCAAAATGTTGTAGTGTGGCTTACCCAAGAGTTGTAAATTGGGTCGACATGTAGGAATCAATAATTTACCTTAAATGTAGACATGGATTCGTTCCTTAAAGGCGGAATGTGGGTACTTGAGAGTTCGATGAATTTTTCAAGTTTATATAAGGATTAATTAGCATGATCTAATTCATAAAACAACTACTTTTGACATCCCTTCTTACTTGATGATGAAGTAGGTATAACCAAGGTTCGTGGAATCATGGCTAGTGCATGATGACTCAAAACATGATTGGTTATTTATGAATTAATTTATTGTTATATAATACACTTGTATATATTACTACACTTATCTTAAGGATGTATTAGTGGTTTCTTATTCAGGTTATACTCACACTCAACATAGTCATCTTGATGCATGTGTTGACTTCCTGATCAAGGATCTAGCTAAGGGAAAGGGCCCTATATTAGGGAGATGAGTTTGTGGATCATTGTTGATGGAAGTGATAGTGTGATATACTACATAATATTAGTATGGTGTTTTAGTTTATATTATTTAGTTATCACATGTTGGTTGACCTATAACATTTGGGATGTTTTGGTTTATATTGTATGACCTGGATTCATTTTATTATATCATGATGAAATTATTTAAGTTTTTGTTGTTTTGTTCTAGGATTTTTATTTACACTTTGTTGTGTTTCATGGGTATGACTGCTGGTACCCATGGTATAGCCTCCCAACTTCATCATTCCTACCCTCTCCACTATTAGGATTCCTCTTTCACATGGGGAGGCACATATGAGGTCATGTAGCAATTCAGTCCAAACTAGGTGATTTATGTTGGGGTATTACAACGTGATATTAAAGGAGGTTTTCCTTTATTTTATTTTCTTTTATTCTTGATTGTGTCTGGGGTATGGTATAAAAGAGATATGCTATGTGGAACTTGGGGAGGGGAGTCATGTAAGTGTCTGGAAAACTCTTATACAGTAGACCTATATGTTACGAGTATTGGGATTTCAATTTTTGATGGAGATATTACAGATTCTTGTTGATCCTAAGTATTATTGTGCTATTACAATTTATAGGATTTTGGTGTGTTCATGTATCATGAATATAAACATAGGTTCACATGTCATGCATAATATTTCTTTTCATACAAAGTAATTTAATTAACTAAATGTCATTGGTGATATATAATCTATGATTCTATGATATATCTATACTAAAATTTTAATTAATTGAACTAATCATCCTATATTTTGTAATATGCATATAAATGTGACTAATATGCAAGGAATGGAGGCTCTGTTTAGGCCCTGAGTAGTTATATTGGGATTGTTCCACATAGAAATCAGTAGCCTCTTAGGATGAGTCTTCCTATAGTGATCTTTTGAGTGTTCCTGAAAATTGGTTTACTGATATAGTCTTTTAAGATTTTGAAGGTGTTCTAATCATTTTTTTATCATTTAAAATAATAATTCCTTGATGTTATCTTGTAGGACCACCTATAAAAGTATATTAGGATTATTATTTAATGTAGGATTCCTCAGAGGGATTGAATTTGAGATCAAACTCACGCTAGGAGTGTAGCTGGTATTGACTCCTACATATCATATTGTACTAAATGTGTTAAAGGAACTCAAAGTGAAGCTTGAGGATTTATAGGTAAAATGATTTATCAGACCGAGCACATGATCCAGTTTGGTTCACCAAAAAGGAATATGGGATCCTTTGGTCAAACATAGACTATAAAAAGTTCAATTAGTTTATAGAGAATTATAGGTACCTATTGTCTGGGATTGATGATTTTTTTATTATTTTAGGGGATCCCTGTGGTTATAAAAGATTTAATTATGATTAGGATACCACATTATTTATTTTAGAGTATAATATTCACCTAAGATAGAGTCTAGAAGTCTGTATCAACTATATGAGTATGTTATCATGCCTTTAAGGTTGAAAAATGCTCCAATAGTGTTCATGGAACTCATGAATAGTCTTTTTTGTCCATATATTGAAACCTTTTTCATTATATTCGTTGATGATATCCTAATATACTCATAGATATACATACAAGAAACCATGATATGATGTTTAGTACACTTTTAGTGCTTCAGATCTATAAAAATATTTCAAAAAGACACTTTTAGATTCTAGAGGTGAGCTTTATTAGGCATGTGATTTATGTGGATAAAATCTTAGTTTAACCAAAGAAGGTAGAGGACATGATGTATTGGGGACTCAATAGAAACATGTTTTAGATTAGTATTTTTCTAGTTTTAGCTGGGCAATATTGACAGTTCATTCAGGACATCTCCCATTTTCAAATGAATATGAATAATCTCACTAAGAAGGGGGTAAGGTTTGGGTGAAAAAATTAATTTGAATAGGCCTTCCTAGATTTTAATAGATGATTGAAATCATTATAGATTTTTATCTTATATAACCCAGTATTGGATATATGGTTTACTTTAATTCTTCATGTGTTGGTTTGGGAGTTGTGTTGATGTAGATAAATTTGGAAGTTTCTTAAGGGTCTCATCATTTGTGACCACACATGAGGAACTACCATAATTTTGAGCTAGAGTTTTCTTTGGTGGTTCATGCCATGAAATTTTGGTGACATTATAACTTTAGGGATTGTTTTATCCTCTACATAGGCCACCAAATCTTATGATATAAATTCTATAAGTGGGAATTTAATCTCTAACAGAGGTGTTGGGTTGAGTATCTATAGAAGACTTTGAGATGACTTATGCTCCTAGGAAGGGTGATATTTTTGTAGAAACTATTTTACTGAATATATAATATATTGTAGAGTGAAATTCAAAGTAGGAATGAAGATTTATGATCTTATTTGATTAATGGTTAATGGGTGCATCTATGGATCAAGGGATGGTGACATGTGCCACCTTTGTTATCATGTCTACCTTGGTGGGCCAAAAGAAATTCAACCAGGATTAGAATTCAAAATTCTTATTGATACAGGAATGGTTTTTAGGGAATTAACTAGCTTTAGGATTGTATTTAGATGGATATTATGTTATTTATGTTCATGAGAGACTTGGGGTTTCTACTTCCATGAAGTAAGTGATGATGTGGGACTCTCGTGATTCACAATGGGTAGTGCACCCTAGATTAATGAAGATGTATTATGATATCAAATGAAGATTCTAATGTCCATGTAAGAAAAGGGGAATCTCCAATTTTGTATCTTGTTGTCTTACCTATCATTGGATTAAGGTCATGTATCGGTGATGAGGTGGTTTTATTTATCCACCTCTAATGCCCATGTGGAAGTGGAATAGGGTGATGATGGAATTTGTTACGGGTCTTCCAAGGACCCTAATATGTTGAGATACTTTGAGGGGTTTTAGTGGATTTAATAATGAAGGTGGAACATTTATTTCCAATCTGAGAGACACTTTCCATAGATTAGTTGGGAAACATCTATATTCGAGTGATAGTGAGACTATAGGGAGTGAATATGACGATAACATCTAACCAAGATGCTCATTTCACATCATGATTTTTAGGGATTTTAGGAAATGATGGGGTCTTAGTTAAAGCAGAGTATGGTGTAACATTATCATAATGATGGTCAGTCAGAGGGAACAATCCATATTTTATAAAATATACTTTGGGCATGCAAATTGGATTTTAGTAGAGCATGGGATGATCATCTAGCCTTGGTGGAGTTTTCATATAATAGCTGTTGCCATTATTTGATTCATATGGCACCGTTTGAGGCTTTTTATGGTCATTTGTTTCATTCACCACTATATTGGCATGAGACAACTATTATCGGGAAGAGTATGGTTAAGGAGACCTCTGATCAGTCCTAGTTGATTTAGAAGTGATTTTTGACCTCTCATATCAGATAGTGCTCATATGATGACTGGAGTCAATGAACCTTGGATTTCACTGTGGGTGATTGATTTTTCTTACTGGTGTCACCTCAATTAGGGCATTGATATTTAAATAAATAATGGGTATTGGTATCATGGTTTGTAGGACTATTTGAGATTATTGAGCATATCAGAATAGTGGAATGCTGATTAGATCTTCCTATACGGTATCTAGATATGAATAAAAAGTTCCATGTGTCTTATTAGAACCTATAGAGGCACTTATCAAGGATTATAGGTCCTTAAAGGTGGAAATTTTAATTATATAAGACTTTCAAGGAGTCTTATGCTTTGTTTTAGGCCTTATTTAAAGGTGTTTTAAGTTATAATTTACTTGAGTGAAGTATTAATAAACTTCTATATATGATTTTAGTATTTTACAAGATTTTAATAGGGTTCATAGTTTGAGAAATGCCTGAGAAAACTATGCAGTTCTCCTCAGATAACTGTGTGGCTTGTCAGAGTGGGGTAGTAGATAGTGCATGGTTGGTGAATGGTTAAATCTAACCATGAAAAATATACTAAGAATAAGTGTAACTAAAAATAGAGTAAAAATCATGGTTGGTGCATGGTTTACTAAACTGTGAAGCCAAACTATGTGAATTCCTAAAAGAGGTAGTGATCCTCACAAGATTTCCCTACAATCTTGTAAACCATTCGACAAAATCATTCAGGAAAAATTAATTAATCTGAAAATATTATTTTTAACTCGTTCCTACCTGAAACACTTAATTCCTACTCCCACACCTAGGGCTCTCAAACCATTGTGCTCTTTTGGCCATTATTGTTGATTCCCCAATTTCTAAACTCCAATTCTAGTGGATATAGAGGCTTTGACCCATGAGAATTCAAGGTAAGTGGGCATCCTTTCTACCTTCTTCAAGTTTCTTATAGATCTCTTATCCCATTCTTGGAAGGAATCATAGAACTAGGATTCCAAAACTAGATATATTAATTCTAATATAATATAATGAGAAATTATCATTTTATATAAGGACATGGGATCAAAACTATATAATTATCATCTTCCCTTGGCCGATTCTAGATCCGTTGGTGGTAGTGGTTCTATAACTTCTTGTTACCAAATTTAATGAAATTATTGACCCTTATTTTGATATTTTTTTGGCTTGAGTATTGGTTTTTATAGTTTTCAATTAAGTTTTGATACTTTAGAGTTTATAGGGATGTTCATAATTGGATCTTGTTAAGTGAAAACTATGTGGTTTAGCCCAACAAACCATGTGACCTACGTGGTGGTTCTGAAAGGTGAAGCACGTTTGGCATACAATTAGTCCAAATTGTGTGGCATCCCCTCCCATTATGTATATTGTGATAGTAATGGATATTAAAGTTAAAAAATATTTAGTCTAACAGTGTGACCAAAATATGAACCCCTTATAGAAGCCTAGTGAGGGTGCACAGTTGGGCACATGACTAATACTAATTGTGAGGCCTAACCCGACAAACAATGAAAAAGAGTTTTGAATCCCCAAAAAATTATAACGAAGATCTGAAAACCCATTTTATTAATTCTTAACACCGATCATTCTACCCTAATGCAATAATTTGTCTTTTGGAGGATGTAAATATGCAATTTGGATCCCCCAACCTTTATTCTTCTTGGATCAAAGTGTTAGTGGATGCGTTTGATCTCCCTACGATATATAAAATCTCTTTGATTTGTAATCCCCATTTATCTTCTTATATAATCATTTGAGAGTGATTAATTCTCATATTTTTTAAGGATATAAACCTTAATTTGATATAATATGGTTCTAGGGATTCCTATTTGATATTATCTGCCCTTGATTCTCTATTGGTCATTCATATCTCAGGTTGAATGATTATTTGATCATTTGATTTATGGTAGGTGGTTCCATAAGGATTTTCCATAAAATTGAAGCCTTTATTTATTTATTGAATTGATATGTATTTTAAATTATTTTAAAAACCATAAATCTTGATGATTTGATGTTTTATTTTGAAAAGGAATTTATTGTTAAAAATAAAATCATTTTAAAGGATTTGAAATTATTAGGTGTATTTTTGAGAAAATATGGATTGAAATGGGAAATGATTTGATTAAATGATCTGATATTTATTCTTGATAAAATTGACATTAAATTAAGGATTATTTTAAAAGGAATTAAGTATATAAAATTAGTTTTTTTGCTTTTGAAATTGAAATGGCATGTTGAGTGTGATGTTGGTAATTTCAACTAGGATTGAAGAATTGAAATGAAATTAATGAATTTACCATGATTGATTGATTGACTGATTGAAATTATATGTGAAAATGAGTATTTACTGGGTTATTAGGATAAGAACACTAGTACTATAACTACCTAGCAATAGATAGATGATGATAACTCTAACTAAAACAAGTTTGGCGTGATTTCCTTGGATGTGATGTTGATTGATTTTATCTCTATGGAATGAACCTTAGGGATTTGTGCACACACCTTGATCCACGATGATGGAATGAGTAGTGAAAGGATCATATATCCATGAATTAATTGACCTTAAAGATTATGAACAAGTTTATTTATTATTTATTTGATTATTTTATGCAGGTGATCATAGAACTATTTTATTCATTCCCTTATATTTACTAAAAAGGTTCAATTGATCATTTTTATATAATTTATATCTTCATGATTTGAATGCATGTTTTGATTGATAAATGTGAAAATTATTTTATACGCCTTATCTTTATTAAATTTAAGCATAAATAGTTTATTTATATTGTAATTTCTTATGAAACATTTTATGGAATTATACTTGGATATTTTTCTCACACCCTACCTTTTCCTTAGGGTGTTTATAGATTTTTTTATCCCAGGTCTAGGAAAATGGAAAACACTACTTGGAGGTGGTGGGTGTGCATGATTCATAGGACCCTGGAGTGGTGGTGGTGACCGGTGGATATATTGTACACTTTTTGCATAGGTATTGAGATACTTTGTCTTGATGGATATTGTGTCATCATCTTTTGGAAGATGTATTATTTTGGGATCTTTATCCATCTGCATGTGGTAATTTTCTCCTTGAGTAGTTTGTGGAACATTGTATGTTCTTTATTTATTCTTGAGTAAAAATCATTCCCTCTGAATTTTTTTAATTCCCTAGAACTAGTCTCTAGCACATGGGGTTCAGTAATCCCTTTTGGGCCATGTAAAAGTCATCTTGGGTATTGATATACAAAGGTATTCAGGTTTCATAATCTCATATTCTCCTATAATTTCATTAAGGAGAGTTATATGAGGTGGATACATACATGATTCAGATGATTTAGTCTCCCCATTAAAGAAATAGGATTCCATATATCCATAAAAAATTGTAATATACTTCTCCTGGTAATAAATATTCACATTATAATTTGAAATACAATTTAGAATAAGTATTATATCAAATTCAATAATAGGTATAATAATCAATTTTTCAAATAAGTCATGCCTATATGTCATAATGGTAATTAAATGAAACATATTTTTTCAATATTATTTTGACAATGAGTCTTGATTAAAAAATCCCTTCTTATGGTTCTAGGTAAATATATAATTTTCTTAGTGAACATGGAATATAAGATAGAGTGTGAAGATCTAGAATCAAATAAAGTATTAATTAAATTTGAGATTATGAAAAAAGTATATTCCACTACATCTTTAGGAACTTCAAATGTAGATATAGTGATCAAATAAGATCAAATTTTCTCCCTTAGAATTTTCTAAGGTAAATTCCCTTGATTAATTGGGAATTAATTTGAATAATGCCTCATATCATTATAGTTGAATCATTAAAAATTTACTGATTCTTTCCTTCCCCTATAATCATGAGCATAATAGTCTTTCTCTCCATAGATGAATCAAGATCCCATTACCACCAAACATGTTATGTGATGTTTCTTTCCACATTTATTAAAATTTTTAAATGACACCCTTCCCTTCTTCCTTTTTTTTGTATTTATCTTTTAGAGTTCTCAATAACCCACTTATTTTCTATTTTTCTCCATAAAATGCAAGTCTTTGGATTTTTTTCTCTATTTTGAGGAAACTTGATACTATATCCTCATATACTAAATTTTTTTGAGAGTTCAATTCCATTCAAAGGATAGGATTTTAGCCTTAAAATAACCATTCAATTTTCCTTCATATATTTCATAAGTAATCCACACCATGATTTACAAGCCTTAAAATGCTATCTTCAAATTCAAAAACATTTTCTCCTTTAATTTTTCTTAGATTAAAGAATTTTCTCTCTATATCAGATTTTTTTTCATGAGGAAAGTATTTTTTTTAAAGAATATATCCTTGATAGTATTCCATCCCATAATATTTATTTCTTCTAACTCCTTCATACTCTGGATCAATAACCATCACTGATCATCAAATCATTTATGTAGATAAACTCCCACAATAACTTTATCTCCTTCACTACTTCCCAAATAAAGAAATATATTCTCTTGGGACATGATCCATTGCTCAGCTACTAATGGAATAGTAATCCAATTGAATGATAGAGGTATTTGTTGCGTGAATCATTCAAACATAATTTCACTATATTGGGGAGTAGCTGGATTCTCTATATGAGAAAGGTTATTGGTCATAACCCAATTCAGATACCCTAATATAGTTATAATTTATTTAGATCTAGCTATAGATTAATTTTATTTCCCAGTATGGAGATCCCTATATTGATATTTATCATTAATATGCTTTCCATTATTTTTTCTAGGAACTATTTCTAAATAATGAAATATACTAAATTATCTCAGAATTGTTTTTTATTTTAAATCAAAGTATATAATTCTCGATATAGTGTAACACTTAACATGGATTAAAAATATATGTATAGATAATCTCAGAATTATAATCTTAGTAACTTTGGGAATATATTTAAATCAGAAAAATATCTTCAATTATTTTATATTGTCTTCTTAAGAGAATGTGAATAAACTAAAGTATATCCCCATGAGTGTTTATCAGTGTAGGTCCACTCATCATGCACCACTGATGATCAAGTTAATACCCAATCCACACCTTTCAGAGTTATTACCCCTAGGTGAATTTGTGACACAACCACATCTACATTCCAGTATCTAGTCATGGATGTATTTTCTAGGAAATAAAAAATTCTCCACCTCACAAAAACTTTATGATATTATCATTTACTTAGACTTATCCTTAGATCCCACCACAAGGTTATGTGTTTTAATATATGATTTCTTTAATCTAGTTCCCAAGGTTTATACTAAAATTAAATTTATACAAATTATAACACCTTAAATCTAGTAACCTAGAAATGGTAGTTATTTTAATACATTATAACAAGATACAAGGGTTACTAAACTAAAGTATTGAATAATTTATTAGTCTTGAGAGACAAGATATATAAATGATTCTGAAATTACACCTAAACACATGAAATAAAATTCAAAATTCTTGTGATAACTTTATTATTTTTTCTAGTATATCATGAAAAGCATTAATTGATCTGTTATTGGTATCCTAGGGAAAGGAAAAAATAATTAATGGTAATCTTAGATGCTTAGTTTGGGAAAGTGTACAACATAATCTATCATAAAATAAATAAATCATAAATAATATGGGAAGGTTAAGAAATAATAAAATAGTTTATATAAATAATATCATAAAAGTGGAATATATCCATGGATTAAATAATAACATTAATAAACACATGGATAACAATAACTAGTTTCATAATTATATAATGTATAATGCTAAAGATCATAATCTTACCTTCCAAGCCTCATGCCATGATATCATATATAAATGGGCATGACATATGAAAAATACTCAAACTAGATTATCTAAGAACTATTGATGCATATAAGGGATATAATAGGCCCTTAACATCACTTATTATGTAAAATTAATTAATCATATAAAAGAAACAAATTACAATTAAATACATAATCAATATAAACATTCATTTTGAAAAACTTTCATACGAAATGCTGATATTTTCAACAGTTAATCACTAGAGAAACATGATTATAAGCCATATAGAGTAATATTGTTTGTGGTATCATTAGTTTATATATATAGAAAATTATAATATATATTAAATTGTGTTTACATAGATTAAAATAGTTTTAAAATATTATTGTTACATTTTTGAGGAAAATATCCATTTTATTTTGAAATAACTTATTTAAAATTTAAAAATTTATAGAATATTAAGGATAACGTTTTTTAAATACAACCATGGAAAATTGTAAATGAATATTTAAGAATAATAATAGTCATTATTGTGGGTGAAGTTGTTAGTATGGTAAAATCTAAAACAAATATCTTGATGACAGCTTTTGTAAAAACTACCTTATTTATAAAATGACAAGAAGATCCCTTCTACATATTTATATAGAAATTAAAAAACTGGAAAAAATAACTTTAATATACCATTTTATAAAATTAAAAACATTCTTGAAAGAATTTTAAATAAAATATGAACATGGAATAAAATGATTCCAGAATGAATTGAAAAACAAAGTCTGTTTTTCTTAAAAATATTATTTCAACATTTTGAGTACTTAGAGATAGGAAAGTGTAAATAAAACATATAATTTATATAAATAACCTGAGTATATTATAATTAATAGGTTGTAAGAGAGAAATATCATATAATTACTCTAATGGAAACTTAAACATAATAAATACCAAATAAGGATTATATTATAAAATAAACCCTTACCTCAGGTCCGACTTACTTCATAAGTGATTTTATCCCCCTGTATAATAAATTTAAATTTACTATAAATATATAAAAAATAATATTAATAATTATAATACCATATAAGTTTTATTTATAACATCTTATCACCCATTCATTAAAAATATTTCATTATCACCATCGTTTTAGGTGTTAATTATGTCGTTTTTATTTATATTTTGATTTTTTTAGTTATGTTCCTTGAAAATTGATCATGTTTAAATAATATAAATGATTTTAATAATGATATAAATATAATATATATTCATTATATATATATATTATAAAATTAAAATATATAAAAATTAATTATACTGTTCATGGAGACGGTAGTCGGTACATATGCATGAACACTATTTCTATTTTCTAACAAAAAGAAAGGAAGGAATAAAAATTATATTTTATCATTATAGAATAATAATTTAATAATAAATATAAAATATATTTATGAAAACCAAAATTATATCCATAAATGTGAGATGGTGATGGAAAATGAATCTTATCTCTATGTGGAGGTGGTAATCCAGATGTACGCATGAGCGATACTTTTATTTCCCAATTGATGAAAAGTAGGCGGAAAAGGGTTGTACCATAATAATAAAAATTTAATTATATTTATGATACTGAATTTATTATTTTATTATGTATACAAAATATTCATTGTATGTATAAGTAGAAATATATTTTTTAATGAGTCGGGTAAGACAATTACCTCTTCCTTGAGAGATCTCCTTTGTCTTATACTTTAAGACTTCTTGGGATAGAATTAGGATAAGAACAAAAGACCAATAAAAAAGGAATAAATATAGAAAGGTTTTTGGGTATGTAATGGATGATATATAATGACAAATTATGTGAATTATGGAGTATAATAACTGCCTTTTTATAGGTGAGGGGAGGGACACACATGAAGTTACATAAAAATTAAAATAATATAAATTCATTTTCCAGTGAAAGTGGTACCAAATACCTAGTAATTTGAAGGTAAGATATTATAGGGTTTAAATATATTTAACCAAAAATATTTATACAAGTTTAAGTGTAATTTTTTCCCTTATCTCTATGTTTAACCCCCTAGAAAACATGTTTTAACCTTTATCATGGTGATAAATATTTAATAAGATTACTATTCATAAGGATGAAAATTTAAGTTGGAATTATTAAATAATATTAATTATATTGATTAAACATATATAATCTATTTTAAAAGATTCAATATATATAATTGGAAGACATTAATTTTAATATAAGTATTCAAAACTCAACGAAAACTGTTTTTAGAAAAATGTATGTTTTAAATATAAATTGTTTTTACAAAAAAATAAAGTATAAGGTTGATTAGAATGGAATTAATTGGATCATGATAAATAAAATTAGTTTTTTTTATTTTAAACCAAAACAATATTTAATGGAAACTTATAAATACTTGATTAAGAGAGAAGAACTAAAAACACTTTTTATTTGAACAAAAAACATTATTTATGTTTTTCAAATCATAAGAATATATTTCTATGTTTAAAATTATATTTTCATATGAGTTATATTAATTTTTTAATATATATTTTTTCTTTCAAAAATAATTTCTAAACTTTGGAGTTATTCATATATCATTATAATTTCATAAAATTGGAAGTTTTTGTAAAATAATTATATTCACTATTCAACTAAAAAACAGTGTTTTTTGAAAAATATAAAAATATTACCATAATATTTATTTGAAATGAGGAATTGAAAAATGAAATTCATTTTATGAAATTAAATTAATAAAATTTGGTTATTTAGGTTTTAATCATATTCTTGAATAAATCCATGTCGATTATGTTATAATTTCTTTAGAAAGAAAATTTTATTTTCTATAATAGAAGCCTAGGTGTCAAAAAATGGACTTGAAAAGGTTATTTTTTTATAAATTGGCTAATAAATTCAAAATATAAACATCATAGAATTTAATCATATATTTTTTCTATTTTTTGGTAGTAAAAACGATTGAACCCACTGAAATATGATTCTAGCTTTCAGTTTGATTTGTTTTGTGAACTTTATATTTCATAAAAATATAATATTTCATTATAATTGGCCTTGAAAAAGGTACCATGAAATTTTGGAAACTTTTGAGACATAAAATGTGATTCTCACTCAAGTAGAAGTTCAAGAAACTTCGTAAATATTACTAGACTGAAATTAAATTTATAATTAATAGGAATAAAAGTGTACTTATTCTCACTATATGAATATATAAAAATAACAGATATATTGAATTATTGTATTAAAAAGGATAAAACAATTCACACTCTTCTATAGGAAGAGTTATAGACTCCCAACCCTATAACTTGATAATAACTTTCAATATAAAATCAAACTTTCAAAAAAGATCTAGATTTATAAACCTTTCTCTCGTAATATCCTTCAATGAAATTTCTCCACATGATTCCATTTATAAAATAGTAAATGAATATTAATTCAAAAATTTGAATAAATATTTTTAAATTACTTGGTGAAAAAATTGAAAACAAACCTTGGGCCTGCTATTTTTATATTGGTGTCATAAGTAGTAGAGAACACCTATTGATTATCTTGGATTAAACAATCCATATTATTTTGTTCCAAAACATATGTCATTATTAATATTAAAATAATTCATTTTAAAATCTCATAAATATTATTTTTTAAACTACTAATGAAGATATAAAAAACAAATGAATTTCCTTTCTAAGAAAAATATTTTTTTTCAAATTATCAAGGATATTTAGAACATATAGGCTCTAAAAATACAATATATAATTATATAAAAGTTATATTCCAGTGAACATAATTGAACATCTTCCATAGAAGATAATTATAGACAATTTATATCTTATAAATTAATAAACTTTCAATAATTTTAAATTCTTATATTTGAAAAAGTTTTTTAAAAAATAGAAAACTCCCCCTTAACAACAGAGTTTAATAGAGAAATAAAATTTTAAAAATTTAAAACCTATGGACAACTTTTTTCATAATAAAAATAAGTTTCAATAAACTTAAGGAAATAATTATTAGGTACCATTGATAAGTATTCGACTACAGGTACATATCAACTTCAAGTATTCATAATTATGTCATTAGTAGATTAGGTCTTGATGTATTTTTAAAAAGAACCTTTGTAACCCAAATTGGTTTTGGCCTTTGATGCTCACAGTCAGTAAATCCTAATGAAAAACAATATATGGGCTCCTTTAAATGATTGAAATTTATTCAAAGAATTATTATTCTGGAGTGATATCCTCTTTGATATTTTGAGTAAAAAGGTACTGTACTTGACACAAAGTCATTTTATTGATAAGTTCAACTTCCAATGGATTTACTACTGAGTCCAGAAGTATTTTTTGGAATTAGATGATTCTATATTCTAAAATGATTTTATTTTAGTTATGAATTTCATTAGTAGTTTTTTATCTCTCAATATAAGATTTTAGTTTCACACTCTCAAAAAAATATTCCGATGATTTTTTTTCTTTCTTACTCTTCACCTTAGCATCAGGTTTGGAAATTTATTTCTTAGAATCATTTAAATTTCTCTAGATTCAATTATTTTCTTCCCATTTTCCAACAACTTTATAATGCTCATTATCTATATAAATTACATAATGTAATTTATTCTTTGAGTTAAATTTTTTATACTTAAATTTTAAAAATTTCAACTCTTATTATTAACTTAGTATTTTACTTACTTAATTTAATATGTTTATCTCCATTCTTTAAAAAATTTCTTTTTTCTTTATAGATACATCTTTAATATTTGAACAACTATTATAAATTTTTTGATACATATATTCACACTCTATAAAATAGACTTCAATTTATCATATATCTCAAGAAATGTTTCTTCAATATAAGAATAAGATGAACTTCCATAATCACTTTAATATTAAAAATAATAGAGAAATTTTGAATCAATACTTATATTTGTAATAACTTTCACAAAAATATTATCTATATTTTTTTTAATATTGGGAACATGTGTATAAAAACCTATAATATATCTACTATCATTAATATCTTTTGATGAACTGTTAGATGTAATATTTCCTTCACTATAACTATATTTGTACAAATCTATAAAAATATTCTTATTTATTATCTTATAATATTTCTTATAGTACTTATTATATTTTCTCTTCAAATCTGGAATATCGGGACCAATCTATTGATGATTTCTACGTTCATAATAGATACTATCAGAATTTGTTTCTTATAACATTTTTCTTTTCCAACTTTCTATATTTTTTACAATGTCTTTAAAAATTGTTATTCTAGAACATTCTTAATTTCATATTTTCAATTACTCCTTCAGTAGGATCAATATCACTATGATCTAAATATTTATTAGAACCTATTCTAGAAATATTTTCTCTATATTTTAAAGCTCTGGATGTTGATTTGAAATAAAATCTATTGTTTTTATTCTCTTTCTAAACATCTATTTTAAGATGAATCTAATATTGTATTAATGTTTTCATAAAATCATGAATACTTAACTTGGCATTGTTCTTTGTATCATTAATACGAGTCCTCATAGATTCCAACTCCATGGGTAAAATAAAAATCACTTTTTAATAAGCTAATCACATGATAATTAATTTTGTCCAAGAGATTGTTGAATATTCACTATTGTCATCAACCTCTAATGTATATGATCAATGCTTTCACTGGATAAGAAATCAAATTATTTAGTCTACCATGAGCATAACTCACTTATTATCAAACTTTTGATGTTTCAAAATATATAACTTTTATCTTTTTCTAAATTCCATAAAAATTTATACAATAATAATGTTGGATCTATATTTTCATTAGGATAGAACCTGATAATGTATTTATAACTCAAAATATTAACTAAAATTTATTTTTTTTAATCTCTGGAAAAATAAGTGATATCTTTCTATAGAATTTTATATGTTTCAATGAGAATAACATAATTTTCTATACAAGTATTGATCAAAATGTTTTCTATATGATCTCATTAATATTCATAGTCATTTACCTAAAAACGGTGGTCTCTTTGGATTGAGATTATCCAATATATCAATGTAAATAACAAATTTCATTAATTTTTTTTCTCTACCACATTATTAGGTGGATGGAAATTGAGAAGAAAAATATGATAAACCTAATAGAATAAAAAAGGAATATAAATCATAGTCCCAAATATAGAGACATAATTTAATAATATTTTTTCTTAGATTAACACAATAGGTAAAATAAAAGGGGTGTGTTGGTGTTGGGGTAAATTATAGTGAAAAATATAACTTAATATTTCTCTCCACCTCAAGTATAAAAAATAAAAGAAACATGAATTTTCGATAAAACCAAAAAATATAAAAACATAATATATCGATGTAAAACAAGTTTTCATCGAGAAAATTATGTTTTTAATAATTTAGTGACCTTCTGAAAAAACAACCAACATAAATAAAAAAAATTACTCAATGTAGCAGGCACAGCCAAAATTAAAAAATATGGAGCACTGATTCACAAGTCAGTTACCCTTTAAAGGATATTAAAAACTATATTTTTATCCAAAACACAAGGGGAATTGTAAAATTAATCATTGGTGCCAGTGAATTTAACCTTTGGAATGTTCTATCTTCCAATACACATGAATCCCTTAAATAAACCTAAAGGTATCAATTACCTTCTATAAACTATAAGATTGTCTTTTTCTTCATAATTTAAGCCCTCGATTAACCTGATTGTAAATAGATGTTCTTCCACAAACTAGAATCTTTTTATATCAAAGGATCAGATATAGATCTGCATATTACCTCATAATCCCTCAATATTAAAGGTTCATAAAATTATCAATTAGAAAAGGTTTCTAATATTTTTACTATGGAAACATCCCAATAAAACTTTTAGCAGAAACACTAAAAAAGTAAATACAATAAGAAATTGATCTCATGAAAATAAGTTGTTAAATAATTCAAATGATTACAAGATCAAAAATTGCATCAAATATTTCTTCTGATCCTCGAATCCATGGTCCTTTTTATAGTAAAACATTCAATGATCAAATTCAACATTCTTTGGTATCAATTGTAATGACATAAAATTCATCTTCATCATTAACAAATAAATCCATCAACACTTCACATCTTATGATGAATTTAATACCATACTATTATATTGTTCATAAATCCAATGGATGTAAGATGGAAAGAAAACTTATACATATGGATTTCTGTTTCAAAATACCATAGAATTAATGTTACTGAATTTGTATTCTGTATAACAAAAACATTTAAAAATAAATTTTAAGATAAGATGAATTAAAAACAAGAGTGATTTTAAATAATAATAATAAAGAGAGTCTATGACTCAATAGGTATTGATTTAAAGACTCTAACTTTCTCAAGGTCTCAATCCTAGTCTAGCATACCCCTATCATATCTCATTACCATGCTATTACCCATAAAGGGAAAGTATATGACGGGTAATGTTCCAATTATGGTCAAAATTTAATCCAAAACACCCTTTTAGCATTCCATGTCATGATTAAACAATACTTCCCCCAAGGAAAATGGTCATCAATGGCTATGATTTTGTAGAACACCTCTTTGAGGAAAATTCTTATCTCTGATATGTCTCACTCGATCCTTTAGAACAAGAAAATTAATTTATAATTTAATTTGGGTTTGGTTGCACATAGTTAACACTTAACACACAACATTCTATGAATATAAATATTATATAAACTCATGGAAATGTAAGGGACCACATTCCTCAGCTTTGTATAGCCCTTCCCATTGTATATCATTAACCAATTTGGATATAATTGGTAGAAATCATAAAACCTAACAAAAATGGAAAATTAGGAAAAATCGATGATAAATGGAGAAATAGTGAGTGAAATGAACAATAATTTAAAAATTTATGTTATCCTTACCATATATGTTATACTATGACATATATGAAGAATATAAGAGCATGAATGAAATAGATCCACCACTTGAGAGGAGATAATGAGAGGGTAGAGAGGTGTGGGGTGGAAACATTTGATAAACAAATGGAAAGGGTTAAGGGTTTTATAAATTTTAACATTTAATTTTATTTTTTTAAAACCATATAGGCATGCATTGGGTACAATCCAAGACTCCACCGAGTACCTAACACCCACTAGGTACTCATTCCAAGGGCACCGACCACCTATTGTTCCTCACACATTGGTTACTTGATATTAGACCATTGGGTACCTAGTGACTTTTCTCCTCAAGTAAAAAGTTTTTCTACTAGGACTTGTTGCCTGAAATAGATCCATAATCCCCCAAAACACATTAAAACTCTAATATATCCAAAATAATTGAGTTTTGGTGAAAATTAGACTGAAACACACCTTGAAAAGGATGCAATGTTATAAGATCCCATTAAACCCATAAGTGGTTATAGGATTCTAGTGATGGGTTAAGATGCACAATCCATGACTAAGTGGATTAGTTTTGTGGTTGTAATGATCATTATGTGTGTGAGTTATAAATTAAAGTGGAGTTTTATATAGTAACACACTTGGTGTGTTTGGGAAGTAGAATATAATGGTTGTGAGTTGGAGTGATGATCCTAATTTGGTATAATGGGTGGTGTTGTCATGTCCTGAGGGACTTGAGAAATTAGATTGTTTCTAAAAATATTATAAGGTCAAAAAATACATATTATGCTATTTCTAGGAATATATATGTCATGAAACCTGATATGAGGGATCAAGGTTCAAAATTTTAGGTTTATGTCTAGTGGTTATAAAGAAGAGTGTTCATAATGGATAGATTAATATGTACACTTTAGTGTTGATTGAGAAGTAATACATAAGTTCATATGGAGAGGATAACCTAGTGATTTTTTCAAAAACATTTCCATTTAATAAGACCATGATTGATGTCTAGTGGGCATTTGGTTATTAATTTTTCAAGGATATCAATGGGATGAGTTGTATCTGGTTTTAAGAGTATTTTATATTTGAGGATTCATTTGTAATTATTTATTCATTCATAAAAATACAAGGTGTTGGAATGTTAGTACTTGGGAGAGAATATGAAATGGACTTATAAGTTTGATCATATATCAAGGAATAAAATTTGAGTTGGTTTAGTCTAAGGTATGGGGGATAAATTATATCATGATGGCATGGTTAGACTCTTGGGGTTTAACTTGATAGTCAATGTTGTAATGAGTGGGACTTAGTCAGTTTTATTGGGAAGTTAGGAATTTAGTTCATCAAATATTGTTTATATGTTTAATTGGATATTATGAGGTAAATTTAATTTTAGTTACATCATTTAAAAATATTCAATTCATGTTGGTGAAATAAAGATAATTTTAAGAGAAAAATCTATTTGGAAAGAACTAACATATGAGGTATAGGAGAACTAATATAGAGTCAGGAACTGAGGATGACATTGGATTTTGATGGATTAGTTAATAATTAATAATTAATTATAGGCACTTCTTGAGGAAGATAATCCCTATGTTGTGGGGATTATAATGAACTATATCATTATAGGTTTATGTTTTGAGGAAGAATTTGAATTTCCATGGATCTAGAGTAGGGGTAGTTTCAAATTATAGAATTGGATTTGTTGTCTAAGCCATGGGGTCATGATTTTCATATTTTTTTATGTTGAATCAATGGTTTTTGGTGTTTAAAGTCAATAAGAGTAGGGTATGGGTGGACCCATTACTGAATTTTAGTAGTAAGACACCAGGTTCTAGTCATTGGACACCAGGTACCAAACATTAATTCTAAGGGTTTTGAAACCCTTGGAGGTCCATTAGGTGGTCAGTGGACACAAGATGGATGGCTTGTAGGGTACCAAGTAGTTGGTTTTAGCTGACCGAGTACTTGATAGTTTTTAGGAGTGTTTTAGTGGGGAATACCTATCATTTTAGGGTCATCCACATGATCCCACCAGGGTGTTTCTTGGGAGATGGAATTTAGTCGAACCTCATCCCCTTATTTCGCCCTTTCCCTCCTTCATTTGGTTGGAGATGAAGGTGGTTTTGTTATAATGGATCAATTAAATCCCTCTTAGTATTCCTCTTATCTTTCATTCCTTCTATGATTTTGGGAAGTCTCGTTTATTTATTATTAACATATTTCACTAGAGAATGTGGAAATATTCTTGGAATGATAGGGCTTCTTGATGTGATGGGTTGAGGATGTATAAAAATATAGACACCAACATATTCTAACCATTTCAATAAAGTTAATCCATCCAGTGAGTTTTCTATGGGTTTTTAAAATTTATTTTTGAATTTAATTTTGATTTAGTGTTGTATCATGGGAATTTTATTAGTAGGGAAACCAAAATCCCTCCATGGGTTGTTGGAATGTTTTTTTCTAAAGGATTCATCCATTGGAGGATGATCGACAAGATTTAATGATTTATGCCTAATTTTTTAGTTAGAGTTAATTAATTATAAATTTTAAAATTAATTTTTGATGGGTTGTTGTAATAGATAGTATCTAAAGAGCTTGAGGATACTTGGTATGATCTTGATTGAGGTATGGGCTAACATGAATTGATGATAATAACTTTGATATCAATGTAGGTGGTCCCTTTAATACTTAATCATATGTGTGTGTGTATATGTGTATGTGTGAGAATTCTAGGGGTTTGGTTTCTATGATACCAAGCATGAGCCCACATTATTCCTTTAGATATGAAGGGTTAGGATAGAGCCTTATGAATATGGAATGGGAATTTCAAGTATGGTCTAAGGGTTAGAGAGATGATTGATGACTATGTTGATAGGGGAATCACTGCTAGTTATGATTAATGACCCCCTCATGGATTTTGGTTTATAATATGTGTTATGGGCGCCTTGAGATAAGTCTTATTTATATAATAAGGGGATTGTAAATTAGATGAATTCTCTAATTGTGGTCCCAATTAGTGTCTAATTTGATAATGGTTGGGAAAGGGTTATTGGTATGGGCCTAGAAATTTGATCCTCCTATGTGTGAGTGTGTTGATAGTGTTATTATACCCTTTGGTTGAGTCCTACTCTCTAAGAGAGAGAATGGGTTATAGGAAGGCATATGATTTAGTAGTTAATCTTACACAACATAACAATATATGTCTTGAGGGACTCTAATGTGGTTGTATCCATGGGTATATCAAGTGGGGATTCCCCTTATATATGTTATGGGTCTCATTCATGGGAAGTTATTAGCATGGGTCTTGAGTACCTTGATGAACCTTAGGTTGTATAAGTGAATTCTAGTGATGTAAATGAAGGATGATATGAGTTCTTTGAGACCATATGAGAAAGTTTATAACTTGATAAGTGTTATTATATTGAGATGGTTTGGTATAGAATTTGTGTGGGTCATGGTTAATTGATTGTGTCTTATGGGTGTTAGGAACATCATCAGTATGGTTTAACTACAATTGTTTTGTGATAACCTAGTATGGTTTTACTGGTAATGGAATATTTTGTTAGAGTTTTTGATGTGATATCCTCTAGTGGGGTGCTAGGTTTGTATCAATATATATAGCTGGGAGATAGATGATAGTATATGTTTTCAATGTGTTGATAATTTTTATATCATTACTGGGTTGTGAAACTATTTTTGATGAAACACTAGCATAGATATCTAGGGATTGTGGTATAGATTTATACCACCCGGGTGATCATTCCTTCTGAGTTCTAAGAGGATCATGGTAAGAGTGGTATGATCCCCATTTACTCTACCACGCAGGTCGAGCTATGTTACACCTTTCTCTAATTCATTTATTATATAAGAAGATTCTAGTATATTCAACTCCATTGACATCATTTATTTCACCTAATGGGTTTCTTATACATAGTTTTGGGATATGTCATGGAACTACTAGATAAATTTTGATATGATGCTGTTTTTTACAGATCTATTTACAATATTGGATATAGTAGGTGGTGTCTTGTGTCACAAACTAACCCTAAGACAACCATAAATTGGGCACTGAATTCAGTATGTGGAAATAACTAAGGCATTTTCCTAGACACCCTAGGCTGGATACTAGTGCTAAGGTCATAAAATTTGGGAACGGTGTAGCCCAATCCTTTGGATGAAGATAGACTGACTACCTATGGCCCAAACTGCACACCAGAATACAAGTTTAGTGGTTCAAACTTTCACATGATTACTATAGAATATTATACTTTCAAGAAAGTGGTACTATATCTCTACATACTTCCAACCATTGGTCAATATAGTAAAATGGACTTACTATATGGTTTTTGGAATAATTTCATTTTATTCTTTATAATATCATTAGAGCGAGGGTTTTTTTGTTATAATCTATGAAATCATCTTGTAATTATACTATGGAATTAGTGAAGTTGTCCTTCCTCTCTATGGTAAAAGATATTTTTCATGGACCACATAAACCACCACATCCAATGTTAATATTCTTATCATTCTTTTTTATTTATTTTATTAATTTACAAACAATTTTATCATTGTGACTACTAGAATTTATGTAAGACAAATGAAAAACATTGAGAACGTTTTTTTTTCAAAAGATTATAAAATAACAAGCTCCCTCTCAAAATCCTAATAGAACTACTCCATATATTAGATGTCCATGTTTAGGGAAATAATTAGATGAACAAAAATTAATGGGAATAAATTATATAACTAGATAATAATCACCTCACATAATTATAAAACATTACCAAAAATCATCTCAATAGAACCCATTAATAAAAAACTATAAAAGAGGTCCAATATTATGAAAGATAACTCAAACACAAAGTGGGAGTGGAAGGATGACATGGAAGATACATAAACAATAAAAAATAAAAATAACAAATGAAACCACTACTATCTATCGCTAAGCATAAGAGATATATATCCACTTTCCACCTCCACCAAACCTGAACATAGAAACTAAGATCCCTTTCTAGTACCATGTGAAACTTGTTAAGATAATAATGATAGGTGTGAGCATGGAGCCTATAAGTTATACTATGAAGAAATAACCCATGCATATATTTTGAAAATTAAAACTATTTCATATTAGTTTCAAATAATTTTATAAATTAGTTTTATTAGGTGAGCACATAGAAATAAAATATCACATTAAAACCATCTTATAAAACATACAATTATTTATTTTAAATGAAAAATATCACGTTTAAAATATTTCCTCAACCCACCCAAACCAACTTCATTAAAAAATATATTTATAAGTCCTATATAAAATTTATTTTAAAGAAGAAGCATGATTTGAAGTAAAACAAATCATTCAAATAAAATGCACACCAACAAACAATAGAATAATTACAATCATTTGGGGGACCTATGATCTATGGGGAACAAATTTGACATATATATATTAATATTACATCAATATACCATCACAATATATCAAACAACCTACCCTAACAATTTTCATTTCCCTAAAAATACTAACCTAGTGTCACAATACCACAAGACTAACAAAGTCTATCTTAGTTCTAGTTATCAGAGCTTGATTCTAAACTAGTGAAGAATGTGTTCCTAGATCTTCCACCTAACTACTCATGTATTCTCATGAAATAAAAATGGAGGTGATCACATCAATCACGACATAATATAAAAATAAAACCAATCAACAAAAAAGAACACCCTCACCTCTAAACAACCTTCATAGAAACAAAACATTCTCTTTCAATAATAAAATGAATCAATATAAAAATTCCACCTTCATGAATATTTGTCAAAAAACTAATATAATTTCAATTTTTTAACATAATCAGGTAAAGTTTCAAGAGACATATTTAAAATCAATTTAAAAAAATTGCCAGTTGATCCTTTTTATATCATTTTATAATCCAATTATAAAATCCCCTTTGAGAACTAAATACTCCTTCATCATAAAATTTAAACATTAAAAGAAATCCAGTACCCATTTTTTAAATTCCATAAAAACCCTTGTAATTCAATAGTTTCCTTAAAAAATTTGTTTAAAGACCAAATCACCTTTTATAATTTTTAAATCCAATAAAAAATCCATTCAGTCATTTTATAAAAAAAAGTTCACAAAATAATTTAAAATTAAATTTAAATAAATAATTTTGATAGAAAAAAACTTTTTATTCAATGGAAACCATGAAACTTGGTTTACATTTTAAAAAGGTCCATAAAAAATTTATTACTATTGTTAGGAATTTAAAATAGGTATTTAAAAGAAAATTAATCACGGATTAATAGTTAAAGAATTTTGAGATGGAGGAAACATACTTAAAACAAGACTCCTTCACATACTGAAGTGATTATCTAGAGTAATGGAGTCCAAAGAGGCTTGAAATCAATGATCTCATGAGATATTATTGTTGGGAAGTCTCTATGGGTGATGTTCATGAATGACCATTACAGAGAGGACTAGATCAGATAGAAGGATACTAAAGGTTGGATCTCTAATTTGGCCTCTTGTATGATAGTCTACTTCGAGTTACTATGATGGAATGATCGAAGGATTGTTGGGTAGGGGATACCAAGTTTTTGAAGGATAACTAGATGGGTCAAAAACTCTATTTTATAGGATTACTAGAACCAGATATATCATATAATCAGGTATAAAAACACCCTAGTCTCATCAACATCATTATTAATTATGAATATATGATCATGAATGCAATTATTCAATTGGTTGAGAACCTAATATGTGTGTTTTCATGGATATAGACTTGGGGATATTCATCCAGAATAGATTTTGAGACTTAATCCATCTAGATCAAGAGATTGACGACTGGGTGACCAGAATATGGTGAAAGGATATCCCTACAAAAATGAACTTCATTTTTTGTAGAATAGGAAACAAAGCCCTTCCAACCATTTAAAATGTTCAGATAAAAGGAAACCACCAGGAATCACCCTACCAGTATTGTGAGGGATCTAACAAGGAGATGACTCAATACTTATTCTTTGATGGTGAATGGGATCGCTTCATCAGGGATCTCATTGGTTATTGTATCATTATTTCAAAGTAGATTAGTTCCACCACAAACTTCATTGCCTCTTAGTTTATGGGGGTGGTGAAAATTTGTAAAGAAATAAAATATTAATGCATGGAATTTGCAGCCATGTGTTGGGTGTTGTGGGAGTCCAAGAACAAAAAATGGGAGGGAACTAATAGCTCTCTTCTAAAAATAAAAATTCACATTTTATCTTAGGTTATAGAACCGAGAGATATTTTTTTAGGTAAATGCTTAACAGCTGCTATCAGGGGGTTAAACCTAGAGGGATTGACCATCTCAAATTATAATAGTCATGTTGTTTAAGGAAGATGTATTAAATGGAACCCACCCTACACCAGGTTCATGCTTAATATCGAATAGACCAATATAAATGTTTCAATGCACAAAGTATGTCTGGTCCATGATGGAATGGGTTTAGTGATTCTTGGTTTTAGTGATTATTAAAGGGTGGGAAACCCCATAAGGGTGGAAACAAGAGCTCTCCACAATGGCCTCTCCCTATGCACACTATTAAATATCATCACTGGGGTAGAAAAATCAGACTCCAAAATTATTATGGGATCCCTCCTGAATAATGGAAATCCTCCATGGAATCTCATTTATATAATCAAGAAAATTTAGCCTCTTAATTGGCCATTGTAGAGAAGTTCAACACATATGATGGGAGGGTAACATAGTTAATAACATCTTGGAAAACATAAGGGACATCAATGATTTTATCATCCTTTTAAATGGTATTATTCCTTTCCTTATGATTTTAATATTTTTGTAAAAGGATATGTTCTAGGACACCACTACATTAGACCCCCTTGAGTTCTCAACTCTATAATAAAAAGAAGAGTATGAATGAAAGGGCCCAAATAGGTGAAGACGAGTAAGAGGAACCCCAAAAAACTAAATATTCCAACTAAAAAACTATATGGAACCCTAGGAATATGAGATATCATTATCAAAAGATAAGAAAAGGATATGGGAATAAATAAAGAGATTATAAGGTTTGGATGTGTTATATTAAAGAAACTATCCCTAAACCACAGATAAATCCATGGGATAAGCTTCACAAATGAGGGAAATCAAAGGGAATGGCATCCTAGAGTCATGTAAGTAGAGTGGGAGAGGAAGTCTGTGATTTTGGGTAAATAAAAAAGAGGGGTACAATAATAATCTTATATTTTTAATTATTTAGACAATCTATATGGTTTGGATACACAATTTGAAAAGCCATGAACGAACTATGTGAGCCTCATTGGATGGACCTAATCATTGCACATGTGTTGGCCACATGGTTCGTAAAACCATGTGCCAACTATTTAAAACAACTATTATAAAACATCAGACACATATACATGGTCGATAAATAATTTATGATAACTTTATGCCTCGAAATAATAATTTAAAAACTATAAACTTTAAGGGGATCCATCCAAAAACTCAAGGATAAGTCCATCCAAGAATAAATAAATAAAATAGCCAAGAAAATTGTGGTTGGGGTGTGAAAATTATCCCTAATATAGAACTTTCTTCCCCCATTAATTATTTTATGAAAAAATTACTTCAAAAATAATAAAGGTCTAACTTACTCGTTAAGGATGCAATTCAAGAAACTAAGGTATATTGAGGAAAAATGAAATGATGAATAATAATATAACAACCTATCGCCAATGTGAGAATGGGTCATACAATAAATTCTCAATTATCCTCATTATAGTTATACATTAAAGGCTCTACATAAGGACATAAAAAGAATTAAAACTCATGTATATGCACCTCAAATAAGGAAAAAGGTCAATTTTATAAATCATGATTTCTAAAAACCAAGGAAAACCCTAGCTAAAAGGGGAAAGAAGGAAAGGACTAGTGGAACTTTATCCTCTGTCTTGAAGAAATACCCCAAGAAAAAACATCAATAAAATATCAATACTCTACCTTTAGGTGGGATTCATTGGTTAAAAATCACAAAGATGATCCCCAACCAACATCATGACTTCCTCATGAGATTAGGAAAACTATACAAGGTAAAAAACTAGATTCCCACTAAAGGGTTCATCCATAGTAGTCTCCCCACCATATTAATTATTTACTTAAAAATTTGAGTCTCCAAGACATTCACTAACTCTTGGAAGGATGGAAATTACCATAAGATTAGGAGGAAACCTATTAAAAGAGGAAATAATTACAAGGGAAGTTTTTTTAGAAATATCATAGTCGGAAACCATCTTTAAGAGATCATGACTAAGACCACCTCAAACAAAGAAAATTGAGATAGAATCATATGGATAAAGATAATGCACAATTGGAAATATCAGGAATATTTCATGACTAAACAAGACCAAGAAACACTAGACATATAGATAAGGAAAAAAAGGAATAAACTTGCAGAGTAACCCATAGAACATAAAATTATGATGAACCCACCTATAGACACAAGGAACCAACTAGGGTGTGATGTGCATTGGGGGTAAAAAAAATCCTGGTTATTTATGAACACACCTAATATTTCCAATTCAAAACTCCTCAAAAGAAATATCACATGGAAAGTATAATATCCTATTGAACTCTAAATCCATAACCAATTACTAAAATAAGAGCATCACCAAGAAAAATGACACTCCATTTATAAAATTCAAGGGGAAATCCCAGAGAACTGTACTGACCAAAAAAACATTCAAAACTCTGTATACTCTAAAATTAGATAGAATACGTCACCAAATAAATGACAATCCCCACTCAAAAACAAAACTACACCTTGAGAACAAAATTTATTACCTCATAGGGTTATCTTATAAAGAAGTATATTAATCTTCTAATTTTGATATTTCATGGAGAAAAAACAAAAAAAAACTCGAAACATTGGCCGACCCAATCCATACCCCACAACCAAAAGAAAAAAAATCAAAAATAAATATAAATACATTCCCCTAAATACAAATTAACAAGTTTTTAAACCCATTTAAAAAATATAATTTTTTCTTTCAAAAGAAACAATTTCAAATCAATATTTTAAAATATAACTCAAAAATCATTTATAAAAAAATTGACCAACAATATCATTTGCCTCATTTAAGAAAAAAACCATTTTGTTTCTAAAACTCCACATACTTTAATAAAATATCTCATTTTTTCTTAAAATTTAATTTCATATTTAAAATACTATCTAAATTTCATTATTAAATCATTCAAAATCAGTTCAAACTTTTCCCAAAAAACCATATGTAATACATGAGGAGGCCAATTTTAAAGTTCAAAACATCATCCTTAAAAATAAATAACATTTTGAAACCATTTAGGAAAACTTAAGGAGGTTCGTTATAAACACCACACAATTTTTTCACAACATTTAACAAACACCCTATAAATTTTTTGAATATTTTTGGGATAAAAAACTTATTAAAAACAAAATTCCATTTTTTTAAAACATTGAAAAATAACTTGATTTTATAAAATTTCACTCCATTTAAGAACACCAATCATAATATCATCATAATTCTAAAAAAAATCTGACCTCAGTAACATCAAAAACCGATATAAATTATATCAATCAATTCTAAATCGATCACAAGAATGAGTAAATCCATAAAAAACTAACTAATAAATAAAAACTTAATAAAATGGAATATTTTATACTAGTAATGAATTGTAAAATCATGAACTAATTGTGAATGTCTCCAATAGAATCATCCAAACATGTCTACATTATCAATACACAGTTTTCCTGATCATGCATAATTACCATGCAACCCATGATTTTTTCCAAATTTCCCATAAAGCCAACAATTTCTAAAAAACCCATATATTCCCGAAAAATATTAAATTATCAAATAAAGAATAAAAATATCAAAAAAATCCTAGAACCAAGGTCAATTTTGATACGTAATAATCATGAAAACACTAGAAACTCAAGAGTTCAATGATGAAAGAGTTATCCAAACACTCAATCTCACCCACACCTCAAATTCTAATGACCCTAGAACCTATAAACCATAACTCCCCAAATATAATGGAAACTCTGGAACCAAGGACCTCTTAAGAACATAGGATATGAAACCATTTTTTCCTAAACCAACCTCTGGACACCCTTGAACCTGGCATCTGATCCAGTCTGTGAAAACACCCAAGGCATGCTCCAGGTCACCCAGAGTTAGAAATTAGTGCTAAGGGAATCAAATGAAAATAATTGGGAATAATTTCAATGAAATATTTAGAAATTAATTAGAAACATCAGGGAATATATACATTACTAATACATATATCAGAGATCCATGCATAGAAAAATAGGCAGATACATAAAAATAAATGTAAACCAAATATATGATGAGAGAATAATCACCATGAATAATTATAAATCATAACCAAATGTCATCTCAATAAAAATAAACAATAAAAAAACTATAAATATGTACAATATAACTATAACACATAATGGAAGTAGAATGCCAATATTAATGATACATTTAAATTAACAAAATTAAAAGAATAAATGAAACCACTACTACCTATCACTGAGCACATGAGAGATATCTCCACATACTGCTTCCACCAAACCCAAAATAAGAAATCTATATCCCTTTCCATTATCATGTGAGACCTATTTAGCCTATAATGATATTCCCAAGCATGAAGCCTAGTAGGTATACTAAGAAACCTCACCCCATTTATAACCATTAAAAAGGAAAACTATTTCATTCTAGTTTTAAATAACTTTTGAAAGTAGTTTTTAATAGTTGTGAAAATAGTAATAAAATTTCATATTGAAACCATATTATGAAACTTCCAATTCTTTCTTTTAAATAAAAACCATTATTTTAAAAATTCTTCTTCAACCTATACCTCTTTTATAAAAATAACCATTTAGAAGTCCTTTATTAAAACCATTTTAAATAATAAGAATTAATTTAATTAAAACACAATGATAAAAACACACACACCAACAATCAATAGAACAATTAAAATAGTCATGGGAACTTAGGAGATAAAGGGATAAAATATGACATGTCTATATAATTACTATAATAAGAGACCAATGTTGGATATCAAAAAAAATTCCCTTGCACTCATAATTTTCTTACATGGCCTAATTGAGGGCCATAATCCCATAAAAAGAATATAGTCTATATGAGATCTACTAGTTTTATCATGATACTAAACTAGTGAAACATATGTGACTAGATTTACCTCCTAATTAACCATGCCTTCCAAGGACATAAAAATTAAGGGTATAACATTAGTTATCCTATAATGGTATAATTAAATCAATAAATAAATAGTATCACCCTGACCTTTGAAAAACCTTCACAGAAACAACACTTTATCTTTCATTGAAAAAAACAATCGATATAAATATCACTCCTTTGAGGATAATCCATTAAATAAACACTATAATTTTAATTTTCAAAACACACAATACACATGTATCAAGGGATACCTTTAAAAACCATTTAATCTAAGTACTAATTGAATCTTCAAATACTTATTGAGAAAAGTATTATAAAATCTCATTTGAAAATAAAAATACTCATTCATTATAAAATTTAAATATTCCAAGCAACCTAACACTCATTCCTTAAAATACAATTAAACAATCAGAATTCAATACTTTCCTTTAAAAATTAGTTTAAAGACTAAATAACCTTCTATAATTTGTAAATACCTTAATAAAATCCATTTATAAATTTTTCCAAACAATTAGCATGAATAAAAATTGATAATTAAAGTTAAATCCCCAGTTTTATAGAAAAACCCTTTGCATTCAATGGAAACCAAGTGAACATTGGTTTCACATTTAAAAATATTTATAAAAACACATGTTACTATCAATATTAATTTTAATCATGGATTTAATAGACAAGAAATCATTGAAAATCTACCTTAAATATGACTCCTTCACAATCCGAAGTGATTGTCTCCAATAATAGAGTCAAAATAGGTGAAGAAAATCTATAGGAACCCTAAAAACCCATACTAAAGTAAAAAAACATGGAAACCTAGGAATACCAAACCTCATTATAGAGAAATTAGAAAATTAAATGGGAATAAATCAAGATAATAGAGGGCTTGGATGTGTTACCTTGATGAAATCTCCCCCAAACCCTAGAGAAATTCATGGGAGAAGTTTCCTTGAGGAGGGAAACTAAAGGGGTGATCCTACCATAGTTGTGATAGTCGAGTGGGAGATAAGGGGTGTGATTTGGAAAATTTAGAAGAGGTTTACAATTTTAATATTATATTTTTAATGAGCAGTATAAGATACATAATTTGAACACATGATTTGGAAATCCATGAACCAACCATCTAAGATTCACTAGATAGTCCTGGGTAGTGATTATGGTTTGTATGAGTGGTTATAATAAACATGTGCGTAATATGAAAAACAAATATGATAAAACTACATAAGCATATATGTGGTTTCCACATGATTTTTTTCTAACCATGCACCAACTATTTTCTCTGGACTAAAACATACAAAATATAAAATTAGTGGGGATTCATCTTGAAACTCAAGGGAAATAAAAATTGTTAATAAATAAAATAACCAAGAATATCAATGTCGATTTGTGAAATAAGGGGTCATGGTGGACTCGTTAGCACATGATAACCGGAAAAAACTACTTTCATGATATTTCTTACTACGTTAGTTATTTTACTATACATTCATATACATATATAGTGGCGCATATAATGTAAGTCATTTGTGGTTCCCTACTAAATTATATCCTCACACTCTATATGGGAAACCTAGTGTGTGTTCATAACTTAATATATATTTTAGGTGATAGGTTGTGAAGGGAACTTGGATTGAGTATTTTGAAGAGTTTTTTGAGACCAAAATGAGGATGGAATCAAGTTTTGTTGTTATGCCCCTACCGGTATTTTTTTATTTTTTACTTGATTGGATTATAGGGAGATACTTGTGATGTATTCATATATGTAAAACATGGGACCATTATTGTAATATCTTGTGATGTTTCTTTATTACAGGTAACTGTCCTTTATATGTAAATCTTTGTGCATGCTCTAATGTTTTATGTTTATTCAGTTATTTATATGTTATTTTTTATGATGAAACTGAGATTATAGTCTCTTAAAATTATTATTAGACTCTCACCACCAGTTGGAAGCCTATGGAATGTAGGGAGGCACACATGAGGTCATTTGGAACCCCTAGTTCAAACTATTGGATGTTTTAATAGGATAAGGAATTACACTATGAATGTAAGAAAAAGGGGAACATAAAATTATATTTCCCCAGTTTCAATAAAAAATAATAAATTTAAGATAAAAATTAAGAAAGTATTTAATATATATACTTAGATTATATGTAATGACCCACTCTCTTTATCTGAGTAATGTGATAATGATGCCAAATGTATCATGACTAAAATTTAGAGGGATGAGGTAAATTATAAAACTTATTTATGTTCTTTATATTTTTTGAATTATTAACATAAAAACTAATAGAGATCAACTTGAGGTATGATTTTGTGAACTTACCATAAAATTAAAATATATTAAAAAGAAATATATTCATGTTTTTAATGAAAAGGATGAACTATCTAAACAAAAGGATTATTAGACCTTAAAACTAAAAGTTCAAAAATATAAATCAATTAAATTATACTATTAATATTATTGTAGATACTCTCTCAAAATTTACTAAAGGTGGATAAAATATTTGTAATGACCCAAACATTTATAAATGAAATTCCCATTTTGAATGAATAAATTCCTTATTCAATAATATAGTAATAGAAAAAAAATGTACTAATTTGGTTATTTTGGAACAATTATAAAATATAGATTATTTTATTTAATGACCATTAAACATATTAACCATTGATAATATATCCATTTTATAATGACTAATAAGACTATTATTTATTAAGGGTTAGGATAATGTCCAATTTTCACCGATGGAAGGAGTGATGGCATCAACCTGTTGTATTATTCCAAATGAAGACCATTTATAAGTGATTCAAAGGGAGATGAAATCACTGAGATTTTACCTAAACCAAGCCCAAATATAAATTGAAAAAACAAAAGTATTAAAAAAACCATTTATTTGATAAGTTCAAGCTTATCGAGATCATGATCCAAACCATGTTCGCCGAACCACCCCAAGTAATCCCCACCATCGCACACCATACCCTTAGGGTGTAATCTGGTGTAATAAGGGTTTATGTATCTAAAACCTAGTAGTATGAATTTTTAAAATTTTATTTTTATTGAAATAACTATTATATTTATACCTTTTCATTATTATAATTTTATTTGAGATGATGAAAATTGATTTTCATATGAAGAAACCAAAATGGTATTTTTGGAAAATATATGATTTTAATTAAGACAATATTTTTTGATAAATTCATGAATTTTGAAATAAATATTATTTTTATATAATATTCTTATTAAATTAAATTTATATAAAAATTATAATATAATTTAGTGTAGACCAATATAATCTTTATAAGGTTGAAAAAATTGCTATTGTTATAAAACCAGTTTTTTTCAATAAATGATAAGTTTTATTTAAAATTTCAAATAAGAATATTTAGAGAATTATTTTTATAAAATAAATATTATTTTTAAAATTATCATATCAAAATTATTCAATGGATAATTATTCATAATTTTCTAAGATAGTTGTTTTTGGGTAAAAATTAGTTATGGTATAAAAATACAATATATATTATGACATCATAATAGCCAAAAAGTGATGTAAGAACTAATATAAAGGGAATAAAAAACTATAAACTATATTTCCAATTTATAATAATGTTTTTAAGTTATTTTATTAATTTTATGAACCCTTAATGAAACCTCTTAAACCTATGTTATATTTTTATGTTTTAAAATCAATTATTTATAAACATGACTCACTTACACATCACCAAGGGTATTATTTTAAGAATATAAATTATTTTACTTATAAAATATCTAAATAAAATCCAATTTATTATAAACCATGGGAAAAAATTGGGAAACATTTTGGGTTTTGATTATTTTATCATATATAGCACAAAACCTATGTTTAGATATTAATAAAGAGTTCCCCCGCTTTTGCTACAAATAATCACCCATAATACCAGTCATATTCACTAAGAATCCATTTATCATGAATTTACTCTCCATATAAATATAAAAATACATCCCAATGTGTTATAAATATCTTAAGAAGCTCCCCCAAAGCTTTTAGAAGCATCTCTCATGGTAAGAGACAATCTCTTCTTTTTTATGTCAAGTACTTTCTTTGTACTAAGCACTTTTCATTTCCTATTTTTCATGTTGTAATGTGTTTTTACACACCCCTTTACTATACTTATTATGACCATACAATGATGTACGATTTTTCATTCCCATTCACCCCTTCCATAAACCCTTATGTACAACCATTTTGCTGTCAAAATTGCCTTGTGACTTTCCATGCCACCAATATGTGTAGTGAATACCCATCCCTATTTACACTCAATGGTATTCAACTAGTTTTACCTATAAAACATTGATATTTAATGAAATATATATATTTATATTTTTACATAAATATTTTTTCTTTGATAAATTGTTTTACATCCAACATCGAGTTTAAATGAACCACAACATTTATATTAACATATTATTATTTAATGTGATAATTATCTCATGGACATTGGATTGGTGTATATGAATAAGACTAACCAAATTATAAAACATTTATCATTTACATATATTTAAAATTCATTATTTTTTATTAATTAATTAGAAATGAAAATAAAAACCAATTGAAAATAAAGGTGATGTTTTTATAAAAAATTATATTTATGCACACAATGTGGGTTTATAATAAAAAAATTAAATTGATCACTATTGATGAATGATTTAAAGTGAATTTATATATTTTATATTCAATAATTTATTTTAACTTTCATCTAATATTTTTATAGTCATTTTATAAGAATCACTCCAATGTTATACTTAATTTGTTTTCTCTGAAAAACAATTTCATTGGATTTTTCACTTATTTTAAAATTTGTTTTTGAAACTTTTTAAAAAATTTCTTTGAAAAAATAGAATTAATTTTTTATTAAACATGTAAAAATTATATTACAGTGAATTTTTTATAATTTTATGGAATTATTAATTTTTTTATGAATAATAAAAATACATATTTTTATAAAAATTGTATTTTCATTTGAATCATTTACATTGTTAAAGTTTGTTTTAAAATGGTTTTAAATATCAAATTATTTCAATTATGTTATTATAAATACAATTGAGACCATTTTAATTAATTTTATTTTGTTTTTTTTATAAAAATGTTTTATACTTAAGAAAATGTTTTCCTTTGAAAACCACTTTTTGACGCATTTGGGGGTTTAATTTTAAATTAAATTCTGTCACTTTTATGAATTTAATTTCATAAATTATATTATATACTTAGAATCAGAATAAATAACATTTTTTAATAATTCCAACTTATTTTTTGTTCATAATGAATACTAAAAATAGTAAATCAATATTTTACCATGGTTAAGGTTAAAACAAGTTTATCTGAGGGTTAAACTAAAATTATAAGAGATAAAATAACCTAAAAACTCTTATAAACCACATTTTTTGGTTTTATTTTGAACTTAAGCATATAAACTTTTATTATGATCCATTTTGGATCCATTTGGTCAGGAAATAAGCTTTACATTGTTTTAAAACTTTGAAAAATTACATGTGTTCCACTCACATCACTTATAAAAGGACACCCCAATCTCCTCTCCTCCCCATTGTTAAGGATCCTTTGGGTTCATCCAATAAATTAATAAATACATTAATTAATCCCTAAAAATGGCTTATAGTCCCTGTTTGATCATAAAACCATCCAAATAAGGTTTTCGTTATAAACCTAAAGAGGTTGTCCGAAGATGAGGTATAGTTACTGAACATGCGTTTTAATTTTATTTCTTATACCAACTTTAGTTAGTATTCATCTATGATGAAATAATAAAAAAATATATTACATATAATAAAAAAAATCAGTTAACTTCATAATCTATATCCATATCCACTTCTATCAAATGGTAAACGAAACCATTGTTCATGTTGACAACAGTCTACCACCTCACGGAATGATGTAATTTATTTTCCATCACTGTCTATCAAGACTACATATAGTGATGGATCTAATATATATATATATAAGATATTTTTAAATAATTATACTTCTCTAATTTTAATATTACATCTAACATCTTACATTAAAATCCATTAAAACGATAATGTCACATGCGCGTACGTGTGGACTACCACCTCCATGAAACTATCTGATTCATTTTTCGTTTTATTTTTATATAGATGCTAATAAAGATGTATTTTTTGAATATATATTATGTATATGATATAATAATTACTCTATAAATTTTATTTATTATTTACTTTTATTTTTTTCCACCCATCAAAAAAATGAAAACAATGTTCATGCATACGTACGACATACCGTCTCTACAAATAGTGTGATTCATTTTTCAATATATAACTTTTATAGATGAAAATAAATATGTATATAATGAACATATATGATATTTAAATCACTATTAATTTTTTTTATGTAATTTAAACATGATCAAATAACAATTACAAAAACTACCGAACCAAAACATGCATGAAAAACGAAGTAGTTGTCACCCAAAATAGTGATTTTAACAAAGAATTACTAATAAAAGGGTGATAAAATCTTATAATTAAATCATAAATGGAATTATATATATGAATATATTTATTTAATGGGTTTATAATAATCCTATATTTATTATAAATGAGGTGTGAATGCATACGAAGAAATTTGAGTCATGAGGTAAGGGATTTATTTTTCAATCTCATTATTTATTGGGATTATTTTAGTTTTTTATTCCAATAATGAAATTACTAATATAACTATCATAATCTCTTGATTTTTATTTTCATATGGTTATTTATAGATAATAAATATTTTACATTCATTATCCTCTCTTTAATAACTATAGAGGCCAAAATAATTTTCTTCAAATAAAACTGACTTTATTTCTCTCTTCGATTGCAAATATATTCTCTTCCATGTACAAGTTTTCTAAAAAACATTCCAGAATGTTTTTACTAATAAGAAATTATTATTTGTAGTTATTTTTACTATTTTTTCACTTTTAAAAAAAATTAAAGGTATCTTTCTATCACTTTCCAAATGAGGTACTTTTGACTTTTTGTCAAAAAAATGTGAAAGGAATCTTTATTTTAATGTAAATGGAAGGAATAGAATTTACCACCATCATGAAAAATCAATTATTTGAAGCTTACATTGTAATTTTACAAGGTAATTTTAAAATAAAATGTATTTTCACAATGTTTTTTGAATTTTTATTTTTAAAAAGGTGATTTTAAAAGTGGAAAGCTTATCTTCCTCAAGAATGTTTTAATGATATTTTAATGGTGGTTATAATCATGAATGATAGAAACCCTTGAATTTAATTATTCTATATTTGGGATATGATCCAATGACACAATCCTTATTATTTATCAAGATGGTTTTATTATTATGATAAGGTATTTATGAAACCCATTTCTTTTTCATGGGTCATTCCATGATAAAAATTTTATGAAACCCATTTATTTTTGTAGAGTTATGATATGATGAATGTTTTATGATATATTGGCACACATATGTGTTGTTTTAATTATATAAAGGGACATAATGGTATTATATAGGCCTCAATTAATTGGGTAGGGATTTATATATTATGAGATAACTATGGGATTTAAGTCAGTGTTCTTAATACACTATGGGAAACAAGTCGATGTGTTTGATCCACTGTGGGATGTAGATGGTGAAGCTTGATCCGTTATGATATGGGAAATATGGTGAGATGCATGATCAACTATTATTTGATAATCTCAGTTGTTAACCTTGATATATGAAATTGTTTCTATACATATGATGGTTCCACAATTTTATAACATGAACTTGTGGTTCATGATTGTTTTATGATGATTTACCACTCTTATGATTCATGTATTTTGAAAAGATAAAGATTTATTCCTTGAATCGTATTTATGATATTTGATAGTTTGGGTTTAAAATTTTTAAGTTATGGTCACGATAGCATACCCTTATACATATCTTATGATTTCATATGACTATCAATTGATATCTATCACATTTACCCTTACCGAGCATCTAATATCACCCTTTATTTGTTTTATTTACATAGGTTATGAATAGATTTTATGTAGGGTATGTCTATTAAGAGTACTAAATAAGGATATCTTTATGTTATATATTTAAGGCCTTTCATAAAATCATTAGTTTTTTATCTAGTTTCCCAATACACTAAATTTTTACGGTCCTCAGACATATATTTGTCAAATGTTATAAATATTCATCTAAAAAATGTAATATTTATATATGAGAAACCAATGTATCTAAAGTTGGTATTAAGGAAGGGTTTAGTCAATCATTATATATTAGATTTATAAAAATTTGGAGAAAACTAGGGGGATAAGTCTAAGTATAGTTTAGCATCCTAAAATTTTAGTAAGAAAGATATTATGTGGTTTTATTAGATATAAATCCCTGTATGGATACTACAAGAATATGTGATCTTTGAAGAGATTAATTTAGGGGTTACAACTATGAAAAGGGTTGTTCAATTATATCTGAAAAATAATTCTAGTACACGGTGAGTGCTACCTTAATATACACTTGGTTTGTAACTCTTAGGGTATATTCTTAGTTTAATTCACATTTTCTTTATGAACCATTATAATGGATTTAAATAAATTATTAGCATGGATGACCTTGGTTAAACTTACAATGTCATCTGATGAAAACAAGGTTTCATGATTTAGAAATATTATAAATTTTCATGATCATGTGGTTTCCCACTATGATTAGTTTTTCTTACACTTTGTTTTTTGGTATTAGTTGACGGTTGGATCTATAAGACACAATGCTTACAACGAACGTGATGGATAATTCAATGATTTCCCACCCGAGGAACCAAATTCTATAGGAGCTAGAAATTGTAATCTTATTTCTATGCTCACACAAAATTATCAAGCCATGAATCATGTTAATACTCCAAGAAATAAAATGAGGGAACAATGCACTATTGAGTCTTTCATAAAGAAACATCCACCTTCTTTTAGTGGATCATCTGATCCACTAGTAGTTGAGTGATGGATCATAACCATTGAGAAGATATTTTTTGTTCTCTAGTGCTCAAAACATGAAAAGATTGTCCTAGTCATTTATCATTTAAAAGGTAAATCGAATCGATGGTGGAAACCTGTTAAGCATATGTGGAAAGAGAATGAAATTGACTATATGGAATGGGATGAGTTTAAGTGGATATTTTTCAGTAAGTAATATCCTCGTATTCTATATAAGAAAATGGAGAATTAATTCCTCAATCTTTAGAAAAAGGTGGACTAATCCATTGGTACTTAGGGGGGAAATTTTACAAGACTTGGACTTTTTTTATAGTTTAATAATTATACCTGAAATCAAAATGGATTGATTATTTGGGGGATTTCTCCAAGAATTTAAAAGGAGTTATATATAATATACCTTATTAGTTTTAAATAAATCATTTGATGTGAACTCAAGGTAGAAATTGAAATAGGACATTTTCGCTATTACCATGGTTTTAATAAGAAAAGGAAGATTGAATATCATAAAATCTTAAATAAATCACATAGTGGAAAGAAATTCCTGTCATCTACATGCAAGAATTGTGGAAATAAACATTAATGGAATTGATTTAATGGAAATAGTAGGTTATTTAAATATGAAAATGTGGGTCATAAAGTGCATGAATTTCAAAAGGAAATGAATGTGTCATTTAATGAAATAGAAGATAAGAAGATGCTACCTAATGAAACCCCCAAATTCTCAAGCTTAAAATGGAAAGAGTATAGAAATCATGAAAACTAATTATTGAGTGTGAAGGATTATAATAATGATCAACATCAAAAACCTCTTAAGATAAATGTTAAATGGAAATGTCATGCGGCTGTGGATTCTGAAGTGGGTTATGAGAATGATGTTGTGAAAGTTGCACTTATTATTCAATCTTGAATAACTTATGTATTATTTGATTTCATCTATAACCACACTTTTATTTCTAAGTAATTTGAAAAAGGAATTGAATTACCATCTCAAAAATTAGATATTGAGTTGGTAGTGAAAAATCCAAATGGTATGATGTTCGTATCTCAAGTCTACAGTTCCCCTCCAATTGAAGTTGTGTGGGAAAGTGATTTCTATTAATCTTGGGATTCAGTATTTAATTTAATTTGATGTTATTATAAGCATGGATTATATTTATTTATATAGAATCGATATAAATTTCTATGCAAGGGATGTCACATTTCATATTCCAAATGAATCCATGCTCATTTATCAGTGGGGGGATGAATACAAACTTCTAATGGAAATTAATTCTATATAGTGAGTCTTAATTCAAATCCATGATGGGTATTTAACTCAAATGGATAGGGAAAAACTAAAAATTGAATACATGACTATTGTTTGGGAGTTTATTGATGTATTTATAGAAGAATTTTATGGACTTCCTCCAAGACATGCTGTTGAGTTTTCAATAGAACACAAATATGTTGCTACACCAATTTCAAAGACTCCTTGCAGAATAGACCCAATTTAGTTTATAACATCCTAACCCAGATTCCACTAATCCAGTGCCCTGATTCAGATTTCTATATGGCATCAACCATTCCTCCCCATATTCCATTGGTTTTCAACTAATAGAGAGGACCTATGTTGTGATAGTGGAGAGTCTATGAACTAATATAAGAATTATAAAACAACTAAAGTAACTACATATCATCCATAGTAGTAAAAATTAGAGTGAAAAATAAATAACTGAACTGAAATAGGAGCATGATATAGTAATAAATGAAATATAATAAGTGTCTGAAAGACTATGTCTTGCATACAACATTGAATTCCCACTAGGCTAATCACATTATAAAAGTACATAAATGAAACTAAAATAAAATTATAGGGATCTCTTAATAACTTTTAGTTCGACTACATACCCAAAATCCATTGAGAAATGTATAATCAATCTCCCTTGATTGATCTCAGTTCTTAGACTAACCCTATTCCTATAACCAAGTGAGAATCTTCTTAGGTACCCCAGTGTAATGGCTTCCTGAGTAGGGTGTGAGTACATTACTCTGTAGATAACCACCAAAACAGTCTCATAGATATCTATTAATTTACATTGTATGTATATGCAATTTAATCAAAATGATAATAATAAATAAAAATGAAACAATAAATAAAAAAAGATGTAAATAAAATAAACCATAGCCAATCCTTGGGTCCATGATCTTGATCAACCATACCCACTTCAGTATAAGCTGGAAGGTATATTTAAAAGGTGACATCAAATATATATATATATATAAGTGTATATATATCCCCATAAATATAAAAACACACACACACACAAATATATATATGAGTTAGGTTAAAAATGACATAAATAAATTCAAACCATAGTTGATCCTTGGTCTGTAATCCCGATCGAAAAATACCAGCTACATCTAGTGGCAAAAAAGACTCTGATGAAGATATGTCACAAATGGGATATGTATCCTAGCAGTGGGATCAACTTTACTCACCTCAAATCACTATAATAACAGATTATGTGTACCAATGGTGAATCCTATAAAGATGGCCCTACATCACCTGTGGCTTGTTCTAGATATATCAAGTATCATACCCATGAGGACTAGGACCCAGTTCCATTGACCAAGGTTTCCTATTTGAGTCCATGGAGTGAATCCATAGGAAAATCAGTATAATATAGAACTACTAAAGCTAGGACTGAGGACCATTAACCAAGGCGCCCTCTTCGAGTCTATAGAGTGCATCCATAGAAAACTCATAATAATATAGACTTACTACGGACAGTACCTAGGGACATTGACCGAGGAATCCTCTTTGAGTCCACAAAGCACGTCCATATAAATATTAGTATAATATAGACCTAAAAGGTATAAGACTGAGGTCCATTGATCAAGGAATTCTCTTCTATTCCATAGATATAATCCATAACAAACTCAATAAATGGTTCCATATGGTCATACATTATCTCTTCCATACCGCAATTCCCATTATCAGTTTCATACCATGATATCCAAAATAAAATATGGCTCAAATTTTAAATCTAGGAAGTATATCTAGGCATCCCAATAATATAAAAATCAAATAAAAGTCTAAAAATATATATCCTAATAAGTATGTATGGGAATTTCAATAACATAAAAATAAAATAAATGGCTCAAAAGCCGGATCCTAGGAAGTACATTTGGGTATCCTTGAAATATACCACATTACATCAGGCTCATTATCCAAATTCCATGAAACCCATTTGAAAATCATAGATTCAGAAAAATAACTAAGTGTAATCATAAATAAAAGAGTGGGGGTTTCCAATTTCCTATCCCAACACTATTACCATAGTCTCACAAGATTACACATTCATTGTTTGTTCTAGGTAGAACCCACTACCATCTCTACTCAAACCCCTAACATACTATCTTTGGGTCAGTCAATCATTGGGGCACACACTGGGTCCCCTAGGTTAGCACTCATGAGAGGCATCCTACCTAGCATCCCTAGGGTTTACATATAAACTATGGTATCCCTCTTGGTATCCCCTAAGTTAAAACATAAGTAATGTAATACCTCTAGGGATTCTCTAAGGAGTAAGAAAACGAAGGTATCCTATATGGGATTCCCTAGGTCATGTCTTATGTGGAGGCATCCCACATGGGACCCTCATCCTCAGTGATAAGTCTTAGCATAAAGCTTGCATGCATGGGCTGTTAGTAATCCATGACGTTCATCCATTTAATTAACAAATTAAATAATTTAATTTAACATTTCATTGGAAGAAATATAAAAAATAGGGATCTCCCTAAGAGGAAAGACTAGAAATACACATACTTCATAAATATTTATTAATAATATATGTTTTGTATAATAGACTACCTACCTCTAGGAATATTTCACCACTTATAATTATCTCTCAACAACTCCATCCAAGCTCGATGCTATCTGAGAGAAGTTGTATCAGCTTCTAATATCCTACCTAATAGTAGAAAACTCAAGTATAGAGATAATAAATCAATTAAAACATTAAAAAATTAATTACAAGATAAAATATAAAAAGGAATAATAAGTTATAACTCACCGAGTGATCGCTTCTCGATGTAAATTCAAGAAACCATGTGCAGAAGGTATATTGGGTGTCCCTGACACTATTAATAGGAAAGGACCTAGAAAATAGTGTTAATAAATTTTTTAAAATAATTTTATTTAGGATTTAAATCTTCATAAATTTACTGCATTGGATAATCATAATGAAATATAACAAGATGAAGTGCAGACGACCTCTTTGGTTATCTTATTTAGGTAGAGAAAAATCCCTATCACTAATATTTGATTCCACTATGTTTTGGTGGAATTAGATTTGAAAACACTAATTAGAGAAAGTTATAATCATGAAAAGGAGATTAGGATACCTAGTAATCTTTTTATAGGGGAAATAATACTTTAAAATTCCATGAAAGACCATCAAAACACCCCCTTTATGGGGTTTCAAGAGAGGATGGAGAGGAAAGAGCTACCCAAGTCATGGAAGGGATAAAGGGGAAGGAAATATGGGGATTAACACTTAAGTTTCATAGGGTAAAAATGGTAATTTCCCAATTTGATGTGATCTTCATGGTTTGCCTGTAGAGTTTTTCAAAACATGCACCTCTACTATCAGAAACACACTCTACCTTGCATGGTTGTAGTGCATAGTTAATAAAACTATACACCAACTATTCTTCATGTCTGGAGAAAATTATAGACCCCCACATTTTTCCTCTATCCTATAAAATGGTTTCTCAAGCCATGTGCCTATAAAAAATGGCCCACATGGTTAGGATTCATGGTTATCACTAATCATGAACCAACCATGCACTATGAGCTACAACTTTCTAAAACTTTGGTTTAAGGTCTGGAACGCCTAGGATGCTCTTGAAAACATTGAGATACTAAACATTCCTCATTTCATGTATTAAAATATTATTTAGTGGAATTTTAACTTTTAAATTCCTATTCTAAATCTTCGATGAATATTTGACCTATTGAATAATTGAATATTTAAAATTCATTAGAAATTTTGAACTTTGAAAACATGAAATTTACAACCTCCCTACCTAAAAACTTCTCATCCTTGAGAATCCTTAATGGGAATAAAAAATAATAACCTAAACTGCTAGGGTTATTAATTATGTTCATACAACCATGTTTCATTTATAATAATCCAAATTACCTCTAAGGGACCCTTTCAGCACACAACACTTTACCCATAAAAATTTTAACCAATGATTGTAACTACCTTTGAAACATTGATATGAAACATACCTATGTTTGTTTAACATGAATTATAATCATGTTATCACCCGAATGATCAAACGACCTATGAAGCTACCCTTTTTAGGATCTTTCTATTCAAAGGAAAATTCTGAGCTAGAATACTACCACCATCAACATTTACAAAATAAAAATTTCCATAGCATCTAGAATATGATTCCAACATGTTCCACAACATGATATACCTAATAAAAAACCATGCCACTACTCACAGTACTTGATTTGTATGAACGGTCAAATTCAATTCCATCAAGTTCAACCTATTCACTCTTGTTTTTCCTTGAAAATCCCAAACACACCTCAATTATTCTCCCATATCATCCTAATGGTGTTCCTGATGTGGTTACCAACCGATTGTATCCAACTATCCAATAGTATGTATGTCAGAATACTAACGGCTGACTATTATTGAAAATGATCATCTCCCATAACCGACACACCCTCTAAACTTGAATTTTGATACCTTTATCCCAAGGCACATAGATATCATCGCTAATCCTGATCACTAGAGCCTATACCTATCTTCTGGTGATGTCTCCTAGCCAAAAATTACCCCATCCATTCTATTTTTGTGAAACAACAAGAACATGTACCTCAAATTAAACATGGAATCTACTAATATATAGGTCAATTTATACAATTTAATAACAAATACAAACAACCATCCAATGAATAGTTTTATAATCCCAGGAACCTTATCACATGAGGGTGTTCCACTAGTGGCTAAAATTCCACTTCCCACCTTAGGATCATACTTTTCATCACTATAGTAAAAAGATAACCTGAACACTAAAACCTATTATATATCCCTCCTAAATAAATTAACTGGAATGTACTAGAACCCTCTCATCCTAACCATTAACTTAAACTTCACCCTCAATTCTTTCCCTCTCTCTGAGAAAAACTACCACAATTCTCCTAAAAATTCAAAACCAAACAAGATTCACCACCCTCAAACATCTAATGGTTTATTACACACCATATGGATTACTTTTAAATCACTTCTAGAGTGAACTTACAAGGATCCTTTCATCCAACCGCAAAATGTACATAGGTATCCTGATATGTAGCTGATAATCTCTTAATATACTCGGGATGATTTCAAGATATAGGGAATAATCATTGCTAATTGAGAGTATACTAATATTCCATAGATAAAAATGTGTTACTTCCCCCATGCCATGCTCAGATCAAACTAGGATATTCTTGACTTTTACCAAATCCTATGTAACACCCCTAGATTTTGTGAATTATTTTTTTTAATTTAATTTAAATTTTTTGAAATTTTTCATTTCACACAACACTAAATATATATTTTTTATTTGAAAGCACTAAGTGTGGCCTACATTACACATAAAACCAAGTCATGTTTCCACTACACACAATGATTAGACTAGATTGAGGTACACACAACACTATTTTTGGCCAGTATTACACACATTAATGAGTCCCTTCAAAAGCTTGCATTACATGCAAGGCCGCATTTACCAAACTATAATATACTATTAATATTATTATAGTTGCTACCTAGCCTTTGGAATGAAATTTACAAATAATATTATCTAAATTTTGAAAATATTATTTACACATGAATATAAAATGAATCCTTTGGTTACTAATTACAAGTAGTTAATTTAAGAACTATTTGAAAATAAATAAACTACTTTTCTATTTAAACACTTTTTCTACATAAAAACATAATTTTATCCCAATAAATTTAAAAAAAATTAATTAATTTTTTCAATAAAATTTATATATAATATATTAAACCAATATTTTGGATACTCATCCAATATATTTGATAGGTATAAGATAATAATAAATTCAATTTTATCTATAAAAAGATGTATTTTTCTAAAAGGAAATTTTAAATACTTTTAATGGAGAACACATTTTAAATCTAATTTTTGACAGTTTTATAATTTTTATTTGAAAAAATAAACTTCATTTTTGAAAACATAGCATAAAAATTAGATTAGGTTAAAGTTTTGGTATTTTTCTGCGAAGTTTGACTTTTTTGATGAATAGTGAATAATAATGAATTATAATTCAAAACTTCTTTTTCATATAATTTATTTATAAGGTTAAATTTTGTTTTTTATTGGTTTTATAGTTAAATTATATCAATAATACATAAATAAATCTAATTTATGTCATTTTAATTAATTCCACTTTGAAATTGGATATAAAAACTTACAAAACTTCTGAACATTTTTATATTAAAAACCCGCTTTGTCATCCCATATGAGGGATTATTTTTTGTAATAATTTCTTCCAATTATGTGATTATAATTTAGGAAAATGGATTATATATTTTTAATAATAATAATATATAATTTCAAATGGAAGATGGTCCCCTTAGGTAAAGGATACTACCACATTCTCTTCAACTCTCAAAGTGAACTCGAGTAAGTATGGAAGATTGGAAATTTACATCTTAAGCCTGGTTTTTTTAGAATCTCATATTGGGATCCAACTTTTAATCCATACACTCATAAAAATCACTTGGCACATGTGTGGGTTATAATTCATAGGCTTAATTGGTTCTTTTGGCATCCGAAGATTTTAAATGATATTGATTCTTGTTTAGGATCCCCTATTAAAATTGATCATAGAACCTTGAATGGGGATCTTGGCTTATATTCTAGATTTATGGTGGAGGTCAACTTAGCTAGTGACTTACCAACTTCCATAATTTTTAATGCCCCTGATCACAGAGTGGAGCTCAGTATTGAGTATGAAAAGAAACCACCCTTCTGTGAAGTTTGAAAACTTATTGGGCATAATTTTGCCACTTGTAGGGTTGCTAGGAAGCATCTGGATCCTCCAGTTAAAAATGATTGGCAAGAGGTTAAACATACCAAAAAAGGGAAAAATACTATGGAAAAATCTGATCCCCCCTACAAAAAAGAATGATATTTGGGTCAAGAAATTCAATGCCCCATCAACCTTAGAAGGAAAATCTTGGGATGTTTTGGTTGCGGAAGAGGATGATTCTCAAAACAATGATAAACCCATTGATTTAAAAGGATATGTTGATGACTGTAACAGAAGTTGTTCTGACAAGAGCATCCCTAACCCTATTCTCAATTCTGTTAATATTGCCTCTTCCTCTGGTACTGCATGTTTAAATGAGAATCTAGGTAGGAACTTGGAAGACTCAATACCTTCTCCCAAGGAGAATGTTGTTGCTTCCAACAAGATACATAGTGATAATGTTAACACTGCAGATCCAGGTAACACTGTGCTTTTTAATTCTGATGTTAAAAGTGTTCCTATTGCTACTTCTATTCCTATAATTAAGACTCAATCTGTTATTGGAACTTCTGGAATCTCTGATGATCACATTTTATCACACTCTCTTGATCCTACTCTGAATTTACACACTGAATCTCTCCCTGTTCAGAAGGAGGAGTCTAATCCCCTGACTGACAAGCAGATTCCTGCTCCTTTGCAGAAACTGTTGGACATTTCTAGTACTGTCCTTGTGGAAAATACTGATAGTTTTACTATTAGCTCTGTCACACATGCTGATAATGCTGCTCCTGATCATACTCAATTGGTTTGCAACTTTCCACACACTCCACTGCCTATTCCTGAATATGTCCAAGATCATGCTCACTGTTTGGTTAACAGGATAGTTCCTAATTCTTCTCCTGTCAATCAGAACAAGGACCATAACTCTCTTCCTGTTTCTAATCAATCAAATCCTGCGGAACTTGAAAATGTCCAGAATGTGACTGAGCCCCATCCTCATCCTGAGCAATCTCCTACTCATGATGTTATTCTTGAGACCATTCCGAACAGCTCTATTCTGCCTCTTGTGTTTGAAAAGGACTCCACTCATAGGGTTGAACAGCTTTACACACTGGACAGTTCTACTCCAATGTGTTTCTCAGATCCTGTCTCTATTAATAATGCAGATCTGAAAGCTAATCTCTCTCACAGTTCTGAATCTGATGGGAGTCAACATAATTTATCTTCTACCTCAATGGTTACGAGATCCCAAAAAAATAAGAGCTCTGGTAAATCAAAAAAGAAGAAGGGTTCTAACCCAAGACACAATCAGAAATGAATTTCCTCTTCTGGAGCTGTCAAGGGGTGGCCAACAATGACACCTCCACTACTCTTATGAGGTTTTTAAATACTCATAAACCACACCTTTTTTCCATTGCTGAACCTAAGGTCAATTTTTAAACGAAATTTATGAGATTTGGAGCTCTTAATTACAGTTTTTTGGGTTCTTGTAATAACAGTCCTCATGTTGACTCTATGTGGATTTTTTTCCATAACACTTTAAATAATATTAACATTTTTAGAATTTCTGATCAGCAATTTACTTGTGAATTCTTATGGAATGGTCAACACATCTTTTTTACTATGGTGTATGCCAAAAATAGGTATCAGGATAGGAGAGTTTTATGGATTGAACTCCTTGATATTGCTAATCATATTCAAGACTCTTGGATTGTTTTGGGAGATTTCAATTCCATTCTTACCCCATCTAAAAAAATTGGTCCATCTCATATCTCCATTTCTACTAGAGAGTTTAAATCTACTATTGATGACTGTAACTTATTTGAGATCAACCTTATTGGTGCAAAACAAACCTGGTACAGAAACATTTATAATAATAATGTTGCTAGTAAACTTGATAGAGCCTTTGTCAATATGAAGGCACTTGATATTTGGGACAAAATATCTAGTGTTACTCTCCCTAGAATCAATTCAGATAATCATCCTATCCTTGTTAATCTCCTCATGAATGATCGAAACCCTTTCTTTCCCTTCAAATTTAACAATGCTTGGTCTTTGAATCCTGGTTGTGTCACTTTTATTTTTAACACTTGGATCTCCATGAAGCATCATAAAGATTCTTTTGCTTGTTTACATAAATTGAAAGTTCTTAAGAAAGCTCTCAAATATTGGTGTAAAAATTCAAACTCATAAATAGATCTTGACATCTCCTACCTTGAAGATGAACTCAATCGCTTCCAAACTCAGAACACTAATTCTGATTTTATTTTGGATCCTCAGTTGGAAGCTAATATCTCTTCTAAACTTAATTCCTTACTTACTTTTAAGGAAAATATTCGTAAACAGATGTTTAGAACTAAATGGATTACTGATGTTGATCGCAATACTAAATTTTATAATTTTCTTCAAATAATTAGAAAGGCCAGTCATCCTCTTTCTATGCTCATTCATAATGACTTGGTCATTGATTCTAATGAAGCCATTACGGATCATGTTACCTCTTATTTTTATAACATATTAAATGGTCCGGACAGAAATGTTGATCTTAAACCTGACATCATTCCTTTTTTGGTTGATGAAGGAGATAATAAGTCCCTTTTAAGCACTCCTCTAGATCATGAAATTAAAGACACTGTTTTTGGGTGAAACCCAGACGGTGCTCCTGGTCCAGATGGTTTCAATAATGGTTTTTTCCAAAATCATTGAGATATCATACAAAATGATATTTGTAACCTTGTTAAGATCTTCTTCACTCATGGATCTCTTCCTCATGGAATCAATGCTCAATTTCTAACATTAATTCCTAAAGTTGAGAATGCTGCTGAGATACATCAATTCAGACCTATAGCTTTGATTAACACTATCTATAAAATCATCACAAAAATTATTGCAAATAGACTTGCACCTATCTGCAATAGAATTGTCTCTTGGAACCAATTTCGTTTTATCAAACGAAGATCCATTCAGGACTGCATTTTCCTTGCTTCTGAATTTACTAATACTTTAAACAAAAAATCTAGAGGTGGTCGTGTGGCCATCAAACTGGATATTAGAAAGGCTTTTGATACCATTGATTGGAATTTTATTTACAAAGTTCTTAGAAACTTTGCTTTTAATGATTTCTTCATTGGTAGAATCAGGACTCTTTCACTCAGCTCTTATCTCTATCCTGATTAATGGTACCCCTCATGGTTTCTTTAAATGCACTAAAGGTGTCAGGCAAGGAGACCCTCTTTCTGCCATCCTCTTTGTTATTGCTGAAGATTACCTTAGCAGACTCATAAACCACCAGGTTGAACAAAATTTGATTAAACCTATTCAGGTGGCCAGGAACTTAAATGCCCCCACCCATCTTTTATATGATGATGATATTATCTTATTCATAAAAGGGGATCAGAGAAATCTACATGCTCTCAAGAAAACTATATCTCACTATGAGGATGTCTCTGGTCAAGCAATTTTCTGGAACAAATCTTATATCTATTTTGGCAAGAATTTTCCAGCAAGAATGAAATCTGGTATTATAAATTACCTGGGTATTAAAGAGGGATTTTTACCTTTCACTTATTTGGGTGTTCCTCTATTTTGGGGTCGTCCCAAAGCTACCTATTTTTCTAATATCATTTCTCATATCACAAATCAACTAGCTAATTGGAAAGGGAAGTCTCTCTCCATGGCTGGGAGAATCTGTTTGGTTAAATCGACCATTGTTTCTAAAATGGTCTATTCCCTTATGGTCTATAAATGGCCCGTTGGTATTTTTAGAAAAATTAATACTTATATTAAAAACTTCATTTGATTTGGAAGCATTTTTGAAAAGAAGCTTGTCACAATTCCTTGGAATTATTTTTTTAAACCCATTGCTAATGGTGGAATTAGCATTAAAAATTTAAAGCTGTTCAATGATGCTCTTCAGGCCTGCCTTACTTGGCGCATCATTAACTCTTCTTCTAAAGCTACTGATTTTCTAAAACATAGGTTTTTCTCTAAGCTTTCAAAAGTTAATCTGAATTTCATTAACTCTTCCATCTGGCCTTCCATTTGGGACTCTTATCACAAAATCATGCAAAATTCTAGATGGATTGTTAGTACTGATTCTTCCATTAATTTTTGGTGTGGAAAATGGTGTGGTATCCCTCTAATTTATTTATTACCCCCTAGTAATCTTCCTGAAGATACTAATCAGTCTATAAAAGAGGTCTTGCAATCTCCTGATTTTATTATGCAAGTTATTGAGAATTATAATTTTTCTTCTGTTGGTGATTTCCTTGTTTGGGAACCTTCTTCTAATGGCATACTAGATTTTAAAAGCTATTATAAACATAATTTCTCTGACCATGAACCTAATTTTTCTTGGGTGAATAAATTTAACAAACTCTGTATTAAACCTTCCAGGCTTACCCTTATTTGGCGCATTGCGCACAATAGATTACCTTTGGAAACTAGTCTGCAAATCTTTGGCATTTCTCTTTGTTCTAAGTGTCGTCTGTGTAACCAGCATAGGGAAGATGCCAATCATCGTTTTCTATCTTGTGTGATGGCCTATGCTCTTTGGAATTACATCTTTGATCTTTTTAATTGCAGAAATCCCATTAATGATTCAACTCCTTTGTTTCTAAATAATTGCACTAGACATGATGCTTCCCTGCAGGTCAAAAATCTATTTCTTGTGGCAGTGGCGGAACTCCTGCATGAACTCTGGTATGTTAGAAATGATCTCATTCACAATAATCACTCTCTCAATCTTAATGCAGGGAAGTCCCGAATTCTTCTTCTGATTCATGAAGCAGCCTCAATTCAAAAGAACTATTGCAACAACTCAGTTGGTGATCTTATGATCCTTCGTCATCTTCATGTACCTGGAATTTTCCCAAAGCCTAAACGCTCATTTGAAGTATTCTGGAAATCTCCAATGCCAGGATGGATCAAAGTGAACGTTGATGGCGCTTCCAAAGGAAACCCTGGTCCTGCCAGCTGTGGTGCTATATTCAGAGACTCAGCTGGTCAATGTCAGGGATGTTTCTTTGTTGGATGTGGTCACTCTTCATCTCTGGAGGCAGAAATGCTCGGCGTCATTCATGATGTTGACTTTCCTCTTCAAAGAGGTTGGAGAAATCTATGGATTGAAAGTGATTCAACCACTATTATACATGCCATCTGGAATGGCAACATCCACCTAGCCTGGTCTCTCACCGCTCGTTGGATGAACTGCCTTAATTTGCTCCATGGGATTGACTATATAGCTACTCATGCCTACCGTGAAGTAAATGTCGTTGTTGATGCTCTATACAACAAAGGAGTCCATCAAAGCATGACTTGGCTGGACGCTATTCCTTCTGAATTATTATATCTTTTTTATAGAGATTGTAAAAAAATCCCTTCCTTTCGCATTTTGTAATCCTTTTTTTCTTATCAATAAATTATGCTTTGGTCTTTGACCAAAGCATTACCTTTTAAAAAAAATTAGTATCATAAATATAGTTATATTTTTTATTCTTAGTTTTAAACCAACATTTATACACACACCCATCTAATAGGTAATGAACTTACCATTCTTCTGTACGATGAAATACCGCCTCATGAAATGATGTTGTTTGTTTTTCCTTTACCACATCTCATGGTTTGGAATTATGATGGGAATAATATTTTTTATGATATATATGATATATATGATATATATGTTATATTTATTTTTCTGTGATTGTTATATAAAACATACCTTCATACTTTATATTTTGTGAAAATACGATAATTTTGTTTGGGGAAGTGTGGACGACCGCCTGTTTAAAGCGATGTGATTCAGTTGCACTCTACATAGAAGGTATTAAAGACATATTTAGTTAATTTATATGATATATATGACATTATAATTCTAATATAATGATATATATATATATTTCATTTACTTTATTTCTTTAAATAATACAATAAAACATAAACATCGTTCATGCGTACGTATGACCTACAGACTCCATAAACAGTGTAATATATTTATTATTTCTATATTATGTAGATTATTATATATGACAACCCTGGTTTTATTACAAACCTAAACATGATTTATTACATAAACTATTCACTTGATACAACATGGAAGATATAGGGTTCTTGTGTCTTTGGGGCTTAGGATCATTACATAACAACTTAAAACATGAAATACAACATCTTTATTGAAAACTTCCTTTACATGACCACTATATTCCCTCATACTTAGCATTGCATGGGATAACCTGGGGACATGCATAAGAAAAGGGTGAGTTATAAAGCCCAATAAGGGAATAAACATGGAATACATGAGGATTATAATACATCTTAGACAATAGGCATATCAATAGAGCACAAGAAAAACATGGATATAAAGGCATGATAAAGCATGATAATCATAACATGGAAATGTGGCAACAACACTTAACATGGAATTAGAATGATCCAAGGCCCATTACACATGGAGCATGACTAAATCCTCATTGCACATGAAGCACGAGTAAACCCTCATTGCACTTGAATTAGCATGAGTCAACACTCATTGCACATGACGTATCATGATACAATACTTTACCCAATTCATTGGAGTGCTATAAGGGTGCACCCTTCTTAAACATTTCGTTTCATGCATAAGTGTGCCACATGGATCATAAACATCGATTCATTAAACATAATCATTTATTCCATGATAAAGGAATGCGGAATTCATACATGAAACTTTATAATCAATAAGTAAATGTGCATAAAGGTGAATACCCTTGATGGAGAAATGGGCATGGTATTCACTACACAATGACAGTGGCTTAGAAAATCGGTGCAATTTCAGCAGCATAACGACTTGACATAAGAATTTATAAAAATGTTTGATGAGATAGAAAGGGGTGTCTCATCATATTTACATGAAATGTACAGTAAGGGGTCATATATATTCATGTCCAAAAAATTTTAAGGGAATTTAGATTCAAGATACAATAGTATTTCTTGAATGTAAATGAGGAGAGAGAAGTTCCTTTCGGAATTTCGGCATAGTAACGGGTGTACAAGGGAGGCATTTAATGAGAGATAAAGGGGTCTCCCATCATTAAAAAAATAAGAGGGAAGTATGGGGGAGGTTAAAAACCATACCCCAGCATTTATAATTGAAATTCAAATGGCATAACAATATAAAGAAAATCGGACCAAAAAGAGAAAGGAAGAAAACTCTTACAGAGAAGTGTGCTTCCAAAGGCTAGAGAAAGGATTGAGAGAGGCTTCTTGGGAGCTTGGGGCACCTTGGGAGGATTATAGAGAGAGTAGGGCAGAGGTTTGATGAACTCCAAAGGCTTTGAGTGAGGAGGAAGTGAGAGCTTGGGTGGGTTTATATAGGAAAGGCGAAGGAATTCTTTATTATTTAGGTTTGGGACCCCTTACATTAAACTAATCCAAAACACAAAACAGACCATGGTTTTTGCCCATGGTTTTTGGAAAAGGGAATAGGAAAACAATATTTTATAAGGACAAAGTCCAAACTTCTTAAAATAATGGGGTTTCTTATGTGAAGGTGAGTCACACTCCCATGGAAAACAATTTAAAAAGACAAGGTGTTTAATAAGTCTTGAAGGGTCCATTAATGCTTTGAAAAGGAAGTCAAACAAACCTAAAATCACATTATTTTAATGGTAAAACATATATTGGCCTAAAATAATGCTTATAGTATTTTATTATGTCACTATTGGGTCATTATGATGTCATAAAACACATTATATATTTAAAGGGTATTTAATTTTTACACTAAAATTTGACTATCTCAGAAAATTATGAAAAATTCACAGTTGGATAATTTCGACCTTATCATTACATAAATTACATTTATTTTATATAAATAATTTTCTAAATATGTTAATTTTCACTTTTAAAATAAAAACCGACATTTATCGAAAATTCACGGGTTTTGACAAAAATGGCTTTCAAACCTTAATAAAAATTCTAATTGTATTCATAAAATTATATGATCATTTATATATAATAAAATTAATTTAATAATAAAAATATTATTTTATTAAAATATTATTTAATTAAAAAATCCTTTAATTTAATAAAATAGATTTCTTAATTAAATAATAACTAAAAACACTATTTGTACTTTAAAAACAATTTACAATGTATCAATAATGACAAGAAATTATATTCATTATTATATAAAAAAATAATGTACATGAACATAGTACTAGAGATTTGTTACATAACCCCTTAAAACAGTCGCATAAGACCTAAGGGTAAGGTGTGTGATGGTGACAGACTCTTGGGGTGGCTCGGATAACATCGCTCGAGTGGTAATCTCTATCAACTTTCACTTTTCCCGTAGACGGTCCCATTCGAGCTTGACATGATGAATCTCAGCTTGGGATTGGTCAATAGCGAAGCCCAAGGATGCCACCTCTTTTCCGAGCTCCGACAAATGGGCTTCGTATAGAGCAATTCTACTAGATGAGGACATTGCTTCTTTTGTCTGAGTAAATTGGATTTGTTAAAGCCCTATATTTATACTAATCATGTGATCACTATTCAACGACTATATTAGCAAAGGTCAAAATTCTTAACATAAAACCAAAGAAGTTGACATTTTATATAAACATTTTACATAAAGAGACATTTAATTAGATCAAGTGGGATTTCCATTAATGAAACTTTGGGTCGTTAAAATATTCCCCCCTTAAGAAACTTCACCCTCGAAATTTCTTTTTCCCACAATAAAACAGATGTGGGTAACTCAGCTTCATCATTTCCTCTGATTCCCAAGTCACTTCTTCAAACTTTTGGTTTTGCCACAACACCTTGACTAGGGGCATTGTCTTATTTCGTAGAACTTTTTCTCTACGATCTAAGATCTTCACTGGTTCCTCCTCATAAGAAATATCATCCTCCAACTATACCACCTTAGAAGAGAGTACATGTGAAGGGTCTGGTATGTACTTCCTTAAGAGGGATACATGAAAGACATCATGTACTTTGTCCATGGTAGGTGGAAGTTCTAGTCGATAGACCACATCCCCGACATGATCAAGAATCTCAAAGGGGCTGATGTACCTTGGAATTAACTTCCCTTTCTTTCCATACCTCAGGACCTTTTCTACGGAGATATGTGTAGAAAAACCATGTCTTTAACTTTAAACTCAAGGTCTCGTCGACGATTATCTGCATAACTCTTCTGTCGACTCTGGGATACCTTGATATGATGGTGAATGGTTTTCACCTTTTCCACCATTTCCTCGACCATTTCTGGTCCAGGAAGCTTATGTTCACCAACCTCATCCCAACATGCCAGTGTTCTGCACCTTTTCCCATACAGGGCTTCATATGGTGCCATTTGGATGCTCGAGTGGAAACTGTTATTATAAGAGAACTCAACCAGAGGGAGATGTTGATCCCATCCTCCTTTAAAGTCTATTGAGCACGCTCTCAACATGTCCTCAAGTGTTTGGATAGTTCGCTCAGATTGGCCATTAGTTTGAGGATGATAGGCCGTACTGATGTTCAGTTCAATATTCAGAGCATGTTGAATACTCTTCCAAAACTTAGAGGTTAATCTTGGATCTCGGTCAGACATAATAGATAGTGGTACTCCATGCAGCCTTACCACTTCCCTCATATATATCTGTGCTAGTTGATCCAATGATAAATCCTCCTGAATAGCAATGAAGTGTGCAGTCTTTGTAAGACGATCCACCACAACCCAGATTGCATTGTTGCCTTTGGATGTCCTTGAAAGTCCAGTGACAAAGTCCATGGTGATGTTCTCCCATTTCCATTCTGGTTTGGGAAATGGTTGCATCATCCCCTTAGACTTCTGCCTCTCTTCCTTCACTTGATGGCACACTAGGCACTTTGATGTATATACAACGATCTCTTTCTTCATATTATCCCACCAAAAGTTTTCTCAGAGATCTCGATACATCTTTGTTCTCCCTAGGTGAATAGAGGAATTTGAACTATGTGCATCATCCAAAAGTTCCTTCTTCAGCTCCGGACTTGATGGAACAGATAGTATTTTCTCAAATCTCACAATTCCTTCTACATTAACATTAAACTCTGAGGATTTCCCTTTTTCGATAGCTTCCACTTTTTCCTGAATTCCCACATCATCCTTTTGAGCATCCTTTAACCTTTACAAAAGAGACGGTTGAGCAATCATTTGTGAAAGGATTGATGATGTTCCCTTCTTTATGATTCACATGTCTGTCTTCATCAAGTCTAAGAAGATTGGATCCTTCTCAATTATCATCATTGATAGAATCGCAGGGTCCTTTCTACTTAGGGCATCTGCCACCTTGTTCACTTTCCCAAGGTGGTAATGTATTGAATAGTCATAATCCTTGATGAGATTTATCCATCTTCTCTGGTACATATTAATCTCTTTCTGTGTGAATATATATTTAAGAATCTTGTGGTCATTATATATCTCACATTTATCTCTATAGAGATAATGTCGCCAGATTTTCAAGGCAAAGATCACCACCGCCAACTCCAGATCATGCGTTGGATAGTTTCTCTCATGCATTTTCAAATGCCTTGAGGCATAGGATATCACTTTATCATTCTGAATCAGCACACAGCCTAATCCCTTCTTTTAAGCATCACTGAATACCACAAAAAGTTCCCCACTTGTGGGTAAAGTGAGCACGGGCGTAGTGATAAGCCTCCTTTTCAACTCCTTGAAGCTTTCTTTGCATTCATCACTCAAAGAAAATTTTACTCCCTTTCGAGTTAGCTTGGTAAGAGGGTTGGAAAATCGTGAGAAATTTCTCACAAATCGTTGATAATATCCAGCTAATCCCAAGAAGCTACAGATATCCGTTACCGATGTTGGCCTCGGCCATCCCTCAATTGCATCTGTTTTGGAGGGATCCACAGATATACCATTTCTTGTGATGATATGGCCCAAGAATGAGACCTCCTTCAACCAGAACTCACACTTTCTGTACTTTTTATAGAGATTATCCTTGCGCAAAGTCTCTAGTACTGTTCTTAAATGCTCCTCGTGATCCTCCTTGGTTTTGGAGTATATTAGAATATCATCTATAAAGACTACCACAAATTTGTCGACGTAATCTCAAAAGACTCTATCCGTTATGTCCATGAATATTTCTGGAGCATTAGTGGGTTCGAAAGGCATTACTATGAATTCATAGTGCCTGTATCTTGTACGAAAAGCAGTCTTGGGGACATCTTCCTTCTTCACCCTTACTTGATAATATCCCGACCACAAATCTACCTTGGAGAAGTATTGTGCTCCAAATAGCTGATCAAACAAGTCATCGATCCATGGAAGAGGATACTTGTTCTTTATCGTGATTTTGTTAAGTTCGTGATAATTGATGCAAAGCCGCATTGACCCATCCTTCTTCTTGACGAAGAGGACTGGTGCACCCCATGGTGATGCACTTGGGCATATAAACCCTTTATTCATATTCTCCTATAGTTATTTCTTCATCTCTTCAAGCTCCACGACAGCCATTCTATATAGAGTCATGTATATTTTTAGTGCCCCCGATATAAGTTCAATTAATAATTCAACATCTATTCTAGGAGGAATACCAGACAGTTCCTCGGGAAACACTTCAGTTAATTCCCTCACAATAGGCATTTCTTCAAGGATAGTTTCTTCCTTGGACTCAATCATCTAAGCCAGATACGCGTGCTCATAGGGCAGTAATATCCATGCTTGAGAAGATAGAGCTAAAGGAGATTCATCTTCCTCCTTACATTTGTAAAGAACCGGGGGTCGATTCTCCATATAGAGTGTGATTTCTCTCTCCTGACAATTTATGTTGGCTCTATATAAGGAAATCCAATCCATGCCAAGAATTGCATCAAATTCCACCAGAGGGAGTATAACGAGGTTCACCAGGAAATTCAATCCACAGATTATAACAGGGGAGGACTTATATTCATGGGATGCAATGATTTCCCCATTTTCCGTACTCACCGACAACTTCACTTCCATGATTTGTGGTGGTGCTGGGATTGTTCTACTAAACTTTCGAGATATAAAAGAATGCGTAGAACCTGAATCAAAAATTATGTTCACTATTCTTGAATAAATAACTAGTGTACCTGTCACCACTTCGTTGTCAGGGTTCACTTTGGTAGAAGTGATGAAAAAATCTCTTCCTTGCTGCCTTGGAGGTTGTTGGTTGCCTCATAAAACCCTTGGATTAGGGCACTGATTTTTAAAATGCCTTGGTTCTTTGCAGTTGTAGCAATGAACAATGTGTTGAGGTTCGAACGAAGTGTTCCTCTCCTATGTCGGAGACGCGGGTCTTTCTTGCCGAAAGTTAACAGCTAGGTGCCCTTCTCTTCCACACCTAAAGTATTTCCTTGTCCCCTTGAGGCAATTTCCAAGGTGCTTCTTTCCGCACTTTTGGAAATTGGGGTGCTGGATCTTCTTAGCACCGTTGGATTTATCCATCGGACTACCAGCATTGAATTCCACCTTAAGCTTCTTGTCCCCATGATACCCTTGTGATTCCTCGATCTCCATTTTGACCTTGAGGGCACATTGGACAATTTCCTCATAGTTGTCGAAGGCACAGATCGCTAATGCTTTCCGTAGGCTAGGCTTTAGCCCACCAAAGAAGTGGTCAACCTTACATTCGGGGGTAACGACAAAGCTGGAAGAATATTTTTCAAGCCTTATGATGTTTTCCTCATACGCTCCAACATATTCTTCTTCTTTTTTATTGAGGGAAAGGAAGTCCCTTTCCATCTTAATCTGGAGGGTGCATGGAAAATATTTATCGAAAAATATCTTCCGGAAATCCTTCCATTACAATTCCTTGATCTCCTCCTTAGGCTTCGTATTTTTTATCAATGTCCACCATTTATCAGCTTCACCCTCCATACGATAATCCACCAGGAGAACCTTCTCTTGTTCATAACATTTAAGGATAGATAAGATCTTTTGAATGGAGTTTATCCGTTGTTCAGCGATCATGGAATCAGATTATCCACTAAAGGTAGGAGGCCTTTGTCTCATGATGCTCTCGATAAAGGCTTGTTCCTTCTTAGGGGGGTTTAGAAGTTCCTCTTGACATGTGTTTCTATTCAAAGCTTGAGTTAGCTGAGAGAGAAGCATGACAAAGTTCGCGAGTCCCGCTCCCATTAGATTGGGCATCTCATTAGTACAGTCATCACACTGATCTTCACATCGGTTGTTAGCCCGAGTCCTCCTATTAATGGCCATTGGCTGGAATAAAAAGAAAAGTTAGGGTAACACTTAAAGGCTAATCCAAAGACAAAGTTGATGACTTATAAATTAAATTTTATTTCCTTAAGTCATGAGTCTATAGGATTCAATCTAGGCATTTCATGATCTACTTTCTGACATATATTCTTAGGGGCATTTTTTTTAATTCCCTTAATAAGGGTTCATACTAAGGTTTTGAATTTATCAAAACATATCCCCTGGGAGTGTCATAACAAAGAGTGAAGAAAGCCCCGTTTTCATGCACCAGTTCTCGTTCGTGTCTAGCTTAAAGCGGTGTTTTCGGGTTTAACCCCTAGGATACATCTGTGCCAAAGCCGCCTCTACTTGCTCGTATCCAGACAGGGATGTATTTGTTTGATAAACCACTTACTCAGTACTTACCAAAACATAGGGATGTTTTTATTATACTTAGTCTTGTCTCTAAGGCTTTACTAGGGTTTTCTAATCCTAATCCCAAAAATAACTAAACCTATCCTTTGACACCAACTATGACAACCCTGCTTTTATTACAAACTTAAACATGATTTATTACATAAACTATTCACTTGATACAACATGGAACATCTAGAGTTCTAGTGTCTTTGGGGCTTATGATCATTACATAACAACTTAAAACATGAAATACAACATCTTTATTGAAAACTTCTTTTATATGACCACTACATTCCCTCGTACTTAGTGTTGCATGGGATAACTTGGGGATATGCATAAGAAAAGGGTGAGCTATAAAGCCCAGTAAGGGAATAAACATGGAATACATGAGGATTAAAATACATGTTAGACAATAGGAATATCAATAGATAACAAGAGAAACATGGACATAAAGGCGTGATAAAGCATGATAATCATAACATGGAAACGTGGCAACAACACTTAACATGGAATTAGCATGAGCCAAGGCCCATTGCACATGAATCATGAGTAAATCCTCATTGCACATGAAGCACGAGTAAACCCTCGTTGCACTTGAATTATCATGATTCAACATTCATTGCACATGATGTATCATGATACTATACTTTACCCAATGCATTGGAGTGCTATAAGGGCGCACCCTTCTTAAACATTTCATTTCATGCATAAGTGTGCCACATGGATCATAAACATGGATTCATTAAACATAATCATTTATTCCGCGATAAAGGAATGTGAAATTTATAAATGAAACTTTATAATCAATAAGTAAATGTTCATAAATTTGAATACCCTTGATGGAGAAATGGGCATGGTATTCACTACACAATGGCATTGGCTTAGAAAATCTGTGCAATTTTGGCAGCGTAACGGCGTGACATAAGAATTCATAAAAAGGTTGATGAGAGAGAAAGGGGTGTCTCATCATATTTACATGAAATGGAAAGTAAAGGGGTCATATAGATTCATTTCCAAAAAATTGTAATGAAATTTAGACTCATGATACAAAAGTATTACTTGAATGTAAATGAGGAGAGAAAAGTTCCTTTCGGAATTTCGGCATAGTAACAGGTGTAAATGGGAGGCATTTAATGAGAGAGAAAGGGGTCTCCCATAATTCAAACAATAAGAGGTAAGTATGGGAGAGGTGAGAAACCATACCCTAGCATTTATAATTGAAATTAAAAGGGCATAACAATATGAAGAAAATTGGACAAAAAAGAGAAAGGAAGAAAACCCTTACTTGGAAGTGTGATTCCAAAGGCTAGAGAGAGGATTGAGAGAGGATTATTGGGAGATTGGGGCACCTTGGGAGGATTCTAGAGATATTAGGGAAGAGGTTTGACGAACTCCAAAGGCTTTTATTGAGGAGGAAGTGGGAGCTTGGGTGGGTTTATATAGGAAAGGTGAAGGAATTCTTTATTATTTAGGTTTGGGACCCCTTACATTAAACTAATCCAAACCACAAACCATCCCATGGTTTTTTCCCATGGTTTTTGGAAAAGGGAATATGAAAACAATATTTTATAAGGCCAAAGTCTGAACTTCTTAAAATAATGGGGTTTCTGTGGAGGTGAGTCATTCTCCCATGGAAAACAATTTAAAATGACAAGGTGTTTTATAAGTCTTGAAGGGTCCATTAATACCTTGAAAAGTAATTAAAAAAAACCTAAAATCACATTATTTTAATTTTAAAACATATATTGGCCGAACATTAAGCTTATAGTATTTTATTACATCACTATTGTGTCATTATGATGTCATAAAACACATTATACATTTAAACGGTATTTAATTTTTACCCAAAAATTTGATTGTCTCAGAAAATTATGAAAAATTCACCATTGGATAATTTCAACGTCCTGATCATAGAAATAACATTTATTTTATCTAAATAATTTTCTAAATATGTTAATTTTCACTTTTAAAATAAAAAACTGAAATTCATCAAAAATTCACGGGTTTTGACAAAAATGGCATTCAAACCGAAATAAAAATTATAATTGCATTCATAAAATTATATGATAATTTATTTATAATAAAATTAATTTAATAATAATAATATTTTATTAAAATATTATTTAATTCAAAAATCCCTTAATTTAATAAAATATATTTCTTAATTAAAAAATAACTAAAAACACTATTTGTACTTTAAAAACTATTTACAATGTATCAATAATGACAAGAAATTGTATTCATTATTATATATGAAAAATAATGTACATGAACATAGTACTAGTGATTTGTTACATAACCCCTTAAAACAGCCGCATAAGACCTAAGGGTAAGGTGTGCGATGGTGACAGACTCTTGGGGTGGCTCGGATAACATCGCTCAGGTGGTAATCTCTATCAACTTCCACTTTTTCCATAGACAGTCTCGTTCGAGCTTGACATGATGAAGCTCAGCTTGGGCTTGGTCAAGAGCGAAGCCCAAGGATGCCACCTATTTTTCGAGCTCTGACAAATGGGCTTCGTATGGAGCAATTCTACTGGATGAGGCCATCACTTCTTTTGTCTGTGTAAATTGGATTTGTTAAAGCCTGATATTTATACTAATCATGTGATCACTGTTTAATGGATATATTTGCAATGGTTAAAATTCTTAACATAAAACCAAAGAATTTGACATTTTATATAAACATTTTACAAAAAGAGACATTTAATTAGATCAAGTGGGATTTACATTAATGAAACTTTGGGTAATTGCATTATAAATACATATATACTGAATATATATGTTATTTACACCATTATTTAAATTATTTAAATAAGTAAATCATGATCTATGTAAGAGGACCAAGAATAACAAGCCAAAACATATACGGAAAACAAAACAGATATTACCTAAAACATAATATTAACATAGAGTTGTTAATAAATTGGTAATATAAAGTCATAAAAACATCATATATGGTATTATATATAATAATATGGTTATGTTATATATTTATAGTAAACTTATATTAATTATATAGGAGTTTTGAATGTGTACTAAGAAAGTCAAGACTTGAGGTAAGGTAATTTCATCTCACTTTTTATTTCTATGTGATACATGCCTTATTCACCACTCATTTAATTTGTGTAGTGTATATACTAATAATTAATTTATTATATTATTAATATACTTATATATATTGGTATTTACATATCCATTTTATGATATTTATTTCATGGGTTTTATGTTTCACAAGTTACCAAATCAGTAAAGTAACTTTGTCTCAATTTTCTTTTTTGAGATACATGCCATGTTTTGAACCTATATTATTTTATGGGGTGTATATAATAACCATTGAAATTTTATATCAGGAATATAATAAATTTAATTATATTTTAAGCTCCATGTAGTTTTATTATTTCATGGTTAGTATGATTCAAAGTTACCAAAGTGGTAACCGTTTATTCCTACAATCTCATCGTTTATCAGGATTTTTTATGATTATGCTTCCATTGATGAAATAATATGACCCATATCTCAATAAATAACATTAATTTTCTCATAATATGTTTATTAATGTTATATCTAATTAATGGTACCATTTTACACTATTTTGTTTTTAAGACAACTAACAAAATGTTTTTTTGAAAATTCGACTTTATTTCTCCTTTCATTCGGAAATTTGTGTTCTTTCAAAATTATGTTTTTTAAAAAGGTTTCCAAATTTTTTTCTAGTAACCTATATTTTTTTAAGGAAAGTTTTACCCATGTTTTAAATTTTTATAAAATGGTTTTAAAAAAGGAATCTTATTGTTGTTTTTTTGATTGAGGCACTTTATAAACAATCACAACACAAAAAGAATGTTCTTAATGTATGGATTTATCCTCCATCATTAAAATAATTCCCTTGAAGATTCATTTTAAAATTTTCAAGATTTATTTTTTATAAAAATTATTTTCATAAAATTATATAATTCCATTATTTTAAAGTGGGTTTCAAAGAAAAAGGTCCTCAAAAATGGTTTACGATTCAATAAGTGTTTTAAATGATTTTCAAAGGTTCCTTCAAAGATATTTTCAAGTAATTATTTTATATGATATCTTACATTTAAAAAGTGTTTTAAATGTTTTATAGTTTCCTTTATAAGTTTTCATGTTTATTTTCAATTAAAATGGTTTTAAAAAGTCTTTATGTTTTTAAAATAAACTTTCAAAGAAGAAATAATATTTTACTCAAGAAATATTTTAATAAAATAGTAAAGATTTATTTATAATAAAAGTATTTTTGAAATGGTTTTATGAAAATTATTTTCAAAGAAAGTCTATTTAACTTAATAAATGTTCCATGTAATCTTTCAAAATCCTTCTCCCTCTAAGATGACATACTTTATTATAGTTTATCATTTACTAGGGATATTATCCAATAATACCAATCATATTATTTCTTGAATGGTTTATGTTTATTTAGATTGATGTTTATGACACTCGTTCCTCTTCCATGGGTTATATGCTTTTGAAGCCCTTTATTTTCATAGGTTATTCTTTGTTAAAATTATTATGAAACTCATATGTTTTTATGGGCCATGATATGATGAAAGTTTTATTATCTTGTGTAACATGTATGTATGATTTTATTATGTGAAAGGTGAGACTTATATCTCCCTATAATAAATTGGGTTAATATTTATATCTCATGAGATAATTTTGGGAAACAAGTTGATGGGCTTGATCCAAAATGGGAAATAGGTGCATCCTGATCCAAAATGGGAAACAGGTGTGTCCCGATCAATTATAGGAAGTTTGGGAAACTTGATCCACTATGGAAAGATGGGTAAAACCAATCAACTATGGGAAGATGGTGAAAATAAATCCCTTATAAAGAAAGTACCACAAATGGGGATGGTGGTGTGTCCCGCCTAGTAGGTGAAGTCCCCATAAAGCACCATGCTAAGTTTTTGGCAAAAAATCTTGACTTATAGGGAATGATGTTACAAGTTTATATATTTTCGAAAAATCCTATGTCTCATTCCTTTGATATGATCACATGCTTCATGTTCTTGATTATATTATGATTCAAGTCTTATGAACTACCAATATTTATGCCATGTCTTATGATTATGATATTTTTATGTAGGGTATGATCTTTAAATGTTTGGATCATGTTATCATACCCTTATTCTCATGTTATGCTTACGTATTTCCTTTATTTACCCTTACTTAGCATTCGAGCTCACCCCTTCCTTATTTTTTCCTTTCCCCATGTTATAAAGAAAGGTTTTAAGTAGGAGTACTAAAGGGGAATATATTTAATAAAGATGTTGAATATATTTCACCAAACTAGAAGAATGTGTTTCAAGTTTCCAAAGAAACTAAAATATTATGGTCTTTGGGAATTTATTTTTTAATGTTCTGAATATTCATCTAAAATGATGTAATATCCTTACACATGGGTCACTATATCCTAACAACATAAATCCCACCAATGTGTTTCCCGATCTAACTATGGGCCAACTACCTAACAAAACCCAATTTATTCTTGATATATCCTCTACCAAGGAGATACATTTTCATATTTAGTCACAACTTTCAGGAAACCAGGACCATAACATTTATTTTAAGCCATCATTACTCAACTTGCACACAACTGATCACCACTTTATGTTTTCTATCTGTACCAAATGTAACTGAAGTGTACCGTCATTACATGAATCATACTCATATGATTCATCCATCATAAGGTTAAGATATCCATGCTACATGGAAAATCATTATAATAAAGCCCAAAATTCCCATGGAGATCCTTTTCAAAATAGGGAACCTCACTCATGCCATGATTTATTTCCACGAATTTCTATCACACAGTTTTTTTTTAGTCACGTGCACCTACCCATGCTCTAGAAAGCTATTAAAAGGATCTATTGGTCATCAGGGATAGGAACCTGAAAAGTATTTCCCACTAAAGATAGTATCGATATAAAAGCACCCAAGGTGTATCCTTAGAAATAAAAGGCATTAAAATGACTATATTACAAAACCCAAGTGCCTATTTTTCATCAATATCAACTAGATCATACTACTAAGCTCACTGCCAATAAAGGTATCCACAAACATGGGAAAACCCTAGTCACAAGTTACTATTGAATAAACCAAACATCGACCTACAAGGTTATGATTAATAACTAAGGGTCTCTAGGTTTCCCACCTAGACCTATTGATAAAGTATAATAACTAGGACGGTAAGTCCTACCACTTAGAGTAATGGTAAAACCTCTCTAAGTAAGGAAAATATCATAATGACATACAAGGGTCAAAATTATCAATGTGGAATAAACTACCAAGCATCGACCTACCGGGGCCTTGATCATCACTGACTATCCTCATAAGGGACTACCCCTAGAGTATCATGATATAATATAGAAAATAATGATAAATTAGCACTCACTATGAATCCATATAAGAGAATAACCCCTCAAGTTTCCAATTCACTAAAACATTTAGGTACCTATCAACATCACAATAGAGGATCCAACTAGGTAATAATAAACAAAGGTTGGTAAAGTAAAATATCATAGAAATATATAAGGAAAACCTCTATATAGGTTGTTATAAATATTTAGTTAACCTCACTTGAAAATATATATAAAAAAAGGAGTATGCTAAAACGTCATTAACTACCAACATTAACCTACAAGGGTCAACAATACTCACACAACACCATCTAAATTATCTATTTTAGACCACACATATGGTTAAGTTATGTATAATTTAATTCCAATCTTTGTCGGAAAGCACCATATAGGATATTACTAACACTTTAAATAACATAACCTAAAAACAAAACCCCACAAGAGGTACAAAACTAGGGTACCATGTTCCATATCAAACTACTAGGGTAACTGTACCTCCCATTCATGAGGACAGAGTCATAAATATCATAATAAAACATCTCACTATAGATCCACATAGCCTTCCATAAAAAGTTAATATATATACAAGTCTTCCCAATTGATTAGAATGTGACCAAGAAACTATACAGGAAAAAACTATTCAGGTTGTTGTAGACACTTTAAATAATTGGCCTCTATTATTAGTAAAATAATGCACTAGTAATCTCATAAAATGTGGAAACTATACTCTAATTATGATTCATGAGAAACCTATTTCCTTTGCTGAAAAAGATTCAAAATCAAAATCCATCTCCTTGACAATGGTTCAAGAGATATAAATCCATCAATGGCCTCCCTCCAATGGAATGAGAGTTATAAATCCATCAATAGACTCCTGATAATGGGCTGAAATCTAAAAATCCATAATAAATCATCACTTCACACAACATGTGCATCACCCAAAATGAAAATAATATTAAACGGTAACATCACATATCCAAAAAACATTCTCATATCCCTAAAAACAAATAATTATTTCCAAAAAAAAAATTTCTCAATGCACCGGTTCAATATCCATCATAGATTATGATACATTTTTAATACTCATCTCTAATATAACTGAAATAGTAACTCAATAGGAAAAGAGAACCTATGATACAAATTTGTAATGTCCAGACCTAAAATACACTAATCTGGTCCCCTAATCTGATTATCTATATGGTCTCAAGCATTCCTCCCCTTATGTCAAAGGCTTTCAACAAGTAGTGAGGGACTAGGGTGTGATAGTGGATAGACTATACTCTCCTACCGGAGTAAGAAAATAGTGTTAGTAAATAAGGATCATCCATAACAGTAAAAATTAGAGTGAAAAAAATATATGAACTGATGTAGAAGTACACTTTAATAATAAATGAAATTATGTAAGGGCCTAAATGGCTATGTCATACAAACAATATTAATATCCTACTAAGACGATCGCATGCAAAGAAAACATAAAAAAACTGAATTAAAAGTACATGGATCTCTTAAAAACACTAATATAGAACACATACACAGAATCTATAAAAAAATTGTGTAATTTTACTCAATTGATCTTGGGCCTCATCCCATAATTATTCCTACAACCTAGTGAACATCTTCTCAGGTATCCCAATGCAATTGTGGCCCATGAATGGTGTGAGTACATAACTTAGTAGGATACAACCAACATGGTCCCATACATAGATAAAAACATGTAGTGTTTGTATATGTGAGATAATAATTAGGATAATAGTAATAAATAGAACTGAAATAGTAAATAAAAAAGGCATAAATAAAATAAACCACAACCGATCCTTGGTTTTGTGATCCCGATCGACCATACCGACTTCATTCTAAGCCAGAAGGTCTGTAAAAAAGGTTTCATATCATATATATATAATGGTGTATATATATCCCCATATATATATATATATTAGTAAGGTAATAAATTCCAAAAATAAAATCGAGCACATTTGATCTTTGGGTTTGTATTCTCGATCGACAAATAACAACTTCAGGTACTACCAAAAAAGTGTCTAAGAAAACTAGGTCACCAAGGGGGATATATTTCCTAGACCTGGTATCACTCATATTCACCTCCAATAACTATAACAAAGGACATAGTGTATCAAAAAACAATCTGGTAAATATGGAGCTGCATCAACTACAGTCTACAAAATATGTATCAAGTATTAGACCTATGGGCTCCAGGACCCCAGGACATTGAATAATGAATCCTATTTGATTCTAGGGATAAAAAAAATAGAAAATTCATTATAATATAGACCTACTAGGGCTGTGATCTAGAGAAATTGATCAGGGAATCCTCTTCTAGTCCACAGAGCACATCTATAGAAAACTCGCTAAAATATAGACCTAATAGGGCCATGGCCTTGGGCTATTTACCAAGGTTTCCTCTTATAGTCCATAGAGTGAATCCATATAAAACATGTTATAATATATACCTATTATGTCCAATAACTAAGGCCATTTACCAAGTAATCCTCTTTGAGTCCATGGAGCACATCGGTAGCAAACTCAGTAAATGATGCCATATCAGAAGGCATTTTCAGTGCAATACCACAATTACCACTATCAGTGCCATAAAATGATATAAATAATCGAACATGGATCAAATATGTATTCTAGGAAGTATTATTGGGCATCCTAAGAATATTAAAATCAAATAAAAGGTTCAAAATATGGATCCTAAGAAGTAACTTTGGTCATCCCAATAATATAATAATCAAATAAAAGTCTCAAAAGTTGCATCTTAGGAAGTAAGTCTTGGAAACCTTAAAATATAATATAGCACATCAGGATCATCAACCAAAAACTAGGAAACCCATATGATCACCATAGATGCATCAATAGTAACTAATTGATTGCATAAATAAAAGAGCGGGGGTAGATGAACGCCTAATGAAACACTACTACCACAACATCATTGTCTTAAATGTTCAATGTCGGTTCTATGTGCCACATATTAATATCTCATCCAAACCCATTATGTACTAGCTTAGGTCTAATCAATCATTGGGGAACCCATTAGGTCCCATATGTTAGTGCTCATGAGAGGAATTCAACCCAAGACCCTCTGGATTCACATATAAATGGAGGTATCCCTCTTGGGACCCCTAAGTCAAAACACAATTAATGGAATACCTATTGGGATTCTATAAAGGGTAATAAAAGGGATCATTCTACATGGTACCCTATAGGTCAGATCATATGGGGAGGAATCACATATGGTATCCTTATCCTTAGTGATAATTCTATGTATGAAACTAGTTGTAGGGGTTGTTAGTAACCCCTAGCATTCACCCATTTAATTAACAAATTAAAATTTTCATTGGAATAAAAATATATAGGTGGGGAATACCTCATGGGGAATCCTAAGTATACTCATACTGTATAAACATTCATAAATACTTAAGGTAATGTGAGAAGGAGATCTTACCTTTATGAAGATTTAACAATTTATAACCAACTATCGGTAGCTCCGTCAAAGATCTCCACTATCCAAGCCAAGTTGTATCACCGTAAAAGATCATACCTAATAGTGGATAGCTCAATTATATCCCAAAACATCAATTATAACATTGATTAATTAATTACATGACAAAATCTAAAAATTCATAACATGCTATAACTCACCGAGCACTCCTCACTCGATGTAAATTCAATAAACCATGTTCAGTCCATAAAGTATTATGGACACCATTCCTAGGAAAAACCCTAACCAACCATGTCAAAAAAAAAAAAATTTATTTGTGGCTTAAATATTTATAAAATCACTGTGATGACTAACCTCAATGAAACAGTATGCTACGAGGTGCATATGGCCTCCCAGGTGATCTTATTCCTAGGCAGAGAAAAATTCTTGTCATTAGTATCCAATTACACCATGATCTGGTGGAATCAAAATTGAAAACCCTAATTATGGAAACCAATAATAGATAACTAAGAGAGGATGAGGCCTATGAATCTTACTAGATGATAAATCATACATTAAAACTCCATGAAATACCAATAAAACACCCCGCTGATGTGGTTTTAAGAGTGCTAGGTGACTAAGGAGACACCTCGGTCATGCGAGGGAGAAAGGGGGAGGAAATTGGGGATTCCTTCACCAGATAAAAAGTTCATTTCCCCTTTTAGGTGATCTAAATGGTTTGTACACATGTTTGGACAAACTGAGTGCTAACCGTGCACCTCTACTATTCGAGGTGAAATCCACATCACATGGTTGTAGTGCACAATTATTCAAACCATGAGTCATGTATGGAAAAAATAAATAACCCCAACATGGTTCACTTTAACCAACCACATGGTTTCTCAAAACATGTGCCTATACAAAATGGCCCACATAGTTAGGTCTCCCAATTATCACTAACTATGTTCCATGACCTGCACCATTCCAAAACTTTAGTTTTGGCCCCTCAACCCCTAGGAAACTCCCAAAAACATTGAGATACAAACGAAGCCTTGTTAATAATTTAAAAAAATTATTTAGAGGCATTAAAACCTTTAAATTACCATTCCAAATCTCAAATTAAGATTTTACCCATCTAGTAACATAAAATTAAAAATCCTTTAGAAATTTCCAACTCAAAAAACTTGGAATCTTACAAACTTATAATAATTAAAAAATATACTCTAGGTAAATCTTGAAAAGTGATTTATTAGTAAAGGCGCATCACCTTAGAGAATACTAGTTATTTTTGTTATGAAGAAATATGTATCAATCTGACTCTATATTTATTATTGAGAACTTCATAGGATTACCATCAAGAATAAGTATCATCTACCCTGTATTGATGATTTTTTTGATCAATTAATAGGACCTCAATAATATTAAAATATTAATACTTAATCTAGGTACTATCATTTGAGGGGGAAAAGTGGATACATACCTATGAAATCCTTTTATATGGTAGATAGGTAATATGTATTTATAGTGATTCCATTTGGTCTTAAAATTCTAGTTCTATCTTCATGGATTTAATTAAAAGTGTATTTAGATATAACCATGATCAATTTGTGTTAGTCTTTTTACATGATATTATTATATAATAAAATATTAAGTAATAGAATAAAGATCAATTGATAATTTTACTAAAGATGCTAAGAAAGGACAATTTGTATGAAAAATTTAGAAAGTGTGAATTTTGGATTAAAAAATTCTCATTTTGGGTTATATAATCTCATGTTAGGGTATTTTGATGGATCCTTAAACGAAAAAATTTGTTTAGAAATGTCCCATACCAACCATGGTTATTGAGATCTATAGTTTTTGTTGGTTTGGTTGTATATTATTGACACTTTATAGATAATTTCTCATATATTTTTTATCCACTTTCCAGGTTAACTCAAAAGGTACCCAAGTTACTTTGAAAAGTGAATATGAGGAAAATTTCAAGGAGCTAAATAGAAGGTTAGTTAGTGAACCTGTACTTAAATTAACCTAAAATGGATAAGGGTCTGTAGTCTATAGTTTTTTATCTAACAAGGGACCCGGATGCATTCTCATGTAGAATGATATGGTTATAGATTACTCCTTATGAAAATTAATGGTTTATAAGAAAAAATACCCAACTCCTGATTTCAAGTTAGATATAGTAATTTTTGAATTAAAGATATAGAGGCATTATCTTTATGGATAAAGTTGTGATATATATATTTATCATTTGATTTTAGATAATATATTCACTCAAAAATAGAAGAATATGTTCCAAATAAGATGGTTGGAATTGATTAATGATTATAATTTCTCAACACATTATCACCCAAGGAAAGCGAACACATTAGGTGATTCTTTGAGACAAAAGTATCAGGATATCTTATCTATGATGAGGATAAAAAATATGAAATATTTCTAGATTTTTAAATGATGGATCTGGATATATTGAAGGAAGGGGATAAATATTATCTTACTAAAATTAATGTTCAACCATCTATCCATGTAAGGATTAAAGAGGTAGACAAGGAAGATGTAGTGCTGAAAAAGAAGGAGAGAAATGTCCCTAAGTTCAACCTTTATTGTGATGGAATTATAAGGCTTAAGAACTATGTTTTTTTCCCTTCAATAACAAATTAAAAGGAGTTGTTGGATAAATCTCATAGTTTGTCATTCTATATTCGTCATAGAAGAATAAATATTTATAGAGACTTGATAGAGTATTTCTGGTGATACAACATTTAAAGGATATTGTAGAACATGTATCTCTGTTCTTAGTATGTTAGCAAGTTAATTCACAATAGAAAAAATATTAGGGGATGTTACAACCATAAACTATACCAGAATAAAAGTTTAAAAATATCACCATGTATTTTGTCTCAGGACTCTAAAAAACAACAAAAATCTACAATGCTCTTTTGGTTGTAGTTAACCTCCTTAAAAAGTTAGTAAAATTCATTACTATATGATACAAATTCTCAATTAATCATATTTCCATAATATATATTAAATAATTGGTAATATTTCAAGGAGTACCACATTTTATTATATATAATCAAGATTTGGGGTTTACTATGAAGTTATGTTGAAGTGTTTAGTAGGCTCTGGATATTGAGTTAAGTTTTAACATTTTTTATCATCATTAGAAATATGTTCAGTCTAATAGAACCATTAAAACCCTAAAGGATATGTTGAGAACTTGTTTTCTTGAATTAAAAGGTGGTTGGGATTAACACCTTCTTCAAGTCAAGTATTCATACAACAAAATTTTTCACTCGAGCATTCATATGGATCCTTATGAGGATCTATATGGGAAGAAGTATAGAACTCTAATGTTATGGAATAAAATTAAAGAAAGAAATATATTATGACTTGATCCAGTTGAATAAATGGTATAAAAGGTTATATAAAATTAGCAACACATTAGGTAGAAACAAATTCAATATAAGAGTTAGGTTTATAATCATTGGTGAGATATAGAGTTTGATATTGGTGATAAGAAGTTTATGTGAATTTATCCATTAAAGAACATAATGAGACTTGGGAACAATGGAAATTTAATCCCTCAGTATATTTAAACCTTCAATATTTCTGATCGAGTCAAGATGGTAGCTTAGCATTTGGAGCTTCCATCAAACATATCTCGAGTTCATGATATGTTACATGTGTCTCTCTTGTTGAAGTACAGAACTAAACCTTCACTTATAATGAACTCAGAGGTCATACCACTAGATTATTATATATTCTATAATGGAAAAACTATTATAGATTTTGGATATTATAGGTAAAGTGATATGAAAAAAATACCACTCACCTAGTCAAGGTTTTGTGGGGAAGTGACCAATTTGAGGAAGCCACATTGGAACCTTAGGATATTATGAGGCAGAAGTATCCATAGTTGTTTGTATCAGAGTGAAGGAATTTCAAGGGTGATTTTTGAAGGGGGTTATAATATAACTCCATAATATTTTATGAATAATTTTTTCAAGTAATTTTATTTTCTTCAACAACTTTTTTGGAATGAAACACCATGTTTAAAAGGGCCACCATATATTATTAAAATATTATTATTTAATGTGACATGTATTAACTAGCTTCTAGATTGGTGGGTATAAATAGGAAAAAAATAAATTATGTAAAAATATGTTTTAAATATTTATGTAATTAATTCTTTGGATATTAATTAATTAGAAATGAAATAAAAACTAATTAAAAATAAAGAAGATTTTTTTTGAAGAGCTGTTTTTATTCGTGTAATATGTGTTTATATTAATATTTTAAATTAATCAATATTATAGAATAATTTTATTAAAATTTATATATTATATATTCAATACATGTTTTTAACTATCATCAAATATCTTTATAGGTGTGAGATAGTAATAAATCTAGTGTTATTCTTAAAAATGTATTTTTTTTTCTAAACAACAGTATCGTCACATTATTTTTACTTATTTTAAAATTTGTTTATGAAAATTTTAGATTTTTTTTTTGAAAAAATTTAATTAAATTTTGAAATCAAAATTTTAAAATTATCTTATATTGTTTTCTTATAATTTTTTGAAAATATTAATTTTTCTGTGAACAGTGAAAAATATCGATTGTTATTAAAATTATCTTTTCATTTAAAGAGTTTAAAAATTTTAGTTTATTTTAAAATGATTTTTAAAGTAAAATAAGTAAACTTATGTTATTATTAATACAATTTAGATAATTTTAATTAATTTTATGTTTAATTATGATATTGTTTTACTTACGAAAACTTTTTCTTTGGAAAACCTCTTTTTGTTGCGTTTGTGAGTTTGATTTTAAATTAAATTATCTATTTTAATGAATTTAATTTTATAATATGGATTAAATATTTTAAATTATAATATTTAATATTATATAATAACATAAAATTAATTTTAGGTCGCAATGAATTGTAAAAATAGTAAAAACAATATGTTACCATGGTTGAGGTTAAAACATGTTTACTGGGGGGTTAAATTAAAACATTAAGGGTTAAAATGACATAATTGTTTTTAAAACACCATTTTTGGATTTATTTAGACCTTAAACATTTCAAATATTAATAGGAACCATTTTGGATCCATTTTTCTATGAAATTGACTTGGAATTATTTTAAAACATTGAAGAACTACAAGTGTGCCGCCCACATCACTTATAAATGGTCACTCAATATCTTCTCCTCTATACACTTAAAGAGCCTTTTGGTTCATCAAATACCTACCCAAATACCTTCCTTAAATAAATCCATATAACCTATAGTATTTTATTTTATTATAAAAATAACCTAGGTAGGATTTAGGTATAAACATAAAGAGATTTTCTGAAGAATAGGTATAATTCTTAACCTCGCGTTTTCATTTTAATTCTTGTTCTACCTCCTTAAAGTATTAAACTATGATGAAATAATATAAAAAATATCTTCCATATACTAGGGTGTTATTATTTTTATTTCATAACCTATACCTATCTCCTCTTTCATCAAATGGGAAATAGAACTGTCAATTGTGTGTATAGTGGACTACCGTCTCGTGATCCGATGTAATTAGTTTTCCATCACTGCCTATCAAGACTGTATATAATGATATATTTAATGTATATATATATATATGATATTTATGAAAAAATTATAATTTTTTAATTATAATATCACATATAACTTCTTAAATTCCAATCCATTGGAAAATGATAATGTCGCTTGTGCGTATGTGTGGACTACCACCTCCACGAAGCAATTTGATTCATTTTTTATTTCTGTTTTACAGGGATTCTAATAATGATAGATTTTTTAAATAAATATGATATATATGATATAATAATTATTATTAAAATGTGATTTATTATTTAAATTTATTTTTTTCATCCGTTAAAAAATGAAAACCAAAATCTTGCGTACACACGGCATATCGTCTCAATGAACGGTGTAATTCATTTTTCAAAATAAAACTTTTATGGGTGAATATAAATATTTATATAATGAATTTATATGATATTTATATTATGATTAATTTTCTGGATATTATGTAATTATGATAAAATTACAATTAAAAAACTACCAAACCAAAACAGACATGAAAAATGAAGCAATTATCACCCAAAATAGTGTTTTTAATAATGCATTGTAAATAAACTGGTGATAAAAGGTTATAAGTAAATCATATATGGTATGTTATATATGATTATCATTATGTAATGGATATATAATTGACCTATATTTATTATACTTTAGTCTCCAACTTGTACGAATAAATTTAATACTTTTTGTAAGGGATTTATGTTAAAATCTCATTGTTTATTTGGATTTTTTTTATTATTTTGATGATGAAATTTATTACTATATGTCTCGAAAATCTCATTAATTTTCTCATAATATGGTTATTTCTAGAGAATACATTTTTTTCCTTTCATTTCCCTCTCATTAAGAACTAAAGATACTAAAAATTTGGTTTTAGAAAATCAACTTTATTTCCCTCTTAAATCAAAAATCCATTCTCTTCCATGTATGTGTTTTATAAAAATGTTTTCCAATTTTTTTTACTATAATACCGTTATTTTTTAAATTCATTTTTACTAATGTTTTAATTTTTACGAAATTATTTAAAATGAATCTTCTTATCATTTTCTAAATGATTTACTTTTGACTTTTTATTGAAAATGTGAACGGAAACTTTATCTTAATGTATAAAACATGAAAAAAAAATTATTTCCTTCATGACCTCTATATTATTTGAACCTCAGTTTATAATTTTACAATTTTATTTTCAAATAAAAATGATGTTCACCTTGGTGTGATATTATTTGTTCTAAAATTTTGATTTTAAAAGTGTAAAGGTGATTTTCCTTAAAAATATTTTATTAATATTTTAATAGAATTTATATTCATAAATGAAAAAACCCATGAAATTTAATTTTTACCTATTGGGGATATGATCCAAGGCTAACATCCTTATTATTTATCTATATAGTGTATTTATATTACTACAACGTGTTTATGAAACCCATTAATTTTCAATGGGTTATTCCATGATAAAATGTTTAGGAAATCCATTTATTTTTCATGGATTATGATATGATGAATGTTTTTTGATATTATAGAACACATATATATTATTTTAATTATGCGATGAGTGTTATCAATATTATATAGCACTCCAATGCATTGATTAAATCTTTATATCTAATGAGATAATTAAGGGATGAAAGTTGATGTGCTTGATCCACAATGAGATGCTAGTGGTGATTCCTAATCTACTATGATATGGGAAGCTGATAGGGATAACTAATCCACTATGATTTGACAGTCTCAATATTTTACCTTAATATATGAAATTGTTTTTATACTTATGATGGTTCCACACTTTTATGTAATGAACATATAGTTTGTGATAAATTTTTAGTGTTTTCCCACTCTTATGATTCATATATCTTAAAATGATAAATATTTATGCCATGAATCATATTTGTAATATTTATATATTTGGTATAAAAAAATCTAATTTATGGTCATGATCTCATAACCTTATTCTTTTCTTATTCTTTCTTATGATATTTGATTGATATCTTCCATGTTAACCATTACTAAGAATCTAAGCTCGCCATTTCTTATGTTTCCTTTCCCTAGGTTATAAAGAAATGTTTTAAGTAGGGTATGTAAATAAAGAGTACTAAATGGGGAGATATGTGTGGGATATATTGAATATCATTCATGAAATTAAAGATTGTGAATATAGTCTATAGATACAACAAACCATTATAGCCCTTGGGCATGTATTTGTGAAATGTATTGAGTATTCATATAAAAAGTTGGAATATTTACGTATCAAAAGCCAATATTTATATATTACCTATTATTTAGTGATTTTTGAATTTAATTTATATAACCTAGAATCCTTAAGTATGGGGTTAAAGGTGAAGAATTGCATTCTTCTACTGTATGATCTATATAGTATATTAATTCATGTATTTGATATGAATATGACGAGTGGTTATGGAAGTATATAGCCCTAAAATTCATTAGGAAAATTTTTTATCTCATGAGTTTCCATGTATGTTGATCTTCAGGTTATCCTAATCACACTATGTTATGAAATCTTTGTAGTTATCCTTGAATTATGCTTATTATGTCATGTTTTTTGTTGTTTCCAAATTCCTAAGTTTCCTTGATGTTATTATATTATATCATTCCTCGATGATCATATTTGAAATCATCAAATCTTTTATTTAACTTTGATCTAAATATTGACTCGAAATTATTAATTTTATCATGTTATTCATTGATTGTTCCCTTACTGGGATTTAGGGTCATCCTTTTCTTAAATACATCCCCAGGTTATCCTATGCAGTATAAAAATATTGATAGAATATAAGGGAATAATTTGGAGTTTTTAAATATATTCTTGTGTAACCATGTTTAATATTAATGTGTATGTGACTAATTTCCCAAATACACTATGAATCATAATCTTTTGGGATTTTATTACGTGTATCTTTATATAATAAATCATGAATTAAGGTGTATTAAAGGTATGGGTTATCATAGTTGGTATCAGAGAAAATTAAATTTATTTTTGGAGATTAGGATTTGAAAACCTCATTCAATCCTTAGGTATAAGACTAAAAATAGATAAATATCCGCAAATTATTGTAAAGTATAGAGTAAGTGGTTTCCAAGAAATAAAATCTTTGCCCGGATACCATAAGTGGACATGGATCTGGCACAATTGTACCTAGGGATAATAACCCAGAAAAAGATGCATTGGGATTTAAATTTATTAACACCGAGTGCATTAAAAATAAGCCTTACTACACACCTGATGTAAAACTCCCTATGAATATGCTTTGGTAAATTCACAATCTCTATAATAACCATTATAATGGAAACAAAATTCCTATGAAATTTAATGTTAGGAAATAGACCATGGATTAATTATATTGAAACCAATAAAATCATATGTCAAGGAATATATTTAATTTATGTGTTATCTATTCAATGTTCATAGTTTCCCCTTTATATTTTTAATAGTTTTTAAATTCTCTTCCTTATGTCTATTTTGGATAAAGTAAATGATTAGAACCAAAATCAGATAGTGAAAGATAGTCTTATCACCCATTAATGAACATAAAATGTTCTGTGGGACTATGGTTCTATGAATTATTTCATATAAATCAAGTTTAGAATAATTATTTAAACACCACCTCAAAACATGCAAGTGGTGCAATTTGTAAAAATGAAAATTGGGGAAGTTATCACAACCTAAGAATATAAATTCACCCATATATATATTTTTAGGATTAATTTCCCATAAAACTTTGTCATAATCCATTTAGTATAATTTTATGCAATTATAGAAATGGGTTGGGTTTCCTTATAAAGAGCCAACATAAATTTAAAATAGAATGAAATTACCCTTCACATTGAAAATCACACTCAAATTATATAAAAGTGAAAGGAAAAGGATGAATCTACTTTCTTATCATCATTATATCAAGTATGGATATTATTTACTTATGAGTAATAATATATAGCTTGAATGATTTAGAATAAGTAAAAGATCATCCTTGATTATAATATCATTATAAGTGAATATACTTATGTGTTTCCTGATGAATTTAATGGTCTTCCTCCAAGAAAAATGGTTTATTTATCAATCTAGATGATACCCAGATCTTGGACAATGTACATGACTCTACATAGAATGAAGACTATTGAACTACAAGAGATAGAGAAGCAACTACAAGAGAATCTAGATAAATGGTTTATTTGATAAAGTGATTCATCATAGGGTGTATCGGTCCTCTTCATTAATAATATGTATGGGTAAATACGCCTCTACATTATCTATCATGAGCTCAACAAGACCATAATAAAAAATTCTCATCTGCCATGGATTGATGACTTGTTCGATTAGCTAATTGGAGCTTGGAACTTCTCTATGGTGACTATTTAGTTGGTATATTATCATGTAAATTTGAAGGAGGGTATTCCCAATACTATTTTTCATACAAGTTATAAGCACTATGATTTCAAAGTGGTACCATTCAGACTCACTAATGCTCTGATAATCATCATGGATATAATTAATATAGCCTTTATAAATTTTATTGATAATTTTTTGGTAGTATTTATAGAGGATATTCTTATTTACTTAAAAAGGAAGGAGGTAAATGGTGAGTATTTAAACACTATATTTAAGAACTTATGAAAGGAAATTTTTTACAGAAAGTATAATAAATTTGTGTTTTTGATGGAGTAAGTAACATTATTAGGGAAAGTTATCACTAAAAAATGGATATTTGTGGATCCATCAAAAATAGAGGTAATTAAAGGATATACCAAAACAATATAGGTGATGGAGATCTATACTTTCCTTAGATTATCTAGGTACTATCATATATTTTTGAGAAAATTATCATGATTATGAATCCAAATAACCAACACTACAGGAAAACGACACATTTGCGATGGGCGATTTGTGACAGGATCCCATCGCAAAAGACCTTTTGCGACGGAGCTCCATCGCAAATCGCCCGTTGCCGAAAACGGCGTCGCAAATAGGTGTTTTTGCAGCGGTCCCGTCACAAAAATAGTATTTGCAATGGTATTTTTCCCCTGTCGCAAATTGGTTTTCGTTTATATATAAAAAAGGTATTTGCGACAGGTCGTCGCAGATATATTAGTTGCGGCGGGTTTCTGACCCGTCGTAATTGGGAAATTTAAATAATATTTGCGACGTAGGTATATGTGACGGACCGTCGCAGAAGAATTTTTTACGATGGGTATTCTTCCCGTCGCAAATGGGACAGTAAAAAAAGTTTATACGACGAGGCACCCCGTCACAAATACTCTCGTCGCAAATACTAAATAAAATAAAATAAATAAAATAATTAATACAAATCGTATAATATTATATAAAAATAATAATAATATTAATAATATAAAAAAATTCTATTATTATAATATAAATAAAAAATATATAAAATATAATTAATAAATATTAATATAAAATAATAATAATATGAATATAAATAATATAATATTATATAATAATACTAATATTAATAATATAAAAAATTAATATAATATTATTATTATTAAATTATGTATATAATAATAATAATAATATTAATAATATAAAGAAATTATATTATTATAATATTAATAATAAAAAATATATATAATATATTTAAGAAATATTAATATCAAAAAATAATAATAATATGAATATAAATAATATTATATTATATAATAATAATACTAATATTAATAATATAATAATATTATTATTAAAATAAATATACATATTTATGAAAAAATAATATTAATATTATTAATATTAATAAAATTATAAAATTATAAACTTCTCTATATTAACAATAAATATAAAATATTAAAAGTAATATTACTAAAATAAACAGACATTAAAAATAATACTAATAAGTAATAAAATATTAGAAAAATAAAAAGTCACAGAAGTAGTTTTTACCATGGGTATTCTTCCCGTCGCAAATAGGACAGTAAAAAAAGCTTTTACGACGGGGCACCCCGTCGCAAATACTTCCGTTGCAAATACTAAAAAAATAAAAAATAATAAAATAATTAATGCAAATTGTATAATATTATATAAAAATAATAATAATATTAATAATATAAAAAAAATCTATTATTATAATATAAATAAAAAATATATAAAATATAATTAATAAATATTAAAATAAAATAATAATAATATGAATATAAATAATATTATATTATATAATAATACTAATATTAATAATATAAAAAATTAATATAATATTATTATTATTAACTTATGTATATAATAATAATATTAATATTAATAATATAAAGAAATTATATTATTATAATATTAATAATAAAAAATATATATAATATAATTATGAAATATTAATATCAAAAAATAATAATAATATGAATATAAATAATATAATATTATATAATAATAATACTAATATTAATAATATAATTTTATTATTATTAAAATAAACATACATATTTATGAAAAAATAATATTAATATTATTAATATTAATAAAATTATAAAATTATAAACTTCTCAATATTAACAATAAATATAAAATATTAAATGTAATATTACTAAAATAAACAGACATTAAAAATAAAACTGATAATTAATAAAATATTAAAAAAATAAAAACAAATTAAATCATGCAATATTCGTACCAATATGAAAGATGAATTATAAATAGTTAATATGACAATAAACTACGAACTTAAATGTTTATTACATGTAAAAAGATCACTGGGGGTGGATAATCTGGAGGACCTGGAGGAGGTGGTGGAAGAAACTCTATCCCTAAACTATGAGTCAGACGACGCATATACTCCATCTGATCCTGATGTTGCTCCTTATATCGATGCCTCTCCTCATCCTGTTGTTGACACATCTGCTCCTGCCATCGACGCATCTCCTCATCGTGTTGCCGATGCATCTGCTCCTGCCCCTGACGCAAATCCTCTATAAGCTGACTTTGAGCATGCAGTTGCTCCTGATACTGTGAGGAAGAAGATGATGTCTCTACATGATCTCCTCTCGAGTCGGACGCTGACATCGTAGCAGTACCATAATAAGCTACAAGAGTCAAATGAGAGTTGATACCAACTACTCGGCCCTTTTCGAAGCCATACTGGTTCGCCTGCATCCATGCCGTCTCATCAAAATGGTGGGCACTAGTCTGATCACTCGTCTCGTCTTGACTCTCAGCCTGTGTCTGAGAGGTCGCGGCCTCATATTACTCCTTAAGTTTCAATTAGAAATTAAAATAATGAAAATATTATATGCATTTAATTTTCAAACTGAAAAGAAAATAATATTGACCACAATCTGACACTGGTGGTCACCTCTAATTTCTCCAGTAGCCGGATCAGTGTACATCCTCCGATAAACGTCGTACGTCGTAATACCGGGCTGCTCGTCTTCCTATATGAATATAAAATAAACTGTTTATATTTAAAGTTGTATAAAATATTAAAAAATAAGTACTTACCAGATGCTCTCTATGCGCACTAAATGTACGACTACCGGCTCGATGCATCACTTCTTGTCTCCCCCAATTCTGTCGACCCAATGCAGATCTCCTCTGAAACCCACCACCCAACCAGTGTGTATATAATCCATCCCAAACGTGAGATGAAATGTACTCTGGTCGGTGGGCTCTACAGGACTCATCAAATTCTATCACTCCAGCTTTCTTCACTACCGTCTTTCTCATATTATACAAAAACTGACGGAAACGTTCACGCATAGACACCACCCATGCCGCATGGATAGTGGCATGCATGATCTCATCGATGGGATACCATAAACCCTAATATAAAGTTATTAATGAATTAAATTTCAAAATAAATAATATTTAATTACATACCAGCCAATGATTGAACATAGTGACCTGCACATCAGCGGGAATCTGATCCCATGTGAGCCAGGGCTGAGAAAAATAATTGCGCAAGATAGCGCTCCCCTGTCCAATAGCTATATGCGTAAAACTATGGAAAAGAACAAATAATCAAACAATTAAAATATAAATAAATTATAATGAAAGATAACTAAAATACACAAGTTACCATACCACTTCATGTGCGCATCGAATCCAAGAGGTGGACGTCGCTCCGGGATAGGATCTGGAATCATCAGTTTAGAAAGACCATACCCCCTCCAAGTGCTCCCTGTAGTGCCAATAGCCTGAGGTTCAGATGACTCAAGAACCTCGTCATCCATAGGTAGATCAGCCTCCAGCAACTGATGATACATTTCTGAGTCCATCTGAAACATGAAATGATTGTTATTAGCAAACAGTTGAAAATAACTATTATGTATAGATATATATTTGTTATGATTCTAACCAGAATTTTACGGTGTCAATGTTCATCTTCATCATCATCTTCATAGTTTTTAATGTCAATGTCAATGTCTTCATCTTCCTCATCAACATCATCAATTTCCATATTAATTTCACTTTCATCATCTCTTGTCATTTCTAATTCAGTTGTAACATCATTGACAACATCGTCACCATAGACCCTTAACTATGCGGTTTCATCCTCGATATTCATGTCTCTTTGTGAAAAAAGATGTGTTTTGAGGAGTGTCCTGAAAAATTTCATTTCCTTGCACTTTAGTGGAACCACATTCAGTTTGAGTAAACTAATTTTCTCGAGATTTAACTTTTATTAGACTCCACCAATCATCCAACTCTTTTGATATAGCACAGTATTTTGTATAATAAATTTGATGTGCCTGATGAGCCAATAAAAATGGTTCATTTACTGAAAGAAGACTTTTATGTTTAATATCAACAATTCCATGAGTTGGATGAATACGCAATCCTCTCTCAGTATCCATCCATTGACATTTAAACATTGTTACATAATTCTGTCCCAAATAACATAGTTCAATAATTTCTTCAAGCATGCCGTAAAAGTCAACTTCAATATATCTATGATGTCATCCCTTCAAAAAAACACTACTATTCATTGTTTTCTTTGATTCCCCATATGCACGTGGAAGAAATCTGTGATGACAGTCAAAATAGCAAGGTTTTTTTCAATTCACGAGCATAAATGCTTTGTTGTCTCCCATACAGTAAGGACATGATTTTGGACCATGTGTACTCCATCCATATAACATGTCATATGTCAGGAAGTCACTAATTATCCACATCTAAGCAACTTTCATTGCAAAGTTCTGTTTCGCATCAGCATCATATGTACCAACACCATGACTCCACAATAAATTTAACTCATCAATCAATGGCTTCAAATAAACATCAATATTCTTTTTTCGATGTCCTGGGATTAATAATGTCAAAAAGATATAAGGCTCCTTCATCAACATCCATGGAGGTAAATTGTACGGAGTTATAAAGACAGGCCAACAGGAATCTAGCTTTTACCAATCGCACGTTCTGGGATTCTAAAGAAAAAGATGGATGCACTTGATCAAAATGTTTCCATAAATCACCACCATATGGATGAATCTAGCTTTTACCATTTGAAATATTGGTTTTGTGCCATGACATCATTGTCGCTGTGTTGTGAGACATAAATAACCACTGCAACTTGGGTGTAAGCGGGAAATATCTCAACTATTTTACAGGAATCAATCCAGACTTCCCTAATTGAGCTTCTTTATACCTCGATTGTCCACATGTGGGACAACTATCCAATGACTCATTTTCACCAGAAAATAAGATGCAATTGTTTGAACATGCATGGATCTTCTGATAACTAAGGCCTAGATTATGAACCAGTATCTTGCTCTCATAATAATTAGCAGGAACCACATTTCCTTCAGGTAACAGTACTTTAACCAAAGAAAATATCTGATCAAAACTGTTATTTAACATTCCATTATCCGATTTAATATCCATAAATTTTGCAGTTTCTTCTAATTTTCTTATCTTGCAACCAAGATATAATGCATCCTCAGCAGACCTAAACAACTCAGCAAATTCAGATGGTGCCAACTCGGGAGGTAAATCAACATCATCCTCGATTTCAGTTTGTTGAATGGATGACCGTGCAACATCATGTACTAAATTCTGAAACCGTGATGGATCCGGAATCAAATTTTCAGTATCTTCTCTGGAACTGTGTTCACCGTGTTGATACCAAAAAATATAATCTGATTGAAAACCATAACGCAAGAGATGTTTCCCAACAATATCAAATGTCTCAAACGTTCTCAGAGCACATTTTTTACAAGGACACTTAATTGTCCCTTCTGAAACAAATTCCGGGTTTGATGATGCAAATGATAAGAAAGCTTCAACACCATCAACAGATACAGGATTCAAACTAGAACCATTTGGATTTATGCGCTGATTTATCCAAGCGTGATCATCTAATAATGATTGATGTTAATTTACTTGTTCCATATTCATATATATGTTTCTAAAAATTTTAAAACCATTACTGTTGTTAAATAATTTGATATAAGAAAAACAATATCCTAAAAAGAGAAGATATATAATTACAGTTATTTCTTAGTAATTACCAATAATTATAGGCGACACAGTTAGTTTGTAATCATCCCCACTAATTATTATTAATTTAGAAATACTTAGAAATACATGACAAAATGAAATATAATTGAATAATGAAATAAAATTTTGTAATCATTATTGTGGAGATTATATTATTAATTATTCTTATTTGTTTCCAGCGGATTGGCGGCAACTCTTTTTCCTAACGACTCATCTCCTTACAAGGAGATGAGTCGTCAGGGAAAAGAGCCTCTTTGTCTGATAGCTCATCTCTTTTTAACTTTCTCCCGACTGAAATCAGTATGAAAAACTTGCTCTGACATACGTTAGAGCATATTTTTCATACTGATTTCAGTGGGAGAAAGTAGCAAAGATATGAGACATCGAAAAAAAGGTAGCTACCAATCCACTGGAAATTGTTCCAATTTATAACCATGTACTCGAATTTATTTGGTTTTTGATTAATTATTACTAATTATTACTAATTATTATAAATCTCAATATTTCCAACATATTTTTCTATATTCTTAACATGTTCAAATCTTAAAGGGTCGTCAATTTTCTAGTCATTCCCAATAAAAATTTTGCATCATCCATGTCCAATATAAACTCTATAATTGTCCTTATATGGTTGATGACCTCGAAAGTAGTGTTGCAATAGGACAGCACAAGTAATGTCGTTCTCGTCTTTAAGAATCATTTCAGATGACTCTTTACATAGATCATTCTTCCTTGAAAATTGAAGAGAACTTCAGTATCTTTCCCTTAATTTTTGAAGAAATAATGGTCTATGTAAAAAGCCAAGTGATATGATTCTTATAGATAAGAAAGACATGACTTGGGTTGTCCTATTGCAACGCTACTTGCGAGGTGATCAACCAAGCAAGAACAATTATATATTTTACATTGGACACGGTTGACGCAAACTTTTTATTAGACATGACAAGAAAATTGGCGACCCTTTAAGATTTGAATGCGTTAAGAATAGAGCAAAACTTGTTGAAAATATTGATAATTGTAATATTTTATAATTTTTTTATAATTTTAATAATATTAATATTTTTTTATCAATATTAAACATATAATAATAAAATAACTATTTATTAGTGTTATTTAATTATTAATATTAGAGTAATATAATATTTTATATTATGTTACTGTTTATGTTACTATTTATGTTACTAATTATATTACTAATTATGTTACTAATTAGAAATGTGAAGATATGCATATAGGTCGGGTGGTTAATCAATCATTGAATAGAAAAAAAAACGTAATTGACCGCTCATCTACCTCAATTTTCATTTCATTTGTGTGTTGAGGTTGACAGGAAACTTCTACCTCCACATGTAATATTTTCTTTTACTGTCAAAATTATAAACCTTCTCACCTCTATTCTGGCGAGGAGGTTGATAATTTTGACAGTAAAAGAAAATATTACATGTAGAGGTAGAAGTTTCCTATCAAGCCTCAACACACAAATGAAAAGAAAATTGAGGTAGATGAGCGGTCAATCACGCTTGCTAATTTTCGTAATTGTTTTTAATTATTTTCTAATTGTTTTTAATTCTTTTTAATTATTTCCTAATTCTTTTTAATTCGTTCCTAATTATTTTTAATTCTTTCCTAATTATTTTTAATTCTTTTCTAATTATTTTTAATTCTTTCCCAATTATTTTTAATTCTTTCCTAATTATTTTTAATTCTTTCCTAATTATTTTAAATTGTTTCCTAATTATTTTAAATTGTTTCTTAATTATTTTTAATTGTTTCCTAATTATTTTAAATTGTTTCTTAATTATTTTAAATTGTTTCCTAATTATTTTAAATTGTTTCCAAATTATTTTAAATTGTTTCCTAATTATTTTAAATTGTTTCCTAATTATTTTAAATTGTTTCATAATTATTTTAAATTGTTTCCTAATTATTTTAAATTTTTTCCTAATTATTTTAAATTGTTTCCAAATTATTTTAAACTGTTTATTTTTAATTTTTTCCCAATTATTTTTAATTGTTTATTTTTAATTGTTTCCCAATTATTTTTAATTGTTTATTTTTAATTGTTTCCTATTTATTTTTAATTGTTTCCTAATTATTTTTAATTGTTTCATAATTATTTTTAATTGTTTTCTAATTATTTTTAATTGTTTCCTAATTATTTTTAATTGTTACCTAATTATTTTTAATTGTTTATTTTTAATTGTTTCCTATTTATTTTTAATTATTTCCTAATTATTTTTAATTGTTTCCTAATTATTATAATTATTTCTTAATTATTATAATTGTTTCCGAATTATTATAATTGTTTCCTAAATATTATAATTGTTTTCTAATTATTATAATTGTTTCCTAATTAAATCTAATTATTTCCTAATTATTTTAATTGTTTACTAATTATTTTAATTGTTTCGTAATTATTTCTAATCAATTAAATCTAATTATTTCCTAATTATTTGATAATTATTTTAATTAAATATAATTAAAACTAATTATTTCTTAATTATTTGATAATTATATAATTATTTCTAATTAAATATAACTATTTCTAATTATTTATAATTAAATATATTTATTTCTAATTATTACCAAAACATCCTCCGGGAGTGTCGAACCAAGAGTATAGCAAGGCCCGTTGTCGTGTACCACGTTACCCCGAGTCAAGCTCGAAACACCTTGTCAGAGTTTTCACTCCTAGGTACATCTATCCTAGAGCCGCCTCTACTTATTCATATCCAGACAAGGATTATTTGGTACCATCACTTAATCTAATTATACTATATATCTACTAAACATTCTATTAAAAAATTTAAAATTAACCATTAAAAATAAAATTAACAATTAAAAATAATTTAAAAAATAATGAAAATATAAATACCTTCGATATTTTGAAGTAATTTGCGCTTTCTAACTTATTCTCTCCTCTTCTCGTAAGAAAAAAATTAAAACGAAAGAAATTTACTTAGAACTGGAAGTTAGAGAGAGAGAGAGGAAGAGAGATCTGAATGTTTTGAAAAAAAACAGGTGGGGTGTATATATAGGATAGATTATTTGCGACGGTCGTATTTGCGACGGTATCCCATCGCAAATACATTCGGCCGCATTAAATACGGGCGGCGGTTAAAATGGTTTTTTGCGACGGGCCCGTCGCAAATAGCTGCTTTCCGACACACCATTAGCGACGGGTGGATATCCCCATCGCAAATTCCTATTTACTGCCACCGGTATTGGCGATGAGCCCCGTCGCAAATACCTTCACCCGCATTAATTACGGGTGGTGGTTAAAACGGTTTTTGCGATGGGCCCATCGCAAATAGCTGTATGCCAACACACCATTAGCGACGGACGGATATCCCCATCGCAAAATCCTATTTACCGCTGCCGGTATTTCCGACGGGAACCATCGCAAATAACACCTGGTGAATATTTTTTTGTGACAGGACAATTTACCTGTCGCAAATAGTATTTACCACTGCCGGATAGTTGCGACGGGTAGAAGGCGACCGTCACAAATAGGCTTCTCGCATTTTGGTGCGAAAACCGCGCCATAGATATTGCGACGGGTCCTGTACTTCTGTCGCAAATAACTGACCATTTGTGACGGGAATATATTCGCGTCGCAAATACGCTTTTCGTCGGAGTTGTTGCAACGGGAATAAATCCCGTCACAAATACCCCATCACAATAAGCAGTTTTTCCCGTAGTGCAAGATAACTCAAATGGTAGTGAATTTTTTATAGATTGATAAATGTGAGGAAATTTTTAAAGAGTTAATGAAGAGGATAATCATAACACCAGTACTCATGTTACCCACTAGTGGGGAATAATTTGTGATGTATAAAGATGTTTCCAAAAAGGTATTGGGTTATGTACACATGAAATATGAAAAAGCGATAGCCTATTCCTCACACTAATTAAAGTTCCTTGAGTAAGACTACCCAACATATGATCTAGAATTGAAATTAGTGATCTTCACATTGAATATTTTATGAAATTATCTCCACGGGGATAAGTATTGCATATATAAAAATTATAAAATCCTCAAGTATATATTCACATAAAAGGATCTCAATATATACCAACAAATTTGGTTAGAGATTATCAAGGATTATGATTGTTCAATACATTACCATCATAGGAAGAAAAATAGAGTGGTAGATGCTCTAAGTAGAAAGGATCTAGAATCCCTATCTATGATGAGGATTACAAGGAATCTAATCTTCTTCAAAATTTAAAGGATTTATATGGGAATAATAAAATTATCTTCATCTTACATTGCTCAAATTACTTATAAAACTTATATTATTTAGAGGATCAAGTAGGCCTAAAAATATGATGTATATCTAAAAATTTTATAGGATATTTTGGAGTTTAACTTTTTTAAAGATGGAGTTATAAGGTTTGGAACACAGATATGTGTCCCTTCAAAACTTGTACTGAAATGGAAAGTTCTGGAAAATGTGCATGACTCATCCTTCCTTATTTGTCTAGGAATAACTAAGATGTATATATATATAAATCAAATATTCTAGTGGAATAACATGAAGAGGGAGTTTGTATAATTTTTACCTCAATGATTAGTATGAAAACAAGTCAAGGATGAATAAAATTAGTCTAAGGTTACTCATTTCCTATACCAAAATGAAAATGGGAAAACATAATCATGGATTTTGTTGTAGGACTCTCGAGTACATATAAACAAAATAAAACCACCTGGGTGGTAGTCGATCACCATACATAGTCAACACATTTCATTTCTATCAGTGAATATTTCTCTATAGACAAATTCACCATGATATATATAAGGGAAGTGGTAATACTACATAGAGTGCTACTATCCATTATATTTGAATAAGATCTGAGGTTTAACTTGAGGATATGGTGATTAATTTAACAAGTGTTGGATATAGACTTGAGTTTCAGTACCAATTATCATCCCCACATGGATGGTCAGTTTAAGAGAACCATTCAAACTCTAGAGTATCTAATGATATCATATTCAATGAATTTCTATTGATATTGGGATAAACACCTTCCCATAGTGGATTTATCATATAACTATAGTTTCCATTATTTAATTCAAATGGAAACTTATAAAACTATATATGGGAATAGGTGTCAGAATCCAACATGTTGGGATAAAGAGAGAGACAGGAAGCTTATAGGAAAAGATATTATCTAAGAGATGGAAGAGATGGTTCAAACTATTCAAATTCATATGGAATCCATACAAAGTATAATGAAAATATATCTAGACAATAATTGATCAGACTTAGAGTTTAAGGTCATATATAATGTGTTTATTCATATATTACCATGGAATAAAGTCACGAGGATTGAGAAGAATTGAAACTCCGTCCAAGATAAATCATACCATTTCATATCTTTGATTTCTTCAGAGGCATGGCCTATAAACTTTCACTCCCACATAACTTAATAAAAGTACAGGATGTGTTTTATCCCTCTTGAGGATGTACATAACAGGCCTCTTAAATGCATTGAATCTAGAGGTGGTATATTTTGAGAATGATATTTCATATGAGGAGTAATCGATGAAGATATTATATCATAGAGAAAATGTTCTATGAAAAAAAGAAAACCCACCTAGTAAAAGTGTCATAGAGAAAACTCATGTTTGACGAAGTAACTTGGGAACTAGAAGAGGCGATGAATCAGAAGTACCCTCATTTGTTTTATTTTATGAAATAAAAATATTGAGGCTGATATTTCTAAAGGGGGGAAGAATATAATGAATAAAAAATTGTTTAAATAAAATTTCATTTCTGAATGAATAAATTTCTTATTAAGTAATATAGTTATAGAACACACATGCACTATTTTTGTTATTTTAGAAAAATTATAAACATATGTATTTGGATTTCAAAGACTATTAATAATCTTAACCATCTATAAAATATCCATGGTATAGTGACTGATAAGACAAGTATGTATTAAGGTTTAGAATAAAGTAAAATTTTCCCATATTGAAAGAGTAATGGCCTTGATTTGTAGGATCATACCCTATGAAGCCTATTTATTAGAGCTTCTAAGGGCGATGACACCACTGAGATTTTACCTTGACAAAACCAAATATAAAATTCAACAACTAAATCATTAATGAAACCATTTATGGGATAATTTCAAGCTTATTGAGATCATAATAAAAACCATCTTCACTGAACATCCTCATGAAGGCCCCACCTTCATACAACTTACCCTTAAGATGTATGCTGGTGTAATAAGGGATTATGGATCTAGACCCTAGTATTATGATTTTTTATTTTAAATTTTAATAAATAATTATTATATTTACCACTTTTCATTATTATAATTTTAAATGGGCTGATGAAATTGGATTTTGATATGAAGAAATAAAAATGTTATTTTTGGAAAATATATGGATTTAATTAAAACAAACATTTTGATAAATTCAAAATTTTATGAATGAATTTTAATTTAATATAATATTATATTTAAATTATATTTATATAAAAATGATCATATGATTTTTTTAAGTCCAGTATAATATTTACACAAGGTATAAAACTATTATTGTCATAAAAATGATATTTCTCAATAAATGAGAATTTTTAATTAAAAGTGTAAATTATCATATTTAGAGAATTTTTTTTATAAAATAAATCTTATTTACTAAATCAACACGTTAAAATTATCCAATGGTGATTTTTTAAAAATTGTTTGAGATAATCAATTTTTTTGGTAAAAATTAAATATAGAAAAACTATTTGGTATGTATTATGACATCATAATATCCCTAAAGTGGTTTAATAAATAGTATAAAGGGAATAAATGACAAAAATATGTTTTCACTTTAAAATAATTTATTTTTAAAGATATTTGATTGATTTTATAAACCTTTAATGAATCCACCAAAACCTTTATTATATTTTAAGGTTTTAAAATCAATTCCTTATAAAGATTACTTGTTTCCACATAACCAAGAGTACTATTTTAAGGAGACCAATTCTCAAAATTATAAAATATTGAAAGAAACTTATATTTTGAAGTAACAATGGGAAAAATAATAGGAATATTTTTGAATTTTTATTATTTTATCATATAGAGTCCAAAACATATGTTTAGAAATTAATAAATAATTACCCACTTTTTCTATAAATACCCACCCATACTCCCTCCCATATTCACTCAAAAAATGTTTAATATGAATTTTCATTTTCTATCCCTCTATAAATCCCAAACAATGTGTTTCGAAGCTCTTAATAAGCTCCTCCCATGCTTTTCAAAGCACCCTATTATGGTAAGGGACTCTCTCATATTCTTTTTATTTCATGTACATTATTTATACTATGAACATTTGATTTCAAATTTCCATGTTGTAATGTGTTTGTATAAATCCCTTTAATATCCTTATGATTATCATGTAATAAGATACCACCTTTCACACTCATTAACTCCTTCCATAAACCCTTATATATAACTATTTTTCTAATGAAATTTTCTTGTGATTTTGCAATCCAAAAATTTATATAGTAAATAAACATACCCATTTACACTCAAGGTTATTAACCTAGTCGTACATATCCTTAGTTGATATGATACTTACATTTATTTAACTGAAACTCCTTAATCATGGTATTTAAATTGATAAAGAGTATTCTTCTGTTGTATGATCTATATAATGCATAAATCTATGTACATGATATGAATGTGATGGGTAGACCAAGAAGTATATATCCATCCAATACATTAAGTATTTTTTTATCTCATGAGAGTCCATGTATGGTGCACATGAGGTTATTATAAGCACATTATGTTATAATTTATTCGTGGTTATCCTTAAATTTTCATATGATTTCATGTTTTATGTTGTTTCAACATTCATAAGTAGCCTTGATGATATCATATTACATTATTCTTTGATGATAATGTTTATGATTATCACTTAATTTTTTTCACCTTGATATGAATCTTTAGTAAAATGTATTACTTTCATTATTTTATGCTTTGATTACTATCTTAATGGGATTTATATATCACTCTTTTCTTATATACATCCCTAGGTTATCCCATATAGTAGTAAAATATTGATTAAATATAGAGAAATGTTTTGGAATCTTTTGAAAAAAAATTTACCCATTTTTAATGTCAATGTGCTCTGTACATAATTTTCCAAAGACACTAAGCCTCACAATCATCTGGGATTTTATTAGGTGTATCTTTATGTAATAAATAAAAAATTAAGGTGTATTAAAGACATGAGTTATAATAGTTGGTATCATATGAATGTCTATTTATTTTTGGTGAATAGGATTAGAAAACCTTAATAAAGAATTAGTGGTAATAATAAACATAGGGAAACATATCTAAATTATGGTAAAGTGTAGATTTAGTGGTTTCCATGATAAAAGTCCCTATCTATATACAAAAAGTGGATGTGGCTTAAGAATTTTGGTACATAGGGGTAATAACCCTAAAAATGGTGCATTAGGATTTGACTCGATTGTCACCTGGTGCGCAATAAAGAGCCCTTGCTACACACCCTATATGACACTCTCCGGAGATATGCTTGGTAAATTCACAATATCATTAAGAACTATTATAAAAGGAATAAACTACCTATGAAATTTAATGTTTGAAAATATACTATGGATAACTTAGGTTGAAGCTTTGAAATTACTAGGTTAAGGAATATATGTCATTTATTAGTTATCCATTCAATTTTTATAGTTTATCTTTTATATGTTTAATAGTTTGAAAATTATCATCCCTAAGTCTATTTTATATGAAGTAAATTATTAGAATGAAAATAAAATAGTGAAATTTAGGCTTATCATCCATTCATGAACGTAAAATGTTCTATGTAACTATGGTTCAACGCATTCATTCATATCACACAAGTTTATAAGAATTATTCAAATGCTACCTCAATACATGATAGTGAAGTTATCTATGAAAATGAAAAATGGGGAAATTTTTTTATCCTAAGTATATGACTTCATCCCTATCCATATTTTTAGGATAAACTTCCCAACAACTTTATTATACTCATTTCAGTGTAATTCTATGCGATTATGGGTGTAGATTGGATTTTATTATATAGAGATAACATACATTTTCGAGAGAATGAAATCACAATATGTATCATAAATCAACTCCAATAATATAAAAGTACAAGGTGGAGGATGAATATCCATTGGTAACATATTATCAAGAATTTATATTATTTCTTCATAAGTAATCATATCTAGATCAAATGATTGAGACAAAGGAAAAGATCATCCTTGTTGACATGACCATTGTAAAGGAATATGCTGATGTGTTTCCTAAATAATTACCAGTTCATCCTCTAATCCATGATGTTGATATCTCAATCAAAATTATATCTAGAGATTTTTTAATATCCAGGACTCCATAAATAATATCCACTATTTAAATTGAATAGATGAATATGAACTTGTAGGATAATATGGATAAAGGGTTTATATTTCTAAGTGATTCACAATGGGGGTACCCCAGTCCTTTTCTTCAAGAATAAGTATGGGTTAAAGAACCTCTATATTGATTATCCTGAGATAAAAAAGATCACAATAAAGAAAAAGCATCATTTTACATTGATTGATGACTTGTTTCATTATAAACTTGGAGCCTAATACTTCCCTAAGGAGGATCGTTGGTCAAGAATTTATCGAGTAAAGGTGGAGAAGGTGGACATCCACAAGACTACATTTTGTACAAGGTATGGGAACTACAAGTTCACAATGTTTCCATTTGGACCCAATAATTTTCTATAAATCTTACTAGACATAATTAATAGAACCATTAGGTATTACCTCAATAAATTTTTGGAAGTCTTTATCGACAATCTTCTTATCTACTCCAAAAGAAGGGAGACAAATGAGGATATTTTTAATTCTATATTAAAGACCTTTTGAAAGGAAAATTTATATACATAGAATAGTAAATGAATGTTTTGGATGGATCAAGTAACATTCATGGGGTATGTTATCACATAAAATTTGATATCTATGGATCCATCAAAAAAAAGAGGAAATTTAATGATGGCTCAGACTAATATCTATAAAGGTGATCTATAGTTTCCTTGTATTATCTATGTATTTTAATTAATTTATGAGAAACTTATCAGGATTATCTAGACTACTAACCAAGCTAACTTGGAAGGGAGTGAATTTTTTAGAGACAAATGAATGTGAGGAAAACTTGAAAGGGTTAAAGAAGAGGCTAATCACTGCAACTATGCACACATTACCCACTAGTGATAAAGGACTTGTGATCTATAGTGATTCATCCTAAAAGGAATTGGGTTCTTTACTCATACAATATGACAATGTGATAGCCTATGCCTCTTAGTAATTAAATATCCAGAAGAAGAACTAGCCAATATATGATCTATAATTTGATGAAATGTTATTTGCATTTAATATTTGGTGACATTATATCTACAGTGATATGTGTGAAATATATATGGATCATGAAATACTAATGTATATATTCACACAAAAGGATCACAATATGTTCCAATAAAGGTGGTCAGAGATTATTAAGGATTATGATTGATCAATCCATTATCATCCCGAGAAGGCAAAGAAAGTGTAAGATGATCTAAGTATAAAGGATCCAAAATCCCTATCCATGATGAGGATTGTAACTCCTTGACCTTTTATGAAATATTTTTTTTCTGAATAAATTTAATTTCTTCGATATCTTACGTTACATGAAACACCGATTTTTAGTGAAATGTGACATACTATTAAAATATTATTATTTAATATGATATTTATAACCTAGACATTGGAACTAAAGGTATGAATATGATGAAATAAATTTTAAAAATATAATTTTTACACATTTATGTAAAATTAATTATTTAGTGACCAATTAATTATAAATAAAAATAATAACCATTTGAAAATAAAGGAAATATTTTTCCATATTTTTTATGATCAAAAATGAACTTTTCCTCAATAAATTAAACAAATCACATTTAGTGAATTATTTTATTCAAATATATATATTATATATCGAATAAAATTTTAATCTTTCATTTTATGTGTTTTCTAGGAATGAGATAAGAATAAATACAATTTTATACTTAAAACTATATTTTTCTAAAAATCAGTCGTGGCACATTTTATGAACTTATTTTAAAATTAATTTTTTCCACTTTTAGAAAAATTATTTGAGAAAATAAAATTAATTTTTTAAATCATAATTTCAAAATTACCTTTGAGTGGATTTTTTAGAATGTTCAAAAAAATAAATTTTTTTAGTGAATAGTGAAAATACAGTTTTTTATTAAAAATATTTTTAAAGTAAAATTATATAACCTATATAATTATTAATGTAATTTAGGTCATTTTAATAAATTTTATATTGAATTTCTATATAGAAACTTTTTAAACTTTTGAAAATTTTCTATTTGGAATACAATTTTTTCATCGTATTTGCGGGTTTAATTCAAAATTAATTTTTCCACTAATCTGAATGGAATTTAAAAAAATTAATTCCATATTAGAAATGATAATAATTAATTTTATCTAATATTTGAAACATATTTTTGACCCTAATTAATATTAAAAACAATAAAAAACAATTATCACAGTTAAGGTTAAAATATTTTTACCAAGGGGTTAAACTAAAAAGATAAGTGGTATAATGTCCTATAAACTTGAAAAAAAAACCCATTTTATGTCCATATTTATACCTTATCACTTATAAGGTTCTATAATTACCCATATTTTAGCATATTTCAAGTGAAAAATGTGGTTACACTTTATGTTTTCGAAACATTCATGTGTGTCCTCTCCCTAACTTATAAAAGGCCACCCGCTCTCCTCCCCTCTCCACACTTAAAAAACTATTTAGTTCATCCAATACCTACCCAAATAAATTATTTAATTACCTTAAATAATCTTATATTCCTTTTTTTATTAGTAATCCCTACTAAGAAAGGTTTAGTTGTAAAGCTAAATAGGCTCTCTGAAGAAAAGCGAAAATTCTAAAAGTTGAATTTTTATTTTATTTATTCTTCCAAATAAATTAAATATTATTGAACAGTGATGACATAATAATATTGGTTTATTCCATGTAATTATATGTTGTTATGTTAATGGAATATTTTATATCAGTCTCCACTACTTTCAAATGGGAAATGAAACCTTTGCTTGTGGGTACGATGGACTACCGCCTCACAAACCAATGTTATCCATTTTCTATAACCACATCTAAATTATAAATATAATTATGTATTTAATATTTATTTAATATATTTATTATATAATAATAATAATTTAATTATAAAATCACACATACCTTATTTACACCATTCTCTTTGGAAAATAAAAATATTGCTTGTGTATACAACAAACTACCACCTCACAAACCAGTGTGATGTGTTTTTCCATTTCCATTTTAATTGGATGGTAAAAAGGAGAAATTAAATGAATATATATTTAATTTTTAACATATTTATACCAATTTAATTATTATATCACAAATACCTTCTTAATTTCCATTCCGTTGGGGATACAATAGCGTCGCTCGTGTGTTTGACGAACCATCGCCTCAGGAACAATGTGATTCTTTTTTCACTAATTCTTAGCATGGAAGGTAATGAGGGTAATGTTAATCAATATATATGATATATATGAAATAATAATTTTTATGGAAATATTAATTGTTATTTTCCATTATTTTTTTCTATCTATTAAAAATGGAAATAATGTTCATGCACATGTACGATCTGTCGTCTCAATGAATGTTGTAATCTATTTTCTATTTAAAACTTTAATGTATTACACTAAATACTTATATAATGAATAAATATTATATTTATACAATTTTTAAAAATTTTTATATGATTTAACCATGATTAAAATAAAATTATTGAAGATACCAAACCAAAATAAACATGAAAAATGAAGCATTTATTACCCGAAATGTTCTTTTAAAAATGAATTGTTAATAAAAGGGTAATAAAAGGTCATAAGTAAATAATATATGATATTATAAATATTAGTATGGTAATATAGTATATTAATAATAAAACTATATTTATTATGAAGTATGTTTTAACATGTAAAAAGGAAGTCGAGACTTAAGGTAAGAGATTTTTATCTCAAATAGAATTTTTTGGGACATAAGTTATGTTATACACCTATATTCTTTTCTAAGGTGTAAATACATACCATTTAAAATTTTATATATTTAATATACTTATTTTCATTATTTTTTATTTTTTATTTGATCTTATTCTTTAACGGGGCTTATGATTCAAGAGATGCCAAAGTGGTAAAGGTTTTGTGTTACAATATCATTGTTTATAATTATGTTTTCGATGATGAATTATTATGATCTACATATAAAAATAATAATTTATTCTATTATCATATTTTTATTTCTTGAGGATAAATTTTTTTAATTTAATTTTTCTCTCTTAAAGGATTAATGAGATGAAAATAATGTTTTTAATAAAAATCATCTTTAGTTCTCTTTTTGGTCGAAAAACCATTTTCTTCATTATCCTTGTTTTCTACAAATGTTTTAAAAAATTATTTGAAATTATAAAAAGTTTTTATTAATGAAATTCTTACCCATGTTTTAATTCTTAATAAGGGTTTTAAATCAGAAATTCATGTCATTTTTAAAACAAGGCTTGTTTTTCGTTACCGAAAATATGAAAGCAATCTTTATTTTAATAAGTATAAAATGAACAAAATTTACCTCCATCATTACGAATATTTAATTTTAATATTAATTTATAAGTTTTCAAGGTTATTTTAATGTAAAATTATTTACATAATATTTTAAGAATTTAAATTTTTAAAAAATTTATTTTCAAAGAAAGGTTATTTTGCTCAATAAATTTTCAATGTGATTTTTCATTAATTTTTTTTCATCTAACATGAAAACCTACGATGTTACTAAATATTTATGGGGGATATGATCCAATGATACCATATTTATCCTTTATTCAAATGGTTTATTTTTATGATAACAAGACGTTTATGAAACCCATTTCTTTTCTACTAGTTATTCTATAATGATTTTTTTAAGAAGTACATTTCTTTTCATGGGTTCTAATATGATGCATGTTTTATGAAACCAATTTATTTTCATGGGTTGAGATATGAGATATTTTTCTTGATATTATAGAACACATATGTATGATTTTAATTATGTGATGGGTGAGACCTATGTCTCTCTCCAATACATTGGAAAAATATTTCTATATCATGAGATAACAATGGGAAACAAGTTGATAGGCTTGATCCAATGGGAAATAAGCTGATGACCCTAATTTACAATGGTATCGATCCCCATTTTGAAAGAGGTGAGTCATAATCCACTATTTTTTGTGGTCTTGGTAGTTAACCTTGTAAAATAAAATGGTTTCAATACTTATTATAGTGCCACACTTTTATGACATGAGCTTATGGTTCTTGAATTATGATTATTTCACTCTTATGAATCATGTATTTTGGAATGATAATGCTTCATACCATGACTCAAATTTATGATCTATGATAATTTGGGTATTATATTTGTAATTTATGATCATGATCTCATAACCTTATTCTTATCTTATGCTTTCATATGATCATAAAATGATATCTACCATGTTTACTCTTACATAGCATTTGATGTCACCATTTCTTATGTTTACTTTATATAGGTTATAAAAAAGGATTTAAGTAGGGAATTTTTATGTGGAGTAAAAAAAAAGGGAATATATTTTTCGGTTATCATGGAGATATTTCATTAAATAAAAATATTGTGTACCTAGTCTCAAAATATGATAAACCATTACGGTACTTGGGAATATATTTGTAAAATGTATTGAATAGCCATCTAAAAAATGTTATACATATGTATTAAAATCCTAGTTTAGTGTAGTTTTTATCATATAAATATGTAGTTAACCTTTGAAACTATATTGATAAACCTTTAGTGAGAACCCTGGGGATAAGTCTAAGGTTAAGCCTATGTATATTAAAATATCCCAGAATTTTGGTGAAGGATAGAGTGAGTGGTTTCCTAGAAATAAAATATAGTATAAATACTACACGTGTACATGGTTATGGAACATATTTACTTAGGGGTAATAAATATAAAAAAGGGCATTGATATTGAATCAATAATTACCTGGTACATGAAAAATGTCCTAACGATACACCTGATTCGACACTCTTGGGGGATATGCTTTAGAAAGTAAAAAAACTTTTTAAGAACCATAATAAGGGATTTGAATAGATGATGACTATAAATAACATAATATAAAAATAAGGTTCCATATATTTGAGTGATGGTGTCATAATTTACTATTCCAATTAAAATATTTTTCATGACTATGTGGTTTCCCATTATGTATTTTTTTCTCACACTATGATTTTTGGTTTTATTCAATGGAAGGAACTAGAAGAAACTGGGATAACGTTGAAGGTGATATAAAATGTGTTGATGATAATGGGATAATGAATGGAGTGAAGGATATTGTGATTATGAAAAATCATTATCACAATATATAATTAAAAAATTTCACCTTAACTAACACTCGGAATCACTAAAGAATAGAAGGATAAAGTTCATTGGAAGCTTGGGTGGTGGATACCATAGAGGAAAGAAGATTTTAGTTTCTATTAGTTATGAATCTAGGAAGAATAATTCTGGATAATGTCTCAAAGTAATGAGAACATATTATATGTTTGGAGGAGAGGGGAAGAAAGTAAGAAACTTCCATGGAAAAATTAAAAGTTTTGTTAATGAAATGGATAAGAATAACGATTTACTTAAGGCATCATCAATGGTTGAATGTTATAAATGTGGAGAGTATGGGCATTACAAAAATCAAATTCCTAGTGGGAAATATCAAGAAGAGTACCAACACGGTGGTACAAGTTAAGGTTTTTTTGTTGATGATGAAGAGACTAAAAATGCCATATTAAAGGAAAGAAGTATTAAGGAATAAGATGATAAATCATAGTTAAATATTTAAGAATGAAGTAAAGTGATTAAAGTACTTACGTATTGGGATTAAATAATTATTCTATTGATATATTTTTACAAATTTTATTTGGGTTACAAAAATCATAAAACATCTAAGGATTGTGTTAATTTTGGAAGCATATATGACTTTATGTATGATCAATATAATAGATATGGATACCATAATGGTTCTGTATATGTTTTGGTGAAAAAATTATTTTTGGAGAAGGGCATTTACATTTTCTGGACATAAGACCAATGGTATTAGTAACCTTTAGTTTCTATATTATCTTTTATTTTAAGTTAATTATGGGTTATTTTAATTTATAAATGTTATAATAATTTTATTAATATGGTTTTTGAAAAATATAACCCACATTCCGGGAAACAACCTGTCAAATCCAGCAAGGCCATGGGGATTGAACCCATAACTGAATAATGATAAGGGTATAATGCCAACCAATGGCCTACATGGAAGAGTATTTATTGGGTTAAAACATGAAGAGAGATATTTCTGAGTATGTAGCGTGGTATTTGGTATGTCTGTAATATAGATTTTAGAGAAAAAATTATAAGGGGATGTTATAACCATTAATAATACAAGAATGGTAATGAGAAAAAATCACTAAGTATTTTGCCATCGGACTCCCTAAAAAATATGAAGGGAATAATGCTATATGGATTTTAGTCAATTGACTCAAAAATTCATTACACTTTATCACTATCAAAGAATAATTCTTTTTGGATCAGTTTTCTAGGATATACATTAAGGAAGTGGTATGGTTGCTTAGAGTACCACATTCAAACCCTAGAGGGTATATTGAGATCTTGTTCTATGAATTTCAAAGGTGTTTTGGATTAACACCTTCCTATAGTTTAGTTTTCTTAAAAAAATAGCTTTCACAAGAGGATTTAGATAGATATTTATGAATCCAAGTATGGGAAGAATTGAAGAACCCCAACATACTATGTTGAATTTGGAGAAATAAAGATATTGGTTCTAGAGAGATATGAAAAATAGAATAGAAGGTAAGAGTCGTTCAGTAACACATAGGCTAGCACAAAATCAAATAAAAAAGTTATCATGAAAACCACTAAAATTATATTGAATTTGAAGTTAGTGAGTAGGTGTTTTTATGAATTTCTCTATAGAATAAATAAAGGAAAATGAGAACTAGGTATATTGGTCCCTTTTAAATTATTGATCATATCAGAATGGTATCTTATCTATTATATCTTTTATTGAACCGCTCTCAAGTCCATGATTTGTTCCATGTATATCTCCGGAGAAAGTATATACCTGATCCTTCACATGTATGGAAATCAGATTTCCTACCAATGGAGCACGATATTTCTTATGAGTAACAACTGGATGTGGTTCTAGATCTTACATAGAGAGTGATATGATAAAAGACTACTCAAATTGTTAATGTTTTGTGGTGAAAACACCAACTTGAGAAATCTATGTGATAACTTGAGGATGCGATGAAGATGAAGTATCCTTAATTGTTTGTATCAGAGGGACCAATTTTGATGGATAAATTCATTTTAATGGGGATAGAATTTAACACTCTGAGTTTTTATGAAATATATTTTTTAAATAAATTTAATTTCTTCTATATCTTTTGTTATATGCATCATTGAGTTTTAATGAAATAATACATACTTTTATAATAATATTATTTAATATGGTACTTATCACCTAACCATTAAAATGGAAGATATCAATAAAATTAAATAAATTATAAAAATATATAGTTCACAAATATATATATATAAGAAACTAATTGGTGACCAATTAATTAGAAATGAAAATAAAAACGATTTTAAAATAAATGAAATCTTTTTCTGAAAATCTATTTTATGAATACAAACACATTTTACATTAATAAATTAAAAATATTAATTTTTGGGGAATTGTTTTAATTAATTATATATAATATATTCAATATAATTTTTATAATTCATTTTATGTGTTTTCTACCCTTGAGGTAAGAATAAATCAAAATTTATGCTTAAAAATAATTTTTTTCTAAAAAAAATTTTGCAACATTTTATTGAAATTATATTAGAAATTAATTTTTGAAAATTTTAGAAAATTTATTGGAAAAAAGTAATTTCATTTTTTAAATCATCATGCCAAAATTTTCTTGGACGTAACTTTTAAGAATTTTCTAAAAAGATAATGTTTTCATTGAATAATGAAATATAATGAATTTTATTAATAATTTCCTTTTAATTTAAAGAATTTGAAAAGTAATATCATGTTTAAAAATGTTATAAAAGTATAATTATCTCAATTATATTATTATTAATAAAATTTATTACATCATAATCAATTAAATATTAAATTGTTATATAAAAACTTTTAAATCTTATGGAAATTTTATCTTCAGAAAACTTCTTTTTCAATGCGTTTGTGGGTTTAATTTTAAATTAAAATTTTCCACTTATATGAATGGAATTTGTAAAAAATGGATTCAATACTTGGATTCATAAAAATTAATTCTTTAAAATAAGGCCAACTTAATTTTTTACTATAATTAATAGTAAAAATTATTTAACACGGTTAAGGTTAAATCAGGTTTACCAAGGGTTAAACAAAAATTATATGGGGTAAAATTACCTATAAAATTATCCAAAACCCATTTTATATAAATATATTTAACTTATCACCTATAAGGTTTGAAAATTATCCATTTTAGGCCTTTTTTAATGTAAAAAACGTGGGTACACTTTATTTTTTTAAAACTTCCAAGCATGTTCTCTCCCCCACTTATAAAAGGAAACCACCTCTACTCTCCTATTAAAACTTTAAAAACACTTTGTTTCATATAATAAATACCCAAATTAATTACTTAATTTCCTACTCTAATCCTAGATGACTTATTTTAATTAGTAATCCTTTTTAATAAGTCTTTAGGTGTATACCTAAAGAGTCTCTCTCAAGAAGAGGTGAAATTCTGAAACTTACATTTTTGTTTTATTTCTTTTTATACCTCCTTTAAATATATTTTAACTATTCTGATATAGAAAAAGTTATATAACATATATTTATATATTATTATTTTAATTTAATAACCTATATTAATCTTTACTTCCATCAAAAGGGAATCAAAACCATCCCATGGGTGTATGACGGACTACAACCGCGCGAACTGATGTTATTCATTATCCATCAAATCATATCATAGATTGATATAATAATGTATTTAATTTTTATATAAGTTTTTTATGATATTATTAAACTTTTTTATTTATAATATAATACTTAAAATCTTACCTCCCAACCTATTGGAAATCAATAATGTTACTCATGTGTATGACGAACTACCGCATCACGAACCGATGTGATGTGTTTTTTCATTTCCATTTTACTTGGATGATAATAAGGATATATTTAATGAATAAGTATGGTTTTTAACATAATTATACATTCTTAATTAAAATATCTTATATAACTTGTTACTTTTTATTCTGTGGGCGATTAGATAACGTCGCTCGTGTGTATGGTAGACTACTACATCACGAAGAAATATGATTCATTTTTCACTAATAAATTTCTTAGAAGGTAAAAAAGATAAATTTAATAAATATATGTCATATATATTACATCATAATGATTCTAGAAAGTTTAATTATTACATACCTTTTTTCCATCTATTAAAAAATATAAACAATGTCCATGCGTATGTACGACCTATCGTCTCCATGAACAGTGTAATTCATTTTCCATCAATAAATTAAATATATTACTCTAAATTATAATATAATTAATATTTATTATATTTATATAATGTTTAAAATTCTATATATTATATAACCATGATCAAAATGAAATGATCAAATATACCAAACCAAAACATACATGAAAAACACAACGGTTATTACAAGAAATGTGATTTTAACACGGAATTGTTAGTAAATGGGTAATAAAAGGTCACAATTAAATCATATATGGTATAATAAATATTTTAATGTTCATAAAATATATTTATAGTAATCCTATATTTATTAGACCTGAGGTTTGAACAAGTATGATATAAGTTGAGACCTGTGGTAATAATTTTTTATCTTAAATTGCATTCCTTTGTACATATGTTATGTTATTAACCTATATTCATTTATGAGGTGTATATACTAAACATTTGACATGATATATATTTAATATAATTATTTTAAGAATATTTAAAGTTTCATTTTTTTATTGGGTATTATGATTCAAAATATACAAAAGTGGTAAAGGTTTAGTATTATAATCTCATTATTTGTCAGGTTTATTTATGATTAAGTTTCCAATAATGAATTTTTATAAGGCACCTCTCAATAAAATCATGAATTTTCTTCTATTATGGTCATTTACAGAGAATAAATTTCACCTCTTAAATTATTAAAGATACCAAATTACTTTTTTTAAATGAAAATCATATTTATTTCTCTCTTGGGTCAAAACCCCTTTTTATTCCATATCCATGATTTCTAAAAATGTTTTCAATTTTTTTTTAAAATTATCCAAAGGATTTATTAAAACAAATTACCCATGTTTTCATTATTACATAGTTTTTTAAAATTAATATTCATTTAGTTTTTTCAAACAAGGCCCGTCTGGAATATTCAGAAAATATGAAAGGAATCTTTTCTTTAACATGTATGGAAGGAAAAAAAGTTAATTCTATCAAGAACATTATTTGATTTGAAGATTGATTTATATATTTTCAATTTTATTTAGAAATATAAATATTTCCACAATATTGTATTAATTTCCAATTTTAATAAGTGGATTTTCTATGAAATATTTTTTTCCTCATGAAATTTTGAAAGTGATTTTTATTTTAAAATTAGTTTTCATCAAAGATAAAATCATTTGATGTTAATTAATCTTTACTAAGGATATGATCCAATGAAACCATATTTATTATTTCTCTAGATGGTTTATTTTATGATGAAAATATGTTTATGAAACCCATTTTGTTACCATTTATTATTCTATGATGAAATGTTTTATGAAGTAAATTTATTTTCCCAGGTTCTGATATGATGAATATTTTATGATACCAATTTATTTTCATGGGTTTTGATGTAATTAATGTTTCATGATATTGTGGAAAATATCAGTATTATTTCCTTTATGTGATGGGTGGGACCTATATCTCCCTCGAATTCACGAGGAAAAGCATTATATCTCATGAGATAATAATGGGAAACAAGTTGATGGGCTTGATCCCCAATGGTAAATAGGTTGATGGGATCGATCCACAATGGGAAACATGTCAATAGGCTTGATCGACATTTGAAAAAAGGTAATGAGTCATGATCCACTATATTTTTTGCTCTTGGTAGTTAAACTTGATAAATTAAATGGTTTCTTTACCAATGATTATTCCACGCTTTTATTACATGATCTTCTGGTTCATGAATTATGATGATTTCAAACTCAGATGAATCATGTATTTTTTAATTATAATGATTTACATAAAGAATCATTTTTATGATCTGTGATAGGTTGTGTATGAAATTTTAAGTCATATTCATGATCTCATACACTTACAATTATCTTATGACTTCATATAATCATATAACGTTATTGTCCATGATTAATATTACTGAGAATCTAATCTCACCATTTCAAATGTATCCTTTACCTAGGTTATGAAGAAACTTTTTATATAGGGTATGTTTATTAAGATTAAAAAAGTGGAATGTATTTATGGGGGACGTTGAAGATCTATCATTAAATAAGAATATTGTGTACCTAGTCTCAAAAACACTAAACCATTATAATCCTTAGCTATGTGATTGTAAAATGTATTGAGTATTATTATAAAAAAATGGGATATTTTTATATGAAAAGTATAATTTGTAATAGTTGGTATCAGATCATGGTTTTTTTAACCTTTGAAAACTAGGATGAGAACAAATTTATTGAGAATAATGGCGACAATTATAAGGGTAATTCTAAGTATATGAAAATATCTGAGAATTTTTGTGGAGGATAGATTGAGTGGGTTCTTAGAAATACATCCCTATTTAGATATTATTAGTAGATGTTGTTATGTAATAGATGTACCTAGGGTTAATAAATTTTAAAACGGTGCATCAATATTGACATGATCATTACCTGGTATATGAAAATGGGTCTTACTACACACCTTGTTTAACACCCTAAGGAAACAAACATTGGAAATTCCAAAACTATTTAAGAACCATCATAAAGGATTTGAATAGATGATAACCATGAATGAGCTAGGTTAAACATAATTTTCCATAGAATTAAATTAAGGTGTCATGATTTAGGCATCCAATAAATGATTTATTAGGATTATGTGGTTTCCTACTATCACAACTACAAAATTCACCTACTACCATGATTTGTAACCATGGTTGTAGGAAAAAAATACATATAAATAGGGTGCTTCCAGTATTTTTCAAAATTTTGGTGGTTAGAGTCATTGCAATTTTTCTTCCCTATATCCACATTTTAAACTGTGGCAATATGTTATCTATTTCCATGGTTTAAAACATGAATATTTATTACTACAACCACGATTTAACCATGAAAATTGGATCCTTAGACCCCTGTTAAAATAATTGAAGTAGGTCCCCTATAGAAATAGTTTAAACCATGGTTATTATTTACTATATCCATGGTTTAAATGTGTAAATTGGTGCCTAATACCATGGTTAAAACCCTGGTAGTAGGTGCCCTATAGACACAGATTAAACCAGGGTTATTCCTTGCTATAGCCATAGTTTAACATTGGAAATTGGTGTCTAAGACAATGGTTAAAACCATGGTAGTAGGTCCCTTATAGACACTATTTAAACCGTGACTATTTATTACTATATCCACATTTTAACCATGATAATTTAAGTAAACTACCATGAAACAAAACGTGGGTATATCCTCAATATTCCAAAAAACATTCTTACATGGAACTCTAGTCTGAACCTCTAGCTACTATAGGTTATAATACCAAACATGCACCCATAAAAAACATCAAGTGAATATAAAACATAATATATTAATGTATACTTACAAACATAGACTAATGTTTCTTTTAAGTTATAATCCCCATGGGGGAACATCGATCTAACAATTATAAATAAAAAATAACACCTACTAATGTGAAATTAAGAAAAATCATATGAAAATTATAAAATATCCAGTGGAGTGGTGGAAAAAGTAATATACTACCTCATATAGTAGAATCAATTTCCTCTATCTCCTCTACCTCAAGGGATGCAATTGGCTCTGTTGAATCATCATGTTTGGCAGGAAACTAAACCTGATCCTTCTATGGAAATGGCTCCTTGGTATAGTCATTCTCAAAGGAATTTTGAGGGACCTCATAAATCCAAACATGAGGATTTACTAGGCCCTTAAAAATAATATATTTTCTATGAAACAACTAATATTTGTGTTAAAAATAATGCAATTAATTAATATAATGAAATATAATTCATTAAATGTGTATATAATGTAACGGTTTATAAAATAGTAGGCAGTGAAATATGTACCACTGAGTTAACATACATCTCTAGTCTATTATAGAAATAAATTGTACATGAACATGCATCATAACAAACCACCTATAAGGAAATAATTGGAAAAGAAGTGAGATATAATGACTTATTATATGTATGTGATTGACGTTTCCAAGGAAATCATAAGAAATTGACTGCTTCTATTATGAAATTCTAAATATCTGTATGGAGGATTTAGTTTATGGAATTTTAAAATATATGATCTTCTAAACATTTCATGTAATTAATAAAAACTTGAAAGTATTTTTTCACATGATAAGTGTCGTTTTCAAATTTTATATTTTGAAATTTCAACACTGATCTATAGTGTTTTCTATTTGAGGAAAATCAGCTTGGTTGGAAACTCAAACTCATCATTTTCCTAAAAAATATTTAATATAATATAGAGGATATATGAGACTTATTTGATTAATTATATCTATAACCTCTAAGCCTATTTTTATATTAATTTGATGACTTATTTTAAAAAAAATGATGGAGATATATCCACTATCATCACTAACGAATAGTTTCACTCAAAATATGGAAAAATAAATATTGTAGTTTTTCCAGCATGAGTTGTTTTTGACAATAATTCAATATATTTTCATGGAACCTAATTATATTTAAATATAATATAGAACTTAAATTATCTAAATATTAAATACATATTACGATTTCACCTGCTTGAATGAGAAAATAAAGATCATAGAGAAGGATGAATTTTTAAGAAATAAATAAACACTAAAGCTGAAATTATGAATTTATTAAGCATGAAAATTTATTGTGAAGTTGATAAATTTTTTCTTGAGTGTTATAAATATTAAAAAAGTTTTTTATTCTCTTTAAATCATTAATGATGTGTATTGAGATTTAAGATAATGATTCTGCATCCAAGCTAGAGCCTGCACTATTTTTATTAAATCTCACAAGTAGTGAATGGGATGTTTCAAGATAAAAGTTTTTTTTATGTATTTTTCATAGCATCATGATAATTTTTTAAGCTTTATATTTTAATGGAAATATTTTGTAAAGAACCGACTTGAGGATTTATAACTTTCAATAATGTATATCCATCCAAGAAAGAGATAAAATTAGATAAAAAATAAGGGTATTTTTCTAATACTCATAGAGAAAAGTTGTTGAGTAAAAGAAATAGAGGAATTTTAGGATACAACCTTCTGAGATGTTGGACCTGAGAATATCTAGAGGATCATGGGTTCTGGGAATGATTATATTGATATTTCCATTTATGTTAATACAAGGTAACCTGGAAAACAAAGCAAGGAATCTTGTATAGAAATTATTTAGAACCTCTCAAGAAAAAATATATGGTACTATAAAAATAAGATTTTATGTGTTATGATAACTTATGATTAGTGGTGAAACAAGAAAAAATAGTTGATCTCTCAAGGAAGAAGGGTACCCGATACTGAGGGGTGAATTCAAAAATTTTGTGTATTAAAGGAGAATAATAAAGGAGGAATCCAACCATCAATCATATATTAGATTATGTAATTTGAAGTTGAATGAAGGTAAAAGAAACCAATGATATTCAGTATTACAGAAGTATGATCTTGAGGAAGAAGAGTAAAAAAATAATAGATACCATCATTAAATCCAACTTAATATTTTTTAGTTTTAGAGATGCTTGTTTGTGTATATCCTATAATAAAATTCGGAATAATACCTAGGAGTTTAAATGAAATTGAGGCTTGGTGTCATGTAATTATTCCTAAAGATATTTTGAAATTCAAATAATCTATGCATGGAATCATATCACATCAACTGATGTAGTGAAATTTTGTTCTTAGTGGGATCAAATACAATATGGTTAGAGGGTTTTATTATAACATGAAATGAGAAGCTAAAAATTCTAGTGGGATACAAGAAATTGTAAACAAAATGGGATTTTATTTAGGTGTGTGATGCCCTGTTGGTTATTATGACAACTTATCACACCACTTTTAATTTATGATAATTTTATTAGTGTATATCAAGAAGAATAATTGATCATAGTAAGGAGTAGGTTTCACACATCAGGTATGAACCTTGTGAAAACATGTTTCGTACTTTATTTATTTTCTAAATTAGATGCGGTGTATAGGCCCACACTATTAGTTTATAATCTATAGAATATAGTGAGTACAACCAGAGTTATTATTGTGCATTAGATCTAATTATGGAATATGAAACGTAATGTTACAGTACACACTGAAAGATATACCTAATTTTATATTTTCAAATGGATACTGGATATCATTTTCAGATCTATTATATGTTGGGGCTATAATTTTATTTATTGTTCTTTGAAAGCTAGTTGTCTAAGGCAGATTTTAAAATAGAAAGTGTCTAGATCAAAGGGAAAAGATATATATATTATGTGGATATACATGAAGGAAAAATATATGTAGAAATAAGAGAACTAGAGTAAGTTAGGTGTAGAAAAAAATATTCCGTAAATTCTAATAAAAAAAATTTCAATAATGATTAAGAGTTGCATTGAATTTAAAATATTATTCATAAACTTCAATATAACCTATGAGTAAATGTAAATATGTTAATGAAAATTTTTATTAAAGGTTTACCAGATGAATTGACAAAATTGAATTTATTAAGAAGATCTCATGTTGAAAAAATGATACTTTTTAATAATAGGTCAATAATTATTAAGAGGTGTAATAAATATATAATTCCATGTAGGAAAAATACCTAATAGAATATAAAGAACATGGTTGACATGTTAAAAATAAATTACTCTAATGAGTAACTTGTAGTGAATCTTCATCATTGAAGTCTAGCAAAAAATCTGTCAACAAGAAGAAAATAACATCATTAATAGATAAAACATTATTCAATTGCACAAATTATTAATATATGAATAATATTATTCTTTATGAGGACACTAAATTTGTCTTCCTAGAATCAAAACTTTATGATGATTTGTATATCCATGATTAAATATATAAGTTGATGAATATGAAATGGGAATAATATAAGAGATAACAACTCTAAAAATTATATGATTTTTAAATGAGAATATTTTAAAATCAATATTGGTGATCAAAATTATAGTTCTTATAACTTAAATATATTGATTCTTATGTTCTCTTCCACAGTTCGAGACATCAAAAAATTAAATATTATTCAAGTTGATTGACGGATAAAAATAATCTTAAATCTAAGAATACAATCATCTAACCTAAAAAAGAATTTTAGAAAATGAATAAAGATGAAATAAGGTACTTCAAGAATCAATAATCTAGAAATGAAGTGTGATTATTCTTGCACAAGATATAAATGTTTTAAATATTAAAAAATAAATTATTATTCAAGATGGATTATCGGAGTGGGAGAAGATTAAGAAGTGATGAAATATGATAATTAAATAAAAATCAATATCCTAATCTATTTCAGGTGTTGTCACACCATGTATGAAAGCTTCGACACAACAATAATTATTTTTTATTTTTTATAAATATTTGGAGAGTGTTTTATTTAAAATATTTATAGAGTATTTTTGAGATGAATAAAATGATATTACTACTAGGAAAAAATATAAAATATTTATTTGTATGAGAATGAAAATGAGAATGAAAATAAAATTGTTATCTCTTATATTTTTCTTGAGACATCCATGAATTTTTTTTAGAAAAGATTTGGATGATAATGGGGGGTAAAAGTTAGGAAAGTTAGTAATTTTGGATTTAAAATAAAATCCAAAAATAGTTAAATTTATTGAAATTTAAAAATTCTCCAAAAAAGTTTTTGTTGGTCATATAGAAAATATCAAGTTAATGAAGAAAATTAGAAAAAATATCCCCTTGAGAGAAATATTTTTTACCAAATAGAAACTATATAGATATCAATAAAGAAGATAAGAAAATGATCTTGTACTGAGAAATATTGACTATATAAGTATCAAATAAGATAAATAATAATAAGTAGTATAACAAGAATAATTTAATATCACATTAACAAGTTCCTGCGATACATCGTATTATATAAATTTAAGAAAGTTAATAAGAAGAAAAAAATTGGGAGAGAGACAAATAATGTTGTTTCTATTCTTATTTTGGTTTTAATACTTTTTCATTGAGGAGATACTAGGTTTATAAAATCAAAAGATCTCAAATATAAACCTCTAAACTTATCAGAATACACCATATAAAAAAATATTGATTATATTGTGAATTGAGAAACATTTAATTATTAATCATCTCTCTAAAGGGTGAGAAACACATGGCATATTATCTTAATATTTCTAAATTTTTATAATAACATCTATCTATACCATGTATCTCATGAAAGGGAAATTGACCTTTTTAATCGTAAAATAAAAAAATATATGGTGTATTGAATACAATACCACAAATAAAGGTCTTGTTTGAATTTTGAAAATCTTTAATGATAAATAAATCAATACATACAATATATGAAATCCAACATTATTATCAAAGAAAAAATTTCATGATTTATATGTTATAGTATTCATATGGATAGTGATTGGAAGAAAACTTATATCAAAAAAAACTTTTATGTTGTAGAAATTTAACTGTTTAATGTAATAAAAAAATGGAATTTACAGTAGGTCTAGTTGAAAAAAACTATGGGAAGTAGAATGTAGATATAAAACTGAGTATCAAGAGATTCAAATATAGGAAATGGATTGGAATTTATAACAATGACTTAGAGAGAATTTTATTTCTCAACTCTGAAGCAAAAAATTGAAGGAATAAAAGCATACCTATGATGTTGAGGAAGACTCAATATTGTAAAGAAAATATGGAACACAGTAAATAATTCTATTAATTGTAGGAATTTGTATCAAACCATTTTATAATATTTTGTAAAAAATAAAATGGAATTTATAATTTTTAAGATGGGGTTTACCGAAAAGTAATAATTTAATTTTTAGATCTTAGTGTGGTATAAATAATTCAAAAATATGAACCCATAAACTAATTTTAATGCACTATAGAATAAATATTGAATATATAATGAATTGAGTAAAAAATAATTATTAACTAGTTCTTTGAATAGTGGGAAACACACATAAGAATATCTTAATGTTTTTAAACAAATCCAATAACATCTACTTATATGTGTATCTGATTAAAGGGAAATTAACATTTTTAACTGAGAAATAAAAAAAATAGTGTACACCTAAATTGATAAATAATTTAATAAATATGATACATTAAATTCAATATTATATTGAAGGAACAAATTTCATAATTTTCAAGTTTCTGTATCCATATCGATAGTGATTAGAAGAAAATATTCCTTAGTAGACCTATTAGGATCTAGAGATTTTGTTGTGAAATTAAATCATAGAATATGGAATCTATTAAAGGTTCTTTTGAAAAAATGATAAAAATAATAATTGTGGTTCTTAGGAAGAATCAATATCGAATGAAAAAGATAAAACATTATAAGTAATTCTAAAAAATTTAGAAAATTGAGTCGAACCATTTTACAAGAGTTCCGAATATTCTCCCCCTTTCTTTAGGAAAAGGTACCATTGTTTATATTTTTCAACCTTGATGCATAATCTTCACGTAATGATATGAAAAAACTTACAAAAAAAATTTAGGATGAAAATCTAACCCGCACATTCTTAATCAAAACTCATAAATCATGATAACAATCAAATGCAGTAAAGTTTCAATACCTTAACACCTTACTAGGTGACCATGAACAATTTCTTTAAATTTTATAATTCCATTGAGGAATCTAAATGACCTATAAGACTTAAAAACACTTACATTGTTATAAAAAAAAGAAAAATAGTAAATTTTAATCAAGAAATATGTTTTTTTGGATAAAAAAAAGCTGCAACAAACAGAAATAGAAACACTTATTAAATTTAATGGGAAATTATTTACAAAAAAAATGAATATTGAATGTTATTGATAAAAAATTGAAATAACTAATTTACAACATGATTAAAAATTGGATCATGAATAAAATAAAGAAATCTAACTTTAAAAAAAATAATGAACATAAAGCTCATTCATCCTTATAAATTATAACAAGTAAACATTAAAATATTCTTCATTTTAATGCATAAAACATAATGGTTATCCAATTATTTGATATAATCCCATACTTCAATTTACAAGAGCACAAATTAAAAAATAAAAATAAAAATATTTCAGGCTAGAAAATAGACTTCAAAAAAGTATTTGATGGAAAATATTTTTGATCGTCAAAGGAATAAAATTATTGAAAAAATAAGAATATTTTAGGACTCATCTGAAAACATTCCCTAAATCAACTCTACCAACACCATCCATTGACAATAGTTAAAACAGAAACCAAAGAGAAAGAAAAAAAAGAGTGTTGAAGAGAGTGAAAGTCAAGATATACTAAATATACGGATTAATGTGAGTGGGTTTAGAGGTGAAGGTGACAGATTTTGGGTGAGACTACACATTAGGCATTATAGAGAAACATCAAATCTCTTTTGAGGAGACCAATTCTAGTTTATTGTGACCAACAAAGAGCATTGTGTGGAGAAAGAGTAAATGAACCACATGGTAAAATATTCATAGTTTATTATAGTTATAAAATAACCTCACAGTAAAATAATTAGATTAAAACTTATTGAAATAATATCTGAATAATCCTTGGAACACTAAATAATAATCATGTAAATTGTAGAAAGTAAATGCACAAAAGATAGCAAGAAAAAGAAAACTATTCATTTATAGGATAAATTTTTAATTACATAATTTTTTCATAGGATTTTAATAGATACTTCTAAACCAATTTTACATTTCAACAAATCATATAACATGGTACCTTCACCACAAATTAGGGAATTCAATTTAAAAATTCCCTGATATTCTATATAAAGTGTCAATATCTTAGCACCTCACCAGGTGTCCATGAATAAATATTTTCAATTTTATAATTCCCTTGAGGACTCCAAACAACCAATGAGACCTTAAACAATAAAACTCTAACATTATTATATAAATAGTAAAATAGTAAAGAGTACTCAAAAAGAATGTTTTGTTTGGATAAATAGGAGGTTAAATAAAAATAAATAGAAACTAATTAAATTTAATGGAAAATTATTTACAAAAATTTTTAAGACTAGTTGTTATTTCTAAAAAATATTAAATCCACTAACTACTAATACACTGAAAACAATAGAACTTGAATAAAATAATGAAATATAACATTAAAAATAATTAAAAACACATTAAGGTCATTTTTACTAATAAATTATGTCAATTACACATCAGTAAATTCTATATTTTAAACTAGAAAATATAATGGATATCCAATTATTTAATTAAATACCATAAAACAATTGAAAAGAGAATGGCAGAAGAAATAAGAAAACATATTTCAAAATAGAGAGGTGAGTTAATAAAAACGAAATTGATATAAAATAATTTTTATTTTCAAAGTAATACTATTATATAAAAATTAAGAAGATTTCAGGAATCATCTAGAAGCTTTCCCTAAAGATGATCGATGAACACCTTCAATTAACAATGACTAAAACAAAAAAGAAAGTGAAATAATAAAAAAATATGAGGAGAGTGTAAGTTAGTACCTACTAATTATATATATTGTTGCGAGTGATTTTTGAGGTAAAGGGGACAGATTTCAGCTGGGATTACACATTAGTAATTATAGAGAAGCATCAAATCTCATTAGAGGAGATCAACTCAAGTTTGCAGTTAAAAAGGGTAGTGTGTGGTGCATATAGTTATAGAATGATGATGCATAAACATATGAATATTATAGATCTTATTATATCAAAACCATTATCCCTATTTTATCTAGCTTATATAGATTGAAAATATGGGTGAAATTTAGAATGTATTGTGAGTTAAATTCCAAAAAATATTTCAATTCTATGAAATGGTTCTAGTGGAAGCTGATGTAAAACTGTCCAAATTTGTAAAACACAAACCATATGCTGACAGAATGATATAGGATCCTAAAATAAAGAGTGTTTCCTATTGAGATATGGTCCAATATGTGTTCAAAAGAATAATGAGGAAAATAATGATGAGGTAATAAAACTAGGAGGAGGTGGTGGAGTCGAAATCATGAAGGAAGGGTGTCGGAAATGGAGGAGGGAGTTAGAAATGAGAACATGTAATAGAGGAGGAGTCTAGATGGTAGAGGTATAGGAGGGAGGTGAAGGTGGTGGCAGGGAGGAGGCTAGAAGGAAGAGGCAGAGGATGAGGAAGGGAGGTGAAGGATATAGCGGGGAGGAGGTTGGAAGGTGGAGGTGGTGGAGGATGCAGGGAGGCGAATGAGGTGAATAGAGGAGGTCAGTGTGGGAAGATCATTAGGAGAAGATCTATGGACGATAGGAAGCACTAGACGGGAGAATCTGTAGAGGTGGGTCGATCATGAGAGATAGTTTGGAGGTCTCGATCAAGAGGGATGAAATTGTATTCCTATTCCCACAGTTTCAAATATACCATAGAATAGATAAACTATTTCCATGATTTCAATAAACCATGGATATAAGTTTGTGAAAATAGGTTTTTTTTATAGTAGAGTATATTTTTTAGTTCACGCTATACTTTTTAGTTTTAGTCAATGGAGGGAACCAAACAGAACTGTTTTAAAGTCAAATGCGATAGAAAATGTGTTGATGAGAAATAAAATGGGTTGATTATTGGAGTAAAGGATATTTTGATTATTCCTAATTAGTTATCCTAATATGTGATTAATAAATTACACCTTAACCATCACTCAGACTCTCTAATGAATAGATGGAAAAAGTTCCCTAAGAGCTCGAGTGGCGGAGACCATGAAGGAAATATAATTCAATTTTATATATGTTATAAATGGGAGAAAAATAACTATAGGTAATGTACTTAAGGAATGAGAAGATGTTTTATGTGTAGAGAATAAGGGTATAGAGTAAGTGGCAGCCAAGGAAATAGTAAAAGTCTAGTTAATGAATTGGATAATAATAATGGTTTCTCTAAGGAATCATAAATAGTTGAATGTTATAAATTAGTAAATTATGAGTATTATAAAAATTGATTTCCTTGGGGTAAAGATCAATAATAGGACCAACAAGGTATTAAAAGTAATTTTTTTATTATTTATGATGAAGAGACTACAAATGGAATATGAAAGGAAAGAAGTATTATAGAATAAGGTGATGAATACTAGTTAATGGTTTAATAATGAAGTGGGGTGATTGATGTATTAATATATTAGGATTCAAAAATTATGATCTAGTTTTCTTTAAAAATGTTATTTTGTTTATAATATTGATGAAACATCTAAGGATTATGTTAATTTTGGAATCATATATGTCTACATGTAATTTCAACATAAGAGTTATGGATACCATCATAGAATTATGATTTTTAGATTGATCATAAGTTAAAAATATTAGACACTCCTTTTGAGGTTTTATATGACGGGAGTTTATCAATATTAGTTATATTTTGGGATAAATTTATTGAAATAAAACTAATTGGTTTTACACATGTTTTAGTTAAAAAGTTATTTAAGTAGGTCTTCCTTTACATTTTCAAGAAAAAAGATTAAATGTATTCGTAAAATTTAGGGTTCATCTTATTTTTGATGTTGAGGTGGTTATAGGTTATTATAATTTGGGAATATTATTGGAACTATATTGGTATAGTTTTGTAAAAAGATAACCCACATACTGGCGGAAAACATATCACATATGGAAAGTCTGTGGGGGCTTGAACACATAATCGAAGGATGACATGGTTATAGTTCTTAACAATGGCCTATATGGAAGAATATTTCTCATTGGAAAACATGAAGAGAGATATTACTGAGTATTATCTTGGTACATGGTATATAAACAATATAGGATTGATAGAAAAAAGTCTAAGGGGATGCTACAATCATTATCTATATAATAAGGAAAATTGGAAAAACTAATCATGGATTTTGTCATCGGAATCCCCAGAAAATCTACAGGGAACAATTATATATGGGTTATAGTTGATATCCTTATGAATTAATCCTACTTCATCCTTATCAGAGAATATTTATCTCTGGATCATCTTTCTAGGATATATATTAAGGAAGTGCTATGCTTTCATGGAGTACCACATTCAATTTTATCTGATCAGGATCTGAGGTCTAGCTCAATGTTTTAGAAAATTATTCATAGAACCCTTGAAATAGATATGAGTTTTAGAACTGGGTATCATCCTTATATAAATGGTAAGTCTGATATGAAAATTAAAACCCTAGTTTATATATTGAGATATTATTCTTTGTATTTACATGGTGGTTGGGATAAAAACCTTCCTCTGGTTGAGTTTTCTTATGACAATAAATTTTATTAGGGGATTTAGATGGATCATTATAAATTCTTCTGTGGAAATAATTATAGAGCTACAACTTATTGGGGTGAATTTTAAGAAATAATTATATTGGGACCTGAGATGGCTGAATAAATGGGAGAGAAGGTTAGAGTCTTTCAACAACATAAAAGGGTAGTACAAAGTTGATAAAAAAGTTATTCTGACAATCACTTCCATGATATATAATTTGAAGTTGGTGAGAATGGGTTTCAATGAATTTTTTTATGGAATAAAGAAGGGAAAAATAATCCCTAGGTATATCAGTCCCTTTCAATTCTTGATTGTATATGGATTAAAACTTATCTATTGGTTATTTCACTGATCCTTTCTCAAATCCACGACATGTTCCATGTATCACTCATGAGGAAGTACATACATGATCCTTCATATATATTAAACTCAAAGGTCATACTAATTTAGAATGATATTTCTTATAAGGAATAATTGGATGAGATCATGGATTGTATAGAGAATGTGATACAAAATAAATATCACTCACCTGGTCAATGTTTTGTGGTGAAACCACCATCTTGATGAAGCTATGTGGGAACCTGAGGATGCGATGAGGTAAAAGTGTCCTCATTTTTTTATATTAGAGTGGTGAATTTTGAGGTATAAATAAATTTTAAAGGGTTTAGAATATAAAATCTCTAGTTTTTATGGAATAATTTTTTTTCCTGGATAAATTTAATTTCTTCGATAGATTGTGTTACATACAGCATGATGTTTTAATAAAACACGATAAACTATTAAAATATTATTATTTAAAAAGATAGATATTGCCTAGCTGTTTGAATGATGTGTATGAATGAGATCAACTAAATTACAAAAAAATATGCATTACAAATTTATATAAAATTAATTCTTTGGTGACCAATTACTTAAAAATGAAAATAAAAACCATTTGAAAAAAAGGAAATCATTTTCTAAAAAACTATTTTTATGCGCACAAATGTGTTTTACCTTAGTAAATTAAAAAAAGAAATTTTAGTGCATTATCTTAATTAAATTTCTATATTATATATTCTATAAAAATTTTATTATTCATCTTATGTGTTTTCTAGGCCTTATATAATAATAAATCAAATTTAATACTTAAAACTGTATTTTTCTAAAAATTATTTTTTTTGCATTCTATGAACTTATTTTAAATTTTTTCCCACTTTTAAAAATATTATTTGAAAAAATTTAATTAATTTTTAAATCATCAAGTTAAAATTATCTTGGAGTGAAGATTTGATAATTTTCCGAGAAGATAAATTTTTTAGTGAATAGTGAAAATACTAGTTTTAAATAAAAAGTGTATTTTCATTTTAAGTGTTTTAAATGTAAATTTTTTTAAAAATTGTTTAAAATTAATATTATCTCAATTATATTATAATAAATCAAATTTATGTCATTATAATTAACTTTATATTTAATTTTTATATAAAAACATTTTAAACATTTGAAAATTCTCTCTTTGGAAAACTGGTTTTTTGTCACATTTACAGGTTAAATTTTAAATTCAATTTTTCTATTTATGTGAACTAAATATAAAAAAATGGATTACATATTTGTAATAATAATAATTAATATTATATAATAATGTAAAATTAAATTTTACCATAATAAATTTTAAAAGTAGAAAAAATCACTTATCGCGGTTTAGGTTAAAACAATTTTACTAAGGGGTTAAACTTACAAGATAAGGGATAAAATGACTGAGAAACTTATTAGAATAAAAATTTATGGATATATTTTGACATAATTACCTATAAGTCTTGATAATTACCCATTTTGTAGACTTTTGGCATGTGAAAAACATGGGTACAATTTATTCATTTCAAAAATTCAAAGTGTGTCCTCTCCCCCACTTATAAAAGGCCACCCCTATCCTATCATCTTCATACTTACAAAACCCTTTTTTTTCAGAAAAAACATTCCAAATTAAATTATTTAATTCCATAACTTCATCCAAGATTACTTTGTTTTATTATGAATCCCTCCCAAGAAGGATTTAGGTGTAAACCTAAAGAGTCTCTCCGAAGAAGAGGTATAATTATTAAACATTCATTTTTGACTAATTTATTCTTACATACCATTTAAATATTTTTAAAATATGATGATATAACAAAAATTATATCTCAAATATAATGATATGTTATTTTATTAATGTAATAACCTATATAAATCTCTACTTCAATCAAATGGGAAACGAAACTGTCACTCAGGTGTACGGTGGACTACCGTCTCATGAACTAATGTTATTTGTTTTCCATCACCACCTATCATGGATGGATATAATGATGGATTTAATATTTATATAATTTATTTATTATATTATTATAATTATTTTATTATAATATCACACATAACTTCTTACCTTAAACCCATTGAAAAATAATAACATCGCTTGTGTTTACGAAAGACTACCGCCTCACGGACGGATGGGATGTATTTTTCCATTTCCATTTTACTTGGATGGTAATAAATATAAATTGAATAATTATATATTTAATTATTAAAATCATTATATCTCTATAATTAAGATATTAGATATAACTTATCACTTTCTATTCTGTGGGGGGATACGATAACATCACTTGTGTGTATGGTGGACTACCACCTCGCGAAGCAATGTAATTCGTTTTTCACTAACACTATGTATGGAAGGTAATAAGTAAAAAATTTGATAAATATATGTGATATATATTAAATAATGATGATTCTATAAAGGTTAATTATTTTTTATCATTCTTATATTCCATCCTTTAAAAAATGGAAATAACCTTTATGAGTACGTACAGCCTATCATCTCCTTGAACGACATAATTCATTTTATATATCTAAATTTAATATATTACTATAAATAATTATATAATTAATATATATGATATTTATTTCATGGTTAAAATTATTTATATGATCTAAACATGCTAAAATGAAAGTACTAAAGATATCATACCAAAACATACATGGAAAATGAAGTAGTTATTACCTGAAATGTGGTTTTAACAAGGAATTGTTAATAAATGGGTAATAAAAGGTAATAATTAAATAATATATGGTATGATACATATGATTATATATATATAATATATTTATAATAAAACTATATTTTTTACACAATAAGGTCTAATGTGTATGAAGGAAGTTGAGACTTAAGGTAAAATATTTTTGTCTCAAATTGTCTTCTTGGGGACATAAGTTATGTTATGAACCTATATTAATTTATGAAAAGTATATACTAAAACTTTGACAAGTTATATAATTAATATAATTATTTTAATTATATTTAATTTTAATTTTATTCTATTCTTTAATGGGTCTTACGATTCATAATATGCCAAAGTGGAAAAGGTTTTGGGTTATAATCTTATTGTTTATCAGGATTATTTATGATTTAATTTACAATGATTAATATTTATGATCTACCTATCAAGACACATTTATTTTATTATACTCTATTTATTTCTATATAATAAAAATTTTCCTTTCATTTTCATCTCTTAAATTATTGAACATAAAAAAGAATTTTTTTAAGAAAATTCATCTTTATTTCTCTCTTCAGTCAGAAACACCTTTTCTTTCATATCCATATTTTCTAGAAATATTTCCATAAATGATTTTAAATTATACAAATGATTTATTTAAGTAATTTTTACAAATTTTTAAATTTATAAATATATTTTTAAATAGAATATTCACATAATTTTCCAAACAAGACCTGTTTGTTTTTTATGGAAAATATGAAATGAATATTTTTTTTAAAAATGTAAAACATGAACATAATTTCTTACAATCATGAAAATTATTTTCCTTGAAGATTAATTTATAATTTTTTAATTTTATTGTAAAATAATAGCATTTACAATATATTTTATGAATTTCTTATTTAAAAAGGTGATTTTCATAGAAAGGTAATTTTCATCAAGAAATGTTACAATTGATTTTTCTTTCAAATTATTTTTGAATATAATATCAAATCCTTTGATGTTACTTAAACATTATTGGGATATGATCAAATGATACACTATTTATTATATCTATGTATTATTTATGTTTATAATGAAAATATATTTATGAAACTCGTTTCTTTTCCTTGGTTCATGCTATGAATAAATGTTTTATGAAGCCCACTTATTTTCATGGGTTTAGATATGTTGAATATTTTATGAAACCCATTTCCTTTCTTGGGTTATGATACAATGAATATTAAATGATCTTGTGTAAAAAATATGAATTATTTTCATTATGTGATGTGGGGGACCTATATCTCTCTCCAATACATTGGGTAAAGCTTTATATCTCATGAGATAATAATGGTAAACAAGACAATGAGATTGATCACCAATTAGAAATAGGCCGATGGGCTTGATCCATAATGAGTAATAGGAATATGGGCTAGATTCATAATGAGAAATAGGTTATGAGGCCCAATACACTATGTTTGATGGTCTTGGTACTTAACCATGACAAATTAAATTTTTTGTATATCTATAATATTGACATATATTTATAAAATGATCTTATGGTTCATTAATTATGATGATTTCACACAATTATGAATCATATATTTTAGAATGCTTATTCTCTAATCTGTGAATCATTTTTATGATCTATTATGGGTTGGGTATAAAATCTATATGTTATGGTCATGATCTCATACAATTACACTTATTTTATGATTTTATATGATCATTTAATTAGATTTCCCTTGTTTACCATTAATGAGAATATAAGATAACCCTTTATTATGTTTCCTTTTCCTAGGTTATGAAGAAAGTTTTTTAGTAGTTTATATTTATGAAGAGTAAAAAAGGGGAAGATATTTATGGGATATGTTGAAGATATTTTATTAAATAAGAATATTGTGTACCTAGTCTGCAAAGACACTAAACAATTATGATCCTTGGGAATGTATATGTGAAATGTATTGAATATTCATCTAAAAATATGGGATATTCATGTATGAAAATCCTAGTTTGTTATAAGTATGGAAAGGGATCCAATATCCTTAGACATAAAATGGATGTACATGGGAATAATAAAATGATATTCATCCAACCTTACTCAAATAACTTCTAAAAAATCTATTATTGAGAGGATTAAGGTGTTCCAAAAATATGATGTTGAGCTACAAAAAAACATATCAAATATTCTGGAGTTCAACTTTTATAAATATGGAGTTATAAGGTTTGGAACCCAAATATGTGTCACATAAGAATCAAAACTAAAATGGGAACTTTTAGATTATAAACATTAATCATCCTTCTCTATTAATCCAGGAAGCACTAATTTGTATAGAGATCTGAAGAAAAACTTTTGCTGGGATAACTTGAAGAGGGATATTGTAGAATTTCTATCTTGATACTTGGTATTCCAACAAGTCTATGTTGAAGGATATAAGTCTAAGGGTATTATAAAAAAATTTACCATACCAGTATATAAATGGGAAAAAACATGGATTTCACTGTAAAACTCCCAAATACATCAAAAGTAAATAACATTGTATTGATGGTAGTCATTCAATTTACAAGGTTAGCCCATTTTATTACTATCAAGGAATATTTCACTATAAAAAAACTCACCATGATATACATTAGAGAAGTGTTTAAACTTTATGGAGTGTCACTATCCATTGTGTTTAATTAATATATGAGGTTTACCTTGAGGTTCTGGAGAATCATTCATAAATAATTAGGTATAGAGATGAGTTTCAATACTATTTATCACCCTCATACTAATGGTCAATTTTAGGGAACCATTAAAACTATAAAGGATATGTTTTAATAATTTTAAATATATTCCCAAGGATGTTTAGATAAATAACTTTCCCTAATGTATTTCTCATATAAGAATAGTTTCTATTCTATCATTCGAATGGTACCTTATAAGGCTTGGTATGGGAAGCGGTATTAAACTCTAATATGTTGGGATGAAGTTGGAGTGTAGAAACTAATGGGACTTTGTATTATCCAATATATGATAGATAAGGTTCAAATCATTTAGCTTCATATAAAAATTGTCCATATATAATATAAAATCTATGTATACAATCATTGAAGAGACCTAGAGTATTAGGTTAGAGATAAAGTGTTGCTTCGAATATCACTATGGAATAATGTCATGAGGTTTGGGAAGAATAGAAATCTTACTGCAAGATTCATTAGCCCCTTTGAGGTCTTTGATCACATCAGAGATGTGGCCTATCAACTTCCACTCCCACCTAACCTATCTGAAGTACTTTACATGTTCTATGTATCCCTCTTTATGATGTATATACTAGAATAATTTCATGTATTGCATCTAAGGGTGGTACCTTTGTAGAATGAACATTCATATGATGAGTATCTGGGGAATATATTAGATCATAGAGAAAAATTTCTAAAAAATAATAGAACTCACATGGTCAAAGTGTTTTGGATAAATCTTAAGTTTGAGAATGAACTTGGGAATTAGAAGAGGTGATGAAAAAAAGTACCCTAATCCATTTTAGTGTATGAAAAAAATTATTAGTGTAAAATTTTTGATGGGGTAACTAATGTAATGATGAAAAATTTTATATATTAAATTCCCTTTTTTAATGAATAAATTCCTTATTAGGTAATATAGTTATATAAAACACATGCTCTAATTTAGTTATTTCAGAGGAATTATAAAATATAGCCCATCATATTTAAAATACCATTAAGAATATTAAAAATAGATAATATAACCATTTTACAGTGGATAATAAGATTATTATAAATTAAGGGTTAGGATAAAGTATAATTTTCATAGACGAAAGGAGTGATGACCTCGAACTATATGATCATAACCTATGAATACCATTTATTAGAGCTTCCAAGGGAGATAGAATCAATAAGATTTCCCTTTACCAATCCAAAGATGAAATTAAACAAATAAGGCACAAATGAAACCATTTATGGTAGAATTTAAATCTTATATAGATCACGACCCAAACCATATTCACTGAAACACCCTAGGAAAGGCCCACCATCTCACCACTTACACATAAGGAATATGCTGGTGTAATAAGAGTTTATATAAATTAAAACTATTAGTATGAATGTTAATATTTTTCTTTTTAATAAAATAATTATTATATTTATCCCTTTTCATTATTATAATTTTTTATGAGTTGATGAAAATTAGATTCTGATACAAAGAAACCAAAATTGTAGTTTTTGGAAAATATACTATTTTAATTAAAATAATGTTTTTGATAAATTTAATAATTTCAAATTAAATGTTATTTTAAAATAATATTCTTATAAAATTAAATTTTTATATAAATTATAATATATTTTAGTGAAGTCTAATGTAATCTTTATAAGGTTTCGAAAACTATTATTGTCATTAAAACCAATATTTTCAATAAATGAGATTTTTTTAAAGTTTAAATTATAATATTTAGAGATTTATTTTGATGAAATAAATATTATTTTTGAAATAATTACATTGAAATTAGCCAATGGTGAATTGTTCATAATTTTTTGATACATTCAATTTTTTCGGTAAAAATGAAATACAGTATAAATATACATTATATATTATGACATCATTATATCTATAAAGTGATGTAAAAAATATAAAGGACTTAAAAGGCTAAAAATATGTTTCCACTTTAAAATAATGTGTTTTTGAAATTATTTTATTAATTTTATAAACCATTAAAGAATCTTCTGAAACCAATATTATATTTTAGGGTCTTAAAATCATTTATTTATAAACATGAGTCACTTTTACATCACTAAGGGTATTATTTTAATGAGTCAGGTTCTTGTCCTTAAAAAATATTTAAACCACTAATTCTTAGTAGAAAATATAATCAAAAACCATTTTAAGGTGTTTATTTTTTATTTTTTATCATATAGAATCCAAAACCTATTTTTAGAAATTAATAAAGAATTACCCCTCTTTTTTTATAAATACCCACCCATCATACCACTCCCCTTCACTCAAAAACAATTTATCATGAATTTATTATCCTTATTCCTATATAAGTTCTTCCCAAGGTGTCCCATGTTACTAATAATCTCCTCCCAAACTTTAATATGCACCCTCTCAAGGTAAGATACTCTCTCCGCTTTTTTTATTTCAAGTTCATTCTTTGTACTAAGAACTTTTGATTTAAAAATTTTTATGTAGTAATATGTTTTTTTAAAATAAATTCACTATCCTTATTATTACCATGTAATGATATACCACCTTTAACTATCATCCACCCCTTCCATAAACCATCATGCACACCTATTTTTTTGGCAAAATTATCTTGAGACTTTAAATTCCAAGAATTTTTATAGTGAAAACCCGTCTCCATTTACACTCAAGGGTACTCACCTAATTGTATATATCCTTTATTTTAGAATCTAATTTATATTACCTTCACTCTTTAATTATGGGCTTCAAATTGATGAGATTCGTTTTTATGTTGTATGATCTATGTGGAACACAAATTCATGTACATGATATGAATGTGATGGGTGGGCCCAGAATTAGATAGATCTCCAATGAATTGGGTAATTTTTTTATCTCATGATATTATAGGTATGGTGTATATGAGTTTATCCAAAGAAAAATATGTTATTATGTCTTGGTTTTTATCCTTGACGTATTCTTATGATTTCATGTTTTATATTTTTACCACATTAATAAGTTACCTTGATGTTATTCTCTTATATCATGCTTCGATGATCATGGTTATGATTCTCAAAACTTTTATGTCACTTTGATATACCTCTTTACTAACATATATTACTTTAATCATGCTAGTATTTTATTATTACATTACTGAGATTTATAGCTCACTATTTTCTTTTGTACATCCTCAGGTTATACCATGCAGTTTTAGAAGATAGATGCAATATTAGGTATGTTTTGTAGTCTTTAAATAATTTTATTGTATCCATGTTTCAAGTTAATTTTTTATACACCCAATTTTATAAATAAAATAGGCATCATGATATTTTAGTATTTTTTATGTGTATCTTCATGTAATAAATCATGAATTAAGGTGTATTTAATATATAGGTAGTCATAATATTGATAAAATTATAATTTCTCAATGTTATGGGAATAACTGCTAAGGAATTGGATGTTAAGATGAAATTAGTTTATTAAACACAACTAAATTTATAAGAGGAACATGTGAATATAAATTTTTTAATTATAATCTTAAAAATAAGTATATTATTTATGAATGAAAATTTAAAAATTCTCATTATTATGAAAAAAGGATATAAATTCTCTTTTATGTTTTCTAAAATATACCCTCATATAGTGAGAAAATGTGTTCCAAAAACTATATTGGACAACATTATTAGATCCAAATTCATTTATGTAGCTAAATATTTTTTATAATGATTTTTTATAAAGAGAATTTATTAAGTGTAAATTCGAAGGAGGTAAATGGTATATGGACAATGGATACTTGAAGCATATCTCCGGTTACTAGTTTATGTTCTGTCACACCTTGACCATGATCTATTAATTGTTTTTAATTATTTAATTATATTAAGCATAATTTTTTTGTTTGGGGTGAACTAATTTTATGTTTTAAAATTTAGAGGTTTTTTTATGCGTATGGTTGGCACATGGTTAGTAGAAACTGTGTCCAGACCATGTGTGGGTGTCTGTGACTTGGCAGAGTTAAACACAAGAATGGAACATGGTTTCTATAATAATGCACACTGATGACATCAGGCACTCTAGGACTTTTAGTGTGGGGTGCATTGTTGGCATCTGATTTGTATAACCATGTGGCCAAACTGTGCACAGTGTCCAGGACATTAAAATAAATAAATAAATAAATAATAATAATAAAGAAAAAACGATTTAATTAACTAAAATTAAAACCCCTAAAGGGGTATCCCCACCCTATCATACACATGAACCCTCCCAATTTCCTATCAGCATCGTACACCACACCATCCTAGTAGCCTCCTCCCCCCCCCTCCAATTTTTTATGATTGTCCATCTGAATCTGCATATGATCATCTTAGGTGAGATTTTATCCTCCTTTGTTCTCTTATTATTCTATTTTCATTTCTTCTTTTCTACTTTACCTTGTGGTGTGCATGACCTACCAAATGCTAACCTGATTTTGGGTATTTTTTTTATTCTTAGTGCATAGGGTTCGTGAGTCCTATTATGTATAGTTCTTTCCATGACAATTAAAGGTAATGAGTTCACCATTGGTTTTAGGAAGTTTTTTATATTCTAATTATTTGGACCAATTTTATTGATGGATTTTAAGATTTTTTAGTTTCTCATTTTTTCCTATGGCACCATGGACCTCCTTAAAGCGGGTTTAGACCACCATTGGTGAATCTAATAACTTGTGGCCCCTTAAATGTGACCTACACACAAATAAATATATGGGTATATATATATAAACCTTCTTTGTACATCTTCCCACATTTAGATGGGAACATATAAATACAAAAATGGATATATTTATATATATATATATATATAATTGTATATGTGTTTAGGGCATGTGACTTTGTCTTTGGGTTATCCTCATGTAGTGCTTACAGTTTTTTGTGTGTTCTCTCATCCTTGATGTATGGTTTTCTATCCATTACCATTATGACGCATGTCTTTAAATGCCTAATATTTCCTAAATTGGGTTTAAATGTGATCTTTTTTCTTTTAGTGTGTCATAATGATTTATTATGGCTTTTTATGTTGGTTGTTTAGATGAAAATGAGATTTTAAAAGAATTTGTATAGTTATTCCTATAAGTAATTAATATATATATGTGCTATGTGTTTGGAAAAATTCCAAGTAGAATTTAAAAAAGAATCGAGTGTTTTAATTTTTTTTGACATTGTTGGATCTTTTATATACATGAGTTACATGTCAAATTATTTTTTTTAATGGGTTTTGGGAGCCTCTTTGTGGTTTGATGCTTATATGAAACTCATTGTACTTATTCAGTTAAAACCCTATACATTTTTATATTAATCCATATATATTCTGGTGGATATGAGAATATCCACATGTGAATGGGGTGTGTATATTGATAAGATCATGCCTATAATTAATGTTTCCATAAAATGTATTTTGTGATAAATTTGGTTTTCAAAACAATCTCTTTAAATCTTCCCATCTTTCCATTATTTCTTTTAAATTGTTTCTTCAAAAAATCAAAATGTTTCTCCAAATATATTTTGGTTTCAAAATGACTTCAAATGATGTTTTTAAGTGTTGTTACAAAGCATGGTTCATTTAGTACCTTAGAAGTATGATTTGATAATAAACTTTCCTATAGGCCCATTTGGAAGCTTGGTAGTTATATTTGGGAAATTACATTGTATTAGAAATGGTTCTATAAGGAAAGGATTTTTTCCTCAGGAATGGGTTTGGATTTCAAAAGATAAGTCTTGTTTTGGAACATTGAGGTGTTTCTTTGGAAAATCGTATGATACACCATGGCATGTAGGATCAGTTAGAAATTGAAAAAGGTTTTATTTCTGATAAGAACCCCTATGGTTATACTCCTATAGATAGGGTCCTTTCATAGACAATGTTGGATACTGGGAAAGGAAAGCATGGTTACATCTGTTTGTTCTATTTAATGACATGTGTGTGATCACATCCTCAATTTAAAATTATACTTTTATCACAGGATTCATGATTTCATCTAGAGGTTCAAGTGATATTTTCTATATAGTCCTGATTAGAATAATTAAATCCCCTTGGAATGTGAGTTCTGCCTCTACTTAGGCTTGGTAGAGTAACTAGGATGCTTATTGACTATGGATTGCATCATAAACCGTCAGATGTGTATAAACCGAGTAGGTACAAATATTCTTCTAGAGATTTTTTGGACATACCATGATCATGTATCTATATGTTCCAGTATTGATTAAAACTCTTTGAATACTTTCTTTTTTTATACTTTCTTTACAGTACTTGTGCTTATTTCCTTATCTTTATCATAGCACTCTCGATACTAACTACCTATGATTAGCTTTGATTTTTCTTATTGTGAATTTTACATGGGTTGGGTTTTCTTTTTTTGGATTTTGTTTTTAAACTGTGTTTTAAATGGAAATATGTTTTAAAAAGAAAATCCATGTTTTTTTTCAAATGTATATTTCTCAAAATCTATGTTTATCACTTTACATAATTAAACCCTATTTTATAATTGTATTTAAAAATATTTCTTATGGACTATTTTAGTAAAGGAAATATATAGATTACATGTTTCTTACCCATTGATATATTTTATGCTCACACCTTACTTGTTCCACACGGTGTTGGAAGACCTGAGCAGTTTTTCAAGTTTAGGTTCTCATTCTATTTTTTCCATGGAGAATGCTGGTTTTATGGGTGGTGGTGACCAAGGGTAAAATTCATGTATGTCTTGTTTTATTTATTTCATTTTTTTATGTTTTATTGTTGCTGTAAATTTTCATTTTTCTTTCTTTTATGGGATAAATCATTCCCAATTTAGTTATTCTTGATGCACAATAGTAGTTTCTAGCCTAAGAGGATTCGGAATGCCTATCACGCCTTATCAAGAACTAGTTCGGGTTCTTCCTAGGTTGGTTCCTAACAAAATATTATTATATTTTTTTTATTTTGATTTTTTCGCTAGAATGAGGATAGTATTTTCCAGACTTTGGAGGTAGGTCATGGATTGGTGCCTGATCACCATCACTTATGATGAGACATGAGTTACCAAGGGTAGTTGGTAGTTTAGTCTTTTATTTTTATTTTGTATTAATTATATTGTTTATTTTTTAGTTCAATGAGATTGTGAATGTTGGGGGATGACAATGGAAGTGAGATGGTAACACACAGTGAGCTGACATGGCATATCAAACCTTGTGAATCCATAGTGTATGATTTAATATGGTAATATTGGTTAATGAATTCTTAGTTCCTGGTATGATAAACCATGTAGCCAAGTCATGCATAACAACTAGTTTCTCATTTGGAATTTTTTAGTGTGAGTGATGATATTGGTGTAATTTTGGTTGGTGTGAGTTCATTTTGAAAGGAAAATATTTTTTTAAATTTGTTTTTAGAGTGAAAAATTGGTTTTGAATAGGAAATGATATCAAGAAATGGTTTTTGATTAAAAAGGGTTTCTATTTTAATGAGGTATATAGTTCTAAATTAGAAGTGGTAGTTGTGTTTTAGGATCTACGGTGGTCTAACTAGAATAGTTTTAATCATCAATGGCTTGAAATTGGAAATTTGAAATTGGAAATTGGATTTGATAGTGGGTGGATCAAAAGTGTTTTTTTTTTGTTTTTAAAATAATATTTAAGTTGAATGGTTTAAAATTTGGTAATGGAATATGGTGGTTTTTAAATTTTATTTGATTCTATTTTGAGATAAATTTTGATTTATGAGTTTGGTGTTCTGGGTTGAGGTCTTTCCTTGATTGAATATTTTTTCTATTTTTTTGGGTTTTCTGTTTTTATATTTTTTAAAGTATGCCACCCAAAAATTCCCTAGAATTTTCAAGGAGATGGTTTATTTTGGTTTAGAATCAATTTCAAGTGATCTGTTAGAAGATATTATCATTGTGTGTGGTATATATATATATATATATATATATGTTATAAATAAATTTATTTCATTCTGGAAAGTTTTTTTCAGAGTTTTGTGAATGAAGTGTTTCTAACTGTGATGGTTTTTAGTGGGAAACTCATGGTAGTTGGAATCTTGTTTTTATTATTGCTCGTAAAGGTTACCAACCTAGTGAGGGGAGTGAAATAAAGGAACCTATTCTTGAGGAGTCTTATTTATTTAGTTTTTTCTTTTTATTTTAAGTAATGTTCATTTATTTTCTCCAAGTGTTTTAATTTTCAGGAATTATAATCTATCTTTCCATAATTATCTGAAGGTTTATTTTTGGTGTCATTACTTGGTTTGTCTAGTAAAGTTTTGTATGTTTCTATATCAGGAGATGATGTTTTAGTCAGTTATTGTAATATAATGACTATAGGTCATAATATTCTTGAATGTAAATAATATCCAACCATATCCCTTGGACTTAATAGTTTCACGTAGTGTAGGAGTTTCCAGGTGTGGGGATATTGGCCCAACTTATTATTCCAACTTTGAAAAAATCAGGGTGGAACTATTTTTGTTTTCCCCTCTCCTAGGATTTTTGTTCTTATAATGTGTCTATTTTAAAAATCTTGGTGACCTAGTTTTCCAAAAATATGTGTTGTCACACCTTTTGGATGGGTGATTTTGAATGGTTGGCTTTTCCTTTTTTAATGGTTTTAATTTTTGGGTAGTGCGTGTTTGGAGATTCTTGCATCATATAGAAATTGTGAGTCTTGGTTTGGTTTAGTGTTTAATTTTAGTATCTATTTTTGGGACCCCTTGTGTTGGGGTTGGTTTGTGTTAGTTGTTTTATTAAATAGTGGGGATACCCCTCCTTTTTTACCCCATGTATCTCCATGTTTTTCTCTCTTTATTCAGTCACATGTGACTTGTGGAGTTGAAAGGCCACACCAAGGTTTGTGTATTTTTTTGGTTTTCTTCAGTTTTGGGTCCCAATGTTTAATCATTATTAAGAAGGGTGACTTTCTATTGGTATTAATTTTTTACCTATAGGGAGGAATGTCAAACCCCAACCATATTGTATTAATAATTTTTAATTATTTAATTATATTAAACTTCATTTTTTAGTTTCACATCAACCCAGCTTTAAATTTTAAAATTTGGATATTTTTTGCGTAGGCACACAGTTGGCACACTGTTTACAGAAATCATGTGTAGGTTGTGTGAGTGTGTTAGTTACTTGGTAGATCTGAACACACAACCAACATATCTTTTCCCTAACTATGTGCATTGACTGTTCATGGTGCTCCATTACTTCCAATGTGTGGCGCGTAGCTAGTGCACAATTTGGCCAACTATACGACCCAAATTTTTCTGGTATCGAGGGATCTAAAAAGTAAAATTAAACAATTAAATAAATTTAAATAAAAATAATAATCCAGAAAAAATAATTAAATTAATTAAATTAAAACCCCAAAAGGTGTCTCCTCCCCTCTCGTCATGCGATCCTCCCCCTTTCCTCTATGTGTCACCACCACCCCCTCATGGAGACCTCCTCTAATCCCTCTGTTGTTTTCAAATTTTCCTGAAGAATACATGTGTGATCACCTCAGATGAGTTTTTATATTCCTTTATTCTCTTCTTATTCATTTTTTTTTTACAAATTTTCTCTATTACCTTATAGTAAATGAGACCATTCTAAAACCTAAACCAATTTTTGGTATTTGATATTTTGATTCTTGGTGCCAATGGTTCGTGGGATCTGTTTGGTCTGATTCTTGCATCAATTGTTAAATGTAGTGAGTTTGAAATTGATTTTGGGTAGGTTTTCCTTTATTCCATTTATTTAGCCTAATTTTATTTAGGTATTTTTTTACATTTCAGTTTCTCATATTTTTATAGCATGCCTTGGACCACCTAGAGGTGGGTTTGGAGCTCGATTGTTGAAGGCTACAACTTTTGGACCCTTGGAAGTCACCAATAGACATATACATATATAGGTACATAGACACACACACACACATGATTTTTACATCTCCTCACATATATATTGGAATAGATACATTTAACAAGGGATATATATATATATATATATATATATATATCAAAGTGAATATGTGTCTAGGGATCATGAGTTGATCTTTATGTTATCTATGTGCCATGATTGGAGTTTAATAGAGTTCACTCATCCATGAGGTAGGTGTTTCCATCAATTTACATTCAAAATAATTTCTTTAAATGGTTGATCTTTCCTAAATTCATTTCAAAAGTGTTATTTGTGATTTTTGTATTTTTTATGGATTCTTGTGTTGGTGTTTTTGATGAAAATAGGGTTTTCTAAGAATTCCTATAATAATTCCTATGCATAACCAATTTATTTTTGGAACCAAGGTTTTCTATAGTTTGAAATTGAGTGTGTTTTCTGTTTTGTTATCAATCTACATGAGGTTTGATCAGGGAGTTTTCAAGAAAAGAGATCTTTTTATGTACATGGATACAGTGTTGAAGGTGGTGTCTTTTCTAAGTTTTTTCCAAATTTTTTGATCACAAAATCAGGAGGAAGGGGAAAGATTCAATAAAAGTGGATTTCTAGGATTTAATCGTCATAAATATGGTAAATTCACAAGTTTCAAGAATAAATGGTTTCATAATGGTTGGGTTTTATGAGGGTTTGGATTCCATGAAGGTATAAGCTTCACAAACACATTATGAAAAGAGTTTGTCCTCAAAACTATGAGTATATCTAAGAATTCATGATGAGGTGATAGTAAATTTACATGGATATGATAAGGTTCTTGAATGGGTAATATTTCACAGGTGATTTGTTAATAAAGGTGTTTCGTGAATAGGATATAAGATGTTTGTGAAACACCTGTGGGAGCTTGGAATCTTCATGAAGGGAAAAGTATATAAATAGGAGACCACCCCTCATTTAAAGAATGAAAATATTTTGAGAAAATTATGAATCTATCTTAATTATACAAGGAAGGGATCATTGAAAATCAATAATTCATTACAATATTGAGAATCATGAAAGGACTAGTTAGGTCTTGATTGATGCTAAGGATTTTCAGAAAGAGAGTTTTGTGAAGATTAAGAGTTTAAGGAAGTCTTATTGTTCTATTAAGGATGGGAGCTTCATGAAGTTTGGAATCTTAGAAAAAGTATGTGGTTTCACAAAGGATGATTTTTATTTGAAATAAAAAGGGGGTTTCATGAAGGTTGGGGGCTTTGAAAATTGCAATATTGAATATCTTGTTTAAGTAAACAGTAATTTAAGTACCTCAACTCAAGACTATGGTGAAATAAGAGTCTTATAATAATTAGTTGAAACGTCTTAACTGGTCAATATAGTGATTTTACCTTCAATTTGATAAACTGGATACTAATTTACCCAAGGTAGTGAGCTAGGAGGAGTCTATGTAAGTGTTTTGAGGGAGGCAGTGTGATATCCCTAAAATTATTTTAAAGGAAGTGTGCTTGGAATACAGTGACTATGTCTCATCTTCTATATTCCATAATAACTTGTGATTATTAGTGGATTTAGGTTTAACCAACACATTGTCAGTGTAATCTTCTTGGACTATCCCTTTTTGGTGAAATAAGTAAAATTATTGTATTTTATCTCTATATGTGAATGCTTAATAACTGTATGATTCCATCAAACATGTTTTGAAAGTTCCTACCAATGTGGGAACAATATATATCACTTTAAAATTAAAATTCAACACCCTAATTCACCCCTCCCCTCTCAGGGTGTTCTAGGCTCATACTTTTATATGTATTCCATGTGTTTGATAAAATGAAAAGTTTAATTTAAAAAGGAATTGGGTGTTTTAAATTGTTGTTTGAGCTTGTTGTAAATTTTACAACCTTTAGTTATAGGTGTAATTGTGGTTTGAATGGTTTTTTAGTGCCAATTTATTGTTTGATGCTTATGTGACACTTCTTATTCTTCTTTAGTTGGAAATCTGGACATTTTTATGGGTTTTCATATATATACTGGTGGATATGGGTATATCCATATGTGCACAGGGGGTGAATATAGATATTGTCATGAATATAAATATATTTTCCATAAAATTTCTTTTTTGATATATTTGGGTTTCAAAACACTCTCCTTTAATATTTTAATAGTTTCCTTCTTTATTTCAAATGGTTTCTTTAAAAACTCTAAATGTTTATCTAAATGGATTTTCTCTTTCAAATGACTTCAAAGGTTTTTTTAAGTATTATTCAAAAGATTGAACCATTTGGTACCTTATAAGTATTATTTTATAATGAACTTTATTATAGGCCCATTTAGAACCTGTGAAGTTATATTTGTGAAATAAACATGGATTAGAAAACATTTTAGAATAAAAAATGTTTTTCCTTAGGAATGGGTTTTGATTTCAAATGATAAGGGCTATTTAGTACATTGAGATTTTTTTTGGAAAATGGTTTGAACTCCTATGATGTGTAGGAATGTTTGGAACTAGTGAATGTTTTTGTGTGTGATGGGAACCCATATATTTTTCCTCCTCGTGAGAGGATATTCAGATAGATAGTGTCAAAGGTTGAAAAATCTATGCCTGGTGGAATCTATGGGTTATATTTAATTCTAATTATGTGATGAACTCCTCACTTTACCTTTATAATTTTCTATGGGATTCATGGATGCCATCTAGAGGGTCGGGTAAAAGTTTCTATCTAGCCATGATTAGACGTATTAGATCCCCATGAAGTGGCCATGTGGTATGTTCCATAGGTGAGACTAAGTAGAGAAGATAGGTTGGTTATTGACTGTGGAATAACATTTTACATCGACAGATGGGTCCAAACCAAGAACATATAGTGTCTTTTCAAGATATTTTTAGTACATACTGATGATTATGTATTTTTATATTCAAGTATTGATTATAGCTCTTTCACTGCTTTATTTTTTTATATTTTCCTACCTGTACTTGTGATTATTTCCTTCTCTTTGGAAGAACTCTCTTGATCCCCATTGCCTATGTTTTTATTTGATTTTCCTTGTTATACGTTTTAACCAGGCCGGGTTTTCTTCTTTGGGATTTGGTTTTTAAACAGGGATTTAAAATGGAAATTTAACTTAAAAATTAAATCCATTTTTTCGAAATTGCATTTCTGGAAAGCTATGTTTTGTTATTTATTTGTTAAAACATTGTTTTCTAATTTTATTTAAAACCAGATTTTATGAACAATTTTGGGAAAAGACATATATGGATTCTGTAGTTCTTACCTAATTATTTTTTTATGATCACACCCTATATGTTCCACTCAACGTCCATATATTCGAGCAGTTTTTTCGGTTTAGGTTTATGTTCTGGTTTTCCCATAGAGAGGGTCATTTTTTTAGATGGTGGTAACTAAGGGTCACATGGATTTATGACTAGTTTTATTTATTTATACTAATAGTGTTTTACTCATGCTATATATGTTCATTTATCTTTTGTTTATGGGAAAATAACTTCCAATTGAGTTATGATTTATTCACAACACTTTTTTTCATTCTAAAGAGATTAGGGACACCTCTCGATCTTTGTCACAGACTAGTTCGGGGTCGAACTAGGTTGGTTCATGATAAGTTTAATCACAAAGAAAATATTATTGATATACATGTCACTTTTGGTTATAACTCAAGTATCAAATCATCAGTATAAGGAAAAATGGTTTTATTAATTCCACTCATATTAATTATCTTTCATACATTTATAGCCTTAAGTATAATTTACTATGTATTGATCAATTACGTGATAGTGGTTTTAGACTTTATTTTGAGAATGAAATTTGTAAATATCTTGTATCTAAGGGAAAACATTTATTTTCTATATCTCATTTTCAAAATATACATGTTACTAATATAAAATCACATACGAGTTAGCATAAAAATGATTTAGTGTATGAGATATTGAGTCTTGTCTATGTCATGGAATCCTTGATCATTGTAGCATATAAAAACTTTTCAATCTAAAATGAAAAAAATTACTTGATTTACCTAAATTATATTTCCAAAACTTTGTTTTGTGTGTTACTTAATAACATTGGTAAGTGATAAAAATATTTATTTAATTTCAAAAAGAAAGTATCCACTTCATGTTGGGTTTCTTAGGACCAAAAAAAATTACTTAACCACTATAGGGGAATACGAAACCCTTAAAAAGATATTTATTCTATGAAATTGAAACCTTGTATAATATAAAATGAAGAACATGCATACCTTATACCAATGATAGGTGAATATTTTATCTTCAAAAATTAATTTGATAGAAATTACAAAGATACTACCAAAAAAATCCTTGATTTTATGTGCATTCATGAGATAATGAATCAATATATTTTGGTTTGGGTTCCTCTTTATAGAAATAACATGATCATATCTATTAGATCAAAGAAGGATAGGAGAGATTCAAGATAATAAATAAGAACTATGAATACCATTTTTTATCTCCTTCATCTTGTTTATATTGTACTTGGGGATTCTCCTTAAGCCACCATGCATTTACTCCAATGTTACATAATTCTCGAGTGATTCATGTTGTTATACCATTTACAACCCTTGGCCTAAAGTGTCTTCTCCAAAAAATTACATTATAAAAAAAATAAAATATATATGAAAGATTATAAAGAAGATGATATGAATATTAACACTTAACATTTGAATGCCTAATCAATCAGAGTATTCCAAGTGAATCATACAATATGATTCATCATATCAAAACACTTATGATATTTTTTTACAATATAAATCTATTGTATAGTATGACAGTCTAGGTAGCAACATGATGTCTTTATATCACACCCTATGATATTCCTACACCATGGAATATGATATATATTGAATTCATACCTAAAATACCCTATGTAATGATCATGTCATGAAATATGATATTTATCAAAAAAATCATCTGATTTATATTATATTTAGGTCATATATCTATCAATCCCCCACTTACACTAAAGGCACAAAGAATTTAGGAAATTTCAACTAATATTGTATTATATAAAAAAATTCATGAAACTATATCAAAAATTCATTCTATATATTTCTATTTTTTTTTTGAAAAACTATAATATTTTCACCATATATCACATCATATGAAATACTTTATGAATATCTACCCAAAACTCATTTTTGAATAAGCTCTAAAACAATTTTAAAGAATATCATTAAGTTTTGTAAAACTTAATCCCCATTTAGTCAACCAAAAAGTGTGAAACCATTAGGATACATTGTGTTTAAAATACATATAAATTCCTGAATCCATAAATATGAGTAAATATAAGCCTCAAGTAAAATATCAATACCACTCATTCTATAAAATGATATGGTTTCATCTCCATCAAACATGTGTATCTCGATACCTATATCCACTAGTTATATAATATAATAATTTTCATTTTCATTTGATTTATTGTCTAAGAAATTGGGTAATAACTATAGAAAAACTATGAAATCATGTAAATCCACTCATATGTTCAAGATTTTCCAAGTATATACTAACCATCCCAATGAACACATCACTTTCCATTCATCTTTATGGATGAGAATACAAAATTCCCCTCATACAGTAGATAACCACATAATATATAGGTATGGACATGAATTCCTTCATCTAACTCAATCGAGGACCCATATTTCATACCCATAATAAGAGATCCAAAATCATATCTTTATTATACTCAAGCAATGACATAATCCATAACATACCCAAAACCCCTTGATTATATTAAATTAATAGGTAACATAATAAGATTATCAAATTATGGAGGTTCTTATGCTAGATATCTTATTAAAATGATATAATATATAAATAAAAATATTAAACATGAACCTATAGTATAATAAATACTTAGTGTATACCAATTCATGAAGAAAAACTATGTGGGTTATAAAGCCTGCGAAACTTATTTTGTGTCTCATGAATATGTTTTTTATCTCAATATGAAATCCTACCCATGTTAAGATTCATATTTCACCACAAATTATAATACTCCTTGATTAAAAATGTTAGAGATAACTAAAATTCATACTTTTTGCTGTTAATTATTACTCACATCATGTGTTGATGCAGGAAATGTGAGAAAATATTACAGAGGAGTTTACATGTGTATAATATGATATATGTTTTAACGTATTTATCTTTTTTAATAATATACTAAGAAAACCATACACAATAATTGCACTCATATCTCATATAAAATACTTCCACAATTCCTTATGTTTTCCATATTTTATATTGTTATAAACTCATTACATCCCAATATTACTCTTGACACATCTTTATGTGATCATATAATCAACTCCTCCCACTAAAATCCTTTAATGGGTAATACTTATAAAGAAATATAGTTTTAATAATTATGATATTATTAATCATATTATTGATATTCAAATTTTTAACAAGTATTCAAAAGTATTTACTTCACAACATCTAATGCTATGATGTTAATAGTTTTTGTCTACTTTTAACTCTTTCTAAGTTTATCATCATATTATTGGACTTTTTCTATTCAAAATTTTCATTGAAATAATTTTGGTTACAAAATGAAAACATTTCAATTATTATGTTACTAACATTCTCTGTACATATTTATGGTATTAAATGAAATTCACTTTGAATCAAAACATTATAATAATTTATGTATTATACTTTGAACATCTCTAATTCTAATCATATGATACCTCATATCCTTAATACAGCTTAATTCATGATTTACTATATAAATATACACTTAATGAAATCCCAAAATATTGCGAGTCTTAGTGTCTTTGGGTAATTAGATACATAGAACAATAACTTTAAACATAGATACAACAAAATTATTTAAAAAATCCCAAAACAATCCATTATATTCCATCGATCTTCTAATACTGTATGGGAGAACCTGAGGATGTACATATAAAAGGGGTGTTCTATAAAAATAAGTAGGGGAATAATCAAATACTAACATTAAGAATGTAATAAATGTGAGTAAAGTGGTATATCAAGGTGACATAAAATGGGTGAGAATCATAAAACTGAATATCAAAGCATGATATAAGATGAAAAATTCAAGGCAATATAAGAATGTGGAAATGATAAAAAGCACGAAATCATAATCATAAGTCAAGGATAACCACCTCTAAATGATATAATAATATTCTTAGTATAACCTCATATGCACCATACACGGTATCTCATGATATAAAAACATTACCCAATGCTTTGGAGGGAATATTATCCTAGGAACACCCATCACATTCATATTATGTACATGAATTAGTGTTCCATAATGATTATAAAACATAAGAACATATTTCATCACTTTTAATCCCATAATTATGGAGTGTGGTTTACAAACATGGATGTTCCCAATAAATAAAATATAGGTATGTCTAGGTTAATACCATTGAGTGGAAATGAATATGGGTATTCACTACATAAATGTTTGGCATGGAAAATAACAAGATAATTTCAACAACATAACATGTGTACGTAAATATTCATCGAAGGTTTTAATGAGAGTGAAAGGTGGTATATCATTACTTTGAAATCATAAGGACAATAAAAGGGATGTTTATAATCACATTTCAACACTAATAATTAGAAATAAAATGGAATAATAGAAAGAATGTTCTTGAATAAAGAGGAAGACGAAGAGAATCTCGTACTTCATTATAATAACAACTCAGGTAAAGAATAAAATAAGAGGGGATAAATGATATCTAATTATTATATCATTAATTTTATATTAAAAATATATTTATAAATTCACTACAATATAGTAAATTAAAACTCAAAAGCCTAAATATAAATAAGGTATTTCAATGGAAAAGAAGATAGTGAGATCCCTAACATTGAGAGGGTGCTTCAAAAATCTTGGGAGGGGATTGTTAAGATCATTAAAACAACATGGGTGGGATTTATAAAGGTATAATGAGAGTGACTTAATGATCAATGTGTTTTGAGTGAATAGGAGTGGAGTTTTGGGTTGGTATTTATAAAAAAATAGAGGGTAATTCTTTATTTATTTATAAACATAGGTTTTGGCCTCTATATGAAAATGGAATCATAACCACAAACCTTCCTACAGATTTTTACAAATAATTTCCACCAAAGAGAATTGTTTTTAAATATTTTACAAGGTAAAGAATGATAAATATTAAAATAATACAATTTTTTATGTGGAAGTGAGTCATGTTCATAAATAATTGATTTTAAAACATTAAAAGATAATATAGGTTTTGGAGGATTAATTAAAGTGTTATAAAATTAATCAAATTATATAAAAACACATTATTTTAAAAGAGATAAATATTTATTTTCATGTATTCCCTTAATATAATTTATAAGATCACTTTTTAGATATTATGATTTCATAATAATTACCATATATTTTTACGGTATTTAATTTTTACAAAAAAAATAAGGTTGTCTAAGAATATTATGAAAAATTAAACATTGGTTAATTTCAACACACTTATTTCAAAAATGTTTTTTATCTTAAAAAATTAATTTTCTAAATATTTTAATTTACACTTTTAAATAAATATCCCTATCTTCTAGAAAATATATGTTTTTATGGCACTAACCACTTTAAGACAATTATAATTTTTTTGGACTTTATTAAATTGTATTATCATTTATATTCAAATAAGTTTTATTTAATAATATTATTTAATGAAAGTAAAATGCATTTTAAAATTATTTAATTTATGAAAAAGAGTTTTTTAATTAAAACTATATATTTCCCAAAAAAAATAATTCCTTTTTATCAAGATCTAATTTTTATCAAACTCATTTTTTAATCATATATATATAGTAATTATAAAATTGGATAAATATAATCATTATTTTATTTGAAATAAAATTTAAAAAATCATGATTCTTGGTTCTAAATACATAACCCCTTAATATACTAGTGTACACCCTAAAGGAAAGGTATGAAATGGTTGAATTTACTTAGTATGGTTTTATGAACATGGTTTGGGATGTGGTCTCAATAAGTTTAAAATTCTCCCATAAACAGTTCCATTCATTTTTTTTTGAATTTCATCTTGGGTTTAGTCAAGAAAAAATTCTAGTGATTCCATGTCTCTCAAAATATAATATAATTATGATTCATAGGGTAGGATCCTACTAGTCAAGGTAATCGATTCTTCCATTTTTATAAATTATAATTTATCATAAACATTAATATATACCAATCTAAATTATCACTATAAAACAACTATATTATCAATGGTTAAGATGATTAACCATATTTTAATTCTGACCAACTATATTTTAAAATGGTCCAAAATAACTAAAGTAGTGTATGCATTTTCTTAACTACATTACTCAATAATAAATTCGTTTAATGAAATTTGAATTTCATTTGTAAAAGTTTGAGTCGTTATATTATTCCCCCATTTATAAATTTCTAACCCAAAATTTTATTTTGTACACTTAAATAGATTAGGGTGCTTAGGTTTCATCACCTATTTTGATTCCCATATTGATTCCTCAAACTTTTGGTTCCACATAAACAATTTGACCATGTTGTATGTCTTGTTTCATAGAAATTAGTCTCTATGATGTAAATTCTTTATCGAATACTCCTCATATAAAAGATCATTCACCAGGGGTACCACCTATGGATTCAGTACATGTGACAGGTCTATTTTGTACTTCCTCAAATGTGCTACATTTAACATATCATTTTATTGGGATAGGTTAGGTGGGAGTTATAGTTGATAGGCCACAAATCCAATGCGATCAAGGATCTCAAAGGGGTTGATTCATCTTGAAGTAATATTCCCTTCTTCCCAACCCTCATGACTTTCTTCTATAATGATATATGAAGGAACACCTTATCTCTGAACTAAAACTCCAAGTCTAATCAATGATTTATATATATATATTATATTGATTTTTTGAATATTTCATATGACATCGAATGTTTTAAACCTCCTCTGTTATCTCTTAGATAATATCAAGTCCCATAATATTCGTCTCTTCAAATTCATTCGAGCATGTTGGAGTCCAAAATCTCTTCCCATACAATGCCCCAAAAGGTTCCATTTTAATTCTACAATGGAAAATTTTGTTACATGAAAACTCCTCTAGGGGAAGGTGTTGATCCCAAAATCCTTGGAAATACATTGAAAATTATCTCAAAATATCCTTTATAGTTTAAATAGTTCTTTCAAATTGACCTTATATATGAGGATGATAAGAATTACTAAAAATCAACTCTGTATATAGTGCTTTCTAAAGTCTTCTCCAAATCCTCAAGGAAAAATTCACATCTTGATCAGATACAATGTATATTTATACCCTATAAAGTCATACAACTTCTCTTATATATATATATATATATATTAATGAGTTGTTTGAGATATAGGTTTTCCTTGATAGTAATGAAATGTGCTAGATTTATATGGAAATTGACTAACACCCAGATGATGTTATTTCCTATAGATGTCATGGGGAGTCCTATAATGAAATACATGGTTATGTTTTTCCATTTTCAAATTTTTATGGGAAATGGATACATCATACCTTTATACTTCTATCATCCAGACTTGACTTAATGGAATACCAAGAATCAAGATAAAAATTTTCTAATTTCCCTCTTTAGGTTATACCACCAGAGGTTTTTCTTTAGATCTATATACATCTTAGTTATTCTTTGAATAATAGAGAAATAGGATATATTCATATCATACATAAGTTACCTCTTTAGTTTTGGTTTTAATGGGACACATATTTGAGTTCAAAACCTTATAAATCCATATTTAGACAATTTAAACTCCAAAATATTTTCCACCTTCCTCTATAGATCCTCATCATCTTTTTGGGCCTCCTAAATCCATTCTAGAATGGTTGGTTGAGATTTTATTGGATAATTTTAGGATAAATATACTTTTATTATTTCCATGTACATCATTTTCATGTCCAATAAGATTAGATACCTTTCAATCCTCATCATTGATAGGATTGTATGATCCTTTATACTCAGAGAATCTACTACTTTGTTCACATTCCAAAGATGACAATGGATTGAACAATCATATTTTTTTATCAGTTCTAACCACCTTTGTTATTGCATATTGAATTCATTTTGTGTGAATATATACTTGATGCCTTTATGATCTGTATATATGACACCCCTTTTTCCATAGAGATAATGTAACCAAATCATAAATGAGAAGATCACTACAACAAATTATGTATCATGAATTGGGTAGTTCTTATCATCGATAATTAATTAGAAGGATCCATAGAATATCACTTTGTTATCTTTCATAATTACACAACCCAAGACCTTTTTGGAACATCACTTTATATAACATATCCTTCCCCATTGGTGGCTAATGTGAACATAAGTTCAACGATTAGACTTTTAATTAACTCCCTAAATATCTCGTCACATTCATCAGTCTAGAGAAATGTCACTCTCTTATGAGTTATCATGGTTACTGGTCTTGAAAATTAGGATATTTTTCTCATATATCAATGATAGTACCCAAATAATCTATGGAAATCATAGATCTATGCCATTGATGTTGTTCTAGGCCATCCATTAATTGCATCTATTTTTGAAGGATCCGTAGATATCCCTTTGTTGGTTATAACATTCCCTAGGAATGTTATTTAGTCCACCTGAAACTCACATTCACTATACATTACATATAAAATTTTCTTTCTAAGTTATTCAATAAATAATTTATATGATCCTCATGACCCTCCATAATTTTAGAGTAGATAGGAATATTTTTTATAAAGAATACCAAAAAAACATTTAAGGTAATCCCTAAAGACTATGTTAATTAATTCCATGAAGATAGCAGGAGAATTAGTGAGTTAAAATGAAATCACTATGAACTCATATTGACCATACCTTGAACAAAAATAAGTCTTGGGGATATCATAATTATACAACTTTACTTGATAATATCCTAACTGAATATCCACCTTAATGAAGTACTGAGCTCCATGTAGCCAATCAAACAAGTCATCAATCCATGAAAGAGGATATTGTTTCTTTATCATGATCTTTTTAAGCTCATGATAATAAATATATAGGCACGTTGAACCATACTTACTATTTTGGAAGTGGATTGGTTCACCCTATAGTGAACCACTTGAGTGTATAAACACTTAATCCAGTTTCTCTTGTAGTTACTTCTTTATCTCCTCAAGTACAACAATGGGCATTGTTTATGGATTATTGTATATTGGTAAAGATCTAAGTATGAGTTCTATTAAGAACTCAACCTATCAATTTAGAGTAATACTAAGAAATTATTTAGTAAACAAATCAGCATATTACCTTACAGTGGTCATGTCATCAAGGATGATCTTTTCCTTAGTCTCAATCATTTTAAGTAGTCACACATTCTCATAAGTCAATAAAATCTATGCCTGAGATGATGATTCTTTTGGTGATTCATCATCCTTCATGAAATTGTATAAAATCAGATTTTTATTTGTGTGTATAGGGTTATTTAATTCTCTGAAAAATTTATGTTGGATATGTATAAGGAAAGGAATTCTATACCAATAATTTCATCAAATTACACTAAATGGATTTTCAAAATGTTTGTTGGGATGTTCAGCCCAAAAATATGGATAGAGGAGAATTTATATAATTATGATGAAATAATTTCCTAATTTTTAGTTTTCACTGATAACTCCACTTCTATGTTTTTGAGGTGGTGCTTGAATATTTATACTAATCTTTCATGAAATGAAAGAATGCTTAGGATCAGAAACAAAAAGTACATTCTCTATCCATGAATGAATAACTAGCGTACCTACCACCATATCATTTTCAATTCTACCTCAGTAGTTGTGATGGAATAAGATTTCCTTTACTCTCTAGGACTTGGAGTTTGTATTAATCAATTATAATAAAAAACCATAATATTAGTGAATTAATTCACATGGTATCATTGTTTAATATAGTTGAAACATTGGATAATTGGATGAGTGTTGACTATAACACTATTTTATTCCATCACATTGGCGGGTTTCTCTCCCCAGCATTCTCTAGGTTGGTTAACATTCTTCCCACACCTAAATAATTTCCTTTTCCCCTTTAGTAAATTTCCAAGATTCTTGTTCACACACTTTTAACAAGTTGGATGTTGGTACTTTTTCCATTTTGAGATATCTCTATCACCCCCCCTAAAATTAGACTATATTATCCTCTTCCTATATAAAAACCCATGATACCCTTGGGATTCACCTATCTCCCTTTTATCTTTGAGGGAATATCAAAAAAATTATCATAGATATCAAAGAATCAAATCACCAAATACATTCATAGAATATTTTGATCCCACCAAAGAACCAGTCAACTTTACATTCAAGTAAAATTAAGAAGATGGAGATGTATCATGAAAATCTTTTGAAGTTCACCTCATACACCCTGATGGATTCATCTTCCTTTTTCTTGAATCAAAGGAAATACCTCTACATTTTAAGTTAGAGAGTGTGAGTAAAATATTTATCAAAAAACATTTTCTAGAATTATATCCACTCAATCGTTTTAATATTATCTTTGAGTTTCGTATTTTTTATCAATTTATTCTATTGATCACCTACTACCTTTATATTTTCAATGGATTTGATCCAATATTTAATTTCCAAAGGATAATAATATCCACTTAAAGTTGGAGACCTTTGTCATATAAAGGTATCAATTGAAGCTTTCTATTTCTTAGGTTGATTTGGGTTTTCCCCATGATTCATGGTGCTTTTTAAAACTTATATTTATTGAGTAGGTATTTCCAAGAAGTTCCCAACTTCTACTCTAATTGGGATGAGCATCTCATTTGGGCAGTTATTGCATTTCCAATCACATTGGTTATTGACCTAGTTCCTCCTATTTCGATCCATTGACTAAAATAAATGGACTATTAGGGATGATAATTTTCAAACAATTACACATATAGAATGAAAAATAAGAAAATTTAAGGGATAACTTATAAATAACATAAATTCCTTAACCAATTAATTTCTAGGTTTTAATCTGAGTTATCCATGACCTATTTCCTAATATAATATTTTATGGTAATTTTTGTACCCTTAATGATGGTTTATAAGGAGATCTTGAATTTACAAAAATAATATCTACCATGAGTTTCAAACTAGGTGTAAAAAAATGCCTATTTTTTTGCACCATGTGATGATTGATTTAATACCCAAAATGCACCACTTTTAGGGTTATTTCTCCTCGGTACAACTATATGAGAGCCATATCCACTTATAGTATCCAGATAAGGTTTTTCACTTTAAAACCAATTAATAAATACTTTACCATAATTTAAGAATATTTTACTACATTTATTATCAGCCCTAAGTTTTTCTATAAATTTTTATAATCCCAGTACCCAAAAATAACTAGAACATGCTTTGATACTAACTATGATAACCCATATCTTTAATACTCCTTAATCTATGATTTTCTACATAAAGATACACTTAATAAAATCACAAAATATCATGAGGCATAATGTATCTGGGTAATTAGATACAAAAAATAATAACTTGAAACGTAGAAAAAAAACTATTTAAAAACTCTAAAACATTCCCTTATATTCCATCGATATTTTAAAACTATATGTTATAACCTGGGGATGCACATAAGAAAGGGGAAATCTATAAATATCAGTAAGGGACTAATCAAATCATAAATTGATGAAAGTAATAAATGTGAGTAAATATTCATATAAAGATTGAAAAAATTGTTGGTAATCATAAAATTGAACATTGAGGCATGATATAAGATAATAACATCAAGGCAACAAAGGAATGTGGAAACAACAATAAACATGTCATCATAAGCATAAGTCAAGGATAACCACTGAGAAATAATAACGTGGTGTTCTTAGGATAACATCCCATCCACCATACATGGTATATCATGAGATAAAAACATTAAACAATTAATTAGATGGCTATGTAACTCTGGGCACACAGGTCACATTCATATCCTGTATATGTATTAGTGTGCCACATAGATCATACAAAGTAAGAATTAATTTCCCAAATTTTAATCTCAAAATAAAGGAGTGTTAGATACAAACATGTAATGTAAAAGTAAATGAAGTATATTTACATCTAGTTGAATGCCAATGAGTATAAATTAGAATGTGTATTCATTACAAAAAATATTTGGCATGGAAAATTGCAGGATAATTTCAGCACTATAATGGGTGTACATAATTATTTATGGGAGTTTTAAATGAGGGTGAGATGTTGGATTTAATTACATAGAAATTATAAGGATAAAAATATATATATTAATAATAACATTAAAATATTAATAATTGGAAATAAAATGGAATAATGAAAATACAATTCTTGAATAAATGGAAGAGAATCACTTACTTCGACATAGTAATATATTAGGTATAGGTTATAACATGGGGGTAAAAATGATCTATAATGATTAAAACATTAATTGGATAGTAAATGGATGTTTATAATGGAATTAAACCATATTAAATTAAGTCTCAAAAGGCTAAATACAAAAAGGTTCTTGAATAGAAAAGAAGAGAGAGAGATCCTGGTCCTTTAGAGGGCACTTCTAAAAGCATGGGAGGATCTTATTAATATCTTGGGAACACCTCGGTAAATATTTTGATAGGTATAAAGAGATAATATTTTTCTAAATTGATTTTGAGTGAATAGAAGTATGAGGTTGGGTGGGTATTTATTGAAAAAGAGAGGGGAATTTTTTATTAATTTCTAAACATAGATTTTAGACTCTATATGATAATATAATCAAAACCAAAAACCTTACGATGGTTTTTTCTCATAGTTTCTTCAAAATAGGAATGGATTTAATTATTTTATAAGGATAATAACTTAAAATTTAAAAATAATACCACTAGTTATGCGGAAGCGAGTCATGTTCATAAAGAATTGATTTTATAACATTAAAATATAATATTGGTTTGGGAGGAATCATTAAAGGGTTATAAAATTAATAAAATAATTTCAAAGACACATTATATTAAAGGGGAAATATAAATTTATTCAATTATTCCATTAATTGAATTAATTACAAAACTTTTTGGATATTATGATTTCATAATCCATACTATATATTTATATCATATTTAATTTTTTTTAAAAAAATTCGACTATCTCAAAAAAGTATGAAAATTTTAACATTGAATAATATTTTTGTGAATATTTCAAAAATAAATTTATGTTACCAAAATAATTTTCTTAAGTATGATAATTTAAAATGTTAAATAGAAATCACAAATTATAAGAAAATACTATTTTTTATGACACTAACTACTTTATGACCATTATAAAAATTATATTGGACTTCATTAAATTATATCATCATTCATATTCAAATAATTATTATTTAGTAAAAATATTTTAAAAAATATAATTTATTTTTAAATTTATTTAATTTATCAAAAATAATGTTTTACTAGAAACTATATATTTTCTAAAAAAATTAGTTTCGTCGTATCAAAATCAAGATTTTTTTATCAAAGTAACTATTTTATCATATATATAGTAATAATGAAAAGGGATAAAACTAAAAAATATTTTATTTAGAATAAATTATGAAAATTCACACTACTATGGTCTAGATTCATAACCCTTTATTACATCATCATACACCCTAATGTTAAGGTGTGTTATCATTATACTTTCGTAAGGTGGTTCGAACAACTTGGTCTGGGTCGTGATTTTGATAATCATGGACTGTAATGAATTTTATTTTATTGTTTTAGTGCTATGAATATATATATATATATATATATATATATATATATATATATATATCCTTAGAGTATGTGTTGTGTTTGGGTGTTTCAGGATCCCAGAACTAATATATTAAAAATATTAGTATATATTAAATAATTGCATGCATATTTTTTGAATAAATCGATTTCCCATGGATTGGGACCTCAAATGGGAAATATAAGACTAAATTGGTTTCCAAAATAAGTTTTTTACCCTAGGAATGACATAAAGTTAGACATCATTGGGTTTCCAGTTGAGGGAAATTGTTGGAAAGTACATTGAATAAATTAAATTATTAAATTACTTAATTTATTTAAATCGAAAAAACTAATTATCCTCTATAAATAAATCATTATGATGATAACTGTGGTTAGCTGCATAAACATGGGGTAATATAGGATCTATGAGGATAGCCATTGATGAATGAAAATAGATCATGGAGCAACAATCATTCTTCAAAGGATTCATGTTCTCTAACGAAGTTCCTAGATCTTGATAATGGAAACCACGTGAGCCCATTCTTTGATCATGATCAATCCAAAAATGAGGTAGGGAATATAATTTTTTTTGGTTTAAAACCACTATTTAATTTTAAAGTAATTAAATCTATATATTCTTATTCATTTTATGACTTCCTTATTTTCATGGCCTAGGATATTTCTTTTTATGTGTTGTTCCCTTGATTTCACCCTAGTTTCTGCATTATGAAATCATTGGGCATGATCACAATGGTCAATGATGTGGTTCACTTTGTTCTTGTTATTTTCCACCACTATTTTTCTTGTTCATATCCATTGGACCATGATGTCATGATTATACATTAATGCGACAAATTCGAGCATGATAGAACCCTTGAATTCATGGTGAACTCATAAACAAGTAGGAGATTGAAGTTTTTCACTTGGATCATGATGTGATGTATGATGTAGGTGTTGGTGACATGGATCATAGGAAATATCATGGGTGTTGATCCATGGAACATGTGACATGGTGGCTTGGGGTGATGGGAAAGATCATTACATGGTTCTGGTGACTGAAATCTAGTGATAAGTGATGGATCAAGTGCAGTTAACCCTAGATATAAATTTCTCAACACAATTCATGGTGGAAATGGTGGCTACAATCATGGGAAATATTCATAAAGAGTTCTCAAGTTTATAGAAAATCCTAACATACATGAAATATAGTCCAAGAACACACAATATATAGTCCCCTTGGAACAACATATAGAGTTTTTGGTGGAGTTAAATATCACACATTGTGTATGACCCATACACATCATGGGACCCAGTGATGGTGGTTTGATGTGTAACCTAGGATTACATGATCACAAACATTTCCAAGTACATGGGTATGGTAAGATTACATGGGAATGACCTTGTACTATGACATAAACATGGTACCAAGAAACATACAATGCACATAGGCACGACCAGAGTACACGAGCATGGGTCAAAGTACACAGGCATGGGCTGATAGGACACAATAATACCTTGGAATTCCAAGAAATTAAATGTATATCTGCATGGACAACTCGAGTATGTTTAGTTGAGGGAATTCCCAAGTGTCTAGGAGTGATCACACTCCCTACGACTTTATATTCACACTATTTACTTTTTCATGAGACTTATACCTTGCATATCTCCTTCGATGAGGCTTGGATTTGGTCCCATGAGTTTTCTATCAGAGTAATTTTACATGTAGAACAATATGGTAGCCTTTATTTTGGCATTATAGATAAAAAATGACATGATTAAAGTGGTGCACTTATTTTTAGAAATTTTTAGTTGATGAAAGTGGTCGATTTTAATCCTCAGGGTGTTATCAAGGTCAGAAAACCCTTTTCATAATAGGTTATGGGTCCCCCATATTATTTATATAGGTAGGGTTGGTACACCATATTAAATATGGTCCTGGTCCCCTTTCTATGGAGTAGAAAAACCTATTTTCATGCTCTGGAAGAGAGTGGATCCTATAATACAGTTAGAGCCCCCTCGACTATGGAGCTAAATGGGGATGTGTGGTCCCTCCACACATATTTATGATAGGTTAGACAAGATTTATATATTGAATATAGTGAACCCACGGTGGTGAAAATCATTAGCAAGGAGATTTCCCTCCAATTTTTATCTTATATGGTTACACAGGTTGTTTTGGCATCAATGATGGGACCCTTAAAGCTACAAGATAACTTTTCATTCTTAGACGGGATGTAGATATAGGGATTTCATTTCTCTCCTACATGGGTTTCCTTATGATCATATATGATTTTGGATTTTCCTTACCCTCTCGATTTATAAGATTAGAAAAATGTTGTTATTTCTTTACATTCTAGGTTTCAAGGAGTTGTACTGGGTATTTATATACTCACCCCTGCATGGGATTTTCCTTCACATGTCGTGTCTTCTTCAGAGCATAAGAAAATCGATAGAGATATTGGTGTACCTATTTTTGGTAGATCATAGAGGTTCTTGGTACTAATCATGTTTGGTGGTTGGCCTTAGATATTGAGAGTTGGGATCTCTTCATCTTTTCATTTTTCTAATTTTTTGCAGGTTGAGACCTCATTACTAGTTGGGTGTGTATTTTTCTCCTTTATACTTTTGTGTTGTTCTAATTTACTTTGATACATTACTAGAGGTTTTTTCATGCATGGTTTACTCTACAAATGTTCAATATTTTATTATATCTCTACACTATTTCATGGAGTAGGTTGTTTTCATGTGTATATTTACTTAGGCTAAGGCCTCCCATTTTAGTATTACCTAATCGATGTCTATCACCAACCCCTAGCCTATTGGATGTGGGACTAGGATGTCCCTCTTGGATTATCGTTAACCAGATAGGCCTCGATGGGTCAGGTCATGAAAGAGTGGTATCAAAGGTGGTATTTCCCATGGGTTAGTGTTTGGAGTTGGAACTTGTTGTCTGGATTGGTTTGGGAAATTAGGGAAATGTTTTTGAAGTGTCCCAAGTGAAAATTTCAAGCTAGATAACCCAGTTTTGGTGAAACAACTAACATATCAATTTTCTAGGAATCTGACTACCTTCTTGTCAATTTGGAATGAAGAGCCATTGATTGGAGGAAAAAAATAGGATACACATCATATAAGATTTTTATTTTGTCTTTTATTCCCTTCTTGAGTAATATACCCATATATTCTCTTTGAACATGGCAGTCTTGACCAATTTTGAGATGCCTCTGCAATAATAGTTAGCTAAGATTTCCAGATAGTGTTGTATCGATGACTGGTTGAGCAATGAGGCCATAGTTCAAAGACCTACTCACGAGGTGATTCCTCTAGTGGTACATGAAGAGGATTAAATACATGTTTTATATTAAATAGATTCGTATGGTTAGGATGAGGATGTTCACAGTCTTATCACATTACATGAGTTACATCGATAGAGATTCATCAAGGTTTTAGGTGAGCCAAACCCTAAGGTAGTAGAAGATAACCTTAAGGTAGTGGTTCATATTTTCTAGAATTCGTACAATGGATGATCAGATGGTTATGATCATAACTAGTTTTTTCATTGAGAATTAGGGTGATGGTAAGGTATGGTCATTAAGATCTGTGTTGAGGTGGCCCTTTCTTGAGTGAGAATAGATTATCTCTACAGAGAGGAGTAATTTCTAGTGACCCAGTTGGAAACTGAGGTTTAGCTAGTGACAATGGATATGATTTTTCTCCTTGTGTAAGAAACATACCTGTTAGATGGTGGTATTGATATCTTTTATTATTCTTGGAAACACAATGAATTTATGGACCCCTATGTTAGTGATGTGTAATGTGACTTCAATAATATAAGAAATAGGGATTGTTACCCTACAAAGATGTGTTCTCTTGTGATGTGATTTAATGTTGTATAGGAGAGTCAATGGTACCCAAAGAGAATTGTGTCGAGGTGTGTTGGATGATTTACTTTGAATTGTATATTCAATGTCCTTTTTTTGAATAGATTTTCTCATGGGACCTCTTGGTCATCATGATCAAACCTTATGAAATCATTCAAGGTATAGACTTGTTTTCTATGGTCTGTGACTATATTGACTATAATTAGAGGAGAGTTAGATAACTATTTATAGATGGAATAAGATTATATTTTATGGAGGAGATATATATTATTGCAGAGTGAGTGGGGTTAATGTGCAAGAAGCTACAACCTATCCCCCATCAGTTGGTGATTTCAGCCCTTGGGGTAGTAGGATCTTTAGACATCTGGATACCAGTGGTAGTGGAAAATTATATAGATGTATTCCCCAAGTATGTTCCAGGAATACCTCAGAGGTGGGAGATATACTTATAAAACTATTTTCACTATGGGACAAAAAAATATTATGTATCATATCAATTAGCCCTTATTAAGATCCATGAGTTGAGGGTATAGTTTGAAGTCCTTAGAGATAATGATTTTATTATGAATAGTGTGTACCATGGTGAGTCTGTAGTTTTTCACATCAAAAAATTATATGGGAGTTTGAGTATTTATGTTGACTATTATTACATGAATAAAGTAATTATAAAGAACGAGTACCCCTTTATGAGGATTTACAACCTTTCGACTAGTTAAAAGGAGTGAGTTGGTTCAAAAAGATATAAGTTTTCTCCAACTACAATCATTTGATAGTTTATGAGGATGATATTCCAATGATGGTATTCTAATGTATATATGGACACAATAAATTCCTTTTGATTCCTTCCAATGTGACTAATTCCCCCACTGTGTTCAAGGATCTTTTGAACTAAATCTTCCATACATACTTGGATTAATTTATAGTTTTATTTATTGAAAATAATCTCATGTACTCTAAATTAGTGGAATATCATGGAGATCATTTGAGTTTTTTCATAGACTTAATTAGAGAGCATTGTATTTATGGTAAACTATTAAAGTGATAGTTTTGTATCTACAAGGTTCAATTTCTAAGGCATATTAAATCTAAACATGGTTTAGCTATAGATTCAATGAAGATTGATGCAGTGATTACCTGGGATCCACCCAAGAGTGTGTTGTTAGTGAATTTTATTCTTATTTTAGAGGGTAACAATTGGAAATTTGTGGAATACTTTTCTAGGGTAGAAGATCCTTTGACTTCCTTGACATAAAAATAAAAATTATCACAACCCGACCCAAGTTGAGACTCGAACTACAACTACCCCAAGCCTGAATCCCTAGACCAGGGGATGGAGACCAGTTACAAAGGCATATCTAACATGGGGAGTCCTTTTACTAGGTACATATATGTACACACACAAAAATATCAATGAATTAGTGAATAGGGAAAGAGTAAAATATTCAACAAATCTATAAAGTAAACCATTCATGCATAACATCTAGGGTGTACAAGAGTACGAGAGTGAAAACTGAAAAGTAAAGTGTAAAAACACACACACAAACATAAAAGTGTCCCAAACTGACACAAATGAAAAATTAAACTACTGAGAGAGCCTAAATCTAGAATCCCATGCTGCAACCACCATATGCGGTATAAAATTCTAGGTATCTATGAGAACCTCTAATGTCACCACTGACCTATCTGACATCTTCACAATTCATGAAAACTGTAGGAAAATACTAAGTAGGGGTGAATATATAAAAACCTCATAGGATGTTCCAAAATAAAAGGGGGAGTAGTAAAATATACAAAATAATAGTAAAGATGGTAGATAATACACAATATGCAAGATACAGTGAAAGAGAACATGTCAACCCAACCAAGAGAGAGAGAGAGAGTAACCTTTTCCAAACACAAGGGGACCAACTTGGTGAGTAGATAACATACACATCGAGTCTTTCTCACCTATAATAAGAGAGTATACTCATTTAACAATGATAAGATAAAAATAAAAATCACGTGGAATACCCTGTGAGTCTTTGACTCCCATGGAAAGAGAGTAACCAAATCCAAGCTATAGATACGGAATAATATATAAATATATTCTCAGTCAAAATAATCCCAAATGATAGTAAGGGTATCTCTATGTCATAGATCATCCTAGAAAGAAGAGTCTCCAACAGTTCCAAAACACCATCAACGATGCCCAGCATCTCATGCATATATCCAAAAGTAACCATCCAAGTCAATCCATACCTCATCAGTATTCTTCATAGTCAAGGGGATACAACCTCAAAGTAGAGGACCCTCTCCCTAGCATGTCAGGGGGTTCCACTATGTATGTATCCATAGAGGACCTGCATCCATACTGATGGATTGTTCCACTCTAGTCTTACGAGGACACATTCCATATCAGATAGGGCGGTTCTACTCTAGTCATTGAGGACCCACACCCTATTTGGGATGGGGTTCCACTTAAAATTAGGGGAACCACACCCTTGTGTAATGGGGGGGTCAACTATGGTCATCTTGGACCTGCTCCCTATCTGATAGTGTGGTTCCACTTGGAAGTCGAGGAACCATGCCCTGGTACAATATGGGGGCTCCACTTTGGTCATTATGGAACTGCACCCTATCTGGCAGGGGTTCCACTCATAAGTTGAGGACCCTCACCCATGCTGATGGGATTCCACTTTATAAGAACCCTCTGATGATTCTACCTAATCACTGATATCATCAAGCATTTCCTAACAAATATTTTTTCCATGAAGATTCCACACCATATCTCCAAATCCAAAACCAAGGACACCATCACATTCTAAGTGAAAAAAATTCTTAGGATAGACTACTCTTGGGCCAAAATATGAGTCCAAACAGAGGAGATACATAACCATGAAGTTTCCTAAAAGGGAACCAAGGGGTAAACGACATCTAAGGGGACCCAAAAAGTTTGTGTTACCACTCCACCTACTGTATGTGTTCCTAATCAGCATATAGAACCCAACCCATGTATTATCACATTCCATGTAGGTGGACTACATGGCTTGTCCAGACTAACCTGCATTAGGCTATGCCCTTCTAGCCATTTTCTTTAGTTTACAACATGATGCTTCACAAGGGGTGCCACCCGTGTGACCTAGACATGTCTGTGTACTTAGATACATGGCTATGTTCTTTTCCATGTACTCTAACATAGGTTCATACCCATGTGACTCATCACAAAAATTTCCCACTCAGGTATGGGGTACACAATGTGTAGGAGGACTATATAAGGCCCCAACCTTAAATATTACATAATATTGAGTTAAGTCGATAATTTGACTTTATTTCACATTGAGGATATTTTAAGGTTTATATTTATCGATAATTAGACCATAAATATTACATAACAACTCAAATATTTCAAATTAGACTCTTCTACTTACTATCTATTTTTTTATAAAAAAGTCCTTAAAATAAATCATGATTTATTTTTCTTGATAAAAATCTTCATAACATTCATATTGATTTCTTCCTTCCTATTACCCATCCTTATATGATGTGGGAAAAAATTCAAAAACATGGGATGAGTATAAAAATATCAGTAAGGGATATAAAATAAGGAATGAAATCGTTTGTCCATAAATATTTTAAACCTATGAAAAAATTTTCTCAAAATCATACTTTTCACCCATAAAACATAAACTCTTTAACATACCTCATGAAATCATAAGATTCTTAAAAAACTCATGGAAATCATAAATCCTAAAGGCAAATTTTGGAATCCATATCATACTTACATTTTATCTTTCACAGCTACATATGGAGTAACCTTCATGGTTACATTTGGAATACCAATCACATTATATTCCTTAAATCTCTTAGAATACACCTTTTTGTTTAACTTTGTCTCATTAACCAATGCATTAGAGAGATATCATGGGCTCACTCACCATCAGTTTATCATGTAACCACCTTTATACATAAAAAATTTCCCATTAACCATAACATAAACATAACACATAAAAAAGCATAATGGAAAAATAACATTTTCACTTTGAAATCACATTTCATGTTTACAAACTGCATACTCATAAATGAAAACATGTTGTTTTAAAATAAAATTGTAAAATTTTAAAGTAAACATCAATATATAATAGTGAAATGAAATTGAGAAATTCCATTCATGGAATATATGTAAAAATCACTCCAAGTAATTGAAATAATAATTGCATTTTAAAAACACAATTAAAACATTTAAAAAGATGATTTTTGAATTAAAGTGGCCCATAACAATTTGAAACATTGAAATAAATTAACATTTAAAAACATTAATATACATATGAACAAATCCTTAAAACCATTTTGAAAACATGGACATTAATCAGAAATATTTAGACCACTAAATCTTTAACACATTTAAAATGATATTTTAGTTAAAGAGTCCCTAACCACTTGAGTAACACTTAAATAAAGATCATTAAAAAATAAAATTTTAAAAAAACTTTGAATATAATGGGAATTTAGTAATTCATGATATAACATATCAAAATGGTCGTATATACATCTTAAAAGATAATAACGGTGCACAATATCAAGATATGCCTCAGTGAAAGGAGATGGAGACAAAGTCCCTTACCTTGAGTCAGACTCATCATGTACAATCATTATATTCATGAATAATAAACTTAGGTTAATTTATAATTTATTGATAACATTTTTCAGGTTTATTATTCCTTTTATATCACTTATTACCAGATTATAAAAATAACATAATTATTTAAATTCATATTAGATGTTTTGTCGATATTCGGTACTTGACTCGAAAGTGAACCTAACTTGATGTCAATAGTCCAGGTGGTCATAAGTTGATCATCTACAGAATAATATTCATGACATAATAATACCTTTTATATATCAATTATACTCTTAAATAGATTCATTAAATATGGATATGGATAATTAACAATGTTACAATCATGTAGGTGGTAAGCCATAGGTACACATGAGTACCGTTTAATATGGTAATTATTAATTTACCTTTAAATAATGTTCACAATATTATTAAAATCACAATAATAATTTAAATATACTCATATATATATATATATCATACAAGTGATGTGGTGAATAAAAACGATTCACATCACTTTGTGGAGGTGATAGTTCAAACGTATGCACGAACGACGTTATCATTTTTATGTTTATGGAAGGTAATAATATAATTAAAATATTATTCTTTTACAATGATAAATATGTCATTTATATTATAGATAAAATTTTATTCCATCATTATGACCAGCCTTTACAGACGGTAATGGAAAACAAACTACATCGATTCGTAAGGCGGTAGTCCGCCCTACACATGAATGAAATGTTCATTTCCCATTAGATGAAATTGGAGATGAATTTAGGTGATGATATAAAAATAATAACATCTTAGTATATTGAGGATAATGTAGTTATTATTTCATCATATAATAAGAATATTGTAGAGTAAGTGAAGAAGAAATAAAATAGAAACACTTAAAAAACGATACCTCTTCTTCGGTTGATCACCTTTGAAGAGCACCTTAACACCTATAAGAAGGGTGTTCTACCAAAACTAAAGCATCAAGAACGTGGGGAGAGATTCAATGAAGGGTTTTGGGTAGATCGTGGCCGAAAAAAGGATTTTTAATTGTGATTATTAGAGAAGAGTGGGTACCTTTTATAGGAGAGGGGAGATACACCCTTGGAATCTCTTAAAATATTAAATTAATATAAATTTATTTTTGGTTCCAAATGGTACCAAAACAATTTTTTTATAATATAATATGATTTTTCGTCGAAGACCCATCATAAAATTAAAATTTGATAAGTTTTTATTATTTTTTTATCCTTATCCTTTTGGTTTAACCCTTATTTACCCTTTTTAATCTTATCGTGATATCATGTTATTTACACTTTTTGGGTTAATGTAATTACCATAACATGTAAAAAGATCAAAAAAATTTTAATTTATGAAATATTAGGAATTATCATAACCATTTTACTATATTTTAGATTTTTAGGAATTTTATAAAATTTAATAAACTATTTTATATTTTAAAATACCAATAGTATCAATTCTAACACTATTATTAGTTGACTTTTATAAAACATCATAACAACAAGATAGGTTTAAACTAACTACTTTAAATCATCACCAAAATGTAAAATATATCTATAAAATTCTTGTATGACATACATTATGTCAAATGATATTTATTTTAATATTTATAAAATAATTTATTTGATTATTTCATTAATTAATAAATTACTACATCATCTTTGTGTCATAATTAAATTTAATTATTTAATTTTTAAAAATTATAAATAAATTATCATGATATATTTAATCATTATAGATTTCAAAATACTATTTATAGTAAAATATATCCCCTGTATAAATCCATATTAAAATACTTTACTTTTTAAAAAAAGTGTAACAAAAATGACTATTCATTGAATATAATATTATAATTGCTTTAAAGTCATCCAAGTGGCTCCAAGTGGTCATAAAATTGACCAAAATATGATCATGGTATGGATACAATCATACAATTAAATTAGGATGCGTTTTAGGGTAGTTTTATGTTATTATAATATTATTTTTACCTTTAATTGCCTGATTTACCTTTAACAGTCGTAATAAAATTTATTACCAAAGTTACTATTTATAATGTCCAAAAATAAAGGGGAACTATTTAAATAATTTGGATCTTATGATTCCAAATATTTAATCAAATTTTACTAATTCAAAACACATAATTGGAAGAAGTTAATTAAAAATTAATCCCTATTGTCAAAACCAGAAAACGAGTTTTTTAAAAGTAAAAACCATCAAATGATTGACATACATTTATATCTAATTTCAATGTGAAATTATTTCCAATGAAAAAATTGGATTAAATGATAAAAAATTAATATATGTATACATTAAAACCAATTAAAAGTATAATACAACTATATAAATAAGTTTGATGAAAAATCAGTTTTGAATTAAAATGTAATATTTTGACTATTTTTTAGAATATGAATTTAATCAGAAAAATACCAAAAATTAAACCGATGTAAATTTTTATGTGCCACTTCCAAATAATAAGTTTATTTTTTAAAATATAGATTATAAATGTGTCAAAAAAAATTGAAATTATTTCGCCATCAAATGGCGATAAAACTACATTTTTAGAAAAACACTCATTTTATCCGTAAAATTGTATTTGTTCTTATATAATATCTTTAAAACATATGATATGAATTTTAAACATCATATTTAATTTATATTTCATTAATATAATCCAAAAATAGTGATTTTATTATTTTATAAACATAATTGTTCGCACTTAAATAGTTTTTCATAAAAACACGTCCTTTATATTCAATTGGTTTTTATTTTATAATTAATTAATAATTAAATAAAAATATGTAAACCCTATTTAAGTAATTTAATTAATATCATAAATTACTTATATTCTAACATCTATTAGATAACTAAATCTTAAAATAATAATATTAATAATATATTATTTTTCGATATAACTCAATCTTGTGTGCAACAAAAGATTTCGGAGAAACCCATTGTTGCATGTCGGGTACGCTATCGAACATATCATACACTTTAAATTAAAATTAATATATAATTAATTATTAGTAATAGATATCAAAAAGTCTTATTCTATAATTACCTGGGATGTTACATCTTCCCCCCTTTTAGAAATTTCTTCCTCGCAATTTTAAAGTTGGTCTCGGTAACTAAGGTTTCACTTTTCAAAATACCTTTATAGAAATCCCACATCCAAAAAAGGTTTAACCAAACATCCACTTTAAAGAAATAAAGGAAATTATGTAGGTAACAAGAGATAAAACATACTAGTATTACATGTAATAAATCATGGATATGGAAGAAAAAAACTAAAGATCATGTTCTGATGGAGCGTTACAAAAAACATAATCAGGACAAAGTTAACAATCAAAAAACCACAAACTTGTGTTAGGTTAAATGGTCTTTGATTTAATAGTAGGAAAATTAAATAGATAACATTTTTCTAAGACCCTTTTCATCTAGTTGTGAAATTAATTTACTACTTATAATAATAACATAAGGAAATATACTTACTTAACAAATATAGTTTCATCAACTAATCGAATTCCATCACAAACTAATATTTTTTTCCTAAACAATGAGTATTCAAGTTGAATTTTTCATGCATGAAACACTAGAATCTACTTCTAGTGAATCAAATAATCAAAAAATGATTAATTATATATTAATCCTATTTGGAAACATTAACCAAAACTAATATGGTTAGTACAATGTAAGATAATTCTACAAAATGAATAAACTATTATATGATAAAAAACTACATTAATTTCCAAAATTAAAATTTGATACCCAAAGTTTACTATTGAAAAATCTACAAATAATTATCCTTGAAATTCAAAAAATTAATCCAAACTAATATTGAAACCCAAATTCATAAGGATTTGATCATGTAGTCTTCAAATATAAATATTAACATTTATCTCTAAATAACATCGACCACTCTTAAAGTCTCATACTGAAAAGTAATTAAACTAATCATATATTATCAATGATAGGTTAATAATTTATATAAATAACCTAATTATCATAAGTCTAAAATTAAAATCATATATTATTCTAAAATATAATTCAACCATTAATCCATTAAAATCCCATAGTGTTTTATTTACCTTAATCATATAAAGTTCCCAAAATAGTGAACATTTTCCAAAATAACATTTATCACGTAATCAAAAAATCATTTTCTAATACTAAGGATATCCATTTGATAAAACATAAGTTACCAAAATCAAATTATTCTTATTCCATCAACTCATTTAACTAAAAAAATTCATACTAACCGGGTACTTTACATAGGCCAGTGGTAGGAGATCCACCTTTGTCGACCTATGGTTGTGGATTCGATCCCTACGGCCTTTCCGGACGCGACAAGTTGTCACCCATCCCATAGGTTTTAATTTTTTTTTTAAAAATATATAATTATAATAATATTATAAAAATATTATAATGACCTAAAAAACCATAACATTTTTTAACCTCAATGGTTATTTCATACCTCGCATTTTCAACCCAAAAACTAATAACCCAAATTTCCTCAATGGTGAATGTGTCCAAAAATACCATTAGTCACCTTAATATTTCAGAACATAAAGCATAATAAGGGGTTTCTAAGACATATAACTTATAATAAACTTTAAATTTATAATCCCATGATGATATCCCGAACTCTTAAGAAAATATCCTAATCTCTAAAGTTGTTTGAACCTCCATCTGATACCAACTATAAGACCTCAGCCTTAACCATTACATAATATTAAGTTAATTAAATAATTTGACCTTATTTAAAATTTAGGATATTTTTAGTTTTATAGTATTATATAATTATTACATAACTATTAAATAACAACTAAAATATTACAAAGTAGAATCTTATATTTACTATACATTTTTTCACAGAATTAAACTTCTTAAAATAAATCAGGATTTATTTTTCTTGATAAAAATCTCTATAAAATTCATCTTGATTTCTTCATTCCTCTTACCCATACTTATAACCTATGGAAAACATTTCAAAAGCATGGGATGGGAATAAAAATCTCATTAATGGATATAAAATAAAGAATGAAACCATTAGTCCATGATTATTTTAAACCCATGAAAACATTTTCAATAAATCATACTTTTCACTCATAAACCATAAACTCGTTAACATACCTCATAAAATAATACGATTCCCGAAAAAATAATTGAAATAATAAATCACTAAGGCAACTTATGGCATCCATATCATACTTACATTGTATCTTTCATAGACACATAGAGAGTAACCTTCATGGTTAAATTTGGAATAACTATCATAGTATATTCCCTAAATCTCTTAGGAGAAACATTATAGTTTAACTCTGTCTCATTACCCAATTAAGTGGAGAGCTATCACTAGCTTACCCACCTTTGGTTTATCATATAACTAACCATATACAAAAACAATCCCCAAAAAACCATAACATAACCATAATACATAAAACAAGCATAAAGGAAAAATAACATTTCCACTTTGAAATAACATTTCATCTTTACAAGACGCACACTCATAAATAAAATCATGTTGTTTTAAAACAAAAGTTAAAACTTTTAAAGTAAATATCAATACGTAATATTGACATGAAAGAGAGAAATTGCATTCATGGAGTATAAATAAAAAAACCATTCCAAGTTATTGAAATAATCAATCCATTTTAAAATCCCAATTAAAACATGTAAAAAGAAGATTTTTGAATCAAATTTTCCCATAAAACTTTGAAAATTTTAAAGAAATTAACATTTTGAAACATTCATGTCTATATAAATAAATCCTTAAAACCTTTTTTAAAACATGGTCATTAATCAGAAAGACTTATAAGACTAAATCTTTAAAATATTTAGAATGGTATTTTACTTAAAGAGTCCCTTACTACTTGAGAAAAACTTGAATAAAAATCATTAAATAATGACATTAAAAACTTTAAATATAATTATTATATTGTAATTCATGATATAACATGTTAAAGGGGTCATATATACAGTTTAATTCATAATAAAGTTTCACAATATCATGATATGACTTAATGAAAGGAGATTGAGATGAAGTCCCTTACCTTGAGTCAGACTCATCATGTAAAATCATTATATTCTTGAATAATAAACTTAGGTTAATTTATAATTTATTTAGAACCTTTTTCATTTTTATTATTATTTTTATATCACTTATTACCATGTTATAAAAATTACATAATTATTTAAGTTCATATCTAACATTTTGTCGATATTTGGTACTTGAGTCGAAAATGAACATGGATTGATGTCAATAGTCTAGGTGGTCATAAGTAAATAATATCCATAATAATATTCATTACATAATAATAAATTTTATATATCAATTATAATTTTAAATCTTTTCATGAAATTTGGATATGAAAAAATGAACAACGTAACAATCATGGAGACGGTAAGTCATACGTACTCATGAGTAACATTTCCATTTTTCATTTATCATTATAGAAAAAAATTAATTATTATTTTACCTTTACATAATAATAATAATAATAATATTAACATCATAATAATAATTTAAATATACCTATATATATCATATAAGTTATGTGGTGAACAAAAACAATTCAAATCGCTTCGTGGAGGTGATAGTTCACACGTACGTACGAACAACGTTATCATTTTTATGTGCATGGAAATTAAGAACATAATTGAAATATTATTCTTATAAAATGGTAAATATGTCATGAATATCATATATAAAAATTTATTCCATAATTATAACAAGTCTTTATAGACGATAATGAAAAAAGAACTATATTAGTTTACAAAGTGTGGGTCTGTTGTACACACAAACAAAATGTTCATTTCCCATTTGATGAAATTGGAGATGAATTTAGGTGATGATATAAAAATAATAACATCTCAGTATATTTGGGACACTAGAGTTATTAGTTCATATTATAATAATAATATTTTAGAGGAACTGGAAGAAGAAATAAAATTGAAGCACTTAAAAAACGAAACAGATTCTTCAGTTGATCACCGTTGAAGAACACTTTAACACCTGTAAGGAGGGTGTTCTGACTAAACTAAGGCCTCAAGAATGTGGGGAAAGATTCTAGGAAGAGTTTTGGGTAGATATTGTCCGAACCAAAATACTTTTTAAGTGTGAGTATTAGATAATAGTGGGTACCTTTTTATAGGAGAGGGGAGGGGAACCCCTGGAAACTCTTAAAATATTAAATTAATATAAATTAAATTTCAGTTCCAAATAGTCCAAAAATAATTTATATATTAGATAATATTATTTTGGTTTTAATCCCTTTAATAAAATTAAAATTATGCAAGTTTTTAATATTTTTAATCCTTATCTTTTTGGTTTAACCATTATTTTACCCTTTTTAATCTTATCGTGATATCATGTCACTTACTCTTTGTGGGTTAATGTAAATAACATAACAAGTAAAATGATCAAAAAAGTGTCATTTATGACATATTATGACTTATAATAACAATTTAGATGAATATTATATTCTTATTAATTTTATAACATTTAATAAATTATTTCATATTTTAAACTACCAATAGTGTCAATTCTAACACTATTCAATAGTTGACTTAAAAAAATATCATAATAGAAATATAAGTTCGAGAAAACTACTTTAAATCATCAAAAATATGTCAAATATATCCATAAAATTAGTGGATGACATAAAATGTGTAAAACGATATTTATTTTAATATTTATAAAATTGTTTATTTGATTGTTTCATTAATTAGTAAATTACGACATCATCTTTGGGTCATAATTAAATTTAATTATTTAATTTCTAAAAAATATAAATAAATTATAATTATGTAGTTAATATTTTTAGATTTAAAAATAATATTTATTTTGAAATATATCCCCTGTATAACTCCATTTAAAATACATTACTTTTTAAAAAAAGTGTAATAAATATGACTATTCATTGAATATAATATTATAAAAGAATTAAAGTCATACAAGTGGCTTAAAGTGGTACTAAAATAGACCCAATGATGATCAGGGTCTGGATACACTCATCCAATTAAATTAGGATATTTTTAAGGGTGGTTTTATGAAATTTAAATATTATTTTTACCTTTAATTATATGATTTTTTTAACCATTGTACAAAAATTTATTATCAAAGTTACTATTCATAATGTAAAAAAATTAAATGAGAATATTTACCTAATTTTAACCTTATGATTCAAAATAAGTAATCTATTTTTTGAAATGAAAAACCCAAAATTGGAAAAAATTAATTAAAAATTAATCCCTATTGTCAAAAGGAGAAAACATGTTTTTTAAAAGTAAAAACCATCTAAAGATTGACATGCATTTATATCTTATTTGAAATTTAGATTACTTCAAATGACCTAAATTGGATTAAATAATAAAAAATAATTTAATTATAATTTAAAAACAATTAAAAGTACAATCTAACTGTATTAAAAAGTTAGATGAAAAATAAGTTTTTGAATTAAAATGCAGTATTTTTCATTATTCCTTAAAATATCAATTTAATCAAAAAAATACCAAAAACTCAACCAAGGTAAATTTTTATGTCCTGATTCAAAATAATAAGTTTCTTTTAAAAAATATAACTTATAAAATTGTCAAAAATATATTTTATATGGGTTCTCCATCAAAAGGTGGTAAAAATGCATTTTTAGAAAAACACTCATTTTATCCATAAAATTGTATTTGTTATTATATAATGTATAAAAAACATATAAGGTAAGTTTTAAACATAATATTTAATTTATATTTCATTAATATAATCCAACAAGAGCAATTTTATTATTTTATAAATATAATCATTCGCACTTAAATAGTTTTTTCGCAAAAACACATCCTTTATATTCAATTGGTTTTTATTTTCTAACAAATGAATCATTATATAAACATGTATAAACCCTATTTTCATAATTTATTTAATATTATAAATTCCCTTCATTCTAAAAGCTACATAATAACTACAACTTAAAATAATAATAATAATATATTATTTTTCAGTATAACTCAATCTTGTGTGCAATATAAGATTTAGGAGAAACCCATTGTTGCGTGTTGAGCATTCTATCAAAAATAAAATCCCCTTTAAAGTAAAATTAATATCTAATTCATAAATATTAATATTTATGAAAGAATTATTATTTTATAATTATCTAGGATGTTACATTCTACACACTGTGCCATTCTTATGATTTACTAAAATCATAGCCTCCATTGCTAAGGGGCTACACATCATGTGTTAGACCTTGTACATGATGTGTATTCGAGTATTCTATAGATTATCACTTCTGTTAATTGGGATTTAGATTTTATTTTCCAACTTTTATTTTGGCCATGATTTCAGTAGTGATTGGTGAATCTAACATTATCGATGGATTATAGCCCTCAAGTGGTCAAAAACATGAATCTGGTTGGATTTCTATGTGAACCCACACACATTGCATGCCTTAGATTGATTCACTTTTGAATATTCAATCACTAATAATTATAAAAATATTCATTTTCCAACAAAATTCCCATACATATCCTCAATTCATCAATATATTACTCAAATGTGGTTTCTTTGCGATTTCGGTGGTCCGATTGAGCTTAGTACTGTCGGACAATGTCTTACTAGGACCATGGGGTCCAACTGGTGAAAAACATGAAGAAAACATTGAAATAACCAAATTGATCTGGTATATGGGTGAATTTAAAGGCTGCATTGGCACAAATCGATAGAAGAGGTCAATTTGATAAAAAAATTAATATATAAAGGTCTAAAACAAAAATTTATAAGTCCTGTCTATATATTATATCATTATTCAATGTAGAATTCACTCACTAATTATTGAAGGATGTCGGTGCATTCAATGCTCTCTTATCCACTTTGATTCAGTGTTTAGTCATCGTCTAAGGTGATTTTTTAATGATGGATGAAGGAGAAGATCTCAATGGTCCCAGGGTTTTGACTATAAACCTAAGTGAATTTCCATGTAAATACATTTATAAAAATTTAAATAAGGATAAAATGAGTTTTTAATTTTTTAATTAAATAATTAATCCATTGAGCGTACCTCCAATGAGTAAGGTGTCCGAACACCCCACACCGACCTATTTTATTTCACATCTAGGGTAAAAAATACATTACATACCCAAACATGGTCTTGAATTCCTAATATGAGATTCTATTTAAGATATATCACATTTTCTTTATTAAACTTTTCATGTTCAATATAAAAATATATTTAATATTTTTATAAAATTATTTTTGGGCACACCGGGTCTCAAAATAAAACATTGTCTCAACACCTAGATCTAGAAATATATATTGGAATATTTCAAAGTATTAAAAGGTAAAAACTAAGTATCTACTTCATTCCCTCGATCAATATTTTTATTCTTGAAAAGTAAAACTAAACAAAAAACATTGGATATTGAGCACACACTTGGCTCTCCCGCTCCCAAGAACTCTCATGTAAATTCCCGTACTACCAAAACATATGAACCAAGGGGATTTAAAATACATAAAAGGTCCTCTATTATTGTTCCTAGATTGTGACCAGGTGATCCACAAAGGTGGTACTATCCTCGATGTCCATATGTCCCCAGTCGATGACGTGCATGGGGTTATGCACATATCTCCTAAGCTGCGACAAGTGTAATGACTCACTGATCTCTTTGCAACATAAGGTTGGCCTATAGGGTATCAAATACAACACCTCAAAAGGTTAAATGATAATGGTAGAGTGGTTTATTTTTTTCTATGAAAACATTACTAAGGGAAGGTTTTCATCCAAGTTCCGGCCAAAGTCTAAATCATAATCCCTCATCATATCCTCCATCACCTGGATATTGCTTTCATGATACCCATTATTATGGGGGTGAAAGGCTATACTCATCCTCACGTGGGCCCCGAATTCCACCTATAGGACTCTTCACAATCGTTACATAGACCTTATGTCATGATTAGAGATAATTGTTGAGGTCACCCCATGAATGTGAATGATATCTCATATATACAACTGCCCCAAAATTTCCACCAAAATCTGATCCCAGATGGAGAGGAAGTGGGTCAAATTCATGAGTCGTTCAACTATTACATAGATGGAATCATGGCCCCTCAATGTGTGTGAAATTCCTTTCAGAAATTCCATAGATATGTTGTCCCACTTCCTATCCCGGATCTCAAATGGATGCAACAAAACTGCTGGACCATGGTGCTTAGCCTTCACAAGCTAATAGGTGAGGCACCGAGAGTCAAACTCAGCTAAGCGTCATCTCATATTAGACCACCACAATTTCTAATGAATGTATCTTTAAATATTCACCACACCAGGATGTATAACTAGGGGATAAGGGTGGAACTCTCCCATCACCTACTCCTATATCTTGACTAGGACTAGTTTTCATCCCTAGAAAAGGATGACATGAATCCATCCTTTAGAAAATACATATGGTGATTCTCCTATAGATATATAATCATGAAAGGACTCACAGTTGATGTATCCCAGCTGGGAATCTTTCACACACTCAGGAAGCAAAGGATTCAATACCATCAACTACAGAAAAGTTGTACCCTTCTTCTCCACCAGGGTCAGCTGTAAGGAAAACAACTAATTCGAATCCTCATTCACTATGCAATAATGAGAATTCCTTCTAAGGAAATATACTACAATGTTTCCCATCAATAGATTATAAAATATCTAAAAGTCATAGTCCCCAAGGAACTCCAACCATTGTAACTTTCTCAGGTTAAAATCTATTTCCCCGAAGACATACCTTAGACTCTGATGGTCTAAGTAAACCACAAAGAGCTCCCCAAAATGTAGTAATTGTACATCATCATCATGAAGACTATTTTTGACAGCTCTAGGTTATGAGTTTCATAATTTTTCTCATAGGGTATCAACTATCTCGACCCGTATATGATAAATTCCTACCACTGAATCAACATTCATCCAAGACTAGATGCTGAGGAATCACAATACACTATGTATTCAATGCCCTCATCTGGTAGTCTCAACACTGGAGAACTCTTCAGCCTCAAACTCAACTCCTTGAAGGCCCTCTCACACTACATAGACCAGGTAAACAACTACCCTTTCCACACCAATGCTATCAAAGGGGATGCAATTCTGGAGAAGTATTACAAAAAACTCCTATAGTACCCTACCAATCCAATAAAGCTCTTCACCTCTAACACACTCCTTGGTGGATCCAAATAAATAATTTCATCGATATTTTATGTCTCTGTGAACAAACCATGTTCCAAAATGACATTTCCTAGAATGTAAACCTTAGGAATCTAGAACTATCACTTCGAGATATTTCCATGAAGTCGGTGTTCACAAAGAAGATATAGGGAAGTTCTTTGTATGTTCTTCCTCTAATTTAGAGTATATGATTATGTTGTTGAAGAAGAAAACAAAAAACAGTTCCAATTATAGATGTAATACTTGGTTCAAAAAATCCATAAATATGGTGGGGGAATTCATCACACCAAATGGAATCAAAAGGAACACATAATTTCTACAGCGATAAAAGAATGCCAACATTTGAAAACCCTCAACTGGTGGTAGCCAGAACTAAGATGGATCTTTGAGAACAATATCTCACCTCATAACTGGACAAAGAGGTTTTCAATACTCTGAAATATATACTTGTTCTTTCTCATGTCCTATTTTAGGTGACTATAATACACAGAAATCTAGAACTCTTGTCTGCCTTTTTCACGAACAACACTAGAGATGCCCAGGGGGACACACTGGGTCTGATGAAGCCATTCTCCCAATGGTCCTCCAAATTCAATTGAATCTCCCAAATCTTGGTAGGGGCCATTTGATATGCCACATAAGATATTATAGTGATCTTGGGAATCAAGTTAATGAAAAAATCCATCTCCCACCTCAGAGGTAGTCCCAGAACATATTCGGGGAGGGTTTATATAAAATCCTAGAAAACTAAAAGAATCTATATTTACAAAGCACCTATTGCACAAAGGGATATACTATACAAATGAATTTTAATGGTCTATAACCTCATACTCACAAAACCAACTTTCCCTACCATGAGATCTTTCTTTCCATAAAAAAGAATCTCATCCGATCAGTGTGTATGAATCTGACTTATCAGCGGTGATAGCCAATCTGGGTTTAGACCATGTTCAACCAATCCCCACTAAAAATGAAGTCATAGGGTTCCATATTGATGAAAAAATGGTCCAATGTGAACCTCACTCCACTAAGAGATAGCCCAAATTGTGGCAGATAAAATATATATAAGAAGAATTCCTTGTCAAAACCTCAAGATGATGTTGCTAGGCTAGAACTTTAACTGGGAGCTCTAGATCTCACACCAAGAGTATAGAGACGAAATAATGAATGGAAAATGTGTGTACTAATACTGAATCAAGAGTAGAATAAAACAAATCATACCTCTAATTATCTTGTGTCTGGCGGGATTGTAAACCACAAAATCCTTCAGCTGTCTACAAACCTGACCGCCAGCTCTGTGATATTGAAGTGGGCCTCCTAGTGTAAGTGGTGGAATGATCTCATAGAATTTTCAACCATATATAGCCCCTTCTGCTCCTCTTCCAGCTCTTCCTCCCTGGGGACCACCCTACCCATGCCTGGGAGATCCCTAATGACTATGGTTCCTTTATCGTGGAAGTTCATCATCTATCTGCCCATGTCACTTGATATGTCTGGTAGGGAAATATCATACTATCTGACCTCAACTATCACAACAAAATCACCACCCTTATCTGATATTCCCAGTTCCTCTACGCTGCCTCTTACCATGTGCCTAAGTCTGATCATGAGGGGACTCCAACATCAAATTACTAGTTCCTGGAATCTTCTAGCTATTGAAAATGACTTAGCTATGTGGCACCCACTGCTGTCTCCACATGTACGACATCCCCCTGATAAAAATATCTTTATCACTAATACTTGATCCAGCACCCCAACATAGGTGTGGATACACAAGGGAACTTGGATGGCATGAATCTCTCTACAATTTCCATGCTCAAACTTCTATGATTTGATATAGTCAACAAATATTAGGTCAAGGGAGTACAGGGAAAGGTCTGTGAACCTTGTTGTGTATTCGACCACCATCACCCCTACCAAGTAAAGAACTATAAGCTTCTAAATTCTAACTGAGAACAAGAAGGAGGGGTAGTACTCCTAATGGAATTGCTGATGGATGTCAGTCCATGAGAGCATCGACTCATCGTGCATTTTTATACCAAGGCTCCCCCAGTGCTGAACAACTCCATGGAAGAGGAAACCTTCCATTGAAATCACATGATCTATCAAGGTCTAGATAAGCCTAAAGATATGCACCACTAACTCTAACCAATCCTATAATACTTGTGGATATAGATCGCTGAAAACCTCAATGGTATTTGGTGCTATAACTTGTATAGAATTCTAAGCCTATACGCATCCTCATCCTTATCTTCTATAATTATTTGTCCATCAACATGTGGAGGTGCTTCTACCTACCCATCTAGAGGGAGAATCTCATGGGATTGACCTTGAACAAAGGCCTCATCACTCATCATATCATTGTCATGATCCAAAAAAGGTATCCTGGATGGTTGTCGTCATAGAAGCATCCTGAGATTCATCAATAAGCACCACGATAATATGAGAATATATATATATATATATATATATATATATATATATATATATATCAAAATAGTGGGGAGATGACTCAAGAAGGATAGTCAATGACTCAATCCTATATTATGCATATACCATTGAACCATGCAACAAATTTCTCATTATGATGAGTCAAGAAGTAGGTAGTTAGGGTCCTAATGAATGGATAACTCAGCCACTCATACCATCAATGAATTCCATGACCTAATAACCGCACTCAAGACACTTCTACATTGAAACACTAAACCCAAACAAATACTCATAAGGGTACTGGTCTAAAAAATGTCCCAAGTAATTAAATTCATTTGATACCAATCCGTCATGACCCAAGCCAAGCCGAGTCTTCATCTTCAACTACCCCAATCCAACCTCCATAGGCCCAAGGATGAAGACCAACGCCGAAAGAATATATAACATGATCATGCCTTTTTATATGTACCTACACACACATAAAAAACCATATTGATGCAGTAATGAAGTGGAAAAGAGTAAAATATGAAACATAAATATAATCTAAATGAGGCATGGATAACCACTAGTGTATATAAGAGTAAGATTGTGAAATATAAAATGTAAAGGGAAAAAATATATTCCCAACCAGAAAAATGTACAAACTTGAAAAAATTAGAAAGGTAAACTACTGAGAGAGCCCAGTTCCTAAATCCCAAGATGCACCCACCTTACACAGTTCCAAATACAATGTATCCCTAAGATCTTTGGAAGTATCTTCCGACCAATCTGTTGTCTGCATAAGACATGACACGTGTGGGAAAATCCCATGTAGTGGTGAGTATATACATACACGGTAGGACACCTGGAAAGATGAAGGGGGAGTAGTAAGACATAAGACCAGAAAGGAACTACATTAGATAATACTAAAAGTGAATGATATAGTGAAAGAGAATAAATGAACCCAACTATGAGAGAGAGAGTGATATATTAACCTCATCCAAACATAAGGGGCTCAGCACAATGTGTCGATAAACTAAACACCGAGTCTTTTCCACCTATAATAATATGGTAGAATCATACTTCCATGAGAAGCTAAACATGGAAAGCACATGGCATACCCTGCATGTCTTCGCATATAATGGAAAGAGAGTAACCAAATCCAAGGTGTGGATATAGAATAATATATATATATTCTTAGTAAAAAGTAGCCCGAACAAGAGTATCAAAGCTCATTATAGGAAGAAGAGTCTCTAATAGTTCCAAAAGTCCATAAATGATGCCTAGAATCTAATGCATCTATCCAGAAGTAACCATTCAAGTCAAGACACGCCTATTAAATATTCCTCACAGTCGAAGGGACATAATATCTAATTATAGGATCCATGCCCTAGTACGTCAAGGGGGTTCCACTCTGTAGGTATCAATAGAGGACCCACACTCAAAATGATGTGGGGGGGGGGTTCACTATAGTGTTACGAGGACACACTCCCTATCTTTTTTAGGGGGTGTTCTAATCTAGTCATCGAGACTTGACACCATAACCAATATGGGTTTCCACTTGGAATTCAAGGAATAGATCCTTGGTAAAATAGGGGTTCAACTCGTTTTTTGAGGTCCCATACCTTATCTGATAGGGGGTTCCACTCAAAAGTCAAGGACCCATACCATGGTACAACATGGGGTTCCAATCGGGTAATTGATGTCCCAAACCCTATCTGATAGGGGGTTCCACTCAGAAGTCTAGGACCTAAGACCATGTTGATTGGGGGTTCCACTCTATAGTAATCCTCTTGTGATTCTTCTTAATCACTGCCATTGTGGAGCATCGCCTAAGTAATTTCCATGCCCAAATCATTCTACACTATATCGCAAATTCCCCAACCAAGGGAACTATTTCATTTTATGTGGAAAAAAACACTAGATAGGATACTCATAGTCCAAAATCCAAGTCTAAATGTAAGAGATACAGAGCTTTGAAGTTTTTTAAAAAGGAACTAAGGGGTACACAACATATGAGGGGATCCATACAACATGTGGTCCCACTCCACTGCCTGTCGGTGTTCATAGCCAGCACACTACCATCAAACTATGTAGTAGTACATGCCATGTAGGTAGAATACACTCCATGTCCAGACTAACCAGGATTGGGTTGTGTATTTTTTATCGTATTCTTTAGTACACTACATGTTTCTTCACATGGGGTGACACCCGTATGACTTGACCATGTCCATGTACATTGGTAAATAGTTGTGTACCTGGCCATGTACTTCTACACAAATTCATACCCATGTGACTCATCACACAATTTTTTCACTCAGGGAAGGGGTACACTATGTGTAGGAGGACTACACGATGTTCCATCCTTATGATTTCCGAAAACCCTAGCTACCACAACAAAGGGGCTACACACAGTGTGTTCATCATTATACACGGTCTGTAGTAATGTTTTCTTCAGATTATTAGATCCATGATCCGTAATACAAATATGATTTATAACTTTTATTTCAACCAAAATTTCACCCCATGATTGGTGGATCTAGCATAGTCGATGGATTATGACCCTTTGGTGGTCAGAAACTTGAAACTAGTTGGATTTCCATGCGAACCCACTTGCAACACACACCAAAGATTCCTTATCCTTGGAATATTCAATCATCAATTATTATAAAGATAATCCTCATCATGAATTAATACCATAAATTTCCTTAACACATTGATCTATTCCTCACACATCATTTCATTATGATTCGGGGGGTCCAATCGGGCTCGTTACTTCCTGACAAAGTCGAACTGGGATAGTGGGTTCCAATTGGTAAATAATTCAAAGAAAGTGTGAGGGAAATCACAAGAAAAATGGTTTAAACATATTTTTACAAGAGTTCTTGTACAAATATAAAGAACATGATATAATGGTTATAAAACATTGAAATAACCAAATTGATCTTTTACATAGGTGCATGAAAATGCTGCAATTGGTGTAGATTGATAAAAGGGATTGATCATCTAAATAAAATTTAATCAAAAAGGGTATAAATAACAAATTTTAAATTCATACTTTGATATTTAATCATTATTCATTTAATAACATTCTCTCTAACTATTTGACGATATCTTTTCATTTACTATGCTCTGATCTGCTCCGATCCATAATTTCATCATCATTTGAGGTGAGTTACCATTAATGGAGGAATGATAAGCTCTCAACAGTCCTAGGGTTATGAGGCTAACCCTGGAAAAATATCCATGGTAGTATATTTATAAACATTTAATTTATGTTATAATTAATTAATTAATTAATTAATCAATTAATTAATCCACTGAATGTACCACTAATGAGTGAGGTGTTCTAATACCCTATACTAACCTATTTTAGGTCACACCTTAGGTAAAAATGTGTTATAGAACCAAAAATGGTATAAAATTTATTATATTAGATTATTTTTTAGATATATACCATTTTATTTAATAATTCTTTATGTTCAATATAAAATATTTTTAATATTTTTATAAAATTTATTCCTGGCACAATGGGCCTCGGAATTGAACATCGTTTTAGTGCATAGATCTGGAAATATATGTATTAATATTTCAAAGTATTACAAGGGAAAAACAAGGTATATATATTAACAATTTACTTGGAATAAGTAGTGTTAGAGTTTCTTCAAAGAGTCTGGGAAAAGGTAGACCTATGATTCTGTTTTTGAAACTATTTGAGGAGGGAATTGCATATGTAGAATTTTGTAGTGCCTCTTTATTTTGGATTAGTTGTGTGTCTATATAGAGGAATGATGTTATCACTTATGGTTTGAGGATTTTAATACACCATGGGTAGAATTACATGACCTGGGAAATATAATAGGTAGTGGTATTATTCATGTTGAAGATGTGGAGGAATTATCTTATGGGTGAGAGGTTAATTGTTAGCTTAAACCACCAGAGTATTAGGTATATCTTCCCTCATAGAGATATAAACCAGAGACAAAGAATTTGGTTGGAGTTCCTACATTACTATGAATTTGGAATAGTTTATACTCATTGAAATGGAAATAAGGTGGTTGAATCCTTCAATATGAAATACTATTCTGGCATGGTGGAGAAGAAGAATGCACAGTTGGATTTGTTGTAACTGACCCAGGTGTAGGATATGGGTGCATCTTATCTTTAGAAGATTGTGGTAAATCCACTACTTCTCTTATGTGTGAGGGGGACCCAGTTGGTAGACATTGAATTTGAGGTTCAACATGAATAGATATCATCATGAGATACATTTGATGGATTTTATATGGAGGGTAGAATGACATCCTTTTTAAGGGACTTATGGAAGTTCTAGTCACAATGCATGTGGAGGGGTTATAGGAGTTTCATACTTCACAATCAACTATACATCTTGGTGTGCATAAGATATACATGTAAATTTAGTGGAAGTCTTTGTGGGCTAACATTGAAGAGTTTTTTCCTCAGTGTCTCACATGACAATAGGAAAAGGATGATCATCTGGTTCTAATAGGTTTAACTCATCCCATGTAAATCCAAGATTCTAACTGGGATAACATATCAATGTAATTTTTTATGGGTATTCCATGGATAGAGAGAGGCCACAACTCTATCTTGGTTATTTATGACTGACTGAAAAATTAGACAAACATTCTTTCTATCAGGTAGAAGAGTTCTATAGAGAGTTTAGGACAGTTGTGCATGAGGGGATTATCTGGTTTCAAGGGTTACCCATAATGATCTTCTTCAACCATAATTATTATTTCTCATCATATTTGTTGTGAGGTTTTTAGGAGGATTTCAAGACCTAGTTATAGATGAATATTTTGTTTCAACCCTAGATAGGTAGGCTGAATGAGTGGACTATACAGGTGTTGGAGGATATACTGAGAACTTGTGTGTTGGACTTCTACTAGAGCTGGGAGGATCTCTTTTTATTGAAAGAGTTTTCTTATAATAAAATGATAGCACTCTGATATTGACATGAAACCTTTTGAGTCACTACATGGAATACCCTATTGGTTACCATTGTGCTAGATAGAGAGTGGTGGGACATCTCTTTTTGGGATAGAGCTAGTGTAGACAATGATAGAAAAGTTTTAGGTGATCCAAGAGAAAATCAGGGCATCTTAGGGCTAATAGAAATCTTATGCAGATTGACACCATATGCCTTTGTAGTTTGATTTGGGAGACCATGTTTTCCTAAGATTCTCCCCATGGAGAGGATTATAGAGGTTTGTATAGTAAATAAAGATATCCATGAGGTTCATTGGGTCATTATAGATCCTTATGAGGGTTAGAAAGGTTTCATACCACTTGGACTTACCTCCACAGTTGGATCGAGTACATCATTTATTCTATGATTCATAGTTTAGTAGATACATGCATTAACATACACGTTTTATTTACTAGAAAACACTAGAAATAAAGGATGGATCCACCTTTTCGGATCACCTGGTGGAAATCAAGGACTGACAGGAGAGGATCTTATATGGATGGAACATTCCTATGGTTTAAATACTTCGGCAATATGGGGGCATGAAGTAGAGCTCTTGAGAGCATGAGATTCATAGCAGGATTAGTACCCCCACTTTTTTTTTACTTGATATTTTCAGGGTGAAAATCTCCAAAGGTGGGGAGTATTTAATGTCTTCAATTTTATTAGTATAGTATTTTGAATATTTATATATATATATATATATATTTCCTTCGATTCAATGCAGTTTTTGGGTTTCACAAGACCCTAGAACTAATATATTAAAAATATCAATATATATTAAATTATGTGCACACATATTATTAGCAAAAATAGTTTTCTTCCAAGTATTGGGTCCTTAGATGGTAAATTTGAGACTATGGTTGTTTCTGAAACACAATTTTTACCCTAGGTGCAACATAAAGTTGGTCGGTGCCAGGTTTCCAATTGAGGGAAACCATTGGTGGGTTAGTTAAATAAATTAAATGATTAGTTTATTTAATGTATTTAAATGGAAAAACCTAATTTCCATATATAAATACATTGTTATGGTGAATATATCAGGTTTTCCTAATAACCCTAGGATATTAGAGGAGCCAAAGAGTTCATCCGTTAATGAAAGATAGTGGATTCTAGAGCAATGATCATTCATCAAAGTATCCATCTTCAAAAATTAAGTTCCAAGATCTCACCATTGATAAATACACAGACCCATTCATCATTATTGATTGATCCAAAATCATGTTAGGGAAATTTTTGTGTGTGATTTCTACCCTTTATTTAATTTTTTAAGAATTAATTCTATATAATCTTACTCATTCTGTGATTTCCAAACCTTTCATGAGCCTAAATATTTATTTTAATTGTTATTAAACTAATTTCACCTTAGTTTCTACACTATGAAGTCATTGGATGAGATCAAACTGAACAGTGATGTTGTTCAATTAGTTCATTTTCCTTTTCCTCACTATTATTTGTGTTATTCACAATTATCCCATGGAATCATGGTTCAACATTACTAGGTTGTTTTTGAGCATGATTGAAACCTATATTAATAGTAGATGCATCAACCATTAAAGATTGGTGTTTTGAACATGGAATGGGATGTGATGCATGATAAAGGTGTTGGAAACACGGATTAGAGGCAATATCATTGGTCTTAATCCAAATGAGAGGCAGTGAAGTGGTGCGATCTGATGGGAAAGATCCACATGCGGTTTCAGTGGCCAAAATACAGCCATCGAGGATAGATCTGGTGTGTTCATCTATTGATCTGAGTTCCGTAGTATGATTCAATATAGAAATGGTTGAGACAGTGGTGCGGGTGAGATGAATGATGATTTATTTAGTTTCTTAAAAAATATCAACATATAAGGTGTGTAGTCTAGGAAACAAATTTGTAGTCCCCTTTCTATGATAGTTAGGATTTCATGAAAAATTAAATATCACACATCGTGTATGAACTATATATGTCAGGTGACCTAGTAATGGAAGCTCCCCATACACCCCAATATTACATAAGAATAGGCACAACTAGGTATACAGGCACAACCGGAGTACATGGGCATGACCATGTAGTCAGACATGGCTAGGGTACCCGAACACAACCAATGTACATGTGCATGACCAGATTGCACATGCATGGGTCTAAGAACACGCATATGGACCAGGAGGACATGAGAATACCCCAGGATACCAAGACACATCATGTACTCCATGTACACTTCTTTTATGTAAAAATGTTCAATCATGTCGTGTGTATGTGAGGGTACAACTAGGTATCCAGGAGAGTTCATGCATCATGTGACCCTATGTAACGCCCCGACCCCAGCTACCCAGAGTCGGTGCATTAATTACATAACATTGGCATGATCACAAGAAAGATCAAATCTCGAAAGACCGATTGGTTTAGTAGCCTTGGAAACACTAGATATATTTCATAAGTTTTACATTACATCATAAAATGAAAAACTACTACAACAATATAATGTTTCCACAGTCCACACTATAATCCCCTCATAATATCCCTGCAGGTCATTCATAACTTACATCTTCACTTCCTGGGAAAAATAAAACATAGAAAAGGGGTGAGCTCAAATGCCCAGTAAGGATATCAATATAGCGGAAACTTTCATAAATAAGAATAAACATTTAAGGCAATGTATAACTAAAACAAAAGCCTTTTAAACTTGAACTTCCAACATGGTATGGCATAAATAAAATGAAATAATGCCATTTACTTATTCACATGGATATTCTACTAATCGAATGATCACATGCAAAAATCAATAACCACTTTCATAATGTTGGAATGCATAATGTCAAACGTTAATTTCATTGTCTAGGCCTCATCCCAAGACCTAGGGGTTACTTCTAACCGGAACCCAACCCGGAGTGCCTCTAATAACCGGACACCAACCCGGAGTACCTCTAATAACCGGAGACCAAACCGGAGGGCTTATTTTTACCAGTCCCTAACCTGGAGGGCTTACTTTAACCAGTCCCCAACCTGGAGGGCTTACTTTTACCAGTCCCCAACCTGGAGGGCTTACTTTTACCGGTCCCCAACCCGGAACATACTTGTTTAGCACATTCATCTGAAGAAAAGTTTGAAATATAACATAAACATTCGGATTAAAACTAGCATACGAAATGTCAATAGTTTCACCATAAACTATGAATGGTATAAAATAGCACATCCACAGTCAAACATATCACAAAACCTTCAATACAATATAGAAGTTTTGTATTATAATAAATCAACTTCAAATAAGCGTAAAATCCATTAAAGGATGTTGACATAGATGAAATCAAAACACTTTTTAGAGAAATATCTCTTCTTATTTTGAAATCATTTAAGATCCATATAAAATAAAACATTTTCTTTGAAAATATTCTTATAAGCTTGTAAGGAAAGCTTCGACGATTTTATAACGGCGGAAAATAACCGCACCCGCCGTATAAGTTAAAAAAAACATTCTTACCTCAATTCTGTCGAAAAGGTTAAAAAGGACCTTGTTTTGAAAACGACGGAAAGATTCCTTTATAAACTTCTTATAAAAAGTCAAACAAGGGTATAAATGACTTTAACCCATATTCTTGTAAATAGTAAAAATGTTTTGAAATACATTTCGAAGAAACATGGATGTGGATGATAAAGAGATCCCAGTAGATTATTACGTATAATACAACCTCGGATAATGAAGAGATTGTGAAATAACCCTTACCTTGTACTTTTCCTTGGTTGGGGTAGGTTAACCTCCTGTATAATAGTGAAATAGTTGTTATTAAATTATACAAGAATCATATATATTAATATGATACCATATATGATCTTTTAACATTGATTTGTTAATAATATCTTAGAATTATCGTCGTTTCGGGAGTTAACTTACTCATTTTCTTTTATATGTTTTGTTACATAGGCCATGGTTGTTGTATATTATTCATATCCAGAATGATATCCAGTCCTTAAACATCATTTTTAAATCATCAAATTATAATTATACTTGAATGGATACGATGGAGAATGAATCTCATCGCGTTCGTGGAGACGGTAGTCCGTACGTACGCACGAGCGACAATATCATTCTTTTGATATTCAAATAATATATAAATGGATGGTATATCATATATACAGAATCATTAACATGTTATATTTATTATTTACATGATTTACACATCATTATTATACCCATCCAAATAATATTATATTGAATAACAATTACACCACGACGTGGAGACGGTAAGCCGTACGTACGCACGTATGGTGACATGTTATTCAAAGGGTGGATAGAATACTGAATATGATTGTACCATATTTATAATAACATCACAGTATATGTGAGATACTGGAGTTATTATTTTAGAATGGTAAGAACAAATGAAGAAGAAGTGGAAGAAGAAATGAACTTGGAGAAGGGTGGTGAAATCATTACCTCTTCTTCGGGTTCTTCCTTTTGATTTGATCAAAAGGGCTCCTTAGGTTGGCTTTCTGATCAAACTAAGGCCTCTAGGTTGTAGTGAGGGATGTTGGGAGAGTATTTGGGCAGAGTTTGGCCGAGACAAAAGGCTTTGAAGGTGTGAAGAAATGAGAAGGAGGAGTTCCCTTTTATAAGAGGGGTGAGGGGCACCTTTGGAAAAGCTAGAAATATTAATTTATAATAAATTCATATTCGGTTTCTAATGGCTCCAAAGTTGATTATTCAAAGTTTAAGGTGGGGATAGGTCGAAAACCACTCAACCAATAGAATTTAGACGGGTTTGGGTACTTATATTAACCTTATCTTTAAGTATTAACTCTAAGTTAATTAGTTTCACTTTTACAATGTCTCTTTGTATTTTTATATAATATGGTTAATAAACTTACTATATACATCCAAGCGACCCCCAAGTGGTCCATTAATAATGAACCTATCCTTATATAAGTCTCTTGGCCGAACCTTAGATTTTTAGGAATTTAATATCAATTAATAATATAATATTTGTTTTAAAAACTCTTTTATGTCAATTTTGACACTATTCAATAGTTGATTTTTGTGAAACTCATAACAGATTGATTACTTCGAACAAAGTCAATTAAATCAATCCTAATATATCATATTATCCTATAAAATTAGTTTAATTCATTAAAAGTTTCATATTATATTTTTTTTGGTATTTATAATATCAATTATTTTAATTTTTCACTATTATAGTAATTACTGCATCATCATTGTGTCATAACTAAAATAACTTATTTAATGTCTAAAAATTATAAATAAAATATCATTATGTAGGAAATCTTTTTAGCTTTCTAATGAATATTTATAATCTAAAATCCAACATATATAACCCTATGTAACAATTGTTTTTCTAAAAGATATATGCTTGTGTCATTTTTGTATTCATTTTAACTTAATTAAAATAAAGTGTCATTATCACTTACAAGTGGATCCATGGGGTCCCAAAATTGACACAAAGATGCCCATGGTCGACCATGTATCAACCAATAGGGTTAAGACACGTTTTAGGGTAATTTAGTATTATTATAATATTATTTTTTAACCCTTATTTACCGGATTTACCCTTAACCATGGTAAATAAAATATTTACCGCAGTAATTATTCAAAATGTCTAAAAATAAAAGTTACCTATTTACACAATTTGAACATCCTTATTCCAAATATGGAATCCATTTTCCTAAATTCTAAACACAGAAGTGGCAGAAATTAATTTAAAATTAATTCCCGCTGTCAAAACAAAAAGCGTGTTTTTAAGAGATAATAACTATCAAAAGATTGACACTTGTTTATGTTCAGTTTAATTGTAAAATTATGTCCAATGACCAAAATTATATTAAAATGTAAAAATATATTCTAAATATACTTTAAAACCACTCCAATTCATAATTTATCACTATTAATTATTTTGATTAAAAAAGTTGTTTTTAATTAAAATTTAGTAATTTTCACTATTCATCAAAATATGAAAGTTATCCGAAATGTACCAAAATTTCACCCTAGGCTAATTTTGATATTCCGAATCCAAAAATGAAGTCCATTTTGAAATATAAAATATATATAATTTCAAAAAGTAGGTATTACTATTCACAATGGCTAGTTTAATTAGTTGTGGTGTGTGTTAGAACTCGAGGTTGCGTACAACACACGCTATCGCATTATTCGAAGGGAAGCGTACCGTAGAAGCTTGGGGTGTTACACCCTATGTACACAAAGTGTACTTTTCTATGAGACTTCTACCTTGTGTATCTCTTTCTCAGAGACTCAAATTTGTGTTAGTGAGTAGACTATCCTAAGTAGTTTTCAATGTGGAACTTGATGTTATCCTTTTTTTTTAGCATCAGATATATGACATGAGGTGATGTTAGAAATAATCTTCTTTCAATAATGTTTAACCATTGATAGTGATTTTGTGTAATCATTAAAATGTTACTGAGGTCATCCACCTATCATACTAGGGAACAGATCCCCATATTCTTTACATTGGTAGATCCTATACTCTATATTCTAGAGGGAATGGGTCCACTGTCAATGGAGTGACACCCCCAAACAGCATGCTCTAGCATGGAGTAGGTCCTCCATTGGTGTTAGCACCACCACAGCCATAGAGAACAATGTTAAGGTACATGTCCTCCACCTGGATTCTTGAGAGTATATGGTAGATGTATAGATAAAAGATAGTTTCTCCTCACATGTAATGCTCATTATCAAGAATCATCCCTTACACTATGTATCTTATGTGGTTATGTAGGTTGTTTTAGTATTTTTGATGGGACCCCTAGAGCTGTTGGAGGACTCTTCATTATTAGTTTCAATATGGAGATAGAGATCTCCCTTCTTTCTCACTTTGATATATTTATAAGTATATCTGGTATTGGTTTTTCCTTACCCTCTTACATTATGGTTTTATATGACCATTTTTGTTGCTTCTCCTTTTTTTTATGGGATGTTTTATAAGGTATGTATATACACACACCTGCATGAGATTTTCTTGTACATGTTTCATATTTTTTCAGAAAAAAGGTAGATTGATAGAGATATTGGTGGACCTAGTTTTGGAATAGTATAGTGATTCTTGGTGTTGATAGTGTTTGGTGTTCGTACTTGGAGATTTTGACCTGAGAAATCATAAGTTTTCCCTTTATCCAATTCTTTTTAGGTTTAGAACTTATTTATTGTTGGGTGTGTATTTTTACCTTTAATAATTTTGTACCATACTATTTTATTTTGATTATTTCCTAGATGTTGTTTCATTTATGGTTTACACTCTATATTTTCATACTTTTATTGTACCTCTGCATTGTTTCATGGAGCTCGCTATGCACATGTTCACATGTACTTAGGTTATGGCCTCCCATTTAAGTATTTTCTAAATGGAACTTTTATCCATCCAATAGACTATGTGGAGGAATGATTGGGGTGTATCACTCATCTTACCACTATCAAGGAGAGCCTTGGAGAGTCTCGTTATGGTATGAAATTCTTCCATAAATGGTTCTGTTCACGTTTTAGTTGTTTAATTTCAGCTTCATCTTGGTCAACAGAAAAGCCCAGTGACACCATATCCCTTAAAAGCTATGATAATTGGGATTTATAGGGTATGAAACTACTAGTATAGACTAAAACGTCTTTCTTTTGTATCAATTAAATGTTATCGTATCCCTTAATATATACTAATCTTCATGATCATCTTATTAAAACTATATTATCAACAGTTAAGATGCTTAACGGTGTTTTAAATCTATTCAACTATATTTTATGATGGTCCAAAAAACCAAATTATTGAATGTGTTTTCTATAAATAAATTAATCAATAAGGAATACATTCATTAAAAAAGTTAATTTCATTTATAAAATTTTTGTTTGTTACAAGACACACATCCACAAGCCTTTTAAAAATTGTATTCTTTCCAAAATAGAAAGCTATGATAAACATTTCCTTTTTTTGGATATAGAATTTATTTTATTTTATTGTGAATATTTAAAAAATAAAATAATAACACAATATTATATAGTAATATATGTTTTTGGATCAATTCTCTAAAAAATAAGATTATATCCATTGAGGGTTCGTGGGAACTCTCCCCTCACATTTTAAAAAATATCATGGAAATTGTTTTTATCTTAGATAAATTTTTCTTATCCTTGAATCTTTTTCAATACATTCTATAGGGATAAAACATAACCATGTGTAACAAAATACTATCTTCATTATTAATAAACAAAATTATTTTATAATAACACCTTTTCTCAAATAAGTGTAAAATAATATGATAATATACACTCTTTATTGTTTATCCTTTGGAGATCCAAATTAATCCACTAAATCAAAGTCATCCATATAATAACTCCTTGATTAATTGGTTGAATGCATACCTTAATCTCTAACCATAAACTCTTCATAAATTTTGAACACCCCTATATTTATAACACTTAAAAAATATATAGTTAGCATCACATACCCATTAAAATATAAAAAATCATTTCTTTAACATTATAATTAACAAGGAAGATTCATTTTGTTTTTTTAATCCTTCAAGTATTCTGAGTAATTCCTCATCCAGTGACTAGGATTGACATAATGGAAGTGATTACCATCATTCATAACTACTCACTTAGGTTTCAAGGAATTCTTATGGTTTCTATAAAAAAATATTGGTCTTTAGAATAGTTGTTTTCTTATTGCAATTTAAACTTTTACACTCCTGTAATGTCAATAAAACACTCAATACTTGACCTCCTATGACTTTAAAATATATCGTCAATATATTGAGGAGATTTCATAAAATTTTATAAAATTTATTCATATTATATTTCACAATAAACTATGAAAACCATTATAAAAATGATTATACAATGAAGTCCATATCCAAATAATGTTTCAAAGGTGATACCAACCTCTCCAAATAATTGATGCACCCAATTATATTGAGCTCATGATTGGAGAAAAGGTTAAAATAGGAATCATGTATTTAAAAAATGAATTTGAAACCACATACTCACATGCCTCTCATATTCTTGATAGATCCTTTTGAGGTTATATGTCTTCTTAAATTAATATATGTTCTCATGTTATATTTGTAAATAAGGATCCACAGAAACTAGTATGAAAGTGGATTCAAACAAATAATTCTTCAAATGCGCATCATAAGTATCCATATCCATTTTCTAAAAGAACTATCCATTTTTCTATTTGGGAATGGGTAATTTAAAACATAGAATTTTCTTCTTGATTAATAATTATTCCTATATTTTCAAAAAAATCTGTAAAGTCACTTTCATTAATATTTTCCTTCTAAAGCATTGATCAAAAAGTCATGTTTGATGATAATGATGCAATTTTATCTCTAATAGAATATTTTATTATATAATTATTGATTTTATATTCATTTAATAAGGAATTATGAAAATTATGAATATCTTTTAATTAAATCATATCCATGAGTGGTCTAAGATCTATATTTCAACAAGTAATGAGTATTATTTGGCACTAATATCGTCACTTAGATATATAGGTTTTCCATTTTTCTAATCATATCATATATTAGACTTAGATAGCTGAGTGGATAACCCTTTATCCTAATCCCCCGTATTGATTCTCTCAACATTATTCCTCCTGTATTTTTACTTTTCGGGTTTCCCAGCTAAGTGTTACCCAATGCTCGAAAAATATTTTTAGTTACCTAATACTTAGGGATATCCATTTCCTACATTCCTTACAAAATATAGTCCTTGTCCACCCTACTTTGGTAGAACCTACCTAGTTGAATTATTTAGTTCTTAAAATGTGATTACATTTGAAGTAATCTAATAGTGAGTATTTTTTAAAATGGATTTTAATATCTCACTATCTTATCTAATGTATTCCCTTTACATGTATGAATAATTTTAATTATTTAGTTTTGAATCATATTACTCTCACCAAATAAATATTTTGAAACCATATTTATGTGTTTATCTCTACACAAATCATGGCTTGTATTACTAACTCAAATTAAAATCCTAATTATATTTACACATATCCAAAATCATCCCATGCTTCAGGTATATGAAAAAAGATTCATGTAAAGTATAAAAATAAAATAAAATCAAAGTTCCCCTCTAGGGTGTTCATGGTGTAGAAGATAACTAATCCAAAATTTTCTATATAGAGCATAAACTCCAAGGACAATGAGTAGTCTGACCAAATGTCCCACCACCCAAATCTATTTACTCAGGAGATATTTTATGTCTATCACAATTATAGCATCTAATATGTACAAACTTAAATTAACTTATTAATTCATTATCACAACTTAATAAAATCCAATGTTAAGGTAAAATAAAACTATATCAATTATAATACATTGCAAGAAACTCATTAAATTCATGTATGATAATATACATAAGATTTTTTACACTTTCAACTAAAGCATATATATATTCATAATATAAATAATTTATCTGTGAATAAAGTATAGAGTAACACTAAATAAATGAACAATTCATAAATTTATACATGAAATATTTTTTTGAAGAATTCATAAATCAAGAAATTATAACAAATTAATAATTTATCTGTGAACTATGGATATTCCAAAACCAAATAAATATAAAAAAATTGTATTTATGTCTAATAATAAATATTTTAAATTATATTTTATATAGAATTTACTTAAACCTTTGATATTTAAAATATAAAAATTTCATATTTTATATCTATTATGTATACATTATTCATAATCAAAATATCAAATATTTTATAGTGAATAAAACATTTTACAAATATTATTACCCTTTTTAACATAAATATCTAATAAACACAAACCAAAGATTGATAGACCCAATTTCTTTAGAAAACTAGGTTCAAAACTCATCAAAATGAAAATAAAATAAAACATATTTATTATATTCTCTATAATGATATCCTAAATCCCATAGACCTCTAAAACATCATAGGATAACTTGGGGGGATTTTTAATGTAATGGAGTGAGCTAAAAATCCCAATAAGGGAGTAAGCATGATAAAGGAGAATAACATATAAGTCAAATGAAATTACAGGATATCATAAAAGGAAAGGCTCAAGAATAATCATATGGTATAATATCATAAAAAAAATGGGATAATAAGATCATTGTAGTGTGGGAATGTGGCAACAACTTAAAATATGACATAATCATAAGTTAAGGATAACAGCCAAGACAACATCACATGGTGGACAATGTCCCTGTAAGAACCTGATTTTTCTATGAGGTATGGATCTGTTAATATTTTGTCCAAATTCATTGTTTTGGACCAATTATGGATTCATTTAAATTTTTGAGAATCATTGGGGGTGTTCAAGGATTGTTTAGAGCCTGAAACCCAAGCTAGTTGAAGAATGAACTGGGATGCATGGTTTGTAGTAAATGTTTCGCCCACCCGCCCAATTTCTCATAAACAAGAAAGGAATTTCAGATGGAAAATCTGGGTGCATGTTTTTCCATAACCATGCACCCAGGGCCACACACCCGTGCTGGAGGTCTGCAAATTTTGGCAGATCCAAATATTTTGAGTGGCACATGGTTTCTCAAACCCTACAACCAAACTATGTGGGTTCCCTCTTAAGATGGTGAGGTGCACATAGTTGGAACTCAGTTTAACCAACCATGCATCTGAACCATGTGACCCAGTAATTTTTGGGTGAAATTAATATTTTCCATTATAAATATATTAAATCACCCCTCCTCATTATTTTTCATTTCCTATGGGAAAAGGCCTCCTTTCTTCTCCATTTTGATCTCTCAATCCCCTCTTCATAGTTTTTTATCCCATTTCATTATCTCAGCTCAGATTTGATCTTAGTTCATCTCATCTGATTCATCTAACTAATCTCTTTAGTCCTTGGGCTCAATTTTTCATTTTTATTTCTATCAATAACTCTATTTTTATGTAGGATCATTTTCCCTATTTTCAGGGTGTTGATCCATTCTTCACTTTTCTTATAATCCATGCTAAACTAAGGGCCAATACTAGATGAGGAGAGTACTATAATAATAAGGTAGGTGGTCTATGAATTTTCCCTAAAAGTCTCATCATTTATAAATTTCCATCGATGTGTGGACATCGGTTTCACCGGGTGGTGCTTCTTAAAATTTAAATTAATTTATTATAATTAATTTTCTTGTATTATAGATCCCTATTCATACATGATCTCTATGACATTAGAGGTTGTGACCTCAATGCCATCCACCCAAATTAGGCCACTTTTTTAATTAATCCGTGTTACCTTTTTGACACCATTTATGTGGGATTATCTTGACCCTCAAAGGTAAGTGTTTCAACTTAATTAAATGAATCTTTAAATTGTTAAGTTGAAAGTATATTTATATATATCACTTGGCCTAGTTAACTATAACAAAATAGAATTGGTTTTATGTCCTATTTAACCTTTTCACCTTAGATAAAGGGTAATGGAATGAACCTAATGAATTAAAAAATTGAAAGTATATAGGTATATTCATCACTTGGCCCTTTTCATATAAATAATGGTTTTTTGTTTCATGTACTTAATTGACACTATAACTTAGGTTGAATGGAATTGGAGTAAACCTAATGAATTATCCATTGGAATGAGTATAACATGACCTCAATTGAATAATGAATTATGTATAAGGTTCCTATTTCATATGGAATTTTTATATCATTATAGGAGTGGTCAGACTTTATCCAGCCTTAAATTCCCAGGTGAATGACTTAAACACTTAGAGGATGACATTATTATTCAAGGAGTCAGTTTCCAAGGGAGATACCCTCCTAGTAACATGCTTCTTGTCTACTAGAAGATTACTAACATTATGTATTAGGATCCCTTCACTATCTCTCCATATATTATGATAACTCAAATACACTCCTTGGTTCCAGATTGATGTCTTCAAAAAAGAGATTCAATGGATTCAATCTGTTGGGCTCTGTCATTCTTAGCTTGAGATTACTGTGGATGTGCTCCATGGACTCAATTAGGCTCTTTTACAGTGGGATGGCTTGGGTTAGCCCCTATATTACACTTAGAACCTTTATTGACAAAATACATGAGTTACAACATTGATTTGGCCGACCTCTAAGGCCAAGGATGCCTTGGTTTCACCTTGGATCCTCCATCATTATTATCATGATCTATTTTAGTGTCATTAGCACTTTAAATTGAATTATCCAAATAAACTGAATCATAATTAATTAAATGGTTACATGTTCAGACACCAAATGAGGCTAAATTAGATATTATTTATTTATTTATACTTCTTTACATTATATATATATATATATATCAAGAATTATTAGTTTATATTCATGGATTTGATTGTATAGATGCCATTGGTGGTGGCCTACTGAGATTTATCTCACACCCTATCCGAGCTATCATTGGTACCCATACAGATTATGTGATTGAATGTATGTACAAGGGTAAGTGTCACTCCTTGGACACCTAACTTTCTTTATTTCTTAGGATGTAACTTTTTAAAGTTATTAATCTAGTGCTCGAGATGCATGGATAGTTTTTGGTGTTTTCATCTTCTTGTATAGCATAAACTATAATAATATCCTACTCCCATGTATCTATGTTTTTCATTCATTGTAGAGACATGAAATTACGTAATAATTTTTATATATGACATTTTAAATATTTTAATTGGTTATTATTGATGGGTGTTTTTATTATATTCCACTGCTAATCTTATTTATTTATTAATTATTTTTCTCTTTCTCAATTTTATCCATCTGTTTTATATATCTATATCTGCTATGCTCCACTCTAACAAGAGGTAATAGTATCCCCATGGAAACAACCTAGGCCCTCATTACTAGTCGGTAGCCTCTGTCATATATAGAGGAACGATTGAGGCCATGTGGCCCACTGGCTTGGGTCACCTTTGAGTGGCACTCGGGTCCGGATGTCACAAAGTGGTATCAAATGGATTTTATCTTCTTTTATCTTATGGTTTGGGGAAAATGGGTAGGATATTAGGAACATGTTGGATCTTGGTTATGATCCATTCCAGGGAGTAGCTAACCCATGTTTGGGGAAAATACCAAGTTTCTTGTGAATGGGAAATTATTATTTGGCATTTCACCTATTACAGTTGATATCCTTTCACCATTGGGTGATTCACATGAATTATGGTATTTCATATTCTTTACATAGATTTTCCATGGATTGATATGATAATTATCATTATTACAGGAATCATTATAGGAACCTAGAATTCACATGTCATTCTTATGACATGCCATATAAGGCCATTTCACTACTTTCATTTCAAGTGTTTCATGTAATTGTTGAGTGATCCATGGTAATTATATATGATTGTGTTACTAACATCTTCAACAGGGTAAGGGAAATGGTTATTTAAAGTTTCATAATCATTATAAATTGTGTTTTCCAGTATAGGTTGATGGTGGAATCTTAAGTAGCTAGTTTTTACCCATTTAGAAAATGTTACCCTAGTTACATGAGATGATATTTTTTTATGATTAATTGAAAACCAGTTTCAATCCATGCAGTATAGGGCCCTTGTGAATTGGAATGGGTAATTAACCAATTCAATCCATTATATATTACATGTTATATTCTAATACTGAATTTAATATAGCTAATTATAATTTAATTGGGTGTTATTCTTAGTTATAAAGTGTACGGACCTTTATTAGCTTGGAATGAAGATCCATTTAAATAAAACCTTAATATATTTATATGATAAAATGAAAATTATTAATGTAAATATTTACTTATAAAAAAATAATTTCCATTAAATGTAGAGGAAAAGTGTAGTTTACCCTTCACCTATTGGAACCCCTGTAAATTAAACATGAACACTTACCAATATTTGGGACTTCTAAGTAGGTTGTTGGGGGTATTATACCATGGTTAGTGATCCATTTTCCATATTATCTTCTTCCTATAGTATTTCTATCCACTTAAATTTATTATGAGGTATGTTATTGGAATTTTTAGAGTTATTACACCACTAATTCCTTTAGTCATGCGCCAAGAAGGTGGAGAGGATCACACTCTAGAGGTGGTGGGCCCTGTTCTACTAGTAATCCCTCCAATAGTGCCACCATAGGTGCTTATTATCCCAAACTGGGCACTGCTACTTATCATTGTGATATTTTTCAATATCTATGTATTCTATGTAGGGTTCTCCACAACTTGCACCTACTATAACTGAGCTGAATTGTGATTTCCTACAGCAGCATCCTCCCATTTTTTAGGGATTGAAGTCCATATGATTCTATGTCTTGTCTAGAGGATATTATTTCTATCTGTGAACATTCAGGGACACCTCTAGAGGGGAGGTTCAAGCTCATTGACTATATACTATGTGATTCTGCCAAGTGATGGTGGGATGTGATTGCTCAGGCAAGTCATCATCGGAGCATGGTCTAGGAAGACTTCTAGGATATATTGAATAATTACTTCTCTCTTCATATGATGGGAGGTGACCTTTCTAGAGAGTTTATGCACCTGGAGTAGGGTTACATTTCCATTATAAAATATTCAATGTGATTTATTAATTTTGATTACTTTTCACCACTTCTAGCCAGTGATGAGTTATCACAAGTGAGACGGGTTGAGGATGGGCTCGAATATTCCATTCCCTCATAGGTGAACATTTTCCACCTATCGACACTTTGTGATATCATAAATCAGGATCTTATAACTATGTTAAACCTAAGATAAGATGATAATACTTATAACAAATTTTCAGTTCTAAGGTAGGGTGGTAGTTATTTGGGTAACAGGAAATAAAACCTTGAGGTTTCTTATTATAACAGTTGAAGCCAGAGCATCTGCACTGGAATCTCTATTATCTTATACCAAGGTGGGTGGTAGGGGCACCTTAATCCTAAATATGATAGATACCTAATTGATTTCTATAATTTCGGCCATATGGGTCATCTTCAGAGATTATACTGGAACATTAGAGAATCTTTTAGTGGAAGAGGATCCACACCATCTCTACCTTTAAGAGCTAGATCAGTTACATCATATCAGGAAATGATTTAGAGTAACACTAATAGAACATGTTGAGGAGGAGGTTGTGGTTGTGGTATCTAGACTTATGATTATCGATGACATCAGAGTGGACCTACTCAGTGTAGTCCATCTATAGAACAAGGTTATGGATTAGGTCAGTTGCATGCTTTATAGGCAATACCCAAGGATCATAGTGCAAGATCATCGACTGTATAAGGTAATTTTCTAGTAGCCTCTACTATTGTGTCATATTTGTTAAATATAAGTCAATATCATTACTTTATATATTAGTAGGCCATGGAAAGTGTCAAAAAGGAAATCTAGTACTACAATGGTGTGATGGACCTAGACACACCATTGGGAGTGCAGTCAGAGGGAATACACAAATGTGGTGATCATCCCCTTGAGGTAGGCAGTTATCCCTTCATATGGGACCTCTTCATCTTCAAGATGATAGGATTCCTGGTCATTCTCAGGATGGATTATTTGGTTCCATATCATGAATATATAGACTGATATCACCAAAGGGTACCATTCACATCATGAGAGGGTGGTAGTTATCTCTATAAGGGTGAGTGGAATATCTAGGCTAGTAGAGTTGGACCAGAGATTTGTGGTCTAGGTGGAGTGACTTCCCAGATTTCTAGCCTTTATATGGATGAGTATGGTTTACATAATGTTTAATTAACTTTGATGGTAGATCATTTTAAGGACATATTTATCGATGATTTTTCTGGATTACCATCTGAGAGATTGGTAGAGTTTATGATTGAGTGTGATCCAATAGAATCTCTAGTTTCCATTCCTACATACATTATGACACCAAATGAGCTATAGGATATCAAGAGATATATGGAAAAAATTCTAAAGTTTTTATCTAACCCATCACTTCTTACCAAGTTTTTCCTATTCTTTTCACCATAAAGGTGTATGAGACCCTTTTTTATACATGGATTACCAGTGGTTAAACTAGATTACAGTTGAGAACTGGTATCAACTTCCTTGAATAGATGATCTCTTTGACCAAATTTGAGGATCTAGAGTATTTGAAAATTTAAACCTAAGATTAGGGTATTATCAATTATTATTTAGGCCTTCATATATACCACATAATACTTTTGAAATACATTATGGTTTATACAAGTATCTTGTTATTCTATAAGGTATTACAAACACTCCCTTCGTTTTCATGGATTAGATGAATATGATTTTTTACACCTATCTATATTCATTTTTCATGGTTTTCATGGATTAAATCTTAGTGTATTGTCATACAAATAATAACCACAATAAACACCTTGAAATCATTTGGAATACACTGAGAGAACATTATATATATTCTAATATTTCTAAGTTACACTTTTGGATTGACAAAGTTCACTTATTTGGTCGTATTATCTATGAATTTGGAGTATCCATGTTTGGTTGGATAGGTTAATGGTATATCATATAGAGGGGTTGAATAGACCAAATTTTAAAAAAAGAAACAAAATAATTGACTAAATAAATTAATTATCAAAGTTAATTATTAAGGTTAATTAGTAGAGGAAAAAGTAAAGAACACATGGATTTTTTTCATACTAGCTTAGTAAAAAGTGTACCCACCCTACTATTATACCGCTCTACTTTGTGAGAGATATGTATGCTCTAAAAGTGATTTTTTAAGGGGAATCATAACCAAATTATAGAATTCTTTTCTAGTGGAGGGATAACCATGACACTGACTTCTGTATGCGGAGTCACAATCTGAACAATCCTAAATTTAGATACAGGGAGTCACAACCCTTAGATCCTGACATTATAATCTAGTTGTAACATCCTAAGAAAAAATAATGAAAATTTATTCTTTTGTGTATAAAAGTATGAACAGAAAAATAGAGTGCATGTGAGAGATGATAAATAGTGTTATAGACTTAGAAACTGGACAAAAGAAAATAAAAAATTAATACACTAGAACTAGTTCTTGGTATTTAAATTAGAATGTCTCTTCAAAGAAATTTTAGTTCAAAGTATAATTAATTTGTCACTTGATAGATCTTGTAGGTGATAAAATAGAGTGTTGGGAGATGTTGTAAATCCAAAAAAGGTTCAAAGTTCACACACCTTTCTCTTTGAAAAACAGTGTATCTAATATGTCAATTTATGCATCTCCTTTTCTCACTGCACACATATATATATAGAATAAACATATTTTAGTTGTAGAAGCTCCTCTTCCTTCAAAAATTAAAAATAAATTGAGTCAAGATCTTTCTAAAATATCTCCGAAACAATCACAGCATCATTTCCTCTTTATTCATGTAGAATAAATCTTAAATAAAACAATTTAAAATAATTTGAATAACTCTTGAAATAATATCTCCAAAATAATAATAGTTTTGAATTCTTTTAAAAACCCAGTTTAAATCCATTTAGTCCTTTTTAAACATAGTTAAAATAGTTCCTAAAAAATAGCATTGAAAACTAAAAGTAAATTCAAATATTTGAATTTAAATAATCTTGTATCCTTTGACTTTTTTAGAAAAGATGTTGAAATAATTTATTATTTTTTCCCTTTAAATATTTCTCAAAAATGATCAAAAACACTTCAATAATAATCCCTAGATTTAATGTGCATCATAAGAAAAACATTTGAAAATAATCAAAATATATATGCAACAAATTAATGTTCAGTATAACATCACAATGCGGTAGTAGAAAAATAGGGTACATGAAAGTAGGGTACACGAAGGTAGGGTACACAAAATTAGGGTACACAAAAGTAGGGTACATAAATGTAGGGCACACAAAAGTAGGGTACATGAAAGTAGGGTACACAACACTTGCGCGCCTGAGTGGCCAGCCCTTAAGGGAAATGGCCACACTTGCGCGCCGCTTTAACCCTTCAACAGAACTTGTGCGCCTCTCTTCTAGAAGCCTCTAGGGATAGTACTAAGGGCTTGAGCCAAGACTCGCCCAAGTTTTACCCTAACAGTTGATCGTCGCGCAAGTACCCATGTGTCGCGCAGGTACACCTGCGCAACCAAGACTTGTGCGCCCACGCAGGACTTGCGCGCCCCTCTCTTTTTGGGTTCCCTTCCTGCCCATTTCACCTCTCCTATGCCTATCCACCTCTCCTATTCAAGATTCATCCTTCAAACCCCTATTCAAATCCATTTATGGTATGTTTCCTTTATTGGCTTCCTTATCTGAAAGGAATTCCGTGGAACATTTCTCAAAACCTAGTGATTTACACATCTTTCTGTCACTAAGGTTAGAGAGTTCATTCATTTAACCTCATCCTTTAAGATGAGAGAATCCTTAACCTAGGCCTCCTTTTCAGGAGTAATCCCCAGTCCAAGTTCTCTTAATTTGGCCATCCCCCTTAGGAGTAAGCCCCAGTCCAAGTTCTATTAATTTGGGCATCCCCCTTAGGAATAATCCCCAAGTTCTCATTGATTTGGGAATCCACCTTAAGAATAAGCCCCAAGTCCCCTAATCTGGGAATCCTCCTCAGGAGTAAGCCCTAGTCTCAAAGTTCCCAAATCTGGGCATCCTCCTCAGGAGTAAGCCCCAACCATAATTCCCTTAGCCTGGGTTTCCTTTTCAGCAGTAAGCCCCAGTCTCAAAATCTAAAAATGTGGGCATCCTCCTTAGGAGTAATCCCCAAGTCCCTTAATTCTGAAATTCCCTTAACCTGGGCCTCCTCTTCAGGAGTAATCCCCAGTCTTCAAAACCCTTTAACCTGGTCATCCTCCTTAGGAGTAAGCCCCAAGTCCCTTAATTCTAAAATTCCCTTAACCTGGGCCTCCTCTTTAGGAGTAAGCCCCAGTCTTCAAAACCCTTTAACCTGGGCCTCCTCCTTAGGAGTAAGCCCCAATCTTAATTTCTTTTAACCAGTCTTAATATACTTTTTGATCTGGGCTTCCTTCTCAGGAGTAAAACCCAATCATAAGTCCCCTCCTAATTTGGGCATCTTCCTTAGGAGTAAGCCCCAAGTTAGAGTATCCAAATCTCCATAAAGTACATATACCTTTATAGACCCTGTTCCCGGACTTCTTATTTGAAATAAGTCCCAATCTCTATCTATTTGGGCAGTCATACATACATAAGCCCCACATCATTTTCTATGATTGCATCTTTTGTGGCACAATTGTCTAGTTTCACCAATACCTCTTATTTCTCACACCGAGAATTAATCATGTGAGGTTAGAGTGTAAAATTAATTATGAAATTTTTCTTTGATCCATCAATCATACATAAACATCATACTCCCTTACTCAAACTACTTGGGTTCTGATTCCTTTTCTAAATAAAGGATATGTAGGTAGCCCATCTGCGGGTACGATCCCAACTCTGAAATAATCCATGTCATTTTGAATGATGATAAACTTCAAGTGCCCCACTGAGTGGCTTTAAAACTAGTATGGTCATCATAATGACCAAGAAAATTTTATATAATGTATTAAAGGATACCATTGACCAAGAATCTCTAACAAATACAGATGATTCTTTATTGATGAAGAACCTCGAATACATATTAAAGATTCTCTAAATTTTCTACATATCAATCATTTATTGTCAGATCTAAAGGACAGCTCATTTTATACTTGGTAATTTAATAATGATTCACGAACATAACTTAAATCTATAAAGAGAGTCCCGGAGCAGACAATAATTCCCCTCAAAAAGGTGTGATGAGTCTGACCTCCCATCCTCTCGACCAATGAAAATTCTTAAGTCTCACCGGTCCATAACTAATGAGCACCTACCTTTGGAAAGTAGGTCCAAATGGATATAGAATCATTGGATGTTTCTATTTCTATGAACAAACATATTAGAAACCGCTTGGAATGTTTGAACCTTAAATCAAAGAGGGCATCCCCAATTCCAGAGGAAACACCTATTATTACCAAATCATGGTAGTGGTAGTTGTAAATATGAAGTTCCTCGTTGGACACTTCATCATGAAGGCTTTCTTCATTAAAATTTGGTCAATCCAGAGTGCTTATCTCTGGATGAGAGCCACGAAAACCCTCTGTGTGGCCAGAAGAACAAGGAGCAAGAAGATTTATCCCTTGCTGTAATCCATCATGGTGATCCTCCCCATGATGGAATTCACTGCAAAAGTCCTCTACAGAGTAGTATTTCAAATTTTCAAGACAATTTTATAATTGACAATGTAGCGATGAGAAAGCCCTTCTATCTCGAGGCACTTGCAAAAACAAGGCCAGTCAAGTCTGATGCCTTGTCATTTATGGGTGAAACAATTTCTCAATCAGAAGACATCTTAAGGGAATGGTCATTATCTGAACCAACCTTGGGTCATTTGTCTTCTAATACAGAACATCCACTTTGGTCAAACCAAGTGGAGAAACCCCTAGTGAAAGATGATGAAGATATGTCAAACATGAGAAAACAATTGGCCAAAGGAGAAATACCAGTCATGTTTTGGCCTTTGGAAAATTCTCAGTATAACATTCCAGAATTGATGACAGAAGATTGCATTCATGACATTCACTTCAACTTATGGAAAACCCTTCGTTATTTGAAAACCAATATATTACCATATGATGAATATCAAAATCATGTAAAGGTAATATAAGGGTTGCAGTACCAAATTGACTTGGCATCTCTCTCAGTTTCCCTACATCCAAAAGTTAAAAAATAGTAGAGAATCATTCAGTGTGCATGTCTCAATTCTCTAAAGAGGCTACGCGAGTTAATTTCTAATTCCCCATCTAGTGTTCCTATCAGAGGATGGGGTGCATATGGAGCATTGTATTTAACAGCACTCCAAAATCAGCAAATTACTCCAAAAGTGGTCTCATGTAATATTATTTCCCATGGTAGACCCCAATAAATAGATTTTTTATGTAATAAAATGTACGCTCAAGAACAGGCCTCAACCAGCTCTCATTATAGTTAGGCCCAAAGAAACGAAGTTGTTGAGTTACTTTTACATCAAGCATCTGAGAATCTTGAGAAAGCGTCCCGCTTAGAGGATGTCAGGAATCCTAGAATGAAAATTTCTGAAATAGCACAACGATATTCCAAAATAGGTGATTTAAGTGGTTGTCAGATGATGCACCCAGCTAATGTATGAACCAAAATCCACAAAATCGGAAGAGAAGTTGCATGTATTTCAGTCATAGCAGTTCAAGAATCACCCTAGCTTGTAAGGCTGGGGGATTATTTAATTCAACCTTCAAATTCATTCAACAAAGTTAAAATATTTGAAGAAGAATAACAGGAACATCCCCAGCCTATAGGGTTGGGGGATTTTTCACATATGCAATCTCTTCCTCAACCAAAGTCAGTTTTATCCTGATTAGGAAATAATCCACAAGGAGAGCATACAACTAAACTATCTGAGGATTCCCTTCGGATTACAGTCTGCCAAATAGTTCCAAGTAATACATCATATAGGAGAACGAAGTCTCATGGAAGACACAAAGGAAGATGATCTTGAAAATACACTGATAGATTACCATCGATGCATTATGCGTCAGTAAATGTCATTAACACCACTGTAGAAGATCCTCCAAAAAATGAGTCTAGTTCAGGGGAATCAGAAGATGAAGTTATTGTCCATAATATGGTACACATCGAGGAAAATGAAGAAGGTGTGTGTACCCTAAATCAGAGTCTTACCTAGAATCTAGGTATGCCTTCAAATAACTAACTCTCCCCTCTCCAAAAGGAATCTAACAAGGGGGAAGGAAAAAGTCAAATCACATCTCACTTTTCCACTAGAGATGGTCAATCTATTTCACTTGAAGAGAGATTTTCACAGCAAGAATAGTAAATAAAGGAGTTAAAAATACTCAATACAGAGTTACTTTGAAATAGCATTTCTACTAGATGTACTCCCCAGGTAGGTCCTCAACTTGTAAATCTTGTAGGAGCTCCTCAGCAAAGAGGATTTGTAGTAACTACAGATGCGGATAATGAATTTTCTATACTGGGTACACAATCAAAGTAGGATCAAATACTTCTTGATAGACCTGTTCCTATGGGTTATCCAAAGCAAATATTAACACCACCATCAATGGTTTTTCCGGTTGTTGCACTAGCTCAAGCTCCAGTTGTTATACCTGCACAGAATCTAGCTCATATGGATTTTCAAAAAATTCTTATGAACATAATTGAGGCATTAACGACCTGATTAGAAACTATAGGGGAACGAAGTGCACCAGTTCAGCTGGAAAAGAGAGCTTACCCTGAATGGGTGGATGTAATTCCTCCCCCACCAAATTTTTTGAATACCACATTCCCAATCTTTAATGGTTTGGGAGATCTGGAACAACACTTAACACATTTTGTTTCTCGTTTAGATCCCATAATGGGAACTTCTCAACAACAAGAAGAAGTAAAACTTAGGTGTATTGTGAAGTAATTACAAGGACCATATTTTGTCTGGTATACAAGTTTACAATCTCGATCAAATTTATCCTCAGTCGTCCTATGCTTACAGGACATCTGGAATGGTGGGTGGTTTTTTACAACATTTTGATATCCAGTTTGTGCCTCAAAAGGCAATGATAGGCCAAACTATGGCTGAATTTCTTGATGAGCATCCATCTGTGGAAGATACATCATTTAATACTTAACTTCCTGATGAATAAGTCTTATCTATTCAGGATAATCCCCAAACATGGAAAATGTTTTTTATGGTGATTCCAGAAGTCCAATAGGTAAGAGAATGGAAAACCCTAAACTCAACAAAGTTGGGTTAGGAATTGTCCTTTTTTCCCTAGAATAGGCAATCTTGCCTTATTCCTTCCTGTTGTCAGAAGGTGGTACCAACAATGAGGCAGAATATCAAGCTCTCATCACAGGTTTGGAATTGGACCTTCAGGTGAAAATGGATAATTTAAATGTGAAAGGTGATTTAGAATTAGTAATCAAACAAATCAATGGAGAATATTCTATCAGAATAGAAGATTTAATCCCTTTGTATGATTATGTCATAGGGTTAATGGCTGAATTTCCCTCTAAGATGACATTGTCTTATGTCCCACGATCACAAAATGCTCAAGCAGATGCACTGGCTAATGCATCTAAAGCCTTGGAAGATCCAAATCAGGATGAGAAGGTCATCAGCATAGCCCATCATTGTGTGGTCTCACCTTTTGTTCAAACCATGATGGAGGAAATTAATGAAATTAGCCTTATTTCTGAACCATGTGGTCATACCATGGGATGGATAACATCCATCATAGAATATCTTCAAAATGGTATACTTCCACCAGATAGGGCTAAAAAAGAACTGATCCAATGACGAGCAGCCAATTTCACTCTTTATGATAGTCTAGACCACCAAAAGATCCTCTAAAAGCGAGGCTTTGATGGAATCCCCTTCATATGTATTGATAGATAAGGAACTGTAGCTGTTATGAAATAAGTACATTCAAGAGTTTGTGGTACCCACTAGTCTGGGCACAGACTCTCTGATCAATTCCGAAGTCTTGGATACTTTTGGCCTTCAATGACATAGGATTTTAGATATTTCACTAAAAAATGTCATCCCTACCAAGTGCATGCCAACTTCATTCATCAACCCCTGGAGTTTCTACATACAGCTAAATAATCCTGGCCATTTTCTACATGTGGAATGGATGTAGTAGGGCCTTATCCTCCAGCCACAACTAAGCAGTTCAAGTATATTCTCACTGCTACTGACTTCTTCTCTAAAAGGGATGAGTCAATACCTCTTAAGGAATTAGGAGCCAAAATTATTGTTAGTTTTGTCATAACTAATATCATCACAATATTTGGTGTCCCTCATACTATTTTGATGGAAAATGGCACCAATTTTTGTTCTGTTGAAGTAAAAAAGTTATATCAGGAACATAATATCAAATCCAACCATTCATCTCGCTATCATGTGGCGGTCAATGGACAGATAGAGGCCTTCAATAAGACCCTATCAAATATACTCTAGAATCTGGTGGATAAAGATAAGAAATCATGGCCTGATAAACTTTTTAATGCTTTATGGGATTATCAGACAACTACTCGTACTTCTACCCAAACAACTCTGTGTTCATTGGTTTCTGGAACCGAAGCAGTTTTTCCAATTGAAATGCAATTTCCCTCACTCAGAGTTGCAACCTGTGATCATTTTTCTATAGACAATAGGTCTTAGAAATGGTTTAATGAGTTAGAACAATTAGACGAGAAAATATTGCATACTTTGCATCATCTAGAAGTCTATCAGAACAAAATAGTGCGAGATTTTAACAAGAAAGTTAGCCTTCTTTCATTTCTTCAAGGATAATTGGTATTGATCCTTAAGACTCCAATGATATGAGGGAAGAAACCTCCAAAGCTTGAGACAAAGTGGGAAGGACCTTATTCCATACATAATGTCTATTCAAATGAAGCTTATGCCTTAATCTCAATGGATGGAGAGCTTATTAAAACTCCAACCAATGTGAGATTCTTAAAGAAATACTTTGTGTACTTTTGCGCATTCTTCCTCACTTCAAGACTTTAAAATACACAATACTATGTCCTTTCTTCAAGACTTAAAACTAAATGGCCCCTATGTCCTAGTTTCAATACATTAAACTACATAATAACCATAAGCGTCCATGTTGCATGACGTTAAAATGTGTAACATCTTCATCCTTGTCACGTGACGTTAAACTGCATGAAATCATTTGTAAAACTAACATTTTCTCTATTTTACATTAGAAAATTCCATAAGAAAACATCATTGATATAATAGCTACTCCTTAGTGACACATGAATCCCTATCTTTCCTATGTTTGAGTCAGATCTGCATAGATACCTTATTTCAAGAACTATGTATGGCTTGATTCTTATTTTCCAATGAGATACGTAGAGATGCCTAAATCTCCAATTTTGGGCCCAGCCACAATCACAAAATCTTCTTATTTTTTCTCCTTCTATATATGAATTAGATCTATACAGAGTGTTTCCTTTAGATATATGATTTGGTCCTTATACCATTTTATGTCTTAAGATTTATTGTTCTTTTAGAATGTGTCAAAACCCCCCATTCTTCATGTCAAACTCGATTAGAGTGAGGAATTATTGTTTAAATAAATAAGTATGGATTTATTCTTATATATTTTAGATACATAAAGATGCCTAGATCTCCAATCTTGGGCCCTATTGTGATAAAAAAAACTTTTATTTGTTGTATAAGAATCAAATCTGCATAGGGAATGTTTTATGAACTATATATGACTTGATTTTTTCCCCAGCAAGACACATAGTGAAACTTGGGTTTTATCCCTTAATCTAGTCATAATATGTCTTTATTTATATATCGGTTCATCTTTGTCCTTATCGCACAATGTTAAGTTGCATGGAAATTTAACACCCCATTCTTCACACGTGTCATCTTTATATTATAGAAGAAACCTTTACAAATCCTTGTGTCTCACATCGAGCATAGCTCAAGTGGGCTTAGGAATTAGGTAAAATGAGTTTTTATATAAATAAGGTGTCTCAATTTATTATGGGGTTATTAATGTCTTCACTACATGACTTAAATCTACACAGTATAATGTCCTTGTTACATGACTTTAAATTGCACGTCATAATATTAATTCAGAGGAAACAAAGAAAGTTTCCATTCTACATAAGATTCAGATCTATGTAATGGACATCAAACTCATGGCTAATATTGGTTCAAGTATTTATCATATGAATTGGACATAAACCCCTTCCATATTTCATACTCTTAATCATAAATATTTTCAAATCTTCATAATCTTTATTACGATTTCTGGTGACAGGGTTTCTAATACCTGAGAACTCTTTTGCCTGACTATGCAACATGTGCCCTTAGGCAGACTTGCATAATTTGCCTCCATAACAGGCATGTCAGTCAAAATATGCCACTATTTGGCTATGCAGCATATGCCCTAGTTGGACCTGCATAATATAGTCCCCATAACAGGTTTTTCAAGTAACGGTAACTTCATTATTGGTTATAGTATATTTTTCCCCTTTAATCTATGATGACAATATACAAGAATCTTTATTTTAAAACAGTCATTAAAGTATACTTGTCCCATTATCTTTCTCAAAATCTGAAAGTCTTCAACACCATGGTTTACACATTTCTCTCACCATGTGTTCAATACAATATTAAATAACCTTGAAATCACTTGGCCACGTATTATATATTGTTTCCATTTATGGTATTAATCGTATGACCTAAATCTACAGACACCATACCTCTTAAGTTTGGGTCAGACCTTCGTAAGAGTCCTATTACTTCGATTCTATGGAAATATTGGTTGGAAATACCCTCTCCATATTCAGGTACCTTTCATAGTAAACCAAACTATGTGCTTCAGAAAATATGAATCTCCATAAGATTTCTTCATCTTTTAGTAATAGAATGTCAAACTTCAAAGAGCTATTTTGTTTGACTATCCAACATGTGCCCTTAGGCAACCATGCATAAGTTTCCTACATAATAGACCTGTCAGTCAAAAGATTCCACTATTTGGCTATGCAGCATATGCCTTAGTTGGCCCTGCATCAGATAGACCCCATAATGGGTTTGTCAAATAATGGTAACTTCATTCTTAGAAGTGACTTACTTTAATTCCTTTAGCCCTTTTTCCATATCATCCTTTGGATTCAAAAAAAAATCCCAAATCACAGTTTACCATTTTCCCATCCATACCAGAACATGATAGTATATTTCCAAAAATTTATCAATAAATTGGGAGAATATAATACCTTTGGTTAGAGCTAAAGACCTTGAGTTAAAGTCACATAATGTCCTCACTGTATGACTTAAAACTAAATTGTACAATATCCTCACTGTATGACTTAAAACTGTACAGTACCAATGTCTTCACTGCATGACATAAAACTGCACAGTACCAATGTCCTCATTGCATGACTTAAAACCACACAGTACCAATGTCCTCACTGCATGACTTAAAACTGCACAATATGATATCATAAATTACCCTTTCTGATAAATCTTAACTATTACTCATACACCAAATTTTTATTAGAAATGATTTTCCTATCCATGACATATGTCAGTGTAAAATAGACCTTTTTATTCTTATAATTCCTTTACTTGGAAAAACCACCCATTGTGGTCTTGATTCACCCAAATATTATTTTCCCTTATCTATCAACAACAAAATTTCAAACTTCAAAGATATCTTTTGTTTGACTATACAGCACGTGCCCTTAGGAGGACTTGTATAAGTTGCCTACATAACAGGCTTTTCAGTCAAAATATGTCACTATTTGGCTATGTAAAATATACCCCAATTGGCCCTACACAACACATCCCCCATAACAGGTTTTTCAAATAATGGTAACTTCATTCCTGTAAAAGACACCCCTTATGTTGATACATGTTTTAAATTTGGTGACCATAAAAATAATGGATCAAGAATCCCCTTGTAAATATTTAAAGAATATTAAAGAAATTCTTATCCACATAGTCTTATTTGGGATCAAATTTCAAAATTTATAGCCAAAGCTATTCGACCATAAATATTAGCCCTTTATAGTCCAACATGAATGACTCTAAACTTCCAATAACAAGAGACATGGTACTCACTATATTGAGAACCCGCAAAGGGAACTCTAAACAAAAGTCGAGTCCCAGCTCACTAAACGTACATTTTGTATGATTTAGGTAATATTAAGCAATAAAAAGTCAAAAGAAACAATTTTTGTGAGGTTTTCCATATAACCCTAGAAAAAATCCAAACTATGTTCGCTATGTCCCATGGCTTAGGAAAAAATTAGAGCATCCTTAAAAACATGATGTAGCTCTAAATCTAACCAAATGATGTTGGAATGCATCAAAGTGCCCTACTTTTACCTTAGAACAAGATTATTTTCATTCTGAACGAATCAAATTCTAGGGGGGGATTTTGTAGACACCATGAAATGTGTTGCATGCACTTATCTGCAATTGAAGATGTATTTCCATGTGACGCGATGCAAAATGACCTTACCCATGCTAGAAAAGTTTGCGGTGCAACTCTGCATTTTTTGTGGGGGTTAGTGACGGTAGGGAAGGCACGGGATTGAAGGGCCAGAACAGCATCCCGGCACTGATCCCAAGCAGGGGTGCGAGGGTGGAGCCCCCACAGTATGGATAAATTATTTTGGCTAAGTCCCCAAAGAGTCACCCAAGGTACCTACACATAAACACCTATGCGCCATCATGCTGGAGCAGAATGAAGTTATGATTTTGTCTAAGTCCACAAATCTCCGCCCTAGTCTAGACAAATCACTAGTGGTGCACAAGTATAATTGGGTGCCACCCATCCGTCACGCATCCACTTGCACGCCACATTTCTGCCACGCATCCTACTTGTGCACCCAAAATCCTTTCTCCCACAGTCCAATTTTTTCCTATAAATTGACCCTTGGGGCCCTCATTTGTACAGAAAAATTTCCCTGAATCCCAATTGCTACTCTGGTCACCCTAGTACTTCACCCCAGTCTTCTGAAACATTCAAGGTATTTTTTCAACACCTTGATAGAAGGATTTAAGGTAGGATCATTGGGCGTAAGTCCTTTTAGTGTTTGAAAACCATAACACTTGCGCACCTAAATCACCCAACCTCCCCAAGTCAGATATACTTGTGCACCGTCCATTCCTCTCACAGGAACTTGAGGAACCCCACTTTTGGGATCACTTGTGAATACTATTTTTAGGCTTGAGCAAGGTCTCACCCTAGTATCAACATACAGGTTGTTCATCGCTTAAGTGAACATCGGGTCACCCAAGTGTACTTGCATGACCATACTTGCACACCCTTCTCTAATTGGGTACCCCTCTTTGATTCACTTACTTTCTTCACTCTCTTCAGTCTATAAGCCACCAAGCCTTCCTCAAATCCATTCATGGAAAGGCTTCTTCTCCATTGGCTCTCTTGTCTGTAAGGGATTCTGTTGAGACCTCCACTAAAACCTCCTGACTTACAAAACTTTAGGAAAGACACATCAGCGTGTCTCTTATTTGGGTTTGTATTTCCACAATCATAGGTTTCCCACATTTGTTTCACAATGGGGTTAGGATTCATGGAGTTTCAGTGGGTTTGTATATCCATAATCACAAGGACCTTTCTCCCATAAATAGTGTTGGGAAGTTCCCAGTTTGGAGGAGGGTTGGGTACAGGCCTCTCCCTTCTCAAAGATATGACCCAGAACCTCAGGTCTTTAGTAGGGGAAGATAAGGTTCATACCTAATTTTCCTTTTAAAAATAAAGGAGAATTATCCCTCCCCTACTAGGATCTATTTTAGGGAAACCATCCTGGCATAAGCCCTTAGATTTTCTTGCAGGAGGTGGCATCATTTCTCCTCCTCTCTTCTTCGGTGACAAAGACCAGAGGAGAGATGGGAACATGGACTTTTGTTACCCTTTCCCTCTCCCTTTGGGCTTTATAACCATGGGAATCCATCATGGTGTAAGCCCCTAACCTTCATCCCTTTCTCCTTACATTGGACCCTTGTCCAATGTAAATAGAATATAGGGAAGGCTTGTCGCCTTGCCCTCTTCCATGGTCGCCTCGACCTCGTTCACCTTTGACACCATAGGTGCGCCTTCTTCCACTAGCAGAGGAGGAAATTTTTGAAAGTGTGAATGCCTTTTTGGAATCATTGGCATCTTATTGTTTCTCACACTGAGCATGACTCACATGGGCTTAGAGATTTTTCATGGTCACAACATTTTCACAATAGAATGAACTACGAGAACTCTGATTCTTGTTCAAACCAGGATACGTAGGAAGCCTTTTCAGGGCCCGATCTCACTGGATATCCTCCTTAGTAATCCAACCCTAATTCCCTTAATCTTTCCATCCTCCTTAGAAATAATCCCCAAATTAAACCCCAAATCATCAAGGCATCCTTTTCAGGAAGTAATCCTAAACTCATCTCTCTCAAAGGACCAGACTCTCCTATGAGACTTATCGAACTACGTGGGCTTAGATTCCCATCCATATGGGAAAATTAGGAAGCCTCCTTGAGGTTCAAACCCGACACTTCAAGTCAACCCTGTTCTCATTGGTCCATATTCCCAACAGGGTTTGATCCTACATGGAAACCCATATACTTTCCAAAGTTCATTGGGTTGATTTAGTATAAGTCCCACACTATGTTTTGACTAAGAACCTTTCACTTAGATGTCCATACCACATGACATTAAATAGTATGGCTAGGTCATTATCACATTACCTTAAAATGTATGATGCGTTCCATTCAGCGGCACCGAACTATAGGGTTTCTAATTCCTTTTACTAGGATACGTAGGTAGCCCATTTTATGGGCACGATCCCAAAATTAAATCAAACCTTCGTCTCCCTGGATGACAATAAATTCCAGAGTACCCCACTGAGTGGCTTAAAAACTAGTATCATAACAATGATGATTAAAATAATATCTAATCAGTATATTAGAGGATACCATTAATGGAAAACCTCGAATACATATAGATATTTCCATTAATGGAGAACCTTAAATGCATACTGATGATTCTAAATTTTACACATGTTAATAAGTGATTGTAAATTACAATGGATACTTATGATATACTTGGTGAATTAATAAGGATTCATAAAAGTATCTTAAATTTACAAATAGGGTTCCGGAGTAGACAATAATTCCCCCCAAAAGGGTGTGATGAGTCTGACCTCTCATCCTCTTGACTAATGCACGTTCTTAAGTATCGTAAAGTTCAAACTTAACGAACACCTGCCTTTGGAAAGAAGGTCCCCTTTCGATAAATAACTGATGGAAGTTTCCAGTTCCATAAATAAATCCAATGGAAACCACCTGGAAATAGTGATTCTTAAAACTAGAACACACGTTTCAAGGAACTACGAAACAACAAGTCTGGTGCTCACATCCATAGTGAAGATCCATTGCATAGGTTCAATGAACATGCCAATGGTGTCTATAAATACCACTAACCCTTCATCAAATTATTCCTTCTACATTTGTGCCTTTTACTCTTTTCCACAGTTCATCTACCTATTCATGTCGCACATGTCATTTTTCATAGGTCTCCCAAAGAACTTCCTCATGTAAATAAATGGTATAAACACATTAGCGACCATTTTGTATGGAACCATCTTGTTGAGGAGCTTGTGTTCGACTATATAGTCAAGGGACCTATGAAAAGGACCTAATATAGGGGTTTGTACGAATGAATTTATTGAGGGTCATGCATTAAGGACCTTTCTTTACCAAAATTTTGATCTTTTCTAAATCAAAATTTTGACTTAATGAAAAAATCTTGATGTCTTCTTACAAGTTTTAAAATGGCTGCCCCAATGGCTTCTGATAAAACACTATTTTTTTGAATATTTTATTTATAATAAATGATATAATTTTCCCACATTGTGCTAAATATGTTTATTTATAAAATATTTGGGATTTGATCATTCATTTGAAAATTTGGTGAAAATTCCAGTTTTACCCTTTATAGTGCACTGTAGTATTTCAAAGATAAATATTTTTATATTTATTATTTGAATTTGAAATTTTGTAACAGTGTTAATAACTTAAATTTATACAACTTTTATTCAGGACACTAGAGCTAAAGAGTGAATTTGGTTGTTGAAAATGGGCCATGAAGTCAAAGTTGGGCTGGACTCGCCAGAATGGAGAAGCTTCTGTATTTCGGCCATAACTCCTTCATATGGGCCTGTATTAAGCCCCAATTTGGAGAGAAGATATAGGACTAATATTCTCACAGTTTACCCTTCTGGAAGGCCATCCAATTCACGCGTTTTGGAGGTCAAATGGGCGGTGCAAGTTGGAATAAAATATTTGGACGATATTCCCCATTCACACTTGAAACCACTTTGAACCTAGCCTCCCCTCCACTCTATAAATTGGAGTTTTTCTCATTTGGAGGGGTTGGGACGTGCATTAGGAGATTGGAGGAAGAGGAGAATTTGTTTCACCCAAATTCTCCAACCATTGTAAGAGGGGTAGCTCTTGAAGCAAGGATCCCCTCATCGAAGCCTCCTTCTCTTCTTCATTTTGTAATGTTTTCATTTGTGTAATAAACTTCTTTGTTCTTCTTTTATTTCTTCTCTTTTATTCTGTTTTGTTTAAATTTATTCTTATCTTAATCTTTCTATTTGGTCTGTAATTATTGATTAGAATCGTTATTGGGTTATACCCATTATAAACCTTTGCACATGAAAAATGCTTCTACGATGATTACGCCACCCATGGAAGAGTAGTTCTTTTTAATATTCGATCGACCTCTATCCTTCTTCATTCATTTATTTTGAATCAATGAGCTACTGTAATTCACATATTATGATCTATTAATTGAGTTTTTAATTTAAATGAAACTAATCAAGCAATTGAATAGTTAACACAAAACACGCGAGGTCGGGAATTGTGTGAACTGTGAGAGCGCAACCTTAACCGGTAATTTAAAACCACACGGGATCAATTTGTAGCATCCAAATATAATCCCTAAACTCAATTAATACTTATTTCCAGTGTGGTTATGTGCCTTAATTTACCACTGACCATAAGATACTTTTATAACATCAATCAAAGCAGGGTGTTGCGATTGTATGTTCCGAAGTTAGCCTAAGGTTAAATTCACTTCATCTTTGTCGTAAAGTTAATTCTCGTAGGGTTCGGGATTTAAAAAATTAAGGGTTCATAATTAAGTGAATATAAATTTAAATGATAATGATTAATAAATTATTGAAGAGGTAGAGTTATATCGATTACTCCCTTTTAAAATATTTTCTAAAAAAACATCTGTTTGTCGTGTCATTTTAATCGAGCTTCATTTCAAAACTAAAAACAAAAAATATACAATCTTCTTCTAGAAAGCTTCTCTAGATTCACAAACTATAACCAACCCCCATCCTTTCAAGTAGTTTTTTTATTATATTCTATTTTATTTGTTTTAGAATACCTTTAATAAGTTGTTAAATTCACTTCCTCCTTTGAGAGACGACCTTGGTCAGCCACTCTACTGCACCTAAGAACCCCAAAATCACATTAATCATTTGAGGGCGCCCACGACAGCGCTCTATCAAATTGGCACCGCTTCCGGGGAGGCAAGTAATTTATTCAACCATTTAGAGGTATTTCTTTTATTTTTCATTTTATTATTTTCTCCACTTCTCTCTTTCATCTTTACCCTTTCTCAAGTTTTCATTTTTTTTCATCCTCTTCTTTTCTTTTTGGACCATCAACTCAACTTCTCATTTTTATTTTACTATGGTCCACTCACTTTCTTTTAATTTTTATTTGATTTATGACATGAACTAATCCCAAAGATCTCTTAGATCTTGACCCTGAGATTGAACGTAGCCTTAGGGCACGAATCAGACATTCTCAATCTACGGGAAGTTTCAATATTCAACCAGTTGGTGAATTCCTCTCTTCTGGAAACATTGAAATTAGAAGCAATTCAAATTCAAACATAAAAGAGGAACCAATGGCTGGAAATAATGGAAATAAACTTAATAGAACCATTCAAGAATTGGATGCACCTGATATTAACTATCAGCCAAATTGTATTGCATACCCAAATCTCGAATCGGACTTTGAACTGAAATCTGGGTTAATTCACTTACTTCCAAAGTTTCATGGCCTCTCTGGTGAGGATCCCAATAAACATTTGAAAGAATTTAATGTGGTTTGCTCAACCTTGAAACCAAGAAATGTATCTGAAGACCAAATCAAATTAAGAGCATTCCCATTCTCGCTTGATGGAGCTGCGAAAGATTGGATGTATTATTTACAACCTGAAGATGTAACTTGTTGGAATGATTTGAAACGTCTTTTATTGCAGAGATTTTTTCCAGCATCAAGGACCACTTCCATTCATAAGGAGATCTTGGGGGTAAAACAAGCACAAGGGGAGTCAATGTATGAGTATTGGGAGAGATTCAAGAATTTATGTGCAAGCTGTCTGCATCACCAAATCAGTGAGAAACTCCTCATCCAATACTTCTACGAAGGACTCACACCCATGGAGAGGAGCATGGTGGATGCTGCAGCTGGAGGAGAATTAGTGGACAAGACACCAGCAGCCGCACGTGCATTGATCGACAAGATGGAACAAAACTCCCAACAATTTGGTGATCGAGGTACACCACATATCAGGGGAGTACATCAGGTAAGTCCTTCTTCTCTTGAGAGTCATTTGATTGATACCAAGTTAGAAGAATTGACAACTATGGTGAGGCAAATTTCTTTGGAAAAAAAGACATCTCTACCCCCTCTTTAAAGGCCTTGTGGCATTTTCACTAAGACAAGCCACCCAACTGACTATTGCCCACAACTACAAGAGACAGAGGATTGCGCAGCAGTATTCCCAAGGAGACCATTTCAGCAGCAACAACAACCATACCCCCAAAAGAAGTTTGGTTCATTTGCTCCAACATACAACCAAGGGTGGAAAGATCAATCGAACATGAGTTATGGCTTTGGACAACAACAAAGTCCCCCTTTTCAACCAAACTTCCAGCAGCCTCCGCCTTACCAGCAGGGTTTCCAACAACCCCAAAGGAGATTTGAAGCCCAAGCATCAACAAGCCAACAACAAGGGAATACCCCCACCCAAGGTAGATTCTAATACTAATGATCTTTTGAAGCAAATTGTTCTTAATCAACAGAATGAGCTGAAGAGTCAAGGTTCGGAGTTGAGGGAGTTGAAGACTCAAATGAGCCAGATTGCCACCGCCCTCCATGAACTTGTGAGTAAGAATTCTGGAAATCTACCTTCCCAACCCACTCCAAATCCAAAGGGGAATGTTAGTGCCATCACATTGAGAAGTGGGAATCAAATGAACGATACATCTGGACCTACCATTCCTCCGGGATTCACCTCAACTCTAGAGCAGCCGCATTCCAAACCAACTGATGAGCAATCCAAGGAGAAAGATAAAGTTAAGAAGAAGATTGATGATGTTCCTCCTAAACCCCTTTCTTTTCCAAACAGGGTTGTTCAAACCAAGAAGATGGCTGAAGAAGCAATGCAAAAGGAGGTTTTGGACACATTCAAGCGTGTGGAGATCAATATTCCTCTACTTGAAGCCATTAAGCAAATTCCAAGGTATGCAAAATTCTTAAAAGAACTTTGTACCAATCGAAGAGGGCTCAAGGGAAATGAGAGGATCAACCTTGGAAAGAATGTCTCGGCACTAATTACACCAACTCTAGAAATGCCAACAAAGTGCAAGGATCCCGGGACATTCACCATCCCATGTACCATAGGGGAGTTGCACTTCTCTGATGCTCTTTGTGATTTAGGAGCTTCAATAAATGTGATGCCTCACTCTGTATTCTCTTCCTTGTAGGTTGGTGAGTTGAAGCCAACAAGAGTAGTGGTGCAATTGGTGAATAGAGCTACGACATATCCAACGGGAGTCCTTGAGGATATACTTGTCTGGGTAAGAAACATGATCTTTCCAGCAGACTTCTATGTTCTTAACATGGAGGATGATCAGGTAAGTTCTCATGCCCCCATTATCTTAGGTAGGCCCTTCCTCAAAACTGCAAAAATTATCATAAATGTCAATGAGGGTATACTTTCCATGGAATTTGGAGATGAATTTGTGATATTTAATGTTATGGATTCTATGAAGTACCCCTCAGAGGACCATTCTGCTTTTGTTATCTCCCATTTTGAACCACCAAGTAAAAACCCCATGGAATTGGATTATCCTATGCTTAGAGAGATTATGAGTATTGGTTCTAGTTTGATGTCTAAGAGTACTTCTACACCCGTTTTTAAGGAACAAGACTCTCTAAGATTTGATTTTGAAATGGAATCATATTCTGATTTTGATCATGTGAATTCTGATTATGACATGGCTATTGAGTATGCTGATTGATTTGGTACTTTATTCTCTGATTGTGATGATTTTTATTATGATACTGATGTTCATTGTGTAGATATGTCTGTTGCATCAATTTCTCCATCCATACATCACCCCCTACATTGGAACTCAATCCATTGCCCCCAAATCTTAAATACGCATACTTTCTGAGTGGTGATAGATTACCTGTTATCATTGCTAACAATCTCTCTTTTGAACATAAAGAAAAAAATTTGAATCTTTTGAGAGATAACATTAGGGCAATTGGTTGGACATTGTCAGACATATTAGGTATTAGCCCCTCTATTTTCATGCATAGGATTCTCTTGGAGGATGGGGCTAAACCGGTGAGGCAACCACAAAGGAGACTCAATACAACCCTTCTAGAGGTTGTTAAAAAAGAGGTTGAAAAATTGCTCGAGGCAGGTATAATCTATCCCATTTCATATTCTCAGTGGGTAAGTCCTATTTAGGTTGTGCCTAAGAAGAGTGGTGTTACTGTTGTTAAAAATGAGAAAGATGAGTTAGTTCCGATGAGGGTGCAAAACAGTTGGCGTGTGTGTATTGATTATAGGAAACTAAATCATTCCACTCGCAAAGACCATTTCCCCCTCCCATTTATTGATCAGATGCTTGAGAGACTAGCTGGGAAGACACACTATTGTTTTTTGGATGGATTTTCTGGATATTTTCAGGTTCCTATAGCTCTAGAGGATCAGGAGAAGACTGCATTCACCTGTCCCTTTGGCACATTTGCCTACCGGAGGATGCCATTTGGACTTTGCAATGCCCCAGGTACCTTCCAGAGATGCATGGTGAGTATTTTTTCTGATTTTATTGAGACTTGCATGGAGGTATTTATGGATGATTTTACAGTGTATGGGTCTTCATTTGATGAATGTCTAAGTAGTTTGGGAAAGGTGTTGAATCGTTGTATTGAGAAGAATCTGGTCTTAAATTTTGAAAAATGTCATTTCATGGTCGAAAAGGGAATTGTCTTAGGTCATATAGTCTCACAACGTGGCATTGAAGTTGATAAATCTAAGGTAGACATTATTTCATCCCTCCCATATCCTACATGTGTGCGTGAGGTTCGATCATTCCTTGGACATGCTGGATTTTATCGACGCTTCATCAGAGATTTTAGTAAGATCGCTCTACCCTTATCTTGATTGCTTCAAAAAGATATTGACTTAAATTTTGATGATTCATGCAGGGTATCATTTGATGAGCTAAAGAAGTGTCTGACCACTCCACCGATCATACATCCCCCGCGGTGGGACCTTCCTTTTGAGCTTATGTGTGACGCCTCCAAATTCGCAGTTGGAGCTGTCTTATCTCAATGGTTGGAGGGACGTTCACATGTGATCGCCTATGCATCGAGGACACTGGATTCAGCCCAATCAAATTACACAACCACAGAAAAGGTGTTTCTTGCTGTCATATTTGCTTTAGATAAATTCTGTTCATATTTATTGGGCTCTAAAGTAGTTTTTTTGTCTGACCACGTAGCTTTGAGGTACCTCCTAAAGAATCCAGATGCAAAGCCACGACTTATCCATTGGATGATCCTTCTTCAGGAATTTTATATTGAGATAAAGGACAAGAAGGGATCAGAGAATTTGGTGGCAGACCACATGAGTAGGCTTACTCACACACTAGAGGATGACACCTTGGACCAGGTACCACTTCGGGACACTTTCCCCGATGAGCATCTTTATTCCATCTCAGGTACACATCTTTGGTATGATGATTTAGTGAACTACATTGTTGCCTCTGAAATCCCTGAAAATTTAAAGAAACATCAAGTCCAAAAATTAAAAAGTGAGTCTAGGTTTTATGTGTGGGATGATCCTTACCTCTGGCGCATGTGTAGTGACCAAGTCATTAGGAGATGTGTTCCCGATCATGATTTTGAGTCTGTTTTTCATTTCTGTAATACACTTGCTTGTGGTGGAAACTTTGGACCCCAACGGACAGCTAGGAAGGTTTTGGACTCTAGATTATATTGTCCTAGATTATTCCATGATGCCCATGTGTTTTGTAAGTCATGCTCTCGTTGCCAACACACTGGGAACATTTCTAAGAGACATGAGATGCCCCAACAACCCATATTATTCTGTGAGATTTTTGATGTATGGGGAATTGATTTTATGGCTCCTTCTCCAAGTTCATATGGTTTCTTGTATATTTTGGTTGTTGTTGATTATGTGAGAAAATGGGTGGAGGCCAAGGCCACCAGGACTGATGATTCTCATGTTGTTGTGGATTTTTTGAAGGCTCAAATTTTCTGCAGGTTTGGAGTACCAAAGGCCATCATCAGTGACCAAGGGACACACTTTTGCAATAGGAATTTTTCTTCCCTCCTTCGAAAGTATGGGGTGACACACAAAACATCAACACCATACCACCCCCAAACAAATGGTCAGGCTGATATTTCAAATCGTGAGTTGAAACAAATTTTGGAGAAAACTATGCAGCCAAATAGGAAGGATTGGAGCAAGCGCTTGGCTGATGCATTGTGGGCTTATAGGATAGCTTACAAGACCCCCATTGGTATGTCCCCATTTTGGATTGTTTTTGGGAAAGCATTTCATCTCCTAGTGGAAGTCGAGCATCGGGCATATTGGGCTATAAAGAAATGCAACATGGATTTGGCCCAAGCTGGAATTCAAAGGAAGTTGCAAATTCAAGAGCTTCAGGAGATTCGACTATCATCATATGAGAACTCAAGGCTCTATAAGGAAAGATCAAAAGCATCTCATAAAAAAATGATCCAACAAAGGGATTTTAATGTTGGAGAGAAAGTCCTTCTCTACAGTTCACAACTGAAGCTGATGCCTGGTAAGTTGCGTTCCAGATGGTTAGGTCCTTATATTGTATCTAATGTTTTTCCTTATGGTGCAGTGGAGATCACACAAGAGAACACTGGAAGGAGCTTTACAGACAATGGGAAACATTTGAAGAGATACATTGAGGGACTTCCTACTGATGCAGTGGATTTTATCACACTGCATGACCCCATCATCACTTGATCACATCAGGCTGTTCCTAACCCTTTCACTTTTATATTATTTGTCCTATTTAAAAATTCTGCATTTCATGTGCATATATCATCTCATGGGTTCACATTGAGGAAAATGCAATATTTTAAGTGTGGGGGAGGGAACCTTTTAGTTTAGTAATTTCAATTGTTTTCCTGTTTTAAAAAAATTGTGTGTTTTTCAAATTTTGTGTGTTTATTTTTCAATTTTCTTTGTGTTTTTGAAATTTTTGAGCTGAAATGATTCTCATCACAATTTTGAAATGCATATCAATGAGTGAAACAATTTATCCCATGAAACTGAGCTTAAATGAATACTGAAAATGGCTTTGTTTCAAGTTTAAATATTTAGTAATTTCATGAAAAGTACACTGAATTTTGAATCCCATGCCACATCTCACTGTCTTTATATTTGAAATCACTTTCATGTGAGGCTTCTGAATCATTATTTTCATATTCTTTACATTCACCTCACTTCTTGAGAGAACCAAACCATGCTTGATTTAACCAGAATTTGATCTATTCCTGTCAAAACTTGAGGGTTTGAGGTACATATGTTTAAATGATTGAGGCATTTGTTTGGTATTAAAGCCCCTATTTCAAAGAATCCTTTTTTATAATGGCCTACCTTGAATATTTAATCCATGTATCCCTTAGAATCCATGCACATCCAGTTAGGTTATCCACATTACAAGACAATTTTTCCTATCCAACCAACTCTTGAAGTGAAATTGCATAATCTAGTTGAGCTTAAGTGTGGGGGAAGGTGTCATGTGTTATGCTACTAAATTTTGTGATACTTTGGGTGGAAAATTAAATTCTTAAGAGATGTGTTTGCTACTGAAGAAAGTCATTATATTGAAAGTTGTGCCTTTTCTGGAGCTTTCATGACAAGTGAAGTTGTGCCTTTTCTAGAGCTTCTAATTGAGGTGGAAAGTTGTGCCTATCTGGAGCTTTCAAGAAAATCATGTTTGAGAAGATTGACATTTTTTATGCTGAAATAATGAATGGTGTAAACTTTCATGACTTTTCACGATGATGGGGCTGAATTGATACTATAGGGATTAGGAAGAATACCATATTTAAGTGAAAATTAGATTAATGCAATTTTTCTTCAAAAGAGTCAAGCCCTCCTCATTCAGCCTCAGAGTTTTTCACATCTTAATCCTACCAACCGAAAGCCACAGAACAACCCTGAAAAGTCCTCATGATAAACATATGTCCTTGACTCACATCGGGTAGCGATGTAGGAATCTATCAAGCCTATGGTGACCCTTGTACGAGTTTGGATGAGAAAGACATTGCAAAAAAATTGATATTTGACTGATGAGAGAAAATTCAAGCGAGGTAAGTGCTTTGTGCATGGGAGGATAAATGAAGTGGAAATATACTGAATGATATAAATGGATAACTTGAAATAAGATTTTTTATGAGGCATGATATCTTTTGATTCTTGGTGTGAAATTGATTGATCTCAAGGATATGTGTTTTAAAAATTGGTTTTGATTTGATATTGATGTTTACTTAATATGAGATTTTGCTCAGGAGTGCAAAAGGGTAAGTGTGGGGGAGTTGATAAAACACTATTTTGTTGAATATTTTATTTATAATAAATGATATAATTTCCCCACATTGTGCTAAATATGTTTATTTATAAAATATTTGGGATTTGATCATTCATTTGAAAATTTGGTGAAAATTCCAATTTTACCCTTTATAGTGCACTGTAGTATTTCGAAGATAAATATTTTTATATTTATTATTTGAATTTTAAATTTTTTAACAGTGTTAATAACTTAAATGTATACAACTTTTATTCAGGACACTAGAGCTAAAGAGTGCATTTGGTTGTTGAAAATGGCCCATGAAGTCAAAGTTGGGCTGGACTCGCCAGAATGGAGAAGCTTCTGTATTTCGGCCATAACTCCATCATATGGGCCTGTATTAAGCCCATATCCACACATGTTACCCTTCTATAAGGCCGGCCAATTCACGTGTTTTGGAGGTCAAATGGGCGGTGCAAGTTGGCATAAAATATTTGGCCGAGATTCCCCATTCACACTTGAAACCACTTTGAACCTAGCCTCCCCTCCACTCTATAAATTGGAGTTTTTCTCATTTGGAGAGGTTGGGACGTGAATTAGGATATTTGAGGTAGAGGAGAATTTGTTTCACCCAAATTCTCCAACCATTTTAAGAGGGGTAGCTCTTGAAGCAAGGATCCCCTCATCGAAGCCTCCTCTTCTTCATTTTGTAATGTTTTCATTTGTGTAATAAACTTCTTTGTTCTTCTTTTATCTCTACAATTTTATTCTGTTTTGTTTAAATTTATTCTTCTCTTAATCTTCCTATTTGGTCTGGAATTCTTGAGTAGAAGCGTTATTGGCTTATACCCATTATAAACCTTTGCACATGCAAAACGCTTCTACGATGATTACGCCACCCATGGAAGAGTAGTTCTTTTTAGTAATCGATCGACCTCTATCCTTCTTCATTAATTTATTTTGAATCAATGATCTACTGTAATTCACATATTATGATCTATTAATTGAGTTTTTAATTTAAATGAAACTAAGCAAGCAATTGAATAGTTAACACAAAACACGTGAGGTCGGGAATTGTGTGAACTGTGAGAGCGCAACCTTAACCGGTAATTCAAAACCACACGGGATCAATTTGTAGCGTTCAAATATAATCCCTAAACTCAATTAATCCTCATTTCTAGAGTGGTTATGTGCCTTAATTTTCCACTGACCATAAGCTAATTTTAGAACATCAATCAAAGCAGGGTGTTGCGATTGCATGTTCCGAAGTTAGCCTAAGGTTAAATTCACTTCATCTTTGTGGTAAAGTTAATTCTCGTAGGGTTCGGGATTTAACAAATTAAGGGGTCATAATTAAGTGAATATCAATTTAAATGATAATGATTAATAAATGATTGAAGAGGTAGAGTTAGATCTATTACGCCCTTTTAAAATATTTTCTAAAAAAACATCTTTTTGTCGTGTCATTTTAATCGAGCTTCATTTCAAAACTAAAAACAAAAAATATACAATCTTCTTCCAGCAAGCTTCTTCTAGATTCATAAACTATAACCAACCCCATCCTTTCAAGTAGTTTTTTTATTATATTCTATTTTATTTGTTTTATAATACCTTTAATAAGTTGTTAAATTCACTTCCTCCGTTGAGAGACGACCTTGGTCAGCCACTCTGCTGCACCTAAGAACCCCAAAATCACATTAATCATTTGAGGGCGCCCACGACAGCGCTCTATCAGCTTCTCATGAAAAAGTTGTTTCACATGCCTCATAGATGATCAAATATATTGGGAAAGATTACTAGAACATGTATAAATCCACTCTCCCTGATTTGGAGAAGCACTTGACGTAATATCAGTGCGAGTATTCACAAATAAACTACCTTATCTTATGAGATCATTGACTTCTGAGGGATGCTCTCATCCCAAAGGCTCAGAGTTATTTCCTAAAGTCTTGGTTTATAGAATATACCCATTTTCATACCAATAATATCTCCTATAAGGGTGTCTATATTAATAAATGAATGGTTCCTACTTCTTGTTTTACACACCATAGTCGTTGTACCTAGAACCTTAAGTATCACACTCTCAAGTCAAAGCCTCACTATTATGAATCAACATTCCACACTTCATAGACAGACTAGTCACAAGGTTGGAAAGAGGATTGGGTCTTCCTCTCTTGAGGGGGAGTTAGGCTCGAATGTATGTGGTCATACTGGGTGTGCCAGACTTGTGTAGAGTTCAAGAAGGATCTATAAGATGTCAACATTTATGAGGTCATTTTGGGTGGGGAAAACTTGTGTTTACAAGAACCCAGATATTATTTTTGATCTGCTGAGCTAATGGAGTCCTCAGACAAATTATTTTCATCTCACGCACGGGGAATTCGGAATTAGATTGTGGTATGTTTACATGATTTATGGAGCTCCTACTCTAAGAGACATGTATGACGATTTTATCCCACTAAAGACAATATAAGATGATACTAAAAGGACATCGGTTTTGGCCCATGATCTTTTTAATTTGGATTGAGATGTATAGAAGAAAGACCCTCATCCTGGGGTGAAATCCATCCTGAAACATGGATGAAGGCTTTACTCAATCTAGAAGAAGCGGGTCCCACTTTCTAGTGCCCTATAAGATGCCCCACTTTATAGAATCGGAGTGCTCCTGAAAAACTTTGGCATATAATGGAGAAGGTTCAATATACCCATTGGGGATAAAAGGTCAATATTAATGTTTCTACAAAGAACCATTTGGATAGATTCATTAAAATATGGCTAAGTATCTACTTGATACCATTCTATGAATCTAATGGCAACGTGAGACCAGGGACTTTTGTTATATCATCCAAACTTGCAGAATGGATCCATATAGGGTTGGATGCCCCTGTCCTATTGAGGATCTACTGGTGTTTGCTGCATGCATACATTAGAAAGATCCCATTTAGAATTTTAGGTCCATTTAAAGTGTTTTGGGGGTGTATTGTAGAACACTTCAATTCTTATGTTGTTCTAAGTGGAGTTAAAGTCTCTGAGGTTTGATTTCTCTCATTCGTTTAGGCTATTTCTAGAATCCAGCCCCTAAAACTAAGGCATGATGAAGTCTTGAGTATCTTGAATGTATTGGGATAGTTCAAATACTTTATATGTGGTGATCCATTGACCGGTACATTCATAAATAATGGAAAAGACAATGATGATTAGAGGTTGTATATGATAGAATTTAGAGACAGTATACTGGTGGCCTGCATTGATAGTGAGATCATTTTGAGGACTATGTTCCATATCGATTTACCCACCAGTTCACATGTCTACAAAAGTCAAGAATATTTTACCCCAAACATGTTAGTTTTGAGAAACACCTGATGGTTTCTCATAAATTATGGATCATTATGGCTATGGAGGTTTCCCAAATGTCAATCAAGCTGCCTCCATTAGGAGCATCAATCAAGCTGAAGTATGGGTATTCCAGTGCTTGGATTTATTCATACCATCAAGGGGTATTAATGAAGGGTGTTCCTTGGTTCATGACCACAAAAAATTTTGGTCATTTAATGCATGGTAGAAAGGTTCAAACCAAATGTGATAATGATGAAGCTCTAAAGTCTTCAAGGTGATCTTAGGAAAAGACCATTGAGAAGTGCAGGGTTGATAAAAACACATCTTCTAGGTCAAGGAGATCCAATCATTATCATTAGGAGGAGTCTCATGATCTGGTCACCCAATCCTCTATGAGAGAAGGCAAGCCTAAAAAGGATTCAAATTCAAATGACTATGGGTCTTCCTCACAACTGGTCTCATTAGAGCTAGATTATGTGTGACCCTTGGCAATCCACAATTGGAATAGCATATCTCATGATATTAGAGACATTTTGGTATTTATCCAGGATGGTGTATGCATCTCAAAGCTGAGGGATATTTGATCACCCTCTGATCTCTACTCTAATAGTAATTTGACTGAGTTGGAATAGTGTGTTGGAGAGCTAGAGATGTTGATATACACAACTGATGATCCTATCCTGGACATAAAGAGAGTATCTAATAAGTTGGATTGAGTAAAACTTGATGTGTATCTGGTAACACTGAAGATTAATGGGATGAATTTATTGATCTTGATCATGTATCTCTCTCTTCTCCCTTCTATTTTTTCTCTTTCATCCACTATCATTAATTTTTAGGGGATCTATTTTGTAGTTTTGAGGGGAAGAAGAAGAACTAGTAGAAAAGGAACTTGATTCACCAAAATATGGTCCCACAGGAACCCCCATCAGGGTAGTGGACAAGTCTCATAGATCCCCAAACTATCCCTAGGTCAAAGGATGATGGTGGAAAAAATTTCGAGTGGGTCTTCTTGATCGCCACCTTAAGTTTCTTTTACTGAAAGGACTGATATTGGCCCATTATCCTCTCGAGAGAGAAAGTTAAATGGGGTGGTGAAGTTGTCTTGGCATGTGATGTAGTAAGTATTTATGCTATCATTTGATCTCATGACTTTCTTGACATATTCTTTTGACCATGTTTTCATTTTATAGAATCTTCATCTCTCTCCACCTTTAAGGGGTCTCACACAGATCCCTCATGGATAAAGGGGGACACCCCGAAGGAGGAACAGAATCATGATAATGAATATATCCCCATAAATGATGAAGTTTCAGGAGACTCCACTATGTCTTCCCCCATTTTTGTAAAGAGGGGGAATAGTCCTGGTAATTTTAGATACACACACAAAGGTGTCATGTGTTGTTTCTAAATTTTCTCTTCTCATGATATTTCAGATATGTCACCTACACTGGAGGGCCTTACAGTAGTCAGCTTTGGTCTTGTTGGCACTTTATAAGGTAATTATAGGGATATCAAACTATCTGATGAAGGTGTCGGTGCTAACCTTGAATCTTTAGAGTTTGAAGATGTTTCTCCAGACAAGGAGTCGACAGAGAGAATCGATGGCAGAGCCAATTTAGGTCCTAAGAAACGTGCCTTAGATACACCTATTGACCAGGATGTTATGAGATGTGAGGGATTATATAATGAAATAATAGATCACTTAATAGACCTAGTAGATAGTTTAAAATCATTAATATTCTCACCTATCTAGAGGATTCTATGGAGTTTAGTAGGTTATTGGATACACATGGGTTCTCTATTTCTTTTATTTTTTTAAATACAATTGTCCTTTTTCATTTGATATCTCAAATAAGAGCTTGATATATATATATTTTTTTCTACAGATAATGATTCTAAGGAAATTCATGGCCAAGGCCTCCAAGTCTGTCCTACTCCCATTACTAAGGGAGTGACAACTGAGAACCCCAAAGTAGGAGATTCCTAAGAGCCTTTGATCCCGATTTCCAAACAAAATTAGGGGGATGTTCCTTATTAATAAGTTCTTACCAATAATAGTTAAGATGGTATTATTAGGGAGGAATTAATCCCAACAGTTGATCCAACAACAAGTGAGTGTGCTCAACTTATTTGTCTCCTTTGCTACCTTTGTTGTCGATTAGCCTCCTGATATTGATGAGGAGTGTCACCTGTTATTTAGCTTCATTGATTTCAGTGGGTGAGCATAAAGTGGGGTATTCTGTTCTAGTTCAGTTGACATTGGTAGGAAAAACTGAGGCTATCTTAGAGAGATTGTAACAAGGTGAGTCATTGAGTTCATTAATCCTATAATATATCTCTCCCTCTGAGAGTGGCTCTGAGTCAGACTTGAAGATGAAGGATGCTCTTTCAACTACATGTCGTATCATTTTGAAAGTCATATAGAAGATAGTCTTAAAGAAGCCTCTTGAAGACCTTCCATCATGAATTCATTGACTTATGACCCTATTTTACTTTTTTGGGTATAACAGGTTTGATTACCATATGATCCACCATGTTGTAAAGTCAATCATCTAACAAAGGGAAGAGGAGTGAAGGTTGTGGTGGGATGAGGCATAGTTAGTGGGCTAGTTTGAAGTTATCAGAGTTGTTGTATCCCAATATGATATCGATCATGCCAAGGAGGTGGAGGAATAACATCTTTTTCTAGATGATAAATCTTTCTAAATAATACACCTTCAAGAATAAATGCATACTGTGAAGGAAGAGATGGTCCAACTCCATCGATCCTTGAATAGGGTCCTTAAAATAAGGGAAATAATTTATTACTATGGATCAGAAGAAAATTCACACTGCTAATTATGCTTCCTCCACACAATTGGTCAGGTTTCAAAAAATAGCGGATAGCAGCTGAGCCACAATCCAACACCTCAAAGCCTATGTATAGGAACATTTATAAAATTTGGCATAGAGGCTCAAACATGTGCATATTCCTTCATATTTTATGAACATGTATGAAAAATGATTTGGTTTCCAATCACCTTATCGTATATTCCTATCCTTATTGTAATCATAATATAAGATTGAAAATGACTCATCTAATTGAATGTCATCGTGTTATAACTACAATGATAAGGGTGAGGAATTTCTCCAATTTTTTCCTAATCCATGGGGCCTATTAAGTATAGTTATACTATTGTTAGGGTCATATGGACAACCCTATAAAATTTTTGTGTCTTTTGTGTCATCAACCTAATTTTTTCCTAAGTCCAAATAAGAATACTTAACGAGAGAGACTAGAATTTTTCTTAGGCCTCCCTTTGAGGGTTTCCAACATAACAAGTTTTGTGATTTTATCTTTTCACTACTCTATTATTGAGTAAAATGTGCATATCATAGGTCTAATGAACTGAGACTCCAATTTTATCTAGAGATCCCTTTGTGTTTTCCAACCTAGTGAGTATTATGTCTCTTTTTTTGGCAGTTTAAATTCTTGCAATCTGGACGAATGTGACTGGTGTTTTAGGTCGAAAATCTTTGACCATGAGTTTTAGAATGACGAACCAAATAGGTATTTCTAACCAAGAATGTTTTGACATTATTTAGATACCTGAAGGGAATTTTAAGACACGATTTTGTGGTTTATGAATATAAAACATGACACGAGATAAGTATGTGATGAAATGGCTATGGACCAATTTCAAAAAATTATTTCCAACACAATATTGTTGAGGATTATAGGAATAGATGGGGTCACTTCTAAGGATGAATATGCCATTGATTGAAAAACCATTTTTGTGTGTGATTTTATGAAAATCCAACTATTGAATATTACAATATAGCCAACAAATGGAATCCCCTAGATGATAGGCCCATTTGGTCGGAGAAATTATGTAAATCCAATTGGGGAATATTGCAGTATAGTCAAGACATAGGTGTCCATAGGTATTCTGAAATTCTAATTCCAATGGTCAGGAAGTTTTTGAATATCTAGATTTATCAAGACCATGAAGGGTGGTTTTCCTAGGGAAGGTATTTGAGAATGAATGGAGTATCGATATTGGAATTTTAATTGTTCATTTTAATTTTGTGTGACCAAGACATGGACCGTGTAGTTTAATTTATTACGATGAGGAAGTTTTTATATTCTTTAACATCTTGTGACTATGATGTTTTTGTATAGTTTAACATCTTGTGACTAGGATGTTGTTGTATAATTTAACATCTTCTAACTATGATGTTATGCTACACGTTTTAATTTTATAAAATAAGGAAATTGTTAGATATAATTTATGGTTCTTTTATCTCTAACCAAAAGTTTAGTATTTGGCCATTCCATGGTGATCGAACTGAGAATGTTCCACTATATTCAGGTGTGAAGGGGGGAAGTTTTAAGTTGTAATCTAGGGAATTCTAAAACTAAGAAGTGATATGGGACAAGTATGAAAGAAATCACAATATCTTTAGGGTTTAAAAATATAGAATAGTCTTCTAATGAAGATGAATGTGCCATTGGTTGAAAAACCAATTTTGAGGGAGACTTTATGCATATCCAACTGGGGTGTGTCACAACATAGTTAAACAATGACATCCCTTGGTTAATAGGCCCATTTAGTGGGTAGCTTTATGCAAAGACAGCTAGGGTGTTTTACAGCATAGTCAAGACAGAGGTTTCCTCAGGTATTAGAAATTTTATTGTCAATGACTGATGAAAGTTTATGGATATTTGGTTTTCCTTAGACATATATTTTGGTTTTTGTAAAGAAGGTGTCTAGGTATGGAAAGATAATTCCATACCAAAATCACTTAGGAAGGGAGGGAAATGTTTCCTTACACTGATCTGACCCAAACACAGTGAAGGGGGATTTTTTTTACTTACATATAGACCCAATATGTAGGATTTGGGCATCACTACAAACCTCATTTGAATGATAATCACGTTGTATGTAGTTCTTGGGAGACCATGCAATTTAACATCATGTGACAAGGATTATGTGGTGTCTTGTAGCTTCAGTTCATATGACTAGGACCATAATATTATGAAATTGATGAGTATTATGAGTCTTATCCAAACAAGGATGTTCCAGCATAATTCTTATATAGGGGATGGAAAAGTTAAACCAATATTGTGGGGATTCTCAGGTTAGTATAGGTGACATGGGATGAAAACATAATTGAGACTTACATAGATAGAAGAGTATTATCTTTAAGAATAATGTGATAATGGTTGAAAACACTTTTTGTGGGTGAATTTATGAATATCTAACTAGGGCATGTTACAACATAGTCAAACAATGACATCCTCTTGTTGAAAAGACCGTTTGGAGTGTGACTTTATGCAAATCCAACTGGTGCATGTTACAGAATAGTCAAACAAAGGTGTCCTCAGGTATCATACATTCCATCATCATAGGCTGGAGAAAGCATATGGAGATCTGAAATTCCTAGTATTAGGAGTATGATGTGTGAAAGGAATATGTCTGAGAACAAAGGAATCATTTGTACCAACATTGTACATGAAGTGTGGAGTTACCCACATAGATTTGACTGATATATACAAGGGGTAATTTCTATTTCCTTGATTTAATCCTAAATGAGAGAATCTAAATTAGGTATATAGGATAGGGTCCATTCTTTCTTTACCCAGTGGCTGGGTCCAAGACATAAATCATGGGTGTCACTACGTATCCAATTAAAATTATATTGAAGCTACACATAGTTATGGAATAGACGTGTTGTGGGAGACCAACACCAAAGATTGTGATCCACTTAAACATAGATCAATATGCTATGAAATTTTACATCATACAACAAGGAAATAAACCATGTAGTTTTATGTCATGCGGTAAGGAAATTTTGGTGTTCCTTTTAGGGTCTTGCACCGAGGACCACATTAACCCTATTTAGAACTGATATTCCTTTATCATATGGGGAAGCCTTTACCAAAAATCCTAAAACCAAATTAGTTATGCTCGGTGAGGAAAATAAGGAGTGTAAAGGGTCTCATTTACTACATAGAAGAGATCATAGGAAAGGATATGGGCATTTGGATCATTGAGTGGCTGCACTAGGATGTGGGATACGAGAATCGCTACATATCTTATCAAGATGAGAATCAAGCCATTCGTAGTTCTTGAAAATAGTTCCCCACATAAATCAGGATTTAACATGGGGGAAAGTGTCTTTTTTATTTTTCAGAATGATGGTTGGGCCTAAGGCATAAGGTCTCGGCATTAGTACATATCTCTTTGAAGCCACACATAGTTCTTGAATGAAGTCATGGTGGGAGACCAACATAGAGAATTTTTACCCACTCAAGCACATATTGAAATGCTATACATTTTTATACCATGCAGTATGAACATAAATGTTGTATTTGTGTATCCTGATCTAGTTTGGATGTTTGGGTCGAATGCTTGCTGCTCGTACTGTACACCAGGCCACAAATGCTAGGGGTTGATCTCCGTAGTGAGTGTGTTGGGGGTTTTAGAGGCAACACACCCCTGATCTAAGGGTCCAAGGGCTGAAGACCCCGAACCAAATTTTGGGGAACTGTATCATTGTTGACCACTATAGCAGAGTTGATTGACCGACACTGATAAGGAACTATAGCAACATAGACTTGCATATGTCATTCACTGTAGCTCCTTGGACTTCTAGTCGGTAGCCGTTGTAGTGCTTTTTGAATTGGGTTCCTGCCTTTCACTGTAGTGGATCGTCTTCTTCCTTTTGTAGCCCATTTTCAGGATAGGGTTTCTTACTGAGAAACTCTGAGAAATATACCTGTAATTTGTGCTCCTGACATATAGTGAAATTATAACTCACTATAGATGTAGGGATTATTCTCTAACCATGTAAATCCTTGTGTTCTCATTTTATTTTATTTTTCCTTTTACTCTTCTCTGAATCATTGTTTTTTCATTGTGACTATTGGTGTTTTTGCATCATTAAACTATGCAGATTTACATCATTTGGTAAGGATGTCATCCATGAAGTTTAATGTCATGCAATAAGGATGAAGGGGACTCATTATGAAAAAAGATCATTGTGGGTGGACTAGGGTATATGACCCGAGCGTCACTACATTTCTTATTGGAGAAAGAATCAATCCACACATAGTTTTATAATAGTCTCCCTGTACTTATTGAATTCTGATGTGGGGAATATAATTTTTTTAATACGATCTCATGAAAAGAGTGAGAACCCACATTGGATCCTCTCATGTAGATTTGACTCATACATAGTAGAGTGGAATAACTTCTCATATTTCAACTGTATTGGGATATAAAATCTAGGTGTCACTACATATTTCATGGGAATGAGAATCAAGACATATGTAGTTCTTAAAAGGTTCCCTATATAGGTCTGACCCATACAAATTTTTGATGTAGTCAGACCTAGGGTTGGAAATATGGGTGTTTCTACATATCTCATTGAAATGAGAATCATGCCATGCAAGGTTCTTGAATAAAGGTGTGGTGGGGTACCAACATGAATATTTTGATCTACTCAAACACGGATAAAAATGTTACTCGGTTTCGCATCGTGAAAAAGGGACATGAACCATGCAGTTTTACATCACGCATCCAGGATGTTATCATACAGTTTAATTTTTTTTTACTAGGATGTTTTTTTCATGCATTTTATCATCTTGTGACATGGATGATATGTCATGATTTTTAAGGTCAATTTATAAAGACTGACTATGTAATTTAACATCGTGCAGCTGATACGTATCACTATTTTATCACAGGAAGTAGTTTTTGTGAAACCAGGCATTGGTTTGGTCTATAATGAGCTCTCCATCCATTGATATCAAGGAATAATTTCCATTATAGTGGACCTTGTGTATGGAATAAGGTCCTTCCCACTTTGGATCCAGCTTTGGAGGATTTTTCCCCGATATAATTAGAGTCCTAAGGACTAGCACCAGTTCTCCTTAGAGTAATGAACAGAGATGAAAATTATTGTTAAAATATCATGTTGTCTAACTTTGATAGACCTATAAGTGATTCAAGGTATGAAATCATTTCTCATCCAATTGCTCTGATTCATCTATCCATTTCTGGGATCGCTCATCTATGGATAGTTGATCACATATGACAATATGGAGTGAGGGAAATTGAAATTTTATATGTAAGACCACCTATATCTTGTATACAAATGAGTATGGGGCCTCTTGTGTGGTGGGGTAGGTAGTAATCTGATAGGCCCATAAGTAATGCAAGAGATTTTTAGGACAAGACTTTTTATCCTTATCCAAAATCTTTTGGAGTATGTCTGACAGTGTCTTGTTGAAGGCCTCTATATGTCTGTTAGTAACTACATGATAGAAATAAAAGTATTTGGATTTAATATTATAATCCTAGTACAGCTTCTCTAACTCATAAAAAATAGTGATGTTGTCTGTCAGTATTGTATGAGTGGCACCAAATGTAGAAATGATGTTAGCTTTCATGAATCTGATGACACTTTTGGCCTCAAATTCTTTGAGGGGTGTTGGATTATCCCATTTGGAGAAGAAGTCGGTATCAATTATGATGTATTTGAATTTATTAGAAGTGTAAGGAGGATATGTTCCTTTCAACTCCATCCCCATATGGAAAATGGATGAGATTATTTGGATATATGTATAAACTTTGGGGGTTGATGGATTAAGTTTGCATGTACTAGGAAGGAATGATATTTTTTTGTAAAATTTGTGCAATCATGCATCATAGTGGACCAATAGTGCCCAAGCCTTTGGATTTGATGATAAATTTTGAACCCTAACTAGTATTATCTACAAGATCTAATGTTCACTTCTTTCATGGTAACAGCGGTCTCCTCTCCATCAATTCACATGAGAAAGACACCATCAAAGCCTCATTTATAGAGAACTTTTTGGTGATTTGGGTCTTCATAAAGAGTGAAGTTGGTTGATCATTGTTGGATTTTATCTTTCTCATATTTTTTCTGTGGGATTACTCTATTTTTAAGGTATTCCATGATGGGAATCATTCACCTGGTGGTAGGATCATATGGTTCGGGGATAGGACTAATTTCATAGATCTCTTCCATGTTGACATGAGAAAAAGGTGAGACCATTCGGAGATGCACATTTTTTATGACCATTTCATCCATGTTTGTATCTTCTAAATCCATAGATACATTTTCCAATGCATAGTCCTAGGAATTATATGATCATGGGATGTGATTCAATGTTGGCTCTAAGGTTAAATCTACCCTTAACCCTTGAACATGTCCAAGAAATGGTATTAGATATTCTTTTCTGATGGAATAATCCTCATAAATCTATTTGATTACCAATTATGAATCACCTTTAACCTCTAGGTATACCCCTAGTATTTAGATAACTAGTTCTAGGACTACAATGAGGGCTTGATAATTAGCCTCATTGTTTAAACAGCCTTCTAAAAATATGAAGGAGTAAGTTAAGACTGCCTTTTTAGGAGAGATGAGAATGACCAATAACCTATATTTATTGAGCATGGGGTATTCTATCCTTTTTCCTATTAGGATTCTGGATGTGTTGAAAAAATTAATTTATCATATGTGGGGGCCATATTGAATTGAAAAGATCACTTAATCTAGAAATTTAGTATTTAATTATGTTGTTTCTGTATATAGATGTTCTTAAAGAAAATCTACCAAATCATATCCTTTCACTACTTTATGAGTCACAAATTGAATATAAAACTATTTTAGGATAATCAACCACCCTAACAAATATCCTATCAATGTAGGATGGATGAGGATATATTTGAGAATATTATTTTGAGAGATCAAATGGACCTCGTGGTGCTACAGGTAGTGACTCAGTTTCTAAACTATGAAAATTAATTTCATACATCACTTCTTGATATCTAAACAATGGGTCTCAACATTGATCATAGTTTTACTAAGATAATAAAGGTTGTTTTCATTGCTGACATCATAGTTTTTCATGATTAAATCACCTAGTGGCCACTCTAAGGATGTCACACACAAAATGAGAAGCTTCCCTTCGATAGGTGGAATTAGCACTGGTTTACTCAAGATATACTTCTTGAGGATTTAAAAATATTTATAATATCCATTGGTCCACTGATATGTGACCCCCTTCTTCATCAACCTAGTGAAGGGAAAACATTTTCCTATGAGGTTGGCTATAAAGTGTCGGATATAGGCAAGGTGTCCCTATAAATACCTCAACTCTTTTAGGTTAGGGGGTGGTAAAATGATGAAGATATAATTTTTTTTCTTAGGGTCAACTTTGATGTCGTGATAGTGTATAATGAATCCTAGAAAATTTCATAAGGTTACCCCAAAATCACATTTCAAGAGGTTCATCTTTAGGCTATGATATTTTAGTTTTTTGAAGATGGTATCAGGATCCTCTATATGGTCAAAATATTGTTGGTAATTAACCATTATATCATCAATTTATCATTCAACAAACTTCCCTAAGAAGGGTTTTAAGATGTGATTCATGAAACATTGGTAGTTAGTGTTGACATTCTTCAAGCTAAAGAGAATTACCTAATAGAAAAACACTCCATTGGGGCTTGAAGGTGATGGATTCTTCATCTCATAAGGCCATCCAAATTTAGTTATACCCTAAATATAAATCTTTGAAGGAGAGGGCTTTATGACTAGTAATTTCATCAATCAGTGGATAAATTATTGGAATTGGGAAGCCATATTTCAGACAGTGCCAGTTGAGATATCTGAAGTAGATGTAGACCCTAATTTTCTCGCTCTTCTTCTTTATCAGGATGTTATTGGCCAACTATTTTAGATACTAAACTTCTAAGATGAATTAGTCCTTGATAATCTTGTCCACTTTAGTCTCAATTTTGGAGGTGTGAGTTAGGTGTGTCCTTATAATTTCCTATTTGTATCCCCAGTGGTTTTTGGGAAATCCTATGTGATGATTGGTTACCTCAGAATCAAGTCCTGACATCTCTATGTAATTCTTGGAAAACATGTCCCGATGTTTATTTGGTAAGGATGTATATATCTCTTGTTATTTAGAATTGATGGATACACTAATCAAAGTGGGTCTTGGATCTACTTCTATACCTGTATTTATTTCTATGAGTTCATCAATAGTGTTAGACTCACCTTCCTCGAATGATGGAGGGGAATCCCTGAGATCTTCCTCCTCTTCCTATTCCTCTTACTTTTCCTATTCCTCCTCTACCATGCTATTAGGGTAATTATTTAATGAAGAAAATTTCTTGGATTTTAGGGAGGAGTCAGTATTTTGACATTTGGTAGTAAAGGAAACTATTTCTAACCCAGCTAATGAGGCAGTGATTTTTTGAAGCTCATGGGATGGAATGAGGGAATTCTCACTCAAAATTTCATCATTATCTAGAGATTTGATAACTTATCTAGTGATTCTGGATTTAGTTAACATGGATAATATCAAGTAATTCTCTGAACATGTGCTTGAAATTGGACTCATCCCTTTAATCTGATTTATGGGAAGCATATACTTTGTACTGAGCTGGTTAAAGGGGTTAGCCAAGGTCATCTCTATACCATTTAGGGAATTTATTTGAGAAACATTATCGATCATGGGTTTCCTTACCTTCCCTTTGATAGAATCTCACGTCAATATATTATGATTTTCATGATTTAAATGGGGATTTTTCAATATGTAATGTCCTAATTTGACCATTAATGCAATATTTAAGGCATTAGTGGTATGATCAAGTAATAGTTTCATGCTCATGTAATCAAGGCCTTCCCAGTCGAACATTGAAGGTCGTATCTTACCTAATAACCAGGAATTTTGAGTCAAATATGAGATCCCAAAACTGATTCCTAATATTTATTTCACTAAGATACTTCTCCCCTCTCTTAACATGACCCTATAATGTTAGAGCAAAACATGAATAAGTGGGACTCATTGTAACCCAATTGATAAAATTTTTAGACTGTAATGAGTTTGAATCTTGAGCCATTTCAATGAAGGATTTTCAAATATCAATGTCATTAATCCTTCTAGATACATACAAAGGCATGATATTTCCATGTATAATGGCATATTTGTCGTAATATATGAAAGAGATGATCGTGTGGCATTCTATGGGATTTTTATTTGAATGATATACCTTGATAATAATAATTTCAATCTCAAATACTTCAGGGATTGAAAAAAGCTCTATGATTACTTCTTGGAGGTCTTTTGATAGACTCAAACTATCCAGGATTGAAAAATTAGCTAGATCTAAGGTTATTTTCATTAAGATCTTATAATTTTGACCTAAATTTATATACTGATCAACATGGGGGGTGCTCTTTTCTAGGAACTTTATGAACTTAATTAATTAATGTTGGTAGATTTTCCATTGGAAGATGAGTTTAGGGCACTTATTTCCTTTGTGGATTGGGTGGAATAGGTATACCTACACACCGAGATTGATTGGGTGATGGCATCTTCCCTAGTCAATCTTCCGGAATGATCGAGTCATGGAAAAATCAGGCCTATGTGGATGAGATTTATTGCTCCTTCTGAGATCATTAGAGGTCTCTATCGTGAGTTTTGGCTGCGTAGATAGTCTAAATGGGGAAATGATCAGAGTATTGAATTTTGGAACAACTACATCTTCCCCAGTATCCTTAGATCTAGAAACATCTTCCTATAATTCCCTAATTGGATGTAGGATATTTAGGTTCATATTCACATTATTCATTCAAGAATGGTTCCATTAAGTGAATAACTTTAATGTAACTTAAAATCAATTCCTCTTCTGATGAGGTATCTATCTATCAGGTTGACTCTTGTGGTAGCATTTGGTGGGGCGATGCATGTGCTTTTGGGACCAAAGGCAAGAATTCTGATATAGTCAAAGCCAACTTTTTCCTTGGTATAGGTTTATCTTCCTGTGATTTCTTCTTTCTCTTCCGGACATGCTATTTTATGGAAGATTGGATTTCAGTGGACTAAGCTACCAATGGAGTCGATTGTTCTGTAGAGAGAGTGGTTGGGGTCATATTTGGTTGTTTCAACTATGCTCAGTGGATAGCGTGAGTCTATATGTTTTCTTTCTGACCATCCAATCACTTAACTTCTGCATACCCTTGTTGTTAACTTCCTTCCATTCACTTTCTTCCTCTCGATCGGTGGTATAAACACATACTACTTGCACAAATGACTTCCCAACTTCACCTACCCAGATTCCATCATATTATGTAGGATATCTTTGAAAATAAAACATTCCTGGATGTTGTTACCCAATTCTCAATGTAAGGGGAAATATTTTAGGAGGTCTTCTTCACCATCCTGGTTTAGATTCTTGGGATTTTGAAACTTGATCAAGTTTTTTCCCAATGCCGAGATGAATTAGTTAGGGACTTATTCATTTCTGAAATAATAAACCTTATTCTTCATCTCCTAAAAATATTTTTTTCTATCCTCCCTTTGCTCATCTTGAAGAGGTAAGAACTATTGCTAACTCTTAGAATGGGGGACCACATGATATGGAATGGTCTTTGGAGCTTGAGCGGGTGTAGGTGTTCGCTTAAGTGTAACAGTGGAATCCTCTGTTTTACCCGTTCTCTTTCCTTGATTTGATGGAATAACTTGTGTATTAGCCTTGTTTCATGCAATGGATTCTTCCATTATTTGAGTAATTGTAGCAAGATTTAAAAACCCACCTATTTATTTTACAAGAATGAGTGGTGTGTGTAACTCATCCTGAATATTCTTTATATATATGGAAAAGGTATTCTTAAGGAAGTTGTAGGCTTAGGGGATATTTCAACCCTTTCCACTAAGCGATGAAATCTAAGACCCTCTCATTCGCCTGTTGTTTTAAGTTTGAGAGGTCAAATACCATTTTTTATGTATTGTTGAGCTAAATTGTAAGAGAAACTTCCAATGGATATCTTACCACCTTATAATTAACCGAGCTGGAAAACTGGTGTACCATACAAAGGATAGCCCCTACAACATCTACACGAAGCACTTGAGTTTCACTACATCATATTATTTAGGGGTCCCCATCATTATATCACAATGGGATATTAAATGTGTCAAATTCTACTTTGAGTTCCCTGGTCCATTGAAAATTGGAAATAGAGGGTTACCAAAGCTCGATAGGGGAAGAGACAGATCAACCCATTCGGGGTAAGGCTTCTTTTCTAGATGCACTGGCGCATTTAATTCCTCCATATCTTCCAATCAATCAGTTAGAAACTCAATAGTATTGATGTGAACTTGAGGAATGTCTGGATGAGAAAGATCTTGAATACGGGCAGCAGTAGGTAGGGCCAACTACAGCAGCCCTGCCAGGATATGTCATGGGTAACCTACGTGGGAAGGTCTTTAAGGATTCATTTGGCCCTATTCTAGTTGTGTACTCAATAGAGGGAACTCTAGATATTATACTGTGAGATCTAAGTATATGGGTTTTCAGTACCCCATGTTGAGTGTATATTCTAACTCCATCTCGGATTTTGTGGTGAACCCTCTGTGTTGAGGTACACTGATTGGGAGTGCGAGTTGAGTCTCTATTTTCAAAACATATTCGGGAGGAACGTTTCATAATAGTATTTCTAAATTGATTCTTCTCAATTCCTTAATATATTCCTCTTAGTAATAAAACATTTCCTCAAGCGTAAGGGGTTCAACCTATCTAGGAGGTAGGTAAGGTGAAACCTTACCTTTACCCTTTTCTTTATTAGATTCTATTTAAGGGGGTAATAATGGAATAGTTAAGGTAATCCCAAAATTCATAGAAATACTATGATTCCGAGTATGTGTGCCTCATTCAATCGTTTCAGTGTGGACCATACTATGAATCGAAACTTCCTACCATTGTACTTCTGGTTTGGCCTCGTGTTCTGTAGGGTCTACGGTTGTGGTGTTAATGAAATTCACTGATGTGTAATGCATTTCAGGAACTTCATCAGCCTCTTTGAGAGACTACCTCTGTTTTCACCCTCCACAAGGAAATTTTCTCTCTTAAACTGGTTCTCTTGGAGCTATCTGATAGATGGTAATCTGAAAGGAATCTTTATACATTTTGTTCATGAGGGTTCCCAGTGAGGATATTGTATCATGGGATGTGATGAACTGGGAAGATTTCTTCTACAGTGTTCCCCCTAATCATGGAAAGAATCAATTTCATAAGATGAAATAATATATTTTTTTTATCATTTAGTTAAGGTTTTTCAATGATTTTTTCAATGATTTTTTCAATAATTCACTTGGTATGTGTTGATTTTTTTTATAAAATAGGTTTCCAAAGTTTCAAAGAAGAAAATGCAGAAAAGGGTAAAATTTTCTTATTACACATCATGAAACCTCATTACATGATGTGTAGTATAGTTTCACAACATGATGCAAGTCATGAAGAAATTTGTGAGAGAATTCATGAAAACTAGAAGTGAAGAATACATTACACAACATGTGTAACGACCCAAACTTTTTAAATAGTATATTAACTTACTCTTAACGATTTAATAGAGATGTTAATGGTTAATGCAGAAAGAGGAGTCGATGGCTTCATCCAGTAGACTCGAACCTTATGAAGCCCACTTATCAGAGCTTGGGAAGGAGGTGGCATCTTTGGGCTTCGCTTTGGACCAAGCCCAAGCCGAACTCCAGCGTGTCAAGCTTGAACGGAAACGCCTGCGGGAGAAGTTCAAGTTAGTAGAGACTACTACTAGGGAAATGTTATCTGAGCCTCCCTCAGATTCTCTCACCATAGCACACCTTACACTTAGGTCATATGTTGGTGTTATAAGGGGCTATGTGATGAGACCGTAGCTTCTTTGTGTAATCCTTTGGGACGAATAAATTAAGATTTCTTCCTTTAGTGATGTTTGTGAAATTTCAAATGTCCGGATAATTTTAGGATGTATTTTATTGATGAATTTTGTAAAAAAATATATTTTAAAATATTTATGTAAACCTTAAATAATTAATGATGTGTAATGATTTTCAAAAAATGGTCTTCTGCAAAAGTGTTCAGTAAGGAATTTGGAGTCTAAAAAGATCAACATAATTTTTGATGAATAGTAAATTATGAATAGTGATTTTATGCTTAGGATTAGTAATGTGACCAAATGGATTAGTAATCTCACTTAAAGAAAGTTTTCATATAATTTAGACACCTTGATTAAGTAATGAGATTCAATAAAATGGGTAAATAATAGTTTCATAAATTATTTGTCAAGTATTAGTCTTTTCGGGTGAATAGTGTTTTTTAATTAAAATTTTAATTAAAAATAATTAGAAAATTATTTTTATAAAATGGACTTTATTTTTGAACTCAGAGCATCGATATTATGTTATGGTAATTTTTGGGGATTTTTCTGAAAAAAATGAATTCTCGATGAATAGTGTTTTTATTTAAAAATTAAATTAAAAATATTTAGAAAATTATTTTTATAAAATGGGTTTCATAAATGTAATTAGAGCATCGATATTTGGTTAAGGTGAAATTTTGGGATTTTTCTGAGAAGGATGAATTTTTCAGTGAATAGTAAAAATGCAGTTTTAGGGTTTCGGAATGTTTAATGACATCATAACTGTGTCATGATGATGTCATGAGATATTTTAAGGGTTGGATGGCCAAAGGTGATGAATTATTGTATTGGGGGCCCCATGTGGCCTAACTCCATGGTAAATGACATGGGAGAGCACATGGTTTTGAGAAAAGCACTTATGAGGTGTCCCTTGGCCATTAATGCCTTGTCCCCTCACTTTCCCTATAAATACCCACCCTTTCCTCCTTTAGTTTTCACTCCCAACTCTCCCCCAACAAATTTATGGTCTCCTTACCTCCCAAGGAGTCCTCCCAAGGTGCCCCCAAGCCCTCAAGGTCCAAACCTTTGAGTTTTAAGAGTTACGTTTTAAGGTAAGGGATCAGGCCTCTCTCTTTCTTTTCAAGTAATCGCTTTTATGTCATTTCTTTTATACTCCATGTTCTTATGTTAGAGGATGTTCTTATATATTCATATTACTGAAATTTTCATGTTCATATGATTAGAGACCCCATCTTTCTCTCATCAATTCGTTTTAAGAATGTTTAAGTGATGCCGTTAGGCTGCCGAATTTTTAAGGGGATTCTTTCACCCTTCTCATTCTTTTCAAAATTCTACTTTCATGTCAAGTCTTTCAAGTTTTTTTTATTATTTTGGGGTATTATCTCTATATCTATCATACTGAACTCTTATTTTCACATGATGAGAGACCCTATTTTATCTTTTCAAATCATTTTGTTGAATTTTAAGTGACGACGTTAGGCTGCCGAATTTTCATAAGAGAAATCTAATTTTTTTCTTCCTTCCATGTTTTTCATTTCAAATGGTATCTCCTTCAAATTTCATTACCATGTTCATATATCCTTCTTATTCTGTACCTCTACTGTTTTATGGGTCATTTATGAATGTTTTACCCATGTCCCCTCTCCTTTCAATGTTTTCTAAAACCCTGAAACATAGCCGTTATGCTGCAGAATTTTCGTCTCAAAATGCCTCTCTCTTTTCTCATAATTATTTTAGGTTATAAATTGAATACTCAAATCTCTTATTTCTACAAGGGTATTCACATATATATCAAAATTTTATATTTTAAATTCTGGGATTTACATACATGAGACCCGCTTTCCCTTTCCGTAGGTTTAAAGTGACCTTAAGATCATGTCTTTAAAGCAGTTTTTAAAACGTTATGATTATGAAATGAAACCCATTTATTTTATGCTATATGGGTTATTTATGAAATGTTTGATGATTATATATGTGGCTCACATGATAATAAAGGCAAATTTAAGGGTGTTCCCTGATAGCGCTCCAATTCATTGGGTAATGATGTAACCACTAGAGATTATAATTTTCACGATACCTTGGTGAATAACCTTGGTAATTTTTAAATGACACCTTGGGGACGGACCTTGGTGATATGTTCATGATTGTCTATGTTAAATGATGTAGCCACATCTTCAAGTTATGAAAAATGTTATTTTTATTATGAAATACCTCATGATTTCTTTCTCATGCCTTAAATTTCTTTTCATGACCTTATTGAAGTATCTCAAGTTCACATGTAAAATGTTTCTATTGTTACCCTTACTGGGCCTTCTGCTCACCCTTTCTTTTGATGTATGTCCCCAGGTTATGAGATGTAGTAATGAACCTAGGATGAACTTAAGGAGAAGCCTTTAAAGTGTTTAAGAAGAATGTTTTATGTTGTTTTCATGTATTATGTTCCTGGTTTCCAAGACACTAAACCTTAAAGATCCTCAGTTTTGTGTAATGTAATGAAAGTTTATGTTATAAAAATGTGGGATGCTATAGTTGGTATCAAAGGATGGTTTAGTTATTTGTGGAAATTAGGATATAAAAACTTTAGGAAGAACCCTATAGAAAAGTTAAATATAGGAAAACTTCCTGGTATTTTGGTAAGTATTGAGTAAGTGGTTTATCAAACAAATACATGCCTGTCTGGATACGAGCAGGTAGAAGAGGCTCTGGCACAGATGTACATAGGGGTAAAACCCGAAAACACCGCTTTGAGATAGACTCGAACGGGAACTGGTGCACGATAACGAGCCTTGCTGCACTCTTGGTTACGACACTCCTGGGGGATATGTTTGGTTAATCACAAGCTTTTTATGAATCATTATGAAGGAATTATAGAGAAGTGTAATTGTCTAAGCATGAAGTCTTAGTTAAAATATTCATAAATGAAATAAGTTTCTCACTAAGGTTTTATTCTCTTAGAAAATGGTGGGAAATAGGAGGAACCGTGCAGATGGTGACCGCAATGCACCATGTGTTGACGGCCCTCCAATGGAAGCCGTAATGGAAACATTCATGCGAATGATGAACCAACTGACTCAAGTTATGAGTAATAACTTGAATCAAGCTGAGAGGCTGATCTCACCACGAAGGGAACAACATTCTGTTGAGTCCTTTATGCGTCAACGACCACCAACATTCAGTGGATCTACTAACCCATTGGTTGTGGAACAATGGATAAGATCCATTGAAAATATCTTTTCTGTACTTCATTGTTCGGAACAAGAAAAAGTCACCCTTGGTGTTTACCGCCTAGAGGGAGAAGCTGATCAGTGGTGGTCACTGATCAAAAACACGAAGCCACGAGGAGAGATGGAAGCTATGGAGTGGGAATAGTTACAGGGAATATTCTTTAATAAGTATTCCCTCGTTTGATGAGAATGAGAATAGAGAAAAAATTTCTCAAGCTGAAGAAAAAGGAGAATGAATCAGTTGGAACCTACGAGATGAACTTCACAAGGCTTTCCCGTTATACCTCAAGCTTTGTCATGGACCCTAATGGAAAGGTTGATAGATTCTTTGGTGGACTACGACCTCATCTGCGGAATAATCTAGCCAACAGGGACTATGATAGCTATGAAGAAATAGTTCGAAGTGTTATGAAAGTTGAACAAGAGTTTGGGGAGACACAGTGGTCTCACAAATCTAATGAGAAGAAGAGAACTCTAGAACCAAGCCTGGGAAGAAGTTTTGATCAGGAAAGAGGTGGAAAGCTTATGCAACATGCCACATGCAATAAATGTGCAAAGAAGCATTCAGGGAACTTCTTGATCGGAAGTGGTAAGTGCTACAGGTGTGGAAAAGAAGGCCATATTTCTCAGAATTGTCGTAGTGATGTGAAGCCTCAACTTCCCAACACTAACGACAGAGGAAAGATGGTTCTGGCCCTACCCGAAGTCACATGCTTCAAGTGTGGACAGTTTGGGCACTTTTCTAATCAATGTCCAAATCTGAGGGCGGTGGAGGGGAATCACCATCAACCTCAGCAAAGGCCAAGAGAGCAAGTTCGTGCTTTTTCTATCACAACAACTGAAGTTGAAGCTCCGAACGATGTGGTAGCAGGTACTCTTATTGTCCTCTCAAAACTAGCAAATAATTTGTTTGATTCTGGTTCTATGCATTCTTTTATTTCCTCCAAGTTTGCAAGGAATATAGAATCAATCCCTGAACTTCTAGAGGTAGAGTTGTCAGTCAAGACTCCAAGTGGGATTATCCTTGCATCAACAGTATTTAGAGACTCTAGTGTTTACTTTGGTGAGCACAATCTTATCGCAAATCTAGTAGTCATTCCCATGATGGAATTTGACATTATACTAAGGATGGACTGGCTCTCAAAGTATAATGCTAAGATCAAATGCAGAAGTAAGGAAATCTCAGTAGTCTTGAATGAACGACCTACAATTATCTTCCAAGGAGAGATGTCCCGACCTGATCCCTATCTATAAGCACCTCCTATATCTTTCTTTATGGAGTTAATTGGTGATGATGAAGAAGGAAAAGGGAGCATACAAATAGAAGATGTTCCGATTGTTCAGGAATACATGGATGTGTTTCCTGAGGAGTTACCTAGACCTCCCCCAGAAAGAGAGGTAGAGTTCTCCATTGAACTCATACCTGGATCTCAACAGATATCAAAGAATCCATATAAAATGGAAAATGTAGAGCTAGAAGAGTTAAAGAAACAACTCCAAGACTTGTTGGAGAAGGGGTTTATTCGACCGAGTGTGTCTCCATGGGGAGCACTAGTTCTCTTTGTGAAGAAGAAGGATGGATCAATGCAGCTATGCATTGATTATAGAGAACTGAATGGGATCATAGTCAAGAACAAATACCCTCTTCCAAGAATTGATGATTTATTTGACCAACTTCATGGGGCTCAATTCTTCTCCAAGATTGACCTTCGATCTGGTTATCATCAACTGAGGGTGAAGAATGAAGATATTCCAAAGACTGCCTTTCGATCAAGATATGGGCATTATGAGTTTACTGTTATGCCCTTCGGCTTGACTAATGCTCCTGCTATTTTCATGGATTTGATGAATAGAGTCTTTAAGGACTACCTTGATAACTTTGTGGTAGTTTTTATTGATGATATTTTGATATATTCAAAAATTTGTGAGGAGCATGAAGATCATATGAGGGTTATTTTGAAAACTCTGCAGAAGGAAAGGCTCTTTGGAAAGTTTAGCAAGTGTGAGTTTTGGTTACAACAAGTGGCTTTCTTGGGGCACATCATAACCAATGAAGGAATCTCGGTTGACCCTGAAAAGACAATGGTTGTGGAGGAGTGGCCTAAACCCACAACAGTAACTGAGATTCGTAGTTTCCTTGGTTTAGCAGGATATTATAGGAGGTTTATGAAAAACTTTTCACGGCTTTCTAATCTGCTAACCAAGTTGACTCGAAAAGGGGTTAAGTTCATCTGGAGACAGGAATGCGAGGAAAGTTTCCAAGAGATGAAGAAGAGATTGGTTACTGCACCTGTGTTAACACTGCCCTCTATCGGAGAAGGATTCTTTATTTTTAGCGATGCATCTCTGAAAGGGCTTGGGTGTGTCCTCATGCAAAATGACAAGGTAATTGCTTATGCATCTCGACAGTTGAAGATTCATGAGTAGAATTATCCTACGCATGATCTAGAGCTAGCGGAAGTTGTTTTTTCTCTAAAGATATGGAGGCACTATCTTTATGGGGAGAAATGTGATATATACACTGGCCACCAAAGTTTAAAGTATATTTTCACGCAGAAAGAATTGAACATGAGACAAAGGAAATGGTTGGAGCATATTAAAGACTATGATTGTTCAATTCATTATCACCCTGGAAGAGCAAACAAAGTCATGGATGCGTTAAGTAGGAAAGATCCTATTGTTCTGGAAACAATGAGGATCCTAGGATATCCCTTGATTAAAGATCTAGTAAAACTGGACATGGGAATTGTAAGGGAAGGGACATCATCAACCTTATCCCAAATGATTTCTCAACCTTCATTACTAGAGAAGATCAAGAAGGCTCAAAAAGAAGATCCTTTGCTGTAGGAGAAGTTTGAGGCTGTAAAGGATGGGAAGTTCCCTGATTTCAATATTGATCAAGAAGGTGTATTGAAATTTCATACAAGACTATGTGTTCCATCTATTCTGGAGATAAATAAAGAATTGATGGATGAAGCTCATAGCTCTACTTTCTCTATACATCCGGGAAGCACTAAAATGTATAGAGACCTTCATGATCATTATTGGTGGGATAACATGAAGAGGGAGATTGCTGATTACACTACAAGGTGCCTGGTGTGTCAGCAAGTAAAGGCAGAACGACAAATTTCTAAGGGGGTATTACAACCGCTACCCATACCAGTATGGAAGTGGGATAATATCACTATGGACTTTGTAACTGGTCTCCCGAAAACATCCAAAGGAAACAATGCGATATGGGTTATTGTGGACCGTCTCACCAAGACCGCCCATTTTATCTCTATTCAGGAAGATTTCTATCTGGATCAACTTTCCAAGATATACGTGAAGGAAGTGGTAAGGCTGCATGGGATACCACTATCCATCGTGTCTGATCGTGACCCAAGATTCACATCAAAATTCTGTAGAAGTCTTCAACATGCTCTGAATACTGAATTGAATTTATTACGGCCTATCATCCTCAAACTGATTGCCAATCTAAAAGGACTATTCAGACACTCGAAGACATGATGAGATTATACTCAATGGAATTTAAAGGTGGATGGGATCAACACCTCTCATTAGTTGAGTTCTCCTATAAAAACAGCTTCATTCGAGTATTCAGATGGCACCCTATGAAGCTCTATATGGAAAGCGATGTAGAACTCCTACCTGTTGGGATGAAACTGGTGAGAGAAAGCTTCTTGGGCCTGATCTTGTGCAAGAGATGACAGAACAAGTTCATGCCATCCAAAAACACATAAAGGCTGCTCAGAGTCGGCAGAAGAGCTATGCTGACAACCGCCGAAGGGACTTGGAGTTTGGTGTTGGCGACAAAGTATTCCTTCGAATTTCTCCATGTAAGAGAGTCATGCAGTTTGGGAAGAAAGGGAAGCTCAACCCTAGGTACATTGGACCCTATGAAATCCTTGATCGCATAGGAGCAGTGGCCTATCATCTAGCACTTCCACCGAACCTAGCTCAAGTTCACGATGTCTTCCATGTATCTCCCTTGAGGAAGTACATACCCGGCCCTTCTCATGTACTGAACCCAGAGGTGGTACCACTGGAACATGACCTCTCTTATGAGGAGCAGCCAGTGGAGATCTTAGATCGTAGAGACAAGGTTCTACGAAACAAGACCACCCACCTTGTGAAAGTGTTGTGGAGGAATCATAAATATGAAGAAGCAACTTGGGATCCTGAGGAAACAATGAAGCAAAAGTACCCTCACCTTTTCGACTAGGCCTCAAGTATAAAATTTTGGGGACAAAATTTCTTAAGGGGGGAAGAATGTAACGACCCAAACTTTTTAAATAGTATATTAACTTACTCTTAACAATTTAATAGAGATGTTAATGGTTAATGCAGAAAGAGGAGTCGATGGCTTCATCCAGTAGACTCGAACCTTATGAAGCCCACTTATCAGAGCTTGGGAAGGAGGTGGCATCTTTGGGCTTCGCTTTGGACTAAGCCCAAGCTGAACTCCAGCGTGTCAAGCTTGAATGGAAATGCCTGCGGGAGAAGTTCAAGTTAGTAGAGATTACTACTAGGTCAATGTTATCTGAGCCTCCCTCAGATTCTCTCACCATAGCACACCTTACACTTAGGTCATATGCTGGTGTTATAAGGGGCTATGTGACGAGACCGTAGCTTCTTTGTGTAATCCTTTGGGACGAATAAATTAAGATTTCTTCCTTTAGTGATGTTTGTGAAATTTCAAGTGTCTGGATAATTTTAGGATGTATTTTATTGATGAATTTTGGAAAAAAAATATTTTAAAATATTTATGTAAACCTTAAATAATTAATGATGTGTAATGATTTTCAAAAAATGGTCTTCTGCAAAAGTGTTCAGTAAGGAATTTGGAGTCTAATAAGATCAACTTAATTTTTGATGAATAGTAAATTATGAATAGTGATTTTACGCTTAGGATTAGTAATGTAACCAAATGCATTAGTAATCACACTTAAAGAAAGTTTTAATATAATTTAGACACCTTGATTAAGTAACGAGATTCAATAAAATGGGTAAATAACGGTTTCATAAATTATTAGTCAAGTATTAGTTTTTTCGGGTGAATAGTGTTTTTTAATTAAAATTTTAATTAAAAATAATTATAAAAATCTTTTTATAAAATGGACTTTATTTTTGAACTCAGAGCATCGATATTATGTTATGGTAATTTTTGGGGATTTTTCTGAAAAAAATGAATTTTTGATGAATAGTGTTTTTGTTTAAAAATTAAATTAAAAATATTTAGAAAATTATTTTTATAAAATGGAGTTCATAAATTTAATTAGAGCATCGATATTTGGTTAAGGTGAAATTTTGGGATTTTTCTGAGAAAGATGAATTTTTCAGTGAATAGTAAAAATGCAGTTTTAGGGTTTCAGTATGTTTAATGACATCATAACTGTGTCATGATGATGTCGTGAGATATTTTAAGGGTTGGCCGGACAAAGGTGATGAATTATTGTATTTGGGGCCCCATGTGGCCTAACTCCATGGTAAATTCCATGGGAGAGCACATGGTTTTGAGAAAAGCACTTGTGAGGTGTCCCTTGGCCATTAATGTCGTGTCCCCTCACTTTCCCTATAAATACCCACCCTTTCCTCCTTTATTTTTCACTCCCAACTCTCCCCCAACGAAGTTCTGGTCTCATTACCTCCCAAGGAGTCCTCCCAAGGTTCCCCCAAGCCCTCAAGTTCCAAACCTTTGAGTTTTAAGAGTTACGTTTTAAGGTAAGGGATCCGGCCTCTCTCTTTCTTTTCAAGTAATCTCTTTTATGTCATTTCTTTTATACTCCATGTTCTTATGTTGGAGGATGTTCTTCTATATTCATATTACTTCCCTTTTCATGTTCATATTATGAGAGACCCCATATTGCTCTCATCAATTCATTTTAAGAATGTTTAAGTGACGCCGTTAGGCTGCCGAATTTTTAAGGGGATTCTTTCACCCTTCTCATTCTTTTCAAAATTCTACTTTCATGTCAAGTCTTTCAAGTTTTTTTTTATTATTTTGGGGTATGATCTCTATATATATCATACTGAACTCTTATGTTCACATGATGAGAGACCATATTTTATCTTTTCAAATCATTTTGTTGAAGTTTAAGTGACGCCGTTAGGCTGCCGAATTTTCATAAGAGAAATCTAATTTTTGTCTTCCTTCCATGTTTTTCATTTCAAATGGTATGTCCTTAAAATTTCATCACCATGTTCATATATCCTTCTTATTTTGTCCCTATACTGTTTTATGGGTCATTTATGAATGTTTTACCCATGTCCCCTCTCCTTTCAATGTTTTCTAAAACCCTGAAACATACCCGTTATGCTGCAGAATTTTCGTCTCAAAATGCCTCTCTCTTTTCTCAAAATTATTTTAGGTTATAAAGTTTATACTCAAAGCTCTTATTTATACAAGGGTATTCACATATATATCAAAATTTTCTATTTTAAATTCTTGTATTTACATACATGAGACCCACTTTCCCTTTCTGTGGGTTTAAAGTGACATTAAGATCATGTCTTTAAAGCAGTTTTTAAAACGTTATGATTATGAAATGAAACCCATTTATTTTATGCTATATGGGTTATTTATGAAATGTTTGATGATGATATATGTGGTTCACATGATAATAAATTCAAATTTAAGGGTGCGCCCTGATAGCGCTCCAATGCATTGGGTAATGATGTAACCACTAGAGATTACAATTTTCACGATACCTTGGTGAATAACCTTGGTAATTTTCAAATGACACCTTAGGGATGGACCTTGGTGATATGTTCTTGATTGTCTATGTTAAATGATGTAGCCAAATATTCAAGTTATGAAAATTTTTATTTTTATTATGAAATGCCTCATGATTTCTTTCTCATGCCTTAAAGTTCTTTTCATGACCTTATTGAAGTATCTCAAGTTCACATGTAAAATGTTTCTATTGTTTCCCTTACTGGGCCTTCTGCTCACCCTTTCTTTTGATGTATGCCCCCAGGTTATGAGATGCAGTAACGAACCTAGGATGAACTTAAGGATAAGCCTTTCAAGTGTTTAAGAAGAATTTTTTATGTTGTTTTCATGTATTATGTTCCTGGTTTCCAAGACACTAAACCTTAAATATCCTCAGTTTTGTGTAATGTAATGAAAGTTTATGTTATAAAAAGGCGGGATGCTATAACATGAGTTTCAGATACATGTTATGAAACCTTTGAATGTAATTACCACACTAAAGATAAATCTTGAAATAGTATACACATCCTCAATCTTAGATACATGATATGAAAAGATTCAAATCATCAAATATCGAATGATATACGCATTAGATGCATGTAGTTTCTAAATATGTAGAGAAAGACATGAATCTGAATTACACAACATGAATCCCTATTACATGTCATGTAATATTTCACCTATATATACAGCAGCTGGGCATTGGATTTCAGAGGTTCCAGAGAAGGCAGATTTTTTTCTTTTATTCCACTCTCATTATCTTCCACTCCCTCTACCCTAAACATGAAATTTCCTAGTCTCTTTTCATTATTTTTTATTTAATACAAGAATCATGGTTTGTTTTCAATGATGTATTCATTCCTTTCTGTATCATCTCCTTCATTCATCATTTTCCAAGAACCGATCATTGGAAAACCTTTGTTGTAATCATTTCCATCCCTATTTCAAGTAAGTAGTTAATTAAATTGTGTTTGATTCAAGATCTACATTGATTAATCCTAGTTGCATGTTCATGAAATTTTCATTAGCTTAAATCATTGCTTGTTTTTCAACTATTTAAACTCAATCTTTTGTAGTATGATAAGCATGATTTCAATTCCTCGTGTATCTATATTCAATCCTACCATGAGTGGGTACACCACCTAGGGTAGGGATCAATATTAAGGGTATCTGAACTCAATAAATATTTAATTATGAACTTTATAACCTTAAGGGTTAGTAATCAAGATAAATAAAAATTTTCTATTCCATTCATTCAATATACCTGGCCACAGGTCATTCCAAGGAAGGACCCTACCCTAGTTGGAGTAGATTAGGTTTTGACCAATACCCTAAAATAATTTCTACCTTCAAAGATAAACTTAACTCATCTAGGTTTTCACTATATCCGGATCAAGGAATAGTTACCTCTTAGGTAGAATTTGTTTATTTATCCATAGTCAGCTAGAGACCTCCTCTTGCTTCATATCCTAGACCTTAGGATCCTACCAAGTTATAATTAATATCATATTTTCTACAAAACCCCAAAATTGATCGTGATCCCTTACTTAGTCCAAAATTCAAGCCTCAACTCTATAATAATAGTTTTCTCAAACTAAATATACTCATAAGGACGCCTACCCCAAAGTGTTCCAAGTCATAGGTTACAATTTCCATCCATTTCCCTATGGGATCGACCCCAGACTATTTATATACTATGTATCAATAGCAAGTAAATTTTGGGAAACAATTAATTCTAATCTAACCATAGCCCATGTTAATTAAATTATGCATGCAGACACATCAATTTTTAGTGTTTTTGTTGAAGATCAACTGTGCTATGCACAGGAAACCTTCTAGAAAAGACCTGGTACTACCTCTCCCTCACCCTATTTCTCTATTCTTTTCTTTCAAATACACCACTTCTCTTGCAGCATAGTGCATGAACCAGGGCCCTTCGACTCGTTCAAGGAGCCTTGAAGTACAAGAATAGTTATCCTTAGATCCTGAAATCGAACGGTATCTCTTTTCATGCTGGTGATCAAACATGGACTACCAAAACAATCAATTGGAACCCTACCCTACTTAACCCTCCAAACATGCAATAGATAATTCTAGTGGATACCCTAGTTCAATAAGAGAGAACCGTCATGTACTATGGATTTCTATAAATCCATGGTGCTACACCAAAAATTGTGCGTCCTCCTATTAAATTATATACCTTTGAGATAAAACATGGACTTATTCATATGATCCAAAACATGGGTCATTTTAGTGGACTTCAAAGTGAAGATCCACATGATCACATATCCAACTTCATAGAAGTATGTGATACATTTAACAAACAGGGAGTATCATCCGATGTAATCAGAATTTGTGTCTTCCCATTCTCTCTGCGAGACCGAGCCAAGGATTGTCTCAAGATTCAAACTCCTAAGTCCATAATGACTTGGGATGATCTATCCAAGAAGTTTCTAGAAAAATAATTTCCACCAATCTGGACTTGGAATCTATGGAACAACATTCAAAAATATCTTAGATTGATGGAGAATATGTATGGGAATCTTGGGACATATTCAAGGAGCTGATGAGGAAGTGACCACATCATGGACTTGACATGTGGATCTAGATCCATACATTCTACCAAGGTCTCCAACCAGCCGCACACACAGTCGTTGATGCTTTACCTAATGGTGGACTGATTTTCAAGACACCTGAAGCCGGAAGATCAATTTTGGATGAATTTTATCACAACACCAGCCTGTGGCAGAGTGATCAGGGACCAACTTATCATGGAATCCATAAATTATATGAAAATACCAAACTAGCTACACAAGTCGAAGCACTCACAAAGAATCTAGATACATTCAAGATGCCTGTTACACCACCCCTTCCAACTCCTATAATGGAGATACAATAATTCGAAATGTGTGTTGGAAAACACTTATACCAATACTGCAAGTCAAGAGTTTAATAACAAACTAAAGATTGTAAATACATAAATTACAATCAGTAGAACCCACCATTCCAACAACAGCAACGATACTATCAGCAGACATTGGCTCAGTAGCCACCTTAAAACAACTAGGTCTATTTTTAACAAAGAAGTGGTCAAGAACCATTTTGAAACCAAGTACCACCAGGTTACCCACCCATGAACCATGTTCCAATACCAAAACAATAATCACAATGCAAATTTTTCCCTCAGAGAGCACAATAGTAGTTTCAACCAGCTCAACCAATACCTCATCAAAAAACTACCCCCCACCAAAATAACTTAGAGAGGCTCCTAGATACTTTTGTTCAAAAAGAATATCAGTGAATGACTACTCAAGAAATAAAGATTCAAAACCAATGATATTCCCTACATAATCTCAAAGTTCAGATGGGCCAGATCTCAAAGACTCTATTGGACAGATTACCAGGCACTCTATATAGTAATAAAGAGACATGCACAAGGGAAGAATCTAAGGATATAGTGCTGAGAAGAGGAAAATTTTTTTATTTTCAAAAACACTATGGAAGGGATGAAATAAAAAATGAGGAACCTAAGTAGAAACTACCATTAGAAGAAGAAATTTTGATGGGACTTCCCAAGTAGTACCCTAAGAGGTATCAGCATCCATAAACACCCAAACATATGAGAAACTAAAAGAACCATTATATGGTTCTACACCGCCATAAAATACACCTCTCCCTTTTCTAGAGAGATAAATATAAGGTAGACAGGAGACACAGTACAAAAATTTCTTGGAAATGTTCAAGAAATTGCACATAAATGTACACTTTACAGAGGTTATTTCTTAGATGTCAGATTATGCCAAATTTATAAAGGATATTCTTTCCAATAAAATAAAAATGGAATATATCTGTGTCATCTCATTGAATGAAAAAATTTATACTATTGTTCAACATAAAATCCCACCAAAAATGAGATACCCCAAAAAAAATTCAATTCCATGTGCTATTGAAGAGTGTAAATTTGGAAGATCTTTGTGCGATCTTGGAGAAAGTATCAACCTCATAACAATGAGTGTATTTTATAAGTTGGGACTTTAAGATATCAAGCCAGCTCGAGTAGCACTACAACTTTTAGATTGGTCAGTAAAGTACCCTAGAGGAATTATTGAGGATGTGTTGTTCAAAGTCAACAAATTCATCTTTCCAGCTGACTTCCTAGTTTTAGACATGGAAGAAGAATTTTATTTCCCCATTATTCTCAGAAGACCATTCCTAGCCATAGGAAAGGCTCTAATAGATATAAATCAAGGGAATCTAATCTTTAAAATCAGAGAATAACAGGTATTCTTTAACCTCATAAAGGTTGGTACACAATCAGATGATGTCATTGATTGCAACAATGTCTCTCTTACCCAAGAAGGAAATGAATACATGGCCATAGAAGAATATGGTTATGATTCACTACCTAATTCATAATAATTATATGATTTTGAGGAAGTTAGATTCAATGAACCTCTCACAAGGGATACTTTCCCACCCTTTACTCCCTCGATTATTCAACCACTGATACTAGAGTTGAAGCCTCTACCCAATACCCTTAAGTATTCATAACTAGGAGCTTCAACCGCTCTACCAGTAATCATTAACTCTAAAATATCTTAGTTTCAAGAGGAAAAATTGGTTGAAGTCTTGAAAATATAAAAGCAGTCAATTGCCTGGGGAGTAGATGAAATTAAAGGAATCTATCCAAAGGTATGCACCCACAAAATTCTTCTTGAGGAAGATGCAAAACCCAAATGCAAACCTCAAAGGCGGATCACACCACCAATGAAAAAAGTTGTCAAAAAGGAATTACTGAAAATTCTAGATGATGGAATAATATTTTCAACCTTTTATAGTGAGTGGGTGATCCCTATAAGAGTAATTCCAAAGAATGGTGGACTCACAGTGGAAAAACTGATGAAAATGAATTAATCTCAACATGTACCATCACTGGATGAAGAGTTTGCATGGATTATAGAAGATTAAATGTAGAAACATGGAAAGATCATTTTAATTTTCACTTTATGGATCAAATTTTTTAAAGACTTGTAGGACATGAATTCTATTATTTCCTGGATGGATATTCAGGATACAATCAGATTGTAGTCGACCCAACTGATTACTCCAAAATCACATTCACATGTCCATTTGGAACTTTCGCTTATGGGTGCATTTCATTTGGTATGTGTAATTCACTAGAAACATTTCAAATATTCATGACACATATTTTCCATGATATGGTGGAGGAAATATTAGAAATCTTCATGTATGAATTCTCAATTTATGGAATATCTTTTGATATCTTATTAATAAATCTTGAGTTAGTCTTATGACATTGTGAAGAGAAATTACTAGTTTTGAATTGAAAAAAAATGTCATTTTATGGTTCAAGGAGGCATACTAATCAGATATAAAATTTATAAATAGGGCATAGAAGTCTATCTAGCTAAGATAAAGGTCATAAAATATTTACCTAAACCTTCAACAGTTAATGGTATAAGAATTTTTTTGGGTCATGTTGGATTCTACAGGCGATTTGTGAAAGATTTTTCAAAAGTTTCTTACCCTATAACACACCTTTTTACAAAGGAAGTTCAATTTTAATTCACTGAATAATGTCAATAGGCATTCAATACTTTGAATAAAATCCTGATAGAAGCCCATGTAATCATTTCATCTTATTGGGAAAAATAATTTAAACTAATGTGTGATGCCAACAACTTTGTTGTTTGTGTTGTTTTAGGATAATGAGTTGGTCATGTTGTTTTTTCTATCTACTATTATATTCACACACTAAATGAATCTCAATTCAACTACACAACTACAGAAAAAGAACTCTTTGCTTTTGTAAATGACTTTGAAAATTTTCTTTCCTATTTAGTCTTGTCCAAGGTGATGGTATACACTGATCATGATGCCCTCATGTATTTAATAAACAAAAAGGATTCCAAGACAAGGATGATAAGTTGGATCCTCCTACTCCAAAAATTTTATATTTTCATAAAATATACTAAAGGCATACAAAATTTTATTGTTTTTCATCTATCCTGACTTCCTCTACCACTCATCAAGGATGATGACAATACTGACATCGAAGTTGATTTTCCTGATGGAACCATTTTTAGTATTAAGGTACAACCATGGTTTTCTAATATTTCTAATTATATCACCATGGGATTCCTACCACAAGACCTCTCCTATCAACAAAGGATAATATTTTTAGCTGAAGAAAAACATTACTACTAGGATGAACCACTCTTGTTCAAGCAATGTGTTGATGGCTTGTTGCAACATTGGATTCCTAAAAATGAAATCCAAAATGTGATTGAAATGTGTCATACATCACCAACTAGAGGACATCATGGACCCGAGAATACTATAGAAAATATTATACATAATGTAATTTTTTATTCCACGCTACACCAAGACATAAGGAAATTATGTCAAAGCTATGATAGGTGCCAGTGAACTAGGACCATTAGGAAAAGAAATGAAATGCCTCAAAACCCAATCATGGAAGTTGAGATCTTAGATGAATGGTTCATAGACTTCATGGGACTATTTACCAAATCACATGGAAATTAAAACATTCTTGTTTTCATTAACTACGTCTCAAAATGGGTAGAAGATGAATCCACATCACATGACACAACAAAAGTGGTCATGAATTTCCAAAAAAAATAATGTGTTCTATAGATTTAGATTTCCTATATTACTCATTAGTGATCGAGGAACACATTTTAACAACCAGGATATTAAAGTATTACTAGAAAAATATAGAATATTCTATAACGTAGGAACTCCCTACCACCCATAAACAAGTGGGCAAGTGGAATTGTCAAATCAGGAGATCAAAAATATCTTAGAGAAGATGGTGAACGCAAGTCAAAGTGACTTGAGTTTTAAACTATATGATTCACTATGGTAATACCAAAAAATGTACAAAACACCCATTGGTACCACACCATTCATATTGGTTTATGGGAAATTGTGTCATCTTCTAACTGAACTAGAGCATCACTCATACTGGGAAATTAAGAGGTTAAATTTGGATTCTCCAAAAGCTAGAGAAGCTCAAATGTTGTAACTGGACGAATTGGAAGAAATCATGAAATTAACTTATAAAAATTCCAAGATCTAAAAAGAGAAAACTAAGAAATTTAATGATCAACACTTTGAAAGACACATATTTTTTCTATGAAATAAGGTCCTCTTATTCAATTCTATATTGAAATTTTTTCCTGGGAAGATGAAATCTAAATAGTCCATACCTTTAGAAGTCATTAAAGTTTTCCCCTATGGGAACATAAAAATTCAAAGGAAGGTGGACCAACTTTCTAATTGAATGTTTAAAGGTTGAAAATCTATCAAGAACCCTTCTGTAAAGGTTGTTTTATCAGCATGAAGTTCATCTGAGTCTTAAATAAGTCAAGCTATCGATGTTAAAGGAAGATTTGTCTGGTAGGAAACCCAAGATAGGTCATATTAGAATAGAGTAGATTAGAATATCCTTAGAAAAACATAGTATAGGCCAGGAACTAAATGCCAGGGTTTGTACCAAAGATGAACCAAAAATTTCATTTACACGTCGTGTAACCCAGTTACATGATGTGTAAATTTTCTGTCAAAAATCCAATAAAACCCATCATTACACAACATGAAATATTGTTACAAATTGTGTAAAACCTGGATAAAATTTTTAAAAAAATAGGTCGTGAACCCTAGTTTCATGATCTGACACCCCACCTTCCCCTCCCGAGCCTCTGCCTTCCTCTCGACACCTCCATCCCATTCTCCCTCATGAAAACCACCTCCCTTCCCCTCTCTACCTCCTTCACAACCAGAACCACCTTCTTCCTATCAAATACAACCCACCTCCCTCCCCTTATCCCTCCTACAAACCACCTTCCTCCTCTCTTAGCCACACAACCCCCCCCCCCCATCCCATGACTTTCACCACACCCTCATTCCCATCCCTCTATTTCGGCCTCAACCGAACCCCCTACCCCTCCCCCATCATCGGGTTACGCATCCACATCCCTCCATCTTCCCTACATGATGGAAAGGGAAAAAATTCACCCTACACCTTCAAATTAATCATCATATCATGACAGTTATCCTCTATCGAAACACCCACATGGCACCGCACCTTCCACATCCTCAACACCTTGGGACACATCTCCTCCACCTTCTACAGCAGCTCATGTTGCAGCAACTGCTCAAGACGAATCCATGAATAGATCTGATGACTCATCCGAGGATGAAAAACACCATTTACATCCCATTATGTTCTTCTCTGATCCAAAGCATTATGTCAACCTCAACCAAATATAGGAAAAGCCCATAAGGATAAACAAAACCTTGAACATGGCCATTCTCACCGACCTAAACATCAGCGATGAGATCCTAAAGATCCTTGATCGAATATATATCTCTTTTATTATAGAGGTATATGAGGAAACATATTGAGATATATTCCTGAAGTTCCTTTCCACTTTTTAGGTAGTAGTGTATATCTTGTGTTTCTGTCTGGGTGGCCAACCGCATGAGCTATCATTTTCCAAATTCGGCATCAGTCTGGGCATTTTCCTAGAGGATTTTTCTATGTTTGAGATATTTCTAACACTGCATATTGAGCTTCCCCAGTTTATTTAAAGGTACCTAAGGTAGATGATTTCACAAGATTCTCATATAGTTCATGACCCCTGGATAACCAAATTCACTCAGTTGTGCAGCCCAGCTCTTCAGATACTCTATAGAGCCCTAACCCACACCCGGTTTTCCTGAGTAGAGTCCCATGGGAGTGTGATCCAAGTTGAAGTCCTCATTTTAGCAGTAGATATGAGAGGCTAATCCATCAACATGGATTCCAAGTTCACCTACTATTATTAGGCTCATGCATAGAGGAACAGAGGCACACTGATGGGCGGGTTATTCATCACCCACCTCGCTGGCCATCTCGGATTCTTTGATGCATCTCTTCCCCTCAAATATCTTGGACCTATGGAGGATATTTATTTTTTGATTCTTTAAAATATTCATCTCTTGGTGAGGGATGATGAAATTTACTACTAGGCACCAAGCGTACATGAGGCAGTACCTGCAGCGGACCTACCACCCGATCCACCCACCACTTCCCCACCAACACCTCCCACCCATATCCCTACCTCTACCACCACTGCACCCACTACTGATCTACCCACCCATCCCACCCCTCCATATATTTAGTCCATGCAGTTATGCATCCTAGAGAACCTGCGACATATCTTTAAACATCTACACATCATGTTCTCCTAGATTTCCTATTTCACCACCCCTCCACCACCATCTTCTCCCAAAAACTCTCATCCACCACCAACACCTGCAGGACCATCCTCTTCTACCACACCAACACCACTCACATCCCACCCTGACCTACCCTTAGAGATCATTGACCCAACTACCCAGTCGGAGTACCACGCAGAGTAGGCCCAGTGGAACAAGTGACCGATCACTGCCACATCTACCAAGGTGCATTATGTTGATCCATATACTAGACTCATGAACCCACTTAGGATGGGCACATCTCCACCACCTACCCAAGCCCATCTTCCTAGCACCACAACCCCATACTCTATAGCCGATCCACCAGAACCTACGGCCATCATTATCACTGATCCATCTATACAACTACCATATCAACTTGATCGCGAGTGGACTATGGAGGAGATTTTTTATTCTGTCAACTTATCATATTTGGCTAGTTTTCTCATTTTTTTTTATTTATACTTTTTTATTATAGATGGTTGTTTTCCTTGTTTTAGCCTATTTATTCCAAAAAAATTGTACTAATACACTTATTTATATATGGGAACTGATTTTTGTGTCACTTTTTCTTGGATTAATTTTCATATATTTGAATTGTATAATAGCCATGTCTAGATCTTCTGTTTCATCTATGGTTGTCAATAAACCTATACCGCTATATGTTCTAGTTCAACAAGTGACTCAGTGCATGGTTGATATCGAACATCAACTTCAGGAACTATCACTAGAGATCCATTCATAGAATCTGCCACCACGAGCTATAATACCCTTCCTTTCACATCAGATTCATGCTTGTAATGCTCCTGAAGTCATTAATCCTATCAAATGACCCCACGAGTATGAAGAAACTGCCATGAGTATCTATAGATTCCAAAGGAGACACTAATCTAATGGTCTACACTGCCTGATATTTTGATCCACCCATATGGCTAATGATGTTTTTGTTAGCAATTTATGGGAGGCAACCTGTAGTTCATCATTATTCATGTCTGAGTCCTTATGCTAATTTTAGTTCTTGAGTATTTTTCTTTTTTCAATGGGTTCCTTTAGATATATTGTATAAACCTTTATACACTTAAATAAAAAAAATTTACATTGATCATCATACTATGTACCTACCTATAATTCTACTTACAAACATTTCAAACCGATAGACTAGTGTTTTATCTTGTGTATTATTTTTTTTTCTAACCCATTTTGCTGGTATCCCCAAGTACAACTCAAGACACCCAAATTCCCTCATGGAATGCCACTTATTATAGGGATATCTTGATTCCCTTCATATTTAAGTTTTAAATTTCTATTTAATTTTTCAGATATTTATTTGAAATAACACTCCCATAATAATTCCATGGACAGTGCAGACATTGTCTCCTTTTAAGTGTGGGAGAGTTCTTTGTACATTTCACTTTCGATACACTTGAATTTTTTCCTACTCCCATCTATCTAGGATACATTTTTCAAATTATAAGCATTATTTAAACCTAAAAATCATTATACCCATTTAAACAAAAGAAAAAGTTAAGTTGGATATTTTTGGAATCCATGTTTTGTATCTATTTAGATTTTTAGAATGATTGATGAGCTTAATGATTTAATTCAAATTCAACATTTTTGAGATTATGGTCAATTGACTTATTAATTAGCAGCATACCCTTAGTGATTGCCCATTTCTATTTGTATTATCATTATTGAGAGGATTCCAATCCTATAATTTCATATTCTTTCATGATCATATTTCTTGAGTGATGCCTAGAATATGTAAACCTATTAGAACTTGCATTGAGATGTTATTGAGGTTATGACTGAAAAAATACAATTTTAAAATGATTGAGTCAATCTTTGTTGAGATACTTTTTTCTAAGACCCACATTGAATCATTCCCTCATTAAGCATGTATTTTCCATGAATGACTTTATAATATTCTGGTATTCCAAGACAATTATCCCTTCATACCTTTCTCTTTGTATAATGAATGAATTTACTTTGAACAAGTACAGGGGAGGATTTTAGAAATCATGAGATGATTCTAATATGGAGAAGTATTATGTTTCTCATCATAATATTTGGTTGTTATCCATTTATACTTTGTATCATTTCACATTTATGTTGTTACTTTTAAAAATAAAAAATAAAAAGAATAATTGATATGGTTTTTGTAGTAGGAAGGTCAAAAATAACCACTTATAGACCAATGAATCCCCTGAAGGATCATATGTGGTTAGGGTATGGATGTGAGATTTTTCCTAGACATGAATTTAAAAAAATAAAAAATAAAAAATAAAAAGGAAGGAACGTGATACCCTTCTTGCACTTACTTGACATAAACATACATCCAACTTGAGTTTTTGGGAGCATGGATTTTATTAATATATGGAGGATCCATTTTATTACACTTTTTATGACATTCATGCATTATACTTGAGATAATACCCTTTTTTAGCTTGTTTTTAACTATTTACCTACCTACCCACAGCCTCAGAGTCATTAGACCCTAAATGTTGAATCCCACGTGATTGATTTTGTATTTTTCTTTACAAAGTGGAGATGATAGAACCAATTCAATATTATGGTTAGGATCATGTACTTAGGGTAAGAGCATAACTCTAGTTTCATTTTACCCTGATTAATTAGAGAAAATTTATTGTGATGTAAAATTGAAAATGGGTATAGAATTCAAGGAACAGTTAAGATATTGTAATTAAAAGATTAAGAATTTATTCAAAGAACTAAGCTATGAGGCTTGAATAATTTTCTATGCATGAATGATTCTAGAGGAAGACTTTTTATTCTTACACTTAGTTTTATTTTCCTAGATATAATGAATTTTTCCTATTTTAAAATTTTATTACCTTTTTTTAATCCCTGTGGAGATCGTTTTGCTTGAGGAGAAGCAATTGTTCAAGTGTGGGGGAATTTGATAAGATGATATCTAATATACTTTTTTCTTTCATTTAGTTATGTTTTTTTAAATATTTATTCAATAATGCACTTGTTATGTGTTAATTTTTTCTGAAAATAGGCTTCTAAAGTTTCAAATAAGAAAATATAGAAAAGGAACAAATTTTCCTATTACACATCTTGAAACCTCATTACATGACATGCAGTAAAGTATCACAGAATGTTGCAAGTCGTGAAGAAAGTAATAATGTATGTCATGAAAACTACAAACAGAGAAGACATTACATGAAGTGAGTTTTAGATAAACATCATGAAACATTTTAATGCAATTCATACTCTAAAGATAAATCTTGGAGGAGAATACACATCGTGATTCTTAGATACATGACGTGAAAGGAGTCAAATCTTCACATCTCAAATGAGATACGTGTGAGATACACATAGATTCCAAATTTGTGGGGAAAACCATGGATCATCATTACATGACGTGAATCCCTATTACACGTCGTGTAATATTTCTCCTATATATATAGCAGTTGGGCATCAAATTTCAGAGGTTCTATAGTAGACATCTTTTGTTATTTCATTCCTATGTCGTTCTCTTACACTCCCTCTACCCTAAACTCAAAATTTATTAGTATCTTTTCTTTATTTTGATTTAATACAAGCATCATAAGTTGTTTTCGATGACGTATTCATTCCTTCTTGCATCATCGCCTTCATTCATCATTGTCTGAGCACTGATCATCATTAAGCCTTTTTTCACTCATTTCCATCCCTATTTCAAGTAAGTAGTTAATTTAATTATGTTTGATTTGAGACCTAAATTTCTTAATCCTAGTTACATGTTCATTAAATTTTGGTTATCTTAAATCATTTCATGTTTTTAAAATGTTTAAACTCGATATTTCTTAGCATGATAAGCATGATTTCAATTCCTTGTGTATTTTCATTCAATCCTACCATGAGTGGATAAACCACCTAGGGTAGGGATCGAGATTAAATGTATCTGAACTCTATACATATTTAATTCTCAAATTGGTAACCTTAAGGGTTAGTAATCAGGATAAATAAAAACTTTCTATTCCATTCATTTTACATACCTGAACATGGAACATTTGAAGGAAGGATCCTATCCTATTTTGAGTATATTAGGTTATGACCAATATCCTAAAATACTTGTTGCCTTTAAAGATAAGCTTAATTCATATAGGTTGTCACTATATCTAGATAATGGAATAGTTAACTATTAGGTAGAACTAGTTTATTTGACCATAGTCAACTAGTGACCTCCTCTTCACAACCTAAACCTTTGGATCCTACCAAGTTAGAATTAAGATCATATTTTCTATAGAACCCCAAAATTGATATCAATCCCTTAATTATTCCTGAATTCAAACCTCGACTCCATAGAAATAGTTTTCCTAAAATAAATCTACTCATAAGGACTCCTACCTCAAAGGGTTCTAAGCTATAGGTTACCATTTCCATCCATGTCCCCATGGGATCGACCCTAGAATATCACTATACTATGTCTCAGTAGCAAGTGAATTTTGGGAAACAATTAATTCTAATCTGATCGTAACCCACGTGAATTAAATGATGTGTGTGGGCATGTTATTCCTCTTATTAGGAGGAGGTTTTTTAGGTTAAAACACCCCTAGACCATTGGGATGAGGTTGTTACTTCTCCATTTCCACAACTCTTTAAGCTTGATTCGTTAACCTTGAAGGTTATGTTAAAAAATCCCCCAACCCTACAAGATAGTGTTTCTACTAGATTATCATGGCTACTACTATCACAAGTTCCTTATTGATTTTACAAATCTAAGTTAGAACATGGGATAGGTGTATCATATATTTTTCACCTAAACCATCCACTTCTGAAGATAGTTTCACTATCTGCAACATTTGTTCTATCTGATGATTGACTTCCCTTAAGCGAGAGGCCTACTCAATATTTTTAAATGCCTGATGAAACAGTATTTCAATGGATTTATCTATTCTATCTTGATTTCTATGAGAGTTTATTGGGGCTTGTTTTTTTTTAGAATTTCATATATTACAAACAGAGTCTATTTGTTGAAGTCTTCCTAAAACTATGACATTACACGATATCACTTTCAGTGGAATTTGCTGATTGGGGACCACAGTGAAATAAAATGCTTCATGTTTTCTCCATCCCCTAATATGAACAATGGATAGGGAATATGTGATAAGATAATGCAATTCTTTTAATGTGTTGAGATATGCTCACTGAAGGGATCCTTTTTGTTTTCCCAATTTTGGATTTCATGCTGCCAGGAGAGTCGCCAAGTCAATTTGGAATTGTATCCATTTTGTTACCATTATGTGACTTTGATACTCATCATAGGGTAATACCTTTACTCTTAAGTGATGAAGGTTTTTCAATATATTTAGGCAGATACCATGCACACAATATTCCAATAACACCTATGGAATGCTATATTGGGGAGTGTCTAAAGACCAGAACATGACTGATATGTCATTTTTAGCCAACTATCTCATCATGTTCAACATATCTTTTTCTTATTTTTCTAGTGATCCCTCAACCTGTTCTGACCAAGTGGACGCTTACCTAAAAATTTATTATAAATGGAAATATTGGTAGGTACTTCCTCTATTATATTAGAAGACAGGTGATCCAAGGGTGGTTCAAATAGTGACTGTATCCTTAGTCTATATTTTATCTGATAAAGGAATTAAATTTTTAGTGATAAGGCATCACACATGACTAGACTCATTTTCCCAAGTTTCTCATGGTAAGAGGGATTTTTGATCATTAAATCTCCAAGGGGTGGACCTTCCTAAAAAAGTGAAACAGTACTACAGATATAACTTTCGTAGAAAATTTTATTATGGGGAGAACCACCATTATGGATTAATGTATGATTGTAAGGAGAATTCCTATAGCATTTTCCCTAGGGAGTACCTTCAGGGAGGATGATAGGAAGGTAAAGACCTTCTTACTATTTGATCTTATAGTTATGTGGAGGTTTTTCATGACTCTCATTAGGATATGGTCTCTCGATATCGATCAAATTATGTAAATGAAGTAATCCTTCATGGTGAAGTGTCTGGGGAGGAACTTCGTAATTACTATTATTATTCCCATAATTTGGTAATGGGAGAGTAGGATCTTGAGATTCCATAGATAATAATCTGAGGGCTTCAAGACCTCCATCATTGAGTAGAGCGAGATCATAGACTAGCTCTTCATTTTCCAGTCATCTCTATAGAGGCCTCTTTTTGGACACCTTCTTATAATAAACTGGGGCCACTTGCTGGGGAAAGTGGTTTTCAGGTACGAAATCTTGTTTGACTAACTCCTATGTCGATGTCGTAATTTGTCGATAGAATTCTAGAATTTTGGAAGATTTTTATGGCTGCCTTAGAGTGGAAATTTTAATAGGATGATTACCTTCAGTTGGAAAGGGGTATAGACCCAATCCAGCTATCCATATATCATGGGGGGTTTGTCCCACGACACTCTTGGATGGGAGCATAGGTGTGTGTTTTCTCCGTAGTGACATGTTTATGAGTCTTCCCATTTGTAGTTATAGAGTTTTTTATCTACCCATATACTACTATTTTCATCATTATGATATCCCAACAGGTCTGTAGAATGTGTTCAGGAATTGATGTCTTCCCTTTCACCTTTGTTAGGATGTTCTTGGTGACTTCAATTACTATAATGGGGATCTATACCCATTTATTGGTTGGAGATGGGGTATGTTCCTATTCCCATTATCCATTTCTTATCATTGGGTACTAATGGTACTCAGGTGTGAGGAAGAGATTTGGGTCTAAACCTTATTTGTCACCGGGGAATTCTAGCAATGTTCTATAGATGCTACCAGATGATGCTGCTGGAACACTTGATAAATGTGGGCTGGTTTGTGTGCCCGATCATGGTTTTCCACTTAATTTGGATAAAAATATTCTTTGGAAACTTCCAGAAGAGTTTTTTGGAAGGTTTGGTTGATGGGGGAAGGTTTTTGTTCCTTATCATAGTTTTTTTCCATATTTTGTTCTCAGGCTTCCTGGGGTGTTTCCAGATGAGTCTTCTAGAAATCTTGTTTGGTGTGGGTAGGTGTTTGTTCCTTCTCATTTTTTCTAACAAATTTGATTGGTGGGATTCTCCAGAGGGGATAGAGGTGTATCATTATTCCCCATTAACCAAATGATACCTCCGATAGTCCATATTACATTCCTGGTTTTGGATGACCTGGGATGGAATCCCGAGGATGGAACCCTCATCATATTGAGGGTTCATTCTCATGTGGCATTGATGGCGATGATTACTACTAGGATCCCTTAGTAAATACCCCTTAGTTTTTTGTATGATGTCATTTGTGACCTCTTTTTATACCTCCCTAAGATAAGGTGAGATTATTTTTTGTGTTTTGAGGATAATCACCTAAAACGGTTAGAGATGAAAATTGTTTCTTTCAGCTTCTGGACCACAGGTCATCACTAAGTGGATGAATGGAAGGGTCTCACAAGATGGAGGCCCTGTCAGTTAGCCTATGGTTTTGGGATGGTACCATTTTGGTGGTACTCCTAGACCAATGAATTTGATACCCAACGTTGAAGATTCCAGGTTGGTGATAGTGCTTTTTGCTTAGATGAGGACCCAAGATGAATAGTGGACATGACATACATCTCTGAGATCTATTATGATGTCATTTGGATTGAAGGGAGATCTTTTTGTAAGTTCTTGAAATATAGGTGACAAACATAAACAAAAAACTCATCAAATTAGTATCTCAATAAACAAACACGTGTATAATTGATTTTCTTATGTATACCTTTTTCATTTTGAGAGTGAAAGGGGTCTAAAAAGTCTTGGTTAAGGGTTCAACATATTTTTTTCTAATGAAAAATTTCCATCATCATGGAATTGGTGTGATTGATTGTAGGAGGTTTGAATATTTCAGAATCATTCACATCAGGTTGATCATTTTTAAATGACTTCCAACAAGTTTGTTCGTGGAGCCATAAATACCCAATGGTTCCCCTATTCAAACATTCTTTCCAAAGTAAAGAAGTTGTTGGATAATGGTCCAACAACACTTATTGAATCAAATTGGTTGAGTGGATGGGAGGTCAGGATCATCACACCCTTTTGGGTGGAATTATTTCCTACTCCAAGACTCTCTTATAGATTTAAGATATGTTCATGGATCCTTTATTAATTCTCTCAAGTATTATGTAGGTCCCTCTAGAATTAAAAATTAATTATTATCATGTACTAAATTTAGAATCATCTATATGTATATGAGGTTCTTCATAAGTGGAGATATATGTATGTATCTAAGGTTCTTCATCAATATTATTGGGACCAAGTTGAATGGAGAAGCTTTTATAAGTAAGGAAAGTTTTTTTTATGAGTGTTGTATTTTGTTTTCAAAAAGGATAAATCAATTCACTTTGTAAAAGATCTTGGAAAATATTATGATTATTTTCTAATTTGTAATTATAAAATATCATAAGTTGAATAGAGAACTTGTGATGTAAGCTTTATGAAGTAAATGGGGAGAAAAGGTGGTGTTAATCTTATTCATTTTTTATTGGAAAGAAAGATTTTTCTGGATGACAGGGAAGTTACAATACTTTATTTGGAAAATATAATAATGCTAAATATGTTTGATAAAATACTAAATACCATGATAGATAAGGTTCATGATGAAATCAACTGATTGTCAAATAATATAGATGATGTTGAGCCAACGAGCCCGTACCCGAGTGGTAAGGTCTCCTGCTTGGCATCCAAGAGACCCAAGTTCAAAACCAGGTGGAGGTGAATTTCTAGGGTACTATAGTAGTATTGTAGTAGTACTATAGCAGTTATTGTAGTAGTGTTGTATCAGCAATTGTTCGGTATTGTAGCAGCTGGAACTATTCGCCTGATTTGGGCCTTTAGGCCACCGGTTTGGGCCTACGGGTCTCAAGGGCCTTAGGGTCATCAAAGGCCTTCGGGCCTCAGGGTCTTTGGGCCATGTAGACCATAGAGTAGCCCAGTTCACACAGAATAGGACCTGAAGAGGATTAAGAGAAACAAGAGTAGAATCCACCAGAAGCAGAGCTAACCAGATTGGAAGAATGAGAGGGTATGGCATCCGCCATCAGGACCAGGCACCGTGCACCTTTGTATGGGGCACTGCTATCCAATCAGCAATGCAAGGTGGGGAGCTAGGTGATTAATGATGCAGAAGCTGGGGAGGGTCAGTTCAAGTGGGCCGGGCCTATGGGTCATGTATTGGGCATGGTATGCCTCTAGGCCTTTGGTCATGTATTGCGGGTCAGTCTGGCCTTGTGCCTTGGGCCTATAGGTCATGTATGAGTTCCCCTTCAACCCTTAAAAATGGGATTATCCATAATAATAATAAAAAGTCCTTCTGGCCATTTAGGCTGGTAGATGATGTTGAAGTAGCATGTGTGTCCTTACTGAAGCAGATATTTTAAGTGGTTTCATTTTCCAATGTTTGCCAAATTTTTGGGCCTCAAAATTAGGAGTTTTTTTTTGTAAAAGGAATGTTTTTAAAAAAGTATCTCACAGTTCATGGACTTCAAAGGATAGTTCGTAGACCGTATAGGAGGTATGCAGAGTGGTGAAGTAAAATCATCAAAGGAAGGATTCTGTATAGCAGTGTTATGCGGACCATAAAGAACGGTACACGGACCACATTAGGAAAATGGTTTTCGGGAGGTTCACAGTTTGCGGGAGGCTTTTGGTATTCGGAAGTCCAGTCAGTTTTGGAAGTGACATCATTTTCGGTTGAGAGGCGGTGATCCGTTGGTGGATGGAATCAGCCGCCGTGAAGGAAGAAAGTTGGTACATGGACCGCGTAGGAAAACAATTCACAAGAAGATCATAGTTTGCGGTGAAGAATATACCACATTGAAAATATGGGTAAATTGGATTCGTGGGATTTTCATATTTATTTTCCTATATAAAGGAACATAATCCCATCATTAATTAAGATTGATTTTCATTAGAAAACTTTTTCACTCTAAGGAAGAAATTAGGGAAGTCTAAAGAGTTAGCGAAGGAGGATTCTATGAAGAAAAAAGTTCACAAGGAAGAGTTTCTGTAGAGGAGGAAGTAGGTCATCGGGGATCATATCTATGAAGGAGATTGTCCTTAGAGAGAGTTTACAGAAGTGGTTTGTGGGGTTTGATATCCTGAAAAGGAAAAGGGTCTGCCAGGTATTAGCGGTCCGTGAAGCAAAGGTTGTCTGCAGAGCAAGGGCAGTATGTGGAGCATCAGAAGTATGTGGAGCATCAGTAGTATATAGGGAATCATCCATTTGTAGAGCAGTGATAGTTCATAGTAGAAGAGGTGGTCCAAAAATAACTTGCACCACATGGTGTAATTTAGTTCACAAAAGATACATATAGTTCATGGAGGAAGCAGTATAGTTTGTAGAGGACTCAAGGGAGTTCCTACCAGCTTCTTGGTAGGAAGGAGAAGAATTGGTTTGAAAGATAAAATTTTTGAAAGATGATCAAGAAGCACCAAAAAATTGCATTGCATCATTTGTACTAGAAGAAGTACATGCACTATTTGATTGTTTTCAAAGTGCTACACAATTGTGAAGTCATATCCTACTCATTTTATTCCATGCAAAAAAGGATTATTTTCTAGTGGACTTTGTGGTGTTGGATTATTTCAAAACCATACCGAGGATGTAGTTACTCTTATTGAGTAGTGAACCTTGTAAATTATTGTGTTCCTATGGATGTGTGTTTGAATTGTGTTTAGAAGGGAAAGATATCTTTAACAGGAGGCGAATTTTATTTCAAAAGTTATGAAAAATAAAATAAAAAGATATCATTGATTCACCCACTCTCCCTATCAGTGATACTTGAATCATGACTGGGTAACTTCAAATTCTACCCTTTTATAAACGCATTATAGATTCTTTTGTAGTTTTATCATTATGATGTTGGTTTTTGAGCCACACAGTGAGGAGATCTAGAGTTTATCATTATCCATGGATATGGGAGTTATTTTGATGTCAGTATTGGACCCATAATATGGGTTTCCTACATATCCTTGTGAAAGGAATCAGAACTCACGTAGTTTTTTCCACTTAATGGGACACGTCATAACTTTTAAGGTCATGTGATGTGGACTAAACCATGCAGTTTAACATCATGTGGAAAAGACGTCTAGGAAAAAGGTTCCTAGTCAAAGTTTGGTGTGGGACTTATGCTTAAGTGGCCAAGGGGGTGTTGGAAGGGTTATGGGCTTCTAGGTTGGATAAGACCCTACTGGGAATATGGTCTAAATAGAATTAGGTTTGGATTGGGGTGTTGGGTTTGGACCTCATGGAGGATTACTACATATACCATTTGGATGGGAATCAAATACCACATAGTTCACTTTTTAAGACCCACACCTATGGATACCCTCTGGAGGTTTGCCTCACAGGAAATGAGGCCTATTGAGAGGGTTGAGTTGGGGATTACACTATGTAGGAGGATTCCCTTATAGGGTTAGGGTCCATGAGGAATGTCTTGACTCATGTCTATTTTAAGGTTTGGTTGTATATTACACTAAGGAGGATTCCCTTGTGGTAAGATACATTCCTTTGAGGACCCACACCTATGGAGGACCTCTAAATAAAGGTAATAGGAAGATTCAAGAAAAGATTCTCTGCTAAGACATTAATCTGACAATGCGGAAGTTGTGATTGTTGATATACTCTAAGATCGTGTGAGTCATGCTCGAATGTGAGACACAAGAGGAAGAGGAATATCTGGAAAACTACAAGATCCTTCTCCTACTGGTAGAATAGGTCAGGACTATAAAATAATAAGAAAGGGTCTTGATTTGACTATCTCCTCCCTTCATTGTACCCTGGATAGTCATGTATAAATTACCTTTTGGATACATCCCATGGGCATCGAGAAGGAGGAAGGAATGAAGTAGGAGAGTTACTTCTATAGAGATTAGGGGCTTACTCTAGGAGGGATGCCTTAGTGGATGGTTCCTAGGGAAGAGATTAGGATAAGATATTACACCTCAAAGGGAAAGGCAAGTGTGATCCTCTCACTCCTCATTATGAACTGGAGGTCCTTGTTCTTAGAGATGATGATTTAAAGACATGCCCTTAACCCTCATATCTGAGATCTAGAGTTCCCTAACACTACCCCCAGTGTTAGGGTACTCCTGACCAAAGGGTTACATATTAACATGCACCCCAAGGATTGTACCCATCAGGTAGGACAAGTGTGGGACACCTCTGACTGAAGGAATGCATATCTGAATGGGGGACATGTTTTTGTGCCACTTACCATGGTATTGAAATTCCAGAGGCTTTAGTGGATGCTTCAATTTAGTCCCCCTCAGAAAAGGGATCCAAAATAAGTGGAAACCTATTATTAGTGTCTTGAAAGATGACTTGAAGGTGCCTCACATAGGTCAAGGTTTGATGAGCAGGAGGTTCTTCAGCAGGACCTAGGAGGAGTTGGAAGTGCATTATGTAGGGGGTAGGCCTGCATGATTTGGAGATGACTTGGACAATAGACCACCTAGGAAAAAACACTTGGGTGAGGCCTTACTCTAAGAATTATGGGTCTCCTCAGATGTCCCTAGAAGGGTCTCGTATTAGTCTCTAGTTAGGGAAGGGACCTTCACACTAACAGTTTTTAGCTAGGGGGAAAGGGTTCATAGCATAGGTGTCTTGTGTTTCAGACCCTGGATGGACTTTAATCTCACTATCCCCCTTAATTAACTCTTATCATGGGTTTTGGAGAGCTACCTAAGGGGTTTAGGAGTACTTGGGTGAAGGGGATATGTGACCAGATCTTGGAGGCTTCTTTCAATTTTCTAGTCTTTCAAATGAAGAGCCTTAGGGTCCTATTTATAGGAAAACATTAGACCCTGGTCGAAGGATGTTTCATGTGCAGGTTCAAACACAGGTAACCCAAATAGGGGTGGTTGGAATTTCTGTGACACACAAGGTTCTTCGTGAGCCTTCTAATGTATAGGGGTCTGCACTCATGCCAACTTTGGAAAGTTCCTTTGAATTTCCCATGGGTTCTTCATCATTATAACATACTTGAGGAGATCTTCATAATCATTTCATCCCATATAAAAAAATATAGTGTCAAAAAATTCTAAAGAACTTTATGTCATTCTTAAGGTAAAACCCATGTTTCAGACTCAACCATGGTCTTTTATTTCTGATTCAAGACTCTATTATGGATTTATTCCAAATTTATTAGAAAATTATGCATGTGTGATATAAAAATTTTAATATATTTAATATCACCACACTAAATCTCAGCAGGTCCCATAATTCTACATCAACTCAGTTCCTGGCTCTAAAAATATTCATATAAATATTCCAAAGTATTATATAGAAAAACTAAAGTTTCTAAAATCTCCCCCACATTCAAGGCTTTTTCATCATGAAAAGTGAAATCATGTGCACAATGGGGACAACTGAGCTCTCAAATGAGTCTCAAACAATAGTGAGATATCCATAAAGTCCTTGTGTTATTGACAAGCATGCACCTAGGGGAACCACTTAGCCACAAAGGGTCTCCCCTTGTTAGATCTCACACACCGCTAGGTACCTCAAAAAGGAAACTCCACACCCAATGCCCAGCTCATCTAGGTCGACATCATGAAAAAATGTGTACACATGTCTCCTTAGCTACAATAGGTGGAAAACACCAATAACCCAGTAAAAATGTGGTCACATGGTGTAATACCTTGATATTTTGTGAAATATTTTTTTTAAATTTATTTAATCCTTTTGATATTTTTCATCTCATGTAACACAAAAAATATTTATTTTATATATATTAAAGCACTAAGTTTGGCTTGTGTTATACGCAATGCCAAGTTAATCATTAACTACATGTAATATAATGGTTAACTTACTATATACAGAACATTGAGGTAAGATTTTGTTTTACACAAGACTGAGTTTCCTCGATGTCTTTCATAACACGCATGACCAAGTTTTACCGAATAATAATATATTATTAAAAAAACATAGAATAATATATTACCTAGAAGTTAAATTATATATTATGAATATTATTAACTAAATTATGTAAATATATGGTTTTAACATAATATAAGATTAATTAATTAGTTACAAATTATTTAGAAATGAATATAAGAACCAATCGAATATAAATGGGGTATTTTTATAGAAAACTATTTCTATGCTCACAAAGATATTTTATCCTAATAAATTAAATTAATTAAAATTAGTGAATAATTATAATGTAATATATATTTTATATATTCAAAAAAATATTTTTTATATTCATATAATAGATTTTATAATCATAATATAAGAATAAAACTGATTTAACTAATAAAATCCAATATTTTTATTAAGGCAATTTTATCTTCTTTTAATAGCGAACCAATTTTAAATATAAATTTTGGAACTTTTATAAATATTATATGTAAAAATAAAATTTATATTTGAAATATAATAAAAAAAATTTGGTCATGGTGAATTTTTGTTATTTTTCTGTGATGTTTTATTTTTTAATGAATAGTGAAAAATACTATATTTTAGTTCAAAACTATTTTTTCATCTAATTTATTTATAAGATTAAATTATATTTTAAATTGGTTTAAAAGTATAATTAGATAAAAAATTTATCAATCAATCCAATGTAGTTCATTGGAATCAAATTCATTTTGAAATTGACTGTAAAAACATAGCAAAATTTTGAACATTTTTACTTTAAAAACCCGCATTTTCGTCCCATCTACGAGATTATATTTAAATTAATTTCTTACACTTATGTGATTTAAATTTGTAAAAATTGATTTAATATTTTTAATCATTATAATTTATAATTTATAATAAGTTCAACTTATTTTTTTACAAAAAATATCAGTGAAAGTAATTAAAATTAATTATAACGATTAAGGTTAAATTAAGCTTAATAAGGGACTAAACCATAACCTTAAGGCCCAAAAAGACCTATAAAATTGTCTTAAATACATTTTATGGCCATAATAAGACCATATACTATCTTTTTATAGACTATGTACCATTATTAGATCCACTTTCAATAAAAAAATGTGGGTGGGGTTTCCCTTTTCCAAAATATTACAAGAGTGTCACTCCTCCTCCATTATAAAAGGTCTCCTATCCTACCAATTATTCACACCTATAAAGACACTTTGTCTCAACAAAAATATGACCAAATATATCCCTGAAATCCCTAACTTACTCCTTGAATCCTCCCTTGGTCATAAATCCTTTTAGGGAATCCCATTGGTGAAAACCAAAAGGAGTTACCCGATTAAGAGGTAACACCCTCCCTCAAACTCCTTTCTTTTATTTTCATTATCCACTCCCTAAAATATTATTATTCCATGATTGTATAAAAAACCAATATAATTAATATTTTATGATGTTTTTATTCTAATTATTCTACCTAGACTTTTACACACTTCCGTCTAATGGGTAACGAACATATTGTTTATGTGTATGGAGGACTACTGCCTCACTAAACGATGATCGTTCATTTTTCCTTTAATGCCTTTTATGGTGGAAATTATGATGGAAAATATGTTTATATATTTTATATATAATATTTATTATTTATTTAATCTTCTTTAATTATTTTACAACACATATCTTTATACTTTCCATTTGGTGTTAATATGATAATCTTGTTTGAGAAAGTGAAGACTACCACCCCCTCAAAGCTATGTAATTCGTTCATACACTACATAGAATTTATTAAGTATGGATTTAGTGAATATATATGATATATATTATATAATAAATCTAATTTAATAATTATATATTTGTGTTTTTGTTTGTGTGTGTTTATTTTGCTTTATTTCTTTCAACATGATAATTAAACAGAAATAGTGTTCATGTGTACGTATAGCTTACCGTCTCCATGAACGGTGTATTCCATTTGATAGTTATATATTATAAGAATTTTTATAATATATATATACTGAATATAAATTATATATAAATCATTTTTTAAATTTTTTAAATCATGATATAAATATAAGGACCAAAGATATAACTAATTAAGACACATGCAAAAAACAAAGCGGATATTACCCAAAGTGAATCCTTAACATAGAATTATTAACAAGAGGGTAATATAAAGCCATAATAAATAGATGTATGGTATTATAATTAATAATATGGGTTTTTTGTATATTTATAATAAATTTATATTTATTATACAGGAGTTCTGAATGAGTATTATGAGAGTTAAGACACAAGGTAAGGGAATTTCATCTCACTCTTTATTTCTGTGACATACATGCCTTATTCACCACTCACTTACTATGTGTGGTGTATATAATTCCCATTAATATATTTTATGTCTATTATAATTATATATATTGGTATTTACATACCCATTATATGATCTTTCTTTAATAAGATTTATGTTTAAAAAGGGTTTTTAAGAGTCTTTTATAAGTTTTAAAGGAAAACATTTTTGAAATGGTTTTCAAGATCCTTTATAAGTTTCAAGGAAAAAAAATTAAAGATATTTTGAATATTATCCTATAAATTTTAAATATTATTTTCAATGAAAATATTTTTCAAAAGTTTTTAGGTTTTAAAAATCATTTTTCAAAGAAGAAGGATATCTTCCTCAATAAATGTTTTTTATCAAAATTATTTCCCATCTAAGATAACATCTATTGATGTTACTCATGAATATCTTGGAAATGATATAAATTATCCATTAATATTATTTCTCTGAATGGTTAATGATTTATTTCATGTTCATTATGAAACCCATTTCTCTTTCACGAGTTATATGTTTATGAAATCCATTTTTCTTTCAGGGGTTATGTTTTTGATGAAATGATTATGAAACTTGTATCTTTTTTCATAGGTTATGATATGATTACATTTTTATGATACCCATTTACTTTCATGGGTTATGATATGATTTTTTATGATTTTATGGAACATTTATTTATGATTTAATTTTGAGATTGGTGGGACCTATATCTCCCTCCAATGCATTGGGTAAAGATTTATATCTCATGAGATAGACTAAGATGGTATTTGGAGAGAACCTTGACTACTAAGATGGTCATGGGAGTGAACCATTACTACCAAGATGGTATGATGAGTGAACTCATTCTTCTAGGATTTCTATTGGAGTGAACCATGGCTACCAATATGGTATGGGGAGTGAACTTGTACTACTAATATGGACTTGGTAGTGATGCCATGTATATTATGGAAATCATATTATATACTTATTTTTTTGACACAATCCCATGTTTTATTCCTATGTTATGATTTCATGGATTATTCTATTTATTACCTTATGATTCATGCCTTATTCACTTTCATTCTTTATGACATGACATGTGTTTATGATCATTGATATGCATGGAATGATCTTCAAATATTTTTATCACATTATCATACCCCTATGATCATGTATATGCTTATATGTCTCCCTTATTTTCCCTTACTGGGAATCTGATCTCACCCATTTTTATGTTTCATTCCCCATGTTATGAAGATATTTATTAGGTATTATGTATCTAATAAGGGTACTTGTCATGAATAACCTAGTGGGAGATAATTTAGATAACTTATGTATTAGTGTTTATGTTTCCAGGTTTCCAAAGGCCCTAAAATAATACGGTCTTTGGGAATCTGTTTGTATAATGTTTTAATTATTCCTCAAAAGTAATATAATGTTAATTTATATCAATAATGGGCCATTATAGTTGGTATTAGATCAAATTTTTAGTTAACCTTTGGAATCTAGGATGATAAAACCTTAACGAGAACCCTAAGGACATGTTTAAGATAAGTCTAAGGATAAGGAAAAGCATAGGAAAATATCTTGGAATTTTGGTAAAGGATAGAGTGAGTGGTTTCCTAACAATACATATCTTTCTAGATAATAAAATTGGATGTGGATCTAGCACTTATGTACCTATGGGTAAAAAGTCTGAAAATATGTCATGGGCCTAACTTGGGGTAATCCGGTACATAACAACAGGCCTTGCTGCACTCCTAGTTGGACACTCTCGGGGGATATTCTTTAGAAATTAACAAACTCTCCAGGAACCATTATGAATTATTTGAATATAAGACGATATGAATAACCTAGGATAAACATAAGGTGTCATAGATTAAGGAGGCATCATAACTTAGACATCTTATATGTGGATTTTCATGATTATGTGGTTCCTCACTATGATAATCATTTATTATTAAATGCTTTCTGGTTTTATCCAATGGAGGGAATCAAAAGAGCCAAGATTAACATTTAATGTGATGTGAAATCTTCTGATGAGAGGTCAAATGTGATGACCACTAGATTAAAGGATGTTGTGATCATGACTAATCAGTTTTAAAGTAACATGATCAACAATGTGTGCCATAACCAACTCTCAGACTCACTAAAGAAGGGAAGGAAGGAGTTTACTGAGAGTTCAGATAATGGATACCATAGAGGAAAGAATATTCGGTTTACTTTGTGTCAAGAATTTGGAAAGAATCACCTAAGTGAATACCTTATAGTAACAAGAAGGTGTTTTGACTATGGAAAATAAGGACACAAAGTAAGTAACTACAAAGGAAAAATGAAGGGTATGGCTAACCAAATGGACGAGAATATTGGCCTCCCTAAAACATCATCAAAAGTTAAATTCTTTTAAGTGTGGAAATAATGGTCATTATGAAAATCGATGTCCTAAGTGGAATGATTTTTAAGAGAATCATCAAGGTGGTATGAGTAATAGTTATATTGTTGGTGATGATGAGACTATGGAGGAAATGTGAAAGGAAAGAGGTATTATGTAACAGGATGAGATAGTCTTCTTATGAAGTATGGATGAAGTGGAATAATTGAATTTTTTATGTATTTGGATTCAATAATTATGCTACATGAATGATGAAATATACAAGGATTGTTCCGTTTATGTTTTTTAATCATTTTTTACAAGTTTATGTTAAATGTTCCTGATGAACTAACAAAGTGATTTAATTATAAGGTGATATTTTGATTAAGGGAAGGTAACCCTTAATTAATGTCTAGCATTGAGATAATGATGTTTGGATAAAGATATTCTGGATATGAATAATTAAATTGGATGGTATGGATTACCCTAGAACTGAGTTTTGAAAAATGTTCTATGACATCAAGGATGAAGTTTACAACTTCTTAGATTTAAATAATGTATCAGGTAATCATTGGAATAAGGAAGCATGCATGTTTTCCATAAGAAATTATGGTAATTCAGGTTATTTCCATGTTTCAAGAGAATATATGATGAGGGTATTAACATGTTGGAATGTGACAACCAATATCTACTTTTTTATATATGGGGGATCAATGTTAATATAATTTTGTGAATTTATTTCTAATTTTTTGGATTTTCATCATTCAGAAGGGTTATAAGGTTAACCATTCATGAAGAGTTTAAGTTAAAATTTAGATTAATTTTGTGAGATTAAAGTATTATCTCACAACATGAGGATTTATTCATATTGAATAACCTTCTCTAATAATTTTTTGATGGAAACTAAAGAGAGATGGAATGACTTATCATGGATCTCAGGATATGTTAGTGCTTCTAGAATGAAAAATTCGACTTCCTTTTTAGAGAAAGATGTGGAGTGGATCAACTAACAAAAAAGGGTGAGATTTTCTAGAAATCATGAATGTATTTATTTTCATTAAAATTATTTAGATTTCAAAAAAAACTATAAATAAAATTTTATCCTAGTACCATTGTTTTTGATGGATCATATGGTCCTTTAGGTCAGTGCAGATTTATGGCTTTGTGATTGTTAACTTTCTCATGACCATATTCTATATCACTATCCATCAGAAATTTATGGTTATATTTCTCTTTCATGTCCATGTTTTCACTTACCACCTATGTTCTCCTATGTGGTATTCTAGTTATGGGTTACTTTGGGTAACTGTTATAGTTCATGCCTTCTTTTTTTTAAAGAAGTTTTATTATTAATTTTTACAGTGTGGGTTTCTGTAAAAGGAACTATAAAGTATTAAAACATTCATAAACCATATGAATTTCAAGGGATAAATTCATTTTAATAGGGGTATAATGTAACACCTCAAGATTTTGTGAAATATTTTTTTCAAATTAATTTAATCTTTTTGATATTTTTCATTCCACGCAACACCAAAAATAGTTACTTTATAAGCATTAAAGCAATAAGTTTGACTTGCGTTATATTCAATGATAAGTTAGTTGTGCACTGAACACAATATAATGGTTATCTTACTCTATACAGAACACTGAGGTAAGCTTACATTTCATGCAAGACTGTCTTTCCTCAATGGCTTGCGTAACACGCATGACCGAGTGTTACCTCCAATGGCCTGAAGGCCTGAAGGCCTTCATTTTTTATTGATTTTTCATAATCCACCTTTCAAGGGGTGAGGTGGAACCCTTACAAGGCCCTTAGGTGTAAGTATTACATGGCCCATAGGCCTTAGAGGAATTCATTGTCTGTAGGCTTCAAACATTACATACAACCCAGACTAACTACTTAGAAATGCTCCTCCCCAGCATCTTCATCGTGAAATCATCTCTCCACCTTAACATGATACTAATGTAATATATATTTTATATATTCAACCAAATATTATTTATATTCATCTAATATATTTTATAAGAATAAGATAAGAATAAAATCAATTTAACTCATAAAACTCAATATTTTTATTAAGGAAATTTACCACCTTTTAATGGAGAACCTATTTTAAATCTAAATTTTGGAAATTTTATAAATATTATATTTATTAATAATAAAAATTAGTTTAGGGTGAATTTTTGGTATTTTTCTATGAAGTTTTATTTTTAATAAATAGTGAAAAATACTGTATTTTAGTTCAAAATTGTTTTTTCATCTAATTTATTTATAAGGTTAAATTATATATTAAATTGGTTTAAAAGTTTAATTATATAATATTTTTATCAATAAATCCAATTTAGGTCATTGGAATCAAATTAATTTGTAAATTGACTATAAAAACATATCAAACTTTTGAATGTTTTTACTTTAAAAACATGTATTGTCATCTCGTAGACCTATTCAAGCCTCTAAGAACTTAAACATTCCCACTCATCTTCTATATGCTAATGATATCATTTTGTTTCTACAAGGTGATAAAAGTAATATACAAGTGCTAAAAACTGCACTTGCTCATTATGAGGAAGTTTCGGGACAAGCTATATGTTGGAATAAATCCTTTGTGTTTTTGGGAAAAGCTTCCCATTGCGAAGGAAAAATATTATTATTAACAACATTGGTATTAAAGAGGGTACTTTCCCATGCACTTATCTTGGGGTACCCATCTTCTGGGGAAGACCCAAAGCTAGTTACTTTTCTAACATTGTTGATCAAATCACACATCAGATTTCTACTTAGAAAGGTAAATCCTTGTATATGGCTGGCAGAATATACCTTGTTAAATCTACTATCATATCTAAAATTGTTTACTCATTGATGATATAAAAATGTCCTGACAGTACCATTAAAAAACTTAATACTTGTATTAAGAATTTCGTCTGGACTACAAATATTCTTGAAAGGAAGCTTGTCACAGTTCCCTGGAGGAAATGTTGTAAACAATTGCAGAAAGGTGGTATTTGCATTAAAAACCTTGAAATGTTTAATGATGATTTGAAAGCCAGGCTTGTTTGGAGGTTGATTTATAACAACTCTGATGCTATTGAGTTTATTAAGCAGAGATTTCTCAGTAAAATTAAAAAAGGCAACTTAAATTATATTTTTCCCTATATCTAGCCATCTATTAGGAATATTTATCAAAAGATTATGATTAATCATAGATGGATGGTCAATGCTGATTCTTTATTGAATTTTTGGACTGATAATTGGACAGGTAACCCCTTAATCTCCTTATTACCCTCTAACTCTTCGCCTGAAAATATTAATAATACCATTAAGGATGTAATTCACTCGAGCAGACATGATATTCTTGATAACATTAATCACATAATTGACAATTACCCTTATTCAATTTCTGAAGACTTCCCTATTTGGGAACCTGCTCATAATGGCATTCTCGACTCAATTTTTTTTTACAATCATTACTTATTGAACTCTAATTCTTGGTTTGGTTGGTTGAATGCCTTTAATAAACCTTGGATCAAACCTTCAAGACTCACTCTTATATGGAGAATCTCTCACAGTAGAATTCCTACTGAAGTGTGTCTTCAATCATTTGGTATACAACTTTGTTCTAAGTGCCATCTATACAATCAACACAGGGAGGAAATTAACCATATTTTTATTTCATGTGCTATAGCCTTTTATTTTTGGAACTATATTTCTGATATTTTTAATTGAAGATGGTATTTTTCTGATTCTATCACCTCTCAGATAAAAAGATGTGTCGAACACGATGCCTCTAATCAAATTAAGAATGTGTTACTCTCTGTTGTTGCCGAGTTGATGTATGTGATCTGGTATGATAGAAATAATTTTATTCACAACAAATTCTCATTAAATCTCAATGTAGGTAAATCTAGGATCCTAATTGCGGTGCAAGAAGTAGCCTCTATCTAGAAAGCGCACTGTAACAATTCTGTTAGTGACTTTGAGATTCTCCGCAAACTTCTGATTAATGGAATTTATAGGCAACCCAAACGCACCCTTGAAGTTTTTTGGCAAGCCCCACTCCCTGGATGGATCAAAGTCAACATTGACAGGGCCTCAAAAGGAAATCCAGGTCTTGTGGGTTGTGGATTTATCTTCAGAGACTACCCTGGCCAGTGCCATGGGTGCTTCTATGGTACCTGTGGTACGACCTCCTCATTGGAAGCAGAAATGATGGTTGTGATACATGCTGTCAATTTTTCCCATCAAAAAGGCTGGAGGGAGATTTGGATTGAGAGTGACTCGACCACAATTTTCTAGGCTATCTAGAATGGTGTGATCTATCTCGCATGGCCTCTTACCACCTGTTGGATGAGATGTATTTATTTTCTTCATGATATCAACTACATCGTCATGCATGTGTATCGGGAGGCAAATATGGTTGTCGATGCCCTTGCCAACAAAGGTCTAAATCAAGACTTGACTTAGTTTGATACCTTTCTTCCTGAATTTCACCATTTGTATGATAAAGATTGTAATAAACTCTCATCCTTCAGACTCATGTAACTCCTTTTTTTATATATTCAATAAATTGTGCCTTGGTCTTTGACTGAGGCACCACCTTCTTCAAAAAAACTCATATTGTCATCTCGTCTGCTAGATTATATATAAATTAATTTATACCACTTATGTGATTGGAATTTGGAAAATGGATTACATATTTGGAATAAGTATAATTTATAATTTCTAATAAGGTCAAATTAGTTTTGACCCAAAAAATGGTGAAAGTAATTGAAATTAGTTAGAACGATTAAGGTTAAATAAAGCATAATAAGGGACTAAACCATAACCTTAAGGCCCAAAATGACCTATAAACTTATAACAAATCCATTGGATGGAAATATTTCTACCCTATACTACCTTTTATCTAATTTTTACAATTATTGGATCCACTTTTAATAAAAAAACATGGGTGGGGTTTCTCTTTTCCAAAATATTACAAGAGTGTCACTCCCCCATTATAAAAGGTCTCCTCTCCTCTTACTTATTCACACATCTAAATACAATTTAGATCAACCAAAATCTTCCAAAATATCTCCCCAACATCTATTAATTACTCCTTTAATCCTCCCTTTGTTATAAATCCTTTCAAGGAATCTATTAGGTGCAAATCAAAAGGAGTTACCCGATTAAGAGGTAACACCCTCCCTCAAACTTCTTTCTTTTATTTTCTTTCTCCACTCCTTAAAATATTATTATTTAATAATTTTATAAAAAAGAATATCCTAAATATAATATAATTTTTTTATTCTAATTATTAAACCTGCACTTACACACACTTCAATCTAATGGGTAACGAACATATTGTTTACGTGTATAGCGGACTACTGCCTCATTAAATGATGATTGTTTATTTTTTTTCTTTAATGCCTCTCATAGTGGAAATTATGATGGAAAATATGTTTATATATTTTATATATAATATCTATTATGTCTTTAATCTTCTGTAATTATTTTACAACACATATCTTTATACTTTCTATTTGGTGTTAATATGATAATTTCATTTGAGGAATTGTAGACTACTGCCCCCTCAAAGCGATGTAATCCGTTCATACACTACATAGAATGTATTAAGGATGGATTTAGTGAATATATATTATATATAAGATATAATAAATCTAATTTAATAATGATATATTTGTGTGTGTGTGTCTTTTACTTTCTTTCTTTTAATGCGAAAATTAAACAGAAATAGTGTTCATGCGTACATACGGCTTACCGTTTCCATGAATGGTGTATTCTGTTTGATAATTATATATTATAAGGATTATTATAATACATATATACTTAATATAAATTTTATTTAAACCATTTTTTACATTCTTTAAATTATGATATAAATATAAGGACCAAATATATAAAAAATTAAGACACATGTGAAAAACAAAATGGATATTACCCGAAGTGAATCCATAACATATAATTGTTAACAAGAGGATAATATTAAGCCATAATAAAACCATGTATGGTATTAGAAGTAATAATATGGTTCTTTTATAGATTTATAATAAATTTATATTTATTTTACGTGATTTTTTAATGAGTATGATGAGATTCAAGACACAATGTAAGGGGATTTCATCTTGCTCTTTATTTTTGTGAGATACATGTCTTATTCACCGCTCACTTACTATGTGTGGGGTATATAATGCCTGTGAATATATTTTATACCTCTTATAATTATATATATGGGTATTTACATACCCATTCTATGATCTTTCTTTAATAGTATTTATGTTCTAAAAGGGTTTTTAAGAGTCTATTATAAGTTTCCAAGGAAAACAGTTTTGAAATGGTTTTCAAGATCCTTTATAAGTTTCAAGGAAAAAGGTTTTAAAGATGTTTTAAATATTATATTATAAATTTTAAATATTATTTTCAAATAAAATTTTTTTCAAAATGTTTGAGTATTTAAAAATCATTTTTCAAAGAATAATGATATTTTCCTCAATAAATGTTTCTTTTTCAAAATTATTTTCCATATAAGATAACATCCATTCATGTTATTCATTCCTTTATTAGAAATGATCTAAAGTATCCATTAATATTATTTATCTAAATGGTTTATTCTTTATGACATGTTTTTAATGAAACCTTTTTATCTTTCATGGTTTATATGTTTATGAAATCCATTTTACTTTCAGGGGTTATGTTGTTGATGAAATGATTATAAAACTTGTATCTTTTTCCACAGGTTATGATATGATTACATGTTTATGATACCCATTTCATTTCATGGGTTATGATATGAATGTTTATGATTTTTTGTCAAATGTATTTATGATTTCATTATTAGATGGATGGGACCTATATCTCCCTCCAATGCATTGGGTAAAGATTTATATCTCATGAGATAGACTAAGATGGTCTTGGGAGTGAACCTTGACTACTAATATGACCATAGAAGTGAACCATGACCACCAATATGGTATGAGGAGTGAAATAATGCTACTAATATGGTCATGGGAGTGAACCATGACTACCAAGATGGTATGGGGAGTAAACTCATGCTACTAGGATGGACTTGGAAATGATGCCTTGGATACTATGTAAATAATATTATATGATTATGTGTTTAACACAATTCCATGTTGTATTCCTATGTTATGATTTCATGGCTTATGTTCTTTATTTCCTTATGATTCATGCCTTATGATCTATCAAGATTTATTCCATGACACATGTTTATAATATTTGATATATAGGGAATGATCATCAAATGTTTTGATTACGTTATCATACCCTTATGATCATGTTTATGCTTACATTTCTCCCTTATTTTCCCTTACTGAGCATCTGATCTCACCTTTTTATGTTTCCTTCCCTGAGTTATGAAGATATGTTTTAGGTGTGATTTTTATAATAAGGGTTTTATTCATGAATAACCTAGTGGGAGATAATGTAGATCACTTATGTATGAGTGTTTATGTTTCCAGGATTCCAAAGGCAATAAACTAATATGGTCTTTAGGCTCCTGTGTGTATAATGTTTTAAGTATTCAGAATAAGTGATGTAATGTTAATGTATGTAAATATTGGTTCATTATACATGGTCTAGTGGAACACCACATTTCTAATCCATGCAACAACTGAAGAAAGGGCCTAAGAACCCCCAATATAGCTTACTGACCCAACCAACTCTCCACTAAGATCTACTCTCAAATGGGTATGAAGTGGGCCAACCTAGTGAACCAACCTAAGATCACTAAGATAGTTATGTGATCACTCGTTGACTATGGTAACCACATTACAAAATCCACAACCTCTACCCCATTTCATCTACCATCTGATCACCTCGTTCTCTACCTAAAATTAGGTGAAACATCAAGAGATAACTCAGTAACAAACCACCCCCATCCTTGGCCACCAAAACCTAATGTCAAAGGATCTGGGTAAAACCACCCCTATCTTGGGTGTACTAATGTGGGAAAATAACCTCCTCAACACCTCATCTTTCAACATGATCGGTGTCATCATCAATCCTCAAAAGTATGAAACACTCCCTACCTTTAGAAAATACATCAAGGATGTGTCCATTGGACATCCGATCATAGGATACCTTACAAAAAATCTACAATTTTTTCATCCATTCCATGTTGAAAAATGGAGGGTTAAAAACCATCAAATATAGATGTGATGAACTATCCTTTCCCACAAGGTCCCATTGCAAATAGGTCAACTGATTTGTTACATATCTCAACAATAGTGGATAGGAAATTCTATGGGAGAATCTGCTACTAGGGACACACCCTTGAGTGGATCTCAAGATATCACAATATCATCCTCAGTTGGGTCCACTATCACTCTCATGTTCAAGAGGAAATATCATAAGAATTAAACCTCTTGAATCCATAGTTGACTCAGTGAGACCTGCCTAACAAGACTATACTCTTAGTGAAACTCTAGAATATATCCTCAAGTTTCTCACATGAAATTATAATGTCGAACACATGAGGGTACTAATAAAGACTACCATGAACCGATCCAAACAAGTTTGTGGGACTCGGTTCACAAGTCTCTCATCTACCTCTGAGGTGAAAAACATAGGGCTCCCCAAGTGATCACACTGGGCCTCACCAGACCCTCCTGCAAACCTCTAACAGCACCTCATCTCACAAAGCTCTTTGGGAGCCATCTGATATACTGGCACAAATATTGGTGTAGTCCTTGGGTTCCAATCTATGCATAAGTCCAACACTTTGTGAGGAGGCAACCCAGAATGACCTCAAGAAAATTTCATCCTACTCTACCACCACTACAAGAAAAAAAATATCATATAATACATTTCTCCAAGGGTCATACTTACCAACTAATAAAAATTAAAATGTATCTGCTTTCACATGAGATCGTATTGATCTTATTAGGATCATTCCAAATCAAAGGAGGAACTCCTTATCAAAATCCTGAAACACCGCCACACCCAATGGCGGAAACCATCTGAGCATGGATGGTAGGAGAGCAATCCACACCGAGGAAAGCATTATAGGGTCTCTCTATCCCTATGGAAATACTATATGTGAGTCTCTCCCTCCCATAGTTGGGTTACACCACTAATAGGAGTGAATGAACTATGATCCCTTATTTTGGAGCCTCTTAGCATAAGGGTTGAGAAAAAAAAGACTCCACTTGTATTTATAGGTCTCAAATAGGGGCTACACTCAGGTAAAAATGGATCATGTATATGTCTTAACTGTAGTTGAGATAGTGAAGTCACATGTCATACCTCGAACAATACTTGAGGCTCCAGACCAGAATCCCCTTCTTCCAGAAGATCTTATTTTCCCTTTCCTTCCAATTCACCACAGTCAGGTCCTGATCCAACACCTAAACACACCAAACTACCCAAAACATACAAGTCAAAGTATATTGTTCACCACACCTTGACACTATCCTCTTTGGGTGGTACTAACTCTCCCAAATGGTTTTGGATCACATCATAAGAAATAATATCAGTTGGAGAAGCATCCCTCTTCCTGGAGAATCTGAATCCACATCAAACATCACTATCACAAGGCTCCATCAAATCCCTGTGTCACATTGGAAAAGCCTCAATCAAGAAGTTTCAATAAAAGAGTAGATCGCACTTGTGTCTATCGGTACTACTAAAAAAGTAGAAGGGACATAGATCATACCTCTATTCACCCTTTAAGTCTCTGGTTTATAGGAATTCACATCCTATATCTATCATCACCCACATCCTCAAACTCCAAGAGCTTGGCGCAACCACCTAGGGGTAGTGGTGGCAATAGGTTGAACCATTTGCAACTAATTATTTCTCTCCCCGATCCTCCTCCATGTCTGCTATCATGTGAAACTCCTTTCTCTTATCATTGTTTCTATTAGGGAGTTCCATCAACTATCTCCCTATCAGAAACACATAGGGTCAAAAAATCCTATATGAGATATCCCTAACCATCACAAGTGAAACAATTCATCTCTCATGAATGAATAAAATCGACTTGAGAGCCTTGATTTGTAGACCCTCCATCTTGGGGTCATCTCTTGAAGTTGTTTGCACACCCAGATACTTGAGCATGCTATAATCTACCAGTTATTGAGGTCTTAGTTATTATATGACTAGAACCAATGTTCAGTGTATGCTCGGCTAGAAATATCCCACTGCCATGGCCCGCTCAACTACTCCATCATTAGTGGGAATTAATAGAGATATCACTAAAGATCTGACATATCAGTGTAAGCCCTGCTCAAAGTTCAATGCTTGAAAACACAGATATCAAACCATATCTAGGGAGTATCACTAAAGTTTAGTAAACCTCTTAGAATGCTCTGCCACAACCATGCTACCCTAATAAAGATATATAAGCTCCTAGATATACATCGATTGCAGCATAGCTAGATAAAACTCTTACCTAAAGAGATGATCAAACTCTATCCAAGTGAACGTCATCTCATTATGCATCTAAGTCACCATACTACACCATCGCCCCATGTATCCCTGAATAATAATCACCTCTAGAACCACCATATGATCAAGAGGTGACCTCACAAGGTGAAAAATGTACATGACTACCTCAAGCCAGTCACCAGTTTCCTGGGGGTCTAGATCACCCAAAAACCTGTGAGTTCTCTACCTCAAAAACTCATATAGAACACTAATCCTATATGCATCCTCCACTGGTACCATCAGTGCAACATACAACTCAATAGGTTGTGGCTCAATTGTAAACCCAACCAGAGGCACTACCTTATGTGCAAACCCTTACACTAAAGCCTCGTCACTGGGAAGATCATCATCATGATCATGTTTTGGAATCTTGGTCAGATATCATCATGGAGGAATCCTAAAATGATCAATCCATACCATGGTAAAAAAAATTATATAGGGATTTGACTCGAGAAGGACATGGAAACCACAATGCAGACCTATAAGATACATGTACCAAAGTTTCCCCCAAAAATAGTGCCTACATGTACCAAGTCAACAAGTAGGTTATCATAGTCTTGGTGAATGGATACATCAGTTTTCACACCAACATTGGGGTTCTTGTCTTGAAATCAAAACTCAAAACACTTTAACATTGTCACCATAAATCCCAAACCATGTTCATATCTAGACAAATCCTAACTCTGGTCCTAAGGACCTTCTCTGATAACACTCTATCACGACCTAACCCACCAGGGCCTACTTGGCCAACAATAACCAAAGTGATACTACTTAAAGGTTGCCTCTAATAGGCTAGGGGATAGTGACCATCACTAAGTAGGAATATCATGCACATTGGAGGCCTTAGACTATGGTACCTATATGCACACACACACATCCATCTCCATACAATAGTGTAGATATAACAATACAATTGAAACCAAAATGTATGCATATATCTATCCCACAATCATAGTATAGAAAAGGTACTGAAAGCATGAAAATTGGAAAATAAAAAACCCACCAAAAACTGATAAAATCATCCAACCTGCTTGGTGGGAGGGGACTGTTATCAAATAAAACCATCATTACACACCTCGTTCTATCTAGATTATTATGGTTCTCCTACTCTAGGTCCTCCTATGACTCCATCGAAGGTATTGTAATCTGCATAAGAAGAGACATGTTCAGGTAGAGCCCATGCAGGGTTGAGTATAACAATATCCAGTAGACACCCCAAAACCCAAAAGAAAATGGAGCAATTAAAGGAAATAGTCTACTCAACCCATATCCAGAGGGTACAAAAAACCTAATCAAGAGATAAAAAAACTCCATCTAGACCACTCCTCAGATATACATGACTATTTAGCTCATTAACACCTGGTATGTCAATAAAATATGATACATTACTAAAGGAATCACAAAATAAACCATATATACTCATCATAGACTCCAAGTCTCATGGTATCAACCATCTAGCCTGCCATAGAATTCTACTTGAGGATCAAAGGGATAACTTGTCCATGAGTACTCAGTCCATGAGACTTGACATCCTAGATAGAACTCATCTAATAGATCAAAATCATTAGGTAATGTCTACCATCCCTAATGGAAATCATTTGAGAGCTCTCACTCATCCGGTATCACTAAGCCGATGAAAAAACCCCTCCATCCCAAATGGAATCCTTTTGATAGAACATGCTCATTGGGTATCTCCATGAAGAAATTCACACTGAAACCCATCAAATCTCGATAATCGGATAGGGGGTCACACCCATGTCTCATGGGGTACTCTACAAACCCAATATCGAACTCTAGATATCATAACACTTAGATAGTGGATCACGCCCAGGACTTTTGGGGGGCACATAAAACATAATATAGAACTACCCACCAAGTAAGGGATCATATGTACAATGATACAACAAACCCTACTAGATTGACCCTCTAAGTAGGGGATCAACTACTGTGTATGAGTATCACATTAATACCACAAACCCCACTTAGGAAGGACAAAGATATTATAAAGGATCAAACCCCAGTCTTGTGAAGGGATACCAAAAACTCTATATGTACCAATCCCATAGAGATTATCACAATCCAATACTGAGGACATGATTCCACACTGTAAACTCAAGGGGATGGACAAAGGGAACACACCCTACTCATAATATCTGAGGGTCGCTGAAAAAAATCACCCCACTAGCATCACCTTTCATCGCATCTATAATTTCAAAACCATGGAAACCATTTCATTCTATGCATAAAAACACTCTGGATAGGCTACTCACAGGCCTCCATCCGAGTCCTGATGATGGAGATTCATAAGGGAGAAGTTTCTAAGGGTAATACATGGCGTATACCCATAGTACATGATGTGTCTCTTAGCACCGTACCCTAGTCATGTCCCATCGTTGTACTCAGAATATATAAGGAAAACACATGGAATGTATATCTAGTTACATAGAATGTAACCTCGCCTGATCACCTGGGTGTTTCCTTTCCCATGTATGGTTTGGTAGACCATGTTTCCCTAAACGCCTTGTACACTAAGTATACAGCATGTTCCTCTTGGCTCAACCTAAGATTGTTTCCTTGGTCATTCATGTGTACGGGTTCCCATGACCGTGTACCATGTCACGTGCCCATGTATCTATCAATGTCCTTCGGCCCATGTACACTGAGGGTCCTACTCGTGTGACTCTACATGACCATGTCCATTTTCAACATAGTGTCTGCCCATGCCCTCAGCCACATGTCCAAGCCTGACTACACTGCGTGTACCCCTAGTAAACATTGTGTAGGTCCAAAAAATCATATTCCCTAAATGAGAAGAACATATGTTGTGTGCTTCTACACTACACATTGTGTTATCAGGATTTTTGAATGGTAAATCCCTATGAGCCTCTCGAAACCCCTGATTTTCACCAATTTTCCACATATCAACCCCCAGGGGATCTCTAATGGTTATAGTAGGGATCTAAAACCTTAAAAAAATCATATAAGTGGTTTGATACATAAATCTCATAAATTATTCTACCTCATGGAGAAATTCCAATGCTTCAAGTACAACGTGGTGCGCGGAGCCTATTGTATGTTAATCCGACATCGAACGTCATTAAGAACAGAGTTTGGCAGAACCTCCTCTCTCTATCCCTCAGGACATATATCACACAAAAAGAGGGAACCCCCTCTCCTATTACTTTCATGGAAACCAATGGTTGTAAAGAGATATTATTTTTATTAATTAAATTTCATTTAATTAATAAACCTCTATCATTTAATACACTGCCAACAGTTGCTTCCGACTGGGCACCCGATGCTGAAAAACATTATATTACTCTTAGGGTAAAATTCATTTTTTGGACTCAAACACTATCTCAAATTTCCAATCTAAGACTCCATTCAATAGTTATTCCATATTTCTTAGAAAACTGTGTGTGTGATATAAAATATTTAATATTTTTAATATCACCGCACTAAGGCTCTACGAGCCCCAGAATCCCACACTAACTCAACGCCTGGATTCATAAATATTACTATAAATATTCATTAGTATCACATGATAAAACTATAGTCACTAAATTTTGGATTAAAGTCAAAAAAAAATCTTTTCCTTTTACATATTTATGTTGGTTGTGCATTTAAAAATTAAAATTCTGAAAAATCCAGCATGAAAAACCAAGTATAAATAAAGAACTTAAAATAAAAAAAATTAAAATTAAAATTAAAAACCTAAAAAATAATTTGAAAACATCCCTATAAATAGTTCTGTTTTTTAAAATCCTGGGAGGATATCTTTATTTACCTATGGGTCTAATCAAAATACAAATTTATAAAAAGACTCAAAATGTGATACTAATTAATTAAAATATAGTATGTGGAAATATTGAGTTCAAACCCATGAGATGGTGATTTATTTTATTTAGGTTTTTAAATAAAATTATTTTATTTGATTGGATTAAATAATAGGGAGATAAAATAGTTTGGGTTATGGAAACAGTTTTGGAAAAGTAAGAGAAACTAAGAGAGCGCAATAGATTGGGTTTTGAAAACATAGGTTTAAAGGCATGACAGGGTTTTGTAGTATTTAGGGTTTGAGTGAAATTGGTTTAGAAATTAAATTAATTAATTCATGTTTGGAATTGAATTCAAGATGATCTTGATCCAATTATCATGGTATCTCCTCCTCAACATAGCGATCCCCCCTTTTTACATGGTCAAGTAGTTTAGGGCATTACTAAATCAAGTTTGTCTCGATACCATTTTTAAACCTGATTAACCTAAATGTAAAAATGTCCATGCCTAATTTAGGGTAACCAGTTTCACAATTAAAAGGTACTTTCAGATTCTCCAATCAATGGTCATGATTAAATAAAAAGATAGATATTGTAATTTTATTACTAAATTCACTCAAACCAAGGTATGAATAAAAATAAATAAAAAGATACAAAAACACCTTCCCCATTCGACTACATTACCCTATCGCAAGGTAGGAATTACACCCTCATCCTAGTGATGAGGGGTTAGGGGATAAAGAAGAATGAAAAATAAAACATGAAAGAAAGTAGAGAGAAAGAGTGGTGAGGACCCTACATAGCGTGACTTCTTGCCTTAAGATTTGGTCACCAGATTTCATCCTGGTAGTAGCAGCACAACTCTATTTATAAAATTCCATGGAAATCATGTTGAATTTAGTTAATCATTAATATGATCCATAATGAATCAAAATTTCACCCCCAGCATTAAATGGTCACTCGAGTTATTTAAAATAGGGTATTCATTAAAAATATCATGTCAACATTTGTATCTGGATATTTCTGGAATTTTCACAACATGAAAGTTAGTTTAATGTCATGAAAGTTCATTATCCAAATTTTAAATGCTTTAAGTCTTATTTCCCCTTCAAAACATGTAAAATTTTCAAATTGTGTACTTGATTCACAATGTGAATCATTATTTTCAAGCTTCAAAATCTCCATTTTACTCTAGTTCTTTAGGTTCATGACCCAAAAGTGTTCCATGATCATCTGTTATCATGGGAAACCATATTTAGTTGAAATCATGGTAAATTTTGGATTTTTTTACTCATTTATCAAAAAAATCATCCTATAAAATATAAAAAATTATATTAAATGTAAAGTCATGAATCAATAAATAAATTATCAAAATTAATGTATTATTATATCAAAATTGTATACAATAAATGCATTTATCAATCCTCTAACATCAGGAATCAAGCTGAGACTTTGGGGGTTGGAAGAGATCTTGAAGATTCCTTGGAGTTACCCATGTTTAAGAAGAAAGTATAAGAGGAGTCTGGTCTAGAGGGGGCTCAAAAATGTATAGGTAATCTATAAAAAAAGGAATTATAGTGCAGCGTATAGGGATACACTATAATAGGTCCAAAAATGGTAAAGACTACGGTGCAATAGATTTGTTCATTCCATAGTTGTTTTTGGTCAAATCATATCTAGATTCCATGTCATGGAAAATATAGAGATCCTATAATCCAAGGGAGAGGTCCAAAATGTAATGATCATCACTATGCCATAGCCTCCAAGCCCTTCAGAAGTAAACTACACTGAAACCTCTTTCCACGGTGCAAGGGTTCCAAAATTGGTAGAACCACACAAACTCAACCTTTCGAACTCCATGTCGCAGCCCATGTCTCCACACCATAGTTATGACAAAATATATAGAACCATTAATCCAATCACTATTCCATAATTTCTCAACCACGTCACATCTATACTCTCCATGACATAGAATAAGCTCCACATCATAGCATCTTATTCCAAAAACTTCAATCCATTAAATATTATGTAGCGAGTTTCTATATGATGTTGTTGTAATTGCAACATTAATGTCTATATATGGGTAACTTGACATTTTTTTAGCTTATCTTGGACTTTAGGCTACTTCTCCTAATGCTACTAATAAAGAGGCCTAGAGGGTCACACGCTAAGTGTATCCAAAATATCAGTTAAATTCTATTTGAATTTAATATTAGAATAAATATTATAATGAAATACTAAGGTATAATAATTATTCAAGTTATATTGATCACATATTTATTTATTTAACAAATAATACAATGAAATTTATTTATTTAAATAAATAGTTTCATTCAAGGTTTGATAAATACCAAGGAGGATTGACATGTTGATTTAATAGTCTAGAAGAAATGATATTTATTTATATTTATGAGTTTAGCGCGTGTTAATGAAATAATATTATTATTATTATTATTTAATGTGTGGTTTGTTTATAATTAAGATACTAGTTAAGTGCCTATGTGAAATAACAAATTCTTTGAACTATGTATATAACCCAATTTATGTCATTTCTAGGATAAATAGCATATTGTAAACAACATTTTCTCTCTAAATAATTTTATCAAACCTAGAGATACATTTATCAAGAAAACTCTTGAGAATATAGAGAATCAATCCTCCTCATCCCTCTCAAGGCCTTGAGAGAACTGGATAAAATCCTTCAATGCCAAAATAGATTCTTGTTGCGATCAATAACGAATGATGTGGGTGGTTAGGATTGTTATGATAGCACCCATAGATTCTATAGCAATGTTCAAAGGTTCATGGAGCACGTATTAATACCACTACATAGATCTACACTTGAATCATTCATCAAAATGATTGTACAACAAGTTTGGTCAACCGATTCAACAATGAAGAAAGAATTCCAAGCAAAGGTAATTATTATTAAATAAAATGATTATAAATTATATATGAAAGGATGATCTATAAAATCTGTTGGGGTCATTTTCATCAAGTTATGAGGATTTATCTAAATAAACTGATGAAAATCCATTGTTAGGAATGGTCCCAACCACTTCCATTATGCCCCAAAACCTTTGCACATCACATAATAATCTTTATTATATGAAATTTTGAACATAATTTATTGTATTGAAAACAAAATATAGAAAAATAACCATATCCATACCATTCTATACTTAAATTCCTCTTCCATAGACAAAGACCACAATACTAGGAGATTCTTCTTCAACTCAAGATCTTAGTAAACTCCCCCCAGGTCTCAATAATCACCCCAAGTGTTGGGACCAAGTTGACAAGAATTTTTTTATGAAAGTGTTGTCTTTTGTTGTCAAGGAAATTTTAAAGAATAAGAAATCACCTCACTTTTTAAAATATGTTGATCAGACTCAAAATCATATTTAGGATATTGGACACAAAATTCTTAAGAAATTCCATAGGTTTGAGAATAAGTTTTCTAGAATAAAAGTTTCATTGAACTCACCTCGAGTCTAAAATGAAAGGAAGATCATAAATAGAAGTTGTATAGGATTCTGCTTGGCTCTGATGAAAATATGATGATGCTTTATTGATATTGGAGTTCTCATAAATCATAAGTAATATATAAAACTTTTGGTACAAGCCTTGAGATGTAAAGAAAAAGAACAGGTGCTTCCAATCGTATTGAGGCTGGTTGGAAAGAAAGAAGTGTTGGAAGGAAGGTAAGTTACAACACTTCCCAATGTAAGTCAAATGATGCTAAATATGATCTTAAAAGTTCTCAAAGTCATTAGTAAGTCATTATTAAATCATAATTTTGTTAAAGAATAAAGTTATTGAGGTCAAAGATTTTCAATCTCATATCATTGGTGTGAGATCACCGGATGTAGGTTTGTTTGAAGGCTGGGAAGATTGAGTGAAACATGAGAAGATGAAAATGATGATTTTTAGTCAGAACAATAAACCAAAAGATACAAATATTCAGAAAAGTAATTTGATTTCTATCATAATCAAAAAAAAAGGGAAGAAGTTTCTGAAGTAAAATTTATTGCTGACATCGGTCTATCGAACACATTGTGCCACTAATTATCAGAGTAATGCTGACATAAATCATCAGATTCAGTGATAAATGTAAAAGGGGATTGGAGGTAAAAATGTTTGTTGAAGAATATTTTTCTTATTAGGAGTTATTAGGTCTAATGAAAAGGAAGATAAATAATTGAAGTTATTGAGATCGGTGAAAAATGGGATCAGAGACCAATCAACAATGTAGTCATCCATTTTCATCAGGATGAATTGTTTGACAATTTGGTCAATAATGAAAGATAAACTCTGATATGTTTTCAATTGGTTCAAGGCTATCAAAATTGAGATAACACTAAAAAATAAAAGTGATGTAAAGACTGATAAATCTATCACTAACACTGATAACTTAATTGGATGCAGGATTATTGGTCTGAGGAAAAGAAGAAAGGATAATTATTTAAAGTGATTGAAAAAGTGTTTCTCAAGGTAGTTTGAAGCTGGTGCTGAAGTTTTTCTGAGAATTGTTGGAATCTTTAGAAGTTTTGACTGTGTTTATGGAAAAATAAAGGAAATTTAAGTCTAATGAAGAAGAAAAAATGTTTATGGAAAAATGGTTCCAAACATTTTTTTTCTTTTATCAGTTGGTATGGAGCATCGAAATGAGTAGATTTTTTTCAGTTGGAACTGATCATCATAATGAAATTTCATCTATTTTTCATATGGTTCAATTATTACTGTGTAAGGTAATGAAGAATATTCTATTGAAATTATGATTTCATTGTAATGAGGAAATTGGAGTGTCAATCAGAATCAGACTGTATAAGTTTTAGAAATTCTAAAGGGAGCTGAAGTTGTGAGAAGATTCATGAAGGTTTGAGAAGAATCAAGAAAAGTTAAGAAGCACTGAATAAGTCAAAGATGTATCTGAAATTTGAGGGGAATAAAATTTTTGTGAAATTTGGTTGAGTGAGAAATTTTTTTAGAACCCCACCTAAACCACATTTGGTACACCTATAAATAGAGATAAGTACTTTTTACTTTCCTAACACTTGTACTATTCATGGGTGAAGAGAGAAGGTGGAGTGCTGAAAATTTTTAGAGAGAAGGAGTTTCTGAATCAAGTATTCCTAAGGAAGTTTGATAGACAGAAGAAGAAGAAGAAGAAGAAGAAGGATATCATATTTAGAGTTTTTGGATCAGAATGAGAAATCAGACTGGGATTTTTGGACTAAGATAGAAGCAATTTAGGATTGTTTCAGTGGTATTTTGATAGTTTATATTATCGAAATGAGAAATAGAACTAGAAAATTGGATTGGGAATTAGACTGAGTATCATTAAAAAGTCCATAATACATTCTTACCTACTGATGGGTAGGAAAATGAAGAATTGTTTTCAATATTATATTTTTTAGAGTTGAAAAGGTAGCACAGTAACATGTTTTAGAGAAACTAGTGAAAGTTTCTTAACTTATTACACGAAATTGTATTACATAATTTTGTGATACTTGAAGAACATGCAATGTTGTATTGAACATAGTGATACACAAGGGTAAGGGAATATCCTAATTTTTTTTATCCACACAAAAGGATTGTTTTCTAGTGTATTTTGTGGTATTGGATTTTCTCCAAACCATACTAAGGATGTAGCTACTCTTGTTGAGTAGTGAACCTTGTAAATTATTGTGTTCTTACAAATGTGTGATTGTTTTGTTTTTAGTAAGGTAATATCTATTTAATATGAGGAGAAGGTTGTTTCAAAATAAATTAAACTTAAAAGAAAAACATATCACTGATTCACCCCCTCCCCCTCTCATTGATTCATTGATCTTGACTGGGAAATCTCACTAAGGCCATAACCACTTTTGATCTCACTATTTTTTTCATTTATGGGATCAATAATCTTCCCCTTTATATTTTGTTGGAAACCATTAACATTTAACATAAATTATTTTTTGAACTCAACATACTTATCAAGGTTTCATAATTCAATAATTTTAATCTTACATGAGAAAACTTGTTATAGGAAACAAGAACATTCAATAATAATATCACGTTTTCCGTTGAAGTGACTTGAATCCACTTTTTCACAACACTTGAAACCAACTGAGATCAACTTCTTATAAATTTTATTCCACTTGTGAAAACTATATTAATTTTAACCAATGTATAAGAAGTTCATATATACATGATCACCAAACATTTTATAACATTTCACAACCATGTTGACTTCACATCTTACCTATTGTAAAAAATATCTCTAAATATATGTTCCCCCTATATAAGGGATATCTCCCCAATTAGGTTAAACATATATCTTCATATTCTCCCCCTATATTTATGTTCTTCCCATTTATAAATATATTAAGAAATAAATATAAAGGTATTTATGTTATCTTTCTCCCTATATGGGAAAAAATATACAAAGAATGAGTGAGAGGGGGGGAAAAACATCATACCTTAGCCTCTGATGAGTGAAGACTAAAAATTCTTCTTCAACCACCATGGATTGGTATTCATCTCTCCCTTTGAATAACAACCACTTTGATCATCCAAATTTTTCTTCAACTCCCATTTTTTATTAGGAAAACCCATCATTTTATTTACTTCATTCACATGACATGTAAAATATTTTTTCTTCTCACTTCTCTCTATTTCAACATTATTTTCAGAAAATTTTCAATGTTATATTGGAATAGAAGAACCTTATTTATCCTTCCTTTTATGATATATCCTATTTGATATCACACCTTCATCCTTATTTTTAATTAGAAAAGTTTTTTCACCCACATTAAAGTCAATAATCTCTAATGGGTTATTAAAATATTCTCAATTCTTCCTTTGAGGAATCTTTTACTTCATTGCTTCACTAACCTAAAACAAGTTACCTTGTGTTTATTTTCCTTTCATCAAAACATGCCCATATTTTAAATTCTTCAAAAAACATTAATTGTTTTGAAAACCCATTTAATGATATTCCTCATATTAGTAAAAAATCGACCCTTTAATAAGAAATGTGTTCTTCAATTTCATTGTGGCTTCTCTAATGATGTTTGAACCAATTACTCTAATTTTTAGTGACCCACCATTTAAAAAAGTCACTAATACTATATTCCACTTCCTAAAATCCTTCAATAGCTTCATATCTCTAGTTATATAAGAGAATCATCCAATATTAAAGATCCATGTACATTCCTTTTAGGATTCTTTGTATGCCACTTCAATAATCAATGTCTTCTCCTTTCCTTTTTCTTTCATCTTCTGACACTTTTGAGTATTATAATTCATACTCAATTGTGCAGGTAAAGTGGTGATACTTTATTAAAAAATGTGGCCTGGCTAGTCACATCTTATAAAAAAGCTATTTCAATGGTTGGAACTTGTTCTAAACCCTTAATGCCAATAGTATCCATAAAATGTATACCTTACCCTAAAAACGGTTTATTGTCTAGATGTTGACACCTCGTCTTCTTCCTTATTTTGACCTTAAATTTTGGCTCTTTTTTTGTGAACAAAAATTTTGTTCGACTCCCAACAACATCTTCTTCACACTAGAATTATTTCTAACACATTTTGAATCTCCATTTATGGAAATTTTCACTTTTAAATTAGTGTTCCCAGAATTTCTAGATTTCTGAGAATCATCTTATTTTACCATGAAATTGAATTCCATCACTTATGACTTGGAATAAAAAATTTCACCAAAACTTTCAATATCTTTTTCAACCTTTGAATGTGATCCATATTTTCTTACCTTAAAATACTTCCACAATCTTCTTCCTTGAGAATTATTCAACTTCTTGAATAGAATTGTGAAAGTTAGATTCGTATTTTTATGATTATTTTTCTACATTGAACAATTTTTATTGGATAATATAAAGATCCTTATCTTTTTCTATAATTTTATCTTACATTTCAACCTTTAAAGACTTCTTCTCTTCATCATGATACTTCTTCTTTTTTTATTTAATTATTCAAATTTGACTCTTTCTCAGCATGTAATTTTTCATCATTGATCTATAATTGATAATCCTTCTTTAAGCTTTTTTTATCCTTTTCTAGTTGATAAATCTTCAAGAGACACTCATTGAGTTCATGTTTCAACATGAACTCCATTTTTATCACTGGATCACTTTCATCATTGTGTATCTCATCACTTGTGAACTCTTCTTAATTCACATTTTCAATTAATAGCCTTTCACCATATTCATTGTGAGTCTTTATTTCCTCTTTATACTCATTGTTATCACTACCATCAAGTTTAGATAAAAAAACTTTCTTCTTAAATTTTGATAAATTATTACATTTCCCCTTTGAATAATATTTTGATGCTTTCTACTTCAAGGAACTTCTTGGATTTTCATCCTCGTCATCACTAACTTCATATTCTTCCAATTTATAATAATTTAATATAAAATTTCCAATATATCCACATGAGAAACACTTTAGTGGTATCATTCCTTGAAACTTTCTTTTACCACTTCTCACACTTCTTGAAATTAATGGCATGAGTTTTTCAAATTTCATTTCAATATCTTCTTCATCATCGGAATCTTCCTTATCTTCAACAACCTATTTCATATTCTATTTATTCAATGATTTAAGTGAAATTTCCCTATAATCCTTTATATTCTTGTTAAATATGATTCACTTCTAAATTTCATAAGTAATAATAATGTTTTTTAAATCATCCAATGGAACTGAACTCAGATTATTATCTTTGAGTACTGAAACCTTTACATAAAATTGATTCGGAAATATGCATAGTATCTTCTTGAAAATCATAGAATCTTCCAACCACTATAAAAAACATGCATCTAACCATGTTTTTTAGTCATGTTTTTTTAAAACTTAGCTAATTAACCATGTTTTAAAATGTCACTAATTTAGTTGTATTTTAAAAAGTCAATAATTTAGCCACTTTTTAAAACATAATTAATTTAGCCACATTTTAAAGCATCACTAATTTAGATGCATTTTATAATGTTGCTAATTTAGGCATATTTTAAATCATCACTGATTTATTCATGTTAAAAACATGGCTAATATGAGTAATTTTTATTTTAAGTGTGTTTTAAATGTGAAAAACATTAAATAAAAAAATAAAATCAATTATATATATTTATAATAATATTATAATTAATTAATAATAACTAAAAATTCATTAAAAATATATATGTAATAATATTAGAAATTACTTATTATATATATAACTATATTTATAATAATTTATATATGTATGTATATATGTATGTATTTATGTGTGTGTGTGTGTTATTTTATAATATATATATATTAAATTGTATATATATTCATATATAAATTTGTAGGTATTCATTGAAATTAGCTATGTTATATATTTATATAGATATATTAATTTATGTGTGTGTGTGTTCCTATGTGTATTAATTTATAATAATATATAAACTCGTAAGTATTTATATATACACACAAATATATTAACATATAATATAAATATAACACACACACATATATACTCACACACATATACATACATACATAAAAACACACAGATATGTAAGTTAAACCATAACTATAGTTAGTTAATAATAACTACATAGATGGTTATTAATATATAATTGAGTATATATATAAGTATATTTACATTAATATATATATATATAGATTAATTTATATATATATTAATAATAACAAAATAAATGATCATTAATGTATAAATTAATATATGTGCAAATATACATACATAAATATATATCTATATATATAAATATTGTAAAGCCCTGTTACCTTTCTATCATGTATGTTTTAATCTTTGTTTTGGTTTACCTTTTTCATTGGTTGAGTAATGCTGAGAAGGAATTGGGAGGATACCTGTAATTGTGAAGTCAAGGATTAGTTGGAATTTTTAACATAAAACATGTAGTTTTGTTGTTCGCTGGAAAATTATATGATGTGTAATGGGAGTACAAGACGTGTAATGGTCTTTGGGTAGAACCCTTGAACCGGATGCACTGCATGATAATTTTACATGTTGTGTGAAGGTTACATGTCGTGTAATGAAAAAAAATGTGGTTTTTATTAAAAAGTGATGATTTTTTCATCATATGTGTTACATAAGGATTACACGACTTGTAATGGGATTACACACCATGTAAATTCTCGGTGGTTGGTTTTAAGCAAGCAGTTTAGATAAAATTCTTATTTCATTCATATAGGCTTCCTTGATCTTGACCTATAGGCTCTTCCTAAGAAATTTTGGGTGAATCCATCCAATCGAGAACACTTCATTCATCAATTGATCACTATTTTGGTTGGATTTCTTCTCTCTGGGTATGTAATCCTTATCATTCTTCTTTGGTTTTAGTTACGACTATGTTTTGGCTGCACATTTGTGGTCAGATAGTGTTTTCTATCGATACTTTTCATTTTATTGGTGTGCCTTGTCTTTCTAAGGTTTTTCTCTTGGTTTTCAGTCATTGTTGTCAAAAAAATCTTGATTTCTACCATGTTAAGGTAGGTGTTTCTATACAATGGGTTGATTTTATGAATTTCATGTCGTTCTTGATAAATTCCTTTGGTTTTTTCATTGATTTTAAGTGATAAATGGTTTTAAATGATTTCTTGGAAAGGAAAATGTTTTAAAAGGGGGGTTTTTTAAATAGATTTTATTGATTTGGAAATATGTTTTCAAACTTTGAAGTGGATTGGATTGTATTTGAAAATGTTTTATAAAATTATGAGCATTTTTTTTAAAATGTATTGAAAAATTTTACATTAGGAAACTTGGGTGAATCAAGAAAGATAAAAGGGTAGCCTTAGTGTGTGTTGCACCACTAGGAGGTAGCCTTTTTTGATAACTAATGGTAGGACTAAATATTAGTTGGATCCAACGTATGCCTATTTAGGCTTGTGGGTGTCAAATACATAGTTTCACATAGGATAGGGCCCAATATGTGAGGTAATTTTTCATTTTTTGTTATTTTTTGAATGATTTTTTTATCATGGATTGTTTCTTATAGGTTTTTATATGAGGCTCTATCACATAGTTTCGTATAATAGGTTATTTCTTGGATACGTGTACCTCTTGATGCGTGGATATGCTTTCCTATTTTATAACTTCTACTTTTCATATTTCTAGTTTGAGAATATGAAAGGATTTTATGAAAACTAAAGGGAAAATTATTTACAAATAGATTTAGTTTATGAAAATTATTTGTAAAACTATTTTGTTTTAAAATCTAGAATTTTTTCATTCTTGATATTAAACCTTGTATAGAAACTATAGTGGTATCCTAGTGGGCTTTGGTTAACACCCTACTTGTGACTTTGGGTGTTTTTAGATGTTATATTGTAGGATTTAGGTAATGTTAAGAGCATCTTGTAGTATTCTGGCTTCTCTTATTGCTACTGCTTTAGGTTTGGGTTGGTCTAGAGGTGACTATTGGTCATGTGGGGATATTAATTACTTTCTAGTTTAGCCTTTTTTGGCTTGGATTGTATGTATTTGTGATATATCATCTTTTTCCTCTTTGTGCTCTAGTTTTATATCTTGTTTTTATTATATTTGGGATTGGTTTTTTTATCTTGTTATACCTATATAATGTGATGACCTAGTTCGGGTGGCTTGTTTAGTTGACCTGGGTTGGTTCGTTACAATTTAGTATCAAAGGTATGCTCATCCTGAAGTGTGTTATCACTTCCTGAGTTTGGTTTTGTGTCTTAGGGAGACAAGAGTCAGGACTGTCAGAATTCGGATAGTAAGTGTGAAAAAGGGGATTATCCAGCTCACTTTCATGACTTAAATCGAGTTACCATGGGTGGTCAGGGACTTTTACTAGGTTTGAGACTTGGGGTTTGAGGTCATTTAAATAAAATTTATTGGAAGTTTATTTTAATTTACCTATTCCTTTTTAAGTAGGGTCTTTAATTTTTTATTTAAATTCTTAATTTTTTAAATCTTTGTTATAAATACCAAAAGTTGGTCCTATAATTTTGGAATTTTCTCATGACTGGTTGGTTTTTATCTTCTGTTAGACAATGTCTATGAGAAGAGATCTTCTAAATCCAAGATAGGAAGCTGTGAGATAGGTTCTGTAGGAAAATAATCTAGGGGGCCCTAATTTTGTAGAAGCTATTATCTATACTATTCATACTTTGGGTCAAGTGGGTGTTAGGAACCCAAGACGTGTAGTGGATCATGACTTGGAATTTACTAATCAGCATCCACCCATATTTCATGGTTACAAATGACTCTAGGAATCCAAGGAGTGACTTGAGTGTATAGAGAGGATCTTAAATTTGTTGAAGACTCCTGAACACTCTAAGGTGGGTTTTTACATGTATATGATTGAGGTACTGGGAAGGATATGGTGGGACTCTATTGTGTAAGTTAAGTTGCATGAGGATCTTACCTAGGCTTCCTTTAATAAAATCATTAGTTGGTTGTTTTATACTAATACATTGCATGTAGGAAAGACCTAAGAGTTTATGACCATAGAGCAGGGGGAGCATACCATTCTGTAGTATTCTACCTATTTTTCTGAGTTAGTGCATCTAGCACCAGATCTTGTCACTAATTAGTACCTAAAGTTTCGAATATTTGAGTTAGGACTGACAACTAATATTCAGTCGATGTTGATACTCATGTTAGACCTTTGTGGAGGAATTTGATAAGGAATATTTGGATAAGGAAGACATAGCTGGGAATACAGGTTTGGGTGGAGCTTCAGTTGGTTCAATGGTTATCCAAGGTATACCTTATGGCCAGAAAAGGAATCGTAAGTGGTCGGTTTTCCTCAGGACCAATCTTAGGAGTGATGACAGAGCATAAGTAAGTTGTCTATTACCAGTGTGTAAGGTGAGGTCATACCAAACCTATAGAGTCTCCTAAGACTTTTCATTTTTTTGGATGATCTGGCCATCTACAATGCTTTTTTGAAAATGTATCTTAGGGTAGTGTGGAAGGATCCACTCTCACCAAGGGCTCATATGTTCATGAAGATTCTTCCAAGGGTGGTGGGTTTAATCCTTAGTCCAAGGAATATATTCATGTGGCTAAGACCAAATGACTTTATGCATTAGAGTATGTTCCAGAGGAATATAAAGAAGGACCAACTACTGTTATAGGTATGGTGTTTGTCTCATCTTCTATGGTGTTAGATTTGTTTGATACTAGTACTACTCATTATTTTATATTTTCAAAATCAATTGACATGTTGTAGTTTCATTAAAAAATTATTCCATTCTTTTTGGATAATTCTAGGCCTTTGGGAAAGAGGTCCAAACAAGGATTTAGATTTCCTGTGTGTTGGGTGATGATAGTAAACTATGAGGTGGAGTGGGACTTCTTAGTGCTTGATCTTGATATTTCTGACTAGATTAACAGTATGTGTTAGATGATCGGTGTTAAGGCCCAAATATATTGTTATCATAATTGAGTTTAGTTCTTATATACCAATGGGATCACTCATGTTTTCAAGTGTGAGTGGGACTCTAGATCAGGAAGGTATGGGTCTATTGTTCCACATACTGGGGTAATATTATTCTAGTTGACAAAGATGTTTCTTGATGTAGTTGACCCTTTCCTAGGTGGTTGACTTCCTTTAGTTGTGTGTGAGTACCCTGAGGTATTTCCATATTATTTTTTTGGTTTTCCACCATAGATAGAGGTCAAGTTTACTATTGATTTGCTCCCTGGTATGATGTATGTTTCTATACCATCTTACCATATGACACATGTGGAATTGGTGGAACTTAAGTTCTAAATTGAGGACCTATAGTCTAAAGGATTTATTCATCCTAGCATGTCAAAATGGGCTTCACCTATCATCTTTTCTAATAATGCATAAGGGGGGCTTAGACTTTGTATTTATTATCAAAAATTGAATCGGGTGACCGTTAAGAACAAATATCATTTGCAAGGATTGATGTTATCTTTGATCAGCCTAGAGGGGCTCATTGTTTTTCTAAGATTTACTTGTGGTCAGGGTATCATCGGTTGAGTTTTTGAGAATCGGATATACCTAAGACAACATTTAGGAGTCAATATGGGATTTTTGAGTTTTTTTATCTTATTCGGTATCACTAATTCTCTTTTGGTGTTATGTCTTTGAGGAACCAAAACTTTCATTGATTCTTGGAATCCTTTGTAGTTGTGTTCATGAATGATATTTTGTTGTAATCTAAGTTAGAGGATGATCATATGGACCATTTGGATGTCATTCTTAGAACCTTTAAAGAACATCATCTATATGGTAAGCTTTCCAAGTGTGAGTTTTGGATATGAGAGGTAATGTTTCTAGGTCATGTGATATCTGAGAGGGGAATATTATTAGATCCTAAAAAGGTATAGAAAATTATGTCCTGGGAGCATCCCAAAAAACATTTTGAGATTCAAAGCTTCTTGGGTTTGGCTAGTTACTATAGACGGTTTGTTCAGGACTTATCCAAGCTCACTTATTTTATGATAGCTATAACCCGTAAGGGTGTAAATTTTGAATGGAATTTCAAGTGTTAGAGATATTTTGAGGAGATGAAGTTCAGGTTGACTTCAGAACCAGTTTTGATTCTTTCAAAACTAGGTCGAGTTATGCTGTTTTCTACAATGCTTTGAGTATGGGTTTGAGATGTGTCTTTATATAGGGGGACATTTTGTCACTTATGAATCTATCTAGTTACACCCTCATGAGAATAATTACCCAACCCATGATCATGAGTTGGTAGCTCTAATGCATGCACTCAAAACATAGTGTTATGATCTCTTTAGAGAGTGGTTTATGGTATATTATGATTATAAGAGCTTTGAAATATATTTTTACTCTAAGGGGTATAAATTTTCAATAGTGATGTTGGTTGGAGTATCTTAAGACTTTTATTTTTGATATTTCTTACACCCCTAGGAAAGGAAATGTGGTTGATGATGCATTGAGTAGAAAATTACTAACACAGCCATGAAGGAATTGGTTAAGGAGTGGTCGGTAATGAGTTTGTTGGCTGAGATAGGCTTGGAAGTGGAAGAGGTTGGTGGATAGGTGTTATTGGATTTTATGAAAGTTGAAGTGTCTTTTGATGAGAGATTTTGGCTCAAGTAGGAGGCATACATTGAGTTCCAGCACTTTAGTGAAAGGCTTTATAATGGGTAGACCTTGAGTGAGTGGTCTTGGTATCCTAGTGGAGATTTGTCATTCCGTAGTAGGTTGGTTGTTCTGTTTTCCTTGAGATAGTAGTTGTTGGATAGTGTATATTGTTCTTGTTGGTCCATGCACCCTGAGGCTACCAAGATATATCATAACTTGAGGCATCAATATTGGTGGTAAGGGATGAGATGATCGATAGTGGAATTTGTTTTGTGGTGCCTTACTTTTCAGATAATTAAGGTGGAGCACCAAAGACTTTCATGGTTGTTTCATCCCTTACCCATTATAGTATGGAAAAAGATGATATTTACATGGATTCCTTAATTAGTTTTACAAGTAATCCTAGTATAAAGGATGTGATTTGGGTGATTATTGGCCGACTCTCTAAATCAGTGCATTTCCCACCTATCATGGAGATTATGAAAGTGGAATAGCTTGGGGACTTGTATGTCAAGGAGATTGTGATACTTCATGGGGTTCCCTCTACTGTTGTTTCTGATAGGGATTTGAGGTTCAAATCCATGTTATGAAAAGGTTTGCAGATGGTGATGGGTCCCAGATTAAATTAAGTACATCTTATCATCCATAGATAGATGGAAATACATAGAGGGATATCCAGGTTCTAGAGGATATGCTCTGGGCTTGTGTGCTCGATTTCATAGTATCTTGGGAAAAGAATTTTCCTTTGGTTGAGTTTGCCTAAAACAATATTTATCAGGCTTTGATACAGGTGGAACCCCTTTAGGATTTATATGGGAGGCCATATAGACCGTTATTGTGCTTGGCAGAGTTGGGAGAGTGGTACTTGGTTGGGCCGAGTGTTGTTCAGGAGATGATAGAGATGGTGTAGTTAATTCAGAGTTGTTTGATCATGGAATAGAGTCATCAGAAATCCTATGTGGATTGTCGACATCAATCACTAGAGTTTGAGGTTGGTGATCAGGTCTTTCTCAGAGTTTCACCTTGCTTGGGACATCACCGATTAGGTAAGCATGGTAATTTGGCACTGAGGTTTGTGGTCCTCTTTGAGATCATTGGATGACTGGGAAGGGTGGCCTCTTGATTGCACTTTACATCTGGTTTGATATTTATTCATGAAGTTTTTTATGTTTCTCAGTTGATGAGGTATATACCATATCCTTCCCATGTGATTATATGGGAGGATTTTGATCTTGATCCCGATGCCACTTTGGTTGAGTAGCTAGTTCAGATTATGAATCACCAAGATAAGGTACTATGTGGTAAAATCACTACCACAAAACTGGGCAAGGCCAGCGCCACCCCTTTATCAGCGCTAACGAAAAAGCGCTGATAAAGGGACCCCCTTTATCAGCGCTTGTTTAGTAGCGCTGATAAAGGGGGGGCCTTTATCAGCGATTTTTTTAAAAGCGCTGATAAAGGGTCGACTTCAAAAAAAAATTAAAAATATATTAATATATAAATATAGTTATATAGTTATATTGATATAAATATAATATATAATTTTTAAATATATTTTAGATAAGTGTAAATGTACATTTACACTTAATATACTTAATATATGAGATATTTAGTGAAAATGGATTCTTAAAAAATTAAAAAAATATTTTTAATTAATAATTTGATAATTATTATGGAGTAATAGTAATTTAATAACAATTTGAAGAATAAAAAAATTAAAAAAATTAAAAAAAGATCCAAAATATGTTGAAAACGCAACTCAAACTTCAAACGAACATAACTTTTGATCCGGGTATCCGTTTGAGCTCTACCACATATCAAATCGAAGCTTGTGATGAGATCTATGTCACTGTAACCTAGGGGAACCCTGGTCAAGCGTTTTTCGAGGCCAAAAGAGGCCCAGAAGGCCTCCAAAACTGAGTTTTTTGTCGAGGTACCCAGATTTTTTAACATTCTGTGGATTTTCAACCTCGTTTAAGGGGGTATTATTGGCTTTTTTGGTGGGGACTAAATTTATTCCAAGGTATTAAATTTATATTGATATTATGTCTTTGAAATTTCATCATTTTTTATAATGCACTGCTATTTATAATCAAATATATAACTATATGTACATATTTTTTATATATTCACACCTAAAAATTAAATTTTTTAAATAAATAATTAAACATATTTACATATAAAATATATTAGCTTTATCTAAATAATAACTAATATCCATTTTATTTAAAATACCAATATATGAATATTTATATATCTACTATATATTAATATAACTATACATATATTAATATAACTATATATATATATATTAATATAACTATATGTATATATTAATATAACTATATATATATATTAATATAACTATATATATATATATTAATATAACTATATATATTAATATAAATATATATTACTATATGAATAAATATAACTAAATATATATATATATATATATATAGATATATCATGAATAAGAGAACAAATCAATATAGGGTAGTGGCAAAGGCTTTAGGTGCGCAGGGGGGAGGTCTCGAGATCAAATCTGGGTGGAGGCACGGGTGCGCGCGCAAGGTTGATTTAAAGGGCTAGCGCTGATAAAGGGTGTAGGCGGTGCGAGCGGGCGCTGGAGGTGCGGGAAAGCGCTGATAAGGGGGGCTCAAGCGCTATAAAAATTCCCCTTGAGATTGGCAGTATTTTTCTTTTTTTTTCTTTTTTTTTTCTTTTTTTTTATCAGCGCTAAAAAAAGCGCTGATAAAAGAACACTTTTATCAGCACTTTTTGGAGCACTGATAAAGGGGACCCCCCCCCCTATCTTCACCGGCTTTATCAGCGCTAGTCTAGCGCTGATAAAGGCCATTTTTAGCACTGATAAAAGCCGTATTTGTAGTAGTGAATGATCCCCCTGATTTGGGTATTGTGGCAGTATGGATAGGATATCCATGAGACTTGGTAGCGAGAGTCATTGATGAGGCATCAGCGGCCTTCACTTTTTTCGGATCTAGGATCTTGAGGGATTTCTGGGGGTAGAAAGAATTTATGGTGGGGAGAATGTAACCCCCCCATTACCTTTATGTCAGGTATGTTTTATCCTTTGTTTTGGTTTTCCTTTTTCATTGGTTGAGTAATGACGAGAAGTAATTTAGAGGATACTTGTAATGGTGAATTCATAGATTTGTTGGAATTTCCAGCATAAAACCTATAGTTTTTTCTATTTTTTGGTCAATTACATGATGTGTAATGGGATTACATGATGTGTAATGGTATCTAGACAAAACTCGTGAACTAGATGCACAACGTGAGAATCTACATGTCGTGTATAGGGTATGTTGGAGTTGGTGGTCTAGAACCAACTACTTTGTACTTTATTCATTAATAAAAGCCCTATCACATCTTGATTTTTCTTCTACATGAAAATGCATGTGATAATGTCCTAAGGACAGCTGTTGCGTTAAAGGGTCATAGCAGATCCCTGCTATAATGAGAACCTAGAAGTGCCATAACACTGTTCTTGAATATATGTTCTATGGTCGGATGATATTATTTGAGGGATACAAATAATACAGGTCATTAGGGGTGAGGACTAATAAAACTTTGAGGCACCTTCTCATGGTGTGCACCCTTGGTAATATCCAGGAGGATATTATGAGAACGAGACCTGCCAGTAGGAAATCCACATTTCATAGTGTCATTGGATGTTTCTATTTGCGGACGTGTGTATTGGTCCTTAGACTTTAAGATTATTATTAATGGGTATTACAACTCGCGTACTTAGATGTATTGACGAAAACTATGACGACACACTGTTCACAGCGAGGTAGGATACGTTGGGTATGTCATGAGTAATACTGCATTAATAGATAATGCGAGAAAGGATTTGTCCCTTCTATTCCATAACAGAAGTAGATATCTCAGTCCCTTTGATGGAATTGATATAGCCTAAATAAATCCATGGCCATGGTAAGGTATGGGCGAGTTCAATTCCGAGAAGTCAAAGAAAGAATAATCGAGCACATGGGTTGATGGCACTAGCATGAAACCTGCTTGATTAGAGATATTGAGACAAAGGGATTATATTACACAGTAAGCGTTTGTAGAAGGTGACACGTCATTGCGGTGTTAACTTCTTTCTCTATGGGTGCATTGGCGTGTTGCTAGACGCTAACCTTGGACTTTAGGCAGGCTCCGCCTAATGCCACTGAGAAAGAGGCCTAGAGGGTCATTCACTAAGTGTTTCCATGTATCTCAGTTAAATAATAATTTAACAAGTTAAATAAATATTATTCCCGACTATATTTTAATAATTATTTAAGGATACTTGATTGCATTTATGTTGACACTAGTTATTCAAGAGAATATATTGTGGGAGAAATAATATATTTGTTAGCGAGTAATGCAGTTACATTTATTTAAGAAATAAATAGACATTACTCAAGGTCTAATAAATGTGGTGGAGAAAAATGGAAAAATAAAAGTACATGTTGTTTATATTAAATGTACACGCCGTGTAGTTTTCCAGTCGGGATTTTTGAGGATAAAATATTGTTTATTTAATTAAATGATATTAAATGTAATACGTTGGGTGCATGTCAAGTAATAATGATAGTCAACTACCATTATTATGACATGGGGTATTGTTAAGAATTAAATGAAATGATTAAATACTTTTGGGTAATTAATTCATTTTATTATTCTAAGTATTATAAATCCCTATTACATTATTCTCATGAGATCTATCCATTGTTGTGCACAACGGTTTTGGAAATACTCTCAAGCCAAGAGAGAATTCCCTTTCCACCAAGAACGATTTCAAGTTACAAGAGCGAGATCCTCCACCGGATCAAGGCGGTCGAAGGCGGACATTGCAAGCAAAGATTCTTCCACGCTAGCACCCGGAGATCCCTTCGGCGACGTCCAGAGATACGTGGAGCACGTGTGGATCACCGCTAGAGGAATCCTATACTTGGATTCTACGACGCAACGACGAATCACAGGATCGTGACCGGAGACTCCAACGAAGAAATAATTCCATCGAGGTGATTCTTATGAATTAATTAAATTAATTATAACCAACATATGATGATCCTATCTCAAGGGTTCTGGGTCTCTTCTTTTATTTTTTGTTCTTTGTTCTATTCCGAAGATCCGGCATTTTATATCATGATAGATCTCGGATTGAACGTCGTTTAACGCTAAAATTAAAGTTGGGAAAACCCACCAACGCGCTTCCACTGCGCCCGAAACCTTCAAGTGGTATCGGAGCGGTCATATCGTTGATTATAATTATTTAGTTTTTTGTTGGTAATTTACACATTTAATAATTTAGTTATTTCAATTCATGTTTAATCATTCTGGAAATCTGAATCTCGATATCTATTCCTCATCCCTCATTTATGGTTCACCTCACAGAAACAAATTTTTCTTTTAATTTTGATTAAAATAAAATAGAGGAACTCATCCGGAGGAGCCAAACATTTCTGGCCGTACAACACCAGAATACACTGAATGTATTAGGAAGTACAGTCTGTGTAGTCTAGGTTCAATGCATTGACTGGTCCGTCAAATCAGGCCATGTATTGAAGTCATTTATGACATCGTGTGTTGACCAGAAATAGGTGGCACACGGTTTATGGATTACACGTCGTGTGGTCCAACTGAACACGGCGTGTATTCCCTTCGGGTTCGGGTTGGACCGTGTACCCCGTACGCGGGTTGCCCGGATGGAAACTTTGTAACGCGGAAACTACACGGCGTGTGTCCAAAGGAACACGCCGTGTACTCTGAAAATTTCCGAAGTACATAAGCATTCTATGTCCCCGGGCATGTACTTCGGATGGACGGTGAAGAAAAGTACACGCCGTGTAGTCAGAACTACACGCTGTGTACTCACCCAAATTACGCATATTTATTAAAATTTATTATTATATGATACAAACCCTTGATATGTGTACCATGGTGCAGGCGTAAAGCTGAGGCACAACACGTGATAGGTGTTTTATATATGTGTGTTTAATTTAACATCTGCGTAATGAACGGGAATTTACCGGGTTTCCTCCAAGGTACAAGTTATGTACAAGGATAATTTTAAATGAATTTATTTGTTTAAAATTATGATGGATGAGAATCTCAAGGAAGTTCAAAAAAGGGTTTAAGATAAAAGGATTGATTAATTAAAGATAATTAATTAATTTGAGCGTGATTTATCTTAAACAAGAATGATTAAATAATTGAATGTTAGTTTTATTTATGCATAAATATCGTTGCATGTATGGATGATCATGAGCTAGACTGAGACCTTTGTATGTGAATGGTTTCTTTTAATTTATTTATTTCAATTAAATGTGTTGGCCTGCGAGCCATCTCCTCATTAATATGTAGGGTCTGCGCGCCCAAGGATTCTTTTATGTAAAAACCCCTTTTTTACCCCTCACCTGCGTTTGAGATAAATGCATATGTAATGGATGGAGATCCCAAGCTAGTGAAGGCAGCTCAAGTTAGGAGCCAAGGTGAAACCAATCCAAGGAGATACAAAGGTGGATAGGTGGAAAGCTGTAAACATGAACCCGAAAGGTTCAAGGTGTTTTTCCCCTAGGTCTTGGGTTAGTTTATCAACCGTTAGATAAACTAACCAATTGAAAAGCTCATGATCATACCATTTATTTTATTTCTGTCAGTTGCATGGTTTATTTATTGTTGGTGTGTTGTCACGATCACACAATTAATGAATTAAATGAGCATGCAAGATGGAACTAAAATAAAACAGGCTTATACGTAAATATTATCTTAGAAATGGTTAATCACTTAAGTATATCCCACTTAATATTAACAAGCATGTAATCAAAGATAATAAAATGGAAATTTACGTATAAGAATAAAATCCCTCAAAAGAAATATTAAGTCGGTATAGCCTTCCATAATCTTGGTTAGAATCGAACCATAGTTCAAAGTGCTTGACCAACCCTAGTTGGGGTGATTTAAATTATCAGGGAATTCTAATTCAAGTTTTTGGGTTGACTTGACTTGGTTCGCATCAAGGGTTGACTGCCACATCAGGACTTGGTGTGACCAAGAGGCAAAGGTTGAGGAAATCCAAAATAAAAGGATTTCAGGATTGGGGAGTCCACTCAGCGGATCAAGGAGTTGCGAGTTAATGTAGTTGGCATTTGGAATGCCTACCTAAAACCCTTCAAGTTGCTTGACCAACCCTAGTTGGGGTAATGCGAAGGGAAATATGGATCCTTTCCACTAGAATATTCAGGCAACAGAATATTCTGAAATCAATGGTGAGGGCTATTGGATTTCGATAAAATAGTATGAGACCAATAAGTATTAATTTATTTATTTGTCTCAATTTTTGTAATAGAGTACTAAACCTTTGCTCATCTTAATTTTTAGAAACAGCAAGAAAATGACTTCAAACATATCATTGCACACCATACTCGAGAAGGAAAACCTTCTCACCGGCACCAATTTCCAAGAGTGGCAGAGACGTTTACGTGTTGTCCTTCGCCATGAAAGGAAATTGTATGTGTTGGAAGAGCCTATTTCAGTTGCGCCTGGGAAAGAGGCTAGTGATGAGGAATTATCTCTCTACATGAAACACATGGATGATTCCACAGATGTCTAGTGTTTCATGTTATCGGTCATGTCTAATGAGCTCTTGAAGCAACATGAAAACATGGACGCGTATAGCATGATGTCTCACCTTAAAGATCTATACCAAGAGAAGGCGAGACATGAGAGGTATGAGATCTCCAATGCTTTGTTTACCACGAAGCTTGGAGAGTATGCGCCAGCTGGGCCTCATGTATTCAAGCTTATTAGCTACATTGAACGAATGGACATCTTAGGGATTAAATTCCCGGATGAGTTGCGTATAGATCTCATCCTATCATCACTGCCCAAGACCTTCTCTAGCTTCATTGTCAACTATAACATGAGCGGCAATGAGAAGAGTCCGTCAGAGCTTCTGACCTTGATTCGCCAGGTTGAAAAGGACATGGGGGGTGACAAACCCGTAGTCCTTATGGTGAACAAGAAAAGGAAGGACAAGGAAAAGGGGCCAAATACTTATAAACGGTCTGAAGCCCCCGAGCACTGTCCCTCCAAGAAGGGGAAGATCCAGAGGCAGGGCAAGGAACGGGAGGTGGTGTGTTTTGCATGTGGCAAGCAGGGACACTGGAAGAGGAACTGCACACAGAAGCGTGGGGACGCTAAAGGTGCGTTCGTTATCGAGTGCAATCTTTCTATTTCTACACATTGGGTATTAGATACAGCTTGTGGGGCTCACATCTGTATTCAAATGCAGGAACCAAGTAGATTTAGAAAGATCACCAGAGGAGAGGTGGATCTTCGAGCTGCCAATGGTGCAAGGCTGGGTACGTTGGCTATTGGCGACTACCACCTCTCATTGCCGATTGGGATGATTTTGGTTTTACATAACTATTATTTTGTTCCTAGTGTTACCAAGAACATAATTTTTGTATCTTGTTTGGATATGGATGGATTTGTTTTCAAGTTCGGAAATAAGGGTTGTCTCTTTTATAAGAACAACGTATGTTATGGTATGGAACATTTGAATAATGGTTTGTATGTATTAAATTATGAAAACCAAGTGTTGGAAATCGATAATGAAACAAACCCACATGACTCATACATCACCCAGTTGTGGCATCACCGCCTTGGTCATGTAAATGATAAGCGCTTGACAAAGCTCTGTCAAGATGGCTATTTAGGCTCTACTGAGCTAAAACCACTTGATAGATGTTAGGCTTGTTTACAAGGTAAAATGACCAAGCCGCATTTTGGTGGACAGGGTGAAAGGGCCACAGAGCTTCTAGGATTGGTACACACGGATGTATATGGACCATTTCCAGTAGAAGCTAGAGGTGGATATTCTTACTTCATTACTTTTACTGATGATTTGAGTAGATACGGATTTGTCTACTTAATGAGGTATAAGTCAGAAGCCTTAGAGAAATTTAAGGAATTCAAGAATGAAGTAGAGAATCAGCTTGGTAAGAAGATAAAGAAGCTTCGATCGGATCGATGTGGAGAATATCTGAACCAAGAGTTCATCGATCTTCTATGGGAGTCTAGGATTCTATCTTATCTCACTCCTCCTTACACACCACGGTGGAATGGTGTTAGTGAAAGGAGGAACCGCACCTTGTTGTACATGGTGAGGTCGATGATGAGTCATGCAGATCTTCCATTATCCTTTTGGGGATATGCATTACAAACTGCATCATACACATTAAACCGAGTACCAACTAAGGCGGTAAATGGAATTCCCTCTGAGTTATGGAATGGAAAGAAACCCATTTTGTCGCATACACGTGTATGGGGCTGTGAGGCATTTGTTAAATCCTTCTCAAGCAACAAACTAGCACCCTAGGGCACGAAGTGTATCTTTATAAGATATCCTAAGGAAACTAGAGGATATTACCTATATAACCCTCAAGACAAGAAAGTGATTGTCGCCAGACACGCCGTCTTTCTTGAGAGGGAGCACATCCTCAAAAAAGATAGTGGGAGAAAGATTGACTTTGACAAAGTTGATGCTCAAGATACACAAGAGTTGGTACAAGAACAAGTTCCACAGGTCCCCGTGGAAGAGGTTCCAGAAACACAAGTACTGCGTAGGAGCTCAAGAGAGGTAAGGGAACCGGAGAGATTTGGTTTCCTAGTCACCAAGGATGGTGAATCATTATTGTTGTAAAATGATGAACCTCTCTCCTACAAGAAAGTAGTATAAAGCTCAGAAGCTGCAAGATGGATAGAAGCTATGAATTCTGAGATGGATTCCATGTATCAGAACCAAGTCTGGGTTCTGGTCGATGAGCCAGTTGATGTAAATCCTGTTGGATGCAAATGGGTATTCAAGAGAAAGCTAGACATGGAAGGTCAAGTTAGAACCTATAAAGTAAGGCTAGTGGCTAAAGGATTCAGACAGCATCAAGGAATTGACTATGATGAAACCTTTTCGCCAGTTCCCATGTTTAAATCCATAAGAATCATACTTGCCATAGCAGCTTACCATGACTACGAGATTTGGCAGATGGATGTCAAAATGCCTTTCCTTAATGGTAACCTTCAGGAAGATGTCTATATGACACAACCATAAGGGTTTGTGACACCAAGTGAAGCCAAACGGGTTTTCAAGTTGCAGAAATCCATTTATGGATTGAAGCAAGCATCCAGGTCATGGAACATTCGATTTGATGAAGCCATAAAGGAATTTGGTTTCATTAAGAAAGAATGTGAGCCATGTGTTTATAAGCGGTTTAATGGGAATGTGGTCATTATCCTAGTAGTATATATTGATGACATATTGCTTATTGGAAATGAAGTACCAGCCTTACAGTCAGTTAAGGACTAGTTGAACAAGTGTTTCTCCATGAAGGACTTGGGAGAAGCAGCCTACATTCTAGGGATCAAGATCATTAGTGATAGATCCAAGAGGCTGCTTGGACTAAGTCAGGGTACATACATTGACCAGATACTAAATTGATTTAGTATGGAACAATCCAAGAGGGGATTGGTTCCAGTGTCACATGGCTTACATCTTTCTAAGAAAATGTGTCCTCAGACACAACAAGAGAAAGATAGGATGAGTAAGATCCCATACGCTTCATCTATAGGATCCATCGTGTATACCATGTTATGTACCAGGCTTGATGTTGCCTATGCACTGAGCATGGTAGGCAGATATCAAGCAGATCCAGTAGAACAGCATTGGACTGCTGTTAAGACTATCCTTAAGTATCTGAGAAGAATTAAGGATATGTTCCTGGTGAATGGAGGAGACGAGGAGCTTGTCATTAGAGGGTATGTTGATGCTGGTTTTCAGACAGATCAGAACGATTTGAAGTCTCAATCTAGATATATTTTCTATCTCAATGGAGGAGCTATGAGATGGAAGAGTTCAAAGCAGCCAGTTGTCGCTGATTCTACAGCAGAGTTCGAATATATAGCGGCTTCTGATGCAGCCAAGGAAGCTGTCTGGATTCGTAACTTTGTCCAGGAGCTTGATGTGGTGCCTAGCAGTAAAGATCCCATTACATTGTATTGTTATAATACTACAGTGGTGGCTCTTGAAAAAGAACCAAGGTCACATCAACGGACAAAGAACATACTCCGGAAGTACCACCTCTTGAGGGATTTCTATCATAGGGGTGAAGTTGCAGTGAGCAGAGTGTCCACGGAAGAGAACATGGCAGACCCCATGACTAAAGGCCTATCTCATCAGAAGCATGAATATCATGTGAGAGCTAGCGGGTTAAAGGTTGTTAGCAGTTGGCTCTAGTCCAAGTGGGAGTCTGTTGGATTTGGTGGTCTAGAACCAACTACTTTGTACTTTATTCATTAATAAAATCCTTATCACGTCTTGATTGTTCTTTTGCGTGACAATGCATGTGATAATGTCCTAAGGACAGTTGTTACATTAAAGGGTCATAGCGGATCCCTGCTATGATGAGAACACAGAAGTGCCATAACACTGTTCTTGAATATATGCTCTATGGTCGGATGATATTATTTGAGGCACACAAATAATACAGGTCATTAGGGGTGAGGACTCATAAAACTTTGAGGCACCTTCTCATGGTGTGCTCCCTTGGTAATATCCAGGGGGATATTATGAGAATGAGACCCGCCAGTAGGAAATCCACATTTCATAGTGTCATTGGATGTTCCTATCTGCGGATGTGTGTATTGGTCCTTAGACTTTAATATTATTATTAATGTGTATTACAAATCGTGCACTTAGATGTATTGACGAAAACTGTGACGACGCACTGTTCACAGTGAGGAAGGATACGTTGGGTGCGTCACGAGTAATACTGCATTAATAGATAATGTGAGAAAGGATTTGTCCCTTCTGTTCCATAACGGAAGTAGATATCTCAGGCCCTTTGATGGAATTGATATATCCTAAATAAATCCATGTCTATGGTAAGGTATGGGCGAGTTCAATTCCGGGAAGTCAAAGAAAGAATAATCGAGACATGGGTTGATGGCATTAGCATGCAACCTGTTTTATTAGAGATATTGAGACAAAGGGATTATATTACACAGTAAGCGTTCATAGGAGGTGACATGTCATTGTGGCATTAACTTCTTTCTCTATGGGTGCCTTGGTGTGTTGCTAGATGCTAACCTTGGACTTTAGGTAGGCTCTGCCTAATGCCACTGAGAAAGAGGCCTAGAGGGTCACACACTAAGTGTGTCCATGTATCTCAGTTAAATAATAATTTAACAAGTTAAATAAATATTATTCCCGATTGTGGTTTAATAATTATTTAAGGATGCCTGATTGCATTCATTTCGACACTAGTTATTCGAGAGAATATATTGTGGGCGAAATAATATATTTGTTAGCGAGTAATGTAGTTAAATTTATTTAAGAAATAAATAGACATTACTCGAGGTCTAATAAATGTGGTGGAGAAAAATGGAAAAATAAAAGTACATGCCGTGTATATTAAATGTACACGCCGTGTAGTTTTATGGAAGACAAGTACACACCGTGTATTAATTATTACACGCCGTGTAGTTTTCTGGTCGGGATTTTTGAGGATAAAATATTGTTTATTTAATTAAATGATATTAAATGTAATACGCTGGGTGCATGTCAAGTAATAATGATAGTCAACTACCATTATTATGACATGGGGTATTGTTAAGAATTAAATGAAATGATTAAATACTTTTGGGTAATTAATTCATTTTATTATTCTAAGTATTATAAATCCCTATTACATTATTCTCATGAGATCTAGCCATTGTTGTGCACAGCGGTTTTGGAAATACTCTCAAGCCAAGAGAGAATTCCCTTTCCACCAAGAATGCTTTCAAGTTATGAGAGCGAGATCCTCCACCGGATCAAGGCGGTCGAAGGCGGACATCGCAAGCGAAGATTCTTCCACGCTAGCACCCGGAGATCCCTTAGGCGACGTCCAGAGATACATGGAGCACGTGTGGATCACCGTTAGAGGAATACTATACTTGGATTCTACGACGCAACGACGGATCACAGGATCGTGACCGGAGACTCCAACGAAGAAAGAATTCCATCGAGGTAATTCTTATGAATTAATTAAATTAATTATAACCAACATATGATGATCCTATCTCAAGGGTTCCGGGTCTCTTCTTTTCTTTTTCGTTCTTCGTTCTATTCTGAAGATCCGGCATTTTATATCATGAAGGATCTCGGATTGAACGTCGTTTAACGCTAAAATTAAAGTTGGGCAAACCCACCAACGCGCTTCCGCTGTGCCCGGAACCTTCAGGGTACACATTGTGTAATGAAAAAATGTCATATTTTTATTAAAAAATTATGGGTTTTTCAGTGTATGTAGGACTCGAGGATTACACAACATGTAATGGGATTACATGCCATGTAAATTATTAAGGGTTGGTTTTAAGTAAAAAGTTTAGGTGAAATTATTATTTCATCTGTACAGGCTTCCTTACTCTTGACTTAGGGGATCTTCCTATGTGATTTTAGGTGACTCCCTCCTATCTGGATCGCTTTTTTCGTCGATTTATCGTCATTGTGGTTGGATTGCTTCTCTCTAATTATGTAATTATTTTATTTCTTCTTTGGTTTTGGTTGCAGTTGTGGTTTGGCTATGTATTTGTGATCAGATAGTGTTTTTTATCGATCCTTTTTAGTTTCTTGGTATGCCTTGTCTTTTGGAGGTCATTCTCTTGGTTTCTGGACACCAATTTTTAAAACAAATTGGTTTCTACCGTGTCGAGGTAAGTTTTTCTAGACAATTGGTTCATGTGATGAATTTCAGGTCATTCTTGATAAATTCATTTGGGTTTTTCATTGATTTTAAGTGATATAAGGTTTCAAATGATTTCTTGTAAAGTAAAATATTTTCAAAAAGCGGTTTTGTTTTGAAAGTGTATTTTCTTGATTTGGAAATGGGTTTTCAAACTCCGAAGTAGATTATATTGGATTTGAAAAAGTTTTATAAAATTTTGAGCGTGGTTTTGAAAATTTATTGGACAATTTCACATTGGGAACCTTGGGTGCGTCAGGAAAGAGACATGGGTAGCCTTAATGTGTGTTGCACTGCTAGGAGGTAACCTTTTTTCGATATCAAATAGAAGGACTCGATATCGGTTGGATCCAAATTATTCCTATTTAGGCTTGTGTGTGTCTAGTACGGTGTCCCATAGGCTAGAGCCCAATATGTGAGGTGATTTTTCATTTTTGGTTATTTATCGCATGATTGTTTTTATCATATATTTTTTCTCATAGGTTTTTATACAAGGCTGTATCACATAGCTTCGCATGATAGGTTATTTCATGGATATGTGTACCTATTGATGTATGGATATGAAAACTTATTTCACCACTTCTACTTTTCATATTTACAGTTTGATAATATAAAATTATTTTATGAAAACCAAAGGGAAGATGATTTGAAACTAGATTTATTTTATGAAAATGAATTGTAAAAATGTTTTGTTTTAAAATCTAGAATTGTTGCATTCTTAATATTATACCTTGTATAGAAACTATAGTGCTATCCTACTGGGATTTGGCTCACAGCCTACTTGTGCCTTTGGGAATTTTTAGATGTTGTATTTCAGGATTCAGGTAAGGGGTTGTAGTATGTTGGCTTCTCTTGTTATTGCTTATTTTGGTTCGGGTTGGTCTGGAGATGATTGTTGGTCACGTGGGGATATGACTTACTTTCTGGTTCAGCTTATTTTGGCATGGATTGTATGTATTTATGGTATCTCATTTACTTTCACTTCGTACTCTGATTTTATGTCTTGTTTTTATCATATTCAAGACAGGTTTTTATTATCCTTTTTTACCTATATCATGTGAAGGCCCAGTTCAGGTGTCTTGTTTAGTTGACTCGGGTTGGTTCGTTACAAATATAATTATATTATTTTATACACAACCACAAAATAGTTCAAACATAATTTTAGTTAATTAATAATAACTAAATAATGATCATTGATATGTATGTATTATATGTTTATATCAATGGCCATGCAATAACTGAGGAAGTATGCTGGAGTTTAATATATATCAATGATTGACTAGTAGTATGTATATATAAATATCTATGTATATCGACACACACACATATTATTTTACATGTATTAGTTTACACACACAGAGATATTAAGGTATTATATATATATGTTAGTTTACAAATACATATATATATATATATATATTTTTGTTTATATTAACCCATATATATGTATAATATTAATATATTAGATTATAGATTAGTTCATTTATATTATTAAATGAGTTTATATACAATTTTTTAAATATGAATTTATATATATATTTAAAAATATAAATTTATATATAAATTTATAAATATGAATTTATATATATATATATATATATATATTAGTATATATATAAACTCGTATTAATTTATATAACAAATTTCACTCGGATGAGTACCTTACCTGGAACATATTGGGGGCGTGGGGAGGAGTAACAATTGCATGAAAAATTGTTTGCCTATACTACGGATAGACCACCAAAAGTTCAATCGTTGAATCCACAAGAAATTCACACGTTGTAAAAGTGTAGCAGAAAACTAAATCTCTGGAAGTTTTCTTCCCCCTCAACTAAGTGTTTCACAAGTAGGTAGTAATTGCACTCTACTCACTGCATGAAGTCAGCCTCGTACAAACCTCAGTATAAGCATAAAAAATACTGAAACATCCAACGGTATTACATACAATGGAAATACAAGAAAGTAGAGAAAAAACAAAAAGTTTTAATGTTCTTAATACTTTTGTCCTACATGCAAGACAGAAACCACAATGTTGTGAATTTTATTATAACCGAGAGATTATAGGTAAAAAATATATATTACAAAGACAGGCAATCCTCATCAAATTCTTAGCTCTCCAATAAATGCCTTCAGTTGATCTGTTGATTGCACCTTGATAATCCACTATGTGACACTAATTCCACCACTTTGAATTGAAGGTCTCATGTACTTAAATACTAAGCAAAAATGATCAAACAAGTTAAACTCACTCTCCTAAAAACATGGATCAAGTGACATGACCGCCAGAGAAGGTTTACCAACCCAGTGACCCATCAGCCTTTTTGAACTTTTGAACCTCCTAGTGCTCCATTGTAGATTCATTGGTAGATGAGAACTTCTAATAAACCCACTACCATTGGAGAAGAACTGCTATCATTGCCTTCAAATCGATCCAATCCCACTACTATTGATTGAAAAAATGATAGATGAACTTTTGGTGATGTTCAACATCGTATCCTCTGAACTTCTGATACTCAAATAAGGATTCACATTAAAAAATATCTTACTTAAAGGATTTTTTAGGGAAAAACTTGGAAACCATCCAACACTAATCATCCTACAATATTCCTCTTTCCTTTACTTCCTTCACATAAGTCCTTCTGAAGCTCGATATTGCCTCAGAATTTTCTAAACTACTGCCTTAGTGAAAATGTCTATCAGATTTTGGCTTCCCACTGTCTTCTGTAGTTCCAACTCCTTTTCCTCCAGCAAATTTATTGTGAAATAATACTTCAGATCAATATTTTTTTTCCTTAAATGGAACACCAAATTTTTCTCCAAGTGGAATTCACTTTTGCTATCACAGTAAATTGTTGAAATAGTGGGTTCCCTACACCCAACTATTTAGTACTTTTGATTACCTATCATGTATATAGTTAGTTATACATGATGTATTCTTACCATTATAGTGTAGACTTTTCTTCTTCCACTATTTAATGGTAATGTCCATAGATTAATTATCATATTGAAAGGTTATAGAAAATCTCATGCTATAATCATAACCTCGAGATACCAAGACATTAATCTTAAATATGTCATGTGGTCTCGTTACATCTTACTGACTGGACACATTAGATGTCTGACTATCAATTGTTGGGGACTCATAACCATTGAGACTTCTTCTCATTAATTTTGCACTTGGAGATCTCTTGTAATGGAATTGTGAAGATAGACCAACCAATAGGAACACCACATGTTTATGGTGTCATTGGATGTTCCTATCTACAATCATGTGTAATGGTATCCTAACTTGAGATCATTGTCAATGTGTGCCATTTGATCATGTACTTTGATGCAATACGAAAACCATGATATTAAAATCGTGGAGAGGTAGTTTATTTTGAGTGTGTTATTGGTGGCATGACATTGGTTGAATGATCAAGAAAGGATTTTTCACTTCCATGTTAAGGAAGTTATATATCTGAGGCGATGTTGATCAGGATGGTAGTACCTTGAAAAAACCACGTCTATCATAGTCCAACATAAATCCATCTAGTTAGATCAAAAAATAATAAAGTAAAGGATGATGACATGGGTGGGCACCGTGCTTTATGAAATATTAAAGGCAAAGAGATTATATTACATTGTGCGTGTTCATAGGTTGGTTGCGACTACTGTGACAATCCTTATCTTTTTAGGGGTCATGATGGGTCGCTAGATCACACTCTTAATCTGTGAATACTATTCATTTCTATTGAGATAAGGGCCTAGAGGGTCACAAACAATAGTGCATTCAAGAATCTTCCATATTTAGTTAAATATGTATATTGGACATGGTGGGCCCCACCACTGGGGTTCAGGATTATTCCAAGGAGATAAACGATCATCAATGCTATAAATAAATTCATATTATTCAAGTTAATAATAATGGACATTGAATTTATTTATTAGATGTATTTACAATCTTAAAGTAAATACATGAAAATATTAATTGAACGAATATTAGTTTTAATATATTCAAGGTTCGATTAATTTTTTTGGGAATGACGAGTTGAGTTTATAACTCATTTATTATCATATAATTTTTAATGTATTGTAAGAAAGTGATAATAATATTTATGGATCAGTTCAGTAGTCATAACATGTCGTTTATAGTGTGTTAATTATTCAGGTGCGGGAAGACAAATCTGGGTAATTCATAATCACTCTATAAATAAAGGAGAAGAGGGATTTTCTATAGACAATTCATGGCCTATCTCTCTCTGCTACTCTCTCCCATGTTTTCAGAGAGAGATGATCTGGATCTAGGAGCTCGAATTGAGCTCTCTCTCAGGCATCGCAAACGTGGCGATGTGTTGATAGTCGGAGTGTTGAAGGCATCGTCAGATCTTTGTGGTAGCACCCGGATTTCGACGATCGATGCTCCTGTAGATTTTTGAAGCACATGTGGGATGATCTAGAGGAATTCGGCTTTGGATTATTCGAGTAGCGATCGCCAACGATGAGTAGACGTTGTACGCAGCTTCGGATCTAAACCAGGTTTTTTCAGTTTTATTTTTGAGCTTAATAATCTTCATGTGAGATTCTCAGCTTAAACCAGGCAGCGATTCGCCGATGCTGACGAGTTCATGTCGTACGTCGGTGAAAATTTTTTAAATCCCTTTTTGGGTATTCTGCTGCATTCCTGGTACCTACAATTTCTATCAGAGAGAAGCGTTCAAATTTTAAGCCAATCCAAGATTAAATTTTCATTAAATTTAGAAAAGGGTGTTGTTATTGTCCCAACGCCACAGACCGCGTTTTAATCCGACACCGGATGACCAGTCTGCGATCATCCAATGTTTTAAATCAGATTTCAATTCAAAGTTTTTTGGGTATTTAATCGTAGAACATACATGTTTTATGTATAAGTTTTATACCCGGAGGTAATCAATCACTGTTCCCCTTCATCTCACTAGAATAGTTTTTCGGGTAAGGTGTAATTATATTTTATTATTTTAATAATAAAAATTAAAATTTGGATTGACTACAAAAAAAGGGCGGGGGGGTCAATTTTTAGGGGGCCGAGCACCCCCCCTGTTTCCTCACCCAACCAGGTAGCGTCGGCCGCCGCCACGGACCGGCGGTCCTCTGCCCTTCCCGGGCTTCCCCATCACCATCTGGCCTCCCCTCGCCTGCCGCAGACTGGCCGTGCCTCCCTGTCAGCCACCTTCAGGGTTGTCTCGACCACCACAATGCTTCCTCGGTGCTTGCCCAGATCTGTCCGCCTTTCGGCTCCGGTGCCGCCTTCCAGCAATTGATGGATCCCAAGTAGCGCGCCTCCCTCCCTAGCATGTTGCGGCCCACCCATCTCATCCGAGTGGCGCTCCGGTCACTGTCTTCTCGTCCCAAACCCTCCACCGCCACATCGTCCCGCCCATGCGGCTCCTGCCTGCCGAACACCCACGTCACCGCCAAGATCTGGCGGCAGCGGCTCCTTCCACCGGCGGGCCCGGTTCCGGCCAACCGCGGTCATCCCGGATCTGGCCTCCTGCTACCATCTCGCGTGGTCGTGAGTCATCCTTCGGTCTCCGCCCGTCGTGGCTTCTCCCTAAAGCATCTCAGCTCCCAGGGCGGGTTACCACTTCGCCGTCGTGCTTGGCCGGACACCTTCCCGGCGGGCCCGGTTCCGGCCGCTGGTCACCAATGTCACTGGAGGTACCTTTCTGCACAGACCGGAATTGTCCCCTAATTGGTGTAGGTTGGTCTTCCCGCAGAGGTCGGGGTTTTCGGGACTCCGTAATTTAATTTAATCAAAAGTTAATTAAATTAATTAATTTAAGTTCGGTTGTGAACTAAATTAATTAAATATTTATTTTTGGTTTAAAAATTAATTGTGGATTTAATTAATTTAATTTGGTGATAAATTAAATTAATAAATTAATTTAATTTTTGGTTTTAAAATTAAAGTAATTAATTGGGACCGAACGACATATATTTAATTAAAATTTGGAGTGAAATTTTAAATTCAATTAAATGCCCTCGAGTTAATTTTAATGCAAGTTTAATTTAATTCTACATTAATTTTCAAATATGTGAGTTAATGCATATTTGATTGGTCGTTAGCCTCGAACCGACCAATGTGTGTTTGGTGCGTTTTTATTTAATTATTTGATTATTTCATGTTTTTTTAACAAGTAGTTAAATAAAAAGTGATATACGTGTCATCTCAAGTGTCATTATATGTATAAGAGTTTTGTCTGTCCACTTCATAGTTGTATTTTGTACTCCCCAGTTCCCCTCACCTGTATGTGAGTATTTTTGTATAATGATGAAACAACAAGTGACGTTTTTCGCGCTGAGTGATGACGACACACCAGACATGAGTTAGATTCATTGGATGAGCAGGTGCTTCATTTAGAGTCGCAAGCAACGCGACTCAAGGTATATCCCCTAGGGTATAGGTTGGTCTGTTATTTACTCAATGGATCAACCATTAGTACTGGATCATGACTAGGTCGTCGTTTTATTTTTGCATGGTATATTATTTTTGTGAATGTGTAGTTTATGTGTAATCACATAGAAATAATAAACAAGCATGCAAGAAAAATTGAACATGTGACGCGATGTATTTTTCTATTTCATGCATGTTCAATTGTGATCACAATCACATAATACATTCTTTAAAAATAAAAATAAAAAATTTCATTGCATTAAAAATACAAAACCCTCAAAGATATATTAAGTCATTACAACCTTCTATCATTTGAATTTAAATAAAACCGACTATTTGGGGTGCTTTTCAGGCTAAATCTGAGAGCGCCTCTTACTACCGGAGTGTTCTTATGAAACTGGTGAGTTTACTTAACTAAAATTATAGCAAAGAAATAGCCAAAGCTGGCTTTTTGTGATTTTTGAGGAAATTGTTGAGTAAATCAAGTAACAATTTAAGAAGTTGAAACTTCACTCAATAGATTAAGGAACCGCGAGTTCATGATGTTGGCCAACCTAACACCTACCTTGAACCCTCCAAGTAGTGGCATAGCCAAAGTTTTTAGACTATGAGTGGAGGTTCAGGGATACTTTCCACTAGAATACTCAAGCGGTAGAATATTTTGATTCTAGTATAGAGGGATCCTAGAATTTGATAAAATAGTGTGAGGCATTTAATGATTTAATTAATTGATCAAAATGTCTAAACCGATAATCATAATAAAAGTACTAATATGCGAAAATTTATTTTTGTAGAAAAATGAAAAGTTATACCATAAGTTTAAAAAACTACGATAAATAATGGACAAAGTAAATGTCCTTATTGGCATGAGTATCCAAGAATAGTAGAGATGCTTGCATATAGTACTATTATGTAGGAAACTCAAGGTGTATGTGCTCCCTATACCTGTTAAAATATATTAGGAAGTGATGGTGAAATAGCTTAAAGGAGACTAATGTATATAGAATATGATGGTTATATCATTATTCTTTCATCAACGTCTGATGTTAGTTGTGGTTGCTACATCAGACATGGATGATATAATATGTAGTCTCATCTCCAAGAAGACTGCGAAGAGAAAGTGAATCAATAATATGAATAGGTAATGGTTACACTGGATCTGTGTAAGTTGAAAGGCAGGTTATGATATTTTGATACATCATATTCTAATATCACTTTCACCCCTTTAGTCAAGTCTCGTTTTAAGTTACAAAATGAACAAGTATTGAGTAAACTCTTCATTACCTATTTAGGTAAAGGTTCTCTAAGTGAATAAGAATATAAAATCTAGATTAATCTTTAATTCTTACAATGAAAAAATTGAAAGGTAGGGCAAAAAGGCCAATGGAAAGTAATTCCAGAAGCACATTTTCAACATCCTTCAATGAAAGAGGTATTAACAAGAGGTTATTTTCATTGCATATTATGAAATAAAACTGTGGAAGTTTAATTAAAATAAACTAAATTAAAGAATCAAGTACTCGCTTCTTCTTCAGGTATATTCATCAAAAAATGTTTCAGTTTTACTTCTTGGGTATTCAATACAATATGATTATCACATATGTGTATTGATATACAATAACCAAATAAGTATAGAAATGTTACTAGAAGTTAGGTGTATTCTTTAAGTGGCTGAGAAAGGGTGATACTTAGGCCAGTGGTGAGAAGTACATGACTTCTATATTGTCAAGTGAATGATTCTTGTAGAATTATTATCGACTATGACCAAAACATTCATCTCACATGTCCTTTTGGACACAAGGAGACATTATTCCGGGTTTTGGAATGAATGTTGTTTTTGGTATTTAATACTCAACCAATAGTTCAGTGATACATGAATCATAGACAATAACAAATGAATATAAAATGTAAGACTTATACCCAGTTGTGACAAGATAATTCTTTTTCAAGTAAAACTAAAATTGGACGTCAAGTTTATACCTAGTATGGTATTTAGGCTCAGTAAAGATAAAAACCATTGGTATTATCAACGTCTTTTTTTTGGACAAAGAAACCTTTAGAAATAAAGGTATTCCACAAGGATTTTGGAATCAGTTCATCAAGTGAGCATAAACTATTCCAAGGGAAAGCTAGCTGTAAAGTTACTTCATAAGATTCCTTTAATCTATTAAGGAATGTGATAGTGATGTATAAGCATGATCATAAGATATGAGTTGCTTCGGATCGACATGCCAAAGAATATCCTGACCAAGCATTCAACGATCATTATAATGTTGGGTGGGGCAATTCCTAAATGCACATTACCTTATCTACATCATGAAATTGATGTTAATGAGGAGGATTGATGATGAAGTCTCACATGTCAATATTGATCAACAAAATATAGTGTGGAGTAATTCCTAAATGCACATTTTATACATCAAAGTTATGATTTAAGGAGTATCAATGTTTCAACTTGCAGAAAATTTCATTATATTTCATGACATGCTTTACAAATAAAGATGATTTCCCATAACCATTTGTCAACTAAAATGACAAATGGATATCATAAAATTCATAGTATGATGAAAATCCATTATGTCATACGGACATGTGTTTGGATGCAAAGAGTTTGTTAGGATATAAACAAACTTGCATCAAGAACAAACACATTGTGCATCTATTGTAATTATCCTAATAGTTTTTTAGGATATTACATAAATCCCTAAGATAGAAAAGTTGTAGTCAAGTGATTGAATACAATTCTATATAAGGGTGAACATATCTTTTGAGATAGTGGGAGCCAGATTGACTTGGATTTAGTCAATACTAGAGATGCACATGTAGTTGGCATAAGAACTAGTTTCACCAACGCATGTGGTACAAGAATGTTACAGAGACACATATTGCGTAGAAAGGTTAAAACCATGGTGATGGTTTTGTATTCACCATGTTCAGTGATGTATTATTCATTGTGAATAATATTTACTACAGGTAAGAAATATATAGAGATTAGCTAAGATTTATAAGACCAGTTAAAATTCAATAAATGGATTCCATGTGTCAAAGTGAAAAAGGGGATTATTATTTTGAATACTATGGTGGGTATTCAAATAAGTTGGTACATGGATGGTACAAGTGTAGTACCAATAAGTTTTGATTGGTAATACCAAGTCGGTATTCCTAAATCCATTAGAATTTTACTTTTCATAGCTAATTTTTATGATCATATTATTAGGCATTTGATGTCATGACCATCAATCAAGGAAGGTGTCTATACGACACAACTAGAAGAGGATGGGCATGTCAAAAAATTCCAATAAAGGGTACAAGTTACTGAAATCCAGTTTAGGATTGTAGTAAGCAATGGAATCGTAGAATATTCATTTGGAATGATTTTTTTTCCATGTGTATACTAGAGGTTAGTGGGAGAGCCAAGGTTTTCCAAGAGAAATATGTTCGGTAACATATGGAAAATAGATTGGTCTTATAGTTGGTTAAGACCATAATGAATGAAAGTACTTCTCCGGTGATTGACTTAAAGTAGCAACTTGAGTTATAGGGAACATGATCTACTTAGGTAGATCTAAAGGTTTCTTGGACCTAGTCATTCAAACATATAGTGACATAGTATTGAAAAATATAAGTTGGAACAATTCAAGAGATGAATTGTTTCCAATGTCACATGGCATTATCTCTTCAGGTTCATATGGCCAAGACATGGGAGGAGATTAATGTGATGAGTTAAAAACTATACGCTTACATGATAGATTAATCACATAATCCATGAAATTTAAAAGAACTGATATTGCCAGAATATACTTTATAGTAGACAAATATCAGTTATATCCAGGAGCATGGCAAAGGAAGCAGTTAGAACTATCCATTTGTACTTCAGCAAGTACAAAATATATGTACCTGGTAAGTGGAGAAGAAAAGATACTAGTTTTGAGGGGACACAAATTAGTATTCCTTGGATCCATGTGATCATGTATCATAGTTAGGCTAAGATGATGAGTGATACAAGCTCATATAAGCCTGTGGTAGCCATACCTACAAATACTGAGTACATTGCATCTTCTAAGACAGCTAAGAAGTAGTTATATGCAACGATTTGTTCTAGTTCTTGATATCTCACCTAGTAAGAAAAATATTATCATAATATCAATTATGATATTCTTACTAGCCAAGATGTCAATTTATGATAGTGTACAAAAGGTATATACTTGGGTTTACCATCTCTTGAGAAGTTTTACTCGAGGAGATGAGGTCGTTATAGCAGAATTTTCACACAGTGGAATCGTGGTAGGTCCAACAGTTAAAGTTGTGACTCAGCAGAAACAGGATTTTAATCATGTGAGAGCTAACAAGGTTGGTTAGCAAGTTGGATCTAGTGAAAGTGGGAGTGTTGAAATAGTGGGTGCCCTAAACCCAACTATTCATTATTTTTTATTACCATATTGTGTATACAGTTAGTTATACATGATATATTTTTATCATTATAGTGTAGAATTTTTTACATCTACTATTTAAAGGTAATGTCCATAGATTAATTTTCATATCAAAAGGTTATAGAAGATCCCAGACTATAATGAGAACCTCGAGATACCAATACATTAATCTTAAATATGTCATATGATCTAGTTATAACTTACTGACTAGACACAATAGATGTTTTAATATCAGGTGTTGGGGGCTCATAAACATTGATACTTCTTCTCATGAATTTCGCACTTGGTGATCTCTTGTAATGAGATCATGAGGAAAGACCCGCCAATAGGAACACCACATGTTTACGGTGTCATTGGATGTTCCTATCTACGATAATGTGTAATGGTATCCTGACTTGAGATCATTTTCAATGTGTGACACTTGATCACGTACTTTGATGCAAGATGAAAACCATGATATTGAAATCATGGTGAGGTAGTTTGTGTTGGGTGCATCATTAGTGGCATGACATTGTTTGAATGATCAAGAAAGGATTTGTTGCTTCCAGGTTAAGGAAGTTATGTATCTCGGGCCATGTTGATCAGGATGGAAGTACCTTGATAAATCCATGGTCATGGTAGTCTAAGGTAAATCCATCCAGATAGATAAAAAAATAATAAATCAAGTAAATGATGATGACATGGGTGTGTATCCTACTTTATGATATATTAAAGACAAAGAGATTATATTACACAGTGCATGTTCATAGGTTGGTTATTGTTGTTATGACAATTCTTATCTCTTTAGGGGACATGATGGGTTGTTATATCCCACTCTTGGTCTATGAATACTATTCATTTCTATCAAGATAAGGGCCTAGAGGGTCACACATAATATCATATTCAAGAATCTTCTCTATTTAGTTGAATAGGTATATTGGACATGGTGGGACCTACCACTAGGGTCCAGGATTAGTCCAAGGAGATAAATGATAACCAATACAATAAATAAATTCATATTATTCAAGTTAATAATAATGGACATTGAATTTGTTTATTAAATTTATTTACAATCTTAAAGTAAATACATGAAAATATTAATTGAATGAATATTAGTTTTTATATATTCAAGGTTCAATTAATTTCTGTTGGAATGATGAGTCAAGTTTATGACTCATTTATTATCATGTAATGTTTTAATATATTACAAGAAAGTGATAATAATATTTATGACTCAGTTCAGTAGTCATAACATGTTGTTTATAGCATGTTAATTATTTGGGGGTAGGGAGGAAAATCCAAGTAATTCATAAACACTCTATAAATAGAGAAGAAGAGGGATTTGATGTGGACTATTCATGGACTCTCTCTCTACTTCTCTCTCCCATGTTCTAGAGAGAGAGGATCTGGATCTAGGAGCTCATATTAAGCTCTCTCTTAGGCATCGCAAGCGAGGTGATTCAATGATCATCAGAGCTTCGAAGGTATCGTCGGATCTCTGCGCTAGCACCTGGATTTCAACGATCGAAACTCCCACATATTTTTAAAGTGTGTGTGGACGATCTAGAGGAATTTGGCTTCAGATTATTTGATTAACGATTGCCAATGAAAAGAAGATGTTTTGTGTGGATTCAGATCTAAAACATGTTTTCTTTGGTTTTTTTTTGCTTAAAACTCTTCACATGATATCCCCATCTTGAAATGTGCAACAATTCACCGACGTTAATGAGTTCATGACGTAAATCAGTGAAAATTTTTAAAATCCCTTTTGGGGATTCCTCTACATTACTGGTACCTACATAAAGCACTACCCCTTCCTAATTTCTTCCAAACTCATGTACCAATATCTTCAACCATACCATTTCCTTCCTAGCTTCTGTTGCAGCTACATACTCTATGACAGTTGTACTCAATGTAATGATCATATAAAGTCATTACATCCAACTAACTGCAACTCCTCCTTATGTAAACACGAAAAATTTCATACTCGTTAAAGTATTTTAATATCCAACAAATTCAAAGTCCACAAAGCCTTGTAACATATCTTCCTCCCCAAATCAAAGATTCAGATCTTCCGATCTTTCAAATACTGAAGGATCCACTTCACAGCCTCCCAATGAAATTTCCTCAGATTTTCCAAGTACCAACTCACAACTCTCATTACATGAGAAATGTTTGGTTGAGTGCAAACCATTGCATACATCAAACTTTCGATCATTGATTCATATGAAACTTTCTTCATGTGCTTGGACTCATATATAGTTTTCAGCACCTGAGACTTAGATAATTTTAATTGATCCACAAAAGGGGTTGAGACTGGCTTACTTATGATCATCCCAAACCTTTCACAACCATTTTAATATAATCATTCTAAGATATAACCAAAGTCCCAATTTTCTTATCTCTCAATTTTCATTCCCAAGATATTCTTTTTCTAACCAAGATCTTTCATCTTGAATATTCTAGACAAATCACACTTCAACTTTTGGATTCTCTGAACTTCCAATCTAGTAATTAGTATATCATCTACATACAAGAATAAAATGATGAAAGTCCCATATTATCATTGATTCCAATAATAGCAGTGAACTGCATTACACCTACTGAACCCTTCCTATTTCATGAATGAATCAAATTTTCAATTCCACTATCCCGGTGTATGCTTCATCCCATAGAGGGTTTTCTTCAATTTACATAACAAAATCAGATGCCCAAATTTCGATACACCAAATGGTTATTTCAAATAAATCTCCTACTCAAAATTTCCATAAAAGAAAGCCGTCTTGACATCCATCTACTCCATATATAGATTTTCCAATGCAACCATGCTTAGTACTCTTCTAATGGTATAATTTTTAACTACTGGTGAGAAGATATCCAAGAAATCTACTTCTTCCTTCTTTTGAATACCCCTCACTACCAATTTTGATTTGTACCTTTTTTACCATCAGCCTCTTCCTTGATCAGGTAAACCCACTTATTTTCAAGTTCCTTTTTAACCTCCAGTAGTCCAATCATATACCAAGTCCCATTGAATTTAATGAATTCATCTCTTCATTCATGGATAGATCTTTCCAATCAGAGTCACTAAGTAATGTTAAATCCTCCGAATTTTTAGGTTCTCCTACATATGTTAGGTGTAGAGAGTTCAAATCATGCCAAAATCTCTACACAGGTCTCCCAATCCTCATTGATCTCTTCAACTGAATCGTTTAAGTTGTACTACCCGGTTTAGTTCCTTCTATCGATACCTAAACTTACAACACTCAAACATCTAATGAACAAAATATTGGTGCTCCCACTCAAGATTCAACTGGTATTGAACTTTATGGTACATCCAATGGTCTTAATTTTATATTTCTAACGGTCTCTGGTCTTTGTGATTTATCATTACTTTGATCAGCCAAGATTTCCATAGTTGATTTTTCCTCAACTTCTTGTTTCACTAAGTTTTGATCCTTCCATATGGTCTTATCATTGAAGAAAACATATATGCTTATGATGATCTATTTCCTTTCACCATCACACAAATTATGTCCAAAGTTTTCATCTCCATATCCAATGAAAAAAAATATTTTAGATTTTCATTCAATTTAATCAAAGTAATTAGAATTTACATGTACATATACTGCACAAGAGCCTCAGCCCAGTTGGTGAGGACTCAGCAAGTGCATCCAAGAGACCTGAGTTCAAAACCAAGTGGAGACAGATTTTCGGTACTGTAACAGTACTGTAGAAGACACTATAGTAGACAGTGAAGCAGTATTGTAGTAGGTACTGTTCGGTATTATAGCAGCCGAAACTATTCATCTGTTTGGGCTTTCGGTTCACCGATTTGGTCCTCAGGTCCTTTAAGGCCTTCAGTCCAGTAAGGATTTCGGGCCACCTCAAGGCCTTTGGGCCACCTCAAGGACTTTGGGACACCTAAAGGCCTTCGGGCCACCTGAAATTGTGCTTAATGGACCAGACAGACTCTACAAGAAGTATACTTCAGATGAGGATTCATAGTAGGAATATTCACCAGAGTAGAAGCTAACATATGTGGAAGAATGAGAGGGTATAACATTGCCATCGGGATCAGCCTGTGCATGCACGGGAAGCCTAGCCAAACAGCTATGCAAAGGTAGAGAGCTGATATCAAGATACAGATGCTGGGGAGGAGTAGTTCCATGTAGTTATAGTCTGGATATTTCCTCTATGACCTACGGGTCATGTAATCTATAATCCTATGGGCCTTGTAAGGCTTCCCCATTATCCCTTGAAAGGGGGTTGTCAAAAATCAATAAAAATAAGTCATTCGGGGCATTTGGGCATGTACATATACTAAACTACCAAAATATTTGAGGTGTTAAATAGTCGATCTTTTGCCTAACCACAACTCCTATGAAAGTTCCTAACCAACTATCAATTCAGGACTCCTGTTGGTGAGATAAGTCATTGTGTTGAGTGTCTCTTCCCAAATTACCTTAGACGTTCCTAAGTATAGAATCATACTCCTAGATTTCTCCATAAAAGTGTGATTTATCCTTTCAGATAATCCATTATGTTGTGGAGTCTTGGGCACTATCTTCTCATGCCTTATCCCTTCCCGCTTAATGAAATTATAGAATTTCCATCTAGTGTACTCCCCATCGTTTTTAGTTCTGATGCACTTAAACTTCCAACTTAATTCCATTTATACCAATGCTTTCCACTCAACAAACACCTAAAATACATCATATTTTTGCTTTAGGAAGTAAATTTATACTTTCCTTGCATCATCATCAATTAAAGTTATAAATTAATGGAAATTTTCATAGGATTGAACAAGGGAAGGCCCCAAAACATATAAGTGTACAACCTAAAACTACTGATCTCTAGGATTCTAGCTGTCTAAGTTGAAGGACACTCTATTCTACTTTCTCAGTACACAACTTTCACACTTTCCTATTTTAGTGTGATCAAGATTTAATGTACCTATAGCCTTCAAAACTTTCAAGTTCTTCTCACTGAGGTGGTCGTACCTACAGTGACATACATCTGGATCATCAGAAGTTGAACTTCTGATCAATGCACTTCCATATAAACTTTTGGTCACATAAAGGGTCCCATACTTTACACCTTTTTCAACCACCATGGAACCCCAAGTAACCTTCCATACCCCATTTGAAAAACTAGTCACATAACCTGTATCATCCAATTTCTCGGTAGAAATAAGATTTATCCTAAGGCCAGAGATGTGATGAACTTCTGATAGCTTCAGGAATCCTACATTATTCATTCATATATTCACATATCCTTTTACAAAAACTTTTGGGGCTTAACCATCAACCAGATGGACTTTCCCAATCTTCCCAGATACATAATTTGACATGTATCTTTGATCACCCATTTAATAGAAAGATGCCCCATATTCAACCACTCATGCTTCTACCAGTGTTTTATCACTCAACAACTAGTCATTATAAACTTCAGTTTCATTTATGAAATCTGAACTTATAATGGTTGATGTGTTTTCGGTGTTATACTTGCGACTCTTGCAATCCTTCTTAATATGTCCCTTCTTCCCATACTTCCATCAAGTTAGACCATGACCAGTTGACTTTCCTTAGATCTTCTCTCATTGTATTTCTTATTATTTATTTGTTGATGGATTCTTATTAAAAATTTACTTCTAATGGGGTGATCGGCCCTTTTCATTAGTATTAAGCCTACTCTTAGAAGGTTCCTGAACTTTCCTTGAATGAAGTTATTCCTTGAGTATCAAATTCTTGATATCATCAAACACCATATCAGTTTTTTCACTAGAGTTACTAACTACAGTATCCATTGAATATAAGCTCTCTGGAAGAGACTATAAAAGAATAAATGCCCATACATCATCAGAATATGTTACCTTTACTGATTGGATCTTCCCACGAATCATGTTAAATTCATTCACATGATATGTCCCTAGTCTTCCTTATAATAACCTCAAACTGATTAATTGTAGCAACATAAAAACCTTATTCAGGGCCACCATTTTTTAATACATGTCCTATAATGCCTTCATAAAATCTGTCATGTTCTTCTACTCCTGAATATTGAACTCAACGTTCCATTCCACAGGCATCCTCACTGGCGCAAGCGGTTTCCTATCCAAGCACTCTCATTCATCTTTATTTATCAACATTGGTTTCACTTCGGACAAGGGAACCTCAAAATATTTCTGAAATAGATAGTCTTAAATCTACATTCTCTAGAATCCAAGATTCATTCAATCAAATTTCTTGATTTGGATATTTTCTTCATTTGGTGTCTTGCATGTGCTGCTACTGGTGTGTTGAACCATGAACTTTTGTACCAACCCTTTGATACCTCTTATTAGGGGATGAGTGGAGTATAAATAGTTGTATGGAAAACCATTTGTCTATAATACCATTAGAACACTGGAAGTACGATCTCCAGATCTATTGTAAATTCACATGTTGTAACAGTGTATCAGAAAACTGAATCCCTAGAAGTTTACTTCCCTCTCAACTAAGTGTACCGGAAGTAGGTAGTCACTACACCCTACTCACTGCATGAACTCGACCTCATGTACACCTTAATAAAAGTATACCAAATACCAAAACATCCAAACATATTACATGAAAAAAAATACAGGTAAGTAGAGAAAGAACACAAATATTTTACATGATTCATATTTTTTTCCTATATGCGTGGGGGGGAACCACACTACTATGACTTTTATTATAACTGGAATATTATATGTGAAAAAACAAATTACAAAGACAAGTAATCCTCGCCAACTTATCACCTTTAGTTGATCCACAGATAGCACCTTGATAATCCACTATGTGTCCCTGATTCCACCACTTTTCATTGAAGGTCCCATTTACTTAAATACTAAACACAGCCAGTCAAGAAAGTTAAACCTACTCTTATGAAAATATGGATCAAGTGACATGCCCACCTAGGTAGGTTTACCAATCCAGTTACCCATCAACCTTGATGAACTTCCAAACCTCCCAATGCCCCACTATAGAGCCATCAGTGGATGAGAACTTCTGATGGAACTTCTACCCATGGAGAAGAACCATTTTCATTACCTTCACATTGATCCCAACTAACTTCCACTAATTGAAAAACTGATAGATGGGATTTCGTTGCTCTTAAACTTCAAATGTTGTGAACTTATGATACTCGAACAGGGCTTCACACCCTAATAAAACAAATTTGTCTAGGGTTCGAACAATGGGCGGTGCAGATTTATTCCCCCATGACACATATGCAGGGGTGGGATTGCGCATGTGAGTGGACGACTGTGTAAGGTTTAGATACAACGACGAGTTGGGAAGGGGATTACATGTACAAGTGGATGGTGGTGGAAATGTGGATATGGTGGTTGTAGTGGTGAGTTGAGATAGGGGTGGGGTTGGTTCTTAGACTGGGGGTGGGGTTGGATTTGTAAAAATAATAATTTTCCTAAAAAACAATTGAAAACCATTTAAATACACAAATAAAAATTAACCATGTTTGGAAGAAATGTGGGAAATTGGTAAGCCATTTACCTTTGTTTATAAAAAAACATAGTTAAATAGTGTGTGGGTAAAAAAAAAAATTATTTAATAGTGCTTATTAATGTCATTCATTTAGCTGTGTTTATAAACACAACTAAATACTGACACACTATTCCTCATCATTTTTTGGGAATGTGGGTAAATGATTTAGAAGTGTTTATAGACATGGATAAATGTAAAACCAATAATGGATGAATACAAATTTTCCTTGTGTGAACTTCTCAAAAAAAACTATGATAGTGCTCATAACTTCATTAATTCTAGTGAAGAATTCATCCACTATTTCATCATCATGTATCTTGAGATCTTCATACTTTAGTCTCCAAACCTGCAGGTTAACTTGCTTCATCTTTTCATCGCCTTCATAGATGTTTTCTAATTTATCTCAAATTCCTTTTTCTATATTGATCCCTTAAACTTTGAGAAATTCCTTGAAAATATGGCATTCTGAGCATGACTATCATTCTCCAAATTCTTTTTATCTATTAATTCCATAGCATTACCATCAGCATGAAGAATAAAAGCACTAGTAACAGCCTCTAATACATTTATACTGATAAAAAAAGTATGGAAATATTCGATCTTTCCAAATTTAATAATTCTTCCCATCAAAAGTGAGAATCCCCTTTTTGTTCATAGAATTAATGATGTCCATGTTCACAAAAAATATTTTAAGACTAAATATTAAACCATATAGGAATAATTTCTCAATTCAGAAAAGAGAGATAAACTCATTAATGCTAAAAACTCAAATACCAACTGAGTTCAACAGCCTTCATAACTTAAAACTTAAAACTTCTTGATCTTTGGAGGAAACTTGGGATGCTTTGATACCACTTGTGATGGCCTTAAGCATGGTGAAGGTTCACTGGGGGTGGATCAATTAACTATACTTTTTTTTACCTTTTATGGTTTCTTCTCAAATCAACCTCTATCACTTGTTAGACTAAGTGATATCACTGCTTAAATCACACACACTGAGGAATGGAAATAAGAAAAGGACACCTAATTTACATGGTTCACTGCTCAAAATAAGTAAGGATTGTACTTTTCCTCTATTAATATTATCTCCCAATAATAGTATAGTGTTCTTTCACTTCTTCATAGTTTAGAACAAGTTTAACTTTGTCTTATTTTGGTAGACACTTCACTACACACTCTTTCTCTTCTACTTCTTCTACTTGCACCACTACAAGTGCCTTTCTTCTTCTTCTCACTTTCTATGTATGTTATACTACACACACTCTTCCTTATCTCTCTTGAATTATCCTTATAACAATTCTCCCTTTTCTTCTCCCTTACACTACATGAAATACCCCTATTAATTTTATCTCACAAAACATCACTTTTCATCAAGTTCTGATATGAATTTCAAATTTGAATTTGAACTAATAACTTCCTTCAACTTCTCTTCAACCTCTCCAATCTCATCTCCAATTGTTGGATTTGTTCAGGTTATCATGATGCAACTTCCTTCATTATACCATGTCAACCCAATTTTCTTTAAACTAAAACTTTATTCATGACATGATATATTTCTCCACAACGTGAACCTTCTTGCTTCCTCAGAAAAATATGAAGCTTAATTCTCATAGTTTATCGTTATGGTGAAAGCTTCTATTTTTTCTCCAAGTATGTATGATCATGGTGGGATATCATTTTCATGGAACAACCCTTATGCTTCAATTTCTTGTATCATGATTTACCTTTGTGATGCTTAATCCATGAACACATATCTTTAGCATCATCATTTTTTAACTTCTTCTTCTAGAAATTTAACTTTCAATCCTTCCTATTAACATTTGAAAATACCACATTCTAGAAAAGTAAGAAACCTTTATATATCAAAGGGATGACCCTTACGTATTCCCTTTACCCCTTGGATCAACCTTTATGTATCAAACCTACTGAAATTTATATATTATAGTAATACTTCATATGACTTTCACATATCATCAGAGTGACCCTTATATATTTCCTTTATCTCAGATTGAATATTACACATCAATAGACTGAACTTTACGTATTCCATTTTCATTGAATTAACCTTTATGTATTGGAAGAAATACTTTGACACATTTCCTTTTCCTATGAAATAACCTTTACGCATGAGAAAATTACTCTTACACATTCCCTTTACCTCATTGTGATAGTTACCTTTAAAAGGTGGGTTTTATTCACACATGCATGCTACAAAGAAGGCTTGGGGACTTGACCCTGTGACCTGTGCCCCATACCCCAACCCCCTAGCCATCTCAACCGCCTTCGGGGTCTGATAGTTACTTTTCTGTATTACCTTTAGGTACTAAGCACTTGGTCAATTTCCAAAATTCTCTACTCAGCACCAGAGTGACTCTTGCATATTAGTTAAATTACTTTTATGTGTTAGAGTACTTAGCCTATTTTATAGTCTTCTACTCATCGTAGTTACTCATACATATACTGGGAGGTTTTCTTCCTTTGTTGATTTTCATCTCTTCTGCTTAGAGTTACCCTTACGTATACAAATTTACTATTCTGCATTAGGAGCTTAGCCATATTCAGAACTATCTACTAAGACTTTCATCTTCTGGATACTTCAACATCTTCAATTCTTTTAACTTCTGGTCTTAGTAAAAATCATGAACTAACTTCCAGGCATGCTAAAAGTTAATCTACCTAAACTATAGTGTAACTTACCAACTATGACAAGTAACACCACATACATCTTAACAACCTTTACCTCGCATAATAATATGTATTATATGTGAGTTTGAATGTGATTTATTGTGTTCACAATAAAAGGAAACACAAGAACCATATCTACTCTGTTCTCTTATTCAATTTTTCTTCCCTAGAAAAACACCACAATGCTAAGGGATTCTTGTTCAACTCAAAATATCAATAAACTCCCCCTAGGTATCAAAAACCACCCCAAGGTCACAACCACTTTTGATCTTTCCATATTCTTCATTAATGGGATCCACATATATTTATTTCTGAAATGATTGATAAACCAAATAGATAAACTTATAAAATAACAAGGTAAATTGTTATGATTGTCAAGGCTTGGGATTTAGGCTTTTGTAGGCAGACTTGCAACCTGTCAGAGACCTCAACCTAAAGATTGTTTTCTAAGGTTGGCATTTGACTAACTTTGACATGCACTCTAATGTCATGTAATATCATTGAAGTTTTCAATCATTAGGAATGATACTAACTCCATAACTTGAGTATACTCTACCAAATTAAGGTTTGAAAAACTAATAGTCTATAATTAAGTCAATCCTACCAAAAAAATGTCATGATTAATATAAACACGCAAGCATATAAACTTATCTAATGAATACAGATTCTAGCTTTCACAAAGTAAATACCATCATGGTGATACACCGCATAGTAATTTTACACTCATGGATTCTTAATTCTATATGTTAATGTGCCTATAATAAACTATTCAGATAATGACATTGGTGTAGAGTTGCCTCTGAGTGTAATATTTTTTTGTGACTCTATTGGTAATTCTCAATATCTAAAATATACAAAATGGGAGTTACAAAAATGTGATTGGTAAAATTGATATCCATCAAATGAAAAAAATAAAGAAAATAATGTGTGTGACATGGTGAAAGATAAAACAACTCACCTCATTTAGTTTAAGTACACCACACACATCATATTGAATTAATTTTTATACTGGTTGACCTCACTTACCCAACTATTTTCATTTTTTAGACCAAATTTTTTATGGGCTTCTTGGGTATAAAACATTTTTTGATTGAGGTGGATTTACCCCCTCCCCCATGGTAATTCCATGACCAATTTTTTTTCATGATCATGAATGGTCATCTCAAATTGGAGATATTTGATATAATTTTGTCCTTGAAATGTTTCTCATATTTTAATAGGTGTTCATGGGGGATGTTTGGGAAATTTTTTGGGGCTAGATGGAGTAGTTAAAGGGGGAAATTAGGTGGAATATGTTGGGATAGTTGGGTGGTGATGTAGGGATAGTTGGTCACACCTAACCACCTGTGAGAATATTATAGGGAATAAGATAAGTTGGGGCCCATGGTTATTAAAAAACCCATGAGGTAGGGAGGTTTTTAAATAGGGGAAGGTTGGATAGAGGAGAGGAAAAAAGGAGAATATTGTTGTTAGAGGATTTTGGCCAATTTGGCTTGGGGGAGCAATAATGCCTCCCAAGTATCTTTCTTTGACCTCCCTTCTTCTACTTCTACTCCTTTATCTTCTCAATGTAATTATGGTTTGTCATTTTTTGTAATAAAAGTACACTATTCTATATATTTATCACTTGGTCCAACCCACCGCTCAATTCCATGAGCTCATATCTGATTTCATGGAGACTTTTCATCAAACACGTTTGGACGACATCAAGCAACACCTGGAGACTCTTGAGGAGAAGTTGTCGGACCAAGTAATATAGACCCACAAACATAAAACTCTGAAGGACTACTTTGTATTGATTTGGACTATAGAAGCTGATCTTCAAATAGAAGGGAAGAAGGGAATTGGGAGAGAATGATAAAAATACTTGAGAGACCCCTTCCGAGGTATTCTCCTGCCCAAGCCAAAGCTGTAAAAAATAGAAAACTATCTCCCCTAACTCTCTATGACACACTCCCTTATAACAGACCCAACACCTTCTCACGTGGGCTAACAAATTCCCCTTTTGTAATTACATATTTTCCCCACCTAGAATAGACTTTCTAATTTTCAGGGAGGTCTTGAGCTTTATTACTAGCTGCTCCTGGAGAGTTAGTCTTGTCCTCAAGACTACAAGTGGGGAATTGATTGTGAAGTTTGAATTCATTTTCTCAGGCTTCATCCTCCTTGGGTCGCCTATGACAATTGATTAAATATTGTTTGTTCCCCTCCATGTTTAAAAAATTAGTGTTTGGACAACAATGTTTCCAATGTAGGCCAGTTTTGTCGGGTCACTGACCAAATCCTGGGGAAGTTTAGATTGGACCTCCTATTTCTTTACTGATTTCTTGAGCTAGGAGATGTGAAATACTGAGTGGATGCAAGATATGGAAAGAAAATACATTTGGTAAGTTGCCTGACCAATTTTCTTCAAAACCGGGAAGGGTCCATAAAACCAAGGAGACAATTTATGGTTGATCTGATAGACCAAATATTGTTGTTTGTGTGGCCGAAGTTTGAGATAAATTGGATCCTCCTAAAAAGAAGACTTGCGCCTGTGACGATCCACCTATCGCTGCATATACTCTTGGGAACATGATAAATGGAGCTTGAGATGGTTCAAAGCTTTGTCTCGTTCTAATATAGAAATATCAACAACAACTACTTTGATTTCAGATAGAAAAAAAATGATATTTGTGGGTGGTTTCCTGCCATACACTACTTCAAAAGTGACAATACTGCAAATTGGGTCTTTAACAGTGCTTGTAAAAGGGTTTTATCAGCACTGATAAAGTGAGTGATGTTAAAAGTCTCCCTTTAACAGCGCTAAAAAAGTATTGATAAAGGAACCCTTTAATAGAACTTTTTTTTAACAATGTTAAAGGGTGCCTTTAAAATCGTTTTTTAGCGCTGTTAAAGATCATCTTTTAAGAGATCTAAAAAGTGCACTGTTAAAAAATTTGAAAATAATAATAATTTTTCACGCACCCCTAACACACCCCCTTCCTCAATGATTAAATCCCCCCTTTATCAGTTTTTTCCACTCCCCATCCACCATCACGCACCCTACCTCCCTTTCCATGGTGCTAGAAGACTACCCCAAATACCTACGCATGCTTGGATTTGATCTCAGGGCCTCCTTTATGAAACTGGATGCTCTTTACTACCATACCATGCGTGTTTTGTTGTATATTTATTGACTTTTCTATTTATTTGTATATATTTTGAAATGTGTGATATATATACTACGAAAGGTGGGTCAAGCCCCTTTATTAAAAAAAGAAAACCACACGAACCCCTTTTTCGGGAAAAGGGAGAACCCAACATAAAATCGAGAACCCAAAGGCATAGAATATAAATATATTATATATTAATATTCATTTACATATATATATTAGAATATAAATATGTGTGTGTGTGTGTGTTTATTAATACACATACATATGTATATATAAAAATTATATATACATATTATTGCATTTTTATAAGGAAAATAAAATGGATAATTTTTTAATTTTAAAAAATGAATAATAAATATTTGTTTTATATATTTAAAAATAGATTTTTATATAAATATGTTGATATATGTATTTATATAAGTGATTTATTATAAGTAAATATAAGAAAATATGCATATATTTAATTATAAATAAAACTAAATTATGAAAAAAGATAAAATTTAAAAACCATAATATCAATATGAATGTAAGCCCTGAGAAAAAATTCAGTCCCCACTGAAAACAGGCAAAAATTCCCCTTTAATCATGGCTGAAATTCCATCGAATGTTAAAAAATTGGAATATCCCAATTAAAAACTTAGTTTTGGAGGCCTTTTGGACCTTTTTTGGCCTCAAAAAATTTGACTAGGGTTATTTTGATTAAAATGGCGCAGAGTTTATCGCAATATTTGATTTGATATGTGGTAGAGTCCAAACAGACACTTGGATCAAAAGTTATGGACGTTTGAAGTTCGAGTAATGTTTTCAACTTATTTTAGATCTTTTATTGATTTATTGATTTTTTTATCTTCAAATTGTTATTAAATGACTATTAATCAATAATATTTAGCAAATTATTAGTTAATAATATTTTTAAACTATTTTATAATCCATTTTCACTAAATATCTTATATATTATGTGTAAATGTCTATTTATCTTTATCTAAAACATATTTAAAATATATATATATTATATTTATATCAATATAAATATATTTATATATTAATATATTATTTTTAATGAAATATATATTTTTTTAAGAAATATACCCTTTATTAACGCTAGAAAAAACAATGATAAATAGTGAGCCTTTATCAGCACTTTTAAAAAATGGTGATAAATGGTGATATTTATTAGCGTATTTTTCTAGCACTATTAAAGGTCCACCCTTTATCACTGCTTTTTCTAACATTGATAAAGGGCCCCTTTTAACAACTCTTTTATCCATCAATGTTAAAGATCTAATGCTGGATAAACTTAGTTTTGTAGTAGTGTGGTTGTGTTAATTGAGGCATGTCAAGTGGTATTATAGCAAAGCTTTCCCTGAGGTATCCAATAAATCAATCCCTTGGGTTGTTCCCCCGAAAAGAAACGTAAGTAGGTTTCTAAGCAGCGATTAATCACCTCTGTTTGACCATCTTTCAATGAGTGGTATGCAAAACTAAAATTCAACGTGGTACCCTGTAGTTTGAACAATTCTATCTAAAAGTGCTTAAGAAGGATGGGATCGCGGTCACTGACAATGGAAGTTGGCAATCCATGAAGACGGAAAATCTCTCATCCAAAGATGTCTTCCACCCCTTTTACTATAAAGGGATGCTTGAGGAGAATGAAATGGGTGTATTTGGAAAGATGACCCACACCCATAATAATTACTTCATACCCCCTTGATTTTGATAGACATGTAATAAAATCTATGGAGAGATCATCCCAAACACTCTAAGGGGTTTCTAGGGGCTACAAAAAACCGGTCAGAGATAGGGAGGTGTATTTGTTACACTGGAAAACTAAACATTATTGCACATAGGCCCACACCTACCTTTTCATTCCCACCAAATAGAGGTTTTTGGTGAGCTGTTAATAAGTATGATAATAGCCCGAGTGGACTCCCTGAGGGGTGGTGTGAAATTAAACAAGAATCTTAGGCGCCCAATGTGAGGAAGCTATAAGAACCAGTCATTCGTTATATTAGAGAGTGCCATGAGTAAAAGTGAAATCGGAGTAGGAAATCTGGTGAGTCTGGATAGCAGTGATAATCTTGCACAGGTATGGATTAGTGGAGAACCCTTTCATGAGAGTGCAGTCATCAGCCCACACTGAGGAGGACTGTAAAGAGTGTAGGTCAAGTAACTCCTCCCTCCTGGACAAGGTGTTTGCCACTGACTTTTTCCAACCCAGTTTATATTTCACGTCGAACTAATAGGCTAGCAGTTTGGTTATCCAACACTGTTGGTCGACTGTGGTAATGCACTGTTGGAGGAGAACTTTGGTATGAGCACATACTTATTGACGACATGGTTTCTTTGTCTTTGAAGAGCGATGGGGGTTATGATAAAAAGTCGACAGAAGTGGAAGTTTACCATTGCACGGTGACACGATATTATAGGGATCATCGAAAGGGTGATGTGATAAGCACCAACAAAATAACCTCAATATTTTCCCGGTCTAAAGTATCGTATAACATATTAGTTCAATTCACTTGTGCTTCCAAGTTGTTCTAGAAAACGAGAAAACATAGCAACGCATGAAAAGGCGATCCAGACATGAGACTTTCACATCAAGCAACCACACCAAAAATTCATCATGCTCCTCACCTTGATGACTATAAAATTCAAGGGGGTGGTAGTGATAGGCATTCATGAAGGTTGTTTGGGGAATTTGATGGGGCCAACTAGAGTGGTTAAAGGGGGTAGCTGGGTGGAATATGTTGGGGTGGAATATGTTGGTACAACTGGGTGGAGATGTTGGGACAACTGGTTATGCCTAACCACCTGGGAGTATATCATGGGGATAAGCTTGGGTGGGGGTTGCAACTATTACAAAACCCACAAGGGAGTGTTAAATAGGGGAAGGGTGGAGAGAGGAGAGGAAAAATGGAGAATATTATTGTTAGAGGGTTTTGATCAATTTGGTTTGGGTAGGGAGCAATAGTGTCTCATGGGTATCTTTCTTTCTCCCCCTTTCTTCTTCTTCTACTCCTTTCTCCCCTTATTGTAATTTTAGTTTACCATTTTCTCAAATACAAATAGTTTTTTCCGAATCTTTATCATCTTCATGTAGAGGATACAGAGCTATAGTGTGAGTTTAGTATAAATAAACTTGGACTAAAGGGTCACGGACCATCTATAGTCATGAATGGATCAAGACCTCCCATATGCTTTACTTCACCAATAATTATGTGATTCGGACTTCTAGGGTTTCTTGGCTCGTTTCCTATATATAAATTTGGGTTTGATGAGGTCTTTTGAAACCTTTCCAAACCAGGTATGTTTTATCTGACATATATACAATCTTTCATGATAGTAATACGCACCAATAATTTATTATGCCTTGTTGTGTTGTGACTTTTTTCTTCATCAAAACTAATACCTTGCACGTTAAGGCATTAACCATAAACCTCATGGAGGCAAAAGTTTCCCATGACATGTATTTTTAGCTTAATCCATAAGAAATGCACGCACTTGAAATAATTTATTTTATAATACTTACATGTGTATATTACATGATTACAAAATTTACATTTTCTTCACTCTGGTATTCTATTGAATACTTATTTTTTGTCATATCCAATTAATTGGGTTTTTAACCACAACTCACAAAATCTACATTTTTTTGGTGTTCTCTGCTCTGTCACCAACAATCTCTGATGATTCGATCAGGGAAGATTTTCTTAATCATTATTTCAATTTTTATTCTTTAAATTTTATGTTTTTGTTTAGTTTTTAATTATTTCTAATTTAAGAATAATTCATTATTTAGAATGGTTGGAAGAAAAATTAATTTTTATTTATTTATCTTCTGTAATATTTTGTGTTTTATAGTATATTTTTTTCCATTTTTCTATATAGAAATAATAATTTAATATCAATTGTTAAGTTTGAATCTTTAATTAATAAAAAAATTATGGCTTGGTATTAATCATAGATATCAAATTCAATTTAAAAATTTTGTATTAATTTGCTATGTTATTAGTTTATCTTCTATTTTACATGAATCCATGTATATAAATTTTTGTATATATTAATTTTTAAATTAACGTGAATATGTATTAAATGGTTTAATATTAAATTATTTTAATTTATTCCTTTTATATATTATGTTCTCTGTATTAATTTGTTAAAAATTGGATCTATTTTAGACTGTCGTACAATTCTAAACATTTTATGAACCACCATATGATGTTTGAATCCACAATTATATATTAAAATAAAAATCTGCATTGAATTATGTGTTTTTTATGAACTAGTATATGATGTTTGAATCCACAATTATATATTAAAATAAAAATTTCATCGAATAATAATTCCACAATATAATGAAAATATAACCACTAATTTAAAAACATGTATGACCTCTCATTAAATCTTTGGCCATTCTACTCATTTATTTACAAAACCAATCCAATTAAATTACTATTAAACAACTTTAACTAATTAAATAAATATTATATGTTAGGAAACCGGTGGCTTCATAACATTTCAACGGGGGTGGGCTGCCCACCCCCACCAAACCCTTTCTACACTGCCTATAAAAGGCAGTGCATCCCCCTCTAATGGTTTGTGACTTGAGGAAGGAAATCCGCTGATAGAGGGGAAGAAGTGGGATCATCAATAAAAATTTGCCTTCCTTTTTCTATTCATCTCTCTCCATTATTCTAGTTTTTCCTCGTTTAAATTTTTTTTTCTCAACATGTTATCATCACGAATGCTCAAAAAAGAGAATTGTATGTTTTTGTTTCTGTTTTCACTGTCTGGTTGGATAGTTCTAATTATTTATCTTGTTTATCTTACTTTTACCACCAAATTGGACAGTTTATGTGGTTTATTTTAATTACCTCCATAAAGGTTGGTTTGTTGCATGTTCGAGCGGTTTAAATTTATTTATTTTGTTTCGCCTGATTAGACGGTATAATTAATAAATCAGTACACACAAAAAAGTTTTAAACGAGTAATATGATACTAATGTATTTATTTCAAATCCCCATATGAAAGATTTATTAACCAATTAGGGCGGGATATATATATATATAATATTAAATGATAATATTAATCTGATTTTAATGTTTTCTAGTTATCATCGTATCAAATCTCACGAAACTCAAATTAACTGCTCTTGACATTATCGGAAATAATTACATGTCATGGACGATAGATGTCAAAATGCATCTTGAATCAATGGATATCATGGAAACAATTAAAGAAAATAATTTAAAAACCCTCCAAAATAAAGCAAAGGTGGTAATCTTCCTTAGAAGACATCTCGATGAGGGTTTGAAATGTGAATACCCCACAAAAAGAGATCCATGCAAGCTCTAGAAGAGTTTGAAAGAGTTGTATGATCATCAAAAAGATGTTGTTCTTCCAACAACACGTAATGAATGGAATGCTTTACGCTTCCAAGACTTTAAAAGGGTCAGTGATTACAATTCTACCATGTATAGAATTGTATCACAGCTCAAGTACTGTGGTATTGGGATTACAGATGTCTATATGCTTGAAAATACATATACGACATTTCATGCATCTCACATCACCCTACAACAACAATATCGTTTGTGAGGGTATTTAAAATATTCAGATCTCATATAAACATTACTTGTAGCAGAGAAGAACAATGAGATTTTGATTAAAAATCATCAGTCTCGTCCTACTGGTTCAGTGGTAGAATTTACTAAAGAAAATGATTTTTTTTCATGAAACTAATTATGGAAGAAATCGGGGACGTGATTCTCATGGTGGATTTGGTTTTGATGGCATAAGCGATCGAGGACATGGTCGTAACCAGGGGCCTGCTCGAAATGAATGCCAAAATCAAAGAAATATCAGCTCAAACACTCCAAGGAATCCTGAAGATTCCTACTATAGGTGTGGTTTTAAGGGAAATTGGTCATGAGTTTTCTGAACTCCAAATCATCTTTATAAGCTCTATAAAGCATATCTTGAAGCAAAGAAGAATGAACCACACTTTTTTGGGACATCCTACAAAGATAAAGAAATGGAAGTGAATTTTAATGAGAATCATGAGCCATCAAATGATGATTTCACTTACATAGAAGCAGGTGATTTTACTTGTGAATTTGATGAGATGATAGCTGGAAATAATTCAAAAAAAAACAGTAGTTATGATATATGATATTTCGTTTTGTTCAGTATGTTTTATATTTTAGATGTTGTATTATTTGAATTTCACAAGGTGTTTCTTATAATATTATTCTCTTTACTTTGAAGCATTGAAATGGATTGCTTAAATGGGATAGATATTTGCATACCAAATAGTAGAACAATGTAACGTCCCGGATCCAGGTGCCACTCAACGGGTGCCCCGAACCTGGTTGTTCACATGACCTCAAGCGCATTTCCCCAAACGCCAGAGGCTACCGACTAGCAGCGAGGGCCCAGGTCTGATAGTATGGAAACTATGACCTCATTTGTCAAAGTGTAGCGCATCGGAATACAAGATAAAACATACAACAACAGCAGAAGCAATAAACCATACATATTTAAAATAAACAACTGTAGTAAAAGATAACCAACCAGTTATATAGATAATGATGCAACATGTCTCAAGTTCTAAGAAAACAGCCAGAACATATTACACAACAATACAGTACAATACAATCGAAAGTACATGTACAACAGAACAAAACAAAACAACTGACAGCATCGCAAGCCTAAGCTCGGGCCCATGCTCCCCTACTCCTCAGCAACAATCATGTACCTGTATAGAGACCCTTTCCCTTATCCACACTTACAGAAACGTAATCTATTTGGGCCGAAGACATGACCCAAATAGGGTGTGAGAAATAAATCCCAGTATGCACCCACCAAAGGCCCGTGCCCAACTGTGTGAAAATATGCAACAATAGGGTGCAATAGTAAAATGCAATAAACTAAGTAGTAATCAAAAGTATCTAACTTTACCAGTTATATTTCCATTTTATTATTCATTTTAACCATTTAATTTAATAACATTTTGTTCTCAACAGAACCAAGCCCTCAGGCAAATCATAATCTTGCCCTCAGGTTAATATAGTAAAACCACGCCATCAGGCTTGCCCTCAGGCTACACAGTACCTTGCCCTCAGGCATTTCCCTCAGGCGAAATAGAATCTTTCCCTTAGGCCAAATTGAAATGAAACCCTCAGGTAATCAGAATCTTGCCCTCAGGCATTGCCCTCAGGCTAATAGAACTACACCCTCAGGCTAATCAAACCATGCCCTCAGGCTAATATAACACTGCCCTCAGGTGCAAGTAACCGGGTCATGCCCAACATATAAACATACAATTTACATACAATTACTCTCAAGAAAAAAGTAATGCATAATATAAACATGGAATACCCTCGGGTATCCTGGCCAAACGGCTAAACAGAGGAACACACCCCTGGGGTGGTTCTGGATCCAAGCAGCGATCTCAAACAGTAGTTTATTATCACATTTAATTACATATACAATTCTAGGTATTCAAAATAGCCAAGGCCTCAGCCACACGACACCCCAACATGGGTTCGTAGCACAACGGTACACAAAACGCACAACAGTTGGAAATTAAACACCAAGCCACCTACCTTAATCGCCCATGATCGGTATACGTGAGCGACGCTTCTAAAAACGCCCAAGAACAACGAAGATCTGAGGTAAAAGAAAACCTCATTCAAACTCAAATAACTTCCCTTAGAGGAAGAATTGGCAAGAACTATGCAAGGAGGAGGAAGAACTCACCCGTGCGGTTCCAGAGAGATCGATGATGCAGAAAATGGATTCCCGGTACTCGATCAGGGGATATCCAAAGGTCCGGCCACCTCTCCCAAGCCTTCCTCTGGTTCTAAGCCTTCCCTGTGAACAGGGGAGGCTACTGCCCATTTTAAGTGAAAAAAACAAACTACACGGCGTGTACTTTCCTCTTTTAACTGTTCCTCTGGCGGCTACCCTTTCCACCGCTGCACTGTTCATCCATCAACATGAGTACACGATGTGTATTCTTGAGCACACGGAGTGTACTGTCACATGACTGGCGGCTACTTCCACCGCCTTACTATTTTCATGCCAACTGACTACACGGCGTGTAAATACCCACTACACGGCATGTAGTCGGTTTTTACACCCTTCCTCATCGACATGGCTACACACCATGTGTACTCATCCCACACGGCCAAAGTACACGACGTGTGGAAAAGTACACGGCGTGTAGTCACAAAATTTGGGATTTTTCCCCATTTTCCTTATTTTCTCAAAAACACTTAAGGAAAAGAGAAAAGAAGAAACCCGTACCTCAAAAATAAGAATCGGGTTCTTACAAACTTCCCCCCTTAAAGCAATTCGTCCCCGAATTTCCCTTCCAAGGGTGGTGAAGATAAAGCTCAGAACAGCTCTGGCCACTGAGCACGTACGTCGGTCTCCCGCTCCCGGGTTTTGTCCTGCACTCGGTCATGCTGTCATAGCACCCGTACGAGAGGAACTGACCGGCCTCGGAGAACATTCGTGCTCCTATCAACGATACGAATCAGATGCTCCTCAAAGGACGCATCGATCTGAAGCTCAACCTCCTCAGGCTGAAAGACGTGAGATGGGTCTGAATGATAGTGGCACAACTGAGATACATGGAAGATGTCGTTCATGGACCGGTACCTCTGTGGTAACTGCAATCGATAGACAACCATCCCGACTCTCTCCAGAATCTCAAATGGCCCCACATACCTCGGTGAAAGTTTACCCTATCTCCTGATCCGTCTGTGTCCCAGCTTTGGTGAAACACGTAGGAAAACCTGATCCTCGACCACGAACTCCAAGGGTCATCTGCGGCGATCAACACAAGATTTCTGACGAGACTGTGCAGTAGTCATCCGCTTCCGAATCAACTAGACATGCTTAGAAGTCTCCTGCATGAGACGTGGTCCCAGTGAAGCTGTCTCACCTACCTCTAACCAACACAAGGGTGATCGGCATGACCTACCATATAAAGCCTCGTAAGGTGTCATCTTAATAGTTGTCTGAAAACTATTATTATAGGAAAACTCGACCAGGGGTATGTGCTTCTCCCAAGAGCCCCTAAAGTTTAGGATGCATGCACGCAGCATGTCCTCAAGTACCTGTATCGTATGCTCTGACTGACCATCGGTCTGAGGGTGGTAAGCTGTGCTCAGAAGCACCTATGTACCCAGTGCCCTCTGAAAACTCTGCCAGAAACGAGACGCAAAACAGGCATCCCTATCTGAAACGATAGAACGAGGAACCCCATGAAGATGTACGACCTCTCGGATATACAACTTCCAGAGCTCGTCAACACCGAAGGTCTCCTTGATCGGAAAAAAGTGCGCTACCTTTGTGAGTCTGTCCACAACAACCCACACGACATCATTGCCTCGAGGTGACCTCGGCAACCCAGTCACGAAGTTCATCGCGACATCATCTCATTTCCACTCCGGGATGGGTAACTGCTGTAACAGTTCGACTGGCCTCTGATGCTCCGCCTTCACCTGCTGACAGGTGGAACAACTCGTAACAAAACCAATTATCTCTCTCTTCATACCCGGCCACCAGTACTGACGTCTCAAGTCACAGTACATCTTGGTAACCCTAGGATGAACTGCCCATGCTGAATCATGAAACTCCTGCATCAACTCCTTGCGTATATCCCCTGGAACCCACACTCGTCCATGGAAACGCAGAATTTCATCATCGTCTATCGTCCAGGTAGGAGAAGGGTCCTCACTTGCCACCGACTCCCATAGAACTAGGCCTTCAGAATCAGATAGTTGTCTCATCCTCACTATATCCAGGAGGGTAGAAGTCATAGCTAAAGAATAAAGATAGGTCTACCCCTGACTATCATGCACCTCCAGATACATCTCGGAGAACAAAGTCATAAGCTACCACTCACCACTGGCCTCCTGCACCGCCTGTATCTGAGTCTTCCTGCTCAGTGCATCAGCTACCGCATTACCTTTACCAGGTGTATAGGCAAGCTCAAAGTCAAAGGACTGAAGGTATTCGACCCATATTCGCTGTCTCGGGTTCAAGTCATGCTGAGTAAAGATATACTTGAGACTTTTGTGGTCAGTGAAAACTACAAAATGTTCTCCCAAGAGATAATGTCTCCAACAGCACAATGCATGAACTACTGCAGCCAACTCGAGATCATGCGTCGGGTAATTCCTCTCATGTGGCCTCAACTACCGAGAACCGTACACAACAAATCGATCGCCCTACATCAACACTGCTCCTAGTCCAATACCTGATGCATCACAGTAAGCTGTATAGCTCTTCCCTTTCTTTGGAGGTATTAGGACTGGTGCTGATGTCCACCTTCCTTTCAGGTCCTGAAAGGCTGTCTCGTAAGCTTCTGACCAAATGAACTTCACACCCTTCTAGGTCAGGCCCGTCAACGGCGTTGCTAAGTGGGAGAAGTCCTGGATAAAGCGTTTGTAGTAACCAGCCATCCCCAAGAAACTTCGTATCTCAAACACGTTCTTAGGATGCTCCTAGGAAACTACTGCTCTCACCTTCTCTGGGTCTACTGCAACTCCTGCCTCTGAGATGATATGATCGAGAAAGTGAATCTGGTCCATCCAAAAGTGTCACTTTGAGAGATTAGCATATAGTTTATGCTCTCTCAATGTACTCAATACGATCTCAAGATGGGTGGAATGGTCGTGTCGAGTGTGAGAGTACACCAAGATATCGTCCACGAATACTACCACAAAAGAATCCAGATAAGGATGGAACACATGATTCACCAGAGCCATGAAAACTGCTGGCGCATTCATGAGTCCGAACGGCATAACCAAGTACTCGTACAGTCCATATCTGCTCTGAAAGGCTGTAAGTGGTATGTCCGATGGTCTCACGCGCAGCTGATGATATCCGGATCTCAAGTCAATCTTCGAGAACACTCGTGCTCCACGAAGTTGATCAAAAATATCATCAATCCTCGGCAAGGGATATCGGTTCTTAACCTCCAACTGGTTTAGTTTCCGATAATCCACACCGAGTCTGAGGGTACCGTCTGCCTTCTTCGCAAAGAGGACCGGAGAAACCCAAGGAGAAGTACTGGGTCGGATGAAACTATTTTACTGTAACTCCTCTAACTACCTCTTGAGCTCCTACAACTCTGGTGTGGCCATCCTATAAGGAGGAATGGACACCGGTGCTGCTCCTGGCACAAGCTCAATAGAGAAATCCACCTCTCGCTCTGGAGGTAGACCTGAAAATTCGTCCAGGAAGACATCCCTGAAACGATCAACCAATGGAGAAAAATCTGTCTGACAAGTCCCCTGATCATCCAGATATAAACTCGCAATCTGGGCTATGACACCACCTCGCCCACGATGCTCTGGTCCAGCTCGACTCGCCTGAACATCCCACTCACCTTTGCATAGAAACTCTCCGCCCTCTGGTGACGTGAAACTCACCCTGCGACGATAGAAATCCACAAAGGCTCGAAAGGGAACCAACCAGTCCATCCTAAGAATGATGTCATAAGATTTCATCTCTAAGACATAGAGGTCCCATAAAAAATGACACTCACCAACCTCAAGGGGGAACTCCTTGCACTGACGCACACACGTCGTTCTAGTTCCCAACAGAGTGTCCAGCGTCATAACAGCAGAAGATGAAAAAGAGACACAGAGCCCAAGGCTCTCCACAACGGGCACAAATATAAATCTATGTGTATCACCCGTATCGAAAAGTACAGAAGATAAGACAGAAGCTACTAGAATAGTACCTCTGACTGTAGAAGGTCTGGGATCCTGCTCCTGCTGGGTCTGTTGCACTGCATATGTCTACCCAGTGTCGCGGCCCTGCGACACAGCTTGGCTACCCTAAGCTGTCCCGCCCTGTTGCCTCTAAGATCCTGGTGTCTGGCTACCACGGTCACAACCATCATCTCTGCCTGCACGCCCTAACGTATTCCAGTTTCCCGACTGGTGAGAAGCTGTTGGTCCTGCTCCTGCACGCGGAGTCTGCAGAGAACCCCTCTCACTAGCCACTGGTACAAATGCTCTGCAAAAGCATTGCAGATGACCCATATTACCGCAATCTCGGCACTCCACTGGGTCACGTGGACACTGCGGTCTCTTGTGCCCCTCTTTACCACACTGATAGCAAAAGACCGGGCCACTTGAAGAAACTGCCTGGATAGTACTGCCACCATGAGAGAAACTCATATGTCGCTTCCTCTTCCCGGTAGAAATAGTGTCAGAAACTGGTGTCGAACTACCTTGGCCCACACCACTAGCTTCCCGAAGGTTCCTCTCTATAATCAACATCTGGTTCACAATGGAATGTACTGAAGGCAACCTGAACACATTCACTAGCGCTCGAATGTCATAACGAAGACCATCCTCAAAACGTCTAGCCTTCAACGTCTCTTCACCCACCAGAACGGGTGCAAAATGCTGAAGCTCGGTAAAACAAACAGAATAATCCATCACCAACATAGAGTCCTACTACAGATTCATGAACTCTCGAGCTCTTTTTGCCCACAGCGTCTATGGGAAGAAGAAATCATAGAAAGCTGTTTGAAAATCTTCTCACGCCATGTCTCTATGATTCTCTGTCTGAGTGGTAACATCCCACCACCTCTTGGCGGAATCACACAACATGTAAGTCAAAGAAAATAACTCCTCTAATACCACTTTGTAACATCCTGGATCCGAGTGCCACACAATGGGTGCCCCGAACCCGGTTGGTCACATGACCTCAAGTGCATTTCCCCAAACGACAGAGGCTGCCGACTAGCAGCGAGGGCCCAGGTCTGATAGTGGGGAAATTATGCCCTCATTTGTCAAAGTGTAGTGCAGCGGAATACAAGATAAAGCATACAACAACAGCGGAAGCAATAAACCATACATATTTAAAACAAACAACTGCAGAAAAAGATAACCAAACAGTTATATAGATAATGATGCAACATGTCTCAAGTTCTAAGAAAACAGCCAGAACATGTTACACAACAATACAGTACAATACAATCGAAAGTACAGGTACAACAGAACAAAACAAAACAGCCAGCAGCATCGCAAGCCTAAGCTCGGTCCCATACTCCCCTACTCCTCAGCAACAATCATGTACCTGTATAGGGACCATTGCCCTTATCCACACCTGCAGAAACGTAATCTGTTTGGGCCGAAGACATGACCCAAACAGGGTGTGAGAAATAAATCTTAGTAGGCACCCACCAAAGGCCCGTGCCCAACTATGTGAAAATATGCAACAACAGGGTGCAGAAGTAAAAGACAATAAACTAAGCAGTACTCAAAAGTATCTAACTTTACCAGTTATATTGCCATTTTATTATTCATTTTAACCATTTAATTTAATAACGTTCTGTGCTCAACAGAACCAAGCCCTCATGCCAATCAGAATATTTCCCTCAGGCTAATATAGTAAAACCACGCCCTCGGGCTTTCCCTCAAGCTATACAGTACCTTGCCCTCAGGTGAAATAGAATCTTGCCCTCAGGCCAAATTGAAACAAAACCCTCAGGTAATCAGAATATTGCCCTCAGGCTAATAGAACTACGCCCTCAGGCTAATCAAACCATGCCCTCAAGCTAATATAACACTGCCCTCAGGTGCAAGTAACCGGGCCATGCCCAACATATAAACATGAAATTTACATACAATTCCTCTTAAGGCAAAGGTAATGCATAATATAAACATGTCATACCCTCGGGTATCCTGGCCAAACGGCTAAACAGAGGAACACACCCCTAGGGTGGTCCTGGATCCAAGCAGCGATCCCAAACAGCAGTTTATTATCACATTTAATTACCTATATAATTCTAGGTATTCAAAACAGCCAAGGCCTCAGCCACACGACACCCCAACATGGGTTCGTAGCACAATGGTACACAAAACGCACAACAGTTGGAAATTAAACACCAAGCCACCTACCTTAATCACCCCTGATAGGTATACGTGAGCGGCGCTTCTAAAAATGCCCAAGAACAACGAAGATCTGAGGTAAAAGAAAACCTCGTTAAAATTCAAATAACTTCCCTTAGATGAAGAATTGGCGAGAACTACGCAAGGAGGAGGAAGAACTCACCCGTGCGGTTCCAGGGAGATCGACGGTGTAGAAAACGAATTCCCGGTACTCGATTGGGGGATCTCCAAAGGTCCAGCCACCTCTCCCAAGCATTCCTCCGGTTCTAAGCCTTCCATGTGAACAGGGGAGGCTACTGCCAATTTTAAGCGAAAAAAACAAACCACACGGCATGTACTATTGACTACACGGCGTGTACTTTCCTCATTTAACTGTTCCTCTGGCAGCTACCCTTTCCACCGCCGCATTGTTCATCCGTCAACATGAGTACATGGCGTGTACTGTCGCACAGCTGGCGGCTACTTCAACCGCCTTACTATTTTCCTGACGACTGACTACACGACGTGTAAATACCCACTACACAGTGTGTAGTCAGTTTTTACACCCTTCCTCATTGACATTGCTACACACCCTGTGTACTCATCCCACACAGCCAAAGTACACAGCGTGTGGAAAAGTACACGTCGTGTAGTCACAAAATTTGGGATTTTTCCTCATTTTCCTTATTTTCTCAAAAACACTTAAGGAAAAGAGAAAAGAAGAAACTCGTACCTCAAAAATAAGAACCGGGTTCTAACAAACAACACACACAATTCTTAAGAATAAAAAATATTTTTCTGATCTTAAATAAACAAGACCAATTTTGAATAATATATCAGGCCCTGCAGATCTGATAGAAGGGACTGGTAATTCGAGTTTTTATTTACCCAATTGGACACAATTTTTTATAAAATATATGTTGTTTTTTCCAAAGTCCAAAAGAAATTTATTAAGTTTGAATGATATATACCAGCATGAGTATGATACTCAAACTATATCTGAGAGAAATGAAAATTACATGTGCATTACTATTAATAAATTCGGTAAGAGTCATGTACTAGAAAAAACTGCCAAAATTATCATTTGGATTGCATTATACATATATAAGTGTGATCGAAACGCATATGATAGTAAAGAATGGACCACAAATTTCTAATTTGTGGCATGACCGATTAGGTCATCCTGGTTCATTAATGATGCGAAAAATAATTGAAAGTTCTCATGAACATTCAGTAAATGTCCAACAGATCTCTCCACTGAGAAAAATTCCATGTGAGGCATGTTCACTTGGGAAGCTGATCGTGGGTCCATCTCCAGGTAAAATTAAGGCCGAAATTATAGTCTTTCTTAAACAAATTCAAGGGGATATATTGTTAGAGTTGGTGTCCTAAGAACCAACTATTTATACTTTGATTACATGAATGTACACTTATTATATATTGTTCATTGTTCTACATGACTATAATATAATAATGTCCTGAAATATTTGTTGCATTAATAAGGTCATGGCAGATCTCCACTATGATGAGAACCTTGAAATGCTATAACAATATTCTTAAATAAAGTTCTACGGTTGGATGACATACTATGATAGGACACATAGTATACAGACCGTCATGTGCGAGTACTCGTAAGAAGACGAGACTCTCTCTCATGGAATTCGCACTTGGTAATCTCCAAGATGGGAGATTATGAGAATAGACATGCCAATAGTAATTCTGCATGTCTTGGTGTCATCGTACATTACTATATACGAGCGTGTGTAATGGTCCTTAGACTGAAAGATTATCATTAACTAATGTCATGACTTTCACACTTATATTTGCTGATGAAAACCGTCATGAAAACAGTTGGTGGGAAGTAGGGTATGTTGGGTGCATCACGCATGACATGTTGTTAATGGATAAGTCGAGGAAGGATTTGTACCTTCCATATTTATGGAAGTAGATATCTCGGGCCCTTTGATTGAAATAGAACTGTCACCCAAATTCCATGGTCATGGTGTCACGACGAGTTTATTTCTGGAAGTCAAAGAATGACGGATCAAGCATATAGGTTTATGACACTGCCATGAAACCTGTTTGATGAGATATTGAGACAAATAGATTAAATTACATGGTAAGAATTCGTATGAGGTGACACGTCAACACGACGTCAACTTATTTCTCTTGGGTGCCTTGACCCGTTGCTAGACAGTAATCTTGGACTTTAGGCAAGTCCGCATAATATCAACGAGAAAGAGGCCTAGAGGGTCACACACTAAGTGTATCCAAGTATCTCAAGTAGAATAAATATTACTCCCGTATGTGGTTTAATAATTATTCAAGGAAGCCTAAATCATTTTAATGTTGGAGGAAGAATAAAATGAAAACAAGATATACACGCCATGTACATTGAATGTACACGCCGTGTAGTTTTCATTTTGGAAAGGAAATGAAAAATGAGTACACATCATGTATTAATGATTACACACTGTGTAGTTTTTCTAGTCAGGATTTTGAGAAAATAATATCGTTTTATTAAATAATATTTATTATAATCAGCATGGGTGCATGTCAAGGAATTAATGATTCGACATGGGGGTTTTCAATAAGAGTTAATGAAATCAATAAAACGTGTAACACGTTTATTTATTGTCATAACTCTATAACCACAAACCCGATTATAAATATCATCACAACCCCAACACTTTTCTCTAATCGTTGTGCACAACAATTCTGGAGAATTCTCTCAAGGCTGAAAGAACTCCTTCCTCCAAGAACGCTCTCAAGACCGAGAGAGATCCTCCTTCATCAGATCAAGGCGATCTAACGCGGACAACGCAAGAAAAGACTTCTCCACGCTAGCACTCGGAGATTCCTTTGGCGATGTCCAGAGATATGTGGTGCACGTGTGGATCACCACTAGAGGAAGTCTACACTTGGCTTCTGCGATGCAACGGCGAATCACATCGGAACGTGATCAGAAATATCAACGAAGAAAGAACGTCATAAAAGGTACTTCTTATCAATTAATTAAATTAATTATAATCAACATGAGATGATCCTCCTTTGTGGTTCCGAGACTATTCTTCTTCTTTGTCTATTTCTGTGATTCAGTCTGTGGAGTCTGGTGTTTATCATCGTATTGATCCCGGATTGATCATTGCTAATGACAAAAAGTCAAGTGGGCACATCCACCCACGAGCTTCCGCTGTGCCTGGAACCTACATATATATAGACCAATTCATCCATCGTGAAGACCATTTAAATATTTTATAGTATTAATTGTTGCATCTGGAAGATGGTCATGCGTATGTTTTCTCTCAACTCATAATGTTGCATTTTCACATTTTCTTACCCAAATAATTAAATTGAGAACACAATTAGCTGACCATTTCATCAAGAATGTAAGGCTCGATAATGCTGGAGATTTTACCTCTCAAGATTTCAATGATTACTCTATGAAAATGGGGATTACTATGGAGCATACAGTCGCTCATGTGCACACACAAAATGGTTTAGCTTAATCACTAATAAAATACATCCAACTTATTTTTAGACCATTAATAATGAGAAAATTTAGTTGATCTCTATATGAGGTCATACAATATTGCATGTATCGTCATTAATTTGCATCATACCAAGAGTATATCATAAACACTCTCCACTCCAATTGGATTTTGGTCAAGAGTCTATCTCCCACTTAAGAATCTTTGGTTGTGCAGTATATGTACCAATTGATCCCCCAAAATGTACAAAGATAAAACCTCAAAGGAGGTTGGGAATTTATGTAGGATATGAATTGTAACACCCCAGGTAAATAAAGAATAGAAATTTTCATATTTATCCATATTTGTGAATAAAATATTAATATGACTTTAAAGGGGACGCTATGCTCGATGGTGTACCCAACACACAACAACGAGTTTCTTGGGAATCTTACGTTGCACTCTAATAATAAAATAATATTATTTTAAATGGTAGTTAACATGTAGCCGTTGTATTGGCGGGAATGGATAGAAATAACTAAAATATGATTATATATGTACTTAAATATTTTTACATTTATACAATAAAAGATAAAGGCTTAAAATACGGAAAGAATTCAATTTTTGGCGTATATGCCCTAGTTTTCACTAAAGGTTCACTTATCACCTTTTGATGGAGAACCGTCATTAAATATAGTTTTGTTCACTCTTAAACATTCTTTTGGACCAAATAAAACTCTTATTAAGAATCGGGACATCAAAATTTACTTTGTGTAAATTTTTGGTATCTTTCTGATAAAGTTCATTTTTTTAATGAATAGTGTAGAATGTTGTGTTTTAATTCAAAACCTCTTTTTAATCTAATTTATTTATATGATTAGATAATATTTTGAATTGGTTTTAAAGTTAAATTAGAAAATATTTTTACCATTAAATCCAATAGTGGTCATTGGAATTAATTTCACTTTGAAATCAGACTTAAACTAGTGTCAATCTTTTGATACTTATTGTTTTATAAAAACACGCTATTTGCTCTGACAGCGGGAATTAATTATTAAATTAATTAATGTGACTAATATGTTTTGAATTTTTTAAAATAGACTTCATTTTTGAATTCGGAATATCAAATATAGCTTAGGGTGAATTTTTGGTAATTTTCTGAAAAACTTCAATTTTTGATGAATAGTGAAACCACTAAGTGGTACTTATAAAAACTGATTTTTCATTTAAATGAAATTTTGCCATAATTGTGTTTTGATTTTCAAAAATCCGACATACATGGTTGTCATTAAGAAGTAAAATGTGGTTCAATGAGATTAAAATAATTTTTTGGTGAATAGTAACTTATTAAGTTTTTAATCGCGATTAGTGGTAATTAGTGTAGTTTAAGGTAAAAATGATATTATAAGAATGTGAAAACACTATGACACTTGTCCTACACCTATTGGGTGAGTCATGGCCGACCAAGAAAAGCCATGGGCCAACTTGGGGACCCCATGGATCCACTTTTGTTGGGAAATGACATAAATTACTTTTTATTTAATGTTGAAGTGAAAATGACACAAACATAATATGTTTTACGAAAACAATTTTTAATTGGGGTTATAAAAGTCCAAATTTTGATTATAAATAGTCATTGTAAAGCTAAAAAGATTTCCTATATCATAGTAGTTTTTTTATAATTTTTAGTCATTAAAGAAATTAAATTATTTATGACATAATAATGATGCAGCGATGACATCATTATTTGACGATTTAATTAAAATGGAAAGATAATGAAACATCTTAAACCTACACATGGCCAAAACCAATTGGATGAGTGGATTTCGAAGCCTCATCACCTTATCCACGAATTATATCAATGTGGGACCTTTTGAAACCGAAACACATTTTCAAATAAAGTAATATTTCTTACTTTCCAAAAGTACCCCTCCTCTCCTCTTATAAAAGGCCCCCAACTCTACCTCATTTAACACACTCCTCAAGCCTTTGGCTAGGCCAAACCCTGCCCATTTACTCTCTCCACATCCCTCTACTCATCCTAGAGGACTCCCTTTGGGCAGAATCCTTACAAAGGAAGCCTTTAGGCTTAAATCAAAAGGAGTTACACTTTTAAAGGTAATTCATTCTCTCATGTTCATTTGTTTTATTTTGCTTCTCCAACCCCCTAAACTCTTTTTATTTACTTCTTTTGTAACAACACCAGTATCTTCAATATACTAGGATGTTGTTATAAGATTTATTCATGCTACACTATCACACAACTACATCAAATGGTTAAAGAACATACGGTTTCCGTGGATGGTGAAATTCTGCCTCCCGAAACGATGATTGTTCAATACTCATTTAACACCTTCAAAGGTGGCCATTATGATGTAACTATTTTTATATATGATATATAATATGTTTATGTTTTATTTATGCTTCTGTATTTTTCATTTTTGTCTTACCTTTGTGGCTTCCATTATGGGTATACGCGATATCTTCATTTAAGGAAGTGTGGACTACCGCCCCCTCAAAGTGATTTGATTCGTTAAATACCATATGTGGGATGTATAAAGGATGGAAATATGATATTATATATGATATTATACTGAAATTATAATATACCTTTATATCATTATTATTCCATTCTATAAAATACGAAATAGAAATGAAAGTAGCGTTCATGCGTACGTACGGCTTACCGTCTCCATGAACGGTGCATTTCATTTCTTACCTCTAAATGATTATGTAATGTTATAAATGCATGCATGTACTGGATATATATGACATATATGATATCTACATAATGAATACAATTCTGGATATAATAAACATTTTTCCACACGAACAACATGTAATTGTAAGAAGACCACTTTCGACTTAAGAACCAAATATCGGCAAAACAAATATTATTAACTTAAATGATTACATAATGTTTGTGACATGGTAATAAGTGGTATAAAAGTAATAATGAACTTGAAAAATGGTTCTTAAGGAATTAGAAATTAACTCAAGTTTATTATTCAGGAGATTAAAGAACGATCGAGTCAAGTCGGACCCGAGGTAAGGGATCCTACAACTCTCTTTCTTTTTAAGTACACTCTTTTATGTAATTTCTTTTAAGCGCATCTTTCTTATGATTGGGATGTTATTTTATATTACTCCTAATGTAATTTTTATGTTCATGTGATGAGAGACCCTATTCTCTCTCATCAATCCTTTTGGAAGTTTTATGTGGTGCCGTTAGGCTGCCGAGTTTTCGTATGGGATTTTTCATCTCACTTTTATCCCCGTGAGATTTATGCTACATTTGCCACAATTTCCTTTGAGTGGTGTATGTACTGACCATTATTCTACTCTTTTTGTAATATACTTTCGTTTATGAGTATTTACATCAATGATTTATTGCCCTTCTTTCATGGGGTGTATGTTTTGAAAGATACCCAAGTCGGTAAGGGAACCTTTCACCCTCCTCTTTTTTTAAAAGACTTCTTTTATTGGGTCTTTTAATTTACATATTGTTATGTTGGGATATGTTCTCATATATCCTTAATGATGTAAATTTTGTGTCCAAGTGATGAGATACTCTTTTTATCTCTCATCAACTCATTTTGATGTGACGCCGTTAGGCTGTCAAGGGAACTTCTTAACCCAATTTCGATTTCTTTGGGTTCAACATGTAGTTATTGAATATGTCATCCTTTGAATATGTGTGAATGACCTTTTATTGTTTTACACTTAATATCCAATTATATTGGGTGTATTTATATTTTTCACACATAATTTTGATATTGATTTATCCTTAATTTAAGGATACCTTCTTTATAAGGGATTTCATCACATTTTACATCCTTATTGAGACTTCATTGTTGTTATGCACCAATTCACTCTTATATGGTGTATATACTGTCCTTTGGAATATTATATCATGAATCCATTTATTCTCATGATATTATAAAGTTCTTATTAAATGTTATTCCTCAATTATTGTATTCAAGTGTCTCTAATTTTGGTAAAAACCCTTTTGACCAAAATATCGCTTCAAATGTTTTAATGATTTGTTCTTATTAATATCCATGTTTTAAAAATGGTTTTAAGGATTTATTTATATGGATATTAATGGTTTAAAATGTTAAAATCTTCAAGGTGTTATGGGACTTCGTCTCAATCTCCTTTCGTTGAGGCATATTTTATTTTATACACAACTTTCTTTTATACGGTGCATAAACCCCTTTGACTTTTACATTTATTCAAAAGGAATCTTTTTTATACAAAGTGTTTACTAAACGACAAAAGGGAATGTTTTTGTCATACGTATGCGGCGACAACGACTTCTCCGCCGTCGTGACCGTTATTTGAGTTTCGGCTTCCTCTACAAGCCATACCTTCTTTTTAAAAGAAAAATAAATACCATGTTTTACTTTTCTTTTATTTTAGTATTGAAAATGGTTTTCATAATGTTTTTATATCAATGTGTTTTATTGATATCTCATGATTGAAATGTGGAAATTTTATGTTTCCTTTATGCATGTTTTATGTGATATGATTATGTTATGGTTCTTGGGCATTATTATGAAGACGGGTGGTTCCGTGATAAACTAAGGGCGGGTGAGCCCGTTATAGCTCTCCAATGCATTGGGTAAAGCGAAGGAGTGAAACATTAAGGTTTCTCCGAAGAGATTTTGGGAATATACTGTGATGGGTATTCCAAACGTAACCAAGAGGGTTACTCCCTACGTAAGAATGTTATGAATGCCTCAAGTTACCTTTATGTCTTATGATTTCTATGATTTATTCATGATTTGATGAGGTAGGTTAAAGTGCCTATGTTTTATGGGTAAATTATGATTTCATTCTTGTGTATATATGAACTCATGTTTCCTTTCCATATTTTTATATCCCTTACTGAGCTTTTTATGCTCATCCCAAGTTTTTGAAATGTTTTTTTCAGGTCAAGGGAAAGGTACATGGTAAGATGATAGAGTCAAGGATGTGTTAAGAGAGAATCCATGTTTTATTTTCAATATGTTTCCGTTGATGGGAAGAATGGATACTATCTTTTATGTAACCACTTTGTTTAAATGTGGAATGTAATGCAAGTTTCATGATCTAATTCTCTAAAACTCTAAACCTGAAAAGATCATCAATGTGTAATCTTGTAATAACTCAAGATTAAGTAAAGTTTAAGGCTGGGGCCTTATAGTTGGTATCAGAGGTCGGTTTAGATAACTTTAGAGGTTAGGGTATTCTTTAAGCATAAGTGACATTACCATAATGGTTAGAATTTCAGAAAGAGTCCTAATTTTAGATAAAGTGAATGAGTAAGTATATCTTAGAGTCTACCTTCCTCATTAGTACATGATGTTTTTGTTGATATACTCACACTGACATTTATGTTTTTAGTGAATGGATGGATCTAGCAGGCACCAAAGTGACAATGGGTTTGAAGGAAACTGTGGTGGTTCTCTAATTAAGATACTAGATGAGATGGGGGATTCAATGAGGAATCTCATAGTTGTTCTAAACCAACTATCAAGGAGTCATGATCAATCACTTCAACCTTGGTTAGTTCTCTAATGCATCATTTACAAGATGGCCAACTCGATGTGGAAATTCAGGTAATAATTATTAAGGTAACCATTAGGGTTTATATGATCCTTACTTTTTAGGTAATTATGGGTTACTCTATGATATGATGGAAAAGGAAAGGAATGAGATAAACTTGAGGTTAAAATATTTTATGAATATTTTTGAAGATTTTATCTCGTTTTGGGGAATGTTTTGAGAATTATATAGTTTTGGAAAAAGGACAACACGCAGACCGTGTGACAACCCGTCGCATCGGACAAAGCTGCGGGAATCGAACCCACAACCAAAGTGCGACTGGTATTTATCGCCTACCACTGGACTACGTGAAGTCCCTGGTTAGTTTGACTGATTCTTTTTGGTTATATGATTTTATGAATTAAGAGTAAGTTGATTTTGGGTTATTTATGAAAATGATTAACCTATCATGGAGGATATGTGATTAGGATAATTACTTTTCAATACGAGACTTTAGGAGCAACTGATGTTGTTTGGAGATAAATGTTACGATTTAACTTGGAAGACTATGTGACTAAATCCTTCAAATATTTGGGTTTCAATCTTATATTGGTTTACTTTGAAGAATTTTATGGACAAATTGTTTATCGTATGGTCCTCGTTGAACTTTGGGTTTTGTTGGACAAATTTTGGAGATTAAGCATAGATTTTCTTTTTAATGGGTTATCCTTTTCTGGATTATCTGACCTTGTACTAACCTTTTTGGTTTTCGTTTTGGTTAAAGTATAAAGACATGGGAGGTATATAGTTCTATTTTGTTGATTAGGTGATTTTCTAAAAGTTTATTATAGTACTCTTAATGTGAACAAGTCTTCCTAAATACTCGCCTTCAGGAGAAAATATGAGTTTGTGTAAGGAATCTAATAAAAGTTGAAAGTCAATATGATAAGTGATTATGTTTCCTTATGAATAAATTCCTCAATAAAAAGTAACTTAAAACAAAAATGTTGTCTATTAACTTTTCCTACTGGGGAATCGAATACCGTTTAACCCATCACAAGTTTGTGATTTTCTCGTGGTTAACTTTCTCCTAAACATGTTTTCTATCACTCTCCATCAGAACATGACCCTATGTTTTCTCCTCCATGTCCATATTTTCATACTTGGAATCCTAGTATGGGTTAACTCGGGTGACCTCTGTGCTTATCTTTCTTTATTTTAAAGTGATTGTTTTACCGACTCTTGTTCCGATGTGGGACGTTCAAGGATGTTTCCAAGCGCAATTTTAAAATTGCGAGGACGCAATTCCCAAAAGGGGGGAAGGATGTAACACCCCAGGTAAATAAAGAATAGAAATTTTCATATTTATCCATATTTGTGAATAAAATATTAATATGACTTTAAAGGGGACGCTATGCTCGATGGCGTACCCAACACACAACAACGAGTTTCTTGGGAATCTTACGTTGCACTCTAATAATAAAATAATATTATTTTAAATGGTAGTTAACATGTAGCCGTTGTATTGGCGGGAATGGATAGAAATAACTAAAATATGATTATATATGTACTTAAATATTTTTACATTTATACAATAAAAGATAAAGGCTTAAAATACGGAAAGAATTCAATTTTTGGCGTATATGCCCTAGTTTTCACTAAAGGTTCACTTATCACCTTTTGATGGAGAACCGTCATTAAATATAGTTTTGTTCACTCTAAAACTTTCTTTTGGACCAAATAAAACTCTTATTAAGAATCGGGACATCAAAATTTACTTTGTGTAAATTTTTGGTATCTTTCTGATAAAGTTCATTTTTTTTAATGAATAGTGTAGAATGTTGTGTTTTAATTCAAAACCTCTTTTTAATCTAATTTATTTATATGATTAGATAATATTTTGAATTGGTTTTAAAGTTAAATTAGAAAATATTTTTACCATTAAATCCAATAGTGGTCATTGGAATTAATTTCACTTTGAAATCAGACTTAAACTAGTGTCAATCTTTTGATACTTATTGTTTTATAAAAACACGCTATTTGCTCTGACAGCGGGAATTAATTATTAAATTAATTAATGTGACTAATATGTTTTGAATTTTTTAAAATAGACTTCATTTTTGAATTCGGAATATCAAATATAGCTTAGGGTGATTTTTTTGTAATTTTCTGAAAAACTTCAATTTTTGATGAATAGTGAAACCACTAAGTGGTACTTATAAAAGCTGAATTTTCATTTAAATGAAATTTTGCCATAATTGTGTTTTGATTTTCAAAAATCCGACATACATGGTTGTCATTAATAAGTAAAATGTGGTTCAATGAGATTAAAATAATTTTTTGGTGAATAGTAACTTATTAAGTTTTTAATCGCGATTAGTGGTAATTAGTGTAGTTTAAGGTAAAAATGATATTATAAGAATGTGAAAACACCATGACACTTGTCCTACACCTATTGGGTGAGTCATGGCCGACCAAGAAAAGCCATGGGCCAACTTGGGGACCCCATGGATCCACTTTTTTTGGGAAATGACATAAATTACTTTTTATTTAATGTTGAAGTGAAAATGACACAAACATAATATGTTTTACGAAAACAATTTTTAATTGGGGTTATACAAGTCCAAATTTCGATTATAAATAGTCATTGGAAATCTAAAAATATTTACTATATCATAGTAGTTTTTTTATAATTTTTAGTCATTAAAGAAATTAAATTATTTATGACATAATAATGATGCAACGATGACATCATTATTTGACGATTTAATTAAAATGGAAAGATAATGAAACATCTTAAACCTACACATGGCCAAAAACAATTGGATGAGTGGATTTAGAAGCCTTATCACCTTATCCACGAATTATATCAATGTGGGACCTTTTGAAACCGAAACACATTTTCAAATAAAGTAATATTTCTTACTTTCCAAAAGTACCCCTCCTCTCCTCTTATAAAAGGCCCCCACCTCTACCTCATTTAACACACTCCTCAAGCCTTTGGCTCGGCCAACCCCTGCCCATTTACTCTCTCCACATCCCTCTCCTCATCCTAGAGGACTCCCTTTGGGCAGAATCCTTACAAAGGAAGCCTTTAGGCTTAAATCAAAAGGAGTTACACTTTTAAAGGTAATTCATTCTCTCATGTTCATTTGTTTTATTTTGCTTCTCCAACCCCCTAAACTCTTTTTATTTACATCTTTTGTAACAACACCAGTATCTTCAATATACTAGGATGTTTTTATAAGATTTATTCATGCTACACTATCACACAACTACATCAAATGGTTAAAGAACATACGGTTTCCGTGGATGGTGAAATTCTGCCTCCCGAAACGATGATTGTTCAATACTCATTTAACACCTTCAAAGGTGGCCATTATGATGTCACTATTTTTATATATGATATATAATATGTTTATGTTTTATTTATTCTTCTGTATTTTTCATTTTTGTCTTACCTTTGTGGCTTCCATTATGAGTATACGCGATATCTTCATTTAAGGAAGTGTGGACTACCGCCCCCTCAAAGTGATTTGATTCGTTAAATACCATATGTGGGATGTATAAAGGATGGAAATATGATATTATATATGATATTATACTGTAATTATAATATGCATTTATACCATTATTATTCCATTCTATAAAATACGAAATAGAAATGAAAGTAGCGTTCATGCGTACGTACGGCTTACCGTCTCCATGAACGGTGCATTTCATTTCTTACCTCTAAATGATTATGTAATGTTATAAATGCATGCATGTACTGTATATATATGACATATATGATATCTACATAATGAATACAATTCTGGATATAATAAACATTTGGCCACACGAACAACATGTAATTGTAAGAAGACCACTTTCGACTTAAGAACCAAATATCGGCAAAACAAATATTATTAACTTAAATGATTACATAATGTTTGTGACATGGTAATAAGTGGTATAAAAGTAATAATGAACTTGAAAAAGGGTTCTTAAGGAATTAGAAATTAACTCAAGTTTATTATTCAGGAGATTAAAGAACGATCGAGTCAAGTCGGACCCGAGGTAAGGGATCCTACAACTCTCTTTCTTTTTAAGTACACTATTTTTTGTAATTTCTTTTAAGCTCATCTTTCTTATGATTGGGATGTTATTTTATATTACTCCTACTGTAATTTTTATGTTCATGTGATGAGAGACCCTATTCTCTCTCATCAATCCTTTTGGAAGTTTTATGTGGTGCCATTAGGCTGCCGAGTTTTCGTAAGGGATTTTTCATCTCACTTTTATCCCCGTGAGATTTATGCTACATTTGCCACAATTTCCTTTGAGTGGTGTATGTACTGGCCATTATTCTACTCTTTGTGTAATATAATTTCGTTTATGAGTATTTACATCAATGATTTATTTCCCTTCTTTCATGGGGTGTATGTTTTGAAAGATACCCAAGTCGGTAAGGGAACCTTTCACCCTCCTCTTTTTTTAAAAGACTTCTTTTATTGAGTCTTTTAATTTACATATTGTTATGTTGGGATATGTTCTCATATATCCTTAATGATGTAAATTTTGTGTCCAAGTGATGAGATACTCTTTTTATCTCTCATCAACTCATTTTGATGTGACGTCGTTAGGCTGTCAAGGGAACTTCTTAACCCAATTTCGATTTCTTTGGGTTCAACATGTAGTTATTGAATATGTCATCCTTTGAATATGTGTGAATGACCTTTTATTGTTTTACACTTAATATACAATTATATTGGGTGTATTTATATTTTTCACACATAATTTTGATATTGATTTATCCTTAATTTAAGGATACCTTCTTTATAAGGGATTTCATCACATTTTACATCCTTATTGAGACTTCATTGTTGTTATGCACCAATTCACTCTTATATGGTGTATATAGTGTCCTTTGGAATATTATATCATGAATCCATTTATTCTCATGATATTATAAAGTTCTTATTAAATGTTATTCCTCAATTATTGTATTCAAGTGTCTCTAATTTTGGTAAAAACCATTTTGACCAAAATATCGCTTCAAATGTTTTAATGATTTGTTCTTATTAATATCCATGTTTTAAAAATGGTTTTAAGGATTTATTTATATGGATATTAATGGTTTAAAATGTTAAAAGCTTCAATGTGGTATGGGACTTCGTCTCAATCTCCTTTCGTTGAGGCATATTTTATTTTATACACAACTTTCTTTTATACGGTGCATAAACCCCTTTGACTTTTACATTTATTCAAAAGGAATCTTTTATATACGAAGCGTTTACTAAACGACAAAAGGGAATTTTTTTGTCGTACGTATGCGGCGACAATGACTTCTCCACCGTCGTGACCGTTATTTGAGTTTCGGCTTCCTCTACAAGCCATACCTTCTTTTTAAAAGAAAAATAAATACCATGTTTTACTTTTCTTTTATTTTAGTATTGAAAATGGTTTTCATAATGTTTTTATATCAATGTGTTTTATTGATATCTCATGATTGAAATGTGGAAATTTTATGTTTCCTTTATGCATGTTTTATGTGATATGATTATGTTATGATTCTTGGGAATTATTATGAAGACGGGTGGTTCCGTGATAAACTAAGGGCGGGTGAGCCCGTTATAGCTCTCCAATGCATTGGGTAACGTGAAGGAGTGAAACGTTAAGGTTTCTCCGAAGAGATTTTAGGGAATATATTGTGATGGATATTCCAAACGTAACCAAGAGGGTTACTCCCTACATAAGAATGTTATGAATGCCTCAAGTTACCTTTATGTCTTATGATTTCTATGATTTATTCATGATTTGATGAGGTAGGTTAAAGTGCCTATGTTTTATGGGTAAATTATGATTTCATTCTTGTGTATATATGAACTCATGTTTCCTTTCCATATTTTTATATCCCTTACTGAGCTTTTTATGCTCATCCCAAGTTTTTGAAATGTTTTTTTCAGGTCAAGGGAAAGGTACATGGTAAGATGATAGAGTCAAGGATGTGTTAAGAGAGAATCCATGTTTTATTTTCAATATGTTTCCGTTGATGGGAAGAATGGATACTATCTTTTATGTAACCACTTTGTTTAAATGTGGAATGTAATGCAAGTTTCATGATCTAATTCTCTAAAATTCTAAACCTGAAAAGATCCTCAATGTGTAATCTTGTAATAACTCAAGATTAAGTAAGGTTTAAGGCTGGGGCCTTATATGAATCTTCATCAATCATCAGATATCTTGAACCGAAAAGCGGTGATGTATTTACAGCACGTTTTACTGATTGTCAATTCAATGAAGAATTATTCTCATCATTAGGGGGAGAAAAAAAAGTGAGGAGATTTCCTGGAATGTGCAAACGTTATCTTTTCTCGACCCTCTCACCCGGCAGTGTGAGATGGAAGTGAAAAATATTTTACATTTTTAAGAACTATCAAATCAATTTCCTGATGCATTTACTGATTCAAAGGGTGTGAATAAATCACATATATTGGCTATAAATGCATCGGCTAAAATTGATGTCTCGAAGACACAATTACATAATGATTTTATAGAAATCTCAAAAACATGCCTGAAGCATGGAAGACCAATTGGCTCAGGATAGAAATCCTTGAAAATGAAAACGAATTAGTATAATTGAAAACCCCATTATGGAGGCATGTGTTCCAAAAGAAACACGTGATTTAAGTATTCTTAAAGAAACACATGATGAGAATCATAAAGAGAATTCATAGGATATAGAAAACCCTGAAGTTTTGGAAAATAATGAAATCTCACTTAATTATACCATTACAGGTGATGTATGGAATCAGAGTAATGTGGAAAATATTGATGAAATATTTTCATGTTCTAAGTCACATGATATAGAAAATGAAGACCCTGAACCAAGGTCTGTTATGGAATATCAAAAATGACCCGATTGGAATAAATGGAAAGACGCAATGCAAGTTGAATTAAATTCAATTAATAGGCGAAGAGTTTTTGGGCATATCATGCTCACACCAAAACCTGTGAATCCTGTTGGATATACATGGGTTTTTGTGCGTAAGCATAATGAGAAAAACGAGATTGTAAGATACAAAGCTCGTATTTTCGCACAAGGTTTTGCCAGAGACCTGGAATTGATTATGAGAAGACTGAAGGACCCTAGATCACCCTGAGAGGGGGGTGAATCAGGGTGTCAACTTTTTCTCTTATTTATTGGATCTTGTTCCCACGTTGGTAGGAACCCTTTCTAAAACCTGTATGATAATATGTGCAGTAATTAAAACATTCACATGCAGAAGGACATCACAACAATTTTTATTTGGTTCACCACTAAGGGCTACATCCAAGGAGCATACGCCGATAGGTTGTTGGTCGTACCAAATTACACTAATCTTCACTGGCTGTGGATTACAAAGGTTCGGGCACAATCACTCTGTCACAGGCACACTGCCTTTACAAAGGTTTATGAATAGACCATTATTTCCCCTTTTTTTGCTAGAATCACAAACACCCTTTATGATGTTTTCGTTTCTGCGAACTGTCCCTGATTTTGCAGACTGTCTCTGATCTGCGTACCACGCATGCTCTGCGTATCGCACCTGGTCCACGTACCGCGCCTGCTCAGTGTACCATGCATACTCTGTGTACTGCCTTTGCTCCGTGTACCGCCCCTGCTCCGCATACCGTCTGCTCCGCACACTCTGCTTGCTCCACGCACCACCTTCACGTACCACCTCCACGTACTGCCTCCACGTACTGCCTCCATGTACGACCTCTGTATACTACCTCTGCGTATCGCCTTCACGTACCGCCTTCGCGTACCGCCTTCACGTACCGCCTTTGCGTACCACCTTTGTGTACCACCTTGGCGTACCGTTTCTTCCTTTCACAAACTTCTTTAAATTCTGTGAATTATTTCATCTCCATCATACAACTTTTTGATGCACAAAATCTCTTCTGTGGACTACTGCTTCTAATTTCGCGAACTGTTTCATCTTTTGCATACTACTTCATCCTACGAAGAATCTCTCATGCGTACTACTTTTGGACTTAGCCGAGTTCTTCCACAACGATGATATTTTTTTATTGAATTCGCTCTAACTTAATGATGGGATTAACATTCCTTATATAGGCACATAACTTTTCAAATTTCGCTAATTTTTTTTACCCAAATTTTCAATGTGGGACAAACTTCACTGCATACTGAACTCCATCCACGTACGGTAAGCCTCCATCGCGTACTGCGACCCTCCTGGGAACTGCGAACCTTCACCGCATACTGTGTGTCTTCCAGTCCACGTACTGCATCTCCTCCACCAATGACGAGCCATTCCGCGTACCGCAACTCCTTCCACGACGAACCATTTTTGTTATTGTGACCCATTCCGCAAACCGTTCCGCGTACCTTTCCCGCTACATGGTATGCGGTCGTGAACCGTTCCCGGACATGGTACGTGATCCATGCTCTGAAGTAAGCGGTTTGCTTCCTTTGCTGATTTCCTTTGTCGTTCTGCATCTCGTTTGCTCCTATGCAGAAATCCTTCCATTGCCAAAAACAAAATCCTAATTTTGAGGCCTAATGATTTGGAAAACACTGGGTAACGACACCACCTTAAATATCTGCTTCGATAAGAATGCCCATGCTAATTCATTTTCATCTTTCTTCTTTAACAATCATCTTCTTTCATCACGAACCTTATATGTCGTGATATATATTTGTTGATCGATCAGCTTTAGCATCGTCAGATTTGTCCAGAGAAAGTACTGCAACTTCTCTGCATTCCAACAACATCAGTCTTTCCAGTCAACACTGAATATGAATGGCATCATCTTCTCAGCTTTGTATGTGTTAGAGTTGGTGGCCTAGAACCAACTATTTTGTACTTTATTCATTAATAAACACCTTATCACGTCTTGATTGTTCTTTTGCATGACAATGCATGTGATAATGTCTTAAGGATAGCTGTTGCACTAAAAGGTCATAGCGGATCCCTGCTATGATGAGAACTCGGAAGTGCCATAACACTATTCTAGAATATATGTTATATGGTCGGATGATGTTATTTGAGGGACATAAATAATACAGGCCATTAGGGGTGAGGACTCATAAAACTTTGAGGCACCTTCTCATGGTGTACGCCCTTGGTAATATCCAAGAGGATATTATGATAATGAGACCCGCTAGAAGGAAATCCACATTTTATAGTGTCATTGGATGTTCCTATCTACAGACGTGTGTATTGGTCCTTAGACTTTAAGATTTTTATTAATGGGTATTACAACTCGCGTACTTAGATGTATTGATGAAAATTGTGATGACACACTGTTCGCAGTGAGGTAGGATATGTTGAGTGCGTCATGAGTAATACTGCATTAATAGATAATGCGAGAAAGGATTTGTCTCTTTTGTTCCATAACGGAAGTAGATATCTCAGGCCCTTTGATGGAATTGATATAGCCTAAATAAATCCATGACCATGGTGAGGAATGGGCAAGTTCAATTTCGGGAATTCAAAGAAAAACAATCGATCACATGAGTTGATAGCACCAGTATGCAACCCGCTTGATTTGAGATATCGAGACAAAGAGATTACCTTACATGGTAAGCGTTCGTAGGTGGTGACACGTCATTATGATGTTAACTTCTTTCTCTATGGGTGTCGTGGCGTGTTGCTAGATTCTAACCTTGGACTTTAGGCAGGTTCCACCTAATGCCACTGAGAAAGAGGTCTAGAGGGTCACACGCTAAGTGTTTCCAAATATCTCAGTTAAATATTAATTTAACAAGTTGAATAAAGATTATTCCCGATTTTAGTTTAATAATTATTCAAGGATGTCTGATCACATTTATTTATACACTAGTTATTCGAGAGAATATATTGTGGGCGAAATAATATATTTATTAGCGAGTAATGCAGTGATATTTATTTGAGAAATAAATAGTCATTATTCAAGGTCTAATAAATATAGCGGAGGAAATAAAGAAAATGGAAAAACAAAAAACGCTATGTATATTAATATACACGTCGTGTAGTTTTTTTGGGATTTGTGAGAAATAATATTATTTATTTAATTAAATAATATTAGGTGTAATTCGTTGGGCGCATGTCAAGTAATAATAATAGTCAACCGTTATTATAAGACATGTGGTCTTACTAAGAATTAAATGAAATAAATAAATGCTTTCAGGTAATTAATTCATTTTATTATTCTAAGTAATTAAAATCTCAATTATATAATTCTCATTAGCCTAGCCATTTTGTGGTGTTGTGCACAACAGATCTAGAGAAAGCTCTCAAGCCAAGAGAGAATTCTTTTCTTCCAAGAATGCTCTCAAAATACGAGAGAGATGCTCCTCCACCGAATCAAGGAGAGCACTTTGCAAGCGGCTCTCAAGGCGATCAAAGGCAGACATCGTAAGCGAAGACTCTTCCACGCTAGCACCCAGAGATCCCTTCGGCGACGTCCAGAGATGCATGGAACACGTGTGGATCACCGCTAAAGGAATCCTACACTTGGATTCTACGATGCAATGACTGGTCACATCAGATCATGACCAGAAACATTAACAAAGAGAGAATTCCATCAAGGCAATTCTTGTCTTTTAATTAAATTAATTATAACCAACATATGATGATCATCTCTATGGTTCTGGGACTCCCTTCCTTTATTTCGTTCTTTGTTCTATTTTGAAGATCCGACATTTTATTATCGTGATGGATCTTAGATTGATCGTTGTTAACAAAAAAATTAAAGTTGGGTACACCCACCAACGCGCTTCTGCTGTGCCCGGAACTTACAAGTGGTACCAGAGGGGTCATATTGTTGATTATAATTATTTAGTTTTTCATTGATGATTTATGCATTTAATAATTTAGTTATTTTAGTTCAAGTTAATCGTTCTACAAATCTGAATCTCGAGATCTGTTCCTCCTCTCTCGTTTCTCGTTCACCTTACAGAAACGATTTTTTCTTTTAATTTTGATTAAAATAAAATAGAGGATCTCATCCGGAGGTTACAAACGTTCATGTCCATACAACACCAGAACACACAGCGTGTATTCGGTAGTATACACCGTGTAGTCAAGGTTCAATGCATCGAATTGGTCCGCCAAACCAGGTCGTGTCAATGGATTCTATCTAAGTCTTTAAGACTTCGTGTGTTGACCAGGAACATGTGGCACAAGGTTTCCAGATTACACACCGTGTGACCCACTGAACACGGCGTGTAGTCCCTTTGGGTTTGGGTAGGACCATGTACCTCGTACATGGCTTGCCCGACTGGAAACCGTGTAACACAGATACTACACGGCGTGTGTCCCATTGAACACGTCGTGTACTTTAAAGATTTCTGAAGTACATCTACACACCATGTCCTCAGGCGTGTACTTCGGATGGACAGTGAACAAAAGTACACGTCGTGTAGTCGGAACTACACGTCATGTACTCGTCCAAATTACGCAGATGTATTAAAATTTATTATTATATTATACAAACCCTTGAGACGTATACTATAGTGCAGATATAAAGATGAAGCACAACACGTGATATGTGTTTTAAATATATGTTTTTAATTTAACATCTGTGTAATGTTCATTTCTACTCATTGGGTAGTTATGAATGGGAATTCACCGAGTTGTCTCTAAGGTACAAGTTACGTACAAAGATAATTTTAAATGAATTTATTTGTTTAAAATTATGATGGATGAGAATCTCAAGGAAATTTAGAAAAAGGGTTTAAGATAAAATGATTGATTAGTTAAAGATAATTAATTGATTTGAGCATGATTTATCTTAAACAAGAATGATTAAAGAATTAAATACTAGTTTTATTTATGCGTAAATATCATTGCATGTATGGATGATCATGAGCTATACCAAGACCTTTGTATGTGAACAATTTCTTTTAATTTATTTATTTAAATTAAATTTGTTGAGATGCGAGCTTTCTCCACATCAATATGTAGGTCTTGTGTGCCGAAGGTTTCATTTATGTAAAACCTCGTTTACCCCTCACATACGAGTGAGATAAAAACATATGTAATGGATGGAGCTCCCAAACTAGTGGAGGCAGCTCAAGTTAAGATCCAAGGTGAAACCAATCCAAGGAGATACAAAGGTGAACAGGTGGAAAGCTGTAAACACGAACCCAAATGGTTCAAGGTGTTTCTCCCCAAGGTCTTGGGTTAGTTTATCAACCGCTAGATAAAATAAACAATAGAACAAGCTCATGATCATGCCATTTATTTTATTTCTATCAGTTGCATGGTTTATTTATTGTGGATGTGTTGTCATGATCACACAATTAATGAATTAAACAAGCATGCAAAATGGAACTAAAATAAGACCATCTTATGTGTAAATATTATCTTAAACATGGTTAGTCACTTAAGTATATCCCACTTAATATTAACACGAATGTAAGAAAGATAATAAAATGGCAATTTACGTATAAGGATAAAATCCCTGAAAGAAATATTAAGTCGGTATAGCCTTCCATAATCTTGATTAGAATCGAACCATAGTTCAAAGTACTTGACCAACCCAAGTTGGGGTGCTTTCAATTATCAGGGAATTCTAATTCAAGGTTTTGGGTTGACTTGACTTGGTTCACATCACGGGTTGCTTGCCACAACAAGACTTGGTGTGACCAAGAGGCAAAGGTTGAGGAAATCCAAAATAAAAGGATTTCAAGATTGGGGAGCTCACTCAACGGATCAAGGAGATGCAAGTTAATGCAGTTGGCATTTGGAATGCCTACCCAAAACCCTTCAAATTGCTTGACCAACCCTAGTTGGGGTAATGTGAAGGGAAATATAGATCTTTTCCACTAGAATATTCAGGCAACAAAATATTCTGAAGTCAATGGTGAGAGCTATTGGATTTTGATAAAATAGTGGGAGACTAATAAGTATTAATTTATTTATTCGTCTTAGTTTTATCATAACAAAGTACAAAACATTTGCTCATCTTAATTTATAGAAACATCAATAAAAATGACTTCAAACATATCATTACAAACCATACTCGAGAAGGAAAACATTATCACTGTCACCAATTTCCAGAAATGGCAGAGGCGTTTATGGGTCATTCTTCGCCACAAGATGAAATTGTATGTGCTGGAAGAGCATGTTCCAGTTTCACATGGAAAAGAGGCCAGTGATGAGGAACTATCTCTCTATATAAAACATATGGATGATTCCATAGATGTCCAATGTTTCATGCTATTGACCATATATAATGAGCTCTTAAAGCAACATGAAAACATGGACGCGTATAGCATGATGTCTCACCTTATGGATCTCTATCAAGAGAAGGCGAGGCATGAGAGATATGAGATCTCCAATGCTTTGTTCACAACTAAGATTGGAGATTCTACGCCAGTTGGGCCTCATGTAGTCGAGCTTATTGGCTACATTGAACGCCTGTAAATCTTAGGGACTAAGTTCTCAGATGATTTGTGTACAGATCTCATCCTATCATCACTGCCCAAGACCTTCTCTAGCTTTATTGTCAAATACAACATGAGAAACAATGATAAGAGTCTATCGGAACTTCTAACCTTAATTATCCAGGTAGATAAGGACATGGGGCGTGAAAAACACGCAGTCCTTATGGTGAATAAGAAAAGGAAGGATGAGGCAAAGGGGCCAAGGATTCATAAACGATCTGAAGCCCCTGAGCATCGTCCCTCCAAGAAGGGGAAAATCCAGAGGTAGGTCAAGGAACGGGAGGAGGTATGTTTTGTATGTGGCAAGCCAGGCTACTAAAAGAGGAACTGCACCCAGAAGCGTGGGGATGCTAAAGGTGTGTTTTTAATTGAGTGTAATATTTTCATTTCTACACATTGGGTATTAGATACAGCTTGTGGGGCTCACATCTGTATTCAAATACATGAAGCAAATAGATTTAGAAAAATCGCCAGAGGAGAGGTGGATCTTCGAACTGCCAATGGCGCGAGGCTGGCTGCACTAGCCATTGACGATTACCATCTCTCATTGCCAACTGGAATGATTTTGGTTTTACGTAACTGTTATTATGTTCCTAGTGTTACCAAGAACATATTTTTTATAACTTGTTTGGATATGGATGGATTTATTTTCAAGTTTGGAAATAAGGGCTTTTTTCTTTTATAAGAACAACGTATGTTATGGTATGGTGTATTTAAATAACGGTTTGTATGTATTAAATTACGAAAACCAAGTGTTGGCAATCGATAACGAAACAAACTCACATGACTCATACATCACCCAGTTTTGGCATCACCGTCTCGGTCATGTAAACTATAAGCGCTTGACAAAGCTCTACCAAGATGGTTATTTAGACTCTACTGAGCTAAAACCACTTGATAGATGTCACGTTTGTTTACAAGGTAAAATGACCAAACTGCCTTTCAGTGGACAGGGTGAGAGGGCCACAGAGCTTCTAGGATTGGTGCACACGAATGTGTATGGACCATTTCTAGTAGAAGCTAGAGGTGGATATTCTTAATTCATTAATTTTACTGATGATTTGAGTAGATATGGTTATGTCTACTTAATGAGGTATAAGTCAGAGTCCTTAGAGAAATTTAAGGAATTCAAGAATGAAGTAGAGAATCAGCTTGGTAAAACGATAAAGAAACTTTGATCGGATCGAGGTGGAGAATATCTGAACTAAGAGTTCATCGATCTTCTACTGGAGTTTGGGATTCTATCTCAGCTCACTCCTCCTTATACACCACAGTGGAATGGTGTTAGTGAATGGAGGAACTGCACCTTGTTGGACATGGTGAGGTCGATGATGAGTCATGCAAATCTTCCATTATTCTTTTGGGGATATACATTACAAACTGCAGCATACACATTAAACCGAGTACCAACTAAGGCGGCAAATGGAATTCCCTATGAGATATGGAATGGAAATAAACTCATTTTGTCGCGCACACATGTATGGGGAAGCGAGGCATTTGTTAAGGATTTATCAGGCAACAAACTAGCACCCCGGGGCACGAAGTGTATCTTTATAGGATATCCTAAGGAAATTAAAGGATATTACCTATATAACTCTTCAGATAAGAAAGTCACTATCACCAAACAATCTGTCTTTCTTGAGAGGTAACACATCCTCAAAAAGGATAGTGGGAGAAAGATTGACTTTGATGAAGTTGATGCTCAAGATACACAGGAGTTGGTACAGGAACAAGTTCCATAGGTCCCTGTGGAAGAGGTTCCAGAAACACAAGTACTGCGTAGGAGCTCAAGAGAGGTAAGGGAACCAGAGAGATTTGGTTTCCTAGTCACTGAGGATGGTGAATCATTATTATTGGACAATAATGAACCTATCTCCTACAAGGAAGCAGTAGAAAGATCAGAAGTTGCAAGATGGCTAGAAGCTATGAATTCTGAGATGGATTTCGTGTATCAGAACTAAGTCTGGGTTCTGGTCGATGATTCAGTTCATGTAAATCATATTGGATGAAAATGGGTATTCAAGAGAAAGCTGGAAATGGAAGGTCAAGTTAGCACATATAAAGTAAGTCTAATGGCTAAAGGATTCAGACAGCGTCAATAAATTGACTATGATGAAACCTTCTCGCCAGTTGCCATGTTTAAATCCATAAGAATCATACTTACCATAATAGCTTACCATGAATATGAGATTTGGCAGATGGATTTCAAAACAGCATTCCTTAACGGGAATCTTCAGGAAGATGTCTATAGGATACAACCAGAAGGTTTTGGGACACCAGGTGAAGCCAAATGAGTTTTTAAGTTGCATAAATCCATTTATGGATTAAAGCAAGCATCCAGGTCATGGAACATTCGATTTGATGAAGTCATAAAGGAATTTGGTTTCATTAAGAATGAATGTGAGTCATGTGTTTATAAACTGTTTAATGAGAATGTAGTCGTTATCCTAGTAGTATATGTTGACGACATATTACTTATTAGAAATTATGTACTAGTCCTACAGTCAGTTAAGGACTAGTTGAACAAGTGTTTCTCCATGAAAGACTTAGGTGAAGCAGCATACATTCTAGGAATCAAGATCATTTGTGATAGATCCAAGAGGATGCTTGGACTAAGTCGGGGTACATACATTGACCAGATACTAAAGAGATTTAGTATGGAACAATCCAAGAGGGGATTGGTTCCCGTGTCACATGGCCGACATCTTTCTAAGAAAATGTGTCCTCAGACACAACAGGAGAAAGATAGAATGAGTAAGATCTCATACACTTCAGCTATAGGATCCATCATGTATGTCATGTTATATACCAGGCTTGATGTAGCCTATGCACTGAGCATGGTAGGCAGATATCAATCAGATCCAGGAGAACAACATTGGACTGCTGTTAAGACTATCCTTAGTATCTGAGAAGAATTAAAGATATGTTCCTGGTGTACGGAGGAGACGAGGAGCTTGTCATCAGAGGGTATGCTGATGCTGGTTTTCAGACAGATGAAAACAATCTGAAGTCGCAATCTGGATATGTTTTCTGTCTCAATAGAGGATCTATGAGCTGGAAGAGTTAAAAGAAACCAGTTGTCATCGATTCTACTGCGGAGTCCGAATATATAGCAGCTTCTGATTCAGCCAAGGAATCTGTCTGGATTCAGAACTTTGTTCAGGAGCTTGATGTGGTGCCTAACAGTAAAGATCTCATCACATTGTATTGTGATAATACTGCAGCAGTGGCTCTTGCAAAAGAACCAAGGTCACATCAACGGACAAAACACATACTCCAAAAATATCACCTCTTGCGAGATTTTTATCAAAGGGGTGAAGTTGCAGTGAGCAGAGTGTCCACGAAAGAGAACGTGGCAAACCCCATGACTAAAGGTCAATCTCAGCAGAATCATGAATATCATGTGAGAGCTAGCGGGTTAAAGGTTGTTAGCAATTGGCTCTAGTCCAAGTGGGAGTCTGTTGGAGTTGGTGGCCTAAAACCAACTACTTTGTACTTTATTTATTAATAAATACCTTATCACATCTTGATTGTTCTTCTGCGTGACAATGCATGTGATAATGTCCTAAGGATAGATGTTGCACTAAAAGGTCATAGCGAATCTCTGTTATAATGAGAACCCAGAAGTGTCATAACACTGTTCTTGAATATATGTTCTATGGCTGGATAATGTTATTTAAGGGACACAAATAATACAGGCCATTAGGGGTGTTAACTCATAAAACTTTGAGGCAGCTTCTCATGGTGTGCACCCTTGGTAATATCTCGGAGGATATTATAAGAACGAGGCCCGCCGGAAGGAAATCCACATTTCATAGTGTCATTGGATGTTTCTATCTGCGGACATGCGTATTGGTCCTTATACTTTAAGATTATTATTAATGGGTATTACAACTTGCGCACTTAGATGTATTGATGAAAACTGTGACGACACACTGTTCGCAGTGAGGTAAGATATGTTGGGTGCGTCACGAGTAATACTGCATTAATAGATAATGCGAAAAAGGATTTGTCCCTTCTATTCCATAATGGAAGTAGATATCCCAGACCCTTTGATGGAATTGATATGGCCTAAATAAATCCATGACCATGGTGAGGTATGGGCAAGTTCAATTCTGAGAATTCAAAGAATGAATAATCGAGCATATGGGTTGATGACACCAGCATGCAAGCCACTTGATTCGAGATATCGAGACAAAAGGATTACATTACACGATAAGTGTTCGTAGGAGGTGACACGTCATTGCAGCGTTAACTTCTTTCTCTATGGGTGCCTTGACGTGTTGCTAGACGCTAACATTGGACTTTAGGCAGGCTCCGCCTAATGTCACTGAGAAAGAGGCCTAGAAGGTCACACACTAAGTGTGTCCAAGTATCTCAGTTAAATATTAATTTAACAAGTTGAATAAAGATTATTTCTGATTTTGGTTTAATAATTATTCAAGAATGTCTGATCGCATTTATTTCGACACTAGTTATTCGAGAGAATATATTGTGGGCGAAATAATATATTTATTAGCGAGTAATGCAGTGATATTTATTTGAGAAATAAATAGTCATTATTCAAGGTCTAATAAATATAGTGGAGAAAATAAAGAAAATAGAAAAACAAAAGTACACGTCGTGTATATTAATATACACGCCGTATAGTTTTTCTGGGGATTTGTGAGAAATAATATAATTTATTTAATTAAATAATATTAGGTGTAATTCATTGGGTGCATGTCAAGTTATAATAATAGTCAACTTTTATTATTAGACATGTGGTCTTACTAAGAATTAAATGAAATGAATAAATGATTTCAGGTAATTAATTCATTTTATCATTCTAAGTAATTAAAATCTCAATTATATAATTCTCATTAGCCTAGCCATTTTGTGGTGTTGTGCACAACGGGTCTAGAGAAAGCTCTCAAGCTAAGAGATAATTTTTTTTCTTCCAAGAACGCTCTCAAGCTACGAGAGAGATCCTCCTCCTCTGGATCAAGGAGAGCGCTTTGCAAGCGGCTCTCAAGGCGATCGAAGGCAGACATCGCAAGTGAAGGCTCTTTTGTGCTAGCACCCGAAGATCCCTTCGACGACGTTCAGAGATACGTGGAAGACGTGTGGATCACCGCTAGAGAAACCCTACACTTGGATTCTACGGCGCAACGACGGATCACATCAGATCGTGACTAGAAATATCAACGAAGAGAGAATTCCATCAAGGTAATTCTTGTCTTTTAATTAAATTAATTATAACCAATATATGATGATCATCTCTATGGTTTCAGGACTCCCTTTCTTTCGTTCTTCATTCTATTCTGAAGATACGATATTTTATTATCGTGACGGATCTCGGATTGACCGTTGTTAACGGAAAAATTAAAGTTGGGTACACCCACCAACGCGATTCCGCTGCGCCTGGAACCTACAGTATGATCATTCTTAAATCTTCAAATCTCCACATGATCCCTCATGCAATGATGCATGTTTCTTCAGGTAGATTCTTGCATGGTCTCTTTGAACAGTGAGATGTTGCATGATCACTTTATAACTTGAATCCCTTCAACACTGTCTGAGATGGTTTCATTATTGTAGAAAATGTATCACCTTTGATACATGTACTTTGAACTTAAGACCAGTTCAACAATCATCTAAATTTATCACTCTCAATAACTTGGGAGTTCTTCATCTCCTTCATTTTGATTTTCATTGACAACTACCGACAACAAATACAACCTTATACACAAAGTGGTCCTAAGAGAGACATATTCTCCTATTATGGATGCTATTACTTTTCGATACCTAATCAGCCTTGCAGTAGCTGAGAAGACTAATATGCGTTTTATGGATGTTGTTTCAGCTTATTTATATGGGTCACTTGATAATAGTATATATATATATATATATGAGAATCCCTAAAGGATTCAAGATACCTTGAAGTATTGAAATCAAAACCCAAAGACCAATATTCAATTAAATTACAGAAATCTCTGTATGGATTAAAACAATCTGGGTGTATGTGGTATAATCGTTTAAGTGGATATTTGTTAAATAAAGGGTTTGTCAATAACCTCATATGTCCATGTGTTTGTATTAAGCAAACAACATCTGAATATGCAATCATTATTGTTTATGTTGATGATTTAAATATCATCAGAACTTCAGAAGAGATCGATGAAGCAATGAAAAAAAGGATAAATTTGAAATGAAAGACCTAGGAAAAACCAAGTATTGTCTTGGATTACAAATTGAGCATAGGTCAATCGGTATATTTTTACATCAGTCAAATTACACTGAAAAGGTCTTAAAACGATTTAATATGGATAAAGCAAATGCTTTAAGTACTTCAATGGTTGTTCGGTCTTTAAATGTTGAGAAAGATCAATTTCAACCTTGTGAAGAAAATGAGGAGATGGTTGGTCCAGAAGCATCATACCTCAGTGCTTTCAGAGCACTAATATATCTTGTTAATTGCACTTGTCCTGATATATCTTTTTCAACTAATTTATTGGTAAGATTTAATTCAGCCCCTACACCAAGACACTGGAATTGTATTAAACATATTTTTCATTATCTTTATGACACTATTGATTTGAGCTTATTCTATTCTAACAAATCAGAAAGGAGGCTGGACGATTTTGCAGATGTAAGTTATTTATCTGATCCACATAATGCACGGTCACAAACTGATTATATGTTCACAGTAGGAGGTACTGTGATATCTTGAAGAACACAAAAACAGACACTCGTCGCAACGTCTTCCAATCATGCAGAAGTGCTAACATTACATGAAGCATGTCGAGAATGTGTTTAGTTGTGGTGTGACTCAACACATTTGAGCGGAATGCTTCATCAAGAAAGATTGGGCAAAACATAACACCGAAATTTTTCTCATTCACACAAGAGTTAATGAAGAACGGAGATATCAACATGCAATGTTCGATCCAGCGACAACATTGCAGATATATTTACAAAGGCACTACCAACTGTCATCTTTAGAATGTTTGTACATAATATAAGAATGCATAAATTACAAAGTTTGTAATGTAATGTAACTTTCAAGAGGAGTCTACGTGACTGTCCTCTTTTCCTTATTTTGATTTTTATCTTACTGGATTTTTCCGGAAAATGTTTTTAATGAGGCGGTAACAAAACATGTATGACATTGGTAGGTGTGTGCATCCCAAAACGGAGTGTCAAGCAACCGGTGGCTGCATAACATTTCAACAGGGGTAGAAAACCCACTGAGGGAGGAAGTGTGATCATCAATAAAAATTCAAATTTATTTTCTCAACATTATCAATGTATTTTAATAACAATATTAACATTACATACCATGCTAACATCATCATATTATTTTCATCATTTAATATCACAACACATATCACCCATTAAAATTTTAATTTAAAAATGTATTATTAATTTCAAAACAAACCAAATCATTGGCATCGAAAGAAAACAAACCAAATTACTATTTAAATAATGATTGTACCATCAAAACTAAAATATTTTGGAAGAAATCCTTTTTATTGATTAAATTAAAATCATCATTTTCTTAAATTTGAAAATTTACCAAAATACCCTTTTTTATAAATTTCAAAACATAATTTTATCAAAAAATTTAACAAACCTGGAAACAAGGTTTATAGCAAACGTGAAACTAAGGTTTATGTAGATTTGAGGCCGACTAAGCCCACCAGCCCAATTCAAAACAGAGAAGACCCCTCCAACTTAGAAGGTTTACAAACCAACTTGATCAGAATGATACAAGTGACCTTCTTTATGATAATAAAACAATCGCTCACATAAAAATCACCATATCTACCTCCATGGAATCGGTTCACCCAATAGCTGGGGTTCTCTCAGGGCGTTGGAAGGTGGGTTAACCATGGGAGGAGTTTTTCATGAACCAGAGAAGGTCTGTCATCATGGGGGCAATGCCCCACCCCCTCCAACACACACAGACTCACATTCGGCAGCTGAGAAGATATGGAAGAAAAGTACTTACCAACTGGACCATCAAGCGGAGTCAGGGGGTCTTGATTGCCCCACAAAACCAACACGGGCAGTGAGATTCGAGGCATTAGCTGCACCGGATTTGGCCCCGGAGGCCCCGTCACAATAGACACAAAAGCATCCACTGCCCCTTCATCATCTGTTGGCCCCCTGATAATCTCTACCAGATCTTCGTCCACTGATGCCTTGTTCCCATAGACAGACAGCAGAATATTTCTAAGGTTGTCTCTCTGTCTGATGCGCTCGAAGATTGCAGAAGCAATGGCCTTGCGCCTCAATATGAAGTCAAGCAGCCAAAGCAAAGGCAACAGCACCTTGGTCCGCCAATCACCGACGGTTGCCTTGTTGTTCATCCCTCCCGCACAGTTCAATAGGACAAGCCCCTGAACCAAGCCATGATTCGACTCTGTTGCTGCAATAACACATGCAAGACTTCCTATAGAGTTCCCGATCAGCACGGTTGGCTTCTGAACAATTTCATCTAAGAAATCCAATATCAACTGATCACAGTGAGACGGTGCCATCAGTGGGACAAAACTGAAACACCCGGCTTCAAATCAGGAAAAAAAACAAACAAATTTAGATTCCATCCACTGCATACCTCAGCCCAAACCTCCATTGTGTATGCAAAACCAGCTGGTTTATCAGAAGCACCAAAACCAAGAAGATCGATGGCATACACTGTATAATTCTGACACAAGGTCCTCATATTTCTGAATGGATATCAATCATTAGATCCAGGAAACATTAAACAAAGACATCTGAGTTTCCTTGCTTCGTAGATTCAAAAACAACATGGGAATCCAGTACACAAGGTTAGGAAGGGGGGAATTTTTTACACCATGCCTTTTCTTGTGATCCGCATAAGAGAATCGATAATAGGAGCAGTGTATACCGATATTCCTTCAAGCAGGAGGTTTTATTCATGTTTCGATGCAAGTTTTTGTGTGATGGAATATGTTTCAACATATTTAGGAATGGCTTGGACTTAATTAGGTAATAAAAAGCTTGAGGTTATACCTACGAGTCACGGGAAGTGTTAAAAGCCATACATCAAATTCTAATAATGTACCACAATGCCTAAAATGTCTTGTTGGATTCCATCCACCATTAATTACCTTTCATGTAAAATATCTATACCCCTAAATATAAATGGAGCACATGGAAGGTAAGTAGCCTCTCATGCAAGTGGAGTTGTTCCATCACTAACTCAAACGAAACACCTCCAATGTGTTGGGAAAGACGGGAAAGCGACGAACGCGCAAACAAAAGAAAAAAGCGAACGCGCAGCGGAAATTGAATCTTTCCCCCCAAATAGAAGCGGATGTGCAGCGACAAAATTAAATGTGCAGAAAAATAAATTTGACACCGGAAATTTTTACGTGGAAAACCCGAAAGGGAAAAACCACGGGACCTAGTCCAGAAAGAGGGATCCACTAAAATCAAGAAGTACACGGTAGAGACTCCCCAAAATGGAAGGGATCTCAAAAGTAATACTCAAGAATAAAAGTATGGATCAAAAGGTGGAGAGCAAGAAAGATGATCGTCAATGAAAGGCGATCACCAAATGGGATTTGCTCTCGGTGTTGTTGCTGCCGGTGATGATGAAATGCCTTGCCTCTGCCTCCTTATATAGGAAAAGAATCAGCGTCAAAATAATGTCGCCGCGTCAAAAGAGTGTCACCGCGTGAATTAATTCACGCGGTCTTGGCCCGCATTAAAACACCACATTAAAACAGATACCGCATGTGCACCATTTGAGGAGGCGTTGCCCAGTGCGCCAACCAGGAAGGCGCCCAACAATCTCCCCCTCCGACTCAAGTGGGGATCACCGCCAACCCTGCTATCTGTCGGCAAGTCTCAAATTTTCCTCTGGGTAAACTCTTGGTCAACATGTCTGACCCGTTGTCATCAGTGTGGATCTTCTCAAGCTCTAACTGTCTCGAATCAAGGACGTTGCGAATCCAATGATATCGAACATCGATATGTTTCGACCTGCCATGAAAAGTAGAATTCTTTCCCAAACAAATAGCACTCTGACTATCACAAAATAAAACATACCTGTCCTGATTTAAATTGAGCTCTCGAATAAACGTTTTCATCCACAACAATTCTTTGCACGCCTCAGTAGCTGCAATAAACTCTGACTCTGTGGTAGATAAAGCAACACATCTCTGCAATCTAGACTGCCAGGATACAGCTCCCCCTGCAAAAGTGATCAAATAGCCTGAAGTAGACTTCCTCGAATCGATATCTCCTGCCATATCTGAATCTGTAAAGCCACAAAGCATAGGTTCCCCTTTGCCAAAACACAATCTCAGATCAGAAGTACCACGAAGATAACGAAAAATGTACTTCAATGCTCTCCAATGCTCTCTACCTGGATTTGATAGAAAACGACTGACCACACCAACTGCATGAGCTATATCAGGTCTAGTACATACCATTGCATACATCAAACATCCAACAGCAGATGAATAAGGTATGTGTTGCATCTCCTCTCTCTCTTCATCAGTAGAAGGTGACTGACTGGAACTGAGCTTAAAATGTAAAGCAAGAGGAGTACTAACCACTTTCGCTCTATCCATAGAAAATCTCTGAAGAACTTTCTCAATGTATCTCTCCTGAGATAACCACAACTTCTTGGCCTTCCTGTCACGGGAGATCGTCATGCCAAGAATCTGTTGTGCTGGCCCCAAGTCTTTCATCGCAAAAGACTGACAAAGATCCTTCTTCAATCTGTCAATTCTAGAAGTATCATGGCCAACAATGAGCATATCATCAACATAAAGCAACAGTATAATAAAATCATCATCAGTAAATCTCTGAACAAAAACACAATGATCAGAAGATGTCTTCCTGAAACCCTGATGAGAAATGACAGATTCAAACTTCTTATACCACTGCCTCGGAGCTTGTTTCAAACCATACAAGCTCTTCTTCAACTTGCAGACATGATTTTCTTTACCTGTTTCAACAAAACCCTCTGGTTGCTCCATATAAATCTCCTCCTCTAAATCTCCATGGAGGAAAGCTGTCTTCACATCCATCTGCTGAATCTGCAGATCTAAACTGGCAGCCAAACCAAGAACAACCCGAATGGAAGACATTTTGACAACAGGTGAGAAAATCTCATCAAAATCAATACCTTTCTTCTGACGGAAGCCTTTGACAACTAACCTTGCCTTGTATCGTGGAACAGAACTGGATTCTTCATTCTTAATCCGATAAATCCACCGATTTTGCAAAGCTCTCTTCCCTGTCGGTAACTTCACCAGCTCAAAAGTGTGGTTGTCGTGCAATGATTTCATCTCGTCATCCATTGCCGCAACCCATCTATCCTTCTGTTCACTCTCCATTGCCTCATCAAACGATTCTGGTTCTCCCCCTTCAGCGAGGAGCACATACTCATCAGGTGAATATCGAGTAGAAACGGTGCGATGCCGAGATGACCTCCGGAGTGGAACTGCGGGTTCATTAATAACCCCTGGAACCGGATCATCAGAAACAAAAGGTGCATCGGAAACTTCAACTCCAACCTGTTCACCTTGAGCATCATTCTGTACATCAACATGATCATCAGAATCAACAACATGAGGTAAATGTGAATTAGAACCTGGCTCAAGACTGACAAAACCATCAGAAGTTGGAGAAGCATCTTTTTCTCCCTTATCAATGTCTGCAATAGTCTGATCCTCCTTAAACACTGCATCGCGACTTCTGACAAGTTTCCTCAAAACAGGATCATAGAACCTGTACCCAAACTCATCGTGTCCATAGCCAATAAAAATACACTGGCGTGTCTTACCATCCAGCTTGGATCTCTCATCTCTAGGCACATGAACAAAAGCCTTGCAACCAAAAACACGCAAGTGATCGTACCTGATCTCTTTGCCATACCAAAATTTGTCGGGAGTGTCTGTCTGCAAAGCAACCGCAGGTGACAAATTGATAATATAAGCAGCAGTAAGTAAAGCCTCACCCCAAAAATGTCCAGGCAACTTTGCTTCTGAAAGCAAACAACGAACTCTTTCCAGCAAAGTTCTGTTCATCCGCTCAGCTACACCATTCAGCTGAGGTGTCTTGGGCGGCGTCTTCTGATGCCGAATACCTTCCTGCCTGCAATACTGATCAAACGGACCACAATACTCTCCTCCATTGTCAGTGCGAATACATTTTAATTTCTTTCCTGATTCTCTCTCAGCAGAAACATGAAATTGCTTAAAAACACTGAGCACCTGACTTTTGGCTTTCAAAACATAAACCCAGAGCTTTCGTGAGTAGTCATCAATAAATGTAACAAAATAAAGACCGCCACTAAAGGTCTTTGATTTCAAAGGACCACAAACGTCAGAATGTACCAATTCAAGTACCTGTGACTTCCTGTGTGTAGGATGACTGCTGAAACTCACTCTGCTCTGTTTTCCAGCCATGCAATGATCACATGTGTCCAACTTGACACTCTTTAAATCTGGAAGAAGATTTCTCTTGGCCAAACAACCAAGACCTTTCTCACTGATGTGACTGAGCCTCTTATGCCACAACTTGGACGAAACACTGCACTCAACAACACAAGCAGTATCACAAGAAATAGAAGCTCTAGTCCAGTACAAACCTGATTGCTTCTTCCCTCTAGCCACAATCAAAGAGCCCTTGGAAAGCTTCCATTGGCAATCACCGAAAGTGCTGATAAACCCTTCATCATCAAGAACGCTGGTAGAGATAAGATTCAAACGAACCTCGGGGGCATGTCGGACATTCTTCAAAATCAGCTTACTTCCTGTACTGGTCTTTAAACAAACAGTCCCGATGCCTACAACGTCAGCATGTCCATCATTTCCCATCTTCAAAATCCCAAAATTACCTGGGCTGTAAGATGTAAAGAACTCCTTCTTCGATGTCACGTGAAAACATGCACCACTGTCAACAACCCAGCAAGAATCATCAGAAGCAATGTTAATGGAATCATAAACAATAACAAGATCACCCCCTGTAGCAGCGGCAACATGATCCTCTCCATCGCCATTTTTCTTCTGTTGATTTTCCTTCAATCTGTTCTCTCTTTTCAGCTGATAACAAAACTTCTTAACATGCCCCTTCTTACCACAATGATGACATTCAAAATCTCTCTGCTTCAGTCTGGATTTGCTTCTGCCTCTGCTCTTATCTCGACTGCTCTGCCCCCGGTCCTGGCTTCTCCCCCTGTTCTCTGTGACCAAAAGCTCGGAAGAAGATTTCTCCTGAGTACGTCTCCTGACCTCTTCATTTAAAATAGCAGACTTGACAAAACTAAATGTCACAGCACCATTAGGAGCAGAACCGGTTAGAGTAACACGTAAATTTTCCCATGAATCGGGTAAAGTGTTAAGAAGCAAAAGAGCTAAAACCTCATCTTCAAAATTGATACCCATGCCAGACAACTGATCAAAACATCCTTGATATTCACTTAAATAATCAGAAATAGACGTACCTTCTCTGTACCTCAAGTTCATCATTTGCTTGAGAAGAAACAGTTTATTGTTTCCCGTCTTCGAAGCGTAGGTCGTCTCAAGCTTCTCCCACAAAGTTCTGGCGTGAGAGATGTTGACAATGTGGTTCATCACGTTGTCTTCGACCCATTGACGAATGAAACCGCAAACCATCTCATGCTCGAACGCCCATTCTTCGTCTGACATTCTCTCTGGCTTCTGGGTACTAAACACTGGAAGATGCATTCGCTTGACAAAAAGCAGATCCTTCATTTTAAGTCGCCACATATGGTAGTTGGTACCATTTAACAAAATCATCCGACTGTAGTTGGCCTCCATAATAAATATGAAAAGAAAAGAACCAAACCCTCTGATACCAGATGTTGGGAAAGACGGGAAAGCGACGAACGCGCAAACAAAAGAAAAAAGCGAACGCGCAGCGGAAATTGAATCTTTCCCCCCAAATAGAAGCGGATGTGCAGCGACAAAATTAAATGTGCAGAAAAATAAATTTGACACCGGAAATTTTTACGTGGAAAACCCGAAAGGGAAAAACCACGGGACCTAGTCCAGAAAGAGGGATCCACTAAAATCAAGAAGTACACGGTAGAGACTCCCCAAAATGGAAGGGATCTCAAAAGTAATACTCAAGAATAAAAGTATGGATCAAAAGGTGGAGAGCAAGAAAGATGATCGTCAATGAAAGGCGATCACCAAATGGGATTTGCTCTCGGTGTTGTTGCTGCCGGTGATGATGAAATGCCTTGCCTCTGCCTCCTTATATAGGAAAAGAATCAGCGTCAAAATAATGTCGCCGCGTCAAAAGAGTGTCACCGCGTGAATTAATTCACGCGGTCTTGGCCCGCATTAAAACACCACATTAAAACAGATACCGCATGTGCACCATTTGAGGAGGCGTTGCCCAGTGCGCCAACCAGGAAGGCGCCCAACACAATGTGCCCTCTTTACACAAACACTTGGAGATAATGGCAATGAAAGAATCTTACAAATTTCACAATTTCATTTAATCAGAGTAAAGGATAAAAAAGCTGGGAAAAAGATAAGGAGAAGTTTGTCTCCAGCCATTTGTTACTCTTAGGAACCTACTGTTTGATGCGTTAGGAAACCAGGGAGGAAGGACTTCCCCCCAAAAAAAATCATAGTAAAATTTTCTTGTTGTCGAGCTGAATATGGGAGCCAAAGGCTCAGTTTCGGTTTATATCAAATATTAGTATCTCGGTGGTGCCTGAGTTAGTCGCTAGCTGAATGATTCTCACTGAACCAAAAAAAAAACTAAATAAGTTCTCCAGCGGATTCAGTAAATAGGTGGAGGGCTTAGAGAAGAAAAGGAAACCCGTTAACTGAATATAAAACGCGAAATTCGAAAGATTTAACACGAACATAGAATATGATTCCACAGCATATGGATTGGATTAATCAGAAGGCAGGAAACGGGAGTCCAAAGAAATAACACCTGCGCCAATGAGCAACGGAAGCGCCGAATCCATGAACAAGGAGAAGGGGAGAGGGATTTGGAGCGGCTGGGCTACCAGTGAGAACCACGTAGTTGATGCGGTGACCCTTCCAACGCCATTCATCGCATCTCTCCCTTATCTCCTGGATCCCCAACGCTGGGCCGCTGTCGCCGCCGCCGATGAGGGGCGGAGGGGAGGATGGAGATGAAGCGGCGGGAAGTGGGGAGGAAGCGGCGGAGTTGATGGCCGGCTTAATGCGACGGAATGCAGAGATTTTGTCAGCGCCGGCAAGACGACGATGGAAAGGCAAATGACGGGAGGATATCCAGGGCACGAAAAGACCGCCGCTCTCGAAGCGAGCGACGCCGCCGCATTGCCCGATCAACATCCCGATCGACTGGCTCACGTCGTTGCTTCAGTCCCGTACCGATGCGTGGCCAGCAACCGTCTCATCGAAGGAGTTAATTATATTTAAAATCAATTATATTTGTAATTGAGATATTTTTTATTTTGTTTAAAAAAAATTGTGCTACATCTTTTAAGAATAATTAAAAATAGTTATGTGATAAAAGTTGTGAATATGACCCTAGTAACCCGAAACAGATGCATTACTTATTTAAATTGGTATACAAAATAAGAAAGTTGTATCTCGAAGGGACGAGTAGTTTAGCAGCTTTGAAAAACCAGATACAAACATAATTGTTGCATTGCAGCTTGAAACTAAAAACAATAAAACAACTTCATTGGAAATATTCATAAACTCTTAGATTATCCCTACAACTCATTTATAATATATATCTTCGCATCCTGAAATATATATATAAGAAAGGGGTGACCTCAGATGATCAGTAAAGGTAACAATACAGCGGAAACTATCAAAAATAAATATAAACAATAAGACATGATGAATAACTAAAAATACATGTCATTAAAACATGATCGTGAACATAATATGATCGGAATAAAAGCTGAATAAACAATGCAATATAAATAATCACATCAGAATGAAACTTAAACATGGATATTCTTCTAGTTAAATAATCACACGGGGTATCAATTACTAATATCATGAAGAGAGAATGCATAATGCCAGATATCATAAACGTACCGTCAAGGCTTCGGCCAAGACATCTTATATAATTGAGTAAAAACTTAGTCTAGTTTGTCTCATAAGACCTACCGAGACATCAATAAGCTATAGCGGATCCGCTCGTCACTTAATAAGTCCAATGCATTCCTCGTATGAAAAGGGTAAAACACAATAACATTTACATATGAATGTAAATAACTTTCTCCGATCAATATGTAGAGATCCAGTTTTTTCCTTGCAAGTCTTTGAAATATTTCTAAATATATTTCTAGAGCTAGGTCCTAATGCGGTGTGTGATTCCGAGGCTCGGTGTATCTGAAATTTATTTTATAAAAATATTAAATATATTTTTATTGCACACGTAGTTAATTAAAGAAAACAAGATAACTCTTGAACGGTTGATCAGATCGAAAATTCGAGACCACAGTCAAGTCCAAAACACAGTGTTTACCCTAGGCGCGACATAAAATGAGTTAGTACAGGACGTTCAGACCCCTTGCTCGTTGATGATGCATTTAAATGAGTTAATTAATTAATTAATTAATTTAATTTAATTTATTTAACCTAGACCACATGTCTATAAATTTCTTATTATGACATATTGGCTAGGGTTAGCCTCATTATTTTCTGAATTCACCGGTGAGAGCACCTCCTTCCTCTGGAGAATTCTTTCGACGAACAACAAACGCAACAGATCGAGGCAATTCAAAGCACGACGAATGCAACATATCTTGGCGATCGTGTTCTTCGTCAACGACGATCGATCCAATCCAGGTAGGAGTTGTCTTTGGTGATTTTTACGCCTTAGATTAAACTTTTGAGTAGATTGATAATTATTTATTCGATCTACACCCCCTTCACATGTGCCAAAGGATTGAAACTAGATTATTTTCTTTTGTTTATCAGTTATCTCTATTCTAAATTGCACGTTCCTGATCGTTGGCAAAGAACGTTTGACCAACGATCGTAAACCTTTGTTCTTGTGCATTTCCTCCTGCCATTCTTCACGTTCCTCATCGATCGAACCTTGTGGTTCCCGATTTGATAGTTATCAGGCAACCTGAGCCCGATCGGGTGCCCGAATTTGCGGTGGATTGACGAAACGACGACAAAATCGCGAGCGAAGCACAGATCTGGAATCACCGTGATGAACGGATGGTAGATCCGAAGGTTTTAAGTCAGATCATCAATGAACAGAGGTGCACCAATGAGCGGTGTGAAGAACACAACCCTTGTCCATTCCGGTGGCCGATTCTTGGCAAACGACAGCTAGAGAGTGCGATTCGCGGCTATATCCGAAGTTTTTAGAAGCATTTGCGGTAGGATCTGAAGCGGTTTGACCAGATTTGGAGCACAGATGAAGATCCACAAAAATTTGGAAGTTTTGGAAAAATCCCAACTACACACTGTGTAAAAATAAGAACACACAGCGTATAGCCTCTTTCCGCGGCAGCGCTAGGGTTTGGGAAATCATAAGGAAGACATAACATGTAGTACTCCCTCACACGCTGTGTATACCTTCCCCGATTGGACAACTCGTGTGACGGCTCACACGGACTGGGGACTCTATGTAAGGGAACATGAACATGGGTTGGCCACACGATCAATATCCCGTGTGAACCAACACGCTGTGTACCAATGTACATGGACACGGGGTCCGGGTACACAAACACGACCAAGAGACACGGCCCGATCCCCGGATGGGTGGGACACGCCGTGTAGTCCACCTACACGACGTGCACCCCTACACGGACAGGACCTGTGTACTGACCAGAGACACGACCATACAACAAAGAGGGACCACACACCGCGTGTGTAAGAACCTGGTTTTTTCACTCAGGTATGGATCATTTAAATTTTAGTCTAATTCTTTATTTTGGACCTAATATGGATGCCTTTTGAGTTAGCGAAGGTCCCAAGGGTGTCTGAGGCTTGTTCGGAGCCCATAACCCAACTTTTTTGAAAAAATGGCACTATCACACAATTAGAGTAAACCGTGCGGGAAGGGCGCACTGTTAGATCTAACAGTGTGGATGGTCTGCATTTTCTGGCAGATCTATCTCGTACGGTTGGCGCACAATTTCCCTAAACGTGCGGCCTAACCATGCAGTACGCCCCTTTCTCTAGGTACCCATGCATGGTTTGTGCACGATTTGTCAAACCGTGCACAAACTAAATTTTGTGTAATTTTACCTTTTTGCCCTTAATGATCTAATTAAGCTCCTCCTTTTCCCCTATTACGATTTCCAGTGGGATTAGCCTCAATTTCCATCATTTTGGAGCTTTTTGAAGGCCTAAGCTGGGGATCAAGAGATTTCCTTCATTCGGGATCCATTCGAGATTTTGTTTGTCACGTTGGATGCGCAATGGTAAGTACTCGGGTCCGTTTGATCCGTTCTTCGTCTCACTTGCTCTCGAACTAATTATTGAGGTGTGAGTGTTTTTACCTTTTTCTCTGATCTACTTCAATCCAATCCAAATTAGAGGCCAATACTGGAGGAGGAGAGTCGTACGAGCCTAAGGTGGGTGGTCTATAACTCATCCCTCAAGTTCGTTGATTTTGGAATTGTCATGTGGGGCCCACCGATTTCATCAGGTGTCGTTTACTGAATTTATATTCCATGCTTATAATCATTAGAATTGTATGATTATGGTATTTCCAAATACGTGATTAGTTGTTAGTGGTTACGTCCACAATTCCATCCATCCCATGTAGGATGTTTTTCCATAATTGCTGTTTTAGTGTTTTGATACATTTGAGCCACCATTCGGGTGTGTATGGGCTTGAAATTTCTAAGGGTAAGATTTTATATAATAAATGGCTCGATTTAAATTGTGAATTGCATAATGGAAATTACCATGTATGCTCACCACTTGAACCACCTAAGGTAAGTGCATCAATTTGATAATTAAACGTGAAATGGAAATTTCCAAGTATACTAAGTATACGAATTAGCCTTTTTTATTGTAATTGAATAATAGGTTGCATGTCTGTAACACCCCTTACCATGTTAATGGAAGGTAGCGAAGTGAACCTTGATTTATGAAAATGCCTTAAATGGATTAAATGAAGGGTTTCATGCTACTTGGCCGTGTCACACTAATGAAAGGCAAGGCTTGAACCAAATGAACTTATTGAATAATTAAGACTTGATTAAATGGTTTCATGCTCAATTATCCTTGTCACACTAATGAAAGGTAATGGCTTGAACCTTATGAAATATTATATGACATCATTATCAAATAGGAGTGACCTGACTCGAGCTTACCTTGGATTCCATAGGGAATGCCTTGAGCACTCGAGAAGCCCATTCCGATTCAAGGATACGACTTGCTTAGGTTGACACCCACCTAGAAACCAATCCTTGTATAACCTTGGATGACTAGTATGACTCCGTAGGACCCCTCATGTATTATTACAGGATGGCTTAGATACACTCCTTGGATCCAAATTTGACAAGTAGGTGCCATGGTTAAAGCCCATCAAGCCCAGTCATTGCTTTGCCCCATTTTACTTTGGATGAACTCCTTGGACTCGGTAGACATATTATTGTAGAATGCCTTGGACTATACTTCTTATATTACACTCTTACCCTTATCCAGGTTACAGTCATTACTGATTTGGCAACCCTTTAGGTCTACGTTGCCTTGGTTACTACCTCAGAACTTCATTATTAAATATCATTATAGGTTGCCTTGTCACATCTCAGAACCTTCACTATGGATATCATGTGACTTATTTGTAAACTAGTAATAATCAATTAATGAATGGGTTACATGTTCAGATAATAGTTGAGGGTTGAAGCAGGTACTTGGTTATTTAGTTACATTGTACTGCTTTGCTTCATATATGCATGCTTTCACACTGTTACATTTCCATTACACAAGCTAGATGCTATAAACACCGTTGGTGGTGTCCCACTAAGATTTATTTAACACCCTCTTCAGGCATCGTTTGGTACCCGAGGTAGATTACATGAATGCAGGTGTTGACAAAGGGAAGCATACAACTTCGAACACTTGATTGCTTGCTGTTTAGGATGGAGCTTGATAGCAGATGACTGAGCCAGAGCTTGCGATGCTTGGGATAGTCTTTTGATTTACTTTATACTTTTTTGGAACATGTTATGCTTGATATCTTGTATCCATGCTTTTTTTTTCAATTTTATAGTGACATGAAATATCATCATTAGTTATTCTATTTGTTTTAGTTATTGTTATCCTTTCTTATTTATCACTTTTTTCTACTTCCGCTGTTTACTTACACTGCTTCCTCCATTTACCTCTGTTTATATTTATCTATTGTGCCACACTCTCATAATGAGGGCATGTTCTCTCTACAGATACACCCTAGGACCTCACTGCTAGTCGGTAACCTCTGGTATTTGGGGAGATATACTTGAGGTCATGTGGCCCACCAGGCTTGGGGCACCTATTAAGTGACATCTGGGTCTAGGCTATCACAAAGTGGTATCAGAGGGGGTTCTTTTATTGCTTTACAATTTGGATACAATAGTTAGGAGATTAGGAATGCTTGGTAATTGTCCATAAGTTTCACTTGAGAGTCACGAACCTTGGTTAGGGGTAAAATCCAAGTTACCCAAAATATAATTGTTGTTTTGTTTTTCCTATTACAGTTGATATTATTTCATTGTTGGGTAACACACATGCTATGTGGTGTTATTGATTTTTCTTCTGATTGAGATTCTATTTTATCCTTGGCCCGATGATACGAGGGCAAGGAGAATTGTTACATGCATCATACATGCACCTAGAATTCGCATGTCATGCATATTACCATGCCATATAAGTGAATTTCACTACTTTCATTGCTTGATATTCCTATGATTGTTGAGTGATGTTGTGATAGTTAACTTATGCTTGTGATATTACTTAGTTGTGATTGAGTGATTACCTATCTCAATTCATGAGGTGCATGGCCCCCCATGGGTTGGTATGAGTAATTTACTGAGTCGATACATTATACTATAAATAAATAAGTATCGTTTTCATTGATGAGGTGTATGGGCACTGATTCAATGGGAATGACTATCCATTATAAAGTTAAACATGACTTATAATATGAAGTGGTTTCACATCCTTATCCCACCTTATCATGTTTATGAAAGGTAAATGAGTGAACCTGGTAATTAAATGTAAAATTAAATGAAACTTATACTCGAGAACATACCAGTACCTGGCTGTCTAAGTGGGTAGTTGGGGTAGTATACCTTGGGTAGTGATCCCTTCCTTCTTTATATTCCTTAAGTGTTTCTATCTATCTGCTTAAATATTTTTTTTGTGTTCTTGTCATTTTTAGACCAATTCCACCATGAAGTCCTCATATCATACTCCATGAAGGTGGAGACGACCATGCTCTCGATATGGTGGGCCCTAAGCTGCCAGTCTTACCCCTAGGAGTGCCACATGAGGAACCACCTATTGTACCTGATCTGGGGACTGAAACCCAAGTTCATGATAGTTTCCTACGTCTAATGTAGTCCATGCATGGTGCTCCATGAGTCATACCTATGATGGTTGATTTGACTCGTGAGTTCCAATAGCATCCTCCTCCTACTTTCTCAGGGGATGGCAGTCCACAGGCTATTGAGTCTTGGCTAGAGTCCACCCTGTCTATCTTTGAGAATCTAGAGATGACTCCAGAGCTGAGGGTCAATCTTGCCACATACATGTTGCGTGATTCAGCCAAGTGTTGGTGGGATGTGATTACCCAGGTTGGTCGTCATCGGGGCATGCTATGGGTTGATTTCTAGACTACCTTCTATGATAAGTTCTTTTTTCAGATATTAAGAGCTGACAGAGCCAAAGAGTTCATGCATCTCGGCCAGGTTTATATGTCAATCATGGATTATTCAACACATTCTACTGAGTTATAATGCTTTGCACCGCTTCTAGTCAGTGATGAGTTATCGTGTGCTAGGCGCTTCAAGGATAGGATTGTGTACGCCATCCATACCCAGGTGAATGTCTTTTGCATGCCTAATTTTTCTAAAATAGTCAATCATGCTCTTATCACTAAGCACAGAATGAGGGATGCCAATAGTATCAGACATAGAGGATCAGTGTTGCATCAAGCTAGCAGTTCTTCCGGTGGCAGGAAGCATTCCCTAGAGGTTTCTCATCAGGGTAGTGACAACCAGAGTACCTGTTTTAATAACTCCATGGTGTGTCATTAGTGTGGATGATGGGGGAACCTGAAGCCCTATTGTGATAGAGACACAATGGAGTGTCATGATTGTGGTCATATGAGGCATCTTCAAAGGTTCTGTAGGACCTTTACACCATCTTCGAGTGGAAAAAGATCAGCACCATCTCCAACTTGAGGAGCGGGTTATTTTGCGTCACGTAAGGTGAGGAGTTGGAATAGCACTGGAAGGACTGAATGAGGAGGAGTTCATGACCACAGTAGTCAGACCCCTGATCACTAACAACGCCAACAGAGCAGTTATGATTGTGGTAGTCCAGCTATCGCATAGGGCCATGAATCAGGCCAGTTGCATGCACTACAACCAATACCCAAGGATCAAGTTTCGGGACCATATACAATATGAGGTACTATTCTAGTGGAATCTACCAGAGTATCTTCTTTATTTGATATAGGTTCTTTGAAATCTTTTATCTCTGCATCTATCGTGGAAAGTCTCAAACTAGAGATACAATATTACTGTGGTGTAATGACCCTAGATACACTATTAGGAGTAAAGTTAAAGGAAATATGACAATGTAGGGACTATCCCATTGAGGTAGTAAGTTACCCTTTCTTATAGAGCCTCTTCATTATTGAGATGACAAGCTTTGATGTAATTCGCGGGATGGATTGGTTGGTTCAGTATCATGATTTTGTAGACTTCTATTTCCGCATGGTATCTTTTACATCACCAGAGGGTAGCAGTTATCTACATAAGGGTGAGTGGGATGTCCAAGCCAGTAGAGAAGGACTAGAGTATCATAGGATAGGTGGAGTGACCACTCATATTGAAAATCTATTTATGGAGGATCATGATTTATATCAAACTGATTTCCCTCCAATAGTGGATAATTTTAGGGATGTTTTTTCTGATGATTTTTCTAGATTACCTCCTCAGAGAGAGGTATTTTTTTTTATCAAGCTTGTTCTAGGAGAATCTATAATGTCCATTCCTCCTTATAGGATGGAACCTATAGAGATTCAGGATCTCAAGCGGCAATTAGGGTATTTAGACGCCAAGGGTTTTATATAACCCAATACATCCTCTTGGGGTTCACCCATTCTTTTCATCAAGAAGGAAGATGGAACCTTACATATATGTGTGGATTATAGAAAGTTTAACTAGATTACAGTCAAGAAATAGTATCCACTACCTCGAATATATGATCTCTTCGACCAGCTCTGAGAATCTAGGGTCTTCTCTAAGACCGACCTAAGGTCGGGATATCACCAAGTGCGAGTAAGTCCATCAGACATACCTCATAAAAATTTTCATAGTAGGTATGGTCTGTATGAATACCTTGTTATGAAGTTCAGTCTTAAGAATGTGCTCTCTATATTCATGGATCTAATGAATAGGGTTTTTCTTCCCTATCTCGATTCTTTTGTCATGGTCTTTGTGGATGAAATCTTGGTGTATTCTCACACTCGTAATGACCATGAAAATAATCTTGAGATCATTATAAGTACACTAAGAGATAATTAGATTTATTCTAAGCTTTCTAAGTTCCACTTCTGGATCAAAAAATTTCATTTCTTGGGTCATATCATATCAGAATCAGGAGTAACTATTGACCTAGAAAAGGTTAGTGTTGTAGTTTCTTGGGAGCAGCCCAAGAATGTGTATGATATATGGAGTTTCTTAGGGATGGATGGATATTATAGGAATTTCATACATGAATTCTCATTCCTTACTTTACCTCTTACTGGTCTTAAAAATAAGGGTTTCAAGTTTCTATGGTCAAAATCATGCAAGAAATTCTTTTAGGAGCTGAAAGGGAGGCTTATGTTGACACCTATTTTGACTTTTCCAAAGCCATGAATAGGTTATACCATCTTCTATAATGCATCAAGAATTAGAATAGTAGTAGTGATAATGTAGGAGGACATAGTCGTTGTGTACAGATCTCGACAATTGAGGCCTCATGAGAGGAATTACCAGACACACGACCTCAAGCTAGCAACAGTTATCCATGCCTTACACTGCTAGAGACATTATCTGTTGGGTGAGTTATTTTTGGTGTACATAGATCACAAGAGCCATAAATATATCTTTTCATAGTTTTAATTGAACCTCAGATATAGAAGATGGTTTGAATATCTAAAATCCTTTGATTTTGAGCTTACCTATATGCCTGGGAAGGGAAATGTAATTGCAGATGCGCTGAGTCGAAAAATTCAAACACATTCCATATGGGAAGCCAATGATGAATGAAAATTAATTGCCCTCTTATCTAAGATGCATATAGAGTTTCATGATAGTCACAAGATGTCTTACCTCTCATATTTGACAGTTACCTATTACCTATTTGAGAAGGTGAAGAGTAGTCATTTTTTAGATCCTGAAAGCTTAATTCACTATGAGATTATATCAGGAGATAACTCACCTTCGGATTGGACTGTGGAAAGAGATGAAATCCTATGCATACACGGACGTGTCTGGGTTCCTATAGATATGAGAGAGGAGTTTATGAAAGATTACCATGCTTCTCAATGAACAATTCATCCATGTATCTCCAAGATGTATCGGGATATGAAATGCTAGTATTGGTGGCATGGGATGAAAGATCATATAGTAGGATTTATCACTAGGTGTTACATCTATAAAAAATTGAAGATAAAGCACCAGAGACCCACTGGATTTTTATAGTTTCTTCCAGTCCCGGAATGGAAATGGGAAGATGTTTCCATGGAATTTATAGTTGGTTTACCTAGTTCGCCTATAGGTAGTGACAATGTATGGGTTTTCATTAATAAAATGACGAAATTGGCTCACTTAATTCCTATTCAGGAGACTTTATCAGTTGATGAGTGGGGAAGACTCTATGTCTGTGAGATCATATGACTTCATGGGGTCCCTTGTACTATCGTTTCAGATAGGGATGCTTGTTTCACATCACAATTTTGGTAGGTATTGTCGAAATATATGGGAACACAGGTGCTTCTAATCATATTTTTTCACCTAAGACTGATGAAAAATTGGAATAAAAGATATAGGTTCTAGAGAATATTCTCTGATCATGTTCCCTTGATTTTGGAGGTTCTTGGGAGAAGAATATCCTTCTTGTTGATTTTTCCTATAATAACAACTTTTAGGTGAAAATTTAGACAGATCCTTTTGAGTCCTTATATGGTAGGCCATTCCATCCACCCATGTACTAGCTATAGGTAGGTGGGGAAACCCTACTAGGTCCTCATATCATTCAGGAGACTTTGGAGTAGGTTCAGCTGATCAGAAAGTGTATGACTACTGCTTAGTCTAGACAAAAATCTTATGCCAATCACCATTGAAGACCTCTGGAGTTTGAGGTCAGGAATCATGTTTTCCTTTGGGTATCACCCAGGCTAGGTAATATATGGTTACAGAGGCAAGGGAATATATCAAATCGTTATTTAGGGCTACTTGAGAATCTAGAGAGAGTTGGGCCAATAGCCTATTGGTTGCTACCCCCTCAGAGGTACTGTACCATGCATGATATCTTCTATGTTTCAAAACTTCTCCAATATCATGACGACCCATATCATACATTTGATCCTAAGGAATTTGAGTTAGATGTTGATGCTACCTTTGAAGAGTATCCAGTACACATCATTGACTGGAGCACAAAGGCTCTTTAAGGTCGGTCTGTCCCTCTAGTGCAGGTGCTTTGGTAGCACAACCGTGTACATGATGAGACTTGGGAGCGGGAGACTGACATACATGCCCAGTGGCTAGAGTTGTTCTTAGATATTGTTTCACCACCCTTGGAAGGTGAACTTGGGGATGATTTCTTTTAAGGGGATAAGACTATAAGAACACAGTTTTCACTCAGGTATGGATCCTTTAAATTTCGGTCTAATTCTTTATTTTGGGACTAATATGGATGCCTTTTGAGTTAAAGAAGGTCCCAAGGGTGTCCAAGGCTTGTTCAGATCCCATAACCCAACTTTTTGGAAAAAATGGCTCTGTCGCACAGTTAGATTAAATTGTGTGGGAAGGGAGAATAGTTAGATCTAACAGTGTGTATGGTCTGTATTTTCAAGAAGATCCATCTTGCATGGTTGGAACACAGTTTCCCTAACCATGCAGCCTAACCATGTAGCATACCCCTTTCTCTAGGTACATGTTCATGGTTTGTGCATAGTTTGTCAAAATGTGTGGGAAAACCATGCATAGGCTAAATTTTGGGTAATTTTACCTTTTTTCCATTAATGATATAATTAATCTCCTTATTCCCTATTATGATTTATAGGGGTATTAGCCTCTATTTATCTCATTTTGGAGCTTTTTTAAGGCCTAATCTAGGGATCAAGAGATCACTTTCATCTGAGATCCGTTTGAGCTTCCTCTAATCTTCTTAGACTAAGCTATGAGATGGAGACCCCCTTACTCTCTAATTTTCGTTTTTTTGACTGATCACACACACACACACACACATATCCTAATTTAGTAACCACTCCTTGGGTATAGTTACTCTACTTCCAGGGGAGGTAAAGACGCGCAGGGTATTCCACATGCTTTTCGTGTTTAGATTCTCATGGTTGGATGAGTCCACTCTTCTAATATAGGTAGAGAATACTTGACGAGAAGTTCATATTCTCACCATGTAAATATCCTTATGTTTGGATGAGTTTAATTCCACTCTCTTGTTGGGTTGATCTATACTATCTTTTACCGTACCTTGTTCGATATACTAGTTTCTTCTTCAGTTGTATCTCTTAATGCTCCCTTCACCTATTTGAGGCAGTCTACTAAATATGTATATAATCACCCCTGCATGGAATTTTCCCAACACTTTTTGTGTCTTTTGTAGATGGCAGATAGGTTGATTGTGACTTCAGAGGGGCTAAGGGATACAAATTTATTAGACTGCGTATGGTGGTTGTATCTTGGGATCAGAAGTTGGGCTATCAGTTGTTTTACTCTTTTCTAGTTTGTCAAATTGGGACATATTTCTAGTTGGGCACATATTTTCCCCATTTTATTTTTAGTTTATAAGATCGTACTTTGCTATGTTTAGTGGTCCATGCATCTTTTGGTTTATTTATGGCAGTGTTGCATCTTTTATTTCTTTCCCTCTGCACTTTTTCATTGAGTTGGCTATGTGCATGTGTATAGGTAATTAGGAAAAGGCCTCCCCGAGTTAGTTATGACTTTGGTGCTAGTCGCCACCCCCTGGCCTATAGAGGCAGGATTGGGGAAGTTGTGGATGGAGCCTCGGCGTGGGTCGGGTCATAACAGATTGGTATCATAGGTGGTTCATTCCTTAGGACATTGTTCATAAGTTCCTTAAAAAGTATTGGTTGGTTTTAGGGAAATAATTTCAAAGTGTCCTGAGTGCGTCTCTCAGGCTAGGGAGTCCAGTGATGGTGCGGGCAGCTGACATATTAATTCACCAGGACCTTGATTACCTGCTTGTCGACTCGGTACCCCAAGACATTTTCTTATAGAGAACAATGGTACATGCATCATATAAGATTGAGTCTTGACTATCCTTCTTGAGTCAACTCCCCATTGTTGTTATCAATATATATATATGCTCATCTAACCCTGTTACTCCTTGATAATTTTTAAGATGCCTCCGTGATGACCGCTATCTAGGACAACAGCTTTGGTTCGTGATGACGACCCTATGAGCAACAAGGCCTCAGTCTAAGGTACATCATGTGATACCCTTACTATAGGTGGGAAGGTAGAAACAACTCCACCTATTGAGAAATAGATAGTCCCGATATAGTATGATGAGGATGTGTGTAGGTTGAGCACACTCTATGAGTTCCAGCGTTAGTGACCGCTGAGGTTCCGCAACGAGCCAGATCTCCAGGCAGTAAAGGATTGGCTAGAGTCGGTGGTGTGCATATTCATGCTTGTTTAAACCTTGACAAATTTGATGGTGTCTTTTGGAGCCAATATTTTCCATGGAGTAGCTAGGCATTCGTGGATCCTGGTTACCCATATGTACAATGAGTTCTCACTCTTCCGAGATGACTTCTAGCAGCTATTTCGTGAGGAATACAACCCCTCCTACCTATGCTCCATTCAGATTTAGGAGATTCAGGAGCTTCTTTAAGGATGGATTTCAGTGGCAGAGTATGCATTTAGGTTCACATACCTTACAAGATTCTATCTCAACATGATCTAATATGGCTAATTATGAGCACAAAAGTTTGAGCAGGGAATCCACAGAGAGATTCGAGCCAGGGTAGTACCCTTTTTCATCCCCACATTGCAGGGGTACTGGAGTGAGTTCTTGTGATATAGATATTTATTTCAGAGGGATTCCGGATAATTGGAGCTAGCAATGGGAATGATAGGGATGAGTCATCTATAGTAGCAGGCAGGAACCTGAGATCTCATAATAGGAGGCCCTTTCATGAGAAAGATCAGGGATGTAGTCATACAATGTAGGGGTAGTGCATATCACCAGGGTAGCCCGGAGAGGGCCACTGCTATTCTTGTGACAAGAAAGTTCACATGGCATGAGACTACCTGACCAAACATGATGAGAATACCAATAAGACAGATAGTGGACTGCCATGACATAGGTAGAGCCGTGATCAGGTACCTCCCAGGTGGGCATAAGGTGGTACCCAGGGAGGTGGAGGTGGTAGAGGAGTAGGAGGAGCTGTAGGTGGGGGATGACGCTATGAGGTCCTCCCACCACCACCACCAGGAAGCCCACATCAGGCTTAGGGATCTGGCAACTGAAGCCACTAACAACTACAATCTTTGTACATTTATGATCCTGAAATGCATGAGATGATTCGAGGTACGACCTGTGTTTATTCTACTCTTTCATCAGTATTAGTAGACACAAGTGTCAGCCATTATTTTATCTCTTGAATCTTGGTGTGGGATTTGGAGATCCCAGTAGAGATTCTAGCACAACAGATTTGTCTTGAGGTTCCTATAGGTAATGCTTCTTATGTGTCTTTCATCTGCCGACAGTGCAAGCTATCATTTGGAGGAAAGAGGTTTATGTGAGAACTTTTGTTCATCACAATAGAACCCCATGAAATCATCTTGGGCATGGATTAGTTTTATATGGTTGAGCCCAGATCGAATTTTACCGTAGACTATTCCAATTCTTACGCACTGATGGGATGAGGTTCTCTTTTTTCGGTGAGAGAGACCTCGAAGTAGGACACATGGGTTCTATAAGAAAGAGGTTACAACCTATTACCCATCAGCTAGGGAGTGTGAGCCTTGGTATAGTAGAATCTTTGGTCATCTGGATTCCTTCAGTTGTGGAGGATTATATAGACATCTTCCTCAAAGATGTTATGGGACTACCACTGAGGCGGTATTTGGAGTTTTTCATTAACTTGCAACCAGGGAATGACCTGATATATTCTATGGCATTCAGATGTAACCCACTGAGCTTTGGGAGCTACGGTTAAAGTTATAGGACCTTCATGTGAAATGTTTCATTAGACCCAGTGTGTCTCCTAGGAATCTCCATTTCTATTCATAAAGAAGGAATATGAGAGTTTATAGATTTTCATAGATTATCATCGCTTGAACCAGGCCACGATAAAGAAAAAATACACATTTCCAAGGATTGATGACCTATTTGATTAGTTTCAAGGTGCGAGGTGGTTCTAAGAGATCTATCTCAAGTCTGGATACTACGAGTTGTAGGTTCTCAAGGACAATATTCCAAAGATGGATTTCCGATGTCGCTATGGGCACTACAAGTTCCTAGTGATGCCCTTTGGCGTGACAAACACCCCCACCATTTTCATGGATTTCATGAACCAGATATTTCAGCCTTACCTGGACCATTTTTTTATTGTCCTCATCAATGAAATATTCATTTACTTTGAAATAGAGGAGGATCATGCAAATCACTTTTGGATGGTTCTTGATTTACTTCGAGAGCACCATATTTATAGGAATCTCTCAAAGTGCAAGTTATGGATATATGAAGTTCAATTTCTGGGGCATGTAATTTTTAAATAAGGTTTATCTATGGATCCAACAAAGATCAAAGTAGTGATTTCCTAGGATCCACCCAAGAACGTGTCAGAGGTGAGGAGTTTCCTTGGGTTGGTAGGTACTATATAAGATTTTTGGCATACTTCTCCAAGATCGTAGCCCCTTTGACCGCTCTAACACAAAAGATATAACCATTTACCTGTTCTGAGTAGTTTCATAAGGCATTTGAGGAGATGAGGTAGAGGTTGATGAGTTCTATAGTTTTGATACTACTAGATGAAGGTGTTTAGTTCATTGTGTATTGTGATACCTTAGGACCTGGGCTCGGTTGCGTGTTGATGCAATGATAGGAAGTCATCGCATATGGGTCGATGTTGTTGAGATCTCATGATAAGAACTATATGAATCATGAACCAGAGATAGGAGTGGTGGTCTTCAACTTGATGATGTGGAGGCACTACCTTCTGGGAGAGCACTTTGTGGTTTAATCAGATCACTAGAGTCTCAGGTATGTCTTTACTCAGAGAGACCTAAACCTAATGAAGCAACATTGGTTGGAGTTCATGCAGGATTACAACTTTGAGATAGTCTATTTTCTAGGAAAGAACAAAATTGTAGCAAATTCTCTTAACATGAAGTCTTAGGCTCACTTATTGTGGAAATATTTTGAGTAGTTATCTTCCCTGTAGCTGACCTTGGTGGAGCAGGAGGGTACAATATTTCTACAGTCGATGGTGTTGTCTCTTTCTCTCCTTATGTGTGTGAAAGAGTACCGACTAAGAGACATAAAATATGAATTTATACGTGATTAGATATCAACATGTGACACAGAAGATGGATATTATGAAGAAGGGAATTATGATATCTTGTTCTTGGTCCAGACAGTGGTTTTAGTCGCAATGTGGGTGGAGGTGATACGAGAGTTCCACACTTCCCTCGTAGCTATACATCCCGGTGTGGGGAAGATGTACAAGGATATTCAACGGAAATTTTGGTGGCCTGACATGAGACGAATCATAATAGAGGTCATCTCATGATGCCTCACCTGTCAGTAGGTGAAAGATAAGAACCAGGTTCCGACGAGTTTGTTGCAGCCACTTGAGATCCTAGAGTGGAAATGGGACAACATATCCATAGACTTTGTCACAGGGATTCCACATATAGTGAAGGGCCATGATTCCATTTGGGTGATAGTAGACTGACTCATGAAGTTGGCACACTTCCTTACTATTGGGGAATATTTTTTGGTGGAGAGTTTGGGGAAGTTGTATGTACGGGAGATTTTCCACCTTCACGGGGTACCCTCGACGATTGTCTTCGATCATGACATGCGGTTTACATCACAATTATGGAGAGGCCTATAAGAGGCATTTAGGATCCAGTTGCAGATGAGTACATCCTTTCACCCACCAGACCAATGGGCATACCGAGTGCACTATCCATGTACTAGATGATATATTGAGGGCTTGCATGTTGGATTTTGGCTGGAGCTGGGAGGATTACCTACCTTTGATAGAGTTTTCATAAAACAATAGTTACCACTTTACCATCAGCATGAAACCTTTTAAGACCCAATATAGGAGACAATACTGTAAATATGGCCCTTATTAGCGCTAGAAAAGTCCATTTACAGTGATAAAAAAGCGCTGTTAATCTCAACGAAGATAAAGGGGGTCCCTTTTATTAGCGCTAAAAAAAGAAATGATAAAGACCCCTTTTATCAGTGATGATAAAAGGGGTCATTTATCAGTGCTAAAAAAGCACTGATAAATGGGTCCTTTATTAGTGCTGATAAAAGACCACTTTTATCAATGCTTTTTTAAAAGCGCGGATAAAAGTTTAAAAAAATTAAAAATAAAATAAAAAAATATTTCTATAATTTAGGGAGGGGCTTCAACAGCTCTTCAACCCCCCCTTCAACAACGTCCCCACCCCAGCCCGCACACCCTAGCCACACCCAACCTTTAACAACGCCCCACCCTTTAAAAAAACTAGCCCTTATTCCACCCGCGCACGTGACCTACCTCCCCCTAGATTCGAACTCAGGACCTGTTGCCTGTGCACCTAAGCCTTTACCACTCCACCATATTGTTTTGCTCTTCATTTATTAATATACCTATTTATTTATATATATATAGTTATATTTACTCATATATTAATATATATTTATATTAATATATATATATATATATTAATATATATATATATTCATATATTAATATATATAGTTATATTTATATATTAATATATTTATTCGTATATTAATATATATTTATAAGATCAGTTTTAAATACATTTATAAAATATGCTTTTTTGTGTGTGTTTATAAATAAATAAATACATACATACATACATACAACACACACACACACATATATTATATGTGTATATGTAATTATAATTATACATATTTATATAAATTTAGAAATATTATATATTATTATGTATATACATATGTTTAGAATATATAGATAATATATATCAATTTGTCAATACACACACACACACACAAACACACACACATATATACAAGTGTAAATTATATAGGTATATAAGCATTCATATATTTTTATTTTAAATAAAATGGATATTAGTTTTTTATTTAGATAAGGCTTATATATTGAGAAATATATTTTATATGTAAATATGTTTAATTATTTATTTATAAAATTAATTTTTTATGTGTGAATATATAACATATATGTTTATATTGTTATATATTTGATTATAAATAACAGTACATTATGAAAAACAATAACAAACCCTGAAAACTTGAAAAATAGGTAAAAATGGAGAAACCCTCAAAACCCGTAAATACAGTCAGAAAGTCAAATAAACCTTAAACTCAGGGTAATGATGAAAACTTCTAATATGAGTGTCTGTTCCATATCCTTGACCAGTCAAATCAAATATCATCAAATGATATTTGATATGATAGGTGGCAGAGGCTGAACGGATAGGCAGATCATAAGTTACAGCTGTTTGAAAAAAAAAGCAGACAGGGAAAAAGTGCTAGAAATGGGGGTTTGAAAAACCTAACAAACTGTAGAGTCATTAAAATAGAAATAACTTATGATTTGGGTATCCTTTTCAACTCTGTGACTAGTCAAACCAAATATCATGGAATTAACTATGATATAATAGGTGGAGGAGGCCAAACATACACACGGATTGGGAGTTATTACTGTTTTAAGAAAAAATTGACAGGGCACCATACACAAAAACAGAGTTTTGGAGGACTTTTGATGGTTTTTTGGGGTTTTAGGGTGTATAAAATGATGTGGAATTTTTTCCAGTCAACCTTCTGCGTATCTCTTCGCTACCATCAATTTTATTGTGGTATAATCCAAACGGACACCCAGAGTGAAAGTTATGGCCATTTGAAGTTGGAGTTTTTTTTAGAGTGGTATAACTAATATATCTTCCATTTATTTGATCTTCTCATGGTTTTGATTGGAATTGTTCCTCACTTATCTCATGAGATTTGATTTTACTAGTTTCGGTGCTCAAATGGACACCCGGAGCAGAAATTATGGCTATTTTAGTGAGTTATGAGTTTCTTAGGTTTTTAGGCGCTAGGAGGGTTGATCAATTTCAAACAATAATAACTTCTTCTCTGGGTGTCTGTTTTCACTATACCACATATCAAATAGAATATTTAAAAACTATATACACTCTGGTGACCACTAAAACCCCTTCTCATGTTCTTCAAGGCAAAAAATGCCCATAATTCCTCCCAATGGTCATAAGTTCTGCTCTAGGTGTCCGTTTTGCCATAACTTCTGCTCCAGGTATCTGTTTTGCCTCTAACACATATCAAATTTAATATTACGAATAAACCTACACTTTTCTGACCATTGGAACACCTTCTCATATTCTTCAAGGCCTAAAAAGGTCCTTAATCCATCCAAAATACCATAACTTCTACTCTGGGTGTCCATTTTGCGTCTACCACATATCAAATCAATCTAAAACATATTTAAAAAATATATATTATATTTATATCAATATAAATATACTTATATATCAATATATTATTTTTTATGAAATATAATTTCTTTTGAAATATACACTTTTTCAGTGCTAGAAAAAAAAACACTGATAAACCTCCCCTTTATCAGCGCTACTAAAAAAAGTGCTGATAAAGGGGCCCCCTTTAACAACAATAAAAAAAGCGCTGATAAAGGGATTTCCTTTATTAGCACTAAAAAAGTTCTAATAAAATCACCCTCTTTATCAGCTCTTTTCTTAGCGCTGTTAAAGGGTGACACTATGGAAACCCAGTTTTGTGGTAGCAATACCTTGCAAGTCATCGTTGTGCTGGATGAAGATTGGAGAGTCATCTCTTATGGGCCCAGAGTTGGTGTATGTGACAATAGAGAAAGTGAAGGTTATCCGTGAATGGATGAAGATGACCCAAAGTAGAAAAAAATCCTACATATATCACCGTCGTAAGCCCTTGGAGTTCGAGTAGGGAGACCACATCTTATTAAGAGTCTCCCCACAACAAGGAATGAAAAGGTTTGGCTGGGGAAGCAAGCTATACCCAAGGTTCATTGGGCCATTAGAGATCGTGAAAAGGGTTGGCGGGGTTTACTACCACCTCACCTTAAACCCATAGTTAGTGTGAGTGCATGACGTCTTCCACGTGTCATAACTGATAAGATACATGCATGATCCCATGCATGTCATCGACTAGGGTGAGCTTGAAATTGAGGATGGAGACACCTTTCCAAATCACCCAGTGGTAATCAAGGACAGATAGAAGCATACCTTGTGAGGATGGACCATCCCTCTAGTTCATGTATTGTGGCACACAAAAACGTGCAGGAGAGTTCCTAGGAGCGGGAGAGCCAGATGCGGGCTCAGTACCCCAAGTTGTTTGCATATTTTTTTCTTTTTAGGGATGAAAAGATTGAAGGAGATAATGATGTAGAGACCCAATTTTTTCCTTGTAAGAATTTGAAATATTTATAAATATATATCTAGAGTTAGGTGCTGAGATGACGTGTGATTCCGAGGCCTGGTGTACTCAGAATGTATTTTATAAAAAATATTAAATATATTTTTATTAAGTGCATGCAGTTAATTAAATAAAATGAGATAACTCTCAAACATTTAATCGAATCAGAAATCTGAGACCATGATCGAGTTCGAAACACAGTATTACCCTAGGCGGGACATAAAATGAGTCGGTGCCAGAAGTTCAGACCCCTCGCTCGTTGACAGTGCATTTAAGTGAGTTAATTAATTAATTAATTTAATTAATTTATTTAATTTAACCTAGTCAATTGGTATATAAATTCATTATTATGAAATATTTTCTAGTTTTAGCCCCATTAGTTTTTCAATTCTCCAGTGAGAGAACCTCCTTCCTCTGGATAATTCCCTTGATGAATGATGAACACAATAGATTAAGTTGATTCAAAGTGAAACAAATGCAACAGAATTTTGGTGAGTGCATTCTTCATCAACAACAATTGATCCAATCTAGTTAGGACTCGTATTTGGTGATTTCTATGCCTTAGATTAAAATTTTGAGTAGATTTATAATTATTTCTTCGATCTGTTCCCCCTTTTCATGGGCCAAAGGATTGAAACTAGATTATTTTCCTTTGTTTATTAGTTATTTCAAATCTAAATTGCACGTTCCTGATTTTTGTCCAAGAACATTTTTCCAATGATCATAAACCTTTGTTCTTATGCATTTATGCCCTCCTTTGCATTCCTCACTGATGGAACCTCATGGTTCCTGGTTTGATAGTTTTTGGGAAACCTGAGTCTGATTAGGTGCTTGAATTTGTGGCAGATTGACGAAATGATGATGAAATCATGAGAAAAGCACGAATCTGGAATCACCACGATGAATGTATAATAGATCTAAATGTTTTACACTGGATCATCATCAAAAAAGGTACGATAAGAAGTGGTATAAAGAATATAAACCTTTTCCATTCCAGTGGCCGATTCCTAATGAATGACAGCTGAAGATCAAAATTTGAGGCTAGATCCGAAGTTTTCAAAAGGATTCGTGGTGGGATCTCTAGTGGTTTGACCAGATTTTGAGCATAAATGAAGATTCATGGAAACTTGGAAGTTATGAAAAAATATCGACTACACGCCATGTAAAACTAAGAACACACGACATGTATCCCCTTTCTACAATGGCACTAGGGTTTGGGAACTCATAAGGATGACATGGTGTGTAGTACTCCCTCACACGCCGTGTATACCTTCCCCAATTGGATAACCCATGTGATGGATCAAAGGGGAGGGGGACTCCATGTAAGGGAACACATACATAGGTTAGCCAGACGGGCAACATACCATGATGACTCACATGCCAAGTACCAAAGTACATAGACAAGGGGTCCAGGTACATGGACATAGCCATAAGACATGGCCCGATCCCCAGATGGGTGGGACACGCCGTGTAGTCCACCTACACGGCGTTTACCCCTACACTGATGAGACCTGTGTGCTTACCAGAGACATGAACAAGTAGCAAAGAGGGACCACACACCATGTGGGTCCCCTCACAAGTCGTGTACTACTTGATCTCTTTTGAGCGACCTTTATATGTCTTTATATCCTACGTTGTATTTTTCTGCATAGAATGTGATGGTGACCTCAAAAGTGGATTTCGAGATACGATGTGAATGTTATGGGTTGGAACGTATAGAGGCGGCACCCGATAACAGAAGTGACCATACAAAACCACTAAAATAGTACCGGGCTTACCCTCGAGTTGGGTTGGGTACTGACGTTCCTCGATGGCAGTTCCAGGATTACCCTCTAATAGGACTGGGCAGTGGCGTTCCCTGATGATCTTTCTAAGTTACCCTCCAGTAGGAATGGGTAGTGGAGTTCCTCAACATTCTATGATTATCCTCCAGTAGGGCTGGGTGGTGGCATTCCCCAATGACATCTTCCAGGTGTAACCCTCTAACTAGGATGGGCAGTGGTGTTTCCCTAATGACTCACCAGGCTTACCCTCCAGTAGGACCGGGTAGTGGAGTTCCCCGATGACCTTCCTGAGTGGTACCCTCTAGTTGGGCTGGGCAGTGGCATTCCTCAGTGACTACCAGAGTAGGACCCTTTTTTCATACCAGGGCATGAGATCCTTTCCTAAACTGGTGACCCCTTGACTGTATGACATAGTGACGAGGCATGTTTTAATAAACCTTTGGACTCATGATAAAGAGAGATGTTTTCCCCAATGATATGCATTATTGTGATGCAATCTAAAACTTTAAAGGTGAGTCAGTTCCATCCAAAGAAGATAGTATCAAGGTGTGGTGATTGAGTCCCTTTGACTTATATTTCCTAGACAGAAACATGAGGTGTTGGTTATAGTAGATGGAATTACTTTGGAACTGTTGTCTACTCATCTTCTTGGGTTGATCTATGAGATGGAGATCCCCTTACTCTTTCATTTGGGTTTCTTTGACTGAGCGCGCACACACACACACACACACACAAACACATCCTAATTCAGTACCCACTCCTTGGGTATAGTTACTCTCCTTCCCAGGGAGGCGAAGACGTGCTAGGTATGCCATGTGATTTATGTGTTTAGATTCTAGTGGTTGGATGAGTCCACTCTCCAGCTATAGGTAGCGAAGAATTTATGAGAAGTTCATCTTCTCACCGTATCTATCTCCTTTAAGTTTTGATGAGTTCATTTTCACTCTCTTATTGGATTGAGTTGTACTCTCTTTTACCGTACCTTATTCTATATACTGCTTTCCTATTCAATTATATCTATTACTACCCCCCCTTCACCTCTTTGGTGTGTTCTACTTGGTATGTATATACTCACCCCTATATGGGATTTTCCAAACAGTTTTCATGTCTTTTTTCAAACAGTGGACAAGTCGATCGTGACTTCAGAGGGGATTAGGGATACAGATTGCTTGTACCGCATATGGTGGTTGTAGCTTGGGGAACAAATGATGGGATCTTAGTTGCTTTACTATTTTCTAGTTTGTCAGGTTGGGAAATATTTTTGGTTATGGGTGTATTTTTTCCCTTTTATTTTTAGTTTACACTACCCTACTTTGTTCTGTTTAGTGGTCTATGCATCTTTTTGTTTATTTATAGCAGTGTTTCATCTTTTATTTATTTACCTCTGCACCTTTTCATTGATTTGTATGTGTGTGTACATGTACTTAGGAAAAGGCCTCCCCGAGTTAGTTATGCCTTTGACACCGGTTGCCACCCCTAGCCTATGGAGGTGGGCTTGGGGTAGTTGAGTCTCGAAACCCGGTATGGGTTGGGTTGTGACAGATTGGTATTAGAGGTGGTTTGTTCCTTAGGATATTGTTCAGACATTCCCTAAAAAGGATTTGTTTGGTTTAGGGAAACAATGTTAAAGTTTCTTGAGTGCGGCTCTCAGGACAGGGAGTCCAGTGATGGTGCGGGCGGCCAACATATCCATTCATGAGGAACCTGATTACCCTCTTGTCAACTCAACACCCTAAGAAATTTTGTTACAAGGAACAATGATACATGAATTATATAATATTGAGTCTTGACTATCCTTCTTGAGTTATCTCCCTATTATTTCTATCAATATAAATATATATATGCCCATCTAACAGTGGTACTCCTTGATAATTTTCAGGATGCCTCCTCAGAGACAGCCAACCAAGATACCAACTTCGGTTCATGACGACGACCCTATGAGCGATGGGTCCTCAGTCTAGGGTCCATCATGTGATCCCCTTCCTCTAGGTGGGTAGGTAGTAGAACCTACACCTATTGAATAACAGATAGTCCCAACAAAGCAGGATGAGGATGTGCATAGGCTGAGAACACTCCGTGACTTCTAGTGTCAGTGACCGTTGAGGTTCTATGGAAAGCCAGATTCCCAGGCAGTAGAGGATTGGATAGAGTCAGTGGCCCACATATTTAGGCTTGTTTGGACCTCGGTAGATCAGATGGTGGATTTTGAAGTCAGTATTTTTCACAGATCAACTGGGCATTGGTGGAGACTGGTTACTTAGATGCATGATGAGTCGACACTCTCGTGGGACGACTTCCAGTAGCTATTTCGTGAGGTTTTCTAGCCCTCTTTTCTATGATCCATTCAGATTCAGGGGCTTTTGGATATTTAGAAGGGAGGGATATTAGTGGTATAGTAAACATCGAGATTCACATATCTTACATGCTACTCTCTCGACATGATTAGATATGGATACTTATGAGCATGAAAGTTTGAGCAGGGACTCTGTAGAGAGATCCAAGCCAGCGTACTTCCCTTGTGCATCCCTACCTATGTCGAGGTGCTGGAGTGGGTTCTTATGAAAGAGAGATTTATGATGAAGGGACACCATATAACTAGAGCTAGCAGTGGGCATGACAGAGTTAATTCATCTTTAATAGCAGGTGGGTGCCAAAGATCTTGGAATAGGAGGCCCTTCCATGAGCAAGCTCAGGGATGTGGTCATACAGTGCAGGGTAAGTAAAAGCACCAGGGATTCCTAAAGAGGGATGGTACTATTCTTGTGATGGGCGAGGTAACATGTCTTGAGACTACTCGACCAAATGTGTTGAGCATCCTGGGTAGATAGCTGATGGACCACCACGATAGAGGTAGCACTATGATGAGGGACATCCTAGGTGGGGATACGGTGATCCCCAGGGAGGTAGAGATGGAAAAAGAGAAAGAGGAGATGCAAGTTTGGGATGAATATACAAGGTCCTCCCACCACCACCACTAAGTGGATAATGTTAGGCTTAGGGAGCTGGAGATCAGGGCCGTGGACAACTACAAGCTCTGGATGTTTATGATCCTGTGACACACGAGATGATTTGAGGTAAGATCTATGTTTATTATACTATTTCCTCAGTATTAGTAAACACAGGTGCCATCCATTATTTTATCTCTATGCTCTTGGTGTGGGATTTGGAGATCCCAGTAGAGACGCTATCATAATAGCTTTGTATTGAGGTTTCTATAGGGAACACTTCTTCCGTGTCTTTCATCTACTGGTAGTGTGAGATATCTCTTAGCAAAGAGAGGTTCACATGGGACCTTTTGGTTGCCACAATGGAACCCTATGACATCATCTTGGGAATATATTGGATTTCCATGGTTTGAGCCCAGATCTACTATCATTGTAGACTAGTTAGATACTTGTACGCTGATGGAATGACTTTCTCCTTTTTCAGCAAGAGAGACCTCTAAGCAGGACAAGAGAATGCTGTGAGAAAGAGTTTATAGCCTATTACCCATAAACTAGTGAGTGTAACCCTTGGTTAAATAGTCTCTTCAGGAATCTAGATTTCTTCATTTGTGGTGGATTATATGGGAATATTTCCCGAAGATGTTCCAGGACTACCTCTGATGCGGGAGTTGGAGTTTTGCATTGAATTGCAACCAGGGATTCCCCAATATCTTATGTGGATCATTATATGGAACCCAATGATCTCTAGGATATATAGTTATAGTTAGATGACCTTTGTGAGAAAGGTTTCATTAGACCTAGTGTGTCCCCCTGGGTATCTCCAATTCTGTTTGTAAAGAAGGAATATGGGAGTTTACAGATTTGTGTAGATTATCATCACCTGAACCAGGACATGATAAAGAACAAGTACACATTACTGAGGATTGATGAACTCTTTGATCGGTTGTGAGATTCAAGATGGTTCTCCAAGATTGATATCCGATCCGACTACCACCAATTGTGAGTTCGTGAGGCTAATATTCCAAAGTTGGATTTATAATATCGCTATGGATCCTACAAGTTCCCAGTGATTCCCTTTGGTGTGACAAAGGCCCACTCCATTTTTATGGATTTGATGAACCAGATCTTCTATCCATACCTTGAAAAGTTTGTTATTATATTCATTGATGACATACTCGTTTACTCTGCAATAGAGGAGGAGCATGCATAGTACTTAAGGATGGTTCTTGATTTACTTCAAGAGAACCAGCTTTATGAAAATCTCTCTAAGTGCCAGTTCTAGATACATGAGGTTCACTTTTTAGGGGCGTGTTATTTCTGAACAAGGTTTAGCTATGGATTTAGCAAAGATTAAAGTAGTTCTTGTTTGGTATCCACTCAAGAATGTATTAGAGGTGTAGAGTTTCCTTAGCATAGTAGCGTACTATAGGATATTTGTGGAAGAATTATCTAGGATCAAATTCCCTTTAACCACTTTTATATAGAAGGGAAAACCGTTTACCTAGTCTGAGGAGTTCCAGAAGGCCTTTGAGGAGTTGAAGTAGAGGCTGACAAGTGCTCCAGTTTTGAGACTACTAGATGAAGGCATTGAGTTCGTAGTGTATTACGATGCCTCAGGAGATGGTATCAATTGCGTGTTGATGCAATGACAAGTAGTCATCATATATGGGTCGAGGAAGTTGAGACCTAATTAGAAGAACTATACGACTCATGAACTATATCTTTAATTGGTGGTCTTCTCTTTAAGGATATGTAGGCACTAACTTCTGGTAGAGTGCAATGTGGTTTACTCAGACCACTAGAGTCTCAGGTAAATCTTTACTCAGAGATACCTGAACCTGAGGTAGCGACGCTGGTTGGAGTTCCTATGGTATTACAAATTATAGATAGTCTATACTCCATGAAAGGGAAATATTGTAGTAGGTTCCCTTAGTAGGAAGTATCAAAATCACTTAGTTCAAGAATATTTCGAGTAGTTATCTTCCCTATAACTAACCATAATGGATCAGGAGGGTACAATCTTTCTATAGTATATGGTGTTGGATCCTTCGCTTCTTGAGCATGTGAAAGAGTCCCAACTGGGATACATCTACTATAAAGTTCTGTGTGATCATATATCCACAAGCAATGCACCAAATGTATATTATTAAGGATAGAATCATGATATCTTATTCTAGGGGAATACAGTGGTTCCATTCATGATATAGGAGTAGGTGATGTGGCAGTTCCACACTCCCCCCTTAGCTATACATCCCAATGTGGGGAAGACGTGTAGGGATCTTCAATGATAGTTTTGGTGGTCTGAAATGAGACAAAGTGTAGCTGAGTTCATCTCACAATGCCTTACCTGTTAGCAGATGAAAGTTGAGCACCAAGTTACGACGGGTTTGTTGTAGCCTCTTGAGATCCTAGAGTGGAAATGGGATGATATATACATGGAATTATTCATAGGGATTCTACGCATAGTGAAGGTCCATGATGCCATCTGGGAGATAGTAGACTAACTCATGAAGTTGACACACTTCTTTGCAATCAGGGAGCATATTTAGGTGGATATTTTAGGGCAGTTGTACTTACAATAGATCATCCATCTTCATGGGGTACCCTTGGCTATTGTCTCTGATCGTGATGCATGGTTTACATCATGATTTTGGAGAGGCATACAAGAGGAATTTAGGACCCAATTATTGATGAGTAAAACCATTCAACCCCAGTATGATGGGCAGAAAGAGCACACTATCCAGGTGCTGAAGGATGTGTTGAGGTCTTGCATGTTGGACTTTAAACAGATCTCAGAGGATCACTTTCCTTTAGTAGAGTTTGTGTACAACAACATTTACCACTATACCATAAACATGAAACCTTTTGAGGCCCTATACGGGTGACCATGCATGTCAAAATTATAGTGTATAGAGATTTCAGAGTCATCTCTTATGTACCCATAGTTGGTGTAGGTGATAATGGAGAAAGTGAAGGTCATTCGTGAACAAATGAAGATGGACCAGAGTAGATAGAAATCCTACCTAGATCGTCATTGTAAGCCCTTGGAAGTCAAGTAGAGAGATCAAATCTTCTTGAGAGTCTCCCCATGATGAAGAATTCAGAGGTCTGGCCAGGGAAGCAAGCTATCCCTGAGGTTCATTGGGACATTCAAGATCATGTGAAGGGTTGGAGGGGTTGCCTACCAGCTTTCCTTACCCCCACAACTGGAGCATGTGAACAATGTCTTCCATGTGTCACAGTTGAGGGGATACATGCATGATCCTATACATGTCATTAACTGGGGTGAGCTAGAAATCGAGAATGGAGCTACCATTGTAGAGAACCTTGTGAAAATCAAGGACCAAAAAGATCATACCTTATAAGGATGGACCACCCCTCTGGTTTGTGTGTTTCAAAAATACAAAAATGTGCAGGAGAGTTCCTGGGAGTGGGAGAGGTAGATGCAGGCTTAGTTCCCCGAGTTTTTTTGCTTAGTTTTTATTTTCAAGGATGAAATGATTTAATGAGGTAATTATGTAGAGACCCATTTTTTCTCTTTAAATACTTTGAAATATTTATAAATATATTTCTAGAGTTAGGCACTGAGACGGAGTGTGATTCCGAGCCCCGGTGTACCAAAAATTTATTTTATAAAAATATTAAATATATTTTTATTGCGTGCACATGGTTAATTAAAGAAAATAGTATAACTCTCAAATGGTTGATCGGATCATAAATTTGAGACCATGGTCGAGTCCAGAACACATTGTTTACCCTATACGTGAAATAAAATGAGTCGGCACAGGATGTTCAAACCACTCTCTTATTGATGATGAATTTAAGTGAGTTAATTGATTAATTCATTTAATTAGTTTAATTCATTTAACCTAGTCCAGATGTCTATAAATTCCTTGTTATAAAATCTCATATAGGTTTAGACTCATTATTTTTTGAATTCATTGGGGAGAGAACTTACTTCCTATAGAGGATTCCCTTGAAAAATAATGAACGCAAAAGATCGAGGTGATTCGAAGAGTGAAGAATGAAACAGATCTTGGAGATCATGTTCTTCATCAATGAAGATCGACCCAATCTAGGTAAGACTCATCTTTGGTGATTTTTATGCCTTAGATTAAACTTTTGAGTAGATTGATAATTATTTCTTCGATCTGTGCCCCCTTAGCTTGTTCCATAGGATTGAAAACAGGTTATTTCTCTTTATTTATCAGTTATTTCTAATCTAAATTGCATGTTACTTATCATTGGCCAAGAAATCTTGGAAAATTATTGTAAAAATTTATTCTTGTGCATTTCCTCCCTTCGTTCTTTTCATTCCTCGCTGATGGAACCTCACGGTTCTCGGTTCAATAGTTACCGGGCAAACTGATCCCAATCAGGTTCCCGAATTTTCGGCAGATTGAAAAAATGATGATGAAATCACAAGTGAAGAATGGATTTGGAATCACCATAATGAATGGATTGTAGATCTTAAGGTTTTACACTATATCATCAACAAACAAAGGTGTGACAGTGAGTGGTATGAAGAACGTAACCCTTGTCCATTATAGTTGTTGATTCCCAATGAACAATGGACAAAGAGAATGATTTAGGGCTAGATCCAAAGTTTTTAGAAGGATTTATGGTGGGATTTGAAGTGGTTTGACCATATTTGGATAATGGAAAAAGATGCATGGAAACTTGGAAGTTATGGAAAAATCCCGAATACACACCGTGTAAAACTAAGAATGCATGGCGTGTAGCCCCTTTCCGAAGAGGTACTAGGGATTGAGAAATCATAAGGATGGCACGATGTGTAGTACTCCCTCACACACCTTGGATTACTTCCCCGGTTGGAAAAACCATGTGGAGACTCACACAGGTGGGGGAATCCATGTAAGGGAACATAGACATGGGTTGGGCACACAGAAAGCAACCCATGTGGGACCACATGCCATGTCAAAAGTATAAAAACACAGGGTCCAGGTACATAAACATGACCTAGTCCCAGGATGGGTGGGACACGCCATGTAGTACAATTACATGATGTGTACCCCTACACATATAAGACCTGTGTACTAACTAGATACATGAACAGAAAGAAAAGAGGGATCACATGCCGCGTGGGTGCCCTCACATGCCTTGTTTTACTTGAGATATTTTGAGAAACATTCAAACATCTGTATATCCTTTGTTTGAACTTTGATTTTGGCTTGAGAGATGCCTATCCTATGTGTTTTTCCAATTAGAACATGGTGATTCTATCAGAAGTGGCTTTCGAGATAAGATGTGAATGTTTTGGGTTTGCACACACATAAGGGGAACCCGATGATGGTAGTGAACATAAAAAATCACCATAGCAGTATCGGGCTTACCCTCTAGCTAGGATGGGCTATGGTGCTCCCTGATGGTAGTTCTGGGCATACCCTTCAATAGGACTAGGTAGTGGCATTCCCCGATGACCTTTTCGAGTTACCCTCCAGTAGGACTGGGTAGTGGAGTTCTTTGACATTCTGGGCTTACCCTCTAGTGGGGATGGGTAGTGGCATTCCCCAATGAAATCTTCCCAGTATAACACTCTATCTGGGTTGGGCAGTGGTGTTTCCCTAATGACTCACTAGGATCACCCTCCAGTAGGACTAGGCAATGGAGTTCCCCGATTACCTTACTGAGTGGTACCCTCCAGCTAGGATGGGCAGTAGTGTTCCTCGATGACTACCAGAGTAAGACCCTACTATCGTACCAGGGCACAAGATCCTTTCCTAAACTAGTGACACCTAGATTGTTCGACATAGTGACTAGGTGGTTTGACGAACCTTTGAACTCACAAGAAATAAGGATACTTTCCTAACCAAGAAGTTTTCTTGTGACGTGACCTATAACCATGTAGATGAGTTAGTGGAATCCAAAGTGGATAATATCAAGGTGTGTTGATTGAGTCCCTTAGAATTGTATGTCATGGGTAGAGGCATGAGGTGTTGGGCATCATAGATGGACTTACATTGGAACTTTTGGATACTCATCTTCTTGGGATGCGTTTTGAGATGGAGATCCCCTTACTCTCTCATTTGGGTTTCTTTGACTGAGAATATATATATATATATATATATATATATATATCCTACTTCAGTACCCACTTCTTGGGTATAATTACTCTTCTTCCAGGGGAGGCGAAGATGCATGAGGTATACCACATGCTTTCTGTGCTTAGATTCTCGTGGTTGGGTAAGTACACTCTTCTGCTATAGGTAGAAAAGTCTCAACAAGAAGTTCATCTTATCACCATGTCAAGATCCTTATGTTTGGATGAGTTCACTTCCACTCTCATTTTGGGTTGATCTGTACTATGTTTTACTATACCTTGTTATGGATACTTCTTTCCTCTTCAGTTGTATCTCTTACTACCCCCTTCACCTATTTGTTGAATTATAATGGGTATGTATATAATCACCCATACATGTTATTTTAAATACACTTTTCCTGTCTTTTGCAGATGGAAAAAAGATCATTTGTGACTTTAGAAGGGATTAGGGATACAAATTTCTTGGACTGCATTCGGTGGTCGTAGCTTGGGATACAAGAGTTGGGCTCTTAGTTTCTTTAATGTTTACTATTTTGTTATTTTAGGACATATTTCTGGTTGGGTGTGTATTTTTTCCCTTTTATTTTCAGTTTATAGTACCGTCCTTTGTTTTGTTTAGTGGTCCATGCATCTTTCAGTTTATTTATAGCAATTTTGTATCTTTTTTTTCTTCCCCTTTGCACTTTTTCATTGAGTTGTCTATGTGTGTGTATAGGTACATAGAAAAATTCCTCCCTAAGTTAGTTATGACTTTAGAACTGGTCTCCACCCCTGTCCTATGGAGGCTGTCTTGGGGTAGTTGTGGCTTGAGCCTTAGTATGGGTCAGATCCTAACACAATAAACATAATCACTAACCATTCTGAGTAATATAGTGAATGGTATCAAGATAATATATCAATAGTCAAACTAATCATAAAAAATTACATAAAATATTTTAAATGAAATCATAAAATATCAATCCCAATTAATCATAATATTTAATAGAGGGTGTTTAAATAGATGAAAATACTCTAATAAAATCATCGAGAAATTCTTGAGAGAAATACCCTTTTTTACTTCAAAAAGAAGAGTTCTTTTAGAAAATCATTTGTATTTTTTATAAAATAAGATTGAAACATGTATATCCTAGAAAAGAAAAATTAGGGATAATTAAATTATATTTTAGGCATAAATGATTTCTAACTGAGGTAAAAACATGTAAAAAGAGCATTTAATAAGCTTTAGAAATGAGCCGCTTAAGTGTGGTTTAAGGGAAAATACTAAAGAGTCTTTAAAACAAACTAAGAAATATTTTTTTTCATAAAACATATAAATGAACAAATATAGTATTTCATGATAAAATGAGTTGTTTTAGAAAAATAATGGTGGCTTAAAATAGATTATGGAGTGCACTTGAAAATGGGTAGGAAACTAGGAAGTTCCCTTTAATTAGACTTCCTTATTAGGAAGAATTGAGAAAGGATACTTATAAAACTTGTAAATCCACATAAAAGAAAGAAGGATTATGAAAGTTACATATATATGGAACATTAATATAGAATTTAGGAGGAGTACATGATAGTAATTAATAATTACATTGGGTTAAAGAGAGAGAAAGTATAACCCGAATGAAAAATGGAGGTTCAGGGAGAATCTCTTACCACTTTGTAAATAGTCAAACTGTATGCCCCATAAAATTAATAATCATAAAATGAAATATTTAAAACCATAAAGATAAATTTATTCATGATCTTATATATAAAAGGGAATTATACATACACCACACACAAGAAATAACAGTGAATAAGACATATCTCACAAAAATAAAGGTGAGATGAGAAAACCCTTACCTTATGTCCAAATGTGTTCTGCACTTGATCTTAATGTCCTGAATAATCATATTAAATACATTAATTAATTAATTAATAACCTCTTCTAAATTTATTTTATTTATTATAATTTTATTATGTTAATTTATTACCTTTTTGATGAGTTATAAAATACAATTTTATCGTTCAAGAGTGTTCGTTTCCTTGGTTTTCATGATCGACTTACTTATATATATGTATGGAAAATCATTTAAAATGAGAATAGATGTACAGAATCAAAATTATATGTTATTAATGAACATACATAATATTAAATGGTTATATAAGTCATTTGGTTATTTTGGGTGAGGATGAAGCATTATATAAGATGTTAGTGATAATTGTTTGAATTATTTTGGCATTTTTTCAATCATCACACACTAGTTTTGTTTTATTAATTAAAAATATGTATATATACTGGTTATAGAACTTTAATTTTTTTAATACATATATTATAATCTTTTTTAACCATAAAAATGGTTTTATGACCATCCTTGAAGGTGTAATTGAAAAATGAAAACACGCTGTCCACAAAGGCGATAAATCGACACCCCATAGACGATGTTTTCATCTTTAAAATAAAAGGAAAAATAGAAGAAACTTGATAGTGGATTTTAAATTTAAATAATAAAATTAAAATATATACTGGATTTATCATGTCACTTTAGATAGGGGAGGTGAGGAAAGGATAATAAATGAAAAAAAATTGAAAGGAAATTAAAAGAACGAAAGGGGACTTTACCTCTTTAATTCTTCTCCTTGAGAACCTCCTTAATGAACTTTGAAATGATCTTTTGGGAGAGAACAACAAGACCATAATATGGAGTAGTGGTTTGGGGGATGTATTGGGTAGAAATTGGACAAGATTCAATGCTTTTGTGATATGAGGAGAAGAGGTGGTGATGGGCGGTAGAGGAGATGACTATTTTTTGAATATTTTATTCATTTGTTTATTATTTTGGCTCAAGGATCAGAATAGTTTGAGAATCATCACTAAATATGTTAAAATAATGAAGTATAGTTCAATATTATGGGCATATATAATCCATACATCATCTATGACTCAATAATTCATGTCTTTATTAAATACGGTAAATTACTGTATTTCACTATTCACAAAAAATTCAACTATTTTAGAAAAATAACTAAAATTCACACCAACCATTTTTCAATGTGTAGAATTAAAAAATTAACTTAATTTTATAAAAATAATTTTCTAAATATGATAAATTTTAATTAAAATCATTTTTATTTGAAAAATACCAATTTGAAAATTATAACTGATTTTATGTAACTTTAAAATATTAACTAAGGGCTCATAAAATTATATTATAATAATAATAAAACAAAGTATTAATTTATTAATATATTTTATGAAAATAAATTTTATTTTAAATTAAAATATTTATTTTAAAATTGTAAATAAACATTTATATTTCACAAAAAGAGCAATACTTAATCTATCATTTTAAAAACATTTATTTACTTATTCTGTGATATAAATATACCATATTTCCATTTATAAGATACCCAAATTTTATTTCTACTTTAATAGGTGAATTTATTATTCAAATCATAAATATACTATTAATATAATGAAAATGTTAGTTTTATAAAAAAATCAGGATTTTTCACTATTCATTAGAAAATAAATATTTTCAGAAAAATACCAAAATTTCACCCTAAGATAATTTTGACATTCCAATTTTAAAAATAATGTTTTTTATGTTAAAAATAATCTATAAAAGTGTCAAAATTTAGTTTTAAAACAAGTGCACCATTAAAAGACGGTAAAACTGCCTTTAGAATAATATTGCTTTTTAATGCGTAAAATTGGATTCATTATTATCTTATGCCTATAAAATCATTTGGATGAATGTATTTATTTTATTAAATATATAATATATAAATTTCAATAAAAATATTCATTAATGCCAATTTAATAGCTATATTATAACAACCATTTTAAAATAATGATATTTAATTGTATATCATTATTCGTTTAGACTTGGGGTTGTGTGAAAACTATGTTGTTGAAGAAATTAAATTAAAAAAGATACATATCATAAAATCTTGGGATGTTACATTATCTCCTCATTCAATAAATTATTTCATTTCAATTTGAAATTGTATTTCAAAAAATCAAAGTTCGATACTTCAAAATTCCTTTATGGAGAACCCACATCAGAAGTAGGGTTAATAAAATATATTATTAATAAGAGGGAAAGGGAAATGTAGTGGTTACCAAAAAACTAGGTACTTGAATAGGATAAAATTAGTGAAAAGTGAAAATATGGACATTGAAGATTAATCTAACCATCATGTTCTTATGGAGAGTGATATAGAACATGGTCATTCAAAAGTTAACCATCACAAATCTGTAAATTTGTGATCAGTTAAAAGACCTTTGATTTCTCATAAAGAAAAGTAAATAGATAATGTTTTTGTTCCAAATTTTTTTACCTAGAGTTAAGGGATTGTTTTAATAATCATATAAGATCCTGAGAAAATAAACTTACTTGGTTAATTTTCATGTCATAAGAATAATCTCATCCTTTGGTTGTGATTCAATCTATTTTCACTTTATCCCTTAAACCTAGAAATGAATGTTCATGATGATTTTTTCACACTTGAAGAACTTTTAATGAATAATATAGCCCTTAATTTATTTATTTAATCTTTAAATGTTTACTAAAACCAAGAAGGTTATCATATGTTATTAATGGAAAATAATTTCCAATAATTAACTTGATCCATTCCATAAGTAGTTAATCTTAAGACTTGTCTAAAACATGTCTGTCCATATTCAAAAACCAAAAATTAAGAAGGAAGGTCACTAAATTTCCTAAATCATCTTAACATAATATTCTCCAAATAATGTATCTCTTAATCCCACATTCTAAATATATGAATACCTTAATATCCTTTAAACCTTTATAAAACATGCATGCTTCCAAGAGTAAAATCTCAGGTTGTCCTTAAATCCAAACATCTAATAATTCTAGCATAACATAAACCATCAGATCACTAACCACCTTTATGGTCACCAATACTATCCTATAAACATCCATTAATATTATATCAATATAAAACACATATTTAGGGTTATATTTCCCAAGTCATATGTTTTTAAGATGATTAAATTACAACAAAATCACTTATCTGGATTACTGGTGCTATTCGTCACATGCTTTAAATTCCTTAAAGAAGAAGCACTCGAGTACAATCCTTATATATCTAAATATTCTTATAACCAAATAATTATGGATAAAATAATAAAATAACACAATTATTTAATCCAAACACAAGCATATTAATCATTACTCTTCATATATGGTAGTAACATAAGCTTGACCATGATCCATTATCCTATTTTTGTGTATATTACTTTGACACTTGAGACATTTATTTGCATAATGTCTGATATCCTTGTAGTTGAAGCACTGAACATTGGAAAATTCTTTCCTTTTCTTAAAATCATGAGCATGGTGGCCTTTTTCTCCACACTTTAAGCAAACTCCCTTTCCTATTAAGCATATACCAAGGTATTTCCTTCCACAATTATCACATGTGGGAAAATACTTATTTACCTTCTTCCCTTTATCTATCTTCTACCTACTTTCCTATTATTCTATTGCTTCCCCTTTAAGTAATAAGACTTGGATAATTATTTCTTTATCTTGTTAGAACATGATATTATTTCCTCATATGATGAGAATATTTGGGCGACTACTTCCCATCAAAAGACTGGCTTAAACCCATCAAAGAAATAATCATTCTTACTCTTTAGATTTTATGCATTGATGTAGTTCCCATCCCTTCCACTAGGTTCCATTTATAAATAATGTTATACACTATATTAGATCATAAAATTATGAAACATAACGTATAATCCCAAAACTAGTGAAATATAGAACATAAATTGAAAAGTTTATGCATAGCTAATCTCATAATCATAAACATGGTTTCTTTGGGGACATATTTACTATTAAATCCCTCATAATGGTCTGTAAAGAAGACGTGAATTATCCTAATCATATCCCCCAAGATTTTCAAACCATGTGTGCAGTAAGACTCATTGTCATGTACCATGTTACGCCGAGTCAGTCCTGAAACACATTATCAGAGTTGTTACCCCTAGGTACGTCTGTGCCATAACCAAGTCCACTTGTAGTATCCAGATAGGGATGTATTTCTAGGAAGACCCACATAAACTCTAACTTACCAAAATTAAAGGATGTTATTCTATACTTATCCTCAAATTCTATCTTAGAGTAATGTTACATAATCTATGTTTTCTAAATCTAGTTTCTAAAGTTTCTACTAAACTTTATTAGATACCAACTGCAAAGACCCCAACCCCAGTAGCACAGAGCTGGTGACTTACTTATTTAAATTTGTATAATAATCAAGGAAGTCACATCCCAAAGGACCTAGTATTTTAGTAGGTTTGGAAATCTGGATACAAACATAATTGTTACATTAAAACTTGAAAGTAAAAATAATAAATCAACTCCATTAGAAACATCCATAAACTTCTAGATTACCCCTGAAATTCATTCATAATATACATCTTCGCAACATGGGGAAAAATTAAACAAAAGAAATGGGTAATATTAGATGCTCAGTGATGATAAAAAATATAGCAGAATCTATAAAAAATAAATTTAAAGAATAAGTCATGGTGAATAACTAAAAAACATTCCATTAAAACATAATATTGAGAATAATATGATAGGAATAAAATTTGAATTAATAATGCCATATAAATAATCAAAAGAGAATGAAACTTAAAAATGGATATTATAATAGTTTAATAATCACATGGGATATCAGTTACTAATATCATAATGAGTAAATGCATAAATCTGAACATCATAAATATATCTTCAAGGTTTCATCCAAGACACCATACATAATTTGGTAAAAACATAGTCCAGTTTGTCTCATGAGACCTACCAATGCATCAAGGGGACATAACAGTACCTAAATATAACATAATAAGTATAATTCATTCCTAATATGAAAGGTTTTAGACATAAAAACATATACATATTAATTTAAATAACTTTCCCCAATAAATAAACATAATTTCTAACCATTCTGAGTAATATGGTGAGTGGTATCAAGGTAGCACATCCACAGTCAAAAAAATCATAAACTATTTAATAAAATATGGTATATTAAATCATAAAATATCAATACCAATTAATTATAAGATTAAATAGAGGGTGTTGAAATATATGAAAATACTCTAATAAAATCATTTTTTAATTATTGAGATAAATACCCTATTTACTTCGAAAAGAAGAGTTCTTTTAGAAAATCATTTTTATTTGTCATGAAATTAGACTGAAACATGTATATAAAAAAAATAAAAGGGAGGGAAAATTAAATTATATTTAAGGCATAAATGATTTCAAACTAAAGTGAAAAATGTAAAAAGAGCATTTAAAAAAGCATTAGAAACAAGCCTCTTAAGTGTGATTTAAGGGAAAATACTAGAGTCTTTAAAACAGGATAAGGAATATTTTTTGTATAAAAACAAGAAATGAATAAAGAATTTTTTTCATGATGAAATATGTGGTTTTAGAAAAATTATGGTGGATTAAAATATATTATGGAGTTCACTTGAAAATGGGTAGGAAACTGGGAAGTTCCTTTTAATCGGACTTGCTTATCGAGAATAATTGAGAAATGATCCTTATAAAACATGTAACTATCTATAAAAGAAAGAAGGATTATGCAAGGTACATATCTATGGAACATTAACATATAATTTAGGGTGATTACATAATAATAATTAATAATTACATTGGGGTAAAGAGAGAGAAAGTGTAACCCGAATGAAAAATGGAGGTTCAGGGAGAATCCCTTACCAATTTGAAAATAGTCAAACCATATGCCCCATAAAATTAATAATAATAAAATGAAACATCTAATACCATTAATATAAATAGATTCATGATATTATACATCATAGGGTAGTATAAATACACCAAACATAAGAAATAGTAGTGAATAAGGAATATCTTAAATAAATAAAGGTGAGATGAGAAAACCCTTATCTTATGTACGACTGTAGCACTCAATGTAGAAGGTACTATTCGATATTGTAATAGCTGAAACTATTCACATTTGGGTCACTGGTTTGGGATTAGAGTCCTTAAGGCCTTCGGGCCACCCAGGCCTTCAGGTCAGTAAGGATTTTGGGCCACCTTAGGCCTTTGGGCCACCTTAAGGCCTTCAAGCCACCTGATATGCATATGTAAACCAGAAATTTTTTACAAGGAACAATTTAAGAGGAGGATTCAGAGCAAGGAACATTCACTAGAGAAAAGATATTGGATTTTTAATAATGATAGGGTATTTAATTTTACATCGGTACCAGGCATGTGCATCCTTGCATAGGACAGCTAGCCGAACAACCATGCAAAGGTGGAGAGCTGATTACGGTATAGACACCGGGGAGGGGTAGTTTCAAGTAGTCATAGTCTGGGATATATTCCATTAAGACCATTGGGTCCTATAATTCCATGAATCCTATGGGAAATTTAATGTTAGGGTTCCCCTTCAACACTTAAAATTAATATTATCAAAAATGAATAAAAAATAAAGGCCTTCGGGCCATTCATGCCTTACCTTATGTCTGAATGTGTTCTGCACTTGATGTTAATGTCCTGGATAATCAGATTAAATTAATTAATTAATTAATTCAGAAACCTTTATACCTTTATTTTATTTAGTATAATTTTATTAAGTTAATTTATTTCCATTTTGATGAATTATAAAATACATTTTTATCATTCGATAGCATTCGTTTCCTTGGGTTTCCTGATCGATTTACTTATATATGTATGAAAAGTAATGTAACATGAGAACAGATTTAAATAATCAAAATTATATATTATTAATGAAAATAAATAATATTAAATTTTTATATAATTCACTTGGTTATTTTGGATGATGATGAATCATTAGATAGGACATTAGTGATAATCGTTTGGATTATTTTAGTGTTTTTTTGGTCATCATGCACTAGTTTTATTTTATTAATTAATAATATGTATATATACTAGTTCCAGAACTTAAAGATATAATAAATATATTATAATAAGGTTTAAAAATAATTTTTTTTACCATATTTGAAGGTATAATTGAAAAATGAAAACATGTCATCCATGATGGCGGTAAATCAACACCCCATAGGCGTTGTTTTCATCTTTAAAATAAAAGGAAAAGGAGAAGAAACTTGATGGTTGATTTTTTGTTGACATAATAAAATTACAGTATATAAAATATTCTGGAGTTATTATATCACTTTGTATAAGAGAGGTTATGTAAGGATAAGAAAAGAAAAGAAATTGAAAGAAAATTAAAATAATGGAAGGTGATTTTACTTCTTGAAATCTTCTTCTTGAGAACCTCCTTGAGGATCTTTGAAATGGTATTTTAGGTAATACTAGCAAGACCAAAACGTGGGGGAGATGCTTGGGATAGTTATTTGGTATAAATTGGACAATCCTAAAGGCTTTGGTGGTGTGAGGAGAGTTGGTGGTGATGGGTGATATTTATAGTGGACGATAGGGGTGTTTTTTGAATATTTTATTCATTTGTTTGTTATTTTGGCTCAAGAATCAGAATAGTTTGATAATTATCACTAAATATATCTAAATAGTTAAGGATAGTTTGAGATTAAGGTATTAAATCATCCATAAATCATCTATGACTCAATAATTCATGTATTTATTAAATACGGTAAATTAACATATTTTACTATTCAGCAAAAAGTCAACTATTTTAGAAAAATCCCAAAAATTAACCTTAAATATCTTTCAATGTTTAAAATTAAAAAATAAAATCCATTTTATGATTTTTTTTTCTAAATATGATAAATTTAATTTTTAATTAAAATCATCATTTATTCAAAAAATACCAATTTTAAAATTATAACAGATTTTATGGAACTTTAAAATATTAACTATGGTCTCATAAAATTATCTTATAATAATAAGAAAAAAGTATTAATTTATGAATGTATTTTATGAAAATAAATTTTAAATTATTATATTTATTATAAAATTTTAAATAGGCATCCATGTTTCACAAAAATACCAATACTTAATATATCATTTTAAAAACATTTATTTACTTATTTTGTGATATAAATATTCCATGTTTTCACTTATAAGATACCCAAATTTTATTTATAATATAATAGATGAATTCACTATTCAAATCATAAATATACTATTAATATAATGAAAACGAAAATTTTATAAAAAAATTGGGATTTCCACTATTCACTGGAAAATAAATATTTTTAGAAAAATAAAAAAATTTCACCCTAAGTTAATTTTGAAATTTCAATTTTAAAAATGATTTTTTTTGTTCAAAATAATCTGTAAAAGTATCAAAATGTAGTTTTAAAACAAGTGCGCCATTAAAAGGTGCTAAAACCGCCTTTAAAAAAATATAGCCTTTTAATGCATAAATTTGGATTCATTCTTATCTTATGCCTATAAAATCATTTGGATGAACAAAAAAACATTTTATTAAATATATAATATATAAATTTCATTAATAATATTCATTCCTACCAATTTAACAACTAGGTTATAATGATCCTTTTAAAATAATGATATTTAATTTTATATTATTATTTGTTTAAGCTTGATCTTGTGTGAAACTATGTTGTTAAAGAAATTAAATTCAAAAAGATACATATCATAAAATCTTAGGGTTTAACATTCTCCCTTGTTTCAATAAACTGTATCCTCGCAATTTGAAATTGTACTTCAAAAAATCAAAGGTTTCTATTTCAAAATTCCTTTGCGGGAAACCGAGATCGAAAGTAGGGTGAATAAAATATCCTCTTAATAAGTGGGAAAGGGAAATGTAGAGGTTACTATAAAACTAGGTATTTGAATAGGATAACATTAGTGTGAAGTAAAAATATGGACATTGAAGAATAATCTAACCATCAAGTTCTGATGGAGGGTGATAGATAAAATGGTCATTAGAAAGTTAACCATAATAAAGCCGTAAATTTGTGATGGGTTAAAAGACCTTTGATTTCTCAGAAAGAAAAGAAAACATATAATGTTTGTGTTCCAAAATACTTTTCCTAGAGTTGGGGGATTCTTTTAATAATCATATAAGAACTTTAGAAAATAAACTTACTTGATTAATTTCCATTTCATAATCATAATCTCACCCTTTGGTTATGCTTCGATCTATTTTCACCTCATCCCTTACACCTAGAAATGAATGTTCATGATGAATTTTTCACACCTGAATCACTTTTAACAAATCATATGGTTCTTAAGTCATTCCTTCTACCTTTAAATGCTTACTAAAACCAATAAGGTTAGAATATTTTATTAATGGAAAATAATTTCCAAAGTTTAACTTGATCCATTCCACAATTAGTTTTTTTATAATCTTCATCAAGTGGTTTCATTACGTTCCACAAGTAGTTAATCTTAAGACTCATCTAAAACACGTCTCTCCACATTCAACAACCAAATTTTTTGAAGAAAGGTCAATAAATTTCCAAATTCAACTTAACATAATATTCTAAAAATAATGTTCTTCTTAATATGACATTACAAATATATAAATAAATTAATATTTTTTAAACCTTTATGAAACATGCAAGCTTCCAAGAGTAAAATCTCAGGTTGTCCTTAAATAAAAACATCTATTAATTCCAGAATAACATAAACCACCAGATCACTAACCACCTTCATGGTCACCAATACTATCCTATTAAAATTTATTTAATATTATCTCAATATAAAGAAAATATTTAGGGCTATCTTTCCCAATTCATGCGTTTTCAAGAAGATCAACTTACTACAGAATCACTTCTCTAGATTACTGGTGCTAATCATCATATGCTTCAAATTCTTTAAAAAAGAAGTACTGAAGTAGAATCCTTATATATATCATGATTATTATAACAAAATAATTATTGATAAAATATTTAAGTTACATAATTCTTAAATCCAAACACAAGCATATTAATCATTACTCTTCATTTATGGTAGTAGCATAAGCTTGATCATGATCCATTATCATCTTTTTGTGTATATTCCTTTGACACTAGAGACATTGATTTTCTTAGTGACCCATCTCCTTGTATTTGAATCACTGAACATCATAAAATTCTGTCCTTTCCTTACAATCATAATCATGATAAAATTTTTCTCCACCCATTAATTAAACTCCTTTTCCTCTTAAGCATATACCAAGGTGTTTTCTTTCACAATTATCACATTTGGAAAAATACTTCTTTACCTTCTTCCCTGTATCTATCTTTTTCCAAACTTTCCTATTATTATACTGCTTCCCTTTGAATACATAAGACTTGGATAATTATTTCCATATATTGTTAGAAGATGATATTATTTCCTCATATGATGAGAATATTTGGTCAACTATGTCACGACCCGTCCTCGGGGCCCGTGCCGTGACTACCCCAAGCCCACCTTCCATAAGCCTGGGGATGACGACTAGCACCAAAGGCGTAAATCCCGATAAAAAGGTAAGGCATTGCCTTTATATAGTAAACAACCACAAAAGAGTACGCAACATAAGTAAGCACAAAGTAAAACTGTATACAAAAGTAAGTGCTGAAAATAAATTGGCCAGAAATACAAGTCCAATAGTGAGTACAGTACAACTAAAAGACAAGTACAATAACAGTAAAGTAAAGCAGCAACCACTGAGTCATACTCTGGGAATCTCACCTGAAGGGTGGGTACAGATGGTCACCTCGACACCTCGGGTCCGTCCGTCCGCTCCGTGTACGTCCCGCCAAGTGGTCCAACTCCGGGTACCGTCCAGCTCCACAAGTCTCTACCACAACCAGTGCTGTCCGTCGTCTGCATCCAACACAACGTAGTGCGGGCATAGCCCATGCAGGGGTGAGTATAACAATACTCAGTAGGGACCTCGAGACCCCCGAAGGTCTCCCAGAATGCATGAAGGAAAAACCACAAAGGAAAATTACAATAACAAAGTATCAACCAACTCTATTTAGGTATATGCCCATACATATACCTAAGTCATCAATCCCAGTTCGGCTCCAACTCTCGAGCCCAAGTACAATCCAGTCCACACAGGAAAGAAGTCAATCACATTGATGATAATGATTGAAAGTCTAGACTCAGCTCACACAGGTATGAAACTCACGGAGAGGGGATGGAGATGATTAGATGTAGCCTCTGAATCATATCCTATGCCGAACCCACGTAGGATCCTAGTACAGAAGTCATTGCTGCCGAACCCATGGAGGATCCAAGTACAATAATCATCACTGCCGAACCCACAGAGGATCCAAGTACAGTAGTCATTGCTGCCGAACCCACGGAGGATCCAAGTACATTAGTCATCACTGCCGAACCTATGGAGGATCCAAGTACAGTAGTCATCACTGCCGAACCCACGAAGGATCCGAGTACAGTAGTCATCGTCGTCAAACCCATGGAGGATCCCGGTACGGTAGTTATCACAGTCACAACCTACTCCAGGTTTCCCGCACACAGCACACTCGACTTCGGGAGGGTCCGCTCCTCGAGTCAAGGGGTCGATACATCAACTGTCATGAAGTCAAGAGTTGATGTATCCAAAAGTTCCTTCTCATCAAAAGGAACCCAACGCGACAGACGGCACGTCAATCGGATGCCCGGTCTAACAGTTATTAGCATTTTTTCTCTGGGGCCCCGGTTAGAAATACGCTCATTCCAAACCCTGCCATTTTACAGATTTTTCCAAAACTCACTTAGAGTATCGCGAAAGGACTACCTATTCATAAGGGTCCCAGTGCCACAGACGGCGCGTCGATCGGATGCGCGGTCTTATAGTTATTTACGTTTAAGTGAAAACGGGCCCGACTCGTTAAGCCCAGTGGGCAGGCGGGTCAGGTCAACCCGGTTTTGGCGGGTCCGACCCGGCAGAGGGTCGGACCAGCCTGATGAGTCACGTGGCCCGGACCGAGGGGTGCGGCCCGGCCCGAAGGGGCGCGGATCGGCCCGACCCAGCTCAGCGTGGCCCGGCCTGGCTGGCCGAGCGGTCTGAGGGGGGGGGGGATTTCCCGAACCAGTGGCCCCGAGCGGTGCTACCCTCCCAATCGGCCGGCCGAACTTCTTAGTGCAAGCGGCTCACTCAGGCGGGCCGTAGTCTTACTGCACGACACCTTCACCTGGCCGGCCGATGAGCCGGCCGGTTTGCCGCCGAAGCGGCCCGTGGAATGCGGGCCGCGGTCCACTACAGCGTGATGCCCCTTGTGGCGCCGCGGTCTTCCTTCGGCCCGGCCGACTTTAGTCGGCCGGTTCTCCTTCGGCCGAGCGGCCCGCGGTTGCGGGCCGCGGTTCCTCCGCACGTGGCCAGCGCCTTCGATCATCACTGCTTCCCATTGAAAATTAAAAATCAAGAACAACAGAGGGTCGTTTGGCCGTGTTCGTTTGGCCCGCACCCTCCATGTTAGGTGGTAACATATGAACAAGGTTATTCTAAAGAAACCAATAAAGAATGGGGTACAAATTATTCACTTAAAATTGTACAAACCCCTACCTCGAAATTGACGTCGCACGTCATCGAACCGCGGAAGACGAGCGTCATGGTAGTCAGGTATCATGGAAGAACGGTGTAGTCCCACAAAATTTAGAGGAGGAGGAGGTAGGAGAAGTCATGGAGCATTATTCGACAGAGGTGTTCTTCTTCGGGAGAAGAACAATTTTCTTTTCTAATCCTCTAGAGGTTCCACCCCAAAATATTTATCAAGCAAATATTATATTAAGGATCCCCCTATTTTAATAAACTTGCCATGCATTTTTAAAATGAATCAAATCCTCCTGAAGTAATTAATTAATTTGTGGAGTTCAAAATAATTAATTCAAGTTGTAGTCATATTAATGACCAAGTGAAAGGTGGAGAGTTTAACAATTAAAGAGGGGATTTGTCAAGAATTAAACAAGGGGGTATAAGGGAGTTTAGGGGGAGGTGATAAGTTGGGGATCGTGTGGGTCCCACCACATTAATTCCTCTCATGGGAGGTTATGTGGGTGTGGGCCCCACCACTAACTCCCCATTGTAGGAAATGACTAACAAGATAAATAAAATTGTTTACAATAATTTTATTTAACTTTTTTATTAAACCGCAAAAAATTAACTTTCAACCCGTATAAAACGTAACTGCAGTAAAGGTCCCCTTAAGAGAATACCAGCACTGCGAGTTCATCGGTGTCCTTGGATTTCAATTCCAAGCACCGGTTCAAAAGATAGAAAAACCCGCATGTACGTTTACTGAAAGTACCCGAACAAAACTTCAGAAATTGATTCCGGGCACACTGGGCCTTGGAATCAAGTGCCGTCTGAAACTGCAGACTCATAAAATCCCAAAGTATTTAGGAAAAAAAATTTACTTGAAATTTCCGGGTCTTTACATTACTCCCACCTCAGGGCTTTACGTCCCCGTAAAGCTACAACACACAATAGGGAAACAAATAGGGGTACTGAAATCGCATTTGAGCCTCCTACTCCCAAGTGCTCTCCTGGAGGTTCCAGTGCTGCCAGCGAATGCGCACCAGAGGTATCGACCATCCACGTAGGACCTACTCCTGTCGATCCTTGATCTCCACCGGGACCTCCATGAATGTTGCCCCGTCGTCGATGTCCAGCTCCCCATGGTCAATGATGTGGGTCGGGTCGTGCACGTATCTCCTCAGCTGAGATACGTGGAAGATGTCATGCACCCGGTGCAACTGAGGTGGAAGGGCTAGGCGGAAAGTCACCTGGCCTACTCTTCTGAGGACCTGGAAAGGTCCGATGAAGTGCGGAGATAACTTGGCGCCCCAACCAAATCTCCATAGACCTCATCATGGTGAGACCCGTAGGAAAATGTGGTCACCATCCTCGAACTCCAGTGGTCCCCGTCTCCTATCAGCATAGGACTTCTGTTTGCTTTGTGCAGTCTTCATCCAATCCTGGATGATCTGCACCTTCTCCATCATAGCCTGAACCATCTCTGGTCCTACAAGTGCTGACTCCCCCAGGTTAGTCCAGCACAGAGGTGATCTGCAAGGTTGTCCGTACAGTGCCTCATAAGGTGCCATTTCAATGGTGGAGTGGTAGCTGTTGTTGTATGCAAACTCCAGCAAGGGTAGGTGATCCTCCCATCTACGACCAAAGTCAAGGACACATGCACATAGCATTTCCTCGAGAGTCTGAATGGTCCTCTCTGTCTGGAAGTCCGTCTGAGGAGGTAAGGTAGTGCTCAGATGTAGCTGCATCCCAAAAGCCTCCTGTAACCCCTTCCATAGCCGGGAAGTGAATCGAGCATCATGATCAGAAACGATAGACGATGGCATACCATGATGCCATACGATCTTCTGAACATAGAAGCGTCCCAAGCGCTCTACTGAGCCCTGCTCTCTGATCGGTAGGAAGTGGGCCGACTTGGTGAGTCGGTCAAAAATCACCCAGATAGAGTCATGCCCTCTGGATGTACGTGGAATCCCCATCACAAAATCCATGGATATCCCATCCCACTTCCACTCTGGGACATCTAAGGGATGAACCAAGCCCGCTGGAACATGGTGCTCTGCCTTCACTTATTGACAAGTGAGGCATCGTGAAATGAACTCTGCTAAAACCATCTTCATACCCGACCACCGGTGCTATCTTCTGAGGTCCTGGTACATATTCTCCACTCCTAGATGTACCTCTAGAGGGGAAGTGTGAAACTACCTCATCACTTCCTCCTACAGTGCAATTGGTACCATAGTACGTCCCTTAAAGAGGATGACGTGCTCTCCTCCTTTAGAAAATCCATCAGGCGCCTTCCCTATGGATATCTGTGCACATCGTGTCTCTATCCAGAAAAGATATCTGCAACGTGGCTAGGTGCTCCGTCACCTCTCCTAATAGTTGAATGCTCGATCTCCTGCTGAGTTCATCAGCTACAACATTCCCCTTCCCAGAAGTATAGACCATATCAAAGTCATAGTCCTGGAGGAACTCGAGCCATCCCCGCTGTCTCAGGTTCAGGTCCTTCTGCGAGAAGATGTACCTGAGACTCTGGTGGCCAGAGTTGGCTGTAAAGCGCTCTCCTATCAGATAGTGCCACCACATCTTCAAGGCGAAGACCACTGCTGCTAACTCCAGGTCATGGGTAGCATAGTTTTGCTCGTGCTGTCTCAACTTCTGTGAACCATACGCGATCACTGCTCACTCCTGCATCAAGACACACCCAAGTCTGGTCCCTGATGCATCACAATATACTACGTACCCAATGCCCTCCTCCTGTAGCCTCAAGATGGGCGCACTGGTCAATCTCTATCTCAGCTACTGAAAGCCCTGCTGACATCTATCTAACCACATGAAGGGTTTCCCCTTCTTCTTCAAAGCTGAAAGCGGTGCTGCAAATCTGGAGAACTCTGGAAAAAATCTCCGATAGTATCCAGCCAGACCCAGGAAACTCCGCACCTCCATCATGCTCCTAGGTGGCTCCCAAGAAAGTACTGCCTCAATCTTCACTAGATCCACTACAACTCCCACCACTGAGATGACGTGTCCCAGAAAGTGAACCTCTCGAATCCAGAACTGGCACTTCGAGAGCTTACCATAAAGCTGGTTCTCTTAGAGTGTGTCCAGTACAACCCGCAAGTGGTAGGCATGCTCCTCCTTAGTAGTCAAGTAAATCAGTATGTCGTCGATGAAAACTACGACAAATCGATCGTGGTAAGGCTGGAATATCCTATTCATGAGACTCATGAACACTGCTGGAGCGTTTGTTACACCGAAGGGCATAACCAAGAACTCATAGTGGCCATACTGACACCTGAAGGCTGTCTTCTGCACATCCTCGTCTCGAACTCTAAGCTGGTGATAGCCTGACCTGAGGTATATCTTCGAGAACCATCGTTATCCCTTGAGTTGATCAAAGAGGTCATCAATCCTTGGGAGTTGGTACTTGTTCTTTACAGTCACTTGATTCAGGAGACGGTAGTCGACACACAGTCGCAAGCTCCCATCCGCCTTCTTGCTGAACAAAATTGGAGAAGCCCAGGGTAAAACACTAGGTCGAATGAATCCCTTTCCCTGCAAGTCCTCCAGCTGTACCCACAGCTCACGAAGCTCTGCAGGAGCCATCCGATATGCTGGAGTAGATATCGGTGCTGTCTCGGGGTATAGGTCTATGTAGAAGTATACCTCTCTGCGAGAAGGTAGTCCTGGAACATCATCAGGAAAAATGTCCGCATACTGATCCACCACAATAGGAAAACTCAGACTCCGCACTTAAACTGATCCAAGAATGAGACTAGCCAACTAATGTGAGATCGGATACCCTCTTCTATACGGAAGTCCATCCTGTATTGCAAAGGCTCCCTTCTCACCGGTGAAGGTGAACCTGCTCCCATCCATGTGGATACACCGCACCTTGCACTTAATACAGTCGATCTGAGCATGGACTGTAGATAACCAGTCCATACCCAAGATGACATCGTAAGGCCTCGACGCCACTATAAGAAGATCCCAGCCGAAGCTCTCGCCTCCTGGAGTAAGTTCACACTGCCGGAACCAATGCGTAATCATCGAGTCTGCTCCCGTAGGAGTCTCTAGCCGTAAGGATCGAGCCAACGAATTTGTTGGAATCTCCGAGCTCTGAACAAGGGTAGCGACAATAAAAGAATGACTCACTCCTGTGTCTATAAGTACAACAACAAGGGTGGAGTAGACACAGATAGTACCTCGAATCATCTCAGGTGCACCGTGGTCATAGGCCTTGACTGCCTGGAGCTGATCTCGCCTCTGTCCGCCAGATCCCTGTGGTCGGGGTGGACCTCTTGGTGGTGGTGGTGGTAGAGCCTCAAATTGTCGTCCACCACCCGCTGCTCGGCCAACTCCTCTTCCTCGTCTGCCTACTCCCGGTGGACCACCACGGTCAAACCTCTGCCTCTACCTGGGAGGTCCCTCTACTGTCTGCTGCTCGTCTTCATGGTGGGTCGGGAAGTCACGAGCCATGTGGCCCTTCCCGCTGCATGCATAGCACTACCTGCCCCTCGTATGTATGGCTCTGTTTCGTGTGCCTCGCACATACGAACTAGTATCCTGAGGTCGCCCACCTGATGGCCTGGTCCGCTTGGACCTCTGTGACATCTGTCTACTGTCGGCTGCAGAAGACTCCATTACGTGTCGCCCTATGGTAGGTCTCGCCGCTGGTGTCTGCTCAGCGAGAAAACTCTCCACTAGAAGAGCTCGCTCCAACACCCCCGCCTGTGTCGGGATGCTGAGGGGAATCTTCGAAGCTCTGATCTCGTGCCTGAGTCCCTACTCGAAGGTCTGGGCCCTCAAGAACGGGTCCCGTACCATATCTGTGGAGTAGCGTGAGAGGTCAGTAAACCTCGCTGAGTACCAATCTACTGTCATGCTGCCCTGACGCAGATGAAGTAACTCCTAGATCCGCACCGTACGAAGGGTGGTGGGAACAAACTCTGAGCAGAAGAGACTATCAAAGTCTATCCAAAGTAAAGATGCCTCGTCATGCACCTGGAGAATCAGGCTACACCATCTACCTTCTACCACGTGTAGGAGACTCGGGACAAGGATCACCATAAGGTCGGCTGGTGTCCCTACCAATCTAAAAACCCTAACGGAAGCCTCCAGCTAGTCCTTAGCTGCCTGTGGGTCCGTCTCTCCGCATAACCTTGGCGGCCTCTGTCGCTGGAACTTGTGAAACACACTCAGGCAGCGTGCACTCTCTGCTGCTGGGGCTGGTGGTATCAGTGGCCTAGCAGGTATTGGTACCGCTGGTGCCTCCACTATGATGGGGCCCTGCACCGAGGCCTCATCTCTCAGTGGGATACCATCTTACACGTAACTCAGAACCCTTGCTGGCTGCCTTCGTGGGGCCATCCTGAAAATAAACAGGTGCGCCACGGTCAAAACAGTATACCTGGTGAGCTGAAACAAAGTAATCACAAAGAAAACTTTTGAGACACATGCAATCATTGTTTTCATGCACTGATTTGGAAATCAGAAGTCAGGGTCCTAGTGTATGGATATGTCGGTCACCACACTAACACTGGACTCCCTAGAATGATAACCACACTCAATACTATTAACACTATTTCTTACAAGAGAAGAAATAATCAGAGTCCTGAGTTCTACGGTAGAACTGACTCCTCTGATACCAATTTGTCATGACCCGTCCTCGGGGCCCGTGCTGTGACTACCCCAAGCCCGCCTTCCGGCCAATGGCTGAAGACTAGCACCAAAGGCATAAATCTCGATAAAAAGGGAAGGAATTTCCTTTATATAGTAAACAACCACAACATAGTATGCAAAAGAAGTAAGAATATAGTAAAAATGTATACAAAAGTAAGTGCTGAAAAGAAAGGGGCCAGAAATACAAGCCCAACAGTGAGTAAAGTACAACTAAAAGACAAGTAAAACAACATTAAAGTAAACCAACAACCACTGAGTCATCCTCTGGGAATCCCACCTGAAGGGTGGGTACAGATGGTCACCTAGGCACCTCGGGTCCGTCCATCCGCTCTGTGTACGTCCCGCCAAGTGGTCCACCTCCGGGTACCGTCCAACTCCACAAGTCTCTACCATTACCAGTGCTGTCCGTCGTCTGCATCCAAGACAATGTAGTGCGGGCATAGCCCGTGCAGGGGTGAGTATAACAATACTCAGTAGGGACCCCGAGACCCCCGAAGGTCTCCCAGAATCCACAAAGGATAAACCAAAAAGGAAAAGTACAATCATGAAGTATCAATCAACTCTACTTAGGTATATGCCCATACATATACCTAATTCATCAATCCCAGTTCGGCTCCAACTCTTGATCCCAAGTACAACCCAGTCCACACAGGAAAGAAGTCAATCACATCGATGATAATGATTTAAAGTCAAGACTCATCTCACACAGGTATACAACTCACGGAGAGGGGGTGGAGATGATTAGATGTAGCCTCTGAATCATATCCTCTGTCGAAACCACATAGGATCCTAGTATAGAAGTCGTCGCTGCCGAACCCACAAAGGATACAAGTATAGCAATCATTGCTGCCCAACCCACAGAGGATCCAAGTACAGTAGTCATCACTGCCAAACCCACAGAGGATCCAAGTACAGTAGTCATCGCTGCCGAACCCACGGAGGATCCAAGTACAGTAGTCATCGCTGCCAAACCCATGGAGGATCCAAGTACATTAGTCATCGTCATCGAACCCACGGAGGATCCCAGTATAGTAGTCATCGTAGTCGCATCTAGCTCTAGGGTTCCCACACACAACACGCTCGATTTCAGGAGGGTCCGCTCCTCGAGTCAAGGGGTCGATACATCAACTTTCATGAAGTCCAAATTTGATGTATCCCAAAGTTTCTTCTCATCAAAAGGAACCCAACACGATAAATGGCACGTCAATCGGATGCCCGGTATGAGAGTTATTAGCATTTTTACTCCGGGGGCCCGCTTGGAAATACGCTCGTTCCAAACCTGGACATTTTCCAAAGTTGTCCAAAACTCACTTAGAGTATCGCAAAAGGACCGCCTCATCTTAAGGGTCCTAGTGATGCAGACGACGCGTCGATCAGACACGCGGTCTTATAGTTATTCACGTTTATGTGAAAACGGGCCCGTCCTGTTAAGCCAAGTGGGCTGGTAGGTCGGGTCAACCCGGTTTTGGCAGGTCTGACCCGAAAAAGGGTCAGACCAGCCTGATGAGTCGCGCGACCTAGACTGAGGGGCATGGCCCAGCCTGAAGGGATGCGGCCCGGCTCAGCAGGGTGTGACCCGACCCAACGTGGCGCGGCCCAGCCCGGCCTGGTGTGGCCTGGCCCGACGTGGCGTGACCCGGCCCGGTGGGGCGCAGCCTGGCCTGGCTTACTGCGGCTTGGCCCGGAGGGTTTGAGCAGTACGGGGGGGGGGGGGGGGATTTCCCGAACCGGCGGCGCCGAGTGGCGCCGCTCTCCCAACCGGCCGACCGAAGCCAGCCGACCTTCCTGGCGCAAGCGGCCCACTTGGGCGGGCCATGGTCTTGCTGCGCGGCACCTTCGGGTGCCACAACTCCTTCACCCGGCCGCCCGAAGAGCCAGACGGTTCACCGCCAAAGCGGCCCGCAGTCCACCACAGCGCGACGCCCCTTGTGGCACCTCAGTCTTCCTTTGGTTTGACCGGTTCTCCTTCGGCAGAGAGGCCCGCGGTTGCGGGCCGCAGTTCCTCCGCACGTGGCCAGTGCCTTTGATCATCGCCGCTTCCCATTGCGAATTAAAAATCAAGAACAACGGAGGGTCTTCGGGACGTGTTCATTCGGCCCGTGCCCTTCGCGTTTGGCGGTAACATATGGCTAAGGTTATTCCAAAGAAACTAACAAAGAACATGGTACAAATTATTCACTTAAAATTGTACAAACCCCTACCTCAAAATTGAGGTCGTACATTGTCAAGCCGAGGAAGACGAGCGTCGTGGTAGTTGGGCGTCGTAGAAGAATGGTGTCGTCCCGCCAACGTTGGAGGAGGAGGAGGTAGGAGAAGTCGTGGAGTGTTCTTCGACGGAGGTGTTCTTCGTCGGGAGAAGAACACTTTTCTTTTCTAATCCTCTAGAGGTTACACCCCAAAATATTTGTCAAGAAAATATTATATTAAGGCTCCCCCTATTTTAATAAAATTTCCATGCATTTTCAAAATGATTCAAATCCTCTCAAAGTAATTAATTAATTTGTGGAGTTCAAAATAATTAATTCAAGGTGTTGTCATATTAATGACCAAGTGGAAGGTGGAGAGTTTAACAATTAAAGAGGGGAGTTGTCAAGAATTAAACAAGGGGGTTTAAGGGAGTTTAGGGGGTGGTGATAAGTTGGGGCTCGTGTGGGTCCCACCACACTAATTCCTCTCATGGTAGGTTATGTGGGTGTGGGCCCCACCACTAACTCCCTATTTTAGTAAATAACTAACAAGATAAATAAAATTGTTTACAAAAATTTTATTCAACTTTTTTATTAAACCCCAAAAATTAACTTTCAACCCGCATAAAATGAAACTGCAGTAAAGGTCTCCTTAAGCGAATACCGGTGCTGCGAGTTCATCGGTGTCCTCGAATTTCAATTCTGAGCACCGGTTCAAAAGATAGAAAAACCCGCATGTACGTTTACTGAACGTACCCGAACAAAACTTCAGAAATTGATTCCAGGCACACCGGGCCTCAGAATCAAGTGCCGTCAAAAACCACAGACTCATAAAATTCCAAAGTATTTAAGAAAAAAAAATTCATTGAAATTTCTGGCTCTTTACAGACTAAATCCCTTATAAAGACTAGATTAAACCCATTGAAGAAATAATCATTCTTACTCTTTGGATTATGTTCATTAATGCAGTTCACATTCCTTCTTCTAGGCTCCATTTCTAAAAAATGGAATACACTAGATTAGATCATAATATTATGAAAAAAATGTATAATCCCAAAACTAGTGAAATACTTAACATAATTTGAAAGGATTCATAGCTAATCTCCTAATAATAAGTATGAATTATTTAGGGAAATATTTACTATTAAATCATTCATAATGGTTTGTAAATAAAATGTGAATTATCATAAGCATATCCCCCAGGATTTTCAAACCATGTGCACAATAAGGCCTATTTTAGTGTACCAGGTAACGCTGAGTCAGGCCTGATGCACCTTATTGAAGTTATTACCCCTAAGTACTTCAATTCCAGAACCACGTTCACCTGTATTAGGCAGACAAGGATGTATTTCTAGGAAGACCCAAATAATCTCTATATTAAAAAAATTATAATATGTTCTTCTATGCTTATCCTCAAAGTCTATCTTAGGGTTATTTTCCCTAATATATGTTTTCTAAATCTAGTTTCCAATGTTTCTACTAAAATTTCTCTAATACCAACTGTAAATACCTAGATTCCAGTAGTCCAGAGCTGGTGCCTTACTTATTTACATTGGTATAACAAACAAGGAAGTCGCATCCTAAAGGACTGAGTAGTTTAGATTCTTTGAAATGTTTGATACAAATATAATTGTTACATTACAACTTGAAAGGAAAAATAACAAATAAACTCCATTGGAAACATAAAAAAACTCATAAATTATCCCCACAAGTCATTAATAATATATATCTTCACATCTTAGGGAAAAATAAAACATAATAAAGGGGTGATCTCAGATTCTCAGTAAGGGTAAAAAATATATTGAAAGATATAAAAAATTAACATAAACAATAAGGCATGGAAAATAACTAAAAACACATGCCATTAAAACATAATCTTAAGTATAATATGGTAGGAATAAAATCAGAATAAACAATTCCATATAAATAATCACATGATAATGAAACTTAAACAAGAATATTATACTAGTTTAATAATCACATGGGTTATCAATTAATAATATCATAATGAGGTAATGCATAATTTCATACATCATAAACACACCAAACATAATTGGGTAAAAACCCAGTCTAGTTTGTCTCAGGAGACCTACCGATGCATAGAGTGGCTATAGTAGACTCCGTTCGTCACTTAATAAGTCCAATGAATTCCTAATATGAAAAAGGTGAAACATAACAACATATATATATGAATTTAAATAACTTTTCCTAATCAATAAACATAATCACTAACCATTCTGAGTAATATGGTGAATGGTATCAAGATAGCACATCCACAGTCAAGATAAAAATAAAATATTTTATAAAACATGGCTGATAACATCATAAAATATCAATCCCAATTAATCATAAGATTCAATAGAGGTTTTTGGAATAGATGAAAATACTCTAATAAAATCATCGAGGACTTCTAGAGATAAATACCCTTTTTTAATTCGGAAAGAAGAGTTCTTTTGAAAAATCATTTTTATTTTTTATAAAATTAGATTGCAACATGTATATACCAAAAAATAAAATAGAGGGATAATGAAATTATATTTGAGGAATAAATTATTTCTAATTTAAGTTAAAATATGTAAAAAGATCATTTCAGAAGCTTTAAAAATGATCCTCTTAAGTGCAGTTTAAGGGAAAATACTAAAGAGTCCTTAAAATAGAATAAGGAATGATTTTTGTATAAAAACCATAAACGAACAAAGATAGTTATTTCATGATAAAATTATAGTTTTTATAAAAATAATGGTGGATTAAAACAGATTATAGAGTGCACTTGAAAATGGATAAGAAACTAGAAAGTTTCCTTTAATCAGACTTGCTTATCAGGAAGAATTGAGAAACGATCCTTATAATGCTAGCAAATCACTATAAAACAAATAAGGATTATTATAAGTACATGTCTATGGAACATTAATTTTTTTTATAAGGAGTAAATAATAATAACTAATAATTATATTTGATTAATGAGAGAGAAAGTGTAACCCGAATGAAAAATAGAGGTTCGGGGAAAACCCCTTACCACTTTTCAAATAGTCAAACTGTATGCCCCATAAAATTAATAATCACAAAATGAAAAATTTAATAACATGAATATAAATATATTCATTAAATTATACATTAAAGGGTAGTATACATACACCACAAAGAATAAATAGTGTTGAATAAGTTATATCTCACAGAAATAAAGGTGAGATGATCAAACCCTTACCTTTTGTCTGAATGTGTTCTACACTTGATCTTAATGTCCTGGATAATCATATTAAATATATTAAATAATTAATTCAGAATATTTTATACATATATTTGATTTTTTTAACTTTATTAAGTTCATTTATGGCCTTTTTTATGAGTTATAAAATACAATTTTATCATTCGGGCGTGTTCGTTTCCTTGGTTTTCATGATCGGTTTACTTGTATATATGTATGGAAAATCATGTAAAATGAGAATAGATGTCCATAATTGAAATAATATTTTATTAGTAAAAACCCATAATATTAAATGTTTATATAATTTATTTGGTTATTTTGGATGATGATTAATCATTAGATAAGACGCTAGTGACAATTGTTTGGATTATTTTGGCGTTTTTTCGACCATCACACACTAGTTTTTTTATTAATAAATATTATGTATATATATTGGTTAAAGAAGATTAAATAATATGTAAAACATATATTATAATATTTTTTAACCATAAAAATGGTTTTATGACCATCCTTGAAGGAAGAATTTAAAAATGAAAACACGTCTTCCATAAAGGCGGTAAATCGACACTTCACAGATGCTGTTTTCATCTTTAAAATAAAAGGAAACTGAGAAGAGACTTGATGGTGGATTTTACACTGACATAATAAAATTATAATATATAAAAGATACTGGATTTATCATGTCACTTTATATAGGGGAGGTGATGGAAGGATAAGAAAATAAAATAAATTGAAAGGAAATTAAAAGAATTAAAGGAGATTTTACCTCTTGAATCTTCTCCTTGAGAACCACCTTACGAGACCATGAAATGGTATTTTAGGTGAGACCAGTAAGAAAAGAAAGTTTGGGAGAGGTTTGGGAGAGGTATTGTGCAGAAATTGGATAATATTCAAAGATTTGGTGGTGTGCGGAGAAGAGGCGGTGAGGGGTGATATTTGTAGTGGAGGAGAGGGGTGTTTTTTAATATTTTATTCCTTTGTTTATTATTTTTGACTCAAGACTCAGAATAGTCTGAGTATTATCACTAAATATATTAAAATAATTAATTATAGTTTGATATTATTATCTTACATCAGGAATATATCATCTATGACTCAATAATTAATTAATGTATTAAATACGGTAAAAAAATGCATTTCTCTATTCACAAAAAATCAAATATTTTATAAAAATCCAAAAAATTTATCATAACCATTTTTTGATGTGTATAATTCAAAAATAAACTCAATTTTATGATAATAATTTTATAAATATGATAAATTTAATTTTTAATTGAAATCATCATTTATTTAAAAAATAATAATTTTAAAATTATAACTGATTTTATGGCTATTTAAAGTATTAACTAAGGAATCATAAAAATATATTATAATAAAAATAAAACAAATTATTAATTTATGAATCTATTTTTTGAAATTAAATTTTATTTTAAATTAATATATTGATTATAAAATTGTAAATAAATATTTATGTTTCCCAAAATTACCAATACTTAATCTGTCATTTTTAAAACATTTATTTACTTATTCTATAATATAAATATATCATGTTTTACTTTATAAGATATCCAAATTTTATTTACACTTTAAAAGTTTAATTTACTATTCAAATCATAAATATACTATTAATATAATGAAAATGATATTTTTATAAAAAAAATCGGGATTGTTCACTATTCACTAGAAAATAAATATTTTCAGAAAAATAATAAAATTTCACCCAAAGCTAATTTTGACATACCGATTTTAAAAATGAAGTTTATTTTGTTCAAAATAAGTTTTAAAAGTGTCACAATTTAGTTTTAAAACAATTTCTCCATTAAAAGGTGGTAAAATGACCTTTAGAAAAATAGTCTTTTAATGCGTAAAATTAGATTCATTCTTATCTCATGCCTATAAAATAATTTGGATGAATGTAAAAACATTTGATTAAATATATAATATATAAATTTAATTAATACTATTCATTTTCACTAATTTAACAATTAGGTTATAACAGTCATTTTAAAATAATGATATTTAATTGTATATCATTATTCATTTAAGCTTGGTGTTGTGTAAAACCTACACTGTTAAAGAAATTTAATTAAAAGAGATATATATAATAAAATTTTTGTCTATTAAAAATGTACATTTTTTAATCATTTAGGGGAAAATTAGTAGATTTTATTCGATATCTTTAAAGTCATGCAGTTTTTTTAAATGCATAAAAGAATATTGAGTTTATTGTATTGTAATACAATTATTTTTGTAAATGAAATGAAATTTTTGTGTAAAGAAATGTTTTATGCCTTTTAAAAAAGAAAAAAATAATTAATCTTTTAAAAAATATATTTTTTAGTTATTTGAATAAAATAAATAAATTTTCTTTATTATTTTTAAAGACATACAATTTTTTTAAACATATAAGTGATATTTGTTTTTGAGAGAAATTAAATTATTTAAATTTTACTAATAATATAAGAAAATAATATTTATTCAGAAGTATAAAAAATATTTTTTTATGAAAGGATATAGATGATATTTTTTTATAAACATAAAATATTATTATTTATTTAAAAATCATTAAAATTTTCCTTTTAATTTATAATTTTATTATTCATCATAATAAATTCCATTTTTATAAATTTACTAAAATAAATTTGTTTCTGTGAAAGGATAAAAAATTAATTTTAACTATAATAAAAATCCATAGAAAATGTTAACTAAAAATGTTCAGGGAAAAATTTTAGAAGTACCTTTTTGAAAAATTTCTCTAGAAATTTTCAGTGAATTACTTCAATGAAAATTACCCTAAAAATTTGGGATGATAAATTTTATTCCAAAACTTTACTAGAAAGTTTCTAGTTGAATCATTAATTTTTTTCATAAAAAGTCTTGTTTGAATTATCGACTTGATTTATTTAGTGAAAGTTTTCATTTAAGATAAATACAAGCTTCCTGTTTAAACTGAAATGTTCTAGATGAAGTTTTAGTATAATTTCTAGTGGAAGTTTCAATAGAATTTCTAATGAAAGTTTCATTAAAATTTCTCGTGGAAGTTTCATTGAAATTTTTTGTGACACCATATCTACTACACTAGATATTCTAGTAAAAATATACTTTTTTGTATTATTAAACTTCCATTGAAACTTCCACCTAAAATTATGCTAGAACTTCCATTGGAACTCCCACTTAATTAATTTTTAATTGTTATTAATAAATATTTTGTAAAAAATATATTAACTATATCTTATAAGTGCTTTTGTGATGAATTTAGTTTTAGGTATAATTTCATATTTTATTTACATATTATTTATACAGAATATACATTTTAAATTGTAAATTATATTTTATTTACAAAAATTATCTAACAAATATGATACATATTTTATATAATTGAATTTAATATTAATATATTTATTAAAATTTAATTTTTATTAATATATTCTTTAGTTTTATAGATATATAATTTTATTGTATTATGAAACTTCCACTGGAACTTCCATTGGAAATTCCACTTAATGGGTTTATAATTGTTATTCATTCATTTTTTTTAAAAATACATTAAATATATCTTATAAGTGCATTCATCAAATATATCCTTTACCTTCGTTACCATGTCCATGAAACCTTGTACGTGATAGCTAGCCGATCGGTCATGCGAAGGTGGAGGCTTGACATATCATTGTAGTCACTGGGGAGGGGAATTTCCTATAGGGATGACTTTCCTTTAATGTTTTAATTGGTTGAATTTGTTATGGTTCACACATACCCTTTAAAAGTGTCATTTGAAAATAAAAAAATGATTCTTGTATAATTTTCACATAGAATATACATTCTTTAATGGTAGATTATATCATATTTATAACAATTATGCAATAAATATAATACATATTTTATATGATTTAATTTATTGTAAATATATTTATTAAAATTTATTTTTTATTAAAACATTATTTAGTTTTATAAATATGCATACTTTTATTGTATTGTGAAATTTTCTCTGTAACTTCAACTGAAACTTCCATTGGAACTTCCACTAAAACTTCCACTAAAACTTTTTCTGCAAAAACTTCCACTTAATGGATTTATAATTGTTGTTAATATAGATTTTGTAAAAAAAAATTAGATATATCTTATAAGTTTATTTACTATAAAATTAGTTTTAGTTATAATTTCATATTTTATTTAAATTTTTATTCATATAGAATATACATTCTTAAATGGTAAATAATATTATATTTCTTAAAATTATTTAAAAAATATAATATATAGTTTATATAATTACATTTATTATAAATATATCTATTAAAATTTAATTTTTATTAATATATTTTTTAGTTATATATATATATATATAATTTTATTGTATTGTGAAACTTCCACCAGAACTTCCATTGAAACCTCCACTAGAACCTCCATTTAATGGATTTATAATTATTATTATTATTTTTTTAAAAAAATTATTACATATATCTTATAACTGCGTTTATTATAAATTTAGTTTTAGATATAATTTAATATTTTATTTACTCTTTCATTCATATAGAATATAAATTTTTAAATGGTAAATGATATTATATTTATAGAAATAATGTAACACATATAATTCATATTTTATATCATTGAATTTATTATAAATATATTTATTAATTTTTTTATTAATATATTCTTTAGTTTTATAAATATATACTTTTATTGTATTGTAAAACTTCCACTAGATCTTTCACTTAATGGATTTATAATTGTTATGAATATAGATTTTGTAAAAAATATATTAAATATACATTCTAAATGCATTTATTATAATTTTAGTTTTAATTATAATTTCAAATTTTATTTACATTTTTATTCATATAGAATATAAATTTTTAAATGGTAAATTATATTATATTTATAAAAATTATGTATCAAATATAATACACATTTTATATCATTTCATTTATTATAAATATATTTATTAAAATTTAATTTTTATTACAACATTACTTAGTTTTATAAATATATACTTTTATTGTATTGTGAAACTTCTACTAAAACTTACATTAAAACTTTAACTTGATCTTCCACTAAAACTTATACTTAATGGACGTAGAGACTCTGTTTTTTGCTTTTAAGAATTTGAAATATTTCTACATATATTGTTTAGAGATAGACGCTGATATGACATGCGATTCCGAGGCCTAGTGTGCTCGGAATTAACTTTTTAAAAATATTAAATATATTTTATATTAAGAATGACTAGTTTCTTTAAGAAAATGAGATAAATCTTAAATGGAATCTTAGATCAGAAATATGAGACCATGATTGATCATGGAATGCGATGTTTACTCTAGGTGCGACCTAAAGTAGTTTGGTGAGGGGAATTTGGATAAAAGCGGGTATGGGTGGGCGCACTTAGTTAAATAAATAAATAATTTTATTTATTTAATTAAATTAACCAATTATTAAATCGTTTATAAATTCATCATTATGAAAAATCCTCTAGGATTAGCCATATAAACCTTGGGAGGATCAAGATACGTTCTTCCTCTTTCCATTGGTGAATCGAGATCCGATGACGATGAGACTCCGGATCAAAGAAGTTCAAATCACAATGAATGAAATGAATATTATCAATTATTAGTGAGTGTGTTATTTGATGATGAATGATCCAATATCTAGGTATGACTCATATTTTTTGGTTTCTACTTCATTTGATTAAATTATTAAGCAAGATCAATCCCTTTGATTTAAGCCAATTATGGACAATTGCATGCACCCATGTATAGAAATTAAATTGATTATTCAATTGTTTTCTAACACCATATCTCATAATGTATTCATTAGTTAATAATTCTTGTCCAATGATACTTTAACCCTTGTTCTTTTGATTTCCCCTTGATTCTTCATGTTCTTCGCTGATTGGCTTATGGGGCCTCAATTTGACATTGCTGAGTGGTACCAAGCCCAATCAGACCCCTATATTCATGGAATAATCACACACGAAAAAAAAAACTAAATAAGGGATGTAATTGAGGGGATTTCATGTTTTAGGTGAAATTTTTGTTGATCCAAGATCCAATCCAGGACATGGCGACAACAGGAGACAAGCAGAGGCATGGTGGTGCATGCAGGTTCACATGGGAGGAAACAAGATCTGATTTCCAGTAACAAAAGTGCCAAAAACACTGGATAGAGTATAGATCCACCATTGGGGGGGGGGGGGGGTGATATTAGGCTATATCTAAAGGTGGTCATACCAAATTTTAATCATGGAGACCATATCTAATATTTTTGTGAAAATCCCGACTACACGCTGTGTTGTTTGGAAGAAAACACGATGTGTGACCCCTAGGATGTGGCAGCTTGGGTTTTGAAGAAAATATAGGGATGGAATGATGTGTATCCCACCTACATGGAATGTATCCCTTACTGGGTGGAAATTCCGTGTGTCATAGCATACAGGAAAGAACTCGTACGGGAGGACACTACTAGGCGTATACTGTGTACTGAAGTACAAGAACATGACTAGGGAGCATAGGTGGGGACCCCAAGTGTCTTGGACTCAAAGTGTAGACCCCCTATACACACTGTGTAGTACTACATGGTTGGTGAGCCATGTAATGGTTGGGAAATGACCATATGATGAAGCGGGACCACATACCTTGTGGATTCTCTCACACACAATATACCCCTTGACTCCTTTTGAGGAAACTTCAACCTCTCGTATCTCCTTCATTTGGACTCGAATATTGGATTGTGAATAGCCTATACTGAGTATTTTTCCATTTATAATGTGATGTTGGACTCCATAGTTACTTTTTGGATATGATGCGAGATGTTCTGAGTGGTATGATTCTTTAGGAGATGCACAACAAAGACATTGATTGGGCAGGATCACCAAGGGCTTTAGAGTGACACCCTCCAGTAGGGATGAGCATGGGTCCTTTAGCTATCTATAGAGTGAAACCCTCCTATGGGGTAGGTAATGAGTCCTCTATCTATTCTAAGAGTGGAACCCTCATAATGGATAGGTAATGGTTCCTCTACCCATCCACCGAGTGGCACCCTCTAGCGGTATCAGGGTATGGATCCTTGATGACTAGAGTGACACCCTCCCGTGGTATTAGGGTATGGGTCCTCAATGAATAGAGTAGAACCCACTAGATGATCTTGGAATGATTCCTCAATGACTAGAGTGAAACCCTCATACTGGGTAGGACATGAGTCCTCTATCTGCTATTTGAGTGGCACCCTCTAACTGGGATGAACATGGGTCCTCGATGACTAGAGTGGCACCCTCCTACTAGGTAGGCCATGAGTCCTCTATTGACTATATGAGTAGGACCCACCTATAGTATCAGGGTATGGATACCCAATGATTAGAGTGGATCCCTCTAGATGGGCTGGTCATGTGTCCTCGACCATCAACATGGAACCCTCTAGTTGGGCTGGGCCTGAGTCATCAACCATTAGAGTGATAGCCTCCAGCTGGGATGGGCATGTGTACTCAACCATAAGAGTGGAACCCTCCTGTTAGGATAGAGCATGAGTTATCTAGTTATTTACTTGAGTAACACCCTCCTATTGTAACATGGCATGGGTCCTCTACCTAGATATTGTGCCCCTCAACTATGCAGCACAATGGTGTTGTGTGGCCTGACTTGGATGTTTTCTGCTAGGCAAATGCATGAGATACTGGGCATCGATGATGGATTTCTAGAATTGATGGAACTCTTTCTTGGGTTAGGCTATGAGATGTAGATCCACTTCTCTCTCATTTGGGTTTATTTGGTTTGAGAATATATATATATATATATATATCCATGTCATTGGATTTAGTTTACTCTCTTACTTTAGGCTAAGTTGTTTACTATCTATTTATTCCTATCGTTTTTCTTACTTCCCACCTTTAGTTTTTAGGGTGTCCTACTTGGTATGTATATACTCACCTATGAATGGGATTTTCCCTCACGTGTCATGTCTTATGCATATGACTATCAGGTCGGTGGTGACTACAAATGATATTAGGGATACTTGGTGCATTGGACCGTGAATGGTGGTTTGAGCTTGAAGATCAAGAGCTGGGTTATCTCAACACTTTTATTTTATAGTTTTTTCAGGTTGGGTCATCTTTCTAGTTGGGTGTGTATTTTTACCCTTTACTTTTAAATTTTCACTATCGTACTCTTATATACCCTAGAGGTTTTTTATGATTGGTTTATGTTCTAGTTGTTTCATATTTCTATTCTTTTTCCTATGCAATTATTCATTTAGATGGAAAGGTGTGTGTATACAAGCACATTAGTCAAAAGCCTCCTATTTAGAATATGACTTTCGACACTTGTCTCCACCCCCTATCCTATGGAGGTGGGCTTGGGGTAGTTGAAGTTCGAGCCCCGGTTTGAGTTGAGCCATGAAAGATTGGTATAAAAGGTAGTTCAATCCATGAGAAGGTGTTTAGAGTAGTCCCCTTATGAGGATTTTGTTGGAATATGGGGAAAATGTCAAATTTTCTTGAGTGAGGCTCACAGGACAGGGAACCCAATGATGGCATGGGTGGTCGATGTATCTATTCACCAGGACCTTGATAACCTTCTTGTTGAATCGGTATACCAAGAAATTGGTTTTAGGGATAAATGGTACACAAATCATATAATATTGAGTATTTTACTATTATTCTGTATTTAGATCCCCATTGTATATATATATATTCTCATTTGACTATGGTATGTATTGATTAAATTTTTAGGATGCCTCCGTGATGATAGACAACTAGTATACCCGTTCTGGATTGTGATGAAAATTTGATAAGTGATAATGCCTTAGTTCAGGGTCCATACCACGAGATCCTTCCTCTAGTTGGATAGGTAGTAATACCACCACCTATTGAGAAGTATATCATACTAGAAGGGGAGGATGAGGATGCATGCAGACTTAGCACACTCTATTAGTTATAGTTCTAGAGGCCACTGAGGTTCCGTGACGAGCCATATCCCCAAACAGTAGATTATTGTCTAGAGTTAGTGGTCTATATCTTCAAGCCTATCCAGACTCCATCAGGTTAGGTGGTTTCACTGTCAGCTATCCTTTTTCACAGAGTAGCCAGACATTGGTGGAGTCTTGTTACCCAAATGCACGATGATTTGACACTCTCATGGAATGAATTCCAGCATTTATTTCATGAAGAGAACGAACCCTAATGTTTGTGATTAGTTTAAATTTAGGAGATTATGGAGCTACAATAAGGAGGGATGATGGTGAATGAGTACATGGAGAGGTTCACAAACATTACTCGGTACTCCCTTAACATGATATGGGATGACTACTTCCAAGAACAGAAGTTTGAGTAGGGACTCTGGAGAAAGATCCATGGTAGCATGTTACCCTTATGAATCCTCACCTATAATGGGGTGTTGGAGCGGGCAATATTTTCAAAGATAAACCTATAATAGGGATACCGGGTGGCTGGAGATGGTAGTGGGTGTCATAGGGATGAGTCATCTGAAGCATCTAGAAGTTGCCAATCAAAAGGATATAGGTGTAGGAGACCTTCCTAAGATTAGAAACCAAGTGGAGCCATAATTATGGGTACTGTAGTAGTACTATAGTAGTTGGAGGAATAATTATAGGTTACTATAGAAATAATGTAGAAATAATGTGTGGGTACTGTAGTAGTACTATAGTAGTTACTGTAGTAGGTATTGTTCGGTACTGTAGCAGCCAAAAACTATTCACCTTGGGCCACCAGTTTGGGCTTGGAGTCCTTAAGGACTTCAAGACACCTAGGCCTTCAGGTCAATAAGGATTTCAGGCCACCTTTAAGGACTTTGGGCCACCTCAAGGCCTTTTGGATGCCTCGAGGCCTTCAGGCCACCTGAAGTGCAGATGCCAAGAAAGATTCTACAAGGAACCAACACCAGAAGAGGATTCAAGATCAGAGCACATTCACCAGAAAAGGGATAATGGTTTTGGAAGAATGAGAGGGTATGGAATTTCCATCGGTACTGGGGCTATGCATCTTTGCACAAGACAACTAGCCGAACAACCATGCAAAGGTGGAGAGCTGATCACGATACAGGTGCTGGGGAGGGGCGGTTTCAAGTAGTCATAGTCTTTATGATTTCCTTAAGACCTACATGTCCTATAATGTCTCCAAGACTACGGGAAATGTAATGTTAGGGTTCCCCTTCAACCCTTAAAATGGTGATTATCAAAAATGAATAAAAATTAAGTCCTTCAGGCCATTTAGGCATAAGATCATACTTGGGCATGTGGTCAAGGGTAGCATAGAGGATCAGGGTAGCCCAGAGAAGGGCAGTGCTATACTTGAAATAGGAGAGGTCACCATGTACATGACTTCCCGACCAAATGTGTTGAGGAGCGCATGTAGATAGATAATGGACCATCACGACAGAGCCAACACCATGATTAGGTATCTTTTGGGAGAATTTAGGGTGTCCCCTAAGGAAGTGGAGCTGTCATAAGAGTAGGTGGAGCTCCAAGAGGAGGAGTTATGGGTAGTGGATGATTCTATGCAATCCTTCCAACACCACCAACACCAAGAGGCCCACTTCAGGTTTAGAGAGCTGAAAATTAGGGCTAAAGAAAATTGTAGACAATGGAAGCTTATAAACTAGTGAAACACGTGTTGATTAGAGGTACAATATGCATTTATTATACTCTTAAATCAATATTAGTAGACACATGTGTGATTCAATTATTCATCTATTTACTCCTGGTGCGATAGTTGGAGATCCTAGTTGAGGCATTATCCCAGTAACTTTTTCTTGATGTTCATACATGGAATACTTCTTATATATATTTTATTTTCTAGTAGTGTGGGATATTTCTTGGTGGATAGAGGTTCATATGGGACCTTTGGGTTTTCACAATGAATTCCTATGATGTCATATTAGGTATGAATTGGTTTTCCATGGTCTGAGCCCAGATTGTCATCACAGATGAGTCAGATTCCTTCACACTGATGGGATGATATTCATCCTTACGGGTGAGAGAGATCTCATGGAGGGATGAGTGGGTGTTTCTAGTAGGAGGCTGCATCCCATCACCCATCATCTAGCGAGTGTATCCCTTGTTGAATTAGGCTCTTCAAGAATCTAGATCCCTTCATATATGGAGTTTTTCATTTACTTTCTTCCTAGTACTACTCTGATATCGTATTTGGAATATCATATGGACCGTACATAGCTATGGGAACTACTATTTTATTTAGAGGATCTTTGTGGGAAGGGTTTCATCTGGCCTAGTGTTTCCCCCTAGGTAACTCTAGTGTTGTTCATGAAAAAGGAAGATGGGAGCTTGTATCTTTTCATGAATTATCATCACCTGAACTAGGACAAAATAAATAACAAGTACCATTTGTTAAGGATTGATGACCTCTTTGACCAGTTTTGAGGTGAGAGATAGTTATAGAAGATTGATCTCAAGTCTATCTACCACTATTTGAGGGTTTGTGAGGCTGATATTCCGAAGATGGAATTATGATGTCACTACATACACTATGAGTTCTTGGTGATACACTTTGGTGTGATGAATTCCCCCACCGTGTTTATGGATTTGATGAACTATATCTTCCTACCATACTTGGACCAGTTTTTGGTTGTCTTCATCAACAACATACTCATATACTTTGCATCGGAGGATGATCATGCAGAGCACTTGAGGATGGTCTTATATTTTCTTCAAGAGAGCTAGCTTTATGGTAATCTCTCAAAGTTCCATTTCTAAAATCATGTGATTCAATTTTCAAGGCATGCCATTTATGAGAATGGTTTGTCCATGAACCCAATGAAGATAAATGAAATTATTTCTTGGGATCCACCCAAGAGCGTGTCATAAGTGAAAAGTTTTCTTGGATTGGTAGGGTATTACATGAGGTTTGTGGGAAACTTCTCTAGGATTGCAGTCCCTTTGACCACCCTAATACAGAAAGGGAAGCCTTTTACTTGGGATGACAAGTGTGAGAGATAATTCAAGGAGTTGAGGATGAGGATGAAGAGTTTTCTTGTGTTGAGACTACCAGAGGAGGGCATGGAGTATGTAGTGTATTTCAATGCCTTAGGAGCTATGCTTGACTACATGTTGATGCAGAGGCAGAAAATTATCACATATGGATTGAGGCAGTTGAGACCCTATAAGCAGAATTATTCAACTCATGACCTAGACATGATAATGGTAGTATTCTCCCTGAGTATGTGGAGATACTATATTCATAGAGAGTGCTTCATGGTTTAATCAGACCATCAAAGTCTCAGGTATATCTTCACATAGAGAGAATTGAACCTGAGATAGTGGTGCTAGTTAGAGTTCTTACAGGATTATGACTTTGAGATAGTCTATACTCTAGGGAAGGAAAACATGGAAGTAGATTATCTTAGTAGCAATTCATAGGATCGCTTAGTGCAGGAGGTTTCTGAGTAGTTGGATTTATTATAGATAACCCTGGTGGACTATGAAGGTGAATCTTTGCTTCAATATATGGTGTTGAATCCTACTCTGTAAAGACCCGTAAATTTCAAGGATTTTTTTTAATTTTCTTTGGAATTTTACAAGAATGCAGTTTCTGACGGCACGTGATTCCGAGGCCCGGTGTGCCTGGAATCATTTTCCGAAGTTTGGCTCGGGTACGTTCAGTGAACGAACGAGCGGGTTTTTATAACTTTTGAACTGGTGCTCGGAATCGAATTCTGAGGGCACCGATGGAATCGCAGCGCCGATAATTGTTTAGAAACGCCTTTTCCAGAGTTGCGTTTGCTCGGGTGTGGTTTTTAATTTTTGGGGTTAAGTGAAGAAAATAAAATAAAGTGGTGCGACAACTTTATTTTATTTCACTTAAAGCCACTTAAAGCCACTTAAAGCTGCTTAAGCTGAGTTGAAGCGGATAGGGTGGAACCCAAAATATCCTACCCTCTTGGTAGGATATTTGTGAGGTAGGTCCCGCACGAGCCCCACCGTTTCTTTTCCTCTAAGTAATGCACCCGCAAAAACTCCTCATTAATGAAAGTCAACTGGGGCGTTTTCTAAAACTCTTAACGCTCCTATTAATTGGACTGTTAAGACGTTACCATTAATTCACCGAATTAATGGTTCGTTTCTTAACCTGTTTGTTTTCAAACTGTTGGAATAATAATAAAATAAGACCAACACCTTTTCTTTTTGTTGACGGGTTGATTGTTGAGAGGATTTGGAGAATATGTACCTTCATCCTCCTTCGCGAAGAACGCGAAGAACACGAAGAACGCGAAGAACGCCGAACCCTCGGAGATCGACGACGCAAAGCCGTGTTCCGCGACGCCGACGATTCTCCTTTCACGACGCTTCTTCCGCGACATTATTCCCCGCAAAAATCTCCAATCATCAACAGTTTTAGATCGTCGACGTGACACCCTTCCACGATGACGCGACGCCCTTCCGCGACGTGACGATCCTCTTCTTTCGCAATGGTCAATTCCGTGAAGAACTCTCGTCCAACGACAGATATGAGGTAGGGGTTTTATTAGAGAATAATATTTATTCCCATGGTTGTTTCTTCTAAAACAAAGAACCCGGATCAAAGTTAAATTTTAATTTATTAAAATTGTGCCTTGTTATGTTTTTCATGTGTTGATTGTTATTTCCAATTGTTATCACCTACCGCGGAGGGTGAGGGCCAAACAAACACGGCCCGACAACCCTCGACAGTTTTTCGTTGATGCTCGGATTGGCGGGAGACGACAAACGGGGCCGCAAGTTAATTTTGATGGCTTTGCAGTGAAGAACGAGTCCCAGGACGAGCACTGGCGAAAACTGCACGCAAATCGGACCACCGGAGCGCGTCCGGTGGTTCGCAGAACCCCCCGCCGGCGCACCACGCCGGCATGGCGGCGCCGGCGGCCCAAGGCGGCGGCACCCGGCGCGCCGCCGGGAAGACCCGCCGCGGCTGAAGGCTCAGCGGCGCTGGCCGGTCCCGCGGCTGCGCGGGACCGCGGAGAAGGGACGCGGTTTAAGCCGCGTCCGGGTGTCACGGAGCGGCCCCCGCGCGGGGGGCCGCGGCTGCCTTGCGCGGCGCCTGGCCAGCGCCAGCGCGCCGGCCGAGCCGCCCGGCCGGACCGCCGGGCCGGGCCGCGCCGGCCGGGTCGGACCCGGACCCGGGTCGGGTCGACCCGGTTCGGGCCGACCCAGGGGGGGTTGGGCCGGGTCGGTCCGGGCCCAGACCCCCCGTTTTCGGACCTTTTCGGTATTTTACCCGTATCTTGAGCTACGAGCCTCCGAACGACGCGCCGTCAGCGGTGATGTGATCCTTCGATTGAGACGGTCGTTTCGGTATATTACACTCAAGGTTTCATAATACTTTGGGTTCGGCCGGGTTGGTTCGTACACGAAACCGACCGGGCCCTCGGAGCGGAAACGCTCATAACTTGAGCTCCGCACGTCCGATTGACGCGCCGTCGACTTGGTTGGATTCCTCTAAGTGAGACAGATCTTTTGGCTTACTCCGCCCAAGGTTTGGACGCAGGTGGAGTATAGTCAGGTTGGTTTTGCCTTAAAAACCAACCGGGCCCCTGGAACGAAAAAGCCAATAACTCTCAGACCGGGTGTCCGATTGACGCGCCGTCTGCGACGTTGAGTTCCTGTTGACGATACGGAACTTTGGGATACATCAACTATGGACTATGTGTCAGTTTATGTATCAGCCTCTCGGCTCGTGGAGCGGACCCTCCCGAACGAGCTTGCTGTGTGCGGGAACCCTAGAGCTGGCTGCGATGACGACGACGACTGTGCAGAGATCCTCAGTGGATTCGACGACGACTGTGCAGAGATACTCAGTGGATTCGACGACGACTACAGCACTCAGCGATCCTTTGTGGGTCAGTCCTACTGATCCTATGTGGGTCCGATCCTGTGTGGGTCAGCGCTCAGCAGTCCTGTGTGGGCCAGCGCCTACAGATCCTGTGTGGGTTCGATCCTGTGTGGGTCATTGCGGGGGTTAGTTACCTATCGATCCTGTGTGGGTCAGATCCTTTGTGCGTCATTGCGGGGGTTAGTTACCTATCGATCCTGTGTGGGTTAGATCCTTTGTGGGTCATTGCAGGGGTTAGTACCTATCGATCCTTTGTGGGTCTGATAGTTTAGATGAATCAGTGGATATATCTGATCATCTCTATCGTCATTCAAGAAGTATACCTGTGTGAGGTGAATCCTATTTTACTTTCCTATGTGGATTGTGTTGTGCTATCCTGTGTGGATTTACGTTTTGCTTTCCTGTGTGGACTGGTTGTACTTGGGTTCGGACGTTGGAGCCGAACGAGAATTGATGACTTTGGTATATGCATGGGCATATACCTAAGCAGTGTCGGATGTTACTTAGTGATTGTATCTTTCCTTTGTGGATTCTGGGAGACCTTAGGGGGTCTCGGTGTCCCTACTGAGTAGATTATACTCACCCCTACACGGGCTATGCCCGCACTACGTTGTGTTGGTTACAGACGACGGACAATGCTGATCGTGGTTGAGGCTTGCAGAGCAGGACGATACCTGGAGGTGGACCACTGGACGAGACGTACTCAGAGCGGACGGCTGGACCCGAGGAGCTGTGGAGGCTATCTGTACCCACCCTTCAGGTGGGATTCCCAATGGACAGCTCGGCGTTGCGGCTTTACTTTACAGTTGCTGTTTTCCCTTCCAGTTGTACTTTACTTTCAGTTTGGGTTTGTATTCTAGCCCACTTACTTTTCCGCACTTACTGTTGTACCAGTTTCTACTTAGTGTTTACTTCTGCCTGCTTTCTCTGTGGTGTTTGTTGTTTACTTTACAAAGGCAATGCCTTCCCTTTTTCCAGGATTTACGCCTTGATGCTAGTCTCCAGCCCCTGGCCTATAGAAGGCGGGCTTGGGGTAGTCACGGCACGGGCCCCGAGGACGGGTTGTGACATACTCTTCCCAGTCTTGCGAGAGATTCCTAAGTGGGATACATCAACTTTGAGGTCTTTCCTGACCATATATCCAAATGGGATTCACCAGATGGAAATTATGAACGAGGAAATCACGTCATCCTTTTATAGGGATGGATTATGCTCCCAGTCATGATGTGAGAGGAGGTGATGTGAGAGTTACACACATCTACTTTAACTGTACATCTCGATGAGTGAAATATGTACAAAGACCTTAAATGACAATTTTGGTGGTCCCAAATGAGATGGAGTGTGGATGAGTTCATCTTTTAGTGCCTCACTTGTCAGCAGGTGAAGAATGAACACCAGGTTCTAGTAGGTTTGTTGTAGCCCTTTAAGATCCTAGAGAGGAAATGAGACTAACTATCCATACACTTCATGATAGGTATTATAAATACAACGAATGGACATGACTCCATTTATGTGATAGTGGACTAACTCATGAAGTTGGAACACTTCCTTACTATCAGGGAACAAAGATTGGTGGAGAGTTTGGGGAAGATGTACGTATAATAGATTACTTTTATTCATGGGGTTACCTCAACTATTGTCTCTGATCTTGATGAATAGTTCATGTCAAAATTGTGGAGAGGTTTTCAAGATGAATTTGGGACCCATATGAGGAATATTACAACCATTCACCCCAATATAGTTGGGAAAACTGAGTGCACTATCCAGGTGTTGGAGGATATGTTGAGGGATTACGTGTTGAATTTTGGCTGGTTCTAAGATGATCAATTTACCATTATAGAGTTTTCATAAAATAATAACTACCACTCTACTATTGACATGACACCTTTTGAGTCCATGTATAGGACACCCTTGTGCTGGAAAAATATTGGCGAGGTAACTCTTATGGGTCCAGAATTGGTGCAAGTGACGATAGAGAAGGTCCAGGTCATCCTCAAGAGGATGAATATGACCCATAGAAGGCTGAAATATTATGTAGATCGTCATTTTAGTCCATTGGATTTCGATTAGGTAGACCAAATTTTTCTGAGATTATACCCACGATGAGGATTACGGAGGTTCGACCAAGGAGGAAATCTATCCTCGAGATTCATCAGGCCTTTGAGATCTTTTATAGGGTTGGTGATGTTGTTTACTACCTTTCCTTACCCCCACAACTAGAGCGGGTACATGGCATCTCCCACATGTTGTAGGTGAGTTGATACATGCAGGAACCCTTGTATGTTATTGACTGGGGTGAGCTGGACATTGAGGAAGGAGCCACTTTTACAGAGAACCTGGTAGAAATCTAGGATCAAAAGGTGGGGACCCCACATGGATAGACCATTCCCTTTGTTCACGTGTTGTGGTAGCATGAGAATGTATAGGAGAGATCCTGGGAGCAGGAGATCCAGATGTGGGCTATGTATCCTAAGCTATTTTTTTAGTTTTTATTTTTGGGGACAAAAATATCGAATGAGGTAATGATGTAGAGGCCTAGTTTTTTCCTTGTAATTTAAAATATTTTTAAATATATTTTTGGAGCTATAAGCTAATACGATTTGCGATTTTGAGGCCCGATATTATCAGAATTAAATTTATAAAAATATTAAATATGTTTTATATTATACACATTCATTTTCTTAAAGAAAATGGGATAACTCTTAAATATAATCGCAAATTATAAATACAAGACCACATTTGAGTTTGTAACACGTTTTTACCCTATGAAAGACCTAAAATAGGTCAGTATGGAGTGTTTATAAAAAAACAGTTGTGGGAAGGTGAATTTAGTTAAATAAATAAATAATGTTATTTATTTAATAAAATGAACTAATTTTTAAATTATATATAAGTAAATCATTATGGAAAATACTCCAGGTTTTTTTATATAAACCCTAGGAGGATTGAGAGACGTTCTTCCTCCTTCCATTGGTGAATCAATATTTGATGATAAAAATACTCTAGATTAAATCATATTGATGCACAATGAATGAAAAAACTCCTTTAAATCCTTGGAGAGTTCTTTATTCAATGATAAAAGATCCAATATCTAGGTAGGACTCATCATTTGTGGTTTCTTCCTCATTTGATTAAATTATTGAGTAATATCAATCTCATTCTTTGATCCGCACCAATTTCAGACAATTTCATGCGCCTATATGTTGAAATTAAATTGATTATTCAATTATTTTGTAAACCTATATCTCCCAATGGTATTCTTTGGAAAATAATGATTTTCAAACAATTGTTGAACCATTGTCCTTATGTTTTCCCCCTTGATTCTTCATGTTCTTCATCGATTGGCCTACAGGTCCTCGATTCGACATTTTTGTGTGGTACCGAGCCTGATCAAACCCCAAGATTCATGGAAGAATCACGTGCAAAAAATCAAATACTAAATTAGGGATGAAATAAAGGGTTTGTGGGTTCTCTATCACAAAACTGAGTTTCTACAATTCCACCCTTTATCAGCGCCTTTTTTAGTAGTGCTGATAAAGGGGGTTTTATCAGCGCGCATTTTCCTAGCGCTGATAAATGTGTATATTTCTAAAACAAAATTCATAAAAAATAATATATTGATATATAAGTATATTTATATTGATATAAATATAATAAATATTTTTTAAAATATGTTTTATATCGATTTGATATGCCATAGACCCAAAATAGACACCCTGGCGTAGAAATTATGGCCGTTTGTAGGGATTAAGGACCTTTTCATACCATAAAGAATATGATAAGGTGTTACAATGGTCACCGCAGTGTAGGTATGGTCGTAATATTTGATTTGATATGTGGTTGAGGCAAAACGGACACCCGAAGCAGAAGTTATGGCAAAACAGACCACATGAGCCAAACTTATGACCATTCAAAGGGTTTTTGGTTCTTTTTGAACCTCAAAGAATGTGAGAAGGGGTTTTGGTGATCACTGGAGTGTGTAAATGTTTTTAAGCTTTGATTTAATATGTGGTAGATCCAAAACGGACACTCGGAGCAGAAGTTATTGTCGTTTGAAATTTTCCAACTCTCGTATCTCCTAAAAACCTAAGAAACCTACAACTCACTAAAACGGGCATAACTTTTGCTCCAATTGGCCATTTTTGAACCATGACCAGTAAAATAGAAGCCTGTAAAATTAGTGATGACCACGTCTAGTCTAAACCGTTAGAAGATCATAGGAACGAAAGATATATCAGTTATAGCACTCCAAAAAAAAGTCCAACTTCAAATGACTGTAACTTTCACTCCAGGTGTCCGTTTGGGCTCTACCACATATCAAATTAAAGTAAGAAAATATATCTTCATATAAGGATGATTGTAACGTAGTTACATTCAAGTATGTGACCCTATAATTCCAAAAAACAACCAGAAGGCCTCCAAAACCCAGTTTCTGTGTCCGGTCCCCTGTCAAATTTATCTTAAAATGGTCATAACATCTGATCTGTGTGTTTTTTCAGCCTCTGACACCTGTTTTATCATAGTTTGTTCCATTATATTTGGATTGACTATTCACAGAGCTGAAACAGACACCCAGAGCAGAAGTTATGCCTTTTTTAGTGAATCTACAATTTGTTAGGTTTTTCGAGACCCCATTTCTAGCACTTTTGTATATACATATTAATATATAATATTTTAAATATATATAAATATGTATAATTATACTTAAAGATATACATATAATATATATTAATGTGTGTGTGTGTGTTGTATATATGTATGTATGTATGTATGTATTTATTTATTTATAAAAACACACATAAGAAAACATATTTTATAAATGTATTTAAAACCAATCTTATAAATATATATTAATATATATTAATATACAAATAAATATACGGATAAAAAATTATAACTAAATATATATATAAATATATATAAATATATATTAATATACGAATATATATATATATATATATATATATTAATATAATTAAATATATGTATATATTAATATGATTAAATATATATGTATATATTAATATGACTAAATATATATGTATATATTAATATGACTAAATATATATATATATATATATATATTAATATAAGGATATATATATATATTAATATACAGATATATGTATTAATACAACTAAATATACATATATATTAATATATGAGTAAATATAACTATATATATATATATAGATATATTAATAAATTAAAAGCAAAACAATATGGTGGAGTGGTAAAGGCTCAGGCGTGTAGGCAAGAGGTCTCGAGTTCGAATCCTGGGGAAGGCAGGTCGCGCGCGTAGGTGTGGGGAATTACTTAGCGCTGTTAAAGGGGGGTGGGGTTGGGTGCCTAGTGCTGTTAAAGGGGGGGTGGGGTTGAGTGGAGTTGGCCTGGGGCGTGCGTGAGCTACCATGGGCCGTGGGCAGTGGGCGCTGTTAAAGGGGGGCTTCAAGCACTGTTGAAGCCCCCCAAAATTATAAAAATATATTTTTATTTTTTTAAATATTTTTTCAACCTTTATCAGCGTTTTTTTGAGCACTGATAAAAGGGACCCCCCTTTATCTTTTCCTCGATTAACAATGATTTTTTAGCACTGTTAATTGACTTTTCTAGTTCTGAAAAATGCCATATTTGAAGTAGTTGTTTTCATTTATTTATTTTTACATAGGATCCAAATCAGAACATGGTGGCATCGAGAGATGAGCGGAGGCACAATGGTGGCTGCAGGTTCATATAGGAGGAAACATGATCTGATTTTTGGCCACCAGAGGGCTGAAAATTCTTACTGAAGTATAGATCCACCTTTTTTGGGATGAGACAAGGCCGAATATAAAGGCATAAATACTAGATCTAAAGCACATAGACAAAATATAAGATTCTGTGAAAATCTTGACTATACGCCATGTAGTTTAGAAGAAAACATGACGCGTGACCCCAAGGATATGATAGCTAGGGTTTTGAGAAAAAAATATAAGGATGGAATGGTGTGTAGACCACCTACATTCCATCTATCCCTCCTCGGGTGGACATTCTATGTGTCCGAGCACACGGGAAAGACCCCCAGTGGGTCCCCTCACATGCCGTGTACCTTGAGTTGCTTGGACACACCATGTATACCCCCATACACATCATATAGTACTACAAAATTGGTGATATATGTACCATTAGGTACATAACCAGATGATGAAGTAGGACCACACTCCATGTGGGTCCCCTCGCACGCCCTGTACCCCTTTACCCCCTTTGAGTAAACTTTAACCTCTTACATCTCCTTCATTTGGAATCAGATTTTAGACTATGAATAGCCTATACAGAGTGTTTTTCCATGTATAATGTGATAGTGGCCTCCATATTGGATTTTGAGATATTATAAGAGATGTTTTGAGTTCGATTATTCTTTAGGCAACAATCAATGATGAAAATGACCAGGCATAATCACCAAGGTCTTTAGAGCGGCACCCTTCAGCTTGGCAGATTATGAGTCTTCTAGCTATCTATAGAGTGGAACCATCCTATGTGGTAGATAATGGGTCCTTTATCTATTCTCAGAGTGGAACCCTCCTACTATATAGGGTATAGAGACCCTTGATTTTAATACATTATCATTACATATCATTTGCGGAACACTTAAAACATTATACAAACAAATGCCCAAAGACCATACTAGTCTAGTGCCTTTGGAAACATTAACACTGATATATATGTGAGCTAAATTATCTCCCACTAGGTTCTTCTTGACTAGAACCATTATTAAAAACATAAAACATAATAAATATATTCATAACCTAGGGAAGGAAATATAAAAATGGGTGAGAAAAAATGCACAATAAGGGTAAAAAAGGGAGATATGTAAACATAATCATGATAATAAGGGTATGAGAACATGATCATGAATATATAAGATCATACTATGCATATCAAAGATCATATACATGAATCATGTCATAAGTCTTGGTAGTTTATAAGACATGAATCATAAGGAAATAAAGAACACAATCTATAAAAGCATAACATTGGAATAAAACATATAATTGTGGAAAAAACATATGCATATAGTTTTATTTTCATAATAGAAAAGGAATCTCTTAAAAGAACATCTTGGTAGTATAGGTTCACTCCACATACCATCTTGGTAGTCATGGTTCACTCCCATAGCCATCATAGTAGCATAAGTTCACTTCTCATACCGTCTTGGTAATTATAGTTCAATCCCATGACTATCTTAATAGTAAGGGTTCTTTCCCTAGACCATATTAATCTATATCATGAGATATAAATCTTTACCCAATGCATTTTAGGGAGGTATAAGTCCCACCCATCTCATAATGAAATCATAAATACACATTTCACAAGATCATAAATAATCATATCATAACCCATGAAATGAAATGGGTATTATAAGCATGTAATCATATCATAACATGTGAAAAAATACAGATTTTACAATCATTTCATCATAAATATAACTAGTGAAAAGAAGCGGGTTTCATAATCATATAACCTATGAAAGAGAAACAAGTTTCATCAATATCATGCCATCAAAACATAATCTATTCATAGAAATAATATGAATGAAAAAATTGAATGATTTCCCCATAAAGGCATGAGTAACACCAATGGATGTTATATTAGTTGAGAAATAATTTTGAAAGAACTTTTAAAAACATTTCTTGAGGAAAATATTCATTCAGAATTGAAAATTATTTTTAAAACAAAAAAACCTTTTTGAAAAATATTTTCTCTGAAAATAGACTTGAAAACATATAAAGGAATAATTGAAAACTATAAACCATTTTTAAAATCAATTTTCCTTGAAAATGGGATTAAAAGATCTTTTTAAAACATTTTTGAAACCATTTTTGAAAATATTTTTGAAAATATGGTTTTTGAATACAATAGATTTCTGACCGGAGAGAGAGATGGTCATATTTTACTTAAAAACATTATCTTAAGTACCAAAGAGTGTAAAAATGGTACTAATATATGAGGATATCCTGAATAAAAATAGGGGAAGTAAAATGATGAGTGTTATTGTGAGATGGATCATAATATTTTATCAAAGGATGCATAAACATGAATAATCTCAAAAAAAAATGATGAGATTGTCTCAATAAGCTCTTATAACTTTGTAACTTGGGATCATATTCTCCATGTAAGAAAATGAAATTATATAAGGATTGAAATATAAAAAAAAGGAAATTCATAATATAAGATATAAAATGGTATTATATACACCTTGAAAAAGAGTTTAGGTGTATAACAAATCATGAGTCTCAAAGAAGAAAAATTGAGACAAAACATTTTTACTAATTTGGTATCATTTGAAACTTAAACCCTATTAAAGAAAGGTCATAAAATGGATATGTGAATACCCATAAATTTAACTATAAGAAACATAGAATACAATCATGGGAAGTTCATAAACCAAAAAATAGTAAATAATGGTGAATATAGCATGTATCTAATAGATATAAAAAATAAGATGAAATCCCCTTATCTTGTGTCTTGAATCTCGTCATACTTGTTCAAACCACCTCTTAATAGGGTAACTCCTTTTGGTTTATGTCAAAAGGCTTAATTGTATTTCCTTATTCCCAAGGTAATAATTCTAAGAGGAATATAGGATTTATGGGAATTGTATTGGGAAGATATTGGCCGAAATTAATAGGTTTTATAGGTGTGAGGATGTGGTAGAGGTAGTGGCCTTTTATAGGGAAGGAAAAAGACTAACTTGGAATTACTAAAAACAAGTTAGGTGTACACATGTTATTACCTAAAGAAAGTCATAACAAACCAAAATAAATCAATAATTTAAGGTTTATGGTCGAATAATGTCCATCCAATGGGTTTTTTTACCAGTGGTTAGTTCATTTGGCCCCCTAAGATTAAGGTTTAGTCCCTAATTAAGCTTAATTTGACCATAATCATTGTGATTAATTTTAATCACTTTTACTAATAATTTTGGTCAAAAATCGACATGATCTAATTAGAATCTAAATATTATACTTATTATAATTTTTTATGTTAGTTTTTCAAAATTATGTTAACAGAAGTGGTAAAATTAAGATTATTTCTAATCCCACAAACATGACGAAATTACAGGTCTTTAAAGTAGAAAAATGTTCAAAAATTTGTTATGTTTTTATATTCAATTTCAAAGTGAAATTGATTTTAATGACCTAAATTGTATTAATAGATGTATAATTGATCTAATTTTACCTTAATACAAATTTAAATTATAATTTAACATTAATAATTATTTAAAAGAAAAGGTCATTTTTAACCTAAAAGTAGTATTTTTTTCGATTCATCAAAAAATGAAGTTTCTTTGAAAAATCAAAAAAATTCACTCTAAGATAATTTTGATATTCTAAATTCAAAAATGAAGTTTATTTTATCAAATTAAAATTTTAAATGTGTTTAGATTAATTTTATTATTTTTCATAGAATGACATTTAATACGAGAAAATGATATTTTTAAACATAAAAGGACTTCACCAAAAACCATATCTTTCATTATCAGTATGTTTTATTTATATAAAACAATTATAAAAAATATTTTAAAATTATTTATTTCTATTCATATAACCAAGTTTAGCATCTAGGTTATAATTATATAATTTAAATAATTACAATACTAAAATTATGTTTCATAGATATTTTTTTGTTACATGTAAAGTACGCCAATTCGATGCCATTTGAAATGAATGTTTAACTTCGTGCATTATATTAAATAAATGAAAATTAAATTTGTTAAAAAAAATGTCCATAAAAAACTTGGGGTGTTACATTTTACCCCCCTTAAAATGAATTCTTTTCCTCAAAATTCATCACTCAGGTAAAAACAAATGTGGATACTTCTGCTTCATCACATCCTAAATTTCCCATGTAGCTTCCTCTAATAGATGATTTCTCCACAAAACTTTGACCAATTGAGTGGTCTTGTTTCATAGAACTTTCTCTATATGATCCATAGTTTCAACAGGTTATTCCTTGTAAGTAAGATCCCACTCCAACGGTATGGCCTTTGAGTTCAATACATGTGATGGGTTAGGTATATACTTCCTTAGGAGAGATACATGGAACACATCATAGACTTGATAAAGATTTGGAGGAATTTCCAATCAATAGGATACCATCCTGATATGATCAAGAATCTCAAAGGGACTGATATACCTAGGAATTAGTTTCCCTTTCTTCCTGAATATCTTAACTTTCTTCCAGGGTTACATTCATAGAAACACTTTTTCACAAAATTCTAATTCCAGATCACACTGATGGTTATCAGCATAACTTTTCTATCAACTTTGAGCTACCTTGATATGTTTCTGAATGGTTCTAACCTTCTCGACCATTTCTTTAGAAATATTAGGTCCCAATAGCTTTCTTTCGCCAACTTCATCCCAACATGTTGGATCTCTATATTTCTTCCCATAAAGGTCTTCATAAGGTGCCATCTAAATGCTTGAGTTAAATATATTGTTGTAAGAAATCTCAACTAGAGGAAGGTATTGATCCCAAAAAACTTTGAAATATAGAGAAAAATATCTAAATATATCCTCTAGGGTTTGAATTTTTCTTTTAGACTGACCATATTTCGGAGGATGATAAGAAGTTCTGGTCTCAATTCTGTTTCAAGTTCTGGCGGAAGAATTCGCTAGAACTTTTAGGTAAACCTCAGATCCTGATCTAATACAGTATAATATGGTACTCCATGAAACCTTACCACTTATTTAATGTATATCATAGAAATTTAATCCAAAGAGAAGTCTTCTCTGATAGCGATGAAGTGTGCTGACTTAGTAAGGTGATCAACTACCACCCATATAGCATTAAACCCTTTAGTGGTTTTGGGTAGCCCAACAAAAAAATCCATAGTGATGTTCTACCATTTCCATTATGGTATGGGTAATAGATGTAACATCCCCTTTTAATTTTCTCTTTTGGACTTAACTTTTTGGCATACCAAGCATCGAGATACAAACTCTATGACATCTCTCTTCATGCCATCCCACTAGAGGTATTATTTCACATCTCTATACATATTCATACTTCTAGGAAGAATAGAGAATGAAGAACTATGAACTTCCTCTAATAGATCCCTCAAATATAGAATAGAAGGAACACATACATGGTTCTTTAACCACATCATTCTATCATGATCAAGATTAAACTCAGGAACATTTCTGACTTTATTTTGAAGCTCTTCATCTTCATTATGTGCCTCCTTAATCTTTACTTGGATAGAGGGTTGAACATTAATTTGATAAAGATAATATTTTTACCCTTTATTTAGGATTTATAGATCCACACTTTTAAAATCCAAAAATATTGGGTCTTTTTTTATCCTCATCATGTATAAGCTTGCATGATCCTTCCGACTTAAAGCATCATCTACCTTGTTCGCTTTCCCAGGGTGGTAATGTATTGAGCAGTCATAATCCTTTATCAAATCTAACTATCTTCTCTAGTGCATGTTCAACTCATTATGTGTGAATATATATTTTAGTCTTTTATGATCAGTATATATATCACACTTTTCTCCATAAAGATAATGCCTCCTTATCTTTAATGAAAAAATTACCGCTGCTGACTCTAAATAACGAGTTGGGTAATTTTGCTCATAAATCTTCCACTACAAAAAGACATAAGTGATAACCATGTTATTCTACATAAGAACACATCACAATCCCTTCTTGGATGCATCAATATAGATTTCAAACCCTTCTCCACTATAGGGTAATGTAAGAAAAAGTGCACTGACTAACCTTCTCTCCAGTTCCTTGAAATTTTCCTCACATTCATCTATCCGAAGGAACTTGAAACACTCACAAGTTAACTTGGTCATAATATTAGATATTCATGAGAAAGTATCCATAAAATTTTGATAATATCTAGCTAAACCAATAAATCTATAGATCTAAGTCACCATGGTTGGTCTAGGCCATCATTCAATAGCCCCTGTCTTTGACGGATCTACTTCCATACCATCTATTGAGATCATGTGACCTAAAAATGAAACCTTTTGTGGAAAAATTCAAACTTTGTAAATTTATCATATATATTATTCTTCCTTAGGGTCTTAAATACAATTATCAAGTGATATTCACGCTCTTACTTACTCTTTTAATAGATAATAATATCATCTATAAAGACTACCATAAAATAATAAAGGTAATTTATAAACACTCTATTCATTAAATCCATAAAGATAATAGAGAAATTAGTAAGAAAAAAAGGCATAACTATATATTCATAGTGTCTATAACTTACACATAATTCCGTCTTGGGAATATCCTCTTTATTGACCCTCAATTGATGATATCCAAAATGAAGGTGAATCTTATAAAAGTATTGAGCTCCACATAGTTGATCAAACAAGTCATCAATACTAGGGGATGATACTTATTATTGATTGTGATCTTTTTCAACTCTCGATTATCAATGTTGAGTCTCATTGATTTGTCTTTCTTTTTCACAAAAATAATCGGTGCACCCCAAGGGGACACATTTGGCTGAATGAATCCCTTATCAAGGTTTTTTTGGAATTTCTTCTTAAATTCATGAAACTCAATCAGATCCATTATATAATGATATTTTGAAATTGGTGTGGAACCAAGTATAAGTTCTATTGATAACTGAACTTTTCATTTTGGTGAAATACTAGACAACTCATCTGGAAAGACATCCATAAAATCCTGGACAATAGGCATATCATCAATGTCAATTTTCACCACAATCATTTGAGATAAACAACCCTTTTTAATGGGAATTAAAACCCATACATTGTATGTAATCTCCATAGGAATTTCATACTTATCATAAAATGGATGGATGATCGTATGAGGGTTTCAAATATCAAAATTAATTTCCCTTAATCAACAATTGTTGTGGGATTTATGCAGAGAAAGCCAATACATGCCTAATATGACATCAAATCCAACAAAAGGAAGAATGATAAGATTTTTAGGAAGAACATTCCCACAAAATTCAACCGGATATGAATCATAGACTCAGGATGTAATCATCATACCATTAGGTGTTTTCAATACTAATTCCACATCTAATTGTTTTGGTGGAATCTTAACACCCTTAAAAAATTATTTTGATATGAAATAGTGGGTAGATCTAGAATAAAACATGACATTAGCAGTTCTAGAGTGGATGGTAAGTATACCTTTCATTACATCATTATCACACCCCTCATCAGAAATAACGATTGCATGAGATTTACCCTTGTACCTAGGCTTAAGAGGTTCCTGACGTCGATCATTATCACCAGCCCTTGGGTTTGGACAGTGGTTATCATAATTCTCATTCTTCTTACACTTGTAGCACTTAATTGTGGGAGGTACATTCTATGCTACTTTTTCCCCATTCACAACATTATCCAAATTATTCCCATCACTTCAGAAATAAAATGACCGATGTCCTTCCCTTCCATACTTAAAACATTTATTAGACCCCTTAAGAAAATTTCCTCTATGATTCTTCCTACACTTAGATCATAAAGGGAATCTCATCTTATTCTCTTCATGGTTTTTATATTTTCCTTTAAACTCCATCTTCCACTTCTTTTCAAAACCATGAGATTTATACATGACTGCAACATCTATTTAATCCTTTATTGCATAAGGAAAAATCTCTCCATAGATACTACAGTCTCTTAAGGCTAGTGCCCTTATAAGACTTGGATTTAAGACACTAAAGAACATAAAAACTTTAATTCTGGGTTGGATGATAATTCCTGAAGCGTACCTCACAGGTCTTGTAAAATTATCCTCATAGGTACCAACATACTCATAATCCCTTTGATTCAACTCAAGGAAATATTTATCCATATTAGTATGGATAACCCAAGGAATGTACTTATTGAAAAATAAGTTCTTGAACTCATCCCAATCTGTGGATTCAATCTCACATTGCTACCTCATATTCTTGATTAGATTCCACCACTGGTATACTTCACCTTCTAACTGATAGACATCTATAATGAATTTATCATGCTCTGAACACTAGAGAATGGAGAATATATTTTTAGTAGTGCTGATCCATTATTCAGTAAAAAGTGGATCATAAGACCCTCTGAGAAAAGGTGGATATTTCCTCATGAAAGAATCAATATAATGTTGTTCCCACATTTTATCATTTGGAAGTCCACCATGATTTATAGCTTGGGAAAGCTGTGTGAGCATAGAAATGAGGTTTTTCATTCTGTCTCCCATAACATTCAGTTTCTCAAGAGAATGATTGTTTTATTTTCCGTCGCAATCACCAATAACACGGTTTCTTTATGTTCCAAACATTGACTAAAACCAAAATCACAGAGTAATACATAGTTATCATATCAAGGAACCACATAATCATTAAAAGTCACTTATAGGATATCAAAGTTATGAAAACATCTTTAATCTACGACACCTTATATTTATCCTAGGTTATTAATAGATAAATTCTATTTAAATCATTCATAATAGTTCATGAAGAGTTTTTGAATTACCAAATAATATCCCCTAGGAGTGTCAAACCAGGTGTGCGACAAGGCCTGCTATCATGTACCAGATTACCCCAAGCCAGGCCCAAAATATCTTGTCAGAGTTGCTACCCCTAGGTACATCTGTGCCAGAGCCACATCCACATATAGTATACATATGGGGATGTATTTCTAGGAAACCACTCACTTTATCCTTCACCAAAATTCCAGGACATTTTCCTATCATTTCCTTACTCTGAAAATTATACTTATACATGTCATTAGGGTTTTCACTAAGGTTTTATTATCCTAGATTCAAAAGGTTAACTAAACCTTTGCTCTGATACTAACTATAGAAACCATTTGTTTTAATACATTAACATTACATAACATTTGTGGAATACTTAATACATTATAATTTTTTTACCAAATATCGTACTAGTATAGTGCCTTTGAAAACATGGAAACATAAAAAGTAATGCATAAGTGAGCTATAATATCTTCCACTAGGTTCTTCCTAACTAGCACCCCTATTAGACACATAAAACGTAATATATATCTTCTTATCCTAGGAAAGGAAACATAAAAAGGGGTGAGCTCAAATTCTCAATAAGGGTAAGCAAGAGAGATATATAAACATAATCATGAGCATAAGGGTATGAGAACATGATCATGAAAATAGAAGATCCTACCTTGCATATCAAAGATCATATACACGAATCATGGCATAAGGCTTGGAAATTCATAAGACATGACTCATAAATAAATAAAGAACATAATCCATGAAGGAATAACATAGGAATAAAACATGGAATTGTGGTAGACATATATTGATATAATATTATTTCCATAGTAGCCAAGGAATCACTACCAAGACCATTATGGCAGTATAGGTTCACTCCTCATACTATCTTGGTAGTTATGGTTCACTCCCATGACCATCTTAGTAGCACAAGTTCACTCCTCATACAATCTTAGTAGTCATGGTTCACTCCCATGACTACATTAGTAGTCAAGGTTCATTCCCGAGACTGTCTTATTCCATCTCATGAGATATAAATCTTTACCTAATGCATTGGAAGTAGATATTGGTCTCACCTATCTCATAATGAAATCATACATACATGTGCCACAAGATTATAAATAATCATATCATAACCCATGAAATGAAATTGGTATTATAAACATGTAATCATATCATAACCTGTGGAAAAATGTAGGTTTCATAATAATTTCATTATAAACATAACCTATGAAAAGAATCAGGTTTCAAAAGAATATAATCTGTGAAATAGAAACTAGTTTCATCAACATCATGTCATCAAAACCTAATCCATTCAGAGAAAGAATATGAATGTAAACATTGAATGATTTCCCCATAAAGGTATGAGTAACACCAATAGATGTTATCTTAGATGAAAAATAATTTTTAAATAATTTTAGAAAACATTTCTTGAGTAAAATATCCTTTATTCATTGAATTTTTTTTAAAACATAAAACCTTTTTAAAAACTTTTTCTTTGAAAATACCTTTGAAAACTTATAATGGAAGCATTGAAAACCATAAAACGTTTTTAAAATATTTTTCCTTAATAATGGGATTCAAAGATATTTTAAAAACATTTTGGAAAACATTTTAAAAAATATGGGTTTTGAATACAATAGATTTAAGACTGGAGAGATAGATAATCAAATTTTACTTAAAACATTATCTTAAGTACCAAAGAGTAGAAAAAATTCTACTAATACATAAGGATTTCATGAATAAACAGAGGATAAAGAAACTTAAGAGTTTTCTTAAGATATGGATCATAATATTTCATCAATGGAAGTATAAACATAAACATTCTTGAAAAAATGATGAGATTGTCTCAATAAGCTCTTATAACTTTGTAACTTGGGATCATATTCTCCATGTAAGAAAAGAAAATTACCTGAAGCTTAAAATATCATGAAAAGAAAAAAATTCATGATATAAAATGTGAAATGGAAGTATATACACCTTGAAAAAGATTTTATGTTCATAAAAAACATGAGTCTCAAAGAAGGAAAATTGAGACAATTTTTTTACCGATTTGGTAAAATTTGAAACTTAAACCCAATGAAAGAAAAGTCATAAAATGGATATATGAATACACATAAATTTAAGTATAAGAAACATAGAATAAAATCATGGGTATTAAATACAAAAAAAAATGAAATAATGGAAAAAATAGCATGTATATCATGGAAATAAAAATCAATATGAGGTCCCCTTAACTTTTGTCTTGATTCTCATTGTACTCGTTCAAACAACCTCTTAAATAGGTAACTCCTTTTGGTTTGTGCCAACATGCTTCCATGGATTTTATTCTACCCAATGGAAGTATTATTGGAATAAGGGAGGATTTATAGGAAGTGGATTGTGTAGATATTGGGTGAAATTAATAGGTTTGAGAGGTGTGAGGAAGTGGGAGAGGTGGTGGCCTTTTATAGGGAAAGAAAAAGACTCACGTGGAATTCTTGAAAAAAAGTTAGGTGCACACATGTTCTTACCTAAAAAAAGTCATACAAAAAAAAATCAATAATGGATGGTTTATGTAATAATAATGGACAAACAATGGGTTTGGAAAAGTGGCAAGGTCATTTGCCCCCCTAAGATTAAGGTTCAGTCCCTCATTAAGCTTAATTTAACCTTAATCGTTGTAATTAATTTTAATCACTTTTACTAACAATTTTGGTAAAAAATAAAAATGATATAATTAGAAAAAAATATTATACTGATTATAATGGAGTATTTTGTTTTTTTTAAATTTAATTCACAGAAGTATCAAAATCAAGATTAATGCTAATCCCGCAGACAGGATGAAATTACAAGTCTTTATAGTATAAAAATGTTCAAAAGTTTGTTAAGTTTTTATATTCAATTTCAAAGTGAAATTTATTATAATGACCAAAATTTTATTAATATATGTATAATTGATCTAATTTTTCCTTAAAACAAATTTAAATTATAATTTAACATTAATAATTATTTAAACGAAAAGGCTGTTTTTAACCTAAAAACAGTATTTTTCAATATTCATCAAAAAATGAAGTTTCTCAGAAAAATATCAAAAATTAACCTTAATCTAATGTTGAAATTATAAATTAAAAATGAAGTTTATTTTATAAAATTCAATTTATAAATGTGTCTAAAATTAATTTTATTTTTTTTCAAAAAAAGACATTAAAAGCGGTTAATTCAAGAAAATGATATTTTTAAACATAAAAGGACTTTACCAAAAATTATATCTTTCATTATCAATATGTTTTATTTATATAAAACAATTATAAAAAACATTTGAAAATTAGTTATTATTATTCATATAACTAAGTTTAACGACTAGGTTATAATTTTCTCATTTAAATAATTATAACAATAAAATAATATTTCATAGAAAAATCATTATTTCATGTAACATACACCAAGTCAGTGCCATGTGAATGGAATGTTTGATTTAGTGAATTAAAAAAATAAATAAAATTAAATTTATTAAAAAAAGGGTCTATAAAAAACTCAGGGTGTTACATAGGGATTGGGTCCTCTACCTATCCATCGAGTGGAATCCTCCTGCTCTATCGGGGTATGGGTCCTCAATGAATAGAGTGGTACCCTAATGTGGTATTAGGGTATGGGTCTTTAAAAACTAGAGTGGAACCATTTAGTTGGGATGATCATGGGTCCTGGATGACTAGAGTGGCACCCTCCTGCTGGGCATGACATGGGTCCTCTATCTATTATCAAACTGGCACCCTTAAGCCGGTCTAGGAATGCATCCTTGATGACTAGAGTGACACCCTCCTACTGGGAAGGGCATGGGTCCTCTATCTGCTATTTTAGTGTCACCCTCGAGTGGTATCATGGTATGGTTCCTCGATAATTAGAGTGGTATCCTCCAACCGGGCTGGGCATGGGTCCTCGACCATCAGAGTGGAACCCTCTAGTTGGGCTGGGCATGGATCCTTGACCATTAGAGTGGAACCCTCTAGTAGGACTGGGCCTGGGTCCTTGACCATTATAGTGGAACCCTACTATTGGGACATGGAATTGGTCCTCTCAGTATTTACTTTAGTGGAACCCACCAATTGTACCAGGGTATGATTCCTCTACCTAAAGATTATGCCTCTCGACTGTGTGGAACAATGACAAGGTGTGGCTTGACTTGGATGTTTTCTGCTAGGTAGATGCATGAGATGATGTACATCGATGATGGACTTATGGAACTAATGGAACTCTTTATTGGTTTGGGATATGATATGGAGATCTCATTCTCTTTCATTTGGGGTTTTTTTGGTTTGAACACACACACACACACACATATCCATTTCATCGGATCTAGTTTACTCTCTTACTTTGGGTTGAGTTGTTTACTGTCCATTTATTCCTTGTGTCTCTTATTTCTCCTCCTTTAGCTTTCGAGGCATACTACTGGGTATGTATATGATCACCCCTGCATGGGCTTTGTTTGCATGTGTCGTGTCTTATGCATACTACAAACAGGTCGGTGGTAATACTAAAGGAGCTTAGGGATACATGGTGCATTAGACCATGTACAATATTTAGATCATGGAGATTAGGATATGGGCTCTCCCAACACTTTTACTTTCTGTTTTTTTAGGTTGGGACATCTTTCTGGTTGGGCATGTATTTTCCCCCTTTACTTTTTAGTTTGTACTGTTGTACTCTTATACAACCTAAAGGTTTTGCATGCTTGGTGTATATTCTATATGTTGCATCATTTTATTATTATTCCTCTAAACTTCCACATTGAGATGGTAGAGTGTGTTCATACATGTACATTAGGAAAAGGCCTCCCATTTAGGATATGCCTTTCAATACTTATCACCACCACCTAGACTATGGAGGCGTGCTTGTGGCTGTTGCGGATCAAGCCTCGATTTGGGCCAGGTCATGATAATTGATTTATAATTGTCATTAATACATATTTTGTAAAAAATATATTAAATATATTTTCTTATTGAATTTACTATAAATTTATTTTTAGTTATAATTTCCTATTTTATTTACATTTTTATTCATATAGAATATACATTTTTAAATAGTAAATTATATTATATTTACAAAAACTATATATCAAATATAATAAATATTTTGTATCATTTCACTTATTATAAATAATTTTTTTAAAATTTAATTTTTATTAATATATTCTTTAGTTTTATAAATATATATTTTTTTGTTGTGAAACTTCTATTGTAACTTCCATTGAAATTCCCATCTGAAATTTCACTAAATAGATTTATAATTGTTATTAATACACATTTTGTAAAAAAATATTAAATATATATTATAATTTTATTTATTATAAATTTAGTTTTAGTTATAATTTCATATTTTATTTACATTTTTATTCATACAATATATAAATTTTTAAATGGTAAATTATATTATATTTATAAAAATTATATAACAAATATAATAAATGTTTTATATCATTTCATTAATTATAAATATATTTATTAAAATTTAATTTTAATAATTATATTATTTAGTTTTATATATTTTTTTTGTATTCTGAAAGTTTTCGTAGAACTTCCAGTCGAATTTCCACAGGAACATCCACTGGAATTATGACTGGAAATTCCAGTGGAAGTTCCATCAAAACTTACAGCATAAATTTCAGTAGAACTTCCACTAAAATGAAGTTGAAATTTCCATTGATATTTTTTATTCAAAATAATATTCATTTCACTATAATATTTCTTTAAAAATTTTCACATGTAGTGTGTTTTTAGTGTGAATTTTTAGTTAAAAAATTTAGTAGAACTATTTACTACAAATTTCAAGTGAAATTTTCAAATAGAATTTTACCATGAGATTTTTAATGGAATATTTTAGATGTTGTTTTCTAGTATAATTTTATAATATAAAATTAGAGTGAAACTTTATCATATTTTTTTGAATTTATTAATTATAATTTTGATATAAACATTTTTAATGTAATTTTCTAGTATAAATTTTCAATGAAAACCTTCCTTATAAAATCCAATTTTTTATATTGATATTTCTATTTTAAATTATTTTTATTAATTGAATTTTATTTTAAAATATACATATAATATTTTCTTAAGAGGCATAGAAAGTGATTAATTATTTTAAAAAAACCAAACAATATTTTTTAAATGTATATTTATATTTTTAATTTTTTATAACAATTTCATTTTTTTATTTTTAAGAATAAATTTTCCCATCTTTTTGAATTTCATTTCAAATTATTATTTTTGAAATAAAAATATAAATTATTATTTTTATAAGGTTTTAAAAAATTATTATACAATGCTATCCAGTAAAAATATTTTTTTACCACAATAAAAATATAATTAGTTTTTTAATATATTTATAGTTTTTAAATTATTTGAAAATAATTTTCCCATTTTTATCAATTTAGTTATAAAATATTTTTTTAAAGTATAATTACAATTTATTTAATTTTTAATATTTTTGAAAATTAATAGTTAACTATAAATCTATAAATATGGATAAAAAATTTATTATTTTTTTCAATATTTTAAATTTTCTTAAATATCTTAAATTTTTTTTTACTATTTTTTTGGTTTAACACACCTGTACACCACTAAGGGTATAACCATATTCTTGAAAAATGTTTGTCAACCCCATTTTTTTAATTGATTTCAATCCAATGACTACTTGTTTCTAGGTGAATGTGACATCATCCATGCTATACTGGATATTCCAGTTATATGGGTTATTTGGAGATGAGAACGACCTGCTTGATTAAGTCTGATTTGAGGCTTAAAGTCACATTTTTAGATCAATTAAACTTTAATATGATTTTATTATCTAATTATTTTTTAATATTAAATCATTTTTTATCACCTACTTTTGTTAATTATAAAATGAGTGGTTACAATCAGGTAGTAAAACTCTAAAATCCACCTTACAAGTCTATTAGGGAAATCTGAGAGATTTAACATGAGTCTATGAGTTTTACTATGAGTTTAATAAGTGTACCGAGTTTAATATTAATACAATGCATTAAAATCTATAGTTCTACTACCTTGGTTACAATACACATTACAAAATTCAAGCGATATATTTTATGATATATATATATATACACATAGTTTCTAAAATTTTCAAAAAATCTACCGTTTAAAAAAAAATCCAAACTCCTTCAACCCGCTCAATTCGATAAGAATTTTTTGGAACCCGAGTAGTCTAGAAACTTATCCAAGACAAATATTGAAACATACCATATGTAAATATGTCTTGAAAACTGAGAAATTAGTCTGGTTTTCAAATTATCATTTGAGCATACTTTTAGAGGATTCTACTATCTATAATAAACTTTGGTTTTCCATTTTACATGTGTCACATACACAAAAAACATTTTACCACTTATTTTTTCATTCATGTTTCATTTACCTTATGCCCCTATATATTCCTCTTCCCTTGGCACTCCCTCTCCCTCCCTGACCCCTCCTCTACCTCTAGCCCACTCTCCCTCCTTGACTCCACTCTCCACCCCTACCTCCACCTCCACCTCTAGATCACTCCCCCCTTGAATCCCCTATCCACCCACCTCCTCTATTCGCTCCCTTTAATATATCATTCTTCATTTCCCTAATTTTCCCACAATTTCAATCCAAGGGTTTCCTTATCACTTTATCCTAAAAATGGTCTCATTCCAATCGGTTCCCCCACTTAGCATTCCTCCTATTCCCTTTGTGCATGAAACCCTCCTGATATATCCTTTAAATTTTTTCTTCCCTATCTAAAACCTTAATCAGGCATCATCCCCATCCCAACATTTTCCTCACTACCTAAACCTCAGCTTACCCAACTACCCAACTTCTCGACTTTATGCCTCCAACTCCGACTCCCTAACCCCTCTTCCTACCTATACTTCCTCACTTCATGCCTGCAATTATTTTTCTATTCCAAAACCTAAATGCTTGATTCCTTCCTCCTCACTGTCTACTGAAGGCCACCATTATCAGATCACTTTTAAGTTCACCTCTCTGGGATCCCACTCCCTATGGATCATCCTATGATAAAGAAATAATCTAGGTCATGGAAAATTTGATTTCATTAATCCATAATGGAATTTGGTTTCATAAAGAATTAATGAAAGCCTTGTGTCTATAAATAGTTTAGTGGGAGTGCTGTCCTTTTCTTAATAGTATATGTTGATGACATATTACTTATTGGAAATGAGATATCGTTCTTATAGTCTATTAAGGACTGGTTGAATAAATTCATCTCTATGATGGAATTAGGCGAGGAAATATATATTCTTGGCATTAAGATCCATCATGATAGATCCAAGAGGCTGCTCAGCCTAAGTCAAAGTATATATATTGAAAAGATACAAAAGTGGTTTAGTTTGGAATAATCTCAGAGGGTAATGTTTCCAGTGTCCCATGAAATTCATCTTTCTAGGAAAATGTATCCTCAAACACACGAGGAAAGAAAAATAATGACAAGGATTCCGTACACATTGGAAATTAGGTCATTCATGTATGCTATGTTGTGTACTAGGATAGATATCGCTTACTCATTAAGTGCGGTATGCACATATCAAGTAGACTAGGGTGATCATCATTAGATTTCAGTCAATATTTTCTTAATTACCCGAGTCATACAAATGATATGTTCCTAGTCTATATAGGACATGCATAACTAGTCATCAGAGGACATATATATTCTATTTTTCAAATAGATCAAGATGATATGAAATTGAAAACAAGATACATATCCACCTTGAATAGAGGTGTTGTGTGTTGGTAGAGATTAAAGTAAGATGTGGTTGCATATTAAATAGTAGAGTCTGATTATATTGTGAATTATAAGGTAGATAAAGAAGTAGTATGGATACATTAATTCATCAAAGATCTTAACATGGTACCTAGAAGTAAATATCTTATCACACTCCATTGTGATAATACTGCAGTGATGATCCTTTACAAGGAGCCAAAGTCACATCGGCAGAAAAAATATATACTTCAAAAGTATCACATCTTTAGATATTTTTTTTAGAGAGGTGAAGTTATAGTGAATAGTATTTCCATGGTAGACAACATGGTAGACACCTTTACTAAATACTTAACTCAGCAGAAACATGATTATCATGTGGCGTCTAGCATACTGAAAGTCATAGTTTGTTGGATCTAATCCAAGTGAGAGTTTATTAGAGATGGTTTCCTAGGAATAATTGTTTATACTTTTATTACATGTATATTTTATGATTTGAATATTAATAAAATATATTATTACATATTGTTAATTTATTTGAATTACTTTTATGTAATAAACTCATAGAGTATCTGCCACATCGATAAGTTCGTAACAATTCCTTGATATTATGGGAACATTTAAATTTTATGAGAATATTCAAACATATAGTTCTATGTCTTGATAATGTTCTATTATGGGACACATAGAACCTGACTATTAGTTGTGAGTACTCATAATTAGATGAGGTTTTTCTCATGAAGTTCACACTTGGTAATCTCTAAGATAAGAGATTATGAGAATATAACCACCAGTAGGAATTCCTCATATTTTGGTGTCATCAGATATTCCTATATAAGAGCATATATAATGGTCCATAGAGTTTAATATTATCTTTGATGCATTTCATGACTTGTGAACTTAGATTTACTGACAAAAAATTTCACGCCATATGTTGGTGAGAAGTAGGGTACGTTGGGTGCACCATGAATGACATGTTATTAATAGATAAACTGAGGAAGGATTCATCCCTTCCATCTATATGTAAGTTGATATCTCAAACCTTTTATTGGAATATAACTATCAAATTAAATTCCATGTTCATGGTGTAATGAAATTTTTATTTCAAATAGTCAAAGAAAGATTTATCTAGAATATAGGTCGGTGACACAAAATTTTAACCTGATTGAAGATATATTGTGACAAAGGGATTATATTACTTAGTGAGCATTCATACGTGCATGTCATCTTTGTGAAATAAAGTTCTTTCTCTTGGGGACCTTGAGATAATGCTAGACACACTACTAATAATGTTGGGCAAAAATCCCTCAAGGTAACATTGCAGTATTTTTGGGCTGATTGTGTTTGTTGACAAAGCAGGTTTCCATGGAGAATTGTTGAGTTCCCGAGAAGTTGTTGACATTCCATGTTGACAAAGAACTATGAAAAAGGAAAGGACGATCTGGAGGCGGTACAAAAGAGCAGTACAAGGTGGCGCCGTTTCCCAGTGTTTGCCAAATTTTTGGGGTCCAAAATTTGGATTTTTGTGAGCATCGCGAAAAGTGGATTTCCATGAAGAGCATAATTTCATATGGCAAAGGCATGATTTTCGCGAAGATAGGATGCATGGTTTGGAAATCGCGAAGACTAGAAGAATGGAGGCGGTGATGCTTCGCGATTACGTCAAGCTTCGCGAACGGCAGAGGCTAAAGCGCATCGCGGCGGAGAAGGGATTTGCGAGGGAGCTTCGCGGTGAAGGCGCGAGCCGCGAAGGTAAGTTGAAGGTGTTTCATCATGACTATGTCAAGCTCCGCGAACGGATAATTGCCGTGGAGCTTCGCGATTTGGACGGAATTCCAGCAGAATCTTTGGAGCTTCGCAATTTGAGATGACGTGGTGTTTACTTCGCGTGGAAGGGATGAGGTTCGGTGGAATCACCTATAAATAGAGTCCGACCCCTTCAAACGAAAGAGAGAGAATTTTCAGAGAAAATCCATTGCTCTCGGTTCGCGGAGGTGGTTCGCGAAGGCAGTGTGCTTCGCGAAAGAGGAGCTTCGCGGCGGCTATTGTAGCTCCGTGAAAGTTGTGTGCTCTGCGTTGGCTCAGTGAGCTTCGCGATAGAAGTTGCTTTGCAACGGGTTGAGCTTCGCGAGAGAGCTTTGCGAAAGAGCTTCGCGAGAGAGCTTCGCGAAAAGGCAGGAACTTTGCGAAGGCTTGTTTGAGCTTTGCGAAATTGGGAGCTTCGCGAAGTAGGGTGCTTTGCGAAGGTACTTTCCAAAAGTAGTTGCCCAGTGGTCAGAGGCAAAGTGATATTCATCAGTGGATGAAAGTTGGACTTTAACAGTGCATCTATCTACAGTTAAGGATGCATTACTTCATGAAAATGAAGAGATCTACAGGTCTATAAACTGTGAGTGAATCCCTTCCAAGAGCAGTGAGCTTAGGAAGAGGAAGAAGGTGATCCTCTCCACCGGCAGTGATCCAGAGAGAGAGAAACAAGGAGTGACCCTTGGGAAAGCAGTGAGCTGACCCTAAACATTGTATAGGGTGAGCCTGGGCATAGAAGTGATCTAGCCCGAACATTGTAATCCACAGCTAGTGAAGTCTAGTGGAATTGGTACGACCGGAAACTTGTCGGCGTATGATCCTTGGACGTAGCCCTTTGCAGTGAACCAAGTAAAAATCTCTGCGTCTACCTGCTAATTTGCCTGCATTGCATTTAAAGCATCATCATCAGACAAAGGAGAATGTAAGTGATCATAACATACACACAAGTGAAAACAAAGTGACCCTTGTAACAAAGAGGTCAAGATCCAGTGGGGTAGGAATAATTTTGAAAAAGAATATCCATACCCTGATTCACCCCCCCCTCTCAGGGTATATAGGCCCCTATTGGTCCTAACAAATAACATGTCCATGATGGATAGTTATCTCCCAGGACCATTGCCTTCCCCATCTAGCTGACTACTTAGTGATATTCCTAAATGGGTATCTATTACCAATTAGAGAGAAGGTACAGTAAGGGTGACCATATTCATGATGGTAGTAGTGATGGACTGTAGAAGACACATAACCTTTCTTGTTATTATACTATACATGTTATATCACTAACTTCACCATATTTATAAGTGAAAGGTCCTGCATAGGGTATCAGGACCTTTCCAAGTTCTATGGAGATTTATGGGGGTTCACATGGGAAGATACAAGTTCTTTAACACTCAATCCATTCCTGGATCCCAATTCAAGACATTTCTTTTAAGCATCATTAGGGTTCGGACCACTGAACTAAAGAACTAGGAGATAAAGAGAAGGCTGAACTAGCACAATTAATTTTTTTTTTCATGCCATATGAAATGAAAAACTACTTAGTTACCGACAATGTCAAGGATGATATTAAAATTCAATCTTATCTAATATCTTTTTATAAAGGTTCCTTATCAAATTTTATTAATATAAAGATCTTCTACGAATGGTAAGAACCCTATTAGGTAAAGCGACCATTTTAGTGCATCCATAGGAAATTTTCAACCGCTCCTTCCAAAATTCACTCCAAGAGGCACCTAATGGTAGCTCTCCATCTCTGGATTATGAATTTTAATGATGAAACACTACTTTGGTTGAACTTTCATCCAACTAGTGTGGGTGTCAATCTCTCTAAGGCTTATTCTGAAACCCATATCCAATCACATCTTTATGGTTAGTTGGCTACCTTAGTAATGAGAGCCACATAACTGCCAATGGTGGTTGGGGGTGAGGTCACAAGGGCTATGGTGGAATTAATAAGCTGAAGGCCCAGTGAGAAGTTGACTTCTTGTAGAATAGTGACACTAGATATGCCTTAGAATAAAACCAAGAGCTTAGAGCCAACTCCCTCATTCATCTGGGAACCAACGAGCACAATAATAGCTGGTGGAGTGTTTGTGAGTGAAATTCCAGTTAGCAGGGTTCCGAGTCTAGATATAGTGATTTTTTCCACCACATCCAATAATGGGATGAATGGAGGATAAAAAATTAGATAACCAATGCTTGGAGGTATTTATTTTAGGCAAAGGTAGAGTTGGAGATCATAGGGAATATAACTGCTTCTAAAGGAATATCATATGTGCAATGTCCTATAGAGGTTGAGTCACTCCTTCAGGACCTCAATGATGTAAAACATTCCCCCAAAGTCTAGGTCTATTACAAACCCCAATATTTTTGAAAGAAAATTCCAAGTATAATAGTATCTGGTGAAGACATAGGAGAACAACATGGTTCGAGTGAAGAGGTGAGATAAATTTAATAATTACTAATATATGATTTTATTTTTCATGAAACTTGGATTGTATTTCTTTTGGATATTATATGAGGATGGATACATTTTTTAACACTCGCCTCTCCAAAATATTCTTATGGGGTGTAGGGGACCATGACTGATGATGGATCATATGATGACCGAGAGGCTAATGGTCAAATAGAGAACATGGAAGTTGTAATTTCTTATATGAGGGAAACAACATCAGTGCCTCTGTTTGTGTATCCTATAGAACCTATAGCACCAATTACTTCTATAGGCCTTACCTTAATAAAGAATAGGAAGAGGAAATAGGTGAAGTCATTAATGAAGAAACCTCAACTTAGGTCAACAAGTAAGTGTTGTATTTAAAGGATTTTCACCTTAAATTTCTTTTGTATATTTTCCTGACCTATTTATTTGTACTGGTTATCAACAGGTCCCTTTGAGGACATTGATGTATGAATCTAAGTAAGATACACCTTCCACCTCTTTTATGAGACCTATTGCATTGGATGGGCCCCATAGAGGGGTGGAAAAGTAGGGGTCCAAACATGATAAGACTCGGTTCCAAATGTGTATGCACTGGCCCTCATTCCCTTTAATTTGACATAGGTGGGAGAGATCTTAGAGGTTTCTAACCTATGTATCTATTATACCAGTAAGCTTTATAGTATAGAGAAATCATTGGGTGAGGGTAAGTATTTATTATGAAACTAGAAACATAATTGGGTTGTATAATATTGTTTAATATAAATTCATGTTTGTATCTCTTTATAGTTATTTACCTAACTCACTTCTTGAGAATACTACATCAGTGGAAGGGAAATCATATGGACTTAATAGTTTCACAATATAAGAATTTATGCCTTAGAGTCTTTTAGTATAAGAATACATTGCTATCACCCCTCAAGTTGAGGTTGAGGTGATAAAAGTATCCACTTCCATTCTTATAAAAGGTATATTATTAGTAGTTAACATAGGTTTTTATTATTTTAACACATTATTTATGAATTCTGACTAAGAGGATTTATGTGTTTAATTTCATTAGGTCCACCTAAAATTTTTCTAATACTAGATCCTTATACTTCATGATATCACCCAATTAAAATTCCTAATATACAATCCTATTATACTTCAATCCCTTTGAGGGATGTAATTACAAATCCCTCACTCAGATACATGGTTATAGAATACATTTTTTTCCATGGTTGGCCTAGTTTGTGGCTCAGAATACCAAACATTTCAAAAAAAAAATCAATAAACAAGTGTTGGGATATATTTGGATCCTAGTAACGAAGATACCTTTTAAATATATTAAAGGATGATTTATCCACCTCTAATACTTTTTTATGACACTCGACTATAGTGGGTTTGACTATTGAGAACTCTATACTAGTGTAAAAAAGGTGGTTTTCACTAGGGTGAAGAAGAGCACATTCAAATTGAGAGTATCAACATTTTGGGCCTCATATTCAGTTGTATAACATAAAAAATAGGTCTTTAATGAATCTTACCAGCATCCAATGGAAATAGAGACACACCAAAACTTGGTAAATTTTGGGAGAGATGAAATCAATAGGTATCAATTGGTGTTGTCCTGCCTACATTAAATGCTCAATATTGTGGAGAATATAATAAAAGAATAGAAGAGGCTCATTAGTGTGGAAGAGAAGGCCAATTTTTTTCGAGATTAAAGGTACTATAAAAGGTTTTAGAGGTTGATACCATATCAATAATTCAATTTCACTAATACATAGCCATTCTAGGAAAAAATATAGTATAGTTCAAGGTGTCTTTCGATCACATGATGTCATAATATTTGTAATTTTAGGAACACCCTCTCTTTTGGGGGATCACGGGAGAGACTCCAAGATATTGAATTTCCCCCCTTATTCTAAACCAATGATAAATAAAAATAATTTTAATTCCATGTATTTATATCAAGAATTTGTTTGGTAAAATTCTAGGTATATTGATGACCTAATATCTTATAAATCACCAGAACACATTAAGCTTCTCTAAAATGTTAAACAAATACAAATACAAATTTATATTCTTAAGCCATAATTAATTTCTTCATCGGTGTGACTCTCAAATAGATATGTATATAATAACTATTACCAATTCACTAGAGCTATCCCATTTGAAATAATGATAAATATATCATGGGTGTGGCTCACAGACAAATATCAGTATGAACACCATCACCAATGCACTAGAGTATGACCATTTAAAATAATAATGAATTTATTTTGGGTGATTTAGGTGAGTACGTCATAGAAAAGGAATTCACTAAAATTTTCCTAGTCTACGAGTCTAGTGTGCATATCTTGACCATTTCAAGGGACCTATGGTGGGCCTCACAATATTTATGTCTATTTTATTTTCTATATACTTTTCTATGCTTAAAATGATGAATGATCAGTGGGCAGGGACTTATATTTTACTCAGGACACCCATTTTTGGTTTTTGACTTAACAATGGTTATTCCATTTTCTTTTTTTGGATGCATAATATTTTATAGGACATGAAAGGTGTATGTACAATTAGTAGAGGATAAACATTTTCCCAGAACACCCTTAATGGGGTTTCAACCATATGATAACTATGTATCTTCCTGTAATAAATTTAAGATCATGTAAGTCAGACCAATACAACTAATATTTAGGGTCATGTATCATCGACCATATGCTACAATAGTTTATGGTTGTATAAATTTTGTCATAGTTCAATAAAAAAACCATTTTTTGAATAATGGACTCATGGAAAAGGTAAATCAAGTTTCAAAGATATCCAATTAGGTTTATAATATGGGACATACATTCAGGGGATGATCATGAATCATAAAGGTGTGACAAGTTTCACTATAATTCTATTAGGGAACATGGAAATCAAAGCACCTTTCTTCAGGTAGAAAACAACTCTAGTTGATAGGATACACTAGGGGTGCATATATTGGTGCCAGAATGTGGTGTATATTCATAGTTAAGATGTGATTACCTTGAATTTGGATAAAATCCTTATAAATTTCCATGAAATGTTTTCAAGGATTCAAGTGGTCAAGTTAAGAATGAGGTCACTGGAATTGATAATTCACGAAAGTTTCTAGAACACTAAAAATAGTTTATATAGCAGGGAATGTGTGAGACTTGTTGTGAATTGAGGGTTAATTTCTGGTATAGGCTTCCTCATAAAATGGAGGCATTCAATTTATGGTTATGAGGCTCATACCATATCTCATAAAGTTTAGTTTCATGTGATGAGGACCATAAAAAGGTTCAATAATGAGACATTACATCCCTACTTTGAGAATAGGTATAGTATATGGTGACACAATATTAAGGATGTCAAATCCACTTGAATAATTAGATTATGGGTCTTGTAAATCATGTATCAAGGTGTTTGAACTGAATATGATGATATATGAAAGAAATAATGGGGTTGAATTATAATCAATTTGCGGTAATGAGTTTTGTGGCAATAATTTTAGGGAACATAGGGATTAAAGGACCTTTTTTCAAGGTGGATACATCCTTAGTTTATAGGAAAAATTGAGGGCCCATATATAGGATCCAACATGGGGTATATATTTATAGTCAAGAAGAGAGTCCCTTGAAGCCTGATATGCTCTTTATTGATGGCATTGAATAGTTTTTTAAGGTTCAAACACTTGGAAAATTAAGTATGTTATGGGGAGGCTATCCATGGAGGGATCTTGCACCATAAAAATTGTGTCTCCATGTAATAAACACATTATCAAGGTGAAGAGATGTGATAAATCATTGATCTAAATTTTTCTTAGATTGGAGGGGTCTTGGGATCTCAACTTATATTTTTCTAAGGTTATAAGATAGGTTGTACAAGCTTTGAGCCTATTTTATTTATGCTATAAATTTTTACTAATTTCTTAAAGAATGAATCTTATGAGATAAGACTAAATTTTTTCTCAAACTTCCCTTCATGGGTTTTTAGTATAACATGGTTTGCGTCTATTTATTTAGTATTTTACTATATTCCAATTTGGTCCATCAAATACTAGAGTTTAATACCATACATCATCGACCTATGTTCACATGATTTAAGGTCAATATGCAAAAACTATGGTAAAATTTTAAGGTGTGACAAAAACAATTCAATTAGGATTCCCAAGTTTGAGAATACTCCCACACCATTTTTAACATGGGATAATAATTTAGTAAATCATGGATCAAGTTTCTTAGATATCAAGTAATGGTATGGGATAGAAATGTTAGGGATTATCATAAATCACATTGGGGTGATGATTTATACTATAGTGTTGGTAGGGAACATTGAAATTAGAGAACCTTTTTTCAATGCAAAAATTCATCTAGTTGAAAAGAAAAACTGGGGGCACATATATAGAAGACAATATGGGGTGTTTGTGCATAGTCAAGTATAGAGTCCCTTAATGCTAGATAAACTCATTCTTGATGTCTGTGAAAGGTTTGAGGTGACCCATGATGATTAAGAAAAAAAGTGTGATTTATGGACTGAGGTGTTCATGAAAGGTGATGGGGGAATCCTGAACCTCCATAGTTTATGGTTAGGCTATTGTGGTCCTTTGATAAAGTGTGATAATGGATGATGATCTATATAGTTTAACATCATGAAACAATGATGAAACTATCATGTATTTTAACATCACATGAAAAGGACATGAATATCATGTTATTTAATGTCACAGTACAAGGACTAAAGTACTTTGCAGTTTTGGGTAATGTTATAAGGAAATTATGATACACAGTTTAATGTCATGTATCTAAGATGTCTAGGGGTTCTTATGTAAGTCTGAATCATATATAAGTGATGTGAGTATCTAGTTCTAGAACATTATTTATTAGTTTAAGGTATTTCAAGGTGTACTATTTATGTCTCTCATATTTATTTGTGATGCTTTTAATTTCATTGAATAAGGTGATAGATCATGACCTTTATACTCACATGATTCATTCTTGGTGTGAAAAATAATATTTTTTGAAGAATTACTCACATTGTGTGTCACAGGGGAACAAGAATAAAGAGGAATAAGAAATTTGGGGGACATTTTACCATATCATGGGTCGATAAATGAGGGAAACCCATGACAAACATTACTACTAAAATCTAGCTAATACATAGGAGGGGTAATGTTTTAGTTTTTGGTTTTGTAAGGATTTGATTCATATATGAGGTAAAAGAAACTCATATTAGTGATGATAATAGATGAGACTTATTGTGAATAATGGAAAATTTGACCATGAACCAAAAAAGTTGGGGGAATTTATGATTTATATGTATGGAATGATCTAAGTGTTAATTTGTTTCTTATAAGGAAAAAAATCAAGCCACATGCATTTTTTCCAAAGAAACCCCTACGTAGATCTAAATTGTATGTAGTGGGGATGGAATATTTTCTATAAATAATGACTAGGCCCCATATAGTATATCTAGGAATCACTATGTATTTTATAGAGATAAGAATCAAGTAATACATAGTTCTTATATTAGTGGTTCCTTATATAGTTTAGGTTTGAATGTTGGGGAAATATGATATTATAGTTTGATTGGTTAGGTATGGGATATAGAATCTAGACCTCACTATCCATCTTGTGATCATATGGATCAATACACACATTGTTCTTATATAAAAACCTATAATGAACAAACTCATACGTAGGGTGAATGGAATTTTATCAACCACCACACAATATTTATGGGGCCTCCTTTGCACAGATCTGGATCACGTGTAAGGAAAAAAAATTGAGACTCACATTAGTGTAGTTCCATCTGGGAAATTGTGTGTTATCAAAAAGGCACAAGTACTAAGGAAAAATGGCATATTTTTGAAATTTTTGGTTGTTCCCAGGACAGGAGATCTGATCATCACTACATATCATGTGTTATAAAGAATCAAGCAATATGTTTTTATTTAAAATAATTTACCCTATAAAGATATGGATCATATATAGGGGAAATGAATTTTAGTTTCACCTTAGTGAATAGATATTAAATGAGGTGATGGAGGCCAATACACCAAGGTGAAATGGGGAATTATCATACATTATTTTTCTGATGATGAAATACGCATTTGGGCCCTAGATAGAAGGCATGAGACATATCCTAGGATAATATGAATCAATCCATGTGTAAATCTTGATGAAATGTTCCCTACATGGATTTGGCTCATATGAAGGGGTAATAAGGGTAATATTATTTTAGGCAGTGAATTTATGTCTAGGATGAGATATTTGGGAATCACAACCTATCCTGTAAGGACAAGAATCAAGCCACACATGGTTCTTGAAAAGAGTTCCCCTACATAGATCTTACTCATATGCTTGGGAAAGGGTAATGTTTTACCATAAAGAAGAATTCATCAACTATACTAAAGTGAATTGGGGATAAATTTTTTGATTGGTCTTAGAGTAAAGGATTCAATCTTCACTACATATCATTAAATATTTTGGAATCAAATCACACATAATTATTAAAATAAATTCCTCTTCATAAATTTGAATCATGTATAGGGGGATGGAGTTTAATTGACATTGTAGCTGGGGCTAGGATATGAGATATGGGAAATTTTACGTATCTTGTATTAATTATAATCAATCCAAAGGTTGTTTTTAAAGTGAATGGTCCCCTACATGGATTGGACTCATATAGAGGAGAAATGGATGTTCTATTCCAAGAACATTCCTAAAAAAATAGAACCCATATTTAAATCTCTTGCATAGATATGGATCATGCATTAGAGGAAGGGGAATTTCATATTTCTATTAAGAGAATGATGGATGGGTCCTTTATAGAGAACCTATGCATCACTATGTATCCCATGGTGATGGGAATCAAGCCTTCATATAGTTCATTTGAAGGATAATTCCTTTTATATATCTAGATCATATGTGATGAATAAGGTAAATAATTTCTCTAAGGCATAGGTTGACCATGTAAAAATGACTTCTACATGGATCGATTTTGCATCTAAGGGGAAATATTCCACAAGGAATGGGCCACTATAAGTAGTTTAGGTTCATAAAGGTTGAACTTCCACCTCATAATTTAACATTATGTGGTAAAGATGGTGATAGTACAATTTAATGTTATATGGTGAGAATGTGGATGCTATGTAGTTTAATGTTTTACTTCCATGACTTAGATACTGTGGAACTTAATGTATTTTCTCTAGGAATTAGATACTCACATGAGAATTATGGAAAGTATTTCTTAAAAAACCTTGCATTAGTGGAGGTTTTAATGTCTTCTCCATCCATCATGGCTATGGAGTGAGATCCACTGGAATATACCTTATGTATGATTTAAGTTCCTTCCCAATTTGGTTCCATATTTGGATCCGTCTTCCCAAGTACCATTTGGGTTCTAAGATTCAATAATAACTCTCCTTATAGGAATGATAGGAGGAGGACCTTATTGTTTAAGGTTCATTAAATCCTATTCTGATAGAATTTTAGATTGTACAATGCATGAAAACTATTCTCATTGATTTTTTTTCTATATCATCAAGTCAATTTTTCAGCTTTTTATCTTATAATAGATAACCAAAGATAGAAATTCATAATGATGGTAACTAGAATTTGATGGGTAGAACCACTTCAATTCAATAGACAAGTGAATATGGGGTCTCTTTTTTGGTTATGTAGGTTTTGGTATGTTTGAACCACAAGGGATACATGAGTTTTTCCTGCCAAGATTTATTGTTATTGTATAACATTTTATGGATTATATTCGACAAAGACTTATTTAATGCCTCTATTTTCTAATTTATCACTGCATGATAGTGAGATGAATGGTTGGAATCAATGTTATACTCCTGATACAATATTTTCAATTGGGAAGAACATAATTTAGTGTTTTTATCCATTAGGATTGTATAAGGGACACCAAATCTTGTGATGATGTTAGAATTTATGAATTGGATGATGTTCTTTTCCCAAAAATACTTGAGGGTTAGTACCTTAACCCAATTGTAAAAGAATTCAGTGGTAGTAAGTATATACTTAAAATTCCTAGTTAAAGCTAGGGGATATGGCCCCATGAAATCCATTCACCATGTTGAAAATTATTAGAAGAATTTGGAAGTATCTAAAAACTCCAAGGGTTGTTTGAATACATTTTATTATATTTGATAGACTTGATATTTTATGGTGAGCTCCATGAAATATTGTATCATCATTGAAAAAATATAACCAAGCCTAAAAATTCTATGGGAGAACCCAATTCTTGAAAGATGAGAACTAAAAGTTCCTTTATAGAATTCTTTCATGATGGTGAGGGCCTCTCCATATTTGATTCATATGAGGAGAACTCCATCAAATCCCATTTTATAAAGTACTTTCTTCTCATTCAACCCATTGTGAAGGGTGAAGTTTTATGCCCAAATATGGATATGTTCCCCATTTTATTGATCTAAGGGGAGGGTCCCATTTTAAAATCATTCCATTATAGGGCTCATAAATCCAAAAAAGGATGTCGAATCATCACACCCAAGGGTATCACTATTCTAATTGATCTCATCCATGTCATAGATTATGAGTGAGGAGACTACCCTTTAGTGTGATATTCAAAAGACTATATCTTCCTTGTTAAGGTTATCCTAGGATGTAGCAAGGATTTCTAGTGCATCACCATATGAATTCTACTAGTAAGGGATCTAATTCAAAATTGTTTTAAAAAGGAATTCCACCACCAGTCCCCTTATATATCCAACAAGAGGGGATCACTATTCATTCTTGATGGTATATTAAACATTTATATACTTAATAACCTATTCTAAATTTCCTTTGTAATTAAGAAGGTCTATATGCAGCTACAAGGACTGTTATAGGCCTATAGTAAAGGCTTGGTATTTTGCCTCATTATTGGTTCAACCTTTAGATAACAAGAAATAATTATTCAGGATTTACTTGGATAAATATATTGAAAATATACACATAATTTTTTTAACTTCATGATTTACACTCTTTTCATGTTCATACTATTAGAGTCTTTATCAAAACATATCTCCCACTTTTGGGGAGCATCATCGGAATAGAAATACTATTAATCTGGAATATTTTTGCTTACTAGATTACTTTTTGAGGAAAAATTTCCCATGAGTAAATTATCTAGAACTTTCCCTATGATTTTATTTTTTTACATGAATTGGATGTCATAGTATTTCAAGATGACCACCAATTAGGCCAAATTCCTAGTCATCATAGGCCTGTAGATGATGTACTTGAGTTGGTCAATATGAGATAACATGAATACATTGTGGTTTTACAAGTAGTGGCTTGACTTTTTCATTGTAAATATGAGTTCAAGGTAGTTCTTCTTGATACATAATATCAGATATAATTATCAAAAATCACTCTTCTAAGATATTAGATACTATTTTCTATCTATGTATTATTCGTTATGTGCGAGAAGGGAGATGAGAGATCACTCCATAGAGGCCACATATAGGATGCTCATCTTTTATTATACTAGTCTAATCAATACTATTGGGTAAATAATATATTTATTTAGGTTATCTAAGTATTACTAATAATCTTATTCCCACTTATAATAAACTCCCATATTTAATAAAAATTTAAAGGGGATGCATTTTATAGCGAGGTTGGATATGAAATGACTAATGTATGTGAGGTTTCCTAGAATCCCTCTCAACCAATTAAGGTTTCAAGGAGGTTGAATCATTAGTATTGAACTAGTATTCTTAGGGTTGAACTTGATTTTGTTGTGGTGTACAAAAAATGAAGAAATTATTTGGACATTACACCCAAAGCACACTTCAGTAGGTTCACCTTCAAGTTGTATTGTTGAAACTTTACGAAGATTGTTTAAAGGTCAGTGAGATGATCAAAACACCATTGAGACTTAACCACCAGATCATCTATATAAAATTCTATGATTATTCCCATAAAGGTATTGATGATGTGATGCACAACGCGTTGGTAAGTGGTTCCAAAATTCATAAATCCCAAGGGCATGACCTAGTAGTAGAATATATCTTAGGGCACTGTGAAAGCAGTTCCTTCCTTGTCTTCATGGGAAATATTGATATGATTCTACCTAAATTAATCATCCATAAAGGAAATATCTTTGAAGAATGGGGTATCCTTTATCAAGAGTTTTGTAATTATAAATAGGAAATTATCAATTAGACAATACCTATTAAGATTCTTAAAATAGATACATCCCATGATCTTCCCATTCTTTTTCTTAATAGGGATGATGTTGTAAAGATATTTTAGGTATAGAAACTCTTGGATGAATCTATCTTTGATAATATTATCATAATCAAATTCCATATTAGAATCATGTGATGGAATCATCCTCTTAGCCACCTATTTATAACCTCAATGGTCATTTGACATTCCCATGTGATGGGTTTCTAGATTGAGATCTAACCCTATAATATCTATATAATTCTAGGCGAACACATTATGGTGATACTTCAAGAATGAGATATATATATCATTCTCTTCCAGGGTTATGGCTACACTGACCAATGTAGGTCATTGGTCCTCTTCCATTCCCAGAATTACCTACTTACACTCATCGATGGTTGTGGAGACACCTTCCTAAAATGTTGGAGGGAATTATATAAGGTTAACCTCTCCATATACCTTATCATATTTGAATAAATTGTCCTTGGGATTTGTAAATAGCGCTGGAGCATCTCTATCCCTAATGACGGGTAAGAGGCCACCCCCCAATTCTTGGGAGTACCAAGGCATGAGTATCATGACCAGGAGCAATTCAAAGATGATCTATTTTTTCTCTTGTGTCATCAGAGGATAAACAATAATTATCATCATGATCTGTGAGATACATCATAGAGTAATATTAAATTTCCTATGAGGGTATAGGGAAATTTTCTAATCTATATGGTGGTGTAAAATGAGGACTCTTATTCCATGAATTTACTCACTAGGTGTGTATTTCCTATCTCTTGATTTGGATACTTATATTTTCATGATTGTTACTACATATAAATGACCCACTGAAGTTTTGAAATTACAATGGCTCACTAAATATTAAACTTCTACCTTGATCAAGTTTATAGGTAGTATATAATCATTGATGAGGAAGCTCTAAGGCTTTATAGGGGAGGCTCTCAATATTTTGGGAGTGGAAACCGACATGTCACCCTATATCATCTATTGTTTTCCTTATCCTTTTTATAAAAATTCCTTAATATAATTTGAATCATAAAGTTCAAATGGGGAACTATCACCACATAACATTCCAACCTTTCTGTTGATGTGTTAATTTAAACATTGATGGTATGATGAAGACTCCAATACATGACTATAAAGACAAGGTCTTCTAAGTAGGAAATTATATTTTGTGTCCTACTAGATAAGCATGAACTCAAAATTAAAAACCATATCCTCAAAATTATCCTCGAGTTTTATCAATATGAGGTGCTTTCACTTACTCTTTTTATATCCCTAAATTATCATAATAATGGGAGAAAAATCATGAACATTATATCCAAAATTTTGAAGAGTATGATCTGGGATAAGATTAATCTTCAGAAGGGCTATATGAAGCTACAAGGATTGTTATAGGCCTGTAGTAAAGGCTTGGTATTTTGGATCATTAATGGTTCAACCTTTAAATAACAAGAAATAATTAGTCAGGATTTACTTGGATAAATATATTGAAAATATCCACATAAAAATTGTTGAACTTCATGATTTACACTCTTTTCATGATCATACTATTAGAGGCTTTATCAAAATATATCTTCCACTTTTGGGGAGCATCATTGGAATAGAAATACTCTTAATCTGGAAGCTTAATCCCTACTGTTTTAATTTATGAGGAAGAATATTACATGATTAAATTATCTAGAACCTACATTATAGTTTTCTTTTATGACATGAATTGGATGTCATACTATTTCAAGATATCCACCAATTAGGCCAGATTCCTAGTCAACATAGGTCTGCAGATGATGTACTTGAGCTAGTCCATACGAGATACCATGAATACATTATGGTGTTGCATGTAGAACCTTGATATTTTCACTATTAATATGAGTGAAATGTAGTTATTATTGATATATAATATTAACTCATAGTATCAAGAATCATTCTACTAAGATATTAGAGACTATTTTCTATCCCTATATTATTTTTCTATGCAATAAGGGTGCTAAGCGATCACTCCATATAGGCTACATACAGGATGATAATCTTATATTATATTAGTGGAATCAAGACTAATGTGAGAATGAGGTTCTTGAAGTCTTCTTGGGAATCTTCATCCCACTGATATGCAACTCCCTTCTTTAATAAATTTTTAAGGGGGTTTATTTTATGTCTAGTTTGGATATGAAATGCCTAATGTATGTGAGGTTTCCTAGAATACCTCTCAAACCATTAAGGTGGAATTGTAAGTATTGAACTAGTATTATTGGGATTGAACTTGATTTTGTAGTGGTGTACAAAAAATTGAAGTAAATTTTTGGATGTTACATAGAAATCACACTTCTGTAGGTTCATCTTCAAGTTGTTTTGTTGGAAACATATGAATACTATTTGAAAGTAAGTGAGATGATCAAAATACTATCAAGAATTAATCATGAGGTCATCTACATAAAATTCTATGATTATTAATAGAATAGTATTAATGATGTGATGCATAATGCATTGGTAAATGGTTCCAACAATCATCAAGCCAGAGGGAATGACCTAGTAGTATAATATCCCTTAGGGAACACTAAAAGTATTGACTTTCTCATCTTCAGGGGAAATATTGATCTGATTCTACCCGAATTACCCATCCATTAAGGAAAGGTCTTGGAATCCTTTGGACTCATTGATTAGAAGTTCTATAATTGTAAATAGGAAATCATCAATTAGATAATGCTTATTGAAATCCCTAAAATTGATGCATCCCCTAATCTTCCCATTCTTTTTATTAACTAGGATTATGTTGAAAATACATTTTAGGCATGGAAACTCTTTTTTGAAGCTAGCTTTGATAATATTATCACCACCAAATTCCACCTTGGTAGCATGTGAGGGATTCATCCTCTTAGCTATCTATTTTAAGCCTCAATGGCCATTCAACATGATCATGTGATAAGTCTACACATCTCTATCCAACCCTAGAATATCTATATAATTCTAAGTGAACACATGAAGGTGCTAATTCAAGTTTGAGATATATATCTCTTACTCTTATAGGATTATGTAAACACTAACCAATGTGGGTAACTGATCCTCTTCCATACACTCTATGGAACTCAAAAACATATTCCCCTCAGGGTATCATTAACATGTAATCCCTATTCAAATACAATTATATGCTCACATGCAATGTGTATGATCTTATGTTATCTCTTTTTTTACACCAATCATGAATCACGTGGGCTATAAGATCTAAGATGATGTTTCTATAAACATGATGAAAAGGCCTCAATTATGGGCCAACTAATTTTGTGTAGGCCCCAAATATATAATATTTTCTTCAAAAGTCCATAAATATAATGAATAATCTCATGGATTTCCCATAGGTTTAATCCCTATATGATCCTCTATCATCACACCTTTAATGACACATAAATCCTTACCACATGATGTTATGATATATGATATGGTCTTATCACATGACATTAAATGGTTTCATTCAAACTATGAAGGTTTTTATTCCCATCTCAATGGGATATATAGGATGCCTCCCTAGTTCAAACTCAAAATCATTAACCTTCCCTTGATATTTTTTTGGGTCATACCCCTCATGAGATTATTTATGTCCTACCCTCGATTGAATATACTCCTGTGAGTCTATAAATATAATCCCTTACAACCATATTCCCTATATACCATCTCTATTGGGGTCATATTTCCTATGGACCATACTCATTGGGAGATATTCCTCATGTGATTATTTAGATCATTTCCTATCCAAGACATACTCTAGTGTGTCTGGATATCTCATCCATTAGTGACACATTCCCTATGAACCATTTTCTATCAGGACATATTTTTGAAAGAATTATACCCAAAATGAGAGGGCTATATTCCTTCTTATTCCTACAATGAAATCCTCATCAGTCCATGATCCTAGTGGGGGACATCTTCATTGGGTTGTATTCCTTATAAAACCAAATCATCCTCATTGGGGCATATTACTATCATGGTTAACCAGAAAGGGATGATTTGGTGTCAGTTCATCACCAACTATTTTTTTCATGACCCAACCTCCTTGAGAAATGAACGTAGTCATCTAACCTCATGGGTCTCCTATAATACCTTGGTTTCCTTCCTAGCACACCACATGTTATTACTAATATAAGTCATTTATACAACTAATGACGATCCCCCATTTTAGTGTTATTTTTCCTCACTCACACATATTTGAGGAAACTTATCTAGAAGTCATCTGTCCTGACACTACTCCATGCCATAAACACTTAACTATGGAGTTCTAATTAGGTAGGCACCTAAAAATAAAGGCAAATCTTATTAACATGGGTAGTAACATTTACCCTTTTATGACTCACTTTTTCAAGGGTATTACACTCTCCAACCCTTTAAAGCATAATGTACTCATTGTGGACCCCACACCTCAAACCTAGACAGTGTCACTACACTTTTGACTTGGTATTGGATTTGATACCATTTTATATGATCGACCTCCACATGCTATGAACCTAGTCATCTGACCTCATGAGTCTCCAAAAATACCTTGGTTTACTTACCAGAACACTATAGGATATCACCCATCGGGGTCACCTATCAAACTAATGATTTCCCCACATATAGACACTTGTTATTTTAATGTGTTTTTCCTTACTCAAAAAAACCCTAAGAAACTTCCCAAGAGGTCACTAACCTTGACATAACTCCTGGATAAGTAAGAATAAATATGGAGTTCTAATCAGGTAGGCTCCCCCCAAAAATGTATAACATGTTGACATGGGTAGTAACATTTATCCTTTTAAGTCTAACTTTTTTTTGGTTTTTACACATTGATAGTAATCCTTTTCCTATTTTTCTTCATCATATGACATTAGATTTAATGTATCGATACTTATCACACAACCTTAAAAGGAACGATGAGTCTTGTTAAGTGGCACAAAAATACTTGGGTTATAAATCCTTTCATTATGATACATAGAAATCCCCTTCACGTGATTGATCCTAAAACAACTACCACCTACCTAAAAATAAATAAACACTAGAGCACACAAATTTGAGGCTTTAAAATAAAGTAATCCACAAACCAACATCACTAAGTAATAATAATTAATATTTTGAGAACCTATGATACATATAGATGGTTTTATTGATGGAGAAACTCTAATATATATAGATGTTTACATTAATGGAATATCCCTAATATGTACAGATACCCACTTAAAAATATGACAATAATAGATTATTAAATGTTAGGATAGACAATTCTATATTAATATTCAGGATGGATTTATGAACATGGATTAAATCCATAAGAGAGTCACAAAGTAGGAAATAACCCCCCCCCCAACAGGGTTAGATTAGTCCGACCTACCAATGCGAGTTCCTAAGAATCATTTGTAATAAATCCCAATGACCATATACTTTTAGAAAGAAGTCTTATAGATCATTACATATTTGGGAATGGTTGATTGTTTTTGGTTCCATAATTAAACCCAATTGGAAACCATATAAGATAAGAGAAATGAATCAATGTGAGGATTTTGTATCCATGATCATCCCATCACAACACAAATCCTCACCCCCATCCCGGGTAAAAATAAAAATGGTAAACCTGACATGAGTCTTTCAACAATAATAGAGTTACCAATACATAGTTAGATAATAATGAATTTTACTTATTATGTTTCATTGATAATTACTCTTTATTTAATTTTATTTGTGACTATAGAAATTCTTCTCATAAAATCAATTTGAAAATTTGAAAATGGAATCATTATTAAGAAACTATTCTGGAATAACATTTTCCATGAGAGTCACTAGATCATAAAGTAGAAAGACAATGTCACCTATCCATTGTCTAAAACACCCTATTTAGAATGAACTTGTTAGGGAGTACCATTAGCGCACTACAATACCAACCCTGGAGGCCATGCAGAATGGTCTCTAGGTTTTGAAACTAAGTACCCCATATCATTTAAATAAGAATGCAATAAAGTCAAAGATGTCTGTCACCACCACCATTGATTCATGAAGCTATATATGGGAATGAAAATAAATACATTACTTATCTTAGGAAGGTTTAATTGAGATTTTACTATGAATTTCCCATGATTTAGGAGTGACCTCAAAGAGATCATTTCAACAGTCTCCAACAACATCACACAATGACCACCCCAAGCTGCCTACTGAGGAAACTGCCTACCTGATCTACCCTGGGTCACTTAGAACCATGAATCTAGGATATATCTCTAGGTATGATGATATATAGATAATAAGGAACGAGATCATATCCCCTCTTCTGCTGAGGAATCCCACCAATATAATATGGTGACAACATGTGACTAGGTTTATATCCATGCTCACACATAGTAAGACTGCTAGTACATTCCGATAACAATAAGGGGGAAGTCATATATTCCCATACCCACATATTAAGCCCATAAGAATATCCCAATGACAAATAGAGGTCAAGATTGGGCACATATTCACACTTTAATCAATGATTTATGTTATCTTATCCTGGAAATAGTAAAGAAGAAGGATCATATTCCTACTCAAACACTTCTGAATTTCTATCATATTCTAGAAGTAATAGAGGATATCCAACAATATATCCATTGACCGTACATGAATAAGAACATAGTCCTATTACAAATTGTATATAATAATATTAGCGTTTCCAATATTACTAGATATTTACTCTATATAAAGAATATATTCTTTCTCCTGTCAAAGATGATTATTGGAATATTTCAATAAAGGACGAGTCACATGATCAGGATCATATCTTGAATCAACCCTAAGTTGTTTGATATAATCCAAAAGTACCTCAATGTATTCATATCCTAAAAATAATTCAATATCCATCCAGTGTATTCTAGATGATGATAGAAGAAAGACAAATATTACTTCTCCCTCCATTGGAGGACTATATCTACATCACATAGAGGCCATCCAGGAGAATTCCTATACCCCTTATCCCATATTAGAGGTCAATTGACATATTTAATCTAGGGATGGACATCATATAATTGGGCTCATATTCTTACTTCAACCTGGGTTGCATGACATATTATGGAATCCACCCAAATATGGGATCATATTGCTGCCAACAATTTGGATGCTCACTTGTATATTTCAACAACTTATCAATAATGGGAATATACTACTATAACAACCAGATATAGAATCATACATATTTCAATGGCCTATATTCAATAGACTCATCCTCCCACTCAAAATGAAATGGAAATTTGACATACTCTGACTACAATGTAAGACAATGCTAATATTCTTACCGTACTCAATGTTCACATCCTTGAATCTATACAGAACATATCTATACTATCCCAAGGATCCACTAACTCTTCATATAAAGTATATAACATACCTACCATGAAATTCCTCCTCATGGTAGCATAGATATGGACTACAGGGATCCTACCCCTAAATACCTCCCTAGATAACCTCCCTATAGTGATATCTCACACAGGAAATGACATCCTCCCCTTTTAGGGAACCTTCATATAGATAGGTTCTTGAAACACTAGAGTCAACAGTATATTATTCCCCATTAATTACCAATGATACCTCATCACATTTAGTAGGATACCTAGAGTAGTGACCACTATCCCTACCTTTCACGGGTCATGATTCACCGTCTATAGAAAAGTGACCTCAGTGGTCTGACCAAGTAGAGAAATATTCCTCAAATGAGGAAGAAGTTGGAATGATTTTTTAGGAACATTCATATGATAATAAACTTCTGACATTGTTTTGTACCATTATCATTTCCAACTATAATATCCTTGGTGAGATAAAGGAGGAGTGCATGTCTTATCTATGCCAAAGTCTACATGTTACTATTCATCAACTAAATGATAAGAAAATACCTTATCAAGGATATTATGATCATCTCCAAGTGATGAAATATTCCTGTTGTTAGATAGACCTTTAAATATTATTTATGGCCTAAGACCTGAGGTTAGAAAAGCATTGTGAGCGCCTAAAGCATAATTGTACCTATAGCCTACTGGACATCTGGTATATAATCATTGAAGATTCATTAGATATTTATATTCAAGATGGGGGGTATGGGGTATTTTACTTCACTTCATCCCTGAGTCAATAGAGTCCATCAAATATGACATCCTCAATTTCATAACCACAATAGAAGTCATGGATCTAAAACACACACATTCTAACTGGTCAATCCACCAAAATACTAATGTCACTAAGGCATGAAAGAACCATGATCAGAGAAAGTGGGATGTTGGTAGCCTCTTGAACCCATCCTATTGAATGGTTTAAAACACACCAAATATGATAGAGTCAAGACCCTAGACCATATGGATAATCCCTATGGTAATTATCTCACATTCCGAGTATGTGATGCACCCATATCATGCTCAAGTGAAAATGAACCAAATCAAGAAGAGCACATTACTAGCCAATAAGGTAGATATTTGAGAGAAACCCTATCATGCAAGGTTTGGGGAATTATTACCACCACCTCCACACCTAGGATTATCAAATCATTAGTGGGTATGGAAAATATTGACAGTGATTCTATGTTAATCCCATCCCATAGGGATGGGGGAATCTATACCACAACTGCCACCTATAGAAATTATAAATCCTCAGTAGGTTCATAAAATATCAAGGGCATCTCCATATTATCCCTTGCCCAAGGTATGGGGGGATTATAATTTACTCTACTGAGAAAATTGGTCTTCTATAGGTTAGGAAATGGTTTCTAGAAAATGGAACCCTAGTCATTCCTACCGACATGTGACACACCCCTAACATTTGGGGCATGTTCGGTGAGGATGTTTGGAGATTACCTTAGGGTCACTAATCATAAACCAAAACCTAGTGAATAACTGATGAAGAAGATCAAACCCCACAAAGGTCACAAATTAATGTATCCCATTGAGGAAAGTGGGTGAGGGGAAGATCTCAACGTAAACCTCAAAGGGCAAGAAACTAGTTTATAGTCACTCTATTGCACAAATGATGAAGAAATGATTATTTCTGCCTGATATGACTCATTTAACATTTTCATCATTAATTTGGTAGATGATATAGAAGGAGACACGAACACTGAGGCATGAAATGGCTAAGTAGTAGCCCATGATGTGAGTGGCATTGATGCACATGATGAGGCTAGGCATACCTAGAATTATAGGAGAAACTAGAACTTGGAACCCATAAGTGAGGATTTTATAGCCCCTTAATGACATTTTGAGAGAGATAAAAGAAAATTTATGGTTATATTCCACTCGAAACCAAGAGAGCACAAATTAATCTCTGAAGAAGATAAATTGGTAGTATGATTCTGAGATATTAAATATTAGATGGATAAATAAAGAGTTTCTTAGGGGAAATATTCCCATCCAATATATCCTCCAAGAAGAAATGACAACCTCTCCTCCCACTCTCCAGTAGGGAGATGATCTACCCATAAGAGTAGAGTTTGAACACCATGTTGGATCTAGATCAAGATAGCCCGTATACATGGATATATAAATTAATTAAAAATAGGATTTCTCTCAATTTTGACAACCACTTCCTTCATATCTGGATAGTCACCCATTCCTTGCATATACCGGTAGTTAGAAGCTGAAATATATTGGGTGACCACATCATGTTTATCCTGTTAGACATACTTAGGGGATGATTTAGAAAGTGTTACCCCAAAAACTCCTCACCACCATATTTTCACATAGAACTCAAATAGAATCTATTGAAGGGAAGTGTTAACTAGTGTAACCTAAAAGGAATCCATATCTAGAATGGGTAAATGATACTTTACTTACAACCAATTTTAGGAATCCTGTTGTCCTAACCTTTGATAAAATGGGAGATCTAGATAAACATATCTCACACATCAAGTCCCAATGTGGAACTATAATGAGCCCTTGATACCATAAAGAGGTATCAAAACTAAGATGATTTGTGTAGGATCTGGTGAGGAAAACTTTCATATGGTAAAGTATCCTAACATCAGGTTCCATCGTAGGTAGGGAATCCCTTCATCATCAATTCTATTACTGATTTATCTCCATGCTAAGATTTATGATTCCCATTCACCTCAAAAATTGAAAAAACATGAAAATTAAAGTGTATATGAATTTATTATCATATGGAAAGGCCTGATATACTCAATCACCATTCCACTTCTATAGGATCAGTCATTAAAGATTTTTTCATAAAACCTCTGTGATGAATTACATACGCTATTGATCCCATTAAAATATCTGGGTGAGTACTAGGAGTTTTAATACATGAAAAAATTTCTAGAAGACATAATTTAATAAACTTGAACAAAATCTAGGACCAAACCCACAATATAAGGAAATAGGTTTGGTAATGAAAAAATCTCTACAACAAAACTCAAACTAGTTCTAGTGACTATTGGGGAATCCCAACAAGATTCATATCAGCCATTCCCTCCACTTGAATATTAGAAACAAAAAACCACCCTATCCAAAGGAAAATAGGGATCAAAGACACCCATTACATGAAGAATTTAATTAATTATTCTTAAAATTAAATTTTTTGAGTGAATTCATCACATACATGGAAAACAATCTACTCATGCTGCTTGAGCCCAAGAGACTCGGTAAAGTCATTCCTCAAGGACTATCCCGACTATTACCTTTTTCATCCGAGGCTTGAACATACTATCCATGACTAAATTGTATTCATTGAATTCCCCAAGAGCATGTATTATTATAAATAGGTGATATTGGTAAAATCCCCAATGAAAGTGTCCCATGACCCCATTTCCAAATTAGAAGGATAAGGTAACTGATAAGAAGATTCAGACATGTGTGAATAAATATTTTATGGATGAATGACCTGATAGATAGTCAATCGGGAAAACATTTTTCTAAAAGTAAAAATTCATCAAATGATTATGGCCTTAAAATATCCCTCTTTATCCAAATGGATGCCATAAAACCCATTCTATAGAGGCATATATAACTATCAGAAGAAGAATAGGGTATAAGAACAATTGTCTCATCTGACACCCAAACTAGCAACGAATCTTGTGAGTTTATTTCTATCATCATCATAATAACAATAAACCCTTGCCAAATGTGACCCTAATTAGATGAATATATACTTTTTTGGATTTATTAACATCATTTATTTATCACAACCCTTCATATATAATGAATATGCATGTGAATATGAGTTCCCTATATTTGGTTAGGGAGCCAAAGGTAGAGGTTGTATAAGATGTGGGAATAAGGGGAGATGTAATCATGGTTGATTCCAATAACTTGGAAAAATACTTATTGAAACCAAATACATGGTTGTTACCAATATACACACTTCAATTAGTTTAATAGGATCATGGAGATACCTAGGAATATTCCAAGAGTCATCAAAACCTAATTATTTTAGATGACTAGATTATGGATGTGAACCAATTCGATCAAAACAGATGAGTGCGTAGGCCATCTTGGCTTAACCAATCAGAGGCTATTATTCCATAAAATTCTATCCAAATTAATATCCTTATACTTTATACACTTAATCTCCCAATACATATTCCAAGGTTCAACCCCACATCAGGAGGTGTAGAACTATAGTATAGAAGAATGAAATTTTGAAATAGTTGGTGGATATATCAACCAATATCTCAACCCCAAACACACTTTATCATTAAAAAGATCTTATGAAGGTTATTTTTATGGATATCAAGTGTCTCTAGTAGTTTAAGATATATTTTTATACAACTAATGTTTATAGAGTGGAAACTACTTCTACATAATGTCACAACATTATTTTATTTAAAGAGTAAAATCAAGAAGAAATCATCCAAGTGAATATTAGAACCTTGGAAATTTATTGAAATATCAGAAGCGTTGATATTTTAAGAGAAACTATTGATAATGGATATAATATTAACCTTATCCCAGATCATACTCTTCAACATTTTGGATATAATATTGATTATTTTTCTCCCATTATTATGATAATTTAGGGATATAAAAAGAGTAAGTGAAAGAACCTCATATTGATAAAACTCAAGGATAATTTTGAGGATATGGTTTTTAATTTTGAGTTCATGATTATCTAGTAGGACACAAAATATAATTTCCTACTCAGAAGACCTTGTCTTTATAGTCATGTAGTGGAGTCGTCATCATACCATCAATGTTTAAATTAACCCATCAACAGAAAGGTTGGAATGTTATGTGGTGATAGTTCCCCATTTGAACTTTATGATTCAAATTATATTAAGGAATTTTTATAAAAAGTATAAGGAAAACAATAGATGATATAGGGTGACACGTGGGTTTCCACTCCCAAAATATTGAGAACCACCCCTGTAAAGCCTTAAATATTACTCATCAATGATTATATACTACCTATAAACTTGATCAAGGTAGAAGTTTAATATTTAGTGAGCCATTGTAATTTCAAAACTTCACTTGGTCATTTATATGTAGTAAAATTCATGAAAATATAAGTATCCAAATCAAGAGATAGAAAATACACACCTAGGGAGTCAATTCGCGGAATAAGAGTGCTCATTTTACATCACCATATGGATTAGATAATTTCCCTATACCCTCAAAGGAAATTTAATATTACTCTATGATATATCTCACAGATCATGATGATAATTCTTATTTATCCTCTGATGACACAGGAGAAAAAAATAGACCATCTTTGAATTGCTCCTGGTTATGATACCTATGCCTTGGTACTCCCAAGAACTGGTGGGTAGCCCCTTATCCGTCATTAGGGATAGAGATTCTCCAGTTCAATTTACCAATCCCAAGGATAATTTATTCAAAGATGATATGGAATATGAAGAGGTTAACCTTAAATAATTCCCTCCAACATTTTAGGAAGGTGTCTTCATAACCATTGATGAGTACAAGTAGGTAATTCTAGGAATGGAAGAGGACCAACGACCTACATTGGTCAGTTTAGCCATAACCCTAGAAGAGAAATATATATATATCCCATTATTAAAGTATCACCATAATGTGTTCACCTATAATTATATAGATATTCTAGGGTTGGATCCCAATCTAGAATCCCATCACATGGGCATGTCAAACGACCATTGAGGTTTTAAATATGTGGCTAACAGGATGAGTCCCTCACATGATTCTAATATGGAATTTGATTATGATAATATTATCAAAGATAGCTTCATACAAGAGTTTACATACCTAAAATATCTTTACAACATCATCCCTATTAAGAAAAATAATGGGAGGATCATGGGATGTATCTATTTTAAGAATCTTAATAGGTATTGTCTAATTGATAATTTCATATTTCCAATTACAAAACTCTTGATCAAGGATACCCAAAGCTTCAAAGATATTTCTTTTATGGATGGTTAATTCAGGAAGAATCAGATCAATATTTCCCATGAAGACGAGGAAGGAACTACTTTCACAGTGCCCTGAGATATATTCTACTACTAGGTCATGCCCTTGGGATTTATGAATGTTGGAACCACTTACCAACGTGCTATGAATCACATCATCAATAACTTTATGGGAATAATCATAGAATTTTATATAGATGATTTGGTGGTTAAGTCTCGATGGTGTTTTGATCATCTCACTGACCTTTAAACAATCTTTGTAAAGTTTCAACAATACAATTTGAAGATGAACCTACTGAAGTGTGCTTTGAGTGTAAATTTCCAAATAATTCCTTCATTTTTTGTACACCACAACAAAATCAAGTTCATCCATGAGAAGACTAGTTCAATCCTCATTATTCCACCTCCTTGAAACCTTAATTGGTTGATAGGGATTATAGGAATCCTCACATACATTAGTCATTTCATAGCAAACCTAGCTATAAAATTCATCCCCTTTAAATTTTTATTAAATATGGGAGTTTATTACAAGTGGGAAGAAGATTATTATTAAGACTTAAATAACCTAAATAAATATATGCTTCACCCATCAGTATTGATTAAAATTGTATAATAGAATATGCTCATCCTATATATGGCCTCTATAGAGTGATCTCTCATCTCCCTTCTCAAACATAACAATAATATAGGGATAAAAAATAATATCTAATATCTTAGAAGAATGATTCTTGATAATGATACCTTATATTATATATCAATAATAACTACCTTGAACTCATATTTACAATGAAAAAGTCAAGCCAATACTTGTAAAACCACAATGTATTCATGTTATCTCATATGGACCAACTCAAGTAAATCATCTGCAACCCTATACTGACTAGGAATTTGGACTAATTGGTGGTCATCTTGGAATACTATGAAATCCAATTCATGTCACAAAATAAAATCATAGGGAAAGTTCTAGATAATTTAATCATGGGAAATTTTTCAACAAAAAGTAATCCAGTAAGCACAAATCTTCCAGATTAAGAGTATTTCTATAATCACGATACTCCCCAAAATTGAGAGATATATTTTGATAAAGCCTCTCATATTATGAATGAGAAAAGAGTGGAAATAATTAAGTTCAAAAAGTTTGTTTTGTGGATTTTTTCCATCTATCTAGACAAAGAAATCCTACCTAATTCTTTCTTACTATTTGAAGGTTGAACTAATAACAAGGTAGAATAACAAGCCTTTATTACAGGCATAGAATAATCCTTGCAGCTACATATTTCCCTTATGAATTCAAAAGGAAATATATAATTGGTTATTAAGTAGATAAATGTTGAATATACCATAAATAAAGAAGATTTATCCCCTATAATTGGATATATAATGAGACTTGTGGTGGAATTACCTTTTAAAACAATGTTGAATTAGAACCCCTACTAGTATAATTATTATACTGATGCACTAGAAAACCCTGCTACATCCTCAGCTAACCCTAAAAAGGAAGATAAAATATTCTGAATCTCACACTGAAGGTTAATCTCCTCACACATCATCTATGGAATGGAGGATATCAATTGGAATGGTGTTACCCTAGGGTGTGATTATCCGACATCCTTTTTTGGATATATGAGACCTATAATAGATTACCTAAAAAATGGGACCCTCTCATTGGATCAATAAAATAGGTGACATATCCAAATCTGGGTAGAAAACTTTACCCTCCACGATGGGCCGAATGAGTAGAAAGTAATTTATAAAAGGGGATTTGACGGAGCTCTCTTCAGACGAATTGAATATGGAGAGGCCCTCACCATCATGAAAGAAGTCAATAAAGGCACTTTTAGTTCTCATAATTCAAGAACCAAGTTATCCAAAAACATTATCATGATTGGTTATATTTTTCTAGTGATGATACAATATTTCATGGAGTTCACTAAGAGATGCCAATTCTATCAAATAAAATAAAATTTATTCCAACAACCCTTGGAGTTGTTGCATACTTCACAATTATTCTAGTCATTTTCTATATGGGTAATGTATTTAATGGGGACATATCCCCCAAATTTACCTAGTCAATTCATGTACATCCTTACTTCCACTGACTTCTTTTATAAATGTGATGTGGTAGTACCCCTCAAGGATTTTTATATGGAGAAAATCATCCACTTCATAAAGTCTAACATCATCACCATATTTGGTGTCCCTCATACAATATTGATGGATAAAAACATTAAATTATGTTTTTATCATATTAAAAGGTTTTATTATGAGGACAACATCGATTTTAACCATTAATCTTGCTATCATGTAGTGATAAATGTGAAAATAGAGGCATTCAATAAGTCTTTATCAGATATAATCCATAAAATGGTAGAAAAAGACAAGAAATATTTGTAGTAAAAACTCATGTATCCCTTATGGGGATATCATACCAAAATTCACATCACTACATAAGAGACCCCATATTCACTTGTTTATTGAATGTAGGTGGTTCTACCCATCAAAGTCTTGTTACCATCATTATGAATTTCTATATTTGGTTATCTCTTATAATATAAACAACCAAAAAAGTGACTTTATGAGATATAATAACTCAATAAGAATAATTTTCATCCATTGTAAAATCTAGAATTCTATAAAAATTGGATTTCATGAACCTTTAACAATAAGGTCCTCCTCCTCTCATTAATACAAGGTGAGTTATTATTGTCACTCAAAACCCCAATGATACTAGGGATAAAGGATCCAAATATGGAACCAAATTAGGAAGGACCTTACATCATACATAGGGTATATTCCAATGGATCTCACTCCTTAGCCATGATGGATAAGAAACACATCATGAAACCCACTAATGAAAGGTTTTTTAAGAAAAAATTTTCATAATTCCCATGTGAGTATCCAAGTCCTAGAGAAAAGATATTAAATTTCACAACATATAAGTCCTGGAAGTAAAATATTAAACTACATAGAATTAAAATTGTCACCATATGACATTAAACTGAACGATCACCATATTTACCACATGATGTTAAACTATAAATTGGAATTTCAACCTATATAAATCTAAAGTGCTTTTAGTGGCCCATTCCTTATGGCCTCTTTCTACTTACATGATAACTCGATCCTTGTAGAATTCATTTTCAAATGGTCAGCCTATTTCTTAAAGAGATAATTTCCATTATTCATCACATATGAGCTATATATATACAAGGAATTATCCTTCAAATAAACTATATAAAGGCTTGATTCCCATCGTTATGGGATATATTGTGATTTCTAGGTTCTTTACCATGGACTGATCCATCATCCTCTTAATAAAAATTTGAACATCCCCTTCCTCCAATACATGATTCATATTTGTATAAGAGATTTAAATATGGGTTCTCTTGTTTGTAGACTTGTTCTTGGAATTAAACACCCATTTCTTCTACATATGAGTCCAATCCCTATATGGGACCATTCACTTAAATATAAACCTTTAGATTGATTCCTATTAATAGAAGGTACATAATATTTCTTGAATCTTAGATTGAATCCCCATCCACAATGACAATTAAATTACCTCCCCCCATACATGAGTCAAATATGTATAGATGACTTTATTTCAAGAACTATGTGTGATTGGATTCCAAAATATTTAATGATATGTGGTGATGATATAATCCTTTACCCTAATACCAGTCATAAATTTTTTCCCCAATTCACTTTAGTATAGTTGATGAATTCTCCTTTATAGAAAAACATCCCACTTTACCAAGCATATGATTCAAATCTATGTAGGGGACCTTCTTTTCAAGAATCATGTGTGGATAAATTCTTATCCTTACAAGATACATAGTGATTCCTAGATCTCCCATCCTAGGCCTGGATGCAATTCCTAAAATAATATTACCCCCTATTACCCCTATGTATGAGCCAAATCCATGCAAAGAACATTTCATCAAGAGTAAAAAATGGATTGATTCATATTAGAAGAGGACATGTAGTGATTTACATACTTTCTATCTAGGTACCAACTACATATTTCATCATTAAAAAAATAATTTATGATAATGCCCCATTTCACTTTGGTGTGTTGGCCTCCATCACCTAACTGAATGGCCATTCCCCAAGGTGAAACCCCATTTCCTTCCCCCTATGTATAATCAAATCTAGGCAGGGGAAATTATCTTAAAGAAAAACATATATATTTATTCTTTATAGCACATGAAATTTAGTGATGATCATATATCCTATCTCAAGCATAATAAAAAATTTCAAAAATATACCCTTTTACCTTAGTAATTGTGCTTTTCTATACCACTCAATTTAACCAATGGAACTACACTAAGGTGAGAATCAATAGTTTCCTTACAAATGATCCAAATCCATGAAAATGAGGCCCCATAAATATTGTGTGTGGATTGATAATATTACCTTAACCCTACGTATGAGTTCAGTCATTATAGGCCGAACCAATCAAACTACAATGCCCTATTTCCCCTGCATACAAACCAAAACTGTGCAAGGAACCACCAATATAAGAACTAATTATTGATTGATTTATATATCTATAGAATACATAGTGATTCCCAAATACACTATACGGGGCCCAATCATAATTTCTAGAAAAAATTCCCTCCCCACTACATACAATTGAAATCTACATAGGGGTTTCTTTGGAAAAAACTACACGTGGCTTGATTGTTGTACTAAAAAGAAACAAAGAAACACCTAGATCAGTCTAGATAGAGAAATCATTAATTCCCCCAATTTTTTTTGGTTCATGGTCAAATAATCCATTATTCACAATAAGTATCATCCGTTCTCATCACTAATATGAGTTTATTTTACCTCATTTATGAATTAGATACATATAAAACCAAAAACTAGGAAATACCCCTCCTATATATGTAATATCTAGATTTGAGTAATAGCGTTTGTCAGGGGTTCCATTATTTATTGACCCATGCTATGGTAAAAGGTCCCCCACATTTCTTGTTCCTCTTTTTTTATGTTCCCCTATGACACATTATGTGATTAATTCTTCGACCACCACTCATTTCTCACCCCAAGAATGACTCATGTGAGTATAAGGGTCATGGAAAATCACCCTATTCAATGAAATACGGAGCATCACAAATAAATATGAGATACATAAATAATACACCTTGAAATACCTTAAACTAATTAGGAATTTTGATACCTAGAGACTCACTTCACTTATATATGACTTATAATTACATAAGAACCCCCGATCATCTTATCTACATGACATTAAACTGTATAGCATAAGGTCCTTATCACATTAATTAAAACTAAAAAGCACTTGGGTCCTTGTAGTGTGACATTAAATAACATGATAGTCACATCCTTATCAATAATCTTTAAACTAAATGATAGTTTCATCCTTGTTTCATGATGATAAACTATATTGACCATAATCCATTACCAATCCACATAAAAGGACAAAAATAGCCTAACCTTAATAAATAAGGGTTTAGGATTCCCCCATCACCATTCATGAACACCTCAATCCATAAATAAGACTTCTTTTATTAAGAATATTGGGTCACCACAAACCTTTCACAGACATTGCGAATGATTTTATCTGGATTCAAGGGAATCTCTACTTGACTATGTATGTACACCCCATATTAAATCCTATATATGTGCCCCCAGTTTGGCTTGTCAACTAGATCCATTTTAACATTGTGAAAAGGTTCTCTAATTTCTATGTTCCCTACCAACACTACAATAGAAATAATCAACTCAGTGTGATTTATGATCACACCTATAATTTCTATCCCATATAATTACTTAATATCCAAGAAACTTTTTCCATGATTTTCTACATCTTTATCCTATGTTAAAAAGGTTGCTTAAATATTCTCAACCTTGGGAATCCTAATTGGGTTGTTTTGTCACACATTAACCTTTTACCATGGTATACACACCATAACCTTAAATCATGTGCACATAGGTTAAGGTTGTATGAAATTAAACTCTAGACTTTTATGGTCCAAATTAGAAGACCCTAAAATACTAGTGAAAGAGACACAAAAAACTTGTTAGACTAAAAACCCATGAAGGGAAGTTTGAGATAAATTTTAGTCACCACTTATAATATTCATTCTTTAAGAGATTAGGTAAAAGTTATAGAATAAATAAAAAAGGCTTAAATATTGTATGACATATCTTATAACCTTAGAAAAAGTTGAGTTGAGATCCCTAGAACCCTCCAATCCAAGAAAAATTTAGAGTAATAATTTATCACATCTATTTGCCTTGATAATGTGTTTATTACATGGAGACACAATTTATAGGGTGAAGAACCCTCCTTGTATATCCTTTTCCCCATAACATACTTCATTTTCCAAGTGTTTTAACCCTTACAAACCATTCACAACCATCGATAAGGAGCGTATCGGGCCTCAAGGGACTCTCTTCTTGACTATACATACATACCCCATGTTGGATCCTACATATGGGCCCTCGATTTGGCATATCAACTATGGATGTTTCCACAATGAAAAAAATTTCTCCAATCCATTTGTTCCCTGACATCATTTTATCAGAACTCACCTCCCTAGAGTGATTGGTGTTTATCCCTGACATGTCTTTCCCATCTCATCATCTTCAGTTAAAACTCCTTGATCCATGTTTTACATGACCCGTAATCAAAATTTCAAGTGTATTTGACATCCTCGATGTTACATCACCATATACTATACCTATTCTCAAAGAAGGTATGTGATACCTCATTCTTGATGCTTTTGATGGTCCTCATCACATGACACTGAATTGTATGATATATTTTCCAAGCCTCATAACCATAAATCGAATGGATCCATTTTACGAGGTATTCTATACCAACAATAAATCCTCTATAAAAAATTGGTCTCACACATACCTTACTATATAAACCATTTACAGTGTTCTAGAACCCTTTCTGAATTCTTATTTACCATTACCTATTTCTTACCTTGACCACTTGAGTCCTTGAAAACACTCTATGGCTATCGATAAGGAGCTTATGAAGGCCTTCGGCCCATTGAAGGAGGCTATCGATAAGGATCTTATCAAACTTAAAGGGAATCACTTATTAACTTTGAATATACACCACATGATGTCACCTATATATAAACCCCTAGTGTGCCCTATAAACTAGATGTGTTTTCTCCTTGAAAAAAGTTCCTCTGATTTCCATGTTCCCTAAAAACATTATAGAAAAACGTTTCACCCCTATTTGATTCATGATCATACCTCGGATATCTGTCCCATATTATAAACATGATTGGATATCTTTGAAACATTATTTACCTTATCAATGATTACATCATTCAAGAAATGGTTTTTTATTGAACTATGATAAAATTTATACAAACTTAAATTGTAGCAGCACATGGTCAACACCACACAACCCTAAATATTTGTTGCACTCATCCGAATTACATGATCTTAAACTGTTTACAAGAAGATAAATAGTTATCATATGGATAAAAACCCATAACGGATGGTTTGGGAAAATGTTGATCCCTTACTCATTGTACATGTACCATTAATGTCCTAAAAAATATTGAGTAACAAAAAAAAAGAAAATTCACAACCCTTATTAAGTAAAAACCCCACAATGGGTGGCCTAAGAAAAAGAAAAGTCCCCACCCATTGATCCTTTATCATTTGAATCATAGAAAAATGTATTGGAAATAAAATAAGGAGATAAAAAATATTGTGAGGCCTGCCATATGTCCCTAGAAGTGGTCAAGATATTCACACTAGATCCCTATACTAGAAAAAATTTAGGGAACTAATTTTCTATGACGTACTCACATGAATCACCAAGAATAAATTCATTTTTATTTCAAATGGACATAATATAGTGCATTAGTGATGGTGTTCATACTGGCATCCAACCATGAGCCACACCCAGGATAGATTTATCATTATTTAGAATATGATATCTTTAGTGAATTGGTAATGGTTCTTATATCGATATCTGTTTGAGAGTCACACCCATGAAAAATTCATTATGGACTAATCATATAAATTTAGATTTGTGGTGATTTAACATAGAGGAAGAAGATTAATGTGTTATGGTGATTTATAAGATATTAGGTCATCAAGATACCATGAATTGTATTGAACTAATGATCGATAGTAATATATGTAATTAAATTATTTTTATTTATCGATGGTTTAGAAGAAGGGGTGAATCTCTACATCTTGGAGTCTCTCCCATGACCCCCCAAATTAGAGGGGGTTCCTAAAATTACAAAGATTATGAAAACATGTTATCTAAAAACACCTTGAAATCTGTTAGATTATTCCCCATAGAAGATATAGATTAGTGTAATTGATCTACCGATATGGTCTCCGCCTCTAAAACCTTTTATAGAACCTCTTATCTAGAAAATAAAGTTTGGCCTTCCCTCCCACAATAATTAGTCTCTTCTATTTTGTTTTTATATTATCCAAAAAATTTATCATGTAATGTTTGCAGGAAAAATCCTAATAATACCTATCAATTTCATCTATCCCAACACTTAAAAAGTTTTGGTGTGTCGTTATTTCTATCAGATATTGGGAATCTTCATTCAAGACCTCTTTTTTATGTTGTAAAACAGAATATGATGCCAAAAATATTGATACTATAAATTCAAAGGTCCTATTATATACCCCAGTGGAAACCACCTCCTTTACAATGGTATAGAGTTCTCAATAGTCACACCCACTATAGTCGAGTTTCGTAAAAAAATATTAGAGGTGGATAAATAATCCCTTAATCTATTTAAAAGGAATCTCCATGATCAGGATTCAAATATCTACCAACACTTTTTTCCTGAGTCCTTTTTGAAATGTTGAGTATTCTAAGCCTCAACCGAGGCTAATCCCTAAAAAAAATGTATTATAGAACCAAGTCTCTAAGTGAGGGATTCATAATCACATCCCTTAAAGGGATTGAAGTAGAACATGATTGTATCTCAGTAATTTTGACTGGGTGAGATCATGAAGTAAAAGGATCTGGGATCATTAAAATTTGAGGTGGAATTTATAAAATTAAAAAATAAATCCTATTAGTTATAATTCATTAATAATGTTTTAAAATAATAAGAAATTAGGTTAACCACCACGAATGTACCTTTTTTAGGTATAGAAGTAGCTACTAATATCACCTCAACCTCAACTTTATAGGGATATTAATTTATTCCTGTGCTATGAGACTCTAAGGCACATATTCCTATATTTTAAAACTATGAAGGCCAAATTATTCCCCTTCCAAAGATATAATATTCTCAAGAAGAATGTTGGACAAATCACTATGAAGAGATAGAAAAATGAACAAATATTAAACAATATGACACATTCCCAATTATGTATCTAGTTTCATAATAAATACTTACCCTCACTAGATGATTCCTCCATCTTGGAAATATTAGTGGTAGAATAGTTTCTTATGTCAATAGAATCTAATATCACACCAAACTATGTTGAATTGAAGGGAATGAAGGCCAATTCATCCACACCAGGCACCAAGTCTAATCCTGTTTGGACCCCTACCATTTTCACTCTTCCATGGACCCCATCCAATGCATGAGGTCCCACTGGAGGGGTAGAAGGTGTAGGTTCATTACATTCAGAAACCAATTTACTCAAAGGAACCTAATGAAAAATAGTAAAAATAAATAGGTCAGGATAATATACTAAAGAAATTCAAGGAGAAAAGTCTATAAATAAAACACTTTCTTGTTGACCCAAGTTGATGTTTCTTCATTTAAGACTTTGATTATTTACTCTTCCTTGTATTTCTCAAGGGAAGTCCTATAGAAGTAACTAGTGCTTGAGGTGTGAGAGGAGACACCGATAGATGCACTAATGTTGTTTATCTTAGATAATAAATTACAACTTCCATGTTCTCTATTTTACTATTATAACCTTGACCATTAGCCTCCTGGTCATTGTATGAGCCATCCTCAACTATCTACTCCCATAATAATATACTGGAGAAGTGATTGTTGAAAAAATGTATCCTTAATCCTATAATATCCAAGAGAAATATAATCCAAGTTTCATGAAAAATAAAATAAAATATTAGCAATGATTAAATTTATCTCACTTATTCTCTCAAACCATGCTATTCTTGCATGTTTTCACAACTACTATTATACTTGGAATTATCATTCAAAAAAATAAGGGTGTGTAATGGACCTAGACTTTGGTGGAATGTATCACAAAATCGAGGTCCTTAATGAGTTCCTTGACCTTAGTAGGCTATTTCACATAGTATATTACTTTAGAAGTGGTTATATACCCAAATATATCAAGATTTACCTCTGACTAACATAAATCCCTCTAGGAATCGGTTATCGAAATTTTTCTCCACCATTCATCTCAGTACTAGAATGTGATAAAAAAACATCACTGTAACTATAGTAGGCACCCTGCTGACTAGAATTTCACTCATAGACACTCCACCCACTATTTTATGCATGTTGGAACCCAAATGAATGATGGAGTTGTCTCTAAGATCTTGGTTTTATTCCAAGGAATATCTAGTGTCACTGTTTTACTAGCATTCAGTTGATTACAAAGCCTTCAACTCATTAATTCCACTGGAGCCCTTGCATCCTCACCCCCATCCACCATTCGTAGGTCTATGGATCTAATTACTATGGAATCCAACTAACCACCACACCAATTGGAGGAAAGGTCACCCAAAGTAGCATTTCTTCCCTAGAATTCATAAGATAGAGTTAGAGAGATACCATTAGGTACCTCTTTGAGTTAATGTTGTAAGGAGGGGTAAATAATTTCATCTGGATACATTGAAATGGTCGCTTGAACTAGAAAGTTGCATATTAATCATAGAATATATTGCTATTTATCTAAGTTGATAAGGCACATTCAACCTTAAAGACCATCCTTTCAATTTTCAAAAACTTCATAGATTGGAATTATATATTTCATGAATAAAAATGGATCGTTCCAGTTCATAATTATCATTATCTCCTAGTTCTTCAGTGCAGTGGTTCATACCCTACTGATGCTCGAAAGAAATGTCCTGAACTGGGCACCATGAATGGCCTAAGTGTTAAGAAGCTTGTATCTTCTCACGTGAACCCCCATCAATCCCCATGGCACTTGGAAAGGATATAATACCATGTAAAAGAACTTTCAATTATAAATGTGATGAATTTAGTGATATACCTTAGAAAATACAGTAACAACCAAGATGATGCATCTGTGACATGCCATCGCCGCTACCATTATAAATATGGTCACCCTTATTCTACCTTATCTCAAACTATGAATATATACCCATTAAGGATCATCGCTAATAAGTTTGATTGTTGGAAACACGCACTTTGAGTCATACCAGTCACATCAGGTGTCATTTTAATGTGATAACGATTACTACATGTCACAAATGACTTATGAATCATTTTTCTAAATTATCAAGACAATACAAGTGTATTTTCTTAGTTTTTAGTGAGTGACACATGTTTTGAACTAAAACTTAAATTTTAAACTGATTACAGATACTTTGAGTCATATTGGGAACATCATGAATAATATTGAGGTGTGGATAGTTATTAAACATCACAAATATCTTATGGATTGTTTTCCTAAATTATAAAAATATCCTGAAAGAATTTACTCAGTTTTGAGTATGTCACTTGTCTTTTTTACTAAAATTAATGTCAATTTTAAATAAAAGAGACACACATGGAGTCATACTAATCACACCATGCATCAAATTGAGGTTAATATGATTCTTACATGTCACAAATGACCCATGGATCATTTTCTTAACTTATAAAAATAACATGAATCCATTTTTTTGCTTTTGAGTATGTCACTTCTATTTTTTACTAAAATTTCATTTTAAACTGAAAAAAAATAATTTAAGTCATACTAGTCCTATAGTGTGTCAGTTTTATATGAGACTAATTCCTTCAAATTAAAAATAATTTATGAATAATTTTCCTAAATTATCAAGGCAATTTGAGTGTGTGTTATCAGTTTTCATTGAGTGAAACATGGTTTAAACTAACATGTCTATTTTAAACTGACAACAAACACTTTGAGTTACACCAGTAAAAATATGTATTTGATTAAGGTATCACTGATTCCTAAATGTAATAATGAATTATGGATAATTTATATAAAGTATAAAAACAATATGAATGAATTTTCTTTATTTTAAGTATGTCACTTTCCTTTTTTACTAAAATTAAGGTCAAGTATAAATAAAAAGACACACTTTGAGTTATACTGACCACACCGTTCATCATATATAGGTTTGGATGATTATTACACATAAAAATAACTTATGGACCATTTTACTAAAGTATAAAAACAATAAAAATGTGTTTTCTTGGTTTTGAGTATGTCACTTGTGTTTTTTACTAAAATGTCATTTTAATTTGGAAACACACACTTTGAGTCACATTGCTCACTTCATGTATTAGTTTAACATGAGATTGATTTATAAACATAAATAATTATTTATTAATCATTTTAATAAATTATCAAGACAATCCAACCATGTTTTCTTGATTTTCAGGGAGTGAAACCTGGTTTGAACTAACATGTCAATTTTAAACTCATAACATAAACTTTGAGTTATACCAGACACATCATGTATTAGATTAAGGTGTAGCTGATTCATACATTTCAAAAATGAATTAAGGATCATTTTTTTAAATAATATAAATAATACAAATGAGTTTGATCAAATTTGAGTATATCACTTGTGTTTTTTACTAAAATTAATGTCAATTTTAAATAAAAAGACACACTTGGAGTCATACTAGTCACACCATGTGTCAGATTTAGGTGTGGATAATTCCTAAATGTCACAAATAAATTAGGGATATTTATCCTAATCTATAAAAATAATATTAATGTGATTTATTCTTTTAGATTATGTGATATATTTTTTTTGTGCTAAAATGTAAATTATAAACTAAAAACATATAGTTAGAGTCATACCGAGAACACTGTGTATCAGATTGAGGTGAATATAATTGATTATGCGATGTGCGTTTTGATTTAAACTATCCATAACACGGGGTTTCCTATTCCATCCAAAAAGAACATGTTCACTATTTTCTGGCTTGTTACGGATAGTTGAAATAAACATATGACTTCCCAAAAGATATGTTAAAAAACTAAATAAGTATTAGGAAAAAATTATAAGGAAATTAACTTAAAATAATAGATAAAATGATGAAAAAAGAAATAAATAAATAGTAGTAATTCAACTTTTCATGATGTTTGTATACACTCTTGACCCATTTACTTATTTCCATTATCTCAGTTGCAACCTCTAAGTCTAATCTCTCAAGAGTATGAGAAGATCCAAACAAAACACCCCATCTATAGAAAAATAATCCACTTGTATAAGAATTTTTTTTATGTTAGTAACACTATAAATAAATAAATGAAACATAAATATGAAACTATATATCAATAAAATTTCAATTTTAAACTAAAACAACACAATTTGTGTCATACCAGGTACACCATGTATCAGATTGAGGTATTATTGTTACTACATGTCACAAATGACTTGTGGATCATTTTATTAAAGTATAAAAATAATCCAAATGAGTTTGATTTGTTTTGAGTATGCCACTTGTCTTTTTAACTAAAACATAACTTTAAACATAAAATACTCACTTTGAGTCATACTGGTCACATCATGTGTCAATTTGATGTGATACTAATTCTTTCACATCAAAAATTACTTACAAATCACTTTCCTAAATAATCAAGAAAATATAAACTTTTTTTATTAGTTTTCAATGAGTGACACACATTTTGAACTAAAATGTCAATTTTAAACTGATAACGACCATTTTGAGTCATACCAAGAACATCGTGTATTAGATCAAGGAAAATATCATTCCTACATGTCAAAATTACCGAGAGATCATTTTCATAAAGTATCAAAACAATCCAAATGTGTTTTCTCAGTTTTGAGTATGTCACTTGTCTTTTTTACTAAAATTTAAATTTTTAACTCAACCCACACAATTTGAGTAATACCAGTCACACTATGTGTCATATTTATGTGTGGTCAATTCTTACACATGAATGAATCATGGATCATTTTTCTATATTTTTAAAATAATAAAATATCTTTTTCTCAGTTTTGGCTATTTGACATGCATTTTTTACTAAAATGGAACATTTATATTGAAAATATGTACTCCCGGCCATATCAAAAACATCACATATCATATTGATGTGTGGTCAATTACTACAAATAAAAAATTAATTATGGATCATTTTACTAATGTTTAAAAAAAATCCAAGAATATTTTCTCATTTTTGACTATTTAATGTATGTTTTAAACTAAAATAACACATTTTTATTGAAAACATGTACTTTGAGTTATACTGATCACACTGAGTATCATATTGATGTGTGCTCAATTCCTATGCATGAAAAATTAATTATGGATCATTTTCCTAAAGTTTGAAAATAATACAAGATCTTTTGATTAGTTTTGAAAATTTTATGTATGTTTTAAAGTAAAATGAAACTTTTTTATTGAAAACATGTACTTCAAGTCATACCAACTACATCAGGTGTTGTATTTATGTTTAGTCAATTTCTACACATGAAAAATAAATTATGGATCATTTTAATAACATTTGCAAACAATATGAGCTCATTTTCTTGATTTTGAGTGATGTTTGTTTTGAACTAATATGTAATTTTTTTAAAAAATAAGTATCGAAGAAACATAATATCCATAATCAATTTTGTTATCTTGATTCAGACTCTAGAGAAACATTGACTAAAATAAGTAATTTTTTTAAATATGTTTTAATTGTTAAATATTTATATATATACTTTAATCTGTTTCCATTTTAAGTAATCTATAGGATTCTTATATTCAATCACTGACTTAATAACATGATTTATTCTATATTTAGTGACCACTCTGTCATAAAAAAATTATTGTTAAAACACAGTCTAAAACATATAATTTGAAGTTTTTCTATAAAATGTTGATTTTAGTACATTAAAAATTCACAATACACATCATATGTGGTTAGTTTGATGGATATAAATGCATTGGATCCAAAAAAATAAATATTTTGGGTATCCAGACTGATTGTGATCATCATCCAGTGATTACTAAAAAAATAAACTAAGTAATGAAAAAAATAAAAATATATTTTATATGATTAGATAGTAGAGTTTTACCCCTGCATTGTAAGCATCAAAAGGAGTTTTTCATATGTTATTTTCTTCTCAAATTATTTTTTAGAACATAATTTTCTCATCAATTTATTTTGATCCCAATTTAATTTCTTCTATTGAAATGATAAAAGGATTAATGAATCCAAATCATGATTCATAGGGATTTCCATTTATATAGTAGTAATATAAACAAATTTATAACATATGAATTTTTATTAACTTTAATGAACATATTAAATCATTTTTGGTAAAAATGTATTATGAAAATTAAGCTTATTTATGTATTCACAATTGAGTCTCCCATCCATTCAAACTTGAGAATCTCTTTTATACTCTCAAGGCCAACTGCATATCTAATGATAGTTATGAATATTTCTTATTTATATGGAATGAAGGAAATATCTACATCTTTTAATGTGGTATTTTAATTTATTTATCATGATAATATATTTTGTAGTGGAACTGGTGGGGATAAGGTACTCTCAGAGGTCCTTTTGTTTTCTTGGTTGATTCACTAGATTGTCTTGATCTGACCTTCCGTTTCTCCACCACTTTATCCGTCTATAATACCATACCTCACTTCAAAACTTTTTTCATAAACTATTAAAAGTTTTTCATTTTAAAATATTTATTAAATACATACCTCATGTATCTTTCTAATATTATATATCCATTCTATGAAAGTTACAATAGCATTATTAACCACTGTAATATCTGGATCATCAAGTGGAATAGAAAACTCAGTGGTCGGCCTTTAAGATACCTCAATCCCCACTCTCATGTAATATTTTAGGATTTCTTTATTGTGTAGCATGTATCATAGTATATTATAAAACATTACCCTCATAATAAGGTGGTGTGGGGGTGCTAACAGTTAGAAATCACATACAATTTTAGCCTCCAGAATTTTAGTAATACAAAGTTATCAAAAGTTTTTGGATTAAAACTTAGGAGTAAAAGTAATGAATTTTTTACCTAGGTTAAGCAATGCAATTTAGGGGAATGGCTATCCTCAATGTTAGTGGGGGCCATTTGTTTGTTCATGTTCTGACATTTTTTCAACTGCCAGTTTGATTTGATCATTTCACATATATTAGTATTCCAAACCAAACCATGAAATAATTTCTTGAAAATAATTTACTTTCACCTATAATCCTTTAATAATATTATATATATCTTCTTGTGGTTTTTTCTTCTCAGAATATGTTTGAGGTGACACTCCAAAACCTACACCTCTAATGCGGCCATATTGTTTTGGTCACTTCAAAGCTACTAAAAGTATTTTTTCTTCTAGTATGGTCTCTACCGATTCTTGTATCTAAACCATATAAAAAACATATGAACATAAATATATTATTTTATATAATACTATTGTAAAGAATAAATAATTACTATTATGTCATACTTATACATGTTTCCCATACCACATTTGTGTTTTCATCAACTATTTTATCCCTCTTATTTACATGGGCCTCCTTCCATAGCACATGATTTGAGATGGAAGTGGCTTTAGATTTTGATTCATCAATCTGCATATAAACAAAGAAACTTATTTTTTTCTCATATCACATAAACTTTTTATTGTTGATTTAAAATACATACCAATTTATTCTCTCGTGAAGTGTACCCCAACCTTGCTTTGTGATGGGGGTGTATTGGTTTTGATGCATGTTCTTTATTTTTAGAAATCCTTTATTATTTCATAAATTAATAATTTTGAATCAAATTGGATAAAATAATAATTTTTGGTAATATATTATCAACTAAAATGCACCTAAAATGATTTCTCATTATAAAGACTGATGAAATAATTCCATGTTTCTTGCATTATAACATGTGAATAAGTAACTGGTGTGTGGGGATTTACTTTCCCTTCAGTATCCGTAATATGAAACCTGGTTATATGAGTCTAAAATATTCTATTGGATTTTATATCATCCATTAAGACACATACACACACACACACACACACATATATATATTAGGTGTTTTGGGGTAAAATTACATTCAAACACACACACACACCACACACACATGCCAAAAAGGTAGGCCATATCCCATCAAAGGGGATAACCCACCCATAAAGCCTTATTTATTTATTAAGTGTCCCATAGGACCGGTGGGAATGAAGACCATAACATGGCCCAAAAGACCATCGCAACGTCATCCTTGCATCATTCTTCCCACCTCACCGGTTTCCTGGATCATGCCTATATCACCGCCAGTATAGTACTGCAATAATACCTTCACCCAATAGGGCATGATCCCCAGACCTCCTAGATTCCAAGCGGGAGCATTTACCACTTTGGTACAGGATCATTGGATAACATCCTTTAAGAAATATTTCTTACAAAAATAGTCTAAAATAAACAAAATATTCAAGGAATAATGAAAATTAAATCAATGTTTCATTATTTAAATTTTTAGTAAAATAGAAAAAGTATATCATAACATTACCTTTATATATTACAAAAGGGTTTCCTTCATTACATGCTAGACATGGTACTAAAAATCTATATCAATTGACACATTCATCCTCATTGTGACCCCAACATAACTAATGAACATTGAATTGTTGGGGTCAATAGGTTGTTTGTGTTGATTCCTGCAAACCTCAAATTTTATACCCTTACTTCATTCCTTGATAATTTTTGTCAATACTGTGATGCTATTTCATTGTTGTTTTTCATTAATATGATATTGATCCCATAATAATTCAATAGTTTCATCATCAACCACCTGTTCTTCCCTGAGATTGGTAACATCCTCATGTGCCAAAGACATTGTCTATATGAGTAGTCAAACATTTAATTTATATTATGTTAATGTAGTAGAGAACACATAATATTATGAGAAAAAGAATAGTATATTTAAAAAACAATTTAACATTCTCATTGAACTCTCTTTGTTTTTTTAAATGTTGAAGGGATTTGTGTTCTATATCAAGAATCCAAATCCCCTCTCCATGGTCCCCTCTAACATACAAGACACTGTATACATTGGGACCTCTATGAACTGATTATGATCTTCCAATGAAAGGTTTATCCTTTATTGATTTTTCATTTGTCCCTTAAGTTGTTTTAGTCACCAATAATACAATATACCAATTATTGTTTTCTAGATCCTAAACATAAAATACTTACACTACTTGTGATTCCATTATGAAAAAATCATCCTTTTCCCATTATACATTGAAATTCACTTTCTTGAATCCCATTTCAATACCTTTCTCTACATTCCTATTATCAAACCATTTTCAATGGAAAATCATAATTTTAAATATTGTATAATCCAACTCATATATCTATTTTATAATTCCAAAATATGACATATTCATATAAATTTGATTTATTTCCTTGGAACTAGATATGTGAATCACTCCCACCAAAAGTGTAACTCCACTATTTTTCATTGTACTGCAATCATTGTTTATTTTTATATAGAACATACAACTATTGATTTCAAAACTAGTGTAATCTATAAAATTTGCATTTGGTCCCCTGGCTAGCCATCAAAGTCATTCAATAATTGAATTTGGATTGTCAGATTACTCCTTATAAATATGATCTCATAACCATCCTATAATCTATCTATTATGTTTATTTGATATCCATCCTTCATCCCTTGATGTATTAAAATATCTAATAATTGATTTGTTGGATTCATCATATAGATTAACATCCTCACTATTATTTAAAGTGTAAAGGTGTGCTTGATCCCACTCTCTGATGGTAATTGTAAGAACATCTCTTTTTAAAATCCCTTCACCCATAAGGTGCTCATTGTGGCAAGAATTTGGGAGACTAATTATATCAACTTATAATAGGTAATCAGTAAAAAATTAAACAACTTCTTCAAAAATATATTATTCTACAATGAAAACTTTTTGATGGATTTGATTCTTAACATAACCTTTCAAAATATTTATATACTATTCATTGGGGGTATATCCATCTGTAATGGATATAACTACATAGTTAAACCACTCTAACCAAGTGAACCATTAGGTGGACCATTATATAAAATAATGATAACGGGAATAACATCTCTAATTCACATAATATGACCACAGACATCTTATTCACGATGTCGAGTCTATAACTCTACTATAGATGGATTTGAAAAAGAAGTAGATTCTGGTTAATGTATGACATACATTTTTAGGTAGAATGCAACATAAAGTGATGAGAATAAAATCATGAAAATCATGTTATTTTAGTCCCTATAACTTCAAATTAGTTATTGGCATGACATTCTTGAAATTTTATGAATACCCCTTTAGAACTTTTACACCAGTAAGAAAAATGAAAATTTTCAATTTTTCCTATTTAGATGGAGTGTAAGTTGCTAGAGGAAGAAAATTTCACCCTTTAACCTTCACCAGTGAAAAATATTCCCTTATCTCTATGTCAATCATATCCAACATAGCCTTGATTCTATATTTTTTTCTATGAACACTTAGTAACGTGCTAATAACACTATTAAATACATTTTTTTCTACATGAATGACATCAAGAAAATGTATAACATATAAAAAATTACAATATGGTAATTCAAATAAAATTGATATATTTTTACAACTTGATTTTATAACAATTTTTTAAAATGGTTTTAAGAAGACAATGTCAAAATCTATTACTTTATTGAACAGTTGATCACCTGTTACTGAAGATGGGGTTGTACCTTGTTTGGTATTCCCATCAAATGTTGTTGTTCAAGATCAGTATTTATGTTGTCGAGGTAAAAATTTATGATGTAAGAAAAACACAATATTCATGTAATGTTTTAACCAAACTGAGTTTGTGCATTCTTCAACCCAACATTTCATTAATTTTATAGCCTGAAAAATTTCCATTATCAGGAAAGTCATTTATCATCCCTTACAACATGGAACTCAATGTGAATTCTTCACTTATATGATAATCATAAATTGAAACACTTGTATCCCACATCAATTTTTGTTCTTCGATCAATGGATACAAATGGACATTAATATCAAAACTAGTTTTTTTACAAATATTAAGAGATACAACATAATGTATTTACGCTTCATGCATAACCATGGAAGTAAGTTATAATTTACCAACATGATGGTCCTTGTACTCTGAGTAATACTATGTAAACTAAAATTATTCATTGTATCTATTAATAATGCAAGGAAAAATTTTCTCAGCTAATTTCCAAATTTAGGATACTCATAATCAATTTCCTTCCACTGAGGAGAGTCTATTGGATGATGTAGTTTCCTGTATTTATTTTTTTCATCTGCATGCCATATTAATTGTCTCATAGTTTCCTAACATCCATATATCCTTTTAAACCATATAATTATAGGAAAGTACCATACATATTTTGAAGGTCTTGATTCATTTTTCCTGTATCAGTCCACCCCACACTTAGATAATTTTATGATTGGTTCCTATTCCTTGAGAAAAAATATGCAATCATTTGGAAAATAATGAATGTTTTTATATATCATTCCCATTGAATGTAGAATTTTTTTAGCATCATATTTTTTACATGGAAGTTCATTTTCTTATGGTAGCATATCATTCAGGAGACCAAGTAGTTCTTTAAATCTTGTGTCACTCCATCCGCTTCCATATTTCAAATTATATAACTTCAATACAACTGGAATTGTTTTGTATTTAGTACACCCAATATACAATGGTCTCTTATCATATATATTGAACTTCTCAAACAACTTTAGACAATTATGAAGTTCATATTAAATTTTCATTTTCATTTTTCCCATATGATCTCCATCAACATTTATAATGGTCTTCATATCAAATGATCCATAAACCACAATATCATCCCAATCGGTGTGAACATCTAGTTTTTTCACATGTTTAGTCCAAAATTTATAGCTTTGATCTATTAATTGAAAAATCAAATGTTTCGTCAAACTCTTCTAGACTAGTTAGTAATGAATAAAAATAATGTTGACATGAACAAAGGATTTGAGAAGGGTCATATGCATGCTCTATTGAAATCTTTTTGATATATTTAACTCTATCTTTATAATCTTTTGTTATACGATTAGCGTGTATCCATTTTAAATTCATATCTATCCTATTAGGTTCATAAATTATTCGTTTTTTACAATAAATAAATAAATACACATAATATATTCATAATCAAAGGAGAAAGTTATAGATAATTCTAATAAGGTGAACCCAACACTTGATTATTTCAAATAATTTCAGTATGTTTTAAAGGAAGCAGGTAATTGAATTTAAGAAAATAATTAATCCATTGGTTCCGGGTGTTAACATCCAAATTCATCCAAAATGATCATCGATACCCGGCATGGGATGACTACTTCTCAAAGTAGTTCAAGAAACATAGGTGAATGTCCATAATAGATGGGGGATGAGTATTAAGTAACAAAATAAAATATATAATAATTATTTTGTAGATGAATCTAATAAGGATGAAAGTAGTCTACTTAAGTATAAATGTTCCTAGGTTGGGAGATGGAGAGGAACTGAAAAACATTTCTTAGATTGTTTCCTAAAACTAAAAAATGCAACAGTTGTAGTCTGAAATCTAGAAGGGGCACCTTGATTGGTGTGACCATGAGAAGGATTAGCTGGATGGTATTACATAAAATCAGGTTGAGACATCTATTATAGTTTCAAAATTGAACGAAATCCTTCAATTAAATCATGAAAAAGAAAAGTCCTTTGGTCTGATGATTGGATTTCAGAAGTGTATAGCTTCCTGTGACAAAAAGGAAGTAATTCTAGGATGTTTTTTGTAACCTTGTTTGGTGGGTGTCCAATAAATGGGAGTAGTTGATGTTTATTCTTTTCTTCACTGGGTATGTGGTGGTATAAGTGATTTTTCACTAAAAATATAATTGGATATTTAAAGGAGTGATAAAGTTTAGGTGATCATCACTTGTTAGTGGAAAAATATTATGTATGATTAATTTGATGATCTAGAAAAATAAATAATCAATTGAAATCATATGGGACATTTGACCACTAACTAGTATCAGTCAACATTTGATCCTTCATTCCTTAAATTATGAAATCTTATAAATTATAGGTATCCACTTAAAGAATAAATGCTTCCTCTATTAATTATTCCCATTTACCATTTTTTGATACACTTTACATCATTAATCAAGGAATTTCAAATCATTATTTTATGTATAATTATAAAACATCTTATCAACAATGTTAATAAAATGGATTTCTCACTCAAATGAATCAATTAAAGACATATATTAATCTAATAATCACTAATAAATATGATAGATTTTTTTTATTAATTATTGAATGGAAGACATACCTTGGATATTCATGTTATTTCTTTCCATTTAATTGCAACCTGGATTACTAAATTTGTGTAAAAATATCTTTCCTTGAAACATACAATGTCATGTAATCACTGAATTTTGACATAGGGTCAAGGATATTGTAATTTCATGAAAACAATGGACGAAACTATTATTGATGACATATGTGAAGGTTAGGGAGGGAGTGAACCAACAATGGAACAAGATAAGATAGGTTGGGTGGAGAATCAGCGAGGTAGATCGTGAATAAATAAGATCACTTGTGCACGTGCTCTTCAAATTATAACAGGGAAATGATATAACCATTCAATGTAAAAAATACTCCTTGGAAATTATCAAATTAATGTTATGTAGAACAATAATCATCATATGATAAGATATTTATTGATATTATGGTAATCAAAATAACAAAGCTAGTTAGTTTTATGGAACCGACACTAATAAACTCTCACTCACACTGGATACATATATTAACTAACAGATTGTACCTTTCACATGATAAACATGATTATACTAAGGTATGGCTATATATGTTGAGAAATACACATTATACTATAGCTATTATACTTTCTATGACTTTACTTCTCAAAGTAAAACTTATAAGATGTGAAATCCTTGAGTATTTACCTTTTATCCTCTATCAAAAAATTCAAATCTTATCAAACACGATGATCATAAATTTATCATAATATATATTTTGATAATAATTTATTAACTTCATAAAATCCAAAAATCTAGAACAAATCATTAAATATTTTACAGATATTCCCAGCTGCATCAAAAGCTACAACATACTTGGAATTTTTAGATATGGAAACCACTAAATTTAAAAATATTTCATTCCTTATTTCCTTAGCCTTATAGTGATATATATGGTTAAATTGATATAAAGGAAACCCGGTTATATATCATCTTGAAAACTATAATTCCAATTTTCGTGATTATGGGGAACACATTCTTCAAACTTCCCCAAGTATTGTTAGGTAGTTTTGAATACTACCTCATGCAGTTCTCCTGGTTCTATTTGGTATTTTCCCACCATGATCAGTGTATAGGAAATATAAAATCATTGTATATATTATGGTATATCTTCTAAATTTAAACACATTATAATATGGAATTCTTTGAATCATAATAATCTAATCGTGTTTATTACCACATAATCCTGGGGAGATTTTACACCATGTGACATAAGTAAAAAGTCTCTCTTAGATTGTTCCATATAGTATTTTTTAAACATTGTTAGTGTCTATAGTATGACTAGTTCTAAGAAACCTCATAGATATAACTTAGTATATCTTGTTTCCAGAAATTGGTTTACTACTTAATTCATTCTTGAATAAAATGATTAAATTTAGTTTGGTTTTTAATTCAGTTTTTACCTAGTTTCAATCATTAGGTGTGAAAATAAAATTACTCTAAATATTAACATTGGGATCGATTATAGAAATTAGGGAAAAGATAGAATGAAAAAGGAGATCTAACATCGATATTTAAATGGTATGTAAAATGTTTCTTATATACATGGTGATAAATTAGGGAATTTCACTATTGGATGGAGTTTTACAATAAAAAAACATCTAACAATGTCTCACCCCTATACTCAAAAGATTTTACACTCAAAGGAATTTTTCACCCAAATGGATTTTCACCCTAATGGTTTTTTTACATAAAGGATTTTTCTCTTAGAGGATGCAATAATGAATTATCCATGTGTGGAATCATATCCTATTTTTTGGAAGATTTTAAATGATTTATTTAACATCATTGACACTTCATATGAGATTCCACATGGGAAGAACCCCCCTTTTATTTTTTTAATTTCAAGAGGATATATCTCTACCTCCGCCTCTCTTGAAGAACCCTTTGAATCTCTATTTGGGGGAGTCATATAATCCCATCTCTAATCAATGTGGTCTTTATATTTTTTATCTCTATTTAATATTGTGGTCATTTTCTCCCTTTAAGATCATTAAGAAAAAAGTTTTCATTCAATTAAATACATATTCACACCTTAAGTTAAAGCCCCTTAAAAAACCTACCTTGAAATTATTTTTGAATACTCTTGAATAAATTTATCTACCTTTATTATCTCCACCATAACCAAACTCATTATCATTGGCTCCACATGTTCCAATAATCTTGTACTTCCATTTTTTCAACATCAAGACATGATTCATAATCATCATAATACAAGGAAGATATTCAATACATGGAAAATAGGATCCACATGCTCCACCATTATTATTGGAAATCCAAACTAGAGATATTCCCTCATAATTTATTTCTAAAATCAAACAATCATCACTTTTTTTCCATCCATTTCCATTATTCATCAGCAAATTTCAAACCCTTGAATAATATCTTTTCTTGGATACCACTTGTTGAAATTGGGGAACAAAATAGAAAGTAGAAAGATATTGAACGCCGATATTTACTTGGAATAGAAAATGTCCCTATATATATAGTGAGAAACAAATAAATTTATTAATTAGATGGTGTTTTAAAATCTCATAAAAACTTATTCTCTCTCAGATCCACGCCCTGAGGATTTTACACTAAAATAATTTAAATATTATATTTACTTAATACTATGCTCTTAAAATAGGACCTGAGCACCATACGGACTGAGATAGTAAAAATTGAGAACTTGAAACCAACTAGGGTCTAGGAAATAGTGTGAAGTATTGAGGGAGGAGAAAGAAGAACATGGATGGAGGATAAAATGAAGGAGAAGGAAACCACAGAACCCATAAGAGCACCGAGCCAAGAAAATGCCGCATCAACACACACTGCGAAACCTGAACAAGCAAGCAATGAGAGATGAGGAGAAAAAAATAACATACCTTAGATTTGTGGCTTGATTCTTCTAAGAGAATGTAGAGGAGGAGATAAAAAAAACACTAAAATTTCGTTATAGCTTGAGAGACGCAATTGAAATCAGTTTGATTAGGGTTCTTTTAAAAAGAACAGGGAGAGTTTTATCAATGCTATCAAAAAAGAATTGATAAAGAGAGTTTTTATCAATGCTAATTTAATAAGCACTGATAAAAGACCTCTTTATGAGCGTTGATTTTTTAACGCTGATAAAGATGAATTTTCAATAAAGATTTATAATTATAATTATAAATAAATATATTTTTAAATATTTTTATAAATATTTTTATATAATCATAAATATATTTATATTATTATATATATTTATATCATTATTTATGTATTTAATAAATATATTTAAAAATAATAAATATATTCATTATTTAGATATATTTATTATAATTTTATAATTATTTAAATATTTTATTATTTATTTATAATTATATAAATAATTTTTTTAAAAAATTATATTTATTTAATTATATTTATAAATATATAATTTTATAAATATTGTAAATATAAATTTATATATATATTCATAAATAAATATATTTATAAATAAATATATTTGTAAATATATTTATAAATATTTATTTATAAATAGAAATATATTAATATCATTACATTTATTTAATGAATAAATAAAAATATAATAAAAATATTCAATATTAAAATAAATTTATTATAATTTTATAATTATATATATATATATCATTATATATTTATATAATTATATATATATATATATATAAATATATTCATCATTTAAATATATTTATTATAATTTTATAATTATTTAATATATAATTATATAAATACTCTTTAAAAAATTATATTTATTTATTTATAATTATAAATATATAATTTTATAAATATAGTAATTCTAAATTTATAAATATATTTATTTACAAATATTTATTTACAAATATATTTTTAATATTATTAATTAATATATAATCTCAAATGCATGAATGACAAAAAAGTGTGAAATTGAATAATTAAAAATGAGTAGTCTTTAAAAATATTGAAAAAACGGATGGGTTTTATTAATTATACTAATTATTAAAAAAATAAAATGTAGATATATATTGAAATTAAGAAGAATACTTATTTAAAATATTAAAAAATAGAAAATAAATATGTATAAATAAATATTATAAAATGATTAAATTATAAATAAATAACAAATAAAAAATAAAAAATACTGAAAATGAATAAATAATACTAACTGTAATAATATTAAAAATTAATAAATAAAATTTTCTAATTAAAAACACAATATATTAAATATATTATCTTACTAAATGAAATTCTAAAATGAATACTAAAATTTGAATAAACTATATAAATATCAAGTGTATGTGTTTCAATATAAGATTTCATTAATTACGTAAATATTTATGTGTGTGTATACATATATACAAGTTTGATATATGTAAAATTGAACAGTGGCATTATATATTATGTAGTGTCTATTAATGAAATAAATAATAATAAGAATAAAAAAATTTAAAAGATGAATAACTGTTTTTAATTATATAGATAATTTTTAAAAAAGATTAAAAATGAATATTTATATATGTTAATGAATATATATTAATTATATAAAATACAACCATATTAAAAACATTAAATACTAATGAGTAAACATACATAAATAAATATTTAAAATGGATAAAATTTCAAACATATTGAACAATAAAAAATTGAAAATGAATAAATAACAAAAATATTAAAAAAAAATTAATATAATTAATGAATAATTTTGAAAAAAATATTAAAAAGTAATAAATAGTATATATTGAATAAAAATATAAAAAATGATAAAATTTACTGATTAGAAAGATAAAATATATTAAATATATTATGTTAATAAATATAATTCTAAAATGAATATTAAAAATTGAATAAATTATAGAAATATTATTCGTGTGTGCATTGTTTATAAAAATTCATTAATTAAGAATATGTTTGTGTGAAATCAATGTGACACACGTTTGATATATGTTAAATTGAAAAATCAAACGACATTCAATTAAATGTCTATTACTCAATACAATTATTCAATATTTTTAATTAATATCATTTTTTAATTATAAACCATTTTTCACTAAATATAAGACTTATTTAATTTAAGTATAAATATTTTGTATTATATAAATAATATTTTATAGAATAATATATATATATATAAATATAAATGAATATATTTCTATATTAAAATTATTAATTATATTAATGAATAATAATGTATAAAAACCATTTAAAATGAATAAGACATTAATATGTTTTTAATTATTACATTTTATTCCTTTTTATATTTATATTTAATATATATTATTTATTACTATTTATGATGTATATATATATTTATAGAATTAATTCATTTTTTTAATAATTATTTCATCAATAATTTTTTAATAATTTTGTAATTTATTCATTTTTAACTTTTTGTTTAATTATTACAATTTAGTCATTTTATATATCTATATTTAATATATAATATTTATTAATATTTATAATTTATATATATGTATTTTAAATTTATTCATTTTTATTAATAATTATTTAATTAATAAAAATTTTAATATTTATTTTAGTTCACTAACACACAATAATTTTATTTTATTAATATAAAACGAGTCATAAAATTACAGTAAAAATATCACATAACCAAGGACATAAAGACATAAAGAAAAACATAGGGTTCATAGGGGTCTAAAATAATGCAAACCATGGGCATCCACACATACTAGATCCTTAAATTCTGGAGGAAGGCTGTCGATGCATGAGAAAATCATACGAGGATAGTCTTGGTCACCCCAAGATTCTAGAAAATCCACCACTTTGTTGCCTACTCACCATGTGTAAAGTAATCTCACGCTATTGGAGATATGTTTTTTACAACTTAAAATGTTATAAGTAATGGGCCATGGGTTGTCAGCCTTACCTTGGATGGAGCTATGAATCACCAAAGTGTTAGTTTCAATGACAGAAATCGTGAGACTATAGGCAAGATAGAACTCCAACCCATTACGAAAAGCATTGGCTTTGGCCATAATAGAATCCCCTCACTAATAATAGATGTTGGAAGCCCCACGCTAGTTAGATCAAGCTTTATATATATATATTGATTTTTTTAATAATTATTTAATTAATAAAAATTTTAATATATTTTTTAAATTTATTCATTTTAAATTTTTATTTGTTTAATTATTTCAAATTTTTTAATATTTTTAATATTTTTATTTTTTTATTTCAATTTATTCAGTGTATATATCTATTTAATATATACAATTTATTAATATTTATAATTTATATATATATATATATATGTATATTAAAATTATTAATAATTATTTATTTAATAATTTTTTAATAATTTTTTTAATATATTCATTTTTAATTTTTAATCCTTTAATTATTTAAATTATTTAAATATTTTTAATAATTGTATTTTGTTTATTTTTATTGGTATATATTAAAAACATCGGGACTATGGACCACATGGGTAGGGTCAGGTAGGATCTAGTCGTGTGTATGCAAATGGGATAAAGCCCGTGGGAAGCATAGATTAGGAAAAGGCCCAGGCAGGCCCATGGACCCATATGAGTGTGTGTATAGTGTTTGTGGGATCCCATCCCTATAGCAAGATTCTGAGCTTAACTTGTAGCAGAATCTTATATAAACAAGTGGTCAAACAACCGCTATTTCGATGTAGGACTTGCATGCATGATTGAGAACTTTATCAGTTCTAGAAAATGCGCTGATAAAGGTTCCTTCTATCAGCATTAAGAATATAATACTGAGAAAGATACCCTTTTTGAGAGCTAAAAAAGTGATGATAAAGGGTATATTTTATCAGTTCTAAAAAAATAACTAATAAAGTTTATTTTAATCTGTGCTTTTTCTGGTATTGGTAAAAGGTTCTCTTTATCAGTTCTTTTTTTGCACTGATAAATGAGTCCTTTATCATCACTTTTTGTTAGCGTTGATAAATTCTAGTGCTGTATATAACATATTTTGTAGTAGTGAAAATAGTCTTATACTTTAGGGAAACCCATCTATTGTCAATGAGAAAGAATCCTTGAGGGTTTCACAATAAGTGTTTCTATTGATCTCGATTAAATTCAATTTTAATTTAATTCAGAGAATAAATATTATTCTCAAGACTAAGGAGTAATTTTATTCATGTTTTATCAATCCCAAATAATTATTGATGAATAAAATATTTAATCTAATTATTTATTCTAGTGTTTAATAAATGATTGAGGATTTCGAATAGACTAAGACCATGTCCGGTGAAAAATATTAATTTACAAGCCTGTTAAATAATATTTTTTTATTGCTAAAGTTAGCATTCATTCCATAAAATAATAATAATAATAATATTATTTTTTGCTTGAGGTTTAATAAAGATTTTTATATTATTTAAGTACTGACATGAAATTAAATAATATTTTAACCTAAACCATATCTCTCTAAATAAATTGTTATGTCTATTGTATAGAGTTAATAAAGAAATAGAGAATCATTTCATACAAAAAATTTATATCTCAAATTCCACTTTCTCTCTCCCTATCAAGATTGAGAAATTCAAGAGAGATTATTTTAAGATTGAAGGACGAGTGATCAACATGAATAATGCAAGCTAATTGATTCGCTGTGCTAGAATCCAAAAATAAATTGGCATTGCTCAAAGATCAAAGGAGAACATGCAGATCACCGCTAGAGGGATTCTATCCTTGGATCCTTACAATACAATGAAGGTAATAGGAAAATGGGTTTTCAGAGGATCAATATCTACATCGAAGAAAGGATCCTAATACAAGGTAAATAATTTCTTTAGATCGAAAAAATTAAATTATAAATTTAACATGCAAAGATCCTCTCTAGTTCTGGATAATTATCAACATCAATATTCAATGAAAAAATTTCATTAGTTATAGTTTTCTCATGACTGAAAATATTGAAAATGATCCATTGGATCGAAAATATTTTATTTGTTTCATGCCCACCCTAGGTGATTTCATTGTACCTGAAACCAATAAGTGGTATGAGAGTGGTCATGTATTAAATTTATAATTATTTATTTTATTGTTGATAAATATGAAAAATAGTGGTTATATTTTCCTTTAAATATTATGTTGGTTTTAGGTGTAGTGGAAGCGTGTGATGGGTGGAACCCAACATGACTTTTTATCATGATCAATGATCAATCGAAGATCTACAAGATGATAAATTCCATGATCAACATAATTAGTTCAACGAAATAATAAAAAATTAATAAATCCAGAACCAGAGGGAGGATCAACACATATTATTTATAATTAATTTAATTAATTAAATAATTACCTTTGTTGGAATTATTTGCTCATTGATTAATCTGGTGATAGATTTGCGCTCCACCTTCATTGCATTGTACAAATCAAGTGAAAATTCCCTCCAATGGTGATCCACACATGTTCTGTGAATCTTTAGACATCGCTGAAGGAATATCAGGGTGCTATCATGGTATATCATTGCACTTTCATCATCCGACTTTGATTGCTATGAGAACCTCTTCAAATTGTTGTCCTTGATTTGATGAAGGAATATTTCTCTCCATTTTTGGGTGCATTCTTGGAGAAGTAATCTCTCTAGGATTGAGAAGATTCTCCAAATCTGTTGTGCACAACCAACAAAATGAATTGGATCATTGAGAAAATAATATAAACGAGTTTATATATTTATAGGGTTAAAATAAAATAATAGTACAAGTGCCCTTCATTATTTATTTTATCCCTGCATAACCCCATGTCAAATTATAATAATAATAATATTATTTCTCTACATGGGATTTACTTGTGAATTATATTAAATATTATCTAATTAAATGATGTTCAATATTTATTATTTATCACCAGACCTAAAACCCCAATACGCCATTCCTATATATTTATCAGGCCTTGAATAATGACTATTTATTTATTAAATAAATATCACAACATTATTATATATTAAATAAATGAATATTATATTCTCTAAATAGAAAATAAACATTTATTTAATATTTCACTCACATTATATTCTCTCAAATAACTGGTGATGTAATATATTTGTTCAAGCATACATGAATAATTATTAAACCACATCTGGGAATAATATTTATTCAACGTGTTAAATAATAATATATTATTTAACTGAGATTTTGGATACACTTAGTGTGTGACCCTCTAGGCCTCTTCCTCAGTGGCATTATGCGTAGTAGCCTAAAGTTCAAGGTTAGCATCTAGTAACACGCCAATGCACCCATAGAGAAAGAAGTTAATGCCACAATGACATGATACCTCATATGGATGATTACTATATAATATATTCCCTTTATCCAATAGATATGGGAGGTTTGGGGGTCAAAGATGTTAGAATTTTCAATGATTCCCTTCTCCAAAAATTCACTTGGAATCTTCTATCCAAGCTTGATTTCTCTATAGAATTCCTCGCTTGTAGGTTTGTGGACAGGTTACAAAAAGGTACATTTAGATTTTTAAAATCCTCTTTCTGGCCCTCAATTAAGTACAATTACTCATTGATAATGTCTCAGTCTTTATGGTTAGTCTCTCTTGATTCTAATCTGAATTTTTGGGACACTCCATGGTTGTCCAATGTTCTAAAAGATCATATGGATATTCCACCATCATTTGCTTCTCTATCTATTTCTGAATTACATGGGAATTTGACTGCTTGTGAAATGTTACCCAGTAATTTTTAGATGGAAATGGATAGATATATTTATACAGATTCTGATATTTTGATCTGGAAATCTACACTCAATGTCTCATTTTCTAGCAAGGAATGTTATAAACCGTATTGTTCTGCTTCTTCTGCTACTCCTTCCTGGCTGGAAGGTCTTCGCAGGCCATATATTGCACCTGCTGACTTTCTTTTAATTTGGCGAATATGGAAGAACATGATACCTGTTCAGTATGTTTTGCAGTGAGCAGGAGTAAGTCTGGCCTCAATATGTCATTTTTGTATCAACATCGATGAATCTTTTTTGCATTTATTTCTACACTGCAATATATCTATTCGGTTATGGGATTATGTACAGGCCACTTTAAACTGCTGTATTGATTTCTCTTCTTTTGAAATGGTGATAAATTCTGCATTGGAGATTGATTTTAATGAACAGCTGAAGGCTCTTCTACTTGCTTCTGTAGTTTCGGTAATTTCATTCATATGGAAAGCCCATAATTCTCTTGTTTTCAGCAATATACAACCCACTATTCGTGAGGGCATTCTTTATATTCATCGTGGAATTCATGCTGCCTCTAGGATACAAACTAGATCCATGAACAATGACATATTTGACCTGATTATTTTGAGATCTCTTGGTGTAAGTGGTAGGGAAAGGAATCCAAAAATGGTGAAGTCTATTCGGTGGATACCTCCTATTCCAGAATGGCTGAAAGTTAACGTCGATGGGGGCATTCTTTGGCACACCTAGTCCTGCGGGATGTGGTGGAATCTTCAGAACATATCGAGGATTTGTAAAAGGTTGCTTCTTCCAGTATATCGGTCATGCTTATGCTATCGAAGCTGAGTTGTGTGCGATGATTAAATAAATCAGGTATGTTGTCCATTATGGTTGGCATAGATTATGGATAGAGTCGGATTCGGCCCTTGCTATACAGATTCTCAAAGAAAGATCCCATAATGTTCCATGGAGGATTCTACCTTCATGGATTTCCTGCCTCAGACTTGCTGGAAGTTTGTGTATTGATGTCTCTCATGTATACTAGGAGGTGAATCAAGTTGCAGATGCTTTATCAAAGAGGGCAATTGAATAAGTGAGTTCTAGTTGGTCCTTTATTTTTCCATATCTCTTTGAAGAGTTGGTTTGTAATGATTGGAATGGCACTATTTACACAAGGTTGTGTAAAGTTCCCTAACATTGATTTTATGTGTACTGTTTACTCTTTTTCTTCTTTTTAATAAATTTTGGGAGCAGTTTTCTTCCTGCCTCCTGAATCTTCTGGCTATATTCCCTTTATCAGGATATCTCAAATAAACCAGGTTGAATGCCAGTGTCATTAACCTATGTGCTTGATGTCTCTTTCTTTGACTTTATGGAAATAGAACTTGCCTATTGAACATAATGTCCATTGATTTATTTAGGCTATATCATTTCCATCAAAGGGAATGGGATATAAACTTCTGTTAAAAATAGAAGGGGTAAATCCTTTATCGCATTATTCATTAATGTAATATTACTTGTGACGCACCCAATGTATCCTACCATGTTGCATACATCTTTCGTCATGTTTTTCATCAATACATTAAAGTACATGACTCATAATACTCATTAATAGTTATCTTAAAGTCTAAGGACCAATACACACGTCTGTAAATTGAAAAATCAAATGACACATATAAATGTGTATTTTCTAATGGCCGGTCTCATTCTCATAATATCCCACTGGATATTATCAAGGGAGTACACCATGGGAAGGTGACTCAAAGTCATATGAGTCTCCACCCCTGATAGCCCGTATCATTTTTTTCCCTCAAATGATATCATCCAGATATAGAAAATTTATTCAAGAATAATGTCGTAGCACTTATGGGTTCTCATAATAGCAGGGAACTACTACAACCATTTAGCACAACAACTACTCTTAGGACATTATCACATACAATGTTACACAAAAGAACAATTATTCTATGATAAGTAGTTTATTAATATTCAAAACCATGAATACAAGTTATCCTAAAGTACATAGAAGTTTGTTCTAGGGTACCAAATCTAGAAGACTCGCACTTGCACTAGAGCAAACTGCTAACAACCTTCTTTCCACTAGCTCTCACATGACAGTCATTCTTCTGCTGAAATAATAATTTATTCAAGGGGTCTACCATATTCTCTTACATGGGTGCTTGTCTTATTGCAACTTCACCCCTCTGATGAAAATACCTCAAGAGGTGATAATTTTTTAGTATGTTCTTTGTCTATTGGTATGACCTTGGATCTTTTACAAGATCCAACATTTCAGTATTATCAGAATACAATGTGATAGGGTCTTTACTTCTAGGTATCAAATCAAGCTCATGGAAAAGGTTCTGAATCCAAATGGATTACTTGGATGCATCAAAAGTTGCTATATACTCTGACTCTGATGTAGAATCAGCAAAAACTAGATACTTTGAACTATTCCAGCTCATAACTCATCCATTGAGATAAAAAACATATCCTAATTAAGAATTCAGACCATTTTGAACTATATGAAAACTAACATTAGTATAACCCATGATGACCAGCTCCTAGTATCCACCATACACCAAGAACATATCCTTAGTTATTCTTAGATACTTAAGGATAACCTTAACAATAGTCCAATTTCATTCTCCTAGATCTTCTTGATATTTCCTACCATTCTCAGTGCATAGGCGACATCAAGTCTAGTGCAAAACATGGAATACATGATTGATCCTATCATTGAATTGTATGAGATCTTACTCATTATCTCTTTCTCATGTTGTTTCTGAGGACACATTCTCTTATAAAGATGTAAAATATGTGAAAATGGAACAAATCCCCTATTAGATTGTTCCATACTAAATCTATTTAGTATCTGGTCAACATATTTACTTTGACTTAGTTCAAGTAGCCTCTTAGATCTATAATGAATGATCTTGATCCCAAAAATATAGGTTGTTTCACCTAAGTACTTCATGGAGAAACATTTGTTTAATGATTCCTTGAAATACTATAAGATTGGTATGTATTTTTCAATAAGTAATATGCCATCGACATATACTACTAGGACAATTATCGCATTTTCACTAAACCTCTTGTAAGCACATGGATCACATTCATTCTTAATAAAACCAAATTCTTTTATGGTTTCATCAAATCAAATGTTCAATGACATGGATGATTTCTTAAATCTATAAATTTATCTCTATAGATTTCAAATTATTTTGGCATCACCTGGAGTCACAAACCCTTTTGGTTGTGTCATATATGTAATAACCCGTGTTTTTACGGACTACAGTTTTGAGCAAAAATTTGAATTTTTGTTATTGGATGCTTGTGAGGGGTAAGATGGTCATTTTACCCTACCATATGATCTTGGATAATTTTTCTTACAACTCCGTTGGTCTCGAAATAGGGATTTTACCCTTGGATCGAAGTTTGGTGGAAATCTGAGCTCTTCAAATTTTAGAAGAATATTTAATATTTAATATTATTAAATTAAATATTAAAATATTCACGTAGGTTCATTTGAAAATAAATTTTAAATTTAATGTCGGATTTAATTTCCATCTACGCCGTTGAGTTAGGAATGGGTAGTTTATCCTAGAGAAGGCATAAACTCATGTCGGGCGTCGGGGCCGGCCCAGGTCCCTTTTTCTTCTTTTCCATTTCTTTTCTTTTCTTCTTTATCTTCTATCCTCCTCCTACTTGCACACATCTCCTACACCTCCTCCTTGGCCGTGACCTATGGGAGAAATTTTATTTTGAATAATAGAGAGAGTTGGGAGGCAAGAGGGGTACCGATTCGAAGCTCTCGGCGTGCTGAGTAGGTGTGCGACAACCGGGAGCCATTAAATCAACCGAAGCTTTGGTGGTTTCCATCCAAAGGTAGGGAAATTTATGTTTTCACCATAGATACCATTAAAAAATGTTGTTTTATGTTTTTAAATCCTTATATTTCTTTCTTGTAAGCCCATGGGGCTCGATCTGTTGTTTCGGGGGCGAAAACGGGCATTTTGGGTGTTTTGAGGGATTTCCCGTCGGAAAACCCAGAATACATGACATGTGTTCTAGGGGTACACGCCATGTGTTCTTCTTGTTCAGGGAAGAAGAAGTTTTCTTAAGTACACGACGTGTACTTTGAGTACACGGTGTGTAGTGGGTGACTGTGTGACTGGCTGTGTGAAATAGAACACAGAATAGTGGTTTTTAAGGAGTACACACCGTGTACTATAAGTACATGCCGTGTAGTGGTACTTGGGCATGTGTTTTAGTGAAAACACACACGGGGTGACTTTTTGTGAATAGTACATGCCATGTACAGTAAGCTACATGCCGTGTACTATTACACTAGTAGGCCCAATGTGTTCTGGCCGTGTGCTCTGGCCATGTACTACTTCAGTTTAGTAGTTTTGGGATATCTTATGCTCTGGAAGTCAGATTTGGGCGTGTGATTTGTCAATTATGAGAATTTTTCCACTTAGATCGCAATGGTTGAATACTTTTTACATTTATAGGTTATCTAAATGGGGTTTTGGGGGTTTCTATCACAATGGAGGGGTTCTTCCACCAGTTATCAAGTTTAGTTGACACCTAAGAGTGAGACTTGGCATGGATGATAGGTTGGGTGTTTGGACCAACTTAGTTGAGACCTTTAATAATAGAGGATATATGAGCTATCTCTCATAACCTATGCTTTATAGGTCATTCCCCGTGTGATACGTTCCCTTCTGGCCTATGAGTTTGTGAGTTTGTATACTTCTAAGGATCCCCTGAGGGATGACTTTACTTGTGTACTGACCATGGGAGTTCCTTGGAGGATCCCTCTCCCGTTTTTCCTTTGATAGGACCCATGTTATGTAATGACTATATTTTACTTCATTTGAGGATACCATGTAGTATTCCTCCCTTACTCTTCACTAAGGATCCCACGAAGGATTCCTTTTCTTGTGTTTACCTGAAGGATCCCGAGTATGTTCCCTCCTCTATATTTGACTTGAGGGACCTAGAGGGAGCCCATTATTTGACCGACACTGAGTTGTTACATCGGGTTTAGGTAGAGATGGTAATCAGGTGTCACCTATAACCCATGCCAAACTGGTAAATCCATGGGGCTATGGATGTTTATTGGGTTGGGCGTTCATGCCACCCTCACTGCTTGTTTATATCTGACTTGGTTTGCTGATGCTGTAGTGTTTACTAGAGGTGCTTCCTGGTTGGTGGCTGCTGAGCCCAACAGGATGCATCTTTCTTGTTTTTCGGGATTCCTACTATTCCTTGTGTTCCTTAGTAGAGGTGGTTTGATTGTAAATAGTGTATTTTACCTTGCTATAGATGTGTTTGACCATGTTGCTTGATTTTGACCGTTTGGTCTATATTTTCCTATTAGGATTCCTTGTTTCCATGCCTAGTATTGTTAGGATGTATTGGTTGTATTTATGATATGCTGTTATGCTGTATATTGTTAGACAAGTAGTTCTTGAGGTTTACTTTGAACGATACACTTTACTGTACTTGTTGACTTACACAGGGTCATGAGAACCTGGTGTAGTAGACCATAGAGAGAATGGAAGTAAGGGCTTCTCCAGAGTGTCTTTTATAATATTAAAATGCGAGACCACAGAGGAAATTGACGTTGAGTAGTTCCTCAGAGTGTCTGTAGTTCCTCAACATAGGCCATAGGGGGAATGAGACATTGAGTGGTTCCCCAGAGCGCCTTTAGTACTGATACGAGACTAAAGGTGGAATTGACGGTGAGTGCTTCCCTAGAGAGTCTCTGCTTTAGCTAAACCAGAGGGGTGAGACTGTGTGTGCTGCCCAGAGGGTTGCTTGTGTTTCTAGGTAGGACTAGAGGGGATAAGCTATGAGTACATCCCAGAGGGTTACCTATTGTGTTATCTACTTGCTTGTATTTGATTGGTTGAACCAGAGGGGACAAGATGTGAGTACTTCCCATAGGGTTACTTGTTTTTGTTTAGCTTGTTCAGAGACATTATTATGGAATTGGACGAAGTAGGTACATGTCGATGGGATTACGGACCCAGATCCCGACTTAATGGTACACGACTTGAGTGTCATGACATCCAGATCAATTACCTTGCACAGGATGTCTAAGAGATTGGTCTTATGGTCCCAAGGATCGACTGCTGAGGTTGTTCTTATTATTTGAATCACTTAATCATGAATATTCATATTTATGTATATGTGTATAGGTATGGTACTATACATGTGCACATATATAGATATGGACATCCATGGTGACACTTTCCTAGTTGATAGGGTTTACATACCCTAAGTTCGACCGTGGTTTCACGTTTGGTTTACTTCCTTTGTTGTGTTCCAACTAGGCTAATCACGTTGCTGTTGCATACACATAGTAGCACTGTTATATGTTTCTTGTCGGGGTGACCTACTGAGATTATTTCTCACCCCTACATGTGAACCTCGGTGTACATGTAAACCTTATGTCTACTTTTCAGGTTGAGCATGAGTTTCATGGTGGATAGGGATGAGGCCCAGTGTTTCATGATCAAGCGAAGTTGCTCGACTGGTTCTACTGATCGGGATGATGCAGTTCGACAGTGTCTGGAGATCCGCTATGTGGATTGGCTCGGAGTTAGTAGAAGAGCCATGTACTTCTACTTTTAGTTTCTTTCATACTTGTATCTGTATGGTAGATCTAGTGGGTGACTAGTATTTTATTGTATTGCATAGATGTTTGGGGTTTTACCACATTTTACTATTACAACTTGTTCTATTTCATTTATTTATTGCTTCCATACTCTATTTACTTTACACTATGTTTGATACTTAGTTATTTATTCTATTTTCTTACTTTGGTATGAGGGCATAGTCTCCCCACTATCAAACCCTAGGTGCTCGATTCTAGTCGGCACCCTCTGGCATACGGGGAGGTGCGCTTGAGGCCTTGTGGCGAACCGGCTTGGAGCACCAGTTCAGTGGCTTCTAGTTCATGTCATTACAAAGTGGTATTAGAGGAGTTTTCTTTCCTGGTATTTACTATTTGGGATATGGTATAAAGGAGTAGTGGGAATGTGTTGGAACCTATGATGGATGTCGGGTTTGTGCATCGAGAACACTTGTTCCGGTAATAAGTCCTTGTTTCCAGGGTTTGGGATTGCTATTCTGATTTTGTGATGTTACAGTTGTATATGATTTTCTCCTTGAGCGACACACATGTTGTGTGGTGTTTTGATTTACTATGGATCTCTGGATCTTGGACATTGGCAAGATGACATGGATGGATTTTGAATCTTGGCCAGCAAAGGCAAGAGGTGTCTCATGCATCATACTAGGCATGTAGGATTCACAACATATATGCCTTCTAGTGTGTGTTTTTACTGATGACTGAGACATTTGGGTCTACTTACACATAATTTTTACTCTGATGGCAGGTTATGTGGATCTACATTGAGGCGTTGGTGTGAGGATGATGACTCAGTCCTCATGCACAGGTGGTGTAGTGACCCTAGTTGGTCAATTTGGAACGTGATGCCTTTCTGTTTACCCCCTTTATTGGGTGTTGTTTCTCAGGTCTATGGTTATACAGTCGAATCGAGGATTATGATGTCAATAGATACCAAGGATTTTCTTGTGAACTAGACCTCCTTGTGGTATTTCCATATTCGGATACCCGATGAGTGTCAGTTCAGTTTCTCTTCTGCTTAGGTTGTGAACTCTAGGGAGTAGTTCTTTCTAAGGATGCTCTGAGAAGATCAAGTCCCTTGTAGTCTATGTTTCAGTTTTGACTTTTGTTGGTCGTTGTGATCATTACCTTCTTCTGAGTGGTTTTGGATCTTTTAAGGCTAGGTGGTTAGACCTTGTGACCCAGTTGTGAGGCTTCTTCTGTAGAGCTAGGTGGAAGACCTAGAGACCCTTGGTTTTGACTTGAACCCCTTGTAGGTCGATGTCTATTCTATTCTAGGGAAACATGTGTGTGAAAGGTTGGCTGGCATTTTCCAATGCCTTTTGGAGGTTTTTTTATTTCATGACTGGTTTTGATGAGCATGCCTGTTCGGGTGCCTAGCCGGGTCGACCAGTGTTTCTGATGTTACTGTTGCAGGTGGCATCATTTGAATCTAGATCGGTGAGTGGCTGGGTGTGAGCCGAGGACCAATGTTTGAAGACTTTCTGTGGAATCAGATCCTGAAATTTGTGTTGAAATATCCTTATGTTATAGAGGTGACTTTGTGAAATTTCGTGTTACCGTGAAATGGTTGACCCATGCTTGAATCCTGGTCAGGTTTTGGCAGGATGTTAGTGTGGCTCGGAAGGAGCTAGACATGCCTTAGGTGAAATCTTAGTGTACTCTTGTAAGAGAAGATCATGCAATATCTTGATTCGTCTTGATTATGCTGAGAGAGCTTCGACCCTACATCGAGCTCCTTTTTATTTCTTAGTGTTCATCCCTGTTGAGGATGGAATCTATTCTGGTTTTGCTCTCGGAGAAGTGAAAGAAAATCCATATGGTGGGGAGTGAACCATTGTCCTTTTAAGCATGGTATTCCTTGTTTAGGTTAAACTATGTTGTTTTGTAGTGGGATTTTGGGCTCATATTTTCTTTTAAGATGACGAAAAGGGTATTATTATGGTGGGGAGTACCAGTTTGGTCGTAGTTGAATATCTTCTGTGTATAAGGTGGTGGTTAACACTATAAGGCTAGTCGTTGGATGGTCTAGATAGATTGTTTGTGAAGATGCTTGTGTTGGGAGCATGGATGCTGGTCCTTTCACTGGGCTTCTCGGGGATGAGAAGGTTTATGGTGGGGAGTTTGTAATAACCCGTGTTTTTCCAGACTGCAGTTTTGAGAAAAAATTTAAATTTTTACTGTTGGATGCTCGTGAGGGGTAAGATGGTCATTTATAACCTACCAGGTGATCTCAGATAACTTTTCTAACAACTCTGTTGGTCTCAGAATAGAGAGTTTACCCTAGGACAAGAGTTTGATGGAAATATGAGCTGTTCGAATTTTAGAGGAATATTTAGTATTTAATAATATTAAATTAAATATTAAATTATTTGTGTAGGTTCATTTGGAAATAACTTCTAAATGGAATTTCGGACTTAAATTTCATCTACACCATTGAGTTCAGAATGGGGAGTTTAGCCTAGAGAAGGCATAAACTCATGTCGGGCACCTGGGCTGGCCCGTGCTCCTTTTTCTTCTTTTCCTTTTTTTTCTTCCTTCTGTTCTTTCCTCCTCCTCCTTGTGTACATCTCCTACGCCTCCTCCTTGTCTGTGACCTATGGGAGAAATTGGATTTTGAGGAAGAGAGAGAGAGTTGGGAGGAAATAGGAGTACTGATTCGAAGCTCTCGACGCGCTGAGTCGGCGTGCGGCAACCGGGAGCCGTGAAATCAACCGAAGCTTCGGTGGTTTCCACCTGAAGGTAGGGACATTTATGTTTTCACCATAGATTCCCTTAAAACATGTCGTTTTATTTTTTTAAATCCTTATATTTCTTGCTTTTAAGCCCATGGGGCTCGATCTATTGTTTCGGGGGCAAAAACGGGCGTTTCGGGCGTTTTGAGGGATTTCCCGTCAGAAAACCCAGAATACACGGCGTGTGTTCCAGGGGTACACGCCGTGTGTTCTTCCCATTTGAGAAAGCTGAAGTTTTCTTAAGTACACACTGTGTACTTTGAGTACACACCATGTAGTGGGTGGCCATGTGACTGGCCGTGTAAAATAGAACACAAAATAGTGGTTACTAAGGAGTACCCGCCGTGTACTATAATAACACGCCGTGTAGTGGTACTTGGGCATGTGTTTTAGTGAAAACACACACAGGGTGACTTTTTGTGAAAGGTACATTCCATTTACAGTAAATTAAATTCTGTGTACTATTACACAGGTAGGCCCAATGTGTTCTGGCCATGTGCTCTGACCATGTACTACTTCAGTTTAGTAGTTTTGGGATATCTTATACTCTGGAAGTCAGATTTGGGCATGCGAGTAGTCGATTCTGAGAATATTTCCACGTAGATCACAATGGTGGAATCATTTTGAAATTTAGAGGTCATCTAAATGGGGTTTTGGGGTTTCTTTTTAAATGGAGGGGTTCTTCCTTCAGTTATCAAGTTAAGTTGACACCTAAGAGTGAGACTTGGCGTGGATGATAAGTTGGGTGTTCGGACCAACTTAGTTGAGACCTTTAATAAGAGGAGAGCTATGAGATATCTCCCGTAACATATGCTTTAGAGGATGTTCCCCTTGTGAGATGTTCCCTTATAGCCTATGATTCTTTGAGACCAGATACTTCTAAGGATCCCCTGAGGGATGCCTTTACTTGTGTACTGACCTTGGGAGTTACTTGTAGGATACCTCTCCTGTTTTTCATTTGATAGGACCCATGTTATGGAATGACTATATTTTACTTCATTTGAGGATCCCGTGTAGTATTCCTCCCTTACTCTTTGCTAAGGATCCCGCGTAGTTTGCCTTTTCCCGTGTTTTCCTGGAAGATCCCAAGTATGATGCCTCCTCTGTGTTTGACTTGAGGGACCCAGCAGGTGCCCATTGTTTGACTAACCCTGAGTTGTTACGTCGGGTTTAGGTAGAGATGGTGATCAGTTGTCACCTAGAACCCATTCCAAACTGGTAAATCCATGGGTCTATGGATGTTTGTTAGGTTGGGCATTCAGGCCACCCTCACTGTTTGTTTATATCTAACTTGGTTTGCTGATGCTGTAGTGTTTACTAGAGGTGCTTCCTGGTTGGTGGCTACTGAGCCTGACACGATGCATCTTTCTTGTTTTTCAGGATGCCTACTATTCCTTGTGTGCTTGAGTAGAGGTGGTTTGATTGTAAATAGTGTATATTACCGTGTTTTGGATGTGTTTTCCCATGTTTCATGATTTTGACCATTTGGTCTAGCTTTTCCTGTTAGGCTACCTTGTTTCCATGCCTAGTATTGTTAGGATAGAGTGGTTGTATTTATGACATGATATTATGCTGTAGACTATTTTCCAAGTAGTTCTTGAGGTTTACTTTGGCCGATACGCTTTGCTGTATTTGTTGACTTACACAGGGCCGTGAGAACCTGGTGTAGTAGACCATAGGGAGAATGGACATAAGGGCTTCTCCAGAGTGTCTTTTATAATACTACAATGCAAGAACACTAGGGGAATTGATGTTGAGTGCTTCCTCAGAGTGTCTGTAGTTCGTCGACGTGGGCCACATGGAGAATGAGACGTTGAGTGCTTCCCTAGAGCTCCTTTAGTACCGATACGAGACTACATGGGGAATTGACAATGAGTGATTCCCTAGAGAGTATATGCTTTAGATAAACCAGAGGGGTGAGACTGTGTGTGCTGCCTAGAGGGTTGCTTGTGTTTTTAGGTAGGACCAGAGGGGATAGGCTGTGAGTACTTCCTAGAGGGTTACCTGCTGTGTTATCTACTTCCTTGTGTTTGATTGGTTGAATCAGAGGGGACATGTTGTGAGTACTCCCTAGAGGGTTACTTGTTTTTGTTTAGCTTGTTTAGAGACATAATTACGGCGTTGGCCGAAGTAGGTACATGTCGATGGGATTACGGACCCAGAGACCGACTTAATGATACCCGACTTGAGTGGCACCATGTCCAACTCAATGCCCTTGCACAGGATGTCTAGGAGATCAGGCTTATGGTCCCAAGGATCGACTGCTGATGTTGTACTTGTTATTTGAATCACTTAATCATGAATATTCATATTTATGTATATGTGTATAGGTATGGGACTATACATGTGTACATATATAGATATGGACATCCATGGTGGAACATGCCTAGTTGATAGGGTTTACATACCCTAGGTTTGACTGTGGTTGCATGTTTAGTTTACTTCCTTTGTTGTGTTCTAGCTAGTCTGAGCACATTGTTGTTGCATATACATAGTAGAACTGTTATAGGTTGATTGTCGGGGTGCCCTAATAAGATTATATCTCACCCCTACACGTGAACCTCAGTGTACGTGTAGACCTTATGTCTTCTTTTCAGGTTGAGCACGAGTTTCATGGTAGATAGGGCAGAGGCCTAGTGTTGCATGATCGAGAAAAGCTGCTCGAGTGGTTCTACTGATCAAGCTGATGCAGTTCGACAGTGTCTGGATATTGGGTATGTGGATTGGATCGAAGTTATTAGTAGAGCTCTGTAATTTTACTTTTAGTTTCTTTCGTACTTGTATCTATATGGTTGGCCCAGTGGGTGACTAGTGTTGTATTGTATTGCATAGCTGTTTGGGATTTTACCGCATTTTACTATTACAACTTGTTCTATTTCATTTGTTTATTTCTTCTGCACTCTGTTTAGTTTCCAATATATTTGATACTTAGTTATTTCCGCTATTTTCTTACTCTGGTATGAGGGCATAGTCTCCCCACTATCACAACCTAGGCCCTTGTTGCTAGTCGTCAGCCTCTGACATACGGGGAGGCACTCTTGAGGCCTTGTGGCGAGCTGGATCGCAGAACCAGTTCAGTGGCTTCTGGGTTGGGTCGTTAAAATATAGATATATTTTTGAAGGTTCCCATAAAGGAATGCATTTTTGAAATCTATATTACAAATATCATAGTCATGGTAAGTTACTATAACAATTAGAATTATAAGGGATTTGAACATGGAAACTGGTGAAAATGTTTCATCGTAGTCAATTCCTTGATGATGTTTAAACCCTTTATCCACTAGCCTTGCTTTATAAGTATTTACTTTACCTTCTGTTTCCAGTTTCCTCTTGAATACCCATTTTCAATCATTGGTATTTACATCAAATGGTGCATCAACCAAAACCGAAACTTGGTTCTGATACATGGAACCCATTTTAGAATTCATGGCTTCTTTCCATCTTGCAACTTTTGAGCTCTTTACTACCTCTTTATAGGAGAGAGGTTAATCATTGTTAACCAATAATGAGTCACCATCTTTGGTGACTAGAAAACCATATCACTCTAGTTCTCTTACCTCTATTACACTCCTATATTGTACTTGTGTTTCAGAAACCACTTCTTCTATAGGGACCTGTGGAACCTGTTCCTGCTCCAACTCTTGTGTATCTTGAGCATCAACTTCATCTAAGTCAATATTTCTCCCACTATCCTTTTTTATGATGTGATCCCTCTCAAGAAATATGGCTTGTATGGCGAAAGTCTCATTCTTGTTTAAGGGATTTTATTTGCAGTATCCCTTTATTTCCTTGGGATACCCTATAATGATACACTTTGTGCCTTAGGGTTCAATTTTGTTTCCTGATGAGACCTTAAAAAATTCCTCGTAACCCCATACATGTATATGTGACAAAACAAGTTTCTTTTCACTCTATAACTTGAAGGGAATTTCATTTTCCACTTTAGATAGAACTTGGTTTAATGTGTATGTTGTAGTTTGTAATACATATCCACAAAAGGATAATGGATGATTCACATGACTCATCATCAACCTTACCATGTATAAAAAGGTACAATTCCTCCTTTAACTAAAACCATTCCACTATGTTGTGTAAGGTGGAGTGAGTTGATATAGAATCTCAAACTATCGTAGAAAGTTGATGAACTATTGGTTAATATATTCACCACCTCAATCAGATTTAAGATTCTTTATCTTCTTACCAAGTTGATTCTATACTTCATTCTTAAATTCCTTAAATTTCTTATAGGACTCAGAATTATTACTCATTAAGTATACACAACCATATATACTCAATTCATAATTAAAAGTCATGGAGTAAGAATATCCACATCTAGATTCTATTGAAAATGGTCCACACACATCAATGTGTACCAATCATAGAAGATATTTGGCCCTTTTACTATGTCCACCAAATGGTGGTTCAATCATTTTTCCTTGTAAATAAGCATGTCATATATCAAGTGATTTTATCTTAGAAGATTCTAAATAACCATATTGATAGATCTTTGGAAAACTCTTCTTGTTTACATGACCAAGATACTGATGCCAAATCTAGGTGTTATATGAGTTATGTGAACATGGTTCATTATCAATTTCCAACACTTGGTTTTCATAATTTAGCACATATGACTGGAATTTAAATTTTCCATACCATAACATATGTTTTTTTATAAAAGAAACATATTTTATTTCCAAAATTGAAAATAAACCAACTGTATATAAGAATGATACATAAATTATGTTCTTGGTAACTGTAGGTACATAATAAAAATCATTCAAAACCAAAATAATTTTTATGGGCAATGATAGGTGGTTGCCACCAATGGACAATGCAACCAGACTTACACTATTAACAGGTCTCAGATCCACCTCTCCTCTTGATATCTTTCAGAATCTACTTGTTTCTTAGGTTTGGATATTGATGTGATCCCCACAAGTTGTATATAATACCCAATGTGTAAATATACAAATATTACACTCAATAACAAACACACCTTTAGTTTCCCCTTTCTTCTTGGTGTAGTTCCACTTCCAGTGGCCTGACATTCCACATGAAAAGCATAATGCCTCTTATTCCTTTCCATACCTATGGATCTTATTCATCTTGGAAGGATATTTTTCAAGAGTTATAGACTATTTATATATCTTGAACCCCATTTCCTTGTACTTCCTTTTCTTATTCACTATAAGGACGATGGGTTTATCACAACCCATTTCCTTATCCACTTGAAGAATCAAATTAAGAAGTTATAAAAGACTCATATCATTATTTCTCATATTGTAATTAATAATAAAATTAGTGAAGGCCTTAGGAAATGATGAAATTATGAGATCTATATGCAACTCATCTAGGAATATAATCCCTTAGATGTCCATGCATTTAATATAGCCGATAATCTTGACTACATGAGGCCCCAATAGTGCAGACTCTCCAAGATTATTTGTAATAAAATATTTGAAGACCTCCTACATCTCTTGTATCGCTTTATCTTGATAGATATCTAGAAGGTGAGACATCATGCTATATGCATCAATATCCTCATGTTACTTTAAAATCTTATTGGATATAGATGATAGCATGTTAAATTGAACATTTGTAGAATCATTCAAATGTTTCTCATAGAGAGATAAATCTTCATCACTTACCTCATTACCAGGTGAAACTAGAAAGGGTTCTTCTAGAACATATAATTTCAGTTCATGGTGAAGGATGACATGTAATCACCTTTTCTACTCTTGTAAATTTTCACTAGTGAGAAGGTTGTCCTTATCAAGTATGGTTCACATTGATATGTTGGATGTTATTTTATTTCCATTTCTAAAAATAATATGAGCATAGTTTTAGTAATTTATATGATAAAATTTAGACAAATAAATAAATATTATATTTATTAGCCTCTCACTATTTAATCGAAACCCAATAAAACTCACCATTGGATTAGGAAAATCCTATTTCATATACATCCCAGTGGAAATGATCCATATTCCCATTCTCATTACCCCTACTTTGGTTGGTCAAGAAACTTGAATGGTTTTAGGTAGGAATTCCAAATTCCAACTGTATTAATTCACAATTCCTTGATCCGCTGAGTGGACTCCCTAATCCTAAAATCCTTATATTGGATTTCCTCAACATTTTCCTCTTATTTTCACCAATTACTACTTTAGAATTCAACCCTTTATGTGAACTAAGTCAAGTCAACACAAAAATTAAAGTTAGAATTTCCCAATTATTGAAATCACCCCAACTCTGGCTGGTCAAACACTTTGAACTATGGTTTGATTTTAACTGAGGTAGTGGAAGGCTATACCTACTTAATATATATAATTGAGATATTTTATCCTTTTATGTATAAATTACCAATTATTATATTTATCACATGCTTGTTAATATTAAGTGAATTTACTTAAGTGATTAACCATATATTAGATAATATTTATGCATAATCAAATTTATTTTAGTTCTATACTGCATGCTCGTTAATTTCATTAAATTATGTGATTGAGAAAAACATCCATAATGAAATAACCATGAAACTTGACAGAAATAAAATAATAAATTGGGATATTCATGAGCTCATACTAAACATTTGATTATTTAGTGTTTGATAAACCAACTGCTGACCTAGGGGAAAAACACCTTGAACTGATTAAGGTTCATGTTACAAATTCCCACCTATCCACTCACGTATCTCCTTGGATCAGTTTTTACTTGAATCCAAACTTAAACCGACTCTAATATCTTGGGAGCTCCATCCTTTTCATATTCCTTTTACTCACACGCAGATGAGGGGAAACGAGGTTTACATAAAATAATCCATGGGCACACAAACCCTATATAATAATAGGATAGAGGGCAGTCAGACTGACAATTTAATTTAATAATAAATTAAATGAAACCAATCAAATAAAAAGTTCTGATCCAGATCATGATCATCCACATGCATGCAAAGAATTACTAATTCAAAAAATCTAGCATTCAATTCCCAATCGTTCTTATTTTAGATAAATCTTACTTGAATCAATTAATTATTATCTTTAATTAATTAATTATTTTATCTTAATTCTTATCCAAATTCCCATGAGATTATCATCCATTATAATTTTAAACAAATTAAATAAATTCATTTAAAATTAACTATGTACATAAATGTACCTTGGAGGTAACACGATGAATACCCATCCGAATCTACCCAATAAGTATTATAATCGTATATAGTTTTACTTTTATGACATATGGAATACACAACTTATCATGTACTTTCATGACATGTACAATTACATGAATTCCATGATTTTTTGGTCACGTGTTATGCTTCAATGCATATATAATGACAACTATAATACAAATCATACATGATATGAAGATCTAAACATTACATAGATATTAATTAAAAATTTATATATATAAATATTAAAACCCATCACATGGAATGTCCAATCAACTTAATAACCACATGAAAGAACATATCTCAAGGTTTACATAATATAATAAATAAATTTTATATATATGTAATTTGGTATAAGTACACGACATGTACATCTGAGCACACAACATGTATGGCTCTCACCATCTATTTGAGGCACACATCTAGGGACTCAGTGTGTAAATCGTGTCTCGAAAAATGGAGTACATGGCGTGTCCAATGGGCTACATGCCATGTGATATCTAAATTACATGATAACTAGTTAGGTAGGTCATATATTGAAATACAAGACTTGTGTTTGACTCAAAGGGACTACACGCCATGTATGTGGGCTACACAATGTGTACTTCAGATGACTGTGTGTCGGTCTGTCCTGGTCAGCATGCAGTGTAATAATTAACTACACCACATGTGATCAATGCACACGGTTTGAGTAATTTTCTAATTAACTCATAGTGCATCGAACATAACTACATGACATGTAACTCTGGTTACACAGTATATACTTCTATATTGTCCGTCTAGAATCCTTGGCACCTTAGGATGAGTTCCAAAATTTTATTTTAATCACAAAATTAATCTTTTTGATTAGATCTATGAGAAATGAAATATGAAGAACTTGATCTCATGATTCAGATTAAAAGAAAAACTATACCTGAATTAAAAAACTAAAATAAAATGCATAACTCAACAATGATCTTTAAATAATTATTAACAATTATGTGACCCCTCTAATACCGCTTGTAGGTTCTGGGTGCAAAATAAGCATGCAATGGGTGGTTCCCAACAAGACTTTCTATGATGACCGATGATCAATCCGAGATCTACATGATGATAGATACCATGATCTATGGAATTGGATCAATGAAATCAGATAAGAGTAATAATTCCAGAATGAAAGGGAGGATCATAACATATTATTTATAATTAATTTATTTAATTAAATAATTACTTTTGTTGGAATCATTTCTTCATTGATGAATCTGGTGACAGATCTGTGCTATACCATTGTTGTATTGTAGGAATCAAGTGAAGATTCACTCTAGTAGTGATCCACACGTGTTCCATGAATCTCCAAATTCTGCCAAAGGAATCTTTGGGTGCTAGCATGAAATATTCTTGAGCTTGCTTCATCCGCGCTTGATCACCATGAGAATTGCTTCCAAAGTGTTCTCCTAGATCTGGTGGGGGAATATTTCTCTTCGTTCTTGGGGGCGTTCTTGGAGAAGGGAGCTCTCTAGGATTGAGAGGATTCTCCAAATCCATTGTGCACAAATAGAAAAATGAATTGTCTCATTGAGAAAATAATATAAATGAGCTTATATATTTCTAGGGTTAAAATAAAATAATAGCACAAGTGCCATTCATTATTTATTTAATCCCTGTGGAACCCAATGTAAAATAATAAAAATAAAAATAATATTTTTCGACATGTACATAAATTTAGAATTATATTAAATATTATTTAAGTAAATAATATTCAATATTTATTTTTTCTCACCAGACCTATAACCTCAGTCCTCTATTCCTCCATATTTATCATTCCTTGAATAATGGCTATTTATTTGTGAAATAAATATCACTGCATTATTTTCCAATAAATAAATGAATATTATATTCAGTAAATAGAAAATAAATATTTATTAAATATTCCACTCACATTATATTCTCTCGAATAATTGGTGACAAAATATATGTGATCAATCATACATGAATAATTATTAAACCAAATTTGGGAAGAATATTTATTCAACTTGTTAAATAATAATATATTATTTAACTGAGATTCTAGATACATTTAGTGTGTGACTCTCCAGGCCTCTTTCTCAATGGAATTAGGAAAAATAGTCTAAAGCACAAGGTTAACATCTTGCAACACACCAAGGAACCCATAGAGAAATAATTTAATGCCATAATGACATGATACCTCATATGGATGCTTACAGTGTAATATAATCCTTTTATCGTGATATCTCAAATCAAATAGGTTGCATGCTGGTGCCATTAACCTAGGTGTTCAATGTCTTTTTTTTGACTTTTTGGAAATTGAACTTTCCTATTGAACATCTTGGACATGGATTTATTTAGAACATATCATTTCTATCAAAGGGAATGAGATATCAACTTCCATTTAAAATATAAGGGATAAATCCTTTCTCACATTATTCATTAATGCAATATTACTCGTGATGCACCCAATGTATTCTACCTCGCTGTGAACATCTGTCATCATGGTTTCCATCAATACATCAAAGTACATGACTTATAATACTCATTAATAATAATATTAAAGTCTAAGGACCAATACATAGGTCTACATATTGGAACATCCAATGACACATATAAATGTGGATTTTATACTAGTGGGTCTCGTTCTCATAATATCCTACTGGATATTACCAAGGGTGGACACCATGTGAATATGCCTCAAAGTATTATGAGTATCCACCCATGATAGCCTATATCATTTGTGTCCCTCAAATGATATCATAGGGCTATAGAACATTTATTCAATAATAGTGTCATAACACTTCTGGGTTCTCATCATAGCGGGGAACTGCTATGACCTTTTAGTGCAACAACTACTCTTAGAATATTATCACATACAATGTTACACAAAAGAACAATCCTGATGTAATAAATAGTTTATTAATATTAAAAACCATGAATACAAGTTATAACAAAGTACACAAAAGTTAGTTCTAGGGAACCAACTCTAATAGATTATTCATTCTCAATACAATTTTTAATTAACATTCTTGAATATATTAATCATCATCATTCAGTGTTTCATTTTCTTAAAGGTCTAAGAAAAGATGAAGAATGGGTGGAGATGCCACCAGGATGTGCTAAAATTTTGGCCGGTAAGATTAGGTTACATGGATTGTAACCAGAGTACACACCATCTATCCAAGTACACTATATCTAGAAATGTTACGGGATACATGACTTGTTAAATAGTAATTGCACATGGTGCATTTATTTCATGTCATGTGTAGAATGAGCCAGTATGCCACACAAGTTCTCGGCTTACACGATGTGTAGCTAGCATAATGTCATGAATTCTACATGAGTTAGTGGTGAAATTCACACAACCTGTGTGGTCATTATACATGGTTAAACTAAGTGAGACTGATAGCCTGGATCATTTACTATGTACACAACATGTCTCTAACGCACATAATGTGTGTTTTATCAATTCCCACATTTGAAATACACATTGATCCATTCAATGAGTTATGAAGACACATGGAATGAGCAATGCATGACATGTAGCTAGCCTGTACATATTGAGTAGTCACGATCGATGAACACATTGAGTTCTTTGGTGGGTTGCATAGACACACAACATTTGGATCACATAGCATGTAGCTGGCTTGTACACACCCTGATGATCCACTGAGGTACATGGCCAAAGCCCCAGGCATGTAACTCAGGTACCTAGAAACTGAGGTACTTGATGTGTAGCTTATAATTACATGATAAGTATTATCTCAATAAAGGATAGAATTAAATTACATTAAATTTAAAAAATTACAGCATTAAAACCTTATTTTATCAATTGAAATACCTGGTGTGTTTGAAAATTTAATAATGGTTTAAAAGAATTTTAAATGCTCAATTAATTTATTATAATAAATCGATAATTATTGGCTCTTTTTTTTATTTTCCATGGACTCCATTAATTATGGGTATCTCCAAATGAACTCGGATGGTCATTAAGATGAAAGAGACATTACAAGAAAATCGTCCATTTGCGATGGGTTAATTGCGAGGGGTTAGGGGCCCATAGCAAATAACCCGTGAGAAGGGGTTATTTGTGATGGGGGGGGGGGGGTTAGGACCCGTCGTAAAAGGTTTGGCATCAAATGCGTGCTAAACCGCAGGTAGGGATATTTGTGACGGGTTCTTATTCACGTCGCAAATGCCCAACACAGGTTTTTAGTATTTTCAATAGGATACTTGTCCCATCGCAACTACTATGTTGGGAGGTACCCATTTGCGATGGGACCCATTGCAAATACTTTTTTCCGATCAACTCTAATTAATGCAGGCAATGGTCATTTGCGACGGGTCCCATCACAAATAAGCCCGTCCCAAATAATCTAACATATATATACCCCCACCCATTTCCTCTCATTTTACTTCTTTCTCAACTTCTCTATCTATCTCTTCTGAAAAATTTTCTTCCAAAATTTTTCATAGTTTAAACTTTTAAATCGAAGCATAATCCCCAGCTTTTATACTTCAAAAGCTTCAGTTTCAAGGTATTTAACTTTTTTTATTGTTTATTTAATTTAATTTATTTTAAATTATATATATATTTTTGTTAGTTGTATGCAATTAAATTAAATTAGAATTAGATATTTGTTTTTTTCAGTATTTATTTTTAAGAATAATCATGTCTAAGTGTTAATTATAAATAATTAGTAATAATTAGTGATAAATTGTAATAATTACTAATAAATTGTAATAATTAGTAATAAATTGTAATAATTAGTAATAATTTTAATAATCAGTATTAAATTGAAATAATTAGTAATAAATTGAAATAATTAGTAATAAATTGAAATAATTAGTAATAAATTGAAATAATTAGTAATAAATTGAAATAATTAGTAATAAATTGAAATAACTAGTAATAAATTGAAATAATTAATATTAAAGTGTAATAATTAGTAATAAATTATAATAATTAGTAATAATTAGTATTAATTTTTGTAATAATTAGAAATAATTTGTAATAATTAGTAATAATTAGTAATAAATTTTAATAATTAGTAATAAATTGTAATAATTAGTAATAAATTGAAATAATTAGTAATAAATTTCAGTAATTAGTAATAAATTGTAATAATTAGTAATAAATTGTAATAATTTGTTATAATTTGTAATAATTTGTAATAACTTTAAATAATTTGTAATAATTTGTAATAATTATAAATAATTATTAATAATTAGAAATAATTAGAAATAATTAGTAATAATTAGAAATAATTAGTAATAATTAGAAATAATTAGAAATAATTAGTTATAATTAGTAATAATTAGAAATAATTAGTAACAATTAGAAATAATTGGTAATAAATTAAAATAATGAGTAATAATTAGTAATAATTAGAAATAATTATAAATAATTAAAAATAATTAGAAATTACTATAAATAATTTGTATTAATTTGTATTAATTAGTAATAAATTGAAATAATTAGTTATAAATTGTAATAATTAGTAATAAAATAGAACAATTTTTTGGGATTTTTCACATTGGTCTGATTTTTTAGTCCGTCACATGTTGGATGTGATGCATATTGAGAAGAAATATTTGGATAATTTATTTAATACAATTTTGGATACACTAGGTAAGACCAAAGATAATGTAAAGGCATTATTAGATCTTTCCCATATTTACAAGCGATCAGAACTTGAACTGTTTAAAAATGTCACATCAAAGAAGTTAATGAATCCAAAAGAAGATTATACACTATCCAATTAGAGATGCTTTTAATTTTGTCATTGGATTGAATATTTGAGACTTCTAAATGGTTATTCTTCCAATTTGAACAGATATGTTAGAAATAGTCATATTACCAGATTGAAAAGTCATGACTGTCATGTTTTAATGCAAATAATTCTAATGATTAAATTAAGAAGTTTGTTAAATCCTATTATTTGGGATGCGCTAAAAGAAATATAATATTTTTTTGAGACATTTGTACATCGAAAACAAACTATGGTGTAGTAATAAAACCGAAAAAAGATGTCGCTTTTAATTTTATGTAAATTGGAAATAATATTCCCATAAGGTTTGTTTGAATCAATGAAATATTTGATATTACATTTTTTGCATGAAATAAAATATGGAGGTCTGGTACAGTTCTGATGGATGTACCCATTTGAGAGATGCATGCAGAAATTGAAAAAAAAATTACATTACAAAGCATCAGTTGAAGGCTCAATTACAAAAGCTTATTTTCAAGAGGAAATTTCTTTTTTAAGCTCTCATTACTTTCAATTTTAATATCCCTCAAAATAAAATCGTATGATCTATAATAAGGGAAATGTTGATGATGACATGAGAAATAAATTACAAGTTTTCAATCATCCCAAACTTGGATTTGGTGGAGTTCATGAACGATGAATTTTAGATGATGAACATCACAGAGCTCATACATATATTCTACTCAACTGTGAAGAAATGACACAATTTTTACTATGGGTGATCCTATAAATTATTCTATATTTTTTATAATAGTACATTAATCTTATTTTATTTGTAGGTTATATGATAATAATATGAAGAAACAATTTCCACAAATTACAGTAGCTACTCTAGAAGAATGCCATCAAATGTTTTCCCTACTACTTTCAAAAACTTGTAACATAAATTATTTTTTATTTCACATAAAAAATAAATTTAATAATTTTTATAGTGATAATTGTTTTAAATATTTTCAAGTATCTCAACATGCTGATAAAATTTATAATCTATTGTGTGTATTGGGTAACCCACCATCCAAATTGGTTAAATCCTATACTAAATATATGGTGAATGGTTTTCAATTTTATAAAAAATAATATGGGGAATAAAAAAACAATTAATAGAAGTGTTTTCTTGAGAGGATTTAATCATAGAGAAAGTAAAGTTGACTTTTATGGCATGCTGGAAGAAATCATTGAACTGTGTTATCTGAGACAAAAGTACATAACAATGTTTAAATGTTAGTGGTTGGATACTGAGAGAGGAATTCATGTTCATCTTATCTATGGAATCATTGATATTAAATATAAAAGTATTCTTGCAGTAAATAAACCATTTTTATTGGCTCATTTGGAACATCAAATTTATTATTAAAATTACAGTTCTACTTTAATGGAGTAAGGTGATTGAGGGAGCATAATAAAAATTAAATCTTGAGAGAATCAGTTTACTGAAAGTGAATGCGGTTCTATTGAAGTGAAAGGAATTAAATTTTTTTAAGAGACTGCTCTGAATCCATCTTTTTCATAAAGAGACACGAATATCATTGATGACACCCCACAATTAAGGGCCGATAGTGATGATGATGTTAATGATGTTACAAATGAATTTGAAATGACAAGATATGATGAAACTGAAACTAATATGGAAATTGATGATTATGAGGAGGAAGATAAAGACATTGGCATCGACAACTATGAAGATGAGGATGAATATTGACATTTACACAGTTAAATGCTGGTTATAATGATTTATAATATATATCTATATATAATAGTTGTTTTCAACTATTTTAAAATAAAAATAATTTCATTTTTTAGATGGACGAGGATCATTATCATTTGTTATAGGAGTCTGATCTACCTTTAGATGAGACATAGGTTGGATTATCCGACCATCAAACTTCTAGAGGTTCAGGGGGGCACTCGGAGGGGGTGTGGTCTTTCCTAACTGATGATTCCCGACCCTATCCCCGAGTGATGTCCACATATTGGGTTTGATATACACACACAGAGGTATGGTTACCTGTGTATTTTAGTTATTTTTAATTAATTTATTTATATTATAATTGTTTGATTAATTGTTCTTTTTTTAATAACTATACACATATATCTGTTGGAAAGGGGATATCTTTATTGCACAATTATATTTTTGATGCATGGGTATCATGGGATCATATTACCTTTGTTTTACAACAACACATGTTCAAACATTGCCTGGTACATAAATAAATAATATTTATTTGGAAATTAATTTAATTAATAACCTGATATAATAAATTATATGTAGGTTTTATGGTATCCCATTAATGAGAGAATGCGTGAGGCTATCTGGAAGGCATGACAGGAAGCTACGCATCACTGTTGCACTATGTTTTTGCATAATTTGAAAAGGAAATAAATGGATAAAGCAGGAGTGAAAGAGTTTGAAAAGACATGTCACATCCACTGACCTGATTATATTTCATCTCTGGTTTGGGATGGATTATATACACACTGGTTGAGTAGGCGGTTTCAGAATAGATCATCAGTATGTCAAAAAAATCAAGGGAGATAGGAGGTGACATATCGAGTTGGAAGTCGTACATTCAATACGCATAGGGATAATATGGTAAGTACCTTTGTTTTCAATATTATAAATAAATTAAAATGTAAACAATTTATTTTATATTCATAGAGGTAGTCTTACAGCCCAATATTAAAAAGTACGACATTTATAGGAGGATGTATAATGATCCAAACACTGGAGAGATTAGAGGTTCTCAACAACGTTAGATTGTAATAAGTATAATTTCTTTTTGAGTTTTCAATTTAACTACAAATAAATTTTTAACTGTTTTAATTTTTAAATTTCAATTATAGGAGTCATATGAGGCCATGACATCTCAAAATCATTGTGAGAGTATGACCAAGACTGATGGTCAGACCAGTACCCTCTGATTTGATGATGCATTATGGATGCAGGCGACCCATTATGCCTTCAAGAAAGGCTGAGTTGTTGGTATCGACACTCAATTGACCCCTGAGGGTTTTTATGGCACCTCTGCATTGTCTACATCTGGCTTGAGAGGAGCTCACAGAGAGTCATCATCATCTCATAAAGAGTATGAGGAGTAGCTGCCAGTAAAGAGTGAGCTTATAGAGACTATGTGTAGGGAACATGAGCAGTTGAGTTAGTGGGAGAAATAACAACAGGAGATGCAAGATGAGATGCGTCGATGAAAGGATCAGTAGGAGTAAGAGTAGATGGAGTACATGCAAAGTCCGACTTGCAGTTTAGGGTTGGAGTTCCCTCCACCATCTCCTCCAGCTCCTCCAGACGACCCTCCCCATTAGTGATCCGGATGACCCTCCCCCTCAATGATGTATTTTTATTTTATAATGCAACATTTGAATGTATTTTTTTGTAATATTAACTATTTAAAGTTTTAAATAGTGTATTTTTTATATTGTCTCGAATATTACAATTTTTATTATTTATATAATTTTTTAATTATATTTATTATTTTATTAATTAATATATTTTTATATTTTTTCAAATACTTAGGTTTTTATTATATTAATAATATTAATAATATTATTTCATTAATATTAATATTAATAATATTATAATATTTATTTTTTTTATAATTAATTTTATTTTAGGAATATTAATATTATTATTTCATTTATAATAATAATATTATATTATTATTATTATTTTATAAATAATTTTATTGTATTAATATTAATATTATAATTTCATTTATATTAATAATAGATTAATATTATATTAATATTATATTATTATTAATATTGTATTATATATATTTTTTATTTTTTTAACTATCTACGATGGGCCCATCACAAATACTAATTGCGCCAATCCGTCGCAAAAGGATTTATTTTTTTTATATTTTCTACAGCATTTACGAGGGACCATTACAAAAACTAATTACGAAAATCCATCGCAAAAAAGGTAAAAATCAGAAAAACTATTTGTGACGGGTGGCAGCCCATCACAATATAGTTTTTTTAACAAATCTCTAAAAATTTTTGAGATGGTGCCGCTACTCATCGCATATAATAACTTTTTGTGATGGACCATCGAAAAATGGAATATTTGGGATGCTCTTTTCTATAATGTTCCATTTGCGACGAGACCCCATCGCAAAAGAGCATTTGTGACAAGAACCAGTCGTAAATGGCTCGTCGTAAAAAGCCATTTTTCTAGGACTGAGTGTTAATATATTAATTTATAAATTAATTAATGTAATCATATTTATCTTACTAATAAATAAAAAATAATAAATGAATGTTAATCGGTTTTAATTTTGTGTATTCATTACATGTGTATGACCATTCATGAGATTGAACAAGACTCATGTATGTGTCGAAATTATTTAATTTAATTTATGGCACAAATTTAAAATTATTTGTTATTTAATTAAATATAATGTCCTGTGTATCATCCCACCCTCCATTATTATGTATCACCTGCATGTATAAGGTTATTTATGTAATTCTCATTAACCAATCCTTCGGTTCCCCTCACCCGCATGTGAGTTATAAATAACTGCAATTAATGGGGTATCCTAAGGAACCTAGATGATTCCTACCCAGGTGATACACATATAGATAGGTGGAATGCCGTAACTCATTCCAAGACCGACATAAGGAGTTATTCCCATTAGTCATATGTTAATTTATTATCCGTTCAATAAATCAACTATTAGATAAGCTCATGACCAGCTCATTTATTTATTTATTTTTATGAATTATTTATTTTATGGAGGCAAGACCATGATGAAATAAATAAATGAATTAATGTGCAAAGTCAGAATTTAAATAAATAGATTATGCCTAAATGTTTTATCCAACACAATTTATCAATTAAGAAAAATACTATTAATATATAACATGACGTGTAAAGGATAAAACAAGATAAATATTTATTCATAATAAATTAAAATACCAAAAATATATATTACGTCATACTTGGCCTTCGATTACTTGATTAAGATTGAAATCCTTAGAACTAAGTGTTTGACTAAACCTCATTGGGATAATTACTTTTAACACGAAGTTCTTACAAAGATTATGGGTTTCCTTAACAATATTACATAATAATAAATACCCCTCACTGGACTTGATATAACTTGGAGGTAAGTGTTGAGGAAATCAAAGTCATGATTTTAGGATTGGGGAGTCCACTCAACAGATCAAGGAGCTATAAGTCAGCAATTGAAAAATACATTTCTACCTATATACCTTCAAGTAGCTTGACCAACCCTCATTAGGGTTATGTGAAGGGGAATATGGATCATTTACACAATAATTTCCTATAAACTGTACATTCTGAGTTTCGTAGGGAGGGTTATTGAGACTTGATAAAATAGTGGGATATTTAATAAAATCAATTAATATACTATTTCTCACATAACATGTAATCAAGAAAAGTACCACTAATATAAACTTTTATAATTGTATAAAATGGAAATTTTATCATCCATACTATCCCTATGATCCATATTATATAAATTCAATATCCTCACTGACATTTACTTCTAATAGTGGTTCAGATGCCTTCTGGTTGTGTTGCGCCATGAGCAGAAATCTTACGTGCTAGAATCCCAACTTCTCCATCTACCTACTAAGAAAGAAAGTGACAATATTTCCTTGTCTATGAAAAACATTTGAGTGATGTGGTTAACATTCAATGTTTTATGTTATCATCTATATCTAGTGAAATCATGAAGTCTCATGAAAAAATATATTCTTATATAATTCTCAAGAATATTAGTGGTCCATATCAGGAGAGGGCTAGACCGGAGCAGTTTGATCTAAGGATCTTTATATAGAAATCCTGGAGAGGGTGACCCATCTATCCATTACACTGATAATCTCATTGGCTATATTGAGTATCTAGTGGTTTTAAGGTTTAAACTCTCTAAATAACTGGACATTGATCTCATTCTTTCATCACCCCCTCAAGGATTCTTCAACTTTATTATTAATTTTAATATGAACAACATTGGGAACTATCTACCAGATATGACTACTCTTCTTAATAAAGTAGATAAGAGTATGAAGAATGAAAATCCTTCTATCCTTATGGTAAAAAATGGAAAGTACAAAAAAATATCTCAAATCCCAAAACTTATTTGCAATTCCCTTCCAAGAAGAGTAAGATCAAGGGGAAATCTAGGGAGAAGGATGTTGTTTGTTTTACATGTGGCGAAAAGGGCCACTAGAAGAAAAATTACACCCAACAAAATAAGAAAGGGGAGGCTTCTAGTAAATTTTTTGAGTGTAATTTATCTTTTTTCACAAATTGGGTATTATATATAGATTGTGGTACTCACATGCCTATTCAAATATAAGATCCAAGTAGATTCATAAGAATTGAACGAGGGGAGGCAGAATTACAAGAAAATAATTGATCTAAACTTAATATTGTATCTATGAGGGACTACCACCTCAAGTTTCTAACAAGAATGATCTTTGTCTTTAAGTATCGTTATTCAGTTCCATATGTTACTAAAAACATTATTTTTGTATCCAGAATTGATATAGATGATTTTATTTTCAAGTTCAAAAAAAAGTTTCAAATTTTATAAGGATATTTTTTTATGGTAAGTAACATATAAATAATGGTATTTATGTGTTTTATTACACAAAGAAAGTAATGTAAATAGATAATGAAACTACTTCAAGTGACTCATACCACACACAACTTTGGCATCACTAGATAGGTCATGTAAATCAATTTTTTTTAACTAAATTAAAAAATGATAGATATTTAGCTTCTTTTCAAATAAACCCACTTGTTTCATGTCACACATGTTTATAAGAAAAAAACTACATCCCCATTTAGTGGAAAAGGTAAAAGGTACAAATATTTTCTGTAATTAGTTCTTAGCAATGTGTGTGGACCATTTTCTATTGAAATAAGGAGTGGGTACTCATACTTCATAACTTGTAATGTTGATTTTAGTAGATATGGATATATGTATACTTGATTAGGTATAAGTCAAATTTCTTTGTATGATTCAAGGAATACAATAATTAAGTTGAGAACCATGTTAGTACGAAGATTAAGAAACTACACTCAGACCATGGTAAAGAATATCTTAATCAAGAGTTCATTGATTATTTATGAGAGTTTGGGATTCCATCTCAACTCACTCCTTATTATACACATTAGTGGAATGGTGTAAGTGAAAGGAGAAACTACACCTTGTTGGACATGGTGATAACAATGACGAGTCATGCGAGTCTTATATTATCCTTTTGGGGATACACATTACAAAAAAAATACTAAATCAAGTTCCAACTAAGGTGGTAGACAGTATACCGTACCAATTATGGAATGGAAAGAAACTCGTGTTGACATACTTAAATGTGTGGGGTTAAGAGGTATTTTTAAGGCCTCTTTAGGTAATAAACTTGCACCCTGAGGGATAGAGTGTACCTTTATAGGATACCACAAAGAAACAAGGGGTTATTATACATATGGCCCCTCAGAAAAAATATAAAAGTGTAAAGACAAACCATATTACTTTTTAGGGTTCACATCTCTAAAAGAGATAGTGGGATAAATATATAATTTAATGAAGTTAAGGCTCAATGTAAACAAGAATTATAATAGGAATTAATTCCATAAAGCCCCATGAAAGAAAAATATGTTATAGAGACACAAGTACAATATATGAGTACAATATAGGTTAAAGATCGAGAACAGTATGGTCTTCTAGTAACTGAAGATGGTGACTCGTTATTATTTGATAATAATGATCCTATAACCTATAAAGAAGACATAAGTATCATAGATGTTTCCAAGTAGCAATAATCCATGAATTCTTGAAATATATTCTATGTACCAAAATAAAATTCGGATTTTGGTAGGTCCTCTAGTTGATGTAAATCCCATTGGTTATAAATGGTTATTAAAAAAGAAACCAGACATGTACAGACATGTTATTACCTATAATGAACAAATAATTTCAAAAGGTTTTAAACAACATCAAGGAATTGAGTATGATGATAAATTTTCACAATTTTCAATATTAAAATCCATTATAATTATACTTGACTTTATGACCTTCAATGACTATGAGATTTAGAAAATTGATTTTAAAACATAATTCTCTAATAGGAACCTTCCTGATGATATTTATATGACACAATCTAAAGGGTTTGTGACTCTAAATTATTCCAATAAGATATGAAAATTGAAAAAAAAATCCATATATGGATTTAAGAAAGTATCCAGGTCATTAAAAATTCAATTTTAGGTATCCATAAAAGAATTTGATTTCTTAAAGAAAAAATGCGAGCCTTGTGTCTATAAGGGTTTAGTGGGAGTGTTGTTATTTTATTAATAGTATATATTAATGAAATTTTACTTATTGGAAATGAGATACTAGTATTATAGTCTATTAAGTACTAATTGAATAAATGATTCTCTATGAAGGACTTAGGTGATACAACATATATTCTTGGGATCAAGATCCATTGTAATGGATCCAAGAGGCTTCTCACCCTATGTCAATATATATATATTGAAAATATACTATAGAGGTTTAGTATAGAAAAATCCAATAGGGTATTGTTTCTAGTGATGCATGAAATTTATCTTTATATAAAAATGAATCCTCAGACACACGAGGAAAGTCAAAGAATAGGAAGGATTCCATACACATCAATGATTAGGTTAGTCATGTTTTCTATGGTATAAACCATGCTAGATTTAACTTATGCATTAAGTACAGTATGAATATATCAAGAAGATCAGGGTGACCACCATTGGGTGGTAGTAAATATTATCATTAAGTACTTGATGCATACTAAGGATATGTTCCTATCATATAGAGGAGATAAGAAACTAGTCAGTAGATGATATGAAAACTATATTTTCCAAAAAGATCAAGATGATATAAAATAATAAATGGGATATATCTTCACTATAGAGGTTTTGTGAGATGTAAGAGCTCAAAGAAGGCTATGGTCATAGATTATACAATAGATTCCATGTATATTTCTGCTTCTAATATATCTAAATAATAATTATGGATACACAACTTCTTCCAAGATCATAACATGGTACCTAGAAGTAAAGATCTTATCACTCTCTATTATGATAATACTGTAAGTTATGAACCTTTCCAAGGAGCCGCAATCACATTAGTAGATAAAGTATATACTTTATAAGTATCATATCTTGAGGGATTTTTATCAGAGTTGAGGTTGTAGTGAGAAAAATTTCCATGAAAGAAAATATGGTGGACGTCTTGACTAAATATTTTACTCAATAGAAACATGATTATCATGTGAGGTTTAGCAGACAAAAATTCATAGGCAGTTAGATCTAGTACAAGTGGGAGTTTTATGGAGTTGGTTTCCTAGGAAAAAATATTTATACTTTGATTACATGTATATTTAATGATTTTAATATTAATAAAATATATTATTATATATTTTTCATTGATCTGAATGAAATTAATTTAATAATATCCTAGAGTATTTGTTGAATTGATAAGGTCACAGTAGTTCCCCACTATATTGATAACCTTGAAATGAAATGAAAATATTTTTAAATATAGTTATATGGTTCGATAATGTTCTATGATGGGACACATAGAATGTGACTTTTAGGTGCAATTAATCATAATTGGATGAGTATTTTTTTCATGAAGTTTAAACTTGGTAATCTCAAAGATGAGAGATTAGGAGAATAGACTCGCCGGTAGGAATTATTCATGTTTTAGTGTCATCAGATATTCTTACCTATGAGCGTTTGTAATGGTCCATAGTTTTTAAGATTATCATTGATGCATTTCATGACTCACACACTTATATTTACTGAAAAAAATCATTATTTTATATACTGGAGAGAAGTATGGTACATTGGGTGCATCACGAATAAAATGTTATTAATAGATAAGTCAAGGAATGATTTTTATCTTCCATATTTATGGAAGTTAATATCTAAAACCTTTTATTGGAATAGAATTATCGCCTTAAATTCTACGGTCATGGTTTAATGATGTGTTTATTTCATATAGTCAAAGTAAGACATATCAAAAATATAGGTTGGTGACATAGATATGTAACCTGGTTGATGAAATATTGTGAAAAAGGGATTATATTACATTGTGAGAATTTGTATGAGGTTTTCATCGTTGATAGATTGAGTTCTTTCTCTTGGGGACCTTGACCTATTCGAGATAGTAATATTGGAATTTAGGAAAGCTCACCTAATGCCAATGAGAAATAATCCTATAGGATCACCTGGTAAGTGTTTCCTTTAATCTTGATTAAATTCTATTTGAATTTAATTAATAGAATAAATATTATTATTAGGACCTAGGAGTAATTTTATTCACATTTTATCGATCAAAAAAATTTATTAATGAATGGAATATTTAATCTAAATATTTATTTGTGTGTTCAATAAATTTTATAGGTGTTCTAATGGACCAAAATCGTGTCCGGTGACAAATATTAATTTAAAAGTTAGTTAAATAATATTTTTTATTGTGAAAGTTAGCACACATGCCGTAAAATAATAATGATATTATTATTATTTTTTTAATAGTGATTAATAAATATTATTATATTATTTAAGGACCAATAAGAAATTAAATAATATTTTAACCTAAACCATAACTCTATAAATAGATGGTTGTGTTTATTGTGTTGAGTTAATAGAGAAATAGAGAATCATTGAGAACAATAGATTCATATATTGAATTCCTCTTTATCTCTCCATATCAAGAATAAGAAGTGCAATGGATATTCTTTAAGATCAAAGGATGGGTGATCAAAATGAACAACACTAGAAAATTGATTCACCATGATATCACCCATAAATTAATTGGCATTACTCGAAGATCAAAGGAGAATGCGTGGGTCACCGTTAGTTGGATTCTACACTTGGATCCTTACACCACAATAATGGTAATCCAAAAAATGGTTTTCATATGATCAACATCTATATCGAAGAAAGGATTCAAAGACAAGGTAAATAATTTATTCATATCTAAATAAATTAAAATATAAAATTAAAATTAAAATATCATCTCTGATTCTAGGTAATTCTTAATATAAATATTCGATGAAAAAATTTAATTGGTCATGGCGTTCACATAACTGGTAATATTACGAATTATCCATGATATTGATAATATTTTATTTGTTTCACTCCCACCCTAGGCACTTCTGTTATGTTCAGATCATATACTTCTCCCCCAAGTAGAGTTGTGTGAGGAGTGAGTGGTTTCTGTCTATTCACCACCTCAAATGTAATCTTCCCTATAGAATCACAACTTTTAAAGGAGTAGGATACTTGGTCCACATCTAGCAACTTATCCCAATCTTGTTGGTTGGAACTCAAAAAGTGCCTCAATTTGATCTCCAACAAGGCATTCACCCTCTCTATATTTCTATAATTACAAGGGTGAAAAATAATAAAGTAGTGGATCTTGGATCCTAATAATACAAATAGATTTGTTCATAAATTAAATGTGAAATTTGGATCTCGATCACTGATGAAATGTCATGTTATCCCCTAATAATTCACCACATGCTTGAAGAGTATCCATTACATTAGCTCAACTATCACATCTTTCAGTGTAGGAATGAATGTGACATACTTGGAGAACTTTTCCATGACCATGATAATTATCCCATACCCTTTGGTATTTGGTAGTGTAATGATGAAGTCCATGGTCACCATCTCCCATGGGATCTATGTAATGGTAAATGGATACAACAATCCTCCAGGTAACTGATTGTCCACATTGTTCTGTTGGGATACAAGTCAGGTCTTCACATAGGACTCCTCATCATCCTCCATCCTAGGGTAATAATATGATTCCCCTAGAAAGGACTTGGTTTGGTGCTTCCTTATATGTCATACCCATATTGAGTAATGGAATTATTTTATGAGAACTTTGGGATACATAACCACCTCCATGTAGTATTAATAATTCCATCATCTTCCCAAAATATCCTTATCTTACCCCCACCATAGGTTCTATGAAATTATTGGATATAGGATCATGCTCCATGCCTTCTTTTATCCTACTCAACACCCCATAATCTATGCATGGCATACCGTTGAATACCATCTTCCCACTAAGTGCATCAAAAAAGTGGTAGAGGCTTCTGATTGGAATCCAAAATACCCAAGAACAAATCTGGGTAGAGGATGAATTCCCAAGTTACTGCAGTATAACTGTAGTAGCGGAGTTACTGTAGCAGCGATGACACTTTAGTAGTGGTGGTAATGTAGTAGACTGAGTACTGTAGAAGTATTATTCACCGAGGGTCCCTTTGGGTCAAAAAATGATCTTTTAAGCCTTGTATTCAGGCCTCTTGGCCTTGGGACTTTGGGCTATGTAATGGGTCTTCCTCTAAGTAGACAAAAAGAGGTATTTTCTTTAATAATAAAATGAGGCTTCGACCCCAAACCTTAAAAAAATAATCTAATTTTTCCAAGAAATCCTACCATTTTTATTTCTTAGGAGTCAACTTCTTCTAGTTTTAGAAGTGTCTTATGGATACATTGTTAGTATTTACTATAAAATTCAATCTTAAAAGGTAGGGTATCTATTCTTGAAGATAATTTACCACATATTTCATATCTTTCTCTTTCATTGTGTACCTACTCTTGGTTTCATTTGGATTATGGATCTCAAATTCTATAGGATGTCTTTCCTACATGAGGAAAGCTCTAATAGAAAAGTTTGATGCATGTGTGTACCTTATAAGGCTTGGTTTAATATTCTAAGGTCAAGACCAATTCTTCCATTACCACATTCTTCAATCCCCCAAATTTCTCCTCACATTTTTCATCCCACTCCCATGGATGTTTTTTCTTTAGAAAGTTAGTGAGTGGAGCCATATTATTTGAGTATTCACAGATGAATAATTTATAATATTTAACAATCCCAAGGAAAAATAATATCTTAGGAACCTTGGTTGGCCTCTCTTATTTTTCTATACCATATAACTTATCATATTCCATTATGTGATTCCCTCCCTTGATTTTATTCCCCTAGGAGAGAACTTTATCCATCACAAAGGAACACTTCTCTCCCTTCACATATAACTTTCCCCCCCTCAATACCTTGAATACGATTCACAAGTGATCTACATGGTCTTCCATTGTTTCACTATAGACAACAATGTCATCTAAGTATACTACCAAAAACATACCATGTATTGATGGAAGTATTTTTTCATCAAAGTGAAAAATGTAGATGGGGTGCTATTCAAACCAAATGGAATATAAATGAACTCATAGGATCTATACCTTGTTATGAATATGGTATTTGATGCATCATCCATGGATATGAGAACTTGATAGTATCCTGGCCACTTTTCTAGTTTAGTGAATACACATGCCTTGTCCAACTGATCAAAGAGTTATTCTATCAATGGGATAGTATAATTTTTCTTCGCTATGACTCCGTTCAATTCCCAATAGTGCACAAACATCCTCAAAGAGGCATCATTATTATTTTTAAATAACAAGGGAAATCCATATGGAAACTTTGATGGTTGAATTTTCATAGTATCCAACATTTTCTTCAGTTGCATATAAAACACCTTCAACTCAATTGGATCCATACAATAGGGTCCCATAGAAGGAAGTTTTAATATAAGAACCAAATAAAACTGATGATCCACCTATCTATTAGGTGGAAGATTCTTGGACAACTATGGTGGCATGACAGTACTAAAATCCCTTAGCATACCCTTCACCTCTTTTGGAAACTCATGGTTGTCATCCACTAACCCATATTCTTTCAAGGAAACTAGTAAGGTCTTATATACCTTCTTGAAAACCTTCAGAATTTTCATGGAATAAAGTAAATATAGCTATGATTGTTTCATACCTTCATCATCACCTTGGATAAGCACTTATTCTCCATGATCATAATATTTTACAAGTATTGTGTTTCTATGGCCCTGGATTTTGTGAATAACTCCATCCAAAAAACTCTCTTGAAGTCATCCATGGGAACTACTGTGATGTCAAAATCTCCCCTATATTCCCTAATGAAAAGGGAGACTCCTCAAAAAATTCTACTCATAGGTTTTGTTTTGGTGTTCACGCCTTTCATCCAACTAGTTTTCTTGGATACAACTAGACAAAGTATCTTCATATCATCTTCAACCACAAATATATGTATAGATCTCATGTTGAGCATTGAAAATGTAGTCTTCCCATTGAATACCAACTTTTTATACATCAACCCATCCTTAGGTGTCGCCTTAGGTGGGTTCTTCACCTCCAATGAATTGAATATCCTTAATGTTCCCATTTGTCACTCATTGGAAATATCTTCCTTCTTATCAAATATAGAGTTGAGTGACTTCCTATCAGGACACTCCCTCCATTGGTAAGGACCATAAAAAAATAGCACCCTCGAGGATTTTGTTCCCTTGGGTATTCCTTTGTGTATTACTTAGAATTTCCCTTGTCATGGTCATATAGTTTCCACCTCTTCTCTTGGTACCCCTAAATTTACCCTTGTAATCCTTATTGGGATTAGGGGGTTAAACCTTATTTTTGTATTCTATCAAGGAATTAACAATGGAAATGACTTTAGTGAAGGTATTAGGCCATAAAACTCTCACCTTTTGGTGTTCCCAAGGTTGAATCCCTTTGATGAAATCATACATGTGATCATAGTTGGGATTTCCACATACCTGGATCTTAAGAGATACACACTTCCACACATACTTATGGATTGTCCCCATATAATTCAAAGTTTGTAGCTTTTCACTTTTTCCCCGATCTAATTCTTTGAGGTGGAACTAAGTATACAACCATTGTTTGATCTCGTCCCATTATGGAATATCATTCCCACCATCCTTAAGCTCTTGGTGCTTCATTATCCACCATAGAGATGCATAATCAACAAAGTAAAGAAAAAAGGTCTTCACATGAATCATGTCTTCCATCTAGATAATTTAATCAAAGTATGCTCAAATTGAAAAAAATATTTGTCTACCTATTGTAATCTCACTTCCCATTAATGTTACTTGGTATTGGAACATCAATATTTTATGTGTATCACATAATAACTCCACTGTACATCTTTTCATGGAAATTAGACCACTATTTATTAAGTTGATCAAGAGTTTGGTTACACCTATCCATATTCTCCCCATGTTGCACCATGAACCCTTTAGTCCAATACATGAAGGCATCCTTATTAGTAGCATTATACTTAGAAAACCATTCAACAGACATCACTCAGGATTAAATAGTGAATATCACATCAAGTTGGACCATGATGCATAGTGATCCTTCCTTATTATCTCCCTTGACAATATAGAGAATTTCCTTCATGTTAGTGAAATGATCCTCTTCCCTTAGGAGACACTCATCAAGAGTTTCCATGATCTCATGAGAATTCCCATTTGTCTTCTTAGGGATGATCAATATGGCATCCTTATCAGCCACAACACTAGGATCATCCACACCCGAGCTTTCCATTCATGAACACTTTCCTTTAGAACACCTATAATACCAACTATCATGGACTTGGACTTCCACAACTCTCATATGATAGCCAAAAAGATTTTTCCCTAAAATCCCAGCAAAGTTTTGCCTTTCTTCCCACACAATGGAAGTAAGCATCTTAAGGGAAGTGCTTGATAAGATCTCAAGACACGATTGTAAAAGAAGCTATCAATTTTAGTGTGTCTATACAAATGACCCTCCCCTCCCTTTATAAAGGGATATATGGAAAATTATACAGCATTATAGAATATTAATATACACAAGGTTATAGAGAATTATATCCTAAAAGAATATACATGGAGCACTCTAGAACTGGCAGAGATCCACAAACTTTTATAGAGATTTAGAATGTTGTGGAGCCTTCCTAACCCAAGGTGGGGTTTTGTAATATTCCTAAGGAATCTAGAATATTATAGAACATGGTAGAGATAAATAAATTTCTATAAGGGATTAGAGAACCCCCAAACCATACCTTCACTCCATGTGGCAGGGCATGACATAAGGAATGGGAGGAATATTTTAGTTCTGTTTCAGTTATTAATTTTATCCAACTATTAGGCTGTTTCAGTATTTATTTATCCATTAGGTTAGTTTTAAAAAATATATCACCCTATCAATTTCGAAAAAAATAAAAAATTCAAATATAAATAATTAAATTTTATAAAAAATAAATTATTTTAAAATAAACAAAAATTATAAAAAAAATTGTATTTTTTATGCTTATAATCAATGTCATAAGTTATTTAGAATATTAAAAACTATTCATATTTAAATAGGTTTTTAATTTAATCTTATAGTGTTTTTACTAATCATTTGATAATAATTAATAAATCATGAACTATTTTATATTAATTTCCTCTTTTACAAATTTCTATTAATGATTTTTCTTCATATTACCTCACTAAATTCATTTATTCTCACAGGTTGTTCACCAAGTGGCAATTGAGATTTTTTTGTGTGAATTATATATGATAAGAAAATTTTTTAGACTAAGCCAAATGTTTACACTCTTTGGAAGAGTTGGAAAACTTCACACCTCCTTCTCACATACAAGCCCCTCATTCCATCATGTTTTATGGTTTTTTTAGTTTTGTTTTTAAAATTTTTGCATCAAATCACGAACACTCCATCTTAACTTACACCTATTTTATTATTTGTTACTTTTATTTTTATTCATTTACTACTTTAAAATAAAATTTCCATTTCCAAAAAGGTTTCCATATATTTTTTAAATCTCTTAATATTTTGAATAATTTTAATATTAAATAAGAAAATATTATGAAATCAATTATTTTTGGTTTTCATGTTTTTTTAATTTTTTGGTCATTAAAATTAGTAACCAATACTAACTAAAAAACTTAGATATTAAAAAAATAAATTTTTTACTAATAAATACTCATTTTAGTATATTCATTTATTTTTAATTCAGATTTTAGATACTCATTTGGTTAACCACCTAGTTTCTCACCCCTACCCGAAGGCACGAAGTCAGATAAATTAACCTTTGATTAATTTTATTTTTTTATTAAATTTTAATATTATATTATTTTTTATCATATATTTTTTATTAATAAAAAAATTATTGGTAATAATAAGGGTAGTAAAACTCGATGGTCCACTTGTGAGTCTATCTGGTGACCCCAATGAGTTAGCACTAAGTTATGAGTTTATCTATGAGTTTTATATGAGTGTATCGAGTTTAATACTGATCCATCTTAGTAAACTCACAAGTTCTACTACCTTGGTTGCAATACACATTAATTTTTTTTATTAACATCCTTAAATTAGGGATGGAAATTGGTCCCCTTTAATCAGGTACCCAACACTACCTGACCTAATTAAATAGGGTTAGGGTAGTGGTTAAACAAGTATTTATAGGATTAGAGTAGAAAAATTAAAACCTAGATTAATAAACATGTAGGGTTAAGGTAGTACTTTTAGGGTACTATATACCCAAACCTAATTAAAAAAATTATTATTAATTAATCAATTAATAATAAATCTTTAAATGAAATTAAATTTATAGAAAACATTTATTTATTTTAAGTTATATTCATATTATATTTATAAATAAATTTTTAATTTGAATTCGTTGCCTATATGTTGTTAAATAAAGTAAAATTAAAAAAATCACTTAATTTTTAGAAATGTTTATTCTAATTATATATATAATTTAAATATTTGAATTTTTAATTGGGTAATAAAAGGGTTGGGGTATTTAAAAATATAATAGGGTAGAGTTACAATAGTGAATTTAAAAAAGAAACATGTTAGGGAGGGGGTTAAAGTTTTTAAAAAATAAACGGGTTTGGATTTGTGTACCCTATATTTCAGGGGTACCCAACTCATTATCATACCTACCTCAAATCATTGAGTGTTTCTTTAATATATATATAGACACACACACACACAGACACAAAGTTTTTTAAATTTTCAAAAATCATTCCAAAAATTTAAAAATTATTGAAACTCCTCCAACCCACTCGATACAGTGAGAATTTTTTGGAACTTAAGTAGTATAGAGGCCTATCTAGGCCCAAATATAGGAACGTACCATATATAAACTAGAATGGAAAACTACGTGATCAATGCAGTTTTAAAAATAGTGCCTTCATAGGTATTATTTTAAAGAAATTATTAATGGTATAATAATATAATAGTCTCAAAGTGAATATTTTTTATAAAAATATGCACAAAAAAGGATAAAAAATAAATAAAATTAATAAGACATATTTTTTAAATATATAATAAAATAATTTTTTTTTCATTTTTTATAAATAATGACCAATAGCTCATTTAATTTCATCATGAAACCTTGAAACAATCCAATATTTTATTCCATTTCATTTCATTTCATTTCATATCATTTCATATAATTTTATTTACTACTACTTATTTCATCTTATTAACCGCTACTATTTTTCAGTGCTAAAAAATTCTGAAAAATGGTGTCTTTTATCAAAGTTAAAAAATGTTCTAATAAAAAATATTTTTATCAACATTGAAAAAAGTCACTCTTTGTCAACTATTTTTTTAGCATTGAAAAAGGGTAAATTTTATCAGTGTTTTTTAGTATCAATAAAATGAAACCTTTATTAATGTTTTTTAGCACTGATAAAGGACTCATTTTTCATTTTTTTAACACTGATAAAAGTGAATTTAATAAAAATATATATAATGTTAAAAATAATATTCTAATATAAAAATATATTTACATTGATATAAATATAAAATATATTTAAGTAAATATGATTTACCTAATACTAAATATGTATTGACACATAATATCAAATAGATTGAGTAAAAAGTGGTTTATGAAGTAATATAAAATTTAAAATTGAAAATTTTCTAATTATTATTAGGTAATATACATTTAATAACCGTTTTTGTGATATAAAAAATTAATAAATTAATTAATATCTTAAGATAAGTTAGAAAAAAGGCAAAAAATTCAAATAGTTATAACTTTTGATCTAGGTGTCTATTTGAGCTGCACGATTTTTCAAATCAAATCCTATGAAAAGATATATTCCATATAAATGAGGGGGACCTAGGTTCCTCATTTTTCTAGGAAAAAATGTTCTGGAAGGCCTTCAAAATTGAGTTTTTTAGTTCGAATACCCTAATTTTTTAATATTCAATGAAATTTCAGCATTGTTTAAGAGGGGATTCTTCTCTTTTTTTAGTGAAGAATGAATTTATTCATATGGATAACTTTTATATGGATATTATGGTGGTTCTTAATATTTTAGAATTATTTATACTTAAATATATACATATATAAACATATATTTTTATATATTTACTTATAAAAGTTTAAGTTTATAAATAAATATTTAAACATATTTACATGTTAAATAATTTTTTAAATATATAAACCATGTGTAAATAATTATCATCCATTTTTCTTAAATAAAAGATCCAAAAATTTTATTTACTTTATAAAAATATATATAATCTTTATATATAAATATATGTGTCTGAGTGTGTTTGAATTGACAAATGAATATATATTTATGAATATATTTAATATATGTAAATGAAATTTAGTATATAATTAATATAAATAAATATAAATAAATATAAATAAATAAATATATTATATATATACACGCAAAAACAAACATGTGTATTAAAAAAACATATATATATGTGAAAAAATGTGTATGTAAATATATATAAATATAAATATATTTCACAAATTATAGAAGTAAATGAGATAGAGTAGTGGTAATTGTGTTCACTTTTCATGTGGATGTCCCATGTTCAAATTCAAGTGCATGCAACTAAGTAGGGAAGAGAGAAATCACTGGAAAAGGGTGTGGAGGGTTGGGGGAGAGCACTAATAAAGAGTGTTATTTCCTTTATTTTAAAACATTATATAATATCTCAAACTAGATAATCATCTCATTTCCCCCATGGGGCCACACATGGTCTCAATCATGATTCATGGTCATCGAATGGTGACAAAGAGTGTCATAATACACTAAAACCAATTAATATCAACATTTTCCCCCTATTATTGGTAGTTTAAACTACTGATAAATAACCACCATGTATTTCACATTAGATAATTAAACATCAAATTTTTGATTTTATTTAGCATCAGTTTTCCATATATTTAGCAGCAGTTCTTATCATAATTTTTTATTTAATAAATAGAGTGAAAATAAATAAACAACTTCTAAATAATGAAGAATCATGATTCCCAGTCATAAAATGGTGAAAAAGAGTGTCATCCTACACTAAAAATAACCTATAATAATGATTTTACCTTATTAGAAGTGGTTTAAACTGTAGGTAGTTGACCACCACATATTTTGGTGTCGATAATTAAATAATGACTATTTGAATTTATTTAGTGTCTATTTAAACAAGTACTGTTTTTCCATATTTAGTGGTGATTTTCTATACATTTAGTGGCAGTTTATATTATAAATTTTTATTTAATAAATGGAGGAAAAATAAATCAATAGCTGATGAATAAGGTATCAATGTTTTTTTATTTTATTTAAAAAAATAAAATTTTATTCACTACTATATATCACTTGATATTCATACCTGCCCTTTATCAATGATAGCTAGAATTATTGATAAAGGTGGTGTCTTTATCATCCCTAGAAAAAAAAAACACTGATAAAAGTGCACCTTTGTCAATGCTTTTTTAGCACTGATAAAGGTCACTTTTGTCAACATTTTTTTAATGCTGATAAAGGGTGATATTTATCAGCGATATTTTACCAATGTTAAAATTTATATTTTATAAAAAAACTATACATCATTAAAAATAATATACTAATATATTAATATGTTTATATTTATAGAAATATAATATATTTTATTAAATATGATTTATATAAGAATAAATAGGCATTTACACTGAATACATATGATATTTAGCTAAAAATGGATTGTAAAATAAATAAAAATTAATATTAATTAATAATTTTCTAATTAATATTGATTAATAGTAATTTAATAACAATTAGATGACATACAAAAATCAGTAAATTAATGAACGATCTAACATAAGTTGAAAACTTGGCTTGAATTTAAAACAATAACTTTCGATCTGGGTGCCCGTTTGACCTCCACCATATATCAAATCAAATATTTTGAAAAAATAAATGATATGGTAATATAGGTAGATCCCACTCACCATTTTTGAGGTAAAAAAGTCCAAAATACCTCTAAAACTGAGTTTTTTTGTTGGGGTGACTTATTTTTTTTAACATTGATGAAATTTTATCCTCGTTTGAGGGGGAATTCTTGTTTTTTCAGTAGATACTAAATTTATTCTGATGAATTATATTCATATGGATACTAAAATGTTTAAATTTTATTAATTTTCATATTTTAATGTTTTTTATAATTAAAAATAGTCATATTTTCATATATTTACATATAATAAATTTATTGTACAAATAAAATTTTAAACATATTTACATAAAAATTTATTTTTAAACATATAAACCATATAAAAATAAACATTTATTATTCATTGTATTTAAAATAAAAAATTATTCATTTTATTTACATTATAAAATGGATTAATATATATATACACCTATACAATTAATTTATATATATAAATATGTGTTTTAATAAAATATATATATATATATATTATAATATATGTAAATAAATACATATTTGTAAATAATTTCTCATGTTTTTGTGAGAAATAAATGCATACTTGTGTGTAAATATGTGTGTGTTTGTGTATATATACATGCGTCAATATTGTGTAAATATATCATATATAATTTTTTTTATAAATATACCATTATCATTAAATATAGTGTATAAACATATTTATAGAAAGTATTTATAAATACATTATAAAAAATTAGAGTGATAAAACGGGATGGGTTGAACGAAAAATTTTATTTTTTTTAAAATTTTATCAATTCTAAACAAAAGTGCTAAAAAAGGAACCCTTTATCAGTACTTTTATTTCAATGATGATAATGGTGGCCTTTACTAGTTATTTTTCTAGAACTGATCAAGGCCATGATCTTTTGAGGGTGATTATCTTATGAACACTTTTTGGCACTGAAAAAACCCTTTCAAGTGATTTTAAAAGCACAATCCATAGTAGTGATTATTTATTTATTATTTAGCATCCCAATTCCACTCTAGAATCATCCCATAATTGGGATCCAAATTCTATTTCAATTCAAAGTAATTTCTTTCAACAGATTTAGATGACTGGAATTATGGTCACTAGAAGTTGAAGTGGTGCGGTGTGAAAATAGTGGCAACGGGTTTTCCCTAAGGACAATAGGATCATCAGAAGTTTACTTCTTTTGGTAATGTTATCGTAAGGTTTTTAAAGTCCAAAATTCAATTAAAGTCAAGGTTTCATTGAGTTATTAGTTAAGCTAAAGCAGTCAAGATTATTAATCCAAGATTTTAAGAGAGCAGACATTACTTGTTGACTAGATGACTCTTAGTATAAGTGCCTGAGATTTTCAGTGATAAGATGTGTATATATAGAGAATTAATTGTGGAGCTAATAATTTAATGAGGATTAATTATTTTTGTAATATATTTTAAATCACTTGTATCTTTCTATTATAATATAAAGAAACAATGACATTTCTCTTATACATATAGGGCGTAATGTTTTAAGCATGCGATATCGTATGTTCATTTTTTTCTTTCTATATTTCCATTGATTGTATTTCCATTTTCCTTGAATTCATGTGAGTTTAATTGTGTGATTAAAGAAATACCTTGTGTGGTGAATATGGTTAAAATTATAACTTCTTCTAGTACACTCAGTTGTGGGGAAGTAGAATTCCATAGGATCAAATTCTTCTGTGCAAAGCCTCAGATGTACATAGTTCTGGTGGATTGATGATCCTCCTTCCCATGGTTTTATTAGGAGAAAATGAAGTCTGAGTAGGTTTCTTCCCAACACCCACCACACCTTGATCCACCCTACCTACCCTATAGAATCAATCATATATGTATAGGGTGAGATTTAAACCTCTCACCTCTTGGTTATTTTTCAAAGCCTTCACTACTCCACCAAACTCTTTATATGGTAACTAACCAAGATTTAATATACTCATGCACACACATATATAAATACATATAAACACTCACACATATGTGTATATATGTATATTCATCATTTATAAAATCATAAATATAAATATATAATTACATATGAATATATATATATATATATTTACACCAGCATGATATATATAAAAGTATATACATATATGTAATTAGATATAAATATATATAAATATCAATAAGTATACCTAAATATAAATAAATATACATAAATACATATAAATATACATGCACATATATATTTAAATATGATTATGTATATACATATTCCCACATAATATATATAAATACAAATAAATAAATAAAAAATAAAAATACATAAAATAAATATAAAAATATATAAATATAAATAAATAAATAAATATATAACTTTAATTTTGTTAAAAATATATACATATTTACACACATATATATATATATATATATATATATATAAATACCCACAAATTTATATTTTTATATATATAAACCCACATAATATATGTAAACATATATAAATATACATAAATATACAGAAATGCACATAAATACATATAAATATCTATAAATATATATAACTATAAATAAATTTACATAAATATATGTAAATATAAATATATATATATAAACACATATAAATATACATAAATATACAGACACACACACACACACACTCACACAAACACACACACATATATAAATATATATTTTTTGAGGATCAAATGTGATTTAATTATAGGATCAAATATAAGAGAATATAAGTGATGTCAACCAAATTGGGTATTCATGCAACCAAATATGTGAATCGCTAGAAAGGACATGGCTCACCAACATGTGAGGAGCTCTATTCCCCTCTCTTTTGATAAAATTGAAAACGCATGTTGTGAAGAGATGGTAGAGGGATAAAATCTTCATGATCCATAAGAAAAATAGTTGAAGGCCACATCTTAGTGAAGAAATGACATTGAGGATGATATCACATTTCGATTCCAAAATGATATAGTTCCATCCTATTTCAATGGTAAATTCTAGTCCAACAATAATAACTTGTGATTCTTCTACCAGTGGAGTCCAATTAGATAAAAAATATTTTTAGTAAGCTTCAATAACTGAGTTGACATAATCCTGTAGAATTACACCAAAACTGGTAGCACCTCCACCATGATATGTTTCCACATTTATCTTCAAATAATCTATTGAAGGAGGGTTCCATAATCCTTAAATGAGATTCTCATATGGGATATTCTTCTTCTTTTCATTTTGATTCTAGATGGACAACCATGAAGTATCCTAGTTGATCCAAGAGAGACTTAATCATTCTAGTTGATAAAAAAGTCATTTTTTCTAACCCAACTCATCCATGCCATTGAACACAATAAAATCACAGTCTCTACAAGGAGGGAGGAATCCCACTTCATCAAAAATGGTGGTAATCCATGCGCTATCTCCAAAAAATTATCAGATATTGTATTCTAAGTATGCTGTATGTCCCTAGCCTTAGAGGAGTTAATAATACCATTCATAGATGACTCAGATGCATCCATGCAGAGGGGGAAAGTGGGATCATATATTTCATAGAGGAACATGAAGAATTCCTAGGTTATAAGAACACTAGAACATGTTTACCACTATAAATACTATACCTTAGGTGAAACTAAGAGTTTCTAGAGGGTATTCTAAATCTCTCCATCCTCCGTGATTGACATATCAAGTGACGGCTTATATCCAGATTTAACCGAGTAGGAACCAAAACCTTCTTTACTCCAAAAATCCTATCACAAACCATGTAGAGCACACAGGGGATGATAAGGATGATTCTCCTATCACTATTGAGAAGCCATGTGTCCAATTTTCTAGTGGACAAACCATTTCCCACCTTGTTGAAAAGAGAAATCACAATTGCATATTTTAAACTAGGAATCGTATGGGATATCACCTTAATCCCCCCAAAATTGACCAGCCTTGGGTCTTTCCAAATATTAAGGGTGTCCCATTACAAATCCTCCATTAAACCCCATATTACTAATCTCATGCACACCCCACATGCTTCTTCATAAAAATACTGGGTGGGGACTGAAGTCTACTCCATGAAATTCTGAGTGGGGAAAGTATTTTTCATGAACGATCCTAGAAAATATAGAGTTAGTGTGCTATATGAGCTTCCATACTTTCTTGGAAATAAGAGAATCACTAAATTTATGCATATCCCAAAACCCCATTCCTCTATAATCTTTAGGGTGTTAGAGCTTATCCCATTACATCTAATGAATTTTATTCCTCCCGTTATTAAGGCCCCTCCAGAAATTGGAAATGTGAGAATGGGTTTGGTCCACGAAAAACTAGGGAGTTTAAATAGGCACCCAACATATGTTAGGATTATTATGACACAACTTTAATAAGAGTTTCTTTAACCACTTTAGATATCCTTTTAACCATCCAACCCTAGATTTTTTTGTCACCCTATTCAGAATGCTTGAAAATTCCTAGTTTCTAGAGAGGTAAAAATTGAAGGTTTCCTAAGACATTTTTGATTCTTATAAACCACTTGAATACCCACATATTTATTTCAGTCATCCTTACTTCTCAAAGGAACACATGAACTGAAATAAATTTTGGATTTAGGGAGATTAATTGACTGACCTGATTATATCTCCCACCTATGGATAAAATGGCCAATATAAATACATTCTTCCAAAGTTCCCATTGAAAAATAAAGACTATCATCAGAAAAAAAGAGATGAGAAACAAGTGGGACCCAGTAGCAAACCTTCACACCCTGAATAATATTATCTTTATCTTTTACTGAAATAAGATCTTAGAAAATTTTAGCTACCATAATAAAGAGGAAAGGAGAAATATGATCCCCCTAAAGGAGACCCATGTGGGAGAAAATATCTAAGAAAATACACCATTAATTTTGATCTTAAATGAAACTGAAGTGATGAAATTCATAATAACCCCAATCCACTTAGAACAAAATTCCAATTTCATCATTAAAAATTGAAGAAAAGACCATTCCACTCTATCATAAGATTTTTTTATATCAAGTTTCCATGCCATAAAACATACTTTTCTAACTGAGTGAGTTTTCATGGAATGAAAATATTAATGATCAATAATAGAATTATTAGAAATAAGACTCTTAGGAATAAAAGCACATTAATTATTAGATATAATGTAATTTAATAAAGTACGCAAGTAGTTGGACCAGAACTTTGAGAATATATTGTAAGTAACATTACATAAACTAATGGGTCTGAGGACCAAGACCAACAAGGATTTTTAATCTGGGTAATGAGGATAAAAATGATTCATTTATAGAGAAAAAATTAGCTTTACCCATCCAAATATCATTCATAATACTTGAAATATCAGGCCCCACAATGAGCTAGTATTTTTTAAAAAGTAAGGCATGAAATATACCAGGGACCAATTATTTGTTAGAGTTGATTTTATTGAAGGCCAATAAAATTTTATCATCAGCAATGTTATGGGTTAGATGGCGATTCATGGTATCTGTAATTTATAGTTTAATTCAAGAGGATATACTAGAGGAAATGATAGTGTCCAAAACTGTATAAAGATCCTATAAAAAGTAAAAAAATTGATAATGGATCCAAATTTCATTAGAAATAGGTCCACATTCATTGGTAGTGAGGTATGAGATAAAATTATTTCACCACCTCATAGAGGATTTTTGGTGGAAGTAAAGAGTATCAAAATCAGCTTTTTTGATATAAGATTTTCAAACATGCATGATCCAAAATATCCCCTTAATTATGAGTACTGCATCCAGATCTACTTCAAGACTTTCAATTGTTGATAAAATCATATTTAAAGAGGTACAAAAGTATAACTCATTCATTATCCTTTTAATAGTATCACATTGAATATTAGGTTGTCAGGATTTATTATCACTTGATAGTTTTAGCTTAAAGGAAACATAATGAATTTTTATTTTTGTATAGAAGCCCCCATCATCCATCATGATCGAATCACCTATTAAAAACCCCCCTCCTTGGCCTAGAATATTTCTATCCTAAAGGGTTTCTCATGCCAAAGTCTTCTGAAACCATGAGAAGTGTTGATGAGAATAGCGTAGTGATCCAAAGTGGATAGTGTGAGATGAGAAACAAATAAAAAATTATAAATATTATTCCACTCAGTAGATCTAAAAAATATATTTATATATTCCACAATATAGATATTTTTAGACTTCCCACGAAACCATGCAAAAGGGTTTCTTGAATTCCCCAAGTCAAAGAGACCCACAATCTGATATGCCTATGAGAATTCCAAAATCGACACTCATGACCTGCTATTTGACCCTCTTTTCCCATTTTTGAACATAATTTCATTGAAATTACCACTAGTTAGAAGTGGTCAAGTCAAGATGTATCATATGGACTTGAGAAGCTCCCATGATTTCCATTTGTCCCTTTGAGAGGGATATCCATAAAACCCTATAAAGTTCCAAGTGGGATCCTCTCACTGATGGATCAGGGACACTGTGTTATTTGAAGAAATGATTTTAACCGTAACTTCCATATATTCATTCAAAAGAAGAAAACTTCTACCCAAGTAACCAAGTCGAGCAATAGAAAGTTAGCCAAAAATCCTAATTTATCCATGATTCCAATCATGTCCTTACTTTCCAACATAGTTTTGGACATGAAAAACATACTAGGGATAATTTTAGCATATCAATGCTAAATCATTTCAAATGAGCATGGGTTTACAATCCCAAGATAGTTCCAACTTAGGATTTTACTTAATATAGGTGGGGATAACTCAATCCAACTTCTGCCTTTGAATATTCAATAAATGAACCATTTTCTACAACTTTTCACCTCTTAGAATATCAATCATTATCTAGTAGACTATCCATGGATCTTTTAGAGCCACTGACTTCCACAATGCTCAAGTCGACACTGATATACCCTCTCAATTTACTCATCCATGTCCAATGTTTTTTGGGATCAATCATTATAAATTCATTTGGATCGTCATATAGTAGGGAGGGATGCAATGAGGTATCTAAAGTCGGGGGGGGGGGGAGATTCTAATTTGGTGGGTCATAAAAAATCCAATTTGGACCAGGGGTTAAATTTTCTTTGAAAATATATAGGATTGTATAAAATAGGGATAATAATATCCTCAAGTGGATTAACATAGTTTTTACATATCTTCACAGGATCATCGAAAAAACACATATGTCTTGAATCTCAACATCATTTGATCACGAGTGATTAAACTTGTTCACATAAGAATATAGGTGGCCATAATTTGATGATTTTATTTTTACCCGGATCAGATTGTATTCAAAAAGCCTTGGAAATTATATCTTTATCCCTTTTCATTGATTATTTCATGGATTTAAAAAATACCATGATTTTTTCTCAAATCCAAGGACCATACTTCATGAAAAAATTTCATTCTTCATCAACCACATTCATATCATAGTCTTTCTCTGTAACCCTAATAAATCTAAAAAATAAGCATAATACTGGTATCTTTTCATACTTGAATGGGATACAGACATTAGAATCCTCCATAGATAGGAAAATACCTCTCATGAGTGGATGTAAAACACTAAAAATAACTGTGATCCACATAGATGTCCCCAAATGAATAGGATCAGACCAATCCCTTTAAAAAAAAACTCTCCAATATGGCCCCCAATTTCACACATAATTTTCTATGATCTCCCACAAAAAGGAATTCCTTTAATTTGAATCCAAAATTGGGTTTTGGAAAAAGTAATATTTTGGATGTCCCCTCAATTTCTTAAATCCTCTATTATGATGAGGTTATTTTCAAAGGACCATGGTCTCCCATTAAGAACCTTCTTCTTATCCTTCTCATTGAAAAATTAAATGATCAGAAGTCTCCCACCTATTTCTCTTATGGACAAACCATTATCTAACCGCCAAATGGTCTGAAATGTATTTTTTAGGGTATTTAGGTTGAAGGGCCAGTTCATGATAAAATTTTCCACAATTAGGAGATACATTCACCACATTAGGAATTCATCCTCATCCTTCTTGGTAGAAAAAATCATTTTCTCCTTGTCTAACAGTGATAGTGTTTGCCACCAATTTATCAGACCATTCACTATTGCAGGACATGTTGAGAATGTAAGGGTTGGTGTCCTCAGAACCAACTGTTTTGTACTTTGATTACATGAATGTTCACTTATTATATATTGTTCATTGTTCTGCATGACTATAATATAATAATGTCCGGGAATATTTGTTGCATTAATAAGGTCATAGCAAATCCCTGCTATGATGAGAACCTTGAAATGCTATAACAATATTCTTAAATAAAGTTCTGTGGTTGGATGAAATACTACGATAGGACACATAGTATACAGACCGTCATGTATGAGTACTCGTAAGAAGACGTGACTCTCTCTCATGGAGTTCGCACTTGGTAATCTCTAAGATGTGAGATTATGAGAATAGACCTACCAGTAGTAATTCCTCATGTCTTGGTGTCATCGGATATTGCTATCTGCGAGCGTGTGTAATGGTCCTTAGACTGAAAGATTATCATTAACTCATGTCATGACTCGCACACTTAGATTTACTGACAAAAACCGTCATGCAGATAGTTGGAGGAAATTAGAGTACGTTGGGTGCATCACGAGTGACATGTTGTTAATGGATAAGTCGAGGAAGGATTTGTCCCTTCCATTTATTGAAGTTGATATCTCGGCCCTTTTATTGAAATAGAACTGTCGCATTAAATTCCATGGCCATGGTGTGAATGACAAGTTTATTTCAGGTAGTCAAAGAACGACGGATCAAGCATATAGGTTTATGAAACTACCATGAAACCTTCTTGATGAGATATCGAGAAAAAGGGATTAAATTACACAGTAAGCATTCGTATGAGTTGATACGTCAATGCGGTGTCAACTTCTTTCTCTTGGGCGCCTTGACCCGTTGCTAGACAGTAATCTTGGACTTTAGGCAAGCCCGCCCAATTCCAACGAGAAAGAGGCCTAGAGGGTCACACACTAAGTGTATCCAAGTATATCAAGTTGAATAAAGATTATTCCCGTACGTGGTTTAATAATTATTCAAGGAAGCCTAAGTTGTTTTAAATGATGGAGGAAAAATAAAATAAAACAAGTACATGCCGTGTATTATTAAATGTACACGCCGTGTAGTTTTATTTTGGAAAGGAAATGAATAAATGAAAACAAGATATACACGCCGTGTACATTTAATGTACACGCTGTGTAGTTTTTAATTAAAAACAAGTACACGCCGTGTATTTATTATTACACGCCGTGTAGTTTTTCTAGTCGGGATTTTGAGGATATAATATTGTTTTAAAGGATATTTATTATAATCAGTGTGGGCGCATGTCAAGGAATTGTTTTTTAGACATGAGGATTTTAAATAAGAGTCAATGAAATAAATAAAACACGTAACACTTTTATTTATTGTCATAAATCTATAACCCCACACACCTGATTATAAATATCCTCACAACCCCAACTCTTTTCCAACACACAAGAGAATCATTGTGCACAACATCTCTGGAGAATTATTTCAAGGCTGAAAGAACCTCTTCCTCCAAGAACGCTCTCAAGACCGAGAGAGATCCTCTTCCATAGGATCAAGAAGATCTAAGGCGGACAACGCAAGAAAAGGCTTCTCCACGCTAGCACCCGGAGAATCCTTTAGCGACGCCCAGAGATACGAGGTACACGTGTGGATCACCGCTAGAGGGAGTCTACACTTGGATTTTGTGATGCAATGACAGATCACATCGACAATGTGATCAAGAACATCAATAAAGAAAGAACACCCAAAAGGTATTTCTTTATAAATAATTAAATTAATTATAATCAACTTGTAACGATCCTTGTTTGTGGTTCTGGGAAAAACCATCTTTCTTGTCTTTTTCTGTAATTCGATCCGTGGAGACTGGCGTTTATCGTCGTATTGATCCCGGATTGATCATTGCTAATGACAAAAAGCCAAGTGGGCACATCCACCCACGTGCTTCCGCTACACCCGAAACCTTCAAATGGTATCAGAGCGAGGTTACAATGTTGATTATAGTTATTTAATTTTCGTTGATAATTTACGCATTTATATTTGATTCAATTCGAAATATATTGTTATATTAATCTGAATAAACGAGATCTATTCTTCCTCCTTTGTTTCTCGATTCATATCACAGAAACAACTTTTTACTTTTAATTTTGATTAAAATAAAAATGAAGAATTCATTCGGAGGAGTCGCTCTTTCTGTCTGTATAACACGGGATTACACGATGTGTAATTAAAACTACACGCCGTGTACTTAGGTTCAACGAACCGACATTGGTCCGCCAAACCACGCCGTGTGAATTGATTATGCCTAAGTTTTAATCATGCCGTGTTGACCAGAATTGAATGGCATGTGGAAACCGGAATACACGACGTGTATGTTGGAGCAACACGCCGTGTAGTCCGTTCCGGCCTAGGTGAAACCGTGTACAAAGATAAGCTGTGTACCACGTACACGGGATCACCAGGACGGTTACCGCGTAACAAGGAAGTACACGCCATGTATGATTCATCTACACGCCGTGTACTCCAAAATTTCCAAAGTACAGAAAACACGTCAAATCCCCGACGTGTACTTTGGATAAAGGGTGAAAAGAAAAATACACACCAAGTAATTATAAACTATATGCCGTGTACTTTCCAGAAATGGAATTTCACCAGGTTTCCTCCAATGTACAAAGACCCGTACAAGGAATATGAATGAGAATAATCTCAAGGAAATTCTGAAAGGAATTTAAGATAAAGAATTGATTAATTATAAGATCATAATTAATTTAATTCGAGCACGTATTATCTTAAATAAAAGAATGATTAAAAGAATTTGAATTCTAAATATGCGTAAATGTCGTTTCATATTATGGATGATCATGAGCTAGACCAAAGACCCTTTGTATGTGTATGGTTTCATTTAAATTTATTTAATTTACATTTGTTGTCCTGTGAGCCTTTTTCCAATAAAATATAGGGCTTGTGTGCCCATGGTTTCTTTAATGTAAACCCATGTAATGGAGGATCTACCAAGCCAGAGGAGACGGTTCAAATCCTGAAGTTGAGGCGAAACCGATGCAAGAAGATACAAAGGTGGATAGGTGGGAGCTGCAAAACACGAACCAACAGGTTCAAGGTGTTTTCCCTAGGTCAGGGTTAGCTTATCAAAACCGCTAGATAAGATAACCAATAGAAGCTCATGATCATGCCATCTTATTTTATTTCATTCTGATTGCATGGTTTATTTATTATGTATGTGTTGTCGCGATCACATAATTAATAAAATTAACAAGCATGCAAAGATGGAATAAAATAAAAACCGGACTACGCGTAAACATTATCAGAACATGGTTAATCACTTAAGCAGGAATCACTTAATATTAACAAACATGTGATAATGTGAAACTACGCATAAAGGAATAAAATCCCTCAATACCATATTAAGTCAGACCAAGCCTTCCGTTACCTGATTAAGGGAAAGACTCAATAAAACTATGTGTCTGACCAACCCTTGTTGGGACACTTACTTTTATAAAGGAAGCCCTTATGAAAGGTTTCGGGTTTACTTAACCATATTACATCAAGAGAAGTAGCCCTTTCTAGACAAGGTGTAATATTGGAGGCAAGAGTTGAGGAAATCCAAGTCAGGATTTAAGGATTGGGGAGTCCACTCAACAGATCAAGGAACTGTAAGCTCACAGTTGGCAAAGACCTGCCTACCTAAATACCTTCAAATAGCTTGACCAACCCTTGTTGGGGTTATGCGAAAGGAAATATGGATCCTTGACACTAGAATGTCAAAGCATCTGGACATTCTGAGTTCAATGGTGAGGGCTATTGGGACTTGATAAAATATTGGGAGAATTTATTTATTTATTATTTATCATAAATTGTAATCAAGAAAGTACTAATAAATATGCTCTTTTAAATTGTAGAATCAAGATGAAAAACTCATCAACCACATTTTCTCTGTGATCAATACTGGATAAAGACAATATCCTCACCGGCAGTAACTTTCAGGAATGGTTTAGGCGCCTTCAGGTTATCCTACGCCATGAACGAAAGTTTTACGTGCTGGAGTCCTCACTTCTTGATTCTCCTACCCCAGGGGCGAGTGATGAAGATTTCCTAGTCTATGATCAACATTTGAACGACGCTCTCGACGTTCAATGTTTGATGCTATAATCAATGTCTAGTGAGCTCATGAAGTCTCATGAAGACATGGATGCCTATAGCATGCTCGAGCACCTCCGCGGTCTATACCAGGAGAGAGCAAGACATGAAAGGTTTGAGATCTCCAGGGCTCTATTTCAGAGCAAGCTTGGAGAAGGTTCCCCAGCTGGGCCTCATGTAGTCAAGATTATTGGCTACATTGAGAACTTGGAGGTTCTAGGTTTAAACTCCCCGAAGAACTGGTTACCGAACTCATTCTTGCATCACTCCCCCAGAGCTTCTCAAACTTTGTTGTGAACTTCAATATGAACAACATTGAGAAGTCTCTGTCTGATCTTCTCATCCTCATTCGCCAAGTGGATACTGAAATGAAGCGTGAAAAGCCTTCTATCCTCATGGTGAATAAAAGGAAAGGTAAGGTGAAGAGCTTTAAGCCCAAATCTTCTTCAAGGCCTTCCAAGAAAAGGAAGATCAAAGGGGAGGCAAAGGAACAGGATGCTGTTTGTTTTGCATGTGGCAAGAAGGGCCACTGTAAGAAAAGCTGCACCCAGCCAAGGAAGCAAGGGGAAGCTTCAGGTGCATTTGTTATCGAATGCAATCTACTAATTGAGTATTGGATACTACTTGTGGTTCTCACATCTGTATCCAAATACAGGAACCAAGTAGATTCAAGAAGATTGATCGTGGGGAGGTAGATCTACAAGAAGCCAACGAAGCCAGACCTACTGTTGTAGCTGTCGGGGACTACCACCTCACATTGCCTACGGGGATGGTATTGGTTTTGAAAGGATTTTATTATGTACCCTCTGTAACCAAAAACATTATTTCAGTATCTAGATTAGACACTGATGGATTCATATTCATGTTTGGAAGTGGATGTTTCTATTTTTATAAATATAGTATTTGTTTTGGTAGGGCACATTTATATAACGGCCTTTATGTGTTAGACTACACAAAACAAGTAATGTAAATCGATAACAAAGTTAATTCACATGACTCATACCACACCCAACTTTGGCATCACCAGCTAGGTCATGTCAATGAGAAACTTTTGACAAAATTACATCAAGATGGGTATTTAGATTCTTTTGAACTAAAACCACTTGGTGTATGTCATGTGTGTCTACAAGGCAAAATGACCAAAGACCCATTTAGTGGGAAAGGTGAAATAGCTAAAGAGATTCTAGAATTAGTTCACACAGATGTGTGTGGACCATTTCCAGTTGAAGCAAGGGGTGGGTTCTCGTACTTCATAACTTTTACTGATGATTTTAGTAGATATCAATATATATATTTAATGAGGTATAAGTCCGGTTATTTTTATCGGTTCAAAGAATACAATAATGAAGTTGTGAACTAGCTTGGTAAGAAGATTAAGAAACTCCGCTCAGACAGAGGAGGATAATATCTTAATCAGGATTTCATTGATTTCTTACGGGAGTTTGGGATTCTATCTCAACTCACTTCTCCCTACACACCACAGTGGAATGGTGTAAGTGAAAGGAGGAACCACACCCTGTTAGACATGGTGAGATCAATGATGAGTCATGCGAGTCTTCCATTATCCTTTTGGGGATATGAATTACAAACAGCAGCACACATACTAAACCAAGTACCAACTAAATCGATAAATGGTATTCCATACAAGTTATGGAGTAGACGCAAAGCCATGTTATCGAATTTACATGTGTGGGGGTAGAGAAGCATTTGTTAAGGCCTCTTCAGGTAACAAACTCACGTCCCGAGGCACAAATTGTATCTTTATAGGATATCCCAAGGAAACAAGGGGATATTACCTATACAACCCCTCAGACAAAAAGGTTACAGTGGCAAGACATGCCATATTCCATGAGAGGGAGAACATCTCCAAAAGAGATAGTGGGAGCGAGATAGATTTCAATGAAGTCGAGGCTCAAGATACACATGAGTTGGTACAAGAACAGATTCCACAAAGCCCTGTGGAAGAACAATCTATTCCAGAGACACAAGAACTGTGTAGGATCACGAGAGAGGTGAGAGAACGAGAACGATATGGTTTTCTTGTCACCGAGGATGGTGAATCATTATTGGTTGGCAATGATGATCCTCTTACCTACAAGGAAGTAGTTGAAGGCACATACGTTGCCAAGTGTCAAGAAGCCATGAATTCTGAAATGGATTCCATGTACCAAAACCAAATCTGGATTTTGGAAGATCCTCCAGTTTATGTAAATCCTATTGGTAATAAATGGGTATTCAAGAAGAAAATGGACATGGATGGGCAAGTCATCACCTATAAGGAATGAATGGTTGCAAAAGGTTTTAGACAACGTCAAGGAATTGACTATGATGAAACCTTTTCACCAGTTGCGATGCTGAAATCCATCAGAATCCTATTGGCCATTGCTGCTTACCATGACTATGAAATTTGGAAAATGGATGTCAAAACAGCTTTCCTTAACGGGAACCTCCAGGAAGATGTCTACATGACACAACCTGAAGGGTTTGTGACTCCAAAGGATGCCAACAAGGTATGCAAGTTGCAGAAATCCATTTATGGATTAAAAAAAATATCAAGGTCATGGAACATTCATTTTGATGAAGCTGTTACGGAATTTGGATTTGTTAAGAACGAATGTGAGCCTTGTGTCTACAAAAGGTTTAGTGGAAGTGTAGTCGTTTTCCTAATAGTATATGTTGATGACATATTGCTAATTGGAAATGAAGTACCTGTCTTACAGCCAGTTAAGGCATGGTTTCATAAATGCTTCTCCATGAAAGACTTGGGCGAGGCGGCATATATTCTTGGGATCAAGATCTATCGTGATAGATCCAAGAGAATGCTAGGCCTGAGTCAAATTACATACATTGACAAGATGATGAAGAGATTCAGTATGGAACAGTCCAAGAGGAAATTTTTACCAGTGTCACATGGAATTCATCTTTCCAAGAAAATGTGTTCTCAGACACATGAGGAAAGAAAGATAATGGCAAGGATCCCTTAAACATCCGCGATTGGGCCAGTCATGTATGCTATGCTATGTACGAGGCTAAATGTTTCTTACGCATTAAGTGCGGTAGGCAGATATCAAGCTGATCCAGGAGACCGCCATTGGATGGAAGTCAAGACTATCCTTAAGTATATGAGGCGTACTAAGGATATGTTCCTGGTTTATGGAGGATATGAGGAACTAGTCATCATAGGACATGTAGATGCTAGTTTCCAGACTGATCAAGATGACATGAAGTCGCAGACAGGATATATCTTCAGTTTGAATGGAGGTGCAGTGAGCTGGAAGAGCTCAAAACAAAGTGTGGTGGCAGATTCTACAGCGGTGTCCGAGTATATTGCAGCTTCTGAGGCAGCTAAAGAAGCAGTATGGATGTGAAGCTTCGTCCAAGAGTTGGATGTTGTACCGAGCAGTAAAGATACTATCACACTCTATTGTGATAATACTATAGCGATGTCACTTGCAAAAGAGCCAAGGTCACATCAGCGGACAAAGCACATACTTCAGAAGTATCATCTCTTGAGGGATTTTTCTCAGAGAGGTGTAGTTGCACTGAGCAGTATTTCCACGGAAGACAACGTAGTGGACCCATTGACTAAAGCCTTGACTCAGCAGAAACATGATCATCATGTGAGGTCTAGTGGACTAAAAGTCGTAGGCAGTTGGCTCTAGTCCAAGTGGGAGTTTGTAAGGGTTGGTGTCCTCAGAACCAACTATTTTGTACTTTTATTACATGAATGTTCACTTATTATATATTGTTCATTGTTATGAAAGACTATAATATAATAATGTCCTGGAATATTTGTTGCATTAATAAGGTCATAGCAGATCCCCGCTATGATGAGAACCTTGAAATGCTATAACAATATTCTTAAATAAAGTTCTGCGGTTGGATGACATACTACGATATTACACATAGTATACAGACTGTCATATGCGAGAACTCATAAGAAGACGAGACTCTCTCTCAAGGAGTTCACACTTGGTAATCTCTAAGATGAGATATTATGAGAACAGACCCACGAGTAGTAATTTCGCATGTCTTGGTGTCATCAGATATTTCTATCTGCGAGCGTGTGTAATGGTCCTTAGACTGGAAGATTATCATTAACTCATGTCACGACTCGCGCACTTAGATTTACTGACGAAAACCGTCACATAGACAGTTGGTGGAAAGTAGGGTACATTGGGTGCGTCACGAGTGACATGTTTTTAATGGATAAGTCGAGGAAGGATTTGTCCCTTCCATTTATGGAAGTTGATATCTCAGCCATTTGATTTAAATAGAACTGTCGCATTAAATTCCATGGCCATGGTTTGAACGATGAGTTTATTTCTGGTAGTCAAAGAACGATGGATCAAGCATATATGTTTATGACACTGCCATGAAACCTGCTTGATGAGATATCGAGACAAAGGGATTAAATTACACAGTAAGAGTTCGTATGAGGTGATACGTCAATGCGGCGTCAACTTCTTTCTCTTGGGTACCTTGACCCGTTGCTAGACAGTAATCTTGGACTTTAGGCAAGCTCGCCTAATTCCAACGAGAAAGAGGCCTAGAGGGTCACACACTAAGTGTATCCAAGTATCTCAAGTTGAATAAAGATTATTCCCGTACGTGGTGTAATAATTATTCAAGGAAGCCTAAGTTGTTTTAAATGATGGAGGAAAAATAAAATAAAACAAGTACACGCCATGTATTATTAAATGTACACGCCGTGTAGTTTTATTTTGGAAAGGAAACGAATAAATGAATACAAGATATACACGCCGTGTACATTTAATGTACACGCCGTGTAGTTTTCAATGAAAAACAAGTACACGCCATGTATTTATTATTACACGCCGTGTAGTTTTTCCAGTCGAGATTTTGAGGATATAATATTGTTTTAAATGATATTTATTGTAGTCAGCGTGGGCACATGTCAAGGAATTATTTATTCAACATGGGGGTTTTAAATAAGAGTCAATGAAATAAATAAAACGCATAACACATTTATTTATTGTCATAACTCTATAACCCCACACACCCGATTATAAATATCCTCACAACCCCAAATCTTTTCCAACACAAAAGAGAATCATTGTGCACAACATCTAGATAGAATTATTTCAAGGCCGAAAGAACCTCTTCCTCCAAGAACGCTCTCAAGACCGAGAGAGATCCCCTTCCATCGGATCAAGACGATCTAAGGCGGACAACGCAAGAAAAGGCTTCTCCATGCTAGCACCCGGAGAATCCTTTGGCGACGTCCATAGATACGAGGTACACATGTGGATCACCGCTAGAGGGAGTCTACACTTGGCTTCTGCGATGCAACGATGGATCACATCGACAACATGATCAAGAACATCAATGAAGAAAGAACACCCAAAAGGTATTTCTTTATAATTAATTAAATTAATTATAATCAACCTGTAATGATCCTTGTTTGTGGTTCCGGGACAAACCATCTTCTTTGTCTTTTTCTGTGATTCGATCTGTGGAGACTGGCGTTTATCATCGTATTGATCCTGGATTGATCATTACTAATGACAAAAATCCAAGTGGGCACATCCACCCACGCGCTTCCGCTGCGCCCGAAACCTTCAGAGAAGAGGATCAGAGGATCATTTTTGGGATAGAGGTTGCAATCAACCAACTCAATTGTATCATATCAGGCATAGAATCACCGAACCTATGAAGGCGATGCATAAATATCATGGAGCTACCGATATGGAAGAACTATCGATTCTAGAGATGTAAAAATGTAGGTAAAGATGACATAAACAGTCTGGTGATCCAAAGGAGATGATACCAATGTTGTCTGCCAATATAAAACACCTCTAAATCCAAGAAAATCCTATGAAATTACAAAACCTAGGAGAACCTTGGAACACACTCTCAGAAGTAGAGAGAATTGTAAAATTTTCTGTATTAAATACTATATATAATTATTGATAAATTTATATAAACATGCAAATATAAATGATTAATAAAAAATAATTAATAATTAATAATTAAATATTCATAATTACTAAAATAGTAAATAATATATCATAAATAATAAATAAGAAATAACAAATAACAAATAATAAATAATAATACTAAATAATAATAATAATAAATAAATAATAAATATTAATTTTTAATAAGTAATTAAAATTTTAATCAATTTTTAATAATAATGACTAACTATTATTAATTTTGACATGGTTTTTTTAAAACCTCTACTAAATTTTTTTAAAAAATAAAAATAAAATTCATTTTTGTCGATAATTTTCTAAAATCACTTATAAAAAAATTAAAATGGAACATTTAGTATAAGTTTTGAAAACCACCACTAAACACCATTTTATTATAGTGAACAAATAAACATAAATCATTGGAGAAAAACTTAGGATAAAATAAACCCGACATGTTATATGGAATTTATTTCTTAATTAAAAACAAAAATCAATCTTTAAAATAACCTTAAAGAGACAAAAAGTGTAACAAAACAAAACAAAACCAATAATTTTCATATAATTAAATATGATGTAAAAATCAGACTTTTATCCACTATGGATATTCCTAATCTTCCACTAAACATGTAGTTGAACACTAACGTGACCCTCATCTATAGTAGCTCTATGGTTCATTGCTAATGAATAAAAAATATTCCTCTTTTCCTGTATCATGACACATAACATATCCATTCAAACTGAAGTATGAATGAAATGGTGATTAAAAAATTACCTAGTTGGATTTCCCCAAACAACTTCCACATGTTCTCATGCATGTTCTATTAAAAATGCATAAATCAATGCTATTAAAAAAACAGGTGTCACTTTGCATATACAACATTTTGTAAAAACATTTCACATGATATAAAAAATAATATCAAACCCATCTCACCAATTTCTTCTAAAAGGAAGGTAACCCTCACTACTACAAATTCACATTTATTAAGTTCCAACCTTTATCGGTTCTAAACATAAAGTGTAGATCAATTCTAACTAAAATAACTAATAAAGGTGACATTTATCAATTTTTATAAAATGATAACTTTTTTAGTGCTTTTTTAGAGCTGATAAAGGAACCCCTTTATTATTGATTTTCTTAGTGCTGATAAAAACCCCCATTTAATACCACTAAAAAAACATCGACAAAGGACACTGTAAATAATTTAATTTATATGTACATGTTAATATATTTCTAAATATGATTTATATAACAATACGTTTATATATATATATATTTCAATATAATATATAAATTTAATTTATATAAAAAATTATAATAAAAAAATTATAATCAATCTTATTTTCCTGTATATATATAAATATCAAATTTATATTAAAAAAAAATGTTTAATAATATATTTATACACATTGATTACAAAATTTATATATAAATATAATATATAAATATTTTATTTAAATAATTATATAAATATATAAATGAATATATATATATATATAATTCTTATTTAATTTTATATAGTTATATTCATATTATATAATTTAAAATATACACATATATTTGTATATATGTGTATGAATGTGTATTTATGTGGATGTATGTGGATGTATGTGCACATTTGTATGTGCCTGTATGTTTGTGTATGTATGAGGTATGCGTTTGTATGTGTTGTATTTAGATATAAGAAGTTTTTATGTGTGTGTATGTGTATGTTTATATAGATGTATGTTTGTGTATGTATACATTTATGTGTACATGTATGTATATATCCATGCGTATGTATGTGTGTATGTACCTGTATGTGTATGCATATGCATGTGGATGTACGTGCATGTGTGTGTTTATGTATGCGTCCATGTCTGTGTATGTGTATGTGTAAGAGTATGTGTATCTGTATGTGCATGTATGCGTATGTATGTATATATGTACATGTGTATGTGTGTATGTATGTGTATGTTTATGTAGTATGTGTATGTATACATATTTATGTGTATATATGTGTATGTAATTGTATTTATGATTATGCATTTACATGTGCGTATGTGTATGTATGTGTATATGCATGTATGCGTATTTATTTGTATGTGTATACATGTGTGTACATGTGTGTATGTGTATAGGCATGCATATGTATGTATGTGTATGTTTGTGTATGTGTATATCTATGAGTATGTAAGTGTTCATCTATATGTATGTAATGTGTATGTCTGTATATTCATTTAATATTATTTATTAATTTTTAATATTTCTCCATTTTTAATATTTGTTGCAATTTATTCATTATTAATATTTATTCATTTAATATTTCTGTAATATATTCAATTTTGGTAATTATTTATACATTTTTAAATAATAATATTCAATACTTTAAACACGTATGCAATTTAAATAATTAATATTTATTCATTTTTATTTTAATATATTTGTATTTAAATTTTTATACAATCATTATTCATTCATTAATAGTGAGAACTTCATTATAAATATCTTTTTTTTTAAATTTAAATTTAAATATTTTTAAACATTTTATATTTAATTTTTATTTTAATATTTTTTAAATATTTAATTAATTTATATTAATAAATTTATTATTATTTTTATATATTTTCAGTTTATTTATTTTTAACATTTATTAATTTATCATTATCTATTCATTTTTAATACTTATTGACTTTTAATATCTTTGTAATTTATTAATTTTAATATTTATTAATCTAATATTTTATATATTTATTTATTTTTAATATTTATTTATAAATATTTATTTATTGATATTTATTATATTTAATATGTTTTTAATTTACTTAATTAATATTTATTCATTTTTATTTTAATATTTTATTAAATATCTCCATAATTATTATCGATTCATTTTTAGTTTTAAAATTATTTTAAATATTTAAAATCTAAATTAAATTTCTTCTATTTTTTCATTTTTATTTAAATATTTATTCATTTATTTTTTAATATATAATATATACAATTTAATTATTTTTAATATTTTTATGACTTAAAAATTAATATTATTTATTCATTTATCATAATATTATCATATTTATTAATACATTTGATATAAGCTAAATTGTTCGTTTATTTTTAATGATTTTGTAATTAATTTTTTTAATATTTATTATTATTTTGTTATAAATAAATTTTTAATATTCATTTTTATATAATTATTATTTTATTTAATTTTTTAAATTTAATTTTTTATTTTCCTCTAGTCTTTAATAGTTCCTGTAAAAAAGCGCTAATAAAATACATATTTTCATCTCTTTTTACTAGCACTGATGAAACCCCTTACCATATTTTAAAAAACCCTAACTGAGTCACCCCTGCTCGTACTGTTCAATCTTTGATTGAAGCCGAATTTTGCAGTCACCTCCTTCGAATCTTTCGACTAAATCGAACCTTCAATCAAAAGTATGTTATTGCTTACTCATTTTCAATATATCTTTCAACCTTTTTCATATTTTTTTTGTTCTTCTTGTTGAGTTTATTTCTATATGATGTTTTGGAAATGTTTTCATGATTTTTGGTTCTTCTCTTATGATTGATGTTTGGCCCCTTTCTCAGACATTTTTTGGTTATTCTTCTGATCGATGCGTGACACCTTATTTTTTTGATTTTTGGTTCTTCATGTTTCCACAATTTTTAGTTTTTCATTACATTGACTTATTTTCATAAAAATCTAAGAAATTGGTTTCATTCTATGAATTTTAAAAAATTCACATTAGCATTTTACTATTATTAATTATTTTTTCCTTTGATGTAAGATTTTTTATATTTGTCTCATTTAATTATAAATTCAAAATCAATATCAAAACATAAAGTCATTAATTATGATCCAATTAATTAATGAGAAACCAAAAAACATGGGTATTAGGGTGTATATTTTAGGTATATTAATCATTTTGATTATATTTCATAGATGTTGGATATCATATGTGTATCATATATTTTTGTTGATGTGAACTATTTGAGAAGGAAAATGGAATTAGTTAAAGTAAAATATCATCTACATGTTGGAAATGGAGTAAGGGTTGTTTTCAACCACATGAACCTACCATCTACCTTTACCTATTGGATTGATTCTAGGAATAAAAAATTGATAATAATTTCCTTCCATAAGGAATTTTATTTATGTTTCCTTGTTACCTTCACATATGATTTTAGTATATATAAATATAAATTTTTAATGAAACAAATATAATTAATCTTTGAAATGTTCCAAAATATCCAGTAACTATATAAAAAATAATCTTGGAAATGTTATTAAATAATTTTAACAAATTGAGATAGTGGATACCTAATTGAAGAGTTTACCAACTATTTAAGGGGGTTTGCTTTTTTTATCATAACCCACTCATTTGTAAATACCATAATATAATGGTGTATTAAAAGAAAAAAATCATTATTAAACATGGTTCAACCGATGATGATTTAATATTGAGCTTCTTATATTAATCTGAGTTTATGATCTAGACACAATAACATTAATAGTTAACCAATTTCTATGTATGTTAACTCAAGATAGACCATATGAGATTTATTCTAGAATGAATCCATATTTTTTGTAAGTATTTATTTTTCAAGGTGACCTCCAACAACTTCTGATGACCTTGAAAACCTTTAAAAAAGTGAGCTGACTAGAGATAATAATTTCCATTTTGAAATTTTACATTATTATCTCTCATAATGAATCCATTTAAAACAATAATGATTTATGATTTTCAAATTATTGTAATAAATAATAAGAGTTATAATAATTTAAATTTATATAATTCTTTATCTTTATATGTTCTAACAATCCATTAACGCAATAATAATTAATATCAAATATGATGACTATATGCGTGTATATATAAAGAATAAGATTTTAGGATTCTAAGATCATAACTTCTGTATATATATTTTAAATATGAATATTACTAAATCAAATAGGCAGGATATGAATAAAAATTAATGGGTTCCAATCATAAGAAAAAAAAGTACGAGGATGGGGTTAAATAGTCCACCAAGTTTTAAAAAGAAGGTGCATATGACCCTTCTCAAATCCTTTTTCCATGTTTACATTTTTTTTACTTGAGAATAATTATTCTATAAGAGTTATAAGAACACATGATCTTTTATAGAATAGATTAATGTTATAAATATTAGACTAAACACTAGGAAGAACTGAATATGGCTAGTGAGTGGGATAACACTATGTTTTATGGATCATCTGATATAATTACAAGTGTTAACGATGATGAGGATCATATCGAGGATATAATTACAGGTTCAATCAATGATGAAGATCGTATTGAGGAAATCACAATGACTATTGAAGATTAACTTTATGATTGTTCAAATATGGTTTAGAATTTAAAGAGTTGTGTTAAAATACCATTGTATTCTGATTATACTAAATATATAACATTTTCAACCATATTAAAGATATATAATGTAAAAGATGGAAATGAATGGAGTGATTCTAGTTTTACTGAACTACTTACTCTCTTGAATGATATACTACCAGAAGATAATAACATTCCCTACTAAAAACACGATTTTATATGAATTCTAATTTGAATGGGTATGATCTATGTAAGAATACATACCTCTTCAAATGGTTGTATACTACTTTGCAAGGACCATGAATCACTTAAAAAATTCCCAACCTTTGGTGCATTGTGATACAAGAAATATGAATCAAGTCCATTGAGAGTTGTATAGTACTTTCCAATAATTCCATGGTTTATGATCTTATATAGAAGTGAGGAGACTACATGTTAATTGGTGTGGCATATATATATAAGAAATTAATATGGGAAACTTCATCACCCAATATACTCTCCTTAGTGGAAAAAATTAACCATGAATATCATGAATTTGGAAACTAGCAGAGAAACCATAATCTTGCACTGTCTACAAATAGAGTAAACCCTTTCAATGTGAAAAGTAACACTCATAGTATATGGCCAATTATGTTAGTAAATCATAAATTTCCACAATGGTAATATTTGGAGACAAAATGGATTATGTTTTCTCTGCTTATATCCGTACTAAAACAACTAGGTAATGATATTGAAGTTTATTTAGATCCATTAATAAATGAATTGAAATTAATGTGGGATTTATGTGTTACATTCTATGTTTCTTAAAGAAATGAATATTTAAAGTTGAGATCCATGTTGTATAAGATGATAAATAACTTTATTTTTTATGGAAAATTATCAAGATATAACATTAAAGGAACTCAATAGTGCACCATTTTTGAAAAAGGTACACACTCAGTTATGTTGAAATATTCATCGAAGAATATATTTCTAGTAAATCATAGATTTCTACCTCGATAACATAAATATTTATCTTTGATACCATCATTCTATGGGAATTTAGAGGAAGGTAAATTACTATATCTACTAATATATGATAAACTGTTTGAGAAAGTAAAGAATATGGTCACTAATTTTGGTAAAACTTATTTGAAAAACCATATAAAAATTTATTGGAAAAGGTGATCAATTTTTTTGAATTACTGTACTAGAATTTTTAGTATTTCATACATTTTATTTATATAATTCATTTAGAAGAAAATGCATGCAATGGGGTCATTTATACATTACTAAATTATTATTTCAAAAACATTATGAAGTTAAGGCTATATTGGACATGATTTACATGGGGATACATGAACATTTATCACCAGTGAAGGGTAAGGAAGATTTTTCTTCCTATACCTACTTACACTCTTTCTAGAAAAAAGAAATATTAGTTTTTAAATTTCCCAAATGATATTAAGGTTCCATAAGGGTATTCATAAAATATCAATAATATTGTGTCAATGATAGATTTAAAGTTAAAGGTCCTGAAATCACATGATTGAAATGTTTTTATTCAATATTTAATTTATGGGTCTTTACGTAGATTTTTTCCTAAAAATTTATATCATACATCAATCAATATTTGTTTCATTTTCCAACCTATATGCAGTAATGTTATAGTCCTGAAAAATTTCCAACTATGGAAAAAGAAATTGTTGTCATATAATATGAATTAGATATGTTCTTCACACAATTATTCTTTGATATGATAATTCACTTGGTTAGATAGATCTGAGTATGTGGTCCTATAAATTATATATTGATGTACACCATTGAATGATATATGAATATTTTCAAAGGGTATGACAAAAATTGAAGTCATACAGAAGGTTTTATTATAGAGTGATATATTTTGGAGGAATCCATTGAATTCTATACCAAATACCTATCCAATGTGAAGAGCATTGGTCTGCCAAAATCCCATCATAGTTGGTGACTTATGGGAAACATAATTTCTAGAATATATGTTTTCATAATTACCATTACAAAGAGGGAGTAGTCTTACCATTAAGTTTTACATAATAGTTTAGATGTTTCTTCATATGTTGAAACCAAAAAAGTAAATATTAGACATTTTAATCCATAAAGGGATGAAATATGGATATCAAATACACATAATAGATAGTTTATAGGATGATTTAGAGACCATATTTTTAAGGATCCAACTAAAAATATGATTTCAATTTCATAACAATTTCGATGGATAAATAGAGGATCATGTGTGTGTGCATTATATTATAATGTTTATGTAATTAATGTTAATAATTTCTATACAAATTAACTTGATGAATATAGTAATATGAAAAATAGTGGAGTTACTCTTGTGGTAGAAGAGATTCATGTATCTCTTACCAAAGAAAAAAAATCCAATTTATGAAAATATGTCATACTTTGGAATCATTAAAAAAATATGGGAGTTGGATTATAAAAAAAACCAAGTGTTGATTTTTTTAATGAAAGTGAGTTGATAACATGAGTACAATTAAGATTGAGAATTGGGATTCATGAAAGTTTATTTTAGTAAAGAAGGGTACTAATAAAATCTGTTCATGGTGACATTATAGGAAGTATACGTATTTTACATCCTAGATCATACAAATAGAAAGTGGCGAATTGTTCTATTATCAACCAAAATAAATGCAGGGTTATATGTAAATTCAACTGAATATGACTCTTTTATCAGGATATCACAATCATTTTCAGTGGTCCCAATGTAGATAAGGTCTTTTATGTTAGAGGATACCACAATGAGGGGATTTGGATACTCAATAGAGGGGTAAAATCCCTTTAATATTTAAATAAAAAATAGAGTTCAGTAAAAAAGTTAATATAAATTATGTTACCTCATATTATTATGTGTTCACTACTAAATTTATGTAATTTAAATTAAATGTTCAACCACTTTGATAGATAATGATTTCTATACATGCTGATACTCCCTACCCTAAGGAACAACAAGTTTCTTAACATGTTGATGCTACCAATCCAAAGGAGAAACACATTTCTCCATATAATGATGCTACTAATACTAAGAAAAAAAATATTGAAAATTTTATAACTTAGGAAATGGTAGAAGGTGAATAACCTATGTTTGAGAAAAAATAGTAGCATATTAGCACAACGGTCTTCACAAAAATTATTAAGGAAATAAAGGCATAAACTTTGAGGTTGAATGGAATGCATACAAAAATCCCATTATTATCAATAATTAAAACTTCATTAGTTACTTGAATTCATGTGCCGATTGATGTAGACACATGGCATAATGTTGTGTATGAAATAAATACACTAATTTAGGAGGTGATTAGGGTAACATTATGATATACTTTCTCTAATTTAGTAAAAATTAGAATATTAAAAATTTTATTCACTCTTCATTATCCCTTACAGAGCACATTTATACTTGATGACTGTTAGACGAAATTTTCATTGATGGTCACTATAAAGGCTCATAGATACTTTTAGAAAATTGTTATGAAGCATAATCTCAGGGATGTTAATGGGAAATTAAATCCACACACACAAAAATTATATACACACATGATAAACTAGGAAACATGGAATGTGATTATTGGATTTATTGAGAAGGAATAATTTTACGAACATTGTGATTTAAAAATAAAAAATTATCCTATTTTCACTGTTCAAAACCATGGTAATAGGGACCAAAACCATGAACTTTGGCTATATCTATTAGTTTGGCCACATTTGTTGTGTAGGATATTTCAATAAGTGTCTAACCCACAACCATAGTTATAAACAATGGATGTAGTCCTCTACCACTAATTTTGGAAGTAGGAAAAAATCTATTACCACAGTTTCAAACTGTAGTAGTAGGATGAAATCTATTTCCATGGTTTGAAACCCTGAAAATAGCTTTGCAAAACTAAAAGACCCCAATGTGTTTTAATCCCACAACCTTTTTTGAATTGTACATACTACCGTACCACTGACCCACAACTCAGTATATTTATTTATATATGTATATATATACATACACACACACAAAAATATATATATTTATAAATATTATTATTAAACATTTAAAAAGTTATAAAAGGCGATGTGGTTAGGAGTTATATCCATGCTTTTGGGAAACCATGGTCGTAGGTGGTTAGTGTAGGGCCTATGGCTATAATTATCCAAAACTATGGCCATAGGTACTTTATACCACCATGGTTTTTGGAAAACTATGGACTTAACCCTATATGTATACTCTACCACCATAGTTTTGAAAAACCATGGCCACTAATCCACTCTACCACTAATATTGTTGGAAAACCATGACTATAACCATGTTAAAACCACTCTATTGCCGAGTTGTTTTTTGGAAACCCTTGAATATATCCCTTTCCCACAAAATTTCCAGCAAAATTTGGTGTTTCCTACCTCCACTAACAACCATGTTTTTAGATAACCATGGCTGTAGTCTATCATAGATCCAATATTTCTATAAACCGTGACTATTGGATTAAAATGGCAATGCTACGACAACAGTTTAACTCAAACTGTGTTACTAGGTTTCCCTATAACCACATTTGTTTTTAACTATGGAAATAAAACCATATATTTAGGTCAATTTTCTATTTGTGATCAATAATACTTTACTTGGAAATACATGTATTAATTAATTTGATTAATAATTCTTTATTTATGAAATAATAACCGAGTGCTAAAAATAATCATCATGCGTTAAAACCAACATACTATTACTTTAAATCAAGGATGGGGTGCACTTTACTTAAAAAATTGGTATTTATTTTAAATATTTAGTAATACTTTTATGTTTAATGAAACAAAAGGATAATTATTTTCCTTTGTTTATATACAGATTGGTGAATCAAAATCGAAACCCACTTCCATCCTACATCATGTTCTATAGAAGGAGGCTTGTGTAAATAAACATATAAAAATGGTATATGGAAACACAAAAAGAGTATGGGAATCATGTGTAAGTATGAAATAATAAAAACTTGTTTTTATTTAAATCAGTATTACATAATAACGACTAATTATTTTCCTATATTTTTTATTTGATTTGTACACAAGGGTCATTATTAGTCATACCCAGTGAATGAATACTTTCAATTCCCTTGAAGTGTCTAAAATAATATGGCCACATCAGAGGTATAGGATTTGTAGTGTCACCTCAAACATATTTTTAGAAAATAAATTCATAAGGGAATAAGATAAGAAAATGGAGGAGATGAAGTCACAAATAAATGTTCAAAAATTAAAACTTAATTTGAAGTCTGAGTTTTTAGATAATGTTTTGGAAAGGAATAAAAGAGAAGAAACAACATAACAACAACCATTACATGAAGATCCACCCCTATATTAGATGCTATCTATTACCCTCAAAGTGTTTCCTTACTATAGGTAATGATTTTTTTCATAACTATTTCTATGAAATGTGAATCAGGAATATGATGATACCTTTCCTATACTAATATTCTATAGGGTGAAATTGATTGTGATTTCTATCTATTATCACCCACCCATAACCTTTTTATAAGGTGTAAAATGTATAACATCTAAGGATATATTATTCACAATAGAAAACTTCCAAATGATCATGTGAGAGTAGGGATTCACATATCAAACAAGTAAATCATCGATATACCTACTCACCTTGATGATCTGGTTGTTTACACAATTAAACATGCTATTGTAAATTTTATAGCATGGGCGTTTGATCTTGTAAAAATACATGTTGAAAATGAGGTATATAATTTCCAATTTAGTTTTTATAAAATACCTTTGAAAATTAATTTAAAAAGTCCTAAGATGAGGAATGTTATTAAAAATAGAGAAAAGGAAGGGGAAATAGAAGGCTGAATCAAAATAATCTAATGGATCAACCAATCAATCGAAAAGACCATCATAGAGCACCTTTACCCCACCAGTTTAACTGTAATATTTATTAGTACTAAAATTTCATGTGGATATAAAATTCAAATATTATAATACGACCATCATTTATTTTTAATAATAAATGTATGAATATTCCATTATAGACAATCTTGGTATTGATAATGTTAATGAAATCCTCATGAATGGATGACTGGGATTCTCCTTTGTAAATGTATACATGAATTTCTTTTTCATAATCTATTTATCCAATATATGCTCTAATTTTTTAATTATAGTTAAATACTATTCATAATTTTTGTAGGTGTATATATTAGTACTATTTGAAGGTAAATCCCTACAAAAAAAATTTGGACTCATTATTCCCCACATCACTTCTTCATAATGATGGTCATTGGAAGAAAATAAATATTTAAAATAGTGGTAAAAATGGCAATAATGTTTGAAAAGAAACTTATAGATGACAGAATATTATCAATACCCATTATTTAGGGGTAAAAATCTATAATCTAATCATATAAAATATATTTTTCATTTCTTTCATTAATTATTACTTTTTGTTTTTTTGGGTGAATTGGTTTCTCATCACAATCAAGATGGATAATCCAAAGATTTTTTTGGATTAAATACATGGATTACCAAAAAATAAACCATACATAAAGATATTTATAAATTTTTAATACACTAAATTCAAAATTTTACAAATATACTTCAAGTTATAATATTTATATTATTTTTAATGATTTTTTATGATAGGGTGGTGTTTAAATATCATAAAAAAACCTGGTATGAGGATGGTCCATGAACATAATAATCCTATATAATTATATAACTGGATAAATATTAGAGTGTATATACTAATATTTCTATATAAAAACATACATCAAAACAAATTACTTATTTTTCTCAATGTTTCCGTAGTTTCCAAAATAAACTGGTGGAAAATAATGTCATTATTATATTTTATTTTATTTTGAAAGATATCATATTACATCATTAAAATAACATCCCCAAATAAGTATATTAAATGATAATTATTATTTCATTTAAAATATTTATTAATTTTTTGTTTATTTATATTTTTATAGTACTACAAGGACTTTTGAAAGTCCATATATTCAAAAGAGAAAATAGATTTGTTTAGAAATGAGTGGGAATAATACATGGTATCAAAATGTTTACAGAAATCATGAAGAGGAAAATTTATACAACTAGTTTAGTATATTTTATCGTCATTTTATTTACTTATTTTTATTTAATTTTTATATCATTTTTATTTAATAGCTATTTAGTTAATTTTTATAGAGATCATAAAGTTTTGACTTAATCAAACATATATTATTCTCTAAACATTTGGTGATCAATAAAGAACAAAAAATGCTTGGATAACAATCAATTCTCAACAAAATAATCAACAAGGACAAACCAAACATCAATATAACAAATGGGGTGCTTGGTGCGACTTGAAGTATACTTTTTAGTTTAAAAGTAAAATTTTAGTTAAAAAATAGGTCACTCACTAAAAACTAATCAAAAAAACTCATCCAATCTTGATACTTTAAGATAGGGATCCATACGTCATTTTTGAAATGTATAAATCAACCATATGTTAACATGACACATAGTGTGCCCGATATTACTAAAAGTTTGTGTTTTTAATTTTAAAATGAAATTTTAGTTTAAAATGTGTGTCACTAACTAAAAATAGAGAAAAAAATCATATTGTATTTATATTTTAGGATAATGATCCATAAGTTATTTATGACATATTGGAACTGGATATACATTAATTCAACGCACGATGTGCGAAATATAACACAAAGAACTTGTTTTCATTTTAATATCCACCATTGAGTTTTAAACATGAGTCACATACTCAAAACTAATAAAACACACTTATATTATCTTGATACTTTTTGAAAATGATATATAACTCATTTGTGATGTATAAGAATAATCCATACACCAATATTATACACTATATGCCTAGTATGATTAAAAGTGTATGTTTTAATTCAAAATTGAAATTTTAATTCAAAAAATGCACCACACACTTGAAACTAAGAAAACATGGTTATATTATCTTGATACTATAGAAAAATGATCCATAAATAATCTTTTCCAAGTAAGACTAAACCAAAAGTTAATCTGATACACTGTGTGCCTGATATGACTCAAATTTTGAGTTTTTAGTTTAAAAGTAACATTTTAGTTCAAAACGCATATCACCTAATGAAAACCAAAAAAAAAACACTTGTATTATCTTGATAATTTATGAAAATGACCTATAAGGTATTTTTTAATGTATAAAAATCATTTCTACATCCATCTGATACATAGTGTGGTCGGTATGATTGAAAGTGCTTGTTTTTATTTAAAATCAACATATTAGTACAAAACACACCTTACATACTAAAAACTGAGAAAACATACTCATACTGTCGTGATAATTTATAAAAATGATCCATAAGTTATTTGTGATGTGTAAGAATCATTCATATTCCAATCCAATATGTGATGTTCTCCATATGACTCAAAGTGCGTGTTTTTAGTTTTAAAGTATCATTTTAGATCAAAACACACATCACTGAATTAAAACCAAGAAAAAACACTTGTATTATCTTGATAATTTTATAAATTTATATATAATTTATTTGTAATGTCTTAGAATTATCCACACATCAATTTGACACATGGTGTCATCGGTATAACTCAAAGTGGGGGTTCTTAGTTTAAAAATGAAATTCTAGTTAAAAGGACATATCACTCACTAAAATACAATAAAACACACTAATATAATCTTTATAATTTATTAAAATTATTCGTAATTTATTTTTTTGGGTATAAATCAACCAAATATCAATCGTACACACAGTGTGGCTAGTATGACTCAAATTACTTATATTTATGTAAAACTGACATTTCAGTTCAAAAAAAACATGATATACTCAAAATGAAGAAAAAATATTCAGATTATTTTGGTACTTTAATAAAATGATCCATAATTAATTGGAGACATATAGGAATAAACCTCACCTCAATCCAATGCATGATGTGACCGTTATGACTTGAAGTGCATATTTTCAATTTAAAAGTGATATTTTAGTTCAAAACACTTGTCACTCATAAAAAAATAATAAAAAAACTTTATATTATTTTTATACTTTAGGAAAATTATCCATAAGTCATTTTTTATATTTATTAGTCTATCACACATCAATCTGATACATGCTGTGACTGGTACGACTGAAAGTACGTGTTTTCAGTTTAAAATGATATTTTTGTTAGAAAAATTCCAATCACTTAAAACTAAGAAGAAACACTCATATTATCTTTATATTTTAGGAAAAGTATCCATTATTATGGGTATGAGTAAACTACACATCAATATGAAAGTATACCTGTGTGAGCTGAATCCTATTGCTTTCCTGTGTGGATTGTGTTGTGCAATCCTGTGTGGATTACGTTTTGCTTTCCTGTGTGGAATACGTTTACTATCCTGTGTGGACTGAGTTGTACTTGGGCTCAGAGGTTGGAGCGTATTTGAATTGATGACTTAGGTATATGTATGGGCATATACCTAAGTAGTGTCGGTTGTTACTTCGTGATTGTACATTTCTTCGTGGTTTATCCTTTGTGGATTTTGAGAGACCTTCAGGGGTCTCGGGGTCCCTACTGAGTAGCTTATACTCACCCCTGCACGGGCTTTGCCCGCACTACGTTGTGTTGGTTGCAGACGATGGATAGCGTTGACCTTAGCTGAGGCTTGCAGAGCGGAACGGTACCCGGAGGTGGACCACTGGGCGGGACGTGCACGGAGCGGACGGCGGGACCCGTGGAACAGAGGAGCTATCTGTACCCACCCTTCAGGTGGGATTTCCAGTGGACAGCTCGGAGTAGCGGCTTTTACTTTTCAGTTGCTGTTTTTCCCTTTTCGAGTTGTACTTTACTTTCAGTTTGGGTTTGTATACTGGCCCATTTACTTTTCCGCACTTTTAGTTGTACTCTGCTTTTGTTTAGTGTTTACTTTCCGCTTGCTTACTCTGTGGTGTTTGTTACTTTTCAAAGGCAATGCCTTCCCTTTTTACTGGGATTTACACCTTGGTGCTAGTCTCCAGCCCCTGGCCTATGGAAGGCGGGCTTGGGGTAGTCACGGCACGGACCCCGAGGGCGGGTCGTGACAAATTGGTATCAAAGGAGTTTGGTTCTACCGTGAACTCTGATCTTTTCTATGTGAAGCAATAATGTTTAGCGTATTGAGTGTGGATATCAGTCCAGGGAGTCCAGTGTTGGTGCGGTGGCCGACGTATCCGTACACCAGGACCCTGACTTCTGATTTCCGACTTAATGCACAAAAACATTGATTGCGTGTGTGTTTCAAAGTTTTGTTTGTGATTACTTATATCAGCTCACCAGGTATACTGTTCTGACCGTGGCGCACCTGTTTCCTTTTCAGGATGGCCCCACGACGGCAGCCAGCTAGGGTTCCGAGAGTCGAGCATGACGACAGCCCACCGAGCGACGAGGCCTCGGTGCAGGGCCCTTTTCTAGTAGTGGCACCGGCGGTAGCTTTACCCGCCGATCCCCCGATGCTTCCAGCAGCAGCCACTGACGATGCACGTCGCCTCAGCGCACTGCATGAGTTTCAGCGCCAGCGACCGCCCAGGTTTCGCGGGGAGACGGATCCCCAGGCAGCAGAGGACTGGCTGGAGGCAGTAGTTCGAGTGTTTAGGCTAGTGAGGACACCAGCAGACCTCATGGCGATCCTCGCTGCGAGCCTACTACACGCAGCAGCAGGACGATGGTGGAGCTTGATGCTCCAGGTGCACGATGAGGCATCTCTACTTTGGACGGACTTTGAGAGCCTTTTTCCCTCGGAGTTCGTCCCAGCCACCCTTCGTGCGGTGCGTATCCAAGAGCTTCTACAGCTGCGGCAGGGCAGCATGACGGTCGCTCAGTACTCGGCGAGATTTACCGATCTCTCGCACTACTCGACCGACATGGTACGAGACCCATTCTTCCGGGCCCGGACCTTCGAGCAGGGTTTGAGACACGAGATCAGGGCATCACTGATCTCCCTCAGCATACCGACTCAGACAGGAGTACTGGAGCGGGCCCTTCTGATCGAGAGCTTCCTTGCTGAGTCTACACCAGCACAGCGACCCACCGCAGGGCGGCACATGGCAGAGTCATCTGCAGCAGGCAGTCGACGGATGACTCAGGGGTCCAGACAGACCAGAACTTCAGGCAGACGATCTCAGGGCACTGGCTCAGCAGTGCGGGGCACACAGCGCGGAGCCAGTCTTCCGAGAGGTAGACAGTGCTACTCATGCGGCGGGCAGGGCCACATGGCTCGCGACTGCCCGACCCGCCGTGCCGAGGAGCAGCAGTCAGTTGATGGACCACCGAGGCAGAGGCAGAGGGTTGACCGTGGCGGTCCGCAGGGAGGAGGCGGACGAGGCAGAGGAGCTGGACGAGCAGCCGGTGGTGGGAGACGCTTTGAGGCTCTGCCACCACCACCACCAGGAGGTCCACCCCGACCACAGGGAGCTGGCGGGCAGCGACAGGCACAGCTCCAGGCAGCAGAGGCCTACGACCACGGCGCACCCGAGATGATTTGAGGTACTATCTGTGTCTATTCCACCCTTGCTGCAGTTCTTATAGACATAGGAGCGAGTCATTCTTTCATAGTCGCTGCCCTTGTTCGGAGCTTGGAGATTCCGACAGAGCCGTTGGCTCAATCCTTACGGCTAGAGACTCCTACGGGAGCAGACTCGACGATTACGCACTGGTGCCGGCAGTGTGAGCTTACTCTAGGAGGCGAGAGCTTCGGCTGGGATCTTCTTGTATCAGCGTCGAGGCCTTACGACGTCATCTTGGGCATGGATTGGCTGTCTACGGTCCATGCACAGATTGACTGTTTTAGGCGCAAGGTGCGTTGTGTACGCACCGACGGGAGCAGGTTCACCTTCACCGGCGAGAAGGGAGCCTTAACAGCACAGGATGGACTTCCGCGGAGGAGAGGACAGCCCATCACTCATCAGTTGGCTAGCCTTATCCTTGGAGCAGTTGACGTGCAGAGTCCTGGTTTTCCTGCAGTGGTGGATCAGTTTGCGGACGTTTTTCCCGACGACGTTCCAGGGCTACCTCCTCGCAGAGAGGTAGACTTTTATATTGACTTGTACCCCGGGACAGCCCCGATATCCACTCCAGCATATCGGATGGCCCCTGCCAAGCTTCGAGAGCTACGGGTACAGTTGGAGGACTTGCAGGGCAAGGGGTTCATCCGACCCAGTGTTTCACCCTGGGCTTCCCCGATATTGTTCGCCAAGAAGGTGGACGGGAGCTTGCGACTTTGTGTTGACTATCGTCGCCTGAACCAGGTGACAGTGAGGAACAAGTATCCACTACTGAGGATTGATGACCTCTTTGATCAGCTCAAGGGAGCACGGTGGTTCTCGAAGATAGACCTCAGGTCAGGCTATCATCAGCTCAGAGTCAGAGACGAGGATGTGCAGAAGACAACCTTCAGATGTCGGTATGGCCACTATGAGTTCTTGGTTATGCCTTTCGGTGTAACCAATGCTCCAGCAGTGTTCATGGCTCTCATGAACAGGATCTTTCAGCCATACCTCGATCGGTTTGTCGTGGTCTTCATCGACGACATCCTGATTTACTCTACGACAGAGGAGGAGCACGCCTATCACTTGCGAGTTGTTCTTGACACACTCCGAGAGAACCAGCTTTATGGTAAGCTCTCGAAGTGCCAGTTCTGGATACGTGAGGTCCACTTTTTGGGACACGTTATCTCTGAGGTGGGAGTTGCAGTGGATCCCGCGAAGATTGAGGCTGTGTTAGCATGGGATCCACCCAGGAGCGTGACTGAGGTTCATAGTTTCTTGGGACTAGCTGGATACTATCGGAGATTTGTGCCGAACTTCTCCAGAGTTGCGGCATCACTCACAGCTTTGACGAAGAAGGGGAAACCCTTCGTGTGGTCAGACAGTTGTCAGCAGAGCTTCCAGGAGCTGAGACAGAGATTGACTAGCGCACCTATCTTGAGGTTGCCTGAGGAGGGAGTAGGGTACGTAGTCTACTGCGATGCATCAGGGACCGGACTCGGATGTGTTCTGATGCAGGAGCGGGCAGTGATCGCCTATGGATCACGACAGTTGAGGCCGCATGAGCAGAACTACGCTACCCATGACCTGGAGTTAGCAGCAGTGGTCTTCGCTCTGAAGACATGGCGACATTATCTGATGGGCGAGCGCTTTACAGTCTTTTCCGATCATCAGAGTCTCAGGTATATCTTCTCACAGAAGGACCTGAACCTGAGACAGCGGCGATGGCTCGAGTTCCTCCAGGACTATGACTTTGAGATAGTCTATACTCCTGGGAAGGGAAACGTAGTAGCCGATGCCCTCAGCTGGAGAACGGGCATTCAGCTACTTGAGGAGGCAACGGAGCAGCTAGCCTCTTTGCAGATATCCTTCGTGGATAGAGATGGAGCAACCTTTCTTCAGTCTCTCACAGTCACTCCTCCACTACTGCAGCGAGTCAGGGAGGCACAGCGCGGGGACGCTGACTGTGAGACACGGCGTGCACAGATATCCTCGGGACAGGCACCTGATGGTTTCTCCCTTGGAGCAGAGCATGGCATCATTTTCAGAGGACGTACCATGGTACCTGTCGCTTTGCGAGAGGAAGTACTGAGAGAGTTTCACACTTCTCCTTTAGCGGTACATCCTGGAGTGGCGAAGATGTACCAGGACCTCAGACGACAGCATTGGTGGCCGGGTATGAAGAAGTCTGTAGCAAAGTTCGTTTCTCGATGCCTCACCTGTCAGCAGGTGAAGGCAGAGCATCAGGTACCAGCAGGCTTGGTACAGCCCTTGGAGGTTCCGGAGTGGAAGTGGAACGGAATATCTATGGACTTCGTGACTGGACTTCCATGCACTTACATAGGTCACGACTCTATCTGGGTGATTGTTGACCGACTCACCAAGTCGGCACACTTCTTACCCATCAGAGAGCAGGGCTCAGTAGAGAGCTTGGGACGTCTCTACGTTCAGGAGATTGTGCGGCTCCACGGCGTGCCATCATCTATCGTTTCCGATCGAGATGCCCGCTTTACTTCCCGGCTTTGGAAGGGGTTACAGGAGGCGTTTCGGTACGCAGCTACGTCTTAGCACAGCTTTTCACCCTCAGACGGATGGTCAGACGGAGAGGACCATTCAGACTCTCGAGGACATGCTCCGCGCATGTGTCCTCGACTTTGGTCGTAGCTGGGAGGACCACCTACCCTTGGTGGAGTTCGCGTACAACAACAGCTACCACTCCACCATCGGGATGGCACCGTACGAGGCGTTGTACGGCCGACCATGTAGATCTCCTTTGTGCTGGACAGACCCTGGGGAGTCAGCACTGGTGGGACCGGAGATGGTCCAGGCCACGACAGAGAAGGTCCAGGTCATCCAGGAGCGGATGAGGACAGCTCAGAGCCGGCAGAAGTCATATGATGACAGGAGGCGGAGGCCACTGGAGTTCGAGGATGGCGACCACGTCTTCTTGCGGGTCTCACCTCGACGTGGTATTCAGAGATTTGGCCGAGGCGGCAAGTTATCTCCGCGCTTCATCGGACCTTTCCAGATTCTCAGCAGGATTGGTGAGGTGGCTTATCGCCTAGCTCTACCACCTCAGTTGCACCGGGTGCACGACGTCTTCCACGTATCTCAGCTGAGGAGATACGTGCACGACCCGACGCACATCATTGACCATGGGGAGCTTGACGTTGACGATGGGGCGACTTTTACGGAGGTCCCGGTGGAGATAGAGGATCGACAGGAGCGGGTCCTGCGTGGGCGATCGATTCCTCTTGTGCGCATCAGATGGCAGCACGGGAATCTCCAGGAGAGCACATGGGAGCGGGAGGCTCAGATGCGTGCTCAGTACCCTCATTTGTTTCCCTAGTTTTTGATGTATCTTTACGGGGACGTAAAGCCCTGAGGTGGGAGTAATGTAAAGACCCGTAAAATTCAAGGGAAATTTTTTTCTTAATTTTCTTTAGAATTTTACAAGAGCGCGGTTTCAGACGGCACCTGATTCCGAGGCCCGGAGTGCCCGGAATTAATTTCCGAAGTTTGGCTCGGGTACGTTCAGTGAACGAACGAGTGGGAATTCCTAACTTTTGTTCCGGTGCTCAGAATTGGAATCCGAGGGCACCGATGAACTCGCAGCGCCGATATTCGCTTAAAGAGACCTTTTCGGGAGTTGCGTTTGTTGCGGGTTGAAAGTTAGTTTTAGGGGTTTTTAGTTTGAGTTAAATAAAATTTGTATAGAACAAATTTTATTATAACTTGTTAAAACCTACCAAAGGAGGTTGGAAGTGGGACCCACACCCACTTAACCTCCCTTGGGAGGATTAAGTGTGGTGGGGCCCACACGAACCCCTAATCCTTTCAAATTCTCTCAACTTGCTTAACCCCTAATTAAATGACTTGAGTTACTTTTAATTATGGGAGTTAAACCTTTTGAATTTCAAACTTTTGAAATTCTAATGTGTTATGTGATAATAAAATAAGATGTTGTCTTATTTTATTTTGGGGTTATTTGTTTGTCTTCTTGAGAGGTGGAGAGCTTTTCCTTCTTCTCCTTCAACTCTGATGAGGAACTCGAAGAAAGTTCATCTTGACGAAGAACATTCAAGCTCCGACGAAGAACGCCGCACCTCCATTCTTCGTTTACCGTGTCAACGAAAGGGGACGCCACTTCTTCCTCGGACAACCTTCGTCGGCGTACAAGTTTCTCCAACGACGTGTCTCTTCGAACGCATTCCTTCGTCATCGGATTTGACGAACGGCTACCGCGACGCCCGACCTACGCGACGTCGTCTTCCGCGGAACGTTCACAATCTTCAAACCTTATACCCGAGGTAGGGGTTGTTTTTTTATTCTTAAATTGTTCCATTTCTTGATCGTGGATTTCGCATGTCAAACATGAGACTTTTGAATGTTTAAGTTGAGTTATTTATTTTAATGTGAGGGGGGCCGGACCGCACGAACACGGCCGAACCCCCCTCCATCGTTCTTGTTTATTCTTGCGGGTGGAAGCAAGTGGCGTGGTGCCGTCGCACCACGCGGATGATCGTGCAAATATTTTACGCGACGCCGTCGCGCCACGCCGAGGAAGAATCTTCAAGAACGCGACGCCATCGCGCCGCGTTGAATGGAATCAAGGCACGGAGAAGGGGAGCGGTGCCGTCGCACCGCGCCGGATGACGAACGCCGCGGCCGGTTCTGGGCCGCGGCGGGACGAGGAGACCGCGGCCGGTTCCGGGCCGCGACGGAAGAGAAGACCGGCGGCCGGGCCGCCGGCGTCGGAAGCCGAAGGGGGGACCGGAATTTCCGGTCCCGTTGGAGAAAACCGGCCGGCCAACTGGCCGGCCGGAAGGCATTAAACCGGGGGAATTAATCCCCCGGCCAGCGTGTAAAACCCCCCTCTTTAATAGGGGGGGGCGGTTCCATGAAAGGGGGGGCAACAGCCCCCCGGTTTTGATTCCAGCCGGCCCCCACGTGCGGGGGCCGTTTCTTGCAAATGGCGCGGCACAAAGGCCACGCCGCCATCCAGTTAGCGGGGGAATTAAATTCCCCCGCGCGCAGCCTCCTCGCGGCGACAAGCTGCCGCGGCACCCCGCGCCGCCGCGCCGCCCCAGGGGGGGGGGGGGGTCGGGCCGGGTCGGCCCGGACCCGGACCCCCCCGTTTCGAACCAGAATCGGTTTTTGGGCCATATCTTGAGCCTCGGACCTCCGAATGACAAACCGTCTGTGGAAACGCGATCCTTGGATCGAGACGGTCGTTTCGGTATATTGCACTCAAGGTTTCGGTTTACTTTGAGTTCGGCCGGGTTGGTTCGTTCACGAAACCAACCGGGCCTTCGGAGCGGAAACACTCATATCTTGAGCTACGAACGTCCGATTGACGCGCCGTCAGTCGCGTTGTGTTCCTCTTAGTGAGACAGATCTTTTGGCATACTCCGCCCGAGGTTTGGACGCAGGTGGAGTACGGTCGGGTTGGTTTTGCCTTAAAAACCAACCGGGCCCCGGAGACGAAAATGCCAATAACTCTCAGACCGGGCGTCCGATCGACGCGCTGTCTGTTGCGTTGAGTTCCTGTTGACGATACGGAACTTTTGGATACATCAACTCTGGTCTTTGTGACAGTTGATGTATCAGCCTCTCGGCTCGTGGAGCGGACCCTCCGAACGAGCTTGTTGTGTGCGGGAACCCTAGTGCTGGCTGCGACTGCTGCTACTGCTGCGACTGTTACTGTGACTACTACTGCTACGACAGCTACTGTGACTGCGACGACGACAGTACAGAGATCCTGTGTGGATTCGACGACGACAGTACAGAGATCCTGTGTGGATTCGACGACGACGACTACAGCACTCAGCGATCCTACGTGGATCAGTGCTACAGGTCCTGTGTGGGCCCGATCCTGTGTGGGTCCTTGCGCTCAGCGGTTCTGTGTGAGCCAGCGCCTACAGGTCCTGTGTGGGCCCGATCCTGTGTGGGTCTTTGCGGGGGTTAGTTACCTATCGATCCTTCGTGGGTCCGACGACTTAGATGGATCAGTGATCATCTTTATCGTCCTCTGAAGAAGTATACCTGTGTGAGCTGAATCCTATTGCTTTCCTGTGTGGATTGTGTTGTGCAATCGTGTGTGGATTCCGTTTTGCTTTCCTGTGTAGAATACGTTTACTATCCTGTGTGGACTGAGTTGTACTTGGGCTTGGAGGTTGGAGCGTATTTGAATTGATGACTTAGGTATATGTATGGGCATATACCTAAGCAGTGTCGGTTGTTACTTCATGATTGTACATTTCTTCGTGGTTTATCCTTTGTGGATTTTGAGAGACCTTCAGGGGTCTCGGGGTCCCTACTGAGTAGCTTATACTCACCCATGCACGGGCTTTGCCCGCACTACGTTGTGTTGGTTGCAGACGACGGACAACGTTGACCTTAGCTGAGGCTTGCAGAGCGGAACGATACCCGGAGGTGGACCACTGGGTGGGACGTGCACGGAGCGGACGACGGGACCCGTGGAACAGAGGAGCTATCTGTACCCACCCTTCAGGTGAGATTTCCAGTGGACAGCTTGGAGTAGCGGCTTTTACTTTTCAGTTGCTGTTTTTCCCTTTTCGAGTTGTACTTTACTTTCAGTTTGGGTTTGTATACTGGCCCATTTACTTTTCCGCACTTTTAGTTGTACTCTGCTTTTGTTTAGTGTTTACTTTCCGCTTGCTTACTCTGTGGTGTTTGTTACTTTTCAAAGGAAATGCCTTCCCTTTTTACCGGGATTTACGCCTTGGTGCTAGTCGCCAGCCCCTGGCCTATGGAAGGCGGGCTTGGGGTAGTCACGGCACGGACCCCGAGGGCGGGTCATGACAAGTATGACTCAAAGTTTTTGCTTTCAGTTAAAAATGGAATTTAAGTTAAAAACACATGTCACTCACTTAAAACCAAGAAAATGCACTCATACTAATTTGATAATATAGGAAAATGATTCATAATTCATTTATAACATATAGAAATCAACCTCATGTCAATCAGAAACACGATATTCCCGATATGACCCAAAGTGTGTCATTTTATTTAGAATTAACATTTTAGTTCAAAAGAAACGTGACATACTCAAAAAAGATAAAACACATTTAGATTGTATTAATAATTTAAGATGATTATATTTAATTCATTTTTGACATTTAACAATCACCCTCATGTCAATTCATTACACGGTGTTACCAATATGACATGAAATGTATGTTTTCAGTTTAAAAATGATATTTTAGTTAAAAACACTCATCACTCACTAAAAAACAATAAAACACACTCATATGGTCTTTATAAATTAGAAAAATGATACAAAAATCATTTATAATGTTCAGTAATTAGCCTCGTGTCAATATGATACATGACATGACTGATATGACTCAAAGTACATGTTTTCAGTTAAAAAATGAAATTTTAGTTAAAAATGTGCTACTCACTAAAAACTAAGAAAAAAACTTAGATTGTCTTAATATTTTAAGAAAAAAATAAATAAATGATTTGTAATGAGTAATAATAATCCACATGTCAATATGATATATGATGTGAGCAATATGAATCAAAGTGTGTGTTTTCTGTTTAAAAATGACATTTTAATTAAAAACATGTTTTACTCATTGAAAACAAAGAAAACATAGTCATATTTTCTTTATACTTTAGGAAAATGATCCATAATTTATTTTTGATATTTAGTAATAAAATACACTATAATCGAACACATGGTGTGGATGGTATGAATCAAAGTGTGTGTTTTTGTTTAAAATTGAAATTTTATTTCAAAAGATATGTGACATACTCAAAATTGAGAAAAAAAAGTATACTACTTCTATACTTTATGAAAATTATCCAAAAGTCATATGTGACATGTAGGAATCAACCGTACCTCAATTTGACACAGGATGTGACCATTATGACTTGAAATGTGTGTTTTCAGTTTAAAAGTGACATTTAAGTTAAAAATGAGTGTCACTCACTAAAAATTGAAAAAACACACTTGTATGGTATTGATACATTAAGAAAAAAATATATAAGTCATTTTCAATGTGTAGGAATCATTCACACTTCAATCCAATACCTGGTGTGTTCGGTATGACTCAAAGTGTGTGTTTTTAGCTTAAAAATGACATTTTAGTTAAAAGCATGTGTCACTCACTGGAAACTAAGAGAAAAACTCAGATCATCTTGATATTTTAGTAAAATGGTCCATAAATCATATATTATCTTTAGGAATTAACCACATATCAATTAGACACACTGTGTAACTAATATGACTTAAAGTGCATATTTTTATTTAAAATTGACATTTTAGTTCAAAGCACACATCACATAGTCAAAACTGAGAAACTTTAGTCATATTGTCTTGATAATTTAGAAAAATAATCCATAAATCATTTTTACATGTCATAATTAGACACATGTTAATTCTACACATGGTGTGCCTGATATGACTTGAAGTGTATGTTTTTAGTTTAAAAGTGACTTTTTATTAATGCATTGTATCATATTTTTGTTTAATTTATTTCTTTATAGTATTACTAACATAATTATTGTTTTATATATTGGTACACTATTTTTTGAGTTGGGATGTTTTTTTCAGCAACTGATTGCATGATTCTAATATTTTGAGATGGGTTCTGGGTACAAAGACAACGAAACATTAATGTTTTTGAATTATTTGATGCTTTTGATAGGTTATATGTTTCAATGTAATTGTATATACCAATATTTTAAATGTTTGTAAGTATTGTATGATGATTTTTTATATTTTGATGTTAATTTAATTAATATCTAATTCCATATTTGTTTCTATAGTGCACTATAATTTCCGCATCACACTACCACACTTTAGCTTTTATTAGTAGTATTTCTATTAATAATAAAGGGACCCCTTTATCAGTGCTAAAATGGAATTGTTAAAGGTACCACTTTATCATCAAATTTTTAGAACTTATGTAGGGAGATTTTATCAGTTATGTTTTTAGTGTTAATAAATGTAATGGGATTTTAAAGGTACTTACAATAAAAACACTTTTTTAGCACTAATGAAGGTAATTTCTAGAACTGATAAAGCCCATATCTATAATAGTTCCTACCCGATTTACTAATATTACAATAAAAAACACCAACATCATTATCAAATTATATGAATCTTACCCAAATCATATCATATTATCAAGATTATTGCATCATGAGAAATAAACAATAATTAAATATACACCCATGATCATAGTGTCACTCATAATAAAATATCTTCCATCCGAGTGTTAACCTTCACAACCTTATGATTGCACCATGGATCTTCTGTCCAAATTACACCACTTTTGACCATTTTCCCAATAATTTGAAATATCACCTTTACACTTTTGATTGGTTATATGTAATTTACATCTATTTCTATATCCCATTTCATTCAATTATCCATGATTTTTCCACTATCATCATTGAATCCAATAAGCAACAATGTTTAGAAGTTTATTATTAAACTTCTCCAAATTTTGAACTATAATAACATATTCTAGTTCAAGTATGCGATCATTCCCATGAGGACTTGTAATAATTTTTAAATTTGTTTTTTCTTTACCATTTTTCAACCCCAATCATAATCTTAGAAATATTGTAATTAAATTTCCACTACCAAATTCTAAATTAAATAAAAATTGATTAAAAAGAAAATAAATAAGAAATCAATTTCAATGGATGTTTTTGTGTGAAAATTTATTATCTCCTTAATTCATAAATGAATTAAATAAACTATAATTTATTTCTATATGATTAAATCCATATAATATACTTAAATTAATCTAAATCTCTAGATCAAAGAATTAAATCAAAAAAAGTACATTAGAATTTAACCTTATTAGAAAAAGGTAAATCTGAATTGTTATTCATAAAATAATTCTCTCAAATATAATAGAATTTCATTCTTAATTTTACTATTTTTAATGAATTATTAATGAATGATATTGGAATTAATTTTCAAGATTATTATCCATAAAAAATCATTATGAATGAATTGGATAAAAGAAATTTAATACTCATCCTTCCACTTTTGATTTATTACTCCTTAATTGACTATCCACTTATGAATGAATAATCTTAAATTATTTAAGGAATAATCATATTAAAAAATAAAGAATAAAAATTAAGGAATTTTTAAAAAAAAACCCTAAACAAAAAAATGAATGGATTTCCATCTCATTAGAAATGAAGAAAAAAAGGGTTAAAATATCCTAATTGAAAATAAAAGTGAAACATAAGGCTCAAAAACCATACCTCCATCAATAAAAATTTCTAAAACACAATTATTTAAGTATATATAAAAATAATGATGTGGTGTACTAACCCAAAACATGGTTTCTATACCCAAGGAAAAAAACTATAATCATAGCAACCCAATTTTTTAGTTTAATCCTTTAAAATATTTTTAATAATATTTTACCAAGGGGTTTGAAAGTAGAATTAAATTTATGTGGTTATGATCTCTTAAAAATAGATATTATTTTTAAATATATTATTCAACCATTATTATTTTTAACAATTTTAATAATATATATCTCAAAAAAGTATCGTATGATATTTTTAACAATGCTGTTGTGTCCAGAATGTGAGGTTTTATAAGGGGTGTAATTTTCATTGGGGTTTTGGGCCCAGTGCAGGTCTATTTCTGGAATTTATTTAAAAAAATGTATATCTATAAATACCCAAATCCCACTTATAAATATTTTAATTAATTTAGATGGGGGATAAGCTATAAATAGAGAATGTGTAAATCCTAGATGATTTAGAGAAGTTTTTTCTTCATATATATATTGTCAATGTTCATGGATTGAGTTGAATTATTGAAGCATCAATAATTTTTTCCATGAGAGATGAAATTATTCTCATTTATCACACCTCATTGTTCATACTTAGTGATTTATAATCCCTTGCTTATATTTTTTTTATGATGATGATTACCAAAAATTTTATTTGGGTTTATTCTTATCAGGTTAATTTGAGATTTTTTAAATTCCTTTTCAAAAAATTAAACTTTGTTATATGGATAATATATCAAAATCTTGATTCACATTTTATTCATTATATAGGTTCATGAAAAAGAATTATGGTGGTTGGATTTCCACCAGGTTCCATTTCTAAATTCTTCTTTTCTTCCTCATTCTTCCTCATGATAAATGATTGACAATAACCATCTCTTTGGTTAGTGGTTCAACAATAATGGCCTAGAATGGTGGAATGATCGGTGAAAAATTAAGGCCAACATAATCTAGATGAGTAAGTGGAAAGGGGCACATCATTGGTGCAACATGAAAATGGGTGGTGTAATAACCCCCTATGGGAGGAGGATTAGGTATAAGTATGAAGGGAGATAGTGGATTAGAAATGGTTTTTTTAGTCTGGGGATGATGATAGAGATTAGGATGGTATGGATATCCATTAGAGGTGTGATTGAAGTTCCATGTCATGGAAGATGGTGAATTAGGTGTGATAAATAATGAAAATGGAGGAGATGGTAGAGGAAACATAGGAAAAATTGGATTTAAATACATGACTAAATGACATGTGGTCCCAGAGAACACATCATGTTAAGTTTCAATCCACGTAAATGGTTTCTGAAGAGAAGTTACTTATCACATTACTTTTGAATTCTTGGTACACTCCTTATATAGTAATTAGTACTATATAGGTTTTATTTATATAATTAAATGTCTTAGAGTGTATCACTATGGGTTACAGACCATGTATAAAGAACTATATGACCATGGGTCTGCTGGGGTGCACACCCAGCTAACCTTTGGCTTCACAGGATATGTGGTCCATTGAACACGTCATGTCCTGTAATGACACAACTTAGTTTTCTGATGCAATACATGCCTAGATATCCCATTGGTCCTATATGTCTTTTCACCCAAATAACAAGATATGTAGGTAGACCTCACATGGATAGAAAACAAAAATAAAAACTTGGAAACTTACTGAGGTTCACACATCATTTATAGTAGAGTACATGTTATATACTAGGTATTCTCTAGTGTTTTTAATATATTCTCACTTGGGTGTCAGAATTAAACATGAAAGTTGTCTATTCTGATCATTTTCACATATAACACAATAGAAAAATGTATCCACTATTAGATGATTTTTCTGAGGAATTTTGGGAAATTTGAGTTCTTTAGTTTTTTAGAATTGAATACTTGGTATAGGCATGTTTTTCAAATAATACATAGGGTCAGTAACCCTACAAGAGAAATGGATACTAGGTTGTGGGTCCTCTAGGTACGTATTTAAATAAGTAATTCCCCTTTTTAATTGGAAAATTGTATTATATTCATAGACCAAGTAATCCCCTTATCCTATGAACATAGTACTAGGTGTTGATGGATCTAACAACACTTTTTAGACATAAAAAAAGCGATTAAAGGAACTAAAAACTAAGATCACCATACTAGATAAATAAAAACACACAAAATCTTTAAATGAAGAAACTGTAAATTTTGACCTTACATTGTTATTTCGAGTGAACCATCTTCATAGGGTTTTCATGAAGATAACTAAGTTGAATCTAAAAGACTTCCTCCTATAAAGGTATACATGGGTTGCTGAATCACTGAACTTTTGAGCATGATACTCCAACCTCCTGGACATGATAAAACCTCCTGATGTAAATGAGGTAGGAGAAGAGATATTTGGGAAGGGGAGTCTTGTATAAGTCTTAATTAGGATTACATACATACCATCTCAGGGTAATAGGATCATTATAATGACCTCGAGTATGATACTAGGTTTATTATTCATTTACTCATGAATTATAACATATGATTAATTGAATCGACTAGTTAATGAAAATCTTAAATGAATTCAATAAAATCCGGACATGTTTTATCTCATGAAACAACTAGTTTAATGATATCATAAGTGGATGAACTTCTTGAATGATAAATATTATCTTTCGACTACCCAATCTATCATAGTATGTTTGTGTATATCATAACTTTTGATTAAACACATAATACTCTTTGTGGTATCATCCAATCATACAATATGACCAAGAAGGCGGTGAAATAGTTTCTTTAAATGATGTGTTACAATATTTTCAAAGTGCATCACATACAATATGAATTTTGGGAATATATCCTTTAATATTACACTTATACTAAATCCCAATAGACTTATGTGTTATTTTACCTTATATTACATCATTTATGATAACTTGTTAAATCATATCAAAAAATCTTTTAGATATCTTCCAAAACACTTTTGTAAAGATATCATTAACTTCACCTTATATCACATCATATGCAATACCTTAGGAATAATCATCTAAAACTCTTTTGAATTAACTCTAAAACAATTTTATAGCATCAATTTTAGCCAACCTCAATCCCTATTTGATATGAACCAACCATAATATACATATATATTACACCATTTTACATTAATACTCATTTTATCTCACAACAAATTAAACCTATTGACCTATATGTTTAGTGTTTTTGGTGACTAGATACATAAATAACTTATTTTACAAACATTATTCAACATTTCCTATAAATAATATTCACACATGATACCATTAAAGAAATATTACACATAATAATCATCTTTATTTCACGAAGAATGGAAACATTAGAAAAGGGTGAGATCATTTGCTCAGTTAGAAAAAACATAAGAGATAATAATCAAAGATCAAAAGTGAGCATAAGATGAGAATATTGGTATGAGAATATAATCAAGGTACTTGGAGATAACATAAGTTCATCATACCCAATAAATCATAGATCATAAATCATGATTTATGGAATAAGGATTTTGGATTAATAGAATACATGATTAATAAGAGTGTGAAAATATTAGTTAATTATCATGAGCCATAAAAAATAACATAGAAATTTTTTGTAACATATAAATATGGAATATCATAAATATATAAAACCATTTTTTATTCCGAGGCACACTTCCAATACCATCATCACATAGTAGATAGAGTCCTATAGTGGGCTGGGTTCACTCCCCAATCCCTGACATGTTAGTTAATGAGATATAAGGCTTTACCCAATGCATTAGACACCTATAAAATTCTAAGACGCTCTTTATACAAATAAAAACTATACATTTGTTTTCCAAATGAAAAATAAGTCATTCATAATTCCATCATAGCATAATTAACCCGTGAGATATAAATCGACTTCATAAGAATCATCATAAGGAGTGAAAATGAATCATCCAGAGAAATAAAGTGGACAATTTCTTTAAAATAAATCCCCAGTAAATCATAATAAAAATTAAAGGATATTTAAATATATGAAAATCAATTTATAATAGCACCAAAAAATTACATTAATAAATAATAATAAATATCCTTTACATTTTTAATAACTCTTATTTTAAAATAAAATAATTTATAAAACAATTAGAATAAAAATTAATTTGTAAAACCATGAAAACTTGTAGACAATGATTTGTAAATAAAAATAAATATCACATAGGGAAAATAAGATCATGTAGAAAACTTAAAAAAATATATTCATTTCACACTTTTGTAAATATAGTCACATGAAATAAAAAATGACTTTTACAACAAGAATTAAAATAAATTCCTTTAAATATTCTGTTAATAAATTAAATTCCAATAGAATAAAACCTTAATAAATCATGTAAGTATAGATAATTTCATTTATAAAACTAAATAGATAATACAAACATAGAGGATAAATATTTATGACTGAAAAGATAAGATATTGTTGACTTCACTTATAAGAAACATTTTGGTGAATCAAAGGGAGTTCAAATGGAAAGAATATATAAAACCCTAGAAATAAATATAAGAGAATAAAATAAAAAGGATTTCATAGAGAATAATAATACAATTTCCCCCAATGTAGTCATAGATATAGATAATCAGGATTTCAAAGTGTGATCAAAAGAGAAGCCCTTATGTATTTGGTAACTTTAGAATCCAAATACCTTGAAATATTATTGGAACTACCTTTTACAAAACATTGGGGATTCAATAAAATTAGGAAATAACTAATGAATATTCATCATTGGTTCCCAATTCTACCCATTTACTTAGGTTTGTGTGCTTTCCTAAGTCCCTTTTCATGTATCCCCCTGTAAGGATGCCCTAGTTTTCCTACGCATACGCCCTACCATTTTAGTATGAATCACATCAGTGTGCACTCATTGAAAACCTAGGTATACTACATGAAGTTAATTCCCTAGTCTTATGGGTCTATAAATAGATCCCCCATACAAACTTTTTGATTACTTTTGAGAATGAGGAAGAGAAAAAAGAGATACCTAGACAAGCTAAGAATCCCCTCCATGTGCCCAAGTCTTCCCATATCTATTTAATTGACTAATTAAGTCTGAAACTAGGGTAATTAACTATAATTAAGTGTAATTGAGTTATATAAGGGATTAAAAAATTAAAAACTTTTTTAGACACCACTTATATCCCAAAGTTCTCTAATACTAGTGTGAAGAACACCCCCCATACAATACAGTAGGGAGATATTTCACTATAACTTATATTATGGTGAAACATCACCATAGAATATATTAGGGTAACACTTCTCCATACCCTATACTAGGGTTAAAATTCACGTGACCCTATACTATGGTGACACTTCTCCCTATACATACTAGAAAGAGCTCTCATCCAGGACCCCAACTAAGTGATACTTCACTATTCCCTTATTCTAGGGTTATCCTTTAACTTGGTTGACTATTGGGTCAACGATTATCCATGGTCCCAATACTAAGATTATGTATACCCTTAGATCTATGCCTTGTAATGACTCTCACCCAGGTACCCTACATAGGAACTTTCCTACCTTGGCCACCTTCAGGACCTCCTTAAATATTTGATCGTGTTTTATGCATCAGTTTTTACCTTGTTTATCTTGTATTCTATTGATAATGGAGCTATACCGAGAATTAATTACTAATAAATATGAAACTTAGGTAAGTAATGATCATATATTCCCTTGAGTATGAGGATCCTATCATGAGGATATCAGTGACACCTCCCTTGGCTTAACATGCTCATCTTGATTGCTCTAGTGGCGAATTGGACTCCCTTTGGTCTATTTAATGAGCCATGTATTCACATGAATGGTCCCACTCATTAGGTGTAAACCCCAACCTATCCTTAAATGGTTTCCTACTAGGTGTAAGCCTCGATAACCTTCTTTTACCCGAGTCACCTACCAGGTCAAGCATCTCTGAGAAGTATATGCATAAGCACTTTAACTATTCTTCTTGTTCCCCTGAAAAGAAATCGGAATCCAATTTGATGTAAAACCTAACACCATTTTCATGAGTCCATATCCCATATATGTCCAGTTTTCCTTTATCATCCATGACCAATAAATAGGGATTAAAAAAATATGTGGGAATCCTTCTCATTTTTATGTTCCAATCACCCCTTAATTAGTGATCTCATACCTACAATTCATTAATGAGAAATAAATCAATTAGGTCCACTCATTCCTAATCCCCACTCAACCTCTTTTCATTTATCCTTTAATGATACATTCATCCTAACCACATGATGATAAACTATGAGGAATTGGGCCTTTAATATGGTGTAATCCCAAACCATTCCTTAATAATTCATATTCCCTACAAGCCTATCCCTCCCCAAGGGGAAATATTATTTCACGACTCGACCCGTATCGGGGCTCGTGCCGCAACTACCCCAAGCCCTCCTCCATCGGGAAGGGGCTGGAGACTAGTGCCGAAGGAACAACAAACTAGGGGAGGCCTTTGCCTAAGGAACAGTACACACACGCAACAAACTCAATGCAAAAGTGAAGAGAAAAGAAAGAAAGATACAACACTACTACAAAAGGGAAACCAACATACATGCATCGACCTCTAACCAGTACAAGTAAAGTGCTGAAAAGAAGACTGACAAGTAAACTGAACAGTAAAAGGGGAAAAACATGCGCCCAACCAGAAAGGTGCCACAACTCGACAACAGATAAAATGAAAGTAAACCACTGGTGAGTCTCACACCTAGAAATCCTCCTATGACCACTAAACCCAGCCCAAGCTCCTGTGTACTCTATGCTCCTCCGTAGTCTCGATCGACCTGTCTGTCGTCTGCAAGGGAACACCAAGTGCAGGAAAAGCCCAAGAAGGGGTGAGTATAAAGATACTTAGTAGGATGCCCCGAAAGCTCGAGGGGGAAAAAAGGAGATACTAAAATGGTGAGTAGTAGACAGAACAATAGAAATGCAAGATTACAAAAGAAAAAGAGTGCAGCTCAACCCAAAAAAAGGAAGGAAGTAGACTCGTCCAATCCAAGAGGAGCTAGACACGGAAAGCACATGGAATACCCCACGCGTCTTCTCTCCTACTGGAAGGAGAGTAACTGAACCCAAGGAGTGGAAACAAAAGTAGGGTGTGTATATATATGCTCAACAAGAAACCCGAATGAGTGTGTAAGGGGATATCTATCTCCAAGATCAGCCCAAGATAAATTTCCAACAGTTCTAAGGGTATCCATCACTGATGCCCAACAATCTCGCATGCCAATCCTACCTCATCACTGAACCGTACAGCCAAGGGTCCTGCTCTGGTAAACACAGAGAAAAGTCACTGACTAGCCTCATAGAAATGACCAAGTCTGAATTAAGTCATCAGCTAACCCACTGCCCAACCCCACTAGAGGGTAAACCCCAATAAGTCAATGGTGACCCACTACCTAGCCCCATTGGAGGGTAAACCATAATAAAACATCAGGTGACCCACTGCCCAGCCCTACTGGAGGGTAAACCCTAAATAAAATATCAGGTGACCCACTGTCCAGCCATGCTATAGGGTAAACCGTAAATAAGTCGACGGTGACCCACTGCCCAGCCCCATTGGAGGGTAAACCGTAATAAAACATCAGGTGACCCACTGCCCAGCCCTGCTGGAGGGTAAACCATAAATAAGTTTACGGTGACCCACTACCCTACCCCTCTAGAGGGTAAATCATAAGGTCAACGGGTATCCCACTGCCCAACCTCACTGGAGGGTAAACCCTAAGGTCAATGGGTATCCCACTACCCAGCCTCGCCGGAGGGTAAACCCAGAACATGTCTGATATCTATGCACTACCCGTGCCATCACTGGGTGTCACAACCACCGCTACTGTGCATAGGTTCGGAGTGCATCAAAGGAACCTCTGACCAACTCCCTTTCATGTTTTCACATTTAACGAGATCTCGAAAGAGGATCTGCACGCTAAAACAGATTACACCATTGTAATCCTCACGAAAAACACATTAGATAGACTACTTATTCACTGGAAATGAACTCCCAGTGGAAATGTCATTCAACACCGCTTTATGCCCTTACGAAGTCTCGTGGGGCCCGCACCTAGGTCCCGAAAGAAGTTGAGCGAACTGCGCCACTGTGATGCTCTCGGAAGAAAAAGAAAAAAAAAACACACGCCGGAATGACTATTCATATGCCCCAAACGGACGCTTGATGAAAATTCGCAGTACGCTGCACACAGATTAAGAGACCGCCCATGGGGCCCATGCACCAACTTCGGATTCAATGCCTGAAACCACCTCGGTCAACTTTTCCTCGATGCTAGGGACACAACTCCGCTGAAGGAGCCTAAAATGGACTCCGGATGCAGAAGCTGCAACTCCCCATGTTATAAGCCAATGGGGCCCCATGGGTCCCACACCTCGATCCCGAAACATGTCACGCAGATTGTACCATTACATTCCTTGTAGATAACCACACATGATAGGCTATTCATTTTCCCTGAACGGAATTATGTAGCATAAGTCGTAAAAACGCAACATGCGTCTGAAAGCCGCCTCGTGGGGCCCATGCCTCAGGCCCGAACTTAGGCGGGTAGATTGCACCATTACAATCCCCTCGAAAAAACACTCAGAAACGAGAACTCAAACACCCCAAAACAGATTTCGGGTAAAAAAGTGGCGTTTCATAGTAAAACATGCAAACTAGGCCCTGTGGGCCCCACACCTTGTCTCCAACCTGAACGCTTCGGAAAGGACCTCAAAAAGTCCGCAAGAGGACTGGGGTCATTCTACCGCTGAGGGAATGTCAATCGAATTTCCCAAACAGGAGTTAAGTCTGACACAACAATTAATTAATTAATTAAATAACTAATTAATTACTCACATTTATCGTTTCGTGCCACAGAGCAACGAAACCAACTTGAAAAAGTTCCAAACCAACTTTGGAAGGACCATATCACCTCAGGGGCCACCATGCCTCTGATGGCACGTCAAACGGACGTTCGGCTCGTGAGCCACGTCCGTCAAAACTTTAATAATAATTTATTATTATGAAATTAACACGTTTCGGGTCACCCCCCTTCTGGAACGGAACCCAAATAACTCTGGAACCCATCTTAAAAAGTTCTTATCGAAGAGACTGATCCACATCCATAGACGGCGCGTCAAACAGATATGCCATTTAGAAGTTACATCCCCCCGAATGCAAGGGGGCCTAACCGGGCCGGTTCACCCCAGCCGGCCCGGTCTGAACCGCCGGCCTGCGGCCCAGCCGCAGGTCTGACCCTTCACGCCATGGCCCCTGGCCAAGGCCCGACCAGAAAAACCAGACCCCTTCCTTGGGTCTGGGTTTCTCCAAACAGACCGGCCAACTGGCCGGTCTTCATCGCCCAACAGGACCCGGAAGGCGCGGGTCCTTTTTCCCCAACAGACCGGCTTTGGCCAGTCTTCGTTGACGCACCAGAAGGACCCGAAAAGAGCGGGTCCCTACTTCCTCCACACGCTCGAGTTTGAGCCTCGGTCTCCCTTTGACCGCGATGCCGTGCAAGACGCCGGCCGCAACACACCTCCATCGGATGCCCTCGGTGCCTCCGCCTGCAGCTGCAGCGCACCGCTGTGCTGTCCCGACTACACACCGCACTGCCTCCTCGGCCGCGCTCTGCTCCGGTGCCTCCTCTGCAGCACCGCCCTGCTACCCGCCATCTTGGATTTACCACCCACAACCGCACTACCGGACTCCGGCCAGCCACTCCTCCGGCCACTCGGCTCCTCCGGCCACGCACCACCTTCGGCCAGCCGGCGACACCCGACACTGCTCGGCCGTCGCAGCTTCAATTCGAACCCCATCCGCACCAGCCACCTCGTCCGAACCCCTGGAGGCAACCGCTGCCTAATGCCCGAACCCCTGCTGCACCACCCCGAGCTCCGGCCATCACCCTTGCCGGATCTGGGACTTCCGATGACCTCTGCCACCGCTCCGGGGGCCCAAATTCAAAACTGAACACGGGTGGTTAAAAGCATGGTTTGATGGTCGTATTCGTGCAGCGATCAATGACGATAATCAAAACAAAGATCAAATGAATATGGTTCAAATAAATTAAGAATTGAAAAAAAGGGTGCGGAAAATTAACAAGAATCCTACCTCTTTGGATCCGTTTGTCGTTGGTGATGCCTTCATTGCGCTACACCTTCGATTTGCCGAGGTTTCGGCGAAGATCGATCCTCGATCCGGCGAAGAACGCCGAAGAACGTTGGAGAGAGAGAGAGAGAGAGAGATAGAGAGAGAGAGAGAGAGAGAGAGAGATATGGGAAACCCCAACTCCAAACTCCTGTTTTTCTATTTATAGAAAAACCCGCTTAGCGCAGAATCCGAATTCACCGTGCCTTCTCATTTTACATCGCGCCTAGGAAAAATGCCCCATTTTGAACTCAATGGAAGTCTCATATTTCCATTCTGAGGGTTCGTTTGAAATTTATTTGAATGTAACGTCAGTGATAAAAATCACTAAGTCATTATTTTTTAAAATAACAATTTTCCCCTGGGTGACATCTCTCACAGCAAGCCCACGCCCACAACTTTTACACCTTGCCTAGGGTAAACGACACGCTCCATATGCAACCGTGCCCTTGGATTTCCGATCTGAGATTCCATTTAGGAGGAAACACAACCCTGCCACGTGCATAGTATAAAAACACTTAATATTTTTATATAATTTATTCTGGGCACACCGGGCCTCAGAATCGCACTCCGTCTTCGCGCCTAGCTCTGGAATTATATGTAGAAATATTACAAAGTCTTACAGGGCAAAAACTAGGTCTGTACATAATTCCCTCCTTCAAGATTTTCGTCCCCGAAAAGCAAAACTCGGGAAGACAACTCAGGATACAGAGCTCACACTTAGCTCTCCCACTCCCAAGAAAACGTGCACAACACCATACTGGCACAACACGCGAACCTAAGGGATGGTTCACACTTATAAGATCTGCTACTCTTGAAGACATGCATAGGGATACACATGCACCTCAGCAATTACGACCCGTGGAAGACGCCGTGCACCCACTCCTATTGTTGGGAGGGTAGGGCAAGACGGTAGGAAACCTCTCAACCGTTTCACGATTTCCGAACGGCCCAAAGAAACTCAGGGGACTTCCCTGGCCAACCTATATTTCCCATGTCACTACCAAAATCACGATTTGTTCTTGGAACATGGCCTCATGATTCCCTCCTTCAGAATACCCATCTGGTGAAACACCTAAGGATATCCGGTCACACAAGCTTTCACAGTCGGTGAATCACAACCGAGACTCTCTTACATTCTCAAAAAATGAAGGAGTTCATATCATCGACCGTAGAAAATCCGTACCCTCATGTAGAAACTCTTGACAACACCATCGTCTCAGGTTCAATTCTCTCTGGGTGGGGACGCACCTGAGAAACTAGTGGTCTGAGCAAACCACAAAGAGCTCTCCCATAAGATAGCGTCTCCACATTCTTAGTGCAAGGACCACCACCAACACCACATAGTGAAATGTGTAGTTCTGTTTATGGGGTTTCCATCACCTCAACCTGTACATGATAACGATATCAAGATTGACGTTGAGTACGCAAGGTACCAACGAATAGGGAAGGTGAGAAAACTCATCCAACCGCCAGAGGCTAGACACGAAAAGCACGTGGCATACCCCCTGTGTCTTTGCCCCTCTTGGAAGGAGAGTAATCCCAAAAACAGGCTATCTTCCAAACACACTAGTGGCACCTCAAGAAAAGGGTGGTCAAGAAAAGAGGCCCCACTGGCAAAACCAGAACCTGCTCTGACACTCCACCACACAACCCAACCATGAATGCACATGTCAGAGGGACTCATCCACCGCACTTCAATATTATCCGCTTTGGGTGGTACTGACTCTCCCTCATGGTTTTGATCGCATCACAAAAATGAATCTCAGTGGGGGAAGAACCCCTCTTTCCTGTGCATTCAAAGCTACATCAGACAATACCAACACAGGGTTACACTGATGCCTTGCGCCACCCTTGGTAACCCCTAGAACAAGGAGTTAGACGAAAAGAGTACCTCACACAGTGTCTATAAAGTTCTATTGAGAAAAGTATAAAAATACACAGAGCGTACCTCTTATCATCTATTACGTTTCCAGATTGTAGACATCCATAGCACACAGCCACCTGTGGCCTCGCCCGTCTGCTCCCTGAGCCTGACATGGCCGCCTAGTGGTGGTGGAAGGACCTCAAAACATCATCCACCAACCACAACTCATCCAACTTTTCTACCATCACCGCCTCCCTGGGGGCCACCCTATCCTCACCTGGGAGTTCTCTGATCACGACACTGCCTATATCGTGGCAGTGCATCTACCAACTACCTGGAAACCCAACACATTTGGTCAAGTAGTATCACGCCACATGACCTCACACATCATAACCATAACACTAGTCCTCCTTGGGCTATTTCAGTGCTCTACATTGTCACCTACCATGTGCCTGAGTCTCAACAAGGGGAGACCTCCGACATCGAGGCCTTACCAATCGACGTATCTCTGCCAGAAATTTCTCTATCACCAGTGCCTATTCCAACACCCCGAGATGGGTGAGGATGCACAAGGGCACTAAGCTGGCACAAATATCCTCTAAAGATATCTCATTCAAACTTCTGTGCTTGGAACTTGCCATCATGGACCATGTCCAAAGAGTACCGAGTAAGGTATGTAAACCTAGTCGCATACTCAGCCACCGCCATCACTTCCCGCTGAATCTCCCGCAGCTCCCAAAACCATAAAAAGCATAAGAAGGAGAGGTAGTACTCATCACGAAACAACTGCTAGAAGTCATCCCATGAGAGTACCGACTCATCGTGTATCTGAGTAACCCTGTCTCTACCATGTCAAACTGCTTGGTGGGAAAAGACTGGCTGTCCAAGCCACCATCTAACCTGTCGGTGTCCGAACAAGCCTGAAGAGGTGGACCACCGACTCTAGCCAACCCTTCACTACCTGATGGTATAGCTCACTGTGGAACCTCAACGGTCTATGAATTTGGAACTCACATAGCGCGCTCATCCTGTGATCATCATCGACCTTCGCTGTCGGTACTATCTGCTACTCCACAGGTGGAGGTGCTACTACCTATCCTCTTGGAGAAAGAGTAATTGTATGATGGATCTCGAACTGAGGCCTTTTTGCTCACGGAATTGTCGTCAAAAACCAAAGCTAGTATCCTGGCTGGCTGTCATCACGGAGACATCTTGAATCCAATCAAGGAGTACTGCAGTTAAATGAGCATATATATATATCAACAACGATGGGAAGCTGACTCAAGAAGGACAATTAAAGACTCAATCCAATATAATGCATGAACCAAATTCCCCGAAACAAGTGTCTCAGTGTTCCGAGTCGACAAGCGGGTTATTAGGGTCCTGGTGAATGGATACGTCGGCCACCACACCACCACCGGACTCCCTGGCTGAAGAGCCGCTCTCGAGACATGTTGACACTATTGCCCCAAACTCAACCAATTCCTTTTTAGGGACACCTGAACAACACCCCAAAGAACGAACCACCTATGATACCACTTTTTCATGACCCGACCCATACCAGGGCTCGAGCTGCAACTACCCCAAGCCTGCCTCCATAGGCCATGAGTTTGCGACTAGAGCCGAAAGTACAAAAAACTTGGGGAGGCCTTTTCCTAAGGAACGTTACACACACACGCAGCTATCTCATTGCAAAATTGCAGAGAAAAGAAAGCAAGATACAATGATGCTACAAAAGGGAAACCAACATACATGCATCAAACTATAACTAGTACAAGTAAAGTGCTAAAAAGTAGACAGACAAGTAAACTAAACAATAAAAGGGGAAAAACACGCGCCCAACCAGAAAGGTGCCACACCCGGCAATAGGTAAAACAAAAGTAAACTGATGGTGAATATCACACCCAAAAATCCTCCTACGAACAAGGAACACATCCCAAGATCCTATGTCCTCTATGAGCCTCCATAGTCTCGATCGACCTATCTGTTGTCTGCAAGGGCACACCAAGTGCGGGAAAAGCCCAAGCAGGGGTGAGTATAAAGATACTCAATAGGATGCCCCGAAAGCTCGAGGGAGCAACAAAGGAGATACTAAAATGGTGAGCAGTAGAAAAAACAAGAGCAGTGGAATAGTAAAAAAGAAATAGTGCTGCTCAACCCAATAAAAGGAAGGAAGTAGACTCGTCCAATTCATGAGGAGATAGACACAGAAAGCACATAGCATACCCCACACAACTTCGCCCCTGTTGGAAGGAGAGTAACTGAACCCAAGGAGTGGGAACAAAAGTAGGGTGTGTATATATATGCTCAATAAGAAACACGAACGAGTGTGTAAGGGGATCTCTATCTCTAAGATCAGACCAAGAGAAATTTCCAACAGTTCTAAGGGTAGCCATCACTGATGCCCAACAATCCCGCATGCCAATGCTGCCTCATCACTGAACCGTACAACCAAGGGTCCTGCTCTGGTAAACACAGAGAAATGTCACTGGCTAGCCTCATAGAAAGGACCAAGTTTGAATTAAGTCATCGGGTAACCCACTTTCTAGCCCCGCTGGAGGGTAAACCCCAATAAGTCAATGGTGACCCACTGCCCAGCCCCGTAGGAGGGTAAACCATAATAAAACATGAGGTGACCCACTACCCAGCTCTGTTAGAGGGTAAAACCTAAATAAAACAATAGGTGACCCACTGCCCATCCCTTTTGGAGGGTAAACCCTAAATAAGTCGACAGTGACCCACTGCCCAGCCCCGCTGGAGGGTAAACCGTAATAAAAAATCAGGTGACCCACTGCCCAGCCCTGTTGGAGGGTAAACCCTAAATAAGTCGACAGTGACCCACTGCCCAGCCCCACTGGAGGGTAAACCATAAGGTTAATGGGTATCCCACTACCCAGCCTCACTGGAGGGTAAACACTAAGGTCAACGGGTATCCCACTGCCCATCCTCACTGGAGGGTAAACCCGGAACTGGTCCGATATCTCTGCACTACCCGTGCCATCACTGGGTGTTACAACCGCCGCAATCGTGCGTAGGTTCAGAGTGCGTCAAAGAAACCTCTGACCAATGCCCTTTCATGTTTCCACATTTAATGAGATCTCTAAAGAGGCTCCACACGCCCAAACAGATTAAACCGTTGTAATCCTCCCAAAAAAACACACGAGATAGACTACTTACTCACTAGAAATGGGCTCCTAGTGGAAAAGTCATTCAACACCGCTTTATGCCCATACGGCATATTTTGGGCCCCACACCTTGGTCCCAAAAGAGGTCGGGCGAACTGCACCACTGCGATGCTCTTGGAAGAAAAAGAAAAAAAAACACACCAAACTGACTATTCATATGCCCCAAAGAGACGCCTGATGAAAAGTTGTAGTATGCTGCACACAACTTAAGAGACGGCCCATGGGGCCCATGCCTCAACTCTGGATTCAACGCCTGAAACCACCTTGGTCAAATTCGCCTCGATTCTAGGGTCACAACACTGCTACAGGTGCCTAAAACGGACTCCGGACGCAGAAGCTGCAACTCCCCGCGTTATAAGGCAACGGGGCCCGGTGGGGCCCACACCTCGATCCCGAAACATGTCACACAGATCATACCATTACGTTCCTTGCAGATAACCACGCGGGATAGGATATTCATTTTCCCTGAACGGACTTATGTAGCATGAGTCGTAAAAACGCAGCATGCATCCGAAATCCACCTCATGAGGCCCACGCCTCGGGCCTGAACTTAGGCGGGTGGATTGCACCATTGCAATCCCCTCGAAAAAACACTCAGAAACGAGTACTCAAATACCCGAAATGGATGTCGGGTGAAAAATGGCGTTTCACTGTAAAACGTGCGAACTGGGCCCTGGGGGGCCCGTAACTTATCTCCAACCTGAATGCTTCGCAAAGCACCTCAAAAAGTCCATACGAGGACTGGGGTCACACTGCCACTGAAGGCGCATCAATTGGACATCCCAAACAGGAGTTAAGTCAGACGCAACAAATAATTAATTAATTAAATAATTAATTAATTACTCACATTTAGCGTTTAGTGCAACCGAGCAACGAAACCAACCCTAAAGGTTCCGAAATAACTTTGTAAGGACCGTCTCAGCTCCGGGGCCACAACGCCTCTGACGGCACATCAAACGGACGTCCGGCTCGTGAGCCACGTCCGTCACAACTTTAATAATAATTTATTATTATTAAATTAATGCATTTTGGGTCACCTGCCTTCGGGAACGGAACCAAAAAAACCCTGGAACCCATCTTAAAAATTCATTCTCGAAGAGACCGATCCACAGCCACTGACGGCACGTCAAACAGACATGCCATTTAGAAGTTATGGCCCCTCTAACGCAAGGGGGCCTGTTCACCCCAGCCGTCCCGGTCCGAACCGCCGACCTACGACCCAGCCGCGGGTCCGGACCATCACGCCGAGACCTGCCAGCCGTGGCCCACCCAGCAACACCGGACCCCTTCCTTGGGTCCAGGTTTCTCCAAAAAGACCAGCCAATAGGCCGGTCTTCGTCGCCCAACAGAACCCGCAAGGTGCGGGTCCTTGTTCCCCAGTAGACCAGCTTTGGCCGGTCTTCGTTGACGCACCAGCAGTACCTGAAAAGCATGGGTCCCTGCTTCCTCCACATGCCCGAGGTCGAGCCTCAGGCTCTCTTTGACCGCGATGCTGTGCGGGATGCCGACCGCAGCACACCTCCGCCGGACGCCCTCAACGGCTCCGCCTGCTACCGCCGCACACCGCTGCTCTGTCCCTGCTACACACCACACTGCTTCCTCGGCCGCACACCACTCTGGCGCCTCCTCCACCGCACCGCCCTACTACCCGCCGTCCCACCTTCACCACCCATAGCTGCACCGCCGGACTCTGGCCAGCCGCTCCTCCGGCCACTCAGCTCTTCCGGCCACGCACCACGTTCGGCCAGCCGACGATACCCGACACCACCTGTCCGCCATAACTTCAATCTGAACCCCATCAGCACCGGACACCTCGTCTGAATCCCCAACCGCAACCGCTTCCTGACGCCCGAACCCCCACTGCGCCACCCCAAGCTCTGGCCACCACCCTTTCCGGAGTCGGGACTTCCAACGACCTCTTCCACCGCTCCGGTGGCCCAAATTCAAAACCAAAAAACGGGTGGTTAAAATCATGGTTTGATGGTCATATTTGTGCGGTGATCAACGACGATAATCAAAACAAATATCAAACAATGATGGTTCAAATAAATTAAGAATTGAAAACAAGGGTTCGGAAAATTAACAAGAATCCTACCTCTTTGGATTCGTTCGTCGTTGGCAATGCCTTCGTTGTGCTCCACCTTCGATCCGCCGATGTTTCGGTGAAGATCGATCCTCAATCCGGTGAAGAATGATGAAGAAAGATGAAGAACGTTGGTGAGAGAGAGAGAGAGGGAGAGAGAGAGAGATAGAAGGGAAACCCCAACTCCAAACTCCTGTTTTTTTATTTATAGAAAAACCCGCTTAGCGCGGAATCCGAATTCACCGCGCCCTCTCGTTTTACGTCGCGCCTTGGAAAAACGCCCCATTTTGAACTCAACAGAAGTCTCAGATTTTTATTCTAAGGGTTCATTTGAAAGTTATTGGAAAGGAATGTCAGTGATAAAAATCACTAAGTCATTATTTTTTAAAATGATGATTTTCCTCTGGGTGACATCTCTCACAGCAGGCTCGTGCCCGCAACTTTTACACCTCGCCTAGGGTAAACGGCATGCTCCAGACGCAACCATGCCCTCAGATTTCCGATCTCAGCTACCGTATAGGAGGTAACACAACCCCACCATGTGCATAGTATAAAAACACTTAATATTTTTATAAAATTTATTCTGGGCACACCAGGCCTCAGAATCGCACACCGTCTTCACACCTAGCTTTGTAATTATATGTAGAAATATTCCAAAGTCTTACAGGGAAAAAACCAGGTCTCTACATATTACATATGAGTAATAATTACTTCTCCCATTGGTTGTCAATAAATAAGATGTACAAAAAGGTAATCTCATGTATAAGTCCCATACTGACCTTTTCTAGGAACCTTTCACATATTTTTCCAAGATGTATGAATTTAAACTAAAAAAAAACATGTCCTTAACACATAATGTTAAACTACATGGATTGGTCCTGTCATAAAAACTTAAACTATATAACCTAAACTATGTGGGATTTGATTCTTATTAACTATGATATAGAGGATGACTCTATAAGGTTTAAACCAAACAATAAATAAAGTCTTAAATACATGACCTAAATGGAACTTCACATGGTCATGGATACATGACCTTAAAGGAACCTCATTTTTCCATATCACACCAAATTAAAAGGTATTAAATGTCATGTTAAGTGACATAGAATTATACGGGTTTGGTTATCTTTATGAGGATATGTAGGAAGCCCCTTTCATGGGATTGATCCCAATATCAAAACACCTGTTGCCACCCCTGGATGGTGATTTATTATAGCATGCCCAACTGTGTAGATTTTAATCGCATCATAATTACCAAATAAAAAAATATGAATAAGATTTGATATATAAAGATATATAGATCGACACATGGTTTCAATCAATATTTTTCACAGTGGTAACTTTCCCCACATTGGGATTTGGGAAGGATTAATGAACGTATCTTAAATCTTTAAGATATTCTCAGAGTAGAAAATAATTACCCCCAAAGGGAGTGAGATTATCTTGAAATTCCATCCCCTTAACAATATACAACCCAAATCATCACTGGTAAAGTCCCATCACCTGCTTAAATTGGGAAAGAAGGTCCATGTCGACTAAAATAAAACACGAGCATAGTGTATGTTAGAAACAAACTAGTTAATGTGAAATCCTTTAACCAGAAATGGTTGAGTGATTCCAGGAATCAGGAATCATGTTTCTTTCAACACAACACACAAGAATTACTAATAAAAAAAATGGATAACCCTATTTGGTCCCAATTTGAGGATGACTAAATGATCAGGGGGGTGGGTGAATTGAACTTTTTAATACAATTTTAAAAATTATATTATATAATACGATTATTGAAGTATAAATAAAAATAATATGAACATAATGATTGTTATAGTATTTAATATCAAATTGATCTTACACATGCTCTTCATTTCTCTCAAATGTAGGAATAAATGACACCCAATATAAAAACATTTATGAATTTTTATAGGAATTCACAGCCATTTACGAGTAATTTCTAATCCCTAAAGGCTTAACAAAAGGTTGAATTTTGTACACATGGATTCAAAACCCAAATAGTTTCATTTTCAGGTGGTGGAAGAAACTAACCCTGCCTTTATCTGGACTGTGTTACAACCAAATCCCCTTTCCTTTTACTAGTTGTGGCAGAATCAGCACACAACTTTTGTTTAGGGAGGTATAAGACAATAATCCTCTATTTTAATGGGTAGTATAACTCAAAAAAATTAATTATAGATAATAAAAAATATATATAAAGGCACTGAAAAAAATAATTAAACAGTCATAGATTTGAGTGTCAAGGTAGTAGTGTTCACTCCAATAGTAAGAATCAGAATGATATAGTCCAACTGAGAGTGTTGCTGTAATGATATTAAAATGTGTATCATAGTAAAACTTGAAAGTATCACCAACCTAAACCAAGAATTCAAACATTTCAATAGTTCTGTTAAAATCTATATGAAGAGTTTCTTAATTCACAACATATTAAAAAACCTTGATAGCCACATATATGACAATTTGAATATTAATTTGTTATATTTTCTTTTATTCATAAGGTAGTGGCACACATTTTATTAATGAACTAATTTAGAGTTATAAACTAATCAATCGATAATACTAAATACATATGTATACTAAAACTCGTTAGAACAAATAATAAAATATTAAATATTCTATAAAAACCAAAATTATAGTCCTTGGAGTAATAATATAAAAAATATAAGGAAAACTTATCATATTCTAAATATTCAAAATTTTGTTTTTTAATGAAAGAAGGGTGTTTATGTATATCCCATATGATGATCGTTTAATTATTCAAGAACCACTTATAAACTAATTTCATTAGTACCAAAATAATTATTATATATACTAATAATAAACTTATTTTAAATTAATATATAAAAAGAATATATAAAATAGATCACATTTAATGATTTTGAAAAAAAACTATTTTTTCATAAACACAATTTTTAAAAATTTTCATAAACATAGTTTTTTTGAATCGATATCAATTCCACATAAACAAGAATTTTATGTGTTTTGTTAACGTTATCTAGCCTACATAAATATTATTCTAGCCTTTGTAACCATCATTATAACCCATGTAACCATCATTCTAGAATGTTTAAAGGTAATGAGTTTATATAGAATATAATAAGAAATAATTATATGAATAAATGATGAATAAATTAAATTCAATTAAGGAATAATTTTAAAAATGAATAAAACTATTTCAATATTATTATTTTTATTTCTACAGAAAATGCAATATTTAATAAGGGAAGTCTTAAAAATACAGTGAAAAATTATATTTACTCATTTTATTATCCAATCATTATGACTTATAAAATATTAATCATAGAGAAAATCACAAATAAAGTTTTGTAATTAATAAAAACATAAAGTATATAATGGATCCACTAATAATATACCCCTATTTGATAATTAAAAAAATTAGGAATTAATTTAAAAAATCTCTTAAATTTTTTGGAATCAATAAAACGGATTAATTTTCAATATTTCTTTTATCCTCATAGTAAAAAAACCTAAATATTTGACATTAACTGGGAAATAAACCAACTTTTTTAAATTCAACATAAAAAACTAATTTATACTCCTATAAGTTAAATAATCATTACTAGAAAATAATTAACAAATTCAAATAGATTTAATGATACCAAGAATAAATGAAAAATCTATAGAAAACTTTCCTGAACCATCAATATTCAAATCATGTATTAAGGAGACACTACATGAAATGATCTATTTAAACAACAAGTTGTAAAGAGAAATTCCAAAAATAGTCTTTAAAATTCTAGATTCATGAATTCAATATTTAATATTAAAACTAACCTAAACATATTCGAAGTACAAATAATTATATTTCCATCATGAAAAGTTCAAATTTAATTTTCTCAAATTTAGTTGAATCCAAAGTCTTTGTAAAAATACTAGCAAGTTAAATTTCTGTAGAGATAGATTCTAGAATAATATTTTATTTTTGAACATGATCTCTAAGAAAATGAATTCTAATATCAATATTCTTACTCCTAGAATATTTTAATAGGTTTTTATAAATTTTAATAGAATAGTTATTATCACAATAAATATGGTTATTCTTAAAATTAAATAAAAAATAACACAAATTTTGATTAATCCATATAGATTGATAACAAAAAATGAGATAATAACATATTCAATTTTAACAGTAGAAAAAAAAACCAAATTATATTTTTATGAAATCCAAGAATATAAACATGTACTAAGTAAATAACAAATACACAATGTTATTTTTTCTATATATCTAACATCCGTAAAAATTAGAATCAGTGTAACTAATAAAATTAAAAAAAGTTTTAGTAGGTTAAAATAAACCAAGATTTAATGATCACTTAACCTATCTTATAATCATTTTAGTAGCCTTAAAATGACTTTATTTATGCTTTATTTGAAACCTAGTACACAGTAAAATTAAAAACATCAAATTTTTGCATGATTTTATTTAATATAATAAGATACCAATAATAACTCAAAAATATTCAATATCAACAGATTTTATAGATTCATCCTTATCAAGTTTATATGAAGTACTCACTAGAGTATTTTTAACTTTTACATGCATCAAAACCAAATATTTTAACAAATTATTTAGTATACTTAGATTGATTAAAGAAAATACCATCATTTCCTTGTAATATTTGAATTCTAAGGAAGAATTTTAATTTTAGCATCATACTCATATCTAATTCTAAATTCATTGATTTTGAAAATTAATTAAAAAAAATTTCACATGAATATCCAAATATAATATCATCCATATATATTTGAGCAATAAAAATATCAATACCTTCTTCTTAAAAGTTACTTTTTAGCATAAATTTTAAATAAATTGAAACCATTTAAAATTTCATAAGATTATAATATTCTAATAAATTTCAATATTTCTAGAAGTGTGGATGATTCTTTAACATCAATATGTTCTTCTTAAGAATATCCTTGGGTAACTAATTTATATTCTTTTAATGATTTTCCATATTCATCAAGCTTATTTTTAAAGATCCATTCAGTTCTAATAATATGAAATCATTAGGTGGAACAACTAAAGTCCACACATTATTTATAGTAAATTTATTTAACTCATACTACATGACCAAGATCCAATTAGAATCATTTAATGATTCATAAATATTGTTTGAAAAAAAAAATCAAAAATAAAATCACAAAAAGCACAAAAAATAAAAGTATATATTTTTTTAAATTTGATTCAAAATTTCTAATTAAATTATATGTGGGATGATATTTATGTGTTTTCAAACTCTAAAGACTAGGTTCAGAAGTTAAGTATTTATACCCCCCCTCAATAGGTGCATTAATTTCCTTATTTTTATCTTTTATAAAATTAAATCTACAAAATCCTCAATAATTTGATCAAAATCAATATTCTTTTATTTTGAATAAATTGAAACCATTTAAAATTTCATAATATAATAATATTATAATAGCTTCCAATATTTCTACAGGTGTGTAAGATTCTTTAAAATCAACACCTTCTTCTTAATAATATCCTTGAGTAACTAATATGTCTTATTTTAATGATTTTCCATATTCATCAAGCATGTTTTTAAAGATCCATTCAATTCCAATAATATGAGAATCATTAGGTGGAACAGCTAAAGTCCACACATTATTTATAGTAAATTATTTTAACTTATATTAAATTACCAAGATCCAATTAGAATCATTTAATTATTCATAAATACTTTTTGGAAAAAAAATAAAAAATAAAATCATGATAAGCAAAAAAAAAAAAAGTATATATTTTTTAAAATTTGATTCAAAATTTATTATTACTTTATATGTGGGATGATATTTATGTGTTTTTAAACTCAAAATATCAGGTTTAGAAGTTAATTATTCATACCCCCTCAATTGGTGCATTAATTTCCTTTTTTTATCTTCTAAAAAATTAAAGTCTAAAAAATCACCAATAATTTGATCCAAATAAATATTCTTTTATTATAAATAAATTTCATCAAACTAAAAATGAAAAGTTTCTTTAATAACCATGGTTCTTTTATTATAAACCCAATAATATTTTCCTAAATTTTGATATCCTAAAAAAACAACCTTTTCATATTTTTTTTTCAAATTTATCCAAGGTATACTTAATATTAATAATGAAATATTTACAACCAAATACTTTAAAATAACGAATTCTAGGGTTTCCCCCTCCAAAGTTAACAAGGAGTATTTTTCAATATAGTTATTAAAATAATTTGTTTGAAATATATTAAAAAAAATTTATAGCTTCTTCCCAAAATAATTTTAGTATATTATATTCATTTAATAAATATATAGTTATTTATTGAATTGTTATATTTTTATTCTTCACAAAACCATTTTTTTGTGGGGTCCATAGAGCTGATAAATTATAAAATTATCCATTTTCTTCCTAAAACTTCTAAAATTCCATATTTAATAATTTTTCACCCCTATCACTTATAATTTATATAATTTGATATCCTTTATTATTTTGAACTAATTAAAAATATTCCATAACTTTAAATAATGTTTTAGATTAATGTATAAGAAAATATATCCATCTAAACATTGTAGAATAATCTACAATGACTAATAAATATTTTTTTATAGCTAGAATGGTTTTTTTAACAAGGCCAAATAAATCTAAATGAAATAGTTTAGAGGACTTACAATGATTAATTCTTTGATAGGTTTGAAATAAATTCATTTTTTTTCCTTTCACACATGAATAAAAAATATAGGTAGTGTAATTTTTATGTCTAAGTAACTATAAAACAGATTAGTTATTGAATAATTTTTTTACATAAAAATGGAATTTATATGGCCTAATATTCTATGAAACAAAATTTCACCATATTTATAGCATTTAAAAATTTATAATTTTGGTTAATGAATTCAAAAAAAATTAATGGATAAATTTTATATTTTGTATTTTCATAAAATAGAATAGAATCATCCTTTAAAAAAACACATATATCATTTTGAAATTTAAAAAACATCCCATCATCACATAAATGAGAAATGATCATCAAATTATGATTTAAAACTTTAAAAAATAAGTTTTTTTAAATGGTTAGAGAATTTGAAATTTCAACTTCTCTAAAATGATTTAAATTTACTTTATAAATATAATTAAATGTAACACTAGAACCATCACACTTATTGAAAGATGAAAAATTAGAGATATCACTAGTCACATGTTTTCTGCATCCACTATATGTGTATTTTATATTCCTTTTGATACTTTAAAGACATGTTTCCTTCAAAATATATTTAAGAACATTTTAGCACCCATGAAAATTTGGGTCTAATGGGATCAATTTTAGAGTTATTGGGAATCGATATAGAATTCAAGCATGTATTCACATTATATCAAGAGGATAATGATTTATATATAAAAGCCTTGGTGTTAACAAAATATTGTGGAAATTTCAAGGAATGCTCATTAGTATAACGAACTTTCATTTGATATCTAAAACATGTAAACCTTGAAAACTTTCCACATGATCCTTTAAGAAATAAATAATTGTACATTTTGGGTAAAATATTATCATAGATAATAATAGTTTTCATTTTATTTTATTTTATTCAAACTCATCATTTTATCATATCATTATCTTCCCCGAATAAATGTGGAAAAATTTTAATTTAAACTTTCAATTTCATTTTTGAGACTTTCATTCTCATCAAGAACAATATTCAATTTTCTTAGTGAAACTACATTTAATTTTATCATGAATTCAATTATACATTCATTTTATTCCTTTAATTTTTCATTTTTATAATGAGACATTTTTAGTTTAATTTGATTAGAATTTAGATATATATGAATATATTCTAAGTATGATTGATGATTTTATTTTTCAAAAATAATAATCTTATTTTTATTGACAATTTCTTTATGTTTATCCTTAATATCCTTGTTTATACCATAAATTTATTTTATCTCAAGATTTAATTTCTAAATTTAATTATACAATTGATTTTTGGTTCCTTTTTTAGAATCATATTCCGAATAATAATAATAATAATAAAATTCTCTCACTTTGTTTTTTGAATATATTAAACATAGGGTTTCCAAACCATTTTTAGAACAAAAAGTTTCACTAGAATTAAAATCCTTTGTATAACTCCATTCATATACTATAACCTTATTATTTTTCTTATACTATTTTCTCATGTTATTATCATTATTGATCCATGGTTATTTATGTTTGATGTGTCCTCTCTTTCTATAATCATAAAAAATATTTTCAAAAGACTCATTAGTCATTGCATTACCTTTATAATTCATTTATCATCATTTTGAGGGTAATCCCTTTTGTATATTCTTGAGTAACCTTTTTTCTTTCTTCCTTATTGTGAAGACCTGAATTTTACATGTAATTGTTTTTATATGGAATTATTATGAGTCTACGAAAACTCACGGCGCGTGATTCTAAGACCCGGTGTTCCCAAAATTAATTTCTGAACATTTTTTAAGGTACGTTCAAAAAACATGCGTGTGACATTTTTTAACTTTTGAACTGGTGCTCGGATTAAAAATCCGAGGTCACCATTGAATACACAGCACCAGGATTCACTTAAGGGAGACTTTACATTGACCACAGTAGGTTTGGAGAAAAATTTAAGTTTTGTGACTTTTTAAAAGAAATAAAATAAAATAATTTTATTATTTTATTTTCATTCTTATCCTCCAATGGACAAGAAGAGTGTGGGGCCAACAATGTGTCAAGACATTAAATGGATTGACCTTTTAATCTATGTAACAACAACATTTGGGAATTAGGAACCTTACTAATTTATGAGCCACCATTAATTCCCAATGTCATTACTTACCCCCTATCCTATTTATATGGAGATTGGGGAAGGGTATCGACACCACTTCACCAAGAAACGAAGTGCTAACCAAGTGCCAAGATGCCAATCACTTGGAGGATGGAGCTGGTTCCTATGAGTGGTGATGAGCAACACCGAAACCCTGAACCGAATATCGACGTATGAGAGGCGCCGTTAGAAGCAAGTTGCGGAGGATGACGAACACTGAACCACTTCTACAAATGGGCACTCACCATCATTCTTGAGGTAGGGGTTTAACTTGTTTTAAATTCTAAGAGTTTGTTGATTATTTATCTTCCTCAGGATTACAAACTAATGCGGAGGGCGCAACCCTAACGAACCTGGCCCAAACACTCTGCTACCTTGCTACCCTTTACGTTCTCCGTGGAAGACCATCAGCATGACGATACCGACGACCGGCGCCTGCAGAGACCAAGGCGGTAGCTGGCACCGACTGATCGCGAGGAAGGAGGCGGCACACCCGCGCCACCGAAGGAACCAGCCGCAACTCATCAGCCACAATTTTCAGGGTAGGCGGCCGACACACCGACCAACCGCGGAAGGAAAGGGCAGTGCGACCAGCGCGTCGCTGCAGGACTCGGGCCGCGACTCATCAGCCATGATAGATCAGAGGAAGGAAGCCAGCACAACGGCCGACCGCAGGTGCCAGAGTGGCATGCCATCACACATCGCTGGAGTAGATGACCGATACACCGGCCGTCCATGACTGGTTCGGCAGGACCCATACCAATAGGTCCCACAGGCCACCTGGCGGTGCCATGTGGCACCACCCCTACAAAGGAGTCGAACGGTCTCTAGGCCATTCAGGAATTCAGGGGGAGCCGCTCCCCTGTGCCACCTAGCACGAGTCCCCAGTGGGCCGCGCTTTACCACAACCGGGCCGCCTGCCCAGTGGGCCGCCGCCCTACGGGCCGCCTGCTCAGTGGGGTCCCCCTTGCGGGTCACCCCCTTGTAGGCCAGGCTGGACCTCAGCCTAGCAGGCTAATATCACTGTGGCCCAGCCTTCATTGGGTCGGACCGGGTCAGTCTGACTAGGTCGGAACAGACCTGAGCCCAACCAGACCCATAAACACTAAAATATCCATATCTTGAGAAACAGATGTTCGTTTAACGAACCTTATGTGGAATTGGGATCCTTGGATCGAGAAATTACTATTAGTATACTCCAATTGATAATTTGAGACAGTTGGAGTACAGTCGGGTTGGATCGAACCCGAATCCAACTAGGCCCTATGAACCAAAATGCTTATAACTCACAGACCAAGCATCCGATTGACACACCATCTATTTCATTGGAACCCTTATGACATAATGGTCCTTTGGGTTACTCCTTTATGGAGATTAGTGGTGGTCTAGGTATGACTGATATTTCGAGAGGCTGATTCTATGGAACTTGAGTGCACTGGGTGCGAGTAATCCTTTGGTGGGTTGCAACGTGAAGGAAGAACATTGATCCTTTGTGGTTCAGCATCTATCAAATCATGTGTGGGTCAGAACTCAGTGATCCTATGTGGGTTAATGCATATCAATCATGTGTGGGTCATATCTTGTGTTGGTCAGGGCTCAATGATCCTGTGTGGGTCAACACTTACTGATCTTGTGTGGGTTAGATCTTGTGTGGGTTAGTGGGGGTTAGTTACCTTTCAATCCTGTGTGGGTCAGAAGTAGTGTTACTTAACAAAAATAAGATGATCTATGTAAGGACCCGACCCCAGTTGCCTAGAGATGGTGCCTTATTTTATTACATTGGCATATAAATAAGGAATATGAATCCTGAAGGACCAAGTATTTTAGTAGCTTTTGGAAATAAGACACATAAATAAGTTTATCATTACAACATGAAGGAAAAAAACACTAATTTATTCCACTAGAAACATCCATGACTCCTAGATTATGCTTGCAAGTCATTCATAATTTACTTCTTCATGTCCTGAGAAAATGAAACATAAGAAAGGGGTGAGCTCAAACACTCAGTAAGAGTAAGCAATACATCGGAAGATAATATAAACATTATACATGGTGAATAATTTAAAACACATGCCTTTAAAAAAAGTTTGAACATAAAATGGAAGGAATATGACCTGAGTAAATATTTCCATAATATAACATAATAATGGGTATTATACTAGTCGAATAACCACATGAACTTTCAATTACTAGATTCATAATGAGGGAAGTGAATATTATGGACATTTGAAATAGTTTTTCAAGGCCTCGACCAAGACGTCTAATGATTAAGGCCTCGGCCAAAATCCATATATCACATTGGGAAAGGCCTCATCCAATTCCACGTCTATTTGTCTCATGAGACCTATCGATGCATCGAGGGGATATAGCAGACCCCACCCATCACATAATAAGTCCAATGCATTCCTCATATGTTCAGGGATAAACATAAACAACATATACATTCATATTGAAACTATCATATGAAATGTAACTAACTTTCCCCAATCATTAAACATAAAACACTAACCATTCCGGGTAATATGATGAATAGTTTTAGGATAGATAATCCACAATAAAATTAGTCATAAACCATTCAATAAAATATGGTATATGACATCATAAATTATTAAACCCAATAATACATAAGAATCAACAAGAGTGTTGAAATAGATGAAGATATTCTCATAAAATCTTCGAGTAATTCTTGAGATAAAACCCTTTTACTTTGAGAATATGAGTTCTTTTGGAAAAATATTTGTATAAAACCAGAAATGAAGTAAAGTAGTATTTTAATAACAAAATGAGTAATTTTATAAAGATAATGGTTTCAAAAAAACAGACTATAGGGTGCCCTTGAAAATGGGTTAGGATTTGAGAAATTCCATTGAATCGAGCTTGTATTTTGGAAACAGTTTTGAAATTTTCTTTATAAACGTGTAACTATCCAAAAATTAGGGAAGGTTTATTGTTGGTAAACACATATATAATACTCACACAGAATTTATGAAGATTACATAACAATAAATAAGAATTTCATTGAGGCAATTAGACAATGAAAGTAACCCGAATGAAAATGGAAGTACGGGTGAAAAAACCCTTACCTTAACTCCAAACGTGTTCCGCTCTTGAAATTAAGCTCCAGGAATATGAAATTATACATATTAATAAATTATTTCAGAACCTATTATAATTTTATTTAGTTTTTCATTAGTTCATTTATTTCCTTATTGACATGTTATTATATTGAATTTCGTCTTTCCGTAGCGTTCGTTTCCTTTATTTTCATAATCAGTTCACTTGTTCTTAAGTAATGGAGTACATGTAAATCTAAAAAATTGAATTAAAATATTATTTATGATCATAAATAGGTTTTATTGGTCATTTATATAACTTGGATACATGGTATGAGGATGAATTATTATATAGAACTTTAAAGATAACTGTTTCGGTTAATTTGTGGGTTTTGATTACAACAAACTCAATTTTCTTTATAAATTAATACCATTTGTACAAAGAGATTATATAATCTTATATAGATTATATTACCTATATAATAATCTAGTTAAACCATAATAATAATGGTTTCATGACCATAATTGAGAATGAAAATAGAAATCGAAAGCCCATCGTCCTTGACGGTGGAAAATTGACACATCTCAGATAGTGTTCCTTCTACTAGTATAAAATAAGGTAAAAGGGAGAGATGATAATAAATTATTCCACTATCATGAAAAACTTCCAGTACATGTAAGGTACTAGAGTCATCACAAAATTTGGATAAGGAGAGGTAATAGAAAAAGAAAATAAATGAACTTGAAAGGTAAAACAAAGAATTGAAAAGAGGAATTTACCTCTTGAACCAAACTTCCTTAAGAGCCTCTTTAAGGGAGAGGTTTTGGTATTTTTATGAGAAAAAGGCTTTATGGACGTGGGAGAGGAGGTTGGGATGATATTTGGATAGAATTTGGAGAAGGAAAAAGGCTTGAGAGGAGTGAAGAGAAGAGGGAGTGAGAGGGGGTTTTATAGTGGAAGAGCGAGGAGATTTCTTAATATAAAATTCATTAATTTACTATTTCCCCAAAAGACAAGGAATAGTGAGTCCTCCTTGACCAAGAATAGTAAGTGTATAATGTGATCCCAAACCAATTGGTCTTACATCATCAGAACATCATGCATGACTCTATAATTAGCTTATTTAGCTTATTTTGTAAATTATGGTCTTTCACTATTCATAAAAAATTCAAGTATTTTAGAAAAATCCCAAAAATTCCCCCCATCCATTTTTCAATGTGTAGAATCCAAAAACAAAGTACATTTTTCAAAAATTATTTTTTAAATACGATTAATTTAATATTTTATTAAATTCATAATTTATTCTAAAAACAACAGTTTTAAAACATTTATTTACTTATTCCAAAGTATAGGTATATCATAATTTCACTTGAATATTATTTATATACTATCATAGTCAAGGTTACTATTCATTAGGGTATATCACTATTCATAAGGGTATGTTACTATTCATAAGGGTAGGTTACTATTCAACAAAAATTACGTTTTTCTTATTGGACTCCAAATAACTTTCTGATCGCAACCGTGTATGTCAGATTTTCAAAATTCACATCATAGAAGAGACAAACTTATGTTTTAAGGGTCACATAGCACTTATTAGTTAATCATGTTGTGATTTCATATATTTATAAGAATGTAATTTCCATTTAAAAATATTGGGTCATTACAATCTAGCCTTACAACTAATAATATGTATTTCTGTACTTAAGTTATACCTAATTGTGAGTTGAGTCTTTCCACCTTCGCGGTGTTACCTATGTGGTACTTCTATCTTCATGTTGTTACCTATATGTTACTTCTATCTTCGTGGTGTTACGTATGTGGTACTTCTATCTTTGTGCTATTACGTGTGTGGTACTTCTATCTTCGTGGTGTTACCTATGTGGTACTTTAATCTTCTTGGCGTTACCTGTGTGGTACTTCTATCTTCATGGTGTTACCTATGTCGTAATTCTATATTTTTGGTTTTACCTATGTGGTACTTCTATCTTCATGGTTTACCTATGTGGTACTTATACCTTCGTGGTGTTACCTTTATGGTATTCTTTTCTCATGTATGAGATGAGTATATATTGACAACATAGGTATATGTATGGGAATATACCTAAGTAGAGTTGATGTATAATACTTTTTGCTTTGATTTTGTGGTATTTCTTTGTGGTTTTTACTTTGTGGAAATCCAGGAGACCTATGGGGGTCTCGGGGTCCCTACTGAGTATTGTTATACTCACCCCTACAAGGGCTACACCCGCACCTTGATGTGTCTTGTGCAGATGATAGACAACATTGATCGAGCCTGAGGGATATAGGACTGGATGGTACTTAGAGGTGGACTATTTTATGTGACGTGACACAGGGACTACTAATCGTGAGATGTACCTACCTTCAGGTAGGATTCTTAGTGGACGATCCAAGAGTTGTTTTACCCTTTTCAGTTGTATCATACTTTTCAGTTGTACTTGTACTTTTACATTTGGGCTTGTGTTCCGGATCCTTTTACTTTCAGAACTCTTTTTTACTATAGAAGTTTACTTAGTGGTTTCTCCTTGTTGTGTTCTTGGATTGTGTGTCTGTACAGGTTAAAAGGAAATGCCTTACCATTTTAGGGATTCGCCTTTCCGGTGCTAGTCACCAGCCCCTGGCCTATGGAAGGTGGGCTTGGGGTAGTCATGGCATGGGCCCCGAGGGACGGGTCATGACACTTGTGAAACTTGAACAAATTCTATTTCACTACATTAAAATTTATAATAAGGGAAGTAAGTAGTATCTTACCTTTTAGATTTGAAATATTTTTTTTTATTAAATTCAATTATTGAGAAATATTATTCAGTTATAACTCATACTGTAACAATGATCCAATAAGCTTATCTTATGTATATTATTTGATTTTTTTCTTTTATCTATTGATAATTTCTTATAATTATATTTTTTATGTAAATATTTTAGAACTCTTTCAACAAAAACTGAATTATCTAAAGTTTCTCTTAAATCACTCATTCCATTTACTATACTCATAAATATTTGAAACATTTGATCAACTATTTCTCATTAACCTATTTTAAATTCTTGATATTCAGAAATTAACATGACACACTTAGTTCTTATTAACTTATCTAAACTAAGATGAGTAAATTGTAACATTTTCCAGATAGCATGATCTCTTTTACATAGATATACTTGACTACACACACTTATTCTAAAAGGATAATATAAAATTTTAATTACCTTATAATTTAGAACATATATAATTGCATCATTACCAGTTAATGTATCAGGATCAAATTCAGGATCTTTATAAATTTTGACCATGACATTATAACTATTAATACTTAAATACTTAAGATAAGAATCCATGCATTATTTACAATATCTATAGCCCATTCCATCAAAGAGTGGTGTAATTTGAGGGGTCCAACCTTTATTTTAACTTGATATTACCATATCAAAAAATATTTTCCCATTGATGATTATGTTAGGATTTGATTAGCATGTATATATATAGAACAAATTAAGGGGTAAAGCTTTAATACTAATTATTTGGTCTAAAAATTAAGATGGTAGAATAGTTAAGAGGGAGTTGAATTGTTTTTTTGATAAATTTTAAATAATCACCATAGTTAATATGATTATTGAAGTGGAAATAAATTCAATATAAATATAATTATTTTTATAGTAGTTCAGATCAAATTGATCCAACATCTAACCTTCACCTATCTCAAATAAAAAGAGAAATAAATTCCACTATAATGGAATCTATAACTTTTTATGGGGAATAAAAAACACTTTATAATACCTTTTTAATTCTCATATACTTAACCTAAGACTATATTTTTGACAACAAGGGTCACAACCGAACCAGTTTCCTTTTTAAGTGGTGGATGAAACCATCCATTCCTTTATCCAAACCAAGGCATAACCAAATTGCCTTGCCTTTTACTTATTATGGAAGAACCCCCACACAACTTTTGTTTTAGGGTGGTAAAACTTGAAAATAATACCTTTTAATGGGTATTATAACCGTCCACAATTATGTAAAGACACAGATAAATATAAATAAATGCACCACAAAACTAGTTAAATAATGGGATCTCTGAGTGTTAAGGAAACAATGCTCTCTCCATCAGTAATAATCAGAATGATATAGTCCAGTCGAGAGCATTGAATCAATGATCTTAAAATGTGTAGAACATTACATCTTGAAAGTATCATTGAACTCCACCAAGAATTATCACTTTTCACTAATTCTATTAAAATATGTATAAAGATTTTATTCATGCACAACATATTTGAAAATCTTTATAGCCACATGCACAATAATTTTAATATTTTTCCATTGTATTTTATTCTATTCCAAAGTTAGTGATGCACATGTTCTAAATGAACTACTCAGAGTTGGGAATTCATTAATCTATAAAACTAAATACAATTTACATAAAAAACATTAGAATAATTAATACAATAGTAAAAATTCCATAATAACCAATATTTTATCCCTTGGAATACTCCCACAAAATATGTTAGGAAAACTTCTTATACTCAAAATATATAATTTTTTTATAGAAAGCAGTGTGAATATGTATATACCATGTGATGATCATTTAACTATTTAAGAACCACTTATTAACTAACTTCATTATCATGTAAATTTTAACACCCTGAGATTTTATGATATATTTCTCTTGAAATAAATTTTTTTTGATAGCTTGTGATATAAAAAACCCAAAGTCTAAATGAACTCTAATATAATATACCATTATAAACATTCTGTTAAATTGGAAAAATGAATAGAAATAACCACATTTTAAAAATTATGTACAAATATTTTATATAAAGAAAATATATTGATAAATAAGAACTTAATTTTTAGTAAAGTCATTTCATGATTTTAAAAAACATTTTTCCTCATAAAAGACTATTATTGAGAAAATAATAAAATTAATTTATTATAATTTTATAAAAATTATTTTACAAAATGAACTTCATTTTTTAAATCATCATATTAAAATTAACTTAGGGTAAAATTTAGGCATTTTTCTGAAATGATTGATTTTTAGTGAATAGTGAAAAATACAGATTTTTCAAATACTATCATTTCTATTCATTAAAAAAATTAATTAAAAAGTACTATTATATTTTTTTGTATTAAAGTTAAATATAATCTATTTTTTTTGTGATTATCCAATTAATTCTATTTTAATAAAAAATATTCATGATTTTGATATAAGTTATTTTTGTAAAGGTAGGGGAAACACCCCTTTTTATTATAGAAGGAAACCCTCTTTTTTTCAACTATCTTAAGAGGTAAACCTTTACATAAATCGAAGGCCTAGTGGATAAAAGAACCATTATATTTTTTTATAGCCTAAAGCCCCAGCCGACTGAAATTCAATACATATCCCTTTAAGGCCCTAAGTGAGTAGTCAATATCATTCCATTTCACCAACCAAACGACACTCTTCCCCCCTTACCAGTAATCATCACACCTTATTCCCAGTTTGAAAATTTCATCACCACTTTACAAGAACCATTTCATCGTTTTATATGACACATTATGGTTGGGAAACCCTCCTTCCGTGGTCTAGGAGGAGGGCTGGATGATAGGTGTCATCACACTTATCTCTCCTTCGAGCCACCCACCCGGTGATGCCTGTATGACCCTCACTTGCACCACCTTTATGTTTCTTCATATACTCATATTGGTCCCCAATTTATATGGTCAAGTAGAACCCCTGTATCCCACATATTTTCCTAGGAAATGGAATAATGGATGATAAACATCATAACACTTATCTCTCTTATCAAGGACGCCCACCCAATAGTGCTTGCCATGCTGTCTTCCTATTGCAGCAAACTGTTATCCTGGTCCCTATAACTCTTCCTTCTTTACAATGGTACTAAAAAAATGAACTGATTTTTTATTTTAAAGAATCTATGGCTCAAATTCCTTGGATTTCCCAAAATCCCTTTGCCCCGTAGGTCCAAATTAGTAGCCCAAAAGCCCAAACTAGGTGAATGGTTTCACAACTACAATACCACTATAGTACCTACTACGATACTGCTATAGGAATACCACTTTTAGAGATTTAATCTTAAACAATTTATACCATATTTTAAATCAGGAGTCCAAAATTTGGAAAATAGGGCCGTTTTATTTTTATCCATTATAAATTGAAACAATGATAAATATTTATCACCTCGGTAAGGGTAAAATTGGAAAAACATGGTTAAAACCACAGGAAAAGTTCTGAAAATCAACCCTATACTTGAATTTATTTAATTTTGTTGAATAAATTCTACCATAGGCATTCTAAATTTTAATATATGTCATTTTTGTTCCATTTTCCCTTAATAATGCAAATTATATTATTTTAAGTAAAACAATTGAAAAATAACACTCTCTTGAATTTAATATATCTAAATTTTTTATATAAGGATAAAAAGTGGATAATTTCACTTCTAAATGTTCATCTGATTTATTTTTAATTTTTATTTATTGAATAATTACCTTAAATTCTTACACAAAGCTGACATTGAATTTCTTCAATTAATGCAAAAATAAAATAAATGATTTTATAAATATTAAAAGCAATACAATTTGGGTGAATTATTATGTTTCAAAATTTTTATAGAAAAATATGACATGTTAGGTATGTGTGAAAGGTTTATATTTTAATTTCATAAAAATATTTATGTCTTTAAATTCAAATTAAATGAAGAGAGTAAAAAATTATTTCAATGATATTTTATGTTAAATTATTAAAAAATCATTAAAATATTGAAATAGGACAATTAGTATGATAAATTATCTATAATGTCATTCCTTGTAAATTTATGAGATAATTTTAACTTATAAGTAAAATTATAACCATTTAATTTTGAAAAATTCATCACCTTTATTAAGGTTAAATGTAATAGTCACAAAACCAAACTCCTGGATCTGGTGCTAAAAACATAAACTTTATACTACTTGATTTGATACCAATAAACATGACCCAATTTTTTCCATACAATACTTATAACATAAAAAGTTATTATTATATCAATTACATACCCAATGACCTTTTAGGTTTAAATTTTTATATAATTAGGAAAAACTTTTATATAAAAAACACTCATGAATTCATGAGAGTTTCTACCACTATACCCAACTTTTCATATTCCATATTAAGTATTTAAAACCTACCATATAATTCTCCAAATATTAAACCTTTATAGACACAAATAATTTTTCATTATTCTTCATAACTTGGGGAAAAGGAAACATAAGAATGGTGAGCTAAAATGCTCAGTAAGGGTAAACATAAGAATTAATAATTGAATGTAATCAGTGAGATTAATATAATAATAATGGTATGATGACATAGCCATAGTGCATGAGAATAACATAATGAAATTCATACCCATCAATACCTAGATCATCAATCATGGCATAAAGCTTTAACAAACGAAAGATTCATTTGAATCAATAATCACGAGCAATGTGATATCAAAATTGATAACATGAAATGTTTATAAACCATAGAAATCATAAAGAAAATATTTTAGTACCTTGGGACATCATCAACATATAAAAATTAAAAAACCATTACAATTGAAATTACCATATGACCGACTTGAAATACAATTTTTTGGAGAACAAAACATTGAATAAAATGAGTAAAACATTTGGAAGATTTCATTTTTTAATATAAAACCCTTGAAAAACAACTATCAGAGCTTTCTTAACCTATGAAAAATAAATGGGTTCCATGAAAATACATTTAAAAAATTTATCATAAGATATGGAGAGAGGTAATATGGATTTTATCATAAGATTACAATACCAGTGAAATATAGGAATCATTATAGGATATTGATATAGATGAAAATACCATTAAAAGAATATTTAAAAAATTTCTTTGAAAATAAGGTAAAATACCATTTTCTTTGATTAATATTTTATAAAAATATAAAAAATATTGGAAAAATATTTTATTTGAAAATAACCACATAAAATTATAAAATAGTATTCAAAGAAAATAATAGTCATGATGATGGGAACATATATTCATGCCATAGATGTTAAAAATAAACATTTTTTTCAAACATTTTTAAAAATGGAGTCAAAAGTGACCCATTTGAAAATTTTAAGAATTTTTTTAAATCCTTTTAAATTAAGTTCAAAGGTAATAAAAAATAAATTTAGTAAATCAATTATTTTTATAAAAGAACACTTTTGAAAACATTTTATAAAACATGGATATAGAAGAGAAATATTTCTGATCTAAAAGAAGATACAATATCGATATCACTTATAGAAAATTTCGTAATGTTTATTCAGTAAATAAGGGAGGAAATTTAAATTACACTTGTGAACCACATTCATAACTATATGGGAATAAAAGAGATATTGTTTAAGAAATGAATATTGTAACATCCCATCCTAACTGACCTATTGAACTAGTAGCTGAACCGATCACCACATGGCCTCAATCATGCCTCCCCATATGCCAAAAGCTACTGGATATCAGTGAGGGTCTAATAGTTATATGGTGGGATACCCTCAAGACCAGAGTCACAAAAATGGTATAACAGAGGTAGAAAATAGTGGAGGAAATATAAATAAAATACAAAGCAACAAAAGAATAAATAAAATTACTAAATATAAGTAGTGGACAATTCCAAATATGGTAATGCATGAATGTAAATGATATGATCACAAAAATTAAATATAAAACACACAACAGGGTGTATAGTACAATACAAAAAAATAAATAAAAGATAGAACAAAATCCCTAGGGGTGGTATTCAAGATTATCCCGAGTACCAGCTCAGTCTGCTGCTCTTAACTCCCAGCTATAATCATAACAACAAAATTCATAGAAACTAGTCCTACAACCATGAAGTCTGTTGAGGTACCCCAATGCAATCAAATCCTAAATAGGGTGCGAGATATTCTTAGTAGGCTACCACCAATGTTTTATAGAGCATAATCCAATTCATGCATATAAAATAAACAGTGTCCATGTATATCAAAGTAAATAAGAAATGATAATTAAATAATTAACAAAGTTAGGCTTAGGTTCCTTAAGACACATGTCCCAAAAAAAACCAATTTTGGACTAATCTATAAAAATCTAAACTGTATTCTACATTTACAAATGAGATATGAGGAAAGTTATAACAAAATTTCATAAAACAGGTATCATGAGATGGAATAAACCCAAACATGTTATTTTTCTTGGAATACATGTCCCTTAGATAAAAATATGAATCATTATCTTTTTGTATAAAAGTAACTATTATAAATAAATAAGCAGCATTCTGGGCCCGTCCAAGGTCAAACTTAAGAATGAAACCATGTATCTCACTGGGGGAACCATAAAAAATTCTCACTACTGCAAGGTTCTATCTAATGAAATCCATGAATGGAATCTCTAGTATCACTCCCAACATAATGTGATACAATGGCCTTAGATACCATTCCTCGTATCATCATGTAGGGGATTGAGTCTCACTCATGGATTGGTTTAACCATCTAGCCATTGAGCCCGTCCAAGGTGTCTCCCTTATGGAACTGATATTTCTCATAGAAAGGTAAGAAGAATGAGTGGTGAGCCTATACTGGAAAACCAGTATCACCCCCAGTGCATACACAATACATCAATGAAGTGGATCATAAGAATAATGATACCTTCCTTAGAATTCTGTGGGAGGAAACCTGAGTATCGCTAACAACATTCATAATTTTTTTAACCAATTAAATTAGACATTACAAAGGCTATGAAAAGACCCATACCATAAAACTATAAGTATGTAAAACTTATATCATTTTTTAATTAGAAGACAATGGACCTCATTGAGAGGTTTTATTAGAAAACATGACATTTTTATTCAAACAATTCATTTATTTCACTTTAAAAAATCAAATTCCATCACCAAGAATAAAGAAACCCAACTCAAAGGTGGTTTTAAAATAGTAAATCATCACAATTTAATATATTGATAAAAGGTACACTGAAATGAGTATTTCTTACAAAGGTAGAAAAAATTTATAAATAGAGACTGAAAGAACCTACCCAAAAAGGGGTGGTTCAGGTTGAGTTTATCAACCCTAACCACAACAAGAAGGTTTTAAACAAATCCTAAGGAAATCTAGGAAAAACACTTCAAGGTGAATTATTATTTTGAATCCACACCGAGTATGTTTGGTGTGTGAAACGATGATTTTTTTTATAAAGTGTAAAACTTGAGAAAAATATATTAACCACCTACCCTATACAATGAATGACCCTTATGTCCAATATCAAGGCCTTATTCAGTTCAGTTCAAGAGAAATTGCAGAAACGGATGATCAACTTAGAGATAGGGTGAATTTGGTCGCACCCAAATAGCACAAACAAGGAGAATACAAACTACTAAAGGTTATAGAGGAAAACATATCTTACCAATACTAATCCAATGAGACCAATGACAGTCAATTATCGTAATAGAGGAGGGAGATATATCCATTATTAGGAGAGGAGAGGAGAATTTGAGCGGGGGAGGGGAGTCACTACATGCAGCAAGAAAAGAAAAGAGGATGAATACGTTTAATTAAAAATATGAAAAGGGTAATTTCACACCCTTTAATGAGGCGCATAATTTTTCTATATGGTTGTACAAACCATGTGCCCACTATGATCATTCTATTACCTAAGGAGGGAGGCCATATGGCTCATGATCACAGTTTGGGAAAATATGTGAAAACCACATGCATCCCCTTTATCGAAGGCCTATAGAAGGTAGCACAACCATGTGACTTAGTGTGCATGGTTTTCCAACTGAGTAGGCCTGATGGTTCCTTCCAGAGGGATACATGATTTCATAAAAACTAGGTGACCCTATCAACCCTCTTTGGATTTGGGATTTGGGGTTCCAAATTTCTAAAACTCATCAGGACACATGTGGCACGCCATAGGCCTTCGGGCACATCTACAATCAATACTCTTAATTGTTACAAATCTCATAATTCTATTTTAAGCTCAGTTTGTAAAAAAAACTATCCACCAAATGATAAAATTAAACTTATTTTGGAATTTCATCATGTACAAAAAAATAAGATGCTACAATCTTCCCACCTTAAAACTCCTCATCCATAAGATTCCATGGGGAAATGAAGAAAACATTACTCGACCTACTTAGTCATGAAGTCTTGATCAAAAGGTTGGGTTTCATTTCCAAACTCCCAATGAACCTATAAGAATCACCTTAGACATATGGTACATGAGGCATTAAATTCAAACTAATGATTATTTTTTGAACTGAAACTTCAAGGAAGATATTACTAGAGTCTGTTTACCCAAATACAAAATTACATCGTCATATACCTCACTACCACATGTTCTAGCATTTGGAAGGCCAAATCCGAGTCATAAAATTCCACCGATGGAACTATCGATTTAAGAATTCCCTTAAAGATATGGGGACCCTCTTGGCATGATTATAAACTTAAAAAATAAGTCAACTCCCAATCAACCTCAAAGGACTATAAGATCCTAAGTTCGTTGAAAAGTCTCTACTGATAATCACTTCAATTTTCACAACCTGACAACATTCCGTTAAGAAGTTCCTCACTGAATGCATATGACAATAGCGAGGGATAACTAGTCAAACATTCCCTGGTTGACTACTCTCAAAAACCTAATCTGAGAGGACTTGTGTAATTCAAAACTAAGCCTTATGACTTTAGATGAAGGCACATAGATATTCTTCAAGCACGCTCACTGAAGACTATAACTGGCTTCTGATGATGTCTATAGCCAAGAAACCCACATTAAGCTATCATACCCCATCACGAGCATGGGTATATGCTTGGTCCATCCCGTTGGAATTTACACCCTTTTAAAACACCGCTTATGAGACCGATTGATGTTCAAGGTAACCTTTGAATCAAAAAATAAAGGCTCCTGGAACTCAATCAAGATATCTCACACACTAGTGTTTATAATTGATACATCAGTATATGGACAAAATTTCACGTATCGAGATCACTGTATGATCCCCCAATAGAATCTTCTTGGTGTTCAAGTTAGAAGGAGTAACTAGTGTCCTTAATTCCATCCATGGTGCTCATACTTGGGAACCCGGTGGTCACTTAGGAATAAAAATTCCTTCATAAAATCCATGCTTCTATCATGAAACTCTGATGAAGTCTAATTATCAATCCCAATGGATTTTAAATTTAGTGTGGTGTATAACTGACACCCTATTAGTGTACCCAAAAAATTTCAAGATAAGGGTAATGATCATCTCTAAAATAAACACTAAAAGATTTAAATGGTTTCCAAAGAAGACACGAAACACTCCCACTACAATGAGGGTGAAGTTCTTAGTACATTTTTAAACCAACCTTTGCAACTGCATAGAGAAAGGAAAGTCAAACCTCTCAGGCCAATTACCTTTAGAAGGTATTGGTTTCACCCACTGAGATATCTCCATTAACCAATCACAATTCCTTTACCACGTAAGGAATCCTATGATCACTTAAGCACAAACAACATGTCCCATCCCTACCCAATGGCGTCTTCACAAGATTTGCATACATCCCAATCACAACATCATCATTCTCTCTTGAAAGCACTGACTTAAAATGAAATATTACCAGCCACATGGTAAATTTAAGCAGGACGACCATTTCCAAATGGACTTTTCATGGTTGTGCTTCTTTTACTTAGAGGAAACACTATGAAACTTTTAATATGATGCTCCCCACCTTAGGTGTGTCCTAGTCATCTTTTATTGAGAAAATGATCTCATATCATGAAACATGATTTTTCAACCACTAACCATGGGTCTTGGGTGTGGCCAACATAATCCATAAAAATTGGATTGAAAAAGGGATAGAATAGCCGCTACAAGTGCACTAGGTTTATATTCACATTTAGACATACAAGTGAATATGCTCCTAAGTTACATCCATGTGCGCCGTGGCATTTGGTGAAAGAGATAGGATGTAACTGACCATCGTTCTGGAATACCAGATCATCTTTATAGAATCATCCCCAGCATTGGGGTGAGTTTTATTTCCTTTAACACCCAGGTCACTCTACACCATAGATGACTTGTGATCAAGTCATCATAACTCAAGAATTAAATAGTTCCACCAAACTCGAATAGCCTTATTTACCATTTATCAACTCGATTTTATTTCTTATATTGATGCATAATACACTGAGATCACCTGAGAAAATGTAACAACCTTGATACTATCCATAGGCTTATCAGCCCTATGCATTCAAGTATCTGATATCCCACACAAAATAACTAACCCATAGTTGCGTTACTTCCTATGACTATAAAAAAATTATGACTTCCGAGTCATATGACAATAAGTAAGAAAGAAAAGAAATGTTACCTGATATACTAAGAAGTTGACAATTCCCTTGGTATGTATAGCCCACCAAAACGGAGCATTTTATGACACTCATGCCCATAAAAAATGTCCAAAAAACACACGAACACTCATCAGAACATGGTTTTAAATTTAGAAACTAATATTACTACATAAAAAATAATACTAAAATAGTACTATATATCTGAAAAGGGTTCACAATCATTTAACAAGGTTTTTAATTCTCTAAGGTCACTTCCTACCTTGGGCTAACCCCTTATCGAAACAAGAAGTGTCAAACCTACATGTGATTCCTTCCTGGAAGGTCACTAGGCTTAAGGGACCATCATTATAATTTGAGCTATATAAGAACATCCCTTCGAGTAATTCTCATGTTCCCAATCTAAGGAAACTACCCCAAAACAACATCTATAAACCCTTACATGAGGGTCAAACTAAAAAAACTACTTAAGGTTCTATATTATTCACTAATGTATTTCAAATTTGATTGTTTATGAATTTTAAAGGCTCAATTTAAAATCAATTACTAGCTAGGAAATTTTTTTATACAAAGAAATTTATTGAGAAAAATCTACAATCCAATATAGGTAAGTTATATCAAACTTCCTTTTCAAGCATTATTTATTTTACCAGCATCCCATCATAATTAGTATATGAATTACATAAAACCACATTTTAAACATTATTTATTTATTTATAATATTTAAAAATTGGATTAGTTAAAGAAAATTTCAATTGTAATATATTGATGAAAAAACCCTTTAGGTTGAAATTTGAATTTTAATTAACCAACACCCCATATAAGTATAACTAATAAGAAAATAAAAGGTATTTAATTAATTAAAGAGGTACTATTTAAGTAAGATTCCACCATACTCTTATGTGTAAAATGATATAAATGGTTTAGGAAAATTGAAATAACCATATTTATATAGTATAAACATACCCCATGGCATTAATAACTAAGGAATAACAAAAGAAAAGTGACCTATGAGGGTCCTACTAATCTATTTTGGATTCTATTAAAATACATACAACATTTTAAACACTTAGATTCTGAAAACCCTGAGCAGGATCATTTCATAAGAAACATTCCCCAACTGACCTACTTAGGTCCATTTGTGCATTTAGGAAAATTTCTCCATATGGGTCATAAAGCCCAAGTGATGGAGGTACAATCCTTTATAAAGGAAACCATTTTATTTTAAGACAAAATTTAATAAAATTTATATTTACGATAGTATCATGGTATTTTAAATTCATATATTAGTAAAGGTTTGACTATGTGGGTTACAAATTTCTAATTTATAAAGTGCTCATACAATTTATAGATTGAAGATTGGATCACATTTAATCACAACCAAAAATGTTTCATCCCCCGAAACTAATGGTTCATGGATCAAACATGTTATGATTGGTTAGTTAAAGTGTTACCATCAATCTATGTAGGAAAAGACCATTTGGTTTGATTTTGACACTTTAATAACCAATTTTGTACTAAAATTATAACTATGTATTCTATCATAAGAAAAAAAACATAGGAAAACATCCTAAATAAGTAAAGAATCATAACAAATGAACATGGAATCCTACCACGTAAGAAGGGAAATGCCTAAGAAAGACACATAGTTAAACCTGATAAGTGTACACTAAAATTATAAAATCATGTTTTATAGGAAAATGTTATAAATGAACCACATATCATGTTATAAAACAATAATGGGATTGATTTACCTAAGAATATATCATACTAATCATGTTACTAAAATTCATGACATAGAATAAAAAAAGGCATGCTATTAAAATACACAGGGTGAATCAATGAATCTCAAATAACCTAAAAATTCAACATACATGGCATGGAATATGCATAGAATGTGAATCCCAATGTTCCTATAAGGATGCATGAAATGGTACTTCCTTTCCATACTTGGTCAATGGTAAATAATAAAATCTCATAAATCAGTAAGCAGTGGAAAGTACACCAATCAATCGAGGTGAAACTATAATAAACTATAATAATGAATAATATGAACAACACTACCATCCTTGTCCACCTGAAATTTCTACATACATGGGTTGATCACTCCCTAGAACAACTATTTACCAAGCATTGGAACATTCTCAGTCTTCAATCTACCATCCCCATAAAATTAAGACAAGTGAAAAGAACCCTCTAATACAACTTTGTAACATCCCAACCATACTGAAGTACTAAATCTGTAGCTATACCAGTCACCACATGGCCTCAATCATGGATCACCATATGCTAGAGGTTTCCAAATAGTATGGAGGATCTAATGGTGGTATGATGAGGAGGCTATACCATCAATGTCAGAGTCACACAACAGTATAACATATGTAGACAATAGTGAAGCTAGCATAAATAAAAGATAAAGTAGTAGAAAAATAAATATAATTATTGAATTTAAGTGGTGGGAAATTACAAATATGATCTTTTATGCATGTCCATGAGATTTTTACAAAAATAAAATAGGAAATACAAAGTAGAAAATATAGTAAAATAAAATACTATAGAACAAAAGCCCCGAGGGAAGTCTCTAAGAGTATCCTGGGTACCATCTCAGTATTGTTCTCCTAACTCCCAGCTATAAGCATAACAACACAATCTAGAGAACCTGGTCCTACAACATTGAGGTCTATTCATGTACCCTGGTGCAATGGAGTTCTGAACAGGGTGTGAGATATATTCAGTAGGCCACTACCAACTATGTTTAAATCATAATCTAGTTTTTGTATATAAAATAATCCATGTTCTTGTATATCAAAAGTAAAGAAGCAATGCGAGTTAAATAATTAACCAAGTTTGGCTTAGGTTCCTTAAGACAATCATCCTTACCATACCTACTTCATCATAAGAAGAAAATGTCTAAACCATAGGCAACGTGTACAAATGAGATATGGGGAAAGTGATAATGAAATTTCATAAAACATGTATCCTGAGATGGACCAAACACAAGCATGTGGTTTTTATTATCATGCACATTCCTTGGATAATATATATGCATCATCAACCTTTATAATGAAAGTAACTACTAAAACTTAGTAAGAATCATCCGAGGCCTGACCAAGGTGAACCTAAATGAGGAACCCATATATCACACTAGGAGCTCCAAAAAAAATGTTCACTGTCATCGAGGTCCATCCAATACGAACTATAAATGGCCTCCCAAGTATCAATCCAAGATTAATTTGAGAAAAAGACCTCTGAGACCATACCTAGTATCATCACTTAGGAGGACAATTCCCAATTTTGTCCCGGTGTAACTATTTAGACACCAAACCCATCCAAGGTGCCTTCCTAGGGAACCCGTATTGCTCATGCCAAGGTAATAAGAACGCATGGTGAGCCCATCCTAGCATACCAGTATCACCCCCGACATATACACAATCCATCAGCAAAGTTGATAAAAAGAACGATGATCCCATCCATATATTTTTGTGTGAGAAAACCTGAGTACCACTCACGGTGTTCATAATTCATTTAACCAATTAAATTAAACATTATAATGGACATGGAAACACCCATACCAAAAACCAAACAGATCATATCACATATATCATTTTTTACAGTTTGAATAATTCTCACCTCATCGAGGGGTTTTATTTTAAATCATGAAATTGTTATTAAAACAATTCAATTAGTTCACTTTAGGAAATCTAATTGCATCACTAGGTATAAAGAAACCCACCTTAAACGTGGTTTTAAAATAAGCAAGCTTCAAAATTCAATATATGGATGAAAGGAACATTAAAAGGGGAGACTTTAACAAAGGAAACACATTTATAAAGGGAGACCAAAATAACTAAAAAAGGGGTGGTTTGGGTTTAGGTCACACCTCCAACCACACTAGGAAGTGTCCAAACACATAAAAAGGAAAGATAGAAAAAACACTTCAATGAAAATTAATATTTTTAAATGAAACCAAGTAAATACATCATACGTCATAATAGTGATATTTGATAAAGAATATAAAATTGGAGAAAAATATATAGACCACATACCTTACACCATACATGATCCACACATCCAATATCATGGCTTGATTCAGTTTAGATTAAGGGAAATCGAAGAAACAGATGAACAACCTAAAAATAGGGAAACTTAGTTCACACGTAAATATCATAGAAAAGGAGAAGATAAAATACTAAAGGATCTAGAGGAATTAATATCTTATTAATACCCATCCAATAAGGCTGATGATGGTTGATTTTGATAACAAATGAGAGAGATATTTACATTCTTAGGATATAAGATGATTGCTCAAGCGGGAGAGGGGAGGAACTATAATTGGTTAAAAAAGAAAGGAGGAAGAATTGGTTTAAATAAAATTGGGTAAAAAGGGTAATTTAATACCCTTTAATGTGAAATAAATTTGGAAAAACCATGTCACAACCATGCTCATACTGCTACCTAAGGAGGGAGGTTGCACGGTTCATGTATACAGTTCGAGAAACTATGCCCAAACCGTTCTTTTATCCACTTTCCAAGACCTTTATAAGGTTACACATCCTTGTTTCCTAGTGAGAACAATTTTCCAAAACTATGAGACACCCTCAAACCCACTAAGAAGGCCGCAAAACTTCTACTGGAGGGACACACGGTTTGAAAAACACCGTGAAACCCTATCATCCCTCTCTAGATTTCATATTTTAGGTCTTAAATTCTTAAAACACATCGGGACCCCCATAGAACCCCTCTATCCTTGGACCATGTCTACAACCAACAATATCAAGTTTTCCACCTCTCATAATTCCATTCCAAAGCCTAGTTTGTAAAATAGACCACACACAAAATGATAAAATTCAACTTCCTTTAGAATATCACCAGGTACAAAAATGTAGGATGCAAAAACTTTCATACTATTTCCTTGAAAATAACCTTCAACATAAATAATCTTGGAAAGAAATTAGATTATAACATAAATTCTTTTCCACTTGGGTAACTAACTCTTCAATCGTAATCACCATGAAAGAATAATGAAAAATAAAACATTAAATATCATGAATAAAAGGAGTCTCATTAAATATTATATAGAATGGGTAGTACATACACCTCATAAAATAAGATAGGTTCATATCATAAAATTTTTCCCAAATAAAGAGAATTTACAACGAATTAATAAAGATCATATTATTTAATTGAGAATTAATTAATGGAGATATTATGTGTAAAAAATATAAGTCTACACAAAACAAGTGTAAATATAGAATAAATCAATTTGGAGATAAATTCACAGATAATAGTGGCATAAAAAAGTCAATTAACAAGTGTTATAACCCAATGAAAGGAAATCGAGTTAAGAAAACCTTTACCACTTAGTAACTTTAAAGTAAAACCCCTATAGATAAAATAATTCAAATCAAAACTAAATATATAATGAATCATGTATGATTCATCATATAAAATTTAAAAGGTCATTATATACACCATATAAAATAAATTAGGTAGATAATAATAAAACATACCTCAATGAAAGGAAATTGAGTCAAAATCCCTTACCATGAGTCCATAATTTCCATGTACATCCTTTATATCCTACATAATAAACTCATATAAATTATTTTATTTATTAAGAAAATTTTATTGGTTTAATACCTTATCCTTAAACCATTTATTTCATTTTTCTTCATGACATAGTTAATTACATATCACTTAATTCTACATTTGATGTTTTGAGGATGTTCAGTTCATAAGTTTAAAATGAGTTCTGTAGGTTGATTAAGGTCAAATTGGTCATTTTTCATCATCTCTAGAATAATAATCATGAAATAATTATCATTTTTATATATAAATTATACATTTTAAATCAATCATAAAATATTTTTATGAAAAATGAAATATGTTACATTCATGGAGATGGTAGGTCATACAAACACATGAGTAATGTTTTTCTTTTTTAACGATCATTATAGAAAGAAGGTAAGTATTATTTTATCTTTATATAATTATAATTATATCATAAATATCACATTAATTTTTTAAATACACTTAAATGTATTATCCAAGTTTTGTGGATATGATAAATAAATCACATCACTTTGTGGAGGTTGTAGTCCACACATACATACAAATGACGTTACCTTTTTTTTAGTGAGTGAAAAGGCAATAAATTAAATGATATATTTAATAATGATAAATATTTCAAGATTTTCATATATAATAGTTAATTTTATCATTATAACTATTCTTGAAAAGTGGTGGTGGAAGACAAATTACATCAGTTCGCGAGGCGGTAGTCCACCGTATACACGAAAGATGAATTACTTTCCCATTGGATAGAGGATGGAGATAGATACTAGTTATTAAATTAATATAATAAAATATAATAATATGTATGATAATTATGTTATTACTTAATAATGGTAAATTAATATTTTAAGGAGGTTTAGGAAGAAATAAAATAGAAATGTTCGGTTAAGAACGATAACTCTTCTTCAAACAACATTCGTTTCTTAACACCTTAAGACCACTAAGGTTGGTATTATATCATAAATAAGGAATATATAACATGGGGAGGAGTTTTATGATGTTATGTTATCAGATTTCGGTTAAACAAAATTAGTTTTCAAGTTTGAAGTAAAGAGAAGCATAAATGGCCTTTTATAAGAGTGAGGATGGGCACTCTTGGAATTTAATAAAATAGTAATTTAATATAAATTAATTTTTATGTCCAAATGGATGCAAATATATAATATTATAATAAAATATTACTATTACCCTAAATAATCTCATAAAATAATTTTTTTGATAGGATTAAATCACATTTTACCCTTATCCTTTGGTTTTAACCCCCCATTAACCCTTTTCACACTTACCGTGATGATATTGTTTTGTACTCTTTTAAGGTCAAGATAGTTACTATAAATTGAAAAAGGCCTATAAATGGAAATTTTATTATATAATAAACCATATCCTAATAAATTTTACGAATATGTCTTTTCGATAAAATTTACATCATTTATTAAAATCATATTTATTATAAAATATCATTAATGTCAAATTTTATAGAAATTCATTATTTTATTTTTAATAAATCATGGAAACAAATTAAATTTGAACCAAATATTTTATTATAGAAAAATCCAGTTATATTTATCTATAAAATTCATGGATCACATTAATTATTCAAATTATATTTCTTTAATATTTTTAATATCATTTATTTTATATTTTCTATTAATTGAATAATTATTGTGTCAGCATTGTGTAAGCATTTACCATAATTATTTATTGAATAAAAATTTAAAATAAATAATTATGATGAATATAAATAATTTATATTCCAAATGAATATTTATAACCGAACAATTTTTCTTTTTTATCTCCATCATAAAAATATTATAGTTATTAAAAACAAGTGCGATATTTTTTATTTTTCTTTACATAAAATATTATAAAGGTCATAATCACACCCAAATAGAAAAAAGGCCATTTAAATAAATATTATAGGATTATGAAATAATGGTAATTATCCAATAAAATTAAGTCATGTTTTCGGGCCATTTTACAGCCCTTATCATATTATTTTAACCCTCAATTACCTGATTTACTCTTTACCAGAGTAAAAATATTTACTATGGTTACTATTCATATTTAAAAAAACAAAATGGAATTGATTAAAAAATTTAGACCTAATTATAAAAAATATGGAATACAATTTAAAAAATTCAAAAAAATAACTGAGATAATCTAACTTAAAATCAAACCGGCAAGACGCAATGAAAATAGTTTTTAGAAAAATTCCCTTTTAAATATAAATTGCTTTTATACTAAATTAAATTATAAAATTAATTTCAAAAACCATAATTGGATTATTTTAAATAAAAATTAATTAATGAAAATTTAAAACAAGTCCAAAATAGAGTTTTACTTTGTAAATAATTTGAAGAAAAATATAGTTTTAAATAAAAATCAATATTTTTCACCAATCATTGAAAAATCAATCAGTTTAGAAAAATACAAAAATTTCCCCAACAGATAATTTTTATAATCTAACTTAAAAATATATATTTATTTCATTAAATAAAATTTATAAAAGTTCCAAAAACTATTTATAACATTCACTCACAAATTTTGTTTTGAAGAGAACATATTTTTGAAGAATAAAATGACTTTACTAAAATTCGAGTGCTTATTTGATAATAATTAATCCATAACTATATATTGATTATAAAATTTATATATATTTAAAAAAATTGTTAAAACTATTAAAAACCTCCAATTTAATGACAAATTTATAATGGTAACATTTAAATAGTAATATTTCCCAGTTCATTTATGCTCGATGTTATGTATTTTGTAAAATATCAAACACAATCTTTATTTTTAAAATATTGATATATTACAATATACCCCCTTTAATAAATTCAATCCTCAAAATTTTTATGTCCTTATCAGTAATCAAAGGTTGAAAATTTAAAATACATTTTTTAAAATCCTACATCCTAAAAATAATTAATAAAATGTTCATTTGAAAAGAGAGAAAGGTAAGTATGAAGGTCATTTAAAATAACTCGAAACTTGGTTTCCAAATTGGTAAACATTTGTGGGAATATAAAATATGTAAATGGAAGAGAAAACTAATTCTAAAGGATTAATAGAGAGTAATATAGAACATGATCATGAGAAAATAAACCATCACAAAACCATAAATCTGTGATGGGTTAAAAGACCATTGATTTATAAGTAAGAAAATTAAACAGATAATTATTTTTATTTAATGACCCTTTTACAAATTAATTTTTCATATATACTAAAAACATAATGAAATATAATTAATTGAAAAGTATAATCTTATCCCTCAGTCAATTTCCACCACAATATCATCTTTTTTTCTAAGCATTGAGTATTTCAGATGAATTTTTTATTGCATAATTCACTTTCATCAGATTATATACTTCCATAAAATGGTAATAATCCATTCACATTATCTTTATAAATTAACCAAATTCAAAATATTTATATAAATATGAGATAATTCTCAAAATGAATAAACATTCATATAAAAAAATAACACCTCAATTTCCAAAATTCAACAATAACACCAAATGTTCAACAAAGATCCCAAAATTAGAAGGATTTGATCATGTATTCTTATAAAATATATATAAAATTTATATCCAAATAATAAAAATATTTATTAAATTATTATACCAATAATGTATATACTCTCATAACATAATCTTTAAGATATGAAAATAATTTCCATAAACAAATAACCGTATATCCCAATAGTGACATTAATAAAAGGTTTATACTCAAAAGTTATCACATAACTTTTAGATTAAATTAAAAATATTTAACATGATTTTTCTAAAATAATAATTCATGTTAACCCTAAGGGTTATAGATACCTCAACTCAATAAAACAATTACAAAAAATATCACTAGTCGCCATAAAATTCAGTCACATAAAACCTAAAAAGGGATGTCTATGATTTTAAACTTATGATCAAAATTAAACATATAAACCCATGATGGTATCTATAAATATTAAGATAACCTCATATGAAAACAGACGAATCTAAAAATATATGCAAACCCTACTATGATATCAATTATAACAGCCATAATATGCACTCTTGGATCTAATTATAAAAACATAAACATTACATTTCTAGATTTGATACTGATAAATATGAATAATTTTTTTCCATCAAATACTTACAAAATCAAAAGGAAATATTTGATCACTAACATTACCATGTACTTTTTTAGTTTTAGAGTTTTAGATAATTAAGACAAACTCTTATATAAAAAATACTCCTGACTTTAAGAGAGTATTTCTCCCACTATACCCAACTTTTCATATTCCATGTGAACTATTTAACATATCCCATAAAATTATCTACATATGAAACCTCTCTAGACACAAATAAACTTTCAACATTCTTAATAATCTAGGGTAAAAGAAACATAGGAATAACGAGTTCAAATGCCCAGTTAGTGTATACCTAAACATTAACAATTGAGTGGCATCAGTGGGAGTACGATGAGTATAAGGGTACGATGAAATAGTCATAGTTCATGATAATATCATAATTAAATTCATACCCATCAATAAATGGATCATTAATCATGGAATAAGGATTTAAGAAAGGAAAGGGTCATTAGAATCACTTATCATGAGAAATGTGTTATTGAAATTTTTCAGATAAAATGTTTATAACCCATAACAGCATAAAGAAAACATATTAGTTCCTTGTGACATCATCATCATCATCATATAACCCTTATAGAACCCTTAAAATTGGAATAACCATATAACCGACTTCTGATATAATTATCTTGAGAACATATTCACTACCCAATGCATTTGAGTGCAATCTAGGTGAACCTAAATTATAATATATATCAGGTTCACATTTGAGATAGAATGGGGATTAACCGTTCATAATATTTTGTCAAGAACCATAACATGAATAAAACATTTATAATCTTTAAATTTTCAACATAATTCCCTTAAAAAAATAATTATAGATTTCTTAATCCAAGAAATATAAATTTGTTTTATGATAATCTCTATAAAAAAATTATCATAAGCTATCCAGAGAAAGAAAATGGATTGTATCAAAAGACCAAAATCCTAATGAATAATTATTAGAGGATTTTGGAATAGATGAAAAAGCCTTTAAAATAATATTTAAAACATTTCCTTGAAAACAAGGGAAAATACCATTTTCTTTGAGTAATATTTTATAAAAATTTAAAAAATATTAGGAAAAATAGTTTCTTTGAAAATAACCATAGAAATTATAAAATAAAATGAAAATAAAATAACAATTATTATGATGGGAAAATATATTCATGCTGTAAATGTTAAAAATAAACATTCTTTTTAAACATTTTGAAACATGGAATAAAAAGTGACCCATTTGGGAAATGTTAAGAAATTTTATTTTAATTCCATTTAAATGAAGTTCAAATATCATGAATTTAAGTATAATAATGATATACTATGTCAAAGGTTTTCTATATACACCTCCTAAAATATTATAGGTCCATATAATAAACATATGTCCCAAAGAAACAGAATTTTAGATGAATTGCCCTTATAAAGATCATATCATTGAATTGAGAATTAATAAATGGAGATATTATGTATAAAAAATATAAATCTATTAAAATAGTGTAAATATTGAATAAATATAATTTCAAATAAATTTACACATAATCGTAGCATAACAAAGTCAATGAAGAAGTGTTATAACTCACTGAAAGGAAATTGAGTTTGGAAACCATTTACCACTTGGTAGTTTTAAAGTTAATTCCATTTTGTTAAAATAATTAAAATTAAAAATTAAAATATAATTAATTATGTATTATTCATGATATAACATATAAAATTTCAGCATATACACTATATAAAATAAATTATGTGCGTAACAATAAAATATTTCTCAAAGAAAGGAAATTGAGACAAATCCCTTTCCTCGAGTCCATACTTTCCATGTATCTACTTTAACTCATGTATTATTAAATCATATCAATTATTTTATTTATTAATAAAATTTTATAGGTTCAATAACTTATCATTTAATAAATTATTTCATTTATATTAATGGAATATTTAATTACTTAATCAGTTAAGTCCACATCAGGAATTTTGAGGTTGTTCAGTTCATAAGTGTAAAATAAATTCTGTTTGTTGAATGAGGTCAAATAGGTCATTTTACATTCATATATAGAATAATAATCATGAAATAATAATAATTTTTATAAATAAATTATACTTTTAAAACCAAAAATTAAATATATCTATGAAAAATGAACTATCTTACATTAATGTAGATGGTAGGCCGTACATACGCATGAGTATCGTTTCTATTTTTTAAATATCATTATAGAAAGTAGGTAAGTATTATTTTATATTTAAACAACTATAATTATATAATAAATATCATATTAATTCATTAAATATACTTATATATATCATCCATGTGATGTGGTGATGAAAAATTAATCACATCGCTTCGTGGAGGTGGTAGACCACACATACAAACGAACGATGTTATCATTTTTTGGTAAATGAAAAGGTAAGAAATTTAATGATATATATTATATTATAAGAATGAAAAAATATGTCATTAATATCATATATCATAATTAATTTAATCATTATAACTATCCATTAGAAGTGGTTTTGAAAAACAAATTACATCGGTCCGCTAGGCAGTAGTCCGCCGTACACATGAAGGATACATTCCTTTACCATTTGATTAAGGTTGGAGATGGATATTTGTTATGAAATTATCATAAAAAATATAATTATATGTAATATAGTTATGTTTTTATATAATCATAGGTAATGAATATTTTAAGGAGGAATAGGAAGAAATAAAATAGAAACACTCGGTTAAGAATGATGCCTCTTCTTCGGACAACCTCTTTTTCTTAACACCTTAAGGCCACTATGGTTAGTATTATGATATAAATAAAGTCTATATAAAGTGTGTAAGTAATTTAATAAGTTATGTTTTCAGATATTTCATGAACCAAATGGGTTTTTAAGTGTTAAGTAAAGAGAAGAATATATGCCCTGTTATAAGAGAGGAGAGGGGGACTCTTAGAATTTAATAAAATAGTAATTAATATAAATTAATTTTTACATCTAAATTATATTATATGAGGATGATTCTAAATAATCGCCACCAATAATTTTTGGTCAATTTTAGATCACATTTTACCTTTATAATTTACTTTTAACCCACCATTAACCCTTTTCACACTTACCGTGACAATAAGGTTTTTACTCTTTAATGGTCAAGATAGTTACTATAAATATAAAAAAGGCTCATAAATAGAAAATTGATCATAGTATAAAACATATATTAATAAATTTTAAAAATATAATTTTTTTAGAAATTTTATATCATTTATTAAATTATTAATTATTATAAAATATCATTAATGTCATTTTTATAACTATTCATTACATTGATTTTTGTTAAAGGTTGGGGTCAAAGCCTCATTTTATTATTAAATCAAGGCAAAGACCTCTTTTAACTGGGTAGAGGGAGACCCATTACATAGCTCGAAGACCCAGTGGGCATGTAGCCCATTACAATGCCCCTAGGCCCAAATTTTTGGCCTAAAGCCCATTCTGTGAATAGTAACCTGGTTGCTACAGTACCCACTGCTGCTACAGTGCCCTGCTGCCTCTATAGTTCCCTACTGTCGCTACAGTATCCCGCCACCGCTACAGTACCCGCCAATCAATAGTACCACCGCTGCTACATTACTACTACAGTACCCGAACCCCATGGGTTTTATGCCCCCATTTTTCATGTAGGATTACAGGGTGCTTACCACTAAGCCAAACCCAACTACACTATTCATTACTTTGATGTTAATAACACCAAGAAAAAAAAATTCAAAAAAAAAATTATTTTATTAAAACCCTAAAATATTATATATATATCTATAAAATTTATGGATCACATTATTTATCCCAATTATATTTCTTTTAATATTTTTAATATCATTTATTTTATTTTTCCATTAATTTAATAATTACCACATCAGCGTTGTGTAAGCATTTAACATAATAATATGTTCAATAAAAATTAAAAATAAATTATCACAATGAAGATTGATCATTTATATTCCAAATTAATATTTTTAATAGAACATGTTTTCTTTTTAACCCCTTGTTAAAAATATTATTTTTATTAAAAACAAGAGTGTGACATTTTTTATTTTTCTTTAAATAAAATATTATAAATGTTATAATCACACCCAAATGGAAAAAAGGATATATAACCAAATATTGTATGATTATGGATGATATAAAATTATACAATAAAATTAAGTCATGTTTTAGGGTCATTTTAAAGTCCTTTTATTATTTTTAACCCTTATTTACCCGATTTACCCTTTACCGTGGTATCAAAAATTACTATGGTTACTATTCATATTGACCCAAAATAAAAGAGACATATTTTAAACATTTTTACCTCCTAATTAAAATTATGGAATTCATTTTTCAAAATTTAAAATAAATAAGTGGAGGAGTATAATTTAAAATCAAACCACAAAATGTGATGAAAAATGATTTTTAAGAAATATTCCCTTTTAAATATACTTTTTTGATACTAAATTCAAGTATAAAATTCATTTTAAAAACCAAAACTGTATTATTTTAAATAAAAATTAACTAACTAAATTTTAAAACTAATAAAAAATATAATTTTACTTGAAAATTATTTAAAGGATAATACAGTTTTCAATAAAAATCAATATTTTTCACTATTGAATTAAAAATAATTATTTTTTGAAAAATACCAAAATTTCACCCAAATATAATATTGATATGCTGTTTTAAAAAAAATTATTTATTTCATAAAATAAAATTTCAAAAAGTTACGAAAGTTAATGATAAAATTTAGTCACAAAAATTAATAAAAATCATTTCTCAAGAAAACATATTTTTTAGGAATAAAATAACTTTACTAAAAATTGAGTTCTTATTTCATAAGAATTAATCAATAAATTTGTATTGATTAAAACATTTATATGTATTAAAAAAATTAGTTAATCCTATTCATACCTGATAATTTAATGTCTAGGTTATAACAACCATATTTAAATAATAATATTTTATAGTACTTTTATGCCCAGTGTTGCATATTTTGTACACTATCGAACATTGTAATTTTTTTAAAATATTGGGATATTACATTAAAATTAGTTAAAAAGGTTTAAACCAAAATATAAGGTTTAAAATGTCACCAAAACCTATATAAATTCAATTGGATTATAATATTTCAACCTATCCTCGTTTTCTTTGAATCTCTTTCCTTTTGGAGGCATTTGACTTAGGAATGTATTAATTATATTTTAATATTTTAAATAATTTCAAGTGTGTCCCCCAACAAAATGACACCCATAATTTCTATAATTTAGACTATTTTGATCCACATAACTCAAGAAAACCTTACCCAATTCTGTTCCTAACTTCCCTATCCATGAAATAGAGGTTCTGGTCTTCTTGAAAGAACATTCCATGGGTAATTAAGAAGGGATATAAAGTAGGCCTACCAAAAAATTGGTAATATTCCTACTATATACATCCTTTAATTTAGTTATTATTCTACATCATATAAATCCATTTTATTTATAATAAAATAATAAATTTATTATCATCAATATAATAAAATGTTATTAGGAATATTTAACCACCAATATCCACCCTTTATTCCATAAAATTAGAAGTGAATGTATCGCTCATGCGTATGTGTGGACTACCATCTCCACATAGAGATACAATTTATTTTAAATAACCATATTTAATGGATGGTTATTTTAATGGGTTTTAAGTTTATAAATTATATTTATAAAATAATAATTATTATTTAATTATAATATCATATCTACCTTCTTACATTACCATCCTTTAGAAAATGAAAATGTTTCTCATGCATACGTGTGGAAAACCACATTCACGAAGCACTGTGATTCATATTTTTCATTTCCAATTTAGACACATGTTATTAAGGATATATTTAATGAATATATATATGATATAATAATTATTTTATAATGTTGAATTATTATTTACCTTCCTTTCATTCCATCCTTTGAAAAGTGAAACTAATGTTCATGTGTACGTACAACCTACTGTCTTCATGAACAGTATAATTCATTTTTTTATCTATATCCTTTATAGATAACCCTAAATATACATATAATGAAAATATATGATATTTATATCATTATTAAAATTATTTATATGATATAACCATGATTGAAGTACACAAACCAGAACTAATGAACTGAAATTCTAAAGAAAAACAAAAACAATTAACACGTAAAAACAACAATTTAAGTAAAAAAATTTCAATAAATGTGTATTAAAATTTTATAATTGGGTAATATATGATATTATAAGTATATAAATGATTCTGGTATATAATTTTAATAAATTTAAATTTATTATACAGAATGTTATAGAAACTTCAATGTAAGTCAGAATTGAGGTAAGGGATTTATATTACAATCTCATGGTTTATCAGGATTATTTATGGTTATGTTTCTGATGATGGAATTTCATAATATACCTATAAAGAATATCATTAATTCTATTATCCTCTATTTATTTATGTATATTACATGTATTTATTTCATCTTCCTCACATTAAGTATTCAAGTGACTGAAAGAATTTTTTTAATGAAATCCAACTTTGTTTTTATCCTCTGTTAAAAATCCTTTTTCTTCCATGTTCATATTTTATGAAACTATTTTCAAGAATGATTTTAATATTATAATATGATTATTTAAATTCATTTTTACCCATGTTTAATTTTTTTTAAAATGGTTTAAAAGGAATCCTCTTTTTTTCCAAACGTGGTACTTTTTAATTTTTAACGAAAATGTGAAAGGAATCACTATTTTAAGAAAAATGATATGAATAAAATTTCTCACCGTCATGACTGATCAATGATTTGAACATTTCATTATAAATTTCCATGTTTTTTTAATGAAAACGTTTTCCTTAATATTTTTGAAATTTATATATTTTAAATAATTGATTTCAAAATAAAAATGGTATTTTACACACAAAATATTTCAGTGATCCATTAAAGGAATTTTTCATTGATCATAATTTCCTTTGATTTTACTTAGGATTTACTGGGGATATGATCTTATGATACCATATTTATTCTTTATCTAGATTTTCTTATGTTTATGATAATGAAATATCGATGAAACGTGTATTCTTTTCCATGAGTTTAGTTATGATGAATGTTTTTATAATCTTGTGGCATATATATGAATATATTTATGATTATGTGATGAGTGGGCCTAGAAGTATATATACCTACAATGAAATGGGTAATGATTGATGTTATATGAGGTCAAATGGTATAATAGAGGTCATAATAAGATCTAAAGAGGGAACATGGGAGGTTATCCCAAGATTGAAGTAGGTACATGGGTGGTTATCCCAACCCTAATAGGTTATGAATTTCTTAGTAGGCAGCGTTAAAAATATATATATAATTATGATTATTCCAAACATTTTGTCACTCTTTTATGAAGTTATCTTATTCTAATGTTATGCTCTCATGGCTCATGTTATTTGATTCCTTTATGATTCATGTCTTATGAACTTCTAATATTTATTCCATGACTAAATATAATGTTCAATGATATATAGGGTATGATTTTAAAATGTTAAGACAATATTCGCATACCCTTAAGATCATGTTATGTTTAAGTGATAATTTATATCCCTCTTTCTTACCCTTACTGAGAATTTTAGATAACCCATTATTATGTTTTATTTTCCACGGGATATGAAGAAATGTTTTAAGTAGGATTTTTCCAATAAGGGTGCTAGTTATAAAGAACTAAGTGGTAAATTATGTATATATTTTATGAAACTATTTTTTATATATCTATGTTTTTAATTACACTAAACCTTTATGGTTTTTAGCATGGATTATAATGTTATGTAATGAATATTCATCTAATAAGATGTAATATTTATGTATGAAAAGTATGGATTGGTATAGTTGGTATTAAAGAAAGGTTTAGTTACCTTTGGAATCTATTATGTGAAAAAATTAGTGATAACCATTAGTGTAATACTATATATAGAAGAATTATCTAAGTTATGGTAAATAAATGAATGTAGGTTTTTAGAAAAATATCTATGTCAAGATACTACAAGTGGGCATGGTTTTAGAATGTATTCATTTAAGGGTAAAAACCTCAAAAATAGTTCTTCGAGTATAACTTGTTCATCATTATGGTTCATGGGGAGAATGCCCTTACTATTCACTAGGTTTGACACTCTAAGGGGTTATTCTTGAGATAATTAAAATTTTCTTTATAAATCATTATAAAGAATTTTAATAGATGATGACCATGAATGACCTAGGTTAAACCTAAGGTTTCATATATTGAAAATTAGGTGTCATGATTTAGACATCGTATAAGTAATTTTTTCATGATTATGTGATTTCCCACTGAAATTATTATTGTTCATAGTATGATTTTTGGTGTTCGGAAAGGGATAAAACCAAAAGTAATCATGTGTATGATGAATGTGATAGACAGTTAAATGTTTTTCCTTTAAATAAACCAAATATTATGGGATTTTGAATATAAAAAATTCATTTATATGCTTATGTAACTTTCTCAATCCATGAAACATGTTGAGCTTCAAAACGAGCAAAAGAGGGAAAAAAATTCTATTGAGTCCTTCATAAGGCAACATCCACCTTATTTTAGTGGGTCTGTTGATCCAATGGTTTCTAATAAATGGGCCAATAAACTTTAAAATATTTATTTCATCCTGTATTTTTTGAATCATAAAAAATCATATTGGTTTTCAATATTTTTGAAGGAGAATAAGATCAATGGTAGACTCTCATCAAGAACCTATGGAAACACGAATAAATTGAATCTATAATGTAGGATGAGTTTAGATGGTTATTTTTTTCAACAAGTAATTTCCTTGTATTCTTTATATCAAAATGGAGAAGTATTTCCTTAATATAAGGTATAAGGATGATGAATCTATTAATACATATGCGGAAAATTTACAAGACTTGTGAGGTATGCTTCTATTATTATCGTTTCACCATAAAGTAAGATTGATTGATTATTCAGTTACTTAAAACCTAGTTTTTGAATGGTGTTATCCATGATGTACTTTAATGGTTATGAAGAAATTTTTCATTTTGAAACTAATGTATAAATGAATATTGGAGTTACACATTAATCTCATGGTTTTGATATGTAAAGAAATAAGGACTTCTAAGGAAATTATAATAATAAAATCCATGGAGGGAAGAAGTTAAGAATTATATTATTCTCTATCATGGAAGGTTAGATGGAGAAAATTATCTTAAGGTAACTAGTAAATTATTTTTTTTGTGGAAAGGGAGGTCATTGAGAAATATAATTCTGAAGTGATGGGAATAAGTTTTCCAATTATAGAGGAAAAACACCATAAAATACACCACCAACACTGTAGTGTTTTAAATGTAACAAGTATGGGAATTATATTACTAGTGCTCAAATATTAAGGTTATTTATGATGTTCGATGTCATAAAAGTATTAATCCCATAAACAAAGGGAAATATCATGTAATCAATATTACTGATGTGGGGTATAATAATAATGTGGTGGAAGTTACTCTTACCATCCACTCTGGAGATTATAATATCTTATTTAATTTTTGATATATCAACTCTTTTATATCTAAATAATTTTATATGAATATAACAATTCCACCCCAATAATCAGACATTGATTTAAAAATGAGAACCCCTAATGGTATGATGATCACCTCTCAAGTCAACAATTCCTCTCCAATTAATGTTTTTGAGAATTTAGTACCTGGAAATCTCATCATTCTCTATATAGTTGAATTTTATGTTATTTTAGGCATGGATTTAATTTATTTACATAAGTCCCAAATCAATTTCCAAGGAATGGAATTCACATATAATATTCCAAACTAACCAATGATCATCTATTATTGTGATAATAAGTATAAACTTCCAATGGAAATTATATCCATTATATATGTGTTGACTCCTATTAATAAGGGGTGTTTTTAGATGTTTGGGGAGAAAATACACACAAATGATATGCATATTGTATGGAAGTTTGTTTATGTTTTCCCATTTTTTTTATTTTTACTCCAGATTTTGAATTTGATCTTTTAATAGATCTCAAACCTAGGGATATACCTATTTCAAAGATTCCATAAATAATGGCCTCAATTGAGTAGTAGGAATTAAATAAGAAACTACAAGAGAATATTGATAAGGGATTCATTTAGAAAAGTGAATCACTATGTGTGAACCTATTCTTTTTATTAAGAAGAAATATGGATCAATGTGACTCTTTATTGATTATCGATAACTTAACAAGATCAAAATCAAGAATTATTATCCTCTACCCTATATTGATAACTTGTTGATCAACTATGTGAAGATCAATACTTTTCCAAGATTTACCTTTACTGTAGATATCATCAATTGAGGGTAAATAAGGAGGATATACCCAAGACAACATTATGTATGAGGTATATAGACTATGAGTTTGTACTGATGCCATTTGGTATTATCAACACCCCTACTATCTTTATGGATTTAATGAATAGATTATTTAGAGATTTCCTTAATCATTTTTTGATAGTATTTATAGAAAATATTTTTATATATTTAAAGATAAAAGAGGATTCTGAAGATCCATCCAGGATTGAATTAAATACCCTAATGAAAGATTATTTGTATGACAAATTTATAAAGTATGAATTTTGGATAAAACAAGTTTCATTTTTGGGTCATATTAAAGGTTCCGGGCATAATAGAAGTGATAGATGGGGAATTCCCAACTCAGATTTTTTTAATCAATGATTTATCCAAAATTTACATGATAATAAATATTGTAATCAATGAAATTGAATCAAATAATTATTTATGATTGAGAATTCCAGATCCAAGAACAATATCATCACATATTATTTATAATTAATTTAAACAATTATAGAATAACATTGTATGAAATTTTTTCTTCATTGATGGATATGAAAATGTAACTACTTTTTTATGTTGTTGAATTATAGGAATAAATAGTATATTCTCTCCAAAGGTGATTCATATATGTTACATGAACCTCCATACATCACTGAATGAATCTTTTGGTGTTAGTGTGGTAGATCCTAATGCTTGGGTCGCTTGTCTTTGATCACCCAAATAATCAATTAGATAAGGATTCTCTTGATCTCTATAGACTCAAGATTTATGGTCGAAGAGGATCACTCTTTGTTCTTGAGATATTTCTTAGAGAGGTAGCTCTCTAAGTCTTTGAGAGAATCCTCTCCGGGTGTCATTGTGCACAACAAATGAAATGGATACATCAAGGAAATAATATAATTGGGTTTATATACCACTAGGGTTAGAAAATAATAATTGCAGATGCACCCTTATTATTGTTTTAATCCTTGTGTAACCCCATATCTATAATAATAATAATATTATTATTATAATTTCTTGACATGAACTAAAATCATTAATTAAATTAAATATTATCTATTAAAAAAATATTTAATATATATTATTTATGCCCAGACCATTAGATTTGGTCCTCCATTTCCCCAAAATATTTATCATACCTTTAATAACAATTATTTATTTAATAAATAAAAATTACTATATTATTAACTAATAAATAAATAAATAATATATTAACTATATAGAAAATAAATATTTATTAAATACTATGCTCACAAAATATCATTTTGAATAAACGGTGAAAAATATATGTAATCAATAAAATATGAATAATTACAAAACCAAGTGTTGGAATAATATTTATTCAACTTATTAAATAATAAATAATAATATTATTTAACTGAGATTATGGATACACTTAGTGCAGAACCCCTAGGACTCATTCTCAATGGTATTAGGTGAAGAAACTTAAAGACCAAGGTTAGCATTTAGGAACATTCCAAGATACCAATATATAAATAAGTTAATGCCGTAGTGGAATAATACCTCATTTATATGCTCACCATGTAATATAATATTTTTATCATGATATCTATAATCAATCAGGTTGTAGGAAGGTGCTATCAAACTATATACTCAATGTCTCTTTCAATGAAATTATGGAAATGGACTTTCCTACAAAAAACCATGGGCATAGATTTATTTAGGATATATCATTTACATCAAAGGTCCTAAGATATCAAATTCTATTAAAGAATATAAGGGACAAATCCTTTATCACATTATTCTTTAATGAAGTATTACCCGTGGCGAACCCAATGTATCCTACTTCGATGCAACATTAATGACTAACAAAATTCATTAATAATAATCTTAAAGTCTAAGGATCAATCCACATTTTATTTGATTGGAACATACAATGATAAATATAAATGTAGATTTACTACTGGCGAGTCTTGTTCTCATAATTTTCTAGACTGGAAATTACCAAGGGCATACACCATGAGAATGTGCCTCAAATTCCTATGAGTATCCACCCTAATAACCTATAACATTTGCGTCACTTAAATTATTTAATCCTTCTATAACATATATATTTTAATAATAGTATTATGGAACTTTTGGGTTCTCATCATAGAGGGGAAATTTTATGATTTTTCAATTCAATAACAACTCTTAGGACACTATCGTATGATATGTTATGAAAAAGAATAATCATGATGTAATAATAAGTTTATTAATATTCAAAAAAATGAGTACTGGTTATCATAAAGAACATAGAATTTGGTTTTAAAGCACAAACTCCAATAGACCCCCACTTCACTATAGCCAAATGCTAACAACCTTCAATCCAATAGCTCTCACATGATACTCATGCTTTTGCTGAGAGAGGAAATTAGCTATGTGGTCCACCAAGTTTTCTTCCATAAAAATTATACTTACTAAAACTTCACCATTCTATGAAAAATACCTCATGAGGTGCTAATTCTAGAGTATGTTGTTTTTCCATTGGTGTGCCCTTGGATATTTTGCAAGCATCCTCACTACAGTATTATCACAATACAATGTGATAGGGTATTTACTGATAGGTGCCACTTCAAGCTCCTGGATTTTTTTTAAATCCAAATGGATTCATTAACTGTATCAGAAGAATCTATATACTTGGACTCCACTGTAGAATCGGTGACAACTGGATGCTTTGAACTCTTCAAGTTTATTGCTCCTCTGTTGAGATTGAAAACATATCTTGACTTTGAAATCATATCATTATGAAATATTTGAAATCTATCATCAATATAAACCACTATGAATTGCTCCTCATCTCCTCTATACACTAAAAACATATCCTTAGTTCTTCTCAGATACCTAAGGATATCCTTAACAATAAATCAATGATGTTCACCTGTATCTTTTTTATATCTTCTTACCTTGCTCAATACATAGGAAACATAAAGTCTAGTACATAACATGGAATATATTATTGATCCAAGTGCCATGGAATATAAGATCTTACTCATTCTCTTTTTCTCTTGTTGTGTTTGAGGACACATTTTATTGGAATATGTATACCATGTGACACTAGAACCAATATCCTGTTAGATTATTCTATACTAAATCACTTTACTATCTAGTCAATATATTTACTTTTACTTATTCCAAGAAGTTTCGTGGATCTATAATTAATTATATTTATCCCTTGAATATTGGCTACTTCACCTATGTAATTCATGGAGAAACACTTGTTTAACTAGTCCTTTATAAACTGTAAGACAGGTATGCCATACTACTGGAGAACTAAGTTATACCAATGGTTTGAAACCATTGGTATAAGCCACAAAATCATTTTTATAGCCAATAAAAATGGTTGTATGAATCATGTAGATTATAGGTGTCAGTATAGGTAAATACAAATAGTTTTATTTGAAACCGTTGGTATAGATCACAACCAAATTTGAATAACCATGGTTTAAAGTAAACTATGGGTATAAATCTATACAAACAGTTCCTAAAACCATGGGTATAGTGACTTATCTCAAATTTATGTATACCAACAATTTTTTGAGCCATTGGTATAGATTTTTCCCCCAATGCATAGAAGCGACAATATCTATAACCTCTCATAGAACCTATAAATAAATTACAAACCATGGTATACATTTAATGAAGTATAATTATTATAAATTTATCATTTAAATATATAGTTATAAATAGTTTTTAAACCATTTATAATACTATACAATACATATACAATCCACACTATCAATCATTTGTATTCATTAAACATCATAAACACATGTCACTTTACTATCAACTCAAAATTGGAGGGGATCAATACCTCCACAGTCACCACCAATGCCATCATAATAATCATTAGAATCCTTATCGGCATCATCACCTAGAGAACCATAATCATCATCATAATCATAATAATAATAATAATAATAATAATAATAATCATAATCATCATCATCATCATCATCACCATCATCATCTTCACCACCAGTGGTATCATCACATTAACCGCCAATAGGACCATCATTGGTATCACTCGGTGAATCATATAAATAGTGAATTTTTTCCATACATGAATTAAAAACATGAAAAAACTCTGATAGAAGTGATGGAAATATAACTAACATATATTTTAGGAACTTTTTAGGGACTAGTTTACCTATTTCATGCTATTTTATAACTATTTTTTGTGCCTCAGCTGCTTCTGCCTGAGTGTTTTATAGCATGGTTGTGTAAAAGATTTGAGAGGTTTTCAATGTGGGCCAATAACTAGTGGGGATGATCCTTTTCCTATGCTGTCATCATAATATCCCATGGTTCCCCTCACCTAATAGCTATCTCAAATGATCATTTGTACCAAATTTGTCATCTTCTTTCTCATCGAGGTCCTTCAGGGAACATAGTTGAAAAAATAAACAAGATATTTAATTATGAATTATGTATGAAAATTTGAAATATCAATAAAAAATAATTACAATATTTACACGTGTCTATGAATTTACAGTACTCCCATTCTGTTTCCTCCTACTTGAGGAAAATAATTTTTCTCGAGGCACACGACCTTTGATGCCCAATGTCACTTGTTGAAAATGACATTTATTACTATAATAGTAAACTATTTAATAATATATAGTTTATAAAAAAACAAAAAAAAAATCAATTGTGAAGACACATGAGATTAACCATCTACTCACATTTAGTTAAAAATTTCCCACATTAGATTAAATTATAGCAGTGAGTCACTATGTAGTATTAAATTTAATTCACACATTAGATCAAGATGCCAATGAATGTATATATATGTGATTAAGTGAAATTAAACATGAAATGAGAAGCTATGTTAGGTTAACAATATAGTTATAAGATCATTTTAAAGTAAAAAATTTAAGCTACATTGGATTTCAACACAACCTAGAATGAATTAAAAATTTAAATGTTGAATAAATCCATAAAATGAAGAAGCATATAACTAGATAATATGTTATAATTCATAAAAGAAAACCATATCAGTTAACTACATGGTTTCTATACATTTGTTTTTTTAATTATAAACTAAGTAGATTATGTGAAATAATTCATAAATGAAAACCATATAATTTAACTCACGGTCTCTATCCATAAATAACTATAATAGTGTGTGAGTGTACAACCAAAAGGGGAACCAAAGTAGGAGTTACCATCAATCTCATGCAGAAATCATTTTTTTACTTTATATTCTTTTATATATTTTTAATATTTTATATTTCATGAATTATATGATAAATATATATTTGATTATAAATTTAATACCAGTAGCATAACATAACTAATACATAGTAATTAGATTTCTAAAAATGGGTTTTATATAGATTCTTATTGTATGTTCATTTCAGTATAATCCTATTTGTGTTACATTATTTGGTTTTTTGTTCACTTGGTTATTTTGGTCATTTAGTCATTTGGTTAATTTTTTGGTCAGGTTATATGGTAATTCAGTAATTTATTTATTTGGTCAATCTGTTAGAGTAATTATTATATTTGTTGGTTTATTTATTTGATCCATTTTGTGTGAGGGTCTTTATTTTATTAATGAGTTATGTCATTTAGTTCGTTTTTTGGGTTAGGTATTTTTCTTTATTTTTCCATCTTGTCATTTGGATAGATCATTTTGTTCATTTTAGGTTAGGTCATTTGGGTTGATTTGGGTTAGGCCATTTGATTCATTTTTTATGTTAGGTCATTTTTAACTTATAGAATCTGGTTTATACATTCTCTTCATTCATATATTTTCAATATTTTACATTTCTATCATTGGAAGATAAATATACATTTAATTATAAATTTAAAACTTTGAATAACATAATCAATACATTCTGATGAGCATGATAAACATGGGTATGATATGGATTCATCATGTATGTTTAATTTTCTCAAATTCAATTTATATTATGTTATTTGGTTATTTGGATATGTAGTTATTTTTTTCATTTGGTCATTTCGTTCATTTTTTGATTTGGTTATTTAGTAATTTATTCATTTGGTTATTTGGTCAATCAGTTAGAGTAATTTTCATATTTTTTTCTTTGGTCATTTGATTCATTTTGGGTGAGGGTGTTTCTTTCATTAATGAGTTATTTCATTTTTTTCATTTTTTTGTAAGATTATTTCACATATTATTCCATTTGTTCATTTGGATAGACTATTTGGTCCATTTTAAGTTAGGTCATTTTGGTTGATTGGGGTTAATCCATTTTATTTATTTTTGGGTTAAGTAATTTTTGAGTTATATAATTTGGTTTATCTTGGGAGATGTTATTTTGTTCACTTTGGTTTATACCATTTTTTATTTTTACATTTCTTCCAACTTCGGTTTATGTCACAGTTGAGTTAGGTCATTTGGTTTATTTTAGGTTAAGTCATTTGGTACATTTCAGGGATATGTAATTTTTGGTAGTTTATTTGTTCATTTATCCATTTTTCAGTTACATCAATTAGTTTACATGGGTTTAGGTTATTTGACTTAATTTGGGTTATTTTATATTTTTCATTTTTTGGTTAGGTATTTTTAGGTTAGGTTATTTTGTTCATTTTTGTGTTATCTAATTTTTATGTAAGGTCATTTGGTTTATTTTGGGTTATGTAATTTAGTTTAATTTTGGGTTATATAAATTAGTTCATTTTGGTCCTTTGGTCATCATTTTGTTTTGGATTAGGTTATTTGAGCAGTAATTCATTTTTTTGGTTAGGTTAATTAGTTCATTTTGGTTTAGGGTATTTATTTTTCTTTGGGATAGGTTATTTAGTGTAAGATCCCGGTTTTCAGAAGGGTGTGTTTTCATTATGTTTTGGTTGAATCCCTTGTTTCGGGCCTCAAGGGATGCCTTATGAAATTATTAGAGGTCTTGGGGGTGTTTCGGGGGTTCGAGGCACGAAATAATGGAAAGATGGGCAAGACAAGCCTGGGCGCACGACCTGCGCACAACCAGGGAAAACCGTACGGCCTACCCAGGTAAACTGTGTGACCCCTCCTCCTCTGGATAGTAGCATGCGCATGGTGTGCGCACGGTTTTTCAAATCGTGCGGCCAGACCGTGCGAACTCTTAAAGTTGGGAAAAATTACAAAATTGCCACCCCGGGATTTTAAGAACCCACTCGGGATTTCCTCTCCATTCCTACCTCTTCACCCTAGGAACAAACTAAATCGTCCAAGAGCTCCAAGAGGTCGATCTCCCTCATTTCTAAGCCGTTTTTGGTGCCGTTGGATGCAGATTGAAGCTCCGGGTAAGGCGAATCCCATCCTAGCTTCTCTTTTGGTTTAGGATTTGTATCTTTTCTCCCTCTTGTCCTAAAGCTCTAAAACCCTATCTTTTGGGTGAGTTATAGGTTGAAGCTCCACAGGCTGGTCAGATTGAGGTCTAAGGACTCGTTTGAGTGTGCATTCAACTGTGGTTTCGAGGTAGGTGGTCTACAAACATTATCCCATAGTTTTATGGTGGATGTATGTATGTGTGGCTTTTCTCATGGTTTCCTTTTGATGAGATTTGATCAACTTGGATGCGTTTGGTATAAAGGATGCTAAAAAAATGGTAAATGGGAATCCTCATGATCCCCTTGGGATGCGTTGAGAATGACTTGACCTAATTGGGCCCACCCATGGGGTGTGCCGGCTTTTCCCAGGCTTAGGGATTGTTATTAAACAAGTGAACTTGTTGTAATAAATGGGAGATCCCTTGAAGAATATGTTGGCAAGATTGGTTGAACTTGGAATAGAAGTTAGGGGATGTACCTAGACTTGGAAATAACCTTAAGGTTATTTGGAATGGGTTGAATGGTTGATTCATGGAAATGATGAATGAGTTAAATGGGTTAATGTGTAAACTGATAAAAGAACATAATGGGATAGGTTATGGGTTTAGTGTTGAATTCTTAGTGAGATAGGCATAACACATGGGAATTGGGTGAATTGTTAAATGATTTGAAATGGTAATGTGTTAATGGGATAAGGCATAATGTGAATTCTTGTGTGGTTTGTTGTGAATGGTGGTTGTCAAAGGGCAATGGTATGGTGGGTTGATGGTTACTTATATATATAAGCATGTGAACATGGCTTGGTAGAGTGGGGTATGACTTGAGGATCTATGCCCATGGGTCGAGTGAAGATTGATGCTATGAACTCCTCCCTAAATGCACAGGTTAGGAATAGGGACTGAGGATCTATTCTCCTAACGGTTGCATCCACCTGGACTGAGGCTTCATGGTGAGGATATGGTTTCTATGTGGGGGTTAGTCCTAGTGAGATAGAATAACAATGTGCTTACCCTCTTTCATGTTTTTGTTGGCCTTAGACCCATGTAATATAATGTATGTGATTAACCCATGGAAATGTGATGAAATGGTAAGCGATGATAATTGGTTTGAAATGAATGGTAATGGAAGTGGAAATGGATTTGGATTTGAACTGGTTAATGGAACCTTGAATAATTACTTGGCAATTATCATTCATATTCCTTTTGCATGCACTACCTATTCATACTGGATATTTTGTAGACATTGTTTGTTGTGGCCTATTGACTTATACTCACACCCTACCCGGGACGCCATTTTGTACCCGAGCAGACTTCATGTTTGCAGGTCAAGAGAAGGGCAAGGGTCCATGCTAGATAGTTGAGTGAACATGGGTAGCACTTTGTGGAGGATCCAGACTTAAAGTCAGGACCATTTTGGGGATTTTGGCCATTGTCCTTATTTTGGGCCTTTGTTAATTTTTTCACTTGTAGTAGGACATAGCATATTTATTGTAGGAAATGGTTGTTATACATGTTCCTTGATTATTGATTATTGTTTCCACTATTGGTTTATTTCTGTGGTAGATTACTCTGATAAAAATGGGGTATAGTCTCCCCACTTGACCACAAAGACCCCTAATGCTAGTCGGCAGCCTTTGGCGTATGGGGAGGTGCGCTTAAGGTTATGTAACTACCCGGATCAGAGCACCAGTTTAGTGGCTTCCAGTTTGGGAATGTTAGAAAGTGGTATCAGAGGAGGTCTTTCTTCTCCTTCTCTAAGGTCTTGTTATTTGGGATAGGTTTCCAAGGGTTAATATGTGTTGGGCCTTGGTAAATGAGCTCGTTCTTGGGAGTAGCTAACCCATTTACAAGGGAAAACCCAAGTCACCCTGGGTGGGAAATGTTTTTCTTGGTTGTGTGTTGTTACAGTTGATGATATTTCACCGTTGGGTGATGCACATGTGGTTTGATGAGACTGTTTTATGATATTTGGCTCGTGGCCTTAACAGCACGAGGATTTGCATTCATTCATCATTGTAGGCACCTAGGGAGATAGGTGACATGCATTGTGTATGCACACGCACAAGGTAGGTGTGTGAGGCAGGAAAGTAGGGTGCATCAAGCATTCCATGAAACCAAGGAATAATGAGAAAAATGAAATAAAAAAAGTGGGTGAATGATGTTTAATGAAATATAAGGGTTTGAAATGAAGCGGAAAATGTTTTTGTAAAATGTTGTGTGAGTTTGGTGGTAGTGCATGGTTGTTTACCCCATGTGGACCATGGCCCGCTGTAGGGATGGTCAGGGTGGTGAATTTGAGGTGTTAATGTCGTTGAATTAGTATATGAAAATGGGTTGTTGTAGCTAGTAAAGAGCTTTTGATGAAGTTGTGAAAGTTTTATGGTATGCGTGCTAAATCTCGTGCTTGGCAATGTAGAGAGATACCACCACGACGTCGGTTACCAGCTGGGTAATGGGAGGATGTCACTAAGAACACTCCTTTGGTAAAAGAGCACGAAAATGTGGTGATCAATGAAGGTAGAGAAGACCAGTTTCGGGAGAACTTGGCTCGCCTTATGCAGATGATGGATCAGTACCCAGGGCAGGTTGCACCGAGTATGTTTGAGCTGACCAGGGAGTTCCAGCTGCAGCACCCTCCGACCTTCACCGGAGAGGGTGGTCCAGAGGCAGTGGAGATCTGGTTAGAGTCTGTAAAAAATATACTGGATCATCTGGAGACCCCTTTTGAAAAGCGAGTAAAGCTGGTCGTTTATATTTTGTGGGGCCAGGCAAGGCGTTGGTGGGACATTCAGGCTCAGACCGAGTAGGCTGAGGGGATGTCATGGATGGTTTTCTAGGAGAAGTTTTTGGATCATTTCTACCCAAAGACTTTGAGGTAGGAGATGGATATAGAGGTTATGAGCCTGACTCAGGGATCACTATCGGTGATGGACTATACTAGTCACTTCACTGATTTGCGACGCTTTGTTCGAGTGTTAGCAGAGGATGAGGCAATGGTAGTAAAGCATTTCTAGGATGGGTTGAGACATGAGATTAGGTGTCAAGTAAATATCTTCCACTTGAAGAATTTTGTAGAGGTGATGGATCAGGAACTCATCTTTAAAGGGAACCTGAAGGGAGATTTAGGTGGTGGGCTTGTCGGGCCAGCTGGGTGGACAAGTGGTGCATCCTCCGAAGGTTGGAAGCACCTTTTGAAAAGTTTCCTGCAAGGTGGTTAGAAGAGAGGGACAACCTCTCAAAATGGGAACTGGGTGTTCTGTTATCAGTGAGGTAGGCCGGGGCATATGTGTGGTCAGTGTCCTCAACCTCCAGTTGAGTGCAGTTCGTGCAGAAGGATGGGGCATGTGCAGAGGTTCGACAGGAACCCTTGGCAGACAGGTGAGCATGATGATGAAAACAGGTACTGGGTACGGGAAGAGGATCAGTTTCCCCATGTCATGTAGGAAGTTGGAGCTCCACGGGCCGTACTAGCAGGGGTGGTGGACGTGGAACTCCAGGGAAAGATCGCTCATGCCAGCAGGACATTGCAGCGTAGGGTGCTCAGGCTGGAGCCCTGGGTAGAGAGGCAGGTCAGCTTCAGGCAATTCAGTTTGTGCCTGGTGATGGAGAGGCCCGACCATCAACTGTTCGAGGTACGATCCTTGTAGCTTCTACGTTTTCTAGTGCATTTTTTGACACAGGTTCCACAAACACTTTTGTTTCTGCTCAACTTGTGGTAGTGTTTGGTTTACCTGTGGATGGGGTGTGTAGAGTCTTGTCAATTGACACCCCGTTGGGGGTGCGGGTTGAGGATATCAAGAAGTGCAAGGGATGTGTCTTGGAAGTTGGTGGGTATCATTTTCTGTGGGACTTGTTCATTCTCGAGATGTCAGGGTTTGACCTAATCTTGGGAATGGATTGGTTGGTGTTGTATTGGGCACACATAGATCGTTATCGTCACAGAGTGTCGTTCAGGTCGCTTGAGGGTGACACTTATGTCCACCGTGGCGAATGGGATGTTCGAGTAGGGCGTGCAAGGCCGTTTTTTCAACAGATGAGTGGAATCATGGCTCAAGTGGCATGTCTCATTCTTGATGAGGATGAGGGAGGGGAACAATCTAATTTTCCTCCCATGTGGTTCAGTTTCAGGATGTGTTTCTTGGGGATTTCTCGGGGTTACCACCTGAGAGGGATGTCGAGCTCACAATCGAGTTGCTGCCGGGAGTGGAGCCAGTTTCTATTCCGCCATACCAAATGGCACCGGTAGAACTCCAGGAACTGAAGGTTCAGATTGAGGAGTTGGAGTGTAAGGGGTTTATCCATCCTATTACGTCTCCTTGGGGATCTACCGTGCTTTTTACAAAGAAGACCGATAAGTCGTTGATGCTGTGTGTTGACTATCGAAAGTTGAATTAGATGACGGTGAAAAATCAATACCCTCTTCCTAGAATTGATGACCTGTTTGATCAGTTTAGGGGTGCATCAGTGTTTTCTAAGATCGATCTGAGTTCAGGTTATCACTAGATGAGGGTGATGTCTTCTAACGTACCACAAACAGCTTTCCGGAGTCAGTATGGGTTCTTTGAGTTTATGGTAATGCCTTTCAGCTTGAACAATGCATCAGTGGTGTTTATGGATTTGATGAACTGAATATTTCATCACTATCTAGATCATTTTGTGATTTTCTTTTTTAAAGATATCTTAGTGTACTCGAAAACTCATGACGACCATGCCCAACATCTTGACATCGTCTTGGGTACGCTAAGAGAGAATTGGCTATATTCCAAGCTACCAAAGTTTCAATTCTGGATAGGTGAGGTGCATTTTCTGGGTCACATAATCTCAGAGGAAGGTGTGTCAGTGGATCCAAAGAAAGTTCAGGCATTTGTATCTTTGGAGCAGCGCAAGAGTGTTTCTGATCATCAGAGTTTTCTGGGATTGTCCAAGTATTACCGAAGGTTCATTCAGAATTTCTCTCGCTTGGAAGCTCCACTCTCGAGCTTGAACAAGAAAGGAACCGGGTTCAAGTGGTCTGCGGGGTGTGAGAATGCCTTCCAAGAGTTGAAGAAGTGGTTGACGACCACACCTATCTTGATCTTACCTGAGCCGGGTAAAGAGTACATCATGTTTTGTGATGCATCTGAAGTCGGACTTGGGGCTGTGTTGATGCAAGATGAGAGGGTTGGGGCTTATGGGTCAAGGCAGTTGAGACCCCATGAGTGGAACTATCCCACTCATGACCTTGAGTTGGTTGAAGTGGTGTATGCCTTGAAGTGCTAGAGGCACTATCAGTTGGGAGAATGGTTTATTGTGTTTACTGACCATAAGAGTTTAACGTAAATATCCTCACAACAGGATCTAAAACTTTGACAGTAAATATGGGTTGAATATCTCCAGTCTTTTGACGTTGAGTTGGTGTACACGCTGGGAAAGGGAAACAATGTTTCTGATGCTCTGAGCAGGAAGGTTCAGAATTAGGTGGTTCAGGAGTCCAGCATTGAGTGGAAGGTGATGGCTTTGTTTGCAGAGATGCACCTGGAGGTGCAGGAGGAGAGTGGTCAGGTCACTCTTGCTTCCTTAACTATGGAGTCGACACTTTTGAGTCGATTTAAGGAAGGTTACCTTGATGATCCTGAGTGTTTGATCATGAAGGAAAACCTTAAAGGTGGGGATCTACCTTCTGGTTGGGCCATCGGTGTGGAAGGTGTTGTTCGTGTTCGTGATCGTGTGGTTGAGCCAAATTGTGTGCGGGAAGAGTTGATGCGTGAGTTTCATGCATCAAAGTGGGCAATGCATCCTGGTTTGACCAAGATGTACCGTGATCTCCGAAGGCAGTTTTGGTGGCCTGGAATGAAGAAGGGAGTTGTAGGATTTGTGGCACGGTGCCTTACCTGTCAGTAGGTGAAGGCTGAGCATCAACGCCCAGGTGGTTTGTTTTATCCATTTCCCATTCCAGAATGGAAGTGGGATGATGTAACAATGGATTTTGTCATGGGTCTTCTGAGGACGCCGCGGAAGAATGATGCAATCTGGGTGGTTGTGGATTAGTTAACAAAGGTGGCTCATTTATTACTGATTCAGGAGAGCTTTACAGTCGACCAGTTGGGTGAGATGTATGTTCGGGAAATAGTGCAGTTGCATGGTGTTCCACAGACCATAGTTTCGCACCGAGATCCATGTTTCACATCCCGTTTCTAGCAAGGGTTGCAGAAGGCGCTTAGTACGCAGGTGTTTTTGAGTATGACTTTCCACCCGTAGACAGATGGGTAGTCAGAGTGTATTATCCAAGTGTTGGAAGACATATTAAGAGCTTGTGTCTTGGAATTTGGTGGTTCTTGGGAGAGGCACCTATCATTAGTTGATTTTTCCTACAACAACAGTTTTAAGGCTATGATTTAGATGAAACCGTTTTAGCCACTCTACGGGAGGCCATGTAGATCTCCATTTTGTTGTCTAGAGGCCGGTGAATGTGAGTTGTTGGGGCCAAGTCTCATGCACGAGACTTTAGAGAGAGATAAGTTGATCAGGAAGTGGATGGCTATAGCTCAGAGTAGGCAGAAGTCATATGCAGATCAGTGGCGTAGACCTCTTGAGTTTGCGATGGGTGATAAAGTGTTCCTTCGTGTGTCGCCAAGGTTGGGTCACCGTCGGATTAGAAAGCAGGGTAAGTTGGCACCCAGGTATGTGGGACCTTTTGAGATTGTGGAGAGGATCGGACCAGTGGCTTACCGATTGGCTCTCCCACAACTGTATGGTGGGATGCATGATGTGTTTCATGTGTTGCAGCTTTAACGGTATCACCCTGACCCATCTCACATGGTGGATATGGAGGATGTGGAGCTTGAGGCTGATGCGTCCTTTGAGGAGCATCCGGTTCGTGTGGTGGATCGTAGTGAAAAGGCCTTTCAAGGAAAGGTTGTGCCATTAGTATGAGTACTATAGCATCATGGGAAGGTTCAGGAAGAAACTTGGGAGTGGGAATTAGATATGCAGGCTCAATGGCCTGAACTCTTCTCTTCGGTGGGTCAATGAGGCTTGGAAACTCAGCTCGAGGATGAGCCGTTATAAGGTGGGGAGGTTTAAAGATCCTGGTTTTTGGAAGGGTGTGTTTTCGTTATGTTTTGGTTAAATCCCTTGTTTCAGGCTTCAAGGGATGTCTTCTAAAAGTATGAGAGGTCTTGGGGGTGTTTCGGGGGCTCGGGCCACGAAAGAAAGGAAAGCTAGGCAAGACAATCCTGGGCGCACGACCGGCGCATGGCCAGGGAAAACCGTGCGGCCTGGCCAGGTAAACTGTGCAACCACTTCTCCTCCGGACTGTAGTATGCACATGGTTTGTGCACTGTTTTTCAAACCGTGTGTCCACTTAATGTTGGGAAAAATTACAAAATTTCCACCCCGAGATTTTAAGAACCCACTCGGGATTTCCTCTCCATTCCTCCCTCTTCACCCTAGTAACGAACCAAATCGCCCAAGAGCTCCAAGAGGTCGATCTCCCTCATTTCTAAGGATTTTTTGGTGTCATTGGATGCGGATCCAAGCTCCGGGTAAGGCTAATCCCATACTTGATTCTCTTTTGGTTTAGGGTTTGTATCTTCTCTCCCTCTTGTTCCAAAGCTCTAAAACCCTATCTTTTGGGTGAGTTCTAAGTTGAAGCTCCAAAGGCTGGTCAGATTGAGGTCTAAGGACTCGTTTGAGTGTGCATTCAACCGTGGTTTCGAGGTATGTGGTCTAAAAACATTATCCCATAGTTTTATGGTGGATTTATGAATGTGTGGCTTTGCTCATGGTTTCCTTTTGATGAGCTTTGATCAACTTGGATGTGTTTGGTATAAAGGGTGCTAAAAAATGGTAAATGGGAATCATCACGATCCCCATGGGATGCATTGAGACTGACTTGACCTAATTGGGGCCACCCATGGGGTGTGCCGGCTTTTCTCGGGCTTAGGGATTGTTATTAAATAAGTGACCTTGTTGTAATAAATGGCAGAGCCCTTGAAGAATATGTTGGCATGATTGGTTGAACTTGGAATAGAAGTTAGGTGATGCACCTAGACTTAGCAATAACCTGAAGGTTATTTGGAATGGGTTGAATGGTTGATTCATTGAAATGATGAAAGGGTTAAATGGGTTAATGTGTAAACTGATTAAAGACCATAATGGGATAGGTTATGGGTTTAATGTTGAATGCTTAGTGAGATAGGCATAACACATGGGAATTGGGTGAATGGTTAAATGATGTGAAATGGTAATGTGTTAATGGGTTAAGGCATAATGTGAATTCCCATGTGGTTTGTTGTGAAAGGTTGTTGTCAAAGGGAAATGGTATGGTGGGTTGATGGTTACTTATATATATAAGCATGTGCACATGGCTTGGTAGAGTGGGGTATGACTTGAGGATCTACGCCCACGGGTCGAGTGAAGAATGATGCTCTGAACTTCTCCCTAAATGCATAGGTTTGTAATGGGGACTGAGGATCTATTCTCCTAACGGTTGCATCCACCCGGACTGAGGCTTTGAGGTGAGGATATGGTTTCTATGCAGGGGTTAGTCCTAGTGAGATAGGATAATGATGTGTTTACCCTCTTGCATGTGATTTTTGGCCTTAGACCCATGTAACATATTGTATGTGATTAGCCCATGGAAATGTGATGAAATGGTAAGCGATGATAATTGGTGTTAAATAAATGGTAATGGAAGTAGCAATGGCTTTGGAACTGAACTGGTTAATGGCACCTTGAATAATTACTTGTCAATTATCCTTCATATTCCTTTTTCATGCACTACATATTCATTGTAACACCCGAGACTTTTATGTTATATAAATCATCAAAGGAATCTTTTTCTACACAACACTTGCTTGGCTTGCTTTGCACGCAATCGCGACCTTCCTCGATAGCTTGCGTCGTACGCAATACCGAGTTTCACTAAACAACAATATGCTATTAAAACTAGCCGTTATGAATAGTAATAACCACTTTTTAAAATTTTATAAATTTTATTTTTTCAAAATGGACTTCATTTTTGGACTCAGAATATCAAAATTAGCCTAGGGTGAAATTTTGGTTTTTTTCTGAAAACTTTCAATTTTTGATGAATAGTGAAACCACTAAGTGGTAGGTTAAAAACTGAATTTTGCATAAAACTTAATTTTACCGCTTCTGTGAATGGAATTTCAAAAATCCGAGAGACACGGTTAATATCAAGGACTAAAATGTGGTTCAATGAGATGAAAATAATTTTTTGGTGAATAGTAACTTTTTATTATTTTTACCGCGGTTAATAGTAAATATGGTAACTAAGGGTAAATATGATATTAATATTACCCTAACACATGTCCTAATTCTATTGGACAAGTTTAATTCGACCAAAAACAAACATAGGAATAAAATATGACCATTTAGGCCCACTTGGATTAGATTAGGACATTTATTATTAATTTATTTAAAGAAGGGTTAAAATAGTTAAAATCAAAGTTTAATAAGTAAATCATTTTTAATAATGGGTTATACATAAGATAAATTCGATTGTAAATATTCATTAGAAATCTAAAAAGATTTCCTACATAATGGTATTTTATTTGTAATTTTTAGACATCAAATAATTTAATTTATTTATGACACAAAGATGATGCAGTAATTATCTTATTAATGAAATATTGACAAAATTGATAATATAAATACCAAAATAAATGTAATTTGAGACTTTTTATGAATTCCACTAATTTTCTAGGTTACTATGATATATTAATGTTGATTTAATCAACTTGGTTCGAACATTTAATTCTGTTATGACTTTCACAAAAATCATATATCAAATAGTGTCAAAATTGACACAAAATAGTTTTTAAATCAAATATTATATTATTAATTGTTATTTTATTCCTAAAAATCTAAGGTTCGGCCAAATGACTTAGATAAGGATATATATATTAATAATAAACAATTTGGGGTTCGTTTGGCATGTTATAGTAAGTTTATTAACCATATAGTGAAAGAAAACAAAAAGACACGGTAAAAGTTAAATTAATTAACTTAGAGTTAAATCTAATTGATAAGGTTAAAATAATACCCTAAACTTGTCTAAATCCTATTGGTTGATAGGATTTCGACCCATCCCCACTTTATCTTCGAAATAAGACCCTTTGGAACCATTATAAACCGATTTTGACTTTAATATAAAATAATATTTTGAGATATTCCTAAGGTGCCCCTCTCCTCCCTTATAAAAGGGCACCTCCTCCCCCTCCTCCTCACACCAAATTGAGCACTCAATATCGGCCAACCCCTGCCATTTTCTCCTCTCCACTTCCCTAGAATAATCCTAGAGGTCCTGGTCTTCTCCAAAGACCAATCTTAGTTCCTTAAGTGGAGGATTCAAAGAGGCGTTCCAAAGAAGAGGTAATATCCATTACCGATCTTTTCAATTTCTTTCTTCTTCAACTTCTTCTTCTTTAGTTGTTTCAAGATAAAGTAATAACATCAGTATTACTTACATACTGATATGTTATTATAAATATGAAACAACCCTATTTCACCTTCTATCCATCCTACGGAAAAATGAAATCACCACGCGTGCGTACGTACGGAATACCGTCTCCACGCCGTGGTGTAATCTATTTTCCACCATCACCTTACAAGGATGGTTATAATGGTGTAATGAGTAACTAAATATGATTATTATGAAGTAATATTGATACTGAAATAATATATATATACTCCAATACAATTCCACGATCGTAGGAATGATATCATCACCGCGCGTGCGTACGTACGGAATACCGTCTCCACGACGCGATGAGATTCATTCTCCATGTTAACCATTTAAGAATGATTATAATGTATATATAAGAAATAATAATGAAATATATGACATTATAAAGCTACTGGATTTATTTATATATATACATATGTATTTCATCTACTTACTTCCATTTCAAGACAATAAGGAAAGGAAAACAGCGTTCATGCGTACGTACGGACTACCGTCTCCATGAACGGTGTTTTTCATTTTATTTATCTACCTATTATATATATATATATATACTGAATATATATGATATATAAATCATATTTTATATTCTGGAAGTAAGTAAATCATGATATAATTAATAATGATGTCAAGAACAACAAGTCAAAACACCTACGATAAATGAAACGATTTTACCCAAAACGCTTCTTTAACATGGAATTTACAAAAGAACGGGTAATATAATGTCATAAGTGAACCATATATGATATCATAACAATGAATATGATTCTATAATAAGTCAATAACTTGATTTAAATCATTATACAGGAGGTTCGGACACTTACAAAGCAAGTCGGACCTAAGGTAAGGGAAATATCACAATCTCATTTTTATCCGAGATTGTTTATTCGTAATTATTTACTGGGGTGTATTTTATCATCCACATCCATGTTCCCTCAATATGTAATATTGTTTCCATCCACTTGAAATAGTTTAAATCCAATTTTACCCTTAGGTGAGTTTTTAGTAAAGAATATGAAAGGAATCTTTTGTCGTTTTTTCCGTACGAGGTACTTTTTGACTTTTCCGACAAAAGTACGAAGAATGTTTTTTTTAACTTATACGGCATGAATGGATTTTTAAAACATTATTTCCAAGAAGCTTCCTTTACAAGTTTTCAAGTTTATTTTTAATCAACTTCTTTTATTTTAAAGTCGTATGACATGTTATGAAAGGAAAAATGTTTTTGAAGAAGAAAGGATATTTTCCTCAAGAATGGAGTTCAAGTGTTTTATCAAAATTATTTTCCATCTAAGATAATAAAAGGGTTCTGTTTTTATCCCTATTATTACATTGATTTGATCATGTTGTGATGGAATTATTTTTATGAATTCCTTTATCTTATATGAATTGATTTATGATGTCATGATGTTTCAAGAATCCCATTTTTGTTACATGTGTTATGCGATGATGTATGTTTTATGATTATGTGGCACACATAAGAAAGGATTCATTATAAGATGGGTGGGACCTATATCTCCCTCCAATGCATTGGGTAAAGATTTTATATCTCATGAGATAGACATGGCTGGAACGGAAGGTTATTTCGGTTCAGTGATACAGGACTGAAACGAGGAGTGAACTCGGTTCAGAAAGGGGACTTTGTCCACTAAGATAGTCTTGGCAATGAGTCATGACTAACAAGAAATGATTTTCCATGATTATGTGTGCATGCCACAAAGTTTCAAGTTTTATGTTATGATTATGGGGATCTCATTTTCACTTCTATGATTTATCCCATGTTATGATATTATGAGCTCTTTTGCAGGTTAAGATTTCCAAAAGCTATGTTCTTATGTATATGATGTGATTGATATTTCTTTTGTTTACCCTTACTGAGCATTTGAGCTCACCCTTTTATGTTTTCTTTTCCCCAGGATATAAAGAAAGGTTTTAGGTAAAAAAAAAGGAAGATCTTTATGGGAGATGTTGAAGATCCTTCCCCACGATTAGAAGATTTTATTCCGAGTTTCCAAAGACACTAAACTATTACGATCCTTGTGTGTGTGTTTTTGTTATGTACTAAGTATTCCGCAAAAGTAATGTAACGTCCATGTACGATAAGCTTCGGGTCTCTACAGTTGGTATCAGAGGAAAGGTATAGTCAACCTTTGGAAACTAGGATGTGAAAGCCTTAGTAAGAACCCTAAGGATAAGTCTAAGCATAGTACACAATCTTAGTGTTTTAGAAATGGCCTTGAATAACCTAGGATAAGACCATAAGCATGAAAATTTTATTCTTGAATTATGTGGTTTCCTATTATAATTAGTGTTGCTCACACTATTCTTCTTGGTTTTAGTCAATGGCTGGAACCCGAAGGAACCGTGTTAATGCGGAATGCGATGGGCAATGCAATGATTGTCCCCCTGAGCAACCAAACGATATGGGAGCTGGAATGCAAAATCTTGTAGCCATGCTCACACAACTTTCTCAAGCTATGAATCATGCAGGATTTCCAAACGAGCAAAGGAGGGAGCAACATTCTGTTGAATCCTTCATGAGGCAGCGTCCACCTTCTTTCAGCGGGTCTACTGATCCATTAGTTGCTGAACAATGGATTAGTACTACTGAAAAGATATTTTCAGTTCTTCAATGTTCTGAGCATGATAAAGTCATCCTAGCAGTGTATCGTTTGGAAGGAGATGCGGATCAATGGTGGAATCTTGTTAAGAATACGAGGCAAAGGGATGAAATTGAGTCTATGGAATGGGACGAGTTCAAGAACTTATTTTTCAATAAGTACTTCCCTCGTATTCTCCGAACAAAGATGGAGAAAGAGTTCCTTGAACTGAAGCAAAGGGATGATGAATCTGTTAGTACCTATGAAGCAAATTTTACAAGACTTGCAAGGTACGCTTCTGGTATTATTATCCAACCTGAGAGTAAGATCGATCGATTCTTTAGTGGCTTAAAACCAAGTCTTCGAAGGGCGTTAGCCATAAGGGACTTCAATAGCTACGAGGAAATCGTTCGATGTGCTCTCAAAGTCGAGATGGAGATTGGAGTAACCCATCAGTCACATGGGTTTGATAAAAAGAGGAAGATGGAATTCAAAGAAAAATCTAAAGAGCACACGGAAAAGAAGATGAACTTTCCCTTATGCTCAAAGTGTGGAAAGAAACATGGAGGGAGTTGTCTTAAAGGGACAAGTAAATGTTTTAAATGTGGAAAGGAAGGTCATCGGGCATTTGAATGCCGTGATAATGGGAAGAAGATGTCTAATGATGCAAACAAAGGAAGGGATACACAGAATGAACCTGCTACACTTCAATGTTTCAAGTGCAAGGAGATGGGGCATTATGCCAATCAATGCCCAAATCCAAGGGTTGATGATGATGGTCGACGTCAACAAACTCTTAAGGCTAAAGACAAAGGAAAGTCACATGCAATTTCTATCAGCGATGTGGAGTACGATAACGATGTGGTGAAAGGTACACTTACCATCCACTCTAAAGTAGCAAATGTTTTATTTGATTCTGGATCCACCCACTCTTTTATTTCTGAAGACTTTTCTAAGGGTATCACCGTATTACCTCAACAATTAGATGTTGAGTTAGCTGTGACAACACCTAATGGCACATCAATCGCATCAAAAGTTTATAATTCTTCTCCGATCGAAGTTTGTGGGAAAGTGCTTCCTGCAAATCTTGTGATCCTTCCTTTAGTGGAATTTGATGTGATTCTTGGCATGGATTGGCTTTCTCTACATGGAGCACATATCGATTGCCAAAGAAGGGAAGTCACATTTCATATTCCAGATCAATCTACGATCGTATACCAATGCAAGGATGAACATAACCTTCCAGTGGAAATTTCTTCCATCTTATGGGTATTGATTCCACTAAATGAAGGTTATTTATCTCAAATGGTTGGTGAGAAACTCACGATTAAGAATATGCCCATTGTACGGGAGTTTGATGATGTCTTTCCGGAGGAATTACCGGGTCTTCCACCAAATCGTGAAGTTGAGTTTTCAATAGAACTCGTACCGGGTGCTTTGCCTATTTCAAAGACACCTTATAGAATGGCCCCAATTGAGTTGCAAGAATTGAAGAAGCAACTCCAAGAGAATCTTGATAAGGGATTCATACGCCCTAGTGCGTCACCTTGGGGAGCACCTGTTCTATTTGTTAAGAAGAAAGATGGATCAATGAGACTTTGCATTGATTATCGAGAACTTAACAAGATCACTATCAAGAACAAATATCCTCTCCCACGCATTGATGACTTATTTGACCAACTACGCGGAGCTCAATACTTTTCCAAGATTGATCTTCGTTCAGGGTATCATCAATTAAGGGTCAAAAGGGAGGATATACCAAAGACGGCTTTCCGTACAAGGTATGGACACTATGAATTTATAGTGATGCCATTTGGTCTTACTAATGCCCCTGCTATCTTCATGGATCTAATGAATAGAGTCTTTAGAGACTATCTTGATCAATTTGTGGTAGTCTTTATAGACGATATTCTTGTCTATTCAAAGAGCAAGGAAGAGCATGAAGATCACTTGAGAATTATATTGAAGACCCTGAGAAAGGAGAAGCTTTATGCCAAATTTACCAAGTGTGAATTTTGGCTTCAAAAAGTTGCATTTTTGGGTCATATAATCTCAAAAGAGGGGATATCTGTGGATCCAGCAAAAACAGAGGTTATCGAAAGATGGTCAAGACCAACAACAGTAACTGAGATCCGAAGTTTTCTTGGTTTGGCTGGATATTATCGACGTTTTGTAAAAGATTTTTCACGATTATCTAATCCAATCACCAAGTTGACTCGGAAGGGAGTTAAGTTTGTCTGGACAGAGGAATGTGAAGAGAATTTCAAGGAGTTGAAAAGAAGGTTATCCAGTGCACCTGTGCTCACACTGCCTTGTAGTGGAGAAAGGTTTGTGATCTACAGTGATGCATCCAAGAAGGGATTGGGGTGTGTTCTTATGAAAAATGATATGGTGATAGCTTATGCCTCACGACAGTTGAAAATCCATGAGCAAAATTACCCAACACATTATTTGGAGTTGGCTGTGGTAATCTTTGCATTAAAGATTTGGAGGCATTACCTTTATGGTGAAAGGTGTGATATTTATACTGATCATAAAAGTTTAAAGTATATTTTCACACAAAAGGAGCTGAATATGCGTCAAAGAAGATGGTTGGAGCTGATTAAGGATTATGACTGCTCAATCCATTACCACCCTGGGAAAGCAAACAAGGTGGCAGATGCATTAAGTCGACAAGACCATGCTAGTTTATCCATGATGAGGATCACAAAAGATCCAATAATTATGGATTTACAAAGGATGGATCTTGGAATTATAATGGAAGGGGAAAAATATTATCTTTCTCAAATGAATGTTCAACCATCTATACATGTGAAGATTAAAGAGGCACAGAAAGAAGATGTCGAGTTACAAAAGAAGGTGAGAAATGTTCCTGAATTCAACCTTGATTGTGATGGGATAATAAAGTTCAGGAATCGGGTTTGCGTTCCTCCCATCCCCGAATTAAAGAATGAGCTGCTGGATGAGGCTCATAGTTCATCATTCTCTATTCATCCTGGAAGCACGAAGATGTATAGGGACCTGAAAGAGTACTTCTGGTGGGATGGCATGAAAAGAGATGTTGCTGAATATGTCTCTCGATGCTTGGTTTGTCAACAAGTTAAAGCTGAGAGACAGAAGTCTAAGGGGATGTTACAACCATTACCCATACCCGAATGGAAATAGGAAAACATCACTATGGACTTTATCACAGGACTTCCTAAAACATCCAAAGGCAATAATGCTATCTGGGTCATAGTTGATCGTCTTACAAAGTCTGCACACTTCATTCCTATTAGAGAGGATTTCTCTCTAGATCAGCTTGCCAGGATATATGTAAAGGAAGTGGTAAGATTACATGGAGTACCACTTTCTATTATATCTGATCGGGATCCGAGATTTACCTCGAAGTTCTGGCGAAGTCTTCAGCATACTCTGGATACAGAGTTGAGTTTCAGCACTGCTTATCATCCCCAGACAGACGGTCAGTCTGAGAGAACAATTCAAACCCTAGAAGATATGTTGAGAGCTTGCTCTATGGATTTCAAAGGAGGTTGGGATCAACACCTACCTTTGGTGGAATTTTCTTATAATAATAGCTTTCACTCCAGTATTCAGATGGCTCCTTATGAAGCTCTCTATGGAAAGAAATGCAGGACTCCAACTTGCTGGGATGAAGTTGGGGAAAGAAAGCTATTAGGACCTGATCTCGTTGATGAAATGGTAGAAAAGGTTAAATCTATTCAACAACACATAAGAGCAGCTCAGAGTCGACAGAAAAGTTATGCCGACAACCGAAGAAAAGACCTAGAGTTTGAAGTGGGCGATAAAGTGTTCTTACGAATATCTCCCTGGAAGAGGGTTATGAGATTTGGAAAGAAGGGGAAGTTGAGCCCTAGATATATCGGTCCTTTTGAAATATTGGATCGTGTTGGGAAAGTAGCTTACCGATTGGCGCTTCCACCGAATCTCTCTCAAGTTCACGATGTGTTCCATGTATCTCTCCTGAGAAAGTACATACCAGATCCTTCACATGTACTTAGCTCAGAAGTTGTACCGCTGGAGCAAGATCTTTCTTATGAAGAACAGCCGATAGAGATTCTGGATCGTAGTGAAAAAGTCCTACGAAACAAGACCACTCGCTTGGTGAAAGTTTTATGGAGAAACCACCAATTTGAAGAAGCTACATGGGAGCTTGAGGATATGATGAGGGAGAAGTATCCTCATTTGTTTGTTACAAAGTGACGAATTTCGAGGGCGAAATTCTTTTTAAGGGGGGTAGAATGTAACACCCGAGACTTTTATGTTATATAAATCATCAAAGGAATCTTTTTCTACACAACACTTGCTTGGCTTGCTTTGCACGCAATCGCGACCTTCCTCGATAGCTTGTGTCGTACGCAATACCGAGTTTCACTAAACAACAATATGCTATTAAAACTAGCCGTTATGAATAGTAATAACCACTTTTTAAAATTTTATAAATTTTATTTTTTCAAAATGGACTTCATTTTTGGACTCAGAATATCAAAATTAGCCTAGGGTGAAATTTTGGTTTTTTTCTGAAAACTTTCAATTTTTGATGAATAGTGAAACCACTAAGTGGTAGGTTAAAAACTGAATTTTGCATAAAACTTAATTTTACCGCTTCTGTGAATGGAATTTCAAAAATCCGAGAGACACGGTTAATATCAAGGAATAAAATGTGGTTCAATGAGATGAAAATAATTTTTTGGTGAATAGTAACTTTTTATTATTTTTACCGCGGTTAATAGTAAATATGGTAACTAAGGGTAAATATGATATTAATATTACCCTAACACATGTCCTAATTCTATTGGACAAGTTTAATTCGACCAAAAACAAACATAGGAATAAAATATGACCATTTAGGCCCACTTGGATTAGATTAGGACATTTATTATTAATTTATTTAAAGAAGGGTTAAAATAGTTAAAATCAAAGTTTAATAAGTAAATCATTTTTAATAATGGGTTATACATAAGATAAATTCGATTGTAAATATTCATTAGAAAGCTAAAACGATTTCCTACATAATGGTATTTTATTTGTAATTTTTAGACATCAAATAATTTAATTTATTTATGACACAAAGATGATGCAGTAATTATCTTATTAATGAAATATTGACAAAATTGATAATATAAATACCAAAATAAATGTAATTTGAGACTTTTTATGAATTCCACTAATTTTCTAGGTTACTATGATATATTAATGTTGATTTAATAAACTTGGTTCGAACATTTAATTCTGTTATGACTTTCACAAAAATCATATATCAAATAGTGTCAAAATTGACACAAAATAGTTTTTAAATCAAATATTATATTATTAATTGTTATTTTATTCCTAAAAATCTAAGGTTCGGCCAAATGACTTAGATAAGGATATATATATTAATAATAAACAATTTGGGGTTCGTTTGGCATGTTATAGTAAGTTTATTAACCATATAGTGAAAGAAAACAAAAAGACACGGTAAAAGTTAAATTAATTAACTTAGAGTTAAATCTAATTGATAAGGTTAAAATAATACCCTAAACTTGTCTAAATCCTATTGGTTGATAGGATTTCGACCCATCCCCACTTTATCTTCTAAATAAGACCCTTTGGAACCATTATAAACCGATTTTGACTTTAATATAAAATAATATTTTGAGATATTCCGAAGGTGCCCCTCTCCTCCCTTATAAAAGGGCACCTCCTCCCCCTCCTCCTCACACCAAATTGAGCACTCAATATCGGCCAACCCCTACCATTTTCTCCTCTCCACTTCCCTAGAATAATCCTAGAGGTCCTGGTCTTCTCCAAAGACCAATCTTAGTTCCTTAAGTGGAGGATTCAAAGAGGCGTTCCAAAGAAGAGGTAATATCCATTACCGATCTTTTCAATTTCTTTCTTCTTCAACTTCTTCTTCTTTAGTTGTTTCATGATAAAGTAATAACATCAGTATTACTTACATACTGATATGTTATTATAATATGAAACAACCCTATTTCACCTTCTATCCATCCTACGGAAAAATGAAATCACCACGCGTGCGTACGTACGGAATACCGTCTCCACGCCGTGGTGTAATCTATTTTCCACCATCACCTTACAAGGATGGTTATAATGGTGTAATGAGTAACTAAATATGATTATTATGAAGTAATATTGATACTGAAATAATATATATATACTCCAATACAATTCCACGATCGTAGGAATGATATCATCACCGCGCGTGCGTACGTACGGAATACCGTCTCCACGACGCGATGAGATTCATTCTCCATGTTAACCATTTAAGAATGATTATAATGTATATATAAGAAATAATAATGAAATATATGACATTATAAAGCTACTGGATTTATTTATATATATACATATGTATTTCATCTACTTACTTCCATTTCAAGACAATAAGGAAAGGAAAACAGCGTTCATGCGTACGTACGGACTACCGTCTCCATGAACGGTGTTTTTCATTTTATTTATCTACCTATTATATATATATATATACTGAATATATATGATATATAAATCATATTTTATATTCTGGAAGTAAGTAAATCATGATATAAGTAATAATGATGTCAAGAACAACAAGTCAAAACACCTACGATAAATGAAACGATTTTACCCAAAACGCTTCTTTAACATGGAATTTACAAAAGAACGGGTAATATAATGTCATAAGTGAACCATATATGATATCATAACAATGAATATGATTCTATAATAAGTCAATAACTTGATTTAAATCATTATACAGGAGGTTCGGACACTTACAAAGCAAGTCGGACCTAAGGTAAGGGAAATATCACAATCTCATTTTTATCCGAGATTGTTTATTCGTAATTATTTACTGGGGTGTATTTTATCATCCACATCCATGTTCCCTCAATATGTAATATTGTTTCCATCCACTTGAAATAGTTTAAATCCAATTTTACCCTTAGGTGAGTTTTTAGTAAAGAATATGAAAGGAATCTTTTGTCGTTTTTTCCGTACGAGGTACTTTTTGACTTTTCCGACAAAAGTACGAAGAATGTTTTTTTTAACTTATACGGCATGAATGGATTTTTAAAACATTATTTCCAAGAAGCTTCCTTTACAAGTTTTCAAGTTTATTTTTAATCAACTTCTTTTATTTTAAAGTCGTATGACATGTTATGAAAGGAAAAATGTTTTTGAAGAAGAAAAGATATTTTCCTCAAGAATGGAGTTCAAGTATTTTATCAAAATTATTTTCCATCTAAGATAATAAAAGGGTTCTGTTTTTATCCCTATTATTACATTGATTTGATCATGTTGTGATGGAATTATTTTTATGAATTCCTTTATCTTATATGAATTGATTTATGATGTCATGATGTTTCAAGAATCCCATTTTTGTTACATGTGTTATGCGATGATGTATGTTTTATGATTATGTGGCACACATAAGAAAGGATTCATTATAAGATGGGTGGGACCTATATCTCCCTCCAATGCATTGGGTAAAGATTTTATATCTCATGAGATAGACATGGCTGGAACGGAAGGTTATTTCGGTTCAGTGATACAGGACGGAAACGAGGAGTGAACTCGGTTCAGAAAGGGGACTTTGTCCACTAAGATAGTCTTGGCAATGAGTCATGACTAACAAGAAATGATTTTCCATGATTATGTGTGCATGCCACAAAGTTTCAAGTTTTATGTTATGATTATGGGGATCTCATTTTCACTTCTATGATTTATCCCATGTTATGATATTATGAGCTCTTTTGCAGGTTAAGATTTCCAAAAGCTATGTTCTTATGTATATGATGTGATTGATATTTCATTTGTTTACCCTTACTGAGCATTTGAGCTCACCCTTTTATGTTTTCTTTTCCCCAGGATATAAAGAAAGGTTTTAGGTAAAAAAAGGAAGATCTTTATGGGAGATGTTGAAGATCCTTCCCCACGATTAGAAGATTTTATTCCGAGTTTCCAAAGACACTAAACTATTACGATCCTTGTGTGTGTGTTTTTGTTATGTACTAAGTATTCCGCAAAAGTAATGTAACGTCCATGTACGATAAGCTTCGGGTCTCTACATTCATACTGGATATTTTTTAGACACCATTGGTGGTGGCCTACTGAGTTGTACTCACACCCTGCTCGGGCCTCCATTGGGTACCCGAGCAGACTTCATGTTTGCAGGTCAGGAGAAGGGAAAGGGTCCTTGCTAGATAGTTGAATGGACATGGGTAGCACTTGGTGGAGGATCAAGAATTAGAGTCGGGACCATTTTGGGTATTTTTTCCATTGTCCTTATTTTGGGCCTTTGTTAACTTTTTCACTTGTAGTAGGACATGGCATATTTATTGTTGGAAATGGTTGTCATACATGTTCCTTGTTTATTGATTATTGTTTCTGCTATTGGTTTATTTCTGTTGTGTCTTACTCTGATAAAAAGTGGGTATAGTCTCCCCACTTGACCACAAAGACCCTTGTTGCTAGTCGGCAGCCTTTGGCATATGAGGAGGCATGCTTATGGTTATGTAACTACTCGGCTTGGAGCACCGGTTTAGTGGCTTCTGGGTCAGGAATGTTACATTTAGTTTATTTTTGGTTAGGGTATTTAGTTCATCTTGGTTTATGTCAATTGGGTAATTTTGCGTTAGGTTACTTGGTTTAATTTTTTTAGACCTTAGAATTTCTAAAAGGTATCTTTTGAGGAGTGATACATTCATTGAAGCATGTTTTCAATGCTAGAAGGGTTATATTGACATATTGTTAAGGATTTAAATTAAAATCAAGCAAGATGGTATTTCTGGATTTCAAAACAATTTAGTATGTTTGGATGATTAATGTTAACATAAATTGGAGAGAGTAGGGGGAAATCATTAAATCTATAAATTATATATTAAATGGGAATTTACAGACTTACATTAAAGGGATTCACAAGAATAAAAATTAAATTTTGGTATAAAAATAAAATCAAAGGGGGGAATTTTTAGCCTTCTGTATTGTGCTGGCATTTATGGGATTTGGTTTTAAGGCTACGTGAGTTAGTTTTAGGATTGTTTTAAGACTATTTTACTGGTGTTTAAATCATTTTTTTTACTATTTATGTTTTTTATAATTCTTGAAAATCCAAATAAAATGAAATTACCATATTAGGTTGGTTTGATTCTATTAAATTAAGATTTGGGTGATTTGAATATACTATGGGAAATTACATGTTAGAATATTTTATAGTTTACATGAAAACTATTTTTTAAAATTAGTTTACAGTTTACAAAATGAAACTAATATAAATAAATTTGAATATAATTAATATGAAATTCTCAAGTGGAGCTAATATGAATGAAAATAGAACACATATGGTTGCTCCAATAATACCATTTGTGTATAAAAGAATGTATAAATGTGTTGGAACCCAAAATTATGACCAAATTATTGTTGATAACATCTCAAAACAACAAGCATCTAGTTTTGAAAAATATGGGTAAAAAACACTCCATAGAATAAAAAAAATTCTATAGCTCATTGGATGAACAATTATAAGTTTGGGAAAAAAACTTGAATTTTGGGATTATTATTCAATATTTGATGAAATCTAGAATACTCTATTTCAGTTCACTCTCGACATGAAAAATATTGAATCTTATCTAATAGAGACATCCCCCTAAATTTTAACTTAAATAAATCTCTTATACCTAAGTAACATTATAAATATAAATATTATTTCTATTCATATGAAAGTTCATGATGCTTATCATGTTACGAAATTGTTTTGTGCCCCAATGTGTGCATATACATGTAAGGCCCCAACCTCAGAAGCTTGGAGCCGATGTATTATTTTGTTACATTAATACGATTACAAGGAATCATATCCAGACGAAATTGATTATTTAAAAGTTTTGGAAATCCATATTACATACATGATACATATATTACATTATGAAATAGAAGATAAAACATGATACAAAATAAAATGGAATAAACTGCATCCTTGAAATCTTATTCAAATATTTATTCTTCATAACTCGAGGAAATGAAAAAAATAATAGCGAGATCAAATCCTTAGTAAGGGTAAGTAAAGTTGAAGCAATAATGAATTGATGAGAGTAAATCAATATAGAAAGGTAAATAATTGTTAACACATTACATTCAAATAACTAGATATGGAATAATCAATATGGAAAGGTAATAAACTCAAACAAATTCTATTTAATAAATAAATTGATAATAAAATGAATATATAGATTTTATCACATTAAAATCTCACAGATAATAATAATAATTGATAAAATATACATGAAGTAAATTCATAATATATTTTTTATTTTTTACCTCACATAACCATAAATAATTATTTTATTAAAGGAGAGAACACATTACAAAATAAATCAATGGGGTCTAATTTAATGAAGACCAAGGGAATATCCTCTAACAATGTTCACAAACTCGGGGGGGGGGGGAGTTTCCACCAGAGAATGATAAAAATTAATCATCATGAGAGTTCCTTGAAGCAAGAAAATATTCCACCTTGTTAAATTCATGGAAAGTGTGAAGAAATTTTATCTGACTATCAACGAGTGATTTACATCTCTGAATAATATAGGCAATATACCATGGAATAATGATCCTTAATTATTAGACTTCATGTTTGAACCACATGAAAACCTAAATCATCAAGATATTTCATAAGAAATTTTAAAACTATAGGTATAAATATATTTAATTTGGCCAACTTATTCATCTCATGACAAGATTTCGATTCATTGAGGGGTTATATAAAGTTTTGGCCCCACCCATAATTTCCAGTCAAAAGCATTCCTCATATTGAATAATCGATTCAGTTAATAAACAACATGCCTTGGAAAATATCCATATTCAATAAATAATATGGATTTTTCAATATTTAATCAGTGGAGGATAAGTAACAATAAGGGTTTCCAACTCTGATGAATGGAAATACAATTGAAATATCATTAAAACATTCTTAAATAAAATAATCTATAAGCACTCCAAAGTATCCCATACCACTTTGAAACATTTGAATCATAATAACCATGAAATAATAACATTAAATAAAACTTATAATATCATTATAATAAGGATATTAATGATATAACTTGTCAAATGGCATTATATATACCATATAAAAGTGAATTGGTGCATAAAAACCAATATGTAACAATGGAATGTAAATTGAGACAAAATCCCTTACCTTGAGTCTGAATTGTCACGCGTGTCTTTATATTCCTGAATAATAAACTTATGTTAATTATTTATCTACTTTAAAATATTTTTATTTTTTATCATTATTTTAATTTCACTTATTATAATTTTTTAAACAACTACTTAAACAATAATGTTTACATTGGGTGTTTTTACCATATTCAGTTTATGTGTCAAAAATGACTTTGGTAGGTCAAATATGGTCAAAGGGTCATTATATAAACATCTAAATAATAATAGTAATATTTAAATAATTATAAAATTTATACAGAAATTATACTTTTAAAAAAATCATGAAATATGATTATGAAAAATTAACCATCTTTACAATCATGGAGACAGTAGGCCATACATACGCATGAGTAGCATTCAATTTTTTCAGTGATCTTTATGAATATATGTTAAGTAACACTATAAATTTACATAATGATCATTATATTATATATACTATGTTATTTAATCATATATACTTATATATATAATTCTTGTGATGTATAAGGAATCACATCGTGTCTGGGAGGTGGTAGTCCAAACATCCAGGATCGACGTTATCACTTTTTAGTGTGTGAAAAGGGTAATAAAGAAAATTATATATTATGTTTTAAGAAAGGTAATTATGTAATTAATATAAAATATATTTCATTTATCTTACATATTTTGAATTAAAATAATCCTTTTTATGTTCCATGTATATTGTGAACGAATCACATCGCTTTGAGTAGGTGGTAGTCCACACTTCCACAAATGATGTTATCGTATTTACAAAAAATTGAAAGAATGAAGGTATGTATTATATAAAAATTAAATAAGTATTAATACAACATAAATATCATAAATATCATATAAAAATACTGTGTACATCATAATTCCCAACCATGAGAGGTGGTAAAGGAAAAACGAATAACTTCATTTTGTGAGGCGGTAGTTCTTAATACATAAGAACTGTAAGTTCCATACCCATTAGAAGGAAGTGTGTGTCAATTTAGTTAAAAACATAATATAAAATTCTATCATTTTATTTAGGGTATAATTTTACTATATATTCATGTAATAAGAATATTTTATGGGGTGGAAAAGGAAAATAAAAAAAGGATCTTGAGGAAGTATATTACCTCTTCTTTCGGTAACTCCTTTTGGTTTTCACCAAAGGGATTCCTTGTATGTATTTCTGCCCAAATATAGGATTCTAGGTTGAGGGGAGGGATTTTAGTTGATTAATTTAGTAGATTTTTGGTGATACAAATTTCTTTAGAGTAGTGAATGGGGGGGGGGTGAGTTCTTTTTTATAGTGAAGGAGGAGTGATATTCCTGTAAATTTTTTAAAAGGGAATTCCACCCATGTTTTTCCCATGAAAAATGGATCAAATAATGGTAAAAATCCTATAAAAGGGATTATATGGTCATAATATGGATATAAAATGGATTTTTTAAATTTTTATAGGTTATTTTGGCCCTTATGTTAAAGGTTTAGTCCCCTGTTAAGCTAATTTTCCTCTTAATCACTATAATTAATTTTAATCAATTTCACTAATATTTTTTGTCAAAAATTAAGTTGAAATTATTATAAATTATTAATTATTTTGATTATAAATATGTAATCTATTTTTATATTTTAAAATCACATAATTTTCAGAAATTAATTTAAATTTAATCTGGTAGACGAGACGACAATGTAGGCTTTTAAAGTAAAGATGTTCAAACTTTTGCTATGTTTTTATATCCAATTTTAAGGTGAAATTGATTCTAATGAAATATGTTGGATTTATTGATATATAATTTATATAATGTGACTTTAAAACCAATTTAAATTATAATTCAACGTTATAAATAAATTAGACAAAAAATAAGTTTTTTTTAAAATGAAGTTTATTTTGTCATATTAAGTTCATAAAAGTTTAAAAATTCATTTTTAATTTATGTGTTCCATTAAAAGGTGGTAAAATTTCCTTTATAAAAATATAGGTTTTAAGCTTTATATTAGGTTTGTTCTTATCTTATGCTTATCAATTATATTGGATGAATGTAAAAAATATTTTATTGAATATATAATATATATATTAAATTTATTTCACTCACTAATTATAATTAATTTAATTTATTAGGATAAAACAACCCTGTGTTCATAAAAATTGTTTTTATAAAAAATTCCATTTATATTTAATTAGTTCTAATATTCATTTATAATGAAATTTTAAAAAATGAATTCAACCATATATTTTCCTAAGTTAGTTAATCATATTTATAACCATAGATTTAATGTATAGGTTTTATTATATTAAATAATAATATTTTTAATAATATATTTTTCTTTAGTAATACTAAGTTTTGCGTGTTATACAAGCCATCGAGGAAAATCAGTCTTACGTGTAACACAAGCTAACCTAGGTGTTCTGTGTAGAGCAAGATAAATTTTATTTTTCATGAAACATAAGATTAACTTAGTGTTTCATATAATTAAATATAGGGAAAAAATTAAATTTATTCTAAAAGTAAAATATTGTAATGTCTTGGGGTGTTACACTCCCCCCACCTTAAATAAATTGTGTCCTTAAAATTAAAAATTGTTCTTGGTAATGAAGGGATTGATATTTGAAAATAAAATATTTTATAAAAACCCACATCATGAATAGGTTTAATAACACATCTTCTTAATAACATATAAATGGGAGTACGATGATCACATAACTAGGTTCCCAAGTAGGAGAACATAGGTAGGAAATAGAAACATGGATACAGAAGAAATATATAACAACCGAGTTCTTATAGAGGCTGATAGAGAAAATTTTCAACTAAAAGTTGATGACCAAAAATCCTTAAACAAATACTATGAAAAACATCATTGATATCATCAAAAATGAAAATAATATTATTTTTTGTTTCAAGACCATTTTTCATACAATTGAGGAATTCTTTCACTCTATAGTAAATATATGTTTCTATTTGATAAACACAATCTCATCCTTTGGTTGTGACTTGAAATATTTATACTTCATTACTTAAAAAAGGATGCATCATATGGTGAATTAATATAGTAACCTCTAAAAACTCATCCAAATATCATCTTAAACTAATTTATAAATGGAAAACGTTTATAAAAAATTATGATCCAACACTTTAGAAGGAAAGTCAGTGAATTTACCAAAAAAACTTATCAAATAACATGAAGTGGATTTTAATCATGACAAACTAAACATGTGAATGTGGTAATAAATTGAATTACCATAAAACCTTACTAAAAACATGCATGATTCTTATTCCTTAAATAGAAAATAGATTATTGGATACATTCCTTAAATCCAAAAATGATGTAAACTCAATCAATGACAGAATACGAAAATTTTACAATAAATCATTTCTCAAATTCAAGGTAGTCATCTCTTATCTGATTTATGTTATCCAAAACAATAATTTATCTATCCAAACATAATTTTCTTTACATTAGGAACATATTAATGGCTTTATTTACCTCAATAATTCTTTCCAAAAAGTTTAAATTAGTTCTAATTCAGTATCATTCAATATGTGATATCAAATCCTTAATTATTAATTACTACAGTATAATCCTTATATATTTCATAAATCATATGATGAGAAAATCATAACTAATATACCTTTAAAACATATTTCTTAGATCTAAATACATAATCACATTAATTATTCTACTTTGATTGTGTCTATAACATACGCTTGACCTTGATCCCTTAGCTTATTCTAAGGTATATTCCCTTGATTATTAAGGCATTATTTTTCATAGTTCCCCATATTCCTACAGTTGTAACACATAATAGAAATATTTTCCTTCTTTACTTTTCATTATTTTTCTTTTTGACCCTTTTATACATGTAACACCCCAAGATTTTATGAGAAATATTATTTTTAAATTCTTTGATGTCTTTTGTTGTACGCTTCACCAAGATTAGCTTGCGCTATACGCAACACCGTATTAGCTTGTACTATATTAAACACCGTATTAGCTTGTAGTATACGCAACACTATTCTTGGCTCGTGTTGCACACGATTTCAAGTTCGTTTTGTGGAAATTATTCTACACAACATTAAGTACATATTTTGTTTAATGTATAAATGAAATAAGTTTTGATTGTGTTATAAGCAACAACAAATGGAGCTTTCACTACACGCAACCCTGACTTGGCTTGCATTATAGATAGTCAAGACCTTCCTCGATAGCGTATGTAGTACGCAATACCGAGTTTCACTAAACAAGTTATTATTATAATATTATTATGAACTAGCCATTATGAATAGTAATACCCACTTTTTGAAATTTTATAAATTTTATCATTCAAAATGGACTTCATTTTTGGATTTGGAATATCAAAATTATCCTAGGGTAAATTTTTGGTATTTTTCTGAAAACTATCATTTTTTGATGAATAGTGAAAACACTGGATTACTATTTAAAAACTGACTTTTTATTTAAATAAATATTTATTTTATTTAAATTTATTTTAGGTCCTAATTGATTCATAATACCTATATATGTTCAATGTAATTAGTTGGAGTCATTTTATAATAATTTTAGATATATAAAAATTTTATTGAACTTTTCAACGTCTTTTACCCACATCCTAGGAGAATTTGAAAATTTACATAAAACTTAATTTTACCATTTCTGTGAGTGGAATTTCAAAAATCCGAGAGACACGGTTAATATCAAGGAGTAAAATGTGGTTCAATAAGATAAAAATAATTTTTGGTGAATAGTAACTTTTTTACTTTTATTTAACACAGTTAAAAGTAAATAGTGAAATTAAGGGTAAAAATGATATTATTATTACCCTAACACATGTCCTAATTCTATTGGATAAGTGTAATTAGACCAAAAAACAACCTTAGGAATAAAATATTACCCTTTAGGTTCACTTGGATTAGATTAGGACATTTATTATGATTTTATTTAAAGAAGAGTTAAAAGAGTTAAAATCAAAGTTTAATAACTAAAACATTTTTAATATAAGGTTTTACATAAGATAAATTCGACTATAAGTATTCATTAGAAATATAAAACGATTTACTACATAATGGTATTTTATTAATAATTTTTAGATATTAAATAATTTAATTTATTTATGACACAATAATGATGTAGTAATTACCTTATTAATGAAATATTAACATAATTGATGTTGTAAATACCAAAATAAATGTAATTATAGACTTTTTATAAATTAAACTATTTTTTTAGGTTAATATGACATTTTAGTATTGATTCAATTAACGTTTTTTGAACTAATCATGCTGTTATGATTTTCACAAAAATCAATTACCAAATAGTGTCAAAATTGACAAAAAATAGTTTTTAAAAAACATATTATATTATTAATTGTTATTCTATTACTAAAAAACAAAGGTTTGACAAAATGAATTAGATAAGGTTATATATATTAATAATGAACCACTTGGGGTTCGTTTGTCTTGTTATAGTAAGTTTATTAACCATATAGTGTAAAAAAACAAGAAGACACGGTAAAAGTTAAATTATTTAACTTAGAGTTAAATCTAAATGATAAGGTTAAAATAGTAACCTAAACTTGTCTAAAACCTATTGGTTGAGAGTATTTATACCCATCACCACTTTATCTTATAAATAAATCAATTTTGAGCTATTATAAACCGAATATGACTTTATTATAAAATAATATTTTAAGTTTTTCCTAAGGTGCCCCTCTCCTCCATTATAAAAGGGCACATCCTCCCTCTTCTCTTTACACAATTGTGAGCTTTCAAACTCGGACAAACCCTGACTATTTCCCTTCTCAACTTCCCTAGAAACATTATAGAGGTTATGGTCTACTCAAAATTCCAACTCTAGTGCCTTAAGAGAAAGCTTAAAAGAGGTGCGTCGAAGAAGAGGTAATCTGTTTTACCGAATCTTTCAAGTTTATTTCTTCTTCAACTTCTTCTTCATATTTAGTTGTTTCATTATAAAGTAATAAAATAAGTATCAATAATATAATGATATGTAATTATAAATATGAAACAACCCCATTTCACCTTCTATCCATCCTATGGAAAACGAAATCACCGTGCGTGCGTACATACAAAATACCGTCTCCACACCGCGGTGTAATCTGTTTTTCCACCACCACCTTACTTGGATGGGTATAATGGTGTAAAGAATAAAAATATATATTTATTATAACATCATACTGATTCTTATATATTATATCATCCACCCCAATTCAATTCAATAATTATGGGAACGATATCATCGCTCGTGCGTACGTACAGATTACCGTCTCCATGACGCGATGAGATTCATTCTCCATGTTAACCACTCAAGTATGATTATAAAGTATATATAATGAATAATAATGAAATATATTACATGCTAAAGCTACTGGATTTATGTGTGTGTATATATATATTTCATCTACTTACTTCCATTCAAGTCAATCAGGAAAGGAAAACAACGTTCATGCGTATGTACGGCCTACCGTCTCCATGAATGCTGTATTTCATTTCACTTATCTATCTATTAAATATATATATATACTGAATATATATGATATATAAATCATGATTTAAATTCTAGAAGTAATTAAATCATGATATATGTAATAATAATATCAAGAACAACTAGTCCAAACACGTACGATAAATAAAACGATTTTACCCAAAACGCTACTTTAACATGGAATTTACAAAAGAACGGGTAATATAAAGTCATAAGTGAACCATATATGATATCATAATAATAAATATGATTCTGTAATAATTCAATGAAATTATTTAAATCATTATACAGGAGGTTAGGATACGTATGAATCATATTAGACCTAACATAAGGGATAACCTTTCCAATCTCGTTCTTATCCGAGATTGTTTATTTGTAAGTATTTACTGGGGTTATTGTTATCATCCATTTACATGTTTTCTAAAAGTGTTTTTATGTATTTTTAATGTCATTTTTACCCATTTTTTTACTTTTAACACCTGTTATTAAAGGTATATTTCTTTTTTTTACCATACGAGGAACTTTTTGACTTTTCCGAAAAAAGTACGAGGAGAATGCTTTTTTAACTTATACGGCATGAATGGATTTTTACGATTTCATAACACATTATTTTAATGAAGCTTACTCTAAAAGATTTCATGACTATTTTCAATAAAATCCTATTATTTTAAAATTGCATGTCATTTTGTGAAAAGAATATAATTTTGAATAGGAAAGGATATTTTCCTAAAGAATTTATTTCAAGTGTTTTATCAAAACCATTTTCCATATAAGATGACATTATTTCATATGTGTATGTTTCAAGTATAATGTCTCTATGATTTTCATGGTTTCACTTCTCTTATCATGAAATTATATACATTTATTTTGTATGGATTATGTAATGATGGGATGATGTTTATGAAACCCATTTTATTCTTTGGGTTATGATGAATGATTTATGTTTATGTTGTGGCACATGTAAGAATGATTTCATTATGATATGTGTGGGACCTATATCTCCCTAAAATTCATTGGGTAAAGATTTATATCTCATGAGAGAGACATGACTGGAATGGTAAGTTAATATGGTTCAGTGTTACAGGACTGGAACAAGGAGTGAACTCGATTCAGAAAGGGATGTTGTCCCCTAAGATGGTCTTGGCAGCAATGCCATGTCTACTATGGAAATTATATCATGTGATTAATGGATTTCTACAATTACATGTTTTATTCCCATGTTATTTTATCATGATTGATGTTCTTTTATGATATATTCCTTACGTACTTCCAATATTTATGTCTTTGCTCAAGATTTTGATGTTTAGATTTTATGTTCAAGTTTTTGCATTCAAATGTTTATGGATTGTTTTATGTTATATATTTTTACCTTTTCTGAGCATTTGATCTCACCCTTTATATGTTTTATTTTCCCTAGGATATATTGAATGGTTTTAGGTAAGATAACAAAAGGGGAAGATATTTATGTGAGATGTTGAAGATCTTTCACCATGATTAGAAGATTATGTTCTGAGTTTCCAAAGACACTAAACTATTACGGTCATTTGGTGTCTATTTTTGTTATGTATTAGATATTCCGAATAAGTAATTTAATGTCTATGTATGTCAAGCTATGAGTCTTTACAGTTGGTATCAAAGGCAAAATAGGTAGGAATGAATCTGATCCTTGGGAACTCTCACATGTGAGCGTTGGACGAAGCATGGCTCTCCGCCCAAGGGCTTCATGAGGAAATGGATGCCACTGGGGATGGTGGTGTGTCCCAAAGATGGGGTGTAGCCTCCCATGGAGTGCCCTGATATGTATCAATTATAGTCAACTAGAAGTAATTCCAGACCACTACAGTTGGTATCAGAGGAATGGTTTAGTTAACCTCTGGAAACTAGGATGCGAAAACTTAAGTGAGATCCCTAGAAGATATTTATAAGGTATGTATAGGGATGTCCCTAAGGTTAAGTATAAGTATAGGTTATAGTCCTATAATTATGGTAACAATCTTATAATTAACCCTAAGATGTTATATATAGAAGTTACTCCCCCTTTATTATGTTGTTTTCCCTAGCATGATTTTTGCCTCTCACACTATTCTTTTTGGGTTTTAGACGATGGTTGGAACTCAAAGGAACCATGTTGATCAATGTAATAGACAATGCAATGATTGTCCTCCTGAAGAAACCTATGTTATGGAAGATGGAGTGCAAAATTTTATTGCTATAATTACACAAGCTATGAATCATTGTAGACTTCCAAATGAGCAGAGAAGGGAACAATATTCTATTGAGTCCTTCATGAGGCCACGTCCACCTTCTTTCAGTGGGTCTTCTGATCCACTTGTTTCTAAACAATGGATCAGTACCACTGAAAATATATTTTCCATAATTCACTGTTCAGAACATGAAAAAGTAATTCTGGCTATTTATTGTTTAGAAGGTGAAGCAGATCAATGGTGGACTCTAATTAAGAATACGAGTCCCCAAGATGAAATTGAATCCATGGAATGGGATGAGTTAAAGAACTTATTTTTCAATAAGTAATTCCCCTGCATTCTTCGAACAAAGATGGAAAAGGATTTCTTTGAGCTTAAGCAAAAGGATGATGAATCTGTTAGTATATACGAAGTGAATTTTACAAGTCTTGCAAGTTATGCATCTGGATTTATTATCCAATCTAAAAGTAAAGTTGATCGATTCTTTAGTGGATCAAAACCAAGTCTTCAAAGGGCATTAGCTATAAGAGACTTAAGTAGCTATGAAGAAATTTTCTTTTGTGCTATCAAGGTAGAAATGAAATTTGGTGTTACATATCCATCTCATGGTTTTGACAAGAAACGAAAGATGGAGTTCAAGGAGAAATCTCAGTATAATGGTGAAAAGAAGATGAATGTTTCTTTATGCTCAAGGTGTGGAAAGATGCATGGTGGATATTGTCTCAAAGGGACTAGAAAATATTTTAAGTGTAGAAAATAAGGTCATCGAGCAGCCGAGTGTCGAAGTAATGGAAAAAGGGTTGCTAATGATGTGAATAAAGAAAAGACTGTAGAGAACGTACCACCAACACTTCAATGCTTCAAGTGCAAGGAAATGGGGCATTATGCTAATCAATGCCCTAATCCAACAGTTAATGATGATCAACGTGAGAAACCTCTTAAGGAAAAGGATAAAGGGAAGTCACATGCGATCACTATTAGTGATGTTGAGTATGAAAATGATGTTGTGTAATGATTAAGTGTTTATGTAATGGGATTTCAAAATAGTATCATGGAATCTCATTTATGGTATCGTGGAATTTTAGAATATCTATGTATTGGTTTTCATTAATTATATGGTACTGGTAACGATGAAAAGTGATTGAAATATTTTTGGAAAGAAGATGATATGCGCATAATGAAGGGATAAAGAAAAAAATGAAATGATGTCATGACTGATATAAGGACAAAGTTATATCATGGTTTGAGTATATAGAAATTTTGGGATTTTGGTATGTGGAAAGTGTAAAACTTTGACAACATTCATGTTTTCACTAAGGTTCAATGGGTATTCATTTTTTTAAAAGAATACATGATTAAGGTATTCACATATTTGGAATGTGACCAACAAGATATATCGTATGATATATGGGGGATAAATGATAGTATTAACGTGCTTATTATGTGACCTTTCAAGTAATCGTTTTATTTATACTATGAGATTGGAACGAAGTATTTTGGATAAGCCTAAAGATTGGAATGAATTAAGTTAGACATAAGATATTGTTGTTTAAGGCTAGAAATTTTTTCGATATTATTTCAGGAATGTTATAATAGTATAGTTTTAGAAAAAGGACAACCCGCAGGATGGGCGACAACCCGTCGCGTCGGACAAGGATGTAAGAATCGAACCCACAACTGAAGTGAGACATGCCTTTATCGCCTACCACTAGCCTACAGGAAGTCCCTGGTTAGTAGAAACTAGTTTTATTATATTAAGCGGTATGATATATGAAGTATAAGTCCATTTTAGGAACCATATACGATTAATCTCACTATAGATAGACTTATGTATATTTAATAACTTTTTCTATCCTTTTATTTGAGACAGATGGAATGACCTATCATTCTATCGCATGATCTGCTAACACTTCACGGAAGACAAATTCAACTTCATTTATTTAAGAGATGAATTGGAAATTGTTCAAGGCACAAACAATAGTAATATTGTACCAAATTCAAGTAAGTATTTCTTTTAATTCAACAATTCTTCAACTTTAGGGAAATGATCTTGAAAACAAAAAATGTTGTATTAATGACCTTATATCCGATAAATCAGATGGTACCGTAGATCATCACAAATTTATGGCTTTATGATTGTTGGATGTTTCATAGCCATGTTCTCTACCACTCTTCATCTAAACATGATGGTTAGATTTCTCTTCCGTATCCATATTTCCACCTATGTTGTCCTATGTGGAAACCCAGTACTGAGTTACTTTGGGTGACTGTAATGATTCTAACATTCCTTTTTAAAATGAAGTTTTAGTATTACTTTTTATGATGTGGGTTTCTATGAAAGAAACTTTCAAATAGTAAACCATTTATAACCCCGACGAATTTTGAGGGAGAAATTCATTTTAAGGGGGGTAGAATGTAACACCCGGAGATTTTATGAGAAATATTATTTTTAAATTTTTTGATGTCTTTTGTTGTAAATTCAACAAGATTAGCTTGCGCTATATGCAACACCGTATTAGCTTGTACTATAAGCAACACCATATTAGCTTGTAGTATATGCCACACTATTCTTGGCTCGTGTTACACACAATTTCAAGTTCGTTTTGTGGAAATTATTCTACGCAACATTATGTACAGATTTAGTTTAATGTATAAATGAAGTAAGTTTTGATTGTGTTATATGAAACACCAAATGGATCTTTCACTACACGCATCACTGACTTGGCTTGCATTACACGCAGTTAAGACCTTACTCGATAGCGTGTGTAGTACACAATACCGAGTTTCACTAAACGAGATATTATTATAATATTATTATGAACTAGCCGTTATGAATAGTAATACACACTTTTTGAAATTTGATAAATTCTTTTCATTGAAAATGGACTTCATTTTTGGATTCGGAATATCGAATTTAGCCTAGGGTGAATTTTTTGTATTTTTCTGAAAACATTCATTTTTTGATGAATAGTGAAAAAACTGGGTTGCAATTTAAAAACCAACTTTTTATTTAAATAATTATTTATTTTATTTTAATTTATTTTAAGTCAAAATTTATACATAATACCTATATATGTTCAATGTAATTCATTGGAGTCATTTTATAATAATTCTAGATATATTAAAATTTTATTGAACCTTTCACCGTCTTTTACCCACCTCCTATGAGAATTTGAAAATTTACATAAAACTAAATTTTACCGCTTCTATGAGTGGAATTTTGAAAATCCGAGAGACACGGTTAATATCAAGGAGTAAAATGTGGTTCAATAAGATAAAAATAATTTTTGGTGAATAGTAACTTTTTAATTTTATTTACCACGGTTAAAAGTAAATAGGGTAATTAAGGGTAAAAATGATATTATTATTACCCTAACACATGTCCTAATTCTATTGGATAAGTTTAATTCGACCAAAAACAACCTTAGGAATATAAGATTACCCTTTAGGTCCAGTTGGATTATATTTGGACATTTATTATTATTTTATTTAAAGAAGAGTTAAAAGAGTTAAAATCAAAGCTTAATAACTAAAACATTTTTAATATAGGGTTTTACATTAGATAAATTAGCCTATAAATATTCATTAGAAATATAAAAATATTTACTAAAAAATGGTATTTTATTTATAATTTTTAGACATTAAATAATTTAATTTATTTATGACACAATTATGATGCAGTAATTACCTTATTAATGAAATATTAACATAATTGATGTTATAAATACCAAAATAAATGTAATTTGAGACTTTTTTTAAATTACACTAAGTTTTTAGGTTAATATGACATGTTAGTATTGATTAAAATTAGTTTTTTCGAACTAATCATGCTGTTATGACTTTCAAAAAAATCAATTACCACATAGTGTCAAAATTGACATAAAATAGTTTTTAAAAAAAATATTATATTATTAATTGTTATTATATTCCTAAAAATGTAAGGTTCGGCCAAATGACTTAGATAAGGTTATATATATTAATAATGAACCACTTGGGGTTCTTTTGGCTTGTTATACAAAGTCTATTTACCATAGTGTAAGAAAACAAGAAGACACAGTAAAAGTTAAATTATTTAACTTAGAGTTAAATCTAAATGATAAGGTTAAAATAGTAACCTAAACTGGTCTAAAACCTATTTTTTGAGCGTATTTCGCCACATACCCACTTTAGATTCTAAATAAATCAATTTTGAGCTATTATAAACCGAATATGACTTTATTATAAAATAATATTTTAAGTTTTTCCTAAGGTGCCCCTCTCCTCCCTTATAAAAGGGCACCTCCTCCCTCTTCTATTTACACAATTTTGAGCTTTCAAGATCAGAAAAACCCTTAAAATTTCCCTTCTCAACTTCCCTATAAACATTATAGAGGTTATGGTTTCCTCAAAATACCAACTCTAGTGCCTTAAGAGGAAGCTTAAAAGAGGTGTGCCGAAGAAGATATAATATCTTCTACCGATTCTTTCAAGTTTATTTCTTCTTCAACTTATTATTATTCTTTAGTTGTTTCATTATAAAGTAATAAAATAAGTATCACTAATATACTGATATGTAATTATAAATATTAAACAATCCCATTTCACCTTCTATCCATCATATGGGAAATGAAATCACCGCGCGTGCGTACGTATGAAAAACCGTCTCCACGCCGTGGTGTAATATGTTTGTCCACCACCACCTTACTTGGATGGGTATAATGATGTAATGAATAACTATATATAGTTATTATAACATCATACATATTCTGATGTATTATATCATCCACCCCAATTTAATTCAATAATTATGGGAATGATATCATCGCTCGTGCGTACGTACAGATTACCGTCTCCACGATGCGATGAGATTCATTCTCCATGTTAACTACTCAAGTATGATTATAAAGTATATATAATGAATAATAATGTAATATATTACATGATAAAGCTACTTTATTTATGTATATATATATATATATGTCATCTACTTACTTCTATTCAAGTCAATAAGGAATGGAAAACAGCGTTCATGCGTACGTACGGCCTATCGTCTCCATGAACGGTGTATTTCATTTCATTTATCTATATACTATATATATATATATACTGAATATATATGATATATAAATCATGATTTACATTCTGTAAGTAATTAAATCATGATATAAGTAATAATAATATCAAGAACAACAAGTCCAAACACGTACGATAAATAAAACGATTTTACCCAAAACGTCGCTCTAACATGGAATTTACAAAAGAACGGGTAATATAAAGTCATAAGTGAACCATATATGATATCATAATGATAAATATAATTCTTTAATAAGTAAATGACATTATTTAAATCATTATACAGGTTGTTTGGATACGTAGAAAACATATCGTACCTAAGGTAAGAGATAATCTTTCCAATCTCATTCTTATCCGAGATTGTTTATTCGTAAGTATTTACTAGGGTTATTGTTATCATCCATTTCCATGTTTTATAAAAGTGTTTTTATGTATGTTTAATGTCCTTTTTACCCATTTTTTGACTTTTACCACATGTTATGAAAGGAATATTTCTTTTTTTTACCATACGAGGAACTTTTTGACTTTTACGACAAAAGTACGAGGATAATGTTTTTTTAACTTATACGGAATGAACAGATTTTTACAGTTTCATAACACCTTATTTTCATGAAGCTTACTCTACAATATTTCATGAATATTTTCAACAAAATCCTATTCTTTTAAAATTTCATGTGATTTTGTGAAAAGAAAAATATTTTGAATAAGAAAGGATATTTTCCTCAAGATATTATTTCAAGTGTTTTATCAAAACCATTTTCCATCTAAGATGACATTATTTCATATGTGTATGTTTCAAGTATAATGTATCTATGATTTACATGGTTTCACTTGTCTTATGTTGAAATGATGTCCATTTATTTTACATGTATTATGTAATGATGGGATGATGTTTATGAAACCCATTTTATTCTTTGGGTTATGATGAATGATTTATGTTTATATTGTGGAACACGTAAGAATGATTTCATTATGAGATGGGTGGGACCTATATCTCCATCAAATTCATTGGGTAAAGATTTATATATAATGAGATATACATGGATGGAATGGTAAGTTAATTCGGTTCAGTGTTATAGGACTGGAACGAGGAGTGAAATTGATTCAGAAAGGGACGTTGTCCACTAAGATGGTCTTGGCAGCAATGCCATGGCTACTATGGAAACCATATCATGTGATTAATGTTTTTCCAAAATTAAATGTTTTATTCCCATGGTATTTTATCATTATTGATGTTCCTTTATGATATATGCCTTACGTACTTCCAATATTTATGTCTTTGCTCAAGATTTAGATGTTTTGATTTTATGTTCAAGTTTTTGCATTCAAATGTTTATGGATTTTTTTTATGTTCTATATGTTTAGCCTTTCTAAGCATTTGAGCTCACCCTTTATATGTTTTCTTTTTCCCAGTATATAAATAAAGGTTTTAGGTAAGAAAACAAAAGGGTAAGATCTTTATGGGAGATGTTTAAGATCTTTCACCATGATTAGAAGATTATGTTCCGAGTTTCCAAAGACACTAAACTATTACGGTCCTTTGGTGTCTGTTTTTGTTATGTATTAGATATTCCAAAAAATTAATGTAATGTCTATGTACGTCAATCTACGGGTCTCTACAATACACACTTATAAAAAATCATAATCCTTCAATAATTTACTAGGGTTATTCATTCCACAGTTATCGCATGTGAGAAAATCCATTTTCCCTTCTTAAATTTATCTGTTATTTTCTCTTCCATTATCTTCTTCCCTTTCTTCCCTTTGATTCCATAAGACTTGGATAATTATTTATATGTATTTATTGCGCATAAAACCATTTAATCATATGAATAAAAGGTTTGAGACACTAAAAATCTTCAGAGACTTGACTTAAGTCCTTCAAATAAATGATCAATATTTCATTCCATGTTACGTATGAAATCTGTAGCATACATTACTGTCCTGGTAAAGGTGGATTTATACACCGCAAAACTTTCTTCTTCTCTTTAATTTAAACTAAGGAACTTCATATTATTTGTAGTTTGTTTCTTACGAGGGAAGTATTTATCAAATAATGTATCCTTAAAATCTCTCAATTCCATGAATTCTAATTATTCTTCCTCCCTAGTATTTTGGATCAACTACCACCATTTATCCATATATCCATCCAAAAAATATTCTGAAAGTGTAACCTTTTACCCACATCCCAATTCCATGAATATCTTCTCCAAATACTTAATCCATTTATTATCCATCATTGGGTCAGTATTCCCACTAAATAAAGGGGGCCTCTTTCACATAAAGTGATCCACCATCAGATAATCTTACTAATTAATAGGTTTATACATATGAGAAACGTTATGTGTCATAACATTTTTAAGATGCCCTAATATTTTCATAACATTTTCAGTTACAATACTAATTGTATTGGTTTTCTCAATAGGGAAATATCTACATTTTCCATGAGTAATGAAACTATTATTCCTTCCAGCTACCATTTCTAAGGAATAGTATATATTGTATTATATCATTACATTATGTAACATAATGTATAATACCAAAACTAGTGAAAAAAAATTATAAATTGAATTTTTTCCATAAATAATCTCATTATAATAAACATGGTTTCTGTAGGGATATACTTACTTCCAAATCCTTAATAAATGTTTATAAATAAAATGTGAATTATACTATGAATATCCACTAGGAGTGTCAAACCTGGTGCACAATAAGGCTCGTTGTCAAGTACAAGGTTACATCGAGCTAGGCAAGATATACCTTTTCAGAGTTGTTTCCCCTAAGTATATCTATACCAAAACCATGTTCATTTTTAGTATCCATAAATGGATGTATTGAAAAAAACCTATTAATATCTACCTTACCAAAATTCTAGGATGTTCTTATATACATATCCTCAATGTCTATCTTAGGATTATGTTCTATAATATAAGTTTTTTAAATATAGTTTCCAAGGTTTCTACTAAACTTCCTCCAATACCAACTGTCATGCCCCAACCCCAATATCCCAAAGCCGGTGCATTATTTTATTTTATTGGCATGATTACAAGTAATGAAATCCCAAAGGACATAATATTTTACCAATTTTGGAAATTCATATTACATACATGATACCAATATTACAATGGGAAATAGAAAATAAAACATGATAAATAATAAAATTAAATAAAACACATCCTTGAAATATTATTCAAATATTTATTCTTTACAACCTAGGGAAAGTAAAAAAACTAAGAGTGAGATCAACTATTCAGTGAGGGTATGTAAATTAGAAACAATAATGAATTGATTAGAGTAAATCAACTTGGTAAGGTAAATTGCAGATAAAACATGCCATTAAAATAACTTGTTAAGGAATAATATATATGGAAAGGTAAAAAACTAAAACACATTCCATTTAATCAGTAAACTTATATTTAAATGAATCCCTAGATTGTATCATATGAAAATATCATGGATAATAACACTAATAACTGAAATATCTATGAAGGAAATGCCTAATTATTGGATGTTATGTCTGAGGCACATGAAAACCTATACTGTAATGAAATTTCACAAGAAGATTTAAAAATATAGATATAAACCTATTTATTTTTTCTAACTTATTTATCTCATGATAATCTATCAATTCATTTATGGACTATATAAAGTCCTTGCCCCACCTATTATTTCCAGTTCAAAGCATTCCTCATATTGAATAATGGATTTAATTAATAAAAAATATTCCTTAACAAATATCCTTATTGAATAAAGAATATGGGTTTATCATTATTTACTCATTGGAGGATAAGTAACATTAAGTTTTTGTTGATATTAATGTTTGGAAATACCATTTAAATATAATTAAAACATTCTTTAGGAAAATAATATTTAAACACTCCAATGTGTCCCATACGAATTTGAAACATTTGATTCATAATCCCAATGAAGTAATAACATTAAATAAAACGTATTTTATCATGATAATTGTTATGTTCATGAAATAACATGTCAAAGGGTAGTTTATACGCCATATAAAAGTGAATTGGTTGATAATAATAAATAAGTCTCAATTGAATGTAAATTGAGATGAAATCTCTTACCTTCAGTCTAACTTGTCACACATGTATTTATATTATTTAATAATAAACTTATGTTAATTATTTAATTTATTCTGAACCATTTTCATGTTTATTATTAATTTTTTTTAACTTATTACAATGTTTTAAACAATTAGATAAACAATTAAGTTTACATCGGGTGTTTTGACCATGTTCGGTTTATGTGTCCAAAATTAATTTAGTAGGTCAACTATGGTCAAAGGATAAATATATAAACATATCAATAATAATAATAATAAAATAATTATCATATTTATACATAAAATATAATTTTAAAACCAATCGTGAAATATGGTTATGAAAAATGAACTGACATTACAACCATGGACATAGTAGGTCATACGTATGCAAGAGTAGTGTTCCCATTTTCTAGTGATCATTATGAAAGGATGGAAAGTAACACTATATCTTTCCAGAATGATATTTATATAATAAATAACATTTTATTTAATCTTATATACTTATATATATATAATTATTATGTTGTATAAGGAATCACATTGAGTCGGGGAGGCGATAGTCCACACGTCGATGACCGACATTATCACTTTTTAGTGTGTGAAAAGGGTAATAAATAAAATAATATATTATGTTTAAAGAAAGGTTAATATGTAATTAATATCATATATATTTCATTTATGTTACATATTTTTAATTAAAATCACTCTTTTGATGTTCTATGTAGTGTGTGAATGAATCACATCACTTTGAGGATGTGGTAGTTCACACTTCCACAAACAATGTTATCGTATTTACACAAAATGGAAAGAATAAAGTTATGTTATATATGAAAATAAAATAAGTATTAATAAAACATAAATATCATAAATATTATATAAAAAATTATTTTCATCATAATTTCAAAACATGAGAGGTGGTAAAGGCAAAATGAATGACATCGTTTCATGAGGCGGTAGTTTTCTGTACACAAGAACGGTAAGTTTGTTACCCATTATATAGAACTATGTGTAGGTATAGTTAAAAAAATTATTATAAAACATATATTTATATTTATTATACTTTTTTATTATATAGTCATTTAATAATAATTTTTTATGGGGTGGATAATGAAAATAAAACAAAGGATCTTGAGGAAGGATGTTACCTCTTCTTCGAGTAACTATCTGTTTGCACCAAAGGGCTCCTTTGGAATGATTTATGCCCAAAATAAGGATTAAAAGTTTAGGGGAGGGAATTTTAGAGATTATTTGAGTATATATTTTGGAGAAAAATGTCTTGGGAGGAGCGTATAAGGGGGAGGGGTGAGTTTCTTTTTATAGTGAAGGAGGAGTGACATTCATGTCAATTTTTAAAAAGGGAATTCCCCCATCCTTTTACTTTTAAAATTGAATCCAATAATGTTAACAATCCTATAAAAGGGATTATAGGGTAAAAATATGGACATAAAATGAATTTTTGACAAGTTTATTGGTTATTTTGGAAATTAAGTTTAAGGTTTAGTCCATTATTAAGCAAATTTTCCTCTTAATCGCAGTAATTAATTTTAATAACTTTCACTAATATTTTTCATCAAACACTAATTTAAAATTATTAAAAATATTAAATTATCCTGATTACAAATATGGAATATATTTTCCAAAATTATATTCACATTATTTTCAGAAATTAATTTAAATGTAATCTCGTAGATGGGATGACAGTGCATGTTTTTAAAGTAAAAATGTTAAAAATTTGCTATGTTTTTATATAAAATTTTAAGGTAAAATTGATTCCAATTACCTAAATTAGATTTATTTATATATAATTTATATAATATTAAATTTAAAAAGTTAATATATAATTTAACCTTATAAATAAATTAGATTAAGAAGTAGTTTTGATTTAAAAATCAGTATCTTTCACTATTCATTAAAAATAAAACTTCACAGAAAAATACCAAAAATTCCCCATAACCTAATTTTAGGTTTTTATTATAAAAATAAAGTTTATATTTTCCTATTAAATTTATAAAAGTTTCAAAATTCATATTTAATGTAGGTTCTCCCTTTAAATTCAGCAAAATTACCTATATAAAAATATAGGTTTTTATGCGTAATATTGAGTTTATTCTTATTTTATGCTTATCAAATATATTAGATTAATGTAAAAAATATATGATTGAATATATAATATATATATTACATTAATATCACTCACTAATTGTAATTAATTTAATTTATTATTATAAAATGACTTCGTGAGCATCAAAATAATTTTTTATATAAAAACATTCCCTTTATATTCAATTGGTTCTTATATTAATTTTTATTTAAATTTTAACCAATGAATTCAACCACATATTTTCATAATTTAGTTAATCCTATCCATAACCATAAATTTAATGAATTTGTTGTATTATATTAAATAATAATATTTTTTAATAATATATTATTGTTCGGTAAAACTTTGTCTTGTGTGTTATGTAAGCCATCGAGGAAAGCCAACCTTGTGTGAAATGCAAGCTAACCTTGGTGTTATGTGTAGATAAATCTGAAATTTATATTGCATGTAACATAAACTTAACTTAGTGCTTCATATAAATAAATCTTAGAAAATAAATTAAATTTATTGTAAAAGGAAAATATTGTAAAGTCTTGGGGTGTTACAATACATAATATCATCCTTCTTCTTTTTGTTTTTTTCCCGATGTATACTAAAAAACTTAAATAAAATTAATAAGAATTAAATTTTAAATACAAAACATTAAATCTTAAGAAAACCTTAAACTCATTACTCTTCCAATATATGATTGTTTCTTGGTATTTTGTTGTTTTACAATCAGTGAATATTGGTACAACCTATAAATTAGAGATGAAACTAATATTATAACCAACATATTACTCATGATTATATGATATCCATAACTCCCCAAGATCCATCAACCTTGCGACCTTAGGATCTTCACTATCAGTAAAGTAAAACCGATACTGAAATGAATATGTTAATTCATATAAATACAACAATAATATAAATATGAATTTAATAAATTTTCTTACCCATATCTCTACCCATGATTTCTCATTGATTCCATTATCAATATGATTCCATGAGATTGGTTACATCAGAATGATATTTCTATACTTAGAGAATGTTTATCAAAAATTCTACAGTATCTAACATTTTTACCTATCATTTTATTGTCTTCATTATAATCTACCATTTTTGGAGATTCTAGGATTCAAGCATACGGGTGCGCCTACATTGCCTCTTAAAAGATCACACTTAAAAAGATAAGAGAAAAAAATGTGGAATTGATTCAAAGTACAATAGGGGAAAATGATGTGATATAATTTGATAAACATATAAAAAACCTGATCTAGTATAATCATTAGGCACTAATGGATCTATGGTGTGTCATAGATTAGTAGTCTCTGAAGGATGTTCCTATTCCAATGCATGAATCGGGTTATCTTCATGTAGTGGAGTGGAAGCTGAAGGAGTAAAATCATCAGATCCTGGATGGATAATAGGAAATAGAAGTAGCATATACATGTTAGTATAAGTATATAAGGGACAAGGATACATCAAATGATATGGATATGGTATAGGTGGGAACATCCCTGTATGCGTTGTAGAAATGTTATGAGAAGTTGAGACTGAATAAGATGATGATTGAGGCATGGGTGGGAACATCCCTAGAGACTCAAGTGGAGGATGAAAAGGTGTGGTAGATGGGATGTCCACTAGTGGGTCAGGGTGTAAAAAGGTATGATGAGGGATCCATGTAGCTCTAGGATCACCCCCACCTGGACCCATACTAGTAGGATAAGGATTATTCAAATATGGTTTAGATAAATGTCTTTAAATGTTTTTTTGATAAATAATAAGAACATGATAGTAAATATAATGCATAAGAAAAATATTAAAATTATTTTACTCACTGAGGGAACTATAGGTTGCATCCTGAGTTCGTGAATTCTTCGTTCATTATCAAATAGTATATTCCATCAAATTTATCCAATGTATTTCATAATCTTCATAAGAACAAAATGTATATTTTTTAGAAATTATGCATACAAATTATAAGTCAAAGGGGTCATAGAAAATATCATAACATGTTTTAGAAACTATAATTTAAAATCAAGCTATACATTTTTTTAAAAACCTATTTTAAACCTAGTTCCTAAATTAAAATAATTCCAATTAAATGAAAAAAACAATAATAAATCAAATATATCATTTCAACCTAAAACTAAATTAAAGTTATTACAGGAGTATCAACATAGGAAACCCATGTCAAGGTAAACTGAATGAACTATGAACATATATTATTAATTCTATATATTACACACCACTACATTAGGTTCAATATAAATTCTCACAATTGGAAAACTTGATTCATTAAATAAAATATTTTGGTTACAACAATGGGGGAGTCGATGATGTAATTTTTTCCCCACCATCATGAAAAATATTCCTTGGTATTACTTCAATATTGACACTATAATCTGGTCTCAGATGATCTTTCACATAAAACACTTATTTTTTTACATTGATACCAAAATATCTGGTTCATCGGTTGATAGGAAACAAGTCATGTCAATAACTCTGAATCCATAGTCATCAATAAATTTATAATTTCATGTCATTTAATCAAACCATTTATATTTCATCACAGTGACTCGATCATGAGAGTAATAATCAAACAAATATATTTTATCAACATGTCCATAATAAGACACATTTTTATATCAAGGCCTACAATCTGATGTAATAGAATAACAATCCATTTTTTAAATTAACATAATGATAACATGCTATGTTCTCATATTCACTACTCAATCAGTTGTAAAAAATTTATACACGTTGGTTATTAAATATTTTCCTTCATGAACCGAATAATGGGGAGAAAAATCCAATTCTCTTAATTATTTATATATAGAGTCAATAAGTAAACTCAATACCTGAAATATATATTAATAATAAAATTAAATTAATATATACATTTTAATTTAATTAACGTAATAGTCATACCTTTGATTTCAACAATGTAGGAAACTCTTTACTATGAAAATACTCTCTCATTCTCAGAGGAAAATATTGATGAAATATACTTATAATTTATTTATGAAACCCATATAAAATGATAATAAGAGTTTAAGGTATATGTGAAATGAAATATTATGATATAAAATATAAATATTCAAATTAAATACTTGATATAGTCATCGTACAAACCATAGTTAAGAAAGACTGTGCGATATATTGTGTCCCAATATTGAAGGATCAATATAGCCAATGTATACAATGAAATAATTACTCATGTTTAGAGAAGAGATGGAAATGAGGGACTAATTTCCCAACACTACTCATCTTCTATTATCATTATCTAGTTATTTATTGTTCTCACATCAGACATATACATTGAACAAAAATCTATACATTCTTAAGCCAGATAACCTTTCACAATAGACCCTTTAGGATGATTCTTATTTTAGAAATAAGATTTCATTTTTTACATATTTTTTTTCTGTAGGTTACATCCACCAAAAAACAAATGGGTCCCCCAAAAAGTTTTTTATTTGGACGATAAACTTTTATGTGTAGCATGCAAGTGAGAAATGATAGAGGAAAATATTTCTCAAACTCACAAAAAATTAATGGTTAATATTGATGAATTTTTGTCACGAAAGACTTTGATAACCTTTTATCACCAATGTATCCACAAAAATGGAATACTTTAATCACTTTTACCCTTATATTATTTTATTGTAAATTACATATTGCTATTGGAATCAATTCATGAAGAAATATGTGATGATCATGAGATTTTAGGGATTTTAGTTTCAAATCCCTTATATTGAATCATTTATATATGTTGATGTAATAAATATCAAGAATTTTTATATTCTCAAATACTTCTTGAAATTTATATTTATCTAAAGGTTTCATAACAAAATAATTACAAGGAAATTTCCATTTGTTTTCACTGATACACACATGATGCAGTTCTAGTTGAATACTCCAATATAACAAGTCCCACCAAGATCATAAGTCATTTTTAATATTCCCCTTTATATTTAGAAGAATTGAAATAAATATTTCACATAAATTTTTCCTAATGTGTGTTACATCTAAAAGATGATTTAACAAATTGGTTAACCAATATAGAAACTCAAAAAATATACTTTTGTTTTTCCAATTATAAGTGGATTCTATGTCAACATTATTCCTTTTTAGATTTCATTTATACTTTCCTTAATAAAAAATTGGCATATTTGAATTCATCAAGGAAATAAATTCTTGAAATATGTTGAGGTGGATATTCAATGTGAATAATATTATGAATCCTCTAGGATTTATTCCTATATTTATGATTCATTAAAAAGAATCATCAATTCCCCATGAAAATGAAACTATGATGGTATTTAAGTATTCTCGATTGTGTATTCTTCATAAAAATAAGACATGATAGTTTTCATGTTATGATCCAATCATTTATCATTTCATAAGCATGGAAATAATTTATAGTCCATAAAAGGGTAGTACACATTTTTTTAAGAATCATCGAATGTGCACACAACCATATCCCAAAGCTAATTCAAATCTCTTATTAAAGGTTTAAAGTAGATGTCTATATCATTTCTATGAACATAAGGTATATATATTAGTATATTAAATAAATTTAATGGATTTTTATACACATTATTATATGAATATTATAAACATGAATAAAAACTTACGTGCTGTGAGAAGTAAGCATCTGACCAAAGGGATTAAAACCATTACAGGATAGACCCAACCCGAAATTATGCACCTTGGCTACAAAATTAGGATGTTGTGCCTCAAATTTTCACCATTATAATCCATATGTACGATGATCTAACTCATCCATATCTTTAATTACCTCAACATTATTCCTTCACATATTGGTTGGGATTTCTTTAGAAATTAATAGATTTTGATGCCTAAAAATCAATGTAAAGTGCCACATAACATTATCTGTCTCATGAGATAGGGTTCCATATTCATTTTCCTTCCATTTAGATGTACCAAATTAATTAAATTCATTATGGTATGAGTTTTTCTCCCAAAATAAACTACAACCTTTCAAAAAATCATGAATTTAATTATTAGAATATCCAAGATACTTAATTAACTTCCATTACATATGATGATTTGATGTAATATCTTCACCATAAAAAATAAATTCATTCAAAAAGGTAATAATATGATCAGTTTTGGTATTATAAGTTTTATACATGATTTTTCAATGATATAATCACATTAAAAAGGCCAAAATTTTCATTTTAACACATTCTTTATATACAAGAGTTCTGGTATCATCCATTAATTTTTTCACTCTCTCAAGATAATCATATTGATTATTTTCCTCATATATATTTATATCCTTATATTATTGAACTAGAAAACTATCTCTCTTATGACGATGCAAAAATGAAAACTTATCAAATTCAAATTCATTATACCAATTAATTATTTTTTTCATGAATGGTAGAAGACTGTCTTGCCTCTCCATTGTGATACAAAACATAATAGTTTGATTGAAATATATATTTTTATATGGTATATGACTTTTTAATGACTTAAACATGATCTTAAAACATAATTATAACATGGAAACTCTATACAACATCCATTAGAAGCATTGATAAATGAAAAATATAAAAAAAATCCAAATTATTTTGAAACTCAGTTGAAATCCAATCATTATGATACATCTATATTCTATCCATTCTATAATAGGAAATACAATTATATTTAAATTAAAAGTGTAAACCATAATTAAAAAATTAATTACAACCAATTTTAATATGAAAGTAATCAAATTATACTAGTAGCTAGTGAAACAATGAAGAAGAGAAAAAACATATTCTATAATTGATTCCAACAAATAACGAACCAAACAATGTATAATACATGGAATGGGAAAAAACTATTATATAATCCAATTAAATACATATGTCATTATGAAAAAATTGTTTTTAAAACTTCCAATTTTTTAATATGAAATTAATTCAATTATATACACTTTTATTTATGATGGAAATACTTTTATGAAGAATAAAAACAATGTGACACCCAACATCAAAACCACAAAAACATGGTAAAATAATATCATATAAATTATACCATAATTTATATAAATAAATAATCATCCAATCCTAATATCATCAAAACAAATATTTATAAAATAAGAAAATCTATCTAAAATGTAATAAAGTAGATGAAAGCCCAAAGTTTTATGATATATGAAATGTAATAGAAAATTTGTTAGAAAAAATTACTCATCTGTAAGTGGAAAAAATGTATCACTTGTCTCCTTCAATAAGACCAAATAATATCTAATTATCATCAAATAACTCAGACAATAACTTTTAACTAACAACATTAATGCAAATTGGGTCTACATACAATTAGAGTGTGTATAAATTGTGAAAAAGAAAACTTCTAATTGGATTATACTAAATTCCTAATTCTTAACCATTATAATATAATACATGCTATGATAGTTTGAAATAGAACTGTTAAACTAATATTTTATTTTTCAATAAAAAATTAGAATCATAAAAAATGAATTTTTAAGTATCTCTTTGAATACATGAAAGTTATCCACTTTCAAAACATATATTCCAATTTGTTTCCAAATATTTAATGAAAATAGATATACAATGTAAATTTATTTAATTTATAAGGAGTAAAATTGTCTTGTAATGAAAATTTTAATGATGATTAGGGAATATGGAGATAAAAATATCAAATTTTCATTCATTTAGAAACTACTTTAGGCTAAATGGAAATAAAAATTTCAAATAAAAAATCACCTTATATCTAACAAAAATGATTATGAGAAAAGAAAATAACTTTTAAATTCTATTTCATATAAATACCTAGTGAATATAAAAACTTAATAATCAAAAATATCATTATGATGAAAATCAGTAACTAAAAAATGAAATGAAAAATTACATTATATGAGAAAAATTAGATAAACTAAGGACATACTGATAGAATATTTCATAATAAAGTTTCATAATAAGGATCATGGGTAAGTACTAAAAGAGATATGGTTGGGAAATGTTAGATATATTTTAGATTATTATCTTCTTGATTTATATTTCTATGGGAGAACCTTGTCAACATAGTTCATTTTATATGGGATTCCCATATCATTGGGTTGCATGTTCATGGGATAACCATGTCCATATGGTTCAATTTTACGAGAGAACCACATCCCCAAAATATTTACTGCATTAGGGTGAAATATCCTCATAAAAATAATATAAATCATATCAATCCCAATTTCACATAGATGAATAACCAAGTATCAATCCTAAGTCCCCCCCCCTAAAGTATTCAAGTTCTCTCCCATATATTATTTTATATAATCAAGTTATATATAAAACCCCCTAATTCATTAATAAAACAAAAAAAATTACTGTATTATTTAATTTCATAATAATTTAATATATATTTAATTTTTTTAATTTTACTTATGTAAAAGTGGAAGATAACTATATTAAAACAACATATATATTGATTATAATCACATTTATTATGAAATACTAAAACAAAAATAATCTAAACAAACATTGTTTCAAATAATTAGAAGGAATCATCACATAAAAGAATCTTGGTTAGGTTTTGATACATAGACAAAGATGAAAAAAAATTAATAGAAGATAATAAGGATTCAAAACTCACTAATATGATGTTGAATAATATTCAAATAAAAAAATCCTTGAATAAGGGGAGAATTATAGAGGATAAGAGAAGACACGACTCGATCGGGTGAGGGAGATTAGGGATTATTGGTGAATGGGGGGAGAGGTTGGGAGGCCAATGTATTTGTTAAAACTCTATATGAATGGTTTAAAAAAACTATTCTTATAGATTTATATATAATAATAGTTTGAATAAACTGTTGGTATAGACTAGCTCTATAAATTATATACCATCAGTTTCTGCAAACTGTTGGTATAGAGGTGTGTGGATAACCCCATTTTCCACTAGTGTTATTTCTAATAAGTAAGATTTAATCCAAATATAATACTAGGAAAATGAATTAATTCCCACTAAAACACTTGTGAAAACATGGATCAAATTCATTCTTAATGAAACCAAAATCTTTTATAGCTTTATCAAAATAAAATGTTCCATGAGAATGATGATTTCTTCAATCTATAAACGGATCTCTAAAACTTACAAATCATTCTATCATCATGTGTAGTCACAAATGCTTCTGTTTGTGTCATGTAGATATCTTCCTATAGATTCCCATTAAGTAAATCTATTTTGATATCCATATTCCAAATTTTATTTTCATGTAAGGCTGCTATAGAAAGTAGAATCATGATGGATTTAAATATGGAAATTTTTGAAAAGGTTTCATCATAGTAAATACCTTTATGTTGTTTAAAACCTTTAGTTACTAGCCATGATTTATAGGTAATTATGCTACCTTCCATGTCTATTTTTATTCTTAATACCCATTTTCACCCGTTTGGATTTGTATTAACTGGAAGATAGACTAGAACCCATACTTGGTTTTGATACATGGAATACATCTTAGAATTAATTTAATCTTTCCATCTCATATATTTGGAGCTCCCTAATACCGATTTATATGAACGAGGTTCCCTATTTCCAACTAATAATGAGTCTCCATCTTTGGTGACTAAAAACCCATATATCTGTGGTTCTCCTACCTCTTTGGTGATCCTACACAGTACTTGTGTTTCAAGAAAAAACTTCTTCCATAATTACCTATGGAATATGTTTCTATAACAACTCGTGTGTATATTAAGCATCAACGTAATCCAAGTCAATATTTCTTCCACTATCCTTATTGAGGATTTTCTACCTCTCAAGATAGGTGTATTGTCTAGAAAAAATTACTTTCTTGTCAGAGGGGTTGTATAGGTATCATCCCTTTATTTCCTTAGGATACCCAATAAATATACACTTTGTTCCCTAGGATGCTAGTTTGTTTCTCGATAAGTCTTTAACAAATGTCTCATAACCCCATACATGTGTATGTGATAGAAAAAGTTTCTTTCCACTACATAACCCAAGGGTAATTCCATTTTCCACTTTAGTTGGTTCTCAACATAGTGTGTATTCCATATTTTGTAATGAATACCCCCAAAAGGATAATGGGATATCTTCATTCCTAATCATTGACCTTACCATTTCTAGGAAGGTTCAATTACAACTTTCTCTAACACCATTCCAATGTAGTGTGTACGGTGGAGTGAGTTGGGAAATAATCCCAAACTCTCATTGAAAGTCAATAAACTCTTGGTGAAGATATTCAGCACATCTATCCTATCTAAGCTTATTTATATTATTTCCAAATCGATTCTCTAACTTATTCTAGAATTATTTGAATTTATAAAAGGAATCATATCTATACCTTATCAAGTAGAAAAATTCACATCTACTCAATTCATTAGTAAAAGTTATGAAGTAAGATTACCAACCTTTAGATTTGAATAGAAATAGTCTACCGACATCATTTCTTACCAATACTAGAATCTCTTTTTACCTTTCACCCTATCCACCAGATGGTGGTTTGGTTATTTTTCCTTGTAAATAAGCATGACATATTTCAAGTGGGTTTATCTCAAAAGAGTTTAAATAACCATATTAATAGTGATTTATTAAATTCACATCATTTATATGACCAAGATGATGATACCTTAGATGGGTGTTTTATGAGTCATGTAAACATGATTCATTATCTATTTCCAATACATAGTTTTCATAATTTAATACTTAAAAAAATCTATTTACAAGTTACATACCATAACATATGTTGTATTTATAAAAGAAAAAACTAATATTTCCAAATTTGAAAATAAAACCATTTGTATCTACGATGGACTCAAAAAGTATTTTCTTAGAAACATTTGTTATATACTAAAAATTACTTAAAAACAATATCATTCATGTTGTAAATTAATGGTGGTAGTCTCCAATGGCTAGATCAGTCAGCCTCACACCATTGGACGCTCACAAATCGACCTCTCCTCTATAAATCTTTCAAAATCTATTTAGTTCCAATATTTGGATACATATTTTAGCACTACAAGATATATCTAATACCCAATATATAGATATGTAAAGATTACACTTGATAATGAACAAATATTTTGCTTCCTTTTTCTTCTAGGTGTAGTTCCTCTTCAAGTGGCATTTTTTCCACATGAAAAACATTCTTATTCCTTTTCTTTACCCTTCCTATGGATCTTAATCTTATTAGAAGGATGGTTCTTAGTATATTTAGGATTTTTATGAGTCTTGGGCACACTTTACTTGTTCTTCATTTTTTTCATTCAACACAAGAACTATGTGTTTCTCTTACCCAATTTCTCTTTCCACTTGGAGAATTAGAGTAAGTAGTTTTAAAAGACTCTTATCATTATTTCACATATTATAATTGATAATAAAAATGTAGAAGTTGTTGGGTAGTGAGTAAAATATGAGATATGTTTGAAACTCATCTAGGAATTTAATCATATATATGTCTAAGAATTCAATGTAACCAATAATATTTACTACATGAGGCCCATTTGGTCCTGACTCTCTAATCTTGGTTGCAAAAAAAGAATTAGAGATCATGCATTTCCCTTTTCTCTATTAGGACCAAGTTGGGTGAAAGTTATTTTTGGAATATGGAAGATGTTTTGTGTTATATTTTCTTATAAAAGAATATAAATAAAAATCTAAATAACCTCACTTTGTATTTTTTGTTGATTAAAATCACAATCAAATTTATTATTTTAGACTCACAATTCTTAAGACAGTCAATTGGACTGGGAAGATGTTTACTAGAACCAAGGTCCATTAGACTCACTTTGGGTCCCGAATATGGTTATGATCCTAATGAGTATGAGAATATGATTTTTCATGAATTTTATATAAACTAGATGATGCATTGATGATCTTATAGTTCTTATAAATCATAATTATTCTGTAAAACTTGTGATGCACATTTGATATAGGAAAGGATGAGAAAAGATGTTTCCAATTGTATTGAGGAAGGTTAGAAAGAAATATGTTTTTGGAGGAATGAGAAGTTACAATTCTTACCATTATAAGTCATATGATTATGAAGCTAATTTTAAAAATATTCAAAGACCTGAGCAAGTCATGATACAAGAATAAGTTTTTGAAATAAGAAAGTTCCTAGACATGAAGCTTTCTGGTCTCATTTCATTAGTGTGAGATCACCAGACATATATTTGTTTGAAGGTAAAGAAGTTTGATCAGAACGTGAGAAGATGAAGATGTTGGTTTTTAGTCAGACTAATAATCCACAAGAAATAAATATTTATATAATTAATATGGTGTATCGTAATCAAAAAAGGAAATAAGTTGCTGAAGTCAAAGTTTTAGGAACTGGTCCATCAATCCTGGTGTTCCACTAAGAATCAGAATCATACTGACAATTATCATAAGATACTATGATGGTTGAAAAATAATTAGAGGTATATTTTTTTAACATTGGGTGTTTTTGGGACCAATTAATAAGAGAAGAAGAAAATTTTGTTGGGACCGATGTGAAGAAGAAAATCAGAGATCAATCAAAATTGTAGTAAACCATTTTCATCAAGATGAATTAATTATTATTTTTTATGTGGGAAGTTTTCTTTCCTTAAAAAGTGGGCTATGAGAATGAATAACTATGATTTGATTTCAATTGGGTCAAGAGTCATCAGACTGGCACTAACATCAATTATCAGAGGGAATCCAAGACCAATCCATCTAACGTAGGTTAACACCGATAAAAATTATTGGACATAAGATCATTGGTCTAAAGAAATTAAGAAAAAAAGAAAAGTTTCAAGAAACTACAAAAGTTTTTTAAAGGTGGATCTTGAAATAATTTTTTTGAGGTGATTTTGTGAAGTGTTTTAAAAGGTGGTCTATAAAGTTTATAGAATGGGTTGAATGTCTTCAAGTGTTCATTATAATAGGATGTATTCAGTTTTGATGAATTTTCAAGTAGGTCAAGGAAAATTGGAGTGACCAAATACCTCTATCGTAATGAGAAAATCAAAATGAAGAATCAGAAATATAATGAAGATTTAAAAGATAAACTGAAGTGATATTAAGTTGTGAGAAGTTTCAAGAAGTTTCTATAGGAGTTGATAAGCATTGTAGAATTCAATATTTATCCAAAATTCAACGAGAATTTATGTTTTCAAAAATTTGGTTGAGCATGAATTTTTTTTAGAATCCTACAAAATCCATTATTAATAGCCTATAAATAATGGAATTACTTTTTAATTTATGAAATTAAAGTATTTTTCAAGGGAGAAGGTAGATAACTAAATATTTATAGAGAGAAGAAGTTCAAAATTGTACTATTCAGAGGATGTTTTCTGAATAGAAGAGGAAAGGAGAAGAGAGAAGATCATACTCAGATTTTTTTTGATTTGATTGAGAAATTAGACTGGAATTTCCAAATTTATATATAATAATTTCAATATTGTCTCAACCATATTATGATAGAATCATATTTCCATATTTGGAAATCAGACAGTGGAATTAGACTGGTAAATTAAACTGAGTATCATTATTTGGTTGAGGAAGTTATTACCTACTACTGGATAAGAAAGTGAAGAATTGTTTTGGAAAACCATATCTTTAAAAGTTGATAAGGTAGCACAGTAACATGTATTTTGTTACATAAAATTGTATTACATCATTTTCTGCTACTCTAAGCACATTCACTGTGGTATTGAACATAGTTCTACACAAGTCTGAGGGAATATCCTACTCATTATATTATATACAAAAGAATATTTTTCAAGTGGATTGTGTGGTATTATATAGTTTCCAAACTACACCAAGGACATAGATAATCCTATTAAGAATTGGACCTTGTAAATTATTGTGCTCTGGTGGACGTGCGATTGTTTTGTTTTTAGAAAAAGTGATAATGCTTTAACAGGAGGAAAAGTTTGTTTTAGTGATAAGGAAACTTAAAATAAAATGATATCACTAATTCAACCCTCACCATATTAGTGATAATTGATCTTGTCTAGGCCCTTATAAGTGATATCAGTGGCGAAAGTTCCCTTAATTTACTATTTTTTCATGTTTTGAAGAAGAATTTGTGATGAGGAGTCTCAATTGTGTGAAAAGTAAGAGGATTATGGTCTTTGATGGTAAATACTATCTTATCTAAAAATCTATAATGTTTCTTTATCTTATATCTATTGGGTATAATGTTCTTGAAGCTATAACTGATGGATTTCCTCCTATTGAAGATAAAGTTACTCTTACATCTGTTGGAAAGAAGAATCTTGAGAATGATGTAATGTATAAGATTGATTTATGCACATTACTTTTTGAAAGTGAGTTTTTAAGATATAAGGGTGTTTCCACTACCAAAGGTATCTGTGATAAGATAAAAAACATTTATAAAGGAAATAAAAAAAGTAAAGATGAAAAGTTTACAAATGTAGTGGATGAAGTATGAAAATATCAATATGGATGAATATGAATATGTTGGTTACTTTTTTAATAGGGTGAATAACATTTTTATCATTGTCAGATGTCTTGGTGAAAATTTAGAAGATTCTAATATTAATGAAAATATCTTAAGAATTATTCCTAATAAGTTTGATGAAAAAATTTATTCATTAGAAGATAGAGATCAAGAAACATTATCTCTCGATTATTTGAATACCACTCTAATTACTTATGAAATAAGAAGGAAAAAAATTATGAAAGTAAAAAATGTTGATACATAAATTTATTTCGAGGATGCTAAGAAGGAAAAGTCAAAAAAGATTTCTGTTGAAGAAGAAGTTGATGAATCTGATTCAGAAAATGAGTTACATAAAAATTTTGATGAATTTTTATCCTTGTTTTTTAAAAATGTGAAAAGAGGTACAACTAAATATAAAGGTATAATTTACTTGAAATGTTTTGAATGTGGATTCGTTGGGAACTTTATGGTCAATTTTCCTCAAATAAATAAATAAGAAGATAGTGAGGAAGATGATAGAATATAGATAATATCATGGAATAAATAGGGAAATAAGGCTAAATATTATTCTAAGGAAAAGGATATAAAATTATTCAAATCCAAAAGTAGAAGTTTCTTATCTAATAACAAGAAAGAAGAAGACATTGGAGATAAATCCCAAAAGTATATTGGGAAGGATGATAATTTTTTTCAACATTTAATAATAAAGTGTTTAGAAGTAGAAATTCTAAAGAAGAAGAAACTCAATTAGAATTTAACATGAAAGAATAATTTAAAGCACATCTATGAAAAACTGGGAGGCTAGAAAAAGAAACCAAGAAGATGAAAAGTAAAGACTCTTCAACAAACAATAATGAATTATTTCCTAATGAGAAAGTCACGATTTTATAAGAGATTAATGATTTGAATAAATATATTGAGAAAGAAAATAACCCTAATGAACATCTGAAACTAAATTTAAAGGCAAAATAAAAAGACATGGAACTTTTCCAAATTTTTTTTCTAAATATGAACATAGGGTTACATGTTCTAATAATTCCATTTATGAAGTTTTTTAAAGATACAGAAAGGGTAAACCTAATAAGGATCAAAAATTGTGTTCAATGGTTGAGAAGAAAGTTTAAATTGTCTATAAGAAGAATAATGTTGGGAAAGTTATATATATGGCTTAGAACAAAGTTTCAAATAACCCCAAGTCTGAAAAAGTTTCTATTACTTATGATTCAAATAAATATGAAAAGAAAAATAAGATAAAAAATTAGTTTTTGTTGATAACAGAAAGTTTGGTGGTCAAAAAAGTTCCTATAAGAAATATAAGATGGTTGCTAAGAAACATTCTCACTGATCTAGAAAATTTGAATGTTTCATAGGAAAATATTCTTTTTATGGTTATCAATGGTATTTTGGTGGATTTAGACGCATGAAAAATATGAGTATGTTCAATAAAAAACATTACCAATATTCCCCAAATTACAGAAGGAAAAATTAGAGGGGGATTTAATCCTCTCAAAGGAAGAATTCTAAGAAGGATGTTCTGATAAAAACTAATAATGCTGGTGTAAAAGTTAAAAATAGGTTGCAACTTATAGAAACTATATGTGAAAGATGTGAAAAACATGGACATCTTAAAAATATTGTCTTGTTTTGTTACAAGTATAATAAATATTTGTTATCAATTCACAGATGATGGAAGTCAAAAAAAATAAATAAATTGAAAGACAAATATATTATTCTATAAATCACTTTGAAAGCTACAAAAGGAGAACAACCTTATATTCTGGATAGTGGGTGTTATTCTCATATGATATGATATTTTAAATTGTTAAAGAGTGTGAGATATTTAAAATAAGGAATAGAGAAATTTGGAAATAATGAATCTCTCAGAATCAAAGGCGTTGAATCAGTAATCATTGGGAAAAAATTTAAACTACATGAAATATTTGCTTGTTAATGGTCTAAATCATGAATTTCTAAGTGTTTCATAAAATTGTGATGAATTGTTTTTAGAATATATGGGGTTTTTGTGAGAAGATATAAAGTTGGAAATATTGTAACAAGATTCCAACATACTAAAAGAAACTTGTTCTATGTTGGTGAGATACAATACACTTGTAACTTAGGCATGGTGGAAGAAAATTAGCTGTGATATAAATGTTTGGGACACATGTATCAGAGAAACATCATTAATTTATCAAAGAGATACAATATTTGTGGAATTCTTGATATGTTAAGAAGAATAGATTGGTCATCCACAATTTTTCAGAAATTAAAGATTACTAATTATATGCATAATAAATTTGAAATCTGTTCAAATAGAACCTTGTAACTATTCATTTTAATATTTATGGGCCAATGATAAATGAATCAAATCATATTGATAAGTAATTAATTAATTTCATTGAATAGTTTACTCGCATTATTTGTGTTATGTATATGAAACACAAGTCAGTTGATCAGAAAATGTTTAAAAGTTTTAGGATGAAATATGAGAAGGAATGTATGCATTCAATGAAGAAGTTGAGAACTGATAATGGCGATGAATAGAAAAATGAATAATTTGAAAGTTATCTTTATAATCATGAAATTCTAAATGATTTTAGTAAACCATACACTCATTAACAAAATGGTGTTTCTGAAAGGTTGAATATAAGTCTGGTTTAAATGAGAAGAACTATGTTACTTGAACATGGTATCTATCATTACTTTTGGAGGAAATCCATGATCAATTCTATTTATATTAAAAACTGATGTTTCTATAGACCAAGTTCTTATATAACTCCATATAAATTTTTTTATAGAAAAACTCCAAGTTTGAAACACAAAAACGTTTTTGGGAGTCCCTTCATCATAAAGAAAAAAGGTTGAAACCATGAATAGTTTTGCAAGAGTGTTGAAGATGGAATTTTTCGTGGTTATGGTCTAGATGGAATTGGATAACGGTATTTCAAAAGAGATTTAGGAAGATTATTTTTATCTATTGATGTGAAAGTTATTAAAAAACTGAGGAATATAAATAGACTCATGAAGATAAGGAAGACGAAAAAGAAGAAATATCTTTTGATAGGGAGTCTGATAAGGATGAAAAAATTATAATCATTATCAAGAAGAATAATCAAACTTAGCAGTTTATAGTAATGAAAAATAATCTCGAAAATCTCATCCTAGGATGAGAACAAAATTGGAATCTAAAAACATTATAGGTGATCAACATAAAAGGGTTAAAAAAATAAGTATAACTACACATACTCATTTGTATTCAAAATTTGACCTAAAATATGTGAATAAATATTTTGAGTATCTGAAATGGGTTCAGAAAATGAATGAAGAGCTTAGTCATATTTAAAACAATGATATGTGGGAATTCATACATAAACCAAATGACCAAAATGTTATTGGTACAAGGAGGGTTTTGTCAGAACAAGATGAATGAATATTATGAAGTGAAAAGAAACAAAGAAAGATTAGTATGAAAAGGTTACTCATAGATTTAGGGAATTGATTTTTATGAAACCTTTTATTTGGTGGTTTGATTAGAAACAATCAGAGTCTTTATTTCTATTTATGCACAATGAGCTTACAAAATTTTTCAGATGGATGCGAAATAAACATTTTTTAATTGTGATTTTGATGATGTAGTTTACATTGAAAACCCATGTTGATTTTTTTAGAAAGGATGAGAGTTATTTGTACAAGATGAATAAATACTTTTATGGGATAACACAATCTCTAAGGGCATGGTATTTGAAATTGGATACTCACTTAAAGAAAATAATTTTTATGAAAGGAAGTTTTGATATAAATCTATATGTTAAAGAAAGTAATATTTTTCCCTCATAATAATTTTTTATGTTGATAAAATTATATTTTTTGGGAATTATGAAATAAATTATGAAATATTTTATGAATAAATAAAAAAATTATTTTATATTTCTATGCTTGGTGAAATGAAACACTTTCTTGGGTTAAAAATCTCACAAAATAAGAAAAACATTTTCCCAAGAAATGTATGCTAATCGACTTATTAAAAAGTTCAAAATGGATAATTCAAAACTTGTTTCCACACAAATTTCAGTGGGATCTAAGTTTAATAAAGATGAATAAGGTAAGGAAATATACCAGAAAGAGTTTTAGAAGCTGATAGAAAGTATGTTGTATTTGACTTCCTCAAGACATGACATTGTTTATGGTGTCACCTTATGTGAATATTTTAGAGTGATCGAAAAGAATCACATTTGTTTTCTGGAAAAATAATTATCAGATATATCAAAGGAACATAATTTTTTTGAATCAGGTATGATAGATTTGAATGTATTAACATTTTTGGGTATTCAGATGCTGATTGGGAATGAAATGTTGATGATATAATATACACATCTACTGGAGTTTTATTTAGGGGAAAAAGTTGTGTTAGTTGGCATAAAAAGAAAAAAAATTGTAAATCTTATCACAAATGAATCTAATTATTTTTCTTTCACTCAATTCACTACCCAAATTATGTGGATAAAGACTTAGTTATAATATTTACTTGTTTAAGTTAAGTTACCCTTTCTCTTAGGTTGTGATAATCAAATTTCAATCATCCTTACAAGAAATACGGTACAAACTTCTCATTTAAAACATAGTGATATGAAATATAATTTCATAAAATAGCATGTGAAGAGGAATGAATTGAAGCTAGAGTATGTTACTATATAAGAATAATTTTTTGAAATTTTCACAAAACCATTGTTAAAGTAACCTTTTTGTAAACTGAGGTTGAACATGGGCATCCAACCTCTTTCTCATCAATGTTAAGGTATGTATTTTTGTCCCTTATCTAATCTAGTATTTGGATTGTGTTTTCAAGGGGGGGATTTTTTCATAAATATATCCATTGATATATGATAAAATGTTTAAGTAATTTGTTATGTAGGGGTATGGTGTCCCGCCTTTTTATTACATAACTTTACATTACATTGAAAAAACCGAGGATCTTTTAAAATTCAGTTTCATAGAAATAAAGTACACAATATATGAAAACATAAAAATTATTCTAATCCACTAAAATGGATTCATAATATGTTTATACTAATTTTAATTACTGTATCTTGTAACCTAGGGACATACCGCAAAGGAAAGGGTGTGCATAAGCCTCGGTAATGGAAATAAGGGGAAACAATTTATATGTGACGATAAGAATTAACAATAATAACTTCAATAATATGATAAATGAATGGTAAAGAGGAATATAATAATAATAACATGAATCATAACTTGGAAATTCGGTTAAAACATTTAAATGATACATTCATAAGTATATCACCAAGGTTTTTCACTGAGGTGTCATAAAACATACCAAGGTTATTCACTTAGTTAACGAAAAACATGCCATCTATAGAGATTAAATTTTTTACCCAATGAATTAGAGAAATATCCGGGAACAACATTAATATGTATTAATTTTCATGTGATACACATATATCATAATAAAAAATTTCATAAATAACCCATGTATAATAAGAGAAACATGTTTCATATCAAAATCATGGAATTTTAAAGAGTTTGAAGAACAAGATCATTATTTCATTTTTAAACCAAAAAAATTAAATGAGGGTTTTATGTGTATCAAAATTAGAATAAAATAAATAATTTAAAAATATTGGTGAATAACCCTCGAAAATAAATTGGTTTGGGTATTAAAAAAGATAATTTCTTATGGAGAAGAGAGAAATTTTGTGAAGTAAAATCGGTAGCATAATGGGTATAAAACATGGTTTTAGAAAAGAGTAAAAAGAGAGGGGAAAAGGTTCACCCATTATTAAAATAATATTTATAAATTAAAGGGATAAAATAAATTGGGAATAATAAAATATTTTGAAAATTTTAAAGACTTAACACTTAAAAAGGGGACTTGAAAGGAAAAGAGAAGTTGAGATTTCTGTTACCCTAAAGAGTAACTCCTGAAACACGATGACTGGGACCTTAGAGACTTGATAACACCTTGGGAAGAATATTTTGGATGTAAAAATATCATATATTCATGTAGGATGAAATATGAGTGAAAGAAAATGGAGAAATGGGTGGGTATTTATAGAAAAAGTGGGGGATTTTTTTATTAATTTCCAAATAAAGGCATTGGACACCTAGGTAGTGGTAATTAAAAACCATGGACTTTCCCATGGTATTTTCCCTTTGTATTGGACACATTGACCATATTTAATGTAATTTTATCCCAAAATAGGTGAAAATAATTTTATATTACTTATTTTGTCAAGGAAAAGTAAAGTTTCCACAAAATATCATTTTTAATATAAAGTTTCCATTTTAAAATTTGTTAAGTAAATTATAAGTTTAGAATGTGATTAAAATATATTAAAATAATTTATATTAATATAATAAAATAATTTGGGTCCTGGATTATGGAAACTAATTATTATATCAATATGAAATAATTATGATTGCATTAAACATACCAAAAAACTCTAATTGTATTTTTTCTATTCACAGAAAAAAATATTTTAGATAATTATTATAAATTCACCCTAAACTAATTTATATAATATGATTTCTAAAATTATATTTATTTTATCATAATATTTCTCCAAATATGATAATTTTTACTTTTAAATATAAAAAACCTTAATGATTAAAAATAAAAGCGGATGAAAAATGCATAGTAAAATTTTGGACAATTGAAAATAAAATAAAATTATTTTATGATTTATTTTTAAATAAGAGTGTTTTAACCATACTATTTTATTAAAAAAGGAATTATTCATTACAACTTTTTTAATTATAATAATTATATATTTTATGAAAAGTATAATTTTTTCTGAAAAATAAATTTATCAAATTCCATCTAAATTTATTAAGAAAGACTATTCTTAAAATCGAATTGATAGAAATTTTTTTATTTATACAAAGGAATTAAAAATTTAAATTACTGGGTCCTCAAAACATAATTCTTTATAACACCCACATATGACCTAATGGTAAGGTGTGAGATGGGGATATCGTCTTGGGGTGGCTCGACTAACATCGCTCGAGTGGTAATCTCCACTAACTTGAAGTTCTCCCATAAGTGATTTTGTTATTTCCTCACTTGTTAAACCTCATCTTGGTATTAGTTAAAAGAGAAGACCAATGATTCTACCTACCTCCAATTTTGTGAAAAATGTGCTTTAAACGATACAAATCTACTGGTTGAGTCCATAATCTCTTCTTTGTGTCTCAATTATCCTTTTTCAAAATTTTACTTATAAAGTGTAATGATTACATAAAAATTATTATCAAAAGTATAGTTACAAAATTTCATATTGTCCAATTGTCATAATTAACCGAAAATCATATAGCTGTTCAATCCATATGGTCACATTTACCTTTATATTTACTTTATTAAAAAAATGGTTTCTTTGTGAATAATATTACTTGCAATATCAGGAAACACTTATTATTCAAAAATTTCAGGTCATTAAATTCTTCCCCCCTTAAGAAATTTCGTCCCCAAAATTTCAAATCATTCCCCCAGTTAAGAAAATGTGTGGGGACTTCTGCCTCATTGTTTCCTCTAGTTCCCACATTTCTTATTCATGTTTTTTGGTCCCTACACAACACTTTGACAAGGTGGGTAGTCTTATTTCATATAAAATTGTCTCTACAGTCCAATATCTCTATCGGATGATCCTCATAATAGAGTTCATGTTCCAATTATACCACCTCATGAGTTAGTACATGTTAAGGGTCAGGTATGTACTTCCTCAAGAGAGATATGTGGAAACATATTGAACTTGAGATTGGTTTGGTGGATGGGATAACCGATAGAACACTACTCCTATATGGTCAAATATTTCATAGGGGACAATGTATGTGGATATGATCTTCCATTTCTTCCCAAACCACATGACTCTCTTCCAAGGTGAAATTCAAAGGAAGACTTTATTGCCAACATCAAACTTTAAGTCCCTTCAATAGTTGTCAACATGACTTTTCAGCCAAATATGAGTACCCTTTATGTGTTGTTAGATGGAATGAACCTTTTATATCATCTATTTCAAAAGATTAGTCCCAAGAATCTTTCTCTCACCTGATTCATCCCAACAAGTAGGAGTTCTACATCGATTCCCATATAGAGCTTCATAGGGTGTTATTTGAATACTCGAATGGAAGCTATTGTTGTATGAGAACTTAACTAACATGTGATGTTCATACCATCCACATTTAAATTCCAGTGATAATGTTCTCAACATATCCTCAAGTTTTTGAATAGTCCTTTCATATTGGTCATCAGTTTGTGGGTGACAGGATATACTAAAATTCAATTCAGTATTCAGAGCATGTTGAAAAATTATCCAAAATGTAGATGTGGACCTTGGATCATGACCATAAATCATATTTAGTGGAACTCCATGCATCCTTAACATTTTCTTCACATATATCTTGGAATTTGGATGAATATATAAGTCTTCCTATATTGAGATCAAATGTGTAGTCTTGGTGATATATTCCAATATAACCCATGTTGCATTGTTTCCCTTGGATGTTCTATGGAGACCATTGAAAAATTACATAGTGATATTGTCCCACTTTTATGATGGTATGGGTAGTTATTGCAATTCCCCTTTATAAGGTTGTCGCTCTAACTTCACTTGTTGACACACCAGAAAACTTGTAGTGTAGTCAGTAATAACCCTTTTCATGTTATCCCACCAATAATGATCCTGAAGGTCCCTATAAATTTTAGTGATTCCAGGATGTATAAAGAATGTAGAGTTATGATATTATTCCACTATCTCATTCTTTATTTCTATAAGAGATGGAACAGATAGATTTTTATGAAATTTTAGTACACCTTCTTGTTCAATATTGAACTCAAGAAACTTCCTATTCTTCACAACCTCTATATTCTTTTGAAATAAAGGATATTATATTTGAAATTTCTTGATATTTTATAATAATGTCGGATATGAAATAATTTGGGATAGGGTTAATGATTCATCTTCCCTTAAAATTACCACGTCTAGTTTTACTAGGTCTTTGATCAAAGGGTCTCCTTGAATCTTCATCATTGTTATCACAACATGGTATTTCCTACTTAAGGCATCAGTGAATATATTTTCTCTTCTGGGATGATAATGAATTGAACAATCATATTAATTGAGAAGTTCCAAAAATCTCTTATGTCTCATGTTAAATTACCTTTGTGTGAAAATATAATTCAGACATTGGTGGTCTCTTTATATAACACATTTATCCCCATAAAGATAGTTCTTCCATATCTTCATAGAAAAAACAACCGTAGCCAATTCCAGGTAATGCATAGGATAATTATGCTCATGAGACTTTAACATTCATGATGCATAAAAAATCATATTTTCATTTTTCATGGGGATGCACCCAATCCCTTTTAGATATTCATTACTAAAAACAAAGAATCATTCTCCATTAGAGGTTAGATTTAATATAGGTGTAGTAACCAATCTATTCTTTAACTCTTAGAATATTTCTTGACACTCGATTTTCCAAATGAATTGACCCTTTTTGAGTTAGCTTGTTTAGTGTATTAGAAATTAATGAAATGTTTTTTCAAAAAACTTCTTCTAATATCTTGCTAAACCAAGGAAACTAGGAATCTCAGTTACTATTGTATGACGAGGACACTCCTTTGCAACCTTTATCTTGGTAGGGTCAATTGAGATACCTTCATTGGTTGTAATTTTCCCCAAGAAAACAAATTTTTGTAACCAAAATTGACATTTTTGGAACTTTCCAAATAGTCTCTTCTTCATTATAGTTTTTAATATAACTCATAGATGATCCCCATGTTCCTTATTAATTTTGTAATATATATAAATATCATCAATAAAAACTACCAAAAAGTTATCAAGGTAGTCCTTAAATAATCTATTCATCAAATCCATAAAAATATCAAGAGAATTAGTCAATCCAAATAGAATAACAACAAACTCATAATTCCCATACCTTGATTTGAAGGTAGTCTTTAGAATATCTTCCTTATTTACCTCCAATTGATGATAACTGGGTTAAAGATCAATCTTGGAGAAGAATTGATCTTACAAAGATGGTCAAATAAATCATCAATCCTTGGAAGAGGGTACTTTTTCATTAATGTGATCCCATTAAGTTCTCTATAATCAATAAATATCAGCATTGATATATTCTTATTATTCACAAAGAGAATAAGTGCTCCCCAAGGAGACCGACCTAGTCAAATAAACCCCTTCTCCAAAAGATCTTGGAGTTGTTTCTTTAATTCATACATCCCCATATTTACCATTCAATATGAGGTCTTTGATATCAGATTGGAACTTGGAATTAGATAAATGGAGAGATCTACCTTCCTTTTTGGGGGAGGTCCAGGTAACTCCTTAGGAAATACGCCAATGTATTCTTGAACAATATCAACATTTTATATTCATATACTTTCATTTCCTCATTCATCTTAATAGATCATCTCCATAAATAAGGCTATAAGAGGTACTTATAGAAAAATATAAGGTTGATATATCTTTCCTTTGATGATAACTATAGGTTTTCCATTCAAGAATATTGTGATTTAATTTCTTTTGAATTTTATTTTAAAATTATATTTTGAGAGACAATCTTTCCCTAATACAATGTCAAATTATAGAATGGGATTGACTACTATATTTCGACAATATTATGCTAGCCAAAGTAAATATTAGAGTTTTTATACACTAATGATGCCTGGTTAATCCCTCAAGGAGTATTGAATGAAAACTCTACTTGTAGAATTTTAGGTATCGATTCAATATTCGTTGAAAACTTGAATGAAATAAAAGAATGTATAGGACTAGAATTAAATAAAGTACATGAAACCTTTTAGAGAACAATAAGTGTACCTTCTACCATATCATTTGGAGCCTCAACTTTAGTTGTCATGATAGAAAATGACTGAACGTTCTCCCTTAACATATTTTGAGGTTGATAGTGATTCCCCTCCATTTAATTCAGATTTGGAAAATGATTGGGAAATTTACCAAGCTATCCACACTTGAAGCACTGTACTTCAAACTTGTCCTGAAAAATCTTTCCTTTTTCATTAGTTTTGTGAAGTTGAGGTTTCACCTCACTACAACAGTTCCAAGAAATATGACCATCTCTTTCACACTGGTAACATTTTCCACTCCTGAGAAAACAGTTCCTTGAGTATTTCTTCTCACATTTGTTTCATGTGGGAAGTTTCACTTGATTTCCCCATATTATATCATCAAAGTTCCTCCCCAAGGTTTGTCTCTAAAGTTATCTTCTTTTTATTCTATCTACAGGACCATTGTGTCTCTCCGAAATCTAGTTCAACCTTCATAGAACTTCTCACTATATCCTCATAGTTTTCATAGTCTCAATTGGATAAATTATTCCATAGATGGGGTCTTAATCCACAAAGGAATATATATAAACCTTCCCATTAGGATCCATTACAAATCTATAGGTGTAAAGGGAATGTATTGTAATTTTCATCTCATAGCTTTACATAGATTTATTTTTCTTTTTTATAGCTCTATGAATTCCTTCTCCATTTTTGTTTGTATCGAATGAGGGAAATATTATTTGAAAAAAGTTCCCCTAAACTCTTCCCACTACATAACTTCAATCTCCCTTATTGGATTTGTGTTTTCAACTAGTTTCCACCACAAAGTCGTTTCTCCCTATAAGTGGTACATAAAAATAGTGACTTTATCTTGCTCCGAAGAACGAAGTATATAAAAGATATTTTCTATAGAGATTATCCATTGTTCAGTAGTCAATGGTTCTGATAGATTTAATAAAAGAAGGTATTCATTAAATCATGAAGGACTCAATGGAAAGTTGTTCCCTTCGAGGAGAATCTAGTCTCTCAACATGACTTATGTTATTTCTCATAACCCGAGTCAACTAATTCATCATCATCATGATTTTCTCCATTCCGACTTCCATTGGAGGGTTATCAGCACCTGGTCCATTGTGCACACCATTTACGTGGTTCCTCCTTTATCCTTCCATTTTCTAAAATAAGAAAACCTTAGTGAGAAACATGATTCATTTAATAATATTATAACTATAATGGAATTTTATGTTTGAAAAAATCATGATTAAATTTTTTATTCTTTAACAACAATTACATTTTCTACAAATCCTTCATAATGGTTTATCAACATCTTATGATTAACCAAAAATATACCATGGGAGTGTCAAACTAGGTGTGCAGTAAGGCCCGTTTTTGTATACCAAGTTATGTCGAGTCTATCCCGACATAACTTTTAAGAGTTTTTACCCCTAGTTACATCTATTCCAAATCCCCATCCACTTTTTTATATATAGACATTGATTTCTTTGATCGAAAACCACTTACTTAATACTCTACCAAAATAACATGATTTTTTTATACATTTTAACTTTTTTTCTAAGGTTATTCCTAATGTTTAGAAATAATATTTTCCAAAAACAACTAAATTGTCTATTGATAAAAACAATATAATCCCACCTTTTTATTACATAACCTTACATTACATTGAACAAACAGAGGATCTTTTAATGTTTAGTTTCTTGGAAATAAGGTATATGACGCATGAAATCATAATAAATTATTCTAATAAAATTGAATGTAATATTAATAGGTTTATCCTATGTATAATTACTATATCTCATAACTTGGGGACATACATCAAAGGAATGTTTGAGCATAAGGCCCAGTAAGGGAAATCAAGGGAAAGATATTACATGTGATCATGAGAATTATCAATAAGAGCTTAAGGAATATCAAAAATGAATGATAAAGAGTCATATAATAATAATAACATTAATAATAACTTGGAAATGTTTATAAAACATTTAAATGATACTTTTTGGAGCATATCACCAGGTTTTTTCACTTCAGTGTCACAAAAAAATACAAAGGTTATTCACCAAGGTATCATAAAACATGTCATCACTAGAGATTAGATTCTTTACCCAAAGAATTTGTTAAATATTAGGAAGAAAACTTAATATGTATTAATTTTAATGTGATACACATTTATCATAATAAAAAATTTCATAAATAACCCATTTGGAATAAAAGAAATGAGTTTCATATCAAAATCATGGTATTTTAAAAAGAGCTTGAAGAACATGATCATTATGTCATTTTTAACCCTTGAAAAGTTTATGTGAATTTTATGTTTGTAAAAACTAGAATAAAATAAATAATTTAAACATATTGGTGAATACCTAGGGAAAATAAATAGGTTTTTGTATTCACAAAAAGAAAATAAAATAAAATTTCTTATGGAGAATAGAGAAATTTTGAGAAGTAAAATCGGCAACATAAGAGGTATAAAATGTAGTTTTAGAAAATAGTAAAAAGAGATGGGATAGGGGTATCCCATTATTTAAAGACCCTTAATATAGTATTGGGGTAAAATAAATTGGAAAAAATAAAATAGTTTGGAAATTTGAAAGGCGCACCACAAAAAAGGGAACTTTAAAGGAAAAAATAATTTGAGATTTCCATTACCTTGAAGAGTAACTCATAAAAATAGATGATTGGGACCTTGGGGGATTGATGAAAAATTTGGGGGACTCCTTGAGAGTTAAAACTATCAAATATTCCCAGATGATGAAATAGAAGTGAAAGGTAATGGAGTAATGGGTGGATATTTATAGAAACAATGGTGTATTTGTTTTATTAATTTCCAAACAAAGGCATTGGACACCTAAGTAGTGGTAAAACAAAACCATGAGATGTACCACAATATTTTTCCATGTTATTGGAAAATTAGATCATATTATTTTTAATTATATCCCAAAAGAGTCAAACATTATTTGATATTACTTATTTTGTCATGGGAAAGTAGATTTTCAACAAAATATCAATTTTTAAGTTAAAGTTTCCATTTTAAAATTTGGAAAGTAAACTATATATTTCGAAATTGATTAAAATATATTAAAATAATTGATATTAATTAAATAACAAAATATGAGTCTTGGATTATGGTTAAATAATTTTTACATCAATATGACATAATTATGATGTCATTAAACTTACTGAAAAACTAAAACTGTATTTTTACTATTCACCAAAAACAATTTTTTTTAGAAAATTACTGTAAAATTTTCCTCACAAAATTTAAATGTAGTAATTTAAAAAATGAAATTTATTTTATCATAATAATTCTATAAATTTGATAATTTTAACTTTTAAGTATAAAATTATTATTTATTAAAAATAACAGAAGATTGAAAATGAATAGTAAAATTTCTGACACTTAAAAAAAATAAAATTATTTTGTCATTTATTTTTAAATAAGATCTTTTTAATCATAATATTTAATTAAAATAATCATTATTCATAATACCATAGTTTATTATAATAATTATATCTTTTCTAAAAAGTTCAATTTTTGTCCAGAAAACAAATTTATCAAATTTCATATAAATTTATTAAGAAACAATATTCTAAAAAAATGATGGAATTTTTTTGTTTATAAAATGAAATTAAAATTTTAAGTGACTAGGGACTCAAAACATAACCCCTTATAACACCCACATATGACCTAAGGGAAACTTTTGTGATGGTGATAGATTCATGGGGTAGCTCGCCTAACACCACCTGAGTGGTAATATCTACTAACTTGAATTTCTCCCAAGGGAGATTTTGGTCAAGACTCACTTATTCAAGATAGGATTGGGCTTGGTCAAGAATGAATCCCAGTGACGCTACCTAACTCCCATGTTCTAAAAAATGGGCTTCAAACAAAATGAATCTAGTGGTAGAGTACATCGACTCTTCAAACTGTATTAATTATTCTGTGTCAAAATTTTACTTTTAAACACCAATGATAACTTTAAAATTATTTTCAAGAGTATAGTGTCCAATGTTCATATTATCCAATATTCATAATTCACCAATGATCATATAACAGTTGAATCCAGATGGTCACATTTCCCTTTATATTCAAATAATTAAAAAAATCATGGTTCTTTTGTGAATAATATAACACACACTTTTAGGAAACAATTATTATTCAAAAAATTTGGGTCATTATAGGGGGAGTTATTAGAAAGCTATGATTTCATATTTTAAGTGTTTGAACTATTATAAATATTTTTTGGGGTGGATTTAAAAAAAATTATTTACCAGAAAGTGTAAGAAGAAAAGAAATTGTTGAAGAAAGCTATGAAGACAAGTTGATGAAGTTTCATGTTTCACTACTTTTGGAGAACATGATTTTTCTATCAATAATTATTATTTCCTATAATGACTTAGCTCACATGGACTTAGAATTTTTTATAAGTAATCTATAAATTGAGGTTACAATTTTCAGTTATTTATAAATCTTGGTTGAAAAGAAATCCAAAGTGGGATATTGTAGGGACCAAGTTGGCTGAAAGTTTTTTTTGAAGTTGGAATTTGTTTGGTGTTGTTTTTTTGTCAAAGAAGATAAATAATAAAAGAAAAAACTCAATTTTTATTTGTTAGTGATCAAACTCAAAATAATATTCAGTATTTCAAACTCACAATGATTAAGAAAGTCCATATGATTGGAAATATTGTTTTCTGGAAGCAAAGGCTCATCAGACTCAGCTTGGGTTCAAGTTGAGGTTTTTATTGTAATGAGGAAGAGATTTAGATTTTGTATTGATTTTATGTAATCTTGATGATGATTTTCTGATCATAGGGTTCTCATAAATCATAAGTATTCGATAAAACTTTGGATGAAATCTTGATAAAGTAAAGAAGTATAAAAGATACCTCCAATCGCATTGAGGATGGTTGGAAAGAAAGATGTTGTTGGAGGAATGAGAAGTTACAATAAATTAAATTCTAAGTCATAAGATGATGAATCAAATCTTAAACATATTCAAAGTCATGAGAAAGTCATGATACAAGAAGAAGTTTGTAAAAGAAGAAACTTTCTAAAGTCAAATATTTCCGGTCTCAGTTCATCAGTGTGAGATTAGTAGATGCATATTTGATTGAAGGTTGAGAAGGTTGATCAGAATGTGAGAAGATAAAGATGCTAGTTTTTTAGTCAGACCAATAGCCCATAAGAAATAAATCTTTAGAGAATTAAGTAAGTGTATTTTAATTATAAAAGGAAAGAAGTTTTTTAAGTCAAATATGATATAACTTGTCCATCAGACATGGTGTGACACCAGGAATCAAAGTCATACTAACACCAGTCATAAGATATTGTGATGGTTGAAAAATAATCAAAGGTATTGTTTTTTTCATTGGGAGTTTTTGGGACCAATTAACAATAGAAGTAGAATTTTTTTTGGGATCGATGTGATGAATAAAATCAATTATCAATAAAAAATGTTTTAAACCATTTTCATCAAGATGAATATTTTTTATTGTTTTTCAAGTGGGAACTTGTTTTCCTTAATAAGTGGGTCAAGAGAAAGAAGAACTATGATATTATTTCAATTGGTCCATGAGTTATCATACTAGCACTATCATCGGTTATTAGAGTGAAGCTGATACCGATCAATATGACCTAGGTTTACAATGATAAAAATCATCAGATGCAGGATCATCGGTTCAAATAAATGAAGAGAAGAAGAAGCTTTTCAAGTAGATAAAAAGTGTTTCTGAGGGGTATATTGAAAGATTTTTTGTAGTGATTTGGTAAAGTGTAGTAAAAGGAGGTATATAGAATTAATAGAATGGTTTGAATGTCTTAAAGTGGTCATCATAATGGAAAGTCTTCAATTGTGATGAATTCTCAAGTAGGTCAATGAAAATTGGAGTAACCAAATGATTCCACCGTAATGAGAAAATTAGAATGAAGAATTTGAATAATACTAAATATTGGAAAGAAATATTGAAGCAAGATGAGTTTTGAAAAGATTCGATAAGTTTAAAGAGGAGATGATAAGCTTTGAATAAGTAAATATTCATCTGAAATTCAAGGAAAATTTATGTTTTTAGAAATTTGGATGAGTGGGAAATTTTTTTAGAATCCCAAAAAAACCATTTTTCATCACCTATAAATAGTTGAATTACATATTACTTCCTGTAATTGAAGTAATATTCAAGAGAGATGATGGAATGCTGAAGAATTATAGAGAGAATAAGTTTTTGGATTATGATATTCTAGGGATTTTTGTCAAGAATAAGAATAAAGGAGACGTGAGAAGATCATAATCAAAGTTCTTATTTCAGATCAAGAAATTTTACTAGGATTTCTGGATTAAGATAGAAGTAGTTTAGTATTTTTTCAATCGTATTCTGGAAGAGTTATATTTTGGTATTGAGAAATAATATTGGGTAATTGGACTAGTAAATCATATTTATTATCATTATGAATTTCATGACGTTCATACCATATTATGTGTATAAAAGTAACTTTTTTAAGAACATATCTACAAAAGTTGAGAAGTTATCACAATAACATGTTTTTTGTTACTAAAAATTGTATTACATTATTTCTTACTACTTGAACCACATGAAATTTTTTAATGAACATAATTCTAAATGAGTGTAAGGAAATATCCTAATCTTTTTATTCCACATGAAAGGAGTTTTTTTCTAATGGATTTTGTGGTTTGTATTGTTTCCAAACCAAAATAAGGAACTAGATACTCTTATCGAGTAGGTAACCTTGTAAATTCTTATGTTCTAATGTATGTGTAATTTTTTTTTTTGCAGAAAAAGTGTTGACTCTTATGATGAGGGATTTTCTATTTCATAGATAAGGAAACTTAAAATAGAAAGATATCATTGATTCACCCCCTCCCCCTCATAGTGATACTTGATCTTGACTAGGCACTTATAGAATCACCTTCTCTTGATAGAGACCCTAAAGGTGATACATCATGCTATACACATAAATTTCCTCATGTTTCTTTCGAATCTCATTGGTTATTAATAATAGCATGAATCACATAACATCTTTAGCATCATTTAAATGTTTATCATATAGAAACAACTCTTCCTCACTAGCCTCTTTGCCAAGTGCTTCTATAATATATTCTTCAAGAACATATAATTTACTTTCATGGAGTAGGATAACATGTAAGCATATTTTACACTATTGTATTTTTTCCATTTGATATGGTTATACTTCTCTATTATGGATCACAATGATATGTTTTAAATAATAATTATTTTTGTTTCTATAATTAAGAAGAGAGTAATTTTAGTACTTTATCTGATAAAAGTTTAAAAATAAATAAATATTATATTTATTAATCTCCAACTATTTTATTGAAACTGAATATCCCAAACAAATGGGTTCAAAATGTCTTATTTATTGAACATTATAGTGGTAAGGATCCATATTCCTCTTCTCATCACCCTAACATTGGCCAGTCAAGAAATTTAAAGGATTTTAGGTAGAAATTACAAATTCCAACTGAATTAACTCAGATTTCCAAGATATATTGAGTGGACTACCCAATCCTAAAATCCTTAAATGTTATTTCCTCTTCCTTTCTGCCTTATTTAAAACAAGTCCTACTTTGGAAGTAAACCCTTTATTTTAACTAAATGAAGTTAACCCCAAACTACAATTTATATTTCCTCAAAAATTGAAAGCACCCTAACTTTAGCCGGTTAAGAACTTTGAATTATGTTTTGATTCTAAGTTATGTAGTGGAAGATTATACCAAATTAATATATATAATTAAGGTTTTTTATCTTTATTTATAAATATATATTTATTATCTTTATTAAAATATTGTTAATATTAAGTGGATTTACTTAAGAGATTAAATATGTCTTAGATAATTTTTACGCATAAGCCGATCTATTTTTGTTATATATTGACTAATTGTTAATTCTTTAATTTATGTGATTGAAACAAAAAATTCATAATGAAATAACTATGAAACTTGATATAAATATAATAATAAAGTGGTATCATCATTAGATTTTACTAATGGTTAGTTTATTATCTAAGGATAAAACAACTGTTGACCTAGAGGAAAAACACCTTGAACCATTTTAAGGTTCATGATACAGTTTCCACCCGTACACCTATATATCTATCTTGTATTTGTTTTCTCTTTTATCTATGCTTTAACCTCCTCTAATTTCTTCGGATCCCTTTCCATTACATAAGCTTTTACTCATTCATAGGTGAGGGGAACCAAATATTGGTTAAGGGGTTTACATAGAAGAAACCATTCGCTACAAGTCCTTACATAACGAGGATGATATTTAAGGAATAAATTTAATTTAATAATAATAAATGAAAAGGGAAACCAATCACATACAAGGTCTAGTCTATGATCTTGATCATTAAAATACATGCAATGAATTATGAATTTAAGAAAACAACATTAAATTTTAATTGTTCTTCTTTAAGTTAAATGATGATTGAATCAATTAATTATCTTATTTAATTAATCAATTATTTGATCTTAATTCCCATTCAAACTTTATTGAGATTCCCATCCATCACAATTTTAAACAAATTAAATATATTTATTTAAAATTCACTATGTTCAAAAATGTACCTTGGAGGTAATACAGTGAGGATCCATATGAACTACCCAATGTGTATTATATTTATATAATATTTAAAAATTCAACATATAACATACATAACTTAATAATTTCATAGTGTGTACTATCAACTTGATGAACCCAAGAAACACATGGTATTTATGTAGCATGTTATGTTTCAATGCACGTAGAGTAATAAATATATTATGAGTTCTACACGATATGGAGTTCTAAACATTACAAAATAATTAATTATGATTTTATATGTATATATAACCCGTAAAATAGTGTGTAATATCATCTAAATGACCACATGGAACACATGTTTATATGGTTTAAGTAGTATAATAAATTACTTTTTAATTCAGTGCAATTTAGTAAAAGTAAACAATATATACATTCCAGCTAAAAATTATGTATTATTCTTACTTTCTATCCATGGTACATGCCTTAGTAATTAGAATGTAATCATGTGATAAAATTATGTAGTACACAATGTTTACCTTGGATACAAGATTTGTGGTCTCTGAGTTACACGGTAACGAGTCATGTAGGCAGTGTATGGAAATACACAAACCATTTTTGACAAATAGACTACACGTTGTGTACAGAAGGTACACAACATGTAGTCTGGATGACCATGCACTAGGATAGCTTGGTCAACACAAGGTGTATTTAAATACACACTGTGTGTAATAAATACACATGGATAAAATTAATTTTAAAATAATTTAGGGAGCATTAAACATAGGTACATGGTGTGTACGTATGGGTTGCACGATGTGTACTCTTGTGCTATCTGACCAGAATCTTTGGCATATCTAGATAAGTTCTTTAAATCTATTTCCTTTATAAAATTAATTAATTTGATTATATTTTTGAGAACAAATGGAAATAAGAGAGTAATTTTTATTTGAATTAAATAACCATTTAAATGGAATTAAAAACCAACAACTAAAGGGTAAATAAATTAATAATCATTAAATAACTATAACTAATTCTATAATCTATTATGATACTAATTTAAGGTTCTAGATATAGTAGAAGCACCAGTTAGGTCATTTCCAACTTGAAATTTTGTCATAATCAACTACTTTTCTTAGATTTATATGGTAATAAATGTTCTGATCGATATAATTGAATCAATGAAATATTGAGGATTGAGAATGACCGAACCAAGTATTAGATAATCACATATTATTTATAATTAATTTAAAGAATTATGAAATTACATTGAAAAATTTTATTTCTTTTTTGAAGATATTGAAAACGTATTTACATTGGTCTATGATTGTGTTGTTTGAATCAAGAGTATATTCCCTCCAACAATGATCAACATATGTTCGAAAACCTCCAAACATCGCTGTAGGAATATTTAGGTTCTATTGTGAGAGATCCCAATGCTTGGGTTATTTATCTTTGATCACCTTGAGAATCACATGGAGAAGGATTATCCTAACATCTCTAGACCCAAAGTGGTAGTGGTGGAGAATCACTCTCTAATATTGAGAGAATTCTTAGTGGGGGGGGGGTCTCTAGGTCTTTGATAGAATTGTCTCCATGTGTCATTGTGAAAAAAAAATTAAATGGATACATCAATAAAATAATATAATTAGGTTATATACCTCTAGGGTTAGAAAATAATTATTTCAGATGTGCACTTATTATTTATATAATCCATGCAGAACCCCATGTCTATAATAATAATAATAATAATAATAATATTATTATTATTATTATTATTATTATTATTATTATCATTATTTCTTAACATGCTCTAAACTCGTGAATTAATGTATGTATTATTTTTTTAAAATAATATTTAATATATACTATTTCTCAGTGAAACCATTTGACTCAATCCTCCAATCCTCCATAATATTTATCAGGCCTTGAATAATAACTATTTATTTAATAAATTAATATTACTAAATTGTTCAACAATAAATATATAAATATTATATTAACTAAATATAAAGTAGATATATTAAACAATCCACTCATAAAATATTCTCTCAAATAAATGGTGATATAATATATGAAATCAAATAAACATGAATAATTATTAAAACACGTGTAGGAATTACATGTATTCTACTTATTAAGCAATAAATACTAATATTATTTTACTAAGATTATGGATACACTTAGTGTGTGACCCGCTAGGATTATTTCTCAGTGGCATTAGGAGAAGCAACCTAAAGCCCAATGTTATTGTCTATCGACACACCAAGGCACCCATAGAGAGAGAATTTAATACTGAAGTGATATAATACCTCATGAATATGATTACTGTGTAATATAATTTCTTTACCAAATTATCCCCAATCAATTAGGTTTCATGCTAGTGCCATCAACCTGTAAGCTTAATGTATATTAATTTGAATTTCTAAAAATGATCCTACCTACAAAACACTATGGTCATGGATTTATTTTTTCTATATCATTTCCATCAAATGTATTGAGATATCATCTTATGTTAAAGTATACAAGGGACAAATATTTTTTCACATTATTAATTAATAAATTATTACTCATTATGTACCCAACGTATCCTAATTCACAGAAAACATATGTCATCATGGTTTTCATCAATAAATAAAATTACATGACTCATAACATTCATTAATAATAATATTAATGTCTAATGATAAATACAAAAGTCTGCATATAGGAAAATACAATGACACATATAAATATAGATTTCCTTCTGGTGAGTCTTGTTCATATAATTTCCTAAACTTGAAATTTCCAAGGGCATACACCATGAAAATGTTCCTAAAAGTTATATGAGTATCCACCACAAATAGGCTATATAATTTTTGTCCCTCAAATGATTTCATCCAGATATAGAATATATATTTTAAGAATAATATTTTTGAACTTTTGGGTTCTCATCATAGTGTGGAATTGCTTTGACCTTCCAGTGTGAGAACTACTCTTAGGACACAATCACATGCATTGTTACACAGATGAACAATCATGATTTGACAAGAAGTTTATTAATATTCAAAACAATGATTAAAGGTTATCATAAATTACACACAATATGGTTATAGGGAACCAAATCCAACACATATAATCAAAAGTTATGGTATATAAGCAATCCATCAAAGTTAGAAGTTATTAAATGTTGGCCCACACCGACCACTATGACAAAGATCTGTAATTTTCTTGGTTTGGATGGATAATATCAATTATTTATAGAAATGTTTTCACATATATCTAATTCACTCACCTAGTTAACTCTGATAAGATCCAGGTTTACTTGGATAGATTAACGTGAAGAAAATTTCAACCAACTGAAGAAAAGGTTAGTGAGTGCACTAGTTCTTGAACTACCCTTCAGTGGAGAAGGGTTTGTGATCATTAGTGATGCATCAATGAAGGGACCAGGATGAATTCTCATATATAATGATATAGAGATAGAATATGCCTCATTAAAATTTAAGTTTCATAAGAAAAATTAAAAAATCATGATTTGGAGGTAGATATGGTAATTATTTCATTACAGGTATGGAGGTATTATATTTATGGAAAAGGGTGTGATATATTTTTTGATCACAAAAGTTTAAACTTTATATTCTCTAAAAAATTTCTAAATATGAACCAAATAATATGGTAAGATTTGATTAATGATTATTATTCCGTAATACATTAGCACCTTGGGAATGAAAACAAGGTGATCAATGATTTGAGTAAAAAATATCATGCTAGATTATCTATTATGAGGATAAAAAATGATCCAATATTTCTAGATTTACAAAGGATGTATTTGGAAATATTTAAGGAAGTATAGAAAAATTATCTTCCCCATATGAATATACAACCATCTATCCATATGAGGATTAAATAAGTACAGAAGGAAGATACGAAATTACATAATATGGTTATAAATGTCTCTAAGTTTATCCATGATTGTAATGGAATATTAAGATTCAAAAATAATGTATGTGTCGCATCCATACCAGATTCTAAGGAGTCATTGGTTGGATCACATTATTAATCATTCTCTATTCATCCCGGAAGTATAATGATGTATAAAGATCTGAAAGGGTACTTATAGTGGGAGAATATGAAGATAGATATTGTAGAGTATATATATTTGTGTTTGGCATATCAGTGAGTATAGGATGAGAGACAGAAGTCCAAGGGGTTATTGTTGGGAAAAAATCCCTCAAGGTAACATTGCAAAATTTTTGGGTTGTTTGTGTTTGTTGACAAAGAAGGTTTTCATGGAGAATTGTCGAGTTCCTGAGAAGTTGTTGACATTACATGTTGACAAAGAACTATGAAAAAGGAAAGGACAATCTGGAGGCGGTACAAAAGAGCAGTACAAGGTGGCGCCGTTTCCCAGTGTTTGCCAAATTTTTGGGGTCCAAAATTTGGAGTTTGGTGAGCATCGCGAAAAGTGGATTTCCATGAAGAGCATTATTTCATATGGAAAAGGCATGAATTTCGCGAAGATAGGATGCATGGTTAGGAAATCGCGAAGACCAGAAGAATGGAGGTGGTGATGCTTCGCGATTACGTCAAGCTTCGCGAACGGCAAAGGCTGAAGCGCATCGCGGCGGAGACGGGCTTCGCGAGGGAGCTTCGCGGCAAAGGCGCGAGCCGCGAAGGTAAGTTGACAGTGATTCATCGCGACTACGTCAAGCTCCGCGAACGGAAGATTGCGGTGGAGCTTCGCGATTTGGACAGAATTCTGGCAGAAACTTTGGAGCTTCGCGATTTGAGATGACGTGGCGTTGACTTCGCGCAGAAAGTTAGAGGGTCGGTGGAATCGCCTATAAATAGAGGCCGACCCCTTGGAACGAAGTAGAGAGAATTTTCAGAGAAAATACTTTGCTCTTGATTTGCGAAGGTGGTTCGCAGAGCCAGTGTGCTTCGCGAAAGAGGTGCTTTGCGGCGGCTATTGTAGCTCTGCGAAACCTGCGAGCTCCGCGTTGGCTTACTTAGCTTCGCGAGGGTCGTTGCTTTGCGACGGCTTGAGCATCGCGAGAGTGCTTCGCGAAGGATCTTCTAGAGTGAGCTTCGCGAAAAGGCAGGAGCTTCGCGAAGGCTTGGTTGAGCTTTGCGAAATTGGGAGCCTCGCATTGTATGGTACTTTGCGAAGATGTTTCCAAAAGGAATTGCCCAGGGTTCAGAGGCAAAGAGATATTCATCAGTGGATGAGAGTTGGACTTCAACAGAGCATCTATATACAGATAAGGATGCATTACTTCATGCAAATGAAGATACCTACAGGTCTATAAACTGTGATTGGATTCCCTTCACAGAGCAGTAAGCTTAGGAAGAGGAAGAAGGTGATCCTCTCCACCGACAGTGAGCTAGAGAGAGAGAAATAGGGAGTGACCCTTGGGAAAGCAGTGAGCTGACCCTAAACATTGTAAAGGCAGTGAGCCTGGGCATAGAAGTGATCTAGCCCGAACCTTGTAATCCACAGCTAGTGAAGATTAGTTGAATTTGGTATGACCGGCAACCTGTCGGCGTATGCTCCTTGGACGTAGCCCTTAGCGGTGAACCAAGTAAAATTGCTGTGTCCTGCACTTGCTTTACTTTCTGTTTATATTGTGTAGCAGGAAAGAGAGAGAAGAGTGTTTTGATTAACAGCGAAACAAGATCAGAATGGGCATTCATTTTTAATTAGTCATACCCTGATTCACCCCCCCCTCTCAGGGTATTCAGCCTAGTGGACCTAACAAGTGGTATCAGAGGGCAGGTTGAAAGTTGTTATTCTCTCAATGCAGGTAACCAATCATGAAGGGATTCCGATCTTAGACGGATATAATTTTCAGATATGGAAGAATCGGATGAAACACTATTTCCGATCCTTGGGAATGGATGTGTTTTCAGAAGCTATGCATGGTATCACAGCTGATATTAATAGTGGTTCCTTATCAGAAGCTGAGCATAGAGAGTTGGATGCTGATTCCAAAGCAATCAATGCCTTAGGGGGAGCCCTTTCCAATCCCATATATACAAAGGTGATGTCATGTAAAACGTCACGTTCCATGTGGGAAAAGCTTTTGAATATATATGAAGGGGATACAAAGGTTAGAGAGGCAAAGCTGCAGGTGTTGTGGAACAAATATGAAGATCTAAAAATGAACCCGAATGAGTCTGTTGACGCATTCTTTGATAGGGTAAACACTGTTGTAGAAGATATGCGAGGTCTTGGAGAAGTCATTGAAGACATAAAGATCGTCAAGCGCATCTTGAGGAAACTTCCACCTCGGTTCAATCCGAAAGATTCAGTACTAGAAGATAAAAATCCAAAAGAGCTAACACTGGACAACTTTCACAGTACCTTGGTTGCATATGAAATGAGGAACGATGATAATGAGGGTGTGGAAAAGGGGAAGTCCAAAGAAGCGGCATTTAAGGCCATGCAGAAGCTTAACATTGAAGATTCTCAGGAAGAAGAAGAGACAGATGAGGTAATGTCATTCCTCTCCTCAAATCTTCAAAGAGGAAGAGGAAAGTTTAAAGGTAAACTTCCTCTAGCATGCTTTAGATGTGGAAAGGTTGGTCATCTTGCGGCAAGATTCCCTAAGAAGTTTCAAGATGATGATGATGATGAAGATGTTGAAATTCTCAAAAAGAAGACTTCAGCTTTTGTGAAAGGGAAGAAACAATTCAAGAGAAATTTCTTCAAGAAAAAGAATCTTCTTTCACAAGAATTTGAAAGTTCAGATGAGTCTGAGGATGAAGAAGTTGAGGAAATAGAAAATTGCAGAGATCGTGGGGTAAATGCCTTGGTGGAAATTGTTGGTAGTTCTCAAAAGGGAGAAGAAGCTGATGCTAAAGAAGAAGAAGAAATTGAAGGGAGAATTGATATGGAAGCCAAATTGGAAGCAGCTCTTGAGGAGATAGATGTTTGGAGAGCCAAAACGAAGAAAGCCAATAAAGTGGTTCGTGATGCCAAACTCTATATGCAACAACAGGATGAAGAAAAGTCTGAGCTGTTAGAAGAAATTGAATTACTAAAATCCTCAACACCAGAGAGCTCAAAAAATATTGTCGAGTATAAGCTTAAAATTGAAGAACAAAAGAAGGAAATTGATTGTCTGACTAACACAAGAAAGGAGCAGGTTAGATGTATCAAAGAGCTTGAAGAAGAAGTGGTCAGTCTGCGACAAAAACATAAGGATCAAGATAAACTCTTGACCCCCAATGTGATATCCGAAAAGCAGGCCATTCGGAAGATAGAGAAGATGAAAGCGGATCCTAGCAGTTCAGTGGGGAAGAAGCAGCAATTGAGCTCAGATGTTAAGGTCGTTTCTGGGCTTAGTCAAGAACAAAAATTTGCGACAATTGCAGTCAGACCGCAAGCACTCATCCCGAAAGTGAAGGTTGATTTGGGAACAAAACAGAATCAGAATATTCAGAGATCCCAAATGGGAAATCAAAGTGCTGAAATATCACGAGGGAATGCATCCTATATCAAGTGTTATTGCTGTGGGAAAATGGGACATTCACAGTATGTGTGTTCCATAGCCAAGAGATACAGAAGGGAACATGAACAGAGATGGCAGCCAAACATAGAACGGTTTTCCAGAACACATTTTGAAGGCCACTGTTTTTGGTGCAGAGGATTTGGGCACATGGCTAGGTACTGTACTTCGACCATTCAGAGAAATGTGCCAAAGCAGAATCAAAACACTCGCAAGCAGCAGGTAAATAAACAGACAGGTGAGTTAAAAACGCAGAATAGATTTGCGGCTTTGCAAGATGAGGGTGGTCCATCATACTATGAGAAAGAACAGAAGCCTCAATCCATGCCGAGTGTGAAAGAAAAAGTATGGACCAAGAAGAAGAAAAATGAGAAGGCTGTGGTGGCGGAGATTGCCCTTAAAGCATCAGATCGATCTAGTGTTTGGATCCTTGATAGTGGTTGTACATCCCACATGACGGGTAATAAGGATCTTGTTACAGGCATCAAATATGACAAAGAAGGAGTTGTCAAATTTGGAAATGATGAAGGCCTGAAGATTGTTGGCTCAGGGAAAGCCATGTTTGGGGGCAAAGAGATGAGACGTGCTGATGTCTTGGTAGTAGAGGGTCTCAGTCATAACCTACTCAGTGTCAGTCAACTATGTGACTCTGGGCACTCTATCCAATTTACCAAGAAGATGTGTGTTGTGAAAGGAAAAGATGGAGCAACTGTTCTGCAGGGAAAAAGGTCAAAGGGAAATCTCTATCTTGTAGGTGGGGAAGAAGATACTTGTCTTTTATCCAGAGAGGAAGAAAACCAGTTGTGGCATAAGCGACTTGGTCATCTATGCCAACCATCTATGGAGGATCTCGTTAAATGTGATGCTGCTAGAGACCTTCCCAAACTATCACGTGATCGCACTCATACGTGTGATGCTTGTCAACAAGGGAAAATCATCAGAAAGACATACAGGCCAAAGGAACAGAAATCAACTAGAGTGCTCGAATTGGTGCATGCTGATGTATGTGGACCTATCTCACCACGAGCTATAAATGGGAAAAGGTACTATGTTCTTTTCATTGATGACTATAGCAGAATGGCCTGGGTATTCATCATAACCCATAAGACAGAGGTGTTCAGTTGCATAAAGCAGTACAGGAGGGAATCAGAAAAGATGCTTGGGCAGAAAATTCTGAAGTTTCGTACTGATAACGGTACGGAATTTACAAACAGTCAGGTTGAAAACTATCTCGAGAAACATGGGATAAGGCATCAAGTTTCATCAGTAAGAACTCCCCAATAGAATGGAGTCGTTGAAAGGAGAAATCGGATCATCAACAACATGGCCAGAACAATGCTTATTGATAAGGACCTGCCAGAGAAATTTTGGAAGGAAGCAGTTTTGACATCGGTCTATGTTTCAAACAGGTCCCTGTTATGTCCGAAGCAAGGGAAGAATCCGTATGAACTGTGGTACGGAAAGAAGCCAACGTTGAAGTACTTTCAAATCTTTGGAAGTAAGTGTTTCATTCTCAACAAATAACATCATAGGAAGTTTGAGGCACGAGGAGATGAAGGGATATTCCTTGGCTATTCCGGGAAAAGCAAAGCGTATAAATGTTTCAACAAAAGGCTGGGCAAAATCATTGAAAGCAATGATGTCACTATAGTTGAAAATGAGCAGAATACTCAACGATCCAGTGAACAGTTCCCGGATGAAAGTGATGATGAGGTAAGCAACTCAGGGGGAGAAGAAGTGGCAGAAGTTGACTCAGAAAAAGATACTGATGATGAAGAGGAAAGTGTCAAGTCGGTGTCTGTGAGAAAGCCAAAGAGTCGAGCTGAAATTGATAAGCAGAATATCATTGGTGATCAAACAGCTCCCGTTCAGACTCGAAGAATGAAATCATCACAGCAAGCATCGTTTTTGTCTCAAGTGGAGATGAAATGTTTTTCTGATGCAGCTGAAGATGAAAACTGGGTTCAGGCCATGAACGAAGAGCTTGATCAGATTGAAAAGAACCAGACATGAGAGATTGTTTCGAGGACAGCAGACAAGAATGTCATTGGGACTAAATGGGTCTATCGCAAAAAGATGAATGAAGATGGCACAGTGATTCGGAACAAAGCACGACTAGTGTGCCAGGGATACTCCCAGATAGAGGGAATAGATGTTGATGAGACATTTGCACCGGTTGCAAGGCTGGAGACAATCAGATTATTTTTGGCCATAGCGGTGCAAAGAAAGTTCAAAGTGTTCCAGATGGATGTCAAATCTGCATTCTTGAATGGGGTTCTGGAAGAAGAGGTGTATATTGAGCAGCCAGATGGTTTTCTCATTCATGAGGATGAGGACAAAGTTTGTAGGCTGAAGAAGGCGTTGTATGGGCTGAAACAAGCACCAAGGGCATGATACTCAAGGCTTGATCAGTACTTGAAGAAGCTTGGTTTCCAGTGTGGAGGAGTTGACTACAACCTCTATTTCAGCAATGATAGTAATCAAAGGATGATGGTGCTAGTGTATGTCGATGACATAATTTTTGGCGGATCAGATGAAGCTCAGTGCAGACAGTTTTCTGAATTCATGAAAAAGGAGTTTGAAATGTCAATGATCGGAGAGCTAACGTTTTTCCTTGGTCTACAGGTGACACAAGGAAGGAATGGAACTTTCATTTCTCAATCCAAATATGTCGAGGAGGTTCTAAGAAGGTTTGGAATGGATAATTCCAAGGAAATGAAGACTCCGGTTGCTACCCGGATGAAATTATCAAAAGATGAGGATGGCAAGGCAGTTAATATCATAGAATACAGGCAAATCATTGGAAGTCTATTGTACTTAACCGCAACAAGGCCTGATATTATTTTCGCCACATGCCAAGCAGCGAGATATCAGAGTAATCCCAAGGAAAGTCACATGATTGCAGTGAAAAGAATACTTCGGTATATCAAGGGCACGGTGGACTTCGGCTTGACATACAACGACAAATCTCAGACAGAGTTATTGGGATATACTGATGCAGACTGGGCCGGTTCAGCAGATGATATAAAATCAACGTCAGGTGATTCATTTTATCTTGGCAGACTATGTATTGCTTGGTTAAGCAAGAAGCAGGATTGCATTTCATTAAGCACCGCAGAAGCTGAGTATATTGCGGCCACTCAAGCATGCACACGGTTATTGTGGATGAAGCAACAACTTGAAGATATGGGAGTTGAAGTGAAGTCTCCGATCGGAATCCAGTGCGATAACTCAAGTGCTATAAATCTCAGCAAAAATCCCGTCCATCACTCTAGGACAAAGCACATTGAGATAAAGTATCATTTTATCAAGGAGAAAGTTGAGCAGGGGATCATGAAGTTGGAGTATGTGCCTACAGAGCTACAGGTTGCAGACATTCTGACAAAGGCCTTACCCAAGGAAGCTTTTGAGAGGCATCGACTGGCTCTCGGAGTTCAGTCGATTCCCCGCACTTGAAATAGTGTGGATGTGGGACCCCCCCCCTCTCCCCGAGGTATGACGTGTTTTTCCCTAATGCGCTGATATGTGTTCTCTACTATGTTACAGACTACAAAGGAGTGACCTTTGGGTTCGTTGACAAAGGGGGAGAAAAGTGTTTGATAATGGGGGCGAAAGTTGTGATTGTTCACGGGGAAAATAGTGCGGAGATTTGATAAATCATAATTGATACGGGGAGAAGCTGACAGGTGGATCAGCCAGAGAGGGGGAGAAATGAGAAATGGGGAGAGTATTTTAAATCTGACGATGCTAGAAGTGATCAATCAAATCATAGAAATCACGACAACTGAGGATCGTGATAAAATCAGAACAGTGGTGTTGGAATGGTGTGAGACGGTGTCCAGCTATCAACAATTGGTATCAACTTAAGAATTCACCAATTGGTATCAGTGTGGTTCAACAACTGGTTTTATTTTAAGAATTGGTATCAGGGTGGAATCGACAATTGGGGTCTGACATGAAGTGATTCATTGATGAACTTTTCATACTACTCTTGTTTCTCACGCCGAGCATTGCTCATGTGGGCTTAGAGTACGTGTTATGGGAATCCTTGAACTCTATCATAATCGCAAGAGGCGAATGGTGGTAGCAGCTGGAAGAAGACTCAGTGATGTATCAAAGTGCAGAAAATATTTCTGAGCAGAGTTGTGAAGAGTTGTCAACAAACCCAAAGGGGGAGATTGTTGGGAAAAAATCCCTCAAGGTAACATTGCAATATTTTTGGGTTGTTTGTGTTTATTGACAAAGAAGGTTTTCATGGAGAATTGTCGAAATCCTGAGAAGTTGTTGCCATTACATGTTGACAAAGAACTATGACAAAGGAAAGGACGATCTGGAGGCGGTACAAAAGAGCAGTACAAGGTGGCGCTGTTTCCCAGTGTTTGCCAAATTTTTGGGGTCCAACATTTGGAGTTTGGTGAGCATCGCGAAAAGCGGATTTCCATGAAGAGCATTATTTCATATGGAAAAGGCATGAATTTCGCGAAGATAGGATGCATGGTTAGGAAATCGCGAAGACCAGAAGAATGGAGGTGGTGATGCTTCGCGATTACGTCAAGCTTCACGAACGGCAGAGGCTGAAGCGCATCGCGGCGGAGACGGGCTTCGCGAGGGAGCTTGGCGGAAAAGGCGCGAGCCGCGAAGGTAAGTTGACAGTGATTCATCGCGACTACGTCAAGCTCCGCGAACGGAAGATTGCGGTGGAGCTTCGCGATTTGGACAGAATTCTGGCAGAAACTTTGGAGCTTCGCGATTTGAGATGACGTGGCGTTGACTTCGCGCAGAAAGTTAGAGGGTCGTTGGAATCGCCTATAAATAGAGGCCGACCCCTTGGAACGAAGTAGAGAGAATTTTCAGAGAAAATACTTTGCTCTTGATTTGCGAAGGTGGTTCGCGGAGCCAGTGTGATTCGCGAAAGAGGTGCTTCGCGGCGGCTATTGTAGCTCCGCGAAACCTGCGAGCTCCGTGTTGGCTTACTTAGCTTCGCAAGGGTCATTGCTTTGCGACGGATTGAGCATCGCGAGAGTGCTTCGCGAAGGAGCTTCACGAGTGAGCTTCGCGAAAAGGCAGGAGCTTCGCGAAGGCTTGGTTGAGCTTCGCGAAATTGGGAGCCTCGCATTGTATGGTACTTTGCGAAGGTGTTTCCAAAAGGAATTGCCCAGGGTTCAGAGGAAAAGAGATATTCATCAGTGGATGAGAGTTGGACTTCAACAGAGCATCTATATACAGATAAGGATGCATTACTTCATGCAAATGAAGAGACCTACAGGTCTATAAACTGTGATTGGATTCCCTTCACAGAGCAGTGAGCTTAGGAAGAGGAAGAAGGTGATCCTCTCCACCGGCAGTCATCTAGAGAGAGAGAAATAGGGAGTGACCCTTGGGAAAGCAGTGAGCTGACCCTAAACATTGTAAAGGCAGTGAGCCTGGGCATAGAAGTGATCTAGCCCGAACCTTGTAATCCACAGCTAGTGAAGATTAGTGGAATTTGGTACGACCGGCAACCTGTCGGCGTATGCTCCTTGGACGTAGCCCTTAGCGGTGAACCAAGTAAAATTGTTGTGTCCTGCACTTGCTTTACTTTCTGTTTATATTGTGTAGCAGGAAAGAGAGAGAAGAGTGTTTTGATTAACAACGAAACAATATCAGAACGGGCATTCATTTTTAATTAGTCATACCCTGATTCACCCCCCCCTCTCAGGGTATTCAGCCTAGTGGACCTAACAGTTATTAAAATAAATACTTATATTGGGATGAAAATGATAAAAAATCACCATCGATTTTTTTCAGACTCCCTAGAATGTCTAAAAAACAAAATTCTATTTGGGTTGTAGTCATACTCCATAAAAATTCATCATAATTCATTTATATCAGATAATATTTCTATATTTTCCATATTTATAGAATATAAATTATATAAGGGGTGAGGTTATATAGAGTAAAAAATTATATTATATATGATTAGGATATTAGGTTTACCTTGAAGTTTTGGTGAAGTATTAAATAGGATCTGGATATAGAGTTGAGTTTCAACATTGCTTATCATCCTCAAACATATGTTCAGTTTGATAGAACCATTTAAACTATAGAGTATAACCTAATACTTTGTTCTATGGATTTCAAATGTAGTTGGGATCAATAACTTCTTATAGTCAATTTTTCATACAACAATAACATCCACTTGATAATTTACTTGGATCCTTATGAATACCTCTATATAAAGAAGTGTATAAATCCAATGTGTTGGGATGAAGTTGGAGAAATAAATATATTGGTACTTGAGATAGATAATGAAATTATAGATAAATTCATATCCTTTCAGTAGCACATCAAGGTATCTCAAAGTTGATTAAAAAGTTATAATGGAAATCATTAAAAAATATTGAATTTGACGTTAGTGAGAAGTTATTCCTAAAAATTTCTCTGTAGAAAAATTTTATAAGATTTGGAAAGAAGGGAAAGATGATACCTATGTATATCAGCCAATTTGAGATTCATTATTGAGTAGGGATGATACCCTATCACTTGGACCTTCCACTGAACCTCTCTCAAGTTTATGAAGTGTTTCATGTTTTTATCCCGAGGAAGTACATACCAGATCTATCACATGTATTGAACTTAGAGTTTGTACCACTAGAGAATGATCTTTACTATAAAAAACAAGTGGTATAAATCTTATATTGTAGAGATAAACTGTTACAGAGTGATACTACTCACCTAGTTAAAGATCTATTAAGGAATCATAAATTCAAAGAAGCTACATGGGAACCTGAGGATGCGGTGAAACAAATATATCCTTATTTTTTTATTATAGTGATTTAATTTCGAGAAAACAATTTTAAGGGGGGGGGGGTAGAATATAACACCTTTGGATTTTTTGATACATCTATCTTAAAATAAAATTTCTTCGATATCTTGGGATACATGAAACCCTAAGTCTAAATGAACCATAATATAGTATACTATTTTAACATAGCCATTAAATTTTAATAATGAACAAGAAAAATTAAATTTTCCAAATTATTTATAAATATTTAGATAAAGAAAACTTGTTGATAAATAAGTTCTCAATTTTTTGTAGTCATTATATGCTTTAAAAGTACATTTTTCTCATAAATGTTTTTATGGAAAACTAATAAAATTAAGTTATTCCCATATTAGAGAAAATATTTTTCAAAATGAAATTTATCTGTAAAATCATCATAGTAAAATTAATATAGGGTAATTATTTTTTATTTTTTTGAAATGGTTTCTTTTTTACTTAATAGGGAAAAATATAGATTTTTCTAATACTATCATTTACTTTTATTAAAAAAATAATTTAAAAGCACCATTATATTTTGAATTTAATATTAAATTCAAATATTATCCATTTTATTTAAAATAATCTAATTAATTTTATTTTGATTAGTGATATTCATGATTTTTATATATATTAATTTTTATGCTTAGAAAAACATTTAAAAAAGATGTTTTTAATTAAATTTTAATATTTTAGATTAAAATTTATTTTTGAAACTTATAGAGATTAAATCTCTAAAAATGTATATAATATCTTTAATCACGAGGTTCAAATCTGGTAGATAGGTCTGTTTTATTTTTTGTCATTATGAATAGTAAATGTGGAAATATTGATCACCTTGGTAAGTGTAAAATGGTAAAAACAGGGTTAAACCCATGAAATAATGTCTAAAAATTAATAAAAAACTTTCCCTTATTTTATCTTATGGAATAAATTAAACTATAAATATACCAAATTCAAATAAATATAATTTTGGCACCATTTTCACTTAATTGTGAAATTTATTTTATTTTAAGTAAAAAAATTCCAAAATTCCTCTCTCTTAATTTTTTATATAAGGATAAAATAAGGATAAGTTTAGTTTTAAATTTTTTATTATAAACATGAACTTTTATTTATCTTGATTTTTTTTTATAATTTTTAGTGATTTAATAATTACTGTAAATGAATTTATTATGCCGACACAATATTTATTCAATTAATTGAAAAATATAATAAATGAATTTAAAAATATTAAAAGTTAAACAATTTGGGTGAATTATTGTGTTACATGAAATTTTTAGACAAATAATACTTGTTAGGGTTGTGAGAAAGGTTTATATTCAAATTATATAGCTAGCTTGATGTCTTTAAAGTCAAATGAAATAAATTGTGTTAAAAATGACACTAATCATATTTTATGTTAAATAATATTTTATTAAATTATTGAAAATTCAGAAAAAAGAATTGAAAGAGGAAAAATATGATGATTAATGGTCTAAAATTTCAATAATTTTCCATTCATCTGCTAGTATTCAACTTATAAGTAAAATTATACCCCTTTAAGATTGAAAACGTTGTTGTAAGAGTTATGGTTAAAATCATTTAACAAAGGGGTTAAACCAAAATGTAATGTTTAAAATGACCCAAAAACCTATATAAATTTAATTTGATGATTATATGTTGAACTTATATTATTTTTATTTTAATATCTATCCATTTGGAATTATTTTTCTTGAGAATTACTTATTTATATTTTAATATTTCTAATAATTTCAAGTGTTCCCTTTCCCTGCCTTATAAAAGGACCCCTATCCTCACTCTTCTTTACACCTATTTGATTCATCTAGATAAAATAAAACTACCCAATTATCTTAGTAAATTATCCATAAATGAATAGAGAGTTTATTTTCTCCTTGAATGAACATTATAAGAGTCCTTAATAAAGGATCTAAAAAAGGACTTCATAAGAAGAGGTAATCTTCATACTCGACCTGTTAAAATTTATTTCTCATTATAAATCCTATAAATTTTGGGTATTAATCATAAAATAAAAAATTAAGTATCCTAAATATAATTATATGTTATAATTATTATTTAACCATAAATATCCAACCTCAATTCCATCAAATGGGAAGAAAAATAATTTCTCATGCGTACATGTGGACTACCGCTTCCACAAAATGATATAATTCATTTTCCATTACCATATTTCATGGATGGTTATTATGATGGGGGTTAATGTTTATAAATGATATTTATGACACAATTTTTCTTATTTAATTATAATATGATATCTACCTTATAAACTTCCAGTCTATTGGAAAATGATAACGTCCCTCGTGCGTACGTATGGTATACCACCACTACAGAGCAGAGTGATTCATGTTTTCATTTTATGTCTACATGGATTGTAATAAGGATATATTTAATGAATATATATGATATATATATTATATAATAATTATTTTTAAAGTTTAATTATTATTTACCTTTATTTTTCTACATCCTTTGAAAAGTGAAAACAATGTTCATGCGTATGTATAACCTATTGTCTCCACGAATGATGTTATTATTTTTATATCTCCATCATTTATGTATGAACCTATATATATATAATACATGATATTTATTTAATGATTAAAATTATAGGTATGGTGGAAAAATTATTGAAGTAAAAGGTCCAGAACTACCAAACTAAAAGTTTTATGAAAAATGAAACAATTAACACCCAAAAATAATGATTTTAATATAAAATTAATAAAAAATGGGAATTTAAATATTATAAGTAGATAATATATGATATTATATATATTTATATGATTTTGTTTAATAGTTAAAAAAAATTTAAATTTATTATACAGAAGGTTGTAGCACCTTTAAAGAAAATCAAACCTGAGGTAAAGAATTTAGGTTTTAATCTCATTATTTATCGACAATGTTTACTATTAAGTTTACAATAATGAAATTTCATGATATAACTCTCAATAATATAAAGAATTTTATTTTATTTTATTCTATTTATTTATATTAATTTTTTTTCCTTTCTTTTTTATCTCTTTAATTATTCAAGAGATCAAAATAATATATTTAAAAAAATATAACATTATATCTTTCTTCTGTAAAAATCCTTTTTCTTACATGTACATATTTTTGAAAAAAAAAATTCAAGATTTTTTTTAAAATTATCCTATTATTTTTTAAAGTAAATCTTACCCATGTTTTAATTTTTAATTTTTTTTAAAAATTATTCTTCTTTTAATTTTCCAAATGAGGTACGTTTGATTTTTTACCAAAAATATGAAAGGAGTCCTTATTTCAATGAATAGGGAATGAATAGAATTTACCAGCATTATGATTGATAAATGATTTCAAGCTTCCTTTACAAGTTTCCAAGGTTATATTTAAATAAGTTTCCCCTAAATATTTAGGATTTGTTTATTTTAAATAATTGATTTCAAAGTGAAAAGAGTATTTTCCTCAAGAAATATTCTAGTGATCTTCTAAAGGAAGTTTTCATTGATGATAACATCTTTTGATGTTATATAGCCTTTACTAGGGATATGATAAAATAAAACCATATTTAATTTTTCTAAGGTTGGTTTGTGGTTATAATAACGAAATATTGATAGAGCATATTTTCTTTTCCCGGAGTTAAGTTACGATGAATGTTTTTATGATCTTGTGGAATACATATGAATGTATTTATGAATATATGATGGATGTGACCATAATTATATATCCCTCTAATTAATTGGATAAAGATTACTATTCTATGAGTTCAAAGGGTACATGGGAGGTAATCTTAATACTGAAAGAGGGTACAAATGAGGTTTTTCCAAGCCCGATGCAATTTCACGGGTGGTTAAACCAAGTATAACATTTTATGAATCTCTTGGTGGGTATCCATAAAAAAATATTTCTATGACTATGATTGTTACACACTTTATTCCACTCTTTTATGAAATGATATTATACCAATTTTATTCTTTGATGGATCATGTTGTTTATTCCTTAAAGATTCATGTATTATGAACTGCTAATATTTATTCCATGACTCAATATTATGATCAAGGATGAGAAAGGTATGACTTTAGAATGTTAATATCATGTTCTCAAACCCTTGATCTCATGCTCTGTTTATGTGATCATTGATATCTCCCTTGTTTACCCTTGCTGATCATCTAAGGCCACCCTTTATTATGTTTTCTTTTCCCCAAGATATGAATAAAAGTTTTAAGTATGATGTGTCTAATAAGGATATTAGTTGTGAAAAACTAAATGAGATATGATGTATATATTTTATGAAATAGTTATTTAAATATCCAAGTTTCCAAATACACTAAATGTTTTTGGTTCTTCCTTGGATTATAATGTTATTTAATGAATATTAGTCTAATAATATGTAATATTTATGTATGAAAAATATGGGTTGATATAGAAATAATAAGTATTTAATTATTAAAAAAATAAATTATTAAAAATAATTATCATAAAATTATAGTAAAGTTATATTTAAATTAAATATATAAAGAGGATCATATTTTATGATATTGAAAAACAAACTATTTTTACATAAGCATCATTTTTTAACTTATGTGTAAACATGTTTTTTGTGTAGGAATAAATTTTATGTAAATAAGAATTTTTTGTGATTCTTAAACATTATATAACCTAAATAACCATCATTTTAACCCATTTAACCATCATTATAACTAATGTAACCTTTAATTTAACATAAATAAGCATAATTATAACTTGTGTAACCATTATTCTAACCTGCATAATGGTATTTACTTGATACATAATATAACAACAAATAATAATATGAATAAATGATGAATACATTAAAGTAAATTAACGGATAATTTTAACAACGAATAAAAATATTACAATATCATTCATTTATTCTAAAAAAATGTAATATTTAACAACTCAAGTCTAAGAAATAATATATTAAATTATAATTACTCAATTTATTATCTGATAATTAACACTTATAAAATAATCATGTTAGAGGGACTAAAAAATAAAGTTTATTAATTAATAAAAACATAAAAAGGATCAATGATCCACCAAAAAATCCAACATGGTTCCTTTAACAATGAAAGTGATCAATTAACCATGATCTTTCTTGTGATGTTTCATTGATAAATTTATTATGTGGTTGGTTCTTGTAATTTAAGGAACTATATTTTAGGATCCTTTTAGAGCACCCTTTAATCCAACATCACATGGTGTACAAAAGAATGTTTAATGTTATATTTAGATATATACCAATACTCTAAAAAATATCGTGGTCCCAAGGACTAGGGGGACACTTCCACCTATTCAGTGGCTGCCATAGTAAGTGGAGGAACACTCTAGTGTAGGAGTATCACTAAAACTACTCCATATTGACTCCAAAGGAAACTAATGAAATCCTTTAGAAGATAAATACACACCAACCATACTATTGATGGTGATTTAGTGAGAATAACATAAACCCTACAACCACATGAAATCAATTTGGGAGATTATTACCAGAGAAGAACAATTCTCATATCCCTTATCATAGAGATATGGATGGGGGAGTTGAAAAAGTCCATAAAACTATTCGAGATCTACCTAGGAAGTATCCTAAAAATCTATAATGTTGATAGATCCATATAGACCTGTAAAATTTGGAATGCATTAAGAAGGTCACCTGAGAGATCTCAGTCTAGTTCATATAGACTAGGGCACCCAGGAGGAGGCCTCACAAAGGGAGTTAGACCGCCAAAAAAATAAGATTTGGATTATATCCCCATCCCTACTAAAGAAACCTATTAACATATCATGATGGTTACTGAAGAGAAATATTATTTTATTTCTCACATATTCTTGGATGGCTTCCATATCCTAATTTAAACCTAATTGACCCTGATACATAATCTAATGTTCATTAGGGAAAGACCCATATTCTTATTCCAACCTTCATCAAGGGAGCTCACTGACGTATCTTGAAAAGTTTTCAATAGTGGGACTGTAACACCCCGAGTTTTTATGGAATTTTTTTTGAATAAATTTTCATTTATGTATTTAAATTAAATAATTAAAACACTCCTTTTACATAGAATGGAATTGGTGTAAATTACACGGAACATCAACTTAGAGTACGTTGCATGCAACAAAGATGTTTCTATAAAACATCACTTTAATGTTATAATTGTTTAAATGAGATAATTATAAATTATTTGTTAAAATTAGTTGTAATAATAATAAATAAATTTAATATATATTTTATAGTGGTTTTATATAAATAAAATATATGTATAATTAATGATATAATTTTTTGTAATGTCATTTTATGTTTTAAAATACCATTTTCTCAAATAAACCGCTTTTAATGTCATTCAATGAAAAATAATATAATTAATTTTATACCCATTAAGAAATTGATTATGATAAAATAAATTTAATTTTTAGTTTAGAATTTTTAATTTATATTAGCGATACTTTTTGGGATTTTTCGGAGAAACTTTATTTTTTGGTGAATAGTGAAAAATATCGGATTTTATCTCAAAACTACTTTTTCATCTAATTTATTTATAATTTTAAACTATATATTAATTTAGTATAAAATTTTAATTAGATTATATTTTCACCAATTGATCCAATTTAGGTAATTGGAACCAAATTCATATTGAAATTGGATACAAAAACTTAGAAAACCTTTGATTTCTTTTACTTTAAAAACCCACATTATCGACTTGACTACGAGATAAATTTTAAATTAATTTCTCCCACTCCACTGATTAAAATTAGGAAAACATTATTCCATATTTTTGAATAATCTTAATTTATAATGTATAATAATTTAAACTTAGTTTTTGATAAAAATGATTAGTGAAGTAATTAAAAATTAATTACAACGATTAAGGTTAAATTAAGCATAACAAGGGTCTAAACCATAACATTAAGGCCCAAAACAACCTATAAACTTGTACTAATTCCATTTTTGGAAATATTTAGATCATATACTCATTTTTATAAAATTTTAATCATTATTGAACCTCTTTAAATAAAAAATCGTTGGTGGGGTTCTTTTCTTTTAAAAACATACAAGAGATTCCACTCCTCCATTATAAAAGACATCCTTCACTTACACTTCCTCACACCCTTCAAGCCCATTAGGTTCTGACAAAATCTGCCTCATTCACTCCCCAAAATCAGTACTTAATGCATTGAATCCCCCCATTAGGAAGAAATAAATCCAAGGAAGCTTGTTGGCTCAAACCAAAAGGAGTTACCCGATCAAGAGGTAACATCCTCCCTCAAAATACCTTCTCTTATTTCCTTTATCAACTCCCAAAAATCTTATTATTACATGATAATATAACAAAAAATATAATAAATATACTAGTATGTTTTTATGTTAATATTTTGACCTAGACTTACACACACATCCATTTAATGGGCAAAGAACATATTGTTTACGTGTAGGTGGACTACAACTTTTCTAAACAGTGATTGTTCAATTTTCCTTAACCACACATCATCATGGACGTTATGATGGACAATCTGTTTATATTTTTTATATATAATTCTTATTATTTATTTATTCTTCTATAATTATATTACAATTCACATATTTATATTATCCATTTTGTGTTAATATGATAATTTCATTTAAGGAAGTGCGGACTACCGCCCCCTCAAAGCGATTTGATTCGGTCATACACCACATGAAATATATTATGGATGGATGTATTAAATATTTATGATATATATGATATAATAATGTTACTTTAATAATTATGTATATACATAAATATAATAATGTTACTTTAATAATTATGTATATACATAAATATAGATACATATATATGTCTTTTACTTTCTTTCCTTCAACACGACAATTAAATGAAAATATCATTCATGCGTACGTACGACTTATCGTCTCTATGAACGGTGTATTTTGTTTTATAATTATATATTATATAGAATATTATAGTACACATATATTATATATACATTATATTTATATAATGTTTTAAATTTTTGAATCATGTTATAATTATAAGGAAAAACAATATAATAAATAAAGATACATGTGAAGAACGAAGAAAATGTTATCCAAAGTGAAACCTTAACATAGGATGGTTAACAAGAGGGTAATATACGGTCATAATAAAGTCCTATATGGTATAATATATAAGAATATTTTTTTTATAAAATGTATACTAAATTTATATTTATTATATAGATGGTTTGAACGAGTACAATGAGTGTAGAGACTCCAGGTAAGAGGGATTTCATCTCACTTTTTATTTTAGTGAGATACAATCTATGTTCGCCACTCTTTACTTTTTGTGTGGTTTATGTAATGACCATAATTTTATTAAATTATTCTTATAATTAAATTATGGGTATTTATAGATAAATTTTATTATCTTTATTTCATGGGTCTTAAGTTTCAAAAGTTACCAAATTAGTAAAATTATTTTGTCTCAATTTGTCTTCTTGGAGACTCATGTTTTGTTATGCACCTAAATTATTTTTTGAAGTGTATATACTTAAATTTTATATGTTATATAATGAATATAATTACTTTCATATTATTTTATGCTTCACATAATTTCCTTTTCTTACATGTAGATTATTATCCCAAGTTAACAAGTTATAAGAGTTTATTGTGGCAATCTCATCCTTTTTTGAGGTTGTTTATGTTTACGCTTCCTTTGATGAAATATTATGATACATATATGAAGAATATTATTTAGTTTTCTTGTAATTTGTTTATTCAAGATATACACAAGTGTTAGTACCATTTTTTAACTCTTTGGTACTTAAAATAATGTTTTAAGTAAAATATTATTGTCTCTCTCTCTTTAGTTGGAAATCTATTATATTCAAAAAGTATGTTTTAAAAAATGTTTTCAAAAATGTTTTCACTGGATAAATGAAGAAAATTTCCAAGTAAAATGTATTTTAAAAATGTTTTATTGTTTTCAAATTATCCATTATAATTTTTTAAATCTATTTTCAAAGAAAAAGGTTTTTAAAAGGATTTATGTTATAAAATGCATTTTTTAAAGAAGAAAGGATATTTTCCTCAAGAAGTGTTTTTAAAAGATATTTAAAAATTATTTCAAATCTAAGATAACATCCATTGAAGTTAATCATGACTTTATGGGGAAATTATTCAATGTTTATACTCATATGATTTCTCTAAATTTTGTTATGTTTTAATGGTATGATGTTTATGAAACCCATTTCTTTTTCATGGGTTATATGATTTTGCAAAACACTTCTTTCCATTGGTTATGTTTATGATGAAATCATTATGAAACCTATATCTTTCCATAGGTTATTATATGATTATATATTTATAATACCCATTTCATTTCATGTGTTATGATATGATTAATTAATATTTTGTAGAACATGTATGTATGATTTCACTGCGAGATGGGTGTGACCAATATGAACCTCCAATGCATTGGTTACAGATTTATATCTCATGAGATAGAGGTGGTTGTAATAGGAAATGAAATTGGTTCAGACAAGGTTAGAATGGGGGTTTACCTGGTTCAGTAATATAGGGCTAGAATGAGGGTTTACCCGATTCAGTAATATAGGGTATGAACGGGGGTGTAACCAATTTAATAAAGGACTTTGTCCACTAATATGGTCTTGGAAGTGATTCCTTGACTACTATAATAAATCATATTATGTGATTATTTTTTTTCCACATTTTCATGATTTATTCCTATGTTATGGTTTCATGTCTTATGTTCTTTATTTCTTCATGATTCATGTCTTATAAATTGTCAATATTTTTCCATGATTCTTGTTTATGATATTTGATATGAAAGGGATGGTATTTTATTTTGATGACCACATTATTAGACCATATGATCATGTTTATGCTTACATGTCTCCCATTTTTACCCTTACTGAGCATTTGAGGTCACCCATTTTTATGTTTTCTTCCCCAGGTTATAAATTTTTCTGTTATGTTTGATGTGTATAAGAAGGGTGATAGTCAGGAATATCCTAGTGGGAGATGATGTATCCCTTTTTTTGTACATATGTTTATGTTTCCATGTTTCCAAAGGCAATATGATAGTATGGTATTTGGGCATCTGTTATTGTAATGTTTTAGGTATTCCTCAAATGTAATGTAATGTCTATATATGTCAATACCAAGTTTTTATTATTGGAATCAGAGTGAAGGTTTATTTATCCTTTGGAAAATAGGATAAGAAAACCTTAGTGAGAACTCTATGGACATGTCTAGGTATAAGTTTAAGGATAAAGAAAAGTGTAGGAAAATGTCTAGGAATTTTGGTGAAGGATAGAGCGAGTGATTTCCTAGAAATACATCCATGTCTAGATACCACAAGTGGATTTGGATCTGGAACATATGTACCTAGGAGTAACAACTTTGACAAGATGTTTTGAGCCTGACTCAGGGTAATCTGGCACACAACAATAGTCCTTGATGCACAACTTGTTTAACACTCTTGGGGAATATGATTTAGAAATTCAGAAACACTTAACAAACCATTATGAAGGATTTGAATAGAAAATGAATATGAATAACCTAGGATATACCTAAGGTGTCATAGATTAAGGAATATTTCATAGTTTAGATATCATATAAGGGTATTTTCATGATTATGTGATTCATCATTATGATAACTATTTCTTACTCTATGATTTTGGTTCTATTAAATGGTTAGATCATGAAGGAACTAAATTAATGGTGATTGCAATAGGAAATGCAATGATTTTCCTCTAGAGAAACCAAATGATATGGGAGCAGTAATGAAACATATTATTTCTATGATAAGATAACTTTTTCAAGATATGAATCATGGTGGACTTTATAATAACCAAATGAGGTAACAAAATTATGTTGAGTCTTTCATGAGGCAACATACACCTTCTTTCAGAGGGTCTTCTGATCCACATGTTGGTGAAAAATTGATCAGTACTACTGAAATTATATTCTCCGTTCTCTAATGTTTGGAGCATGAGATATTTATTCTAGTTTTTTGTCATTTATAAGGTGAAGTAGAACAATGGTGGACTCTAATTAAGAACACAAGGCAGCAAGATGAGATTGAATCCATGGAATGGGATGAGCTCAAGAACTTATTTTTTAATAAGTACTTTCCTTTTATTCTTCATACAAATATGGATAAAGAGTTCGTTGAGTTTAAGTAAAAGGATTATGAGTCTATTAGAACCTATGGGGCTAATTTCCCAATACTTTCAAGGTATGCTTCCATAATTACCATCCAACCCAAAAGTAAATATTATAGGTTCTTAAGTGAATTAAAGCCAAGTCCCATAAGGGAGTTGACTATAAGAGACTTTAGTAGCTATGAATAGATTCTGTATTGTGAAATCAATTTTGAAATGGATTTTGGAGTCATGTATCAACCTCATGATTTTTTCAAGAAAAGGAAGATTGAGTTCAAAGAAAAATATAAAAAGAATAGGGAAAAGAAGATGAGTTTTATTTTATGCTCTAATTGTGGGAAGAAGCATAGAGATACTTATCTTAAGGGGTTTGGTAAATGTTTTAAGTGTGGAAAGGAAGGGAATAAAAAAATTGATTTCAAAAGTGATGGGAATAAGTTATCTCAAAATGTTAATGGAGAAAAAGTTACACAGAATGCACCTCTTATGATTGAGTTCTACAAGTGTAAGGAGAATGGGCATTATGCTAACAACTACCCAAACTGAAGGTTTGGTGACGATGATCGACATCAATATCTATTAAGACAAGGTACAAGGGGAAATATCTTGCAATCTCTATTTCTGATGAGTGTTTTGATAATGATGTGATGAAAGGTACACTTACCACCCATTCTAGAACTGCTAATGTCTTATTTGATTCTGGAACTACCCACTCTTTCATATCTAAAGAATTTTATAAAGATATTAAGATTCCACTGAAATGATTAGATATGTAATTATCCATGAAAACCTCTAATGGATGGATGATTTCATCCCATGTTTATAATTCCTACCTCATTGAAGTTTGTGGGAATGTGCTTCCTGCGAACCTTGTCATTATTCCTTTGGATGAATTTGATGTCATCCTAGGAATAGATTATCTTTCTCTATATAAATCCCACATCAATTGTCAATGAAGGAATGTTATGTTCTACATCTCAATCCCTCCTATGATCATCCATCATTGCGATTTTAATCTTGGAATCTCTATGGAGATTACATCCAGAGTGTGGGTCTTAATTCTCATTCAAAAGGGATGTTTATCACAAATGGTTAGGGAGAAAATAAACATTGATGATATGCATGTTGTTTAGGGTTTTGTGGATTTATTTTTGAAAGAGTTTCCTCGATTTCCACCAAAATGTGAAGTCAAGTTCTTAGTTGAACTCATACCTGGTTCCACACCAATTTCAAAGACTCTTTATAAAATGGACCTAATTGAGTTTCAGAAATTGAAGAAGAAACTATAAGAAAACCTTGATAAGGGATTCATTTGGACAATTGTGTCACCTTGGGGTGCACCTGTTCTTTTTGTGAAAAAAATATGGATGAATGTGACTCTGACTTTATTATCAGGAATTGAAAAAGATCATAATCAAGAACAAGTATCCTCTTCCCTGTATTGATGACTTTTTTAACAACTACACAGAGCTCGATACTTTTACAAGATTGACCTTCATTCTGGATATCATTAATTGAGGGTCAAGAAGGAGGATATACCCAAGATGACATTCTGCACAACATATAGTCTCTATGAATATATAGTGATGCCTTTTGTTATTACTAATTCCCCTGATATCTTCATGTATTTAATGAATATAGTCTTCAGAGACTACATCAATCAGTTTATGGTGGTCTTTATAGATGATATTCTTTTTTATTCAAAGAATAAGGAAGAGCATAAATACCACTTGAGAATTGTACTAAAGACCCTAAGAAAAGAGAAACTATATGAAGAATTTATAAAGTGTGAATTTTGGCAGCAAAAGGTTTCATTTTTTGGGTTATATAATCGCAAGAGAATGTATAAGAGTTGATCCATAAAAAAGGTGACTATTGAGTACAAGCCTAGACCAACCGTGGTGACTATGATCTGTAGCTTTCTTGTTTTAGCTCGATATCATCGATGATTTTCAATGGACTTATCAAGATCTAACATTCTTAACAAGTTAAATTGGAAAGGATTAAAGTTCCTCTGGACATAAAAATTTGATGAAAATTTTATGGAACTGAAGAAAATATTGGCCAATGCACCTAACCGTATAATACCCTATAGTGGAGAAGGGTTTTTAATCTATAGTGATTCATCCAAAAAGGGATTGGGATGTGTTTTATATAGAATAAAAGGGTTATATCTTATGCATCATTACAATTGAATATTCATGAGTAGAATTACCCAACTCATGATTTGGATTTAGCAGTGGTAATTTTTGCATTAATGATATAGAGGCATTACATTTATAGAGAAAAGTGTGATATATATACTGATCATAAAAGTCTGAAATATATATTCACACAAAAAGAGTTAGTCATGAATCATAGAAGATGGTTATAACTGATAAGGGATTATTAATTCTTAATACATTACTACCCTGGGAAAGTGAACAAGGTGGAAGATGCTTTAAGTCGAAAGGATCATGATAGCTTATCCATGACGTTGATAACAAAAGACCCAATATTTCTAGATTTGCAACAGATGGGTCTAGAAATCCTATAGGATGAGGAAAAATATTATCTTTATCAAGTAAATGTTAAACCCTATATCAATGTGAATATTAAGGAGGAGCAAAAGGAAGATGTAGATCTTAAAAGAAAGTCAGAAATGTACCTGATTTTAACCTTGATCATGGTAGAATGATATGGTTTAGGAACCGTGAATGCATTCCTTCCATACCAAATTTGAAGGAGATATTAGAGTAATCTCATTGTTTTTAATTCTCTATTTATTTTAGTGGTATGAATATGTATAGGTATTTTAAATAATATTTATGGTGGGATGGTATGAAGAGAGATATCACCGAGTTTGTATCTTCGTGCTTGGTATTCCAGCAAGTTAAGGATGAAAGAAAAAAGTTTAAAGGGATGTTGCATCCATTACCCATACCAGAATGAAAATTGGAGAACATCACAATGGATTTTGTCATTGAACTACCCAAAACCTCTAAAGGGTTTAATGATATATGGGTGGTGTTAAATTTCCTTACCAAGTCAGCACAATTCATTTCTATCAGAGAATATTTCTTTCTAGATCATCTTATTTGGATATAAATTAACGAAGCAGTAAGGTTTCATGGAGTATCAAATTATATTATTTTAGATCAGGTTCTGGGGTTTACTGCAATGTTTTGAAAATGTCTCCAGTAATAACTTGATACAAAATTATGTTTCAGATCTATTTATCATCCCCGGAAAGATGGTGAGTCTGAAAGAACAATTCAAACCACAGAGGATATGTTGAGATCTTATTATATATATTTAAAAGGTGGTTGGGATAAACAACTTCTTCTAATTGAGTTTTATTTCAATATCTTTCACAAAAGCATTTAAATGGTACCTTATTAATCCCTCTCTGGGATAGAATGTAGAGATCCAACGAGTTGGGATGAAGTTGGAGAAATATATCTATTGGGACCTGAGATCGTCGAAGAGATGATAGAGAAGGTTAGAGCTATTCAATAGCATATCCAGAAGCTAAAAATTATCAAAAATGTTATTCTTATTATAGTAGTTGTGATGAAGAATTTTAAGTTTTTGAGAAGGTTTTTCTATGGATCTCTCCCTAGAAGAAGGTTATGAGATTTGGGAAGAAAGAGAAACTAATTCCTAGGTATATCGGTCACTTTGAGATTCCCGATCATATTAGGATGGTATCCTATCACTTGGACCTTCTTCCAAATATATCTCAAATCCATGATGTGTTCTATGTATCTCTACTAAGGAAGTACATACTTGAACCTTCACATGTACAGAATTTAGTGGTCATACCGCTGGAGCATGATCTTTCATACGTCGAGAAACTAGATGAAAATTTTCACTGTATAGGGAAATTTCTACTAAAAAGACCACTCACATGGTCAAAGTTTTTTAGGGAAATAAAAAGTTGTAGGAAGCTTCATGGGAACTTGAGTATATCATGAAGCTGAATTATTCTCATTTTTTTGTAACAGAATGATGAATTTCGAAGGAGAAATTCATTTTAAGGGAGGTAGAATGTAACACACCTTGTTTTTATAGTCATTTTTTTGAATAAATTTTCATTTTTATATTTTAATTCAATAACTCAAACATTACATTCACATGTAATGGACTTGGCATATGTTACATGGAACATTTCCTTGGCGTACGTTGCACACAACACCGATGTTTCTACAAAACATCATTTTAATGTTAAAATTGTTTAAATGAGACAATTAGAACCTAGTTATTAAATTTAGTTATAATAGTAATAACTACATTTAAAATATTTTTTATTGTTGTTTTATATAAATAAAACATATTGATAATGAAATATAAATATTTTGGTAAAGTCCTTTTATGTTTAAAATAATATTTTCTTGAATGAACCGCTGTTAATGTCCATTTGTGAAAAATAATAAAATTAATTTTTGACACATTTATAAAATTAATACGATAAAATATATTTCATTTTTGAACTTATAATATCAAAATTATCTTAGGGTAATTTTTGGGAATTTTTCTGAGAAACATCATTTTTGGGAAAATAATGAAAAATATTGAATTTTAACTTAAAACCATTTTTTATCTAATTTATTTATAATGTTAAATTTTATTTTAATTTGGGATAAAAGTTTAATTATATTATATATTTACCAATTGATCTGATTTAAGTAATTGGAACCAATTTACTAATGATATTTGATACAAATACTTAAAAAACTTTTGTTCTTTTTTACTTTAAAACCCCCCATTATCAACCCGACTACATGAATAATTTTAAATTAATTTATTCCTCTTCAGTGATTGGAATTTGGAAAAATAATTAAATATTTTGAATCATAATAATTTATAATTTCTAATAAGGTTAACTTAGTTTGTTACCAAAAATATTAAAGAAGTAATGAAAAATTAATTACAACAATTAAGGTTAAATTAAGCATAATAATGGACTAATCCATAACATTAAGGACCAAAACGACCTATAAAAATTTCATAAGGACATTGTATTGAAATATTTAGATCTTATCTTACCTTGGGTATAAGTTTAACCATTAATTATCTACTTTCAATAAAAAAACCGGAGTGGGGTTCCTTTCTTTTAAAATATCAAAAGAGATTCGACTCATCCTCCATTATTAAAGGCCTCATTCACTTCCACTTCCTCACGCATCTCAATACCATTATGTTCAGCCAGAATCTACCCAATTCACTCCAAAACATCCCTAAATTCTACCTTAAAGATTAACATTGGGAGGAAACCAATCCAAGAAAGCCTTTTGGCTCAAACCAAAAGGAGGTACCTGATCAAGAGGCAACACCCTCCCTCAAACTCTTTTCTTTTATTTCCTTTCTACACTCCCTCAAATATTATTATTCCATGATAATATAAAAACAATAGTGTCCTAAATATACTAGTATTCTGTTCTGTTAATATTTAAACCCAAAATTACACACACATCTTTCTAATGGGTTGAAAACATACTATTTACGTGTAGTCAGACTACTGCCTCGTTAAATGATTTTTGTTCAATTTTCTTTTACCACCACTCATGGTGTCCATAATGATGGAAAATATGTTTATATATTTTATATGTAATATTAATTAATTCTTTAAGCTTTGGTAATTATTTTACATCACACATCCTTATACTATCCATTTTTTGTTAATACGATAATTTCATTCGAGGAAGTGCGGACTACCATCCCCAGAAAATGATGAGATTCGTTCATACACTTCATGGAATATATTTTGGATGAATTTTATAAATATATATGACATATATGATATAATAAATATATTTTAATAATTATATATATACATATATATACATATATATTTCTTTTACCTTCTTTCTTTCAACACGATAATTAAACGGAAAAAGCATTCATGCGTACGTACGACTTACTGTCACCATGAATGGTGTATTCCCTTTGATACTTATATATTATATGGATTATTAAAATACCCATATAATTAATATAAATTACATTTATATCATGTTTTACATTCTTGAATCATGATATAATTATAAGGACCAATAATATAACAATTTAAGACACATGCGAAGAACAAAGCGAATGTTATCCGAAGTGAAACCTTAACATAAGATGGTTAAAAAGAGAGTAAAATAAGGTCATAATAAAGAAATATATGGTATAATATATAATAATATATTCATATAAAAGAATAATTACGAATTTATATTTATTATAAGGGTGATTTTAATGATAACAACAAGAGTTAAGACTGAAGTTTAGGGGGATTTCATCTCACTTTTTATTTCTGTGAGACACAAGCTATGTTCGTCACTCTTTTATTTTTGTGTGGTTTATGTATTGTACATGATTGTATTGAATTATTCTTATACTTAAATTTTTTAATTTACATATCCATTTTATGATCTTTCTTTCATGGATTTTAAGTTTCAAAAGTTACCAAATCAGTAAAATAGTTTTGTCTCAATTTATCTTCTTTGAGAATCAAGTTTTTTCATTCACATAAATTCTTTTTTTGAGGTGTATATACTTAAATTTTACATGTTATATCACGAATATACTTATTTTCATGGTATTTTAAGATTCATTTAATTTCATTTTCTTACATAGGGAGTATGATCCCGAGTTACCAAGTTATATGATTTTATTGAGACAATCTCATTGCTTTTTTAAGGTTATTTATGTTTATGTTGCCTTCAATGAAATATTATGATCCACCTCTCAAGAATATTCATGAGTTTACTCATCCTATATTTATTCAAGATATCCACATGTCTTAGTAACATTTTTTACACTCTTTTTTACTTAAGATAATGTTTTTAAGTAAAATATGAATTGTATTAATTTTCAATGTTTTCAAAAATGTTTTTAAAAATGTTTTCAAAGGATTCATGAATATAATTTTCAAGGAAAAATTATTTTTTTATTGTTTTAAAATAATACTTTATAAGTTTTCAAATATATTTTCAAACAAAAAGGCTCTCAAAAGGTTTTATGTTATAAAAATCATTTTCAAAGAATAAAGGATATTTTCCTCAAGAAATGTTTTTAAAAGAGTGTTCAAAATTATTTCCCATATGAGATAACATAAATTGGTCTTACTCATGACTTTATGGGGAAATTATTCAGTGTTTTTATTCATATAATTTCTCTAAATAGATTATGTTTTGATGACATGATGTTTATGAAACTTATTTCTCTTTCACGTGTTATATGGTTTTTGAAACCCACTTCTTTTCATGAGTTATTTTTATGTTGAAATGATAATGAAACTTGTATCTTTCCACATGTTATGATATGATTACGTGTTTATAATACCCATTTCATTTCATTCATTATGATATGATTATTTGGGATCTTTTGGCACATTTATGTATGAATTCCCTTTCAGATGGGTGGGACCTATATCTTACTCCAACGAATTGAGTAAAGATTATACATCCTAAGATAAATATGGATGGAATGAGAAATAAAATAATTTAATTAATATTGGGCTAGGATGAGGGTTTACCCAGGTGAGTAATACATGTATGGAATGGGGGTTTACCCGATTTAGTAATACAGAGTTGGAATGGGGGTATACCCAGTTCAGTAAATGAATTTCCACTAATATGGTCTTGGAAGAGATTCCTTGGCTACTATGGTAAGTAATATTATGTGATTATGTGTTTTCCGCATTTCCATGATTTATTACTTTTTTATTATTTCATGGATTATGTCCTTTATTTCCTTATGATTCATGTCTTATGAACTGCCAATCTTTATACCATAATTCCTGTTTATGATTTTTTATATATAGGGGATGATCTCTTATTTTCATGTCCACATTATTATACCCTCTTCTCATGTTTATGATTACATGTATCCCTTATTTACTGTTTTTTATTTTTCCTTCCACAGGTTATGAAAATTTTTATTAGGTTTAATTTGTATTATAAGGGTGATATCTTGGAATATCCTAGTGGGAGATGATGTTTCCCTTTTATATACCCGTGTTTATGTTTTCATGATTCCAAAGTCTCTAGACTAGTATTATATTAAGGAATCTATTGTTGTAATGTTTGAAGTATTCTACAAATGTAATGTAATGTATATGTACGTCAATACCATGTTGTTATAGAGACCATATTTTCCGTCCCATTTAAGAGGATCTTTAGCATATTATATTGAATAACAAAAACCAGGGGTGGGCTTATATCCCTATTATTGTATGAGTTCATCAGCATATCATTATAGTCACTCAGAGATATCATCAAACCCCATCTTCGACCACCAGATCTTACCGATATATTGTAGTAGTCACTTAGGTACTGACTCATATCCCTACCCCCACTATTGGAGTTCATTGATATGTCTCAACAATAACTCAAGGATAATATCATATCCATTCCCCCACTCCCATAGATAACTAATATATCCCATCACCCAATCATGGATATGCTCATATCTCTATCCCACTAGAAAATATTGACATCACATATTGGAATTAACAATGGTAATAATTATAAACCTTAGTATATATATTAATCCCATCAACATATCCAAGTTTCACTAGTTGAAAAAACTTACCATATTCATACACCCACTGAGGAATCCTATTTATATAATCCAAAAGTATTTGAAGAATAAAAGTGGTCTAATATCTATATCCTTAATAATACTTGAGAATCACACTTTTATATTTTGAAAACCATCCAAGAAATTAATCATCATATTCCGATGAAAGGAAAGGGGCCATCTAGGAGGGTTCCAACACACAAAGTTTGTTTCTGGAACTGCATGAATCTAGACACAATAAGGTTCTTACCTCGATCACTAAATGAAGATCATTTAGAATGAAGTCTCATAGGGGGATGTCCATAACTTATGGAGTAGGCTTATATGAAATCCCTTATGAACAATAATATCCTTGAGACCCTTAAATATCTTTAAATTACAGCCCATTAATCTACCAGATCCCCATGAAAAAGAGAAAAAGGTTGAAGCTATAAAGGTCATCCCCAAGGAAATATGATTAGTATCTATGGAGGTCTTACCTAGGGAATACACCATAGAAGTAATCCTTATACTAGTATAAATATCAACCATAGTTTTCCTCCCCATGATATAGGATGTGAAGGTAATACCCAATACAACAAGATTAATAAGGAATAATTAATTACCCTTGAAAATTATCATCAATCAGAAACCTTGATGTTCCTTCCCATATGAACAAATCAAATAACTCTAGGGGTACACTATGGTATATATTGAATAAATCTTCCCAGATATAATTTAATCAATCATGGAGGTCCTCCCCATGGTGATCATTGAAAAGTCCCACCCCACAATGATTCATATTTTTAACAAAATGGTCCTCCCCATATTAAAGTCATTCCAAGCCTTCCATAATATTATGAGTCACTCAGAAAGAAAGGAAAATTATACCAAGTGCATAATCACTGGCTTACAAAATCTTATCTTAGTCGAAGGATAGTTCAAAATTATGGTCATCATTTTCACTTTGGATTTATTAAAATTTGTTTCACTAGAGTAAATTTTAAAATAAACATTGCCTCCCATAAAAAATAATTCCATAAAGGACTCCTATGATTAGATCAGTTCAAATAAGCCTTCTTTAATGATAGAAAAGTTCTATAATCATGTGGAAAGAATTACCCGAAGGTAGGATACTGATCATTTTTAGAACATGTCCACTTTTTGGTATGAATCTTTAGATATTATAAATGAAGAGTGGATACCTTATCTATATTATAATCTATGGGGGACTCTAACCATCTCAATATCAATAATTTTCCTTATAGAGAGTATGACAACCACATCAAGACACTGAGCGAGATCTATCAACAAGTCAATTTTTCTGCATTTTTATCAGCCTTGAACCTTAAGGTGTAGAAGTAGCATGATGTCCTCTAATATTATTACCTTAGAAATGTGAATTCACTTATAAAGATAACCACAAAGTCCCACATGAAGTTTTCATTAGAGGGTGGGGTGAGTATGGTTCCCCACAATTCACTCGATTTATTAGTCTGAAAGTCCCATCAGGGAGAGAATCATGTGTCATTATCACTTTAGGACAATTATAAGTCTTTGGTTTGGAATATTTCGGTTAATCTTTCTAATAAAGTATTATGACTCTTAAATAACATAAATATTGTACATAGTGAGAGATATCCATTGAAATAATATTGCATTAAGTTTCCAAGGAGGTTAAACATGCCTCCTGTTTGAGACAAACATAGCCTGAAACCATATATCAACCTTTAATTGAAGACACATATTTCCCTATAATGACACAACATTCAACATGAATCTAAATATAATCTCTAAAATCTAAGAAGGCTGAAATAAAATCTTCTTTAAAAAAATTATAGGATCAACCTCATCCCCCTAGGATGGTGGAATTTTTACCACCCCCACCATCACCCTTGGATCACTTAAGATACAAAATATATGAGATGTGATGGTTGAAAACCAATTTATCCCCAACCTACTAGTATGTAGAAATATTAAACTCTCCCATAAGAATGTATATGTTCTCTAAATTATGATCGATTTCACAGAAAACACATGCACATTTCTCTTCATTAATGTGAATTCTCTATTATTAGGATCATGTTTGGTAAAATCAATAGATTAGTCTCTTAGGATCACTATTCAATGAGTATGAAAGGATAATACTAGAAAGGGTTTCAATAAAAAATGTTTAACCAAGAAGGACAAGAACAATGAGGTTTATGATTTATCTCTCGATGTATATTTAGAGGATAAATTATCCAATTATAACTATGATGAGGATATAATTCCTACTAAAAGATTTATGTTATTTAATATCATTCCCACCAACTTAATATATAACCCATATAAATAAACTTTCATAGAGTAATTAAATGAAGATATATTCACACAAAACACGGTCCGTACTGAAGTACTTATAGAAGGTGTGTGTACTCGACATTAAAGAAATTATTATGATTTTAGATATCTTTTAAATATTTAGTTATTGCCTAATTAGATATATTTTGAAACAATTTAATATTTTATGATATATTTATCTTTAAATAAATTCAATTTCTTTGATATATTTCCTTATAAGAAAAACTAAGTTTTAACAAACCATGATATACTATTGAATTATTATTATTATTTAACATGACCGTAACTGCTTAAACCTTGGATTAGAATTTATTAATATGACCATATAAATTATGAAAATGTATTTTATAAATATTTATAAAATTAATTCAATATTTTTTAATTGGTAATATGTTAAACTAAAATCATTTACAGGTAAAAGATGTTTTTTTCTAAAAAAAACTGTTTTTATGTCCCCAATGTGTTTTTATCTTAATAAAATAAATTAATACCTATTGATGAATGGTTTTAATTAAATGTGTATAATTCAAATTCAAACAAATATATTAACTATCCAATAATGTTTTTAGATGGAAATGAATTATGGTACAATCAATTTTTTTCTTAAAAATGTATTTTTCGAAAAATAGTTCTATTGATTTTTATATACTTATTTTAAAATTAATTTCTACCACTTATCGAAATTGAATATTTTAAAATGTATTTTATATTTTTAATTAACACAATTTATATTATTTAATAATTATAACATAATTTTTTGTCGTAATGAATAGTAAAAATATGATGGCATGGTTATGGTTAAAACAGTTTTATTAGGTGGGGGGGGGGGGGTTAAACTAAGAGATAATGTTTAAAATATCACTAAAATTTGATTTAAATTTATTTTATTATGGTAATTTGAACATATATCTCTTATATTTGAATATTTTGAATTTTAGAGACACTTGAATTGAGTAATACATTATTATATTTTAGTCTCTTGAAAAATTAATAGTGTGTCCTCTTCATTCCATGTAAAAGGATACCATCTATCCTATATTCATCACACTTATTGAGCCTTATATAACTACCAAACCATACCATAATACCTTCCTAACATTCCTACTATTGTTCTATAAGTCATTTTTTGGTCAAGATACCATACTTTTTAAGGATTAAGTTTTAAGTCAAATGAGGTTTCTCAGTGAAGAGGTATAACTCTTTACTGAGTACTTTAAATTTTATTTATTAATCTATATCCTCTAAATATATGGTATAAGTTGTGAAATAATGAATTAAATATCTTCAATATACTTGTTTTTTATTATGATGATATATCAACTATTCTCAATCTCCTTTCCATTAAATATGAAATGAATGTATTGAACATGCATATGTGTGTACTACTACATCCACATAGAGATATGATTCATTTTCCATCACTGCCTCAAAATGATTTTTATTATGATATGTTTAATTCCATAACTGACTTAAACTAATTTATATTATAATATTTCTAATGATCATCTATTATATTTATGACATAATTATTATTCTATAATTATAATATATTATCTACATTCTTACCTTTACATTCGCAGGAAAACGATAACATCATTGGTGTGTACATTTGGATTACTACCTCCACACAACGATGCGATTCATTTTTCATCACCCATTTATATGAATAATTATAAAAGTTTATATGATTAATAAATATGATAATTATTTTGTTATTAATTATTTGTATATAATGATACCATAAATAAGTTGAATGTCTCAGAACATCAATCTGAAACATGTATAGAAAACAGACCAGTTTTTACCTGAATATTCATTTTAATGAATGTTGTTAATATAAGGATAATTTTAAATTATAAAGGAATAATAAAGTGTAATTTATATATTAATATGGTTCTGGAATATAATTATAATAAATATATATTTTTATATAGGATTTTTGAATGTATATGAAGGAGGAAAAGACTTGAGGTAAGGGGTTTATGTTACAATATCATTTATTTTCAGGATTTCCTAGGTTAAATTTAATTTGAGGAAAATTATATGTATATTATACTTTAAACCCAATTTATTTTCTTATACTCTAGCTATTTATATAGTTTTTATGTTTTATTACAATGTTTCTCTAGTTTTTCACTTAAAATGATCAAGAAAATGTTTTCAAAGGGAAGCTGACATTATTTTATCTTTGGCCGAATTTTTTTTCTTCCATGTCCATATAAATCAAAATTATTTCATGAATGTTATTAAATATAGTTTAATTTTTCTAAAGGATATTTTCACTACCTTTTACTTTGTTTTCAATGGTTTAAAATGGAATCTTTTTAAAGAATTTTTTTAAAACAAGTCATTTTGACTTTTTAGAAAGGTGTGAATGTTATTTTTTCTTTTAACATATACAACATGAAATAGATTCTCCTAGAATCATGAAAATTATTTCATTTGAATCTTATTTTATAAGTTTCATTGTTTATTTTTATAGAAAATTAGTTTTTTCAATATTCTAGAAATTTTTAGTTAAAAAGTTATCAAAAGAATATGACAATTATCTCATGTTTTCAAAGAAAGGATGGAATGATCCTTTAAAACTATTTTTGTATGTTAACATAGTTTACATATTTTAATGATTATCAATGGATATAATCTTTCATCACATCCATTTCTTGGATCTTGATGATTATTATAAGTATTATGCTCTGAAACCCATTTTTTTCCTATGAGTTAATGAAGTTATGATTAAACCTTTATGAAATTAATTTATTTCCCACAAGTTAATTAAGCTATGATGAAACCTTTATAAAACCCATTTAGTTTCAATTGAGTACACAATTATGGAATGTTGAAATGTTTATAAAACCCATTTCTTTTACAAAAAATTTTAATATGATGATTTGGAGAATTTTTTATGATCTTATGGAACACATATACAAGTTTTTCATTATGTGATGGGTGGGAACGAAATTATATATCCCTAAAATTCATTGGTTAGTGATGATAGAGTTAATAAAATCATAATATATTTTGGAGTTAATAAACTCATATGAGATGAAAAAATTTACTAGATGTAATCTACTCCACAGAGAATATTGGAAATTTATGGGAAACCATTTCCATTATGGGACTTTGTTCACAATGATAGTCTTGTGAGTAAACCTTTAGCAAGGAATTGATTTTAAATTCTTATGTGCATGCCAAAAAACTTATGTACTATGATTATGATATGTTCACATGGTTCATGATTGATTATTGATGATTCCACACACTTATGACTTATATCTTTTATTGTGAAAAAGTATTATATATTGATTATGATTAATTATCTTTGACTAATTGTGTATGATTATGGTACTCTATAATCATGTTCTCAAACCATTACAGTTATCTTACTCTCACTTATGATCAATGATTTATATTGTAAATGTTTACCCATATGAACATCTAATCTCACCATTTTTATGCTCCCTTTACCTAGATTATGAAGACAGGTTTTAAGTAGAGCATTCATAAAAAGTGTACTATATGAGAAGCAATCTGTGGGCGATATTAAATATCTTTCATAAAATATTATTATTATGTATCCAGTATCTAAGGGATCTAAACCTTTATGGTTTTTGGGAATGTATTTTAATCTTATATATTGAATATTTATCTAAAATGATGTATTATATATGTATGAAATGATCGGTTTTCCTCAGTCAGTATTAGAGTAGAGTTTAATTATTTTTTGATATTAGGGTTACAAAACTTTGTTCAAAATCCTATGGATATGTTTAAGTATAGGATAATGCCTTAAAACTTTGTAAAAGTAGATATTGCGTTGTTTTCTTAGCAAGTAAATCCTTTTATTGATACGATAAAGTTTATGAAACTATGCCAAAAATGTACTTATTGTTAATAACTTAGAAAGGGGAATATTTGGTATCAACTAGATCATCAATGATACATTATGAGTGGGACTAAGACTGTAAAAATTCTATATGCTCTTAGGGGATATTCTTGGGTTAATTAACATTTTATTTATGAACCATTGTAAAGGATTTTAATATATTATGACCTTGAATGGCCTAGGTTAAACCCCATGTGTCAATGATTGAATATAATGTGTCATCATTTTTTACTTCTTATGAATGATTTTTTATGATCGCATGATTACTCACTATGATTATTATTTCTCACACTATGACTTTTTTTATCTTAGTCAACAGATTGACCTAGGAGGAATCATGTCAATACAAAATGTGATGGTTAATGAAATGACTATCCTCTTGAGAAACCAAATGAAATAGAAGATGATATGAGAAATGTTGTAGCTATGCTGACCTAAATATCTCTATAAATGAATGGTAACATGAGTCATTATGATCTTCCAAATGGGAAAAGGAAGGAACATATCACTATTGAGAATTTTATATGAAACAATACACCTTCTTTTAGTGGTTCCTTTGATCAAAAAATTTCTGAGTAATGGATTAGTACCACTGAAAAGATATTTTTTAATCTCTAGTTTTCAAAACATGAAAAATTTGTCTTGATAGTATACTATTTACAAGGTTAATAAAATCAATGGTAGGCTCTTATGAAGAACATTATTCAGGAGGAATAAATTGAATCCATGACATGGGAAGGGTCTAAGAAAGTATTTTTCGATATTTATTTTCCCTAAAACATTTTCTCATAAATGGAAAGATAATTTTTTTAACTAAAGTAGATGGATGATGAATCCATTAGTACACATATGGAAAATTTCACTAGTCTTGAAAGGTATGCTTCTGATTTTATAATCAATATTTAAATAAGTTTTGACCTATTATTTAATATCTTGAGAATAAGTATCTAAAATGAATTGGATATAAGAGACTTTGACAGCTATGGATAAATAATTTGGTGTGTTTTCATGATAGAAATTTAAATTGGAAACTCTTAATGTTATCATGGTTTTGAGTATAAAAAGAAAAAGATGTAATTATAAGGAAATTCTAATAATAAAACCCATAGAGGAATGAAAATTAATCCTATTTTATTTCAAAAGTTTATAAGGAAGTATTTATTAAATTTATATATGGGGTCTAGTAAATTTTTTAATTTTGGAAAAGGCCATCGAGAAAATCAGTTCTTAGGTCATGTGAAGAGATCAGTAAATGAAAGTAATAGGAAAAAGACCAACCAAATGTCCTACTTACACTCTAGTACTATAATTTCAAGGAGTATGGACATTATGCCCATTATTGAATAAATATAAGTGTTAATAATGAGAATTTTAATTAGTAACATATAAATAAAATATACAAAGGGGGTATCATGTAATCAGAACTACTATGGTGGTTCATGAGAACAAAGTGGTGGAAGGTAAACTTACTATCCACATAATTTTTTTGATTCAATATCTACTCACTCTTTTATACCTAAATAACATTTAATGGTATCATGTCACAACCTTAATGATTAGATGTTGATTTAGTAGTAAAAAATATTAATGGAATGTTGATTTTATATCAAGTCTATAGCTCTTCTCTGATAGAAGTTTGTGGAAATATGCTTATAAAAAATATTTCAATTCTCCCTCTAGTAAGATTTCATGTGATTTTTGGAATAGATTTTATATCTCAATATAGATCCCATATAAATTTACAAGGAAGGGAAATGAACATTGATATTCTTAATTAACAAATGAACATATTTTTGTGGGTGGATAAATATGAAATTCAAATGGAAGTTACTTATGTTATATAGGTCGTACTATCTATTGATGAGGGATATTTATCTCAAATGGTTGGGTAGAAACTAAACATCAAAGATATGCCTATTTTTTGGATTTTAATGATGTATCTCCTAAATAATTTCCTAGTATTCCCCTAAATTTTGAATTTTAGTTTTCAATTGAATTCATACATGGAGCTATACCTACTTTAAAAACTCCATATAGAATGGACTTTATAGGGTTGAATTAATTGATAAAAAAAATAGAAGAATATTGATATTGGATTCACACACCCTAGTGCATCACCATGGGGAGCACTTATTCTTTTTGTTAAGAAGAAATATTGGCCAATGGATTTTTTTAATGATTACCTAGAACTTAATAATATCACTATCATGAACAAGTATTCTATATCGTATATCAATGATATTTTTGGTCAATTATTAGGGTATATTTATTTTTATAAGATTGATATTTTATTTGGATATCATCAATTAAGGGTCAAGAAGGAGAATATAACCAATATATCCTTCCATATGGGGTATGTTAATTTTTAATTTATGGTTATTCTATTTGGACTTACGAATTCTCCAACTATCTTCATGGATTTAATGAATATATATTTTAGATATAACCTCAAACCATTTTTGGTAGTATTTATAGATGATATTATTATGTATTTAAAGAGAAAGGAATAATATGATGAAAATTTAGGGATTACGTTAAAGACCCTATAGAAATATAAGTTGTATGATAGATTTACCAAATGTGAATATTGGCTATAGATAATCACATTCTTGGTTCATATAATCTCAAGTGAAGGTATATCGGTGGATCCTTCAAAGCTTCTGTTATTTAACAATGGCCTAGACCAACCATGGAAGTCGAGATCCGTAGTTTTATTGGGTAGGTAGGATACTATTGACCCTTTGCGTGATATTTATCATGAATGTATAATCCAATAACAAATTTTATTATGAAGGGATCCAAGTTCCTTTAGATAGATGAATGTGAAGAAACTTTCAAGGAGCTGAAAAAGAAGGTTGGTCTGCGTACCTGTACTTAAACTACCCTGTATTGGATAAGGGTTTGTGATATTTAGTGACACGTCAAATAAGATACTACAATTAATTCTCATACATTATGACATAGTGATATATTATTCCTCACGCCACTTGGGAACTTATTACTAAAATTATCCGACTAATGATTTGGAGTTAGCAGCAGTATTTTTTGAACATAAAATATGGAGGAATTATCTTTATGGTGAATGGTGAGATATATATATTGATCATAAAAGCATTAATTATATATACATAAAGAGTTGAAGATGCACTAAAGAAGATGGTTGGAGTTGAATAAATATTATTACTTCTTAATACATTACCACCTTGGGAAGGAAAACAAGGGGGTGATACTCTGAATAAGAAAGATCCTGCTAGTTTTTCTATGATGTGGATTTAAAGAGATCCAATATTTATGGATTTTTAGAAGATAGAACTTGAAATCATGTTGAAAGTGGATAAATCATATACTTTCTAGATTAATGTTCAACCATCCATCCATGTGAGGATTAAAGTGGTGAAAAAGAAGTATGTGAAACTGCAAAATAAGGTGACAAATGTCATTAAGTTTAAATATGATTGTGATCAAATAATAATGTTCATGAAAAAAGAAATTTTCCCATTAATACAAAACTTAAAGAAGGATATATTGAATAAATCACATAATTTATTATTCTATTCATCATGGATGTACAAAGATATATAATGATATGAAAGAGTATTTTTGGTGGGATAATATAAAAATGGATATTAAAGTGTATGTATGTTGATTCTTGGTATGTAAAAAAGTTAATGTTGAGAAATATAAGTCAAAGGTGATGTCATAACCTTTAAAAAAACTAAATGGAAATGGGAAAACATTAACTTATATTTTATCATCAGACTCCCAAAAACATCTAAAGGGGAAAATACTATTTAGGTTTTAGTTGAATGAATTAAGAAATCAATGTAGTTCATTACCACTAAATAAGAATTATATCTTGAATATATTTATAGTATATATATTAAATAAGTTGTAATATTTCATATAGTAACACATTCTATTGTATTTGACCAGGATATAAGGTTTACCTTAATGTTTTGGAGAACTGTTTAGCAAGACCTTGATAAAGAGATGAGTTTCATTACTACATATCGTTCACAGATGGATGGTCAGTATGATAATACCATTCAAACTCTAGAATACATGTTGAGATCTTGATCTATAAATTTAAAAGGTGGTTTAGATTATGGGTGTCCATGAGTTTGGTTGGGATGGTTTTTAGTAAATTATGCACCTGACCTAATTAAATGCGGCTGAGTCGGGTCAGGTCAGGTTGTAAATTTTTTCTATAATGACTCAACCCAACCCAACCCAAACCATGGTGGTTTGAGTAATTTCAGGTCGGGTGTAATGGTTAAACTTAATAAAAGCTAAAATTAACCTTCCAAACAATAGTTATTTGTGTTTTCAAGTTTCCAAATGATAATGATTTTCATTGGAAATAGTTCTTATTACTAGCCTCAACATCAGTCTAGTGGTGGGGTTTTGATGCTCCAGTACTAGGAAGTCTGATAGAATCTTGGTACAAGGGAATCTTATGATGGTGGGGTTTTATTACGATTTCCTTGGGGTTTTCAACTTAAGGGCTCTTACGATCAGCCTACGTGATTCACGGGTCAAGGAAGACCCCGTATGGATTTTCATGTCCCATGTCTAGTTAACACGCAACCCTATAGGAGGATTGAATCAGTGAATAGAAGGTTAATAATTGTTAGAGTTTTTTCATCAGATTAAATACAGAAGGGATAAGATTTCATGGAATCACACCATAAATGTGGGTTATATGGAAATCATATTATATTGAATGTAATTTGTATGAAATCACTAATTTAAAAGAAGAAGAGTCCTTTATGGATATATATAGTGATTCTTTTATACATCCAATGTGAATTTGATGATAGTTGGGGGTTTTAGAAATCATAAGGTGGATCACAAGATAGTGAGGAAGGGTAGTTGGAGATGGGTCATGCATGGTCTGGAGCACAAAATGATTTACAAAAAAATGAAATTAAAATTAAAATAAAATAATAAATGAATTTTGGGTTAGTTTAGTTGGGTCAGCTTATTATTTCTCCAACCCATGACCCAACCCGAACCGATCTCAACCCAAATCAAATTGACCATCCCATTTATATCTTTATGTAACCCGACCCAAACCGACCCCACTGAGTTGGGTTAGGTCAGGTTTGTTTGGTTGGTTCAACATGGATGGAAGTGCAAAACTCAAACATACTGGGATAAAATTGGAGAAATAAATCTATTTGGACTTGACCTATTTGAGGAAATATAATCAAAGGTTAGAGCTATTCAGTAGCACAATAGGGTAGATCAAAGTCAATTGAAAGGTTATGTCAATAATCTTCAGTGAGATCTATTATTCAAAGTTGGTGACAAGTTATTCAAAAAAATATCTCCTAGAAAGAAGGTTATCATATTTGTAAAGAATAGAAATTTGAGACCTATATATATCAGTGCCTTAATTATAAATAATATTATTATGGTTTCTTATCACTTGTATCATCCACTGAAGCTATCTCAATTTCACGGTGTGTTCTATATATCTCTCCTAAGGAAGTACATACCTAATCCATTACTTGTACTTAAATTGGAGGTCATTGCAATGGAAAATGATAGATCATATAGGGTACAGATGATAGATATTATGTATTCAAGATATAAAGTTCAATGGAACAATACCACTCACTTGGTCAAATTTTCATAGTGAAACCATAAATTTCAAAAATCTATGTGTGATCCTGAAGATGTGATGGTGAAAAAGTATTCTTAGTTGTTTGTAACAGAGTGATGAATTTTCAAAGGAGAAATTATTAAAATTGGGGTTGAATGTAACACTGTGATATTTTATGATATATTTTTGTTTAAACAAATTTTATTTATTTGATATCTTTTTTATACACAACACCAAGTTTTAATGAACCATGGTATACTATTGAATAATTATTATTATTCAATGTTATACTTATCTCCTAGACATTAGATTTGAGGGTATGAAGAGTAATAAATAAAATTTTAAAAATTATTGTTTACATATGTATTAAAGTAATCCATTTGTTTTTAATTGGTTATAAATTAAAATGTAACCATTATGAGGTAAAAGGAGATTTTTTTCTAAAAAAACTCCTTATATGCTCATAATGTGTTTTTATCATATTAAACTAAATTAATCTATATTACTTAATTATTTAAATTAAATTTTTATATAATATATTAAATCAAATATATTATCATTCATATAACAGTTTTTCATTGAATGGAATGAAGGAAAACTAAATCTTATGCTTAAAAATGCATTTATCTAAAAACTGTTTTATTTCATTTTGCACAGTTATTTTAAAAGGAATTTATACAATTTACAGATATTGAATACTATTAAATGGATTCCATATTTTAAATAATCATCTTAAATATTATTTAATATGGTAAACTTAATATTTTGGTCTTTATGAACAATAAAAGTAGTAATTTTTTATCCACGATTAAAGTTAAAACATGTTTATCGTAGGGGGACCTAAGAGATCAGGTTTAAAATATCATAAAATACTTTATTTTAATTTATTTTAAGATTTTATTTATACCATATCATTCTTATATTTTAATATTTTTCATTTTTTAGCCACTTGACTTGAGAAATATATTATTTTATTTAAATATTTTGAAAAGTTCCAAGCATGTCCACGCCCTCCCTTAAAAGAAGATACCACCATTCCTCTCTTCCTTACACTTATTCAGTGTTCTATCTCAGAAAATAAATAACTCAATACCTTCCTAACCTACCTCCCTAAATTATAGAGTTTATTTTTTAACATAATAACATACTTTCATGGATTAAGGTGTAAGCCAAAGGAGATTTCTCAACGAAGAGGTATAAATATTAACATAGTAATTTCATTTTTATTTCTTCTTATACCACCTAAAAATATAAGGTATATATTATAAAAAAATTAATTTAATGCCTTAAATATAATTATTTTTTATTACTATGATGATTTTATTATTCTCCACCTCCTTTCTATCAGATGGGAAATTAAATTATCACCCATGCATACGTGTGTACTACCGCCTCCATGTATTGATATGATTCATTTTCCATCACCACCTCACACAAATGTTTATTATGATGGATTTAATGATTATATATTATGTTTATGAAATACATATTCCTATTTAATTATAATATCTTATTTAAATTCTTATATTTCAATTCGTTTTAAAATAATAACGTCACTTGTGTGTACGTGCGGACTACCACCTCCATGTAGTGTCATCATTCATTTTTCATAATCGATTTATATAAATAATTATAAAAGTATATATGATGAATAAATATTATAATTAATTCATGATTATTTTACCATATATTATTAAACCATTACCAAGGTGAAATTACTAGATTCATAAAACTGAAACATGCATGGAAAAGGGAAATTTTTTCACCTGGATGTTTCTTTTAATAAAGAATTATTAATAAAAGGATAATTGGAAATTATAAATTAATAATACATAGTAAGTTATTTATGAATATTTTTTGGAATATTTGTGTAATAAAACTATATTTATTACATTGGAGTTTTGAACTCATACAAAGCAGTACATGACTTTAGTTAAGGGCTTTATGATGCAATATCATTTTTTTAGGTCTATGTTAAATTTATATTGAGAGAAATTATATGGGTATTATACTTTAAGGCCTATATATTTTATTATAAGTTAGTTATTTATATATTTTTTATATATTAGTACCATTTTAATCTATTTTACACTTAATGTTATTTAGAATATTGTTTAAAAAATGGTCGACCTTATTTCCTATTTAGTTGATAAAATTTTTCTTCTATGTCTATAATCTTAAAAATTGTTTTCATGAAAGTTCTTACCTATTCTTGATTTTTTTTAAAGTTCACTTTCACTAAATCTGATATTATTTATAATTATTTAAAAATTATTATTTTTAATGAAGTGTTTTCCTAACAAGTCTTATTTGAGTTTTTACAAAGGTGTGAAATGAATGTTTTATTTTAACATATACAACATGAAAAGTTTATCCTACTATCATGGATATTATTTACTTAGAAGATTACATTAATATTTTCCATTTTTATTTTCATGGAAAATTATTTTATCAATATTTTGGGAAATTTCAGTTAATATTTTATCAAAAGAAAAGGATATTTGTATCAGGTTTTGAAAGAAATGTTCAAATGATATTTTAAAGGTATTTTCATCTATGTCGACATCCTTTAAGGATTGTTATTTTTCACCAGGGATATGATCTTATGATACCATACACATTTTTTCTACTGATATATTATAATGTTGATTATTTAAGGATTATTTAATGAAACCTTGTTCTTTAACATGGGTTAATTAATTTAGGATGAAATCGTTATGATACCCATTTATTTCCCATGTGTTAATTAAGTTATGCTGAAACCAATAAGAAACCTATTTCTTTTCAATTGGTTATGCTATGATGATATGATGAAATTTTAATAAAATATGTTTCCTTTACATGGGTCATGATATGATTATATGATTAATGTTTTATGTTCTTGTGGTACACATATGTATAGTTTTCATTATGTGATAGGTGTGCGTAGATTTATATATCCATATAATGAATTGGGTAATGATGAAGAAGTGAAGAATATCCTAAGATATGATAGCATTAAGAAAATCCTAAGAGATCATGGAGTTAATAAACAACTAATATACCATGAAGTTAATTAAGTGGAATTTACTCCTAAGAGGTTACATGAAATGATTGTGTAGGAATATCGATTGTGGGATTTTGTCGGCAATGATAATCATGGGAGTGAACCTTGACCAAGGAAGTGATTTTCTATACTAATTAATATAACAAAAACTTATGTTTGATGCTTATGATAGTTTCTCATGGACCATGATTTATTGTTGATGATTCCACACACGTATTATTGATGTATTTTTCTTAGAAAAATCCTTATGACATGATTTATAATTAATGATATTTGACTGATTGGATATTATTATATATGTTATGACCACATTTGAATACCATTATACTTATATTATGATCACTTACGATCATTGATTGATATCTCCTATGTTTACCCTTACTGAGCATCTAAGATCACCATTTCTTATGTTTCCTATCCCATGGTTATGTGGAATGGTTTTATGTAGGGTATGCCTATGAAGTGTAATTTTTTAGAAGAACATGAAGGTATATATTGAATATCTATCATGAAATAAGATGATTGTGTATCTATTCTACAAATACTATAATCCATTATAGTTTTGGGGTGTGTGTTATTATGAAATGTATTCAATATTCATCTAGAAGGATGTAATATACATGTATGAAATTATCTAGTCACAATAGATTTAGCTAAAGATAAAGTAAAATGTGTGGAAACATCCCACCCACCACCTAAATAAGATGATCTCATTTATTCTAAGGTTAATATTTCTCAATATTAATTTTATTTGGATATATGGAGGTAAATAAACACTGAATTACTCAAAGAAAATACTCATACTGATTATAAATCCAAATGAAGGAAAATATTTATCCTCTAGTGAAACCCCTTTAATAAGAAGAAGATACCCACCTTATAAGATAATAGTATATCATCCAACCATTTCTTGGTTGAACAATCATTTTATCTAAAATTTTAGTTAAATATTATCTGTAATTTCCTCATATGGGAAAGAAACCACCACTATTTCAAGCAAGCCACCCTAGGATGACTCAAACTGGATATCAATAATGAACCTACATGAGCTAACTAAACTATGCTATTCCTTACACAACTATTTCATAATTTTCCCAAGAGATATTACTAATATAGGTCTTTGACTCAATTGAGTAACTTTTCACTCAAATGGAAGCTATGGAGGGTCACATGCACTAGTACCATTAAAGAGTAAGCCATACCCTAACTGATTTCATGAAATTACTCCTTTTCCCAACTTCAAGAATACCACCTTACCAACTTTCAATAACATATATGAATCAAATAAATATCTTAATCACTTTGTGTCTTGGTGTGGCTACATGAAGGGAATATTAGTGCAGTAAAATGTAGTGAATCTCAGATGCTTTATACTAACCCTATAAGGTATTTCATTCATCTAGTATAGAAACATACCTACTAGATCTATTTTCAAATGGGAAATTTTATTATTACATATCCTTTATTAGTCAATCTCCACATTTGGGTGAAAAAAATCATCAACCTCTCAAATAATAAACAACGTTAAAACAAGAGGGTCGTAGATTTTAGAACCAGGAAAAAAGGCTTGAACTATTCATTGAATATGAATATTCTTCAAGTGTAGTTACATGATAATTGCATATAAAATCTCCTCGATCAGTTACATAAACACCTTTTCCACCAAAATACCCCAATGGATTTTTAGATTTTGAAGTAGTCATGAAATACCTAGAATATTCAATAAGTCACTCAAAGGATAAGTCTTAAATAAAGCTATCATCCCAAAGGAAAAAATTTAAAATAGAATAGACTGTAAACATTATGATCCAGCCAGCATCGTTTCCATCTCTGGATCCCAATCCCACATAGTATCACATGATGCCTCCTCTTGAATTACAACAATAATGATGACACCCTCATCCAGATGGAAAGAAGGATAAAATCACCTGAGATATGAATACTAGAAGAGTATATATTATTTTTTCCAATAGAGTTGGTTTTGAGGTATTTTATCACTTCCATTTAGAAGAACCTATTGAAACCATCAAAGATTAGAAAAATTGAGGAATTAAATTGAAATGATCACCCTAATTGCTTCCCCTTCTATAGGATGTTGAGATATAATATTTAAGAAAATATTATCTTTAAGGTTATACCCTATAAGATATTAGATTCTCATGAATTCATGTTGGGAAAACTCCTAGAACATATGTCTTGTCTCTCCTCTACCTTATCAGAAGAATAATGATGGTTAAAGTAACTCTGGATAGAAATGTATATAAATTTTATGGATGGATGACCATTAATATGGTCATATGGTAACACTCTATACATAGGGACCAATAAAACCAAAAATTTGTGACCTAAAATCCCAATATGAAACCATATTCAATATCTTAATCCTCACATCCCTCTAAAAGTTTGTGAAATCATCACAAAAAAACAAGGCACAAGAGGAAGATTCCTTACTAGTACCCAAGTTAGTCAATACCCTCTCATATTTTTTATCTCAATAATTAGTGGGATGATCACCATCCCACCAAATGAGAAAATAGGATCCACCCCATTAAAGTGAATCCTCATTATATGAAGAGACATAATATGGCTTGGTTAATATTATCCATTTTAAAAAACCATTTACTAATGAAAAAGGAACATACAAACCTAGAATCCCTATCCATTGGAGAGGAGGAGGTAGAAGAAGGTGAGGTCAAAATAAACCCTAAAACTCAATAATTTTTTCCAATGAGGATATATACACTGTAAAAATCCAAATACAGAGACTCCAATGATCTCAAAAGGATAACCAATTAGATCTTGAATCATTTAAGGCTCATATGAACCTATTCATACTGAAACATTGATGGAAAGATATGTGATTTATCTGGTAAAAATTGAAATTTAGGAAGGATAAATCGTCCCAAACTATAGATAGAGAAAATACCCCAAAATTTCAATTAAACAAATGATTTTCCAGCATAGTTAACTTCAACCCCTAAGCCTCAAGCCAAGGAATAACATCAAAATAGGAGGTGCCAAAACTTAGTCCATAAGTATGAAATCTTAAAGAATATTTATATCATTATGAATAATATTTATATCTATATTTATGTTTACATATCTACATAACTCAAGAGATACCTTATTGAATTTATTTTGAGAATTTAAGTGTTTGAAGATAAATTTTTTGTGATAGATACATATTGTGTGGAATTTGGTCACACTGAATGCTGCACAATCATTTTATTCATAGAGAAAGAATATGGAGATGTTGTATATGATAACATTATATCCATATACATATCTAAAAAAATCATAATATTGAAATCCATTATGATTTAATTAATAATGACTTTAAGAGAAATGTTATACTGGTACATACCCTTTGACGCTTGGTTTACATTGAATCAAACTTGACTCCATCCAACTTGACTATAAACGGATATAATAATAGTGATAAGAAACCTATTAGTATAATAGAAAAAAAAAAGTAATCAAAATATCTTCTTTTAACTCTAAATTCATGGTCTTTCACCAAGATAAAACATTAATAAACTTTCTAGGAAGACCCTGGCTCAACATTCACATTGTAGTGACCTCATCATACCATCAGTTCCTAAAATAGTTAGTCAATGGACATGTTGGGATTATGTATAGCGATAATGAAACATTTGAGTCATGTGAATCTAATTATATAGATACTAGTTTCTATAAAAGGGAGAGAAAGAAACCAATTATAGAAAATACCATACAAATTACTTCCCCTAATGGCCTGGAGATTTCTTCCATCAATTTATGGAGTGATATCAGAAAAGCCTACAAGTTTCCCATAAAATAAATAGAGGTAATATCTCAAAATATGGATAGTAATTGGGTTACATGGGTTTTATTAGATAAACAAATAATCTTACCACTTTACTTTTATATGATATCTAAGAAAATGTCACTTTGGAGTAACCATCACTAAGGAATGAAAAAGAAGTTGCATAGTACATGCATATCAACCTGACCAATAAGAATATTTACTAATAGGTAGGCTTAAATAATCATCAATATCAATAAAAAAACAAGAATATTTGACCAATAGAAAAATAATCTTAAAAGAAGAAGGAAATCATGGGGTTTAGGTACATTTTGAATCGTCTTCATGGTATCAATTTCACTAGATGAGACCAACTGTTCAGAGGAATAATATCATTCCATGGGAGCTAAGAATTCCCACACATCATTTATTAAACCTCAAAATCTCGTGAATATTCAGATTTTAGAAATATTAAGGTAGAATAAGAGTAAGAATAACGTCTGAGGGATACCCATCCAGCAGTCAAGGAAGTTTTTTTAACCACTAACAATGAGCTTAGAGAAGTTAAATTGGGTATAGAGGAAGTTCTAAGACCTATGTTGATTACTACCACAATAACCTTAGAAGCTCCAGGAATCTACATATCCTTCCTCAAATCGAATCCAAATTTATTCACTTGTAACGACATTAAAAATCTAGAATTGGATCTTTATATGGATACCCATTATTTGGGTATTCTAGATGACCATTCTGGATATAATAAGGCATTTAGTAGAATGCATCTGAACCATACTTCCAAGGTGGAATCCAAAGGTGAAAATATCATCTAACCCTACTTGATTTGGGATGTCCAATAATTGATATAACCCAAAAAAACTATGTTATTAAAAACAATAATGGGAAAATTCAAGTATATATTGATATTAAGGATCTCAACCATTATTTTTCGATGGATTATTTCTCAGTCCTGATAATAGAGCTACCAAATGATGCGATGAATGGTTTCTAGGCCCTCTCTATTATTCATGAAAATTATAGCTATAATAAAATTTGGATTTACTAAGAAGACATAGAGTTAAATGAATTTAAGGTTCCCGAAAGATTATGTCACTATCAAGTAATTTCTTTTTCCTCAAGGAATTATTCCACCACATATCAACATGCGATGAACTATATATTCAGGCCTCTATCTGGGGAATACCATGGAATTTTATAAGTATTATTTGATGTTCAAGTCTAAAAAATTCTATTATCATCTTGGATATATCAAGATAGTTTAAAAAAAATTATAACACAACTTAAAGATGAACCCTTTGAAATGTGACCTTGGGGTAACATCAGAGAAATTCCTTAGATTCATGGTGTAATATCAAAACATTGAAGTTGATATTGAAAATCCTAAGGTGATACTTTACATGCCACTTCCTCAGGACCACAAAGAGTTGAGAGGACTCTAGGGATGTATTTCCTACATTAGTTACTTCATTTTGAACCTTGATGGTAAATTCTCACCTTTCAAAATGTTAATAAGTAAGGGAGTTACCTATCAATGGGATGAGTATTATGAGAATGATTATGATGATATCAAATAATATCTCATGCATCCCTCAGTATTGATTTTACTAGTATAAGGGAATCCTCTCATCCTATATGTGGTCACACTAGAGTGATCACTTATAGACCTCCTTTATCTGAATAATGATATAGGAAAATAGAAAAAGTCTCTACTATATTAGTGGAACAATGTCTGATACTGAAACCTGATATTTTGATATTAATTAAAACTAGCTTGCCTTAAATTTTATGGTTCATAATTTGAAACATTATCTCTACAACCATAAATTATACATAGTTTATTATTTCAAAATTCTCAAATGATTCATAGGTTTCCCAATACAAAGTTAGAATTTTACAAAATGAGAATTGATTTCCTAGAAATTTGATATCCATTTCATGTCTCAAAAAGTGTTCAAGGGGTAGGAATTAATAGATTTCCTCATGGAACACCCTATATTAGAGGATTAATTACTGAGAAATAAACTCCTTGATAAAGAATTTTTTTCCAACCATTATACTTCCAAAGAAAAATATATATAATTTGATAGTTCTTATATGATCCTGATAGGTATGAGGATAGAAACCCCTAAGGACTATTGGGTTGGATTAGGGATTTTGATCATTTCTCCATCTAAATTAGTTCTATAATACTCCTTCCTTCTTTTAAAAGTATTCACCAATAATGAGGCAGAGTATCTATCCCACATTATAGGATTAAATTTTTCCATAAAAATACTAGTGGTTAGATTCAATTTTAAAGGAAAATCAAAGTTTTTAATCAATTAAGACAATGTTGACTAGGCTATTAAGAATTAGGAGTTGGGTTCCTTTCTTGATTATGTATGAGGGTTTAAGATAGATTCCTCTTAGAGAAAAAACTATCCCACATACCATGCTCATAGAATACCCAAGAAGATGAATTATCCAATGCATCTATATGCCTATAAAAGTTGGATAAGGACAAAATATCCCTTCAAATCATGAAATATAGTGTGGTATCATAATTTGTTAATACTAACATGGAAGAGATCAATCATGTTAAAACCACCCCTGATTGAGGAAAACTATCATCCCCGCTAATTGATACCGTAATTGAATGGATTGTACCTATGGTATAATATCTCCAAAATGGATCTCCTTCACTAAATCAATCCAAGAAATATCAGATTAGGTGGTGGTTGGAAAACATAATCCTTTATGATAGCCTAAATTTCTATTAGGATCTCTAAAATTTATAATTTTAGGGAGTACTCCTCAGATGAATTGAAATAGGAGAGACCCTTACTATTATATAGTTGGTCTATGTTGGCACTCATGATGCTCACTAATAACAATCCAATCTCTTCCATCAAATCAATAGACTTGAATAATTCTAACAATCAATGAAGTAGGATTTCACAGAGTTCAAAAAGTATTTCTATGTTTGTTAGATACATGTTAATTTTTTTTGATAATCCACTAAAGTTGTTTTACACTGATATATACTATTGTAAATTTTCCATTTGGGGGATTAATGTCATGGGACCATATCCCTAGCCACATCTAGGCAGTTCAAGTGCATTATTACTACCATCAATTTATTCTCCATGTGAGATGAGGCTATATCCCTCAAGGAAGTTTGATCATAGGCTATCATTAACTTTTTAAAAACTAGTATAACAACTAGATTCAGTATCCCTCATACGATATTGCAGGATAATGACCCCAATTTTTGTGCTTCCAAATTAAAGTGGATATGTTAGTAATACAATATCCAATATAACCACTCGTTCACTTTCTATGTAAAACTAGATAGGAAAATATAGGACTTCAACCAAACTTCATCTAATATACATTAGAATATGGTTGGAAAATATAAGAAATATTTCACTAAAAAGATCTTATTTTCTTTGTGGTATTATCAAACTACAAATCATACTAACAAAAATACAACCCTATATTGTCGTGCATATGGGATAAAGTAATTCCTTATCATTGAGTTCCAACTTACCACACTCTACATTAATATATACAAATAATTTTATAAAGATTAGAATTCAAAAATATAATATTATGAATTAGATCTACTTGATTTAAAAATGTTAGACACACTCCATTATCTTTAAATCCATTAGAATATTGTTCCATGAGGATTAAACTAGAAGGATTTCCTATTCTCATTTATCAATGTAAAATTAGTGTTATCCATCAAAAATCTGATGATTCCTAGTAATAAACCTAAAAAGATAGATCTTAAATAGGGAGGACCTTATTATATACACAATTTATATTCATAAAAATATTTTTACATGATCATAATAGATGGGGAGTGCATTATGCTCACTACTAATGAAATGTTTTTTCTAGAAGTACTTTACATAACTTTATGTTGGTTTCAAAATCAAATTTAATATGACCTTAAATTTATTTGAATAAATAATTTTCAAATGATGTTAAATCGCAAAATAAATGGTCCATCCTATAAGACCTTAAACATTATAGAGTGATCCATTCCATGATACCTAGATTCCATATGTACATGAATATCTATGTAATAATCCCTAATTTATGGTTCCTTATCCATGTACCTCTTATGAGATGAAATTATTTTCCAAATATTTGATTAAGAAATTTTTTATCCAATAAAGACTAATGATATAAGTAAATATTAGATGAATTGGATATGATTATTATGGAATCTTTTGTTATGAACACATAAATCATGTTCAAACTTAGGTGTTTCATGATGATTCATTTAAGATGATGTTCATTCCATAGTCTCCAAATTATTTGAAGAACATGGAATAATTATTATGGTTAAAAATTTGATTTTAATGGTGTTTAAGGTGAAGGTGACGTCAACATGCCATTTTCATAATCCAAATGGGCATGGAGATGATCTAGAAAGAAAAAATAGCTCGGTTGGATAGAACACAAGAAATTTGGTTGGAATTGGTCTATTTAATTAGTCTCACCTATATCATGGTGCTATGAAGACTAGGCCATGGTCATATAGAGAACATGGAACATGATGGAAATAAGGAGACTATTAGTACAATAGGCATTTCACAGGGTGTTTTGGTTGAAATTTTTAATTGTAGGAAATGAAGAGTTAGTAAATGATGTAGAGTTATCCATGGATACTAAAGAATAATAGGTTTGTGGGAATCAAAATTGGTATAAAAACCTTGTGTTATATTCTTTGTGACTATTATGTACTTAATGTATATGGGTGATTTATCCCAAAGAGTGAAATAGGATGGTTTTTTATAAGTTCTAAATGGGGTTCAACACACCATGGAAAGAGCCTATGTGTTTGAAAATAATTTCTACTTAAAATAGAAAATGGAGAATATGATGTGGTTCCAATAATTTCAAGATCAGTTTCAAAGGAGTTCATAATAGTCATAATTAAATGGTACACAATATTCAATGAAATTGACCATGGTTAGTAAAAGTTTCCAAAATGAAATACAACATGATCTGGTGAAGGTAGTGGTCAGATGAGTATTCTAGATTTGAGTGTATATGATGACATGGATCTTTTTTGACTCAATATGTCACTATATGCAATATTTAAATTACTTAAAACTCATCAATGGTGACTACGAGGTATTTAATGATACAATGTATTAATAATAACCAGGATAAGTTGAGTGGTATTTGAAAATGATGGTAATTTAAATTTGAAATTTTAGATTCAAATTTGAACAATTATTATTGCTGGGAAATAGATAAACAATTTTGAAGATGGGTATGAATTGAATATTAGAATATACAAAAAAATATTATATAGAGATAAGAATAGGAAAAATAAGTTAGAGGAGAAGAAAAATTAACTTGAGATAGTGAAAGGGAAGAAGAGGAGGATGAATAATAACACTAAACATAACAATGAAAGATTTTTTTTATTAAAAGTATCTATTTTTGTTGTAATTAAATATTATATTATTATAATATCATGAGAATCAACTATATAGTAGAGAGTCTTAGTGTAACATGACTTTAAGGATATTCCCAACTCATCATAATCCACATGTTGATAATAATGAATCATATGATCATAGGGAATTCAGATCATGAGAAGGATTCTACTTATCATTTTGTAATAAAAACCATATAAATATATTATAACTTGTATCCGTGTGTTCTTTGGGACCACTTTTGTGTATGAGTTTTATTTGTCATCAATAGTTGTCAATAATGGTCAAAATGATGAAGGAACACTTATGTTGATCGATATTGGATGAAGTGATGACTCTTGGATAATTTTTATGGATTAATAGCATTGGATTCTATAATTGTGAAATTCTCCATGTTTTTTAAAATCAGATGATTGTAGAACTTGTTCTAAGTTCAAAATACATGTATCAAAGGTGATACATTGTTTAAAATAATAAAGATTGTTGATGTTTCATGCATTTGAGGATGAATAGTTCTTTGGAATTCATATTCAAAAAAGGTTGTAAGAATTATAGTATGTCATTCAATATTTCATTGTTTCATGAAAACTATAGAAGATCTTGAAGAAAATTTGAATTTGAGTAGCATGAAGAAAATCAGACAAGGATTTGCTAAGTTTTATTTCAAAAATATCATAAGTGTGGAGAACTTGTGATGAATGTTTTATGAAGGAAATGTGAGAAAAGGTGATGCCAATAATATTCAGTTTTGATTGGTATGAATGATGTTGCTGGAAGATAGGGAAGTTGTGATACTTTACTTTGAAAATATGAGGACGTTGAATGTGATTGATTAAAGAAAATATATCACAATAGATAAGGTTCATGATGAAAGTAGCTGCTTGTTGAATAATCAAGGTTATATGGAAGAAGCATGTGTATTCTTTACAAAGTATACATTTAAGGTGGCACCAATTCCCAGTCTTTTCCAAATTTTTGGGCCTCAAAATCAAAAATTTGTTTTTTTTAATGGATGGTTTTTTTCATAGGAGTGAACGATATAAAGAACGGTGAAGAAAATAGTTAAATAAAGATAATTGTGTACCTCAGAACATGGATCATGTACCATGTCTAGGAATGGTTTGCAGATTGTGTTTTATGTAGTAGGAAAGGTATGTGGGAAGGTTTGTGGAGCGGTTCACAGAATCAAAGATGGTTCACGGTGGAAGGAGTTGCGGTACACGGGAGAGATCATCGTTGGTGGAAGATATGAAGTACATGGACTGGAAGAATTATGGTACACAAAAGGTCAATGGTATACGATAGACACATGGTACATGGTGAAGGTTCACAGTTTGTAGGAGAGTCAAAGTACGCAGAAAGAGCATAGTCTGCAATGAAGATTGTCCCACATTGAAATTTTAGGTAAATCAGATTATAAAAATTTGAAAAGTTATTTTCCTATATAATGGACCCTAATTCCATCATTAAGTTATTAAGAAATTTAATAGTAAAGATCATCCCTAGTGGAAGAATTTTACTAAGTCTTAAAGAGTTCATGTAAGAGATTCCACATAGGATGAAGTGGTACACCAAAGACGAAATGGTTCACAAAATTGGAAGGAGAAGTACATAGAAGATAATCTGTGTAGTATGAAGTGTTATACGGTAGATGAAATGGTTTTTGAAATTGGAAGGAACATTTCAACGAATAATGGATTTCGTAGATGTAGAAGATGTAAGAAGAAATGATATGTTGAGGAGATACGCGGAAGTAGTAAGCAGGTATGGTATGCAGTTTAGGCGCTATTCACAGAGAAAGTATGGTATGCAGAGCAAAGATAGTCCACAGAAGTGGAAATAGTACTTAAAATTATAGAGAGTTCACTAAAGAGGAAACAGTATGCAGAAGATAACTGATACTTCATTAACTGCTGATATTTTTTTTTCAAAAGAGAAGGAGTGTGGCCAATATATATTCAATTATTCAGGTAACAATAACTATGATAATGCTAATTTGAGATGGTCCCCATTGTTTTGAAAATCACAATGGGAATTAGTTATTCTAGAAAGAATAAGAAGAAGTTTTAGAGTAATTGGATTTTCACTAATGAAGAAGGAGAAGAAGACTGTGTAACTTTTAGTATTTGCTAATGGGAAAGAGGAAGAGGGTTACTTTCATGTTGATAAGTAAGTAACAAGAGAAGAGTATAAGATCAAGAAGCAGAGTAACATCCAATAGGTCTTAATATGTGTAAGAATCTATTGGTGTTGCAAACCCTATTCAATAAGGAGAAGACTATCTTGAGAGGTAGAATAAAGAACCCGCAAGGAGTTGTAAGTTGGACTAGGTTTTCACCAGTCCAGGGAAGTGGATTGTTTCCCACCCCCTAAAAATGTAGGGACTCAAACTGACTAGAGGATTGTTTTCCTAGGAAACCACTGTAATAGCATATCACATTATTGTAGATAATCATTTTATTGGTCATCACCATACATGGCAAGGACATAGCTTCTCTTATTGAGTGGTGAACCTTTTAAAAATATCATGTGCTATTTTTTACTACTTTCATATTATTGTATGAAAAACAGAAAAGAGAAGAGAGAATCAAGATCCTAACAGGTCAAGAGGTATAGGGATAAAAATCATAAATTGGTTTTAAATGTCCCCAACATAGATTCACCCCCCTCTTAGTGTTATGCAAATCCCAAAAAGGTCCTCTCATATTTTTTGGTGTGTTGAACAATAAAATAGTATTTTAATTTAATAGGTGATTAAGGTTTCTTAAAAATGAACTTAAAAATAATTTTAAATCACTAATTCTCCCCCACGTAGTGGTTTACAATGATCTAGTAGGTGGTTTTCAAGTGGTATCAAATCCTATATCCCTTTGAATACTTTATTTTGTTTGGAGTTTTAAAGAATTATGTTTATCTCTGGTAGGAAGTTCTTTCACCCAATTTCTTATCCCAAATCATATTAAATTATAATTTACTGAACCAAAAGAGATTTCCATGTTATATAGAAAGAATTAATATATTTGGAAGTACCAGATGATACCTTATCTATTATATTTTTTTGGTTATTTTAGAGGCTAGAATTGATGGATTTTCCCCAATTACTAAGAATGCATCTATGATAGTAGCAGATAGAAAGAACATGGAGAATGATGGTCAGTCTTGAAATTCAATAATATATTATTTATTAAGGAAATAGTTTTTGAAAGTTAATTTAATTAAAATGGATAAAGGTATCTGTAATAAAATAACAATATTTATGAATGAAATTTCAAGGAAAATAAAGAAAAACAACAGATTTAGAGGTTGAAGTTTGAAGACCATAAGATACATGATAATGAAACTATATATTAATTTTTCAGAAGGGTAAATGAAATAGTGAGCACATTTAGGTTTCTTGGTGAGAATTTGTAAAATTAAATATTTTTTAAGAAAATATTACAAATTTTACAAGACAGGTTTGATGATAATGTCATGGCACTTGAAGACCATGATCTTTGTAAACTCCCTCTAGATGTTTTTATAGTATTATTATATATGATGAGATGATAAAGTGAAATGTTTTCAAAAGAGTGCATGGAAGATAAATAAACATCTTTTAAATACTCAATAAAATAGAGTTATGATAAATAAGTTAATGAATATGAAGTTAGATGCTTATATTAAGAAGAAGATATGGATCTAAATTTTTTCTCTTATCTCAAGAAGTGTGAGAAGTGGCAAGTAAAAGTTCAATGAGAATCTTCCACTAAATTTTTTCAGACGTGGTTCTATTGGAAATTTTAAAAAAATAAAATATTAAAAGAAGAAAAAGCTAATAAAGATGAATATGAAAGAGCAAGAAGATCCTTTAAGAAGTTTCCATGTGTTAAAATACTATATTCATCATATCTATGAAGTTAATAGGAATATTTTTAAGTTTTAATGGAATCAATACTGATTTTTAGTTTCCTTATCTTGTATGATGTGTTGTATTGTGTAAATCCTTTATTTTCACCATTAATTTATGATATCCATAATGGCGGTCTATCTTTGAGAAGTATTGATATCCTCACAGTTGACCAAATAAGTCATCATTACAGGGTAGAGGATATTGTTTTATTAATTGAAATATTTTTAAGTTAATAAAAATTAATTAATAGACACATTGATCCATCTTTATTACAAATAAAAATGACTAGTGAATCCCATGGTAAATCTTTTCGGTGAATAAAACCCTTACCTAGATTCTCTTGGAGTTGTTTCTTTAACTAATACAACTCAAGTCCACTTTGTAATGATTCATTTATATAGTTATAACACTAGGTTGAGTTATATGAAAAAAATATTACTTATGATATATGGGGAGTCTAGGAAAATCATCTTAGAAAACATAAATGCATTTATTTAGAATTATAATATTCTCAATATTGATTTTATCCCCAACCATTTGAGCTAAATCCCCCTCATTATTGGGTATTAAGACCCATCTATTGGAAGTAATTTACAGAGAGAATTAATATTTATCCTTTTACTAATAGAATATCATAGATTGAATTGGGATATAAAATGTGATTTCCCTATCCTTAAAATCAATATGGGATATCTAAGTTAACCACTAATCAATTTCCAAGATCACATCAAATTTAACTAATGGGAGAATATTAAGATTTATAGGAATCACATTCCCAAAACATTTCATAAGATTGGTGTTATATAATTGGGATTAAATCCTCAGGCCACTATGAATTTTCATCTATAAGTTTATATATATTCATTGTGGTGGGGATTTCATTACCTTATCAAATTTTTTAGATATAAATGAGTAGGAAGAATTATAATAAAATAATAAAAATTTTCATTTATTGAGTTTATGATGAATGTAACTTTCACCACATTATTTTTATGACTAATTTATAAATATTAATTATATGTAATTTCCATTTTTCCCTTGTCTTAGAAGATTAATTATGTCTATTATCATTATTAAATCTTGGATTGGTTCACTAATTATTATAATGACCATATTCCTTATAATAAAATCATTAGTGTAAAGGTGGTGCATTAGGTTGCTATTACATTTCAAACATTTAATTGGTAAGCCTACTGACATCTCTTCAATATTAATGTGCTTGATGGACTTCACTTACACACTCTAATCATTCATCAGTACCTGTAAGGTAATTTACACCATGCTTCTTCCCACATTTACAACATTTAAGAAGATAAATTTCTTTCTTCGATGGATTTTACCATTTTAGTTTCCATGAAATTTTATTTTTTTTATAATACCCAAAACCAAAAAATAATTGGGGTCTCTAATTTATATTTCCACCTTAAGAGAACATATAAAAATTTATTAATATCTACCAAAGTAACTTAAATAAAATTCATTCTAGAGACATGGTTTTAATCCACTAAAGAAACAATAAATTTTTCTTTTAGGGAAAATGATAAAACCAAAATCATGCCTTAAAAGTCTTATGAAGTTTTTTATAGATACTAATAGATTTATACTCAATTTACTCTAACTCAAGTAATCATCTCTCTGTTTTAGTGTGAAAAGTTTGAGGAAAATATTTATTGAAAATAAATTCTTAAACTCCTCTCATTATATGGAGTTTATTTCTTATCATTGTGTTATGTTGTTGATTAGAACCCACGATTGATCTTAACCACCTTTAAAATGATAAATGACTAAAATAAAAGTTTTATGATCCAATCACATAAGAACAAAAAATATATTTTCTATTGTATTAATCCATTAGTCAAAAATTAATGGATAAAACGGTCCATTGAAGGATAGTGTTCATTAATGCATGATGGAATCAATGGAGAGTTTTTCCTTACTTGGTGAATTTTGGTGTTTATCATGATTCATGTTATTGTTCATAGCTTGAGAAATCTGGGTGAACATTACATTGATATTTTTCACCCAATCTCCCATATTGTTTGATTTCTCATTTGGATAGTCATCACACTATCCATCACACTCATTGTTTACGCAGTTCCTCTTATTTTTATCCATTAAATAAAACCAAAAAGGTTATTGTGAGTATTAAACAACAATAATTAGAGTAATAAATCATATGATATGAAAAATCAATCCTAATATGTCATAAATTATGACACCTTCATTTCAACCTATAAAATATTTGTTCTATACTACATCACTTTGGTTCATACCATGTTGTTTTAGGTTACATCCTCTAACTCTTCATCACTTAATCCCAAAAAATAACTAAACACCTAAACGATACCAAATGATATGAACTAACCATAACATTTATACAAAGTACATCATTTTATATAAATACTCATTATATATCACAACAAATCACACCCTAGAACCTATATGTTTAGTATATTTGGATACTATAGACATAATAAACTTATTTTAATTTTTTTCAATATATTCTATAAATAATATTCACACATGATACCCTTCTATAAATATAACAAAAAATACTTGTAATGAACCAAAAAGTTTTAGTATGTTATTTTTAGAGGAAATCTGAATTTTTGTTCCTAGAGAACGGGAAGTTTTGAGAACTATTATTTGGAGTGGGATTATAAGAATTCATAAATCTATAGGGTATTTTTATTGGTGCGTTTAGAGTCCCATGATATGTTTCAAGTGCTTGGGAGAATGTCAAAGTAGGGTTGTGGTGGCCCTATAGCTATTTTTTTGTAGAAGGTGGGTCATTCATTGACCAATTGGTTTCATGGTGTGGTGGGTGGTTGTACGAGTTTTTGGATAACAAGAAAACCTTACACATATATCTTATGATGAAATAGTGTATATATACACTATGGGGTTCTTATGGGGTAGATGCCCCATGGTATGGCCCATAGGGGCCATGTTGTAAATTGGTCATCGGAGTTGGGGCCTCTGCTCATTTGTGATCAGTTTCATCACAACCCAAGGACCACACCACAATGTTTCCTTAGTGGGAGAGGCCCATGAAATAGCCCCTATGGGCCACACATTTAGGTTGTATTATGATGGGATTGAGCCCCATCCATTTGGGGGCCAGTTTCTCTATAACTAGGAGTTCCGTGTTGTAGTGTTTTTTGGTTAGGATGATTCTAAACATGACCCTCATGGTTACAATGTAACTAGGATCCAAAGATATTTTATTGAAAGGAAAGATAAAACATTTATCATTTGTTCACTTTTGAAATTTAGGTTGGGAGAAGTACTGGAGGAGGTATATTTTCTTGACTCCCCCCCACTTTCTTCTGCCCCTTATCCCCTTGGTGTGGTGTGGGTTTTTTTGTAATTATATAATTTTTTAGGTAATATCATCCCTCCATTGTATTCTATTTTTTTCCATTCTCTAGAAACTATTTTGCAGTGATTAAGAATAGGTTTTTGACACTAATTCAATTGATACATGTTGGAATTGGGTGGGAATGATTTGAATTTTTATTGGCATGGATAGAGGACAAAACAATAGGAAAAACACATTATGTTTAATATAGTTTCAGTGATTCAATAATTCATAGTGAGTTTTTGTTGAAAATTCCACTTTGGATTAAATTAAATAGTTAATTATAAAATGTTATAATTAATTATTTTGATTTTATGATTTGAAATAGGATCATGTGTGGCCATATGATATTTTAAGATGCATGAATGATCTTTGACCAGGATGAGTGGAGTTTGGTGTGGATTGTAAAACTTTTTTATAGGTAGATGGTCACTTTATTTAAAAAACCACCCAATTTTTAGGCATACGTGTGCATGATTTCATGATTAAATGGGATAGTTAAAAGTGAAAGACACAAATAATGACCTAGGTGAAAGTAGTAGGATAAAATTAATACTCATAGGAATAGGATAAGTGTGTTAAACTTTTTATAAGTGGGAATCACTTGAAGAATATGTCACCAAGGGGAGAAGGTGATGATTTAGTTAATGCGAGACCTTGGGTAGGTCTCAGAACATTGAATGTGACATGGGTATCAAAGGTTTGTTTCAATGTGATAGTTGGACATGCATGAGGGATATATCGATGGTGGTGACATGTGATGTGGGCATATGTCTCATGAATGATGGGAGACACCCTCTTGAGGGTGGATGAGAGCCTAGGGATGTTTAATGATTGGGATAAGTCTTATAGGAATATAAAAAGTTTTTTTAGAGATGGGTTTACTCTAAGTGATGAGTTGATAGATCTTATAAGGAAGATGTGAGACGAGACATAGGTTTGGGTCCTGCAGTTTTTGGATATCTTGGAATCAGGATGTGAAGGAGCTTTTAGAGAGGTGATTAGGATGATCCCTAGTGAGTAGGATTGGTTCTTGATGTTTGAATTTTAAGTGGAAGAGACCTTATTTTTGAGTTCATGTTTAGGAAGAGACTATGGGATAAGGAATCACCATGGTTTGATGAGGTTGGTTAGAAATGATATGCATAGACAAAGATAGGTCTAAAGGGCCCTAATAGATTTCCTAATGTGTGAGATGAGAATTTTGAGAGAAATAAAATGTTATTTTAATGTTACTAGGATGGTCTCAGGGAGATTAAACTAAGGGTGTTGATGGATGATGAACTATATGTTGAGGTGTGGGGCTAGGTGTTGAGTTACTTTAACCCATGTGATGATTTTTTGTGATTGTGGGATGGACCATGTTCCATATTTATCAATTAATGCATATTCCAATCTTGTTCTTATGATAAAAAATGGATCTCAATGTACCTAATGATGAATACTAAGGCCTGGTCCAACCTTAAGTGGTAAGGTTTTGTAAATTCCTATCTCAAGTGAGAACCTATAGGTTAGGATGTGATATTAGACATACCACGAGTGATAAGGCACTGGTATTTATAATGGGATTACCTTATATGGGAAGGTATTAGAATGGGACATCTTGAGTGAGAATACTAATACAAGTCATGTTACAATATCAGACCCTACCTTGAGTGATAAGGTAGTGGTCGGGATAATGAACTGATATTGAGTGAGAAGATGTTTTCATATACCTCAATGAGTGAGAAAGTTATTTCCATAATTTGGGGGTATTGGACCTTACTTTAATTGATAATGTAGTGGTATGTGTGTGCCATGGGGACATTACATGAGTGATAAGGTGAATGTTATTATTTTTGGGATAAGTCTCTTGATTATTAAGGGATAGTATAGGAATTAGACACAAGAATTAATGGAGTGAGATGAATGTTCTAGGACTCAGATACAGAACCCTAAATGTGCCATTAAGTTGTGGTTGAGACTTGGGGACACCATACCTTGAGTTTTTAGATATGGGTCCGATCATATGGAATGTGGATTCTAGATTCTATCTCAGTGGAAAGTTGGAATAGTTAGTCATTATGGAACTCTAATTAGAACAAGGTGACCTAACATGCATGAAGTCCTGGTGGTCTAGTTAGCACATGATGTCTAACGCACTTGTGTGTTCATGTTTATTTTAATAATTTATATTCCTCATGCATATATTGACATGGTGGTGTATATTAAGAAACATTGGTGGGACTATATTGATTTGTATTTATCACACCCTACATAAGACCTCTTGTGCACGTAAAGACCTTATTTATTGTTGTAGATTGAGAACAAGTTGTGCAATGAGTCGAATAGGAGTAGTTCAATGAGTGAGACATAGATTGAGGTGTTTATTCGGGATAATAGTATATCCTATTATGTATTTTAGTTTTGGTTTACTTATTTTTTATTTGTTATTATCCCAATAGGTTATCAATTTATGTATAATTGTATTATTTCACATACTTTATTGTTATAAAAATTATTTATTTTATTTTGTATAGTCTAATTATTTTTTTAAAATATTTCCTGTTTATTTCTATTATTTTCTTTACTCTGATTCAAGGTAATTGTTTCTACAACATATGAGTTAGTTAGTTTTTACTATTTGGAAACCTTTTTCATATTGGGAGGTGTACTTAAGGCCATGTTTAAACAAAAGAAAAGAAACTTCGGATTGGTCTCAAATTGGGGTTTAGAAAAGTGTTATCATAGTTTATTTTTCATTCACCTCACTATTTGGGATATAATAGAAAGGGAATAGATATATTTCGGATCTTGTGACAGAACTCATATTGGTGCATCAAGAACACCTTTTTTTGATAGGAAGTATAGGTTACCAAGGTTACATCATTTCTTTCTTGGTTTTTACTATTATGTTTGAGGGCTTTATTTTACTATGATGTGTTTATAAGAGATAATTATTTTTCTAGTTTTACTCTTGTCTTATGGTTGAAAAATTCATCATCATATATTGATGAGAGTTTTATTCTCAAATTTTTTGAATGATTTTAATGTAAATTAAAACACTAATTTAGGTAAATCCTAGGTTAATTAGTGATTTTTGTGAATTTTTTGAACTCTAAACTTTATTTTTTTAATGGATTCCAATGAAAATTTTACTGGTTTATTCTTTTTTCATAAAATTGATTGATAATACTTACATTTATTATTAAAATTTAATCATATTACTTAGTTTTTTAATTTATTTGGAAATAAATATTTTGAATGAGAAAAATTAATTTGTTCCGATACTATGAATTTTGAATATAGAACTATCAATCTAGAATTTATAATGTTTTGAAAAAATATGATTTTTTAATTGAATAATTAATTTAGTTTTTTTAATTAATTTATTAATGGAATTATATTTTGTTTTCAATAATTTTTATGATATTTTAAATTAATTAGAAAAAAACTATACACTAATTTTCTTTTGAATTGAAATAATGGATGAAAATGGAAAAGGAAAACTTGTGATATTTCCATGTACCTACTACTGTAAATCCAACATGTGACCACAAATCTAGAGACTATGTGAGGGGTATTTGACCATGACCATTGTTTTTATAACTATGTGAATAACTATTTCTCCATGATCTCTCCTTAATGCATTCCATTGTGACTATAACGATAACACTCCATTGTGAATCCAACAATTGTGCTTGTGACACTTCTCTCGATTGACCCTGGCTATCTACACCACCATTATAATGCATTCACCTTCCTTGAGAAGAAATTTTATTCAATTAAACATTTTTTCCCTGGTAGGAATTCCATTAACTTGGTATTATTTTTAGGGCGTTTTTTTCAGGAAACTCACTATCCTCGATCACCTTATAAATACTTTTCTGCTTTCAAATTAATTTTTTTAGAAATGGATTCCAAATCACCCTTATAAAACATTATTACATAAATTTTTAGTATAACTATGTAGTTTTTAATGACTCTTAGAAAGTTATACTTTAATAAAATCATTGAATAAATTAAATAAAATATAAAAAACATTTTCCAAGTATTAGTAAAGGAACACATAGAGTTTTTTAATTTTTTCCTTGAATTATATTCAAGAGAGATAGATAAGAAATACGATAATTAAAGAGAAGTTACCATCCCTCCAAAATTTGAAGAGGGGATCCAGGTAGTTTATGTTATATTCCAAGATTTAAAAAAAATATGCATATTTTTTTAGTTTAAATTCTTTTTTATGTTCTAATTTGAGTACCCAATGTGATCATGGGTCTATCGGGGGTTTCCAGGTCTTTTTCAAAGCCCATAACTCAGTTCTTTTTGGAAAAAATAGACAAGCCGCATGTTTAAGAGATACTATGGAAGACAAGCTATATGGTTACCCCTAATCATGTGGGGAATGATAGTGGGGTTCAGGAGGTCAAACAGTTTGAGGAAACCATGAAACCTTAGGCACACAACCATGTAAAAAATGTAGACTTTTTAGCAGAGATGAATTATAGATTTTTTACATGGGTTGGAAAACCTTACACACTAAACCTTTGGGGTTCCCCCTAAGTAAATGAATGGTGCACTATTGGCACATGGTTTAGCCAATTGTGTGACTCGATTAAAAAGGGGGAAATGACCAGTTTTCATATAAATTCTATTAAAACCTAAACCTATTATATTTTCTTACTCTGTTGGATAGAACTCACATAGGGAGTTCATCTTGAAGAAAACTATTAGGCTTGGATCCTGATTCTCCACTCGAACTTAGAATTGAACATCACGGGTCTTATTAGATTCAAACCGGTAAGTTATTCAATCATCTGGTGCCATTATTCATTTAAATTCATAGAATCAGAGTTATTTATGTTCAAGATAGTATTCTCTTCTTCCGGGTTTTTTGTCCATTATTCATTTTTCATGTGATCTGGATCAAATCAGATGCTTATAATGGGTGATTACTCTACTATGGACCTATGATAAGTGGTCTATAACTTTCCTATATGGTTTTTTTATTTATATATGTATTTTTTATTGTGATTCATCCAATACATTCTGGTGTAAACCCTTAAATAAATTGAATAATTGAATTAAATGGAATGTAACATGTTAGGAATTCCCACTAGTTCCTTTCAGTTTTTTAGAGGTAATTTTCCCTGACATGGTCTACCCATGGGTTGTTCCCCTTTCTTTTGAACCTTTTTATAGACCACCCTGGGGGAGGGGTGGGTGCCTTCTTAGTTAGAGTAATCCCTTAGTGAATTGAATTTAATTTTTTAAAATTATTAGGAGATGGTTTCCCTCTTTTTCCATGTTATATAAGATGTAAATTATTAAAATATTTGAATGTGAATTGGTATATGAGTTGGATTAACTCATTAAATGTTATGGAATGTGAATTAATGAATGAATGTGATTAATTTAATGGTAGTGGATTCCTTGGTTAGTATACCTTGGATCCTGATTCCATTAGATGCCATACATGAATCTTTCATTGATATTGATAGTGGTAATAGATGATTTGGATGAGATTTATCCTTGTGTCTTGTTTCTATTGGATTCCTTACACCTTGCTACCCCTTAGATCTAACTTTCATGGGATTTAATTGGAAATGGTCTCTTAACATGATCCTAGGACCCCACCCAAGTCTTAATGAGTTTCCACAGAGATGCTCCTTGGAATCGAGGAAGATTCCTTGGTCTTCTATACCTTGGATCTAGCCATGCAGTGTCTGACATACATTATTACATGGTGTGACCATTGTGAATTATTTTTTTATAAAGAAAGATCGTGATAGTGGATTACACATGGTTGTATGGTATGACCATGGTGGATTTTCTTCCCATGTTTATAGATTTCCATGATATGGGTGTGTGACTCTAGTGGGTAAACTAGACAGCATCACCTACTTTTCTCTATTTTATCACTGCCCATGTTTATGGGAGCCTGGATATATTTTTCTGGGTGCCTTTTTTGGATTTAAATTTCCACTTAATGTAATTAATTTTTTCATGGGGATATCACATGTAATACTTTAATATCTGTTATATACTATACATTCCTTTAGCATATTCACACAAACTATATTTGTTATAGACACTCTTTTTTGGTGGACTAATGAGTGTTATCTCACACCTTGTATGAGCTACAGTTCGGTACCCAGATATGTATTCAGGTAGGGATCGAGGAAAGCACCCACAATTAAATACATGACTTTGTGCTATGCTTAGGAGCAGGGGAGCGTGGTACTAATATGAGGCTCATGTTGCTAGTTGGGATAGTTCATTTTGGTATTTTTGGTGTTTTGATAAATGTATTTTCTTTGGATGCTTTTATACCTATTTCTTTCTTTCTAGATACATGAAATGGATCATCATTGTTTTTTATATGATTTAGTTTCCTACTTTTCAGTATTATCATCAGTTTCATGAGGTGTTATTCATTGCTATACTGCTTCAGCTATGGAAGGTTACTTTTCCAATATTTATAATTTTTTTCTAATGAACCATCTATTTATATTCTATTCTGAAACTTTCATTTTATTATATTCCCACAATGATAAAATCTGTTAATGAGGGAATATTCTCCTGACAGATACACCCACGACCCTTGCTGCTAGTCAGTAACCTCTAGTATTGGTAGAGATGTTCTTGAGTCCATAGGACCCGCCAAATTGGGGTACCAGATAGTACCATCCAGGCCGGGATGTTACGAATTGGTATCAGAGTTTTTTCTTTTCTACTTTTCTATATTGAGAAAATAGATAGGGATTAATAATCTATTAAAATTTTGTAATGATTTTTACCTTGGATTAACTAACCCACGTATAAGAAAAACCAAACTTCCTCAAAAAAAATTGTTATTTACTATATTTGGTATATTATAGTTGATTAAGATTTCACCATTGGGTGAAACACTTGAATTGTGATGTTATAATTGATATGATTGAGGATGTTTTTACAATTTCCCTATGATATGAGGGTATGCATATCATGCAATATTTTTAGTCACTTTTCTTGATTCACATTCCATGCATTATGCCATGAAATATAAAATGCATTGCTTGACGGCATGACTTTGTGATATGTGCCTTTTGTGATATAATTGATGTTAAACAATTATTATTTTTAGGGAATTGAGGATCATGGTTTCTACTTAGAGTTCATGTCATAACCTAAGAAGTGTTTTCTTGATTAGGCTACAACATATTCCCTAAGAATCCAACTGTGGCACATTGGGTCCTCGACCATTACTCGCATGGACTAGAACAGGTCATAGAAAGAATTGATTGGACACTGTATTTTGGTTTATGAGGTGTTTGGGACCTTATGTATTAGAAGTGGTGAACCATTTGGTTTAACCATTTAATGAGACATGAAAAATTAATATGAATTCAAATGGAAATTGAAATGTTGAGCAATGAACTTGACCTTGACCCAACTTTTGAGTGGGAATTACAAAGTGTCTTTAGTGATGTTTATGATTATTTATTTTTTCCCAGCCCTAGATTTAAGAGATGGAATATGGGTACGAAAAATTTATAAGATGGTTTTGACATGTCCTATGCTTTTATATATGAAATTTTCAATCATTATTTTATGAGACATGTTTTTAGAATTGTAGAGACATGCCATTACGATGAACTCCAGTTGTATTCCAAGAGGGTGGTGATGACCATTCTTTGGATGAGGTAGTCCATGGGATAAAATTGTATCCTCCTATAGGTAAAGCTACGGCACCCGTGGTTTTACCAGACAAAGGTGTTAAGGCATACTTCCAAGTGGGGTTTCTACACTTTATGCAGAATTTTCAAGGAGCACCAAATCATGACTCATCTATGGAAGAGTTGACATTTGTGTTCCAAAATCAGTATCCTCCTTCTTTTTTAGGGGATAGAGGTCCATAAGTTATTGATATATGTCTTGAAACTACATTTCTAATTTTTGAGAATCTGGAGACACCTCCTAGGAGAAGAGTGAAGCTTGCGACTTATAAGCTTCAAGTAGTAGCAAATTAAAGGTGGGATGTTTTGGAAAAGGTTGATAGACTATGAGATATGTTCTAGGATGATTTTTAAACCAAATTTTATGGCTACTTATTCCCTGAGAGTCTAAGAGTAGAACATGCCAGTGAGTTCATCCATATAGAACAGGGTTTGATGACTGTTATAGAGTATTCGACATACTTTATAGAGCATCAATGTTTTGAACTAATATATCTTTCAAATAAGGAATCGAGGGTTAGACACTTCTAGGAAGGTCTCAGACATGATGTTTGATATCAGGTCAACATTTTCAGGTTGATGATGATTACTAATATAGTGAATTAGGCACTAATTATAGCATGTAAACTGAGGGAATATTGGGGTGTAGAGAAGATTAATGTAGTTTTTTTAATGGTTCAACTTCTAGTGAAAGGAAAAAACATTTTTAGGCATAACTTGAGATGAGTACTAGCTAGGTTGTTAGTTCTAGTAGTGATGTTTTCTATAATCAATGTGGAAGACGGGGACACATGAGGAATTAGTGTGATCTGGACCCAATTGAGTGTTATGTTTTTTGTAGGATGGGCCTCATACAATGTCTTTGCAGGAAATTCCCTCCAATAGTAAGTGGAAGAGGGTCAAATCTGACTATAGGTTCAAGAGCTGGTTTCATAGCTCCATGTCAGGCTTAGAGTTGGGAAATTACCAGTAAATTAGGCCAAGGTGATGGTTGTAGTCATGGAATCCAGAAACGAGTGGTACCTAGACAATAGAGTAGGATTACTCCAGGAAGTGAAGTTGTGTCATAGGGTCACTATTTAGGCCATATATATTTTGTATAGCCTACATCTGAGGAGAATGAATTGGGCCATCTATGATGGTAGGTATAATATTAGTATAATATACACTTGTTTCTACTATTGTTTATACATGTTATTCTCATATATTTCAATATATACCTATTATTGAGAGACTTGGGCTTGTTGTTTAGTATTCTAATGGCATCATGTCACTTAATACTTTATTGGGGATCAGAAGAGAGTGTGTGTTCTAGTGCGGTGAGTTCCCCCTTGATATTTATGGGTGTCACTTTGTATGGAATATTTTTTCCTTGATATGATGAGTTTTATTTCATACTCTGGATGGATTGGCTAGTGTCTAGTCAAGCCTAAATTGATTTATATCATTGGAGGGTGATCTTCACATAACCAAAGTGTGGAGTTTATATTCACTAGGGTGAATAGGATTTCAAAGAAATCTGAGATGGACTAGAACATTGTGGGTTGGGTGGGATGACAACCTATATTGGTAGTTTATATCTAGATGATCTAGGAGCACTCTAGGTGGAATTACCTATAGTGGATGACAATTGCATGGATTTTTTCCTAGATTAAATTTCTAGTTTACCTTTTGAGAGAGAGGTTGATTTCTCTATCAAGTTAGTTCTTGTAACTACACTGGTATGCATTCCTCCTTATAGGATGGATACATTAGAATTGCAGGAGCTTAAGAGGCAGATAAATGATTTGGTGTAAAAAGGATTTATTTGACCTAGTATTTACCCATGGTGTTTTCTGATCCTTTTTGTGAAAACAGTGGATAGTACCCTTGTTCTATGCATGGATTTCCAAAAATTTAACAAGTTAACTGTTAGAAACTTTTATCCCTTTCCATGGATTGATGAATTTTTTTATCAGATTTGAGTATCTTAGGTGTTCTTGAGAATTTATTTTAGATTTGGATATCATTAGGTTCATGTTCAAACTAAAGACATACCTCATACAACTTTTCATATATGGTATGGTCTATATGATTATCTGGTTATTCATTTTGTCCTCATAAACACATCAACAATTTTCATGGCATAGATGAACTGATTTTTCCATACTTATTTGGACTCATTTGTCATGGGTTTTATTGAAGATATCTTGGTGTATTCTCAGAATCAACATGACCATGTCAATCATCTTGAGATCCTTTTGGATACAATAAGATAGAATCAGTTATATGGTATTCCCACAAAGTTCCAATTCTAGATGTATAAAATACTCTTCTAGGGTCATATTATCTCATAAAAAGGGGTGAAAATTGACCTATAGGTGGTGAGAGAAGTAGTTTCCAAGGAGAAGTACAATAATTTATTTTACATACTGAGTATCCTGGGGATAGATAGGTATTAAAATCATTTCATCTAGGACTTATCGTGATAAAAAACACCTATGATGGTATTGACTAAGAAGGGAGTGAATTTTGTTTGGATAGATACCTACTAGAAAACCTTTCATGAGATGAAATAAAGACTAACTTTAGTGCCAGTATTGATTATTCTAGAGCCAGGAAGGAGCTACACTATGTATTGTGACATTTTAGGTATCAAGCTAGAGTAGTTATGATATAGGTGGATAGAGTAATAGCAAAAGAGTCTCATTATCTAAGTTCATACAATAGGATTTACCCAATGCATGATCTTGAGTTGGTTTCAGTTGTTCATGCTTTTTACCATTGGAGACCTTATTTAATAGAAGATATTTTTTTGGTGTACATGGACCACAAAATATTCAAGTATATATTTACACAGTATGTCTTGAATTGGAGGTAGAAAAAGAGAATTGAGTACCTATAGCCTTTTGACTTCAAGCTTACCTATATGCCTCTAAAGGTCAATATAGTTGTGGATGTACTGATCTAGAGGAAATAGATACTAGAAGTTCATGAGGCCAAGAGTGAGTGGAATCTTATGGATTTGTTTTAAAAGATGCTCTTGGAGATTAAGGATGGTAATGTGAAACCTTTATTTCTTATTTTTCTATAAACTCTACTCTTATAGATAGGGTGATAATGATACAACTTTTAGATTCTGAGGGCCCAATCCTATTGGGGAGTGTGGTAGGTGGGGACCCGCCTCCTGGTTAGACTATGGGTGAGGATGAGATACTATATATAAATGGTCACATGTGGGTTCCAATGGACATATGTGAGGGTTTGATGTGGGATTTTTATGTCTCAATTTTTGTAGTGAAACCCGACATCACCAAGATGTAACATGACTTACACCATCAGTATTAGTGGCTGGATATGAAACGTTAGGTAGATGATTTTGTTATGCGGTGTTAGACCAATTAGAAGGTGAAATTAGAGCATTAGTGACCAACAAAATGTTTACAACAGTTTCCCATTCTTGAGTGAAAAACGGATGATTTCATGATGGATTTAATTATGAGTTATCCAAGGTTGCCTCAATGTAGAGATGTAGTGTGAGTTTTTGTTGATAGGATCGTAAAGTTTTCTCATTTCCTACCAATTAGGGAGACCTTCATAGTTGATAATCTTTTTTTCTTGTATATTTTTGAGATAGTACATATTCTCAGAGTTCCTAAGACCGTTGTATCGGATGGGGAAACCCAATTTATGTCTCATTTCTAGAAGAGTTTTCAGAGGGTGTTGGGTACATAGGTTATTCTAAGCACAACATACCACCCTCAGACTGATGGCCAGTCCAAATGCATGATTCAGGTTCTTGGGGAAATGTTTTTAGAATGCGTCCTATATTTTAGGGGATCTCGGGAGGGGCATATACACCTATTTGAGTTCTCCTACAATAATAGTTATCTAGTGACTATAAAAAGGGAACATTATGAGACTTTCTATAGTAGGACATGGTGATTGACTCTATGCTGGTTAGAGGCAGGTGAAGTATCTTTAATGTGATCATGTCTCATGAAACAAACTTCTGAGCATGTCCAGATGATTAGGAAGAATATGGATACTGTATAGTATTAAAATAAATATTATATTGATCACTGTTGATGACCTATAGAGTTTGAGGTTAGGGATCATATCTTTTTATGTATCTCACCAAGGATAGGACGTAGAAAAATTATGATATAGGGTAAGCTATCACCATGATATGTCAAGATGTTGGAGATTCTGGGGAGAGTTGGGCTAGTAGCCTATCAGTTTCACTTGCCTCAGAGGAACTAGGCCATGCATGAAGTCTTTCATGTATCTCAGCTATTCCATTATCACTCAGAACCATCTCACACTGTATTGATAGATGTTATGGAGTTATAGGAAGATAAATCCTTTGAGAATCATCCTATCTATATCGTTGACATAAGCATAAAGGTTCTCTAAGGCTGTCCAGTTCCTCTAGTATGAGTGTTATGGTATAAAATTAATTTATATAAAGAGACTTAGGGGTGGGGGGACAATGTATGTTCTTAGTGGATGAAGTTAATCTCAAGCTATTATTGAACAACCTTGAGATGAAAATTTGGGGACGAATTTATTTAAGGGTGAATATTGTAAGATCTCCCATTTTCCAATGAGGTATCGATATTGTTTTTTGTTTTAAATGATTGTTTATGGCCTAATGTGAGTACTCAATGTGATCATGGGTGTATCAGGGGCGTCCGATGATTTTTTGGAGCCCAAAACCTGACGTTTTGAAAAACAATAGATAGGTTGCATGGTTAGAAGAAACCATGCAAGGAATTCCTCACGGTTACCCCTAACTGTGTGGTTCTTGAAAGTGGGGTGCAAGAGGTCACATGGTTAGATTAAACTATAAAACCTTAGGCACATGCATATGAAAAAACTATATAATTTTTAGGAGATATGAATTTCATGATTTGTGCATGGTTAGGAAAAATGTGCACACTAATTGTGTTGGGTACCCTGTAAAGTAGTGAAGGGTGCATAGTTGGTGCAAGGTTTTTCCAATCATACGGCTAGGTCATGCAGCCCAATTAAAAAGTGTAAATTAATATTTTTCCCCTAAAATATATTAAAACCTAAACCTATTTTATTTTATTCCTTTGTTGAAAAAAAACTCATGTAGGGGGCTCCTATTAAAGACAAATCATAGGCATGGATCCCAATTATCCATTTGAACTTATAATTTAATGATGTCGGGATCATTGGATCCATTCTGGTAACTTATTAGATCATCTTCTACTATTATTCCTTTGACTTCGTATCAAATGAGTTACTTAGGTGAAAAATAATATTCTTGATTTCTAGGGTCTTCATCCATTTTTCATTTTTTTTTTCTAATATGTATCAAATTAGAAGATGATTCTAGATGAGTGCTCTAATACAGATATAAAACATGTTTTTATACTTTTTCCATGTGATTTTGTTCTTTAGAGAGCTATTATTCAATATTATGCAAGTTGGGATTTCCAACGGTGACCCTTAAATGAATTCAAAAACTGAATTAAATGGAATGCAACTTTTTAGGGAAGCCCTATAGTTTCTTGGAGTTTGTTGGAGGTCATTTCCCCCAACCTAGGAGACCCATGGTATGATCCCCTTGCTTTTACCTCTATTTTTATACCACCTATGGGGGTGTTCTTTCCAAGTTAGAGGGATCCCTTAGTGAATTAAATTTAATTTTTTGACATTATAAGAAGATAAATTTCCTCATTTTCCATGTTATATAACATGTGAATTGTTTAACTATTTAAATATGAATTGTAATATGTGTTAAATGAACTCACAAAATGTTATGTAATGTGAAGTGATCAATGAATAATATGAATTGAATGCTAGTGGATTATTTGGTTGGTATACCTTGGATCTGGATTCCATTATATTCCATGGACAATTGTTTCAGGGATCTTAATAGAAGAAGTAGACACCTTTTATGATATTTCTCCTTGGGTCTTGATTCCATGGGATGCCTTGGTCTTTGATACCCCTCAAATCAGAATTTCTTTGACTCACATTGGATATAGACTACTAATATGATCTTTGGACCCCACCCAAGTCCTATCGAGTATCCACTAAGATGCTCCTGGGACTCTATAAGGATGACTTGGTCATCTATAAAATAGATCCTATGCCATGGGGTCTGACATAATTGATTACATGGGGTAGCCATTATGGATGTCTTGTTTTTTTGACAAGTCCATGAAGGTCGATTACACTTTTTTGTATGACATGGATATGGTAGATATTTTTTCTATAATTATTGATAAACCTGGTATGGGTGTTTGACTCTAGTGGGTAAACTATACAGTATAACTTTCTTATCTCTGTTTTACCACCACACCTATTTATGGGTGCATAAATATATTTTGTAGGGACCCTTTTTTGTTTTAGTAGTACCACTTATAGTTATTACATTCTCTATGGTCATACCACTTGTTATAATATCATATCTATTATATACTCTAGACTTATTTATCCTATTCAGATAGCCCAGATTTTTTATAGACACTGTTGGTGGTGGCCTACTGAGTGTTTTCTCAAACACTATTCTGGTCACCTTTGGGTCCTATAAAGACTATATGTATGCAGGTAGAGATCGGGGAAATCACCCATAGTTTGATTATTGACTTTTTTTTACACTTAGAAGATTGGGTTCACATCATCGAGCTGAGAATCGTGATGCTGTCTGGGTTAGTTCCTTTAGGTGTTTTTGGTATTTTGATACAAGTATTGTATTTGGAAACTTTTATACATATTTCCTGCTATATAGTGTTTGTTTATGCTACACCATATGTTTACATTTTCTTCCAATAATCACCTGTTATTACATTCCTGATGTGGTACACTCTGGTAATGGGATCTTAGTCTCTCGACACACACACCCTAGTCCCTCATTGTAAGTCAACAACCTCTGGTGGTTAGGGAGATGTGCTTGAGGCCCTATGACCCACTGTATTGAGGCAACAAATTGTGGAATCTTGGTTAGGATATTAAAGTTTAGGTTAAAATTAATGATCAACCGCTACCTATTGATACTTTGGAGGGAGGAAACTTTGATTTTGACTCTTATTATCTTAATCTTGTGAAATATTGACTCTATCATGATATTATATGTCTTAATATTTCAAACGCAACTATGTTACTATAGGATCTTATAGTAGAAGATGAAGAACCCATGGGTGAAATGGAATATATTGAAAATGGAAAAAAGGAATCAAATTAGAACATGTTTCTACCCATATTTTAAATAAAGGTGGATAATAGTGTTTATTAAAAATAGATATTAGAAAAAAAAATTGGAAGAGAACCCCTAAAAATACCAAGGATACCATAGAGAGGTAGAAAAAAATACCAAAAAATGATGCATCATATTTTTTCCTTTTAACCCCACATTATAAGATGTATTACACAACTAAAGTGATGGACTCACTACAATTTACTGGAAATGGATACCTATAAAATATGAATCAATCTTTGAAATATAAGGGAAATAAAAACATGTGGTAGTTTCAATTAGATAATCTCAATACTCCAATAGATTGAGGACAATCCCAGTCATTTCCAACTACAGATAGTCTAAATACAAACCCTCTTGGGATTATAAATCCCATGATTCTTTCCCCTCAATCTATTTTTCTTATTTTGTTGATTTTTTTATAATTTTTTTATATTGTATTTTATTTTTTTCTTATATGTTTTTATGGAGGGTTTCAATATATTAATAAATACAAAAAATAAATGAAAGACACCCATTCGCTAACCATGTTGTTTTCTTCTTTTTTACATTTGTTCCTTCACTATTATTTTTTGAAAGAAGATGGAACTTAAAGGGGTAGTGATAAATAATTTTTGGGGAGTGAATTAAAATATTTTACTATAAATTTTCTTCTTTATAGGATTTATTCAGAATATAAAAGTAAAATATATTTTTTGTTTTTGATAAAATGAAAAAAATACATAAAAAACAAACAAAAAAGAAAAAGAAAAATTACTGATATGTTTTTAAATGATATAAATAACTCTTTTATATATATATTTTTTATGTTTTTCTCAAATTAAATTGAACTTAATAGTTTTATTACATAGAATAATGTTTCATTATTACTTTTGATGAATCCTTGGTTCTGAAATTGCAAGAGTTAGATGATTTTTGAGTGAATTGTTTCACTGATTACATGAAAATTTAGTCCTAGAAATAGAAAAGGTATGTGAGTGAAAATATATTTGAAGAATCATAATTGTAATATGATACCACTAGATTTTTTAACTTTATACAATGTAAATAAGGCTCTATAAAAGAGAATAGTTCAGGGAGAAAACTTAAAAGAAATTGATATAAGTCATTTAAAACTGTAGTAAAATGGGCAATTAGGATCCTATAATGAATCTAAGAGATATTATGAACTTTTTGTGTGATTAAATTCCATTTTTATAAGTATAGACTATTTTTTTCTATTTAGGACTTTTGAGAAAAATCAAGAAATATTTTTAGGGCTACGTACTGAGACGGTGTGAGATTTTGAGGCCTGGTGATCCAAGAGTTGATATTTTAAAAATATTAAAAATATTAATATAACTCACAATTTTTTTTATAAATAATGTAATATATATTTAATGAAGTCCCAAATAAAAAAATTGATACCTTTGTTGTATATGGATTGCGGGGTTTACCCTAGGGAAGACATAAGGCTAGTTTGTGCCAATCATCTAGTTGAGGCAGCCGTTGGTGGGTACGTTTAATTTACATAAATAAATAAATTATTTATTTCTTTTATTAAAAAACTTAATTAAATCATCTATAAATAACATAATATGATTTTTTTATAATGGTTATCCACATAAACTTTTCAAGATCTTAGAGTAGGAGGAGATATTTCTTCATTGGTGGATTATCACCAACTAAGAATAGCGATTAGATCGAGGTGTATTGAGAGATAGTGAACACAATAGATCTTCCCCATTACTGGTTAACCAGTTGTTAACCCATGATCGATCTATAATCAAGGTAGGAATCATATATTGTTATTTATACCCTCTTGATTAAATTTTTAAATCATGAATTTGATCTTCTTTTCTCTTCTTAGATATTGCATACCCTTCGCATGAGCCTTGTTGTCAATTATTTTATTAATTCAATAAATATCTCCTATTGTACATGTTATCACCCATGTTAATCCCCAATTTATAATCATTTTAAAAGAACTATTAGAAAATTATTAATTCAATTTGTCTATGTTCTCCACCACCCTCTATTATTTATGTTCTTCACCATTCTACTATGAGGTTTCAGTTCGACCTTTTCAGGTAGTTTATAGCATGATTGAACCCCCCGATTTGTAGTAGATTCATGTGAGATAAACAAATTGGTGATTTGAGGATGGATTGGGATAGATCATGGAGTGAAGGTGATGATCAATGGATCTGAGAACCAGATAGGTGACAAGATCTAGTGACATCAACCGGTGCGTGATGTGTGGCATTTCAATCTCCAAGGGAATCACTATTTTCTAATTTCTGACAACTAGAGGTCTATAATTTATGGTTAGAGGTGAATACCATTTTTAGGTTGTAAAAAGGCACAAATAATGGAATAAGTGGTTGAACTAGAATCCTCATGAACAATATGAATTTCTATGAAAAGACCAACTACACGAATTGTACTAAGATAAGCACACATCATATAGTCACCCAGCTATGGTGAGTAGGGTTTCAGAAAAAAGATAAGGATCACACACTGTGTGTCTAGGCCACACACTATGTGACCCTCCCTGGATAGTTAGGCCATGTTCCACCTATACACCAACAGGACCCTGTGTGGGAGGACATGTCGTGTGCTCTGGTAGTACATGGTCATGTGTCAATACCTGGGCATGGTTAGGTACATTTTCATGGACTGATAGATATAGGAATGACTAGGAGCACACGAGGAGGCCTCGAGTGGATAAGAAACACAGTGTGGGTCATGTACATGCTATGTATGGTAATGGTGCCACCAAACTATGTGCAAAGGAGAACATGGACATGTAGTGGAGTGGGACCACACACTATCTGGACCCCATACACATTGTTTACTACCTTTTTCATAAACTTATACCTCTCATATCTCCTTCATTTTGACAGGTATTTTGGGTCGTGAGTAGCCTATAATGAGTGATTTTTTATGTAGAATACAATGGCAGTATTTATAGTGTATTTTTAGATATGATTTGAGATGTTATGAACATAAATATTCTTTTGGAGACACTCAGAAATTATAGTGATTGGTTATGATCATCAGAGAGATTCCAGGTAGATATGATACTCCCCTATTATACCAAAGTGCAAGTCCTCTATCCATAGGGGGGGTGCTCCCCTAACACACCAGGGTGGGGGTCCACCATACTGGATATTCCAAGAAGAGGTGATACTCCCATATCATACTAGGGTGTGGGTCCCCCATACTCTTTATGAAAGTAGAGTCAGTACACCCCTATCACACCATGGAGCCGGAACTCTATCCATAAAAAGGGTATGCACCTATCTCACTATGGAGAGAGTCCTTCAAACTCATTGTTTAGATAGAGACAGTACTTCCCTATCACACCAAGGTGTGGGTACTCTATTCGTGGATATGATACTCCCAATCGCACTAGGGACTGGTTAATCCGAATTCATTGTTTAGGTAGAGACGATACTCCTCTACATAGGAATGAATCATTTATGTATGGGGATATTACTCGCCTATCACACCATGGTCCGAGTCCCCCGTATTCTATAAAAAAATATTGAGATCGTACTCCCCTACATAATAATGGGTCCTTTATCTTCTGAGTGGCATCACCCTATCATACGAGGGTGTGGGTAATCTATCTTTTTTAGATTGATCTCTCTCGAGTTGTTGAGTAGTGGTTAGGTGTGGGTTTTCCTCGTGACTTCTTCGGATATACACATGAGTAAACATTGATGATGGACCTTTGGATTTGCAGAAAGATTCATCGTCCTGGGCTAGGCTATGAGACGGAGATCCCCTTTTCTCTTGTTTGGGTTTCTTATATGAGTGTGTGTATATATCTCTCTATGTGTGTTTTTGGGTTTCATTTCCCGATTTTCTTATGTTGAGAGGACCACTTCTATCATGCCATATATTACTGCATCTTCTGTTTTTAAGGCATCCTACTAGGTATGTATATACTCACCCCAATATATAATTTTTTCACTCATTTTGTGTATTATGAAAATGAAAGACAAATCGATGGAGATTTTATAGGATAATTGGGATAGTCGGGTGCATTGACCACGTACGATGATCGAGGATTGGTTATTAGGATCTGAGCTCTATTAGATATTTTCTATTATAATTATTGTTAGGCTAGGATATCATTTTTGTGTGGGTATGTATTTTTTCCTTTTAATTTTGTATTGCACCATCACATACTTTTTTATTCCCTATATTTTATTACATGCATGGTTTTTACTGTATATGTTACTGTATTTATTTATTATTCCTATGTACTTATCTCTGAATATGGTTGGGTGCGTGTGAATGGTAATTTATAAAAAGGCACCCAATTTTAGTTATGCCTTCTTTATGGTTGTTTCCAACCCCTAGACAATGGAGGTGGTCAAGGGGTTATGGTGGCTTGGTCTTCCACTGGTCAGGTGGGCCTCAGTGGTTCAGGTCCTTACTAGGTGGTATCAAGGGTGGTTTGACAATAGGATGGTGTTTTGAGTTTTTCCATTTATGAGTTTTTTTTGGGGATTTAGGTAAACAATGTCAAAGTGTCCTCGAGTTTGGTTTTCAGGCTAGGGACCCTAGTGTTGGTGTAATGAATGAAGAATCTATACACCAAAATATATGAGTACCAACTTGTCTACTCATCATACCAAGACATTGGTTAAAGGGAACATTGGTACATGAATCATATAGGATTGAGTCCTTTGACCATACTTCTTGAGTTAGTTACCTATATATATATTATCATCTAATAGTGGTATGTAATGATTACTTTTAGAATTCCTCCCTGAATACATCCAACCAAGTTATTGATTCCGGATCATGATGATGATCTCATGAGTGATGATGCATCAGTTTTGGAGCCTTCTTACAAGATCCTTCCTCTATGCAGGAAAATTGCAACACCAACTCCTATTGAGGATTATATTATACCAACAGAGAAAGATTACGATGCATATATGCTTAGAAAACTCTGTGAGTTCAAGTTCTAGAGGCCGCTGAGGTTATTTGGTGATCTAGATCCTCAGGTAGTGGAGGATCAACTTGAGTTAGTGATCCATGTCTTTAAACTTTTACAGACCTTAAATGATCATATGGTTACACTGGAAGATTTTATTTTCCCTATATTAGTAGGGAGTTAGTGAAGTCTTGTCACATAGACTCATACTGATTCTACACTTTAATGTTCCTACTTAATATGGCTATTTCATGAGAAAAACTACCCCTCATGCCCATGCTCAGTTCAGATTCAGGATATTTTATAGCATTAGTAGGGAGGGAGGGAAATTGCTAAGTATTCTATGAGGTTCACTGACCTTACATGGTACTAACTCGACATTATACAATATTATTCCTTCCGGGTGTGGTAGTTTGAGTAGGGTCTCTATAAAGACATACATGCTAGTGTGGTACCCCTATGAATTCCCTCATATGATGGAGTGATAGAGAGGGTAGTGGGGAAAGAGATACTCTTATCCAAGGGATTCCATATATTTGTAGCTGTTAGTAGGAATCTCAGTGTTGATTCATCTACAATGGTTGGAAGACAATAGGTATCAAGTAAAAGGCAGTGTAAACATGCTCAGACTCTAGTAAATGGTCATGTGGATCAGGGATATTATAGAAAACTAGGGAATCATGGAAAAGGGAGATCATATGCATGATATTTGTGAGTTTACATGGAATTTGATTTCCTAACCCGGTGTGTTGAGGAGGGAAGCCACACAACGAATGGACCACCATTAACGAAGAAATTCCATTACCAGGGTTCTCGTAGGCATGGACAGGGCAGCCCCCAGGGAGGTGGTGCTGGAAGAAGAGTAGGAGGGGATCTAGGAGGAGGAGATTTTAGTAGATGGAGGCATTATTTTCTGCTTCATCTACCACCATTAGGCGACCCTCATCAAGCTCAATGAGTTGGCAGTCAGGTCCACGAGCAACTACAGGCTTTTGAGGCTAATGACCCAGAATCCCATGTGATTATTATAGGTAAAATTTATGTTTATTATACTCCTTCTTCAGTAGTATTATGAAAATTTTGAATTCATTACTTAATATTCTTATTCCTGGTGAGAGAGATGGTGCTACTAGTTGAGACATTATCCCAGTATCTTTATCCCATGGTTCATATAGGGAACATTTATTTGATATCACCTATCTACCGAAATTAAGAGTTATCACTTGGTGGATAGAGTTTATCATGGGTACTCTTGGTCATCATAATGAGACCTTAATAGATAATCTTAGGCATGGACTAGTTTTCCATGGTTCGATCTTAGATTTAATGTCACCGTAGATGAGTTAGATGCTTTCAGATAGATGGGATGAGATTCTCCTTTGTGGATGAGAGACATCTTATAGATGAATGAGTGGGTATTGAGAGTAAGAATATATAACCCATAACCCATAATTTATTGAGTTTATCAGTTGGAATAATTATATCTTCAAGAATCTATGTTCCTTCAGTAATGGAGAATTATATGGATGCCTTCCCATAGGATATTATGGGACTATATATGAAGCATGATATGGATTTTAATTGAATTTTACTATGAGGCCACTCTAATATCTTATGTTGTATATTATATTTCGTCTAAAAAGATCTAGGACCTAAGGGTGAAGTTAGAGGACCTTTGAGGGAAGAGTTTTATCTGACTTAATGTGTCCCCCGAGGCAGCTCCAATTTTTTGGTGAAAAAGGTAGACAAGATCTTGTGACATTTTGTTGAATATCAACACCTAAAATAGAACAAGATAAATGAAAAATACACCTTGATGAGGATTAAATACCTCATTGATCCGTTGTGAGGTATGATATGGTTCTCAAAGTTTGATCATAGGTTTAACTATCACTAGTTGAGGGTTCACAAGGCTGATATTCTGAAGTTAGAATTCTGATGTTGATATGAACACTATGAGTTCCTGGTGATTCCCTTTAGTGTGAAAAATTCCCCTATTATGTTTATAAATCTAAGTAACTGTATCATCCATACATACTTTTAATGATTTGTGGTTGTCTTAATTTTTGGAATACTCATCTACTATGAAATAGAGGAGGTGTATGCAGAACACTTGAGGATGGTACTAGATTTACTTTGGGAGCACTTGATTTATGGTAACCTCTTGAAGTTCTAGTTCTAGATCCATGCAGTTTACATTCTGGAGCATGTCATTTCTGGGCATGGATTAGCAACAGAATTAGAAAATATTGATGCAGTTATTTCTTGGGACCCACCCAAGAGTATTTCATAGGTGAATAATTTTCTTATTATAATAGGGTAATACATAAGGTTACAGGTAGATTATATAGGACTTCAGACCCTTTTATTTCCCTAACATTGAAAGGGAATTCATTTACTCGGACTAAGAAGTTTCATAGATCCTTTGGGGAGTTGAAGCTGAGGATGACTAGTGCTCCTGTTTTGAGACTACCAAAGGATGTCATGGAGTATGTAGTGTGTTGTGATACCTATAGAGAGGGGATCAAATACATGTTGATATTGAGGCATATGGGTTGATGAAATTGGGATCCCATGATCTGAACTACATGACTCATTCCCTAAAGTTGGATGCAATCATCTTCATTCCGATGATGTGGAGACACTATATTATGGGATAGCACTTTTCTGTTTACTTAGACCATCAGAGTTTTAGGTATATCTCCATAGAGGGAGATATGAAACTAATGTAGAGTCACTGGTTAGAGTTACTATATGAATTCCAATATAAGATAGTCCATACCCATAGAAAGGAAAATTCTGTGGAAGATTCCCTTAATAAGAAGTCTGATTTTCATCTAGTGGAGGAGGTTTCTGACTATTTGGCTTCTTTAAATATGAACCTGGTGAAAGAGATTGGTGAATATTATCTTCAGTCGATGGTGTTGAATCCTCCTCTTCTCTATCATGTGAGAGAGGCTCAGTTGGGTTACATCGACTATGATTTCCCATGTGACTATATGTACATAGGATATTTAGAAAATTGATTCTATGAAGGATAGAATCATGACATCCTTTTCTAGGAAATGATGGTATTTTTTGTCACATTGTGAGGGGAGGTGATGAGGGAATTTCACACTTATCCTTTGTCTATATATATCAATGTAGGGAAGTTGCACAGATACCTTTATTAGTAGTTTTTATGAGATGGGAAGAGGTGGAGTGTTGTTGAGTTCATATCTTGGTATCTCACATGTCAGTAGGTGAAGGCTTAACACCCGATTTTGGTAAGGTTTTTTGCAGCCACTTGAGATATAAGAGTTGAAATGGGACTAGATATCCATAGAAATTGTGACAGGGCTTCTGTGGATACTGAGAGGCCTTGATTCCATCTGGTTTATAGTTTACCAACTTACAAATTCGGCTCATTTCATTCATATCAAAGAGTAGATTTTGGTGGAGAGTTTGGGGTAGTTGTACATATGAGAGATTATCTGCCTTCATGGGGATCCCTTAATGATTGTCTCTGACCATGATGGATATTTCATGTTAAGATTATGTAGATTCCTACAAGAGGCATTCAAGAACTAGTTGAAGATGAGTATATCTTTTCACACCCATATGGATGGGTAGACAAAGCACACTAGCCATGTGTTGGAGGACATGTTGAGGGATTTCATGGTAGAATTCATCCAAATATGAGGGGATCAATTACCTTTGGTAGTGTTTGATTATAATAATGGATATCATTGTACTATCATCATGATACATTTCAAGGCCCTGTATAAGAGATCCTTCAGGTTAACCTTATGCTGGACTGAGATAGGCAAGGCATCTCTTGTTGGGTCAGAGATGGTACAAGAAACAATGGGGAAGGTCTATGAGATCTATGACAGAATGAGAATATCCTAATTCTAAAAAAATGGTATACTGATCGACATCATATTCCCTTGGAGTTTGAGTAGGGAGATCATGTTTTTTTAAGATTCTCCCCACAAAGAAGATTGTTGAGATTTATAAAGGGAGGAAAGCTACCCCAAGGTTTATCAGGCTATTCAAGATCCTCCAGAGGGTTAGTGAGGTTTCTTACCACTTATCCTTACCCCCACAGTTGGAGGGGGTGCATGAAGCCTTCCATGTGTCAAAAACGAGGGGACACATACATGATCCTATACAAAATATTGACTGAGGTGAGATGGATATTGAGGATGGATACACCATCATAGAGTACCCAGTGGTGATTGAGGATTTATAGGAGAGGAAATTGTGAGGAAGTGTAATTCCTTTTGTTCATGTGTTGTGGCAGCATGAGAGCATGATGAACAACTCCTGGAAGCGAGAGATCTAGATGTGGGATCAGTATCCCCACCATTTTTCATAGTTTGTGATTTTCATGGATGAAAATATTTTAATTAGGGAATGATGTAGAGACTCTATTTTTTTGTGTATGACTTTGAAAAATATTAAGAAGTACTTTTAGAGCCAGGTGTTGAGATTTCCTGAGATTCAGAGGCCTGATGAGCCCAAAATTGATATTTTAAAAAATATTAAATATATTAATATCACGGACATAATTTTTTTATGAAATAAGGAATATATCTTCAATGGAGTCTCAAATAAAAAATATGAGTCCTCTGTTGAATCTATAGTGTGGGTTTCACCCTAAGATAAACCTATGTTTGGTCAGTGTTGGATGTCCAGTTGAGTCAACCATTGGAAGGTGTCTTTAATTATAATACATAAATAAATTATTTATTTGTTTAATTAAACAAAAGAATTATATACTCTATAAATACCGTCTTATTATGATTATCCAAGGGTTATCTTTATAACCCTTTCTAGATATGAGAATAGAAGGAGAGCATTCATTGTTGGAAGGTCACCAAAAAATGCTGAATGATGGTCAGATCGAGGTGGATTTAGAGACATCGAACACAACGAATATTCACCATCACTAGATAACATGTTATTCACCAATGATATATCCATAATTGAGGTAAAAATTGTTAATTGTGGTTTTCCCCTCTTGATTAAACTGTTAAAGCGGGATTTTTTTTCTTATCTCTTGTTAGAGATTTTATGCCCTTCCCATGAGCCATATTGTTGATTATTTTTTTAAATCAATAAAACACTCCAATTTCATATTCCATCACTCATGTTAATACCTAATTTATATTAATTTTCAAATAATTCTGGCACAATGACTAATTCATTTTTTTGTGATTCACCCCCCTCTATTCTTCATGTTCATCATTGTTGGCCTATGAGGTTGTTGTTTGATATTATTGGGTGGGTTTGAGTGTGATAAAACCCTCTAATTCATTGAATATTCATGTGTTATGATAGGATTGGTGATTTTAGGATGGATCTAGTTGAATAGTGGATTGTAGGGGATACCCCCTAGATCCAGGATCTGGATAGGTGACATGATCTAGAAATAATAACTGATGGGTGACGCGCAACATTGCGGGCTTTGAGGGAATCAAATAATTCTAATTTCAGCCATTGGTGGGACGAAATAGATGGCCATAGGTGACTACCACCATTTTTTGGAGTTTGAAAGGAGTATATCATGGTGGAATTGGTTGATCGGTAATCATTGTGAAAGATATAACTTTTTTGAAAAAATCCTAACTATATGGAATGTACTGGAGTGAACACATGTCATATAGTCACCCATCTATGGAGGATAGGGTTTTAGGAAAAATTTATGGATCACACATTGTGTGGCCATGCCACACACTACTTGTCCCTCCATGGGTAGCCAATCTATGTGCCAATCGCTCATGCCCTAGAACCCATGTGGGAGGAAACTCTTTGTACTTTGGGAGTACATATATATGTTCCAATTTCTAGGCATGACCAGGTACATGGCCAGTTACCCGACAGAGGATGACCGATATGGCCATGACCATGAGCACATGGGTAGGGCTCATGTGGCTGATACATTCCATGTGGTTCTCATACACACCGTGTATAGTGACATGTGTGAAATCTCAGACCCATACTTCACTCAAAAGTTCCCCAATCCTAGTGGTCCACATGGCCTCAAGAGCATATCCCTAAACACCAGTGGCTTCCAACTAGTAGTGAGGGACTAAAGTGGGTTTGTGGGGAGACTATTCCCTCATTACCAGAGTGTAGCACAATGGATAAAAGTAATAATAGGTAAATAATAGAAGAATTATAAATTGATGGAACAATAGAAGAAATTGTAAATAATAAACAATATGTGCAACTAAAAATAATATAAAAATGATGATGATATATTCCGTATTCTCTAAGTATAAAAAACAAGGATACAAGGAAGTAGGCAGTAATACAATACACAATAATCAAAAAAAGGAATCCAAAAAAAACATCCTAATCATCCCAAGCTCTAGATCGGTCATATGCTACCATATCCATCCTAATAAATCAATAAATCAATTTTCTGAAGTAGTAAACTTCCCCTTCTCAACACCTGAATACATGTAATCTTCCTAGGTGCCAATGGAGGCTCGAATAGGGTGTGAGATAAATATCAGTAGGTCACCAACAATGGTGTCTATAATATCATGTCTATGTAATACAAACTAAAATAGTATACAATCATGAATATATAAAAGTAAATAAGTATAGTAATGTAAATACCCAAGTACCTACTTCAGCCTAAGTTGGTGTTTGAACATGTAACCAGTTCATTAATTAATTATGTTCCAATTTATAATAAGTCACATGTGGTATAACCAGCACTGGAATACTGAAATGGTATTAATAATATCAGATCCAAGATATAATAAGGAATACATGATGATATTAATAATGAATATGTTCCATGGTGACAACCAAGGTAACATTAATTTAAGGGGTCGAGCCAACTCAAGTAGAAACTATAGCCTAACTATAGGGGTAAGAGTGTAATCCAAAGAGTGTCATCCAAGGCATTCCATTATATTGAATCTAAATGAGTCCAAGGGGTCTTCCATAGTAAAATGGGATAAGTAGCGACTGAACCTATGGGTGTATCTAAGGCGCCTTATGTCCATAGATGTCACACTTGATACAAGGAGTGTATCCAAGGGATCCTATAATAATAATGAAGGAGGGATCCTATAGTGTTATGTTGGACATCCACAATTAGATAAAGATTGGGTCCCAATGTGGGTCTCAACCTTGGAAACTAGCATCTATGAATTGGAATGGTTCCCACAAGTGCCCAAGGAATTACCTCTAGAATCCAAGGTGATATCGAGTATGACCACTCCTATAATGACGTCAAGGTCTGTATACAATAGGAACCTTATATTTCATTAATTTAGTTGGTTATTCCATGTAATAGTCATGACTCTTATTAAGCCATTTGGTTCATTTCACAACTTTCATTAGTGTGACAAGACAAAGAGACATGAAACCATTTATTAATTCATATAATTCATAATAAATTCATTAGGTTCAATCTTCTACCTTCCATAAACTTGGAAAGGTGTGTTATATATGTCAAACCATGTTCTTTAATTACATTTAATTAGGCCAAGTCATGTATATATATATATATACTTTCCAATTAAAAATTAGATTCATTAATGAAATTTAGGCACTTACCTTAAAAGGTTCATGTGATAAGAATGCTTTATCTAGCCATTATAATTATTACTTTTAATTAATCACTTACCTTTATAGAGGGAAAGTTGAATAATACCCAAATGGTGTCATAGACAAACATGAAAAACCACTAAAAGCATATATATAGAAATCACCCTACATGGGTTGGTCGTCGTCGAGTACACAAACTCCAACAACGGATAATATATTTAGTGAGATTCATAGAATACAGTTCTAATGACTATAATTAATACACATTATTTAAAAATGTGATGCCTGATGAAATCAGTGTGCACACATAGAAATTTATAAAATGACTAATCATGAGGGATGAGTTATAGACCACCTACCTCATACTCATATGGATCTCCTCATCCAGTATCATCCTCTAATTTGGCATGTATTAGCAGATATTTCAACAATGGTGAAATTATCTAAAAATAGGACATACGAGCCGGCATCTAAATAGAATCATTAAAAGAAATAAAAAAAATAATGGATTAAAAGGAAATAATATCCTACATGAATAGATACAATGAGATGAACACAAATCGAATTGGACTCTAGATGAATGATCATGATAAAAAAGATATCTTAGGCCTAAAGAGTGATACAGAGAGAGAAAAGAGAGGTAGATGTTAATTGAAGAGAAAATGGGAGGAAAGAGGATGTTTAATTTGATCATTTAAGGTAATTTTCATAAAATCAACCAAAAATAGGAATAACATGGTTTGGCATCATAGTTCTCCAAACCATGCACCAACCTTGCACCTTCTTCTATAGGGAGGGGCATTTGGTATAGTTATGCTTCACTATTTGGGAAACCGTGTGCTAACAATGAAAAACACCTTTACAAAAGGTCTTTAATTTTTCACATGGTTGTGTGGCCCCTGGTGAATGGTTTGGGAAAAATGTTTTCCCTACACCACCCCTCCATTTAGCACCGCACAGTTAGAAGAGGCTAGGAAACCTAGATCACTTGGTTTTTTCTAACCATGAGACCACTCTATTTTTCAAACCTGTTAGGGTTTTGAGAGATGAAAAAGATTCAGATACCCATGAAACCTTCGTGAAATTATTAGGCATTAATATTAGGTTTAAAATAAAGAATTAGTCCAAATTTAAAAGGATCCATACCTGAGTGAAAAATAGTTTCTTATAGTCTTCCCCCCTTAGAGGAACTCATCCCCAAGTTCACCTTCCAAGGGTGTTGATGCACCATTTGAGAAAAATTCTGGACAGTAGGCATATACAATGGCCTCTTGCTCCCAAGTATCATCTTGTAAATAGGCATGCTATCATAACACCTATACAAGAGGGAAATATCGGGCTCAGAGAGACTTTGTGCTCTGATAAATGATTCTTATAAGATACTCCTAAAATGAAGCATCAACATATAACTCAACTTCCTTGGGATGAAAAGTATGAGACATGTAGACATTATAATAGAGAAGATGTGAATCATGGAAGACATTGTGCATGGAATGGTTCCTATGATGTATTAGAAACTGATTGGATACCGGTCTGAATCCCTCTATAATCTCAAACGACCCCATTTAAATAAGAGGAAACTTCCCTTTCCTATATACCCATCTATACCCAAGATTAAAATATACCCTTATGAAAAAAATCCCCGACCTTAAACTCCAAACTCCATCAATAGAGTTCAATATAAGATTTATTTCTAGTCTGATCAATTGACATATGATTCCTGGTTAGCTAAACCTATTTTGATGTATCATGCCTGAGATGTGGACCTAGTAGAACTACCTCACCAGCCTCTATCCTACACATAAGATAATGAAACAACCTACAATATAAGGACTTAAAAGGGTCCATATGAATTTTCTCAAATATATATTGGTATAGGATAACTCAAAAATAGGGATATGATTCTCCCAAGAAATATTCAAATCTAGGATGCATGCTCAGAGCATGTCCCCTAACACCTGTATTGTCCATTCTGACTGACCATCAGTCCAAGGGTGAAAATCTAGGAACAGAAGAACCTGTGTACCCATATCCTTCTATAACCCATGCGAGAACCATGATGTAGAGTGGGAATTCATATCTAAAATGATATTAATAGTGACCCCATATAGTTGGATGATTTCACAGACATACAATATTCCCATATCATCAATATTGAATGTCTACTAGGTATGAAGGATGTGGGATACTTTTTTTAGTCGATCAATAACTACCCATACAACATTCCTACCCCTATCCAAACTCTATTAGCCGACCAAAAATTCCATGGAAACATATTCCCATTTCCATTATAGGACTGGAAGCATCTATAACTAGCCAATATGACATTGGTTATCCACCTTCACCTGTAGAAAGGTAGAACACCTAGTAATAAATCACACTCTCTGATGTTTTATCTCATTCCATCAATACTGGCATCACATATCTTGATACATCTTGGATACTCCTTGATGAAATTCTCCTGCATAAACTTATCTCTCATATAGATTAGAACCTAGAAATTTCCATGTATATGATGGATATTGTCTTTGTCTACAAACTAATCCAGAGGTAGTTTATCTCTTGAAATACACTCATGGAGAACCAAGGCTTCAGGATCTAAAAATTTTCTACGCTTCTCCTTCTCAAGGAGGGAAGAAGTAATTTTCATGGAAGAGAGATAATACTATTTGGTACTATCATAAAACTCCAAATATATCTCTAAGAAGAGGTCTATAAATTTCCATTCTTCACTGGATTCATGTATGGCTTGTGCTTGAATTTACCAACTCAGTACATCAGCTGTTGTATTTCCCTTTATAGGCATATAGGCAAGGTCAAAATCAAAAGACAGAAGATATTAAAACCACCTCCACTAGATGAAGTTCAAGTTATTCTGTGTAAAGATACATGTGAGGTTCTTTTGGTCATTATACACCAAAAAATCTCTCACCTAACAGATAGTGTCTCCAAAAATATAAGACACAGGAAACTGTTGCTAGCTCAAGGCCATGTGTCAGGCAATTTCTCTCATGAGGCCTCAACTTCCAAGATATTTATGCAATGACTTGGTCCTCCTACATTAACAGTATTCCTAGGCTAATGTATGATTCATAACAATACGCTGTATAGCCTCTTCCATGAATTGAAAAAATCTAACTAGGTACCAAGGCAAGCCTCTCTTTAAAATTTTGTAAGGATTTCTCGCACTCTTATGACTAAAGGAACATGAAAACCTTCTTTTTAATAATAGTAAGAGGTGAATCAAGATACGATAAGTCATGTATGTAACAGATATAATATCCATCCATCCCTAAGAAATTTTTTATATCTAACATGTTCTTTGGATGCTCCTAGGAAACCACTACACTCAACTTCTATGGGTCAACAAAGAATCCCAATTTTGAGATAATATGAAAAAATAAGTGATCTTTATTTATCCAAAAGTGACACTTATCAAGCTTGAAATAAATATAATGTTCTCTCATTTTACTCAAAAAAACACAAGGTTCTTAGAATGGTCATTAAGAGTGTGAGAACACACCAATAATTCATCCAAAAAGACTATGAAAAAATAATACAGATGTGCGTGGAAAAACCAATTCATCAGAGCTAGTAAAATAGATGGTGTGTTCATAAGATCTAACAATATAACGATATGTTCATACTGACCATACCTTCTACAGAATTTTGTATAGTGTATGTTTGGAAGTTTTAATCACATATGATGATAGCCTGATCTCATGCAGATCAAATAAAACACCATATCTCTTTAGATTTGGCCAGAAAGATCATTTATTCGAGGTAGTGGATATTAGTTCTTAACCGTAAGATGGTTCAACCATCTGTATTCTAAATAGAGATGAAGGGTCCCATCCACCTTTTATGAAAATAACATTGTTGAACCGTAGGAGTAAGTGATGGGCCGTATAAATTATTTTTGTTCTAGATCCTCTAACTACTTTATGAGATTATAGATATTAGTAAGTTCTAACCTATACAAAGGAATATAAACTAGAGCTTCTCCTAGAATTAGATCAATTGTAAAATCTACCTCTCTATTAGGAGCTAATCTAGAAAAATCATTTGTAAAGAATTACCTGAAATGATCTAATACTAGAGGGAATTCTTCTTGATGTAAACCATGATCCTCCATGAAGATATTAGAAATATAGGTGGTCACTCCACTCATCCCATGATGCTTTGGACCTTCTCTACTAGCATGGACATCCCACTCATCCTTATATAGATAACTATTATCCTCGGGTGATGTAAACAACATCCTTTGGGATAGAATTCTACATAGGTAGGATACAAAACCAACCAATCCATAATGATAATGAAATCTAACCCCTTCATCTTGAGTATGAATAGGTCCCACAATAAAGGGTAAATACCTACGTCAAGGGGAAATCCCTTAAACTAGTGTAAGCTCTCTGACCATGCTCCCAATGGTGTATCTAGGGTTATTAAAACACAATAATACTATATTTACATCATGATACTATCCACATAAGATAAAGAGATTAAATAGTGTATGGAACTTATATCAAGAAAAGCGGACACTATAGTGGAGGCTAATAGAATAATACCTTGTGTTGTAGATGACCATGCAACTTGATCCTTGGGTATCAGTTGTAATGCATGCAACTGACTTGATCTACAACCCTATGCAATATCTGAAATTCCATAATCAAGACAACTTTGCTATCAATTTTAATAATATAAAGTATGGATAATATGTCCCTGACCTCTTCCTCATACAGTCCTATTGGTGCTACTCAAACTCCCCACCTGATGCAATGTAAAGGAACCTACCCATGAAGGTGGAGCTGATGAAGATCCTCTTCCACTGGAAGTAGATGGAAGGTTCTGATAAAATCTCTTTAGATACCCCATATAGCCACAATCTCGACACTCCAGAGGATCTCTATCACACTGAGGCTTTAAATGAACCTTTCATTCACACTAATGGAATACCTCATTGCTAAATTTTAGATAATCTGACTACCACTACCTTGATAAGAAACCTCAATGGATCACTTCCCACTATATAAAGAACTATTGTCCTCGATCTGAACTAATCCTCTATGCTCAATACTATCACCTTCCCTTAAGTTACTCTATGAGATTAGAGCCTGATTGACTATCTTAGAAAAGTTAGGTAGGAAAATGACATTCACCAAAGTACGAATGGAATACTAGATACCATCATAGAAGCATCTAGAGCGTGAAAACTCATTACTATATATAAGCACTATATAGTGTTGTAACTCAATGAAACATGATGAATACTCCAAAAATGACATAACACCCTACTCTAGATGCGTGAACACTATGGTTTGGTCAACTATAAACATCCAAGTAAAGAATTAATCATATAAATTAGTGCAAGAGTCTGCCTATACCATTCCCTTATGGTGATCAGCCTAGGTAATTATATCCCTCTAGCGCTTAGAAGAATCATGAATCATTTATGTAACAAGCTTGACCCTACACTTTGTAGGCTTCTCCAGATGATCAAAGATAGATATGGTTTCCTCTATCCCATATCAGGTATAAAAGGTTGTACCTTAGGTGGAACTCCTAGTGGTAAGACTGTAGGCTCAGGGCCCACCACATATGGGGCATGGTCATTGCCTCCCTCCTAGAACATGACATGAGGACATTATGGTGGCATAAGTCGAAAAATTCCAAGCACACGACTCAAAAAATATTTAAAAAGATAGATAGAAATATCATAATACGAATATAGAGGAATGTCTCGCTAAATATGGTATACTACCCCAACTACCCTCATAGTATGCTAGGTAATTTTATGTGCTTAAGTTTAAATTAAAGGGGTTATAGTAGATGAGTGGTCAATAATATCTTGAATCATCATTTATGAGAAACAAATTCATTTTATGTTTCAAGTTTCACTTTTATATTTTACATTTTTTTTATTTTTATATATCAATGTTCCTTTAAAATGAATCACCATTCCCGATGAATCATTATTGATAAACCTTATCATTGAAATTGACACCCATTTCATTTCAATATAATGGATCGACTCAGTAAATTACCCATTCCAACCCATGAGGGCCCATACACCTCATGAATCAAAACTAGAAATAACTCAATCACAGTTAAAGTGCATCACAATCATATATATAAATGGGTCCCGCTTTATTATCATAGGAAAAAAAGTAATGAAAGCAGTGAAATACACCTATATGGTATGAAAATATGCATGGAATGTGAATTATAGGTTCCTATGATGATGCATATAACAATTCTCCATTCCCTTATATCAGTGGGATCCTCTATCATAATAACAGTAATAACCACAACACATCATGAGCATCACCCAATAGTAAAATGATAACATCTATAATAGGAAAAAAATATAACAACATTTATAATTTAGGAAAATTGGAATTTACCCTAAATAGGAGTTAGCTTTGCCCAACCATGGATTATAGAAAAGTTACAAAGCATTCCTAATCTCTTGTCAATTATCTCCAAATATTAAATAGAGAAAAGACACATTTGATACCACTTTGTGACATCCCGGACCTTGAATCCTATTAGAGGTTCCCTGATCTTGGTGGACCATATGGCCTCAAGCGCATCTCCCCGAACACTAGAGGCTATTGACTAATAGTTAGGGCCTAGGGTGTGTCCGTGGGGTGACAATTCCCTCATTACTAGAGTGTAGCACAATAGATAAAAGTAATAAAAAGAAAATAATGAAAGTAGTATAAATAGATGGAACAATAGAAGAATACATGAATTTTAAAAAAGAATGAACTGAAAATAATATACAAAATATGATGATACTTTTCATGTTATATAATTCTAGAAAACATTGATATAAGGTACCAGGTAGTAGTAAAATATAAAATAAGTAAAAATAGATTCCAAGAAACTATCCTAACAATCCTGAGCTCCAACTCTCTCATCTGCTACCAACTCCTTCCTAAGAAAGAAAACAATCATGTGTATGAAGTTGTACATTTCAATTTGTCAACACCTGCATACATTAAATATTCCTCGGTACCGATGGAAGCCCTGATAGGGTATGAGATTAATCCCAGCATGCCACCGCCAATGGTGTCTATAACATGATGTCTGTCTAATAAAAAATGAAACTGTGTGCAAACATGCATAAATAAAAGTAAATCAATATAGTAATGTAAATACCCAAGTACCTTCTTTAGCCTCACCAGGTTTTCAAACATGTAAATAGTTCATTAACTAATTAAGTTATATTTTATAATAAGTCACGTGAGATATAACTAGAACTAACATCTTGACATGATATTAATAATAAAGGATCCAAGATGTAACAAGGAATCCATGATAATATTAATAATAAAGAGGTTCCAAGGTGATAACCTAGGAAACTATGACATCAGGGGTTGAGCCAACACAAGTATAAACTGTAGCATGTCTATAGGTGTAAGAGTGTAATACAAGGAGCGTCATCCATTGCATTGAATCTAACTGAGTCCAAGGAATCATCCAAGGTAAAATAAGACAAGCAGTGATTGGGACTAAGGGTGTATCTAAGGTGCCTCATGTCCGTAGAAATCACCCTGGATCCAAGGAGTATATCAAAGTAATCTTTTAATAATAATGGAGGGATCCTATAGTGTCATACTGAGCATCCACAAGTAGAAAAAGACCATGATCTAAGGTGGGTCTCACTCTTGGAATCCAAAATCGGTGAATTGGAATGGAATCCATGATTTCTCAAGGAATTCCCTCAAGAATCCATGTTGAGCTCATGTCTGACCACTCTTGTAATGATGTCAAGGTCCATATATAATAGGAACCTTCTATTTCATTCATTTAATATGTTAACCTATGTAATATTCACGCCACTTATTTATCAATTTGGTTCATTCCATAACTTTCATTAGTGTGACAAGGATAAGGGACACGAAACCATTTAGTAATTCATAAAAGTCAAAATCAATTCATTAGGTTCACTTTTTTAACTTCCATAAAAATATAAAGGTGTGTTAGGGGCAACAACCAATATCTTCAATTACATTTATTTAGACCAAGTCATATATATATATATACACTTTCCAATTACTAATTTTATTCGTTAAGGAAATTGGGGTACTTAGCTTAGAAGGATCAAGTGATAAGAATACTTGTTCTAGAAATTACATTTATTACATTTAATGAATCACTTAACTTTTTAGAGTTTAAGTTCAAGCACACATTAATAGAGGTTCAGGTAAATATGGGAAACCACTAAAAGAATATAAATAAAAATCACCCCACAAGGGGTGGTCTTCTTTGAAGTCACAACCTCCAACAATGGATAGTATATTTAGTGAGAGTCATGGAATATGTTTCTAACGGTTATAAGAAAGACACATTACTTACAAAGGTGATTCTTGACAAAATTGGTTCATACACACAAAAATTGATAAAGTGATGAATCTTGAGGGTTGAGTTATAAACAACCCACCTCATACTCATACGCTCTCCTCATCTAGTATTAGTTTATAATTTGGCCTGTATGGGTAGAGATATGAATAATGGTTCAATTCCCTAAAAATATGTCATAGGATATTACATCTAAATAGTGTCATCAAGAGAAAGAAAAAACAATAATGGATAAAAATAAATTATGATCTTACTGGAATGAATCCAATGAGACGAACAATGATCAAATCAAGGTCCATATAAACGATTGGGTTCAAAATCTAGCTTAGGCTTGAAGAGCACTTCGGAGATAAAAAATAGATGTGGTTATCCACTAGATAGAAAATGTGTGGAAAGAAGGGGTTAAATTTTACCATTTAAGGGAATTTTCATAAAATCACCCAAAATAGGCATCACATTGGTTATCCACATGGTGGCCAAAACATGCACCAATCATGTGGTTTCTACTACAGGTAGGGTCATTTCACATGGTTATTCCACACAGTTGGGTAAACCATGTTCTAAACATGAAAAACACATCTAAAACATGTCTGAATTTTTTTTCATAGTTGTGAGGCCCCTAGTACATGGTTAGGTAAAATTGTGTGCCCTACACTGCCCCATTTTCTAGAATTTCATAGTTAAAAGATACCGTCTAGCCTAGCTTGCATAGTTTCTATACACCAAGAAACCTGTCTATTTTTCAAACTGATCGAGATTCTGAGCTCTGAAAAATATTTAGATACCCACAAAACCTTCATGAAATCATTAGGAATCCATATTATTCTAAAATAAATAATTAGACCAAATTTAAAAGGATCCATATCTGAGTGAAAAACTGGGTTCGTACAACATGGCCACAGAACCATGTCTAGAGAATAACATGACCATATAACAGAGTGGGAGAACACACTGCGTGGACCCCATACACATCATGTAATCTATTTTAAGGAACTTATACCTCTCATATCATATTTTTCTGACTTGGATTTTGACCCGCGAGTAGCCTTTCCTGAGTGTTTTTTCATGTAAAATGTTATGTTATCCTACATAGTGGATTTTGAGATACTATGTGAGATGTTCTGATAGTGACACTTGATTAGGCGATTCTCAATGATGGACATGATTGAGTAGGATCATAAAAGATATTCTATGTAGATATGATACTCCCCTACTATAATAGGGTGAAACTCCCCTATCCATGGGGATGGTATTCTCCTATCACACCAGGTCATGGGTCTCTCATACTAATTATTCGAGGCAAAGGTGGTACTCCCCATTCATAATAGAGTTAAGTTCCTTTATACATGGGGATGAAACTCCCTTATAGTGCTAAGTAATGAGTCCCGCATTATCTTTATATAGGTAGAGCCAGTACTCCCCTAGTGCACCCATGCATAGGTCCCCTATCAATGGAGACTGTACTCCCCTATCACAATAGAGAATAGGTCCTCCATACACATTATTTAGATAGAGTCATCACTTCCCATTCACTCCAGGGCATAGGTCTTCTATCCTTAGAGATAGTACTCCCCTATCTCTCTAGGGAACAGTCCCTCTTTAATTGTTGTTCAGGTAGAAATGAAACTCCCATTTACGAGCACATGTCCCCTATCTATGGGGATGGTACTCCCCTATCACACCAGGGCATGGGTCCCCCATATTCTTTACACAGATATAGATATGGTACTCCCCTAAATGGGTGTAGTTCTTCTATACACTAAGTGGCATCACCCTGTTATACCAGATCATGGGTCCTCTATGTTTTGGATATTTCACTCCCTTGATATGTGAAGTAGTGGTGAGGTGGGGTCGTACCTCTCATCTTCTTTGGTAAGACATATGAGATGATGGGAATCAATGATAAACCTTTGGAGCTACAAGCTAACTCATCGTCCGGGGATGGGATGTGAGATAGAGATCCCCTTTCGCTCTTTTATAGGTTTCTTATATGAATATAAATATATATATATATATATATATTGAGTTTTGTTTCCCTCTTGCCTTGGGTTGAGCTAATTACTTCTATCGTGTCTTCTATTACTCCATCTTCAGTTTTTGAGGCATCCTACTGGGTATGTATATACTGACCCTAGCATGGGATTTTTCTATACTTGTCATGTGTTATGAATATGAAGGAAATATTGGAAGTGATTTAAAAGGATTATAGGGATACTTGGGTGTAGATACCATGCATTATGTTTGGGAGTTGGTGATCAGGAGATGGGATCACTCAACTATTTTCTATTCCAAAAGTTGTCAGGTTGGGACATCGTTTCTAGGTGGGCATATATTTTTCCCTTTTCATTTCAGATTTCACGATCACACTCATTTGTATTGTCTAGATGTTATTATAAGCATGGTTTTTACTCTAGATGCTATCGTATTTATTTATTATTCCTCTGCACTTCTACATAGAAATGGTTGGGTGTATGTATACATTTAATTTTGGAAAAGGACTCATATTTTTGTTATCCCTTATCAATGCTTATTTCTAGCCCATGAACTATGGAGGAGGTCTTGGGGTTGTGGAATATTGTTCTTCTATTTACCATGATACCCCTAGTGGTTCTAGTCAATATAGTATATATATTCAATAATTTCTGTTTCACATTTATTTTCATATATATTCTTTGTATTTTTTAAAAAAAATTATCTAATAGAGCACCTAATAGCTAAAAAAATTCATTTAGGTGATGCTAATATTGAACCCAAAGGAATAATGGGAAAATAGATAATAAAACATTCATTTGAAATTTTTTAAGTGGAAATTGAACTCTGGTTTAAGAAACTTAAGAGAGAGATAAATGAAAATTCAACATGTTAACGTTTTGTTTCCATTAGGATTATATTCTATTCCACTTATAAAACCAAGAAATATTCATTAATATAAATGTATATTTAGTTTAAATTCACATATTATGAATTATAATTAATAAATGAATGAATAAATGTATTCCTTCAATTTTTATATTTGAATTTGAATTTAGGTAGGGAAAATATTTTCTTTATATTTCGGAATAAATGGAACTAGATGCATTTCTAGAGAGTGCAGTAGTTTAAGTGAGTGTGAGTGATGTGAGCCCAAATTTTAAAACAATTTCCCACTTTTAATAGAAATTTACCCCCTAATTCAATTAAATACTAGGTAAATTAGCAATTTCTGTGACTTTTTTGAATTTGGGACGTTATTTTTATAATAGATTAAAATGTTAATTTTAGAGATTTATTCATTTTCTCATGAAATTAATTGGGAATATGTACTTTATTTTTTGTAATATAATCATCTTATTTAGTTTTTAAATTAATTTAAAAGTAAATATTTTGAATGAATAAATTAAATTTGGTTTCAGGATAAATAAATCATATTCCAGAATTTATTTTGATTGAAAAAAGTCTCATTTATTAATTTAAGAATTATTTTGTATTTTATTTTAGTGTTAGTTGATTAAGATAATTTTTTTTATTTTCAATATTTTTATTCAATTTGAAATTTATTATAAAAACATCATGCACTTTTATTTTTTTTATGTGAATTGCAGTGGAAGTTGAAAATAGAAAAGGAAAATATGTGATTCTGTCATGTCCTTGATCTCATAAATCTAACTTTTGACCATGAAGCCTACAATATTGTTATGGGTCTATAACTATAATTGTTATTCATATGAAAATGTAATAAAATTTCCTCTATGATCTACCCTATATACATTATTTTGCGACCATATGAACAACCTTCTACCATGAAGTCAGTGATTGTGCATGTGCTACTTCTCAAGGTCAAACATGGATGTCCACACCTCCATTCGATCACGATCACCTACCATGAGAAGCTCCCTGCTTCTATGAAATATTTTTTTCCTTGATAGGCCTTCCATCATGCATTATGGTTGGAATGTAGGATCCACATAACAAGTATATTATTTTATGTGAATGATTTCATTGATGAAAGGGGGTTTAGTTGTATAAAGTGTTAATGAAAACTTATATGTAATTTCCTATATAACTGTTTGGTGGAATTTTATTTAGTTGATCCATGATATTTTATTCTTATGGAAGGTCATGTGGATTTTGTGGTGAGATTTTCTCAAGTGATGGTTGTACAACCTCATTTGTAATGGATATATGGTGACCCCTTGGTAGGTTAGTACAACCATTGAATGCCTTGGTGATGGATCCCTTATGTGCGATTGTGATAGGATTAAGTTACTTACAATACAAAAAACCAACGTATTTATTTACCATATATTTTATTAGTGGTATTATTTTTAATATAACTATATTATTATATGTACACCCTTACAATAGTTGAGGAAAATCATGTAGAAATTCCATGAGTTCTTATGATGTGAAGTGCTCTTGGGGTTTCTTGTGAAATGTTTGGGTTTTGAGTGAATGATTTGTTAGATGAATAAACCTCTTGGATGGTTATCCTAGATGGGGGGGATCATAGGTGGATAGAGAATGTGTATATTTTCATAGATTTAGACTGATTCTTGGGTGGTGGGTGATTATATTATTATCTAAAAAATGAGTTAGATATGTTATTCTCATTAGAGACAAATCACTAAGGTGATTTTAGTTATATGGTATTTATATATGAGTAGATCATGGTCAGTGGGATTGGATTGTGAGCCTATTTTTGAAGGTATGTGACTCATTGAAGCATGATTCTGGTGTGTGGCTAGGATATATGACAGTATACACTTATTTGGTTCAGATGAAAACAAGTTGGATAGTGGATACATATTGATAATAGTGTCCTTTGGGGATCCCTCTACCTGGGAGGAGGATATTAAGTATTTTTATGGCTTGGTAAAAGGCTCAATGCATGATGGCTAGTTCATTATGGTTACATGGAGTTCCTAATAGTTTTTTGAATTATTAAATGACTATCTGTGAGATGAGGATCAATGAATGTGATGAAATGTTTGTGGGATTGGTGGACCAAGGTTTCAATGAGGATTATGGGATGTTTCCATGATAATTATTGAGGATATAATGGATAGATCATAGTGTGGAGGCATGTTTTATCTGACCCATACCTTTATAGGGGTGTTCAAGATGGGTTAGCATGGCTTGGGAGGAGTGACACACATGTGATGTCTAATTTCCCAGGTGTTGCGCTCGAGGAGTGGTGAAAGGAAGCCAAAGGTTATAAGCACACCATTGTTAATTATTGGGTGTGGCTCTAATTTTAGGTGAATTTGGGAAGATATAAAAGATGAAATTTCTAGTGAACTGAGAATTGGGAGAAATAAGTGTTTCAAAATGGTACTTGGTGTTGGATCTAAATCTACAGATTATACACAAGAGGGGGGTGAATTGTGTCCTCTGCAATTTTTTCAATAACTCTTTTTTTAAACGAGTTCTGTCCTTTATACTTTATCAGATTTGATCATGCAGCGGAAAAAGTAAAAACAAGAACAGAAAGATGTATAGTGGTTTGAGGAACAGAAAGCCCCCAGTCCACTCCACCAACGCTCTACTCCACAAGCTTGGTGATTTTCACTATCTGGTCCTCTTTTCCACATACCGATTCACAACTGAGTACAGGCAGTTGACACCTTTACAATCCAAGGAAAAACCTTCTGATTCAAACACGAACCTACACAGATTAGAACGAGAATCTGGTTACTCAAGAATAAAAACAAAATTTCAGAACGAAATTTCCGGCTGATCTTCACAATTGCAATAGAATGCAATTGACAACAGAGGGATCAAAGTCTCTAGAAATATTTATCTTCAAGACGAAGCAGTTCTAAGTTGATCCAGTTGTAGTAGATATAGAGATATAGTTCACAACCTCAGCAGTAGTAGATCCACAGTAGATATTCGATGTAGAATAGGTGAATCTTCTATCGAGTTCCTTCTTCTTGAACAAACAGAGCTTTTACGCTCCTGTTAAATTATTAGATCAATCGTGAATAGTTGCAATCTCTGTTTTCCACATTTTTCAATAACAGATTGATCACCCTATTCTTTTATTTTGTGTTTTAGATAGATCATATATAATAAAGCATATCTCCTTCACATTTAGATCCATAAAAGTCGCCATATGAATCGTGATATTCAAAAATTTGAATTTACAGAGAAGTTGTAACTTCCCTTAAGACTCGGCATAAAAAGAACCTTTTAATTCGATCTTAAATCCATTAATAAAACAGCTTTGAATCAGTCAAAGTCGTAATTTAAAAATGACTTTAAATACGGCTTGAAATCCGCCCAGAAATTAGCTTACTGATCGTTGTACATAAAAACCATCTGCCGAAAAATTCTGACGCCAAACGTAAGGTTGATGACGTGGCTTCCAAACGTAGGGTTAATAACGTAAGGTTGATAACAAACGTAGGGTTGATCATTCATACTTTTTCTTCAACATTCAAACGTACGGTAAAAGATCCATACTTTTACTTGATCCATACTTTTCCAAGAACGTATGGTTGTTTACAAAAGTAAGGTTGATGAACCATACTTTTGAGAAATAAACGTAACCTTTAGAAATTACGTACGGTTCTCCTTCCATACTTTTCTGATAACCAAAATGTAGGGTTCCTTCCTAACGTAAAGTTCTTCTTCTATACTTTGATAAAAACGTATGGTTGTTTAACCATATTTTTCTCTTATCTCAAAAAGTATACATGATTTTCATCCTTACGCTACGTTTACCCACGCAGGGTATGAACAATGATTCCAGAACGTGCTAAAACAGATTTCATGCTATATTTATCTACGTAAGATGTGAAAAGTGTTTCCAGAATGTGCTAAAACAGATTACGCGCTAAGTAATAAATTCTCGTTATTTCAAGAGTAAAATAAATTAATAACCTCCTGCAAAATACTAAGTGAAATCATTAGAAAATAACTAAGGGTATTTGTGAGCATCAAAATTATCATAAAGAGACAGAGTATTATTTTCAATAATCTCTCCCTTTAAATAACATTAATACGCATTGTTGAAAACAATAATTTTCTCAAAAATCTCCCCATTTTTGATGATCACAAAACCCATAAAACAAAACCCATAAAATAATTAAAATTATTTAAACAAAACTAAATTAACTTTCAAAATTCGTTATAAAGTTTTAAATAAAATCTTCTCCACCAAAAAGATAATTATAAATCCAAATGTCTCATCTAATTTTCTCCCTCAATAAAATGAATTCTCCCCCTAAATATTGATGTTGTGTTTATCCAAATTCTCCCCCTTTTTGTGATATCAAAAAGAATGAAAAATCATGGATTTTAACATGTTTAATATTGCACTGAACTGTATGTAAATGCTAATACGAACTGTTTATCAATAATTAAATCTGGAGTACTAGCATATTAAAAATAAAATTATTAAAAAAAATAAGGAAAGAGACAAATAAACAATGAAGAAAATTTTCATTCAAAAAACAGTAGTATATACATGACAATGATATACACAGGAATCAAGGTTTGGGTAAGATAGGCAACAGGGTCTATCTCCTCTGAATTGCAGACTTGATTTCTGTAAACTGTTCCCGAAGTCTCTTCATCATACTATCTCCAAGCTTGATAATGAGCTCTCTGTTCTCTTGAGTCATATGAATATCCTCAATTAAATTGACTCTGAAAAACTCATGCATCCTTTCCACTTTTTCGACAAATACTGACAGCTTCTCTGATAACTGATCTAACAGAATTCTGATTGATGGCTCACTAGATGTCAGTTGATCCACTAAGAATTTCTGATTGTCCAGCAACACTGAAAAAGGAGCACTGTTACATTGAAGATCTTGTAACCTGTCATTCATATTGCTCAACACAGCTGTGATAGCCTGAAACCTTCTGATTAAATCAGGTGAAGAACTTGATCCACTAACAGCATTATTTGCAACTGATGCAAATTGGTTCTCCATAAAAAACTTCAGATCTGATAAATCTGACTTCATAACCATTTCAGATTTTAATTGAGTAATAGCAGTTAGCATATCCTCTTTAAACATTTCAACTTATTGCCTTGAAACTGTACACTCCTTCATCTTTTTAAACTTCAAATGTTCTAAGTCTAAAGAATTTCTAAGAGAAGCATTCTTAGATTCCAACTGAGATACTTTTCTGTACAGTTCTTAAACTTCTTCTTTCCTTGAATCAGATACACCATGTGCTTGACTCACATTCTCAGGTTTATGCAGTAATACCAAAGGCAATGATTCAGCATCATATTTCTCCTTTTTTTGTACTGAGAAGGATGGTCCACAGATTTTTCCTTAGAGTTTTTAAACTCCTCCACAGAAAAATCATATTGAAGTACCTCTATTTGAGCTTCATAAGCATGCTCATCACATTCATCGGCATCTTTTTCTTCCACTGGAATTTCAAGAACAATATCTGTAGAAGTTTCTCGAGGTCTGTCCACTTCTTCACCAGGCACTGCCTCTATCTCCTGAACCTGTTGAAGTGCAACTTCAATATCAGCAACAATTTGTTCCTGATTTTCCCATTGAACTTCTTCTTGAGATCCTGATTTCTCTACTGGAGTCGTTCTCTCAGTAACATCTTCCATGGTTTTATTAGCAACAGCTTCTCGCACAAAAGAATAAGAAATTAAAGGTTCTGTTGGAGTTTCCAAAGCAGTGGAAGTAACTTCCTCATTTACTGGTCTTTTTCTTCTTGATTGAAGTCCCTCCCGGCTTCTGTCTTCCTCAACATTTGTCACAAAAAAGTGAATCCTTCTTGCTACATTTCTGACTCTGGATTCATCTTGTCCCTCCTTGGACATAGCAGGTTGAGCCTGAGCACTCTCTTAGTCTTAGTCAGCTCCTACTGGCAAAAGTTTTCCTTTAATTGTGCTCCAAAAATATCCAACTTTCCTCAAGGTTCTAGAATTAAATATATTACTGTGATGACAGTTAACTCTTGCATCCACTAATCTCACCATGTCTTTCTTAAACAGTAGCTTAGAAATAAATCTACCAAAGGGATAGAAATTCATCCTGGCCTCACATTGACAGCAATAACTAAGATACCTTATCATGTATCTTGGAAAGTTTAACTTAATATCACTTAACAAAAGAAACATTATATACATATCAGGGTACAAAATCTTCTCCATTTCTTCCATCCGTGGATCTATTTTGGTCTGAATAAATTTTACCAAAATCTTCTGATCAGGCTCCAAATCCTTAAAAAACATTTTCTTTATTGTCTTGGTACCGAAAAGAAAAGACATAATGTCTTCAGATTTATGCACCGAATCTCCTATATTCTGCAATTCAAAATGAAAAACTCCCTTATGAAGGCAGTTGAGAATCTGACTAATCTCTACTGAAGAAATATAGAAATCCCTATCCTCTATTTTATCCATCATACCGTCTTCGGTATCACCCAGACTAAACTGTACAGATTTGTAGAAGTATCTAAGTTCTACTTCATACAGAAATTCCGTATTTTCACTGTTGAACATTTGTTCAAGATTCTGAAATGACAGTGCTTGCTTCAACAACAGATTCGTCTGAAATAACCAGTCAAGATCGATTACCTTACCCTGAAAGATTTTTATTCCTTCAGTGTGTTGTCTCTTGGAATTTCTCATCTCGGCCTCACTGGCTCTTTTAGTCCTTACCATTGCTGCGAGAGTCTCTGAAGGTTTGAAGGTTAGGGTTTCAGAAGTTCGAAGGTTAGGGTTTCAGAAGAGGAAGTGCGATTTTTGGATTTTGAAAGGGTTTCGATAGAAGTGAAAGGTTCTAGAAGTCGAAAAGGCTCTGAGAACCTTGATTCCCATGTAATCACTCATCATTACATATATTTAAAAACAAATAAATTTTTTATATGATGAAAGAAAGAAAAACTTAAATAGTATTCAATAAACAAAATAAAATTTACAAAAAAAATAAAAAAAAATTATTTAAAATTAAATAAACCTAGCTACCCCTTAATAAAATCAAAACATGCAGTGGGAAGAGGTTTAGTAAAAATATCTGCTAATTGAATTTCAGTATTTATAAATTATAAAAATATATCGTTTTTAATAACATGATATCTTAAAAAGTGATGCCTTATATCAATGTGCTTAGTTCTAGAATGACTAATAGGATTTTTGAAATATTAATTACACTCGTATTATCACATAAAATAGGTGTATTAATAAAATTCAATCCAAAGTCCATAAGAGTTTTTTTTCATCTACAACACTTGTGCACAGAAACTGCCAACAGAAACCTATTCTGCCTCAGCTGTTGACAGGGAAACTGAATGTTGTTTCTTACTAGACAATTATACTAAGGACTTTCCCAAAAAGTGACATGTACATGATGTACTTTTTCTATCTAATCTACAACTTCCAAAGTCAGAATCTGAATATGAAGTCAAATTAAAATCATAAGTTTTTGGATAAAGAAGAGATTGAAAAACAGTTCATTTTAAATATCTAAAAATTCTTTTAATATTAGTTAGATGAGATTCTTTAGGATTTGATTGAAATCTAGCACAAAGACATACTGAATAAATTATATCTGGTCTGCTAGCAGTAAGTTATAACAATCTAGCAATCATACCTCTATATAACTTGTTGTCAACTGATTTCCCAGTTTCATCCAAATCAAGTTTTATATTAGTACACATAGGAGTTGTAAATGTCTTGCTGGTATCAAGTCCAAATTTCTTAAGTAAAACAGTAATGTATTTGCTTTGATTTAAAAAATTTCCAAAATATTTTTGAAATATTTGAAGACCCAAAGAGAAATTTAATTCTCCCCTCATACTCATTTCAAATTCTTCTTGCATTCATTTTGAAAATTCATTACAAATATTTTTATTAGTTGATCCAAAGATTACATCATTAACATAAATTTGAACCAATAAAACATTATTTTTCACAGTTTTCTTAAATAGTGTTGGATCTGTCATACCAATAGTAAAATCATTTTTCAAAAGAAAAGAACTTAATATTTCATACCAGGCTCTAGGTGACTTTTTAAGGCCATAAAGAGCTTTAGTAAGTTTAAAAACAGAATCAGGTTTTTGAGAGTTTTCAAAACTAGGAGGTTGCTCAACATAAACTTCCTCCATTAAATATCCATTTAAAAAGGCAGATTTGACATCCATCTGAAATAATTTAAAATTCATATAAGATGCATAGGCTAAAAGGATTCTAATGGATTCTAACCTAGTTATAGGTGCAAAAGTCTCAGCATAATATATTCCCTCTTCTTGATTATATCTTTAGCTACTAATCTTGCTTTATTTCTAGTTACTGGGCCTTGGTCATCTTATTTATTTCTAAAAACTGATTTGGTTCCTACTACAGGATAATTCTTAGGTCTTTCCACTAAATCCCAAACTTTATTTCTTTTAAACTGGTTTAATTCATCTTTCATTTCTATTACCCAGCTTTCGTCATTTAAAGCTTCTTCTATAGTCTTGGGTTCTTGTTGAGATAGGAAGGCAGAGAATTCCACTAGGTTTCCTAAGTTTCTTCTAGTTTGAACATCCGTTTCTAAGTTACCTATTCCAGTTTCTAAACGATGATTCTTTAGGGTTATAGACTGTCTAGGTAGAATATTTAAAGGTTCTTCAGTATCATGTTCCTCTGAACTTGATTGAATTTCTTTTATATCATTTTCAAAATCATTCTTTAAATTCTCAAGTCTCATGTTATCACTAGAGTCAAGTTCATCCATTTGTTCTGTCATATTCTCAAAAGGATCAGATTCATCAAATTTCACATGAACTGATTCTTCAACAATCCTTGACTTCTTATTATAAACTCTATAAGATTTGGAGGTAGCAGAATATCCTAAGAAAATACCTTCATCAGATTTTGGATCAAACTTACCAAGATTATCCTTGGTGTTTAAGATATAAACCTTGCATCCAAAAACATTAAAGTAATTTACTTTAGGTTTTCTGTTATTCCATAGTTCATAGGGTGTCTTTTTTAAAATAGGTCTAATTAAAACTCTATTAATTATATAACAAGCTGTATTCACAGATTTTGCCCAAAAATATATAGGTAGGCTATATTCATTTAACATAGTTCTATCCATTTCTTGAATTGTTCTATTTCTTCTTTCTACAATACCATTTTGTTGAGGTGTTCTGGGTGTAGAAAAGGTGTGTTTAATACACATATTTGAGCAAAAGAAATTAAATTAAATATTATCAAATTCTCCACCATGATCACTTCTTAATGAGATTATATTGGAACCCTTTTCATTTTGAACAGATTTGCAGAAACTTTCAAATAAAGTAAAAGCTTCATATTAAAATTTCAAAAAGAAAATCCATGTAAATATTAAATAGTCATCAACTAAAACATATACATATAATTTACCAGCTAAGCTTGCTACTCTTGAAGGTGAAAACAAATACATATGAATAAGTTCTAGAGGTTTAGATGTAGCAACCTTATTAATAGATTTGAAGGATGATTTTTGTTGCTTGCCAAGTTGACATGCATCACAAAATCTGTCACTTTCAAATTTGAGACAAGGAAAATCAGAAACTAAATGTTTCTTGGATAACTTATGTAAAAAATATACATTTCAATGACCAAGTCTTCTATTCCAGATCCAGGATTCACTTACTTTAGCAGTCAAGTAGTTTACTTGTTGTTTACACAAGGAATTTAAATCCAAAGTATAGACATTTTCAGTTCTTGGTGCTTTAAATTTAAATAGTTTATCTTTAAAAACAGTACAACAATTGTTAGTAAAATCAACAGTATATCCATCATCACAAAGTTGAGAGATACTTATCAGATTGTGTTTTAGTCCTTGTACATAAAGTACTTTGTTGATTGAGACTATTTTTGGATCTCCAACAGTTCCAATGCCAATGATTTTTTCCTTTGGAATTATCACCAAATGTGACAAGTCCTCGTTCCTTTTGAGTGAGTGAAAAAAAATTCAATGAGTTTCCACTCATATGTATTGAGCAGCCACTGTCCATGTACCATATATCTTTTCTTCTCTGGTGACCTGCTACCTGCAAAGACATTAAAACAAATTGATTTGGTACCCATATTTTTTGGGTCCAGGAGTGTTATCTAGCAATGATCTGGATATCCAGATTTGCTTTGTTCTTTTAAAATTAGCTGAATCATATAATTCTTTTGAATCATAGGCTTTCGTAATACCAAATATTTGAGGTTTTCTTAAGAAATGGTTTTTAGCTACATGTCCCTTTGCCCCACAAATATTACAATTAATCTTTTTAGAGCTAGGAAAAAAATAATTTTTATATAGCTTTGGTTTTTCTCCTTTACTTCCAATTCCCAATCTCTCCTTTTTAATGAATTTTTTTCCAAGAATTTAATTTAATGAATTCTCCCCTTTTTTAAAAACCAATGTAGCCTGTTTGTAAGATTCTAATTCATTCTGCATTGATTTTATTATTGATTCAAAATTTACATAGTTAGTGTTAATCAAATTGTATTTATCAATTAATTCTTTATGTTGTTTCAGCATTTTGTCTCTTTCATCTGAAACAAATTTATGTATATTTTTCAGTGACTTATGTTTCTTAAATAGTGAGTCATATCTTTCATCAAGCATATTGCAGTAGGTTGCAAGTTTTTCATTTGCGTAGCTTGATTCAGAATGTGATTCAGAGGAGTAATATGAGTGTACCTCATCATTTTCTTCCATGAAACACATGTTTACCTTTAGATTGACTTATTCTTTCTCTGAGCTTGATTTAGAAGAGCTTCTAGAGTCTTCAGATACACTCCAAGTGTCTTTCATAGCTTTCTTGTCTTTCTGCACAAAGTCATTTCTTTTGAATAATTTCTTCTTCTTTGCATCCTTCAATTGTGGGCAATCTAGTCTAATATGTCCCATCTTTTTGCATTCATAATATCTCACTTCCTTATTATCTCCCTTAAAGGATTTTTTAAAGCCTCTTTTCTTGTTGTAGAATTTTCTAAATTTTCTGGCTAGTTGAGCCAGTTCTTCATCTGAGTTGAATGAGTCAGAGCTTTCTGATTTAGCTTTGACTTCTTTTCTCTTCATCTTTCTATTCTTTTGTAGTGAAGTTGCCTTCAAGGAAATATCTTCTCTTTTGATAAGAACTTTATGCTCATCAGCTTCATCTTGCATTTCACCTTTATACATCATCAGTGTACCAATCAGCTCTCTAATAGTTAGATCTTTGACAGGTGTTGATTGTCTGATTGCAACGGAGATACCATTCCATCTAGTAGGAAGTACTCTCAGTACGTTTATTGCTAGATCAGCCTTCTTGATAGGTTCTCCTAGAGTAGTTATGTTATTGATAATTTCTATCAATCTCCCATTAATTTGGGTAATGCTCTCATCTTCAATCATTCTGAAAGTATCAAATTTCAGTTTTGCAGTTGCATATCTCATTTTCCTTACATTATCTGTTCCTTCATATGCCACATCTATTGTTTGCCACATCTCATATGCTATCGGGCACTGAGATACTCTATTAAATTCATCTCGTCCTAGAACGCAGATAATTGCATTCATAGCCTTCGAGTTCATATCGTACTCTGCCTCTATAGCAGCACTCCATGCCTCAGGAATTTCAGGAATTTCATAAGGAGTCAGAATCTTTGAATAGACACTATATCCACAGTTTTTCAGATATATTATCATACAAAATTTCCAGCAACCATAGTTGTCTCCATTAAAATATGGTGCTCTAACCATCGACATCCCTTCTCTTGTATCAGTCATAATGCTCTGTTGTATAATCCTTAAATTCTTCTAGCTTTCTAAGGTTCGTTCAGAAGCTCCACCTCTAATACCAATTGTTGGATCTCAATCTACAGATTATACACAAGAGTGGGGTGAATTATGTCTTTTGAAATTTTTTCAATAACTCTTCTTTTGGACGAGTTCTGTCTTTTATACTTTATCAGATTTGATCGTGCAGCAGAAAAAGTAAAAACAAGAACACAAAGATGTATAGTGGTTCGAGGAACAGAAAGCCCCTAGTCCACTCCACCAACGCTCAACTCCACGAGCTTGGTGATTTTCACTATCTGGTCCTCTTTTCCATAGACCGATTCACAACTGAGTACAGGCAGTTGACACCTTTACAATCCAAGGAAAAACCTTCTGATTCAAACACGAACCTACACAACTTAGAATGAGAAGCTGGTTACTCAAGAATAAAAACAAAATTTCAGAAAGAAATTTTCCGGTTGATCTTCACAATTGCAACAGAATGCAATTGACAGCAGAGGGATCAAAGTCTCCAGAAATATTGATCTTCAAGATGAAGTAGTTCTGAGTTGATCCAGTTGTAGTATATATAGAGATATAGTTCACAACCTCAGCAGTAGTAGATCCATAGTAGATATTCAATGTAGAACAGGTGAATATTCTATCGAGTTCCTTCTTCTTGAACAAACAGAGCTTTTACGCTCCTGCTGAATCAGTAGATCAATCGTGAATAGTTGCAATCTCTGTTTTCCACTTTTTTCAATAATAGATCGATCACACCATTCTTTTTTTTTTTGTGTTTTAGAGAGAGCATATATAATAAAGCATATCTCCTGCACATTTAGATCCATAAAAGTCGCCTTCTGATTCGCGATATTCAAAAATTTGAATTTACAGAGAAGTTGTAACATCTCTTAAGACTCGGCATAAAAAGCTCCTTTTAATTTGATCTTAAATCCATTAATAAAATGGCTTTGAATCAGTCAAAGTCGTAATTTAAAAACAACTTTGAATGCGGCTTGAAATCTGCCCAGAAATCAGCTTAATGATCGTTGTACATAAAAATCATCTGCCGAAAAATTCCAACGCCAAACGTAAGGTTGATGATGTGGCCTCCAAACGTATGGTTAATAACGTAAGGGTGATAACAAACGTAGGGTTGATCATTCATACTTTTTCTTCAGCATTCAAATGTACGGTAAAAGATCCATACTTTTACTTGATCCATACTTTTCCAAGAACGTATGGTTGTTTACAAAAGTAAGGTTGATGAACCGTACTTTTGAGAAATAAACGTAACCTTTAGAAATTACGTACAGTTCTCCTTCCATACTTTGCTGATAACCAAAACATAGGGTTCCTTCCTAACATAAGGTTTTTCTTCCATACTTTTCTGAAAACGTATGGTTGTTTAACCATACTTTTCTCTTATCTCAAAAAGTATACATTCTTTTCTTCCTTACGCTACGTTTATCCACGTAGGGTATGAACAGTGATTTCAGAACGCACTAAAATAGATTCCGCGCTATATTCATCTACGTAAGATGTGAACAGTGTTTCCAGAATGCGCTTAAACAGATTCCGTGTTAAGTAATAAATTCTCGTTATTTCAAGAGTAAAATAAATTAATAACCTCCTGGAAAATACTATGTGAAATCATTAGAAAATAACTAAGGGTATTTTTGAGCATCAAATTTATCATAAAGAGACAGAGTATTATTTTCAATAATATCCCCCTTTAAATAACATTAATACGCATTGTTAAAAACAGTACTTTGCTCAAGACTTGGTTTTAAGAAAGTCATTCTAATCCCGACATTTCATGCGGTAATGGATAAGATGTGTGCAATTGAGATTGGGTGTCTTGTTGATTGGGGTGATGAAAAGGATACTTCCATGGTAAGGAGAATACTATCAATTACAGAGTTAAGTCTCTCATATTTTAAGGGTCTTGGATATTTTGAGACTAGTAATTAATAGTTTTGATTACATTGGGATTCCAATGTGCCTGAATATTTGACATGATCCGGTTCCTCGGTAAATACCACATTTTAGGTTTTAATGTAGTGTCATATGGACATAGAGTGTTGGAATAAAACTCGATATAGAATAGTATTTTTTCTAAGAATGATTTAGATCATTGGTGTTCCAATTCTTGTAGAGGGGGCATGATGGTTGATATGTGAGTTGGTGATCCAAATGAGTAATTACACATAGTGTCAGATTCGTAATTTTGTGTGTGTGTTTGAATGATTTTATGGTTCTTTTGTGAGTTAAGTACTTGTGATTCGGTGATGAGATAACCTTTCAGTAGTTGTGGAGGAAAACTTTTGAGGAATTTCATCCAGAGGAATACTGGATGATGTTTCACATGGAAATAGATGTGTTGAGGTCGGAAAAACATCAAGCATGTTAATGTGTAGATGGAAGCATGTTTTTGGTAGGCAGTTCCGATGATGGGGGAGCACTATGTATTTGGGTTGGCCTTGGTTAGTTGCAAGTTATGGTGGGGAGTACTATAAGATTAGGGATAAACCACTTTATGAAACCTTGGTGTTTACAATGGTAGGGTATGGGTGAGCACCATCTCCCTATTGGAGATGATGGTGAGCAGATATATTGACTATTAATAAATCATGTTCCTTGATGTTTATAGAAATGAAGTGGAAGTGAATTTGGTATTCAGAGATAGAATGTGATGATCAATAAGTTAATTGAGAGTTTTGGTTGGCCTATAATGATGGTCAGAGGGCCATTTTTCCCTTTTAAGAATAAGAAGCATTATGATGGGGAGTTTGTAATTGTCTGTTTATTTTTGGGTCATTATTTTCAGATAGAATTTTTTGTAGTCTTAAAGAAGGGTATATTTTGAGAATTGGGACTAAAATCGATTTTTCACCATCATTATATCTCAGTGATCTGTTTTAAGATATAGTTACAGTCTTAAAAGATGTTTTGGATTCTCTAGTGACTATTAAAGTATGGTTGGAGTGGGCCTGTAACTGAATCCTATTGTAATGTATGGACCATGCCATGATTAGTGGGTGTCATGGTGTGATTTGTGCTTGTGAAGATGTTTGTATAAGGTAAAACCCATACAAAGTAAGGCCACAATGTAATGATACTAGTGTATGCCATGGGGATCTCATAGGGTGGATTCCTCACAGCCCATATGAGTCATGCCACAAAGGGGGTAATCTTGGTCAGGAGATCAGCCCTTTGTGGGTTGTTTCACTATAACCTAGGAACCAAACCACAATATGGACCTAATGGGATAGGAATGAGGTTTTTTACGAAGGGTTTATACTATTCTAGTGATTTCTGTGTGGATTATCACTATGCCCTTTGGGGGCCAGTTACACTACAATCAATAGGGCCAAGTCGCAATATGGCTTAGTGAGGAGGATTTGTGGTGTGAACTTCATGGTTACTCCATGAGCATGCTCTTTTATTATTTTCTTATAATGTTAAAAGTAATTATTCACCATACACACCCTTTAGGACTTACTCTAAGATAGATACTCAAGTAGGGCCTTTCAGCTACCTCCTCCCCCACTATTCCTCCCCTTTCCTCTATGATGTGGGGTGGGGTTTGTAGAGATTCCATAGTGGTTTTAGGTTACTTATTCTCTCAATTTTATTTATTTTTTTTCTTTTGTTATCTATCCACTAATTTAGTGAAATTTAGATAAGGTTTTTGGAATTAATTCCACCATATCATTGTGGTATAGGGTAGGAATGATAGGGATTTTACTTGGCGTGGCTATAAGATGTCCTGATAAAAGGAACAAACTAATATTAATGTGGTTTTATTTATGATACAATTCCTATTGAGTTTTTTTAGTTAATATTAATTTTTAATAAAATTAAATAATAATAATAATAAATTTTTTAATTAATTATTTTGATGTTATGGCTTGAGAAAGGGGCTCGCGTGGAGGTACTAGAATGTATGAGGCATTGATGAGCTTGTATGAGGATGAGTGATGGTTAGTGTGGATGTTAAATCCATTTTAGTGGTTGGTGGAACCTTTAAAAATCATATGATTTCTATACATATTTTTGCATTCCTATATGTTTTCATGGGGTTGAGCAAATTGTTAGTGACCAAGTGAACCCTACATAAGAGAGGGGGGATGACACTGAGACTTATATGCATATGAAAAGTCCACCCTTGCACTTCAAGTAAATAGGAATCACCTGATAACTATGTTTCCAAGGGGGAAAGTAATTGATTGAGTTGACAAGAGAACTTGGGTTGGTCTTGAGATATGGTATGTGACATGAGTATCTTAGGTTAGTTTCCTAGGGATAGTGGAGAATTCATGAGTGGATTAAGCCTAGTAATTATGGTTTGGATGGATATATGAATCAAACCATATGAGCGGCTGTATTGAGGGTGGATGAGAACCTTATCAAATTCCATTAGTAGGATGAGTCCTCTAGGATTAGGTAAGGGGTTTTAAAGAGGTTTTTTATATTAGTGATAGATTGAGAGAAAAATTAATAGAGATGTGAGAAGAATCCTAGGTGTGGGTTATGGGAATTTTTGGATGTCTTGAAATCATGTTTCCTAGGGTCTTTGTGTAACATATCCTGGGATAGTACCCGGTGAGTGGGATCAGATCATGCTGTGAGAATTGGAAGAGGATGTGACATTACTTTTGAGTCTGGGGTTAATAAGAGACAATGATTTGAGGAGTATCTATGGGGTGATAAGGGGTTATCATTGAGTATAGATCAAGACAGATCTTAAGGACCCTAGTGAATTACCTAAAGGGAGAGATTAGAAGGTTTCAAGGATGGGAATATCATGCTCATGTAACTAGGATGGTATTAGAGAGATTATGTTTAGGGTATATATGAATGATTAACTATATTTTCGGTTTTAGGGATTGATCTTGAATGACTAGTACTTAAGTAATGATCTTGTAAGCTTATAGGATGAGTTGTGTTCCTTATTTTTTGTTGTATGAATGCGTTTATCATGTTCTTATGATAGGATATAGATATCAATGTGGTCAATGATAGATCCCAAGTCCTAGATTTACCTTGAGTGATAAGGTGTTTTCGAAACCCCACATTGTGTGAGAAGGTATAAGTTAGGATGTGATATCAGACCTATCTTGAGTGTTAAGGTAGTGGTCTTCATTATGACCATAGCTTGAGTGAGAATGTATTGGAATGGGTAGTATTGAGTGAAAATAATGGTATATGTTGTTATGTAATATCAAAACATACATTGAGTGATAATGTAATGGCTGAGATAATTTCCTCATTTTGAGTGAGAATATATTATCATGGAATTCCTTGAGTGAGAAGGTTATTCCATGAATTTATGTGGTACAAGACGCTACTTTGAGTGATAAGGTAGTTGTTGAGATGTGGCATTGGATCCTAACTTGAGTGATATGGTAGAAATTATGACTAGTTGGTCAAACTCCCTTGAGTGATAAGGTATGGTCCATGATTTGGGAACAAGATTACTTTGAGTGATTTAGTCGGTTAAGTACTCAGACACAGAACCCCACCCTCCTTATTCAAGAAGTGTTAAAGAATCAATGACACACTACCTTGAGCCTTTTGGTATTTGTCAAATCAAATGGAATAAGGTGATTATATTTCATATTATCTTGAAGTATGTATGGTTGGGAATCATAGTGTCTTGGTTAGCACACAATGAACCAACATGCATAGAGTTAGAGTGGACTAGTTAGAACTCAATGTTTAATTCATTTATATGTGCATGTTTATTTTAGTTATTTATTTCCATCATTAATAAAAATATATTTTGGTGTATATTATGGGAACATGGTGAGATCATATTAAGATTTATTTCTAACACCCTACATATTCACTCTAGTGTGACTCCAAACCTTATGTATAGTTACAATTTTAGGATATGTTGTATAGTGGGTTGGGTAGGGGTAGCATGATGGGTATTGGAAACTGGGATTAAGACGAGGATCAGGGATGAAATTAACACCTATTGGGTATTTTTTTCTTTTATGTATTTTATATTTATGATCTACCCCATTGGACATCAATTTTGATATTAATTTTTACTTCCACACGGTTCATTTTCATATAATTATTATTAATTTGATTATGTATACATTTATTATTCACAAGGTATTTTTTAGTTATTTTCTATAATTTTCTTTACTCTAATTTGAGGGAATAGTCTGTCTGATGTATGATTTATTCTATCACCACTAGTCAGTTGCCTCTGGAGTATGAGAAGGTGTTCTTAAGGCCATTTTCACCATGGGATGAGGCACTATGGAGTGTTCTTGGACTGGGTCATGACAATACTCATGTTAATTTCTTGGGAAATGAAAATATAAGAAACGGTTAAGCTCGTATGATTATAAAGGGAAACATTAGAGATTATAATCAAAGATCCTTAGTGAATATAATATGATCATAAGGGTATTATAACATAATAAAGGTTCCTTTATATGACATAATTGCATCATAACCAATAAACCATAGACTAAAAACTACGAGTCACGACATATGGATTTTTTCATAACATAAGATACGAGTCACATGACTTTGGAAACAGGAGTCTATAATCATGACACATGAAATAATAACATAGGAATACTATGTGAAATAAATATTTTGTTATAAAAAATCATAAAATCCATTTATTATATCAAGGCTCACTACCAATACCAATATCACATAGTAGATAGAGTCCCATTGTGGATTGGGTTTTCTACCCAGTTCCAAGCATGTCAACTCATGAGATATAAGGATTTACCCAATGCATTAGATGGATATATAAATTTAATCCCACACGTAACATAATTAATATATATAGGTGTGTGTGTGTGTGCCACATGAATAAGATATCATTCATATTTCCATCCTTTCATAATCAACCAATGATAAAGAAACAAGTTTCATAAGAATCATCAAAAAGAATGAAAATTACTCATATAGAGAAATATATGGAATGGTTATATTAAAATACTTTACCATAAAACATTATAAAAATTACATGATATTTACATATCTAAAAATAATTTTTTAAGATCATTGGAAAATTACTTTGAGAAATAAGAAGAAACACCCTTTACATTTTTAATAACTCTTATTTAAAAAGAAAAAGAATTATAAGAAAATGGAAATAAAAATTAATTTAAAAACTGTCACATACATGACATATTTTAAAGGTATTTTTAATTTAATTTACATTATTGCTTTGTTTTGGTAGTTTTCCATGCATTTTTGAAGGAAATAGTGGGTTTCCAAAATTTGGGTCAACCTGAGAGCCCATTACCAGTTTTGAAAGTAAATTTTGTTTCTTTAATAACTCATTCATTTTCAACATTTTTCACCCATTAAACTTCAAAAATGTACTTAATTTAAATATTAAAACCAAAAAAGAATTTTGGGCCCCTTAAAAATTCATTAGTATCTTGGATTTGGGTGATCAAATTAGGTATTGGGCCAACCCGAAAGACCATTTCTAATTTTAAAATGGTTTTGTAATTATTTCATAAAATATTTATTTGTTATCATTTTTCGGTGATTCCACCTCTCAAACATTCCCATCGAACCCATCCACACCCCCATATTCGTTTTCTCCTCTTTGGAGCTCAGATTCATCACGATTTAGGGCCTAAATTCTGAAGCTCCAAAAAACGTCCATATTTCTCAAGTAAGTTGTTTCTCTTCTTTATTCCTCACTTATTCTTAGGGTTTATTCTTTTTTTATTGAATCCCAAAATGTCCAGAAGATGGTGCTTAGTACCTAGGGTTTTATTTTAGAGTTTCTTGGTCCAATACTCTGGTTTTAGGTTCAATCTTACTCCCTTGTGGTACGGTGGAGGTGCGGTTGAAGTGACACACAAGGATTTGGGGGTTTTGACTCTTTTGGTAGGTGATTTCATATGTAGGTATTTTAGAATGAGTTGGATTGCTTTATTTATGTTTCTATTATGTTCATCATTAATTATTGTGATTGCAAATATTGATTTGGGTAGCATTTTAAAAGCGGTTGATTTTTAAGTGCCAATTTTGTGTGAAAATGAGTGTTTTACGTGTGCAACCCATGTTGTGCCTCTTGGTGTTGTTTTATAATTCAGGGATTGGATTTATAAAAAATTTTTGATGCTGAAATTTATGTTTTGGTATAATGTTGGTCTCAATTTGGTTTTAAATTCGGTATTTTAGATGAATTTAATGTGCAAAATTTGATTACTTTTCTTGAAATTGTTTTATGGAAATTATAAGTGGTTTATTGAGTTATACGAAAGGTGAAAAGAATGTGTAGATACTGTTTTGAATGAGTGTGACCAGAACTAATATTTATATGTGAAAATATATTTTTTTAGCATGTGGTGACTATTTGAGCACAATACGGGAAACCCGGGTAACTAGGTGGGCTAACGTGTACCACGCTAGTGAATAGAGGGGTTTTGACCATGGTTCACTTAGAAAGTCTGACATGGATAACACTAAAAAAAATATAATGGAGATTATTGGAGACCACTAGGTTATAGGTATGCTCCCTACTAGTGGCTTGTCCACGAGAACGAATTTCATTATGGTTACTTTCACCGAGGTATGAGGTACTTGGGGCTCACAACAAACTAGTACCTAGGTGTGTTCCTCTGCTTGGTGCTCGTGGCCTTTTTGGCATTTAAACATTCTTTATGGTATTTTGGGATGTGAAAACCAGTATCTTGAATGTTTTATTCAATTTCACTCATTCTTTATAGTTATCCCTATTGAAAGTTATTTTCTTTTCAAAGTTTCACTTTTAGAAATAAATGCCACCATTATCTATTTATAACTCTTGCAAGCCTTTTATTTTACAATACCTATCAGTTGAAATACTTGGGTGATATCCTATTGGGATTAGTATCACACCCTACTTACACCTTTGGGTATAAGTAGACTTGATCATGTTTGAAACAGGAAAAGGCAAAGCCTTGGGCGATGGCGGTTCAGGTTGCAAGTTTCTCTCGATGGTGCGACGTTGTGGAGACGGCTTGTGGGTGATGAACCCTTGTCGTGTGGAGTCTCATGGGATGTTTGATGCTAATTTTATGTACCTTTGGACCTATTTTTTCTTGTTTAAACCCATGTACTCAATTCTGAATTTTTATTAAGTCTTGTTTGGGATAATTTTTCAGATTTGGTTTGTTATTTGTTTTTGGTTATTTTATGAACCCAAACTCGGGTAAATCATTACCAAATGAATTTTTATAATACCTGGGCACCTGTGCCAGCCCGTGGGGATGGGGAACGCCCTTCGGGTCTTGCCAGGAGCCGGGTCTAGTGCTAGTTTGATGGAGACCAGATTCGGTTCATGACAAAAACCATGAAAAAGTATTGAGAAATATTCATAAATAAAACCCAATAAAATGGTGGGAAAATTTTATCTTGTCAAAAATGTTAAAAAAATATATTCCTCTCAATCTTAAAGAAAGTGGAATATAGAAAAAAATGACATGTGTGGGAAATATTAAAATAGTTTCCTTTAAGTACTTTTTAAATAGTGTAAATTACAATATAAAAGGATATTAAAAAATTATATATGTATATATAATTAAATTTATAAAACTAACAAAATAATATCAACATAGGGGAGAAATATTCCTGACTCAAAATATGAGATACGGTTGGCTCCGCTTATAGGAAACCTTTTGATTTAATTATAAGAGAAAGGGAGGTGTAATGATAAGAATAAATGTAAAACCAAGAAATAAAATAATTAAAGTAAAATATATGGGGGGTTATATAGATAAATAGAATACAATTTCACCCAATATAAACTTATACATAGATAATATTTATTTCAAAGTTTGATTGGAAGAGAATCCCTTAGGACTTCGGTAACTTTTTAATTGAAAGACCTTGAAAGATATAACTTGAAATGGAACTTTATATACCACTAATAATATTGTAATTTTGTTAAAATATATCAAATAGTAATTATATTAACCATATAAATTAAAACAGGTGTATGATATGAAACATATTAATATTTATATATAGATAAGAAACATATATAAGAAATGTATTCATATTTATTTTAATTATAAAATTTATTTATTATTTCTTACTACCAAGTTTTAAGAATTTTTGTTAAAATTATTATTAGGGTGTAAATTTCTCTATTTTTTCAATGCTAGCATCGATATGACAGTTACAGTCCATGAACCTTGATATTGATTTCATCACCTCCATAATTTTTATGAAGATGTAATTTATATATTTGATATAGTTATATATTCCAATGGTCATTTCATGGTACTTATGGTGATAGTTTTCATGGAATTCTTAAAAATATCCATTATTAGTGATTATTGAATTTTAAAAAGAATTTAATTTTATAGGTGAATATAATTTGGAATATTAACATTAATTTTTTTTTTTGAAAATTTAATAAATTAATTATCATTATAAAATAGTACAAGTATTTAAGTTGTCTTATCCATTCATGATATAAATTTTATAACATTATTAATGCAAGAGGTAAAACCAACCCAAACATGAATGCTTTATAAAAACTGAATGAGTAAGAATATGATATTGTATAGTAATAATATCACTTTTAGAGAGTCTTAATTGTTTATTTTTTTAATAAACTTGTAAATAATATTCAATAATATGTTGATAAATAGGATAAATAATTATTATTAAGTAGATTATAATAGTTAAATTGAAGGGTTGAATCTCATATTAAAGAGATTCTTGAAAATAAGAATTTTGGGACACAATGTGGCTAGATATTCCCAAAAACAATATGAAGGGTTTTTTATGAATTTATTTGGGAAAGTATTGAATAGTATACCTAAGAAATGTTTTGGTTTGAGGTGTATAGATTAGGGGTCCTTTTATAGGTTATCTTGAGTGACATTTTTACGAATACTTATTCCTTAATGAATTGGGAATGTACTTTCTTATGGAAAATTGATCCAAAGCTGATAAATAATTGATATAGTATAATGATATATCAATAATACCCTATTATGGTCATTTATAGATAATATTTATGATATTTTAACACTTTATCTTTTGTTAAACCCATTTACCTAATTTTACCTTTACTCTGGTTACATAGTTTTAACCTCTGTAACTTATTTTCATGCCTAAAAATGAAACTATACTTAATAAATAATTTTTACATTCTAATTATGAATATGAAATCCATTTCATGAGTTTAGATTTATAAAATTGATTAAAATCAATTTTAAAATAATAAATGCATAACAAATAAATATAGTTTTTTGAAATATATATTTTTAAGTCCAAAAATAAATTTATTCTTATTTCTTATAAAATAATAATCATTATATGAATATAATTTTTTTTTATTAAACATTTAAGTATTAAATTTAATTAATATCATACACTATTAGTGATAAGTATAATTTATTAATATATAAAATCCCAACATATAGAAAAAACGATTCTTTGAGAAATTAATCATTTTAATATTAAATGATTTTAATCACATCCCAATAATTTTTATTTTCCCACAATGATTTTTTTTCAATTAATGAGTATTATAACATTTCATTGAATTTTATAATTACATAAAATAATCATCTTAATAATAATAATAATAATATGTATTGAGTAAAAAAACATTTTTTATATCAAAATAATAAAATTAATTATCAAAATTTTATTTCCTTCCAGAATTATTTATTTTATGTGAATTATATTATTTTTAAATTTTCATCAACAATTTCAAAACAAAAATGTACCTATTGTATACAAGTATATACAATGACCATATATCCAACAACCATATATCCAATTACTATTCATCTAAGGATTGTATATCCAATAGTCATATTACATTCCTATATGTAACCTTACATACATCCCAAAAATCATTCATTATATTATATAATTTAATTATGAATATTTTTATTATATTTCCAACATTTTTATTCTTTTTATAGTTATCATTAATGATATGATTTTATACTCAACCGTGATTACCTGCATTTTAACCATCTAGTAGTCTTATTTAATTCTTTTTTCATTCCTCTAGTAACATTAAAAATTATGTTTTACTTAGTTATCTCATAATATATTTAATTTTGTAGTAAAATATTATATCACAATGAAATAAATCACTGTTAATTTTTGTTTGGTGTTTCATTTTTCACAAAATATCAAAAACACATTAGATTTAATTAAATAAAAATACTTAATAAAATTGTAGGGAATTACATTTTAATCAACCATAATGTAAGAAAACACATGAATTTATATCATTAAAAACAAATAAAAACATAATATATATAAATGAAATCAAAGATAATCCTCTATAAAATAATCAATGATACTCTAGCTACAATGGTGATTGGAATGGCCTTCATCAAGCACCTGTATCTCTTTACCCATTTAAGTTAGTCACAATACATGTTAGAGTGAATTATTATAAAATCCCTTTTTACCATACATAAATTTACCATGGGACATGGATTATTTCAATCACATATATCCAACCCATACATTCTCGACTCTTCAAGTATAGACTGATCGGGTTGATGAATACATCACACGTCATTCACTTTTTTGGATGAGAACATCACATGTCCCTCACCCCGAATAGATAAAAATAATAATATATATCATCTAGGTGCGACAAGACACTCCCCAATCTATCTTAATCGAGGTATTAGATATGATACTCATCATACAAGAGGGAAAATCCTATATTGGTTGAGCTCCAATCGACGACATGATCGACAATATACCCAATCACCCTTGATTAAATAATCATCAAGGATTGTATATGAAAAGTGTAAAGGTTCTCATGATAAGTATCTCTCAAACCTATTGTAAAGAGGACTCAAAATATGACCCATACACCCCTAGTATAGTAAAGAAACAATGTATGACACTCTATGTGGTATAATTCATGTGCCATCCAGTGAAAAAAAAATTGTACCTCATGAAATATTTTGTATATATATAGAAGAATCATTATCAAGCTAACCCTAACATTTTATCACAATATATAACACTATATGATGAATATTTATTAGGGATAACTCAAATCCATACTTCAATAGGTTAAATATCATTTAACTTCATGAAATTTATATCAATATATACATATATACAACCAGCATGAAAAGATGACAAAGGGAATATTTCCTTTTATATGATACATTTTATATTCATAAAATTATTTTATTTATATTTTAAAAAACCCAAAATAAGAACCTATATATTATATCATATAGGGAATAATTCTTGATCAACCTTATATTTTCCACACTTTTTGGGGTTTTTTTAACTCTGTACATCAATATATATTTTTTTGCAAGTTCACTAAAATTATATAAATTTGATACATATATCTTAATAATATGTTAGCTCAAATATATCCTTAAAAATGATCATGAGGCTGAATTTATATCAACATATTATAGTTTCATGCAATGCAACCCAATGATGCACACATTTCAACTAATTCCCCCACATGGTTTCCATCTATTTTTAATCAATTTGGAATATATTAAAATATTTTAATGAATTTATTAAATGATTTTAATTGTTACATTAATTATATTTAAATCATGTATGGAATATAACAACCCAATATTAATATACATATTATTACATTATTTTTTAAAAAAATATCTAATAAACACAACCAAAGGATACGAGGTTCGGTGTCTTTGGAAGACAAGGTTCATAAAACATAAACATGAATATAATATAAAAAAATTATTTTAAACTCCATAATGTGATCTTAGATCCCTTTGATAATCTAAAACTATATAGGATAACCTGGGAAATACCTAAAGAAAGGGATGCTCTATAAATCCTAGTAAGGGAGTTATCATGATAATAAAGAATAAGGTATGAGTCAAATGGAATAACATGATGTCATAAAAGTAAAGAACCACGAATAATAAAATGAAAGCATGAAATAAATAACACAACATCATATGATCATAACATAATAAGAATTTGGAAACACCATAATACATGACATCATAAGCATAAGTCATGGCTCACTACTGAGACATTATAACATGGTGGATAAAGTCCCATAATAGATTGGGTTTACTACCTAATTCCATATGTATGATATCATGATATATAAGAATTAACTAATTAATGGTAGAAATATTTGGGTTCACCCATAATAATATGTACATGCATTTGTGTTCTACATAAGGGAATCAAACATAAGGACTAAGCATACAAAATGACCATGTAAAGTAATGGGGTACATAATCATGACTCAAAGAACAATCAAAGGATATTTCATAAAATATTTCAAAGAGAAAAAATAATTAAATATTGTGGATGTAAATACTTTAATTAATAAGAATTAGCCAGAAATATATATTTTATTTCAAAAATTCATGGAAAAGGGTAGATAATTACGTATGAAAAAACATTTAAAACAATTGTTTGAGGAATTAGTTAAAGAATTTTAAAGAATGAAATAATATGGAATTTTATTTGAAATTAGAGTTAAACCTAAAATGTTAAAACTAAAATTGTTCTCATTTTATGAAATCATTAATGGTTAAAATACTTCAAACTAGTGTTACATGAAAGGATTATGGGATATAAAACTTCCCTATAATTGAGATTGATTTTCAAGAAGGTATTGAGAAATGAATGCAAGGCATTTATGACACCTAAAAATAAAAGGGAAAATAAGCTAGGTGCATATGTAAGATACATATATATATATATAAAATATATAATAATTATATAATTTAAAATAGAGATATAAACCGAGTTATAGAGAGAAAAGGAATTACACAAAGAAATATGGGTGGTTTGAAGAGTTCCCTTACCTTAGGCCATGGATTTCTCTACATTTTCAATTAAAATACTAAATAAAACAAATAGAATTATTAAATCAATTATTGAGAACATTATTCTAATATATTTTATTTATTATCTTAATTTCATTTTAGTTTAGAGTCAATTAATTTAGATATAATTTCTATTTCTATTGTCCCATAGTCGTTCATGCCATCATTCAAAGGTCGCGACACTTTTAGGTAATTATAGAATTTCATTATGAAATGGTTACAAAAACCCAGAAGTTTGATTAAAATAATTTCATGTTATTAATGGTGTTAAAAATGTATTTAAAAGTAAATTAGTATTAATAATACACATGATTCTTAGATATTAATTATAATATTTATTTGGTTAATTCACTTAGACAGTTGTTCTGACCATAGTGAACATTCTTGGTTTTAATTAACCATATGACCATTTATCCATTCTAGAATATTAAAATATATATAATATACTTTTTTATATTATTCTCACTATTAGAAAGATATTAAAACTATCATTGGAACTGGTTTTTAAAAATAAAGTTTGTTGTTCGTAGAGGTGGTGAACCGACCATAATGGGAACAATGTTTTCATCTTAGAATAAAATGAGAAGTGTTAAGATAATGGATATTAAATTAAAAAATAACATTAAATTATATTTATTTTAATGGAGTCATTATTTCATGTTTTATGGAATATATGTGGTAGAGGTATAAGGGGTAAATTATTGAAAGAGATAAGTTGAGAATATTACCTATTTGGATCCCATCTCTTAAAAACCCCATAAAGCACCCTGAGTTATTATTTTGGTGAGAATAGTGGAACAAAGACATGTTTTAGTGGATTAATAAGAGAATTGAGTAGAAATTTGGCAAGCTCTAAGGATTAGAAGGTGTGAGGAGAATAGGTTTTAAGGGGTGGTGTTAATAAGGGGAGAAGAGGAGTGTTTTTAAAAATAATATTGATTATTTTATTATTTTTTTCTCAACACTACCAATATTATTGATTCTTTTGACTATATATAGTAATTAAGGCACGTGAGTTTGAGAAAATATTTTATTACATTATCCAGGATTCACCAATTCTTGTATTTGTATTATAATATTAAATACTGTATTTTTGATGTATCAAACCATTCCAAAAAAACTATTTTAGAAAAATACCAAAAATTAATCCTACCAATTTTTACTTTTTAGATTAAAAAAAGAATCCATTTTATGGAAATAATTCTCTAAATATGATAGAATTAATTTTTAAATAGAGAACTTATTTATTTGAAAATTACTAATTTTAATATTATGGTAAATTTTCTGACCCTTTGAAAAATTAATTATGGTCTCATAAAATTATATTATAATTTTAAAAAAATTAATTTTATTTTATAAACCCATTTAATATAAATAAAATTTCTTTTATAATTTTTATATTTATCATACAAATATTAATAAAATATATGTGTTTTAGAAAAATCCATACACTCATTTTATTCTTTTTAAAACATTTATTTATCTGTATCATGATATTAATTATTAATATTTTCATTTTATAAGATAAATAAGTGTTATTTTAAAATTATCATAGGTGAGGATAATATTTTAACGGTTATCCTACAATTCCTGATGAGTGGATTACAATTCCAATGGTTAGAATGGTAACAATCATATGGGTTCAATACCTTTTATAAAAACCTTATATTTAATTCATTTTTATTTCAATTATATTTTCTCTCAAGGTTATATATATATTTTTATTTTAAAAATGAATATTTCATTAATAATATTCTATTTCATTTCTATAGTGTTGTTTATGAGTGCTATCATTCTAGGGGATCAAGGAGATCCAAATTTTCATATTATAGTTATCTCATTTTCTATTTTTTTCCCATTAAAATATTTCAATACTTATAGATATATTTATTCACTAAATTTAATGTTAAAGTCAATTTAACAAAATGTTGTTGTTTATATAATTTTATGAATATAATTTATATAATACCACATTACTAGATATGACATGTTTATATAATTAGAAGAGAAATTGCATTGAAAAATTATAGTTTGTTATATTCTTAACCCCTTATGAATGTTCACCCTTAAAATTTCATTTCTCCAACTATGATTAAAAAAGATTAGGGTACTTATATTTCATTTCTTCCAATGGTTCCCATATCTTCTCCTTATACATATGGCTCCACCATATTACTTTGAATATTTGAGTAGTCTTTCTTCCCCAGTTACTCCACATAAGAGAGATCATGCTCCAACTGTACCACCTATATATTTAGTATATGTAAAGTATCTCGTATTTACTTTCCTAGGGGGGATACATGGAAAAAATAATGCACTTGAGATAGGGTTGGTTGGAGTGATGGTCCATGGGCCACAACTCCGATGCGATCAAGAATCGCAAAGGGTCTGATGTGTCTAGGACTTATCTTTCCATTATTCCCAAATCCCAAGACTATTTTCCATAGAGATATAAAAATTAACCCCAAAACCTCAAATTATAGGTCCTATTTATGGTTTTTAGTATATATATGTTGTCAAATATGAGTTTTACAAATGTGATACCCAATAGTCTTTACATTTTATACCATTTCTTCGGCCATTTCAGGTCCCAACAGCTTGCATTCACCAACTTCATCCCATTATAAAAGTTTCCTACATCTATTCTCATAAAGGGTTCATATGGATCCATTTGGATTCTTTAGTGGAAGATATTATTGTATGAGAAATTGAACAGAGTAATATGTTTATCCCATCCCCAATTGAAGTCAATCGAGTATGATCTCAATATGTACTCAATTTTCTGGATAGTCTACTAGGGTTGACCATATGTTTGGGGGTGATAAGCTGTATTGAAGTTCAAGATAGTGTTCAGATCATATTTGAGAATTTTCTAGAACATATAGTTAAACCTTGGATCTCTATTAGATACAATTTATAGTTGTGTTCCATATATCCTCATCACTTACCTGATGTATATCCTTTCAAGTTAATCATGTTAGAAGTCATATCTAAATAAAATGAATTCAGTAGTTGTTTTAGGATGATCCACTATAAGTTGCATGGAATTATTTTCTTTGTATTTTATTATAGGACTTGTGACAAAGTATATGATGATATATTTCCATTTCCATGTAAGTATGAGTAATGGTTGCATCATTTACTTGGACGTTTTCATCGATACCTTCGCGTGCCAACATACTAGACACCTTGATATATATTCTAAGATCACTTTCTTCATATTTTCCCACCCACATCTATCTCAGATATATCAATATATCTTCACGATCCTTGGGTAAATGGATAATTTTTATCTATGTCCATCATTCAAAAGATCATTCTTTATCTCATGCTTTAATGGTACACAAAGTAATAAACCAAATCCTACAACTACTTCATCAATTTTTAATTAAGAGGATTTCCATTCTATTATAGTATCCACCTTAATCTATAATTAAACATCACCCCTTTGATTATCCTTTATGTTATTCATAATGGAGGGTTAATAAATAATTTTATCTAGGTAGGATATTGTTACTTATTTTATGACTTCCATTTATATCCTCTAAAAGTATAATAAGATTGGATCCTTCTAAATTCTCATCATTAATATGGTTTTAGGATCCTTTATACTTTGAACATCGGGCACTTTATTAGAATTCCTAGGATGGTGATGGATCAATAAATCATAGTCCTTGACCATATCTAACCATATTCACTAGAATATACTAATATTATTTTGTTTGAATATATAATTGAGGATCTTATGATCTGTATATATTTCACACTTCTCCTGATTGAGATAATTACACCAACTCTTCAATGAAAAAATCACTGTTTCCAACTATAGATATTACATCATATAGTTCTTCTCAATAAATTTCAACTACCTTGAAGAATAAACTATCATTTTATCATTTTTCATCGGTACATAGCCAAATACCCTCTTTGAAGAATCATTATAGACCAAAAAATGTTCCCCACTTATGGAAGTGTAAATACTGATGTAGTGATAAGTCTCGTTTTCAATTCCTTAAAGATATATTCACATTAATTTATCTTAAAAAACTTTACAACATTCCCAGTAATCTCATTTGGTGGGTTTTTTTATCATGGGAAGTTAATTACAAATCATCGATAGTACCCTAGTATACCAAGGAAACTATAGATCCCTATAAAAAATTCTGGTCTTGGACATTCCTTAATTTTCTTTGTCTTCAAAAGATCTATATATATATATATCCATTTGTTGGTGATAACATGCCCCAATAATGATACATTATCCATCCAAAATATAAATTTATTGTACTTTTCATATAACTTATCCTTTCGTAAAATATTTAACACAACATTTAAATTATCCACATGATCTTCCTTTATTTTAGATTATATTAGAATATCATATATAAATACTACCCAAAATATGTTGAGGTAATATTTAAAGACTCTATTTATTATGTATATGAATATTTATGGATCATTATTGAGTTTGAAGGGCATCACTATTAACTCATAATATTCATACATTGTTCAAAAGGTAGTCATGGGAATATCTTAATACTTCACATTTAATTAGTGATATCCTAACTAGAGTACTACCTTATAGATGTAATATTCCCCATATATCTAATCGAACAAGTCATCAATCCATGGTAGATGATACTTGTTCTTTATCATAATATTTTTGAGTTCATTATAATAAATTCAGTGGTGCATTGAATCATATTTCTTCATGATGGAGAGGACTAGTGCACCCCATGGTGAAGCTCTCAGGCATAAAAAACCCTTAACTAGATTCCCATGTAACTATTTCTTCAGTTTTTATACAATGGTCATGTATTAAATCATGATTCTCTCGTTTGTACAATTCATTTCATCCAAAAATTATTTCTCATTATATAATAATATCCATGCTTGATAAGAATACTCTAAAGAAGAGTTATCCTCCTACATATACATATATAGAATTGGAGGATGTCTCGGGATATGGAGAGTGATTTCCCTCTACTAAAATTTTATGTTGTATCTATATAGGTAAAACCAATACATAACCAGTATAACATCAAATTACACAATATGATGTTTGATGAGTATTTCTTGGAGGTTTACTCAAGAAACATTGGATGTTTTGGATTTATATACTTGGGTGGTAATAATTAACCCATTTTATGTTCTCATATATAACTTAACCTCAATGTTGTTATTTTGTGTTTGAATAGTTGTACCAAACATACATGATATATAAGAATGTATATAACTAGGACCAAATAATATATTCTTCATTACTGAATTAATAACTAGCATACATGTCACAACTTCATTATCAAAGTGCACCATAGTAGTAGTAATAGAATAATCCCTTCCTTACTCTCTAGGATTTATATTTTCTTTTGTTTTATTTTATCTGACAACCCTTGGATAAGGGAATTGGATTATATAATTTCCAAGTTGTTTGTAATTGAAACGTTAGAATATATGCTAAGTGTTAATTGAAACCCTATTCTCTTCCATTACATTAGTGGGATTCTTTATATCCCTTAAAATTTTTTATCCCGATTCCCCTCTTTTCAACACTTTAAGAACCTACCCATTCAATTGAGATGGTTTCTAGGACACTTATTTCCATAATGTTTACACATAGATAGTTGGTTCATATTTTCTCTATGTGATTTATCTGTTGATCCTCTAGAATTGAACTCAATTTTATATTTTTTGTCTCCTTCCAATCGAGACCATTTAGAATAACCAATATACATATTGACCTTAAGGGAAAAATACAAAATATATTTATAACTACAAAATACTATAATCACTATTTATTTTCTTGGAAAAAAATTTAATCCACTAAAGAATTTTTCCACCATAATTTCAGTGTTGATGAAAAAGCCAAAGGCGTACCAGGAAATCCTTAGGAAGTTCTCATCATAAACCCTGATGGAATTGTATTCATTTTTTTTAAATATAAGGAAATCACTCTCTATTTTAAGGTTTATTGTTTGGGGAAAATATTTATTGAACATTATTTTTTTGAATCTTTTCCACTGCATTGATATTATTTCATCCTTGGGCTTCACATTCTTGATCAGCGTCCCCCCACTGATCGTATTCTCCCTCTTTGAAAAAAATGATCAGTACATATTTCCTTTATTGAGAGCATCATAGGAAACAAATATGTTCTCAAGGGAGTTAATAAATTATTACATGATGAGAGGATCATAATATTCACTAAATACAAGAGGTCTTTATCATATAAAGGACTAAACAACAACTTTCTATTTCTTTGGATATGGAGGGAATTCCACACAATTCAAGTTATTATTCATAGATTGAATTAGTTGATCTAGTTTATTCTTGAATTTCTCATATAACAATCCCATTAGGTTAGGAATATCATTAGTGTAATCATAAAACTTCCTATCACATTATTTTTTGGCATGATTACTTATATTTCACACCATTAAGTAAAATAAAGAAAAATTAGGGATGAGAATAATTAAACTAAGAAAAATATAAACAAGGAAACTATAATCTTAGAGTTAATAACTTATAAATGACATGTATATCCTAAATTATGAGTCTCTGGGATTCAATATAGGTTATACATGGAAATATTCTTATTATTTTTTGTAACCTAACAATATATTCATGTCCTTTATAATGGTTTGTAAATATCTAATGAATTTACCAAAGCTTATCCCTTGGGATTTTGAAACTCGGTGTGAAACAAGGCCTCTTTTTCATGAACTAGTTACTAGTTGATTCAATAAATAATGATCCCTTTTGGGATTATTACCCCTAGGTACAAATGTTATTCAGACACATCCACTTGTAGTATTTAGATAGGGATTTCATTTCTTGAAACACACTAACTCTATACTTTACCAAATATCAGGATGTTTTCCTATACTTAGACTTATCCTCAGGTTTTTATTGACCTATTCATATCTTATTTCGAAAAAAAATAATTATAACTTACTATGATACTAACTATAGTGACATTATCCTATTATACATATTGTTACACTATTTTTAACATAAATATCCAATGAACACAACCCAAGGATATATATGCCTAGTGTATTTGGAGGACTAGGTTCATAAAATGTAAAAATCAATCTAAAATAAAAAAACATTTTTTTAAACTACATAATTTTATCCTATATCTGATTGATATTCTAAAATTTCATATGATAACTTAGGGAATACCTAACCAAAAGGGGTGATCTATAAAGCCCAGTAAGGGAATGAGCATGAAAACAAAGGATAACATGTGAGTTAAATGGCATATCAGGATATCATAACAGAAAATATCCTGAATAATCATATGGAATAATGAAAAAAAGATTATTGATTTATAATATCATGGAATCATAGGAATGTTGAAACATCATAATACATAACATCATAAATATAATTGAAGGTTCACTACTGAGAAATCATAACATTTTGGATAGAGTCCCATAATGGATTAGGTTTACTTCTTAATCCTATATATATATATATATCATCTAATAAGATATAAATATAAAAAAATTAATTGGAGATCTATCTAGGAGAATCCATTATAACATGTACATGAATATGTTTTCTACATAATGTAATCAAAAAGAGGGTACAGACATGATAAATACTCATCCAAATTAATGGTTATCATATTCTTTCCTCAAATAATAATCAAAGGATATTTCATAAAGATTCAAAAGAGAAGATATAATTAAATAATAATGAAAAAAATATTTTTACACAAAATAATATGTCTTTAATATAGATTTTATTTGAAAGAATTATGAGAAAGGGTAGGTAATTGGGTATAGAAATGAACCTTTATAATAGTGTTTTGAGTAATCAGTAAAAGACTTTTAAAGAATACAAGAATATGGAATTTTCTTTGAAATCATAGGTAAACAAAAATGGTTGGACCTAATATAGTTCTTATTTTATGAAATTATGAATGGTTAAAAGACTTTGAAAGAGTGTTACATGAAAGGAATAATGTATATAAAAGTTCCCCTTAATTGGGTTTTATTTTAAAGAAGTTATTGAGAAATAAACTCAATGTATGTATATACCCATCGATGAAATGAAGAATAAAATAGGTATATATAAAAGATACCTATATATATATATATAATTTAGAATAATTACATAATTTAAAATAGATATATAAAGTTATGTAGAGATAAAATATTCATAACATAAGGAAATAGTGGTTGTTTGGAGAGTTCCCTTACATCAGGTACGGATTTGATCTGCACTTTCACTTAACATCCTGAATAATGAAATTATATTTATTAAATAAAATATTTAGAACATTATTCTAATATATTTTATATATTATTATAATTTTGTGTCAGTTTATAGCAAATTAATTGAGATATCATTTATGATTATACTTAACAAGGTTGTTTGGGTCATGGTTCCAAGGTCACATCACATTTAGGTAATTATAGAAGTTAATTAAGAAATGGTTACATAACTCCTTAAGTGTAATGAAATGATTTTAATGTTATTATAGGAGTTAAAAATGGTTGTAATATTCAAATAGTGTTAAAAATACACACATTTCGTAGATTTTTGTTATTATCATTATACAATTAATTCACTTAGGTGGTTTTTGACCACGATGAGCGTACTTGGTTGTTTTAACCATATTACCATTAATCCATTCAAGAATATTAAAAAATATAAAATATAATTTTTTTATATATTTTTTCTCAATAATTGATGTATTAAAACCATCCTTTAAGGCTATGGTAAAAAAAATTACGTTGTGCATGATTGTGGTGGACCGACCATAATGTGAAAAAAAAATCATTTTACAAAGAATTGAGAAGAGGTTGGACAATGGACATTACCTTAAAAAATAAAATTATAGTATATTTATTACTAAAGAGTCTATATTTCATGTTGGATGGATGATATTTGGAGGAGGTCAAAGTTGAAATGTATTGAACGAGATAAGTTGAGAATATTACCTCTTTGCATGGCCTCTCTTAGAAAAAACCTTAAAGAAACATGGGATTATCTTTTAGTGAGACTAGAAGAACTAGAACATGGGGGTGAGGATTGGGAATTAGATTGGGAAGATATTTTCCAAACTCCAAGGCTTATAATTTGTAAGGATAAGGGGTTGTATTTACAAGGGGATGAGAGGTGTGTTTTTAAATATAATATTGATTAATTTATTATTTTTTCTCAAGAATACCAATAGCGATAATTATTGTGACTATATATATTAATTAATTCAAGTGAGTTATAGATAATGGTTTTTTAGATCATCAATGACTCTCTAATTCCTAAATTTTTCTTACAATGTCAAATACCATATTTTTTCTTGTTTTATGTTTCAAAAAACATTCAAATATTTTAGAAAAAATAAAAAAACCACCCTAACCCTTTTTTGATGGGTATATTCCAAAATGAAAAAAAATTATGAAAATAATTTTATAAATAAAATATAATTATTTTTTAAATAAAATCTTTATTTGAAAATACAAATTTCAATATTATAAGGAAATTTATGACTCTTTGAAAAATTACTTAGAGCCTCACAAAACTATATTATCATTTTAATGATACGTAATGCTATTTTATAAATCCATTTTATGAAAATAAACAATTTTTTATACTTATGATAAAAATATAAAAAATATGCATTTTATAAAATTACAAACACTTATTTTATCACTTTTAAAACATTAATTTTTTCTATCATGTTATAAATTTATTATATTTTCATTTTATAAGATAAAAAATATCATTTTACAATCAAATAGGCTAAGTTACTATTCTAATGTCTTTGATTCTATTCTAAAAGGTAATATTACTATTTTTATGGACATATTACTATTATAACCATCATATTTGTAATGGTCATATGGGTTACCTACCTTCTTTATATGCCTCATATTTCATTCATTCTCCATGAAATTATATTTTCTCTAAAATTTATATATATTTTGATTTCCCAAATAAATATTTCATTGTTAATATTTTGTTTCATTTCTACAGTGTTTCTCATGAGTATAATAATTCTAAGGGATCAATCAGATCCAAATTTTCATATTATAGTTATTTTATTTTCTATTTTGAGTCCGATTATAATACTTTAAATTATTATAGATATATTTAATCTCTATATTCAATGATCATGTCAATATAATAAAATCTTTTTCGTTTTATCATGTGGTGCCTGTTATTTATATAACACTATATTTCTGAATATGAAAAAATTATATAATCAGAAGGGAAATTAATTTGAAAACATATTAGGTTTTTAAACAAAATTAAATGAAATCTGTCATGTCCAGTGTGTTCTTCATTCACTAAACATGTTGATGATGCCTATAAAATGGATTTGGTTCTATCATTAATTTTTGTTTATGCATGATCATTGGTGGTTTTGATCTTTAGTTTTATAAATAAAAACTTTGTAGGTCCTTTCAATCTCCTTATGCTATTAATAAGTTCTCAATAAAGGCTCCATTACCCGTTAAGTGTACAGGAGTACTCAAGTTGAAAACTTAGATCCATTTTCCTATGTCTCCCAAGGAGGTAAGAGGAGTAGTTATATTTAATAATGACAAGCATCAAGAATACCCTTTTGAAGATGGTGTCTATTTAATTCATGATATAAGAATTCAATATTCTTTATTTTTTCATACACACTGATTCGATTGATGATAAATTAGGGAAAAAATGGGGTTTCTACTTCCAAGTAAATATTATAAACCCCACAAAACTCATCAGTGGTATCAGAACCAAATTCTATGATAGAAATTTATGTTTAATTCTCTATTTTGAAGAACATGTTTTCAAAATCATAACTTGTTTTTTAATACCGAATTGTTAGAAATCTTAAAGTATTGAGTTGGAATTGTTGAAAATAAGTGTTTCATTTTTTGAAAAGAGTATTATTGAAAATGATGAAGTGAATCTTGGGAGATATGTAGTTCCCAAATAAGATGGACAAGGTCTATTATTAACATCATGCTTCATATATATGCATGTTGGAAGTGTTTAAAAAGTGATGACTGGTCAAGTGGATGGAGTCCAAAGGAAACCCTGAAGTGAAGCACCATGATTCGTATTGCACGAGAGTGCACCATGGATGTGCCATTAGTTCCATATCATGATGTTGGAAGTATGGTGAAGGAGGAGGACATTCTAGGTGTCTCCACACCCATGGTCGAGGGTGTGTTGAGAAGGAGGATTCCCAAAATGAGAAATTGTAAATGGTACACACTTCTAGTGGTCGTCATGGTGGGATTCTAGTGCACATTTATGAAATTAATAGTGTAGAAGGACCATTCATATAGAGATACAATATATGGTCGATAAGTTGAGTCATAGGCCAAAACTTCCATCCTTACTATGGTGTATATTGTGGTGTTTTGAATTTTGAAGGAAACATGTGTAATTTATTTTCACGATGCCATAGTGGAGAAGTTGTGGTGATTCCATTGTTCTTTGTTGAATATATGAAATTCAAATGAGGCCAACCTAGGAAGGACAATTACCATTGCAGAAGTGTTCATGGTCAATAGGTGGAGTATCAAGACAAAATTACCTGAAGTGGGAGACCACACCCATTGTACTAAAACATTTTATATGAAAAAATATATTAGTTTTTCACTAAGACATGATGTAACCCGTATTGATAGATGAAACATTTATTTTGAGATAAATCACTCATTGCAATGGTTGGATGATTCTAACTCACTTTATATATCATGGGCCAAAATTTAAGTCAACGATCCTAGCCTAATGTGAATTATTTTTTTTTGAATTGATGACGGTGAATTAATTTCAAATTAATTGATTCTTTGAAAGAGATTTTATAGGTTTCCTTGATGAATTTATGGACATATTTTAGAGGAAACCAAACAACGATTTTGTGGTGGAGTTAGGAGTGATTTTAATTTACCATACTGATGCTTCTATGTGTTTGGTTTATGGTTGCATGACCTCCCCATTTGAAGATGGGGAGATTGTATGGTAGTAAGAGGAGGAGAGTTGAAGAGACATGAAGAATATTTATTATCTATTTTCAATTAAAAGGAAATATTTTCTAGGTTAGGGGATGTAATCTTGAGTAATTATAAATCATTGATGACATATCTAAAGAAGATTTATTTTTTTTCCAACCAAAAGTGGAGTTTTTATAATTATTCTAGGAATAAGGAGAGTGCTACCAAGTGTTTTTTCACAAGAGGTGAAGGTTAATCTTAGAGGGACTTAAAACAAAACATATATCTTTTATTAAATATGATTTTATTTATTATGATTAAGGGAACTATCTGGACATAAACTATATGTGGATCCTTCTTTTATCAATGAGAAAATGAAGGGGAATAAGTGGTAGTGATACTATATTGAGACTCAAAAAATAGTTATTTGACCTAAAAATTGTATGGATGTGAGATAGGTAAAGGAGTGACATATCCCAAAATTTGGTAGGGGAAGTGAATATTATGAAGTGCATTGTTCCCTATAATGTATTTTAGTGAAAAAAACATTGATGCAGGCTCCTTCAATGAATCCCAGTGAGGGTGAAAACTAAAACATATCCAGTAAAAGATCATAACAAGTGTACCTCAAGGTTGAGGGGCCAATATACTTTAAGGGTAGTGATATAAAAGGTTTAAGTAGTTTTAATTTTATAAAGAAATTTTACACCTTGATTCACCCCTATCCTAGGGTGATCACACTCTAATCCGCTTGTAAAACCCTACAAGGGGTATCAAACGGATCGATTCATTTTTTAGGGATTTTTTATTTCTATAACTTGATCAAATATTTTTGAAGGAAAATGGAATCTATAATGAAGGCTTCTATCTTGGATGGAAATAATTTCAAAACATGGAAAAATGAATTCATTACTTTTATAGAGGATTCTACAAGAGTTCCTTGAGAATTTGTTGATGATAGAATTATTATATTTTTTTAATTGAATTTATCATTGAAAAAAATCCAATAAATATTGCGATTGAAGCTTTGGTGAAAGAGGAATTAAAGGTGTCCCTCAAGGAAGACTTGTATTAAAATTTGAATCATTTCATGTTCTCTAAATAATTTTTGATGTAATTGTAATATTTTCTGAAAAATAAGAAGGTCCAAGTGAGAAGTTTGTTATGAAAAAAAGAAAAGAAAAGGTAAATTTAAATAATTAATCACAATATTTGTGTTCTCTAGTCGAAAAAGAGATGTGATTTTGGTGGTGAAATGGAAAAACATCAAATTTATATTCCCAGGAATGCTCATGTGATGAAAATGTGGATAAATGAAGTATCATGTATGGAGTATACTTTTCAATGGTTAAAGATTAATCTGTATAACTAAATTGGTCAAATAATGAATAAAAGGCCCTAAAATACAACATTAACATAATAGGAATAAATATCAAATAACAAATCAATATGCTTAAAGTTCTTTCCCTTGTTTTCATTAAATAAATATCTATAAAAAAGGTAATTTAAGGAAACATTTCATCCACTATGAAAAAAATATTTACTAATGAAAATGGTATTAAAGATACGATAACTCAAATTTGAAAAATATGGCTATAAAACTATAAGAAAAGGAAAAGAGGATAAGCAGCCTTGAGTAGAGGATGAAAAACTCAAAATAAAAGATGAAGATCCCTCCAAAAGCTACATCATCTTGTGTAGTAAATGAGAGAAATGAATATATGAAATTTTTTAGAAATAATTTTTTCCATGAAAAATCTATAAGTGTGGTCTCATGAATAAAGGATTCATTAAAGTGATTCTATTGTGGAAGATTTTGGAACATTATGAGTTGATGTTTGAAATAAAATGAGACTAAATATGTGAGAAAAAATCTATCAGTTCCAATATATAAATCAAGGAGAGACCTCATGAGGTTTGATTCTTATGGTGTATGTTTTATTTATTCTAACCTCAATTACATGGAAGGGTATTACAATTTTATGAATACATATAAGGGTAATGAATTTATACTAAGATACTCAAATACCATTAATTACATGGAAAATAATTATTATGGTGGAAGGCCTGTGATCCTAAAAAAAAGGTTCAATGTATGAGATAATGAGAAAGAGACATAATGAAGGGTTTATGGACAACCAAGATCAGATTACTCATAATCACTCTCTTGGAAGGAGAAAAGCTAAATATAAAATAAAAATAAAGAGGTTGTTCAAGATTTAAATTTGGTGGAAGTGAATGTGATGTTGACTCCACCAAGTAAAAAATTATTCCAAGATGGAACTCATAGCTATTAAGGAAGATGTTTTCCCAATTGGTCCCACAAAAACCACTAAAAGGAGAAACATGAACAATCAACGGAAAATGAATCTAGAGGTGAGATCCCCTTTTGGTACAACATAAGAAGGAACTTGTTCAAGAATGATAAATTCCAAATATATTTAAACTATCATGCCAATAAAGGATTATAATGCTCATATCTATGAAGAGAATCATTTAAGAGTAAACATAAAAGGAAAATCTGTCAGAAAAATTTCAATTTTTCTATATATAAGTGATAATTAAGAACATAAATAGATGATTTCATTCTTTTCCAAAATGATTGAAATGGGAAAAGGAATGGATAAAGGTGACAGGTTGGTTTATCTTAACTATATCTATTCCTCATATTGAGGATACCTGAGGTAAGAATCTCCCCATTTTATTTATTGTTTCTAATTATTCATGAAAAGGAATAGAATTAAGGGGATAAAATATCTATGGGGTGATTATATTATAAAAGAACATGTGATGAGGACTGAAATGAATTTTTTTTAGGACACAAACCAAGTGGTTTTAGGCCACTTAAAGAGGGTAAAATTGGAAATAGAAATAGTCATAAAATTAAATTGATATATTTGTTTGATCTAAAAAATGGTTTGATTCTTGGTGTTGGCACCAAAAAACATATCCACAAGATGTTATGAATTCTTCCACACATGATACAAGAGCGTTGCCCATTTTGCAAGCATCGATTTGACCAGTCATAGAGCTCGAGTGGAGTTACGAATTAGGAGTGATGGTCATTTGAATTTGTGCTAGAATACTAGTTTGCATAGCCCATTCGCAGAGCTCCCTCTATGATCGCAGATTATAGGAACTTGATCGGAGCCTCTACGAGTGCCACGAAGGCCGTGATGGAAGCCTTCACAACTCTGAGTAACTTGACCGGAGCCTATGTTAGGGACTCTAAGGCCATGAAAATAGCCTTCTTGAATTTGAGAAACTTGAGGGTACTACCTCCGATTGTGGAGCACGATTTCCTTCGTTACATCATTTTTCTCTTCGCGGAGCACATTTGTTCTCTGCGGTGAGCTCCGCTGACCTCCATCGACTATAAATATCTAGCTCACCCCCATTCATAAGAATGGTTAATCCATGCCTTTAGCAGCTGATCTCCCATTTCACGGTGTTCCCGAGCACTACGAAGTGATGCCCTTCGCAAAGGCCTCCGCCCATTGGGAAGAAGGGATCCCCATTCAGGTTTCTCGAGGCTCTGCGAAGCATTAAGCCTTTATGGGAAACTCTATTAATAATTTGCCTTATTCTAAGTCAATTCCATGCTCCACAAGCACATTTCCATCACAAAACTTCTTCATGAGACACTGAGATCTGCGAGCACCTTTCCTTTTCAAAACTTCTTTGTGAGACCCTAAGATCCGCAAAGTCCCATGCTCCATGAGATCCTATGTTCCACGAATCCCCATGCTATGAGAGACCCTGATCTCTATGAAGCGACTTCACGAAGGACTATATTTCATGAATCTCTTTCCTTTTCACCCACTAGTACATACCGTGGGGGATGCACCCCCACACCGTCGTTCAGGATCAGTGTCGAGTTGTGGTTCCATCCCTAAGTTCTTTTCCCTTTCCTACTGTCAGTGACCCCCATGAAACATGGAGAGTCACACCATGAGCTTATTTGGTCTGGGAAAATGAATTTTTCTATTGCGCCCTTATGTGCATCCACCTTCCAACTATGGAATACCATGATTCAAGATACTCCTCCACACTCTATGAAATACCTTAATTTAATATATTCCTCTTGGTCCCTTTCACATGTCTTGAGTTGAGATTCTCATCATCAATTCCCTGAGCACCTCAAGTTGAAAGATTCCTCAAGGAACTCCTCCAACACCATCACCTTGTTCCAATTTTGGGTCAAACCAAAAAGGGCCGCTCTTGGGTAAGTCCCAACACTAGCCATTTCTAGGTACCTTATGCCTAATAGTCCTCTCTACATTACTATAAAATATAGTATGCCCTATGTGACAAATATAGGATGAATATTTATCCATATAATAGATTCCTTATGTGTCAATCATAAGATTACAGTAGTTCTCTTTACATGACTATAAATTGTAGTGTGACCTATGTGACAAATATAAGATGCCTCTTGTTCTAAATAAGAGATTCCTTATCTTCCAAGCATAAGATGCTAATAGTCCTCACTATATGACTTTAAACTGTAGCATAAACTATCATTCAATAATAGTATGCCTCTTGTTTCAAATAATATATGTCTTATGTGACAAGAATAAGATACCTCATACCATGATTACAGTGGAATAATTTCAAGAACGTTGGAAACCGTTCAGGAATTCCATCACTCCACCTCATGATTCATGTGTCCTTCATTCGGATCATGATTATATTTCATGTCTAAAGGGACCCACTAATGACCTAGTCCCATTCCACTTCGGATCACCAACCGTTCTAGACCAACACCCGAGAATACTATGGTTGACAGTTCAAGTTTGGCCTCGTGTTTCGAATTTGGTAAATAGTTGGCCCTGGTTTGTTTGTTTCCATATCAGGCTAGCATGATGTGGATGCTGTGATTGAAATATGGTCAAAAGTTATCTCCCCTCATCACGATTCCCCCATTGTGTTCTGAATTTTGGGCTAGTGATTCACACTTTTCATGTCCCTTTTTTCAGCCTGATTCTAATGCCCTTGGTGTTATCCCACTTGTGCACCAGATTATAGGTGTAGGCCTCAATTATATACCTCATCCCCCTAGTGAGTTGGGATTCCCTCATGGCCATACATGAGGAAGACATTACTATAATATTCCATGTGTAAGTCTTATCTATCATTTTCGCTCCTTAGTGGCTCCTAGGAAGCTTCCATACGTAAGACCCATACATCATTTCCACTTCTTACTATCACCTGGGTAGCTTACATGTGTAATCACCATCCAACATTGCCACTCCTTAGTGTAACCAGGGTAGCTTTAATTTGTAATCCCCATCTATCATTTCCACTCTTTAGTGGAACCCGAGAATCCCCCATGAATAAACCCCATCGATCATTGCCACTACTTAGTGAAACCAGGGTTAATATTGTGCGTAGGGTTTCCCCTTGTGCGCAACCACTCATTTTTCATGCAACCACATAATTTTATGTGCAACCCTTCATCTTGATTACACCCTTTAAATCTTGTTCACACCCCTTCTTGTGTGCTCCATGTTTTGTCCTTATCCTAAGGAACAATTTCTAAGCCCATATTATGTGTGAAACCCCTATCATGCGCATATTTATCTTTTATAACCATCTAGGTTTATACAGATTGATTTCAAGGTCCCTTGGGTGGTGCTTCATGTTTGGTTGATTTTCCTCATACTTCTTTGCATAGGCATGATAATGGCTATTACTTCTTTGCATAACCACACTAACATGATCCCCTCAATGGATCACACCACAACCCCATATCGTCATGACACTATCAGTGCCTTCCCCTAACAAAGGGTTAAAGCATGCTAGTTATATAAGTCTTAGGGGTGGGGAATGAATCCTCATCATCTGAGATATAGGATGTTAAACTTCCAAGCATCATCATCCCATCACATGAAGTTAAACTATAGCCTATCCCTATGTGATATACCTGGGTAGCCCTACCTCAAACATTTTAAACACCCAATGGTCTTCATAGGAGTGAGATCTTCCACACATGGAATGAGATCCTCCTTGAATGGGACAACATCTATCCACAAGGGAGGTAAACCATCCTAGTGTAATCCCATAGCCTTTCTTATAATAGGTGTCACTCTTTCTTATCCTCTCTTTTTCCATGTGCCAAGGCCATAGGAGATATGGTCACTTGGGACTCTCAATACCTCATCCCTCTCCCTTTGAGATTTATTTCCACTGGGCCTCCCCCTTATAGTAAGACCATGTTTCCTATTTGGGCCGCTAACCACGCATAATCCCTACTTCATCCCTCACATATGCACCTTCTTGATGCAATATTTAGGTCTTTGTTTCATTTTGTTTCTCACATTGAGGATGAATCGCATGGGATTAGAGTAAACATAGACCATGACATCGTATACAGGCCGCCTTAGCGTGTAAGCCCCATGCCCCAGTTTGCTGAACTATGTGGACTTTGATCCTTTCCCTTTTTAGGCAATGTATGTAGGAAGCCTGCCTGAGGTTCAATCCCATCATCACCCTTGTTTCCCATATGACGTTAAATTGTATCCATTACAAACTACGTGGACATTTCTCCTTTCCATTTCTAAGCAAGGTACGTAGGAATCCTCCCTAAGGTTCAATCTCATCACCCATCTATCCCAAACACTTCATGTTAGTTCACACTCATCCCGCATAACCTTAAACTGTTTACCCTTTTTTCTCGCATGATTCTAAACTATATGATTTCGAACTCCATGGGTTTTCATCCCTATCTCCAAGGAATGGTATGTAGGAAGCCTCCCTGAGGTTCTACCACAAACACTGGTAAACCTATTCGAACTATGTGGGTTTTGATACCTATCTCCTGGGAAGGGTATGTAGGAAGCCTCCTTAAGGTTTAATCCCAAACATTGGTAAACCTATTTGAACTACACAATTTTTGATCCATGTCTCATAGTCTGGTTATATAGGAAGTCTCCCTAAGGTTCAACCCCAAACACTGGTAAAAATAGGTGCCCCCCTTGTTTGGACCCGCATCCTTGTTCTATACCTTAGTGGCATCAGACTAACTACTATTCAAACTACATGGGTTTTGATCCCTGTCTCCTAGGTAGGGTAAGTAGAAAGCCTCCCTAATTTTCAACCCCAAACACTAGTAATCACATTCTAACTATGCGGGTTTTGATACTTTTCTCCTTGGAAGGGTATGTAGGAAGCCTCCCTAAGGTTCAACCCAAAATACTAGTAAACTTTAGAACTACGTGGGTTTTGATCCCTGTATCATAGATAGGGTATATAGGAAGCCTCCTTAAGTTTCAACCCCAAACACTTGTAAAATTTGGTGTCCCCCTTGTTGGGACCTGCATCTTTGGTCCATCCCTTAGTGATGTAAGACCAACTCCTAGTCGAACTACAAGGGTTTTGATCCCCGTCTCATAGGTAGGGTACTTAGGAAGCCTCCCTATGGTTCAACCCCAAACACTGGTAAACCCATTTGAACTACATGGGTTTTGATTCCCATATCCTAGAAAGGGTACATAGGAAGTCTCCCTAAGGGTCAAACCCAAACACTGGTAAACCCATTTGAACTACATGGGTTTTGTTCACTGCCGCCTAGGTATGGTACATAGGAATCCTCTATAAGGTTCAACCCCAAACATTAGTAAACCCATTCGAACTACACGAGTTTTGATCCCTATCTCCTAGGAAGGGTATGTAGGAAGCCTCCCTGAGGTTAAACCCCAAACATAGGTAAACACATTTGAACTCTATGGGTTTTAATCCCTATCCCATTGTCAAGTTACATAGGAAGCCCCCCTGAGTTTCAAACTCCAATAATGATAAACTTTATTACTACGTGGGTGTTAATATTTGTCTCCAAGGGAGGGTATGTATGAAGCCTCCCTGAGGTTCAACCCCAAACACTAGTAAACATCAGTGTCCCCTTTGTTGGTACCTCCATCTTTGGTCTGTCCCTTAGTGACGTTATAACAAATCTCAGGCTGCTATCCATGCATAACCCTCAGCATGTTGTCAGTTTTTTGTCCTTTACATACACCTCAATTCCATGTTCCATCTTGAACTACATGGACTTTGATTCCCCATCATGGGGATATGTAAGAAGCCTCCCTGAGGTGCAATCCCATCACCCATGTCCCATCTTGGTATCTCCCTTGAGCCTTTGTGTTTCAGGAAGGTCATGACCCAAACTAGAGGTTCTACTTCCTTCAGGTCCCATCCATGCATCCATTATCACTGGCCACCTCCTTAGGTGTCACATCACCCCACTAAACTACATGGACTTTTATTCATACACACTAAGATAGTTAGGAAACTTCTGTGAGGTTCAAGAAAAACATCACCATCATCTTCACATCGGTTCCACCCCATTCATCTCATCCACTTTTTCCAACCATCCATCATCCATCCCGATTTTTACTCGGGACTCCACATCCCATAGAATTCATGCCATCCATTTGGGAATGTAATCATGCATAAGCCCCAAAAAATCCATAATCATCCAACCAAGAGTGTCCCTCTTTCAATGGGCCACTATCCATGAATAATATCCATATTGTCTCCAGGTATTTGTCCTTTGTATAAAACCTAATCCCACGATTCCCCCCCTCTAAAATTCATGGGTTTTGATCCCTTTTTTTCTACATAGGGTATATAGGAAACCTCCATGAGGTTTAATCCTAGCCAATGGTAAAACTTGGGGTTCCCCTTTCTGGGGTGCACATTCCCTAATCTGCCCTCAACAGTGTCAAGATCAGCCTTTATGGTGTGATATTTTCCATCTATGGGAAAGAGCACCTTGGATCTGTCCTCATTGGGAGTTTTTATCCATCCATATGGTAAACCATCCAGATGATCCCTCCTAGGGATGTACCATTCGGATCCATCTCCATGGGATTTCTTGGTCATCCTCATTCCATCTCTACATGACACTAAACTCACAGCCTACCTTGTGTTACACATGAGATGCCTGAGAAACACCTCAGGAGACACATCACTGATGTAACCATCTCCACTAGACATTAAACTCATGGAATACCCCATTTTAAACATGGGAAGATGAGGAAAACCTCAAAGACATACCTCTGGAATAAGACACCCCATGATCAATGTGGAATGCCTCAGGTTCTACGCCCTTGAGATTCCCTCTTATGAGGATGAATATAGTTGACCAATGTCTACATATCCAGAGATGCCCTGACATGCCTAATGTTGTCATCTAATCCAATTGAAGGTTATTGTCCTATCAAGACCCCTTGGAATGTCATGATGGAAGGAGTGTAATTAATCGGTATCCACGAAGATATGGCATTGGGAAGAGTTTCATGAACCATGACTCAAATCTTTGAGGGAGACCCGGACTAGGGGAAAAATTCAGAGGAGGAATCCACAGAAGGAGGAACTGACATCACATCAACCCATTTAGATTAATGAGAAAGCATCCCTGAATAAGCGACAGATGTCGCATGCCTTTGGAAAGAGGGAATGCGGGGAAATATCAAGATTGTCGTAGCACAACAATGTACGCCCCAATGAAAGTGTTACAAACATTTGGTATCAACTGATTGTTTTCATGATATAAAAAAGATGCTAATTTGGTAGAGTTTTCGCCACAAGTGGTATCCCTTAAATTAGATATAACAAGTAGTGTCATGAACTAAATACTTAGGGGCAGTTGTGATGAAAATTGATGTCTATTAAGACTTATAATAAGTTTTTTAATTCTATGAAGAACTATAAGTAATGGAGTTTAAATAGTATCATTTTTTTTGAAATTGAACCACTCTTAAAATAAGTCGTGTCAAATTTTTAACAAGTGGTATAAATTACTTATTTATGTGGTATGGTCCTCAAAACCAAGTGATTTTATGTTATTTACTAATGGTCTAGTGTTTAATGTGATAGAGATCATATATATTTTAATATCTAAAAAATCAAATGCTTTAAAGAGTCTTTCATTGGTATTCATTAGTGAAATAGAAAACCTCTATTTCTTATAAAAACTCTTGTTTACTACATTAATATTAGGAACAATAGGATTATATTATATATTGACATCTCAAGTTCCCAGTGGTAAATTCACATAATGAATATCTTGAGGAAATATAGTAGGATTGGATATCAGATCTTACAGGAAGATGAAAATTTATGAGAAAGTCCTATATATCCTCATAGGGGGAGATGAATCCCATGATGAATCCCTCTTGGGAGTTAAAATATAAAATGGAGATCAAATTTATTGGAATTTATTATAATACATAAAGGGGGATAATAATTTGAAAATGAAAGGAGAAGTAGATCCCATTCAATGGAAAATTTTGATATATAAAGGAAGATCTATACATTTTAGGGGGATGTATGAAATGACACTTTGTATTTAATTTCAAATAAGGGGGATTGAGATGTGAAATAAAATCTTGTAAATAAAATCCAATTGGGTATATTTTTATAATTTTTAAAGGATTGTGTTGGAAATACAGATAATAAGTATTGGGTTTGTTGGTAAGAGTAGTTTTGAAAAATATTAAGTGATTCTTGGGAGATTCAAAGTTTCCATTGAATATGTAAAATGTATTTTATTGACATCAAGATTTATATATTTTCATATTGGAAGTGTGGAAGAAGATATTACTAGTCAAGGCAATAGATTCGAGTGGAAAATTGAATGTGAATAATCGTGTGTGGTATTGAAAAAGAGTTAAACATGTCAATGAAATGAGGACCAATAACATGGTATTGGGGATATTGATATGAAGGTTCCCAACACAAGTTAGACCATGCCTTATTCAGTGCATATAGTGAAGGTAGAGGATATAATCAATACATCCACACCCATGGTGGATGGAATTTTGAGAAGAAGGATGTCTAAAATAGGAAAATGGAAAGGGACCATGCCCATGGTGGTCCCTATGGAGTAATTATAGTGAAACTACATAAAACAACAAGTGTAGAAGGACTATTACCATAACAAGACAATCCATGGATTATGGGTGGAGTTTTTGGCCAAAATATCTAGGATGATCATGGTTTACTCCATGGTGCTTTGAGTTTTTAAGGCAAAAAACCAAGGTATTTTCACCACACCATAGTAAAGAAGTCATGGTGACATATTTATTCTTCATTAAAGATATAATGTTCAAATGAGACTAATACATGATGAACCATGATCATTGTGAAAGTGGTCATGGTTGATAGGTGGAGCATCAAGAAAAAATAGTTTGAAGCAGGATATCATATCCATAGTGATCAAAAGTTTGGAGGAAAACGACTTGAAGTTTTAAAATAGGTCATGGACTAAGTTGTGTCGATGCGGGGTGCATTGATTTTAGGATAAATCCCTAATGGAGATACATAAACAAATATTAATTGATTCATATATCATGGGACTATAATTAAGTACATGATCCCATCCTGCTGCAAAGGATTTTTTAGAAGTTATTATGGTAAGTTAATATATAATTAAATCACACTCCAAAGAACATTTTCCTTGTTTTCTTGAAGTAGTTATGGCTGCTATTTATAGGAAATAATTGGGGTAGTTTATCAAGGGGTTATGGGTGATTTTAATGGACCATAATGTTGAAACCAAGTTTCTAATTGATTGGTTCGTTGCCTCCCAATTTCAGGATGGGGATATCACCTAGAAGTAATAGGAGAAAAGGAGAAGAGACATGAATAATATTTCATATCCTTTTCTCATTGAAAAGGTTTTTTAATACAATTTAGGGTCTGAAATCTAAATAAATTAGAAACCATTAAAGACATAGACAAAGGAGATATTTTTACGTGTATAAAACAAAGTGAAGTTGTTCTATAATTATTCTCAAAATATGAAGAGTGCTTCTAAGGGTGGTTTGACAAGAGGTGAAGGAGAATCTTGATTAGTATTCAATAGATAATGTTTCCTTGATTGAAGATATATTAATTTATTCTGATTAAGGGAACTACGTGTCTATAAACTCTATGTGGGTCGATCCCAGAACAATGAGAGAAGGAGGTGGGAGAAGTTGTAGTGAGATGACAGTGGGCCTTGGGAGATAGTGATTCCACCCTAAAATTTTTAAGGCCACACGATTGGGAAGGAGGTGACCTATCCTAGATTTTTTTAATGGAAGTGACCCCTTGGAAATAAGTGTGCTATATAATGGTTTTTTGTACATAACACAATGGTTATACATGCTATTTGGATGTATCTCAATGAGGGTTGACCATGTTAATTCTGACGTCCCTATTTAATTTATTAATTCACACCAAAACAGGTCACGAAACCTAAAGAATATCTTATAAAATAGTATAACAAGTGACCCTCATCGTTTATAGGTAAAGATTCATTAAGGTAATTGAGATAAAAGGTTCAAGTAGATTTAATTTTTCAAAGAGATTTCTCACTACGATTCACCCCCTTTCAGTGTGATCACACTCTAAGGCCATTATAAAATCCTATAATAATATTACATTATTTTTTAATATAATTTTGGTAGAAACACTTGAGATTACGTTAATTTATTAACAAAATGTGGGGTGATCATGCAACTTGTGTTAAGTAGTTAACATAGCTTTCATCGTCGATGTGAAAAAATAGGGAATCATTTTTTCTCTGGATGATGTTACATTGAGTTTTAACAAAATTATAGATCTAGGATTGATGTTACATTGTGAGATAAATAAATATCAAGCCTGAAATTAAACGCATTCATTTAATGATGTACAATTCTACTGTAGATTGAGTCCCACACCAGACTTTAACTTGGCATCATGCTTCCTCTTTAACTAGGGGACATTGTAAGGCTCTTGATTAATTATAGTGTAAACTCCACACTACATGGAAACTACCACAGTGTTTCCCCAAATGGTGGCCTTCCCTCTTGTTCCACCCTACACTCCTCTATCCAATGCTTCTCTACACTATTTCTTTATACCATGGGAATAAATTGAGTGTCATTGAATTGTTATATTCTATCTTAAAATAAAATGATTTTATAACATGTTTTTTCTTATATATTTTTAATTATCTACAAATTATTAGTCTTTGAATTTATAGAATTTTTACAATCCTAAATTAAATATAAATTATTTATATATAATTCTCTTGTTAAATGAAGTGTTTATTTAATTTTTCATTACTTTATATTATTTATTCTCATAAATTTTTTATATGATGTGAATAATGTTTATGTTAAATTTTCATAATATATTTCTTCTAGGAGATATAGCCCTACATTAAATTATATGTGTGATTCTATATGATTTATATTTTTATCTACCTTGACCACATTTTTTTTAGAGTTATGATATTGATAATAGTTGTTAAATATAGTTATTTTATATTAGGTGTTCGAGATATTATGAATTGAGTTATCTCTTGATTAAATTATCTTGGTATTGAGGGACTTAGGGCCAGACTTCACATTATCCTGAAGGCTTATGCCTTACTCTAGAATAGTGGGGGTTTCTTATCTATGGATCTAGGATTATTTATATAGATATGTAAATATTACATAACTCTATACCTTTAAATAAAAATATCATTAAACTTATCCATGAGATGAATTTGGATATTTATTAATATACTTAAATTCTATTTTGGGTAAATAAAAAAACATGTGGGTTGTGTAATGAGAAATACATTAATGTAGTGTGAGCACATTAATTTAGTGGATTGAAAAGGGATTCCAAAACCAAATCATTATAAGTATTCATGAACAAAATAATAAAAACATGAAAATAGAAATATTTCATAACATTTAATAGTTAAAAATTTAATATGAATATGATATATAATAAATTTATGAGATTTTAAAAAATTAAAAACTCCTAAAATACAAAGCGTGATATTCCTTCTAGAGTAGCACTTGTCAACACATTTATAATATTGCTCCATAGGTTCCATCAAAAAAGGGTCCCCCTAGATCATATTCTATAAGTAAAACTTTTAATGAGTAACACTAACCACTTTTGGTCTCGTTGAATCAGCATGCTACTTTTTCTTTTTATTGATGCTTATTTAATGAATTTTATTTTTATAATAAAAAATTATTTTTCAGTCAGCAAGTATCAGTAGATCATCTTTGTGTAGGTTATAACAATGAAATGTGTTCTTGGATTGTCTTTTTATCCTATTATTAGTGTTTTATTTGGGATACACATAATTGGTAAACCCTTAAGACAGATTCTAGAGGAATAGAGTTGAGTAATTTTATATGATAGATTAATATAAAGAGTTTCTAGCTCAAGTATCCAAGAATCATAACTATTATGATTGGGATGATTCCATGCCAAAATAACTAAGTAGTGAGAGGAATTTAAATGTATAATCATTAGTGAAATATGGATCTTGGATCACTAAATAGATATGATGTATGGGGAAATCAATCTTAGTGGGAGATAATTTATTAAAATTACTTGATTAAAAAACATAAAACATGATACTCACCCACTGATATATATTTATTTTATATTATGACATACTATATAATAATCTTATTGAGATCACTTATAGGTATGACCATTAGAACAATGAGAAATTGATATCTAGGGTTCAGAATAGTTCTAAAGGAGAATAATTTTGAGTATCAAACCGTGAATGTTATGGAGATTAATTACACCACCTATGACTCATGGGTATTAGATTTTGGGTGTGTGTTATACATTTATGTGTGAAAAACAATACATAGAGATATAAGGGATTTAGAAAAGGGTGATTTATATCTTCATATTAGCAATGGAGTAAGAGTTTCTACATTAGATGTGAACAATTATTATTAAAAATTTACCAACTGGATTAATTAAAAAATTAGAGAACTGTTATCATTTTTCTCCATAAATATAATTTTTCTGTATATTTTTTTTGACAAGAAAGGATTTTCATTCTTTGTTAAAGGAAATAGATGTTCTATATATAAGAATGAGATATTTTATGAGAATTGGGATATAATAAAAGTCTTATACATTATAGACATAGATAATAATGTTTATAATATTTAGAATAATTAAGTCATGTTTGATTCTAATCCCACCTACCTTTAGCATTGTCACATTGTACATATAAATAGGGATCATAATTTAAAACTCTATAAAGATAGATTGTTAGAATCATTCTATTGGGAATCATTTGAGAACTTAAAATATTATTTATTTAAAAATATGATCAAATCAAATTTTATTAGAAAAGGTAAAAGGTATAATGGACTATAGTATCTCATAAATAGTGAGGTATATGGACCAATGCGAACACACACTATTGATGGGTTTAGGAACATTGTTACATTTACCGATGAATTTAGACAGTATGGTTATCTGTTTCTGATGAAGATAAAGAATGAAAATTTAAAAAGTTCAAAGAGTTTAAAAAATTATAAAATTAACTAAGAAAGAGTATAAAAATCCTCCAATTGGATTAGGGTGGTGAATACTTGATTAAGATATTCACTGATCATCATAGTAATTTTAGAATTATTTCACAAATCACACATCCCGAAACACCATAATGGAATGGTGCGTCTAAAAGGAGTAATACTACATTTTTGACATGGTTTGACCAATTATGAGCCAACATGGCATTCCTATTTTATTATAGGGTAATGCTTTGGAGACTTCTTCTTTCCAACTAAAACGCATTACATCTAAAGTAGTCATAAAGGCACCATATGATATATGGACTAACATACTGTTATATATTTTATGAGTATTTGTTATTGTAAAGAATATATATGATATTTTTATTTTTATCAAATTGACCCTAACTCTAATAAATTCTTTTTTTTTTGGTTACCCTAAGGAATCTAAAGGATATTAGTTTTATAAACTAACTTAGAACAAAGTGTTTGTTTCCTAATTTTATATATTCATGAGATGAATATTTTGAATTGTGGAGTCAGTGTGTGGAATATTAAACTTGGAGAAGTTTAAGCCTAGCATGAAAGAAATTTTCTTGAGATGGCTAGTTCCATAAATAGTTATAGAAGAGGAACCAAATAAAGTTATATAAGAACCTAAAATTGATAGTAGGATTCTCCAAGAGCATGTGAGATATGTATTTTTTTGGTCGGTGAACAACTGTTCTAAGTCTCAATAGGGGTTGAATTCAGTTCATGAAATTTTATTCACTTTAGATTCACCATCTCTAAGAAATTATACGTTCGAACATTTTCTTCATAAAATAAAACATTGGAAATAAAATCTAAAAGGTAGAGATAAAACAAAAAATATTTATAGTGGTTTAATGAATATATATCCCCTATTACACTCCTCCAATGTTCAACTCCCAGATCTTGGTGATTTTCACCATCACGAGTACTTTTATGAGGGGCTTTCTGAATGAGCGTAAAAAACCATTGCTTTGTATAAAATCAAAAGATTTTAATTCACTAATAATAGGATTTAAAAACATAATCCTTTAAGGTTATTTTATATAGAACCTTTACATATTATTACAAGAAGGTGACATTGATACTAGTGAGACTGAATGATCAAAGTTTACAAAATTATGTTTAGTATTTCAAGATGAAACTGATATAACAGAATAATTCTTCATGAAAGAAAATAAGAATGAAAAGCACCTCGAGGAGATCCCCTTAAAAAATAGCAAGGTATAAATTTAAATAACAATTTTTGAACACTTGAATCTTATTCTTCTTTTTAATTATACATGGTATCACATAGATTTTTGATAGAGATATAGAGAGTCAAGATTGAAAATGTTGTTCATATTAATTCTCTATATATACTATTATTATTGTTATAATACTCTTTTATATTCTCACTTACTATTATGTTGTATAAAATACCATAAAAACCAATCTTTGAATTAAATTTTACATTTAATTTTATTTAAAATAACTTGATATTATTATTGAGAAATAAAGTATTCTGGTACTATTTTTCTTCTCTTAGTACTTGAAACCTTTTAGAAATTGATTTTACTATAATGTGGCAATAAAATATTTAATACATATAACAATTAATTAAATTTAACTTAAATTACACCAAGTATAATAAATATTTAGGTTATAGAAACACATATTTGATTCAAGATCACCATGTATCCAAATTATATAGATTTAAATTCATGTAACTGAATTGATCCATCTAGTTGTCCTTTATGTAGCCAATTTCTCAGGTAGCCAAATCTTGTATCATTATTTCTTTGATAGATGAAAAATTCACATATTCATTTGGAACCACAAATAAAAAATTTCCATGAATGTAATTCATGTAAATGATTAATTGATATAGCTGATTTATGTAGCCATATCATTGACATAACTGACTTCTCACATAAGATATTTTTTTATGTAACTGATTTTGATGTAGCTAATTCTATGATGTAGCCGATTTACATAGGTGATTACATCACACAAAAAATTTATGTTGTTGATTACATGATTTATCCAAATATCCACATATTTTTTTACATCACTTGAATGATTTTCCGTACTTATAATTTTTTTAGCAAAAATATCAGAATTGAGTAATTTTAATTGAATAGAATTAAATAAATATCAAGCTTGATGAACACACTTAAAAAAATAAAAAGTGAAATATAAAGGTATTTTGAGATAGAAAAACATAAAGTATGTAGTATATGTTGGAACCAATTTTGTAGTCCAACAATATCCCCTTTTTTATGAACATAAAACCCTTTAAAGAATAAAAATAAAAAATTTAAAACATTTAAGGATTTTTATAAAAAAAATATAATTCATATATTTTTAAAAATTTTGTTTTTATATCTTATTATACCCATTTCACATATTTATTACCCTTTATTAGAAGTTACCCCATTTTTTGAATTAAAAATGAATGGTAATTAGTGAAAAAAAACCACGTAACACCTTGAATTGTGAAAAATTTATGTATAGTATTGAATTTGAATTTTGAGTTATGAAAGGATTTAAATTTAGAAAATAAAGAAAGTAAAAAAGTTAAAAATAAGGAAAATATAAAACTAAAACAATAAATTAAAAAAAGGATATAAATGAAAAACATTAAACTAATGAAAATTGATTTGAAGAAAAAATATATAAATGAAAAACATTAAATAAAAACAATGGCTTAATAACAAGAGAAACATGAATTTCATTAATCTTGTAAAATTTTAAAAAAAAATTTATATAATCAATACAAAAAAAAATACATTAGTCATATGAACAAATATTTTGGATTGTGTTGGAGTTATAATGTGGTTTGGGTGGATTTTTTTAAAATTGGTTAGGAGGAAGAGGTAGAAGGAGGGTCAACCACTGGAGTTAAGAATACTATTCCAAGATCCACTATAAATTACTGAGTCCCAGACCCTGATATATCTCACAGTCTCTAAGAAGTTGTTTTCAACACCTTCTCATGATTTCTAGAATCTATACTTAAATTATATTTTCCATAACTCACAACAGCCAGCTTCTTGATAGGCTTTGAAGAAGCATCTTCTTTTTTAGGAGACTTGGAAGCAACTGCAATAAAAAACTTTGTGTTTTCTTTCTGAAAAATATTTTCTAGGTAAAAAATAGAACCCAATTTCTACCTAGAACCTCTATAGGTATATTTTGGTTTTGAGAAAATAGATATTCTTCCTCGTAGATAAAACAAGGCATCAAAACATATTAATCCTATTTATGAAATCTAATTAAGAGAAATTGATAATTGAAGTAAAGGTTTATTTATGCAACTGGGAGAATATTTCTAGGCCATTATTTAGTATAACTCTGAAAGATTCAATTTGACCAAAAAAACCATGGAACACTTATCATGGAAACAATTTGAGAAGTATATAGAGTATGAGGAGGCTCTGAATACAAATTTTTATGAATTTGTTCAGCTGATACTTAAAAATTGATTATCCTACATTCCAAATAAATAAACTTGTGATCCGGGTTGGATAACTTCTCGATCATAATTTGACCAATATCATTCAAAGAACTGAATTAATTTTGAGGCATTTAAGCAATAGGAGCAGTAATTGGCACAATAACTCTAGTAGTGAAAGCTAAGAATTGTACAAATATCCTGAAAGGTCAATAAAAACAATCTCTCTTCCTTTAGGTATATCTAGAACTACAAGGGATTACTGAGGCACAAAGTAACTAGAACCCTCTTATGAAGATTCAGTGTATAGAAATTTAATACTATTATAAATATGAGAAATCATAGTTTCAAATCTATTATGGTTTCTACAGATCGGACTAATCTAGCATGAAACCTTATCCCATAATTACTTGGTTACATAAAATGTTTCTTTTGTATAAGCACCTTTATATTCTTAAAGATGGAAAGCCATATCATCAGTGAAACATCAGTCCCAAGGATAAGTGTTTTGATAGCCTCTTTGGTGTCATGAAATTAAGAAAAAATATACCTATTTTAATTCATGCATAAGAATATGGGTGAATATGCCACACTATAAATATTAGATCTAATATGACATTGAATTCAAATCCAAAAGTAATTGAGAAAATTTATTTTTGAGATATGGAACCACATAAGGTGAATAAGTAGATGTGTATGTTTTTTGAAACCTATTAATGAACTCCAACTGAATCACAAAAACACTTTTCAATGTGTGTAGGTTGTCTTTCATCTTAGTCTTGATGCTTCAAATATCATCAAGAGCATCCACTGAAATATCTGACAAACTCTAGGTTCATTGTAAAACATCTCTCTACGAGATTCTGTAGTCACTCATAGTTCATTGATCTTAGATTTAGTATCACAAACTCCTCTAATCTCATTCACTTGAACTTTTATAGTCTCAATTAACTCATCACTTACACCAAATAAAATTGGTTACACTAAAGGGAGGTTCTTTATCAAAGAAGTTTGGGAAAACATCATCTCAAATAACTTATCAAAACATGTGTTGTACATTGAATTCTTCTTTAGATGTTTTATTTTTTCCTTGGAAGATATAAACTCTTTATTAAACTCTACATCATCTTCCTTGAGATTATCAAATTTAGTCATCACTGTGGAGGAAAAGTATGCATGTACATCTCCACATGATAAAATTCAGAACTTTTTTCCATAGAAGGAGTATCCTATTTCACATGAGTTGGAGATGGAATATGCTCTGGAGTATATGAGAGAGTACTAGATTCTTCTAAAACAAAATATCTATATATATCATGAAAAAAATAGGTGGTATAAGGAGCGGATAAACATTAGTATACTCAACCTTAGGTTCCTCTCTTAATTAAACAACAAACATATTTGGTACAGTCATAATTGTCCTTTCCCATTCATCCCCTACAGTTACCTCAATAGCAGGATCAATTAGCTAAGTAATCTTAAGAGTAATAACTACCATAAATCCTTGAATATAAACATCTTCTTCTACAACTAGTCTAATTTCTGGAACTAAAAGCTCAATTTTCTTAGAAACTAACTCCTACACTTACCTAGAAGGCACCCTCTCAATAGGGGATGCATCCCCAAGTGGTGAGGTAGTGAATGACCCCATAAGTTGGAGCTAAAGGTGGAATGACCACATGATCTAGGTGTTTCTATCCAATATTCCATAAATTACTTTAGGTAGTATCCCAGTTATAACCAAATGTCTTCATGATAACAACAGATAGTGTGTTTCTCTTGCGACACTTCATAAATTCTCCTTCATTGAGATCAACTTCTTTATTACGTGGGATATTAGCCTTCTATATTGGTATTATCTAAAATTACTATTACCTTGGAAGCAGTGGTGAATGAATCACATCATTTAATGATCTAGATTCAGCTTATTATTTTTGATATTGATATATAAGAGGTAAATGTCCTAAAACAACACCTTTTCTATCTCACCATCCCTTTGATCAAAGTCATTTTAGATAAAATTTTAGAGAAATTTCCATTTTGGATATCGATCCTTCATAGACTTATTCTCAATAGTAGAGGTCCCAAATAGAAACTTAAACAAAATAAGTATGTCTAATTGTACTCATACAAAATAAATTCTGACTAAAGTTATACTCACCTTCATGAGTACATTACAAAAATTCTTCCATCTATAAAGATAATACTAACAAGTACTTTTCATCTATATTAGATGAAATTAAATCCAATGTTTTCCCAAAATATAAATATTCATTTTCATGAACTCATTAACCTCCTCCTGAAACATAAAACACAATTTATTCTAATAAAAATCAAATTCTCATTCTTATAATTGGAAAACTTTCTTTAAAAGCTTCTCTGTTCCTTTTAGTCTGGCTAAATTTATGGATTTTTAAGAAATCACTTGACATGGTTCACCACATCCCTTTTATTTCTTAGAATATCTAAAACCATCATCATCTTCATACTTAGAATTTCCCATTGTTATCAAGATAGAATAGAGGTCAATATAAGTTTGAGAGAATTAAAATTAACTTACATGGATGAAAGGATGTTGGTGAATGGAAAAGGAGGAGTGGCACAATTTCTTTAGGGAACATATCCAATTTAAAAAAAATTCATATCCCATTAGGTTTTAGGTGTTGATCCGACTTAAAAACAAAGAAATAAAATTAAATAAAACAAATTTTTTTATTTTAAATAGGAAATTCACTCTATTTCTTAAAATTTAATCTAGCTCAATTAATGAAGTATATATGCATTTATTTTCTATAATTCATTAAAATAATAAGAGATTAATAAATGTATAAATAAAAATATAATTGGAATAAAAAAGGATAAAATAAATTAAAAACATTTAAATTCAAATACCCCTAATTCAATCTTAACAAAATCAAAAAATTCACAAGAATGATGATTTGTAAAAATAACCAATTATTTATTCACAGTAGAGATAAATTCAATCGAGATATATCTTTTTGGGTATGATCTCTCCAGAAATTATTCCATTGATATATATGATTTAATATTGACTGGTTTATTTGATTATTTTAAATATTGATAGTGTTTGTGTTATCACATTTAATTGATACATGATTATAATTGAATCCATAATCCATTAATGTGTTTTTCATCCACAACACTTGTTCATGAAAACTACCATAAAAATCTATTCTATTTTAGTAATAGAGAATGAAACTGAGTGTTGTTTCTTAATAATATAGGATACCATAGATTAACCAATAAAATGGAAGGTTTCTAAGGTACTAAATCTATCTAGTCTAAAACCAATAAAGTCAGAATTAGAAAATTAAATCAAATTAAAATCATAAGTTTTTGGAAAAGGTATGGAAAGAGAAATTTTCAATTTTAAATACCTTAAAATTATTTTGGAATCTTTAAAATGATATTTCGTGGGATTAGCATTGAATATAACACATGATCATACTAAAAACATAATTTATAGTCTACTAACAAAAAGATGCTGCAGTCTCCCAATTATTACTCTGTATAGATTGATGTCAACTAGTTTTCCAACTTCATCCAAATCAAAATTTTCACTATAACTCATAATATATTTATATATTTTTTCATTTTTGAGTTAAATCCACTTAAGTAATTCAATATTGTCTGTAATTTGATTAAGAACATTCCCAAAGTATTTTTGATAAATCTAGAAACTAAGAAAATAATTTAAGTCACCCATCATGCTCATTTCAATTTCATTTTTCATGAGTTTTAAAAAATCATTACACAATTTTTTATTTTTTGAACCAAAAAACACATCATTAATATATATCGTAATGAAAAATATATCTAAAGGTAATTTTTTGTGAAAATATTATGATTTTAAACTCCTATTGAAAATCCATTTGAAAAAATAAAATATAGTAAATGATCATACTAAGATCTAGGTTTATGTTTAAGGCCATAAATATCGTTTGATTGTTTGAAAATAGATTTTGGAAAATGATAATTTTAAAAACAATAGGTTGTTTGATATAAAATTCCCCCAAAAGAAAAAAAGTAAAAATTATATTTTATATCCATATAATATAATTTAAAATCCATGTGTGATTTATAGGTTAATATAATCCTAATGGATTCTAATATAGCTATGGGAACAAAGGTATATTCATAATATCTCCCTTCCTTTTGGTTATACCCTTTAGCTACAAATATTGCCTTATTACTAGTTTTAACACCATGATCATCCTAATTATTTATAAGAACCATTTTTCCTATAATAAGACAATTAGCGGGTCTATTAACTAATTCTTATACCCGGTTCCTCTTGAAATGGATTAAATATTCTTGAATATATAAAACCCATCTCTCATTAGTTGAGGTTTTTTCTAGGTTTTTAGGTTCAAGTTGAGATAAAAAGGTATAGAATTTTGAAATAATTTTTACACATCTTATAGTATTAATACATTCATCTAAGATTCATATAATAGTTTCTATGTTTTGTTTTTTGCGTGTTTTTAGACCTTTAAGGTTGGGCACTTTCATGTTCACTATTGTCCATCATTTTAGGTTTTGGTTTACTAAAATAAAGTTCAATATAATATATATATTTTTATTTTTAAAGAGAGGATGAAGTTTAATGTTTTCAACACAATCACTTAACTCATAGAAATGAGTAATTTTATGATCAAACAGATCAATTTCAGTAAATTTCACACGATTAGATTCTTTAACAATCTTTAACATTTCATTAAACACTTTATAAGCCCTAGAATTGGTAAATTATCCAAGAATTATTACTTCATCACCTTTTGGATCAAATTAACCAAGACTATCCTTGGTTTTTAGAATGTATAATTTTCTTCCAAACACTTTTAAGTATCCAAATTTTGGATTTCTATTATCCCATAGCCCTAAGGGATTTTTCTTCAAAATAAGACTAATTAAAAATCTGTATATTTCATAACATATTTTAATTATATATTCACCTCAAAAACTAAGTAGTAATGTTATATTAACATAACAAAGTCCTAGAAAATTATCATAGGGTACTATTAATCCTTTCAATAACACCATTCTATTGAGGTGCCTTGGGGAATACAATTTTTCTCTAATTTCATGTTTTAAAAAATAATAACTGAACACGTGCTTTTAAAATTATCTTCCATGGACACTCAAAGAATAATTTTATCATCTTTTTCTCTTTTTAAAAATTTAATGAAACTTAAAAACACAGAACAATATTCCTTTTTATGACTCAAGAATAAAAGACATGTAAATATATAGAAATAATCAATTAACACATAAATAAAATATTTTTCTCTTAGGATTTCTATTCTATATTACCCAAAAAAATCCATGTGGATATGTTCTAAAGGACTAGATAAGTCAACCTCTTTAATTGATTTAAAATATTACTTAGGTTGCTTTCTACTTTTCTATTCATCACATAGTTTTACTTTGCACAATTATTGTTGAGGTAAATCTGAAACTAAATTTCTCTTAGAATTATTTTTGAATAATAAACATTAAAATGTCATAGTCTTCTATTCCAACTCTAAGATTCATTTTTCTGGGAATTTAAACAAGTAACTATTTGTCTACACAAATAATTAAGATCTAGAGTATAGAAATTCTCTATTCTAGGTGCCTTTAATTTAATAATTTTACCATTTAAAACAGAATAATCATTATTCGAAAATAAACACAATAAACTTCATCACAATGTTGGGAAATAATTATCAGGTTATTCTATGATCCTTACATATATAAATTTTTTTATGATAACCTAGGTTGTATTTCAAACTAATAAAACTCCTAAAATCCTTCATTTAGTATTGCCATAAAATGTGATATAGCCTCTACCAATTTTAGATAAGGTGTGGAAATTATCAAAATATTAAATCATGTTCTTGACCATATGCTATCCATATACAATTTTTTATTGATTATATTGGTTCTTTCTCCCATAAAAATTGTGTAATGAAGAAATATATTTTCTACCCATATTCTTTTGGGTCTTGTAATGCTAATAACAATTAATTTTGGATCTCCAACATGCTTGCGCTATCCAAAAAATCTAGCACTAAAATTTTAAAAACTTCTTGAAAGAAAACAATTATTTACCCCACATAACCATGGGTTTCTTAAAATTAAACTATATTCATATTTCCCTAGTTCTCCACTATGAAAAAAATCACTTTAGAGTGGTTTTTATTCTTGGAAGAAGGCACAAAATAATTTTTATAATGATTTGGTTTTCACCATGGCTTCCTATTCCAAATTTATTTTTATTTATCATATTATTTAAAAGGATTTGGTTTTATTTAATTTTATCCTTTTTTGAAAATAATTACATAATATTTAATATCATGAACATATTTTTTAGGCTTTCAATTTTGTTACAATATTAAATGCAAGATGCAAAAAAAAATTCCATCTTGATTTTAAGATATAAAATTTTCTTATTTAAGTCTTATTTTTTTAACAAAAAAATAATAAGTGTTCATGAATTATTTGTTTTTATTGTTTAAGATTTTACATTTTTTCTATCAGGGTATAATATCCATTTAATTACTCAAAAGAGAGTTTTTTAGATTCTGAGATAGATTCATGATCAGAAGAATAAAATATATGTACCTCATCAGAGTGTTCCATAAATCACATATTAACCTTTTGATTAGATATTTCATATTATCATCTTGAATATGTATCTTTAATAGAATATTTAGAAGTTATATATTTGGATTCATTGGATTTATTATCTTTTTTATTATATACAACCTTCTTGAAATACTTCTTCTCGGACTTGTTATTATCTTGCAATTGAGGGTAGTCTGGCTTGAAGTGACTAAGGTTATTAATCTAAGATAATTTAAACTATTTATAGTTTCCCCAAACTTATTATACATGTTGTATTATTTCCTGAATCCTATTATCTTATTATAAAACCTTTTTAACTTCCTTAAAAAGATAGAAATTTCCCTATTTGTAATATAACTATTTGTGTTATCTTCATCAGATGACTCAACCATTTGTATTCATTTAATATTTTAGTCATATTTTGGAGTTTATACTATCAAGGTATAATTTTAATTCTTAACTAGTATATTCTAACCAAATTTAGACACTTTCTCTTCTTCAAGAATCATAATAGTTCCAATGATATTTTTTTATTTTTAAATCTTTTATATTAGTGGATTTCCTACTGAAATTAGATATTTCACTCCACATATATGGTAGTACTCTAAGAACATTCAGATATTGATCAGATTCAATAATTGGTTATCCAAGAAAATAATAGTGATTTATATTATTTATCAACCATCCATTTATTTGAGTTATGGTTGCTATATCAACCATGTTGAACGTGTTAAAATTCAACTTGTATGTATTTTATTTGAGCTCTCTTAAATTATCGGTACCTTAATTGGATTCCAATATAGAAGTTCACATCTCATGAGATATTTCACATTTTCAGACTCTGTTAAAGTCACTAGGTCTTAGTCCACATATTATAGAATTCATATATTTTTTGTTCAGATCATATTCTTCCTCAGCAGTAGTGTCCCACTCCTCTGGATCTATATCAGGAATTGTATAAGGTTTCATATTTTTTAAATAAACCAATAATCTAAGGTTCTTCTCGTAGACAATCATTTATTCCTTCCAATATCCATAATTCTCTCCATTGAAGTAGGTATCTCTTACCATATAAGTACCTTATCTATTGTCATTCATAGAAACCATTTAAAATATGAACTTCAAACTTCATAATTTCATAGTCTATAACTCAAAATTAACTTCCATTAATACCAATTATTGGTTAGAGAACAACTTCAATAAGACTCAAGAGGTGGTGAATTGATTTCTTTAAATTTTATTCACTTTAAAACTATCATCTTTAAGGAATAATAATTTTTAATATTTTCTTTACACAAAAAATTATTGGAAATAAAAACTAAATGAAACTGATTAAACATAGAATATTTATAGTAGTTCAGGGAATAGATATCCCCTAGTGCATTATACTAATGCTCAAATCATGGAGTTTGGTGATTTTCACTAGCACAAATCCCTTTTCTAGGGATTTACCAACTGAGTGAAAGCTTATGTCACTTAATACGAAACTAGGATGTTTTACTATGATATTATAAGGAAATTACAAACAATACCCTTCAAGGTTTTTTTACCTAGAACCTTCACAGCTTTGTACTAAAATACAAGACTTCTATTAATGAGAGAAAATGATGTATGTTTACAAAATGAATCTCATATTTTCAAGAAGAAACTAACCAAAGAAAATAATCCCTAGGAGAGAAAATAATAATGAAAAGTAACTCAAGGAGAGTCTCCTAAAATACAACAAGGCTAATATTTGATTGATAAATATAGAACACTTGAATCTTCTTCTACTTTTAAATTATACAGAACATCACAGATATCTTTGAGAGAGAGAGGGGTAGATTTGAGTGTGTAAGTGTTTTTATTGTTACTTCTCCATATATTATATTCTTCTTGTCAGAATACTATTTTATATTATCAATAATGTTTTCAAAAAATGAGATCCCATAAAATATGGTCTCCAAATTAAATTCTAGATATAATTTTTTCAAAAATACTTCAAAAAAATACTAAGCAATAAATTATTCTTGTACTATTTTTCTTCTCTTGGATCTTGAAACCTTTTAGAAAAACATTTTACCATAATGAGGAAATATAATATTTAATACATCTACAACAACATTAAATTCAACTTAAAGTAATTTAATGGTAATAAATATGTAGGTTTTAGATCCACATAAACAATTTTGGATCACCATGCAGTTGAATTCCATAAATTATAATTCATGTAGATGAATTGATCCACATATCCATTCTTTATAGAGTTTATTTCTCATGTAACGGAATCACATAACCTTATTACCCACATATCCAAATATTTTCAAAACTGACTAATTCATGTATCCATTTATAACTACATAGCATAATTTTTAATAAATATAATTCATGTAGTTGAGAGATCCATGTATCCAATTTACATATTCGTTTCATTGATGAAGTTGTTTTCTTACATAGGTGATTTATTAATATAACTGATTTTCACATAGACGATTATAGGATGTAGCTGATTTAAATTAGATATTCCTTCATTTATCTAATTGAAAAGATGATTTCTCAATGTATCTAGATACCCATCTAGCTTATTGCCTCACATAGCTAGTTTCCATACATAAGAAAATTTTATCCATATTACCTAAATTGTAGAACTATAATATAATAGACTTAAATAGAGATAAAACATAATAAACACACTTAAAAACATTATTAACTTATGAAGGGTTTTTTAGATCATAAGTACATATAGTTCATGGTATGTGTTTGAAAAAAATTATTACTCCAAAACATTTATCAGAGAAAATTATGACAAGGTTGTGTTCATAGGAGATAAACCTACCATATATAGGGAATATATCAAGAGTTTTGAGTTTGAGAAATTTTTAAAATATATGAATATAAAATTGACTTCATGTTAACTAACCATGTTTAGAAACTGGTGGATTCACTAAATTGGTAAGAACTATAATATACAAGTAGTTTTTCTATAAGAAAACTGAAATTGATGGAAGAGTACCCACATATAAAGAACATCTGGTGGGAAAAGGTTACAAAACAATTCATGGTATTGGATATGAAGAAACATTTTCACCAGTAGTGATGATAATTTCCATTCATATATTAAATAACATAAAACATTATCTTTATTATGAGTTATATAAAATGTATATGAAAAAGGATTTTCCTAGTGGGAATTTAGTTAAGGATGTGGGTATAACACAACCTTAAGGTTTTGAATTTTGAATGAAAATTCTAAGGTATGAAAGATGAAAGTATTCATTTATGGATTTAAAAATGTCTCTTGAATTTGGAATGTCCAATTTGATGATTCAATCAAAGAGTTTGGTTTCATAAAAAATATGGATGATAGTTGTGTATATAATTGGATTAGTGGTAGCATTTTAATATTTCTTCTATTATATGTGGATGACATACTACTTATTAAAAAAACACCCCAACACTTAAGTCTACAAATATGTTATTGGGTAAGTGCCTTTCAATGAAAGACATTTTTGTAGCTACCTAAAAATGAGATATAATGATTTTCTGAGGTATATCTAGTATGTTTCTTAGACTGAGTCAAAATACTTATATTGGTAAAGTGAAAATGTAGTTTAGTATGGAGAAATCCAAGAAAGATTAATTACTAGTATTGTATGGAATGAATCTCGTAATGATTATGGATTCATTTAAAGAGTTATAAGGGTTGGATGGGATTCCTTGTTCATCCAGCATTGGATCTATCATTTATGTCATGTTGTGTACTCAACCCAATGTCTTCTTTTCTTTAAGAATAATCATTAGATACCAATATTGTACTGGTGAATATCACTGAATTGATATGAATAAAAATGTAAAGTAATTTTTAAGGACTAAATATATTTTCTTGGTCTTTAGGGGAGAGAATATTATTTCTATAAAAAGTTACACTGTTGCTAGTTTCTAAACCAATAAAAATGGATCGATATCTCAATATGGTTTCATGTTTTACCTGAATGGTGGGTACATTTCTTGGAATACTTCAAACTAAGAAACAATGTTAAACTCAAAAATATTGGAATAATACATCATTGTATCATATGGTGTGAAGTAATCTACTTATATCTAGAATTTCATCTCTGATCTCAAAGTGGTTCTTAGCATTGAAGGAGTGATTGATCTTTTCTAAGGTAAAAATATAATTGTTAGTAAGACAAAGGAACTTCAATCTCACCAATAGACTAAACTCATAATTTCAAAATAATATCTCATATGAGAGATCATTGATAAGGTAAATGTGAAGATCTTCTAGGTGGATATAGAAGAGAGTGTATAAGATCAATTGATGAAGCCATTATTGCACAAACAACATGGAGGTTATATAGAATATATGGGTGTAAAGAATGTGAGAGATTGGTTTTTATAGTTGTTAAAGTATCATGATTTTATAGTAAAGTAAATATCAATTTATCATTCATTCATGTGTTCGGTAGTTTTACTTTATATGAACAACTAAATTGTAATATCCCCTATAATTACAATTTTGAGTGGTCTATAATCGATGATCACTAGATAGTATAATGTGTTGTGATGATATGTTAATATTCACATGAATAAATTCTAGTACTCATTACAAAGGTTTGTATATAAGATTTGAATAATATATTCATGAGGTAATAATTAGAGGCTTATTACATGGATTAACCAACCAAATTATATCTCTTAGAATATTATATAGTCATCAATATATGTAGGGGTGTGTGATTATTATCAATTATTCTTACCCAAGGTTGGAGAGATACCTAACAGGCGAACCTTCATACTTTGATACCTTACTAATTCAAGTAAAAAAAGAAACCTAGCTAATAAAATGGTATTTGGGTATGTTTCTGACCATGTCATCTATTAAAGCACAACTAATATCATATTTTTTGATTTATATGTTGAGTAAATACATCTTGGCCCTGATTGAATTAGACTTAGTACATGTACATTCCAAGTTGATTCACATATGATGTGTTTATCTACATGGATGGGGGTAATGTGATTTACTCATTTATTAGATGAATGACACATGATATATTCTTCTATTTGGTGAATTTATTTCAAATAAATAAGAAAATATGGTTTTACCTATACTATATTGACATATTCAATTTCTCATGGTCAATTTATGCCACTAAGTTCCCCATCCATCGAACATGCTAAGGATTCCTATAAAAGGGAGAAGGTTCCATTGTTCATTTGTATTTATACACAAGAAGTGGTGACAATGATAATAAATATCATGAAAATATTTCTATATTTCCCTTTGATCTTGATATTCTGGTCATCATTTCCTAATGATGGCCACAACACCCCTTCAGTGTACTGGAGTCCTCAAGTTGCAAACTTGGATCCATTGGTCCACCCCCCATCAGGGGAAAGAGGAATAGTTCTGTTGATTCATGATCATTATCATAAATGTTACAAGGAAGATTATGGTCGTTGTATTGTTCATATAAGTTTACTATGTTATTTTCTTCATGAACACTAATTCTATTCATGACATATTGAGAAAAAATAGGTTTTCTTCCATTTCCAAGTTCACATAGTGAATCCCAAAAAAAATTAAGTAGTTACCATCACTTCTCTATATGATCACCTAATAAAAATATCTCAATAAAATATTTAATTATTAATATATATTAAGAAATCAATTTTTAATAATGGGTATGTTTAGGAATCAAATTCATAATGTTCAATTCCTTGAACATATTCTAACTCATTAACTCCACAATATCATATGTTTTAATGTAATTCATTTTTTCAATGTAAAACTTTTATAAGTATATCATCATCACTCTTGGAAGTAATTCTAGAAAACGTTTCCCCTGAGGCCTTATTGTAATTAATGTAACTATTTACATTATTACATACTAACACATCCTAAAATCCTTCATGATAAAGTAACAATCACTATGATATGGTAACTAAAGTTAATTGTTAACATTTATATTTAATGTTATACCCTAAAATATTTTAATATATTAAGTGAAATTAAATTTTAATTTTAATTGTATAATTCTATATTAAGAATTGATATTCACATTTGAATAGTAATTAAATATATATATTTACATTTATTTTACCGTCACATATACAAAAAACTTTTGGTTATTAAACTGAACATACCTTTTATTTATAACTATTATACCATTTTATTTATTAAATTTGAAGTCCTAAAATTTCAAACATACTCCAACTAGCCTCTTAGACACTTTAATATTTCAAACTATCATTATAAGACACAAAACGACTTTATGTTAGGAAATAAATCCTATTTCATTTTTAGTAAAATTTAACAAATAAACTTTTATTTCCATATGATATAGGGTATTCTGTGTTCTTGGAGATTTTTATCTAAAAATAAATATTTATTATTGTAAATATACCATTGAAGGTAGTGAGAAAAATTTCCCTCATATTGTAAAAAATATTTGGGTAAAACAGTTTTATCTGGGATAAAAACTTTTTATACTTTTATTCATCTCAAAACTTTTTATAGAATCTAATGAATAATAACTAATGTGTATCATCTCAAATTTCTCATAAAAACACATTATTGGCACAAAATACTCTTATTATATAATATAAATAAGATAACAACACAAGTATTTTATTTTGATTCATCTTAGCATGATACATTCCTTTACATTCAAAAATTTGATGTAGAAACGGTTTGATTTATCACTTGAATTAAAACTATAAGGTCTATCAATTATTCCCGTTTTATTTAACTCATGTATATTTATGAAACTTTTAAAGTGTACATTTAGTATCATATACCCTTCAAAAATGATAATTTAGTTTCAATAACACTGATACTTAACATTGACATTCCATGGAGTTTTACAAAACCCATTTAGGGATCCTGAACAATTAAATCTTATGGAATCACTACCCATTATTCCTGATTTTACCTTTATATTTTAATGAACCTAACTGGATACATGAAGAAACATCATTATACTTTCTGAAAAACTTTTATTTTTCAAATTTTTACATTTATCCACTTGAACTATCAACATAACACAAAAAACTATACCTCACATGCATTGTTCATTTATTCTTGACACAAGAGAATAATAGGGTAACCATTTATTAAACCAGTTAATCTTGTTAGAAAATGTCAATTAATGATAAGAAAATGAATTCCTTACCCAAAACAAGATTTAAGAAACCTTTAATATTTCTAAGTCATTTACATGTCCAATCACATTGAATATATAAGTGGAAACTAAAACTACTTTAGCCATATTGTATCTAATGATTTTGAATATGTAAGTGAATCATCTTATGCTACTCATTGGCATATAGATTCACCTATTGAATGAATTCAACACATTATCACTTAGAAATATGTTTCTCTAACACATATAATTTCACCTTTAAAAAAGATATTTTCTTAAGTTATAAATTTTAAGATCTTCTTACATTAAGATTCTAATTTTCAAGGATTGAACTCAAAGTTATGTTTGATGATGATGCTGATGATGGTATTTGTCTACTATAAATGATTTTATCAAATAAGTATCATGTTTTACATATATTTAAAAAAATTATTAAATGGTATCCCTCTAAAATGATAATCCCATTTGAACTCATCAAATCTATTAGTGGCCCAAGATACATATTTCACTAAGAAATGAGTTCACTTTTATGACACCCTAAAATTATAATTACCTTTCAATAAGTAAATATATTGGATAAATATTATTTTATAAAACATCGAACATAATTGAGATACAACATATAAAAATAAAATTAGTAGTTAACCTAATATGGTATTAAATTAAAAACCATTAATTTTATAAGATAAAAAGCTAATATGAGTTAATATTGAAAGAGTATTTTCAATAAAATTAGTCTTATTTATATTATATATTTTATTTTAAAAATATAAATTAAAAAAAAGTATCATTGAAATTTTAAAAAGTCAAATTCAGTTCTAAATTCCTCAAAACAAAAATTCATTAGGTTGCATTTTTGATATTTTTTTTAAAATAATCGTTTATTAGGTGAATAGTAAAAAATAATGATCTTGCTAATACTATCACTTTTATATAACTTATAAGTTTTTGAAAAATTTTATATATAGATAATACATATTTTTAAATTAAATTAAATCATTTAAAAAAATATTTCAATATATAAAACCTTGGAATATCTTTATAGAAAATCAAGTAATGTTTTTTAGAAACTATTTTTTCATCTGTTTTTATGATTAAATTTACAGATGTGGAAATTTGGTTTTGAATTCATATTAATGTTCCATAAATATTATTTAAAGAATTATAACCATATTAATATCATCATAAAAAATAACATTGAGAAAATATACCTATACTTAAACATTATTCATAAAAATAGACTTCTCTAAAAAAATGGGGTGTTACACATTACATGCACCAATGTTAAGATTAATTTCTATACACATGGAAAGTTAATTTTATAAAATGACTCTTATATTTGAGATAATAATTTTCATTTTATATAATATGACCAATTTCATTTTTGGGTATAAAATTTATATGGTTAGGATTAATAATAATTTCTACGATAATAGTGAAACAATAATTTTAATATTATTTTTATTAATATAAAGTAATCTATATTGAATAAATTAAATTGAAATAATTTAAATAATGACCCTAATATGATGTATGAACAGAAACAATTAAGAAATTGAGGGTTAATCCCTCTTTAATTAAAAATAATAAAGCAATTCCCCTTTTAAATTCGGTTAAGAGGGAATTCAATACATAGCCCCTTGGCCTAGAGGTACATAGTACTAAGAAGTTCATGACCTAAGGTATTACATGATAAAAATTACACGGTGAACCATTATCTTATAAAATTCCCCTCATTAGGGGGGATAACATGAAGGCACAATAAGAAGTATGGTTTATGTTAATCACTGATCAAACGTCTTACTACCCCCTAATGCCCGAGCTAATGTACATGTGTTGTTAATAAAAGATGTTATACCACCCCCTTCCAAGAGTTAAACAGTTCTAGACTGGCTCAACTTGGTAGGTCACTCCTCCATCTTACATTAGAGTGTGGGGGAGTTTTGTATGATAGGTTCCAACACACCCATATCTTTTTCAAGCCACTCACCCGACGATGCTTGTGTGGCCCTCACTACACTGTCAACATGATGCACCCAAAGATCTGATTGAAACACAGTATAAAAATCCATGTGGCTATAATCCAACCCATCTATAATTGGGATGAATACATATGGATGAATGATGGGTTTCATCACACCCATCCCTCATTTGAGGTGACCCACCCGATGAAACTTGTATGAATTGCGTAGTAGAACCTTCAAAATGTGCCAAGTCATAAGCCTATTCTCGGTATAAATATTGTAACTTTGAAATATGGTCAGGAGGACTAATGTACCAATGAACCAATATGAACTCTGAGTCTTAAAGTTTTTAAATGAAAAAAATTGTTGTTTGAAGTCATACGGGTTTTGAAAACCCTAATCTGACTTCCAACATGAATAAAGACCTATTTGTCACTGTCCATCCTAAAAAAATCCAGCACCACATCTCCATAGTCAAAATCCATGCCCCACCACCCTGTTCTATTTCCTAAAGACACATACACTCTATATTCTTCTATCTCTTTCCTTGATTCTCTTTTACACTAAAGCGTGCTCCTGTCATTGCCCAAAGACACAACACCTTCATTGCTTGAAGCCATGGATACTGAATCTATACCTATTTCTCTCCAATTAAAAATCCATTCTAGAATCACCAGATAGATCGATGGACACTACCTGTCATTATTTCTCTCTAGTTTCGATTCCAGTCCACCATCACTATCCATGTTCACAGAGGTTTCCACCTACACACATCAAATCCAAAATGATGAACCCACCCCCATCAATACAAAAAATAATCACTGTATGAGTTATAAACCATAGATCTATAATATATATTTATATATAACAAAATCTTATGATGAAGTATTTCCTATTCGTAACTATAATGAGAGGGAATGTCGACCAAGATCACCAATAAATGAAAAAATAGGTGGGAGGATGATCAAGTGAAGGATTAAGAAATGGGAACACCAATGTCACCATAGAGAATGTTTTCTTGATAAAACCAATATATATATATATATATTAAAACCCATTTAATTAGTAATTTATACTATATAATATTTAGAATCCATAATTGTTAAAATATCATTTTTTTACTATAAATTTTTTTATTTACATTATTTATTTTAATCAAAAAATTAATTTTATGATATTTATAAATTGAATTAGATTAAACTGAGGTAAATTTTAGTTCCATCACATCCAAATTTGGTTATAAAGGTTTTTTATGTGTTTAATGAAACATAAAATCACCTTTTTAACAATTTGTTACCTAGTTTAAAATTTAAAGAGTATAATGTAAAAACATATTGGTATAAACTTATTACATGTTTAAAATTTGTGTAGAAATTGTTTTTGAGCCTTTATTGGCCAAAAAATATACTAAAATCCATTATATTGAAACATAATATCTTTTTACCCTAAAATAGTGTCACGAAAGTATTAAAGTATAAATGGTGTTTCCAAAAGTTCCTTTTTCCTCTCTTATAATTATGGATCACTTAATCTCTTTAAAATATACTACTAAAAATATATTTTATATGAAACTATACCAAAATATCATATCCTAGTAGTCAATCAAACTCTATCAGTTCTATAATCACACTAAGTTATCATAATCCCTTCAATTCCAAGGAGTTTTCCAAGGAAATATCTAGTCTCCAACCTATGTTTTATATCCTTCTTAAGTTTTTCTCTACAATATTCATATTACAAATTTATTATATACACAAAAATAAAATGAAATAAATATCACAATTATAATTATATTTTATAATTTTAATGGAATAAAAATTATTTATTCATTTCCATCTTCTTTGAAAAAAACCACTGTTAGTGTGTTGTGCGGACCACCTCTCCAGAGAGCGATGTTTTACATTTATATAAACCACCATTAATGGGTGATAAAAAGTATTTAATAGATTAATAAATATTATATATATAATATAATTATTATTCTAAAATTTAAAATTACTATTTACATTATTTTTCTCACATTCATTGAGAAATGGAAACATCAATCATACGTACGTGTGAACTATCGTCTCCATGAACAATGAGTTTCATTTTTCACCACCAACCATTATGGATGATTTTAAAAAATATTTAATGTATTAAAATCATGCTAATAAAACTATTAATATTATGGATATTATGAAACTATTTTACAATCTTTTCTACAATGGTTAACATATACAGGGAGTTACAAAAACAATTGGTTGAATAACTTCAAGTAACTGGAATAGGCAAGATAAATATTTAATAAATAAATACAATATGATAATATATGGAACATATTAAATAATATAAAGAATAATATGGTTCCTAATAACTTATATAATAAAATTAACTTGATTATTTATGAATTTATGCATGTGCAGAATGAATATAGAACAAGGTAAGGGTTTCAGTATCAATTTCATTTTATTGAGGAATGTTTCTATTTACACCATGTTTGAATTTGAATGGTGTATATTCCAGCCTATTTAAATATTTATATCATTATTCTATTATATTTTATGATATTAAATATCATATTTCATGTAATTTTTTTCATATTATTTTAGATCCAATGTTCCAAAGATTTTATGGGTTTCGTCTCAAATTACAATATTTGAGGCATATTTAGTATTATTCACTTAATTTAATTTTTTGAGGTTTATATATTTAATATTTGATATATAATATTATGAATTATCTTCTAAACATGGTATTTTATGTTTAATTACAATATCTAAATTTCATGGGGTTTTTATTAAAGTGTTACTCAAGTCATCATAGTCTTCACGATCTCAAATATCATTCTTTGAGACATGTTACATGTTATGCACCATGTTTTATTTTTTATGGTGTATTATCTAACCATGAATATATTTTTAATATAATGTTTTTATTTCATGGTATTTTATATCCAAATAATGTTCCCTTATTCAATTTTCTCTTTATGTAGTTTTTCCCCACTAATAAGGATTTTGGTAACTCAAATCCCCTTCTTTGAGTTATCATGTTTTATCGCGAACACAATTTTTTCAGTTCTTGGGTTATCCCAACCTTAAACATTAAGGTATTTTATAATTTTCTTTTTTAAAATTAAATTTTAATGAAAATTAGTCTTTATTACACTTTTTATAATGTGATTTTTGAACTGGGTATTTTTGAAAATATTTTAAAGGGGTTTCCTTTCACTTTTATTTGTTTTGTCTTACCCTTTGAATTCCCCAATTAAAATATTTTTTCATTTCAAGGAACTATTATTGAAGATTATTTTTAAAATTAATCATTTTTAAAGAGACTTTACTTCACATATTTAAAAGTTCTTTTGGAAGCAACCTGTAACATCCCATTTTACACCAATGTTAAAAATGTTTTATAAAGTCTATTTTAAGATTTCACTTCCACTTCCCTTTTCATTTTCAAAATGATTTACCCTAATAGGGTTTCTATATCACTATTTATATTCTAAAACACACACACACACACATATATATATATATATGGTGAATGAACTCATGATACAAATCAATCGAATTCGTTATCCCTTCCTGGGTGGCATCATTCAAGAATTCATTTGCAAGGATATTTTTTAATATATGTAAACATACATCTAGGTTTCCTTTTTTAAACCATGTATAATACCTTTTGAAACTATCCATATTATTCCTATGGAAGGATTATGATAATGTTATTAAATTATTGACTTATCCATACACTAATTTCTATTTACATTGTGAATATCACATTTTTTATAATTCAGGTTAGTTAATTTTCAACTAGAAAGATTGTTATTCTATTTAAATGGGGTAAATAATTGGAACTTTATATTTTTTATTACAATAAATATGATTATTCAAAAAATTTCTATTTATTTTTTTACTGTTCGCCTTTCTCTGGATGGGTTATGATCATGTTACCCCATTTATTGACATGTGAGAAAGTATTTTAATTATTGATGATTATTGAATATGAACAAAATTTTATTATGTATTTTATTTATATATTTCACATTATACAAATATCCAAGTTTTGTTCAGTAAAAGGTTCCATTGGGAATATTATGAAAGGTCTTTCTGATTCTTATGGTGAAAATATTAGACATAATTAGGTGAAAACTGGGGCTTAAAATTAAATATCCTCTTGATGCATCAATAATTCCCATGAGACAATAAAATTTTGGGTATTTGGTGTATTCCTACATAATTCATCAAGATGTATTGACTACGGCCTTGATGACAATTAATGTTTCTTGGCACAAGGAATTAAAATTAAGATTATAATATTTTTAATCATGAATTCCATTAGTATGAGATTTCTATGATTAATAACTTTGTTTTCATTTATTGTCATTTATATAGGATTCTACCATATTCATATTAAGTATGGTTTTATTTTTTTACCAATTACTTCAATAATATGTATGCCATGTTTATGACATGATTTCTTCAATTATATGTCTCTCTTACTAAACATTTTACCTCACCCCTTCTTATGATTCCTTTTCCACAGGTTATGGAGAAAAGCAGTACACAAGACCTGTTTATAGGAATAACATGGGAGAATGAAATTATGATAGATTTTTAATACTTATCATGAATTAATTAATTTCATATATAAAGGAAAATATTTTTTTCGATACAATGAACATGAGATTTATCAATTAATATTGTGTCTTAATTCTCTAATTATCTGAACCTAAAAATTTCCTTCAGATATAATATATTGAAAAATCATTATTTATTTTTTAATTATGATTGGATATATCAAATAATTTATTTCTTGTATGAAAGAAACTTTGTAAAGTATGTGTTTATGAGCACGTGATCTGGTAGTGTGGGTCTAGGGTATCACATATTTGGAGTTCCTCTCGCCCCTAGCAATTATAGTAAGTAATAATCCCAATTATATCATATATGACTCTTGGATAGTTGATAAGACAAATATTTATCCAATATAATATATGGATAAGCTCTAATATATTCCATTGGTATCGTAACTCTTAGGGTTCCCCAAGTAGGTGTAACCCAAATAAAATTACAAGAATGAGGATCCAAACTCTTAGCATCACCACATTACATTCCTTCCTAAAATAATAATCCAGGAACACCCTTAGTTAGAATAAACCAACCAAATTAGATTATTGTGGCCTTGTAAAGTGTCTCTTTGGAAGGAATATAACACTTATTATCATGAATGGGATTTATTTATCACCATCTTATATCATGTTTATTCATTTATATATTCTTTGTTCTAATGATTTATTTTTTAATCATATTCCTTCCACCAAATTGGTATGTTCAAATCATATTTATGTATAATAATTTATACAACTCACATGTTGTGTTATTAATACAAAAATATAATCCAAAAATATTTACACACACCAAAATAAAACACATTCTTTAGTTATATAAACCTTTCATGTAAATGGTTAGAATATAAAATTAGTAATCCACTCCTTAATAACCTTAGAGCCACAAATTCCCAACCCCCACTTTTCTAAAACAAGACATAAGACACCAAACCAGTGGGAAGGTCAACCCAAATTCCCTCTACCTAGGGATACATTACTCAATATAGATTCCAATTCTTCATAACTATAACACTTGATATGTATAAACTATATTTAGAAACTATATTTGAACAAATAACTTTAATTAAAAACTAATGGAATGGTAGATAGAAACTAAATCCACTATCATAACTTACATGTAACTTCTTAAATTCATGTATGATATTATATATAATTCATTGAATAATTTTAAACTAAATCATCAAAATGTTCATAATATAAAAAATTTATATCTTTTAATTTTAAATAATGGAATAAATTTTAAATAAATGAAAAAATTACATATTTAAACATGAGATAGAAATTTATGAACTATTCATAAATCAAAGATAATCATAAACATGTTATAATCTTAGTTATTAACTGTATATCTTTCATAATATTAAATATAAAAACATTATATTGATTTCTTAATATTAACTCATTTATATTATCCATCATATGAAATTTTTTAACTTTTAATATAGAATATTATATAAATTATAAATATTTTATATTTCAATTTATATTATAAAAACACTTTACATAATATAAATATCAGATAATTAAAATCATTTAAACCATTGTCAAATATATCATCAAAACTCTTTCGATGTATTTTAAATAATATCTTGAATAAAAACCTTAATTTCTGTAATTCAAATTAAGTATTATGAAAAATTCAAAATCTAAAAATATAAATAGTTTATATTCATCCTTTTTTTTGTAATTTAAAGATACTATATAAATTATTCTTATAATATATAAATAAAAACTATATTTATAAGTAATTATTCATTCCATATAATTGGGTAAAAGGTATTTTGATATTTACATTTAGTATTGTGGAATTTTATTTACTAAATGTTTCATAATCATTTAATTAATTAATTATGAACACTTTATAATTAAATAATTTATGATCATTTGATGAATTAGTAAATTTCCTTAAATACATTTTATTATTATTTATAAAAAATATATAAATAATATAATTATATTTATAAATGAATGGTAACATTTTTTTATAAATCATCCATATTAAACAATATAGGTTATATCATAATCATCAATTTGCTACATTATCTATCATATTTTATGATTGATAATATAAAGTTGAAATATTGTCCTTCGATTCTTGGATATCATACCTTACGATATCTTCTATATCATAAAGGTGATAAGACACTCTATTTTTAAAACATGGAGTAGAATTATCACCCTATACGATATACCCAATCACATGGTATGATATTTGAAAAAATGATGGATTTATACTATGTTTTCACATATGGAATCCCATATGATAGGGTATAATTGTATTATAGTTTATGAAATTTCATATCATATGACTATCCATAGAACAAAAACGAATCATATTTTATAATTAATAGTGTGGAATATAATAAAAATATAAAATATTTATTTCTAAGCATGGTTTCATGAATCAAATAGTATGGTAAACTATAAAACCACTGCTATGTTTTTTAAGGATCTAAAAACACTTGTTAGAAATAGTGGAAGTGCTTAAAGAAACTAAAACCATCATCACCATAATAGGAAAATTAAAACATGTGTAACGTGGAAACAAAGACACTATAAGTGTGTACCCAACACCATTGGTTCCACTACATCATATTCATATGGGATTGATGAAGATAACTTATAGGAATCTAAAATACATCCCTCCACTAGATATACCCATAAGTTTTTAAATATCTTGATGTTCAAGTTTGATCTTATATCCTCCATAGTGTTCTAGAACCTTGTGACGTAGAGGTGGTAGTAAAAGAGAGCTGAGAGTAGGACATATTGTTCAAGGATTGAGAAGGCTTACATACATACTATCTCGTGGAATTAGTATCTTTGTAAATATATCAATGATGATACTTGGGTGATTATAAATTTATTAATTTGTTATAATTTATGTATAAATTCCTCATATAGTTTATGAAACTTTAGCATAAATGAAACACATTACCAATCTATCTCATATCATGAAATTTCACATTTAATGATAACTCATGTGGACAGCCTTATCAGATGATAAAAATTATCATTTGGCTACCCAATATATCACATGATGTTCTTTTTATATCATACCTTATGATTGAACACAAAATACATTTCACGATATCATAAAATCATAAAATATAATTAAGAGGACAATGAAATTGTTTCTCTAAACTATGTATTATGATATATCTCTATAATCACTTATGATATGGCCAAAGTGCATCATATGAACAATTAATTTGTGTCTCTTTGAAATAAAAACTCAATGAGGTGAAGGCCCCCCATAGGGGGTAGTGCCCCCTCAATTAACGAGAACTCCTTTGTGGGGTATTAACCCACCCAATAAGATACTATATAGGTGTTTTTCAAATTATAAGTGTTGTGTAATACAATTTCTTTGGGGCTTTTGATGTTCTGGGTTTTCTAGGATTTCTTCATTATTTTTTCTATGGATATTAGCTTTGAAAATTATGTATCTTATTTAATTTTGGCTATACTGGTCCAATTAATAATATATGGGTTTATAACTTACTGAGATGACTTTCATTTTCCTTCCCTCCCTATGCTTTTGGGGATTCCTACATGTTATGTTTATACTCACCCATCTGTGGGACTTATGCTCACACATGTTATGTCTATACAAATTATGTAAAGTTATAAAATGACCTTGATTGACATGGAACTGGTGGAGCACCAATTTAGTGGTTCTTGGTGGTGGTTATTGTTGTTAACTATACTAGTTTTTGGAGCTGGTATGACATGGATTTTTCCTTTCAATTGATATCAGATCTATCTTGTTTTGGAATGCTAGGATCTTATATTTTCTCCCACTATCAAGTGTTTTATTTTTCATTTCATTATGGTTTTTAGGGTTGTGTTTCATGCATTATGTATTATATCATGTTTTTATTTATAGATTTTAATTTCTATATTATGTTATATAGATTTTCTTCTATGTACTGGTTTATTTGGTTAATGCATCCCATGTGTGTGATATGCCTTTTTAGTTCTTGTCACCAAACCCATGCCTATTAGAGGCGGGCTTAGGTTGGTAAACATGGCATACTACCATATTAGAAAGGGTTCCATTAGGTCAATTCATGTCAATAATTTTTTGATATATCATATAAAATAATGAAATATATTATCAATGAATCTATATATAATGTTTAAGAGATATGACACACTATGGTTTTTAATATAATCCCAATTTTATTTAAATTATTCAATATCATTTGAGTAAAAAACATGTAGATAAACTCAATATATGTCCCCTTTTATCTCTAAAAATGATATAGTTATCTAATCTATGATATCGTATTATTATTTATAGTTACACCATGATTATCATTACTTCATGTCACAACACTACCCCATCAGAACCCCAAATGGGCCGACAATGAAGACAAGTGTGACACCTAAAGTTCAAATATAATTCCTAATAGGTTGGAAAGTATCATCGAGGGTATAAAAACACATAATGGGAGGAATTCAGCTTATAAAACCTAAAAACAATAAAGATAATACACCAATAAACTTAATAAAATAAAACCAAAATCCATCCATAATATAAGATGCATGTAATATCTTACATAAACATAGTATCAAAAACAAATACCAAGAGAAAAACTTATATGGAAGAAATACCAACACTATAAAATATCACCCCAAAGTAATAATTTTTAACCTTATCACCAAATTTATACTAAAAATATACAAAAATTGGAAATAAAAGATAGTATTGGGAATAAAAGTATCATAATTAGGTTCCTCCCCAAACTCTATCAGGTAAATGTGGAAGAATCATACTAATACCTTAGTGAATAAATAGATTAATAGATATGTCACTTATCCCAAAGTTAACTACAACCCTACCTCACTAAGGACTTGTCACTAAATCCACACACAATTATAGTAAGATAATATCATGAAAATATATCATAAAGGTACTCCACACCCACTTCTCTTCTGAACTAGTGTTCATTATGTCCCAATAAAAAACAGCATATCCCTCTAATTCCATCCATATCCACATACCATATACCACATAATCATGCCACAAACATAACCATAAACTAAAAATATTTACCATATAACAAAAACACACACCACATAACTATATTGTACTATATATCACCACATTAGCACACCTATACCACATCATCACAACATCACTACATTCCATAACCTCTATTCATTACATAAGATAATTTTTATGGAAGAGTGTTTAGGGAAATAGGAGTAATCATTTATCCATATGCCCCACATCCTCACTATTGGTCATACACCCATAATCCAAACCCTCATTAGGAATTCATCATGTTACCAAAATCACATGGTGGTTTTTAAGAAATAAAAAAAACAAATCTATAATAATCAAACAATATCAACCTAAGGGTACACTCCTAACATGACATCACTATATCTACACCACATAGATATAACTCCACCTCCACACATCATTAACAGATTCCATCTCTAAAAACTTCACAAACCACCACTACAACCACAAAACAACAATTCCTTAACTACAAAACTTTCTTAAATTTAAAATTCACATTTATTAATCAAAAACTTATTTAAATTTATTTAATATATTAATTCCATAATCTTTAAAATCATATATTCATTAATACTTCACACCTTTTATATTTGAAATACCACATTTTAGTTCATTATTTCATTTCATTTATTAATAATTACATCAACACTTCTTTTATATTTAACACTTAACTTATTAAATAAAACCCATTTAAAATTCTGATTTTTATTTCTTCCATTAATTAATTATTGCCACATATAGAGGAATATACAACATAACAACACATCAACCTCATTAAACTATCAAATCATGAAAAAATCTCAGAACATCACCTATACTTTCACCACATCAATAAACCAAAAAAACACATAAAAACAACCTAATTCTTGTCACACACCGACCTTAGATACTCTTTTATTTTATTCTTTTCTCGATATTTCATCTTTTAGTTGATGTTTGGGTTTGGGCCATGGATTGATTTTTTTTTGATGTTTGCAAATTTTGGTGGGTTTCGACCTGGTGCATGGGCACCGCACGGTTAGAGGTAACCGTACGGTCAGCCTGGGTGAATGTGTTTTTCCCACTATCTAAAATAAATAAATTTAATGAAAACAAGATGAAAAAATAAAATAAAATAATAAAGGTTAAATAAAGTTAAAATAATGTTTTAATAATAATGATGATGATATTATTATTATTATTATTATTAGGATAATAATATTAACTATTATTATTACTATTATTATTATTATTATTAAATTTATTACACTGTTTTTTAATATTATAAATAAAATTATTATCGTTATTATAAATATTATAAATATTATTATAATTAAGAATTTTATTATTATTATGTTAGTTTTATTTATTTTTATTTTTTTCCTTTTCTTCTTCTCAGGTTTCTTTCCCCTATTCCCCCCCCCTTACCTCTTGTGTCGCTATCTCCCTCTCTTCCCTCTACATCATGCAATCCCCCTGATCCAGTGACAACATTCTCTACCACCTTATATCTGGTGTGCACCACCCAGCCAACATGACCCCCCTGCTCGCATGCAACTCAGCCAGCCAACAACAATCCCATCAGTGACCCTCCTTCTCTCGCATGCTACCTCATCAATGCTACCTCCTCTCCAGTCAATGATTCTCTCACCCACATCCCCATCCTATGGAAGTGGTCCTCCCTCCGGTGAGTGTTCTTTGGTTTGGGTATTCCTTATGGGGTTCTTTGTTTGGCTGAACCCTAATCCTAGGGTTGCTATGCGGGTCATGTTTCTTGGGTGTTAGGGCGTGCAAATCATTTGAAGCATATTATTACTTCTTCTAGAGTCGCATCACATTCACACTCAACCAGTAGGGTTTTTCCTTCCTTTTATTTCCAATTAATTCTGTATTATGGTTGTGTGTAATTAATTAATTTTAAAAAAATGATTCACATCTTTTTAACTCCCTTGGTCAAATTATTATGGTTTTTTATTGATTATTTGATTTTCTAAAAATAAATTCAAGATGAAACTCTTATTATGCCAATGTTTTCTTAAATAAAATGTGTTTGATAAATGAATTATTGAGATTTAGGGGTAAAATTGAAATGGTTGGGTTATGTTTTCCCTTTAAAAAAATTTAGAAAATTGATTCAATTATGACTTGGGATTTTCATGTAGAACATAGTGATTTCTTTAAGTGTGGTTTGTAACTTCTTTGGAAGGGATCTTTTGGTTTAGGAACTCTTGTTGCATTTTCTAATTAAGTGAAATTGTTGGCTATGGGTTAATGGGAGAGTGGTGTTTTTAGAGGTTATTTCTAAAGGTTTCATGGATGTTAGGTGTGTCATTGGATGTTAGAACATCCATTGGTGCACTAGGTGCACAGAAGGGTGTTCCCACATATGAAGATGGTGTTTCTAAAATGGTGTTTTCCTAAATTATTGATTTCTTAAAGGGTTTATTTTTTTATAAGTGATGTCAGTTCCATGGGTGGTTTCTAAAATTGGATTAAAAAGGAAATATAAGAAGGGTATGTTCATTTGTAAATGATTAGTGAAAATTAGATTTCACATTGTTTTAAAAAATAGTGTTTTAATTTCTTTTGGTAAATGCATTGGGGGTGTGAAAAACATAAAGTCCCATTTGACACTGCTCAATTTAAAATATTGTTTCATTATACCATAATTTATTAAATAGTCTGTTTGTTTCTAAATAATTTTGTTTCCTTTATTTTGGCCTAATTGTATTTCAGGGTTTTTGTGATTTTTGAGTCGTTAGTAATTTTTCCAGAGCGCATGGACCTTGTTGATGTAATTTCGAGTCGTTAGTCATGAGGATTCCTTACATGCATGTGTAGGGGTAAGGAATATATATATATATATATATATATATATATATATATTCCATATTTGTACATATTCCCTCATGGCATGGGGAATATTTTCAATGCATCTTGGGGTAAAGATATATATGTGTGTGTGTGTGTGTAAATTCATATGTGTGTAAGTGAAAAAGGGGAAGTTTGAGAAGTCGTCATCCAAAGAGGTATATATGAGGTAGGATCTCTATGCATTGACCTTTAAATTTAAGAATAATTTATTTATTTCATTTCTCACCTAGTTTTTATTTTAATTATTGATATAGAATTGTTAGTAAAAATTCCTATCTTGAATTGGAGTGGTTTATTTCTTGTAATGTATTTAAATAAATTGGTTGATTTCATTTTTCACATCAATTGCTTGGTGAAATTCCCCATTGTCTTATATAAGTGTGTTATATATTTAAAATGGTTAATTGGATTTCCTAAATGAGTGTCTAAGTGGATTTTTGGTTTTGAATGTGGTGTGTGTTGGTTCTTTGGGAAATGGTTTACTGTTAAATTATTGGTTGAGGTGCATTTGGTGCCTTTGAAAAATGAATTACTTTTAAAAATATCTTTGGGATGCACCAGTTTCCTTGTTGGATGTTTATAGGAATGGTTGGTCCTTGGATGGGACTTCCCTAACGTGTTGATGGTTGAAGGAAAGAGGTAGAAAATCCCTTGGAGTTATTGTAGGGTCCTGAAAATTCTGACAAGGGATGAAAATACCCCCACAATTGCAAACTCTTTTTAGAATGAAGAAAGTAATCCTACAAGTCTAGCAAGGTGGATAGACTCAAATTGAGTTTCAATATTGAGAAGAAACTTGAAGTAATTAAAGTTGTCAAAGAATTTCATGTGATCGACATACCATCACTGGGAAAGGTATGTAGACCAGCTGGATCACGAACCACCCGCGAACCACCAGCCTGCGAGGTGATGGCAAGCAAGAATGGAAGACCACAAACCATGTTACTGTAGAAATTGTGCATGCGAATTTAATCCGCGTACCAAACCATGAACTCATTAGTTCATAGATGAAGCGAACCAACAGGGTTCTGTGAACCATTATCATAACCCAAAGCCTCCACATACCCCAGTTGACCATGTCTTCTATGGGTCAAGATATTGCTTCAATGAGCCTCCAAAAATGGTGTTGTGTTCCCAATAGATACGATTGCACCGATTCTCTATAAAATAAGCATATTAGAAGTACGGAAGATAGAGACACATAGGGAGATGGATAGAGAGAATGACAGATGATGAAGGCTCTACGAGGACTCAGAGGTTGGGAGAAAGTTTTTAGAGAGGACTTTGGCTTTTGTCTTGATTCATCAGTGAAGCCTGAATCACGAATCACATTCTCTGTAGGTACAATAGGCTACATACCACAAAATGGGGGAACTAAATAATAATAATATAATTGCAAACCTAAATGGGGAATCAAAAACCACATACTTCTCGTTGATAAACTCACCGTGAATTATACTCCCCCAGACCCTCCTTAAATATGGTGCTCCATGTAGTGGTACACTATGTGGACTGAACCTGATGTTTCGTACTACATTGGTACGTGGATGGAACCGAAAGCGGCATGGTGAGCCACATACTACAATGGTACATGGTTGTCTACAACGATGCCTGTGTACCACATAGATACGTAGAAGACCTCTCTTCTCACATACCACTATAGTATGTAGATCCTCCCCCACCCCGCATAATAAACTAGTATGCGAAATGGGGTGTTTTCAGGTATTATTTCCTCTGGTTCCAACCTCACTCTTCCACTACTCTCTTGTCCTCCAGGATCCCTATGCTGACCAGCGCTCCAACATCAGGCCAAAGCCTCCTCCAAATCCACCAGACCCATATGATCAGACTATTGGGTGTACTAGCATGCCCCTTTGAGTCTACATACCCATGGTAAGCGGAGTCATGAAAGCTCTCCCCAAAAAGGTGTGGGCTCTAGGAATGCCTGTGGGACTACATTCTCACGGTAACCTAGAGACCAACCTTGGGAATCTGATGTGAACCTCCCCATTCTAAGTATTAAGGGTGATCACTTTATCTTTTATTTATTTAGGAACAGTGATCACTCGAAGGGGTTATGTTCGCTCCCCCATTTGATGAGGAAAAAACTCCTCCCCTTCCCAGAATGTGCTCTAGGGCCCTCCCACTGAGGTAAGTCCCCAATCTTTTGAGGAAGGGCTATGTGACCTTCAATGTCATTACACATGGAAGGGTTCATTACTCCGCTCACTTGCCCATGGTTTCCCCAGCCTCTTTCACTGCAAGCTCTCCCTCCCCCACCAATAGGGGAGGAGGCATGTGAATTGTTTAATCTTTCAAATCCACTTGTTTCTCACACCAAGAATGACTTTCTTCGGCTTAGTGGTTTGTGATGATTACAACATTCACATGATTCTAAAATAAAAAAACTATGATTCCTAACAAAATCAGGACACATAGGATGTCTACGAGAAGGCCCGAGTTCAAAATGTTGCACATCCATAAAGGGTCCACCCAACCATGCCCCCTCAAATGGGAAGCTTCTATGTGTATTCCCCACACAATCTAAACTATGAGAACTCTAATTCCTGATCAAAATAGGATACATATGATGCCTACCTGAAGGCCCAATCTCAAAAGGGTTCCCTTCCAAAAGGGTTCACCCTACCAGGTCTCTTTAAATGAGAAGCTTCCAATCGTAAGCCCCAACCCATCTGAACTACGAGAACTCTAATTCATGACCAAATCCGGATATGTAGGACGCCTACCAAAAGGCCCGAGTGTAAAAGGGCACCCCGTCAAAATGGTTCCACCCAACCATGTCCCATAAATGGGTAGCCTCCACGCGTAAGCCCCACAAAATTCAACCTATGTGGGTTCTGATTCTACTACAAAGGATATGTAGGAAGCCCTTTCTATGGGAAAAATCCCAACATCAAGTCACCTTTCATCCCCCTAGATGATGATAAAATTCAGAGTGCCTTATTATATGGTTCGAGTCAGCATTACATCTATAACAACAGATATATGCATGCTTACGACGATCTTGCAAACCAAGGGTAGCCCATGGAAACACTCTTTAGGAATCAACCAAGGATTCAAGAACATATGAACATGAATTAAATCTATAAGAGAGTCCTAGAATAGGCAATAATCCTCCCCCAGAAGGGTGCGGTGAGTCTGAACTCCCATCCTCTTAACCAAGGGAGTCATTTAACGTTGTTTGATTAATCATCGATCAACAAGTGCCTGCATTTAGAAAGAAGGTCCATGAACCATGGATACCAGGGTCGTTGGGCATTCTTGGCTCTACAAATAAAACCGTTGGAGACCATCTGAGAAAGTTATATCTGAGAAGTATTGATTGCACAAGTACCGGACCCACACACAATCACCTGTTGGGACCAACAGTTCCCTCAGGGTTAATCCAAACTTCTTTAAAGATAATGATGCTGAATGGGTCGCAACAAAAGGAATGGTGAATTCGACGAGAATTTGTCCCTATAGAAAAAGGGATGGGTGATGATCCTCATCGTTCCATTTCTACACCACCCAAAAACATGCCACCTCGAAGGTGGAACAAAAATGGTGAAACCGACGTGAATCCTTAACCAAGGTGGTGGTTCTACCCAGATGATAAAAGAAAAAAGGATATTACATGTTAGACCATTTTGTTCTCCCTGTACACGCTAGACGTTCCACCTCGAAAGCAGAACAAAAATGGTGAACCCAGGGGGAATTCTTAACCAAGGATGTGATTCTACCCAAATGATAAAATACAAAAGGATATTAAAAGTCAGACTATTTTGTTCTCCCTGGTACGTGCTAAACGCACCACCTCTTAGGCAGAACAAAAAATGGTGAACCCGATGTGAATACTTAACCTAGGCAGCAGTCTTACCCCACTCAATCCCCTTCACCCTACAACAAAAGAGAAGGGGAAGGGGGCCAAACTGAATCCCCAAATATGCATGTGTTTAAAAGAATACTAATTTGATGAGGTTTTGTGGTATGTATGTCATATATGTATATTGAAAGTACCTGCAGAGCAAACTTAAATCCAAATGACATCCCAATGACCCATCCATACATGCACATCAGCGACCCCACAGGGTGTCGGGGCCCCAAAGAAGAGAAGGGCCCCATCTCCCACCCAACATCTTCAACGTTGAGTATTCAACACGTTGATCAAGGAGTACCAACGAAATGGTACTCTCCCCACACTGGAGGCTGCAAGACAAGCACTGTAGTCTGCAACAGTCCAACAACCTCCTCTTTATCCACTACCGGCACCCCATCATAAGGCGGTCCCGGTGGTTATCTCAAACTATTTCGGGGTTCTATCCCCAAAATGTGACAACAAGTACCTCCCTTACCCTAGGGAGGTAGATGAAGTCGATGCTGAAAACTTTATCTCAACTGCACATGGGTCCTTCCCACGAGCCCCTGCCAGAGAGCATCACTGCCGACACTGGACAACCAAGCCTCCAACCTCCAAGGAGGACTTAATGTCGAGGGCACTTGCCAAATTCTAGGAGACTATCACGAACCAACCCAGGTTGACCCTGGACCGGTCACCCGAGCTGGTCTGTGACATGGCCCGAGGGGCATTCCTGATCCTCCCGGGCAGGTGACAAGCGCCAGGGAATCAATAGAGGATAAATGGGAACGATTTTTCCCAGTGAAAATAAATAAAGTAGTGGAAAGTAGAATAACACAAGGTAAATAAACAGCACAAAATGAAAGAACAACCAACAAAAACCAACTAACCTGACCACAACCAAAACTCCTAACGACTCTGAGAGTCACCCACCAATCTAAAACCAACTCTCGCCCATGGAAAGAAACCTCGAGTCGAACCTTCAACACAAACTAAAAATAGGAAAACACTATAGGCATGAGTATTAAAACTCAGTAGGAATTCCCAAAAAACTATTCCCAATGCACTAACTTCAAATAAAGAATTTACTAATTCTAGGTTTGAACTAAATTATATAAAATATTCCTTTCCACACACAATTTCATTTCTAAAACAAGTAATAGCCCATTTCCCTTTTAATTTTAAAACAAGTTTAATATTTGATGGGAAAATATGAATTACATTTTAAAAAAATCACAAAAGATTTAGACATCCATATTTTAGTTGTTAGTCAAGAGTAAAACACACATAACACACAACACACACTAAGGGCAATGGAAAAAGTGTAACACATGGGCCAGCAACCGAACTAAACCTCACAATCATCAGCCACATACAAATACACTAAATAAAACAAGGGTTGAACATAGGAGCTCGTGAACAATCTAAAATGTACCATACATGTGACTCATCCTTAAAGAATGCCTACTCTCGATGACATCATAACCCTCTAATGCATGGTGTTTCCCTACATGGCCTGACAGAGGGTCCCAATCCCTTAGCAGCGTACAATCCGTACTAAGGGCCACTAGCCAGTGTGTAATCTAAACTAGTGCAGAAATCGTTCTCAGAAGATTCACTTACTATGCCAGGTTCCCATGTCAACATGTGTAATAAAAAGGAAAGGGGTGAGTCAACAAATTCAATTTGGTATCACAAAAATCACACAAAACTCATACAGTCAACGTACACCAAAGATCACCCCTAAGTCACCCCAAAGAGAGTTTTCCAAAATAATTTATTTTATTAAAGTGCCAAATGAGCCTTCGCCAATTTTAATGAAAATCCTCATTTCTCAAGAGGACCAAAAAACTTGTTCACACTTCAAAAGAAATAATTTATTAATAAACCATACCTACATTTGAAATTCCGTGAATGATGTTTAAAGAAAAATCATGCATTCTTTCACTACTGTATGTCCGTTCATCAAGAAAGTATTTCAAGTGTCGTGTCTAAAATAAATACCTCTTTTTACACAAAATAAACATTTAATAATTAATTATCTTATATTATTTATCATTTATTTAAATTAATAAAATATCAATAAACTAATAAATTCTGAATTTAAAGGTGAGTGCAGTGGGGGACCTACCTCAAATCGCAGATCGAACACGACAATGCGACCTGCCTCGCACAGGTGCACAAGATCACACAAACTGATGATCACGGTAACGTGGGGTTACCCTGCCAACACGCTGCAATAAATGAAAAACAACCAAGGTACATAAACACATACTTAAAACAATTCAAATGAACAAACAATGCAAACACCACCTCGACATGTTTCCAACACAAAAATTGCACCATCAACACTATTTTAAAAACCATATTAAATTTTATTAAACAACTCCAAAGAGAAACCCATGAATTTACACACCCAAAACATATTCAACATCCCTCCTTATAATTAAACGTGCACTCGGAACACACCAAATCAGAATGTGCACCACTTGCATTGTTAAGATAACAAATTACACAACTTAATAAAAATAAAATCAACATGTTAAAAATCCATTTTTAAACCAAGAGAACCTCAAAAATATTTCCAAAACATAGTAAGAACCACACATAATATTTAATAGACCATTTAAAAGTTTATAAAATAATTTTAAATACCGCTGCCAGACTTTTACGTCAAAACTCACCCAAAACCCCTCTCCCGCAGCACCAACCTCAAACCAAGACTTTAAAATTGTGATTTGCAGCTATTTCTTAATTTAATAATTTATTCAAAATTAAAAACTAAATTTAGGAAATACAATGAAAAATTTTCACACACATAATATAACAAATTTTACATGGAAAATTCATTTTCAACCAATTTCACAGAAAATACATTATTCAAGACATTGAAAGTCACCAATTAATTATCATAATGTGAAAAACATTAAACAGGTGAACACTTACTCAATAAGATTTGTGAAAAAGGTGAAAATAACCTCAAACTATGAAGAAAATCCTGAAAATGGTGCGAAACATCATTTTCAACTCAATCACACTAGAAAAAAAACAAAATCAGCCCTAGACATCAACATCAGACCATAAATTTTTGAAATTAAACCCTAAAAATATTGAAATCATAACATCTAGGTTTTGGGAAAAATGAAAACCATAAATGAAGAACCAATTACTAAAGAAAAAATAAGAGAAATCATCACCGGAAGGGAACTCATGCTGGGAGGGGGGTCGTATGGCTGGAAGACCACCAGAGGGAGAGGGTGGCTGGAAATTTGGCTAGAGAAGAGGGGTTGCCGAAGGGAGCCTCGACTGGTGTAGCTCATGTGGCTAGGTGGGTTCTGCTCCAAAGCAAGGAGGAAGTGGTCTGGGGCAAGGGCCTAGGAGACAGATCGCAGGAGGCGGTGTGCGGGAGCCGGGTTCGCGGAGGGCGAAGGCAGGGTGGCTAGCTGGAGGTGCGTCGCAGGCATGGCGGCTGGTCGGGGGTGACACTACAGGCAGGGAGGTTGGTCGGCGGTTTGCAGGTGGTCGCGTGAGGGGAGAAGGCAGGAGGGGAGGGTGATGGGGCGATGCAGGCAGGGGTGCAGGTCGTGCGGTGCTGTTGCGCGAGGGATGGAGGGGCACGGTGTAGGAGACATGTGGGCGGCTGGGGTGCTGGCTAGGTAATGGAGGAGGGAGAGCCGATGGAGAAGGGTGCCACAATGGGATCTAGTGGGTTCCAAGGGGGGGGCATCCATGTGGAAATAAGAAGAAAAATAAGGGAAAGAGAAAGAAGAAAATAAATAAATAAAGAAGAAGATAAAATAAAATAAAATTTAAAGTAAATGATAATGATGATAATAATAATAATAATCATCATCATCATCATCATAATCATAATAATCATAATAATAATAATAATAACCTTAATTATAAAAAAATAATAATTAAAATTATTAACTTTAACCGCAATAAAATACAAAATTTATTCATTTTAAATTTTTCCAAAGACCGACGGACAGTGTTGTTGCCTGGGCGAAGCTGCACGGAGTCTCTAAAATTCACTCTTCCCGGGCGCTCAGTGACGTCAACACAAAACTGCGCGTTTTTTGACAAAACTAAAAAAATATTGTTCAGGATTCAACCTCAACCTCGAAAAAAAATTTAAAACTAAAGAAAATAATAATAAATAATAATAAACAGGTCGGGGTGTGACAGTTCTCCCCACCATAACACTTTCTGCCGCCAAAAATCTACTACAAGATTAAGACCCAAATATGAAACTACTTATGTGACACTCACCCACAAAAGCTTAAGTGCATCCAGTTGATCAATCCAAATGAACACCAAACTCCCATGACACACAACTTATCCTCAAAACTTGAACAATTTAAACACAACCCAAAATGAAACCCAAAATGAAACTCTAATATTGACACAGGGAGGCCCGAATAGACTCCCCACCATAGGAAATAAGCCAAATGAATTCAATGAGACTCGCGATGGGTCTCCCCAGCATAAGGAATGACTAGATTAACCGAACATGAAATCTCTCCACATGGTCCAGAAACCACACCACAAGGGTAGGGGACGGAAGGGCCCAACCGATCAAACATCAAAACTACCATCACCACTACATCAATTACATCACACAATCAGAAGAACAAAAACCCAAGACTGATATTAAACCAAGACCCTTCTTCACCACTGGGGTTCTCCTGACTATGTTCCAACTTCACTCTGAGACATATGGTTGGAGCACCGATGATTGAAGCATCTCCTGCCTCACAGTTAGGCTTCAAAAATTACCAAACATAACACACGGACCAAAATTTTACCAAACACACTACCATTCAAAATAAAGGTTTCAAAGGGGTTCGATAATAACCAGTATTACAAATGAAGGAAAAAACACCACAAAACACCACAAAAGACAACCACTACATCCAGGGAACACTAAAAAGAGAAGACCTCAAACTGATCCCCAAACATCTCCCTACTCCTGCTGACGGGCAGGGGTGACATTCAACAAGCTTGGTCTAGCTTCAGCACGCTTCTTGGAAACTCCTCAGCAGAAACGCGGCAAGTGACCCTGACGTCCACAGGTGTGGCAGGGTCTCGGAGCAGTTGGGCACGCCAGCTTCTTGTGACCCCGCCTACCACACTGGTGACAGATCATGACATTGCGCTCTAAAGAAGATGAATGAAGGTCTTTTGATTCCTCTATTAGAGCCACCAGCATCAGGTCGCTTCCTGTTCTTCCTATCGCCATCCTCTGTGTTTTAATCACCTATTTTGATAATCTCAATTATGTTTAGATATGCTTTGATAATCCCAAATAATGTCTATCTATATATTAAATATACTTTCAAATTATGACATCATGCTATTGAGTTGATATAAATATCAAAATGATCATATCATTAAAATATGTTACTCAATATTCATTTATGTTTATAAATATTTAACAATGATTAATCTTGACACTAACTCAATCTGAAAATGATATGCATAGAACAGATACTTTATAAGCATTCAGGTTTTTGAATCACCGATACAGACAGCCACTGATAGAAGGAGATACTTCTACACAAGTAGATACCGATATAAGGAGCTACTGCTACACAAGCAGCTACTGATAGAAGGAGAGGTACCAATAGAAGAAGTTACCAGTACGTGGAGATACCAATAGAAGGAGCTACCGATATAAGCGATGTACCGCTACACAGAGTCACGGATACATAAATCTACTATTACAAAGAGTGACAGCTACCGATACAAGACCTAGTGATTCAATTCTGCCATTACAAGTTCACTGGTACAAAGCGCTACCGATGAAAACGAGTCAGTGTTTCTCTAAACTCTGTTTCTGTTTGTTTATTAGTAACGGTCGTATTTGGTGATTTTAATGCAACTGTTATTAATTAATGATGTTTGTTGGATGTTAGGGAACCATACCTCATACCTTCAGAAGTAATCATGCCTTATGTCAGACTGCATGAGCTATAAAGGGAAGATCAAATTATCACATAAAAAGAGAGATTCACGAAGAGACGTATGTGGTAGAAAAAGGAATAGATACACAAGAGCTTCAAAGAATAAATTTACTGGGAGTTGAAGGAAATTGTTGTGCTATAAAGACTACTGCAATCTCAAGCAAAAAACCCTTACATGGAAGTCAATAAATATAACTATGATACTCTATTTTCCAAAACAATTCCATAAAAGGAGTCAAAACAACATCTGCTCAATCCAAAAGGAGTCCAGAGCTGTATTTCCATCACATAGATCTTTCTAAACTCATCTCAGGTCTTATTGGATCTATTGTGTTTTGTTTATTTACATTTCGAGCACTGTGTGTGCTTATTTTTATCTTAAACACACATTGTCTCCTAAGAATAACTGGAAGATATCTAAAATCCACACTCAAACTTTCTAAACCTTATTGTATCCCACTATGAATTGTGGTAGAGTTAAAGTGTGACCTAGAGAGCCTATATGATATTGTTATAGTTTTTCCCACGTAAAACTTTGGTAGAGGTCTTAGTACCTGGACAGTCTCAGTATTATTGTTTACCCTGATCCAAGGTGTGGATCAAAGTTTTATAAAAACTGTTTGAGAGGACTAAGTCTCATCTTGAGATTGAACCTCTTGGTTAAAACCGTTGCGCATCTTATATCAGTTAAAACTATTTTCACTATTCTGCTGCTAATTACTTTGAAATAAAAATATGTTTTAAAGTAACTCTGATAGTTGAACTAGAAAGGGTTAGTAATTATTGTTAGCCAGTAAGTTAGTTACAAAAGCTAACATAATATTCCGATTAAGTTAACTGAGAAATAATCAATCTTTGAGAAACTAATTGAACACTTATAATCTTTATAAATTCACTACAATTTAACTTATTTAATTGGGTTTTTTAATAGAACACTTTTAATCATAAATTTTTAATAGGAACTCAATTCACCCCCCTTTTGAGTATCCTCTAGGACAATATTTGGTATCAGAGCTTTGTTGACAAAAGTTTTCAAAACACTCTGTTTTTCAACTGTGATTCTAGTTGTATCTTAAAGATCTTAAATTTCTGTTATTTCTAAATTTTTATCTCTTTAAATAAATTTTCTAAAATCTAATTGTGGATAATAGATTAGAAGGTGCAGCTACCAACTTTCCACCTTTCTTTAATGGTGTTAATTATGACCAATGGAAAATCAAAATGAAAATTCATTTATAAAGAATGGGATTTGACATTTAGACTACAATAGAGTCTGATTATGAGATTCCAAAGAATCCTAGAACTACTTGGGATGATCTGAAAAAATCTGATTACAACAATAGTTGTAAATCAATTAATTTTATTTACTACTCTCTAGGATTTGAAGAGTTTAACAAAATTTCTGCTTGTAAAACAGCACACAAAATCTGGGATAATTTGGTTGTTTCTCAGGAAGGAATAACCAATGTGAAAGAGATGATATTAAACACTAACACTATTAAATATGATAATTTTAAAATGAGGTCTGATTAACCTATTTCTGACATGTATCTCAGGTTCAAGGAAATTGTTAACACTATGAGATCACTTGGAAAATCTACTCTAGCAAAGGAGAAAATAATGAGAATACTCATATGTCTTCCAGAAAGATGGAGAGGCACATCAGTTTCAATAACAGAATCATGTGATATAAGTTCACTACCTGTTAAGGAGATAATTGGTAATTTGATGATGTATAAAGAAGATATAAAGGTAAACAAAGAGGAAGAATATGAACATAAGAAGATGTCATTGTCATTTAAGACTACTACCTATAAAAGCAAGGATAAGGAGAAAGCCCATATACCTGTCAAAAGCTCAAAAAGTGAAGGTTCGGATTCTAATAGTGATGAAGATATGGCTCAGATAGCTAGGAGATTCAAGAAATTATATAGGAAGAATAAATTTTTCAGAAAATCAAATTATAAGGGTATGTATGACCAACAAGGTAATTAGAAGAATGATTGGAAGAAAGATGATAAAGATGATGAGATAGTCTGTTATGAATGTAAAAGGAAAGGAAATTTCAAGGATGAATATCCAAAATTGAAGTTTAAGAAGAGATATGATTATAAGGAAAAAAATATAAGAAATATATGAAAGAAACATGGAGTGCTTCAGAAGACAACACAAGTGAGTTTGAGGCTTCTGATTATGAAAAGAATCATGCCAACATGTGTTTCATGACTGAAACATCTGAGGTAGTTGTCTCCCCTATACTGAATGATTACTATTCTAGAAATGAAAGTGATTCAAATAATTATGATAATATGTATAAAGATCAATTATTTGAATAATGCAATATGTTATAAGATACTTGGAATGAGCTAAAAGATAAGTACAAATCATTGAAAAAACAATATTCCTTGACTAGTACTGTTAAATTTGATCTTGGGATAGAAAAGGAAAATAATGCTCAACTGTTAAAGGAAAATACTGAACTTAAATTGTCCAATGAGAACATTATAAAATACTTAGAGAAGTTAAAAAATGGAAAGAATACTCTAACTCAAATGCTTGGAAAACAAGTTGCACCAAAGTATACTACTAGTTTAGGAAACCAACATGAATAGAGACATTTTGTTAAGAATAAATTTATTCAAAAAAACTGGACAGTTTGCTGCTAGTTCCCATTATGGAAATTTTGTAGCTTCATCTAGATATTTATACTCTACTAGAACAAACAGAGTACATTATTCAAAATCTTTTGAACCTGTTAATTATAGGAAACATGTTCGAAAAATATGGGTGCCTAAGGTTTTACATGCTAACCTGTCTGGACCCAAGAAAATCTAGGTACCAAAATCATTTCTTGTTTAAACCGATTTTGTAGGAGACCTGCCTGAAGAGTTATTTTATAAAGATATAGTACTTGGAAAGTGGATGTTCAGGACATATTACTAGAGACTACTCATGTTTTAAGAGTTTAATCAAGGTTGCTAGAGGGCATGCCACCTTTGGTGATAATTCAAAAGGAAAAATCATCGGGTTAGGCTAGATTGGTAACAATGATTCAATTTTAATTTCTAAAGTATTATTTGTAGATGGACTAAAATACAACCTGTTAAACATTTCTCAGTTGTGTGATGATGGTTTCAATGTAAAATTTGAAAATAATTCTTGCAATGTATTTGATTCTAAAAATATTTTGGTATTTACTACTTTAAGAAATGAAAATTTATATACTGTAGATTTAAATTCTTTATCCAAACAAAAGGTTACTTATTTAAATGCTTTTCATAAAGATTCTTGGCTATGGCACAGAAGATTAAGACACTGCAACGTTCATTCACTTAGGAAACTGACTAAGAAAAATTTAGTTAGAGACCTACCCAAACTAAAATTCTCAACAGACAAAGTTTGTAATCCTTGTCAAAAGGGAAAGCAATATAATGTTTCATACAAATTAAAGAAAGAAGTTTCAATTTCTCAACCTCTTGAGTTGGTTCGCATGGATTTTTTTGGACCATCTAGGATTTGTAGTTTGAATGAGAGGCACTATGTATATGTTTTAGTAGATGACTTTTCTAGATATACTTGGGTATACTTTCTTGCTCACAAAAGTGAAGCTTGTTCCTATTTCATTAAATACTCCATGTCTGTAGAGAACCTTTGTGGACTTAAGACTAAGACCCTGAGTAGTGATCATGGTCGTGAGTTTGAAAATCATGATTTTGAAACCTATTTCTCACACAATGGATACGGTCACAATTTCTCTACCCCTAGGGCACCTCAACAGAATTGTGTATTAGAAAAAAGGAATATAACCCTTCAAAAATTGCAAGAACTATGCTTAATGAGTATGACTTACCTATTCACTTTTGGGAAGAAGCTGTAAATTTAGCTTTGTATATTATAAATAGAATCTTGATTAGACATGTTCATTAAAACACCCCTTATGAACTGTGGAATAATAGGAAGCCTAAAGTTATTTACTTTAGAGTTTTTGGTTGCAATGTCTTTATTCTCAATACTAAAGATAATCCTGAAAAATTTGCTTCTAAAAGTGATGAGGGAATCTTTCTAGGTTACTCTGTAACCAGTAAATCTTATAGAGTCTCTAACAAAAGAACCAAGTGTGTGGAAGAATCAACACATGTAAAATTTGATGAAACTGATCCAGATGAACCTAAGTATTCTCTTGAAAATCTTGAATAAGACCTTCCTATTCTGGACCTTAATGATAGAAGGAGTGAACCTGCTGCAAAAAAAAGTAATTCTGGGAATTTTCCAGACCCAATTATGTTGGAATTGAACCTATATAAGAACCTGAATTCTCTAGTCCTACCTTGACTAGACCAACTAGGATTCTAAAGAACTATACATTAGATGTTGTTGTATGTGATTTAGATAGCAAAACACAAACTAGATATTCTCTAAGAAATTAGTTTGAACATCAAGCCTTTCTTTCACAGTTAGAACCTAAAAATATCAATGATGAATTTTCGGTGATGGCTATGCAAGAAGAATTAAATCAATTTGAAAGAAACAAAGTTTGGGAATTGGTAGACAGACCTAAGTAAACATTGACAATAGGCACTACATGGGTTTTTAGGAACAAAGTTGATGAGTCTGGAAATATAGTTAGACACAAAGCTAGGTTAGTTGCACAAGGATATAGTCAAGAATAAGGAATAGACTATGAGGAATCCTTTGCACCTGTTGCTAGGTTTGAGGCTATTAGGATTCTACTTTCTTATCATGCTCTTTTGAATTTCAAGTTATATTAAATGGATGTTAAAAGTGCTTTTCTAAATGGTTTTATAATTGAAGATGTTTTAATTGAACAACCCCCTATATTTACTAGTCCTCATTTTCCAAATTGAGTTTCTAATCTTTCTAAAGCATTATATGGTTTAAAACAACCTCCACGAGCTTGGTATGATAGACATAGTAATTTTCTTATTTCAAAAGGTTTTACTAAAGGGATTGTTGACCCAACTCTATTTATCAAAAATATTTTCAAAGATTTGTTGATAGTACACATCTATGTTGATGATATTATTTTGGGATCATCTAAAAATTCATTGTATATTGATTTTTCAAATAGTATACAAAATGAATTTGAAATGAGTTTAATGAGAGAACTCAAATATTTTCTTGGATTTGAAGTTTTTAAATATGCAAATGGTATTATTTTAAATCAAAGTAAATATACAAAGGATCTTTTAAAACGTTTTTGTTTGGATAGTAATATGGAAAGTGATACACCTATGAGTACAACTTGTAAATTGGATATAGATGAAATTGGGAAACCAGTGGATCAAACAAATTATAGAGGTATGATTGGGAGTTTACTTTATCTTACTGCTAGTCGACCAAATATTATGTTTAGTGTGTTCATTTGTGAAAGCTTTCAAGCTAATCCAAAAGAGTCACACTTTCTTGCTGTTAAAAGGATTTTCAAATATGTTAAACATACTATTAATTTAGGATTATTTTATCCAAAAGGACAATCATTCGATTTAATAAGTTATTCAGATGCTGACTTTGCTGGTTGCAAGTTACAAAGGAAGAGAACTTCTAGAACATGTCATATTCTAGGTAAGTCCTTAGTATCTTAGTGTAGTAAAAAATCATAATTCTGTTGCATTGTCTACTACTGAATCAGAATATATTGCTGCTGGTAGTTGTTGTGCACAAATTATGTGGATGAAACATACTTTATTAGATTATAGATATCAATTTAGGCATGTTTCTATAAACTGTGATAAAACTAGTGCGATCAATATCTATAAGAATCATATATCTCACTCTAGGACTAAACACATTGATATAAGGCATCAATTTTTGAGGGATCATTATCAAAAGGGTGATATTAATCTTGAATTTATAGGCAGTGAACATCAATCAGCTGACATATTCACCAAGCCTTTAAGTTCAAAAAGGTTAAATTACATTAGACAAGAGTTAGGAATGATAAACATTCCATAGAACTCACCGATAGTTAAACCTCACCATTAGTGAAACCTCACCTTTAGTGAGACCTCACCATTAGAGAGACCTCACCATTAGTGAAACCTCACCGTTATAGAGGCCTCAACATTAGAAAAACCTCACCATTAGGATTCTCACCAATAGTTGTCAGCGATATGTTTTGCACTGTCTGGATTTCATGTTTTTATCTGAAACCTTTATTTTTTTTAATGTGTTTATTTTTATAACATCTCGATTCCGAAATGATAAAAATTAAGTCTAAGTCATGTTTCAATCCACCACGAACTCTCTTCAATTCAAACCTTACTTCTCGAACCCCCGAATCTCTTGTGAACCCTAAGTTCTTCGATTGGGAAAAGGAAAGAGTAAAAAGTATATTAGTCAGAAATGAAGGTGATGCGTCGAGTACAAAGAGGCAGAAAGTAGGATCTGAAGGCAATGGAAGTGGAAAAAGTCATGAGAACAGTGTAGTGAACCCACACTTACAGAATAGAAATATCGTAATCGATAAAGAACTCCGTTCAAAATGGATCCTGCCTAGAAAATCTTTGATTCTAAGGATATTAGAGGGAAAAGGGTGGCTCGAATGTTTTGAGAATAAAAATTGTCCTTATAATCCAAAACTAGTGAAGGAATTTTATGAGTTTTTTCGTTTTGAGAAATCTGAAGGTGAGAACAGAATGGTATTAGTAGTAAATAGCAAGATAGTATCTTTTTCTTCTATTGAATGGTCTAAGTGCTTGAAAGTTCTGAACGAGGGTGATTTTGGATATTTCTCAAAGTCAGTACCTCATACTAGTGAAATTATTGAGTATGAAACTACTTTAGAAGATCTCACTGAAAATGGTACACCAAGAAAAGTGATTGCTATAGAAATAGATGGAGAAAACCGGTTACTGTACAAATTTTTCCAGCATGTGTTAAGTCCAAGAAGAGGGTATTTTTCAAACCTTAGATTCAAATAAATATTCTTGTTGTATTTTCTAAGGCATATTGTCAAAGTGAATTTGTGTAGGATTATGATGATTCAAATCGAAGATATGACCAGGAAAAAGTAAAAAAACAAATTCTCTATTCTTTGAAAAGCTAATTTCTTTGATGATCAAAGTAAACAGTGTGGCTGAGTCTCAAAATGAGACAGTGGTTGTGAGAGACAACTTTTGTATTACAAAAATAGTTTTTATGTACATGAAGATTGGCTGGAACGCATGGAAAAGGGAATAGGTAAATGGTGGTGAAAAATTTTATGATAAATTTTACCCTATTGAGCATCCCAATCGGCCAAGAGATAGGAGAGATCCAGGTCTAGGACCTGGTGAGGAGGAACCTCAATACAGTGATGATGATGGTGAGGAGGATACCTCTATAGAAGATGCAGGGGATCCTGATTTTCCTCTAAGCCCAGCTGTTGAAAATGTATCATATGGAAAGGAAAGTCCTCTTATGACCCTACCTAGAAGGGAAATAGTTCTTGGAGAGAGTGTTGAATAAAACTTTGTGGATGAGGAAGACCTTCCTAGATCATATCATGAGGATACTGCTCTAGATTCCAGTAGTAGTGATGATGAAGAGGAAAAATTATCTGAAAATGGAGAACCTGTTTCTGTTAACTCTGATGGAAGTACTTGTTTGAGTCTCAGTCCTCTAATTGAGTGCTCTATTATGCCTGTTGAGGAGGTTTTTGAAGTGGATAGACCAGTACCTATTACTAATATACCCCAGTCTGTGCCACCTAGTTTGGATATAAATATGGTTGTAGATGACTCCTCTGAAGAGGAGATGACTGGAGTTGGTGCTGAAGTGGAGGAATCCCCACTTGAGGGGGAGGAATCTGCAAAATATGGGTTTGTCTCAGTTTTACAAGAGGTAGAGGATTGGTCAGAGGATCAAGGATTTGTGGTTCCTGGAATTGATTATTCGGGATCTGATGAAGACTAAACCAAAGGAAAATTTGTAGCTTTAGTTGATGTTTTGTCTGAGATATCCTCAGTAGTTCTGCCTGAGAATCTTGTAACTAAGGTTGGTCTTGATTATTTAAAGGCTGAGTTAAAAGATACTTTGACTGCATCTGTTTCAGAATTAAAAAGTTTCCTTTTTGAAGAGCTAAGAAAAATGGAAAAATATTTTGAATTCTCTCTTGAAAGTGCTTTGTCAAGTGTTGTGAAAAATGTGATGAATGAAGTGAAAGTGTGTAAAAATCAAATTAAGAGTTTGATAGAGGCTATTTAATCTTTAAAGAAATATGTTTCTTCATTTGATATCTTTTTTAGTTAGCTCAAGTTGATTTTGACATCAATTACATCAAAAGTGTAGTGAAATAGTTTGTGGATGTTTTGAGAGGTTTAAGAAGACCATAAAAGAGCATGTCAATACTCAATATTTAGGTGTGAAAAAACCGATAAGTAATTTGACCCAATCTTTCAAAGAAACAGTAGCTTTTACTATGAAACCTCTTGGTACCTCCAGAGTTTCAGTTGATGTTGAACAGTTTAGATCTGTGCTAAAAGAAGAACTTGGTCAAGTTTGTGCTGGTAACTCATCTAATTCTCAGGTGATATCTACCACAAGGGATATCAGAAAGATCATTCAGGATTATATGAGAGATGCTACTGCTTCCCAGAAGGACATCAAAGAAAAGGTTGATCTTTATTTTCAGAAGGTGTATACCAAGTATCAGTTAAACAATCATTTCATGCTTCTATTAGAAAACCTAAAATTGCCCCAGTCACTCAATCTTTTAGAGATAAAGTCAGTAAGCTGAGGGAGTTGACTCCTACTTTGGAAAAGTTTATGGAGAACAAGGTTGATTTTCTCTCTACTATGGAGAGATGAGGAGGAATCATCATGGATTTTAGGAACCTATTACTACCCATTCATCCTGTGGATAGTACCCCTATTATTGTACCTCTAGCCCTGCTTGCCTTTGGTCAGTCTGCTTCCACACCTTAGTTGACTCTAGTTCAAGCTATCAGAGGTCTTACTCCTATGACCTTTCTAAGGAGTACCCATTATAGGCCCAATAGTATTTCAGTATCTCTACCGCCTTTGATCATCATTGGTGTTCCCAAGCCTTCACCTATGTCTTCTAAGCCTTAATCCACTTCTGATACCAAGGGAAAATCCAAATTACATATCAGGTAGGTGGATTGAATAGTGTCTAGGACATTTTATAGGGATCACTTGTATTCTTTTTTTATCATTTTTTTATTTCTATGTATTTTTTGCATGAAGTAATATCAATACACTTTCTGTTGTTTCTATGATCCATTTTTTTTACTCATTATTTTTTCTAATCACAAAGGAGGAGAAATAATACTATGGATAAATGTGGGGGAGATTAATATGGCTAAGGATAGGGATAATGAGTCTCACATACATAATGAGTCTATTACATACATTTCATTATATATAATTCTACCTCTAATAAATTTGCATTTAATACTATATTCTCTGATACATTTGAAATATTTCATTTATGGGTACAAGGTATGCTATTTTGACATCATTTGAAAATGTCATTGAACACACTAAGAAGTGATAAAAAATGTATTTTATACTGATACATTAATGATTATTCTGGATTATAATGCCATGATGTGTGATTATCAAAAAGGGGGAGATTGTTGGACTCACCTGTTTTGATAATCTCAATTATGTTTAGATATGCTTTGATAATCCCAAATAATGTCTATCTATATATTAATTATACTTTCAAATTATGAAATCATGTTATTGAGTTGATATAAATATCAAAATGATCATATCAATGGAATATGTTACTCAATGTTTATTTATGTTTATAAATGTTTAACAATGATTAATCTTGATACTAACTCAATCTAGAAATGATATGCATAGAATAGATACTTTATAAGCATTCAAGTTTTTGAATCACCAGTATAGACAGCTACCGATAGAAGGAGCTACCACTACACAAGAAGCTACTGATAGAAGGAGCTACTGCTACACAAGCATCTACCAATAGAAGGAGCGGTACCAATAGAAGAAGTAACCAGTACATGGAGCTACCGATAGAAGGAGATACCGATACAAGCAATCTACTGCTACATAGAGTCACTGATACATAAAGATACCATTATAGAGAGTGACAGCTACCGATACAAGAACCACTAATTCAATTCCACCATTACAAGTTCACTGATTCAAAGAGCTACCGATGAAAACTAGTCGCTGTTTCTCTAAACTCTATTTCTGTTTGTTTATTAGAAATAGTCATATTTGGTTCATTTAATGAAACTATTATTAATTAATGATGTTTGTTGGATGTCATGGAACCGTACCTCGTACCTGTAGAAGTAATCAGGCCTTATGTTGGACCGCATGAGCTATAAAAGGAAGATCAAAGTTGCGCATAAAAAGAGAGATGCATGAAGAGATGTATGTGGTAGAAAAAGTAATAGATACACGAGAGCTTCAAAGAAGAACATTAATGGGATTTGAAGGACATTTCTATGCTACAAATACTACTACAATATAAAGAAAAACACCCATACCTTGAAATCAATAAACAGAACCACGATACTCTATTTTCTAGACAAATTCCAGAGAAGGACTCAAAACAATATCTGCTCAATCCAAAAGGAGTCCAGAGCTGCATTAACATCACATAGATCTTTCTAAACTCATCTCAGATCTTATTAGCTCTATTTTGTTTTGTTTATTTACATTTCGAGCACTGTGTGTTCTTCTGTTTATCTTAAATACACACTGTCTCCTAAGCATAACTGGAGGATATCTAAAATACTAACTCAAACTTTCTAAACCTTATTATATCCCACTGTGAATTGTGGTAGAGGTCAAGTGTGACCTGGATAGCCTATGTGTTATTGTTATAGTTTTTCCCACATAAAACCGTGGTAGATGTCTTAGTACCTAGACTGTCTCATTACTATTGTTTACCCTGATCCAGGGTATGAATCAAAGTTTTATATAAACTATTTGAGAGGACTAAGTATCATCTTGAGACTGAACCTCTTGGTTGAAACCGTTGTGCATCATATTTCAGTTTAAACTATTTTCACTATTATGCTGCTAATATCTTTGAAATAAAAATCTATTTTAAAGTAAATATGACAGTTGAACTATCAAGTGTTGGTAATTATTGTTAGCCAATAAGTTAGTTACAAAAGCTAACTTAATATTCAGATTATGTTAACTGAGAAATAATCAATCTTTGAGAAACTAATTGAACACTTATAATCTTTATAAATTCACTACAGTTTATCTTTGGGGGGGGGGGGTTAATAGAACTCTTTTAATAAGAAATTTTTAATAGGAACTCATTTCACACCCCCCCTCTTGAGTATCCTATGGGAAAATATTTTGTATCAGACCTTTGTTGATAAAAGTTTTCAAAACACTCTGTTTTCTAACTATGATTCTATTTTTATCTTAAAGATCTTAAATTTCTGTTATTTCTAAATTTTTATCTCATTAAATATATTTTCCAAAAACTAATTATGGATAATAGATTAGAAGTTGTAGCTACCAACATGTCACCTTTCTTTAATAGTGTAAATTACGCCCAATGGAAAATCAAAATGATAATTCATATAGAAAGTATGAGATTTGACATTTGGACTACTATAGAGTCTGAGTATGAGATTCCAAAGACTTCTATAACTACTTGGGATGATACTACAAAATCTAATTAGAACAATAATTTTAAAGCAATGAATTCTCTTTACTGCTCTCTAGGAGATGAAGAGTTTAACAGAATTTCTTCTTGTAAAATAGCACATGAAATCTGGGATAATTTGGTTGTTTCTAATGAAGGAACAACCAATGTGAAAGAGATGAGATTAAACACTTACAATATTAAATATGATAATTTTAAAATGAGGCATGATGAACCTATTTCTTTCATGTATCTCAGGTTTAATGAACTTGTTAACACTATGAGCTCACTGGGAAAAGTTGCTCCAGCAAAGGAGAAAATCATGAGAATACTTAGATGTCTGCCAGAAAGATGGAGAGGCACATTAGTTTCAATAAGAGAATCATGTGATATAAGTTCACTACCTATTAAGGATCTAATTGGTAATTTGATGATGCATGAAGAAGAGCTAAATGTAAACAAAGATGAATATGATGAACCTAAGAAGATGTCAGTGGCATTTAAGACAACTACCTCAAAGAGCTAGGACAAGGAGAAATTTCACATGCCTGTATAAAGCTCAACAAGTAAAGGTTCAGAATCTGATAGTGATGAAGATATGTCTCAGATAGCTAGGAGATTCAAGAAATTCTATAAGGAGATTAAATTTTTCAGAAAATCAAATTATAAGGGTAAGTATGACCAATGAGGTAATTGGTAGAAAGATTGGAAGAAAGTTGATAAAGATGATGAGATTGTCTGTTATGAATGTAAAAGGAAAGGAAATATCAAGGTTGACTGTCCAAAATTGAAGTTTAAGAAGAGATATGATTATAAGGACAAAAAATATAAGAAAGCTATGAAGGCAACATGGAGTGCTTTGGAAGAGAGCACAAGTGAGTCTGATGCTTCTGATTCTGAAAAGAATCTTGCCAACATGTGTTTCATGACTGAAACATATGAGGTAGTTGTCTCCCCTATGCTGAATGATTACTATTATGGAAATGAAAGTGATTCAAATAATGATGATAATATGTCTAAAGCTTAATTAATTGAATAATGTAATATGTTAGAAGATACTTGTAATGAGCTGAAAGATAAGTAAAATTCATTGAGAAAATAGTATTCTTTGACTAGTACTATTAAATCTGATCTTAGTATAAAAAAGGAAAGGAATGCTCAACTGTTAAAGGAAAATAATGAACTTAAATTGTCCAATGAGTAACTCATAAAAGACTTAGAGAAGTTCACAAATGGAAAGAATGTTCTAACTCAAATTCTTGGAAAACAAGTTGGACCAAAGTATACTACTGGTTTAGGATACTAACCTGGACAGAGATAGTTTTTTAAGAATAAATTTATTCTAAAAACTGTTCAGTTTGCTGCGAGTTCCCATTCTAGAAATTATGTAGCTCCGTCTAGATATTCATACTCTAGTAGACCAAATAGAATACATTATTCAAAATCTATTGAACCTGTTAATTATTGGAAACATGTTAGGAAAATATGGGTGCCTAAGGTTTTACTTTCTAACCTGTCTGGAGCCAAGAAAATCTGGGTACCAAAATCATTTTCCATTTAAACCTATTTTGTAGGAGACCTATTTGAAGAGTTCTTGTATGATGATATGGTACTTAGACAGTGGATGTTCATGACTAATGACTGGATACTACTCATGTTTTAAGATTTTAATCAAGTTTGATAGAGGGCATGTTACCTTTGGTGATAATTCAAAAGGAAAAATCATCGGATTAGGCCAAATTGGTAACAATGATTCAATTTTAATTTCTAAATTATTATTTTTTGATGGACTAAAATACAACCTGTTAATCATTTCTTAGTTTTGTGATGATGGTTTCAATGTTAAATTTGAAAATAATGCTTACAATGTATTTGATTATAAAAATATTTTGGTATTTATTGCTTTAAGAAATGAAAATGTATATGTTGTAGATATAAATTCTTTAGCCAAACAAAAGGTTACTTGTTTAAATTCATTTCATAATGAATATTGGCTATGGAACAGAAGATTAAGACAATTCAATGTACATTCACTTAGGAAACGGACTATGAGAAATTTAGTTAGAGACCTACCCAAACTATAATTCTCAACAGAAAAATTTTGTAATCCCTGTCAAAAGGGAAATCTACATAAAGTTTCATTCAAATTAAAGAAATAAGTTTTAAATTCTCAACCTCTCGAGTTGGTTCACATGGATTCGTTTAGACCATTTAGAATTTGTAGTTTGAATGGGAAGCACTATGTATATGTTCTAGTAGATGAATTTTCGAGATATACTTGGGTATACTTTGTTTCTCACAAAAGTGAAGCACGTTCCTATTTCATTAAATACTCCAAGTCTATAGATAACCTTAGTGGACATAATATTAAGACTCTAAGTAGTGATCATGGCCGTGAGTTTGAAAATCATTATTTTGAAACCTATTTCTCACACAATGGCTATAGTCACAATTTCTCTGCCCCTAGGACACCTCAATAGAATGTTATAGTAGAAAGAAGGAATAGAACCATTCATGAAATTGCAAGAACTATGCTTAATGAGTATGACTTACATGTTTACTTTTGGGAAGAAGCTGTAAATATAGATTGTTATATTATAAATAGAGTCTTGACTAGACCTATTCTTAAAAATACCCCTTATGAACTGTTGAATAATAGGAAGCCTAAAGCTAGTTTCTTTAGAGTTTTTGGTTTCAAATTCTTTATTCTCAATACTAAAGATAATCTTGACAAATTTGCTTCTAAAAGTGATGAGGGAATCTTGCTAGGTTACTCTGTAACTAGTAAATCTTATAGAGTCTTTAACAAAAGAACCAAGTGTGTGGAAGAATCAGTACATGTAAAATTTGATGAAACTGTTCCAGATGAATCTAAGTCTTCTCCAGAAAATCTTGAAGAAGACCTGTCTATTATGGACCATAATGATAGAAGCAATGAACCTACTATAAAAACAAGTAATTCTGGAAATTTTCAAGAACCTGGTTTTGTTGTAATTGAACCTACATAAGAACCTGAATTCTCTTGTCCTACCTTGACCAGACCAACTAGGATTCTAAAGAACTATCCTTTAGATGCTTTTTTAGGTGATTTAGATAGCAGAACACAAACTAGAGATTCTCAAAGAAATCAGGTTGAACATAAAGCCTTTCTTTCACAGTTAGAAACTAAAAATATCAATAATGATATCAATGATGACTTTTAGGTGATGGCTATACAAGAAGAATTGAATCAATTTGAAAGAAACAAAGTCTGGGAATTAGTAGATAGACCGAAGGACACTTTGACAATAGGCACTAAATGGGTTTTTAGGAACAAAGTTGATGATTCTGGAAATATAGTTAGAAACAAAGCTAGTTTAGTTGGACAAGGATATAGTCAAGACAACGGAATAGACTAAGAGGAATCCTTTTCACCTGGATCTAGGTTAGAATCTATTAGGATTCTATTTTTTATGCTGCTCATCTAAATTTCAAGTTATATCAAATGGATGTTAAAAGTGCTTTTCTAAATGGTTTTATAATTAAAGATATTTTCATTGAACAACTACCTGGATTTACTAGTCCTCATTTTCCAAATCTAGTTTTTAAGCTTTCTAAAGCATTATATGGTTTAAAACAAGCTCCACGAGCTTGGTATGATAGACTTTGTAATTTTCTTATTTCAAAAGGTTTTACTAAAGGGATTGCTGATCGAACTATTTTTATCAAAAGTATTTCCAAATATGTGTTGATAGTACACATCTATGTTGATGATATTATTTTCAGATATTCTAAAAATGCTTTGTGTATTGATTTTTCAAAGAGTATGAAAAATGAATTTCAAGTGAGTTTAATGGGGGAACTCAAATATTTTCTTGGATTTAAAGTTTTTTAAAATGAAAATAGTATTATTTTAAATCAAATTAAATATACAAAGGATCTTTTAAAACGTTTTGGTTTGGACAGTAATAAGGAATGTGATACACCTATGAGTACCACTTGTAAATTGGATGCAGATGAAACAGGGAAACCAGTGGATCAAACCAATTATAGAGGTATGATTAGGAGTTTAATTTATCTTACTACTAGTCGACCAGATATTATGTTTAGTTTGTGCATTTGTGCAAGATTTCAAGCTAATCCAAAAGAGTCACACTCGCTTGTTGTTAAAAGAATTTTCAAATATCTTGAACATACTACTAATTTAGGATTATTTTATCCAAAAGGAAAAACATTAAATTTAATAAGTTATTTAGATGCTGACTTTACTAGTTGAAAGTTAGATAGGAAGAGCACTTCTAGAACATGTCATATTCTAGGTAAGTCCTTAGTATCTTGGAGTAGTAAAAAGTAGAATTATGTTGCATTGTCTACTGTTGAAGCAGAATATATTGCTACTAGTAGTTGTTGTGCAAAAATTATGTGGATGAAACATACTTTATTGGACTATAGATATCAATTTATGCATGTATCTATAAACTGTGATAAAACTAGTGCGATCAATATCTCTAAGAATCCTATATCTCACTCTAGGACTAAACACATTAATGTAAGACATCCCTTTTTGAGGGATCATTATCAAAAGAGTGATATTACTCTTGAATTTATAGGCACTGAACATCAATTAGCTGACATATTCACCAAGCCTTTATGTTCAGAAAAGTTAAATTACATTAGACATGAGTTAGGAATGATAAACTTTCCATAGACCTCACTGATAGTAAAACCTCACCGTTAGTGAAATATCACCATTAGTGAGACCTCACCATTACAAAGACCTCACCATTAGTGAGATCTCACCGTTAGAGAGACATCACTATTAGATAAACCTCGCCATTAGGATTCTCACCGATAGATGCCAGCGATATGTTTTGTGATGTCTGGATTTTGTGTTTTTAGATGAAACCTTTACTGTTTTTATTGTATTTATTTTTATTACATCTCGATTCCTAAATGATAAAAATTAAGTCTAATTCCCATTTCAATCCACCGCTTACTCTCTTTACTTCAAACCTTAATTCTCCAACCCCCGCATTTCTTGTGAACCCTAAGTTCTTTGATTCGGGAATGTCAAGAGTAAAAAGGCTAGTAGTCAGAGATGAAGGTTATGTACCGAGTGCAAAAAGGCAGAAAGTAGGATCTGAAGGGAGTGGCAATGGAACAAGTCATGAGAAGAGGGCGGTGAACCCACACTTACTGAATAGAAATATCATAATCGAGAAATAACTCTGTGCAAAATGTCTCTTGCCTAGTAAATCTTTGATTCTAAGGATATTGAAGGAAAAAGGGTGCCTCGAATGTTTTTCAAATAACAATGGTCCTTATTATCCAAAACTAGTGAAGGAATTCTATGAGTTTGTTCGTTTTGATAAATCTGAAGGTGAGAATTGAATGGTATCATTAGTGAATAACAAGATAGTATATTTTTCTTCTACTGAATGGGCTAAGTATTTGAATGTTCCGCACGAGGGTGAGTTTGGATGTTTCTCAAAGTCAGTACCTCCTACTAGTGAGATTTTTTAGTATGAAACTGTTTTAGAAGAGCTCACTAGAAATGGAACACCAAGAAAAGTGATTGTTCTAGAAATGGATGGAGAAAACCAGTTACTGTTCAAATTTATCCAGCAAGTGTTATGTCCAAGAAGAGTGGATTTTTCAAACCTTATATTCCAAGATATATTCTTGTTGTATCTGCTAAGGCATAATGTCAAAGTGAATTTGTGTAGGCTTCTGATGATTCAAATCGAAGATATGACCAGGCCAAATTCAAAAACAAATGCTCTATTCTTTACAAAGTTGATTTCATTGATGATGAAAGTAAAAGGTGTGGTTGAGTCTCAGTATGAGACAATGGTTTTGAGAGAAAACTTTTGTATTACAAAAATAGTATTTAGGTACATGAAGATTGGATGGAACCCATGGAAAAGGTAATGGGTAAATGATGATGTGGAATTTTATGATAAATTTAACCCCTTTGAGCATCCCAATCGGCCAAGAGATAGGAGAGATCCAGGTCTAGGACCTATTGAGGAGGAACCTCAATACAGTGATGATGATGCTAAAGAGGATACCTCTATAGAAGATGGATGGGATCTTGATTTTCCACCAAGACCAGATGTTGAAAATGTATCATATAGAAAGGAAAGTCCACCTGTGACCCTACCTAGAAGATAGGTTGTTTTGGGAGAGAGTGTTGAGGAAACCTCTATGGATGAGGAAGACCTGCCTAGATCAGATCACGAGGAGACTGCTCTAGATTCTAGTAGTAGGGATGATGAAGAGGAAAACGTATCTGAAAATGGAGAACCTATTTCTGTTAACTCTGATGTAAGTACATGTTTGAGTCTCAGTCCTCTAATTGAGTGATATATTATGCCTATTGAGGAGGTTTTGGAAGTGGATAGACCAGTACCTATTACTAATATACCCCAGTCTATGCCTCCTGGTTTGGATATAAATATGGTTGTAGATGACTCCTCTGAAGAGGAGATGGCTTCAATTGGCGGTGAAGAGGAGGAAGCTCCACTTGAGGGGGAGCAATCTACAAAATATGGGTCTGTCTCAGTTTTCCATGAGATATAGGATTAGTCAGAGGATCCAGGATTTGTGGTGCTTGGAATTGATTATTAAGGATCTGATGAAGACTAACCCAAAGGAAAATTTGTAGCTTTAATTGATTTTTTGTCTGAGTGATCCTCAGTAGTTTTGCCTGAAAATCTTGTAACTAAGGCTGATCATGATTCTTTAAAGGTTGAGTTAAAAGATACTTTGACTGCATCTATTTCATAATTGAAAAGTAGCTTTGTTGAAGATCTAATCAAAATGTAAAAATCTTTTGAATTCTCTCTTGAAAGTGATTTGTCAAGTGTTGTGATAGATGTGATGAATGAAGTGAAAGTGTGTCAAAATCAGATTAAGAGTTTGACAGAGGCTGTTGATTCTTTGAAGCAATCTGTTGCTTCATTAGATATCTTTTTTAGTAAGCTCAAGTTGATGTTGACAACAATTACATCAAAAGTGTAGTGAAATAGTTTTTGGATGTTTTTGAGAGTTTAAAAAGACCATAAAAGAGAATGTCAGTACTCAAGATTTAGTTGTGAAGAAACTGATAAGTAATTTGACCCAATATTTCAAAGAAAGAGTATCTTTTACTGTGAAACCTCTTGTTACCTCCAGAGTTTCAGTTGATGTTGAACATTTTAGATCTGTGCTGAAAGAAGAACTTGGTAAATTTAGTGCTAGTAATTCATTTGATTCTCAGGTGATATCTACCACAAGGTATATCAGAAAGATCATTCAGGATTATATGATAGATGCTACTGCCACCCAGATGGACATCAAAGACAAGATTAATCTTTATTTTCAGAAGGTTTATACCAAGCATTAGCTAAACAATCATTTCATGCTTCTGTTAGAAAACCTAAAACTGTCCCAAGTCACTCAAGCTATCAGAGATCAAGTCAGTAAGCTCAGGGAGTTGACTCCTACATTGGACAAGTTTATGGAGAACAAGGATGATTTTCTCTCTTCTACGAAGAGAGGAGGAGGAATCATCATGGATTTTAAGAACCTATTACTACCCTTTCTTCATGTGGATAATACCCCTATTATTGTACCTCCAGACCTATCTGCCTTTGGTCAGTCTGCTTCCACACCTCAGTTGAATCCAGTTCAAGCTATCAGAAGTCTTACTCCTATGATCACACAAAAGAGTACCCATTATAGGCCCGACAATATTTCAGTAGCTCAACCACCTTTGATCATCACTGGTGTTCCCAAGCCTTCACCTACGTCTACTGAGCCTTAATACACTTCTAATCTCAAGGGAAAATCTAAATTACATATTAGGGAGGTGGATTGATAAGTGGCTAGGTGTTTTGATAGGGATCACTTGTATTCAATTTGTATCATTTCTGTATTTCTATGAAATCTTTTCATGAAGTAATATCTACACACTTTCTGTTGTTTCTCTGATCCATATTTTTTTTTATTTTTTTACTCATTCTTTTTTCTAATCACAAAGGGGGAGAAATAATTCTATGGAGAAATGTGGGGGATAATAATATGGATAAGGATAGGGATAATGAGTCTCAAATACATAATGAGTCTATTACATACATTTTTTATATATAATTCTACCTCTGATAGATTTGCATTTAATACTATATTATCTGATACATTTGAAATATTTCATATATGGTTACAAGGTATGATATTTTGACATCATTTGAAAATGTCATTAAACACACTGAGAAGTGAGAACAAATGTATTTTATACTGATACATTAATGATTATTCTGGGTTATAATGCCATGATTTGTGATTATCAAAAGGGGGGAGATTGTTGGACTCACCTGTTTTGATAATTTCAATTATGTTTAGAAATGCATTGATAATCCCAAATAATTTATATCTATATATTAATTATACTTTCAAATTATGACATCATGTTATTGATTTGATATAAATATCAAAATGATCATATCATTTTAATACGTTACTCAATGTTTATTTATGTTTAAAATGTTTAGCAATGATTAATATTGATACTAACTCAATCTAGAAATGATATGCATAGAATAGAAAATTTATAAGCATTCGAGTTTTTGAATCACCGGTACAGACGGCTACCGCTACACAAGTAGCTACCGATAGATGGAGCTACCGCTACACAAGAAGCTACCGATAGAAGGAGTGGTACCAATATAAGAAGTTACCAGTACATGGATCTACTGATAGAAGGATCTACTAATACAAGAGAGCTACTGTTAAATAGAGTCACTGATATATAAAGATACCATTACTGAGAGTGACAACTACCGATACAAGACCTACTGATTCAATTCCACCAATACAAGTTCACTGATACAAAGAGCTACTGATGAAACCGGTCATTGTTGATATGAACTCTATTTCTGTTTATTTATTAGCAGTAGTCATATTTGGTGCTTTTAATGCAATTGTTATTAATTAATGAAGTTTTTTGAATGTCAATGAACCATACCTCATTCCTATAGAGGTAATCACGCCTTATGATGGACCATATGATCTATAAAAGGAAGATCAAAGTTGCGCATAAAAAGTGCGATGCATGAAGAGATGTATGTGGTAGAAAAAGGAATAGCTACATAGGAGCTTCAAAGAAGAACATTACTGGGAGTTGAAGGACATTTCTATGCTATAAAGACTACTACAATCTAAAGCAAAACACCCATACCTTGAAGTCAATAAACAGAACCAAGATACTCTATTTTCCAGACAAATTCTAGATAAGGACTCAAAACTAAATCTCCTCAATCCAAAAGGAGTCTAGAGATGCATTTCCATCACATAGAGCTTTCTAAACTCATCTCAGATCATATTAGCTCTATTGTGTTTTGTTTATTTACATTTTGAGCACTGTGTGTGCTTCTGTATAGCTTAAACACACACTATCTCCTAAGAATAACTGGAGGATATCTAAAATCCTCACTCAAACTTTCTAAACCTTCTTGTATCCCACTATGAATTGTGGTAGAGGTCAAGTGTGACCTGGAAAACCTATGTGCTATTGTTATAGTTTTTCCCACGTAGAACTGTTGTAGAGGTCTTTGTACCTGGACAGTCTCAGTACTGTTGTTTACCCCGATCCAGGGTGTGGATAAAAGTGTTATATAAACTGTTTGAGTGGACTAAGTCTCAACTTGAGACTGAACCTCTTGGTTAAAACCTATGTGCATATTATATCAGTTTAAACTATTTTCACTATTCCGCTGCTAATTACTTTGAAATACAAATCTGTTTTAAAGTAACTCTGATAGTTGAACTAGCAAGTTTTTGTAATTATTGTTAGCTAGTAAGTTAGTTTCAAAAGAAAACTTAATCTTTAGATTAAATTAACTGAGAAATAATCAATCTTTGAGAAACTAATTGAAAACTTATAATCTTTATAAATTCACTGCAGTTTAACTTTTTTTTATTAGGGGTTTTTAATATAAATCTTTTAATCGGAAATTTTTAATAGGAACTCAATTCACCACCCCTCTTGAGTATCCTCTGGGACTACACTCTGCACCACTTCCTAAGGTTAGGGGAGGATTCACCACCTCATGTCCTCCTGCTAACCTAGCTTTGAAAAAAAAGGCTTTCCCCACAACATCCGAGAAGGTGGTTAAGTTGAGCTCCACCACTTTCAAGTGTAGTTCGGGTCAGAGTCCAGACTCAAATTGTCGAGCCTTCTCGGGATCATTTTAAACAAACCATTGGTCCTACAAAACTAGGTCTATGAAGTGTTGATATAATTCTAGTACCAATTCAATCCCTTGCTGCAGACAGCAGAACTCCATCTTCTTCCTCAGCTTCATCAACTCAGAGAAGTGTTGTAGGATGAACAATGACTTGAAAAACTCCCATGTTAGATCTTTCTGAGGTTTATTTTGAGACACAAACTTCTAACATTTCCATGTTGGACCTTCAAGAATAAAGGTAGCCAACTTCACCTTTAACGACTCAGGAAACCCAATGAAACTGATCATTCTCTCAATCTTCTGTAACCACTCCTTCGCCTCAAGAGGATCTGCTTGACCATAAAAGAGTGGAGGACTCAACTTTCGGAACACTAGAACATAGTCTATAGGTTGATCAACTGGAGGATTTTCTAAGGAAGCACCACCCGAAGCTGCATATTGGGAATCCATTAAACCTTCTTGGGTGTGAAAACTAAGGAATAAGAAAATAAAGAGCAGGATCAAAACATGGTCAATGCCATTTCAAATTTTACTTTTCACAATTTACAAAAAAAAATTACAAACAGTTTTTAGAATTAAAGAAGACTCAAACAATTTACTAGGGGAAACTTGTGCCGACGGGTGACTCATACGTATTGTTTTCAACCATATTCTAGCCACGCAACCGTCACAAGGAGCACTCTAGGTAATGTCCTCGACTCCACATGGCTTGCCAGACCATGAGAGCTCACGGAGGTCACTTACATGGATCCCATTTCATTTCCCAACATAAAACAATTCACAATAATCAAAGGACACCAACATGACTAGATATCCCATGGTAACCTGAGGTTCAGAACGAGCAAGGGTTCATGACGTCCTTCTCGTCCATACGTCTCGAGTACCGACAATTCTACTCATTCTACCATGATAACACCAAATTACAATGGGCGCTCTGAAAAACAAGGTCTTCTCAAGAGTTGACATCCTCTGATACCATTTTGTCATGAACTAACACAGGTCGACCCTAAACCGGTCACACGAGCCGGTCCACGACATGGCCCGAGAGGCATTACCGAACCTCCTGGGTTAGCAACAAGTACTAGGGCATCAATAGAGGACAAATGGGAATGATTTATCCCAGTGAAAGTAAATAAAGAAGTGGAAAGTAGAGTAACACAAGGTAAATAAACAACATGAAAAGAAAGAACAACCAACAACAACCAACTAACCTGGCCATGACCAAAACTCCTCGCGACTCCGAGAGTCTCCCACCAATCCAAAACCAACTCTCGCACATGATGAGAAACCTCAAGTCGAACCTGCAATAGAAACTAAAAACAGGAAAACACTATAGGTGTGATTTTTAAAACTCAGTAGGCATGCTCAACAAACTATTCCCAATGCACTACCTTTAAATAAATTAATTTACTAATTCTAGGTTTGAACTAAATTAAATAAAATATTAGTCTCCATACACACTTTCATTTCTAAAACAAGTAACAGCCCATTGCCCTTTTAATTTAAAAACAAGTTTAATATTTGAAGGGAAAATATGCATTACATTTTAAAACATGTTCGCGAAAGATTTAGACATCCATATTTTTGTTGTTAGTCGAGGGTAAAACACACACAACACACAACACACATTAAGGGAAATGGAAAAAGTGGCACACATGGGCCAACAACCGAACTAGACCTCTCAATCGTCTACCACATACAAATACACTAAATAAAACATGGGTCGAACCTAGGAGCCTGTGAACAACACAGAACATAACATACATGTGACTCATCTTGAAGGCATGTCTACTCTCGATGACGTCATAATGCCCTAACGTCCGGTGTTTCCCTACATGGCCTAGCCAAGGGGCCCAATCACCTATAAGAGTATAATCCGTACTAAGGCCCACTAGCCAGTGCGTAATCTAAACTAGGGCATCAATCGTTCTCAGAAGTTTAACTTACTATGCCAGGTTCCCATGTCAACACGTGTAATAAAAAGGAAAGGGGTGAGTCAATAAATTCAATCAAGTATCACAAACATCACACATAACTCATGCAGTCAACATACACCAAAGATCACCCCTAAGTCACCCCAAAGAGAGTTTTCCAAAATAATTTATTTTATTAAAGTGACAAACGAGCCTTCACCAATTTTAAAGAAACTCCTCATTTCTCAAAAGGACCAAAACACTTGTTCACTCTTCAAAAGAAATAATTTATAAATAAACCAGAGATACATTTTATATTCCATGAATTATGTTTAAAGGCCAAATGGGAATTCTTTCATTATTGGGTTTCCATTCATCAAGAAAGTATTTCAAGTGTCGTGTATAAAATTAACAGATCTTTTTACACAAAATAACCATTTAATAATTAATTATCTTATATTATTTCACATTTATTAAAATTAATAAAATATCAAAAAACTAATAAATTTGGAATTTGAAGGCGATGGCAGTGGGGGACCTATCTCAACTCGCAGCTCGAACAAGACAACGCGACACGCCTCGCGAAGGTGCACTAGCTTGCGCAAACCGATAATCACGGTAACATGGGGTTACCCCATCAACACGCTGTAACAAACACACAACAACCAAGGTACATAAACACATATATAAAACAATTCAAATGAGAAAACAATGCAAACACCACCTTGTCACGTTTTCAACACACAAATCACACCATCGACACTATTTTAAAAACCACATTAAAATTTATTGAACAACTCAAAAGAGAAACCCACGACTTTACACACCCAAAACCTGTTCAAAATCCAACCTTATAATTAAACGCGCACTCTAAACACACCAAATTAGAATGTGCACCACTTCTACAATTGAGATAAAAAATTACACAAACATAATAAAAAATACCCAACATGTCAAAAATCAATTTTTAAACCAAGTGCACCTCAAAAATATTTCCAAAACATAGTCCGCACCACACATATTATTTAATAGACCAGTTAAAAGTTTATAAAACAATTTAAAGTACCGTTGCAAGGCTCTTACATAAAAACTCACACAAAACCCCTCTCCTGTAGCCCCAACCTCAAACCAAGACTTTCAAATTGTGATTTGTAGCAATTTATTAATTTAATAATTTATTCAAAATTATAAACTACATGTAAGAAATACAACGATAAGCATTTCACACACATAATATACCGAATTTAACATGGAAAATTCATTTTCAACCAATTGCACATAAAATACATTATTCTAGACATTGCAAGTCTCCAATTAATTATCACATACAAAGTGAAAAACATTAAATAGGTGAACACTAACTCAAGAATATTTGTGCAAAAGGGTAAACTCACCTACAACGATGATGAACATCCTGAAAATGGTGCAAAACATCGTTCGCACCTCAACCGCACTAGTGAAAAACAAAATCATCCCTAGAAATCAACATCGGACCATCAATTTTTGAAATTAAACCCTAAAATTATTAAAATCCTAACATCTAGGGTTTGGGAAAACCGAAACCCATAAATTAAGAACCAATTACCAATGAAAAAAAAGATAAATCGTCACCAGAAGGGAACCCGTGCTGGGAGGGGATTCGCGTGGCCGGAAGACCGCCAAAGGGAGAGGGTGGCAAGAAATTTGGATAGAGAAGAGGGGTCAACGAAGGGGACTTGGATGGTGGAGCTCGTGTGGTTAGGGGGTTGCTGCACTGAATAAAGGAGGCAAAGGGCTGGGGTGAGGTCCTGGGAGCCAGATCGTGGGAGGCAGTGTGTGGGAGCCGAGTGCGCGGAGGGAAAAGGCAGGGCAGCTGGCCGGAGGCACGGTGTAGGCAGGGCGGCCGGTGGGAGGTGACGGTGTAGGTAGGGCGGTGGGCCGGCAGTCCGAGGGTGGTTGCGTGAGGGGAGAAGGCATGAGGGGTGGGTTCTAGGGCAATGCTGGTAGGGGTGTAGGTCATGAGGCACTGTAGTGTGAGAGAAGGAGGGGCACAGTGCAGGAGACCTACGGGCGGCCGAGGTGCTAGCTAGGGCATGGAGGTCGGAGAGCCAAGGGAGAAGGGTGTCGTAATGGGATCTAGAGGGTTCCAGGGGGCATCCATGTGGAAATAAGAAGAAAAATAAAGGAAAGAGAAAGAAGAAGAAAAAAATAAATAAAGAAGAAGATAAAATAAAATAAAATAAAAAGTAAATGATAATGATGATGATGATAATAATAATAACAATCATAATAATAATAATAACCTTAATTATAAAAAAAATTAAAATTATTAACCATAAACACAATAAAATACTAAATTTATTCATTTTAAATTTTTCTGTAGACCGACAAACAGTGTCGTTGCCTGGGCGAAGCCGCGCGGGGTCTCCAAAATGCTCTCCACCTTGGCGCTCTGCGACATCAACACAAAACTACACATTTTTTGACAAAACTTAAAAATATTGTTCAGGATTCAACCTGATCCTCGACAAAAAAATTTAATACCAAAGAATATATTAAATAAAAATAATAGAGGTTGGGGTGTGACAAAGAGCCGGGCCCCTTGGGATTCTCGCCAAGGGAAGAAAATATATAATCAGGAACACGCTCTCATCCTATTTACTGAGGAGCAGCTCCGCTGTACTAATTGGGTGACATTCAACGGGCACACGTATGAATTTTCCCCCTCTACTCAAGCCCACCACAAAAAAGGGTGGCACAATACAAAAACATGCACGTTCCTACTAGCGCTCACTGGTCCCACCACAAAGAGAGAGCGGTAAACTACATGAATATCAAGATATCTACTGATCCACAACAAGCCCTCCATCCAAATAGGGTGTCACTCTACTACACGTAGGCACAAACACCTGATGATGCATTTCAATCCTGCTATCAAAATAGGGTAGCAATAGGCTATACGTAGGCACAAATACCTACTGATTCATATCATGTTCGTCATCAAAATTGGGTAGCAACCAAATATGAGGAGAGTCAAATTCCTACGGATGTATATAAAGCCCATGAGAAAAATACAATGACTATGGTGAAAATGAAAATCCCCACTTATGAAAATGAATACCACCAGTCAAATATAGTGGAAACTGGAGAAGAAAACCAGGGACAGACTCAATCCTCTATCCCAGCACAGGAGATCTGCCAGAATCTAATGGAAACTCATGGAGGACTAGAGTAGGCATAAACTCCTACTCTAATATTGGAATGGGCCTTCATTCCAGCCAGAGATGTATCTCAGAATATCTTGAAAATGATGGAAGATCTGACATCGATTCCAGACCATATCCACCAAACATGCCATGATATCATAGCATCGGTGGAAAAAGAGAGAAATCGGGTCCGCAGCCTAGTTTCTTGAACGGAATGACTCACTCACAAAATAAGTTAGTCACTCTAAAGAATTTATGAATCCCTTATCCAGTACAGGAGGGTTGAAGACAATATCCCATGACACAAAGACAACCGGATTGGGTAAAAATACTTGTTCCAACGTGGGGATGTCGGTCCAATGTGGTGTCCACTCTAGGGTAGGAATATATCCATACCAAAAATCAAGATGCCCGTCAGCGTATCCCGACAATATCACGAGAACCAACAAGACTAGGACTTGTATATTATGTCCATTACCAATAGAAAATTTCCCCGGTTACCCACAACAGAGTTCCCAAAAATGAAAAGTGCCAAGGCTGACTGAAAAATGAAGAGCACATACTTGATCCTGCTCTACTGGAAGCTAAGGGTTCTTGATTCCCTCAACCATATATCAAAAAAGTCTCGAGACCATGTCATTCCATTACCAAGTTATGGAAGTGGAAGTAGTAGTTCTGAAGGCCCCCCTCCCATAATATTTCTTCCAGCAGCTCTAAAGGTCCTCCACATACTAAACATTGGGGCTCACTCCGTGGTCCAGAAATGATCGATCATGAGAGCCTATCTCCTGATGAAAATCGTGGTATGCCTCCCCTTGACCTGAAGGTAAGACAGAAAGAAGGTCCTCCCCTTACTGTTGTCTGCCAGAATGGTCCTTCCCAGGGTATACGTTGCAGATATGCTTCTCCCTATAGTCGGACCTCAAGTCATGATGGTAGTCCTCGCCATGATGACAGTCATTGCGAAGTCCCTCCCCACAATGGAAGTTACTCTGAAGGTCCTCCCCATAGTAACACCAAGAAACGAGAAAGGTCCTCCCCTCATTGAGGTACATCCTAAAGGTCCTTCCCAGGATGTACACTACATAAATTCTCCCTAAATCCTGATATCTAGTCATGATGGTATTCCTCACCATGATGACAGTGATAGTTTCTATGAATGTCCCCCCCTCCCTCCTTAGTGACATCAAGCAACAAAAAGGTCATCCCCTTGTTACATCCCACCCTGAAGGTCCTCCTTAGGGTATACACTAAAAGGAAAATTCCTACGGTCAGGCATCTTGTTAAAATAGTATCCGTCACCATTGCAACACTAATTGTGGAGGTCCTCCCCACAATCAAAATTTGTGCTGGAAAGAAGGTCCTCCCCTTTCCAGAAAAAATATGAGAAATCCCTCCTATGCCAAGGTACTCTGAAAAATGGAGTCAGACAGATCAGGCACTCTGTCTATAGTGAGTGATATTCTTCCTCAACCAGAGGGTCTCCAGGGGGCAGACACATCTTCTGAGACACCCCTACACCATCTACAAATCAATGAGGCTCCCAACAACTAGGCTATTTGGAATGAAATTATAAAGAAGTAGTCAAGCTATGCATATCCAGTAGAGGAGCCTCCAGAAGAACAACAACAGGATATGTTGCTTGTGAGAAGACAACTAGTTGGGGATAATATACCAGTGATGTACTAGACTATGACCACTTCTCACTTCGACATACCAAGAGAGTTGTTTAGGGAATTCACGCATGAAATTTTCCTTAATATATGGATAACCCTTCATTAAATGAAGAAAACATTCCTACCCTATGAAGGGTATGTGGACCATGTCAGCATGATAGGGGAGCTTTGCCATTTAATTGACCAGAAATCCCTCCCGTCTGCAAGGTATCCACAATTAGAAAGGTGGAAGAAAAACCATGAACTGGCCGGCCTCCATGAACTGTAAAAATTATATCACCTCATTGGCAATGCCCTGGCTAGAGTTCATATTTAGAGATGGGGAGAACATGGAGCTCTACACTTCACCCCACGTCCCATCCAATAGGCCCCATTGGAAATGAAATCTTGCAACTTTATTTCCCAAAGGAAACAATAAAGTGAAACCCCTACTCAGAAAAGATGGGATACTCAACAAAAACTGGCCCGAAGTAAGTCTCAAAAGCATCCAGACCGAAGGAATCAAGCCATCGAAAAGCTTCTGAGTCAGACAACTAGGAACATCTAGCAGGATTCATACCTAAGGGAAGTCAACCAGAAAGTAGTGATCATGTCATCAAAAGACCATATACTCCATGCAGGCCCAATTCCATACTCAACTTACACTCATGCAGGAGTACATGAAATTGAAATGGTGGAAATAGTGGAGCTACCAACACTATATGGGAACAAACCCAGCCCATAGGGCTGGGGGTATTTGTAAATCAAAATGCCCCTCTAAGACCAACAAATCTAGCCCGTAGCGCATCAATAGGAGAATGGGAACAACCCCATATTGTATGGATATGGAAATTATTACCTCAAATCCCTACACATCATACATCTATCGCCCACAATCTAGGAAGAACGATGGGCCAAGGAGTTACCTGTTCCACCCCTTCTCATGGTTCGCACTCTCCGAGACAAAGGCACGTTACGAGGTCATAATAGGGATCCCTTCAGGCCAATCATCACTAATAAACCCAAATAATACCGCATGATGGAAGTACAAAGTCCAATAAAGGGTGTAAGAAGCCTTGCTACCATTCGGCAGTGGGTACACCACCCCCAATGTGGTATGCCTCAGTGAACGTGGTAAACTTCAACCCTGCGGATCTCACAAGAAATTATGTAGTGGGAGAGGACGTGATGGAAGATAGTTCCCTCCCAGATTCATCCCACATCGATCTTAATGGTGTGAATACCCATAACCAGAGAACAGTCCTAAATTTGGGTTCCCCATTAGTAAATCTGAGATTACCTCCCATGCAAAACCCCAGTAAATCGAATAATAATTCCAAGGTCTTCTATGACCCTCCTCCTCCTCCTCCCAAGAATGCATCCCTCACCCTTGAGGAAATTTTCTCCAAGAATGAGTAATAAATTAATGACCTCAGGTGAATTAATGTCGAGCTACATCTAGGGAGATACCATGCTAGATGTGTTCCCCTAGTGGAACATCAGCAGGTGCTCCCAGAAGAGGTTCCCATGCAACATGCCCTTATTTTGGTGAATGAAGAAAATATTGGAGGACCATTAAACCCAGACCTGGAAGGATGTCAAGACTTCCCCCCACTAGGAAGGCAGCCAGAATATGTTCAGGTAAACCCATAAATGATACCCTCGGCTGGGTATCCACCCCAAATTCCAGTAGCACTGGCACTCCCTGTCTTGGCCACTACTGCCCCATCCCAAGATCAAGCCCGAAATGATATGCATCAAGGGCTCTTAAACACCATCGATCAACCAACATCTTGACTAGAAGCCATGGAGGTGTGGCGTGCTACGATACAACAAGATCGCAAACCATACCCTAAGTGGGTGAGCAATGTTCCGCCATCTCCAAACTTCGAGAACCCCGTATTCCTATTATTCAATGGTTCAAGGGATCTGGAATAGAATTTATTGCATTATTCCTCTTAATGTGAACCCATGATGGAATTATAGGGCATAAAGAAGTAGTTAAACTCTAGTGCTTCGTACGAACCCTGAAAGGCTCGGCCTTCGTGTGGTCTACTAGCCTGCCAGCCAATTCAATTACAAGATGGGAGGATCTACAGTGACAGTTTATCATTTAGTTCAATTCAATGTTGTCTAAGAAAACGGTCAGTGATATTATAAACTAAATATAAAGAGATAATGAAAGAGTATCAGACTTCATTTCCATATGGAAGGGCCTAACATATTCCCTTAACCGGCCACTCCCCCAAGATAAGATGATCACCATGTGCATCAATAACCTTCAGGATGAATTGTGATTGTCGCTCATCTCGGGGAAGTACACAAGTGGGTTTAGAAATTTCTCTTCTATTTCCCAAAGGATCGAAGACTCCTTGAAATGGACCAACCTTAAGTCCCGAATCACCCCATCATCCCCTAGGAAAAGAATGGGAAAAGATGATGTAGATTCTATCATGATTAAGTCATCCCCGACACAGGCTCTAGTTACTAGGCCCCCACCGAACCATGTAGGACCCCCTGGATGCCAACAACCACCCCCACCTTGAAAAAACGAGTGATGGGGTGCTAAAATGAATCAGTTTTAATAAAGAATAAATAATGTTTACTCATTAAGATATGACCAGGTTCGCGGATATTTCACAGCTGCTATGAATTTCAATTTTATCTGGCTACCAGAGCCAAAGAGAGCTGATGAAGTGGTTCCCCACAACTATCCAAATTATTGTCCCTATCACCGAATATTAGGAAAAAACATCCAGGAATGATTCATTTACAATGTTCTCCTGAAAAAGACGGTGCATTCCGAGAAAGTCAAGTTCGGCCTGCCACCAGCACAAGTGGAGTATGTTTCCACCTTAGACTCAAGAGAAGATGAGGAGTGGAAAACATTCACCGGTAAGAATGAGAAAAAGTTCAGCAACTGGATGACCCAAAAGACCTTCAACCAAGTCCATGCCATCCTCCAGGTGCAATTGAAACAACCATATATTCCCTTAAAAGCTCCCAATACTACATTGACATCCTCCTCCGCCCCATGGTCCCATAAAGTCTAGAAGGGTAGAAAGCAAGAGCAAGAAGATGAGCTAACACCAAAGATGAAGTCAGTGTTGACACTTTAGGACTTCATGCAAATAGAAATGGTTCAACGGGAACCACACTACCAAATGGTTTAATGGTCCCTGCCCCGCCAAATAGTTCAACGGGCACCACCCTGCTAAACGGTTAAACAGGCACCGCCCCACTAAACATCACTGTTAGAAGGAGAAATACAGATATAAACATTGTCTGATACACAATTGATATTTGACTCCATTAATGTCATTCATTTGATGGACCCCTTATCTAATGAAGACTATGGACACATAACCGAATTCCCCATGCCCAATTACAGAGACGAAGGAAGAGGACATAAAGGCCGGGGGTTTCTTGGAAAGCATGATTGTGGAAGGATTCAAATTCTTGGCCATGCCACAAGTCAAACTGTTAACATCGTAGAAACTCACGGAAGGACCCTCCGACAGACACAGAAAAAATTGGAGTTCTCCTCCACTCCATTTGGAAGAAATATAATCCTAATTATCATGGAATACTCATTAGGGGAAGAACATATACTGAACCACCCAAGGTATACTGGTAGAAAAGTTGGGCCAAATGTGGAAAGGACCGCAGCACCACAGGACCTTGTTACAGAGGTTGAACCATCTATATCCAATTCTAAAACCCCTAAAGTGTAAGTGTAAGAGCAACCCTGAGCCGAGAAGCACCGACCTTTAGAGTAGAAGTATTATATTTTAAAGTAGTTGGCTTCAGTACCAGCAATTCTGTCAATCCTAGATGTATTGAGCCTGTCCTAGGATCTTAGGGAGGCACTAATCAAAGTCTTTCTAAGTCCCCAAGAGTTTGAGGCTAAAGTAGCAACAAATGAAGTTTACTGAATGGATACCAATCTCAAATAATGTCACACCATCGTCTCCTTCACAGATGGGATGAAGAAGCTGTCATTGAAGGGCACATCAAACCTTTATATGTGTCTGACAATATAAATGGAATTGATGTTCAGAGGATCTTCATAGACAACGACTCTAGAGTTAACCTCCTCCCACTGCGAACACTTAGTCGACTAGGATATGATGAAGACAGCTTGACACCCAACACTACAACTCTTCTGGTATATGATAAGAGTGAGCAGAAATCAATGGGACGATTCTAGGTTAAACCTTGTCTTAGAGATCTTATATCAAATTATGAGTTCCCAATAGTGTGGAAGATTACAGCCTTTAACATCCTATTAGGGAGGCATTAACTTCATTAGTACACTGCAATTCTGCCATCATACCATTAGTGCGTCAAATGTTACACTAACGGGAAAAAAATGTTAAACGCAAATAAATCCCCATTTGAGTCTTGTGAGTAACATTATATCGATGCATGGTTCTATGAATTAGAAGGGAAACATCATTCTGTTGAATAAATTGATTGGATAAATGCTTGGGTTTGATTGGAAATGGCTCCACCGACCCCCTCCAGCAGCTTGGGGAAGAGTACGTATTACCCATCAACCATGTTGAATGCATAAACACAAGTCTGGGTGTAGACTCAGTTGTCTGCATGGTCTCTGTTATGACCACCGAGCCCAAGGACGTGGAAGAGAGGGATTAATCCTTTGATGTTAGGAAAATCCCAATCATGAATGCTACCGACCCATCCTAGAGACCTCAAACTTCCCTTGCCTTACTCACAAAGGAAAAAAGATTATTTCTCTCCCAACATTGGATATTTCATTTCAAAAATACTCTATCCATTCAAATATGAATAAGAGTATGATGATGAAGATGATGAAGATGATGAAGAACAAGAAGAATAGGAGGAAGAAGACCTCAAATATTTCCCTCTTGCATTCAAAGAAGGTGTCTCAAGCACCATATATGAACTTAAGAAGATAAATCTGGGCACTGAAAATGACCCGCAGCCCACTTTGGTCAGTGTGGCTATCCATGTTGAGGTAGAGGAGGAAAACACATCCTTACTAAAGAATAATTGAGATGTTTTTTACTGGAATTATATAGAAATTCTATGTCTTTATTCTGAGGTCTCCACTCATCATACGGACTTACCAGAAGATCATCGGAGATATAAAAAGGCATCAAGAAGGACCAACCAAACGCATGATGCCAAAATAGAGGCTGAAGTTGACAAGATGATCAATGACAACTTCATACGGGAGGTTAAATATCCAAACTGGCTGGAAAACAAAGTCCTTGTTAAAAAAAGTATGGATAAATTAGAATATACATTGACTTCAAGGAGTTTAATCAGCATTTTGCAAAATATTACATCCAGATCCCGATCACAAAATTTTTGATCGATGCAATAGCCATATACGAAGTACTCTCTTTCATGGACAACTATTAGAGGTACAATCAAATCCTAATGGCACAAGGAGATGAAGAAGATACTACTTTTAGGCCTCCTCAGGGGGTGTTTTGTTATAAAGTGACACCCTTTGGTCTAAATAATGATGGTGCCACATATCAGTGTGCCATGCATCGCAGTCGAGTGTTATGTTGAAGACCTGGTAGTTAAATAATGACAGCGCTCAAACCACCTGGATGATCTTGAAACCATCTTCAACAAATTTTGATAGCACAGTTTAAAGATGAATCCCATGAAGTGTGGCTTTGGTGTTACCTCGGGAAAATTCCTCATCTTTATCTTACGCCAACATGGCATCAAAGTTGTCCCCAAGAAGACAAAATCCATCTTTGACATGTACTCACCTCACAACCTCACCGAGTTGAGAGGTCTCTAGGGTCACGTCACCTATATTCGGCACTTTATAGCCAACCTAAGAGGTAAATGTTTACCTTTAACCAGGATCATGAATAAATGAGTTATGTATGAGTGGGATAATGATTACCAAGAAGTGTTTGAAAATATCAAAAGATATCACCTAATCCTATCAGTGCTCATGCCTCCAGTTGAGGGGAGACCACTAATTTTGTATATAACTGCCCTGGAATAGTCATTAGGTGACTTCCTCACACAAAACAATTATTCCAGTAGCAAGAACAACCTCTATTACCTTAGACGAACAATGATCGATGATGAAACTCAGTATTAAAAAATTGAAAAGAAATTCCTATCACTAATTTTCATAGTTCAATAACTCTATCATTACCTGTAGCACCATGAGGTCCCACAGGTCTCCCACTGCAACCCACTCAAATATATCTGCATCTTTCCCATACTAAATGGGCACCTATCATGATGGGCGGTCATCCTACAACAGTTTGACATATGGTATGGCCCTAGAAGGCCATCAAAGTCCAGGCGTTAGTAGACATCCTGGCCGAGAACCCCTCGGAAGATACAACATTGTTGGATGCCGAACTTCTGGATGAATAAGTTTTTTCCATTTAGGAGGACCCCCAAATATGATAAATTTACTCCAATGGTGCTTCCCAATGCCTGACAAAGAAAAGGATGGATAATTCTAAACTCAACAAAGTGGGTTGGGAGTTATACTCATATCTACCGAAAAGTCCATCTTTCCTTAATATTTCTTTTTTTCAAAAGGGTGCATGAATAATGAAGCAGAGTATTAGGCCCTCATTACAGGCTTGGAACTGAAACTTCATTTGAAAGGCAAACTCCTAAAAATAAAGGGTGATTCAAATCTAGTCATCAAATAGGTCAATGGTGCCTATGATATCATGAAAGAAGTATTGGTCCCCTTGATGAACCATTCTCAATTAGTAATGGTAGAATTCCCATCATAACCAACATAGACCTATGTCCCCTAATAAAAAAAATGATCAAGCTGATGCTTTAGAAAATGCAGTCACAGCCTTTGTCAACCAAGACCGGGATGAAACAATCATTAGCATTGACCGCCTCCAGATGGTATTGTCATTCATCCAGAGAAATATGGAGGAAATCGATGAAATTATTCCCATCCCTAAGCCTTATGGTGACACCATCAGCTGGATGATGCCCATTACAAATTAACATCAGAATCGGGAACTCCCACCAGATAGGGATGGAAGTAAGTAGGTCCGAAGATAGGTAGTCAACTTTGTCTTGTAAAATGGGGTAAACCAAGATAATTTTCTCTACAAATGAGGCCTTTACGGAGTCCTTCTCAAGTTAATTGATGGATAAGAGACTGTTGTCGTCATGAAATAAGTGAACATTGGATCTTGTGGAGCGCATCAATCAACAACCAAGCTCTATCACCAAATCTGAAGGCTTGGGTATTACTGGCCCACTATGACATAGGATTGTTCCACATTCACCACGAAGATTCATTCCTACCACATTCATTCTAATTTCATACACCAACCCACAGAGCTACCTTATACATCTAAGTACTCATGGCCATTCGCCGCCTAGGGGATGGATGTTGTGGGACTATATCCTCCCACCACAGACAGACAATTCAAGTTAATACTTAAAACAACCAAATTATTTTCCAAATGAGATGAATCCATACCACTTAAAGAAGTTGGGGCAAAAAATGTCGTCAGCTTTGTGAAGTCCAATATCATCACCGAAATTGGTGTCCCTCATACTATCTTGATGGAAAATGGCACAAATTTATGCTCTACTGAGTTGGAAAATCTATACCAGGAGTATGGAATTAAAGTCAACCATTCATCCCATTACCATGCGGTGACCGATGGGAAAATAAACACTTTCAACAAGACACTGTCCAACATACTCCAGAATATTGTTGATAAGGATAAGAAATTATGGCTAGAAAAGCTCCTTCGTGCTGTGTGGGCTTACCGAGCCACGACACACACGACCACCCAAGCTACCCCGTACTCACTAATACATGGGGTATAAGAGTGTTGTCCTATCAAAATCCAAGTTCCATCACTTCATGTGGCAATTCTCAATCGACTTTCCATGGAAGAGAAATCCCAAAGATGATTTGATGAATAGAAGTAGCTAGATGAGAAAATTCTTCACACTCTACACCATTTTAAAATCTACCAAAATCGGATTGCATGAGCCTGGAAAAAAAATATTCTCCTTCAATCTTTCCTCGAAGGTGAAATGGTGTTGGTCCTTATAACCTCGATGATACTCAAGAAGAAACCCCCAACTCTTGAACCAAAGTGGGAAGGACTATATGTCATACACAAGGTATATTTCAATAGAGCATATGATCATATATCAATGGATGGAAAGCTCATCACACCTCCTAAAAATGCAATGTCCTTGAAGAAATACTTCGTGTTACAGAAATGCCTTGTCAAAGGTCTGAACCCTATGACCTTAAACTATGAGTAACATAAATTTAATATCAAAGGTATGACCTCTATGACCCTAGAATATGATTTATAATACCCCTGATACCTTGGTCTAAACTCTATGACCCTAAACTATGAGTCATCATCCTTGCCACACGAAGTTACACTGTATGGTATTAGTCCATGCAACGTGACATTGAACTGAAATTCCATGGTGCAAACTCCAAGACCTTAAACTATGAGTCATCGTTCTTTCCACATAACGTTAAACTGTATGGAACTCATCCATGAAACATGACAATAAACTGTGACTCATGTCCTCACCATAGGATGTTATACTACATGACACAAGACATCCTAATCGCATGATAATAAACTGCATAATATCTTATAGAACTACATACATATTGATTCATTTCCTCATGGGATACATAGTGATGCCTCGATCTTTGATCCTGGCCCATACCCCACCATCAAAAACATTCCACCATCATGCCTCCAATCTACCCACATTCGTAAGGGAAATCCTTATCACTCCTTGTTTCTCACATAGAGTATAACTCCTATGAGCTTAAGATTAGTGGTAGAGATTCTCTTATGAAAACCAACTATAGGGTAACATGGTAGAACAGGAAAACATGATGGATAGAATAAAAATGCCTCTTCCCCTTGAGCAAGTTGAATCAGTACAGGGTATATAAAAAACTATGTACAGCTTGATTCTTACCCTCACGGGATACCTAGCGATGCCTCGATCCCCAATCTTGTCCAAACCCCACGAAGAAAGAAAACGAAAATGCCCCCATCATATCCTCTACCTCCCAACACCTGCGAAGGAAACCCAATTTCCACTCCTTGTTTCTCACAATGATTATGATTCATGTGAGATTGAGATCAGTGGTAAGGATTCTCCTACAAAAATAAGTTATTGAGAATTATGGTGGACCTGGAACCCCTAACAAATGAAATAGAAATGTCCCTACATATGGACTGAGACAGATTGGTACCAGGAGCATTCAAAACTACATACAGCTTGATTCTTGCCCTCGCAGGATATGTAGTGATGCTTGAATTTGGTATCCCGGCCCAGCCATCATCAAATAAAAAGAAAAAAATTCCCTCAAATGTCCCTATACATCAAGAAAACATTTTTAGGGAGAATCTAGAACTATGTATGGCTTAATTCCTGCCCTCACAGGATACATAGTGACGCTCATATTTGGTATCCTGGACCAGTCACCAGAAAAAATGCCCTTTTCCCCCATACTTAGGTCAGACTTGTATGGGGAGTCTATGAAAGGTCCTATCACATGAAAATAAACTGTGAAATTCTTCAAGAGTTATGTGTGGCCCAATCCTTGGTATTGTGAGATTCTACACATGCCCCTCAGTCATGAGAAGTCAAAAGATCATGCTTTCCCCTATACATATGAGTTAGACCTATGTGGAAGCTCCAAGTAATTCATAGTTAATCATGGTCCGGTTATTCTCACATTCTCAGGAACATATTTCCCATTTTTCAAACTCCATACTCAGGGAAAATTTGGTTCCCCATAATCATTCATTTCCATTAGATATAGAAATCCAGTGTCCTATGGACAGCTTTGTTTAACTATTCACATCATGCCCTAGAGGCTCTGCATATGTTGCCCACAAAAAAACGATCGTAAATCAAAGGCAAATTCATCCCTGTGAGAGTCCTCTCCTATCTCAGTATGCTTAAAAGCTTCCAAGACCCATGTTATCCATATTGATTTATGTTTCTCCCTAGACTATGGTTTAATCCATCTATCATCACTCAAGTCTATGTAATATCAGAACATTCCGATTGCGATTAATCCAAAACTATTAAATATCATTATGATAATATAATCATCCTCACTGCTTGACTCTAAACTACAATACATCACATCCTCACTACATGAAATTAAACAATATTTCTAAAATCTTCCTTACTAAATGACTTTAAACTAAATAATAATGTTTTAATCCCAAAAGCTCCCTCAAATGTTGATTTTTCTATTCCTAAGAAATGACACAGAATCCTCGTAATCCCTTGTTTCTCACACTGAACATAGATCACATGAGCTTAGGAATTTTAGTGAGAGATCCACTATGGCATTATGGAAAAACAGTATAGGAATTTGGTCCTAGCAGCATAACCCTAAAAGGCATATCCTGATTCTCTCCCCTAAGAGGAACCCCATGTCCTACCCATGTGACATTAAATGACCAGATATCCCAAAGATGGAACGAATGACTCACCCTGCATATAAGTCTGATCTACATATGGGACACCCCATTCCATGAATAAATCATAGCTTATATGTCCCCAATATGTCTAGATACACTCCTGCCATATTTTAATCTTTGTGCTCTGAGTGATCTTCAATCTACATAACCCTCCAAGGCCATATGGGATGGAAGGACAATGTCCTGCGGACACCTTTTCTTGACTATGAACATCATGCCTTGGTGTCTCTGCATATGTTTCCCACAAAAATTGTTGTCAATTAAAGAAAAATTCGACCCCAATAGAGTCCTCACCTATCTTAGAACACCAAATGGCTTCCAATCCTCATCCCATACCTATTGATTCAAGGTATCTTAACGTCATGGTTTACTCTTTCCCCCTTACACATATCCTGGATATATCGCAACATATGAGACCAATTCATCTCTGGTCCCTTTTGAGGTTTCTAATGATATCCCATATGTATGCATGAAGTTGATCAACATACTAAAGAAGAGTGATGCCACTTGTTTATGGGTTTCGCCGAAGAAGTTCAGTTAAAATGCCTCCTTTTGTGTTTAGAATCACCCCTGGTCAAAGTTCACATACCGTAATCAGAAATTTCCCAATCTCTATAATCCTTACTATCCATCATAAATGCAAGGTTAGTGTCATATAGACACCTTTGATTGAGTATGAAAATTATGCCCTGGTGGCTCTACATATGTCACATACAAAATGGTCATCGATCAAAGGATAATTTTTCCCCAGGAGTTTCCTTTCCATATTTCATATGATCAAATGAAATTCATGTCCTGTCACACCCTGAATATGGGAAAACTCCTAGATATCGACTTATGTACCTCCTTATTTCCATGTGACGCTGAAATAAAAGACTCTTAAATGAACTGTCCATTCACCAACTCTCCCTTCCGAAAGTAAATAATGTGTGGGAAAAGTTTACCACTCAAAGACGATATGAATGTTCCGAATGTTTTTACACAATAATAATCAGTCCAACAACCCATTGTGGCTCCCAACATCAAAATAAATTCAAATTTTTGAAAATCCCTCTGGGCCATCGGAAATGGAATGACAGTATCCTGCATACACCTTTTCTTGACTATTCTCATTATGCCCCAGTGGCTCTGCATATGTCTCCCACAAAAAACAGTCATTAGTCAAAGGAAAATTAATCCCCAGGAGAGTCCTTTCCTACCACTGTATGCCCAAAATGGCTTCTAATCCTCATGCATATCCAGAATCCACAAATCCAGGGTCAAGAAAAATCTCTAATCCATGTTTGAAGGATATTAGAACATTCTAGGATAACTATCTCAAGTTAGGGCCCTACCCTATTCAATTTGGTCAAAGTTGTTCAACCTAAAACATCAACAATAAGTTTTATTGGAAGGACTATGAACTGCCAACAAAAGAGACACCATACTTACTGCAGGGAAAATCCACAAAAGTCACCTTTGGGTAAAATTCAAGTATATTTTCATTAAAAACGCATTGATCCATTAAAAAAGGTGTAAATCTTGTTAGGTCGAAAACCCGCGAAGGGAGTCATAAGAAAAATCCAAGTTATACCCTCTATTATCGTACCAACCAGGCTTAGAAAAAAATTAGGTTAATAAAAAAAATACATAAAAGATCGTGGGAGTTTTTCCATGAAACCCTAACAATAGTTGAACTACACTAATTGAGTCTTGTGGCTCAGGAAAAAATCAGAGCATGATTCAATTATTTCATTTTACTGGTTTGAAGTCATTTTTTAAAATTATACCTGATTCAAATGATTTTTATAGGAAAAGGAAAAGAAATAGATATTTAAAATCCAAACTAGTTCCATTAAGTTCAGTAAAAATAGAGGAACATCCTGGATTTAGAGTCTCTCTAAAATATCCAAAAAATAGGGGAAGAGTACATATCATGATTTGGGACAAAATTACGATAGGACTCAGTTAGTCCTTTCCAGGAGGATGGAAAGTGATTGTCGTAGGCCATCAATAGTCTGCTCTAAAGAAGCTCTTTCCTCTATTTCGGCCTTGACCATTGGATGTACCCACTCCAGTCTGCTCCACAGGCCATCAATAGTGTGCTCCATAGGTGCATTCTATCTCCTAGAAACTATTTAGGGAGGAAACTCCTAATAGACTTAAGTTCTATTTCAATAACATTGGGATATATTTTGCGGGCTCCCCTCCTGGTTGAACTTTTGTGGTTTCTCACTTTTCCTTAAAAGTGTTTTAATAAGAAAATTTTAATTTTCATTCAAGATTCTAGTTGTTCCCTCAACCTTGTTGCACGAGACTCGAACTCCCACAACTCTTCCTCTTGGGTGTCCACCAAATCATGAGTCTTCACCTCCCCAGCCTTGAGATGATCAAATTCTTATAAAATATCTTGGAAGGTCGCTACATTGGGATGGGAAGAATTGAACTTGGTAGCATTCCCTCGCAGGAGGCAAGTTCTTCCTGTGCAATGATGATCTAGTAGATGAGGAGGTGTTAGTGTCATTAATAAAATCCACCGTAACCCAGATCAGTGAATAATTGCTGAAAATTGTCACCCTCATTAACAAAATTGGTTGTGGGTGTCTCTGTGGAGAGGGAACACAACTAGAACCATGCCCCTTTCTACACTACCTAGTGCCTCCCTGCGACCCAAATACTTTGACCCTCTATAACGACCCATACATTACATACATGGTTATTAATTCATAATTGAAGCACACTTATTACAACATATAACAAAACCATGGTAGGACCGTATAGGTATAGTGTCTTTAGAAACTGGGAAACATAAACAACTGGTTCATAAATCATCTATATTGTCTCTCGTTTATTTCATCATATCTAGAGTCCCTTTTGGCATATCCTACGTAATACCCTTCTTCCTGACCTGGGGAAAATAAAACATACAAAAGGGTGAGCTCAAATGCTCAGTAAGGGTAAACAAATAAATATCAATCATATCATATTCATATGAACATAACATTTTTAAAATCTTAACCTGCAAAAGAGATCATAATATCATAAATGGGATAAATCATAGTAGTGAAATGTAATCCCAATAATCATAACTTAAATCATGAAACTTTGTGTAATATACACATAATCATAGAAAATCATTTCATTTTAGTCAAGACTCATTGCCAAGACTATCAAAGCGGACAAAGTCCATTACGGAACAGAGTTCTCTCCTCGTTCCAGTCCTGTATCATTGAACCGGATTAACCTGTCGTTCCAGCCATGTCTATCTCATGTGATATAAATCATTACCCAATTCATTGGAGGGAGATATAGGTCCCATCCATCTCATAATGAAGCCATTCTTATGTGTTCCACAAAATCATAAATCATACATCATAGCATAATCCATGTAATAAAAATGGGATTCTTAAACATCGTGACATCATAAAACAATTCATATAAGATGAAGGACTTCATAAAAAGAATTCCATAACAACATTATAAAATCAATGTAATAATAGGGATATAAAAAGAACCCTATATTATCTTAGATGCAAAATAATTTTGATAAAACACTTGAACTCCATTCTTGAGGAAAATATCCTTTGTACTTCAAAAAAACATTTTTCCTTTCTTAACATGTCATACAATTTTAAACTAAAAGAATTTGATTAAAAATAAATGTGAAAATTTTTAAAGGAAGTTTCATTTAAATAGTGTTCTATGAAATCATAAAAATCCATTCATGTCGTATAAGTAAAAAAAACATTCTTCTCGTACTTTTTTCGGAAAAGTCAAAAAGTATCTCGTACTGAAAATGAAAAAATATTCCTTTCAAATATTTTACTAAAAATTTACCAATAGGTAAAATTGGATTTAAAAAATTGTAGGAGGATAGAAATAGTATTACATATTGATAAAACATGGATGTGGATGATAAACATGCCCCAGTAAATTCTGAAGTATAAACAATCTCGGATAAAAATGAGATTATGAGATTTTTCCCTTACCTTAGGTCCGATATGATTTTTACGTATCCGAACCTCCTGTATAATGATTTAAATAATTTCATTGACTTATTATAGAATCATTTTCATTTTTATGATATCATATATGGTCATATTCTTATATTCTTATTCATAATATTTCATTGCAACTTGTTATTCTGGTGTTCATTGCTTTATGTTCTTATGCATGTTTTGTCAAATAAATTCTTATTATTCTTTTTAGGTTATAGATAACTCATTTCCAAAATGGTATTAGTATAACATATATCATATTTATTCATTAAATTCATTTATATAATCATTATTCAATGAAGATCATGGAGAACGAGTCGCATCACATCGTGGAGATGGTAGGTCGTACGTACGCACGAGCGATGATATCATTCCCATGATCGTGGAATTGTATTGAAGTGTATGTATACTATTTCAGAATAAATATAACTTTAAAATAATAATATATAGTTATTCTTTACAACATTACACCCATAAAAGTAAGGTGGTGGTGGAAAACAGATTACACCACGGCGTGGAGACGGTATTCCGTACGTACGCACGCGCGGTGATTTTATTTTCCGTAGGATGGATCCAATGTGAAATATGGTTGTTTAAAATTTATAATAACATATCAGTATATTATTGATACTTATGTTATTAATTTATTATGAAACAACAAAATAATAGGAAGTAGAAGAAGAAATTAATTTGAAAGAATCGGTAAAGGATATTACCTCTTCTTCGACACGCCTCTTTGAAACCTCCTCTTAGGGTACTAAAATTGGTCTTTGAAGAAGACCAGAACCTCTAGTGTGTTTATAGGGAAGTTGATAAGGGAAATGGTAAGGGGTTGGCCGAGCTTGAATGCTCAATGTTTTGTAAAGAGGAGTGGGAGGAGGTGCCCTTTTATAAGGGAGGAGAAGGGCACCTTAGGAAAAACTTAAAATAATAATTTATAATAAAGTCATATTCAGTTTATAATAGCAATAAATTAATTTATTTCGAAGTAAAAGTGGGTATGGGTCGAAATCCTCTCAACCAATAGGTTTTAGACAAGTTTAGGTTACTATTTTAACCTTATCATTTATATTTAACTCTAAGTTAAATAATTTAACTTTTACTGTGTCTTCTTGTTTTCTTACACTATATGGTTAATAAACTTATTATAACAAGCCAAAAGAACCCCAAGTTGTTCATTATTAATATATATAACCTTATCTATGTCATTGGGACAAACCGTATATTTTTAGGAATAGGACAACAATTAATAATATAATATTTGTTTTAAAAACTATTTTATGTCAATTTTGAAACTATTTGGTAATTTATTTTTTTTAAATCATAAAAGCATGATTAGTTCAAAAGACATTAATTAAATCACTACTAACATGTCATATTAACCTAGAAAAATAGTTTAATTCATAAAAAGTCTAAAATTACATTTATTTGTGTATTTATAACATCAATTGTGTTAATATTTCATTAATAAGGTAATTACTGCATCATCATTGTGTCATAAATAAATTAACTTATTTAATGTCTAAAAATTATAAATAAAAAACCATTATGTATAAAATCATTTTAGCTTTCTAATGAATATTTATAGTCGAATTTATCTTATGTATCACCCAATATTAAAAATGTTTTACTTATTAAACCTTGATTTTTACTCTTTTAACTCTTCTTTAAATAAAATAATAATAACTGTCCAAATCTAATCCAAGTGGACCTAAAGGGTAATATTTTATTCATAAGGTTGTTTTTGGTCAAATTACACTTATCCAATAGAATTAGGACATGTGTTAGGGTAATAATAATATCATTTTTACCCTTAATTACCCTATTTACTTTTAACCGTGGTAAATAAAAGTAAAAAGTTACTATTCACCAAAAATTATTTTTATCTTATTGAACCACATTTTACACCTTGATATTAATAGTGTCTCTCAGATTTTTGAAATTCAACTCACATAAGCGGTAAAATTAAGTTTTATGTACAATTGCAAATGATCCTAGGAGGTGGTTAAAAGACGATGAAAAGTTCAATAAAATTTTTATATATCTAAAGTTATTATAAAATTACTCCAATGAATTACATTGAACTTATATAAGTATTATGTGTCTATTTTTACCTAAAATAAATTTAAATAAAATAAATCATTATTTAAATAAAAATTCGGTTTTAACCAATAACTCAGTGTTTTCACTATTCATCAGAAATTGAAAGTTTTCAGAAAAATACCAAAATTTTACCCTAGGATAATTTCGATATTCAGAATCTAAAAATGAAGTCCATTTTGAAAGATAAAATTTATAAAATTTCAAAAACTGGGTATTTCTATTCATAACGGCTAGTTTATATAATATTTTAATAGCATATCGTTGTTTAGTGGAACTCGCTATTGCGTACAACACATGATATTGTGGAAGGCCGCGATTGCATATAAAGCAAGCCAAGATAGTGTTGTGTGTAGTAAAAGATTCCTTTGATGTTGCATATAACATAAGACATAAAAATATATACTTCTCATAAATTATCAGGGTGTTACATTCTACCCCCCCCCCCTTAAAATGAATTTCGCCCTCGAAATTCGTCACTTCATAACAAACAGATGATGATACCTCTATCTCATCATATCCTCAAGCTCCCATGTAGCTTCTTCTAATTGGTGGTTCCTCCATAAAACTTTCACCAAGTGATTTGTCTTGTTCCGTTGATATTTTTCGCTACGATCCAGAATCTCTACCAGTTGTTCTTCATAAGAAAGATCTTGCTCCAGCGGTACAACTTCTGAGCTTAGTACATGTGAAGGATCGGGTATGTACTTTCTCATGAGAGATACATGGAACACATCGTGAACTTGAGAGAGATTCAGTGGAAGCTCCAATCGGTAAGCTACCTTCCCAACAAGATCCAATATTTCGAAAGGACCGATATATGTAGGGCTCAGCTTTCCCTTATTTCCAAATCTCATTACTCTCTTCCAAGGAGATATTTGTAATAATACTTTATCACCCACTTCAAACTCTAGGTCTTTTCTTCGGTTATCGACATAACTTTTTTGTCGACTCTGAGTTGCTCTTATGTGTTGTTGAATAGATTGGACCTTTTCTGCCATATCATCAACAAGATCAAGTCCTAATAGCTTTCATTCCCCAACTTCATCCCAGCAAGTTGGAGTTCTACATTTCTTTTCATAAGGAGCTTCATTAGGAGCCATATGAATACAGGAGTGAAACCTATTATTATAATAAAATTTCACCAAAGGTAGGTGTTGATCCCAACCATATTTTAAATCTAAAGAGAAAGCTCTCAACATTTCTTCTAGATTTTGAATTATCCTATCAGACTGACCGTCTGTTTGAGGATGATAAGCAGTGCTGAAAATCAACTCTATATCTAGAGTATGCAGAAGACTTTTCCAAAACATCAAGTTAAACCTTGGATCCCGATCAGATATAATGGAAAGTGGTACTCCATGCAATCTTACCACTTCCTTCATATATATCCTAGAAAGTTGATCCAGTGAGAAATCTTCTCTAATAGCAATGAAGTGTGCCGACTTCATAAGATGATCAACTATAACCCAGATAGCATTATTGACTTTGGATGTTTTAGGAAGTCCGGTGACAAAGTCCATGGTGATGTTTTCCCATTTCCATTCTGGTATGGGTAATGGTTGTAACATCCCCTTATACTTCTGTCTCTCAGCTTTAACTTGCTGTCAAACCAAGCATCGAGAGATATATTCAGCAACATCTCCTTTCATTCCATCCCACCAGAAGTACTCTTTCAGGTCCCTATACATCCTTGTGCTTCCAGGATGAATAGATAATGAAGAACTATAAGCCTCATCCAGCAGCTCCTTTAATTCTGGGATGGGATAAACACAAACCCAATTCCTGAACCTTATTATCCCATCACAATCAATGTTGAATTTAGGAACATTTCTCACCTTCTTTTGTAACTCTACATATTCTTTCTGTGCCTCTTTAATCTTCACATGCATAGATGGTTGGACATTCATTTAAAAAAGATAAGATTTTTTCCCTTCGATTATAATTCCAAGATCCATCCTTTGTAAATCCATAAATATTGGATCTTTTGAGATCCTCATCATGGATAAGCTAGCATGGTCTTGTCGACTTAATGCATCTGCCACCTTGTTTGCTTTCCCAGGGTGATAATGAATTGAGCAGTCGTAGTCCTTAATCAACTCTAACTATCTTATTTGGTGCATATTCAGCTCCTTTTGTGTGAAAATATACTTTAAACTTTTATGATCGGTATAAATATCACACCTTTCACCATAAAGATAATGCCTCCATATTTTTAACGAAAATATTACCGCGGCTAACTCCCAATCATGAGTTGGGTAATTTTGCTCATGATTTTTCAATGGTCGTGAGGCATAAGCTATCACCATATTATTTTTTATGAGAACACACCTAAGTCCCATCTTGGATTCATTACTATAGACCACAAACCTTTCTCCACTACATAGTATTGTGAGCACAGGTGCACTGGATAACCTTCGTTTTAACTCTTGGAAATTCTCTTCACACTCCTCTGTCCAAACAAACTTAACTCCTTTTTGAGTCAACCTGGTGAGTGGATTAGATAACCTTGAAAAATCTTTCACAAAACATCGATAATATCCAGCCAGACCAAGAAAACTTCAGATCTTAGTTATTGTTGTTGGTCTCAAACATCTTTCGATAACCTCTGTTTTTGCTGGATCCACAGATATCCCCTCTTTTGAGATTATGTGACCCAAAAATGAAACTTTTTGAAGCCAAAACTCACACTTGGTAAATTTGGAATAAATCTTCTCTTTTCTCAGGGTATTTAATACAATTCTCAAGTGATCTTCATGTTCTTCCTTGCCCTTTGAATATACAAGAATATCATCTATAAAGACTACCACAAACTGATCAAGATAGTCTCTAAAGACTCTATTCATCAGATCCATGAAGATAGAAGGGGCATTAGTAAGACCAAATGGCATCACTATAAATTCATAGTGTCTATACCTTGTATAGAAAGTCATCTTTGCTATATCCTCCCCTTTGACCCTTAATTGATGATACCCTGAACGAAGATCAATCTTGGAAAAGTATTGACCTCCGCGTAGTTTTTTAAATAAGTCATCAATGCGTGCGAGGGGATATTTGTTCTTGATAGTGATCTTGTTAAGTTCTCGATAATCAATGCAGAGTCTCATTGATCCATCTTTATTCATAACAAATAGAACTGGTGCTCCCCAAGGTGATGCACTAGGGCATATGAATCCTTTATCAATATTCTATTGGAGTTGCTTTTTCAATTCCTGCAACTCAATTGGGGCCATTCTATTAGGTGTCTTTGAAATAGGCATAACACCAGGTATGAGTTCTATTGAAAACTCAAATTCACGATTTGGTGGAAGACCTAACAATTACTCCAGAAAGACATCATCAAACTCCCGTACAATGGGTGTATTATTAATCGTGAGTTTCTCGCCAACCATTTGAGATAAATAACCTTCATTTAGTGGAATCAAGACCCATAAGATGGAATAAATTTCCACTGGAAGGTCATGTTCATCCTTGCATCGATAGATGATCATAGATTGATCTGGAATATGAAATATGACTTCCCTTATTTGTAAATTGATATGAGCTCCATATAAAGAAATCCAATCCATGCTAAGAATTACATCAAATTCCACTACAGGAAGAATCACAAGATTTGAAGGAAGCACTTTCCTACAAACTTCAATCAGAGAAGAATTGTAAACTTTTGATGCGACCGTTGTGCCATTAGAAGTAGTCACAACTAACTCAACATCTAATTGTTGAGGTAATATGGAGATACCCTTAGAAAATTCTTTCGAAATAAAAGATTGGGAGGATCCAGAATCAAATAAAACATTTTCAACTTTAGAGTTGATGGTAAGTGTAACTTTCACCACTTCGTTATCGTATTCCACATCGCCGATGGTAATTGCATGTGACTTTACTTTGTCTTGGGACTTAAGAGTTTGTTGACGTTGATCATCATCAACAACCCTTGGATTTGGGCATTGATTGGCATAATGACCCATCTCCTTGCACTTGAAACATTAAAGTGTTGGAGGTGCATTCTGTGTATCCCTTTCTTTGTTCGCATCATTAGACATCTTCTTCCCATTATTTCGACATTCGATTGCCCAAAGACCTTCTTTTCCACACTTAAAACTTTTTCTTGTCCCTTTAAGACAATTCCCTCCATGTTTCATTCCACAATTTGAGCATAAAGAAAAAATCATCTTCTTTTCAGTGTGGTCTTTATATTTTCCTTTGAATTCCATTTTCCTCTTCTTATCAAACCCATATGACCAATGGGTTACTCCAATCTCCATCTCAACCTTGAGATCACATCGAACAATTTCCTCGTAGCTATTGAAGTCTCTTATGGCTAACGCCCTTCGAAGACTTGGTTTTAAGCCACTAAAGAATCGGTCAATTTTACTCTCAGGTTGGATAATAATTCTGGAAGCGTACCTTGCAAGTCTTGTAAAATTTTCTTCATAGGTACCAACAGATTCATAATCCTTTTGCTTAAGTTCAAGAAACTCTTTCTCCATCTTTGTTCGAAGAATACGAGGGAAGTACTTAATGAAAAATAAGTTCTTGAACTCGTCTCATTCCATGGAATCAACTTCATCTCTTTGCCTCGTATTATTGATAAGATTGCACCATTGATCAGCTTCACCTTCGAAACATTATACTACTAAGATGAATTTATCATGCTCAGAACATTGAAGGACTAAAAATATTTTTTCAGTGGTTTTGATCCATTGTTCAGCCACTAATGGATCAGAAGACCCACTGAATAAAGGTGGACGCTGCCTCATGAAGGATTCAACAGAATGTTGCTCTTTCCTTTGCTTGTTTGGAAGTCCTTCATGATTCATAGCTTAAGAAAGTTGTGTGAGCATGGCTACTATATTTTTCATTCTGGATCCTGTAAAATTTGGTTTCTCATGAGGACAATCATTTCATTGTCCATCACATTCAATATTAACATGGTTCCTTCGGGTTCCATCCATTGACTAAAACCAAGAAGCATAGTGTGAGAAACACTAATTACAAAAGGAAAACCACATAATAAGTAATAAAATTTCACACTTTAGGTATTATCATAGGTTATTCATGGACATTTCTAAAACACTAAGATTATTTTCTATGCTTAGACATATCCTTAGGGTTCTTACTAAGGTTTTCACATCCTAGTTTCCAAAGGTTGACTATACCTTTCCTCTGATACAAACTATAGAGGTCTGGAATTCTTCCAGTGGACTGTAATTGATACCTATTAGGGCACTCCATGGGAGGCTACACCCCCTGGGAAGGACACACCACCATACCTAGTGGCAGCCATTTCCTCATGAAGCCCTTGGGCGGAGAGCCATACTTCGTCCAACGCTCACATGTGAGAGTTCCCAAGGATCAGATTCATTCCTACCTTATTTGCCTCTGATACCAACTATGACGACCCATACTTTACATACATGGTTATTACTTCATTATTTAAGCACACTTATTACAACTTATAAAAAAACCATGTTAGGACCATATAGGTATAGTGTCTTTAGAAACTGGGAAACAAAAAAAACTGGTTCATAAATCATCTACATTGTCTCATGTTTATTTCATCATATCTGGAGTCCCTTTTGGAATATCCTACTTAATACCCTACTTCCTGACCCGGGGAAAAGAAAACATACAAAAGGGTGAGGTCAAATTCTCAGTAAGGGTAAACAAAGAAATATCAATCATATCATATTCATATGAACATAACATTTTGAAAATCTTAACCTGAAAAAGAGATCATAATATCGTAACATGGGATAAATCATAGTAGTGAAATGTAATCCCAATAATCAAAACTTAAAACATGAAAATTTGTGGCATAAACACATAATCAAAGAAAATAATTTCATTTTAGTCAAGACTCATTGCCAAGACTATCATAGCGGACAAAGTCCATTACTGAACCAAGTTCACTCCTCGTTCGAGTCCTGTATCATTAAATCGGATTAACTTGTCGTTCCAGTCATGTCTATATCATGAGATATAAATATCTACCCAATGCATTGGAGGGAGATATAGGTCCCACCCATCTCATAATGAAACCATTTTTATGTGTGCCACGAAATCATAAATCATACATCATAGCATAATCCATGTAATAAAAATGGGATTCTTAAACATCGTGACATCATAAAACAATTCATATAAGATAAAGGACTTCATAAAAATAATTCCATCACAACATAATCAAAGAAATGTAATAATAGTGATAGAAACAGAACCCTATATTATCTTAGATGTAAAATAATTTTGATAAAACACTTGAACTCCGTTCTTGAGGAAAATATCCTTTCTACTTCAAAAAAAACATTTTTCCTTTCTTAACAAGTCATAAAATATTAAACTAAAAAAAGTTGATTAAAAATAAACTTGAAAATTTTCAAAGAAAGATTCATGGAAATAATGTTCTATGAAATCATAAAAATCCATTCATGTCGTATAATTTAAAAAAAACATTCTTCTCGTACTTTGGCTGAAAAAGTCAAAAAGTATCTCGTACTGAAAACGAAAAAAGATTCCTTTCATATCTTTTACTAAAAATTTACCAATAGGTAAAATTGGATTTAAAAAATTGTAGGAGGATAGAAATAATATTACATATTGAGGAAATATGGGTGTGGATGATAAACATGCCCCAGTAAATTCTGAAGTATACACAATCTCGGATAAAAATGAGATTGTGAGATTTTTCCCTTACCTTAGGTCCGATATGATTTGTACGTATCTGAACCTCATGTATAATGATTTAAATAATTTCATTGACTTATTACAGAATCAAATTCATTATTATGATATCATATATGGTCATATTATTATATTCTTATTAGTAATATTTCATTGCAACTTGGTATTCGGGTGTTTATTGCTTTATGTTCTTATGCATGTTTTGTCGAATAAATTCTTATTCTTCTTTTTAGGTTATAGATAACTCATTTACAGAATGGTATTAGTGTAATATATATCATATTTATTCATTAAATTCATTTACATATTCATTATTCAATTAAGATCATGTACAATGATTCGCATCACATCGTGGAGACGGTAAGCTGTACGTACGCACGAGCGATGATATCATTCCCATGATCGTGGAATTGTATTTAAGTGTATGTATACTATTTAAGAATCAATATCACTTTACAATAATCATATTTTGTTTTTCTTTACACCATTATGAACATCCAAGTAAGGTGGTGGTGGAAAACAGATTACACCACGGCGTGGAGATGGTATTCCGTACGTACGCACGCGCGGTGATTTCATTTTCCGTAGGATGGATCCAAGGTGAAATATGGTTGTTTCATATTTATAATAACATATCAGTATATGAGTGATACTGATGTTATTACTTTATTATGAAACAAAAAAATAAGAGGAAGTAGAAGAAGAAATGAATTTGAAAGAATCGGTAAAGGATATTACCTCTTCTTCGACATGCCTCTTTGAAACCTCCTCTTAGGATACTAAAATTTGTCTTTGAATAAGACCAGAACCTATAGTCTGTTTCTAGGGAAGGTGAGAAGGGAAATGGGCAGGGTTTGGACAATCTTGAATTCTCAAAGTTGTGTAAAGAGGATAGGGAGGAGGTGCCCTTTTATAAGGGAGGAGAGGTGCGTCTTAGGAAAAACTTAAAATATTATTTTATAATAAAGTCATATTCGGTTTATAATAGCTCCAAATTGATTTATTTAGAAGATAAAGTAGGTATGGGTATAAATACTCTCAACCAATAGGTTTTATACAAGTTTAGGATACTATTTTTACCTTATCATTTAGATTTAACTCTAAGTTAAATAATTTAACTTTTACTGTGTCTTCTTGTTTTCTTACACTATATGGTTAATAAACTTACTATAACCCGCCAAAAGAACCCCAAGTGGTTCACTATTAATATATAGAATCTTATCTAAGTCATTTGGACGAACATTAGATTTTTAGGAATATAATAACAATTAATAATATAATATTTGTTTTAAACACTATTTTATGTCAATTTTGAAACTATTTTGTAATTGATTTTTGTGAAAATAATAACAGAATTATTAGTTATAAAAAAGTTAATTAAATCAATGTTAACATGTCATATTAACCTATAGAATTAGTTTAATTCATAAAAAGCCTCAAATTACATTTATTTGGGTATTTATAACAACAATTATGTTAATATTTCATTAATAAGGTAATTACTGCATCATCATTAAGTCATAACTAAATTAAATTATTTAATGTCTAAAATTTATAAATAGAATAATATTATTTAGTGAATCGTTTTATATTTCTAATGAATATTTATAGTCGAATTTATCTTATGTATAACCCTATATTAAAAATGTTTTACTTATTAAACTTGGATTTTAACTCTTTTAACTCTTTAAATAAAATAATAATAAGTGTCCTAATCTAATCAAAGTGGACCTAAATGGTAATATTTTATTCCTAAGGTTTTTTTTGGTCGAATTACACTTATCCAATAGAATTAGGACATGTGTTAGGGTTATAATAATATCATTTTTACCCTTAATTACCCTATTTACTTTTAACCGTGGTAAATAAAAGTAAAAAGTTACTATTCACCAAAAAAAAATTATCTTATTGAACCAAATTTTTCTCATTGATATTAACTGTGTCTCTCAGATTTTTAAAATTCAACTCACAGAAGTGGTAAAATTAAGTTTTATGTACAATTGTAAATGCTCCTAGGAGGTGGGTAAAAGACGGTGAAAAGTTCAATAAAATTTTTATATATCTAAAATTATTATAAAATGATTCCAATGAATCAAATTAAAATTATATAAGTATTACATGTCTAATTTTACCTAAATTAAATTTAAATAAAATAAATTATTATTTAAATAAAAAGTCATTTTTAACCAATAACTCAGTGTTTTCACTATTCATCAAAATTTGAAATTTTTCAGAAAAATAGAAAAATTTCACCGTATGCTAATTTTGATATTCTGAATCCAAAAATGAATTCCATTTTGAAAAATAAAATTTATAAAATTTCATGAAGTGGGTATCACTATTCACAACAGCTAGTTTATATAATATTTTAATAGCATATCGTTGTTTAGTGAAACTCGCTATTGTGTACAACACACACTATCGTGGAAGGTCGCGATTGCGTGTAAAGAAATCCAAGCTAGTGTTGTGTGTAGTGAAAGATTCCTTTGATGTTGTACATAACATAAGACATAAAAAAATACTTCTCATAAACTATCTGGGTGTTACACCCTCCTCCGCTGCCACATGCCTATAATCAGAAAGCATTGCCCTATGAGTGGGAAGAGACGCAAGATAGGCCACCCAATATGGAGGACTCTATTTTCCCTCAGATGATTCGACTACTGGAGCTGGGTGTGGAGGACCAGCCACAACTTCCCTGAAGATTAGTGATACACGGTTGGTACCAGCCTCATTGAGATCTTGGGAAATATCTGCAGGAGGGGATTAGTCTAAATCACTCCCCACTGAAATGGGTTGTACTGATGAAACCCCTCCTAAACTCTTTTGACAATGGGCCAAATGCCTTCTTAGGACAAGGTAAGGAGCATGAGGTGTATCCATCATGGATGTTGTAGGGACGGAATTAGGAGGCATAGCTGTTTCACTCTTTGTGGTAGAATGAATGTGTAGCATTGTCATTTGGGAAAGGATGAGGCGGGAAATGGTCAAGGGTTTCTTTACCCACTGAACTAGTTCTTTCAGCATCCTTCCAGGGTTACAATCTGCCCATAGTTAGTCATATTTCAATGATATAAAGGTGGTCCCTATTGTGTTAGGAATGATAACCACCCTAGAAGAACTTTCACGCATCATCATAATCCACAACTGGTAGAGAATCATGGGATGAGATTCTCCCCGTAATTAAAAAACCGGACGCAGTGCAGTCTGTTGAAGGCATCCAAATTACCTGGAAAAGTGATATCAGAGGTATGGCTCAAAAATGACTACTCGCTCTACACGAGCAATGAGAATATCATCCAAAAGGTTGATGAGGTATGAGAATTCCTCCAAGGAACCGCCCCTGTAACCTCTCAATGACCCGTGAAGGTTATGATGTGGTGAAAATGAGAAATGAGAAGTATCATTCAATAAAACAAATGCATCGGTAATGCTCAAAGACAAAGGAAGAACAAAAAAATGTTGAGAAGTGCAGGATGAATGTAAGAATGGGGAACCCTTGCGGTATGCTGGTATTCATAATAGGGGAAATGTTCCACTATCCACCCATACAGGAATTGGAATGGTCCACTGAGATGATGTATAGGTCTTCCTTCCTTTATCTATCCCAACAATTCATAAAGATGGGTGAGGGTAGGAATGGGTAAATTAATGGGTCGACCCCCTGCCAGCGTGGTTTCTATCATCATTGTACAGGCCCGAACCTTGGTGTATATGTCGTGGCATGGAAAAATCCATCTGCTCAAAAACATGGTGAAGAAACCTTCTTGTCTAATTGTAGGTGATACATCTAGGAAAAGCAGATATCCCCATGTGGTATATCTTCCCACTTTAAGGGTAGCATAATATGACCCATGGAGTTTGGCGGGATTGATGGGTTGGGTGAGTTTGACTAAGGAGAGCCCATAGCTTGGGTTCATTCTACTACAATAATAACCCTATCCATGACTCTAATGGGATGAGCTAGCGAGCCTAGATGTGGTGATCAAGTAGTCCCTCTTTCGTGACTAGTAGAATCCTTGTCAAAGGGGAAAAATAGTCAATGTCATTCTATATGGTGGCCACTGGGAGAAATTCTTCATAAACTTCTCCAAGGATAGAGAGTCCTCCAAGATGGTAGATATCCCATAGATTGATTCTCACCTCCCCATGTAGTAGGTGGAAGGTGTTGGTGCTTGAACACCAGCAGCTCAGCAATTCTGCGTGGATTTCACCCAGAGAGAATATTGCAAACTAAGAAGCCTAGGCTACCTGGTACAATCCCACCGCCTCCAACTAGTCAGGGGACTCCAGACAGGTCTGATGTACCTAGAACTCCAAGGCCCACTCATCGTAGAAACATCCTCTGGCTCGATAATCCCACTTTATGCTCCACCTCTGCTAGTATTTTCTTGTGAGATGCTGATAATAGATGGGTATTCTTGGATGTCTAGTCTCAGGACACCATTATGGCACCCGCGGTTTCCCTGAGTCCATGTCGAGCCTCTTAGTATGAAGAAATTCTCCTAAATCAGAGTGGAAATGACTTCTCCTACTGGGGAAATGTTGTAATGATCTTGTACTTGGGGTGCCTCTTAGAGGATGAAAGGGATGTTGGGGTCAGTCAACGACAGAGGCATGTCAGTAAGAAGACAAAATCCATAAAGTGGCAACCGTATGGATAATAGGTAAGCCAAGATCTCTGGCATTAAGAAGTCCATCAAGAAGCTTTCATAGGTATTGATGTGGGCTTGAAGATGATCATCACTAATCCACACCTTGGTATCCTTTGTCTTCATCGATTTTATAACGACCTGTGAATCAGCCATTGCAGCCTGCATAGGAAGATCCATAAGCTAATAAAAATCTCATTCCGATAAAATATTGTTGGGTAAAGGGTATGGAGGAGTGGATAAAGGATTCAAAATATGTCCACATAAGGCTCCACATATGGATTCTGAAACATTACATGTTATCCACATCTCGCATAATGCATGATATGCAGAAGTAACCCCACCTAAAACTATGGTAAGCAGATAAATTTCATCATGTACAACCATGGTAAGCAAACCATCTATGAAACAATTGGCCTACAGATCATTGGCCGGAGAACAGAATGGTTCGCAGAAAGAGAATACCATGATCCTAGGCTTTGATTATGTTTTTTTTTGAAATTATAGATTAAAGTTTATGTTTGGATTGTTAATTTTCAAAGTCTGGTTCGCCAATCCAAGTTCAGTATGTGGATAAGCGAGCCACGTAGCATCCTCCTACATGGAATCCAAAATATGGTACACGGACAGAGAAATGGTGAGGAGATCGGTTTAGGGAATGTATGAAGCGATTCACGAACGTGATTTTCGCAAGGAGAACGTTACATGAGAGTAAAGGAAGTAGGGGAAATAGAGAGAACTTTTTTCATGAGAAATGGTAAAAGAAAAATGACATGGGCCCCAATATATAGGTGTGGTCCCCTCTTACCAGGTCCATATGTTCTATTGTGAACCATTTCAGTTGAGGACCACTTCTACATCATAATAGTCCCCTTTTCATTCCAAACAGACCCCATTCTAATGCGGGGGATTTTTAGGGTCCTAAAAATTCCGCCAAGGGAAGAAAATACCCCAAAAAATGCAAACGCAGTAAAGAAGAAAGTAAGTACTCCTACAAATCTAGTAAGGTTAATAGACCCAAATTGAGTTTAAATCTTCATAATAAGCTTGATGGAATTCAAGTTTTCAAATAATTTCAAGTGGCCCACATACCATCACTAGGAAAGGTACGTGGACCAACTGAATTGCAAACCACCAGGTATGAAGAACGACCCATGAACCGCTGGCCCATGATGCGATGTCCAACGAGTAAGGTAGACCACAAACTGTGTTGTTGAATTAATTGTTCAAATTAAGTTAATCTGCATACCAAACCATGAACTCATCAGTTCGCTGAGGAAGTAAACTAGCAGGGTTCCACGAACCATTATCTGAAAGTGAAGCCTCCACAAACCCTGGTTGACTGATTCTTTCACGTTCAAGATATTTCTCAAATGGGCCTCTGAAAATGGTGTCATGTTCCCAATAGATACAATTACTCTGATGCTCTATAAAAGGAGCATAGTAGATGTGTGGAATATAGAGACACAAAGGGAGTTGGAAATAGAGAAGGATGGGTGATGAAGGCTTGAAGGGGAATTAGATTTTGGGAGATTGTTTTCGTAGAGGACTCTAGCTTTCATCAGCAATGCCCGAATTGCGAACCACATTCTCCACAGGTACAGCTGGCTGCAAACCATAAAATAGGGGAATTGAGTAATAATAATAGAACCGGAAACCTAACATGTGAACTGAGTACAATATAATTCTCATGGATGAACTCCCTATGAATGATAATCCCATGAACCCTCCTTCAATATGGTGCTCCGCGTGGTGTACCACTACGCAGACTGAACCTGGCACCGCATAATCCATCGGTATATGGATGGAACCCAATGCGGCGTGGCAAGACACGTACCACTATGGTACATAGTTTTCTATACCCATGCCAGTGTACCACATTAGTATGCTAATGACCCCTCTTCCTGCATACCACTATGGTATGTGGATCCTCTTTCATCTCGTATAAGAAACTGGTACGTGGAATGGAGTTTTTTAGGTATTATTTCCTCCGATTACAACATCACCCTTCCAATACCGTTCATTCCTCCATGATCCCTCCACTAACCAGTCCTCTAGAATTAGGCCAAAGCCTCCTCCAAATCCACCGGACCTGTATGATCAGACTATCGGGCGCACCAGCACACCCATTTGAGTCTACATACCCACGGTAAGCGGAGTCACGAATGATCTCCCCACAATGGTACGAGCTTCAAGAATTACTGTGGGTCTACATTCCCACGGTTAACCAGAGTCCAGCCTTGGGACACTGACATGATCCTCATCATTCTAGGGATTAAGGGTTTTCACTTACTCTTCCATTCAATGAGTAATAGTGATCAGTCGAAGGGGTTCTCTTCGCTCCCCCCTTTCTTGAGGATGAAACTCCTCCCCTTCCCAGAACATGCTTTGGGGCCCTCCCACTGAGTTAAGTCCCCAATATTCTGAGGAAGGGCTGTGTGACCTTCAATTTCATTTTACATTTAAGGGTTCATTGCTCTACGCCCTCGCCCATGGTTGCCCCGGCCTCTTCTGTCGCGGTCTCTCCCTCCCCCATTAATAGAGGGGAGGTGGCATGTGCATTATTGAATATTTCAAATCCTCATGTTTCTCACACTGATCATGAATCATGTGGGATTAGTGGTTTTTAATGATTACAACATTCACATGAATCTAAACTACGAGAAAACTGATCCCTGGCCATATTAGGATACATAGGATGCCTACCAGAAGGCCCGAGCTCAAAAGGGTGCATATCCATAAAGGGTCCACCCATCCATTCACCATCAAATGGGCAACTTCTATGTGTAACCCCCAAACAATATGAAATGTGAGAAATATGATTCCTGATCAAACAAGGATATGTAGGATGCTTAACTAAAGGCCCGAGCTCAAAAGGGTGCCCTTCCAAAATGGTTCACCCAATCTTGTCTCCTTAAATTGACAGCTTCCACAAATAAGCCACAACCCATATGAACTGCAATAACTCCAATTCCTATCCAAATTAGGATATGTATGATGCCTACCATTAGTCTTGAGATCAAAAGGGTGCCCATCCAAAATGGTTCACCCAACCATGTCCCTTAAATGGGCAGCCTCCATGCGTAAGCCCCACATAATCTGAACTACGTGGGTTTTGATTCCTCTTCCAAGGATATGTTAGAATCCCTTATAATGGGTCTGATCCCAACATCAAGTCACCTTCCATCCCCCCTGGATGAAGATAAAATCTAGAGCATATTATTATATGGCTCGAGTCAGCATTACCATCGTAGCATCAAATATACGCATGCTTAAGATGATCTTGAAAACCTTGGGTAGCCCATGGGCACTGTCTTCATGAATGATACAAGGATTCAAGAACAAATGAACACAACTCAAATATATAAGGGAGTCATGTAATAGGAAACAATTCCCCTCTGGAAGGGTGCGGTGAGCCTGAACTCTCATCCTCTCGACTAATGAAGTCCTTAAGTGTCGTTGGTTGAGTCATCGATCAATGAGTGCCTACCTTTGGAAATCAGTCGATGAATCCTGGATACTAGGGTTGTTGGGAATTCTTAGCTCCACTAATAAACCCATTAGAGACCATATGAGGAAGTTACATCTGAGAAGAACCGATTGCACAAGTACTGGACCCCCACACAATCACCCGTTGGGACCAATAATTTCCACAGGGTTAATCCAACCTTATTTAATGGATAATGACACCGAATGGGTTGAAACAAAAGGAATGGTGAATTCTATGAGAATATGTCTCTATAGAAAAAGGAATGGGTGATGTCCTCATCGTTCCATTTTTGCACCATCCTGAAACGCACCACCTCAAAGGCAGAACTATGCTTCAAGGGTGATTTTGTTGTGTGTGTTGATTGTGTAAGATGAAAATACATGTGTTTGATTTCCTAGTTGGTATTTGTTGACTCACCCCATTTTTAGTCTGAACATGGGAACCTTGCATAGTGATCCAATTTTCAGTGAATGATTGCTTCATTGGTAAAGATTACGCACTAGTTAGTGGACCTTGACAGAGACATATTTTTTTATTATTGCTATGGGATTGGGCCCCTTAGATAGGCCAGGTAGGGTGACGACTGAGTGTTTGAGAGTTATGAAGTCATCAAGTGTGGCATGTAACACCCCCAAATGACAAAGGGTTAAATGACTAAATGATATGACTCATGTCAACAAGGTGCACCTTCCTTTTCGAGAGCCTGCCTGATTAGAACTCCATAGTTAAGTGCGCTTGGCCTGGAGTAGTGATCAGGATGGGTGACTATAACACCCTGAGAGTCTATTAGAAATATTATTTTTAATTTCTATGATGTCTTTTATTTCACACAAGAGTGACCTTCCTCGATAGCGTGTTGTACAGAATACCGAGTTTCACTAAACAACGATATATTGTTATGAACTAGCCGTTATGAATAGTATTGACTACATTTTGAATTTTATTACATAATAATTCATCTTACACATATTCTAGAACATGGTATGAGAAAAAAATAAAATTTTCAGTTAAAATAAGTATATTTCAAAAAAAATGCAGTTTTGCCGCATTTTGATGGCACACCCACTTTAAATATAGTTTTTGACACATTTATAAGTTCAATTTGATAAAACGAACTTATTCATTGCAATAAGTATATAAAAATTTACTTTGGATAATTTTTTAATTTTTTTCTGTTAACTTTCATATTTTGATGAATAGTAAAAATACGCTAAATTTTAATTAAAAACAACTTTTTTCATCAAGATAATTTATATGGTTAAATTATGTTATTGACTGGTTTTAAAGTATAAATAAAATATTTTTTTACCATTTAATATAATTCAAGTCATTATCATTAATTTTACATTGAATTCATTGTTAAAAACATTTCAATCTTTTGCAATGTTTTAACGTTTAAAACCCGTTTTCTAAACAGTGGGATTAATTTTAAATTAAAACACTAGAACTTCTGTGTTTTGAATTTGAAAAAATGGATTCCATATTTGGAATCATTAGGTCCAAATTATTTTAATATGATACTTTTTATTTTTAGACATTATGAATAGTAACTACGGTAATTTTTTATTTACTACAGTTAAAGGTAAATCAGGTAATTAAGGGTAAAAATAAGATTATAAAATTACCCTAACACCTGGAAAAATTCTATTGGATAAATAAAGGTCAACCCATATCAGCTAAGGGTCGTAATAGATTCATTTCTTGGTCGTTTTACTATGAAAATGATGAAATTATTATTAAAACCTAAGAAAGTGACAACATGTCACTCTCTTATATCTAATAAGTGTAATAATTTTAATTTAGTGATAAACTTCATAAAACTTCAAACCTAAATATTCAACAGAAATCTATTAAAATTATATAAATCATGTGAATTTATTTATAATTTTTAGGGATTAAATAATTATCATTAATGGTGACAAAATAGTGATGCAGAAATTGTTTATTTAGTGAAACATAAATAATATAGTTTTTATTAAACTAATAGTGACCATAAAAGGCACAAACACCTGACCAAAACTTATTGGTCATGTACATGTAAACCCTAATCATCCAATGGTATAATATTTGACCATTTTTATCCTTATAAAAGCAATTATGACAATTATATTATTTTATTTTAAATGATGTCAAAGTTGTCACCTTCATAATTTAATAAATATAACAATTTAAATGTTTTTGATTTTAAGATTATAAATTCTATTAACATTATTCGTATGTAAGATATTAGATTTATCTGCATCATGGTATTTTTATTTTTAATTTTTATGCAACAAATAAGTATATTAAATAATAATACAAAAATGTTGAAGTAATTTTTTTATTAAGGGAAATATCAAATAAATGGTTTTAAAAATATTAAAATAAATGTTATATGATCAAATTAATGTGATACATGATTTGTTTATATTCATATGACATGTTATGAATCTATTAAATATTTTTGTTTGAATATATATTTTTTTGGATTTAATTTAAATTCAAATAATTGAATAGTGTCAAAATTGACACTATTGATATTTTATAAAAATAACATATTCTTAAATTGTTTAAAAATAAAAAAAATATTTAAAAATTAAAAATTTAAAATAATATGGTCTTAAATTTAATATTGTATCTAATTATGAAAAATTCACATAACATTTGTAAGTATTTATAACAATTTAAAAATTAGAATATTATTACCGCAAATAAAATTAAATAGATTAAATAAGGATAAATCAAAATGATAAGGTTTAAAATAAAACTAAAACATGTAAAAATTGTATTGGTTGACGTGATTACAACCCTATATCATCTCATATTATAATTTAGTGATTTTTGTAGGTTTTTAAGTGGGTTTTGATTTTTTATTTAATTAATATTTTGAGATTTCCAAAAGTGCCCCTCTCTTCTCTTATAAAAGGGCACCTTATCCCTCTCCTCAACACAACCTTTTGAGCCTTAAATCTCGTCAAAACCCTGCCAATTACTCTTCTCAACTACCCTAGTAATATTTTAGAGATTCTGGTCTTCTCAAAAGACCAACTCTAGTCCCTTAAGTGGAAGTTCAAAGGAGGTACGTCGAAGAAGAGGTAATCTCATCTACCGATTCTTTCAAGTTTCTTTCTTCTTCTAATTCCTCTTATTTAGTTGTTTCATCATAAATTAATAACATCATAACCACTAATATACTGATATGTTTTTATAAATATGAAACAACCCCATTTCACCTTCTATCAATCCTATGGAAAATGAAATCACCACGCGTGCGTACTTACGGAATACCGTCTCCACGCCGTGGTGTAATCTGTTTTCAACCACCACCTTACTTGGATGGTTATAATGGTGTAAATAATAACTATATATGGTTATTATAACATGCTATTAATTATGATATATTCTACCATCCAATCCAATACCATTCAATAATTATGCGAATGATATCATCGCTCGTGCGTACGTACAGATTACCGTCTCCACGACGCGATGAGATTCATTCTTCATGTTAACTATTAAAGAATGATTATAAAGTATATATTGAATAATAATGAAATATATGAAATAATAATGCTACTGGATTTATGTATATATATATATATATGGTTCATCTACTTACTTCAATTCAAGTCAATAAGGAAAGGAAAACAGCGTTCATGCGTACGTACGGCCTACCGTCTCCATGAACGGTGTATTTCATTCCATTTATCAATATATTATATTATTAATATATATAAATCATGTTTTACATTATATAAGTAAGTAATCAGGATCTAAGTAATCATATGAATAATTACAAGTCAAAACACAGACGATAAGTGAAACGATTTTACCCAAAACACTACTTTAACATGAAATTGACAAATGAATGAGTAATATAAATTTGTAAGGGAATCATATATGATATCATAAATATTAATATGGTTCTATAAAAAGTTAATAATATGTTTAAACCCACTATACAGGAGTCTCGGACACATACGGAATAAATTGGACATAAGGTAAGGGATAATTTGGTAATCTCATTTTTATCTGAGATAGCTTATACGTAAGTATTTAATGAGGTTATATTTTCATCCATGTCTATAAATATGTTTTTCATAAAGTGTTTAATATTCTTCTATGTATGTTTGAAGTAATTTTTACCCCTCTTTGACTTTTACTTTGTGTTATGGAAGGAATCCTTCTTTTGTTTACCATACGTGGTACTTTTTTACTTTTCCATTAAAAGTACGAGGAGAATGTTTTTTAACTTATACAGCATGAAAAGATTTTTACAACTTCATAACTCCTTATTTACATAAATCATCCTCTACTCGATTTCATGATTATTTTCAATAAAATTCTCTTCTTTTAAATTGCATGTAATTTTTAGAAAAGAAAATGATTTGGAAGAAGAAAGGACATTTTCCTCAAGAATTCATTTCAAGTGTTTTACCAAAACTATTTTCCATCTATGATTACATTATTTAATATGGTTATGTTTCAAGAATAATGTCTCTATTATTTACATGGTTTGATTTTTCTTATGATGAAATGATATCCATTTGTTTTATATGGATTATGTTATGATGGGATGATGTTTATGAAACCCATTTTATTCTTTTGGTTATGATGAATGATTTATGTTTGTTTTTTGTCACACATAAGAATGATTTTAATATGAGATGGGTGGGACCTATATCTCCCTCAAATGCATTGGGTAAATATTTATATCTCATGAGATAGATATGGCTAGAATGACAAGTGAACCCGGTTCAGTAATGGACTTTGTCCACTATGATGGTCTTGGCAGCAATGCCTTGGATACTATGGAAATCATAACATGTGCTTAATGGTTGCCACAATTACATGTTTTATTCCCATTCCATTTTATCATTATTAATGTTCCATTATGATCCATGCCTTATGTACTTCCATGTTTTATGTCATTGCTCAAGATTTTGATATTTAAATTTATGTTCATGTTTTTAAGTTCAAATTTGTATGGATTGTTTTTTTATGTTCTCCGTGTTTACCCTTACTAAAATTTTGAGCTCACCCTTTCTATGTTTTCTTTTACCCAGGATATAAAGAAAGGTTTATGGTAAGAAAACAATAGGGAAATATCTTTATGGGAGATTTTGACGATCTTTCACCATGATTATAAGATTTTGTTCTGAGTTTCCAAAGACACTAAACTATTACGGTCCTTGGGTGTCTGTTTTTGTTATGTATTAAGTATTCCCCAAAAGTAATGTAATTTCCATGTATATCAAGCTTGGGTCTCTACAGTTGGTATCAGAGGAATGGTTTAGTTAACCATTGGAAACAAGTATGCGAAAACTTTAGTGAGATCCCTAGAGATATTTCTAAGGTATGTCTAGGTATGTCCCTAAGGATAAGTATAAGTATAGGTTATAGTACTAGAATTATGGTATCGATATTAGAATTAAACCTAAGATGTTATATATTGAAGGTACTCCCCCTTTATTATGTTGTTTTCCAAGCATGATTTTTTCCTCTCACACTATTCGTTTTGGGTTTTAGACGATGGTTCGAACCCGAAGTAACCGTTTTGATCAATGTAATAGACAATAAAATGATTTTCCTCCTGAATAAACCAATGTTACGGGAGACGGAGTGAAAACTCTTATTGCTATATTTAAACAAGATATAAATCATTCTGGACTTCCAAATGATCAAAGAAAGGAACAATATTCTATTGAGTCCTTCATGAGTCAACACCCACATTCTTTCAATGGGTATCTTGATCCACTTATTGTTGAGCAATGGATCAGTACCATTGAAAAGATATTTTCCATACTTCACTGTTCAGAACATGAAATAGTCATTTTAGCTCTTTACCATTTAGAAGGTGAAGCAGACTAGTAGTGGACTCTAATTAAGAATACAAGACCCCAAGATGAAATTGAATCCATGGAATGGGATGAGTTCAAGAACTTGTTTTTCAATAAGTACTTCCCTCATACTATTCAAACAAAGATGGAAAAGGGGTTCCTTGAGCTTAAGAAAAAGTATGATTAATTTGTTGGTATATACGAGGTGAATTTTACAAGTCTTTAAAGGTATGCATCTGGCTTTATCATCTAACCTGAAAGTAAAGTTGATCGATTCTTCAGTGGCTTAAAACCAAGTCTTCGAAGAAAATTATCTATGAGAGACTTTAGTAGCTATGAAGAAATTGTGTGTTGTGGTATTAAGTAGAACTGGAAGTTGGTATTACATATCCATCTCATGTTTTTACATGAAATGAAAGATGGAGTTCATGGAAAAATCTCAAAACTATGGTGAAAAGAAGACAAATGTTTCGTTATGCTCAAAGTGTGGCAAGAAGCATGGTGGAGATTGTTGTAAAGGGACTAGAAAATGTTTTAAGTGTAGAAAAGATGGTCATCTTGCAGTTGAGTGCTAAAGTAATGGAAAAAAGGTAGCTAATGATGTGAATAGAGAAAAGACTATAGTGAACGCACCACCAACACTTCAATGATACAAGTGCAGGGAAATGGGGCATTATGCTAACCAATGCCCTAATCTAAGTGTTAATGATGATCGATATCAACAACCTCTTAAGTAAAAGGACAAAGGGAAGTCACATGCAATCACTATTGGAAATGTTGAATATGACAATGAAGTTGTGGAATGATTAAGTGTTTATGTAACAAGATTCCAAAATAGTGTTGTGGAATATCATTTTTAGTATCGTGGAATATTGGAATATCTATGTATTGATTTATTGTGGTTTTCTATAATTTTATGGTACTGGTAACCATGAAAAGTGATTGAAATATTTTTGGAAAGTATATGATATGCGCATAATGAAGGGATAAAGAGATAATGAAATATTTGATAGTATTAATGAGCTCATGACTGATACAAGGACAAAGTGATATCATGGTTTGAGTATATAGAAATTTTGGGATTTTGGTATGTGGAAAGAGTTGAATTTTGACAGCATTCATGTTTTCAAAAATATTCTATAGTAATTCATGTTTCAAGAGAATATATGATTAAGGAATTCAAATGTTTAGAATGTGACCAACAAGATATATCTTATGATATATGGGGGATAAATGATAGTATTCAAATGTTTGGTAGATGACCTTTCTAGTTGTCATTTTCTTTATACTATGAGATTGGACAGAAGTATTTTCGATAATCCTAAAGGTTGGAATGCATTAAGTTAGACATCAGATATTACTATTTAAGTCTATAAACTTTTGATATTATTTTTAGAATGTTGTACTAGTATAGTTTTAGAAAAAGGACAACCCATAGGACTAGCGACAACCCGCCGTGTCAGATAGTGATGTGGGAATCGAACCCACAACCAAAGTGAGACAAGCCTTTATAGCCTACCACTGGGCTACAGGAAGTCCCTGGTTAGTAGAAGATACTTTTATTTTATTAATCGATATGATAGATGAATTATAAGTCCATTTTTGGAATCATAAACGGTTAATCTCACCAAAGATGGACTTATGTATATTTAATAATTTGTGCTAACCTTTTGGTGATAAAGACAGATGGAATGACCTGTCATTCTATTGCGTGATCTGCAAACATTTCAAGAAGGAAAAAGTCAACTTCATTTCTTTAAATAAGAGATGAAGTGGAAATTGTTCATGGAATTACCAAAGATGGTATTACACTAAAATCAAGTAAGTATTTCTCATTATGAAAAAATTCATCACCTTTATGTAAATGATCTTGAAAACCAAAAATGTTGTCCTATTACCCTCATATATGATGAATCAGATGGTACCTTAGATCATCACAAATTTATGGCTTTGTGATTGTTGGATTTTTCATAGCCATGTTCTCTACCACTCTTCATCACAACAAGATGGTTAGATTTCTCTTCCATGTCCGTATTTTCACCTATATTCTCTTATGTGGAAACCCAGTGTTGAGTTACTTTCGGTGAACATTATGTTTCTAACTTTCCTTTTTAAAATTAATTTTTAGTATTACTTTTTACGATTTGGGTTTCTACGAAAGATACTTTCAAGTAGTAAACCATTTATAACCCCAACGAATTTCGAGGGAAAAATCATTTTAAGGGGGGTAGAATGTAACACCCCGAGATTTTATGAGAAATATTATTTTTAATTTCTTTGATGTCTTGTGTTACACGCAAGAGCGGCCTTTTTCAATAACGTGCATTGTACACATTACCAAGTTTCACTAAACAATGATATATTGTTATGAAATAGCCGTTATGAATAGTATTAACTAAATTTTTAATTTTATTAAATAATAATTCATCTTAAACATATTCGAGAACATGGTATGAGAACAAAATATATTTTTTGGGTAAAATAAGTAATTTTCAAAAAATAAAGTTTTGTCGCCTTTTGTTGGCGCACCCACATTAAATCTAATTTTTGAAAAGTTTATAAGTTAAATTTGACTAAATAAACTTATTCATTGCAATAATTATATAAAAATTTACTTTTGATAATTTTTTAATTTTTTTCTGTTAACATTCATATTTTGATGAATAGAAAAAATACGCTAAATTTTAATTAAAAACAACTTTTTTCATCAGGATAATTTAAATGTTTAAATTATCATATTAAATGGTTTTAAATAATAAATAGAATATATTTTTACCATTTAATATAATTCAAGTCATTATCATTAATTTTATATTGAATTCATAGGTAAAACATTTCAATATTTTGCAATGTTTTAACTTTTAAAACTCGTTTCTCAACAGCGGGATTAATTTTAAATTAAAAACTGAAAATTTTGACTTATGAATCTGAAAAAATGGATTCATTATTTGTAATCAGTAGGAATAAATTATGTTAATATGCTACTTTTTATTTTTAGACATTAAGAATAGTAACTACGATAATTTTTTATTTACTACAGTTAAAAGTAAATCAGGTAATTAAGGGTAAAAATAATATTTTAAAATTACCCTAACACCTATCAAAATTCTATTGGATGGATAAAGGTCTAACCATATCATCTAAGGGTCATAGTAGATTCATTTCATGGACCTTTGACCATGAAAATGATGTAATTATTATTAAAACCAAAGAAAGTGACAACATGTCACTCTCTTATAACTTATAAGTGCTGATAAACTTCATAAAACTTCAAAAACAAATACTCAACAGAAATATAATAAAATTATATACATTATGTAAATTTATTTATAATTTTTAGGGATTAAATAATTTTCATTAATGGTGAAACAATAGTGATGCAGAAATTGTTTATTTAGTGAAAAATTAATAATACAGTTTATATTAAACTAATAGTGACCATAAAAGGCACAAAAACCTGACCAAAACTTATTGGTCATGTAAAGGTAAACAATAATCATACAATGGTATAATATTTTACCATTTGGAGCCTTATAAAAGATATTATGACACTTATATTATTTTATTTTAAATAAGGTCAAAGTTGTCACCTTCATAATTTAATAAATATAAAATAATAAATGTTGTGATTTTAAGATTATAAATTCTATTAAAAGTATTATTATGGAATATATTATATTTATCTACATCATATTATTTTATTTTTAATTTTTATGCAACAAATAAGTATATTAAATAGTTATACAAAATTGTTGTAGTAATTGTTTTATTAATGGAAATATCAAATAAATGGTGTTAAAAATATTAAAATAAATGTTATATAAACAAATTAATGTGATACATGAATGTTTTAGATGCATATGAAAAGTTAGGAATATATTAAATATTTTGTTTTGAATATATCTTCTGTGTGGATTTAATTTAAATTCAAATAATTGAATAGTGTCAAAATTGACACTATTGATATTTTATAAAAATAACATATTATTAAATTGTTTAAAAATAAAAAAAATATTTAAAAATTACAAACTGAATATTATATGGTCTAAAATGTAATAATGTATCTAATTATTGAAATTTCACATAACATAAGTAAGTATTTATAAAAATTTAAAAATTAGAATATTATTATCGCAAATAAAATTAAATTGATTAAAGAAGGATAAATCAAAATGATATGGTTTAAAATAAACATAAATCATGTCTGAATTTTATTTTTTATGAGATTACAACCCTATCTCATCTCAGCTTCTAATTTAGTGATTTTTGGAGGTTTTTAAGTGGGGTTTTATTTTTAATTTAATTAATATTTTTTAGGCTTCCAAAAGCACCCCTCTTCTTTTATAAAAGGGCACCTCATCCCTCTCCTCAACACACAATTTTGTGCCTTAAAGCTCAGAAAAACCCTGCCCATTACTCTTCTCAACTTGCCTAGTAACATTTTGGAGATTCTGGTCTTCTCAAAAGACCAACTCTAGTCCCTTAAGAGGAAGTTCAAAGGAGGTGCATCGAAGAAGAGGTAATCTCTTCTACCGATTCTTTCAAGTTTATTTCTACTCCTAATTCCTCTTCATTAGTTGTTTCATCATAAATTAATAAAATCAGTATCACTAATATACTGATATGTTATTATAAATATGAAACAAACCCATTTCACCTTCTATCCATCCTACGAAAACGAAATCCCAGCGCATGCGTACGTATAGAATATCGTCTCCACGTCGTGGTGTAATCTGCATTCCACCACCACCTTACTTGTATGATTATAATGGTGTAAATAATAACTATATATGGTTATTATAACATGATACTAATTCTGATATATTATATCATCTACTCCAATACCATTAAATAATTATGGGAACGATATCATCGCTCGTGCGTACGTACGGATTACTGTCTACATGACACGATGAGATTAATTCTTCATGTTTACTATTCAAGAATGATTACAAAGTATATATTGAATAATAATTAAATATATGACATAATAATTCTTCTGGATTTATGTATATATATATATATGTCATCTACTTACTTCCATTCAAGTCAATAAGGAAAGGAAAACAACGTTCATGTGTACGTACAGCCTACCGTCTCCATGAATGGTGTATTTAATTTCATTTAACAATATATTATATTATGAATATATATAAATCATGTTTTACATTATGTAAGTAAGTATTCATGATCTAAGTAATCATATGAATAATTACAAGTCAAAACACGGACGATAAATGAAACGATTTTACCCAAAACGCTGCTTTAACATGGAATTGACAAATGAACAGGTAAGATAAAGTCATAAGTGAATAATATATGATATAATAAATATTAATATGGTTTTTTTACAAATTAATAATATGTTTAAACCCACTCTAGAGGAGTCTCGGACACATATGGAAGAAATTGGACATTAGGTAAGGGATGATTTTGCAATCTCATTTTTATCTGAGATTGCTTATATGTAAGTATTTACTGAGGTTATATTTTCATCCATGTCCATAAAAATGTTTTTCATAAAGTTTTTAATATTCTTCCTGGTATTTTTAAAGTCATTTTTAACCCCTCTTTGACTTTTACTTTGTGTTATGGAAGGAATCTTTCTTTTGTTTACCATACGTGGAACTTTTTGACTTTTCCGTTAAAAGTACGAGGAGAATTTTTTTTAACATATAAGGTGTGAACGGGTTTTTACGACTTCATAATTCCTTATTTACATAAATATTACTCTACAATATTTCATGATAATTTTCAATAAAATTCTTTTCTTTTAAATTGATAAAAGAAAATTATTTGGAAGAAGAAATGATATTTTCCTCAAAAATTCATTTCAATTGTTTTATCAAAACTATTTTCCATATATGATGACATTATTTAATATGGTTATGTTTCAATAATAATATCTCAATTATTTACATGGTTTTATTTTTCTTATGATGAAATTATATCCATTTGTTTTATATGAATTATGTTATGATGGGATGATGTTTATGAAACCCATTTTATTCTTTGGGTTATGATGAATGATTTATGTTTTTTTGTGGAACATGTAAGAATGATTTCAATATGGGATCGGTGGGACCTATATCTCCCTCCAATTCATTGAGTAATGATTTATATATCATGAGATAGACATGGCTGGAACGACATGTGAACCTGGTTCAGTAATGGACTTTGTCCACTATGATGGTCTTGGCAGCAATGCCTTGGCTACTATGGAAATCATAACATGTGATTTATGGTTGCCACAATTACATGTTTTATTCCCATTCCATTTTATCCTGATTAATGTTCCTTTATGATCCATGCCTTATTTACTGCCATGTTTTATATCATTGCTCAAGATTTGGATGTTTAAATTTATGTTCATGTTTTTAAGTTCAAATGTTTATGGATTGTTTTTTTAATGTTCTCCATGTTTACCGTTTCTGAGCATTTTAGCTCACCCTTTCTATGTTTTCTTTTACCCATGATATAAAGAGAGGTTTTAGGTAAGAAAACAAAATGGAAAGATCTTTATGGGAGATGTTGAAGATCATTCACCATGATTAGAAGATTTTTTTCTGATTTTCCAAAGACACTATATTATTACGGTCCTTCGGTGTCTGTTTTTGTTATGTATTATGTATTCCACAAAAGTAATGTAATTTCCATGTACGTCAAGCTTGGGTCTCTATAGTGACCTTCTGGGAAGCTTCCCAGGGTGTGTGTGAGTGAGGAAAAAACACACTGGAAAAGACATGTGTTGGCCTGTGGGGACTATAATTAGTCAAATGACCCATTCAGGCATGTTGGTGGACCCTTGGGTGGGGACTACATGTCTGCGAGGCAACTGGTGGTACTTGGCAGGCCAGGACCTGGCTGCTTTGTTAAGGAGGGGTGTTTGTGCTGTCATTGGGGTCTAGTTGAAAAAAATGGTATCATAAGGGGTTTTCTCTCATGGGTCGTGTTCTTTTGGGATAGGGTTAGTGTAGACCTAAGTTAAGGGTGTCGGAACTCGACGTTCTAGCTACGAGCAAGGTGTCTGGCGAGCACACCTCGTGGCAGGACTCGAGTTACCAAATTAAGTTCTGTTTTGACCGAGTTGTTGGTCCTTGTGATTAATCTTGTTTAAGGGAAATGAAAATGGAGTAGGGTCAATGATCCTAGTGAGCTCGCAAGTTCTGGAAATCCATGTGGAGCCGGGGATGCTGTCCCAAAATAACCTCTATGGTGGTGGCGTGATTGGCGTATGACCGCCAACTATATGTTCGAGTCACCCGCAGACACTAGTTTTCTCTTGTATCGTCCCTCGTTTCTTTGTTTTGGACTCATGGAAATCTGATTTTTAAGTAAAAATGTTTTTTTTTGAGAAAAAAAATGTTTTGAAATGAATCGCTTAAAAAAATAAAATGATGTATGAGGTTTGAAAGTTATGGGATGAATGTTTTGGTTTTGAGAAATGGAAAAGTTTGGTTTTGATCCTTGGTGTTCTCGTTGGAAACCACATGCATGAGAATATATGGAAAGAGATATGGTTAATGGCACGAGAGGATGAGTTTCTGGATGGATATGTGGTGGGTGCTGGTGCGGCATAATAACATGCATGTGTGAGGCCCATGGAACACCATTGGTGTTTGTGCAACCCACTAGCTTGGATTATTTTCAAAAAGTTTTGTTAAATGTGAATTTTATGTTTTAGTAACTTGTGATTGTGTGGTGTGTCCTTGTGTTTTGGAAATGTCGAATGTGAAGCATTTTGAGTCGATGATCCTTTCTAAATGATTTTTGTTTTGAATTTGAATTCTTAATTGTATGTTGGTATGAAAGCATGTAGTAAGTGAGTCCTTTTGAAAAGTGCTTCAGGAAGCCATTGCAGTGGTTCCCCCCGCACATCTAGTGTTCAGTTGTGGTTTGTCTTGAAAATTTGACCAATGTGGTTAGGTCCATGGTTTTCTTCTTGACTAATGTACTCCCCACCTATAGAGAGTTAACATGCAATTGAAGTGTGGCCATGGGAAATTATTTGATTGGGTGTCCCTCCAGTTGATCAGAAGACTCTCTTCTTGAATTCCAGGATTGAACCCACCTCTATTTATAATCAATAGAATCCTCCCAATTTGGGAGGGTGACGTGAGAGGGGTTGAATGAATCTTGGGTTCCCTTTGGTCATTTGATATTCAAGGGTGAATTTTGACCTTGTTAAGTTGAATATCCTATTTGGAAATGGTGAAGGAGATTCCAGTGGGGAAAGGTGGAACCATCCTGGAGTTGTCGATGTGGGCTGCTATTCTAAATTACCTTTGGTCCTTAGTTTGTTTCATTTAAGAAAGGGTCTGTGTTAGGCCACTAGTGTGTCAGACCCAGTCACATGGGGATGCTACGGTCGATTGCAGGAATCACGTGTTGTTTAAGACTCAGTTTGAGGTCCTCTGTATAATGTTTCTATCGACATCAACGGTCATGTTTGGTGATGATGTGTGGTCTCATGTTCTCATTTAGTGTGAAAAAGGGTTATGCACATGCACCATTTTATCTATTGTGTTGGTAAATGTTCCATGTGGGATCAGTTGGATGTCGTGATGTGTTGTGTTTGTTGGTGTTGTCTTGGTTGCGGTGTGGTTGCGTGTGACACCAAAAGGAGAAGCTCCGTTCGGGAGTCTTCAATACTTGACTGCGAGGCAGGAGATACTTCAAACATTAGGGCTCCAGCCATAGGCCTCAGAGTGAAGATGGAACATGGTCAGGAACACCATGAGTGTGTGGGACCCTGAATTTATTTCTATCACTGGTGTTGGAAGTAAAATCAATGTAAGCTATATTTTGTGGTTGTTCCGTTCCGGCGACCCATCTAGGTGCGTGAGGGTTCCCGTGGCTAGAAGGAGGCGTGGTCACCTCGTACCATAAAGTACTGACAGATGCATCCCACCGTATTTAATCTCTTTTACTAGTCCTTATGAGGTCTACTTGGGGAAATCGATCCCAATTTTGAATAGTGATCATTAAGGAATGTGGAGATGCCAGTTGGTGTTGGGTCATGCTTTTGACACCCGGTAGTCAGGCCCCTTCCTTCCTACCCCTTGTGGTGGGGTGTTTAGTCACTGTCAGGATTTTTTTTGAAGTTCTTTTATCTCTCGTCAGTTTTAATGGGGGGAGACCCACGATGGGTCTCCCTCAAATTTCATTGGAGTGAAACGGGTTGGCCCTTCTTCATAATGGTGGGGAGTCTGCTCGAGCCTCCCCATGTCGGTTTTCCAGACTCGCCTCAAGCGTTGACAAATTTATTATAGTGGGGAGCCCCTTCGGGCTTTCCCCTATTGGCCTTTTAGTTCCGTTTCTAAAGGTGGCTTGGTGATAAGTGATAAGAGTGTTCCTTTGACGTGTTTTGACCTTGTTTGTTCATTCTAGCCAAATGGTGTGGTTTTCATTTAATGGTGCCTGAGATGTTTCGTCTTGTGAAGTAGGATTCCGTGGGTGTGAGAGTTCCTTTACTTGATCAGTCAACTAGAGGCGTTCTAGCTCTTTGGCGTGGGCGACACATATCGGAATGTCTTTTTACGAGTTTCTTGAAGTTGTCTTTGACTGACTTTCTAGGATCATGATGCTTTTGCCTATATTCGCTTGTTGATTGTGGTGATCCTCTTTAAACATTGGTGGGGTATCAGTTTCTTCTTTGAGTCTCAACCATAGTTGTGGCTTTCCGTGGATGGAAAGCATTATAGTGGGGAGAATTGTCACACCCAGACCTTGCGCAACATCATGTTTCTAATTTTTATTTTTATCTTATAATTTTGTCTTCTCTTAATTATTATTATTATTTTTGTATGGAATGAGGGACAATCCCGACTGGGGTTTTGCGCTTTTGCACTGATAAATGAGAGTTTTGGCCTTGACAGTGTTCAGCACAACCTCGTCCGGTTCACTGCACGACCTGCCCGATGTTCAAGGAAGATGAAAAAAAATATGCAGCACATAACAAAATGAGAATACAATGAAAATTTGAGACTGCACGAATTGGTCAGGGAACGATTTTGAAATCGTGCGGCCTCACCTGGTACACCGGTTGACCTGCTGATGTTCAATTAATTAGATGAAATTAATTAATAATGAATACATAAAATTAAATGAGTCATAAAATAAAAATAAAATAAAATAATAAGAGTCGGATAAAAATTAAATTAATTGTTTTAATGGTAATAATAATAATATTATTATTTGATAATATTATTATTATTAATGTTAAGAATATAGATTTTTCTAAGTTACCATTATTAATATTGTTAACATTTTATTAATTCATTATTTTTATAATTGTTATTACAAAATTATCAATGTCATTAATGGTATTAATATTATCACCATAAATTATGATTATTATCATAATTAATCATTATCATTAGAATAGTTAAAATTTTAATTAATAATATTAGCATTATAATTATCCTTGAGTGTATAATTTGTATTAAGTTATAATTATTATTCCTATTTTAGGTTTTTATTACTATTATTGTTAATATTATTATTGTTGTTAGAATTTATTATTATTATTGTTGTTTTTTTAGAATTTATTATGATTATTATTAATTTCCACTTATTTTTAATTTTTTTTGTTTTTCATTTCTCTTTTTTCTTTTTTTCTCTAGGGTTTGCGCTACACTCCCCTATCCTTCCCCCCTAATTCCCGTCGAATTTTCCCCTTCCCCCTGGTTCGCACGACTTCACCAACCCCATGAAACCCTACCCCATGCGCAGCCGCCAGACCTTCCCCTTCATCGCGCCCTGCGTCCCCCCTGCTCTCTCTCCTACGAGTCGTGCCACGCCCCTACCTCCTCCTGGGACTCGCGTCATCGTTCCATGTTTAACCCTACCCAGTGTTCCACTCCCCTTCCTTCGGCTCAGACTTCCATCGTGCTTCCCTATCTCCTGGCGAGCAATGTTGTCCGACGAACCGTCCACCGACCTTCCTTGGTCGCTACTCTTTTGCGCCACGACACAAACCACCCGCCACTCCTTTTGTGACCGCCTCCGCCGTTACCTCCCTCCTCTCCAATGAAACCCCTTGTTGATTTCATTTTTTTCTCTCTTTGAGTTTTTTTTCAGCGGCTTTTGGGTCTGATTCTGAGGTTTAACCGCATGTTTTGGGTTCAATTTCGTTTTGTAAGGATTCCTCTTTGCTTCTTCGTGGTACGAATGTGGTTCAGGAGTGTTTTGCACCATTTTTTAGAAGCTTCTACACACTGGTAGGTGGTTCCCCATCTAATTGTTATATGGAGAATTTATTTTCAATGCTTAATTTGTTTAGCATGTTATTTAATTTATTTATTTTATGTGAATTTGGTTTTATTTGAAGTTTTATTTTCATTAAAATTGTTTAGTAGATTGTTCTTATTATTGGTTGTTTTCTGCTGAGAACTCTATTGGTGACTTTTGAATTGTGTGGTTATCTTATTATGTTGTGAAAGTGGTGCGAACTGTATTTTTGATAGGGTGTCATGTGCGTTTGGTCTTAAAAGAAGTTTTTTCTTGTGTTTAGTGGTTAACGCCAAACGATTTCTTCTAAATTGTTTTATAAGATTTTATTTCTGTCCTATTAAATTATGTGGTTTATGATATTGTGTTTTCCCATATGGTGTAAGGTTTTCCATAAAACTATTTGGGTGGTGCAGGTCACACTTTAAAATTTTATTTGAGTGCGTGTGATGAGTGAGTGTGTTTGAGTTTATAAATGGTTTCTTTAGTTTGTGAAAATCCATGTGACACCCTTTTTACTAATGCTTTATAATTTTTTTTATGGCTTACTTAGTTAGGAAAATGGTGTGAAATGTGTTTGAAAAATGATTTAGTGTGTGCCTTATTTCAAAATGGTGTTTACGTGTGTAAGTGGTGGTTTTTTAGTGATGAGTGTCTTTCAAATTGTGTGGATGGTTTAATTGTGTATGTAACCTATGCAGATTATGTTTTGAAAATATTTTGGTGTGCATATGGTTTTAAAAGAAGATTTGGGTCTAAAAATTGTGATTTTGCGCATGTAAGTACCCTGTTTGGCTTTTATGCATTTTAGTGACATGTGACAAGAACTTTAAACTTGTTTGAGCACAAACCGAGAAGCCCGGGTAGCTAGGAGGGTGGACTAAACTAGTGGGCTAGTGTTCCGGAGGTGACTTGACCCGGTTTTACTGGCAGGACTGAAGATTGCAATAGTAACTAAACAAATGATTTTCTGAGGGTCGTGGTCTTCTAAGCCACATTTTTTGAGGGTCGTGGCCTTCTAAGCCACGTTTTTTGAGAGTCATGACCTTCTAAGACACGTTCCACTGAGGCACAAAGATCTAGGGACCCAAGTTAGCTAACACCCATGCAGCCTCTCCCATATTAGTGCTCATTGGTTACTTTACACTCGTCAGTGTGACACTTTGGTTATTTTGGAAAGTGAGTGTTTTAAGTTGTTCCATTTGAAACTATTTTCTTTAATTTTGTTTTCTTTTTAAACTATTCAGGCATTTATTTATTTTCTTTAGTTAACATTGAAAATGTATTTGTTATTTAATAATTTTGTGTGGAACCTTTTTATTGGGTAACATCCTACTGGGATTTTGGCTCACACCCTACATACACCTTTGGGTGTATGTAGTTTTTGTTTCCTTTACATTCCAGGTCGAAGCGTTGAACTCAACGATGGTGGTTTTGGTCATTGATGGTCTTCTCGTGCAGGTTGGTGTTTGTGGTGTGCGGATGTTGCACCTCTCTGGTTACTTGGATGTTTGAGTTAGAGTTTTAGTTTCTTTTGTTGTCGTTCATTTTTGGATGTTGGTTCATGTTGTAAACCATTAAATTGATTTGTGTTTAAGGGTCTTTTTGGTTTTATGTTCACAGTTTTGTTTTATTTATCTTGTTAGTGGTTTTTTGTTTACTATTTTGGGTAAACCATTCCCACATTTTAGTCTTGATACCCAGGCAATTGTTTCAGCCTGTGGGGAGTGGAGACGCCCTTCAAGCCATATCGTGGACCACGTCGGGTGCCGGGTCGGATAACGACCCAACCTGGTTCGTGACATGGCATGTCTTTAGGATGAGTCACATGTACAGTACATTCTAGATTATTCATGAGTTTCTAGGTTCTCGCATGTTGTCTAGTACTTAGTTATCTGTGGCAGATGATTGAGATGCTTGTACTGGTTGGTTACTCTTGCGTGGTGTTTTTCCATTGCCCGTGTTGTATGTTTGTTGATATTATTTCCTTGCGTAGGATATCTTATTGGCAAAAGTGATAAAATGGTTTGAATTTTTTATGTTAAAAGGTTTTGAAAATGTTTTACACTTCCTTACTCCCTTTTTAGTGTAAACATAAAATCCTTTAAAATGCTAATGTCTGCTTCTTGAGAAGGGAATTTGGTTTTATAAAATTGAAATGGGGAAATGGACTGTGATTTTTTAAGAAAATGTGTGAAAACATAGTTTTATACGCTGTATTTCAAACTTAAGATTGAAGGATATTGATTTAAAGGAAATGCATATGGGGATAGATTGTTTTGGAATGCCTATAGAGTTTTAATACTCATGCCTATAGTTTATCTTTGTTTTTAGCTTCAGGTGCTGCTTCTTTCTTAGATTTGGTTGCTATAGTGCAATGTTGGCTTGAGGTTGGTGGTGACCCATAGGGTCACATGGAGGTATGTACAATTTTATTTTCCCACTGATACTAGTCTCTATTTTTATTGTTTGTTATTTATATATTTATTATTATTTCATTTGTGGGATAAATCATTCATACCTATTTAATTTTGATGCCTGACACTAGTTTCCAGCCTGTGGGGATCAGGAATGCCCTTCATGCCATGCTGCGGGCCAGCTCGGCTAGCCAGTTTAATGTCGACCCAAGTTGATTCTTGAAAAACTGGTATCAGAGCAGTTTCTTGTTATTTAGAGTGTCTGGTAGTTGGATACTAGGATTGTTGGGTCTTAGAAGGTAGGTCTTGTGTAGGTTCCAGAGCACCCCCACTCATGATGAAACTCGAGTTACTAGGGGTAGTTTAGGAATTGAGTGATTATCATGTCTTGGTTTGTTTTTTTATTAAGGGATGAAAATGGGGCAATCTAGTGTTATGTCATGATTTTACATAAAGTATTGACCCATTGTGGAGTCTGAGTGCATGATTTAAGTTTCTCTTGGTTATTCATGATTACTAGGGGCATGGTTTACTACCATGGCACCGGGTTAAGCATCACTGCTAGTTCCTCATTTTGGTGGTTCGTTTTTAGTGGTTCTCTGTTTGGTTCTAGTTGGCGTGAATGTAATTTAAACATGGAAATGGGTTGGAATGAAAATTATTTATTTAGATTGGTTTCAAATTGGTGATATGTATTTTAAAATTAAAATGGATTTTGAAAAGGAAATTGGTTTCTTTCAAGTGGTTTTGAAATTTTAAAAATTGTTTTTAGAAGAAATTGTTTTGGTTTGAAAATTTGGTGCTTGTTTGGATTCGATAAGAAAAAGAGAGATGTGACCCTTGGTACTCTGTAAAGAAAGTCACGTGTGTGTATGGTATGTATGAAAAGTGCATGGGGGAAATTTTTCATGGATGAAATGGGTAGAATGGATGGACACATGTGGCAGTTCATAGGATTCCATCGGTAAGGGTTTAGAATCTGAATGTTTTGGGAATTGATTTTCATTTTATAGTGTGGGTTTTGTTTGTGAGTGTTGGATTTTTATTTTAAGAAGCCAGTTTTGAAATTCAAATGAAAATGATGGTTTTAAAGGTGGGAGTTTTTTATTGTGTTTGTATTAGTGTGGTTTTTGAGCCTATTTCTCTTGAATCACATTGTTACCTTTGATAGTGTTCCGATTTGACGATGGTTTTGGTTTGTGCTTCCGTGTGGTTAAGAGAATGCCTCCCAGAAAGGTCTCCAATGTTACCAATGATCCATGCCCAATTTTTGTTCCTTCTCAGATGTTTCATGTTCTTCATGGTTATTGAGGTCTATTAGAAGTAGTTATGTGTATTGAAGAGGTAGAGCGTGTCTTCAGGGTATTGTGAACTCCCGATGTTGTTAGAGTGAGTGCCATTTTGGATCTATTTGAAGGTACAACTCTAGATGAATGGGTGTTTTTCACCCCGCCATCAATGAAAGTTGGAATGATATGGGATGTATTTAAATCCATATTTTTTCTAATGTTTCAAACTTGAGGAGGTGAATATGAAGAAAAGGGAAGATTGTGTGGTCATTCAACAAGACCTACAGTCAGTGAATGCCTATGTTGACCACTTTAAGGAAGTGGTTTCCTTTTATCCAGAGGTAACATCATAGGATTTGATGAAGACTTTTCTATTCATTGGGGATCTTCATCTTGAGATCAAGGAGTTGGTCCTCTCTTATAAGGACCGTCATTTTGAAGAGATGCTAGATGAAGCATTCCAAGATGAGTTGGTTCCTAAAGTATAGATGGTTTGTAATTTAATGCCTCTCATATTTCATGAAGGTTACCCATCTAGTGAGGAGTATATTCTAGAGGAACCTATTCATAAGGAGTTATCCTCCTTAGTTTTGAATCCTAGTTCGTTAGAACACTCTCTGGTGTTCCATCAGTGTGGCTGATCTGGGTATTTAAATCTATCATTTTGCATCCCTCCAAATACCTTCCATCATTGTGACCATTTGGGTCACCAAGATAAGTTATGTATGATGTTTTTCTTAAAGAATGGGTTATAAAAGTGGATTCTCATACCTGATTGTGAGGCAGGAGATGCTTAAGCCATCAGATCCCCAACCACAGGTCTTAGGGTGAAGCTCATGCACATACGGGGTTTCCATGGGTAAGTGAGACCTTGGACCACCTATTTATCTTTAATTTTGGGACTGAGACATTTAAAGTTTCCTTGTTCTTGTATTCCTATTCTTGTAAGTTCATCTTTTGTGGTGATAGTTAGATGAACTTATCCTTTCATGATCTTAGTGTTTTTTTCTTCTGAATGTGGCCTCTAGAATCAATTTTTTTCTTAAAAGATTATTTGTACCTTGTGTGGGTTGGTCCTGGTTTTATTAATGGCCATTTGGAGATTTTATTACTTGGGGAGATTTATGTTTGTAATTGTGTATGAGTTTTCTATTTTTTTTTGAGTTCTTCTATTGGATTGGGTTGAGAGCTCCATATTTCAGCAGAGGTGTTGTCACACTTGTGCTATGGAAGTTGGGTGTCTTTTTATTGGGTGGTTTAGATTAGTGTGGGAGATTATTAGTTCTCACAGTGTTGTTATAGGGTGTTCCTTCATCCCAATACCCTAGTATGATGAGTTTACTTTTAATGGGATTTCCGTTTATGTCTTGGTGTCGTTGTTTAGTTGTGAGGGTAAGTTGAAGGAGTTCAAGTTAGGGGGTCCCATTTATGTTTTGGGGGAGTTGTTTGGGTTTTCGATTTCCTATGTTATCTAAGGTCTTATAGTGGGGAGAACCCCTCGTGTTTTCCCCTCAACCTCATGTTGTGGATTCTTCTTGATCGGTCAGGTGTTCCTTGTGAAATGAATAGTCACCCCAAGGTTCTTGGTTTCTATAAGTGTTTATTGAGAATATACTTGAATTTTAGTTAACTTTTAACTTGGTGACTTTATGGGAGAAAAATGTGTCTGTGGTGGAGAGAATTGTCAAACCCCAACCTCAGATACATTTTATTTTATTCTTTTCTCGGTCTGGCATCTTTCGATCAAAGTTTGGGTTTGGGTCCCAGTTTGATTTTTTTTAAAGTTTGGAAATTTTAGTGGGTTTCGGACCTGTGAATGGGCACCACACGGGTTAGAGGTAACCGTGTGGTCTGTCTAGGTGACTATCTGGGTTTCCACTACTTAAAATAAATAAATTTGATGAAAACAAGGAGAAAATAAAATCAAATAATATTTTAATAATATTTTAATAAAAAGGATGAAGATATTATAATTATTACTATAATTACTATTTGGATTATGATTATTATTATTAAAATTATTATTAAGTTTTCTAATATTATTATTAAATTTTTTATTTTTAATATAAATATTACAATTATTATTATATTAAGAATTTTATTATTATTATGTTAGTCTTATTTTTTTCTTTTTTTTTCTTTTATTTTTCTAGGATATATTTTCACTAATCTCCTCCAGCCTCCCCTCTTACATAGCCAACCCCTCCCTTACATATTCATCATGCTAGCCCCCTGCTCTGGTGATGACTTCCTCTGGAACCTCCTCTCAGGCACTCACCACCTAGTCATCACGTCCCCATTACTCACGTGCAACCCGTTTGGCCGACCCCAACCCCATAAGTGGCTCTCCTTCTCCATAATGCTAACTCGCTAGCACCACCTCCTCTCCAACTGATGCTTCCCTCACTATAATCCTCCTCCTCTGGCAACGATCCTCCATCCGGTGAGTGTTCTTTGGTTTGGGGTTTCCATGTAGGGTTCCTTGTTTGGCCGAACCCTCAATATAGGGTTGATGTGGGTGTAAGTTTTCTTGGGAGTTAGGGTGTGCTGATCCTTCTCTAGAGTGTATTCATACTTCTTTGAGATTCATGTCACATCCACAATCAAACGATAGGTTTTTCCTTGACTTTTATTTACAATTCAATTTATATTATTCTTGTGTGTTATTAATTAAGTTTCAAAACTTGATTCTATTCTTGTTAAATCTCATGGTTCAATTATTGTGGTGTTTTATTGATGATTTGATTTTCTAAAAATATATTTTGAAGTGAAAATCTTATTATGCCATTGTTTTCTTATGCTAAATGTGTTTGATAAATGGATGATTAAGATTTAGGGGTAAAAATGAAATGGTTGGGTGATGTTTTACCTTTGAAAAATTTTATCAAATTCATTCAATTATGACTTGGGATTAACATGTGGAACATAGTGATTTCTTTAAGCATGGTTTGAAATTTTTTTGGAAGGGATATTTTGGTTTATGAATTGTTGTTGCATTTTGTAATTATGTGAAATGGTTGGGTATGGTTTACAGGGAGAGTGGTGTTTTTAAAGGGGATTTCTAAATCTTTGAAGGATGTTAGGTGTGCCATTTGATGTTGGAACATATATGGGTTCACTTGGTGCACACATAGATGTGCCCTCAAATGAAGATGATGTTTTAAAAATAGTGTTTTCTTAAAATCATAGTTTCATACATGGTAATTTATTTTCTAAATGATGTCGGTTTTTTTTGTGGTTTCTAAAAGTGGTTTAAATATAAAATATAAGAATGGCATAACCATTTGGAAATGCTTAGTGAAAAGGATATTTCACATTATTTGGAAAAAATGCTTTTTGAATTGATTTTGTTAAATGAATTCAGGGTGTGCAAAACATGAAGGCACATTTGGAACTACTCACTTTAAAATGGTGTTTCCATAGACCTTGATTTCCTTATTGGTCTATTTCTTTCTAAATAATTTTGGTTCCTTTGTTTTGGATTAATTTTATTTGTGGGTTTTTTTATTTCTGAGTAGTCAGTAACTTTTCTAGAGCACATGGACCTTGTTGTTGTAATTTTGAGTTTTTTATCGAGAGGATGCATTTTGCACATGTGCAGGTGTAAGAAATATATATATTCCATCTTTTTACATATTTTCTCATGGAATGGGGAATATGTGCAATGTTTCTAGGGGTATATATATATATATATGCGTGTGTGTGTGTGTGTGTAAATTCATATGTGTGTAAGTGAAAATGGGGCGGTTTGAGAATTCATTATCAAAAGCGTCATGTTTGAGGTATGATATCTATGCATTGACCTTTAAATTTAATAATCATTTATTTATTTCATTTTTATATTTTTTATATTAATTATTGATATATAATTCTTAGTAAAATTATCTTACTTGAATTGGAGTGGTTTATTTCTTGTAATGTATTGCAATAAATGGTATGATTGCTTTTTCACATCAATTTCTCAGTGAAATGCCACTTTGGCCTTTATAAATGTATTTTATATTTAAAATGGTGGCTTTGGTTTCTTAAATGAGTTTCTAAGTGGGTTTTTTGGTTTTGAAAGTGGGATGTGTTGGTTCTTTTAGAAATGGTTTAGTGTTAAATAGTTGTTTCAGACCCATTTGGAACCTTTATAAATTGAATTAACCAGAAAACTCTCTTTTGGATGAACCTATTTACTTTTTGGATGTTGATGGGAATGGTTGGTCCTCTGATGAGACATCCCTGACATGTTTATGGTTGAATGCAAGAGGGATAAAATCCCTTGGAGTGATTTGAGGGTGATTTTTGTGTGTGTGTTGATTGTGTTGGATGAAAATGCATGGGTTGGATTGTGTGGTTGGTATTTTCTGACTCACCCCATTTTTAATATGAAAATGAGAAACTTTCCTAGATAGTGATTTTCTATGAATGATTGTTGCACTAGTTTAGATTATGCACTGGCTAGTGGCCCATGGGAGAGGGATATTTTTTTCTATAGGATTGGGCCCCTCGGTCAGTTTAGGTTGGGAAATGACTCGGCATTTGGGAGTTTGGGGATCATGATGTCATCAGGTAGGGAATGCCTTCAGGATGAGTCACATTTATAGTAAGTTTAAGATTATTCATGATCTCCTAGGTTATCCAATGTTTTCTAGTACTTAGTTATCTACGGTAGATGATTGAGATTCATTTGCTTCTTGGTTACTCTTGTGGGGTGTTTTTCCATTGCCCGTGTGATATATTTGTTGATCCTGTTTCCTTGTGCAATGTAGCTTCTTTCTAAAAGTGATAAAATGGTTTAAGTGCATATAGAAAAAGGTTTTGGAAATGATGTACACTTTCTTCATCCCTTTTTTTTGTAAACATCACCTCCTTTATAATGTCAATGAGTGCTTATTAAAAATGGAATCATGTTTTTTTAATTGAAAAAGGGTAATGGACTTTGATTTTTTAAGAAGAAAATGTGAAAAAACCTAGTTTTATACAATTTATTTCAAACTTTATGGATCATTATTTAAAGTAAATACATATGGGAATTGATTTTTTGGGCACACCTATTGAGTTTTAATACTCTTGCATATAGCTTATCTTTGTTTTTAGATTCGGGTGCTGGTCCTTTCTCGGATTCGGTAACTGTAGTATGACATTGGTTTGAGGTCGGTGGTGACCTGTAGGATCATATGGAGATATAAACAGTTTTATTTTATCACTGCATCTAGTTATCATTTTAATTGTTCAGTTTTTATTTATTTATTTGTCTTTGGTTTTTGGGCCAAATCATTCCCACCTATTTAATCTTGATGGTCGACACTGGTTGCCAGCCCCTGGGGATTGGGAATAGCCTTCGGGACACGCCACGGGCCGACTCAAGTTTTCGGTTCCGGGTCAACCCAATTTTGTTCTTGAAACTTCTTATATAGTAAGATACTAAGTTAGAATCATCACCATAAACACAATAATACATCAACAAAAATCACAATAATAAGGAAACAACATCATGATTCAATGATTTATCATTTATTCATCAATTAATGTTAACATAAATATAATAATTTGGATTCCAAATTTCACATATTCTTATATTTTCTATAATTTTTTCATTTAACAAATTCTAATCATGATTCAATATTTCCATAGAAATAAGATAAATCATAGTATCATTCTATGATAAAAAACAAAAAATAACTTGAACAACCACAAATAAACCATGTAAAATAATTTAGGAACACTTCCCCTCTATTTATATTTGATTCATTTTATTTTTTAGGATAATTTAATCTCTCCAACCAATGGAAACAATAGAATGATAACACCACAATAACATAGTATGTAAAAGGATAGATTGATAATCCCATAGGCTAAACTGAATCTTCAGTAATCATTGCATGAGGATGAGAAGAAACTAGTGATGAAACACCACGAAGCTCACAAATATATCTCATAAAACCAATGCACATAAGATATCTATCAAACCATAAACAAAATAACCAAAAAAAAAGTCACAATACATTTATATATCCTCCCAAATTAAAGAAAAATCAAGGAGAATAGAAGAATAAATGATAAATAAATACCTTAATTATTGCCATTTGGAAGTAGGAAGTTGAAGAAATCAAACATCATAAATTAGATCATTCATGAGCATTAAATAAACCCTTGGATTCTCCAAAGGTCTAGAAAAAATGAAATAAAATTTTATAAACCTGAGGAAAAACATGAATTTACAATAAAAAGAGAAATCTCAAAAAACAGGGTGCAACGCCCTTCGTTACGGTGCACTGAGATTTGGTCCACTATATCTCTAAAAACTACAACACAATCCTCCACTAAATATCAAGCTGAAAACCATTAAATTTTGATTTTATTTAGGAAAAATATAGAGTAATGGTAGTCATATTTTCGCAATGCATAAACCTCTAATCTTCACGAAACATTCTTTTCCCATATTTCATTGAGCTCGATAACTGATGAATTCATAATTTGTGCATAAATTTAAAATTCTTTATTAATAATTATCAATTAGTTTTAATTTTTAACACCAATATTTTAATTATTAAATATCATTTTTGGGTATTTTAATTTTAAAATATATTTTATTTAAAGAAATAAAGAGGGAAAATATATATATTTTATAGTGTATTATTCATTAAGGCCTTTTTTATGTCGGATAGGGAAATGGATGGAAATAAGGGATAATAAAAAAATAGGTCAAACAATGGTAGCCCTCAACCTATGGGCCATAAGCCACAAATCCATCCCAAATGAGGATTGGTCATCCAAGCAGACCCATGGAAAAGGCTCACACAGGCGGAAGAATGTAACAGAGAATGACCATAGGAGAACACCAGCTTGTGGGGAATCAGTCCACACAGCATTGAGAGGAAGGATTCGTTGGGATGGGGCATCCCAGGATGACACTGGGATCCCCTAATTCCCATTTGTATTGTCTAACTACAAAGGATACACTAGCATATATAGTGGAGGCCACAAATCATCTGGTTCAATGTTGTAAAAACACTCCCAAGTTCTATTCAAACTCAAATAAATATAGTCATTTCATGACCACATCCGTATCATCTATTTTGGAAATTCCCTTGTGTTGATATATAAAAAAAAACCCATCATTCCATACCACAATTCCTCCTTGAACATAGGGGAGAGCTTGAGTCGCCACTAGTTTTTACACCCCCACTTTACTGCAACTATGGATATGCGGTATAGGGAAAATTAGACGATGAATAAATAAAAAATGATTGTATCGTGGGCCTCACTATTGTGTCATGTTCCCTTTAGTATTAGAAATGATGGATCGAAATGGACAGGAAGACAACATAAAGCATGTGGTATTGTCTAATAGGTTGTACCATGGCCAATTTGAAGAAGAATAATGGAAAATTAGTATGTTGTAGAACCTCTAGTATTATAGGGAGGGTGAAAAAATGGTAGAAGAAATGAAATTAATGAAATTAGGTCATTGATCCATGGAAAACAGAGGATGAATTGTGGCCAACATGACCACGCATGGGTTGTTCCACAACATGACAACACATTCTATAGGGTTTTCCATTTATGAAAATTTCAAACACCAAAAGCTTTAAATCCTTCAACTATCCATAGTCTACAACTGATCATTGGGGAATGAATAAAGAAAAACTAGCCTAAAAGACACTTCCACCAAGGAATAATCTAAAATCCCTCACCAAATAAGGGGTTTATCTGAACAAAGCATTGATAATCCTTGAATTCATGCAAGTCCTTCAAGCCATGGTCTCCCTCTCTCCTAGACAAGTAAAAACAAAATAAAAAATAGGATAATTATACACACAAAGAAGACTTGGTCAAGAACTGGAAGTAATGGTATAAGAGAGATATTTGAGTACAAAATTTGAAATCATAGAGGGATAATTATCTCTAGGAGAATAATTTAGAGGGTAAAAATGGTGTGAAGGGGACTTTTTAGGATCTCCAAGACAATATGAGAGGAATAAGGCTAATGTGATGGTGTAGTAAAAGTGTGCTACTGCTGTAGATTTTTTCTCTCTTTTATTCTCCAAATCCCCTTATGACTAGTATGAGGGGATAATTCTCATGTACCGAGTGATGTGAATAAAGGGGACTATGCTTAGTTTTGGAAGTGGGTGTGGGATTTATTTTTATCTGAGTTGTGTATTACCATTTATTACCTTTTCAATCATACCTTGTTTTTTATTCATGGACAATACTATGCAAGGAGGGTATGCTACATTAAGTAATAACAACTAGCTATCCATCTCATGGAACAAAAAATGCATGGGAAAGAGATAGTTATGCTTAAACATGGTTTTGAACAAACACCTATGAATTAAACTAAATATATGAGTGGGGAAATGGGAAATCAAAAAGTGGATAGTAAGTAATATGAGAGGAGGCTTACTTAGGTTCAATTTTGGCATCATCTAAATTGAATCACATTACCTTTAAACTATGAGCATGATCCAAGATTTGAATTTTCTTGGTATGTATATCACTTTTATAAGAAAAAACCTAAACCAATCATCAATTCTTTTGTATTTAAGTTTTATTTAAAATATTTTAATCATATTATACATTGTTCTCATTGGATAAACATCAATCAATATTGTAATTCATTTTAAAGTAGTTAGTGATTGTTGAGCACATAAATTTGTTCATTTTTATTTCCTGAGAGAAGTAATGATGTTATTGGGGGATATAAAAAGTTGTATATATTTTCAGGGATTAAGGGTTTATAAATTTGATAGTTATATAATTCTATTATCACCCATTTTCTAATTTTCTAATATCATATCATGTTCTCTTGAGTTTTTGTAATTTTACACATAGGGTGTTTTGGTTTTTTTATCAAGAACAAAAAAAATGAAGGAACACATCTAATAGGCTATCAAGATTGCAACCCTCTCACAAGGAATTGATTAATTGAAGATGGAAATTCATAGCCATGGATGGGAGTATCAAGGAAACTCTTAGGAACCACAACCACATCCAAGTTTACAAATTTCCCACTCGAGCATGAAATTTCAGTTCATCAAAGTATTGTTACTCCTAGAATCCATGTATAGAGAAGTTGAAAAAGTGGAGGAAGGAACCAAGAAGGAAGACATATTCAAATATCTATGAAAGGAAATAATTGAATATGAGGTAGGTTACCATTCTGATTATTATTTTGACATTTCTATGTAGGATACCTAACTGAGTGTTGAGGAGGAAAAGGAAGAAGAATCCTCCACTAATGGAAAAGAATATCATAAGGAGGAGGATAATGTAGACAAAGAATAATTCCTATAAAAATAAAAATAACAAGAGGAAGAACCATCCCGTACTGAAATAGGAGATCAAGATGAGGTGGAAGAGGATGGGGATATTGAAATGTGGAATTTCACCAAAGATCTTATGGAATAACTACCCTATGAAAAAGAAAAATAAATAGTGGCTACTAAAATTGTGAAGTTAAGTGTAAAATTTATGAACAATAGAATCAACAAAAAAAGAAATATAGGAATTTCATAAGGTTTTGATATACCATGATTTATTGCTCCAAACCTTGGGACTACCCATTTCTTGGTTGATCCCTCAATAATAAGAAGTAGTGCTTTCTAGGAGGAAAGATAGAATAGATTCACTAAATATCCATAAAAGGGAAAACAATTCACCATGAGACGGTTTGATATATACCATACTCCTATTATATAACCCAAAAGTGAAGGAAGAGCTTAAAAACCATAATAGAATCACTTTTTAGGAGGAAACCAGAGTTTTTTATTTATTTTCTTTATTAGTTTAGGATTTCCATTTTTGAAGTAGTCAAACCCCCCATAATTTTAGAAGTTTAAATGCATGGTCCATGTGCTTTCACTATTTTGACTCCATTTTATTGTCCATGAATATCATAGGAATAAGGACCTAATATAGTAGCCTACAAAATATGATAAGATCATCAAGGTGAAATGGGATTTTACATTAAATTTTCAATAATTTTACCCATATACATTTTTTCATAATCTTTCTAGAGTTTAAATTATGAAACTATGCATAATCACACTTAGATTAATGTTTTACTTTTGATAAATGAAACTTATGTTTTTTTAAGAACCCCAATATTCCCTGTTATTGTTTTCAAGTTGATGGATATGAAAAAGTAAACTGGGGAGATGTGATTATTAGAGAGAAGAATATGAATTTGAAATTAATATATCATGTTTTTTATTTGTAGTCATATGTTTCTAAAAACACCCTTCCATCTTTCATACTTTAATTTTCCTAAGTTAATGTTGATTGATTTATTATTATGAAACATTCTACGATTTATTGAATTAAATTACATGCTATTATTCCTGAGAGATTTCAAACTCAAATATTTCCAATCATTCTAAGTAAATTTCCTTAGAGAACATGGGACACGTAAGCTACTAGGATTTGATTTTGAACTTTTCAAAATGATGATTGTGAAAATTCATTTTAAAAATGATTGTGGAATTTGTGTTTGATTTAAACAATATTCTTGATAACCACCATACATTTTTCCTCCCATTAACACTTAGAGACCATGGTTTTATTTTTTTTAATAATAAAAACATTTATATTGATTTATCCATTCATACACTTAAGATTAATGTTTTTTCAATTTTTTCAAAGTTCAAGTGTGGGGGGGAGAGATTTTATGGGAAAAGGGGATATTATTCTTTGAGATAATATATTTTTGTATTTCCTTAGATTTTGGGAAAACGTTTTATGTAATATTTCATTGATTATATTGTTTACCCCTCTTAAAAAAATGAAAAAAATAAATAAAATAAAAAATGTGTGTTGAGTTATGGAGAGTCAAAAATCAACAATAACTGACCAATGATTTTCATAATTTGACGATGGGTGGTGGATGTTAAAATTTTTCTATCTTAATTTTCAAAAAAACATGAAAAAACTAAAAAAGGGGGGAAATTTGAGGGGTAATTCATTCATTATATTAATTGATCATCACCTTACATGAGTTTGGGAAGTGTGGGAGTTGTCACTTTTTTGAAGAGGACAATTTCAATGGATTTACATTGATTATCAATATTTATAATTAGTGATTCGCCTCCATTTTGAGCCTAAAAATTTATACATCAATTTCCTACCATCCTTAAGCCTCATAATCTTTTGATCCTAATTTCAATGCCCTCTTGATTTTTAGTTATATTGGTATCTACTAAGTGGAGAAAGAAAATCACTTTCAAATTCAAAAGTTTGGTGTATGTACTCAAGGTATTAATAAACACTCACATTTTAAATTTTACATTGAGTGAAGAGAAGAAAAAATTGAAATGGTTAATCACAAAATAACATGTTAATTATGAAAAATTAGAAGACTTGAATGGGAGAGATAAGAGGTCCTATCATTTTCCAATGGGAATTTCAAATGCGTTGTTTTTAGTAATTTGTTGGAATCATTTTTTTATATGAACTTTGTAATTCCCTTCCCCCATTGATAAATATTTTATTTCATTGATTTTGCATTTTAAATGCTAGTAGAATGGGTCTGTCATTTTAAATTCATTGATGAGATGTATAGTTGATGGAAAACATGGTTTAAGTGTAGGGTATTTTATGAATTCATATATTGATCATGAATTTTAATTTTTTTATTATTAATTTTCATCCAGCTTTAAATCTTAACATCGATATATATATATTTGGTTTTTGGGTGTACAACTACATTAAACACACACACACAACACACACAATCCAGAAAGGCAGGCTATAGCCCCCCCCAAGGGCATAAACCACCCATCAAGCATTATTTATTCAATATATGGCTCGTAGGACTAGTGGGAATGAAGCCCATTACATGGATCGTAGGCCCAGTGGGCATGAAATCCCATTACATGGTCCTGAAGGCCTAAAGTTTTACCCAATGTCCTTTTAGTGAATATTGATGCTACAGTACCCTGACTTCTACAGTTTTCACCAATGCTATAGTGTTTGTCACCACTACAATGTCGTCGGTCAATAGTTTCACCACTGCTACAATACCCTACGCCCAATAGGTTTTGAACCCTCATTTCTGATGTATTATTTCACGGTGCTTACTACTAAGACAATCTCCAACTACAAATTTTAACACACATATTTTAATTATTAAATATCATTTTTGGGAATTTTAATTTTAAAATACATTTTTTGAAAAGAAATAAAAAGATAAATAAATAAGTTTTCTATAGTATATTATTTATCATGGAATTTTCATGATGTTGGAGATTTCAAAGGAATGACAGGAGGGTTAGCTAAAAAATAGAACAACCCATGTTATCCCTCAACCTATAGGTCGTAGGCCACATAACCATCCCAAAGGAGATCCGACCTTCCATGAAAACCCACGACGAAGGACCATAAATAAGATATAAGGTAGTAGAAGAGAAAAATTACAAGAGCACACCAGTGTGTGGTGAATGGGTCCACACAGTGGCAGAAGTAAGGGTTCACCAGGACGAGGCAATCTATAATGGTGCAGGGGGTCCTCCAAACCCCATACAACTTATCGAACTACTAATAATTTGAGATAACATATATAATAGAGGAAAAAAACATTGTGGCTTGAATGTGGGAAGTGCACTTTTAGGGTCCTGAAAAATCCTCAAAGAGGAATGGGAATTCCACTTAATTTTAGAAAGTATTCTACCCAATTTCCCTCAGAGGATCGGGAAAAAATATGGAGAATACTCGAGATTGGAAAAGAACCGACCTGTCCGTGTACCAGTCCAACATTGATGGTACGCGGTCGATTAAGTGAGCCGCCCCCTTCATGGACCAGCGTTGTCCGCGAAATGGAGGCGGGAACCCCTATGCGGGCGTAAAGCAGGACGAACGCCAGGCCGGTCCACCGCCACAAACCACGCCAACCGGCCCATGCAACGCGTGCCATCATTCGTTAAACGGAGGCGAAAGCCATATGCGACCATGGACCTTGTCATTTTCCAAATAGAGGTGGAGTGGTGCACGACCATAGAGAAATTCCATGAAACTTAGTTCCATAAATATCAGTTGACTGAGTCATAAACGGGCAACACTTTCTTCATGGGATTCCTAAAAAAAGCATTGTGTGCCCCGTCGATACAACATCTTCATTACTCTATAAATAGACCCTGAGGGGGATAAAAAATGTCGGGATGAAAGGATGGGTGAAAACCCATGGAGAGACGTTGGAGAAATCACTCCCATCAGTAAAGTTCCGCGACCATCTGCAGACCCCATATCATCTGCGTATACACTCTTCCGCATGGAGGAGAAACCAAACTACAAACCACATGCGGTCAACTCCTCCACATCCATCCCTTAGTGGCCATTTCCTTCACGGACATCCTAGGTGGACAAATTCTATGCGGCCTGCCTCCTCCACGACCATCTCATTCGCTGACACCCTTCGCGGACAGCCTCTCCGTAGCTGCACTCCTACGCGGCCCACCCCATGCCGAAAACACCATGCACTCACTGGTCCGTACTGCAGGGGCTATGCCCCTGCACCCCCTTTGGGCCGGGGCCGCAGCCCGACACTGACCCCATAAAAAATGGAGAGTCGCACCGCAGACTTTTCATGGTCGGTCAACAATATTTTCTATTGCACCCTTATGTCGCCTCAACATCCATCCTATACATGACATGAGTCGAGCTACTCCTCATGACTCTCCTATAACCCATTTACCTAGCTCCTTTTTCTAGGTTCATCTAGAAAGGGCTGCCCTTGCATAAGTCCCACACTAACCATTTTTAGGTATTTCCTACCTAGTCGTCCTGACCACATGACGTTAAACTTTATGGACCTCATCCTATCCATATGTCGTTAAACTATATGGAAATAGTCTTTGCAAAATGACATTAAACTATGATGTCCTTATCCAAGCTATATGAATTTAAACTGTAGCACACCTAAACCTCATATAAAATTATGGGCATCCCTCCTGGAGTAAGACTCACATGATCCTCACAGGAAGCCAATGGCCCTTCCCCTCTCATCATGTAAGGTTCATTACTCTGATGTGTGACTCCTACCATCCTCCAACATGAGGGAGAAGGAGAGTCCAGTGGTCCCAGCCTTCTCCTCCGCTCATCGTCTTCCTCCCCTTTCCTCGGTAGGGAGAATGTGCGAGGCTTTCCAAGTCTATTTCATTCTCTTATTTCTCACACCGAGCATGACTCACGTGGGCTTAGAGATTTTTGATGGTCATGGTGTCCGCACAATGACGATGCTTAAAACGAACTATGTGGGTTTTGATCCCTGTCTCCTAAGAAGGGTACGTAGGAAGCCTCCTCAAGGTTCAATCCCAATCCAGGACACTAATCATGTGTAAGTCCCAATCATGCCTCTCAAAACGAACTACATGGGTTTTGATCCCTGTATCCTAATCATGGTACGTAGTAAGCCTCCCTGAGGATCAATCCCAATTCGGGCCACTAACCATGTGTAAGTCCCAATCAGGCCCCTCAAAACGAACTACGTGGGTTTTGATCCTTGTCTCCTATGTAGGGTACATAGGAAGCCTTCCTGAGGTTCAATCCCAATTCGGGTCACTAACCATGTGTAAGTCCCAATCATGCCCCTCAAAATGAACTACGTGGGTTTTGATCCCTATTTCCTAAATAGGGTACGTAGGACGCCTCCCTGAGGTTCAATCCCAACAACAGGCAACTCTCACGTAAGCTTGTATCATGGGTTCGATCCAAATCCTCAAGTCGTTATATGTCCCCCCTAGATTATAATAAACTCCAGAGTGCCCAGTTATGAGGCTTTAAACCAGTGTCGTCTCAATGAGTCCAAACTCCTCGGAGTCATTAATCCAATGAGGGATGGTAAACCTCGGGCCTAAATGATTCTGAATCCCTGCGTTCAGCTGACCATTACCAACCAAGAGTAATCAGTGGATACTATGCTTGGGTATAAACCAAAGATTCGCGAACATATGAATACGTCTTAAATCTGTAAGAGAGTTCCAGAATTAGAAATAATTCCCCCAAAAAGGGTGTGATGAGCCCGACTTCCCATCCTCTCGACCAATGTGAGTTCTTAAGTGCTGCTGGCCAAATCCCCCAGTGAAAGCCTACCTTTGGAAAGCAGGTCCACGCATCGTTGGATATGGAACCATTGGGCGTTTCGAAACAAAAATGGTGCACCTAATATGAGTGATTAAGAAGGACCCAACCTTCTCTAATCAACCATCGGGAAACACATGTTTTTCCCTCAGTTGAAATAGCACGCATTGGTTTTATTCATATACACATAAACACCACCGTTCTAGGACTGCGTCGAAATCATCTTCCTCAGAAACTCCCTCTTGCTGAGCTGTGTCACAGAACCACTACACCACACCGCAAAGCCACCATGGCTAGAGGGGAGAGCTTAGGACTCCACTCACTGCCACAAAACAGGGAAAGGGAAGTTCCTCATTTTTTCATCGCTAAGCAGAAAACACTGATAAAGTGGGAGCCTTTATCAGTGCTAGATAAAAGCACTCATACATTTATCCTTTATCAGCGCTAAGAAAAGCATTGATAAAAGGTACACCTTTATCAACGCTTTTCTTAGCGTTGATAAAGGATTTATTTATCAATGCTATATTGAGCACTGATAATTTTTTTTAATAATTTATATTAAAAAATATTGTTTATTTGGATACATTACCTAAAAAATTCATGTTTATAATTAATATATATATATTTATTTAATAATTATAAAATATATATAATGTTATTTTAGAAGTATTTCTAAGATTATAATTATATATATATAAATAATTATAATATTACAATAAATTTCATTAAATAATAAATATTTTTATTAGATTTATTAGATTTATAAGATTTATTTGATTTATTATAGATTTTTATAATTATATTTATTAGATTAATTAATTAGAATTATTAGATTTATTAGATTTACTAGATTATTATATTTATTAGATTCATTATATTTTTTATATTTTTTATATTTAATATATTTATTTTATTTATAATTTATATATATAAATACCTTTTTAATATATATATTTATATTAATTATTAAATATATATGTGTTTCCAATGAATTTGGTCAATAAATATATTGATCATGCGTGCATATGTTATGTTTCATAATGTTCATGTATTCATTACACCCTTTCTTATTATTCATGTTGTCCATATTGATGACTCGTTTTTTATTATGTATATTTACTAGGTATATGATTAATTCATGTTACCCATACATACTATTATGTTTTAAAAAATACTTATAAAATTACATTAAATATATTTAAATAATAAATATACTTAATATATTTATAATTATTAAATTTCAATTATATATAAATACTTTATATATATATTTATTTGTAATTCTAATTACAACTATATATAAAAATAATTAAATAATTATAAAATTACAATAATACATATATTATAATTGTGTATATATTTATATATTTATAATTATATACAAATATTTATAAATATATTTATTTATAGTTATAATTATAACTATAAATAACTATATATATTTAAATAATTATAAAATTATAATAAATATATTTATTATACTACTTATAAAGTAATAATATAATTAAATAAATATATTTACAAATATATACAAATATTTATAAATAAATAACAATATTTATAATTATAATTCCTAAATGAATATAGATATATCTAAATAATCTAAAAAATTATAACAAATATATTAATTATGTATATTTATATAAAAATATTTATAAATAAATAAAAATATTTATAAATATAATTCTAAATAAATGTAGATATATTTTAATAATTAAAAAATTATAATAAATATATTTATATATATTTATAAAATTATAAATATATTTTTTTATAATTTTATAATTATTTATATATTTATTTATTTATTTCTGACTACAACAATTAATAAATATGTATTTATTATAATGTTTAATTTAAAATAAATAAATATTTATTTATTTATTAGTTATAAATATAAATAAATATATATTTAGTTAAATAATAATTAATTTATAAAAAACATATTTCTTATTTTCATATATAATGTTATATATAATTAAATAAATATATTTAGAAATATATAGAAGTATTGATAAATAAATAAATATATTTATATTTATAGTTATAAAAAAATACAGATTTATTTAAATAATTATAAAATTATAATATATATAACATATATATATATATTAATAAAATTATCAAAATTAGAAATAATAATTTCTTATAATTTTATAATTATTTCAATAAATATATATATTCATTTATATAATTATAATTATAAATAAATATATATTCATATAAATAATTATAATTAGAAGAAATATAGTTGTATATATCTATAATCTTATAAATATATATAATTAATATATTTATTATATATATTCTAAGATTATAAATATAATGATTATATTTATTATAATTTTACAATTAAATAATTTAGAATTTTATAAATATAAATATATATATATATGAATATTTATAATTATAAATAAATATATATATTTTTATCATATATATAATTTTACAAATATATATATATATATTAATATAAATAATTTATTAACATAATACCTTTATCAGCACTTGTTTAGTGCTGATAAAGGCCCATCTTTATCAGCACAAAAAAACACTGATAAAGGTATGTTTTATCAGTGCTTTTTATTTTAGTGCCCATAAAACAATCCTTTATCAACGCTTTTCAGCTAGCACCGATAAAAGGTACACCAAGTTTTATAAAAAAATCTAAAATTCCCCTTCATTCTCACACCCCTAAAGCTCTCGTTGAAGCTGACCCCTGCGTCGCGAGTCCTCCTCCTCCTCCTCTCCTGCCGCCTCTCCTCTACCATGAACCACACCTTTACCATGTGAATCTCCTCCACCGTGAACCAAACCGTCGTATCCTCCCCTCCTTCATGTGCCACACCTCCACCATGCGTGAACCAGCCATCGTGCACCTCTTCTCTATTGCGCCCCACACCCCCGTCTTGCACCACACCTCCACCGTGTTCCTCTCCTCTGTTGCACGCCTCTCCTATGCTGGTGATTTTTATCCTCTTTTTCATCTGTTTCATCTTATTTTCTTGTAATTATAGTTTTATATTGATGGTATGTTGTTAATTGTACGAGCTAAATACCCCACTAAAAATCGTTTCCATTGGTGGTACTTGTTTATGAACCAAATAAATTGCATGTTGGTTGGTGTTTCTCTTCATATTCTTTTCTTGGATTCTACGTGACTCGGTTTTTCATTTGTGGTGTGATTCCCCTAGATCATAGTGTAATTTCTTTTTAATGATGAGGAGTTTTGTCATTAGGGGTTGAGTAGTATGTCACTTGACATATATATGTGTTCTCTGTTAATGTTGATAAGTTTTAGCTTAGATTTTTCTTGATAGAGGTAGGTGTTTATTTTGAACTCCCTTACACTACATGTTATAAATTTCATGGATGTTTGAAAATGATTTCTTATGAAATTATAATCCTATGTTATCATTTTTTTGGGATTAAATTGGCTTGAAAATGGTTTAAAGACTTGGCATAGACTTATGTTACATGCCAAGTGTTTTGTGAAGGGCCTGAGTGGATTTTTTTAAAGGAATTTAAATATTTTGAATGTTTGGTCATAATTTTTTTCTTTAAAGTGAATATGTGTTATTTTAAAGTAATATTTTCAAAAACGAATGGAATTGACCTTCAACCTATTTAAATGGTTTTGAGACCCTTAAGTCTCATGGTTGATTAAGATGCTTTCAAAAGGATATTAATGTTTATTAAAAAAGTTCTTAGCACATATTTCCTTCAAAAATTAAAAGGTTTATTATTTTAAAATTTTATTTATAGAAATTTTTTGGGTTTCTAAATGGGATTTCTATTGCATTTTGATAAATAGTTTTTGGATGAAATTTGAAATTTTGTTCTCAAATGGGGTGAAAATGGATTGGATTCTTGAGAAAATTTGTAAAATCCTAGTTGGTAGTTTAAAGAAAGTTATTTTATAAATATGTTAGACCCTCAATTGAGCTCTATTCATTTATTGTTCATGGTGTGGCTCATAACCCCATGGGGGATTCTTTATATTTTTATGCTTATTGTGAAGCTTATAAAAGGATGAGAAAAGGGTTGTTTCTTATGAGGGTGTAAGAGGTGGGGTGAGGTTAAATTTAAAATTATTAAAATTATATTTATGGGATGATCTATTACTTCCTTTGTTCCTCACTTCCACTATTCAAATGTCATGGGTGTCTTAAGAGACTAGTAGGGATCCAGATAAGTGAAATCCATAATGTGATGTGTGCAACCTAGTGTAAGGACCCTGTTAGATTGAGTGAGTTTTTGAGATGTATCAAGGTACCTAGGTTCATCATCTACAATTTTGGATCCAAATACACGAGTCTTAGGATGTATCACTTGATGTTTAAATCATTGTTAGGACACTTTATAAGATTTATTGTCTTTGATGGATTATATTCCCCTAGTTTTTTTATTATATGGCACCATCATTTTGTCGATTTTTGGATTATGTTTCATTGTTTCCTTAGTGCTTATGTATGATCATTTTTTCACTTTGAGTTTGTATTCTCTTACTTTCAAATAAGTTTATTTAAAAGGATAAAAAAATTATTTAAAAAGGGAAAAATTGGTTATTTGTTAAATGAGTTTTAAGAAAATGGATTTTCATTGTGGTTATTTTTAAAAAATATTTTTTTAGAAAATTTTCAAAAAGAGGGATAAACTATGATTTGACATGTCTTATATGGTTTTAAAACCCCTCTTTCAGTTTTTTGATATTTTTATTTCAAATTTTTAGTCGTATTTGTTTTTATTTTATGAAAACAATGGTGGTTTTACAATATGTAAGTTTACTGTTTTTACACTTGTTTTATAATTCATGTGAAAATATAGTTTATACTTGATGTTCATAATAGAAATTTATGAACTATATTATTAAGGGATTCAAATAAAATTCTTTATGAAATCATAAAAAGGTTTTTAGCTCACACCCTACATATGAACTTGTGGATGGGGGTGTATGATGCTCTTTTATCTCCTTTTTCAGTGCCCTATTCTTTTTGTTCTTTATGCTCATATTAGTCCATGGTTAGACAATGGTATGTGGGGAGTTTCCAGGGGTCACTATCATTGATATGGGAGTTATTTTAGTTATGATTCAGTTTTAACTTTCCTTTTAGGATATTTTATTAAGAATGAGTTATGATTTTTTTTAGGAATCTGGTTATTGGTCTGGAGTGGGTTCTTAATCTCTACCCTTTATAACAATGCTTAAGTTTCTATAGGCTAGTTATACTCCCCACATTGATGGCTAGGATAAGGCTGGGTAGTAGATAAGACTCTATGTGAGATGGTGGAGGATTCTAAGATGAGATTAGAATTTTATGATATTGGGATGAACAACTAACTTCAAATTTCCATCTATGATAACACCATTGAAATAGACATGGCATTATACAAGACCTGACCTAAGTTGTGTAGCCCAATATGAGTATTTAGATGTTCATGAGTAATCCTTCTAAGATCGTAAAGGGAAATTGATGAAAACACCAATCTTAACCATAAATGAGATGAGTAATGAGTATGACTTAAATTGTGATGTATTAGGAGTCAGGATTTGAGAAATTATAGTCCATGATGGTCATGTGGTTTCTTAGGGGTCTAGACAGTTGAGAACTTATAAGAAAACCACCCAAATCCTTTCATAGATTTGAAAATAGTGGCTCTTTCCCTAATATGTAATTATAATACACTAAAAAGTGTTTGAAAAATGTGTTCAACATATATTTTTTGGTTTTAATTATGTTTAAAATGATTTAAATTATATTCATGGAGTTAGGTTGCATGTGAAGTGTTTCTGAACTCACCTGATTGGTTTTCACAAAGGGATGTGAATGTTTTGAAAGAATATTTAATGCTAGTTTCATTTTAACAAGGGATTTGTGAAGTTTTAAATGAAAAATTTTAAAATATAGAAGGTTGTCACTCATTTTAAATGATTTAAATTATTGGGGTAAATAATTTTCCGTGAATACTTTATAAAACTGAATTGGGGTTTTGAGAAAGAGTGTTTGAAACCGATTGGCTTATTTTAAAAAGGGGGTGTTATTTTAAAGAGGAATTTGTGTAAATGGTTAGTTTTTTTAATGGGATTTCAACTATGATTTTATAAATAGTTTTCAAAGGATACTTAAAGTCTATAACTATTTTTTTCCTTGGTTACTTTTTATATCAATGTTTTTTCTTTTTATTTTGTAAAAATTAATATCATCGAATCAAATACGATGGCTATGAATAAAGAATGGATGAATGTCAATCGTTTGACAAGAGAGTATGAAGATGGAGTGAAAGAGTTCTTCAATTCTGAAAAATATCATGCATATGACCCTTCTAAAATCCTTTGTCTATGTTTATACTGCTTTTATTCAAGACTAGTTAGTCCAGTGGATTTGGAAGAACACTAGATCTATCAAATAATAGATCGAAGTTATAAATGTTGGAATAAACATAAGGAAATAGAGAATGTAGCTAGTGGATGGGATAAAATTGTGTTTTATGGATCATATGATTTGATTACAAGTGGGGAAAGTGAAGAAGACCACATCAAAGACATTATTACAGATGTGAATAATGATGAAGATCGTATTGAGAAAATGGAAAGGAAAATTGAAGATGAACTTTGTGGTTGCCCAAAATTGTTTAAGTAGTTAAAGAGTTTTTCAAAGAAACCTTTGTATGGTGGTTGAAATAAATATACAGTATTGTCATCCATACAGAAACTATATAATTTGAAAGTAGGCAATGGATCAATACTGCAAATTTGGCCTTTATCAGTGCTAGAAAAGGGAATTAACAGCGCTAGAGAAGTGTTGTTAATCAAGGCGAAGATAGGGGGTCCCTTTTATCAGTGCTCCGAAAAAGCACTGATAAAGGCCCCTTTTATCAGTGTTTTTTTTAAGCGCTGAAAAAAGTCAAAAAAATTAAAAAGAATATATAATGTGGGGGGATCTTTTAACAACACTTGACCCCCCCCCCATTTATCAGCGCTAGGAAGAGCCCCCTCCCTCTCATTGCACACTGCCGTTGCCCATGCAACCCCCTCCCACTTGCCCGCGTGCCCTTTCTTTCACCAAAACTCGAACCCGAGACCTCCCCCCTTGCACGCATGCACCTTTACCACTAAGCCATTTATTTTTTCTCTATTTAATGATATATATATATATATTTATATTTATATTTATTCTTATATTAATATCGGTTCAAATTAATATAAATATATTTACTTATATTAATACATATATATATTTATTCATATATTAATATATATATATATATATATATTTATTCGTATATTAATATATATTTATATCTATTTATATATATTTATATATATTTAGTTATATTTTTTATCCATTTATGTATTTGTATATGAATATATATTTATAAGATTAGTTTTAAATACATTTATATAATATGTTTTTTATGTCTGTTTTTAAATAAATAAATAAATACAGACATACATATATACAACACACACTCAAACACATAGGCACACACACACACATATATATTTATGAAAAAATATATCTTTGTGTGTGTGTATCAGAAAAGGAATAGAATGTTACAACGACCATAACTTCTAATCCAAAAGTCTGTTTCAACTCCATAACCAGTCAAATTACAGAAAATGATACAATATTCGATATGATATGCGGTACAATCCTAGAAGACATCAAGATCATAAGTTATATCTATTTGAATGTCAAAATATTGGGGTATCCCGACTAAAAAATCAGTTTTGGAGGTCGTTTGGGCCTTTTGGCCTCAAAAAATGTGATAGAAGGTCCCCTTGTGTCCCTAGCACATATAACTCGTCGCTGGATTCAATTTCATATAATGTAGAGCTCAAATAGACAACCAGATCAAAAGTTATGGCTATTTGAAATTTGAGTTACATTTTCAACTTATTTTAGATCTTTTATTAATGTTTTTGATTTTTTGTCTTCAAATTGTTATTAAATGATTATTAGTCGATGATAATTAAAACATTTATTAATTAATAATATTCTTAAAAAAAATTAAAATCCATTTTCACTAAATTTCTTATATATTAAATGTAATATACTATTTATACTTATCTAATACATATTTAAAAAATATATATTATATTTATATCAATATAAATATACTTATATTTCAATATTTTTTTTGATATATAAACTTTATCAACTCTAGGAAAAAGTGATAATAAAGCCCCCCCTATCAGTGATACTAAAAAAACCACTGATAAAGTGTGGCGATGCAGAAACCCAATTTTGTAGTAATGGATGGAGTGACGCCAGTTTAGCAGAATTACTTTCTCTCTTGAATGACATACTCCTAGAAGATAATGAGCTCCCAATTCGAACATACAATGCCAAAAAAATTCTATGTTTGATGGGTATGTGATGATAATAATATTTTCATGACTTATTATATATTCCATTTACTGATTTTATATGAAATGTGCATAATTGGTGTGAAATATTAATGTTTAAATATTAATATAATTTTATAGCACTATTTGAACTCATCCAGATTCAAGGTTGTTTAATGTTTTAATAATAACTATCACCCTGATGATATAAATTGTGTGTTTCTTGTTTTTTAGGATTCCTTAATCAATTTTCCACATATCGTTAGAAAGAATCATTGGCCAATTCTGCCATTTTGAAGGGTCATATGGACCACACAAGAAGACCCATAGAATCTATGATGAAACTGGACCATCCATGAAGATTGAATTATTGGGATCAATCAATAAGTGAAAATTCATTCATTCTGCACAAACATTCGGATAACAATTCAAGAATTCATGAAGAAAAACTTCAAGTCCCAAATCCAAAAAAGGGGCCCAAATGAAGCTTTGAAATCCATCCCACCATTCTAGCCGGGAATTAAAATCGGGACACAATTCCTGCATGTTCTCCGGACTTAATCATACAATAAGGATGGTAATTTTCAGTGTAAAAGTTATGATATGTGTGCATAACGTTTTAGTATAAATTATTTTTATTTTAAGTCATATTCCTATTCAAAAATCCATTCAAATTTCAGTGATCAAAAAACCATGGATAGAAATGGATAGTTTAACACGGTTTACTAAAACTGACATAACCTTCACTAAAAAAGTCCAATGGCTGCAAAATGTTGAGAGATGAAAGAAAAGATCATTATATACAACTTGTAAGAATAGATCATCTCGATATTCAGTTTTCTGAATGGCCAAATTGGCGATGCAAGTGGAGTGGTAGATTTGGAATACAAACCGTCCACCTCTTGGGGATATAAATACAACCCCCTATTCTCCTTGCATGTGGTTGGCATTTAAGAATAGGGGATCATATATTGGAATGACCAAATCCTTAAAAAAGGCTTGGGAGGACCTTCCATACTCAAGTTTTCACTTGAGAGACCCTTCCTCCTCTCTTTGATTTCATTTACTTTTGTGATTTTGTTCATTTATAATCTTATAAGTCTTTGTTTTGTAATTCTGTTTTAATGAAATTTTCTTCTTCATATTATATTTTAATCATCCACCCTCTATTCATAAATATTAATCATCTTAAAATATTTTAAATCAAGATGAAAGCCCTTCCCTTCTTTTTCTTCCTCATTCAATCAAAATTCTATTTTTAATTCTCATCGCTATTTTTTTGTCTGTGTTTGTCGCACAACTCTTTTCTTATCCCATTATTTTTCTTCTCTTATTAACACATCATCATAAAAAAAATAAACCAAATTTTTAATCATCTTAATGGCTGAGTAAATCTACCATTGGGGTGAGTAAAAATTTAGGGATGTTAAGTGATTGAGAGTATTTTCTCGACGAGTATTCCTTAATTTAACGTTGTGTATGCTAGACTTAACATGTCATGGATTAATGACACATTTTGTTTAACATATGGACTCCATGGATTATTGGAATGATAAGAACACTACCACAATCATGTACTGATTGATATTGTAATCCTAGTAATGTTAATGCTTGAATTAAAGGCTTAACACTTAGGAATTCCAATCAATGTCAACATGGGACATGAGTGTTAATTTAATGCAATATAAAGCAAGGCTCAAGGATGTCACAAGCTTAACTACCTAATGATGACCTCACCCCAATATTTATAAAATTGTTAAATAAATATTAATCAATTAATCATTTCAATTGATCTCTGCAAATAAACCCCCAATCAAAATAAAATCAACTAAAAACAATAGACTATTAAAAAGTATCATCACCGAGGATTCGACCCATGTGCTGCTATACAAATTAGCATAGCATCAGAACCTTGAATGGTTGATAGGAAACAATTAGCTGTGATTTAAAATGGAGTTGTTGTCAGGGATGGTGCAATTAAGTAGTCGTTAGATTCCAGTTATTGAAAAAAATGCAATTGAGAAAAAATAGAAAAAAACAAAAAGAAAAACCAGCCTTCTCATGAATATCATAAACCAAAATAAAAACACAAATAAAAACTTGTCTTCCTATTACTTACAAAATATATATGAATTCTACGTAGCCTACAAAACAATCCCTCAGATTTTTTGAACCTAAAATTGAGTGAACACTTTTCCAACTTTGGAGGAACATTAGGGATAATCAAATAATTCAAGAACCAGTCCTCGTCCATCAAGTTGAATTAGAAATGGCCAATCCTATGGAATATAAACTTATAGAACTTGCTACCCCTAATATGAATTACCAACTCCTTGGTCTTAAATATCCAAACATAGAGGATGACTTTTAACTTAAATAGGGTTTGATTCATCTTCTACCTCATTTCCAAAGGCTAGCCGGTGAGGATCCACATCTCCACCTTAAAGACTTCCAAGTGGTGTGCTCTACCATGAAGCCTCAAGGGGTTTTTGAGGAACAAATCAAACTCTAAGAATTCACTTTCTCCTTAGCATACACTACTAAGTCATGGCTTTACTACCTCCCTCCTGGTTCCATAACCACATGGAATGACATGAAGTGACTTTTCTTAGAGAAATTCTTTCCTGCTTCTCGAACTGCATCCATCCAAAAGGAAATAAGTGGTATCCTTCAATTCCAAAATGAATCACTCCATGAATACTGGGAGAAGTTAAAAAAGATTTTTGTAACCTACCCACATCACCAAATCCCTAACCAACTCTTGATCCAATGATTCTATGATGGGCTATTGACTATGGAGAGAACCATCATTGATGCTGAAAGTGGAAGTGATCTTGTTGATAAAACTCATATAGCTACAAGAGATCTCATAAGAAACATAGCTGAAAACACACAACAATTCCATACACGAGAATATTCTCAACTAAAACAATTCCATGACAATCAATCCATAGATCTGAACAAGATGTCCGAGTGGATGAGTGAATTTACAGGTCTTGTGCAACAACTAGCTCTGGCATCCAAAGCCCCTACCTCATCTTCTCCATAATCTCTGTTCCTGGACCTATTAAGAATTTTGGAATCTGTAGCTCCCCATCTCATTCAACTAACATATGTCCACAAATTCAAGAGGACCAATATAAGTCATCTAGACCAATGGATCTCAATGCAGCATATGCTCAGCAGAACTGCAACCATCAACAATCAGCTCAGTTTGTTAGAAACTTCAACCAACCCCATTCTGAGCCTTATCTTCTACATATAACTCTAACATGTGATATGAGAATCCCATTTCTTATCCCCCTCAATACCCTCATCAAAAACCAAACCAATTCCAATATGGTCAAGGTGTTGGTAACTTTCAACAACATTATCCTTTTATTCCTCAACCTCAAAGGAACAATCCTCCTCATAGATTCCACTATCCTAGTGAGCCTTCCCAATCCCCAAACTAATACAATCACTTTACCAAGAACCAAAATCAAGGTAATCCCAATATGGGACAAGCCTCTTCTTCCAAGAAACCATGGAAAGTGTTGTAGAAGATCTTTCCTCCTTCACCCGTTCTAGCCTCAAGAACAATGAAACCCAAATTGGTCTACTTTGTTCCCACCTAAGACAACAACAACAATCAAATTCTTCCTAACTCATAGCGCAACCACTACCTTACCCCAAGTGTAATGTAAGTGAAATTTCACTTAGATCGGGAGAGAAAATTTCTATGCCTCATGATGAGACCTCCCACTCCCCTTTAAATTTTGACTTAGAAAATGAAAAGAAAAAGATACTCGAAAAGGAATATGAATTGATTCCCTCACCTCTTTCCAGTCCACTTAGGAACCCAATTCCTTTTCCTCAAACCGTTTCTATGCCAAATAAGTCCTTTGAACCCGATCCTGAAATGCTCGACATGTTTAGATGTGTTGAAGTCAACATTCCCCTCTTAGATGTCGTAAAGAAAATCCATAAGTGTTCCATGTTTCTTAAGTAATTGTGCACACTCAAGAGGAAACTTAGGAACTTCGAAAATGTTTCCACCTAGCAGTCTATTCCCATAAAGTGCAAAGATCCAGGGACCCTTACGGTTCCACGCTAAATTTGAAGTCCCAACTTTGATGATGCATTCATAGAACTAGGAGCCTCAATTAATGTAATTCCCAAATCCATATTCTCGAACCTTGGTCTAGGCCCCTTTCACACAACATGTGTTTTCATTCAGTTATCCAATCAAAGCACAACCATTCATGATGGAATAATTGAGGATTTCCTTGTTTCTGTCAATGATCTTATATTCCCAGCTAATTTCTATGTCCTTGACATGAAAGGTGAGATGAACTCTTCTAAATCTCTCTTAATTCTAGGAATACCATTCCTCATGACTGTTAGAACCTATATTGATGTCCATTCAGGCATCTTATCCATGGAATTTGGTGACCAACTGGTGAAGTTCAACATTTTCCAAGCCATGCGATACCCATCTAGGGATCATTCTGCATTCTCAATCCAAGGTTTTGAGGACACTTTTGAGTATAAATTGAACCCCATTACATCTTTTTCATCATGTACTTATTAAAAAGGATCTTTTGAAATCTAAATCAGGATTAACCAAGTTATAAATGGTGAAGTTGATGTTGAACTCTCATTCATAGACTCCATCAATCTACAGGAACTTGAAAACCCTCTTGAATACCACATTTACTCTGATATCTAATTCTCAACCATGGACAATATTAAGGAAAATTAATCTAAATCAATTGAAAGACCTTCCTCCATTCTTGAGTTGTCTAGCATAAAAATAAAATATGAGACTGATATGAAACCTCTTCCTGAAAACCTGAAATATGCATTCCTTTTACATGATCACTCTTATCCTGTCATTATCTCTTCTTCACATATAGAAACCGAGGAGTGAAAAATTGTTCAGGTGTTAGAGGAAAACAAAAAGTCCTTAAGTTGGACCCCAGATGACATACCAAGAATCAACCATGCCCTTTGAATTCATCACACTATCTTGAGGAATCATCCAAACCAATTAGAAAACCACAATGAAGACTCAATCCAATCATAATTGAGGTAGTTAGGGAATAGATCACCAAGATTCTTCAAGATGGTATTATCTACCTGATTTCTGCTAGTGAATGGAATAGTCCAATTCAAGTTGTACCTAAAAAGGGTGGGATAACTATTGTCACAAATGAACATGGAGAGGTAGTCACAACTCGAGTGAAGAATAAATAGAGTGTGTGCATTGATTACCGAAAATTGAATGTTGAAACACAAAAAGATCACTACCTTCTTCCATTCCATGATCAAATACTAGAAAGGCTAACTAGAAAGTCACACTTTTGCTTTCTTTATGGATACAACAACTACTTATAAATCTCAATCGCACCTTAGGACCAAGAAAATACTACTTTCACATGCCCCTTTGGAACATATGAATATATGAGAATTCCCTTTTCCTTTGAAATACTCCTACTAAATTCCAGAGGTGTATGATGAGTATCGTTTCTGAAATCATTGAACACTGCATGGAAGTCTTCGTGGATGACTTTACCATTTATGGTGAGTCATTTGAATCATGTTTGGATTCACTCTCTCTAGTCCTTCAAAAGTGTTTCAATTGTATCCCTGTGTTAAATTTTGAAAAATGTCACTTCATGGTTGCAAATGGGATTGTTCTAGGGAACATAGTTTCAAAAAACGGTATTGAAGTTGATCCTGCCAAAATTGAAGTGATCCAATCACTTCCCGAACCCACCACTATTTGAGACATCCATTCATTCCTCAGTCATGCCGGTTTCTATTGACGATTAATCCGTAAATTTAGTAGAATTTCCCTCTCACTCACTCGGTTTCTCCAAAATGATGTCACTTTCCATTTAGATGAGGTTTTCAAGAGAGCCTTCATTGAACTCATAATGGATCTTACATCTACCCCGATAATCCAACCCCCAGATTGGTCCGTACCCATTGAGTTGATGTGTGATGCTTCTGATAGAGTCATTGGGGATGTTATTGGTCAAAGAAGAGAAAATATTCCCCAAGTCATCTATTATGCCTCTTAAACATTGGATGAAACTCAATATCACTACACTGTCACTAAAATAAAACATTTAGCAATTGTTTTTACCATTGATAAATTTCATCCCTATCTCTTAGGTGCCAAAATCATAATCTTCACAGATCATTCTTCTATAAGGTTCTTACTCAAGAAAAGTGATTCCAAACAGAGGCTAATAAGATGGATCCTAATGCTCCAAAATTTTTACCTTGAAATAAATGATAGACCAAGAAAATAAAACCTTGTTCTTGATCAGTTGAGTAGAATTTCTAATTCTTCTCATTCAGAAACCACTAATCCAAAATTCCCCACAGAGCACCTTTCATATCTCACTCCAAAGTCACCATGGTATTCCCCAATTGTAAATTTTGTTTCTGGTGTCTTCCCTTAAAAATTTTCAATAGAACAAAAAATGAAACTGAAAAGTGATTAAAAATTATTTTTTTGGGAAGATAATAAACATTGGAAAAATAGGGCTAACATGGTAATTAGAAGATGTGTTGATGAAGATGAAAATTCATCCATCTAATAATTCTATCAATCACTTCCTGGAGGAAGACACTTTGGACCACAAAGGACCTCCCAAAAGTTCTAAGACTCTGGATTCTTCTAGGCTTCACTCTTCAAGGACTCACACGAGTTCTTTCAATCATGTTACACTTGCCAAAAGTTGGGCACAATTTCAAAAATTAATGAAATTCCCCTAATGAATTTAATTTTATGTAAGATATTTTATGTTTGGGGAATTGATTTCATGGGACCATTCCCCCTTTCCAATAGATTCTCATATATTATTCTTGTGTTTGATTATGTTTCTAGGTGAGTCGAGTCCAAACCCACAAGAAAGGATGATTCACACACTTTTAGTGAGTTCCTAATGACATACACCTTCCACCGATTTGGCACACCACATGCCTTGATAAGTGACTTAGGAACCCATTTTCATAATATAACCATGGAATGTCTTTTGAAAAATAATGAGGTTGTATATAAAACTTTAACTACATATCACCCCCAAGAAAATGTAATGGATGAAATTTCTAATAGAGAAGTCAAAAGAGTGCTTGAGAGAATTGTTAATCCCACTATAAAAGATTGGCATGAAAGACTTGGTGAATAACTTTGGGCTTATAGAATTTCTTATAAAACACCCATTGGGAGGTCTCCTTTTAGGCTAGTTTTTGGTAAAGCATGTCATTTACTGGTTGAAATACCACATAAGCCTTTTTGGGCTGTGAAAACCTGTAATTTTGATTGTGAAAAATCTGGTGAAGAAAGATTATTGTAGTTAACTGAACTGGAGGATATTCGACTTGATTCCTATGAGAATTACAATCTGTACAAAGAAAAATCTAAGGTACTCCATGATAAACACATCCTAAGAAAGGTATTTCATGAAGGTGAAAAGGTAATTATCTTCAATTCTTTATTTTGGCTTCACCCAGGTATGTTTAATTCTTGTTGGGAAGGTCCTTTTATTATTATTAATGTTTACCCATTTGATGTAGTGAAAGTCCAAGACCCCTCTTAAAAAAGGAAATTCACAGTTAATGGACATCGATTAAAGCATCACCATGAGAGGGCACACAATCTTTGAATGACATCGACTTCCATCAGATCCCCAACTTTGGCAGTTGACCCACCACTGGATGGAGATAGAAAGCCACCAAATCCAAACCAGGGGGCACGTATTTCCCTTTAACTCCTCTTCTCCCTCCCTCTCTATCTCTCTTTATTCTTCTTCCTCCCTTATTCTCATTTTTTATCCACCTTCCTTATCACATTTTTTTATTTACTCTTCCTCTTTTGTGTTGGTGTGTCTTTATTAAAGACTTAAAAAAACAAAAAAAAAACAAAAAATATAATAATTTAAAAACAGTATAAAAAATAAAGAGTCATGCTTACTCACCTTCCAATTTTAAAATTTTTTCCAACCATTTTGGGGAGTCAAAAGACATGGTTTCATCTAAAAAAATTTGTGGTTTCTTCATAAATTTCGATAATGAATATTATATCAAAACCAAAAAATTTGGAATTCTCAATTTTTTATTTGGAAAATGATTTTCCCCACCCATGAGGAACGAAAATTTCTTTCATACCAAGGCCACCTATGGACATATTTTCAAATTGTGTGTTTTTACCCCCATTTGTGAGTCTTGAGTTTATTGACCTTTGAGATGAATTTCCTACTTTTTGTGCACTAATATGATAGATGCATTTTCTAAACCGCATAATAAGTATAATAGCCAAATATCCTCCCATTAACCATACATTAATCCTCCTTTTGAAAGCCCCTTCAAGCCTATGAAAACCTTTTCTTTATTAGCCACATTACAAGCCCAATCCCTCATCCTGCCCAATATCAACATAGATTTTCATTGCATTATTTTTTGAAATTTAAGTGTTGGTGGAATTGATTACATTTTCGGTACGCTTTTGTTGACTTTCCCCATGTTATCATATGATTGAGGACAAAAATCATTTATGTGTGGGGGAGAGGTTTTCCTTTAGTGGGCTTTGGGAATGTATATATGTTTTTCTTGTACATATGATATTGAAAAGCGTTCAAATAAATCAAAAACAAAACAAAAAATAAAATAAAAATAAGAATGGTTTGTGTATTGGGTGGGTCAAAAATCACTCTTCCTCAACCTTTTATCTTTTTATAACTATTACAATTAGTTTCATGAGAAGATCAAACATGGGTAGAGAGATGAGTATGAGATATGTTTCACATTCAACTTTCTAAAAAATACAAAAAAAAAGAAAAAAATGAACCATTATGTCATTGGGAGAAGTTTTGTGGTTTTAAAATATTTCATCTTATCATCCACTTCAAATTTATTTCCTATTTTGTGTCTTATTTCACATTTTCATTCCCTTGTAAATATGTGTTTCCATTTCCTTTCATGTATCATTTCAATAAAAAAATGTGTATTGATTTTTCCATGTTTGTGTTTTACCTCCCTTTTCTTATCTTTTGGATATCATATTCCTACCATCCCATAGCCACTGAAACCCCCTAAAAATATCTCTTGATTTTTGAGAACTTTAGGATAGGGAGTAGAAGCTAAGAGCTCTTACAAACTCTTAGATTTTCACATTTGGTTTCTGAATAAGTGAAGCTCTATAAATTAATTTTATCATCTTTAGAGGAGTAAGTTTTATGTGCCACCATTTTCCATTTTTAAATTTGAGATTGAAAAAATGAATTGTTTTTGGAACATTGTTTCTGTAACAACTTGTGGTGGATTTTAATATGGATGATTGAAATAGTATATACCGCCCCTGAGTGAAAAAACAAAATTTTAATATTTTTTGGTCAGTGAAAATGATTTTGTCATGTTTTTATATTTGTTGCACAAGAGGACATGTGGAAGACTAATTGTGTGGTATTTGATGTTATTAATATTTTTATGACTTATTATATACACTATTTACTGATTTTATAAGAAATATTCATAATTTTTGTGAAATATTAATGTTTAAATATTAAATATAATTTTAGAGCACTATTTGAATTCATCCAGATTCAAGTCTGTTTAATGTTTTAATAATAAACATCACCCTACTGATCCATATTGTGTGGTTACTATTTATTAGGATTACTTATTCAATTTCCCAGATATCATTAGAAGGAATCATTGGCAAATTCTTCCATTTGAAGGGTCATATGGACCACACAAGAAGGCCCACAGAATCTGTGAAGAAACTGGACCATCCATGAAGATTGAATTACTGGGATCAATCTAGACGTGAAAATTTATTAATTCTCCTCAAACATTAGGATAACAATTCAATTAGTCCTGAATAAAAATTTCAAGCCCCAAATCCAAAAAACAAGGGGTCCAAATGAAGCTTTGAAATCCAGCCCACCATTCTAGTCGGGAATTAAAATCATGACACTATTCTAACATTTTCTCCTAATTTAATCATCAAATAAGGCTGGGATTTTTTACTGTAAAATATAAGATATGGGTGGAAATTTTTTTAAAATAAATTATTTTTATTTGAATGCATATTTCTATTCCAAAATCCATTCACATTTCAGCCATCTAAAAATCATAGATAGAAATGGACAGTTTAATATTGTTTATTAAAACTGTCCTAAATTTGGATACAAAGTACAATGGCTGCCAAATGTTGAGGGATGACAGTACACATCAATATATAAAACTTGTAAGAAGAGATAATCTCGAGATTCGGCTGTCTGTATGGCCAAGTTGGCGATGCAAGTGGAGGGGAATATTTGGAATGTAAACTGTCCACCTCCTTGGGCTATAAATACAGCCCCCTCTTCTCCTTGCATGTGGTTGGAATTTCAAAAGAGATGAGCATATATTGTCATTAAAAAAGCCTTGAAAAATTATTGGTAGGACCTTCCATACTCTAGTTTTCAATTGAGAGACCCTTCCCCCTCTCTTTGATTTCATTTTCTTTTGTGCTTTTGTTCATTTGTAATCATGTAAGTCTTTGTTTTTTAATTCTATTTTAATACATTTTTATTCTTTATATTCTATTTTAATCATCCACCCTCTGTTCATAAATATTAATTCTCTTAAAATATTTTAAATCAAGGTGAAAACCCTTCCCTTATTTTTCTTCCTCATTTAATCAAAATTCTATTTTTAATTATCTTCATCATTTTTATGTTTGTGTTCGGCGCACAACTCTTTTCTTATCCCATTATTTTTTTCTCTTATTAAATCATCATCATAAACATAATAAATAAAATTTATAATCATATTAATGGATGAGTAAATCTACCATTAGGGAGAGTCAAAATTTAGGGATGTTAAGTGATTGAGAGTATTTGCTTGAGGATTATTATTTATTTTAACATTGCGTGTGTTTGACTTAACATGTCATGGATTAGTGACATATTTTGTTTAATGTATGGATTAAATGTATTATTGGAACCATAAAAAAATTACCTAAATGAAGTACTAATTTAGATTATAATCCTAGTTAAGTTAAGGCTTCTATTAAAGCCTTAACACTTATGAATTCCAATCAATGTCAACTTGTGACATGGGTGTTAATTTAATGCAATATAAAGCAGGGCTCAAGGATATCACAAGCTTAACTACCTATGGTGACATCAGACCAATATTTATCAAATTATTAAATCAATATTAATTAATCAATCATTTCAATTATGATCTGCAAACAAACCCCAAAATAAAAATACAATCAACTAAAAAATCGTCTATTAAAAATTATCATCACTGAGGATTCGACTTGAGTGATGATTTACACATTAGAAGAGAATCAAAATCATGAACAGTCAATAGGAGACAATCGGTCGTGGTTTCAGTATGATCTCTAAATGAATACATGCCTGCCCAAATGACAGTGTACTATTTCACAAGGACTAAAAATCAATTAGAGAATGACAAAGTGTGGTGTTTCTCGATACACGAAATATGAATATGGTCCTACGAAAGTTGTATGGTAGTTTTCAATCATTCCAAGGTTTAGGTGCCTATATGGAAGTGAGGATACCATAAAGAAATCGATGTTACTTATAGACAGAAGAAATAAAGATGGGATACTATGTCACCTAGTAGACTCTCCTCAATAGAAGAGAATCGATCTTGAGTATCCTAATTATGGAAACGAGTTGAGAAAACTTCATCTTGTGTTATATATAGATGGAGTGAATCATTTTGATTTTCAAATTAGCACTGATAGCACATGGATAGTTATGTTGGTAAATTATAACTTTCCACTGGGTTTACACATGAAATGAAAACAAATCATGCTATCTATGCATATTTTAAGACCAAAACAACTGGGTAATTATATTGATGTTAATGTGGATCCATTGATCGAAGATTTGAAATTTTTATGGGATTCAGGAATTACGTTGTATGATGCTTATATAAGTTAATATTTCATGTTGAGAGCCATATTGTATATGATGATAAATGAATTTATTGCTTATGATAATTTTTCAGGATATAGAATTAAAATATGTCATGGGTGTCCTGTCTGCGAACAAGGTACACATTCAATTAGGTTGAAAAGTTCATCAAAAACCTTGTTTATTGTACATCCTATATTTCTACCATGATGACATAAGTACTGATCTAGGATGAAATTATTCGATGATAGTTCATAAGAACAAAAAAAACAGTCTCCACTACCTAGTGATCAACTTTTTGTGTATGTAAAAGATGTAGACACTAGTTTTGGTAAACCGTTTTTCATAAAACTTATGAAAACTAGTTGCAAGAAGTGATCGGTTTTTTTGAATTAGAATATTGGAATTTTTTGTATGTTAGACACTTTTTTGATGTTTTATATGTTGAAAAAATGTATGTGACAGTGTCATCGGCACATTGCTAAATGCACCTGAAAAACAAAGGATAGAGTTAAGTGTAGGTTGGACATGGTTGACATGGGAACACGAGAATGGTTAGCATCAGTGATGGGTGAAAAAAAACCTTTCTTCCTCTATCTACTTAAACTCTTTCTAGGCTAGAGAGATACCAGTTTTGCAACTTCTTGAATGATGTAAAGGTTCCATAAGGGTATTCATCGAAAATCAAGAACATCATGTCAATGACCGATTTAAAATTAAAGGGTTTGAAATAAAATCACTACCACGTTTTGATGCAAGATCTAATTACTATATATTTATGTTACATTTTACCCAATAATGTCTATTATAGGTTAAAGAAGCTATGTTTTTTCTTTAAATCTATATGCATCAATGTTATAGACCAGACGAAATACCGAGTATGGAAATATAAATTTTCATCATATTATGTGAATTGGAAATGTTCTTCCAACCAATATTATTTGATATGATGGTTCATTTGATGGTTCACTTGGTGAGAGAGATTCAAATATGTGGTCCTATACACTATAGATGGATGTACCCCATTCAACGGTACATGATGATTTGGAAAGGGTATGTCAAAATTCAAAGTCGGCTAGAGGGTTGTATTGAGGAGTGATGTATTGTTGAGGAAGACGTTGAATTATGTACCGAATACTTTTCTGGTGTGGAAAGCATTAGTTTACCAAAATCTCATCACACTTGGAGATTGCAGGTGAAGGAATTTCTAGAATAGAGTTTTTCACAATCAATATTACAGATTGGGAGAAGGACCACCTTTACATTTTTTATAATAGTTTGGAAGTTGAAACATATGTTAAAACCAACAAAAAAATTATTAGGAATTTGAATCCATCAAGGGATGAAAAATAGATATCAAATACACATAATCTATACTTTATAGGATGGTTTCAGGGCCATATATTTAAGGTATCAGATGAAAATCCATACTCAATTTCTGAAGGACTTCGATGTCTAGAAAGAGGAACAAGTGTGTATGTATTATCTTATAATGATAATGTAATTAATATTTATAAATTATATAATAATGAACATGATGAAGATAGTACCATGCATAATAGTGGAGTTACACTTGTGGCTTAAGCAATTCATATTTCTTATGCTAAGGCTATAAATCCAATTTATGTGAGTATGTTATACTTTGGCATCATCAAAGAAATATGGGAGTTAGATTATATGAACTTCCATGTGATAATTTTTCAATGAAAGTGGGTTGATAACAGGAGTGTTGTTAAAATAGATGAGTTGGGAATCATGAAAATTGATTTCATTAAGGAAGGGTACAATGATGAACCATTTATAATGGTATCACATGCAGTACAAGTATTTTATGTTTTAGATCCTGAAAAATGAAACTGGTCCATTGTTCTGTTATCCACCAAAACCACTGAAGGGTCAGATGAAAATTCAATGGAGGATGACCCTTTCATTTGGATGTCAAAATCATTTTACAGTGGTCCCAATGTAGAAGACATGTTTTATGTCATAGGAGACCAAAATGAAGGTATTTGGATTGTTGATAGAGGGGTCAAATACCTTCAGCCTTAAAAAAAGAGAGTCTAATAACCATGTTATATTTTTTTTTGAAATATACATCAGGTTACCTTATGTTATTATCCATTCTCTTCTAATTTTATGTAATATAAATTTAATTTTGAAGCACTTCTACAGATAATGACTTCTGTACCTGATAATTCTCTCAATCCCGAGGCACAATAGGTCTCTCAACCTGCTGCTACTCATAGTGCATAGGACCAATAGGTTTCTCAACCTATTGATGCTGCTTCTCCTAGTGCAGAGGTAAAACAACCATCTGCACATTCTGATGCTAGCGCATTGAAGGAACATATTGATGATGTTGAAACTGAGGAAATGGTAGTCATTGAAGCACTGGTGGTGCCAAAAAAAAAAAGAGTGTCTTAGTTTGACGGTGTTAGAAAAAGTCATTAAGGAAAAAGGAAAATGGCATCAAATATGAGGTCAGATGGAATAAGAGGGGAAAACTTGTTAACCTTAACAAGGACATGTTCAATAGTTACAATAGAATCGTCACTCAGAAACGCGTACTGATTGATGTACAGTCATGGTACCATGTTTTCACTGGGCCTAAGACACCGATGTAGGAAGATATTATAGTAATAATATTATATATCATTTCTTTGATTAACCAAAAAAATAATGAAACATTGACTTACTCTTTATCATCCCTTATAGAGTGCATTCATAGTGGATGACTCTCACAAGGACTATATATTAAGGGTTTCTAGAAGGATTCATAGAGGCTTTCACACAATTTTAATAAAATGTTATCTTAATGATGCTGAAGGGAAAATACCCACACCGACCTACTATTTAAGCAAAACTAATAACCCAAGAAGTGTGGGATGCATTTAGTAGCCATCGTGAGGTACAGTATTTTCAGGTACATTGTGTTTCGTAATAAGTTGTTTCACCATACGTATATTCATCGCATTGATTGGAAATTTTCTATTTATGAAAAAGAAAATGAGTGATGAAAATAAGGAACGAGCAGAAAAACCAACGTACCCCTACCGTAAATCAAGAATGGGGTATACTTCACTTAAAAAAATGTTACATATTTTAAATATATTGTAATACTTTTATGTGTCATAAAACAACACCATAACTCTATTCCTATTTTTATATGCAGATTGATGAATCCAAATCCAATGTCGCTCCCATATCATGCCATGTGCTACGGAAGGAGGCTCATGTAAATAAAGATGGGATACTAATTGATGAAAACACATAAAAAGTGTGTGAAACATGTATATGTAGAACATAATAAATGTTTTTTTTCTTTAAATCAATATTACATAACAATTATTACTTATTTTTCTATATAATCTTTCTAACATAGTCACAGAAATCAGCAACACCCAAACTGGATGAGGACATACATTCGGTGGCATTGAAGCATCCAAAAGAGTATGGCTGCATCAGAGGTGCGGGTTTTGGGGTGACACCCAAACATTTTTTGAGAAAAAAACAAGAGGAGGATCAAAGTTCAGAAATAAAAATAACAAGATAAAGAATAGCTATCCTTGAAGAACATATGAAATTAAAGAGAGTGTTAATGGAAAATATTATGGTTGGGGGGAAAAGAGAAGAGGAAACTCAAGAACAACCAGTGCGTGAAGATCCCACCCCACCCCCACTATCTTTTAGGCAAGCCATTTCCCTCAAAAACCTATCTTAGCTGAGGTAATTAGTGTTCTAATATTTTTTTCTATGAATTTTGAATTAGATAGACACTTATACATTTCTTGTACTAATATTTTTCAGGGTGAAAATGAGTGTGATTTATATTTATCAACACCCACCCATCTTCTTGTAGCGAGGGATACAATTTTCAATATCCATAACATCATGCTACACAAAATACCACTTCCAATAGGCCATGTCAAAGTAATGATTAACATATCCCATGATCTGTGTGCCAAGCACCCCGTTTGAATTGATGATGAAGATATTCATAAGGTCGATAAATCTCTTAGAACGTTCATCACATGGCCATCATAGCTTGTAAAAAAACATTTCGACAGGGAGGTATTCATTTACAAATTTTTTTAGGATAAATATTTAAAATTTAATGAAGAGATGTCTGAATTGATGAATGTTATTACAGAAAAAAGTGGTAAGGGGGTGAAAAGAAAGAACATCTCAAATCCGTCTCAAGGATCTACCAACTGATCAAAACGATCTACCAAAATCACCTTAACCCCTCTCTCTTTATATCCACATTTATTATCATTACAGACTCATGTGTATACGAAGTTGAAAGATGGTGGGGTTCACATAATTCTTTTTGATGAAAATATGTACAACGAGGAAGATCCAGATTTCATTAGGGTTAACAATGTAAGTGAAATCGTGGAGTATGATTGGGTAGGGGGATCAGTTGTAAATGCATACCTGAGGTATGTTTTCATGATTATATTTTACAAAAGCTAATATACTATGATAATAAGGACTAAATACATTTAAAATTTTTTGCAGATGTATATATGAAAAACAGTTGAAGGGATTTCCCCATGAACTAAAATTTTGACTCGTTATTCCTCACGTCACCTCTTGAGAACAGACATATATAGAATCCAAGAAAGAGGGTGAAATAGTGGTAGTCCTACTCAAATTTTTTAATAGTAAATTTACGAATGAGATAATATTCTTATTACAAACGATGCATGGGTAAAACTATACAATTTAATCATATCAAATATATTTTAATTTATTTCATTACTTATTTCTTTTTGTGTTTTAGGCAGCATTGGATGCTCATTGCGGTCAATTTAGATACTCAAAATATTTATTTTCTGGATTCAACACATGGATATCAAACAAACCAACCACAAATGATGGAATTTTTTCAGTTTTTAATACACTAAATAAAATATTTTATATCTAAACATCCAGTCATATAATTTATATTATCTTTTAATGAGGATTCTATTATGATAGGGCCGTGTGTGAATATTTTCAACACCATGGAATGAGGTTGGGGGAAAAGGACAAGAAATATCATAAGAACTGTGACTTGATAAAAATAAGGGTATATATAATAATATTTCATTATCCAAACACATATAAAAAAATAACTTATTTTTTTCAATAATTCTACAGTTCCCTAAATAACTAAATGACAAAGACCGGGGTTATTATGTTTGTAAATTTATGAAAGAGATCACATTCCATGAACAAACCTGTATCCTTGAAGTGGTATTTTTGATGATAATTACTATTTAATTTAAAATAATTATTAATATTTTTTGTATTTATATTTTTTCAGTGCTACCATGATTGTCTAAAATAAACTAATTCACAAGATTAGATATATTTTTTTTAGAAATGAATGAGAAATATACATGATGGAAGAATGCACAGAAATAGCATGAATATGTGACAAGTATGGCACAAAGTGCCTATTTTTATTTAAAATTGTCAGTATTTTTATTAAAAAGAACAAGTGCCATGCTGAAAATTGAGAAAACACATTTTTATTGTTTTGATACTTTAGGAAAATGATCAATAAGTCATATATGATGTGTAGGAATCAACCACACCACAATCTGACACATGGTCTGAATGTTATGACATTAAGTGTGTATTTTTATAATAAATTAACAATAAATTTAGAAAAAAGGACAAGTGACATATGAAAACTAAGAAAAATCATTCATATTGTTTTAATACTTTAGGAAACTAATCCATCATTCATTTTTGACGTGTAGGAATCAACTCAACCTCAATCAAATGAATGGTGTGAGTGATATGACTAAAAGTGTCCATTATCAGTTTAAAATTGACATTTTATCTCAAAACACGTCACTCACTAAAAACCAAGAAAACTCACTCCAATTGTATTCATAACTTTTGAAAATTATTCATAATTTCTTTGTGATGGGTATGAAGTAGTCTCATGTCAAACCGATGCACGATGTGACTGATATGACTCAAAATGTGTGTTTCAAGTTTGAAATGATATTTTAGTAAAAAACACAACTGACATTATCAAAACTGAACAAAAAATTATGATTGTTTTTATACTTTAGTAAAATGATATATAATTCATTTTTGATGTGTAAGAATCAAACTCACCTCAATCCGATGCACGGTGCGATCGGTATAAATGAAAATGTGTATTTTTATTTAAAATCAATATTAATCTAAGTTAAATGAATAAATGACATACTGATAAACAATAAAATGCAATCAGATTGTTTTTATACTTTATTAAACAGATTAATGAGTCATTTTTGATGTGTATGAATCAATCTCAACTCAATTTGATGCATGGTTTGGTCGGTATGACTAAAAGTGTCTGTTATCAGTTTAAAATTTACATTTTTTCTCAAAATGAGTAACTCACTAAAAACCAAGAAAGCACTTTCAAATTGTATTCATAATTTTGGACAGTAATTATTAATTCATTTCTTACATGTATGAAATATTATCACATCAAATTGATAAACGATGTGACTGGTATGACTCGAAAAGTGTGTTTCTGGTTTGAAATGATATGGTAGTAAAAGAACAAAACTGACATATTGAAAACTAAGAAAACACATTTGAATTATTTTGATACCTTAAAATGATCTATGAGTCATTGTGACATGTAAGAATCAACCACACCATGAACGATGTGATTGGTATAAATCCAAATGTGTTTTTATTTAAAATTGACATCCATTTAAGTAAAAATAAAAAGTGATATACTAAAAACCAAGAAAATGAATTCATATTGTTTTGATACTGTAAGAAAATAATCCATGAGTCATTTGTGATGTGTAGGAATAAACCATACCACAATCTGACACATGGTGTGACCAGTATGACTGAAATTTTCCATTATCAGTTTAAAATTGACATTTTAGCTAAAAACGTTTCACTCACTGCAAACCAAGAAAACGTCTTCTGATTGTCTTCAAAATTTAGGAGAGAGATTTTTAAGTCCTTTGTGATGTGTATGAAGCATTCTAACCTCAAAATGATGCACGATGTGACCAGTATGACTCAAAATGGTTGTTTCTAGTTGGAAATGATATTTCAGTAAAAAACCAGAACTGTCATACTGAAAAATGAGGAAACCCATTCAGATTGTTTTGATACTTTAGAAAAATGATCCATTTGTCATTTATGACATGTGGGAATCAACCACAACTCAATCCGATGAATGAATTGACCAGTATAAATCCAATTATGTTATTTAAATTCGATATTAATTTTAGTAAGAAAAAAAGGGACATGCTCAAAACTAAGAAAACTCGTTCATATTGTATTGATATTTTAGGACAATGATCCATAACTTATTTGTGACATGTAGGAATAAAACCCACCTTAATACGATGCACGGTGCGACCTGTATAACTCCGAATTTGACTTTTTTATTAAAAATTTACATTTTATTAATGTATTATTTCATATTAATGTATAACCTATTTCCTTATAGTATTTCTAACATAATATTTGTTTTCTTATATAGGTTTAACCTTTTTATTCAGTTGGGATTATTAGTTCGGAAACTAATACCATGGGAGAACATTTTTGAGAGGGGATCATAAATGTTAAAGGATGAAACATTAATGTTTTTAACTATTTGTTAGATAATTGTAAATTTAATTATATAAAACATTGTTTGAAATGTATATATTATTGTTTTCCAAACCCTTATGTGAATTGCTTTGTTCTTGTGTGCATTGTTCAAGTGTTATTTTGTGTAGGTGGTGTGTAAGTTCTTTGAAGGTTCTTCTAGTGGGTGTACAGTTATATAAACAGCACATCATAGGAATCTAGGCCTTTATCAGTGCTATTTTGAGCACTAATAGAAGCCCCCATTATTAGCGCTCGAAGTAGTACTGATAAAGGAACCCTTTATCATCACTATATCGAGCGCTGATAAAGAAACCATTTATCAATTCTAATTAAAGCACTGATAAAGTGGTCTTTTATCAATGCTAAAAATAACACTGATAAAAATGTCTTTTATCCTCACTAAAATAGCACAGATAAAAGGGGCGTTTATCAACTCTTTTTTAGTGTAAGTAAAGGAAACCCTTTATCAGCACTTTTTAGTACTATTAAAGGTGACCCCCTTTATCATCACTGAGATTAACAACAAATTTCTAGTACTGTTAAAAGTGTTTTATAGCGCTAATAAAATCACTATCTGTAGTAGTGACTGGTTCGAGCCTCCCTACACCACATCCATGTCTTTGCGGTGTAGGGAACTTTAGAGGATGGAATGAAATAAAATGATTACACTGTAGACCTCACTGTTGTTCCATGGTCCCTATAGTATAAGAATGAAGAAATATTGATGTTATGTAATGAGAACCACATTTTTCTATGGCTTGAAATGGATAAGAAGATAACTTGGATTCTAAATAATTGTCTAACTAGCTAAACCATGGCTAGTTTGAAGGATAATAATAGAAAAGTAGATGTGACATAACACATTCACTGTGATGTAGAGGGTGAAAAAATGGAATAAGAAAAGAAATTAACGAAATAAGGCCACTGTGTTGTGGAGAATAGAGGATTCACCATGGCTAGGATGCCCTTACATGGGTTATTCCACAACATGATAACCCATGATGTAGGGTTCCCCAATTTTATAAATTTCAAACACTCTACTATATAGATTTTTACTATCCATGGGCTACGACCAATCCTTAGTGAATAAATAAAGAGAAACCAACATGGAAGGAGCCTTCCATCATTGAATAATACAAAAACCCCAACCAATTAAGGTTTTCATCAACACACAATGTTGAAAACCCTTGAATTTATTAAAGTTTATCGATCCACCATCTCCCACTATCCCATATACATAAAGGAAAAATAAAAACTGAGATACCGACACACTCAAAGAAGATCAGGTCAAGTGCTAGAAATAATAATACAATAGGGATATATGAATTTCGAATATGAAAGATGAGAGGGAGAGTTCTCCTGAGTGTAATAAATTTGAGAGTAAAACTAAATTGATGGGGGATTTTTTAGGCTCTCCAAGATTGGATAAGATGATTAAGACTAACTTACTGGTTCTGTAGGAGTGTGCTACTTATGTAGGGTTTTTATCTTTTATTATCTCAATACACTCATGACTAGAATGAGGGGATAATTCTCTTGTACTGAGAGGTGTAAATAAAGGGTATTCTGCTTAGTTTAGGAAGTGTGTGGGTGATTCATTTTTATATGATTTGTCTATATCCATTTATTTCCTTCTCAATCTTACTTTATTTTTTATGAATGAACATTGCAATGTAAAGAGGGTTGATTCTTTAAGGAATAAAAACTATATATCTCTCTTATGGAACAAAAAATGCAAGATTCATGAATTTCTATGTCTAAACACTATTTTGAACACCCACCTATGAATTGAACTGAATATCTTAGAGTTGAAAGGGGTGTTCATAATATAATGAGTAAGTACTCTAAGAGGAGTCTTTCTTAGGTTCAATATTAACATCGTCTAAATTGAATCACATCACCTTTCAACCATGTACATCAACCGGAATATTAATTTTCTTTCTATATCTATCACTTTTATAAGAAAACCCAAATCAATTCTCAATATTTCAATATTTATGTTTGTATAAAAATATTTTAATCAACTTATAGACCATTATTAGTGGATCAATATTGATCACCACTGTAATAAATTATAATTTATTTTGTGATAGTTGAGAATATAAGTTTGTTCCTTGATTTTTTCCAAGAAAATTAACAATGTTATTGGGTTACATTAATAAACTTTATATAAAATCACGAAATAGTTAAAAATATCATGATGAAAAAACAACAACTAGTAGTAATGTAATAAATCATGACCAAGGCTTTTTGAAGTATCGCAACCCATTATGCTAGAATCTTAAAAAACATGGTGTAACAACCTGGCTATAATATCTAGATAAAACCATTCTCCTCCAGCTCTACCTGGCATAAAATCATAGTGAAATACCAATGTGTATTTGCATGATCTTTATTATAGATAAAATATCATCCAAAAATCTACTTCTCATCCTCTACCCACCTTAAAAATCACTCCCAACATGTCTAACACACTAAAATCATAAATTAGATGACCCAAAAAAATTGTGCATTAATATTGGATACTTTTTAAATGATTCTTGTACTCAAGGATAAAAATAAGTCCCAGATAAAAATAAAAAAAATCAAAAAAATACACAGTGAGATACCTCTCAAACTAGAATTTCTCTATAAAAATATAAACACCGTGAAAATATTGAAAACAAATTCGATCACATATGTATAAGATCATTATCAGCATCAAAACCAAAATAAGATTCAAAATAACTCTAAATATATAGATTTCATTTATGAATCTCTCTCTCACATAATTTCCTCCAAGACATCATGCCACCAGAAGACAAGAACCAAATGAATAACATGCCTAAAATTCACCTTCTCATAATGATATTGAATCTCAATAGGATACTACATAAATGACACATATTCCTTAATATTTAACTTACCTAGGTAAATTCATGGATTTAATTTCAATGATATCATTAGAGTTCTGATATTTGGAAAATTTCATAAATTCAGACCATCAATGGAGGAGGAGCTAACCAATATTACACCTCATCAACACACACCAAAACCATAAAAGGTATGATAAAATAGGGACACATCTTATTTCCTCTACCAAAACTTTACTACCCATAATGATGAGAAACATAAAAAACACATGATAATTGAATTTGAACTCTTGTGGTGTTATCTTATGATTAACATATGAATTCTAACAACCTTGAGTTGATTTCATCCACTCATAGATCACATAGAATTTATTTTTCATTATCTATACCAATTACGACCCAACAGTCTATGATTATTCATAATTGGTCCAATGTAATGGATATCAATTAGTTCTCACATACAATGACTCAAATGGAGTTATACCAATAGATGAGTGATAACTATTTTTATTGGAAAAATCGACCAAAGGTAAATGATTTAACCACAAATATCTAAAATAAAGAACCAATGCATGAATCATATCCTCTGTAGTTTGGATTATAAACTATATATAACCTTCTATACGAGGATAAAAAGTAGTAATAAAGTATAAATGTGATCCAAAAGTGTGATGCATGATCTTATACACCCTCAAGGTAAAATAAGGATCTTTATTAGTGATGATTCTATTTGGTTTCTAATAAAGTAACACTGCCTTATCTATATACAAAAACATTAAATAATCCACCATGATCAACCTCCTAATCACAAGGATAGGACCCAACATCATCAATAAATCCAAAAAACACCTAGATAAGACTACATTCACCAAATAATTAAGGAAAATTAAAAATTTAATTTTTTGATATGTTATTAAATTTCCACTAAGAAATATCGAATGAAAATAGTAGACTATCAAGAACATGATACTTGTCCTTCACTCTATAACATTATAAAAACCAAGACACAAACTTAGACAACAATATATTCATCTCTAGACACCATAAGATAATCCTAGAATCATGAAATATCTGGAATATACCAAGATTTAATTCTATAGGTGATCTATTGAAATCAAGGAAAACTGTCTCTCATATCGAAAAAAAGAAGGAGATTCCATCAAAACAACACTAGCTACCAACCATTATCCGACAACCATTTGGTGTATCCCCTAAAATGACACAATCTCTCCATAAATCTACCTTAAAATCTTATAGTTGTGAATCCCTTTCCCACTGCAATAAGGAAGAATTCACTATTATTTGATACAACCAAACCTCATTATCACTTCCTTTATATACCAATGGAAAGATAAAAACTTCTTTATTATCCTCCACTAATATCCATTCCCCATGTAATATCACCATGCGACTTTTAAATCAAATAATCAATCACAAAATTTTAATTCCATAAAGTATAAGAGATCTCAAAGTCATAGTTCTATAATAACTATATATATCTATACTGATGAAAATTCAAATATCATTGAGAGAAAATATATCAAAAACTCTTATGATATGTGAAGAGTACAAAGAACTCATAGATAATATAATACACCCTTTACTTCAAATAAAACACCACCTAAAAACACTTTAGATTAGGATTAGTGTAGTTATGTTTATGAGGACATAACTATCAAGGCCAATAAAAGATCACCACTCTCTAATACACTATTACACAACCCATACTAAGATGAGAAGTATTGAAATAGACCTTGAACATGATTCTATATTTTAGAAAATATAGAATAAGGAAACTAATCAAATTCTATTTCAGATATTCAAACACCATATAACACTCATTTTCCATGTGATGCTCTATACCCTTTTTGGTTAAAGATGTTAAATGATAAGTGATCTATGATAAATTAGACATGAACCTCCTGTAATTTTTATAGGAGAAAATAATTTCAAACCTCTATAATATTATTAGTATCCTCCCAAGAAACAATTGATGGTTACTAGCATAGTTTAAGGGGAAAATGGGGAATGTACAACTCAACCTATTGTCATAATCGATGATTTGTATGAGATGTACATTGATGAAAAAATCTATGACCAACGGAATTGAATAAAATATTAATTGATGAGAGAACGCAAAAACTAAGGACCCTAAAATCTCATATTATTTATAATTAATTAAAATAATTAAATATTAACATATGATGAATTATTTCATTATTGATGAATCTCAAAATGTATCTACATCATACCGACATTTCATTATATAAATCAAAAGTATATTCCTTCTAGTGGTGATTTATACGTGCTACAAGAATATTCAAACATCATCGTAGATAACACAATCGATCCAAACACTTGCATCATTAATCTATGATCACCCTAATAATATCTTCAATATAGGGTTCTATTAAATCTCTCTAGAATTGAGAGTGGTGGTGGGAGAGGATTTCCCTATGTTCATAATATCATTTTTAGAGAGATAATTCTCTCCAGATGTCATTGTGAAAAACAAATAAAATAAAAACCCTTGATAAAATAATATAATTTTGTTTATATACTACTAGAGATAGAAAATAATAATTTTACATTCACCCTTATTATTTTTCTTGATTCATGCAGAACCCTACATATATAATATTAATAACGATATTATTTCTTTATATTCACAAAGATCATTAATTAAGTTAATTATTATGTATTAAAATAATATTCAATATATATTATTTTTTCCATAATATTTAAATCATTCTTCCATTCCCACACAATATTTATCAATCCTAGAATAATGAAAATTTATTTAATAAATAAATATCAATGTATTATTCTCCAATAAATAAATATATATTTTATTTACTAAATATAATATAAATATTTATTAAATGTTCTTCTCACAAAATATTGTCTCAAATAACTAGTGATGAAATTTGCAAGAATAGAAAAACATTAATAATTATTAAACCACGTGTAAGAATAATATTTACTAAACATGTTAAATAATAAATAATATTTTTATTTAACTAAGGTTCTGGATCCACTTAGTGTGTACCCATTTAGGCATTTTTAGTGGAAATTGGTGAATTAGCCCAACGTCCAATGTTATCATCTAGAAATAATCCATGAAACCAATAGAGAAAGAAGTTAATGTTACAGTGAAAAAACCTCATATGGACACTTACTGTGTAATATAACCCCTTTATCATGATATGTCTAATCAAGTAGGTTTCATGTGGGTTCCATCAAACTATGTGCTCGATGTATATTTATTTGAATTTCTAAAAATTGAATTTTTCTGTAGAACACCATGTAAATGATTTTATTTAGGTTGTATCATTTCTATAATATTCCTATGATATCAAGTTCCATTAAATAAAAAAGTGGAAAATCCTTTCTCACATTATTCATAAATGAAATATTACTCGTGATACACCCAAGATATCCAACATCCTTGAAAACACATGTAATCATAGTTTTCATCAATACATAAAAGTAAATGACTCATAATATCCATTATTAATAATCTAAAAATCTATGTATCAATACACATGTCCATTAGAGGAATATTAAATGACACATAAATGTGGATTTTCTGCTGGTGGGTCTCGTTCTCATAATTTCCCACACAAGAAATTACCAAGGGTATACTACATGATAAGGTTTATCAAATTTATATGAGTCTCCACTCCTGATATCCTATATAATCTGTGTCACTAAAATAATTTCATATTAATATAAAATATATATTTAAGAATAATATTGTGGCACTTCTAGTTCTCATCATAGCATGGAAATACTATAACCTTTCAGTGCGATAGTTTCTCTTAGGACATTATCATACTCTATGACACATAAAAGAAAAATAATGATGTGATAAGGATTTTATTATTATTAAAAATATGAATACTTTTTATCAAAAAAGTTTATATAATCTAGATCTAGGAAACCAAATCAAACAGAATTCCACTTTCACTAGATCCAATTTCTAACAACATTAATTCGTTTATCTATCACATTATACTCATGAATCTTATTAGATAATTATTTAGTCATGGGTTATTCCACGTTTTACTACATAGAAACTGTAAATACTATAACTTAAAATCAATGCAAAAAATACCCCAATAGGTGATACTTCCAAAGTATGTGACTTATCCGTTGGTGTGATCATGGATCTTTTTTAAGAGACGCCACTATAATATTATCACAATATATTTTAATGGAGTATTTACTAATAGGTAAAACATCATGATCCTAAATAATTTTTTTTATCAAAAAGGATTCTTTGGAAGCACCAGAAGCCACTATATACTCATACTTCACTGTAGAATCGGTGATAGCTAGATGCTTTCAACTCATCCAGCTCACATCACCTCCGTTGTGACTGAAAATGTATCCTTACCACAACTTCAAATCATTCAAATGTATTTGAAAACTATCATCAGAATAACCCCTAATGACTAGCTTATCATCTCCTCGATACACTAGGAATATATCATATTTTCTTCTTAGATACTTTAGGATAGCCTTAATAATAGAGAAATGATGTTATCCTAGATCATCTTGATATCTACCTACCATGCTCAATGCATAGGAAACATCAATCCTATTACATAATGTGGCACACATGATTGATCCTATCACCTAAGAATATAGGATATTTCTCATTCTTTCTTTCTCTTATTGTGTCTGAAGAAACATTTTCTTATAAATATGTATACCATGTGACATCAGAACCAATCCTCTTTTATATTTTTCAATAATATATCTCTTGATTATCTTGTAAATGTATTTTCCTTAAATTAGTCCAAGAAACCTCTTGGATATATCATGAATGATCTTGATACCTAGAATATAGGATACTACACCTAAGTCATTTGTGGAGAAAAACATGTTTAACCAGTCCTTAATAAATTATAAGGCTGTAAGGTCATTTCTAATAAGTAATATGTCATTAATATATATTATTATGATAATAAACACATTCCCACTAAAATACTAATAAACACATGGATCACATTCATTCCTAATGAAATCGAATTCTTTTATAGCTTCATAAAATCAAATGTACCATGTCTTGGATGATTTATTCAGTCCAAAAATGAATATCTGTAACTTTAAAATCCTATTGGCATCATCTTGAGTCACAAAACCTTATAGTTTTGTCATATATACATCTTCTTAAAGGTTCCCATAATGGAATTCTATTTTGGTGTCCATCTGTCAAATTTCATGGTCATGTAAGTATACTATAATAATAATAATTTTAATGGATTTAAACATGGAAAATAGAGAAAAGGTTTCATCATATTCAAAGACTTGAGGTTGTTTAAACCATTTATACACCAGCCTTTCTTTATAGTTACTTACTTTTCCTTCAAAATCCAGTTTTCCCTTGAGTAACCATTTTCTACCAATAGGATTTACATTAATTGGAATATTGATCAGAACAAAAACATGGTTATGATACATGGAATCAATTTTTTAATTAATAGATTATTACCATATTTTAGATTTTAATCTCTCTACTACCACTTCATATGATATATGTTCATTGTTTTCAAAAAAAGATTCACGTTCTTTAGTGACTAAAAAACCAAATATCACTTGTTCTATTACCCCTCTATTGATCATATATAGTACCTTTGTTTTGGGAGAAACATTTTCCAAGTGGGCCTATAAAATCTGTTCCTCTACCAAATATTGTATATCTTAATCATCAACTTCATTAAATTAAATATTTCTCCCATTATCCTTCTTGAGGATGTGATCCCTCTCAAATAATATGGTTTATCTAGAGATTGTCACTTTCTTGTATTAGGGGTTGTATTAGTAGTATCCCTTTATTTCCTTAGGAAACCCTATAAAGATATACTTTTTTCCCTGAGGTTTTAGTTTTTAGCCTAATAAGGCCTTAAAAAACCTTACAACCCCAAACACATGTATGTGGAAAAAATAGTTTTCTTTCCACTCCATAAATCAAATAGAATTACATTTTATGCTATAGTTAGTTCTCGGTTTAAGGTGTTTTCCACAATATGGGATTAATATACCGAAAAGGATAATAGAATATATGTATGAATCATCAATAACCTTACCATTTATATAAAGGTATGGTTCCTCCTTTTATTAAAACCATTCCACTATGGTGTGTAAGGTTGAGTGATTTGAGAAATAATACCAAACTCCCATAAAATAATGATAAACTCTTGGTTAATATATTCACCACCTCCATCCAATTGATTCTTATGTATTATATATCTAATTTTATTCTATACTTCATTCTTTAATTCCGTTAATTTCTCAAAGTACTCATATTTATATCTCATTATGTTGACATAAACATATCTACTCAAGTCACTATTAAAAGTTATAGTGCAAGAATACCCACCTATAGATTTTATTGAAAATGGTCCACACAAATTAGTGTGTATCTATCCTAGAAGCTCTATGGCTCATTCATCAAGTCCACCAAAGTTTTGTTTGGTCAATTTCCATATAAAAAAGCATGAAATATTTAAATTGTATTTTTATCAAAAGATTATAAATAACCATCTTGATAGAGTTTTGTCAAACTCTTCTCGTTTATATGACCAAGACGGTGATTCCATAGTTGGGTGTTATATGAGTCATTCAAAAATGATTCATTATCGATTTATAGTACTTGGTTTTTATAATTTAATACATAAAGACCATTATTTAAATGTTATATACTATAACATATGTTTTCTTTATAAAAACATTTATTTCAAATTTTTTAAAAAACTTCTTTATCTAAAAGGATATAGAAATTATGTTCTTGGAAATAGCCGATACATAATAACAATCTATTAAAACCAATATCATTCCTATTGGAAATGAAATGTGGTAGTCTCCATGGGATAGAGTAGCCATCCACACACCATTGGAAGCTCAAAAATCCACCCCCTTATGGAAATATTTCAGAATCTACTAGTTTTTTTCATGTAGATATATATATGAGAACCAAAAGCTATATCTAATTCCCAATACATAGATATTAAAACATTTGACTCGATAATTAATGTTCCTTTATCTTCACCTTTATAACTACCCAAACATGACGTATATGGACATTGCATTTCTTTTGTGGAATAATTAATACATTAAAAAAATTTATGCCCAAAGACCGGATTATATTAGTGTATTTGGAAACTTCAAATATAATCGTCTAAATTGGTGAAATATATTCAATATCTCCCATAAAGATCTTCCCCTTTTTGTTTTCCTACCTAAAACCTTTCTTTATATCATAGGGAAAATAAAACATAAAAATAGTGGGCTCAAATGCTCATTAAGGTTAAACATAGAGAACATAAAACAAACCTTAAACATTTGAACATAAAAACATGAACATAAAGTTTAATCATCCAAATATTGAATCATAAAGTAAATATTGGTAGTTTGTAAGGCATAGATCATAAATTAACATTAACCATGATTAAATATCATTGGTATGAAACATGGAATTGTGGAAAACAAATAAGCACATAATTTGATTTCAATAGTAGCCAAGGAATTTTTTCCAAGACCATAATAGTTGAGAAATTACATTACTGAACCAGGTTTAATTTCCATTCTAGGCATATAATACTAAACAATGTTTACTTGTTGTTCTGTCCATGTATTACTGAACCAGAGTTTGTTGTTGTTCCAGTCATGTATTGCTGAACCAGATTTACTAGTCATTATAGTCATGTCTATATCATGAGATATAAATCTTTACTCAATGCATTGGAGGGAGATTTAGGTCCCACCCATCTCATAATGAAACCATTCTTACATGTTCCACAAAAACTTAAAAACATTTACCATATCATAACCCATGAAATAAAATGGGTTTTTGAAACATCATTCCATCACAACATAATACATAAATGGATTTCATAAATATAATTCCAAAATATTCACAATAAAATTAAATTAATAATAGGGATAAAAACATAAACCTATGTAATCTTATATGGAAAATATTTTTTATAAATCACTTGAGCTTAATTTTTTAAAAAAATATACTGTCGCCGTCAAAAAAAAATTCCTTCCTCAAAATACAACACAATTTTAGAAGAAATAATTTTATGGGAAATTAAACTTGTATTATTGTAGAGGATTATTAAAATAAATAAATAATTATGAAATCATAAAAATATGTTCATTCCGTACAAGTAAACAATATTCTTCTCGTACTTTTTCCGAAAATGTCAAAAAGTACCTCGTACAGAAAACTACAAAAGTTTCCATTCATAACATTTAGTGAAATTTACCTATTGGTAAAATTTCTTTTAAAAAATTATTTAAGGATATAAAAAATATTTTAAAATAAATATTTTGAAAACATTTATGTGGATGATAAATAACTCCCAGTAAATACTTACGAATAAACAATCTCAGATAAAAATGAGATTTTCACATTTATCCCTTACCTTAGGTCTAATTGCTTCAATATGTATCCGAAACTCATGTATAGTGGGTTTAAACATATTATTAACTTGTAATAGAACCATAATAATATTTATTATTTCATATATTATTTACTTATGACTTTATATTACTTGTTCACTTGTCAATTCCATGTTAAATAAATGTTTTGGGTAATAATCGTTTTATTTATCGTACATGTTTGGACATTTTATTATAGGTATTATTACTTAGATCATGATTTAAATACTTAAACAATGTAATAAATGATTTATATATCATATATATTCATTATAAAAATATTAATATATATAATATAAATATATAAATAAAATAGAATACACCGTTCATGGACACTGTAGGTCGTACGTACGCATGAACGCTATCTTTGTTTTCTTATTAAATTGAATGAAATTAAACTACATATATATATATATCTAAATCCAGTAGAATTATTATTTCATATATTTCATGAATATTTATTATATATACTTTATAATCATTCTTTAATGGTTAACGTGGAGAGTGAATCTCATATCATCTTGGATACGGTAAGTTGTACGTACCCACGAGCGACAATATCATTCCCATAATTGTTGAATGGAATTGAAGTAAATGGTTTATAATATCTAAAAATTAGTATCATGTTATAATAATCATATATTTTTATTATTTCCACAATCATACACATCCAAATAAGGTGGTGGTGAAAAAAAGATTACACCAAGGCTGGGAGATAGTAAGCTATACATACGCACATACGATGATATCATTTTTTGTAGGATGGATAGAAGGTGAAATATTTTTGTTTCATATTTATAATAAAATATATGTATATTAGTGGTACTGATGTTATTACATTATAATGAAACAATTAATGAAGAGGAAGTTTAAGAGGAAATAAATTTGAAAGAATCGGTAGAGTAGATTACCTTTTCCTTGACATGCCTCCTTTAAATTTCATATTAGGGTACTAGAGTTGGTCTTTTGAGAAGACCATAACCTATATATTGTAACTATGGAAGTTGAGAATAGAAATATTTAGGGTTTTTATGAGCTTTAATTCTCAAAATGGAGTGAAGAGGAGAGGGAAGAGGTTCCTTTTTATAAGAGAGGAGAGGGGCACTTTAGGAAACTCTCAAAATATTAATTTATTATAAATTTAATTTCGATTAAAAATGTTCAAAAACTCATTTAATTCAAATATATGATGAATTTTGTTTGAATACCCATCATACTATAATTTTTAGATAGGTTTCAGATATTGTTTTTCTTTATCCTTTTATATTAACCCTTATTTACCCTTTTTAATCTTACAGTGATATCATGTTATTTAAACATTATGGGTTAATGTATTTACCATATCATGTCATACGACCCAAAAAGGAATTTATGACTTATTTGGAATTTTCTTAACCATTTTATCTGAATATTATATTTTTAGGAATTTAATATCATTTAGTAAACTATTTTATGTTGTACATCTCGTTCCCCTCGTTGTTTGATTTTCATGATCACAATCACCTTATTATTTGTCTAACCTTGTTTTTAAGTGTTGTGGATGATAGGAAAGAGATTGCCAATGGCCCAAGAAAGCATCTCAAGTGGACTGAAATTCAGTCCACCGGCCAACCGGTGTGATAGCACCGGCCAGCCGGTGGACCTGGCAGAGGCATTGCCCACTGCCAGGTTCCACCGGTCAGCCGGTGGCTCTGTCACCGGCCAGCCGGTGGCACCCAGATCAAACAGTGTGAGCTACTGTCTTTCCACCGGCCAGCCGGTGGCTCTGGCACCGGTCAGCCGGTGGAGCCTGGACCAGAATTCTCCTCCTCTGCTAAGGCACCGGCCAGCCGGTGGCCCTGCACCGGCCAGCCGGTAGCCCAGTCAAACTAGCCGTTATGTTTGACCAGTCAACCCTCTTTTGGCCTCCAACGGCTCCGAGGACTTCTCCAACGGCTCCGAAGGCCCCCAATGGGTTCCATGCCTATAAATAAAGGCTGAGGAAGCCCCGGACACCAACCAGATCATATACCAAGCGCTCGGACATATTGTTGCACATTTGGAGAACCTCCGGCGCTCCACCTTCAAGGATCCTCAAGTGCTCCAATCCAATTCCCAATACAAGGAGCACCTCAAGAAGCTTGGGAGAGCACGCTACATCAACTCCATCTATCCAATTGGCGCCCAAGTCTTCCTCAACTACGGTTTTTCATTCTTTATTGATTTTGAGCTTTAATTTTGGGTTTGTGCCTACAAACCCCAAACCCTTTTCTCATCCCCCTTTCTTTTGGGTTTCACACCACCATTAAGGTGTGAAGAGGTTTCGTCAAGCCTTTCCTTTTAAAAGGCTTGAGTTTTCGGTGAGCTAGCCTTCACCCGTTAAAAAGGCTAGTGGGTTATTGCTAAACCATTAAAAGCAAGTGGGTTCTTGCTCAACCATCAAAAGCAAGCTGTAATAGGTCCTAGTGCTACCTCAAAGCCTAGTGGGTTTCTTGCTAAAACCATTGAAAAGAAAGTGGTAGGAATCTCTCAACGGTTGAGTTGGGAGCGGAGACGTAGGCCGGGTTTTTGGCCGAACTCCGTTATCAATTTCGTGTGTCTTGCCTCTTTACTTTCCGCTGCATTTCAACTTTGAATTTTAATTTGTTAATCTTTTTTTAAAAGGCAATTCACCCCCCCTCTTGCCATCTTTTCCTCGTTTGTTCCGACCCAACAATTGGTATCAGAGGGAACTTTGAGTAATTCCCTAACCCTATTTCAAATTTAAGATCCATTGTGATGGCATCCACCTCTTTCGCCCCCGAGGGCTACTCATTGGGTCGGGCTCCATTTTTTGATGGAACCGACTATAATTATTGGAAAACCCGCATGACCACTTTTCTTAGAAGTATAGGATATCCCATTTATAAAATTGTCATGCAAGGTTTCACTCTCTCCTCCCCCGACGAATCCAAATGGACCCAAGCCGACATTAGAAATTTTGAGCTTGATGGCAAAGCCATGAATGCTCTTCATTGCGGCCTTGACCGAAATGAGTTCAATCGAGTTTCCACATGCACCTCCGCACATGAAATCTGGAAACTTTTGGAGGTTACCCATGAGGGGACCAACAAAGTCAAGGACACTCGATTGGACATGTACCGTCAGGATTTTGAGTCATTCTCTATGCATCCAAATGAATCTATTTCTGAAATGTTTACTCGCTTTACTGACGTGTGCAATGGAAGGAAATCTCTTGGTGATGATGTTTCAGCCGAGACGATGGTCAAGAAGATCTTATGGGTCCTTTCGAGCTCATGGGCACCAAAGGTGACGGCGATCCAAGAAGCTAAGGACGTCAAAAATATGCCGGTAGAAGAGCTCATCGGATCTCTCATGACTTATGAGATCACGATGAGGAGGCAAGCTCAAAAGGAGGGCACACCAATCAAGACACCAAAGAACATTGCCCTCAAGGTTCAAAAAGAAGTAAGCTCCTCCTCATCATCCTCATCTTCCTCATCTTCTTCATCATCAAGCGGCGACTCGGAAATGGAGAATCTCACCCGCCAAATGCACAAATTTATGAAGAAGCACAAGAAGAAGAAATCCCGCAAGCACCGAAAGCAAGAACCCACCGAAAAATCCGAGCCCAAGGTGAAATGCTACGGGTGTGGCCAAAAAGGGCATTACAAGCACGATTGTCCACTCAACAAAAAACGGGCCACGCCAAAGGAAAAAGGAAAGAAAAAGGTCCTCAAGGCGACATGGAGTGACACCTCATCATCCTCCTCCTCCTCCTCAAGTGACCAAGGTACAAAATGCCTAATGGCAAAACATGAGGTAACATCTTCCGACTCCTCCTCCTCTTGTTCTTCAAATTCAAATTCTTTCAATCATATGTCTTATGAAGAACTCCAACATGCTAGAGACCAACTTGAAAATGGTTTTCATGCTTTATCGTCCAAATTTGTTGCTTTAAAAAAATCTTTCAAAAAACTCTCCTCCGAAAAAGAACAACTTCTCAAAGAGAAGGAGGAGATGTCCCTCAAAATCCAAAATTTTCCAAATGTTGATTCCATGGAATCAACCATCAAAGACCTAAGGGAGACCCTAGCTAAGTTCACCCAAGGGGAACAAAATTTGAACAATCTCCTAGGTTCCCAACGAATTTCTAGGACCACTCAAGGACTTGGCTATACCAACCAAGCTTCCTCCTCCCATGCACCCACTATTTGTGTAAGGGGGAGCTCCCAATACAAATTTTGTAATTATTGTAAGAAACCCGGGCACCTCATTTATGAGTGTGATTGCAAAAACGCCCGGTACGGCCAACCCAAGTCTATTTTCTATTCGAACGAATTTTATAGGAGAAGACCCGCCATGAGACAAATTTGGATTGAAAAATCCCTTTTGGCGAGTCTCTCCGGGCCTAAAATTGTCTCTTTTCAAAATCCATTTCCCCGGTGATTTATTGTTTTTATTTAGGGGGAGTTAGGATCGTTTAAGCCCTTTTGATTTCAAAATTTTTTCAAACCTTCAATTTCAACTCTTGGTATCAAATTTTCAATTCAAAATTCTCAATTCAAAATTTTCATTTCAAATTTTTGATTCAAAACTCTCAATTTCAAAAATTTCATTTGGTTTCAAATTTCAAATATCAATTGGTTTTTGATTCAAAACTTTCAATTCAAACTGTTATTCATATTTTGATTCAAATCTTTTAATTTCCAAAATTTCAATTGATTTTCAAATCCCATTTCTAGTTTTTCAAATCTCTTTTCCCTCAATCAAATTTTTATGCCCCGTGCTATTTTGATAATCACAAAGGGGGAGAAATTTCTTGATTGATTGGGGGAGAATCCTTTTCATCATGCTTAGCATTTCCTTTCAATTTCAGTATTTTATTTTAATTGTTTTGGTGATTGTGATCATCAAAATAGGGGGAGATTGTTGTACATCTCGTTCCCCTCGTTGTTTGATTTTCATGATCACAATCACCTTATTATTTGCCTAACCTTGTTTTTAAGTGTTGTGGATGATAGGCAAGAGATTGCCAATGGCCCAAGAAAGCATCTCAAGTGGACTGAAATTTAGTCCACCGGCCAACCGGTGTGATAGCACCGGCCAGCCGGTGGACCTGTCAGAGGCATTTCCCACTGCCAGGTTCCACCGGTCAGCCGGTGGCTCTGTCACCGGCCAGCCGGTGGCACCCAGATCAAACAGTGTGAGCTACTGTCTTGCCACCGGCCAGCTGGTGGCTCTGGCACCGGTCAGCCGGTGGAGCCTGGACCAGAATTCTCCTCCTCTGCTAAGGCACCGGCCAGCCGGTGGCCCTGCACCGGCCAGCCGGTAGCCCAGTCAAACTAGCCATTATGTTTGACCAGTCAACCCTCTTTTGGCCTCCAACGGCTCCGAGGACTTCTCCAACGGCTCCGAAGGCCCCCAATGGGTTCCATGCCTATAAATAAAGGCTGAGGAAGCCCCGGACACCAACCGGATCATATACCAAGCGCTCGGACATATTGTTGCACATTTGGCGAACCTCCGGCGCTCCACCTTCAAGGATCCTCAAGTTCTCCAATCCAATTCCCAATCCAAGGAGCACCTCAAGAAGCTTGGGAGAGCACGCTACATCAACTCCATCTATCCAATTGGCGCCCAAGTCTTCCTCAACTACGGTTTTTCATTCTTTATTTATTTTGAGCTTTAATTTTGGGTTTGTGCCTACAAACCCCAAACCCTTTTCTCATCCCCCTTTCTTTTGGGTTTCACACCACCATTAAGGTGTGAAGAGGTTTCGTCAAGCCTTTCCTTTTAAAAGGCTTGAGTTTTCGGTGAGCTAGCCTTCACCCGTTAAAAAGGCTAGTGGGTTCTTGCTAAACCATTAAAAGCAAGTGGGTTCTTGCTCAACCATCAAAAGCAAGCTGTAATAGGTCCCAGTGCTACCTCAAAGCCTAGTGGGTTTCTTGATAAAACCATTGAAAAGAAATCGGTAGGAATCTCTCAACGGTTGAGTTGGGAGCGGAGACGTAGGCCGGGTTTTTGGCCGAACTCCGTTATCAATTTCGTGTGTCTTGCCTCTTTACTTTCCGCTGCATTTCAACTTTGAATTTTAATTTGTTAATCTTTTTTTAAAAGGCAATTCACCCCCCCTCTTGCCATCTTTTCCTTGTTTGTTCCGACCCAACAATTGGTATCAGAGGGAACTTTGAGTAATTCCCTAACCCGGTTTCAAATTTAAGATCCATTGTGATGGCATCCACCTCTTTCGCCCCCGAGGGCTACTCATTGGTTCGGGCTCCATTTTTTGATGGAACCGACTATAATTATTGGAAAAACCGCATGACCACTTTTCTTAGAAGTATAGGATATCCCATTTATAAAATTGTCATGCAAGGTTTCACTCTCTCCTCCCCCGACGAATCCAAATGGACCCAAGCCGACATTAGAAATTTTGAGCTTGATGGCAAAGCCATGAATGCTCTTCATTGCGGCCTTGACCGAAATGAGTTCAATCGAGTTTCCACATGCACCTCCACACATGAAATCTGGAAACTTTTGGAGGTTACCCATGAGGGGACCAACAAAGTCAAGGACACTCGATTGGACATGTACCGTCAGGATTTTGAGTCATTCTCTATGCATCCAAATGAATCTATTTCTGAAATGTTTACTCGCTTTACTGACGTGTGCAATGGAAGGAAATCTCTTGGTGATGATGTTTCAGCCGAGACGATGGTCAAGAAGATCTTATGGGTCCTTCCGAGCTCATGGGCACCAAAGGTGACGGCGATCCAAGAAGCTAAGGACGTCAAAAATATGCCGGTAGAAGAGCTCATCAGATCTCTCATGACTTATGAGATCACGATGAGGAGGCAAGCTCAAAAGGAGGGCACACCAATCAAGACACCAAAGAACATTTCCCTCAAGGTTCAAAAAGAAGTAAGCTCCTCCTCATCATCCTCATCTTCCTCATCTTCTTCATCATCAAGCGGCGACTCGGAAATGGAGAATCTCGCCCGCCAAATGCACAAATTTATGAAGAAGCACAAGAAGAAGAAATCCCGCAAGCACCGAAAGCAAGAACCCACCGAAAAATCCGAGCCCAAGGTGAAATGCTACGGGTGTGGCCAAAAAGGGCATTACAAGCCCGATTGTCCACTCAACAAAAAACGGGCCACGCCAAAGGAAAAAGGAAAGAAAAAGGTCCTCAAGGCGACATGGAGTGACACCTCATCATCCTCCTCCTCCTCCTCAAGCGACCAAGGTACAAAATGCCTAATGGCAAAACATGAGGTAACATCTTCCGACTCCTCCTCCTCTTGTTCTTCAAATTCAAATTCTTTCAATCATATGTCTTATGAAGAACTCCAACATGCTAGAGACCAACTTGAAAATGGTTTTCATGCTTTATCGTCCAAATTTGTTGCTTTAAAAAAAATTTTCAAAAAACTCTCCTCCAAAAAAGAACAACTTCTCAAAGAGAAGGAGGAGATGTCCCTCAAAATCCAAAATTTTCCAAATGTTGATTCCATGGAATCAACCATCAAAGACCTAAGGGAGACCCTAGCTAAGTTCACCCAAGGGGAACAAAATTTGAACAATCTCCTAGGTTCCCAACGAATTTCTAGGACCACTCAAGGACTTGGCTATACCAACCAAGCTTCCTCCTCCCATGCACCCACTATTTTTGTAAGGGGGAGCTCCCAATACAAATTTTGTAATTATTGTAAGAAACCCGGGCACCTCATTTATGAGTGTGATTGCAAAAACGCCCGGTACGGCCAACCCAAGTCTATTTTCTATTCGGACGAATTTTATAGGAGAAGACCCGGCATGAGACAAATTTGGATTGAAAAATCCCTTTTGGCGAGTCTCTCCGGGCCTAAAATTGTCTCTTTTCAAAATCCCTCTCCCCGGTGATTTATTGTTTTTATTTAGGGGGAGTTAGGATCGTTTAAGCCCTTTTGATTTCAAAATTTTTTCAAACCTTCAATTTCAACTCTTGGTATCAAATTTTCAATTCAAAATTCTCAATTCAAAATTTTCATTTCAAATTTTTGATTCAAAACTCTCAATTTCAAAAATTTCATTTGGTTTCAAATTTCAAATATCAATTGGTTTTTGATTCAAAACTTTCAATTCAAACTGTTATTCATATTTTGATTCAAATCTTTCAATTTCCAAAATTTCAATTGATTTTCAAATCCCATTTCTAGTTTTTCAAATCTCTTTTCCCTCAATCAAATTTTTATGCCCCGTGCTATTTTGATAATCACAAAGGGGGAGAAATTTCTTGATTGATTGGGGGAGAATCCTTTTCATCATGCTTAGTATTTCCTTTCAATTTCAGTATTTTATTTTAATTGTTTTGGTGATTGTGATCATCAAAATAGGGGGAGATTGTTGTACATCTCGTTCCCCTCGTTGTTTGATTTTCATGATCACAATCACCTTATTATTTGTCTAACCTTGTTTTTAAGTGTTGTGGATGATAGGCAAGAGATTGCCAATGGCCCAAGAAAGCATCTCAAGTGGACTGAAATTCAGTCCACCGGCCAACCGGTGTGATAGCACCGGCCAGCCGGTGGACCTGGCAGAGGCATTGCCCACTGCCAGGTTCCACCGGTCAGCCGGTGGCTCTGTCACCGGCCAGCCGGTGGCACCCAGATCAAACAGTGTGAGCTACTGTCTTGCCACCGGCCAGCCGGTGGCTCTGGCACCGGTCAGCCGGTGGAGCCTGGACCAGAATTCTCCTCCTCTGCTAAGGAACCGGCCAGCCGGTGGCCCTGCACCGGCCAGCCGGTAGCCCAGTCAAACTAGCCGTTATGTTTGACCAGTCAACCCTCTTTTGGCCTCCAACGGCTCCGAGGACTTCTCCAACGGCTCCGAAGGCCCCCAATGGGTTCCATGCCTATAAATAAAGGCTGAGGATGCCCCGGACACCAACCAGATCATATACCAAGCGCTCGGACATATTGTTGCACATTTGGCGAACCTCCGGCGCTCCACCTTCAAGGATCCTCAAGTGCTCCAATCCAATTCCCAATCCAAGGAGCACCTCAAGAAGCTTGGGAGAGCACGCTACATCAACTCCATCTATCCAATTGGCGCCCAAGTCTTCCTCAACTACGGTTTTTCATTCTTTATTTATTTTGAGCTTTAATTTTGGGTTTGTGCCTACAAACCCCAAACCCTTTTCTCATCCCCCTTTCTTTTGGGTTTCACACCACCATGAAGGTGTGAAGAGGTTTCGTCAAGCCTTTCCTTTTAAAAGGCTTGAGTTTTCGGTGAGCTAGCCTTCACCCGTTAAAAAGGCTAGTGGGTTCTTGCTAAACCATTAAAAGCAAGTGGGTTCTTGCTCAACCATCAAAAGCAAGATGTAATAGGTCCTAGTGCTACCTCAAAGCCTAGTGGGTTTCTTGCTAAAACCATTGAAAAGCAAGCGGTAGGAATCTCTCAACGGTTGAGTTGGGAGCGGAGACGTAGGCCGGGTTTTTGGCCGAACTCCGTTATCAATTTCGTGTGTCTTGCCTCTTTACTTTCCGCTGCATTTCAACTTTGAATTTTAATTTGTTAATCTTTTTTTAAAAGTCAATTCACCCCCCCTCTTGCCATCTTTTCCTCGTTTGTTCCGACCCAACATTTTATGTTTTAAGTTATGAATTATGTCAATTTTGGACACTATTCATAATTGAATTTTTTAAAAATTTACACAAACTTTATTATTTCACAAAAAATGAATTAAATAAAAGATAATATGTAAATATAATCCATAAAATTCGTGGATGGCATAAAAAATTAAATTAAATTTATTTTAATATTTATAATATCATTTATTTGAATCCATTATTAGTGAAGCAGTCACTCAATCATCATTGTGTCATAATTAAATTTATTTATTTAATGTATAATGATTATAAATAGAATATCAAGATATAGGAAATATTTTTATATTTATAATTACTATTTATAGTTCAAGATATCAGTTATATAACAACATATAAAAAATTGTTTTAGTAAAAGATACATTGTTATGCTATATTTCCCTTTACTTTAAATTAATTATTATAAAATGTCATTTTCGCATACAAGTGGCTCCATGAGGTCCCACAAATAGACCCAAGGATGTCAATATTCTTAAATGTGTTATCCAATAGGATTAGGTCATTTTTTAGGGTAGTTTAATATTATTATTATATTATTCTTTATCCTTATTTACCAGATTTTCCATTTAACCAAGGTAAATAAAATAATTACTGAAGTTACTATTCATAATGTCTAAAAATGAAAGGTAAATATTTACACAATTTGGACCTCATGATTCCAAATATGGAAACCATTTTCATAAATTTAAAACATAGAAGTTGTAGTAATTAATTTAAACCAAAATATCCGGTTTTTATGAAGTAATAACTATCAAAAGATCAAGATGTGTTTACGTACAATTTCAATGGGAAATTACTTAAAATGAACAAATTTGGTTTAAATTATAAAACAGTAATCCAATTACACTTTAAAACAAATTAAAAAGATATTATAACTAGATAAATAAATTGGATTAAAAGGCAGTTTTGAATTAAAATGCAGTATTTTTCACTATTCATTAAAATGTGAATTTTATCAGAAAAATACCAAAAAATGAACCAAAGTAAATTTTTTTGTCCCACTTAAAATAAGAAGTTTATTTTTAAAATTAGACTTATAAAAGTGTCAAAAACTATATTTAAAATAGGCACTCCATCAAAAAGTGGTAAAACTGCCTTTTTTTGAAAAATACCTCTTTTATCTGAAAAATTGATTTTGTTCTTATAACATGTTATTGAAAATATATAAGATGAATTTTAATGTTATATAAAATTTAAAATTTGGTTAATACTATTCATAACATCTAGTTTATTTCCCATTAAATAATATTTTAATAATAAATCATTATTTAGTGAAACTCAGTATTGCATACAATGTAAGCTATTAAGGAATGTAGCTCATATGTGTAATACAAGACAAGTAAATGTTACATTTAGAGAAATATTCCTTTGGTTTTGTGTACAAAATAATCCAAACATTGTTCTTTTTTACATTAAACAAAATATAAACTCAGTGTTGTGTGAAATGAATTCTATCAAAAGAACTTGAATTTTTGTGTAATAGAAGCCAAGAATAGTGTTTCATGTACTGCAAGCTAATACGGTGTTGCATATAGCTCAATATAATCTTTGTGTATCTTATAATAGAATACATCAAATAAATTAAAAATAATCTACCACATAAAATCTTGGGGTGTTACATTATACCCCCCCCCCTTAAAAGGAATTTCGTCCTCAAAATTCTTTGGGGTTATAAATGTTTTACTACTTGAAGGTTTCTTTCATGGAAAACCATATCATAAAAAAGAAAACTAAAACATCATTTTAAAAAGGAAATTTAGAAACATAATGGTCACCCAGAGTAACTCATCATTGTGTTTCTACATAGGAGAACATAGGTGGGAAGTGAAAACATCGATATGGAAGAGAAATATAACCATCAAGTTCTGATGGATAGTGATAGATAATAATGTTTGGAGAAAGTTAAATACCAAAAATCCATAAACCTGTGATGATTTAAGGGACCATATGATTCATCAGATAAAAAGGTACTAGGTTAACATTTTTGGTTTCAAGATCTTTTTCCTAAAGTTGATAATTTTTTACATGAGGAGAAATATATACATGATTTTAGTACTATCTCACCATTGGTCGTTCCCTAAAAAATTTCCACTTCATCTCTTATTTAAATAAATAAATGTGAATTTTTCATTCTTGAGGTGTTGGCTAATTCTGTGATAGAATGATTGGTCATTCCATATGTCTCAAAAAAGGTTAGAACATGTTATCAAATATGCATAAGTCAAATTTTATTGAGATAATACATTAATCTAACAAACTTCAACTGTAATATAACTTATACTATCCATAAATGGATAATATTACAATCCTTCTAAAAATTGAAAATATAAAACTTTAGAGGGAGGTGAACTAAATCTAATTAACATTTTTCTCCCATATCTCATTTGGCAGTTCTTGGATGTCACATTCTAAACATATTATTACCTTAATCATGTATTCTCTTGAAACAACATAATATTATGAATTACCATATAACCATAGTGAAAACATTCATTTTATCAAAATTAACTCCTTCCACACACAAAAAATACCAAAAATTCTATATACTCCAACCATGATATCACTTTGTCCTTATATCAGTCATAAACTCATTAATACTATCAAACATCTCATTATCTCCCTATCCCTTCATTATGTCCATATCATGTGATTTCAAAAATATTTAAATCGCTTTTCATGGTTGCTGATACCATATAATTATGGAAAACCAAAATGGACCAATACATAGACATTCCAATATTCAATAATACTATAAATGACATTCCACAACACTATTTTGGAATCCCATTACATAAAAACATAATCATTCCACCACTTTATTGTCATACTCAACATCAAAAATTGTGGTCAAAAGTGATTTGCCTTTATCTTTGGATTAAAGAGATTGTTGACGTCGATCATCATCATTAACCCTTAGATTTGGGCATTGGTTAGCATAATGACTCATTTCCTTGCACTTGTAGTATTGAACTGTTAGTGGTGCGTTCTTTTTAGTCTTTTCTCTATTCACATCATTAGAAAAAAAATCTCATTACTTTGGCACTCAACTAATCGATGAACTTCTTTTCCACACTTGAAAAATTTTCTAGTCCCATTAAGACAATATCCACCATTCTTCTTTCCACACATTGAGATTAAGCTAACATTCATCTTCTTTACACCATTTTTTTGAGGTTTTCCCTTGAACTCCATCTTTCATTTCTTGTCAAAACCATTATATGGATATGTAATACCAACTTCTAGTTCTATCTTGACAGCACAACAAACAATCTCCCCATAACTACTGAAGTCTCTTATAGCTAATTCCCTCATAAGACTTGGTTTTATGCCACTGAAGAATTGATCAACTTTACTTTCATGTTGGATGATAAAGCTAGAAGCATACCTTTCTAGTCTTATAAAATTCTCCTTGTATGTACCAATATATTCATCATCCTTTTTCTTAAGCTCAAGGAACTCCTTTCCATATTTTTCGATGAATAATAGGGAATTAATTATTAAAAAATAAGTTCTTGAACTCATCCCATTCCATGGATTGAATTTCATCTTGCTGACTTGTATTCTTAATTATGTTCCACCACTGGTCTCCTTCACCTTCGAATCGATAGACAACCAAAATGACTTTATCATGTTTTGAACATCGAAGGATGGAAAATATTTTTTCAATGGCACTGATCCATTATTCAGAAATAAGTGGATCAGAAGACCCATTCAAAGAAGGTGGATGTTGCCTCCTGAAGGATTCAACAGAATTTCGTTCCCTTCTTTGTTGATTTGGAAGCCCATAATGATTCATAACTTGTGTAAGTATAACAATAATAATTTTCATTCCAAATCCCATAACATTTTGTTGTTTTGGAGAATAGTCATTGCATTTCACAGTGCATTGATCGTTAACAAGGTTCCTTCAGGTTCCAACCATCATCTAAAACCCAAAAAGAATAGTGTGAGAATCAAAAATCATACTAAGAAAACAACATAATCAAGGGGTATTACATTCAATCTATAACATATTAGGTTTAATCCTAGGTTATTCATTATCATTACCATAATTCTAGGAATTTAACATATAGTTATAATTAACCTTAGGGACATTCCTAGACATACCTTATAAATATCTCTATGGATATCACTAAATCTTCCGCGTCCTAGTTTCCAAAGGATGACTAAACCTTTGCTCTGATACCAACTCTGACGACCCAAGAATTACCTACATGGACATTACATTTATTTTGAGTAATAATTAATACATTAAAAAAATATATATACCCAAATACCTTATTAGTTTAGTGTCTTGGTAAACTCATAATATAATCTTCTAACTTGGTGAAAGATCTTCAACATATACCATAAAGATATTCCCCTTTTTTTCTAATCTAAAATCATTATTTATATCCTAGGGAAAATAAAACATAAAAATGGGGAGCTCAAATTATCAGTAAGGGTAAAATTTGAGAACATAAAACAAACCATAAAATTTTAACGTAAAAACATGAACATAAAGTTTAAACATCAACATCTTGAGTCATGAAATAAATCATGGTAGTTCATAAGGCATAGATCATAAAAGAGCATTAACCATTATAAAATATCATTGGTATATAACATGGAATTGTGGAAAACAAATAAGCACATAATATTATTTCTTTAGCAGCCGAGGCATTTTTTCCAAGAGCATCATAGTGGAAAAAGTCCATTACTAAACCCTGTTTACTTTTTGTTCCAACCATGTATTACTTAACTATATTTACCTTCCGTTCCAGCCCTGTATTACTGAACTAGATTTACTTGTAGTTCCAGTCATGTATTACTGAACCATATTTACTTACCATTCCATTCATGTCTATATCATGAGATAAAAAATCTTTACCCAATGCATTGGAGGGAGATATAGGTCCCACCCATCTCATAATGAATCCATTCTTACATGTTCCACAAAAACATAAAAACATTATCATAGCATAACCCATGAAATATAATGGGTTTCTTAAACATCATTCCACCATAACATAATCCATAAATGTATTTCATGAAAATAATTCCATCATTAAAAAAATCAAATCAAATCAATAATAGGTATAGAAACATAAGCCTATGTAATCTTAGGTGTAAAATAATTTAGATAAATAACTTGAGCTTCATTCCTGAGGAAAATATCCTTTCTTCTTCAAAAATATTTTCCTTCCCCAAAATACCACACTATTTTAGAAGAAATAATTTTATGGGAAAGTAACATTGTATGATTTCAGGGAAAGCTTCGAGGAAATAAAGAATTATGAAAGAATAAAAATCTATCCATGTAGTACAAGTAAAAAAAACATTCTTCTCGTACTTTTGCAGAAAAAGTCAAAAAGTACCTCATACCGAAAATGACAAAGATTTCATTCATATCGTTTAGTAAAATTTAACAATGGTTAAAATTAACATAAAAATTTATTGAAGGATAAAAAGAATATTTTGAAATACATATTTAGAAAACATGGATGTGGATGATAAATAACCCCCAGTAAATACTTACGAATAAATAATATCAGATAAAAATGAAATTTGCAAATTTATCTGTTACCTTAGGTCCGATTTCATCCTTATGTGTCTGAAACTCCTGTATAGTGGATTTAAAAATATTATTAACTTATAATAAAACTATAATAATATTTTAGATTTTATATATTTTTTACTTGTGACTTTATATTACCCATTCATTTGTTAATTCCATGTTAAAGTAACATTTTGGGTAATAATCGTTTTATTTATCGTACGTGTTTGGACTTGTTATTATTGAAATTATTACATAGATCATGATTTAATTACTTCTAGAATGTAAAATATTATTTATATATCATATATATTCATTATATAAATATATATAATAGATATATAAATGAAATGGAATACACCGTTCATGGAAACGGTAGGTCGTATGTACGCATGAACGTTGTTTTCGTTTCCTTATCGAATTGAATTGAAGTAAGTAAATGACACACATATATATATATATACAGAAATCCAATAGCATTAATATTCCATATATTCCATTAATATTTATTATATAAACTTTAAATCATTCTTTAATGGTTAATGTGGAGAACGAATCTTATCACGTTGTGGAGATGGTAAGTCGTACGTACGCACGAGCAATGATATCTTTCCCATAATTTTTGAATCGTATTGAAGTGTATAGTTTATAATATATCAAAATTAGTATAATGTTATAATAATAATATATACTTATTATTTCTACCATTATACCCATCCAAATAAGGTGGTGGTGAAAAACGTATTACACCACGACATGGAGACGGTAATCCATACATACGCACGTGTGGTGATTTTGTTTTTCATTGGTTGGATAGAAGGTGAAATAGTATTGTTTCATATTTATAATAAAATATCAGTATATTTTTGATAATTCTGTTATTTCATTATAATTAAAAAACTAATAAATAGGAAGTATAAGAAGAAAGAAATTTTAAAGAATGGGTAGAAGAGATTACCTCTTCCTCGATGTGCTTCCTTTAAATTTCCTCTTAGGGCACTAGAGTTGGTCTTTTGAAAAGATCAGGACCTCTAGAATGTAACTAGTAAAGTTGATAAGATAAATTGTTAGGGTTTTTCAATCTTTAAGGGTCAAAATGGATTTAATAGTTGAGGGATTAGGTTCCCTTTTATAAGAGAGGAGAGGGTCACTTAAAAAACTTTCAAAATATTAATTTATTATAAATTCAATTTCGATTAAAAATCATCCAAAACTCATTTAATTAAAATATCGGATGATTTTGGTTTGAATACCCATCATAAAATAATTTTTATACAATTTTTTAATATTTTTGTTATCCTTATCATTTTTGAACCCTTATACTACCCTTTTTAATCTTATAGTGATATCATGTTTTTTACACATTGTGAGTTAATGTAATTACCATATCATGTCAAATGACCCCCAAAAAGTAATTTATGAAATATTTGGAATTTTATTAACCATTTGGACCAATATTATAGTTTTATTAATTTAATATCATTTAGTAAAATATTTTATGTTTTAAGTATGAATTATGTTAATTTTGGACACTATTCATACTTGATTTTTTAAAAAATTTATAAAAACCATTTTACTTGGAACAAATGGGATCCAATAAAATATAATATGTAAATATAATACATATAATTCATGGATGACATAATAAATCAAATTAAATTTATTTTAATATTTATAATATCATTTATTTGAATCCATTATTAATGAAGCAATCTCTACATCATCATTGTGTCATATTTAAATATATTTATATAATGTCTAAAAATTATAAATAAAATATAATTATATATGAAATACTTTTATTTTTATAATTACTATTTAGAGTCTAATACATCAGTTATATAACCCCATATAAAATGTTTTTTGAGTAAAAGATACATGTTTATGTTATATTTCTCTGTACTTTACATTAATTATTTTATAATGCAATTTTCACATCCAAGTGGATACATGGGGTCCCCAAATTGACCCAAGGATGACCATAGTTGGAAATATATTATCCAATATGTTTAGTAAATGTGTTAGGGTAGTTTAATATTATTGTAATATTATTTGTTTACCCGTATTTACCAGATTTACCCTTTAACCAAGGTAAATAAAATAATTACTGAAGTTGCTATTCATAATGTCTAAAAATAAAAGGTACCCATTACAAAAGTTGGACCTCATGATTCATAATATGTAATCCATTTTTATAAATTAAATATACATATGTTTCAGTAATTAATTTTAAATTATTTCCCGTTTTCAAAACCGAAAAGCTGGTTTTTAAGACGTAATAACTACCAAAAGATTCAGATATGTTTATGTCCAATTTCAATTGGAAATTACTTCCAATGACGAAAATAATATTAAATAAAAAATAATAATAATCCAATTACACTTTAAAAATAGTTAAAAATATAATCTAACTAGATAAATAAATTGGATGAAAAGTCAGTTTTGAATTAAAATGCAGTATTTTTAACTATTTATTAAAATTTGAATTTTATCAGAAAAATACCAAAACCCAAAAAAAAGTAAATTTGTATGTCCTTCTTCTAAATAAAAAGTTTATATGTCAAATTTAACTTTTAAAAGTGACAAAAAATATATTTAAAATGGGTTCTCCATCAAAAGGCGGTAAAACTATAATTTTTTGAAAAATACATCTTTTATCTGAAAAAAAGATTTTGTTCTTATATCATGTTCTGTAAAATTTATTAGATGAATTTTAATGTTATATAAAATTTAAAATGTGGTTAATATTATTCATAACTGCTATTTTATATCCCATTAAATAATATTTTAATAAAATATCATTGTTTAGTGAAACTCGGTATTGAGTACAATGTATGCTATTGAGGAAGGTCGATCTTACGTGTAATGAAAGCCAATTCATTATTACATTTAGTGAAATATTACTTTGGTATTGTGTATAACAAAATCTAAACATTTTTCTATTATACATTGAACAAAATCTGTACTCAGTGTTTCGTGGAATGAATTATTTCAAAAGAACTTGAAATTGTGTGTAACACAAGCCCAAAATAGTGTTGCATATACTGCAAGCTAATACAATGTTGCGTATAGTGAAATATAATCATGGTGTAGAATAAAACACAAGAAATAAAAGAAATTAAAAATAATCTATCTCATAAAATCTCAGGGTGTCACACCCTTTCTTCTGTGTGCAATTTTGATTCCTGTAGTCTTTATTTTCACATGAAAAACATACTACTTCCTATTCCTTTCATTGCCTTTAGATATTCATCTTCTTATAAGGATGGTTCTTATAATCTCTATACTTGTTATTATTCTTTGGAACCTTTTCATTATTCTTAATTTTTTAATTTACCAAAAAGATTGTGGGTTTTCACACACAATGTCATTTTCCACTTGGAGAATTAGTGTAAAATGTTCCGGAAGACTCTTCTTGTTATTTATCATGTTAAAAATTACAAAAAACTAGACAATGACTTGTGTAGTTTGGAAATAATGATATCTATGTAAAACTCATCTAAAAATTTAATCCCTTATAATTATAACTATTCAATGTAGCCAATAATATTGAATACATGAGGCCCACCTGGCTCCAACTCACCAAGCATGGTTGTAAGTAGAGCATTGGAGATATCATATCTCTTTTGTGTCACCTACCCTTGATAGAGATACCAAAGAAGAGACATCATGTTATACACATACATGTACTCATTTTTATTTAGTGGATCATTGCTCATTGATGGTATCACGAAACATGGAAAATATATGTCATCATTATATTGTTTTTCAAAGAAAAACAACTCTTCCTCACTGTGATTTTTTCCAAGTGCTTCAATAATAAGGTTTTCTAGTACATATAATTTCCTTTCACAGTGTAGGATAACATGTAAGCATGTTTTCCATTAATGTAAATAAGTGCCTATAAGAATGTTATCCTTCGCAAATATGGATCACAGTGAAATTTTCGAACTCATATTTATTTCCATTTCTACAAATAAGAAGAGAGTAATTTTAGCACTTTATCTGATAAAAGTAGATAATAAATAAATATTATATTTGTTAATATCCCACATTTTTTTCAAAACCTAGTATCCCTAACCATCAGATTCATAATAACCTTTTTATGTGAAATTTTATTGTAAAGGATGCATATTCCCTTTCTCATCACCCTGAATTTTGTCATTCAATCAATTTTATGGGTTTTAGGAAGACATTCCAAATTCCAACTCAATTAACTCACAGTACCTTGATATGTTGATTTTAATCCCCAATAATAAAATCATTAAATTTTATTTCCTCACTATTATACTCTTAGTTATAATAAGTCCTTCTTTAATAGTAAACCCTTGATGTGAACTAGTTTAATTCAACCTAAAACTTCATGATATAATTCCCCAATAATTGAAAGCAATCTGACTTTGGTCATTCAAGCACTTTAAACAATGATTAAATTTTAACATAATTAGTGTAAGTCTATTCCAACATAGTATATATAATTAATGGATTTTATATTTATTAACAGTTTTCCTATTTTATCTTTATTACTGAACTTTTAATATTATGTTTTTTTACTGAAGTGATTAACCATGTCTTGGATAAAATTTATGCATAATATAAATTATTTTAGTTTGATATTTCATGACCATTAATTCTTTAATTCATGTGATCATGATAGAGAATATTTAATGAAATAACCGTGAAACATGAAATAAATAAAATAATAAAATGGTATGATCATGATCTTTTACTAATGGTAAGTTTATCTAGTGGATGATAAACTATCCATCGACCTAGGAAAAAACCTCTAACCATGACTTTGTTCTTGTTGAAACATTACACTTATCAACCTATGTATCTATCCTGTATTGGATTATCCTCATCTCAAATCTTGAACCACATCCATTTGTTTGGGATCTCCATCTATTACAAAATATTTTTCTCACACACAGGTGAGGGAAACTAATGTATTGGTTAAGGGGTTTACAAAAAAGGGAACCATAGGAATACATACCCTTGCATAATAAGAGGAGGGATGACATTCATGCTAGAAATTAAATTTAATAATAAATTAAAGAAACCAATCACATACAATGGTCTCATCTATGATCAAGATCATCCACATACATGCAATGAGTTGTGAATTAACTAAAAAATGACATTCAATTATAATCATTATTATTTAGGATAAATCATTATCAACTCAATTAATTATCTTCTTCAATTAATTAATTTTTTATCTTAATTATCATGTAAAATTTCTTGATATTCTCATAAATCATAATTTTAACAAAATTATATGAATTTATTGAATATTAACCATGTACAAAACATGTATCATGGAGATTACATTGTGAGTACTCATTCAAACTACCTAGTGTGTATTATATTCATATAATGTTTACTCATGCTATATCTAGTATTTATGAATTATCATGTAATGTAATGTAATTCACTATCAACTTAGTGATCATTGGGAACACATGGTATTTACATCACGTGTTATGTTTCAATGTGCATAGAGTAATTACAATATTACAAATTATACATGATATGCAGTTCCAAACATTATATGGAAATTAATAATAAATTTAATATATATATATATATATAAACCCATTACATGGTTTGTACTATCAACTTAATGACCAAATAAAAAACATGCTGATAAGGTTTAATCATTATAAAAAATAAATTTTTAATCCCGCATAATTTCCAAATATACATTTTATGTACAATACTTCTACAAAGTGTCAATATTTTACAGCATATATCCACAACACATACTTAAAGACTAGGTGTATAATCCTACCTTGTAAATAATGGAGTACATGATGTCTACAGGGGATACACGACATGTGGTCTTTGAGTTACATGGTCACTGATCATGTAACCTTTTTAGAGAATACACATTCCATCTTTGACTAATGGACTACACGTCGTGTCAAGATGTTACACACTATGTTTTCCAAATGACCTTGTGCCAGCCTGTCATAGTAAACACATGGTATATTTCAATACACAACACATGTAATAAATTTATATGGATTTAATTAATTTATGAATTAATTATTAATGCATTGAACATGGTTACACAGCGTGTACCAATGGGATACATGGATTGTACTATTGTACTATCCAACCAAAATCCTCAGAACCTATTGTTTGGTTATTTGGATGTTATACATTCATAAAATTTATCAATTTGGTTATATTTTTGAGAATAAAGAAGAAGAGAAGATATCATGATTAATATTAAAGAATGATAAAACTATATTTCAAAACCAATGATAAATGCATAAATTAATCAACAATATTTAAATAATTATAAATAATTATGTGACCACTCTGCTACAACTTGATGGTTCTGGGTGTCGTGGATGTGCCTGAAGGGTCATGCCCCACTTAGAGTTTTGTCTTACTCTATGATTAGTTTGAGATATACATTGATGATAAACTCTATGAAAACTGGAATTGAATCAAATGTTAATTGTTGAGAGAATTACAGAACCAATTGTAGGATCATCACATATAATTTATAACTAATTTAAACAATTAAGAATTACCTTGAAATGAATTATTTATTCATTGATGAATCTGAAAATTTTTCTACATCGTATTATTGTTGTGTTATAGGAATAAAGATTAGATTACCTCTATCAGTAATCTACATATTATCCATAAACATATGAGCATCACTATACGAATCTCTAGGTGTTGGCACAATATATCCTATGGCTCATGTCATTCGCCTTTTATTGTCCTAAGAATCTCTTGAAGGGTTCTCTTCGATCTCTCAAGAATTTATAGTTGTGGAAGAGGGGGATTTCTCTTGGTTATTGAGAGAGTTTTATGAGACATAGATCTTTTAGGATTTAAGAGAACACTCCCTAGATTTCATTGAGAACTATAATTGAAATGGAAACCCTTAATAAAATAATATAATTGGGTTTATAAACCACTATTGTTAGAAAATAATAGTTACACTAGTGCCCTTATTATTTTTCTTAATTCCTATAAAACCCCATCTCTATAATAATAATATTATTATAATTTCTTATCAAGCACAAAATCATGGATTAATTTAAATATTATTTATTAATATAATATTCAATATATATTATTTCTCGTTGGAACATTAAAATCAGTCTTCCATTCCTCCAAAATATTTATCATATCATGAATAATGACAATTTATTAAATAAATAAATATCACTACATTATTTACCAATAATTGAACAAATATTATATTCAGTAAATAAAAATTAAATTATTAATAAATATTGTTGTAAAAAAATATTCTCTTGAGTAACTAGTGATAGAATATGTATGATCAGGTATACATTTATAATAATTAAACCAAAAATGAGTGTTATATTTACTCAAATTGATAAATAATATATAATAATATTATTTAACAAAGGTTCTAGAAACACAGTGTGAGACCCTTTTAGCCTCTTTCCCTAAGGAAATAGGTGAAGTAGCACAAATTCCATGGTTAGTGTCTAGAAACACTCCAAGGAACCCATATATAAGGAAGATAATGTCATAATTAAATAAAGACTCATTGGGACTCTTACTATTTATTATAATCTCTTTATCATGATATCTCTAATCAAGTAGGTTTCATACTGGTGCCATCAACCTATGTGCTCGATGTCTATTTCTCTTACTATTAACAAAATTGATATTTCTTATAGAAAACCTCAGACATGGATTTATTTAGGCAATATAATTTTTTATTAAAGGGTCTGAGATATAAACATCCCTTAAATAATATAAGGGAAAATTTCTTTCTAGCATTATTCATCAAGGAAATATTACTCGTGATGCATCCAACGTAATCTCCTTCACCATGAGCATATGTTTCCGGATTTTCATCAATACATCAAAGTATACGACTAATAATATCCATTAATAACACTTTTAACGTTAAATGATCAATATATAAGTTCATAGATAATAACATCCAATGACATATATAATTGTGGATTTCTTACTAGTAGGTCTCATTCCCATAATTTTCAATAATAAAAATTAACAAGGGAGTACATCGTGAGAAGGAGCCTCAAAGTTCTATAAGTCTCCACCCCTGATATCCCATATAATGTATTCCACTCAAATTATTTCATCCAATTATATAACATTTATTTAAGAATAGTACAAGGGAACTTTTGGGTTCTTACCATAGTAGGGAATTGCTATGACCTTTCAATGCGACAACTACTATTTAAAAATTATCACATACTATGTCATGTAGAAGAAAAATCATGATGAAAGAAGGTTTTTAATAATATTCAAAACAATGAATACTTGTTATCATAATGTATATAGAAGTTGGTTCTATGACACTGAGTCCAACAACAACCACCTAAATCTTTAAAGGATCAACCATCACTTTCTATTGAAATATAAAATTCAAAATGAAATACTTGTCTCATGTCTAGAAATTATGGATAACTGTATATACAGTGTATGATATCAAATTACTTCCAAAATAGACCTAAAATTATCTTCATGATCCTCCTATGGTCTTGAATATATGAGAATTTCATCTATGGACACAACAAAAAATTGATCTATGAACTCACATAACACCGAGTTGATTAGTCCCATAAAAATAGTTGGGAAATTCATGAATTTTAAATAAATAGAAATGAACTCAAAGTATATTTAGAGACATATAAAGGAAATTTTCATGATATATTTCTCTTTTACCCTCATCCAATGATACATTGACTAAAAATTATATAATTTAATGAATCATCAATACTTGGGAGGGGATTATATTTCTTCATCTATAGTTGATTCAACTGAATGTAATTGATAAAAAAACTACAAACTACCATTATATTTCTTGATGAAAAAAACTAGAGTACCCAAAGATAGAATATTGTTCTGGATAAACCCTTATTTTATAATTCCTCAATAAAAATATATAATTATTGAAAATTATAAGGCAACATTATCTATGTGGACATATAAATTTGATTGACACTAATTTATAAGTCTATCCCAAACTCGATGTCATTCCAAGGGTGTAGTGATACACCATCTTCAAGAAAGAATTGAGAAACTCATCAAAAACTCTTGAAAAATAATTTTCTTGAAATTTCACGCAAATAATCTTAGATATACTTGTTGATAAGAAAGGTTATTTATAAGATCACATATCTGTATGGTTCGAAAATTTATAAAGGTAAATTAAGTTCCTGAATAATTGGTTGGGCTAGATTTTGATCTTGGGTTTAGAATGAAATTTTAAAGAGTTGTAACCCCAAAAATGTGTGTTTTATACATGGAATGGGTATCAAGAGGTACCCAAAATTTCTCATGATCCATCATAGGAAGTCTGGGATGGGTAGGATTTAGGGTAGCTATAGTTTATAGCCACTGGCTAGCCACTAACAAGTTGATGGGATAGCCTTGGTCCTAGATACCTTTCTTGGACTATAGTTTACTAAGTGGCTAAGATACATCTATCTTATGGACTTTAATTGGGGAAAATTACCTTCCCCCTCAGGGTTTTAGAGGATTTATACCCTCTTCCTCCATTCGTATTGCTTGCACAGAATAGGGGCCCCCTTGTTCCTTCTTCAAGAAACTTTCAAATAAGGGTGTTTTGTGGACTTTTTGGCAGTCTAAGGTGGGCCTATACCTCCAAAATATTTCTTACTTATACTCCACCTATCATTGTAATTTTTTTCTTCCTCTGTATAGGGTTTTTATGATGATTCCATCATATCATAATGGAATCAACGGAATGTGATGGTGTTTCATCTCTTATAAGGAAAAAAGACATCTTGAGATGTTTTCTACATGTATTTTCTCAACAAATTGATGAGGCGTGTCACCATGGTGATTTTTATATTATTTTTTCTTAAAAGTGAATTAATTTGATTTTTGAATTGATACTTCATGGTTGGGATTTGGTCTGAGATGATACTGGGAGTATATTATGGACCTCATATAGGTTGGTGCTTATGGTTTGATTGCATTGATTATGACAAGTTATAATTTCGATTACTATTCCAATTTGAACTATTTCTTTTAAAAAATTGTAAATTATTAAAATTAATTATAATTTTATTATAATTAAATGTTTAGTGATGCTTGATGAGAGTTTTTACTTTAGATGGTTATGAGATGACATGTTGGACTGAGATGAATCATGGATGGTCTTCTAAAGCCTATAAGGGCTATAAAGTGGTCAATTAAAAAGTAGGATAGGTTTATATATGGTAGGGGGTCCTGGTACTATCCCCATGTCTTTATACATGTTGTTATATTCATGTGCATGCATGGTCTCACCATTAAGCTGATGAACCATTTTGTTTATTAAACTGGTTAATTTAATTTAAATAGATAATTTAAATTTTATTATTAAATTTTATTTATCACCTAATAAATAAAAGCAGGAAAGTTCGTAGTTCACATCAAACCTAGTGTACTAGCTTGATGCCTCGACTAATGATCATTGAGGTTTGGAATAATAATATACCATAATATATAAACCCTTAAAGGGGTGGTGATCAAATGAATTGAAATAGAAAGGACATTATATCCCTTTATTATGTTCCCTTGATATCTATTGGCCCAAATGGGTGGTAATATTACACTTATAACACCTTAGAGATATTAGGATAAATGAACTAGATGTGGGGAGAGTTAAAATTTCTATCAAGATATGACTAGCCTTGGTGGATGGAATATAGGTTGTATGAAATTGGGCTGAGTGTGTGGATAGAACTATCTAGTTCTTAGAGACTAGGGAATGGGTCATGGTCCATGTATCTTGGTTGTTTCTAGTATGGGTTACCATGTGTGGATTATGAGGTCGTTCTATGAATAACTTTGTCGAGGAATGCGAAAACCCATGTGATGAGTCTTGGATTGGGACATATATATTGGATTGAGGAAACCATGTTGGGTGTTGTCTTTGTAATATGACACAAGGGACCATGGTTGGTTCCCCAATAATAGAACAACCCTGAGTGGGTGAAATTGGGTTGTGGAGAGTAATGACAGATTTTTTTCATTCAAACAACCCTTGTTTATTTTTTTAATAATTGACTAGTAAAATTACCTTGGGGTGGGGTTTATATTATTTTATATGTAATACACCCTTGGTAATGTTTTTATATGAACTATAAAAAGACCTTGGGGTAGTGTTATTTCAGTTGGAATAAAAACACCCAATGGGTGATCTTGAATACTCCTTATGATGAGGTCATGAATACACCCTATGAGTAGGTTTTGGGTACTCCCTACAAAGAGGCTATGAAAACTCTCTTCAAGTTGGACATTGATATTACTATAGGGTTTACCATGGATTTATAGTCGAGTTTACTTTGGTTTTAGGAAAAGGATGAAATTCCTTCCATGTGAGAGCTTCTAAGGGCTTGTGGGGTCTTCATTGAGAATGGATGATCCTTTTAGAGGATGGGGTTCATGAAACTTGTCTCTTTTTGGGGACTTGTGGTTTCTCAAGTGGGCATAGTGAAGAGTTTTTTATGCTAGATCTTAGCTACCTTATGATTCCCTTGATTCACATGTATGTAAAAGTTTCAAGATTTTTTTGTCTCTTATGATGTTTTAGAGTAATTTTGAGGTGGGGGTTGAAAAATCGATTTTTTGGGAAAAATAGTCTGGGTGCACAATTTAGGCACATGGTTAGTAGAAAAAATCCATTCACCATGTGCTATGGATTTTTGGGTTCTAGTGGATTTTTCACTATTTTAGCATGGTTTATCTAACCAAGTGAGTCATTAGAGAAACCATGTAGGTGATTCAAATTTTTTCCAAAGGCTATTGAATAACTAGACCATGGTTTGTAAAACCGTGTGGCTTTTCCCAAGATACTATGGAACATGGTTTTCAAAGGAAACTGTCCACTAAATAGTTTTTTAAAATACATGGCCTCACATTGAAATTAGATTTGATCTTCATAAAATAGATAATTACCCTGACACCCTTGGTTGTTTTTAACACTTATCACCTCTTAATCCTTTATTACCTCAAAAAAGACCTTCATGATTCTTTATAGGCTCTCCCTTAAATTCCTTAGCGATCCTTGATCATTCAAGGTGGGACTCTTCGAGGTATGTTTTTTTCCTCTTTGTTTCTGTTTCTTTCTATATATACCTTTTATTCTTTCTTACCCTTGTATTTTTGAAGCCCTATTGGTCTATGATTTTTGGATATAGAGGGGTTGAGATGGAATGTTTTTTGTTTCTATTTAATATAGGTTTTTTAGGAACCAATTTTGTCATTTACTATCACCAAATTTGAAGGAAATATTATTTTACTCATTCTTAAGGTAGGTGTCTCTATCATATAGACTATCCCTTAGTGATCCTTATGTTCTTATGATTATTTCCTATGGTTGTGATTATAAAAGTGATTTATGAAATTATATTTAATATTTGAGGGATATTCATGGGGTTTAAAAAATGGATTTCTTTGAAAATTTGATTTTATAAACTTTAAATGTTTGAAAGAATTCCTCAAAGTTGGTTTTAAAAAATAAATGTTCTTCCAAGCACGAGATAATTGTGGTATTAATATAGAAATGCTTTTATGAAATATTGGCATGGTTTTGAAATGGATTTATCTTTGTATAATTTTTAAGTAAGATGAATTTTTTATCTTTGAATGTAATGACGATATAAATTACATTGGGAGACGTTGGTGTACGGGAAAAAACAAAACATAGATGATCCCTAGTTGAGTTATCTATGACTAGGGGAGGTCCCTCTAATGATATATATTCTAGGGGATATCCTTTATAAGGGATCAAGGTTCTTAGAGTTTTGGTGTCATATATTCTAGCTACTTTTCCTTTGCGTGCCTTAGTGGTTTAGTTGTGTATGACCTTGTGTCATGTATTACCCTCTATGGATGATTTGAGATTACATTACATGAATGATATTTTGAAATCATTATTTTACCACTTTTTAATGTTATGGATATTTATGCATAAAAACTATTCTATTAATATTTTTTATTACATTGTAATTTTAATATGTCATATTACTCTATTCATTTTAATATGGTATGATTTTAAATGGAATGCAAGGTTTTAAAATAAAAAACCAAAGGATGATTTCTATATAAAAAATGATTTCTTTTTATGTGTTTTAGAAATTAGTTTTAAGAACGAACAAATAGAAACATTAGGATATAAATTTTATAGATTATTTGGTGGTATCCTAGTGATATTTAGTTCTTACAACATACATTCTCCATAGGGAATTTATAGCCTTGGTTTTTCAAGTTATTGTTAAGTGGAAGAGTATCATGTATAGGATAGATCTCCAATATCTCATTGCCTTTATGATTGGTTGAGATGGTGGTGGTATGGAGTCAATTAGATATGGAACCATGGGATGTTTTTTGTTCTATGTTTTTGTGGCCATTTTGGTTTTCTTTGAGACCTTATTATCTAGATGTTGGATATGACGTTATCAGTTTATTTTTACAACATAAAATATATCATGGTTTTCTGTTTTGGTACTCAGAATATTTATATCTTATAATATGTCTATTAGGGGTGAAATAATTCCCATATCCTCTTTTTATGATATATAGGTTATTTTATTCATCCCATGGTGACCAGGGATTCTCTTTGAGCCTTATAGAGGCCATGTTTGGGTAATTCTATGGGTTGACTTAGGTTTTTCTATTCAAATTTTTATCGGAGCCTTTTGTTTTTTAGAGCCTATAATCTTGTTTATATATCACCCTCTTGTGTCCAGGGGTTTTCAGTAGTCTGAAGGTAGAATATCACAATGCATGAGGTAGTGTGGTATTGTTCTTAGAGAACTAACCTTCATGAAGAACCTTGACTTTCCATGGGAAATTCAGGGTTGTACAGTGTCCTTTTTTATGGTTTTATACCTTTGGATTCAGTTCTTTAAATTAAATTTATTATAAAGGAATCAAATTTTTCTATGTGGTTTATGTCCTCTGTTTTTATATATAATGGGAACTCTTAAAATAATACTCTAAAATAATAGTGAGGACATTTAATAAAAAATACCATAGGTGAATTCTCCCATCAACCTAGTTTCGGTGGAAACCATCATCCCAACAGTCCAGTCTATTGTTCTAGTCACCAACATTGAAAAAAATGTGGATGATGCTTCAGTATTTTCTATGTATTATTCACCAATATTTCATGGTGTGGAGGGTTTTCATGATACAAAATAATAAATGGAAATTATTAAAATGGTTTTCTGTTTTCTAAAAAATACAAATGAATTAAAGGTTTTCTTCTCCACTTATATTCTTAAAGGTATGGGTAGGAAATGGTTGGAATATATCATGAAAGACAACTAGCATGATGATATCACTTAGAATAACACCAAGAAATTATTAAACCAGTAGTTTTATCCTAATACATTAATATTGATAAAGGTTTGTGATTTTGTTACTTTGGATAAAGGAGATCATTCTATTATAAATTATGCTACTTAGTTATCTGAGTTGGTGAAACTAACTCCGGAACTTGTTTCTAATGAATATATTAAGGAAATAAGGTTTTATATGGGTTTAAGTCAAGATATTTAGTCCATACAGATTCTTATATGATAACCCACCTACATGGAGGTATTATATAAAGAAACTATATATGAGGTTGAAATAGCTAGGAATACAGGACCCTTTAGAGAATTATTGATAGTAATAGGTATCTATAGTTTTATTTCTTGTTAAAAAATAAAGAAGTATTATCCACACTGAGGTGGTCGACTGAATGCGCAAGATACTTTAGGAAAAAATTAGGTGTTCTAGTACCAATTTTGGAAAAATGTACACCTCAAAAATGATTTTAAGGAATCACCTAGGGTGTGTTTCATGTGTGGGAAACATTATCATCTCCATTATTTATGTGAGAGACAATCCCAGGGAAATAGTGTTTAATCCGCATTTACCAAGGCATCTCAATTTAGATATGATTAAAAAGGAGTGGGATAAAAACCTTGTTCCTAGGGTGATGATTAGGTGAAAAATGAAATTTTGGGATGATGATGGACATCTAAATGGAAAAAATTATGAACCAGAGTAGTTAGAGGACGTATTGAATACCATGAGAGTTATGGTGTTTATTTCATCTTCTATGGTTATGGATTTTTTTTATAATTGTTCTATAAAATACTTTATCTTATCAGATATTATCAATGTTTTGGGATTTCATTTAGATATTATATAATTTTTTATGAATATTTCCACTCATCTGGGAAAGAAGATAGAATATGGATTTAAATTCCTTGAGTATTGGTTGATGATTTCTGATAAAAAAACCATGTAAAACTTTTTTGTTCTTGATATTTACATCCATTATCTTCTTCTTGGAATGGATCAGAATATTATTTATAAATCACTAATTGATTGTAATCATCTTCTGGTATAGTTTCTTACTAATTATGTAGGCACTCATGTCTTTTAGGGAGAGTTGGATATGAGATTGGGAGGGAAGGTCCCATTTCTCATAGTGTTGAGATGATCACCTTCTAATTGTCATAAATATTTCTTTATGTTCCGGATACATGTATCAATGTTCCTCTTCCCACAATGGTTCATGAGTATCCCAATTTCTTTCTATATTATTTCTAGGGGTTACATTCTTATAGGGAAGTTGAGTTATCTATAGACCCTATTTCAGGGATGAGACCCATTTATTGACCTTTATACCGTATGAAACACATTGAATAGAAATAATTAAAGTTTTTTCTTGAGGATCATGAGTCTAAGTGATTTATTTAACCTTGGGTATCACTAGTTCTCTTTAAAAAGAAGGTAAATGATAGTCTTTGTTTTTTTACTACTGAAAACTCAGCCTCAGGGTAGTGATTAAAAAATATCCCTTTCCCATGATTTATGAACTTTTAATTAGCTCAATGGATCTCGGTGGTTTTCAAAGGTTCTTCTATGGTCAGGATACCAATATTTGAGGGTTAAAGAAAAATATATTCCTAAGAAGTAACTGAAGATTATTTGGGGATATTATTAGTATTTAGTTATTCCATTTGGACTTGCTAATGCTACCACAATGTTCTTGAATTTAATAAATTGAAACTTCAATCTATTCTTGGATTATTATGTGGTTATTTTTATGGATGATATTATTATGTAATCCAAATCGGAGTAGGATCATGATGAGAATTTGAATATCATACTTTTAATCCTAAGATAGAATCATATATATGGGAATGTATCCCATTGTTAGTTATGTATTCAAGGGGTTAAAATTATGGGCTATTTAATTTTTGGGAAGGTTACCCCTGTAGTTCCTAAAAAATATTCAAGCAGTGATGTCTTGGGAGTTGACTAGAAATGTGTTTGTGATCTATAGTTTCTTGGGATTAGATGGTAATTATAGGCACTTTATTCGAGAAGTTTCTAAGAATTCATACAATATGAAATAGTTTTCCTATAAGGGATTAAATTTTCTTTGGAATAATAAATTTCAGAGGTATTTTGAGGAGTTGAAAGTGAGGTTGACTTCGTTTTTAGTACCGATTATTCCTAATTCGGGTGTTGGTTTTGATGTTTACTATAACCCCTAAGGTATGGGTTTGTCTTGTGTTCTAATGTATAGGGGACGGGTATTATCTTATTTCCCTCATCTGTCATTTTCTTATAAGAAGAACTACCCAAATAATGATATTGACTTTGTAGTAGTGATGCATGCACTTATGTTGTGGTGGAACTACCTATTTTGGAAGTATTTTATAGTTTATTTTGATTGTAAGAGTCTGAAGTATATCTTTACTCAAAGGTATCTCAACTTGATATAGATATGGTGAATGGAGTGCCTTCAGACCCATTATTTTAATATTTCTTACAAACTTGGTAAATGGAATTTGGTCACAAATGATTTAAGTATGATGTTACTAACTCAAGTGGGGAAGGATCACCAGTATAATGGTTTTTTAAGAACTTGTTTACAAAGATACACTTTGATGAAGGGATATATGATAGGAAGGTAATCATAGCTTGTGCCATGGTTGGATCATTTATGGATTATCAAAGTCATTTTGAAAAAGTAGAGGATATAGTGTCATTTTTTCAATAGGAATATTTATTGTTGGGAGACTTTGGGTGAGTGGTCCTGGTCTCCTGATTGGTTTTTTCACTCTAGAGTTTAGTGGATTGTTATGATAGACATGAGGCAGAAGTTGATGGTTAGAACACACTGATGTAGTTGGATAACACACCTTGGAGATACCAATATGTATAACGAATTAATATTTTATTACTAAGGTCTATGAATGAGATGACTGATTTTGGGTTTTGTTTCTTGGTGCCTCACATGTCAAAGAATTAAGGTGGAACATCAGAGGCCTACTGGGTTTTTATAACCCTTTCCAATTATAGTATAGAAATGGGATGATATAACCATGAACTTTGTGATATGTATACACTGGGATCCTACTGGAAAGTACATGATATGGGTGATTGTTGATCAACTCATTCAATAAGTGAATTTACTACCTTTAAAATATTCCATAATTGTAGAGAACCATGTGAACTTATATATATATATATATGGGAGATTGTAATACTTCATGTTGTTTCAATATCTATAGCCTCTGATAGAAACCATATCTACACATCTTGGTTTTGGAGTGTATTATAGATATTTATGGGTTCTAATTTTAAGTTCAGCATAACTTATCATCCTTAGATAGATTTTTAGACTAGTTTATCTATCCCAATTATAAAAGAAATGCTTTGACCATGCTTGCTTGAATTAATTTTATTATAGGAGAAAAAGGTTACCTTAGTGGAATTTTCCTACTACAAGTGTTATTAGGATTTTATCCAGATAGTTCCTTTTGAGGCGTTGTATGAGAGGCATTGAAGGACACCATTTTTTTTGAAGAGGTTGGATAATGGTCCTTGTTTGGAATACAAAAAATCTAAGTGATCAAATATTTCATTCATGTAATTAGGAAGAGTTTTGGGATATATTAGAGTTTCCAGAAATCCTATGATGATCATCATAATCATTCATTGGACTTTGAGGTTGGTGATTGAGTTTTTCTAATATTTTCAACTCGGTTTTTATATATAATTACAAGGAGGTAGGGTAAGTTAGCACCTCATTATAGAGACCTATTCGATATTGTGGAGTGACTCGAGATGGTGTCTTAACAATTAGTCTTACCTTATCATTTGAATTATATTCATGACATGTTCCGTGTTTCCAAATTTAAGATATGACATCTAAATCTATCCCATTTGATTGAGTTGGAGTAATTTGACATTGAAATTGATACATTTGTGATATAATGGAATGTTCTAATAGTGAAATAACAAGATAAGGTGTTTCACGGAAAGATGATCCCATTGGTTCAATTGAGACGGTAGTGTAGTAGGAACAACCAAGATACATGGCAGAGTGAGGCCTTGATAATGATACAATGGACTTATCACTTTTTATATTTGTGTTACCAATACTTTTTGGGGACATAATGTTGGTACGTTTGGGAGAATTGTGATTCCCTTTGGGTCACATGTATGTTTAATTTTTGAGCTTGGTTTATCTCTTGTGATTTCTTAAGGTCTGTTGAGAGTCAGGGATTAAAAAATTGATGTTTCAGAAAAAATATGCCAGGTTCATGATTTCAGAACATGGTTAGTAGAAACCATGTGGTAATTTTGAGATATGGATCTGCGGTTTCGAGTTTCATTTTTCTTATTTTGGGGATTGGTTGTCTAGACATGCGAGTCAACTGAAAAACAATGTGGGTGCCTAGAATTTTTTCAAGAGGCTTATACATGGACTGAGAATAGTTAAATCATGTTGTTTTTTTAAATAAAATTTTTGACTTGGTTTTCAAATGATTGTGGACACCACATGTTTGTCACTCAGTTTGTTAAAATATGTGGCCCGACCATGTTCCCAGATCCAAACTTCTTAAAATGTAAAATTACCATAATTCCCATGGTTATTTTAACTATAATAACCTTATAATCCCTCATTATCACGAACCACCCCCTCTATGATTATCTATAGGACTCTCCCTTTGATTCCTTGGAGATCCTTGATCGTTCTCGGTGGATCTATTTGAGGTAATTTTTGTTTTCCTCTCAATTTCTCCTCCATTCTCTAGATATATTCTTGTTATATCCTACCCTTATATTATTTAAACCTAACCAGGTTTTGATTTCTATATATAGAGGGTTTATATGGGAATTATTACTATTTTTCATGGATCTATGTTTGTGAGGATTTGATCTTTTAATTTCTAATCACCCGTTTTAAGGAAATTTTTTCTTTATTCTTGAGGTATGTGTTTCTATAATATAGAATATACCCTGGAGATCCTTAGGTTCTTAGGATTCATTATTTTTTTATTATGAAAATTATTATTGAAATTTTCATTATTATTTGGGGGCTATAAAAGGGGTTTTCAAAATGGGTTTTCTTTGAAAACTGAATTTTAGACACTTTATATCTTTCACAAAATGACTTAAAGATAGTTTTAAAAGGTAAATGGGGTTTCAAGATTGGGGGTAGTGTGTTATCTCTATAGAAATGATTTTATGAAATATGGGCATAGATTTAATATGTATTTTCACTTGGGAAATTTTTATAAAACATAAGTTTCTTTTCTTTGAATGTAATGATGATATAAATCAAATTAGGATACCTTAGGGTATGGGGAAACTAAATATGGATGATACCTAATAGAGTTATCCATCACATGGGGAGGTTCTCTTTTTGTGATGGATGCAAGGGTTATGCCTTTCCAAGGGATCAAGGTTCTGAGACTTTAAGAGTCACATATACCATATAACAATCCTTTGTATGACTTAGTAGTTCTGTTGTGTACACCCTCACAAATTTTATTTCCATATTTATATTTACATCATATGTATGATCTTTTGATATGATTATTTACCACTTTTTTATGTTATGGTTATTAATTATCAAAAACTATTTTATACATTTTTATGCCATTTTAATTCTGATATGTCACATTTTTCTATTTATTTGAATATGAAATGATTTGGAAACTAATGATTTTTTTAAAAGAAATATGATGGATCGTTTTGATGGGGAAAATGATTTATTTTAAAGTGTTCTAGAAATAAGTTTTAAACAAGAACCAATGGATTCATGTTGATAAACATTGTATAGATTATTTAGTGGTATCCTACTTAGATTTATTACACACAATATATTTTTTCCATTGGCAGTTTATAGCCTTGGTTTTATAGGATGTAGGTAAAGGGAATAACATTATATATAGGATGCCTCTACTAGATCATGTTTCCTTTATAGTGGGTTGGTATGGTTGTGGCATGTGGCCACGTTAATATAGACCCATGAGTTATTCAAGATTCTATGCTATGACGAACATTTAGTTATTCTTTGAGGCCTTGTTATCCAAATTTTGGTTTTGACCTTCTTGGTTATTTGTTATAAAATATGATATATTCTGGATACATGTTGTGATACTATGATTGTTTTTATCTTATCAAAAGTCTTGTGAGGGTGAAACCATTCTCATCTCCTCTTTATATGATACATAGGTGCTTGTTGCCAATCCACTATGATTGGGAATGCACTTCTGGCCTTATGGGGGGGTAGTTTGGGTCGCCTTATAAGTTTCCCTAGGTTTTTCTATTACATTCTAGGACCATTTCATACTAGGATGGAGTAATCCCCATGTTGTGATATTAGGATGGAGCTTTCTCTGGGATGTTACACTATATAACGGGGTGGATGAGGCCTTTGTGACATTAACTATATACCTTGGTGGAATATCCTCAGTTTTTTATATAGTTGGCATGATCATTGTGACATACTCAGAGATACTCCAACATAGTTTAAAGTGGGTATGGTCAATCAGGGTCGCAGACTTGCATATTGACAATGGTCAATTTTTTTATTTAGTTTTTATCAACTATTTATTTGTTCACAAAATGTCACATGAAAATATCATTGCATTGATGGTTATATACAGGTCCATGTTGGTGTTACCCTTCTTTGTTTTTTACTCACACCCTAATTAGATTTCCATTTAACTTGGTTACTTGAGTATCCCTCAATTATCATAGTTTCTAGTTGGGCAAAGGACTAGGCTTGAATGATCAAGCTAGAGTAGAATGATTATACATGGAACTTGGCATGAGTTATGGATAAAATTTTTAGTGGATCCATTGTAATTTATTTTTTATTATTTTCTACATGTTATTGGTCTAGTGGGAGATCAAGCCTATATCTAATCCCTACATCATTATAGGTATTAGATAGGATATTTATTATTCCATCACACCCCACTCATTTAACATTGTGGACAATGATTTTATATTTTTATATTATTGAAAAATGTAATATAGGAGGTATATTCTCCTCATAATACCACCCAAGACCCCTATTACTATTCAAAAACCACTAGCGTATAAGGAGGCATTCCTAATGTTTAGTTGAAACTGACAATTTGTGCACCAACTAGAAGTATAAGGTGAAGAGACATTATAAAGTGGAATCAAAGCATGTTATTTTACTATTTTGGATGGTTTATAGGAGATATAAGAATGTGTCATAGACTATTATGGATACAAGTTGTTATGTTAAAAAAATATGTTCTGGTAGGAATTCCAAGTTACTAGGGGTAGTATTTCTATTCTTGACTCGTGCTATTGCAGTTGTCTAATTTTCACCTCATACGATGAAAATAATGTGTAGATTCATGGTTTTATTATTATATTTTTATCTCTTATATAATTTATAATAATTCAATTAATGGATATGACAATTTTTCATAGAGGTAAGATGTGTCTATTGCATTATGGTTAGGAATATAGGATTCACATGAAATCTGAACATGATAGTGTTTGATTTTTATCACCAATGACAAAGGTTAAACTATTTAATGTTTAAAAAACAACTCATATGTCACTTTACCATATAATTTATTTTTTTCCTTCTAATCATCTTCACTTACATGTATATTCATTTATTTCTAATGTAAGTTTGTTCATATTTATAGTTAGATTCTTGATGACTAGGACGATGATGTAGTCACTTTCACACATGAGGTGCGGTGACCCTAGTAGGCCAACATGAGAATTATATGCCCTTATGATAAACCACTTGTGGTTGTTACTATTTATGCTTTGTTATTTAAACATCCATTAACTACCTATATATCATTCTCCCATATATCTTGGAATGTAATTCAATCTTACAAAACCTAATGATTATGATTTTCTTAATACAAATCATCAAGTATGATGCCATTGGTTATGGTAGTGATGACTGATGAGTTGTGATCCTCAAGGGGGAGTCACATAGGTGGATAATCAGTGGATAATATTTCCCTAATAGGCTGATGACTTGTTATATGTTTCCTAACCTATGTGTATATGATTCCTTAGAGTGGGTTTTGGTACATTTGTTGCCTCATGATTGAGGCAAGAACATGATGATTCATGTGAGTTATAACCTTGTGAGATATGGTTTTGGGGATTAGTAGGAGGACACAGTGAACCCTATGATGTGATTTAGAATAATGATTGAGTTTATTCCTAGTTATGTGTGAAGAAAACCCGTGAAATGGGTTATCCCAGTCGTGAAACATCCATAGAGATGGAATGGCATGGAAAGATTATTTTGGTTTTAGATTGATACACCATAGGTGCTATTGAGGCTATTATATTTTCATGGGGATTTCATATCCTCTTTTATGTGAAAATCAACTTGAAATTTGGTTCTTGGAACATGAGGAACATGGATTCCCTTGGTATCAAGTTGATTTTTTGAGATCATGACCTTTGAATTACCTAATCCAGTTGACGTGGATGTACTTTAAGAGTAGGGTGCAAGAGTGGATAGATGCGTTTGGTTTTAGTATGGAGGTTGATGTTGGCTAAGTGATGGGTCTATATTTTTATTGGATCTATGTACACTTTTTATGGGGAGTTCCAAGGAATATCTTGGATTGATTATTTTGACAAGCAAGAGGGGCATGTTTGGTGGGTTGGACATGTGGGCCTAGTTTTAGAAAAACATGACTTATGATTCCATAAGTAAGGTTTTACAATAAGGTGTCATGGTAGTGTATGAAATTTATGATTATATGTGATCAAGGTAGATTTTTAGTTAGCACAGTTCCTATTTAATTTTGAATCATTGAGCAGTCAAGTACGATCTCGGGACCGATAGATCTGGTGTAACGTTTACAGGAATGGTAGCTAAAAAGTTCGATGAAATGGGATATGCCACACCATGGTAGGGGGAACATAAAAAATTTATTGAGTGTGGTGTAATAACTGATTAGGGTTGAACCATGATGGATACATTGAAAATTTATGTGATGGGTCAACATGGCATGGGAGGTGCGGCACATGAGTTTGATAGTAGAAACTTGTTGATGTTTTTCTCGAGGAGCAGTATAAAGTGAGATGGATGGTGGGAATTATACCATCAGATCTTGGGAATATGATTATATGTTTTTATGTGGTATCAATTTATTACCTTTATAATGTTCCCATGGGTCAAGAATGGGTGATAATTACATTTTTTATGGTGCTCAAGAATGAGCAGTTTTGGGCACGTCTAACTATTATGCTCAGTGATGGTTGGTATACCAGTTGTGGTGATTAGGATCTTTGTCCAATTATTTTAAAAAAGTAAACTCTTATAGTGTGAAGTATGATTTCTTTCATGGTTATACAATCCTCACATGAGAAGGATTTTGAGTGTGTAAAATCATTCATCAGACGATCATTTTGTAATTAGTATGTCGGTGAGAAAAAAAGGCCTAAATCCATCATGATTCCTTGGTGAATACAAGGTGTAAATTTAGATATGATATTGAATAAAGCATCAGAATTGGAATCTATCTCCTGTTGAATTTATAGTAATTCAAGTGTGTCTATTTGCGGGTATATTAGTTCTATTTGTATTGAAGAGAACAACGACTCATTTTGATCTCTTGAGGATTAAGTAGTGGAGATTCACCGGAAGTCTAGTATGGACCTCGGTGGGTGCTTTGAACAACCATAGGAGTAATTTAGGGATAAAGGAATCATTATCGATTATTTTACAATTGAACTGGTGGTTGAATATGTTCATCCTTGAGATAGGTTGGCTGGAGAAGGTATGATGGGTGGTTTTTTGTTTAATTTGGATGCGCTCGGTTGGAAACTGCATCAGGTGAATTATTTTGGTTAGGGAGATTATGTTTTGGGAATTGTATGGGGTTTTATGGAAAGTAAAATGTTCTTGTGTTATTCTTTAATGCTAGTAACATGTCCATTTTGGCATGAAAATAATAAAAAAGGTTTAGTATTAGTGTTGATTCGCATAAAAGATGTGTTGAGGTGTAGAGTGTTGGGAACTATTATATGTGTGACTTTGGGCCACTGAGAATGTGTTTTGGTAAGAAATTATAATGTTGGGGGAGACACCATAAGTCAGAGATCACTGTGTGGCCTAAGTTCAATGGTAGGGAGCACCATAGTCCTATTGAACAATTGGGAGATGACACCCTCTTGTTTTGTGATTTCCATGCCTGGTTAGGTTCCATACGAGTTGTTTATAGATGGTGGATGGAGTTTGATCATGTTGTTGTGGTTTGGGAACCTTTTGTTTAAATTTTCTCCATGAAAATGTTTTTGGAGTCTAAAAATATAGCATGACTATAGAATAAGATTTCAAAATTGGGGTAGGTTGAGATGGACAATTGGACTCCCATAGAGACATATTAAGGACGATATGTGTTATGAGGGGGATATTGTAAGATTCCATGTCTGTAAAAGTTGAAAATTTTTAGAGGATAATTGAATTTCTTTATTATTAGATGGGATGTAATTTTAACTAGGATTAAAAATTGTATTATGAGAGTTGTAACCCCTCAAATATGTGTTTTCGGACAGGAAATGGGGCTCGGAAGGTTTCCCTAAGAGACAGAAAGCATCAGAGGCATACTTGTGTGGAATAGCTTTTGGGTTGCTATAGTATATAGCCACCAAGGAGTCCCTAGATATCCATTTCCAGGATAGTGATATTTTTAGTGTCTAGGATATGTGTTTCACACCTATCATGGGGTGTGTCAAAAGTTATTTTAATTTCATTAAGGGATGTAGTATTAGTAATAACCAAAGTCATCTCTAATGAGAAATGCTTTAATATTATTGCCATTGAAAAAAATAATTTGAATGAGATTACTATGAATATAAAATTAAGAAACACATATATTTAAAAATCAAATGAGAGATAATTGATTGGGTTATAGGTTTGAATTTAGTTTTCTTAATGATAAAACAGTACTTTTATATTAATATGTTGTTTTTATTAATTTATTTAATGTAAAGATTAACATTTTTTTCTTTTTCAACCTCGATCAATCTTGATATTTACTATTGGAAATTACACCTTTACTAATTACCATATCCTAATGGTTCTTTATAACCATTGTGATAGGACATGTAATATAATGATATCCCAATGGTTTTGTAAAACCGTTTGCATAGATCCAAAAAAAATGGGTGAATATCCCAATAGTTTGAAAAAACTGTTGGGATAGGGGGTCTGATATCAATGGTTGTTCATAAACCAATAGTTATTTATAACTATTAGGATATGACATGTGATATAAGGCTATACCAACATTTTTTAAAACTGTTGGGATAGATCCAAAAAATCCGGGTTCCAATCCCAAAGGTTTAAAAAAATTGTTGGGATAAGGCGGTCCTATCACAGTGGTTCTTCATAACTATTGGGATAGGACATGTGATATAAGGCTATCTAAATAATTCTGTAAAACCATTGGGATAATTCATTTTTTTACAAAACCTATACCAATGGTTTTTCAAAACTGTTGGTATAGGTCACAAAAATTCGGGTGCCTATCCAAATGGTTCTCAAAACCATTAGTATAGTCCTATCTAAACAATTTAGAGAAATGTTGGGATAGGCACCCTAATGTTTTTGAATTATTTCTTAAAATATCACCAATAAATCAATATATAAATTATATATATATATATATCCAAATATATTCAAAAAGAGAATTGTGGCATAGTGGTTAGGTATTTGATATATATGGTGGAGGTCATGGGTTGAATACCTATCCCAACACCAAATCAACAAACATCCCTCCAAACCATTGGCATAGGATATACCAATGGTTTGGGGACCTATACCAACGATTCCAAACCGTTAGTATATGTTATTTTTACAGCAATGATTTATGAAAATAATCCCCTCAATTTTATTTCATGGACTATTCTCCTTCCTATGTATGGAAGAAATAATGATTCTCATTTCAATGAACTTGGAAATACATAATCAGTTATTAAAATTCACAAGCATCCTAGAAAGGCCATTTTTTCTTCCTCATGAGTTTAGTAATCAATAAATCCTCTCTACTTAATTCAAACACAATTAATCGATATGATTAAAAATTATTTGAGGTATAAATATATCTTAATCAATGAAATAGTAAAAATTCATAATTAATTAGAAACATAATTACATTCATATTTAATTTTGATATTAAAAATAGAAAAACATTTAATAATGAAAATAGATTTATGAATTCGAATGAAAACTAGACTCAAGCATTCCAATTCGGGTAACCTCCTCTTCCCCAAATAGATTAAGGTTTCCAACCCTCCATTAAAGAATAAATAATGGGATTATAAGGGGTATACAATATAATGGAATAAAAATAGAGCAGTAATAAAATTACAGAAAATTAAAAAAGTGGAGTAGCACTGGTCCTCTCCTCCTTTGATCCTCTGATCACCCACGATACTTTTCATAGGTAGTAGGACCCTTTAATTTATAGAGGGAGGAATCCACTCCTCTTATATCATTTTAATCTCCCATATCTTCACTTATCTCAGTTAATGTTTCAATGTTTCTTTATTTTAAATCTTTATAGATATAATAGTTGTTTCCAAATTTGAGCATGGACTAATTCTATAGTATAGGAAGAAAAATTTCATCATCAAAATTTTATTTCTATATAACCATGCATGGACATGCGGTTAATGTACTTAAACTCTTATCTATGGTATTGAACCTTGTTATTCCATTTAAAATCTACAACTAGTGCTCCACCATGATACTATTGTTCATCAGTTACAATGAGTGAAAAACCAAGGTACTTCGTCACATACCATCTCCATTCACTATGGTATCACACCCACTATAGAATGAGAACCTACCATGACTCCATATACCATTGAATTCATGTTCTTTGAATTGAACTCCCTTGAACACTATACCTCAAAGGAAAATCCAGTGACATATTGGTTCATGAAATGAAATTTCCACAACTCCTACTATTCAAAAAAATCTCACCAATTCATGACCACCATGAAAGCTTATTTTTAAAGGGTCAAAACTCCTCTTTCTTGGTGACCCCATAGATTAGTGATTATACTATAGTTCCAGGATGAACTATACCTCCTCAATAGAATGATTCAACCTTTATATTGGACAGAAAAATCTCTATTCGATGCATGGATTCTTTTCTATTTTAAAAGGGATTGACTATGGTGGCAAAAGGGTTCAAAAGTCATCCATGATAGTTCAGGGCCTCAACAATGATTCTATAGCAGAATCCCAAGCTTCCAGGTGGTGGTCATGGAATCTATGATGAGTTGTAGATGATGGTGTGTGGTGTCAAGTGGTAGTACACGACAGAGATAAATTTCCATAGGTGGAGGTCATGAAGCTATGGAACAATGAAAATGTTTTGGTTAATGATGTATAATACCCATGAAACCCATCCCACATCAATTTTTAGAATGGTTTATAGATTTATTTATATTATAATTGGTGGATACAAGGATTTACACTATAGTAGTGTGGGATTGGAGCCCACACACACCATTCACATACCACATGGCCCTATGCCAGCATGAATGTGCCAACGTGGGCATTATCCCTCACTATGTGTATGCCTCTTGTGCACTAGAAGCTCTCTCCTACCACTAAACAGTCTCTCATAAGTGGAGGTTTGGCTGACTATCCCATCTTGGGCTAGCTATGTGGCTATTGGATCCCTTTGTTGAGGTACATACTAGATGGTCATATTTGTTTCTCCTAAAAATTTTAAAACACTAGTTAAAATTCCATAAAATTTCTCAACTAAAATAAAACATTATGTACCAACATTTTTATTCATCTTCTTCCAAATTAATTCATCAAATATAATTTCAAAAATTCTAAATAAATAATTAATTTCTTTGAAATACTCATCAAATACTATAAAAAATCATTTGAAATAATTTAATTTTTTTCATGATAAAATAAGTTCATCACTAGTGTAAGGGGTCCACTGGTTATCCAGTGGCCCTAGGCCAGCTAACTGATGGTCATTAAATGAGAAAATTTCCCTTTTACCCACTCAGGTTTTTATAGGGGGAATCCCCTATTCCTTTTTTCCACTTAATCATGTAAACAAAGGGTGGTTACCCCTTTAACATCTTCAAACCCCCTTCAAATGGGGGTGTTTTTTGGATTTTTATAATGATTTAAGGTAAGTCTATCCCTCTAGTGGCCTTATAACTTATCCTCCTCCTCTCATTCTAATTTTTGACTTCCTCTAGCTAGGGTTTTGATTTCAATTCCACTATAACATTGTTTAATTGATCGAGAATGATTGGGATTTTTCTTTACCAAGTAAAAGGATGTCCAGAGACACCATTTTCACAAATTAGTCTGGCGATTTGATGAGGTATGTCACCATAGTTATTTTTTGATTTTTTTTAATTAAAATTTAATTAATTTGGGATTTGAATTGATGGATTTTGTTATGAATTTGGAACAGGATGATACTAGGAGTATGTTATGTTCCTCCCACATGTTGTTGGTCATGGTTCTGGTGTGGTGAGAGTGATCAATTAATATTTCAGGGATTATGACAATTTGAATAAAAATTTGTTTAAAATTGATTTCTTAAAATTAATTATAATTTTATTATAATTAAATGTTTGGATATTCTTGATGTGACATAGGGTCTCAAATGGTTGGGTGATATCCATTTCGGTAGGGATGGGCATATAAAGTCTTGGAAAGCCTGGGAAGAACTACATGGTGGGGAATTTAAATGGAGAGTTTTTTTGTGGTCCTAGAATTATCCCTATGAATTTATTCATGATGTATGTGTGGGATCAACACTAAGTAGATGGAACCTTTTGTTAATTAAAATATTTAATTTAATTTAACAAGTTAATTTAAATTAAATTTTAAAATTTACTCTAGAACCTAGGAAATAAAAGGAACAAAGTGTCTAAGACTCCTTGGACCTAGTGAACTAGAGTGATGTTTGATCGATGTTAGATAAGGTTTGGACTAATGGTATTTCATGGTGTTTAAAACATTTGAGGGGTGCTAATAAAATTAATTGAAATGGAAAGGACCTAGTGTCCCTTGATTAGGTTCTCTTGATATATATTGGCCTTGGTGAGATATAAGATGAACCTTATGACCCCTTGGATCTATTAGGATTAATGAATTGGGTGTGGGGTGAGTGACCCTTTCTCTTGAGATATGACTCCAATTTGGGGATAGACTATTGGCATGACGAACTTCAGTTGAGTGAGTCGACTAACCTAGATAAACCTCAAAGTACATAAGATGGCCCCTGGGCTATCTCTCTAGGTTTTTTAAAATGGCTTACCCTATGAGGCTTATGAGGCCATTTTATGTATGTAATTTTCAGGAAATGTGGAACCCCATGTGATGGAAATTGTACTGAGACTTATGCATTAGAATTAGGACCCCATGTAGGGTGTCTTCTTTGTGATGTGACCTAGTGGACTGTGGTCGGTTCCCTAATCAACGACTGACCCTATAAAGGTGTGATTGGTATGTGGATAGTAATAGTGAGTTTTAGTGTTTGTCCAACCCTTGTTTCCATTTTTATTAATAACTTGGAACATTTCCTTAAAATTGTATTTATAATATTTGATATGGTATATGACTTTTGGTTGGTTTTGATATGAAATGGGAAATACCCATATGAAAGTGTTTTTTAGTTGAAAAGAAAACACCCTATAGGTGTTCATGAATACTCTCTATAGGGAGTTAGCGAATTCTCCCTATTGGGAGGTCTTGAATAATCCTTATGATGAGGTCATTAAAACATTATTCTGGGAGGTCATTGATAATACTAGTGGGTCTTCCATAGATTTGGAGTTGGTATTAGTTTGGTTCTGGGTAGAGGATTATGTTTCATGAGTTAATATTTTTCATATATTTTTTGAAATTTTAATTTAAAAATTTCTTTCTTTTTAATTATCAAAATCCATATTTTAATTAATAATATTCAATTTTGTATATTTTTATTTTATATGGAAATTATGAAAATTTAGTGAAAAGATAAAAATAAATTTTTTATAATGTTTTAATTCTCTAAGTACATTTTCTATGTTGTGTGTAAGATGTAATTTCAAAGGGACTTTAGAGAAAAATTAGACTTCTGGGTAAGCCCTAAACCCACAGGACCACAAGACACATATCAGGACGAAGAACGTCTCATTGGCCAATGAAACCCACTGGTAGAGTTGGCCACAAGACAATGAAGAAAATAATATCTTCAATGGGACATTATGTGGGCACAGGTCCATAGAATAACAAGAGGATAGTCTCACCGGTATGAGGAGGTGCATGGTATCATAGGGCATCATCTAACACTCATCTATCTTGATGTTGTGAAAATGGGATGTTCTACCATAAATAGTAGAGCCCTCTATCTTTCAAAGTAGAACATGTTATCTACATGGGGAATTATGAACTTAACAAAATGGATTTGTATCAGTCCAAATCTATATTGTTATTGTTAGATAGAAAAAACCACAACACTATATTTCAAGCCACCTATGTTATACCATAGAACTACCTTGATTGGTAGAGGTGAATCTCAGGTTCCATCGTCATTTTGAGACCTCTATGACACAACCATGTCTATGTAGCATAGTATCTAAATGAGATCAAAATAATAAAGAAGTTTGGGTTATGGCTTGGTCATTGTACCACAGTTCATTGTGCTCAGAAAATGAAGAGAAGGATACTGAACCATAATGGAACCTATTACAACATGGCTAGGTTGAAGAATAATAATAGATAATCCCCTACACCATAGGTGTTCCACTACATCATGGAGGTTTTTTTTACAAAACATAGTTTTAAGGGAGAATCATGGCTACACCATTAAGAACCCACTGTATTTTTTCCATGAATAGATATGCACAAGGTTTCATTAAAGGATCTCAATAAATGATATAATGTTTAAATTCAAATACCTAATATCTTTAGTATTTCAAACTACACTAACTGAGATTTGGGTAAATTATATAGAAAAAAATTATACGGGGGCCTCACTTACTAATAAGGAGTCAAATCACCCCCACTAAACTTGAATAGGTTGATCACCCACACTCAAAAATTAAATCTCAACAATCTCTCGTGAATGGAAAACGGGATTTATAAATAATGTTTTTTCATAGAGAATATGATAGATTCAAAGAGAGATAAGAGATATGTTCACTAATTCATAAATAAAAATATGAATGGGAGAAGAATATTTCAAAAATAAAAATTGAGAATGAATTTTATCTATAATTTTTAGCTTGATTCAGATTTGGAAGGATCTGAAGGAGCCAAACCCAGAGGGACCCAAAATTCACATTCCACAAAACTACATGAGGTTTCACTATTATCTTAGGATACTAAAATAGGAGTAAAGTAGTATATCTCTAACCAAAATATGAAGTGAAATTGAAAGTGAAGGATTGCCATCATTTGCGCTGCTATATAAATTAGAACTTTAATATTCTATTATCTATTACACTATTAATTTGAGAAATTCAAATTTTGGTTTTAGAGTATTAAGAATATGTTTTTAGTTTTTAACTAAACTTTTTTTAGATATGATTTTCTATTACTTTCATATAAATTTATAGTTCCTTCACATAAGTGGAAATATTATTCATGAATGATTTGTTATTCAAGAAAAGGGTGGGTTTGATGTACAAGATGAGAAAATAACCTATGATATCATTTGATAAATAGTATCACATTGAAATTAGAAAAATTATATCTTTTAATTTTTTTGAAAATTTGATAAATTTTAAAGGATGGACCTTAATGTGGTATAGGGAAGTGGGATAGCGAGATATGACATTAACATAACGTTCTATCATAAGATTAAACATTATGCACCTAAATTGGTTATAAGAAACATTGAGAGAGGATCTGGATGGTTTAAGAAGTTTTATTTGATTTGGGAAAGAAAAAATATTTACCCCAAGATTTTTCATGGCTGTAGAATTTTATATATCTCATAATTTTAGAAAATCATCCTTGAATTCAATATTTTTTCCTTAATCCTTTTTTTATTTTTGTGTTAATTCAAAAAAACCCCTCAAGATAGTTTGGGTAATTTTATTTTTAGTTTAATCATGAAAAACATTGATTCTACTGAATACTTATAACCCTTTTCCTCATGGTATCAACATCTTATTACAACTATTATACATTATATTAATTAATATAGTTGGGTGACTACACATTTGTATTTTACATCACCAAGAGAACTGACGGTTCTCTCAGGCTATGTCAAAACTAGCATCATTAATGGTGAATATGAATTTATAAATTAAATAGGTATACAATTATTTTTACCCTATATTTTATATTTTTTGATTTTAGATTAGGTTATATGTAATTTTTATTATTTTTATAGACAAGTTATTTTTTGGATTTTTATCTTTGTAATAAATAAACATGAAGGCACACATCCATTTGGTCATCCAATTATCAACCCTATCACTAGGAATTGAAGAACTTAATAGGGAAATATAGAAAAATGTATAGGAGCATCAAGGAAACCCAAGAGAACCACTACCACACCCAAATCTTGATGTATATATCCAATTAATTTAATTATAGTTTAATAATTAGATGTTACTCCATGAAATAATTTATAATGAAGTAGAATAAGTGAAGGAAGAAACTAAAGATGAGGCCCACTTTGAAGATCCATTTGAAAGAATAGTATAAATTGAGATTAAATCCAAGGTATGTTCTTTTTTTTTCTTTTTCCAAATTTTCCAAGGATTATGCCTATTTACGATCTGGGAAGAATAATATTTAAAAAATAGGAACCCTTCATTGCTAAAATATAATACCAAAAAGAGTAGAAATAGTTTGGGGTAGCTGAAATTTGGAATTCTACCTTGGATCTTATGGAAGAGCAGCCCCATGAAGAGGAAGAAGTGAGGGAGGATACAAAAATTTTAAATTCGAGTGCATAAATTGAGGAACAAAAACCACCAAAATAAGAAAAAGGAATGGAACATGGTTTGGATATAACATTATCTATTATTTTAAACATTAGGGTTATCTATTGCTTGGCTCTCTCCTCTATAATATGAAAATGGGGTTTCAGGGTATAGGAAGAGTAGAAGAGATACCCCAAACATTTGACAATATAGTTTCAATATAATATATTTATCTCTATAACATACTCATATTATGAAGTTTAAGATTCATAATCGAGTTTAACAACATTAATAAAATCACTTTGTGGGAGGAATCTTGAATTTTTTTTATTTTCTTTACTAGTTAGGATTTCATTTTAGGATGTAGTGGAACATTTCCCTCCAAACATTTTTGAACCTTAAATGAATAAATCTTAGGTATTCAGTATTTTAACTTCATTTATGGGTCCATGAAGGAGAAATTAATTGGGATAAAAGTGGATAATAAATTTATATTTTTAGGGGAGTAAAATTTAAATGTTAGTATTCACTTGTACTCCTCTATATTTTATAGATTCTATTTTTTATGATCTATAAGAAAAAATGTATTACCACATTTATATTAGTGTTTTACATTTGATCAAGAGAACTTATGATTTTTAGGAATCCCGTGATTTCATGTTTATGTTTCATGTTGATTTAATTTAATGAGTAAGATGTGAATATTTTATGATAAAATAAAAATATTGGAATTTGAATTCAAAAAATCATGATTTTTTTTAGTCACATATTGATGAAATTTAACTTCTTCCTTTCATTATAAAAAACTCATAATTTAATTTTGATTAATTCATTACTATGAAACATGCCTTGAGTGAGTGAGTCAAATCATATTCTCACATTACCGAGAGGTTTCTATAATTTTTTTCTAAAATTTATTATTAAATTTCTTGAGATAACTTAAAATATGCCACTTACAAGGATGTGGTTTTGATCTTTTCAATACAATGATTTTACAAATTCAATTTAAAGAATATTGATGTATTTTTTTCATATTGAGATTATACTTGAGACCTACCTAAAATTAATCCTCCTATTATCACTTAGAGACCCTGAATTTTCTTTGATAGAAAAAAATCACATTTTGATCTGACTTATCTATTCCTACCATTACTCTAATGTTTTTCATGATATTAAAAGTTAAATTTTGGGTTGAAGAATTATTTCATTTAAAAAGGTATATGATTCTCTGAGAGAATATGTTATTGATATCTAACCGGATTTGGGGAAGAAGGTTTATGTTTCATTTAATGTTTTTATTATTTACACCTCTATAATAAAAAACAAAAAAAATTAAAAAAATGTGGCTTGAGTTATGGAGTGTAAAAATTGACCATCAATTAAATAATTTTTTATCATTTTGGTTTTTTTTATAGATGTGAAACTTTTCCAATCAATATTTTTAAATAAGTAAAAAAATGTGAAAAATAAAATAAAATAAGTAGTGGGGTAATTCATTAATTGTGTTTTCATTGTTCATGGCCTTGCATGATCTTGGGGAATGTGGGGAAATATTTCACTTTTTTAAGAGGGTAATGTAATTAGACACAATTTGTTTATCATTATTAACAAATAGAGAGAATCCTTTTGTTTTTTTGAGCTTAATGTTTTATTCATCAATTTTATATCATCCTAAAACCACATAATCATTTGATCCATTTTTCAAACCCCTCTTAAATTTTAGTGATATTTTTATTTAATATCCAAAGATTGTAAATCATTTTCAAATTCATAAGTTTCATATATGTACTCAAGGTATTATAAAAACTTCATATTAATTTTAACTTGAGTGACGAGAGAATAAAAAATTGTGAGGTTGATCACAACATGGATTGTTAATAATTATAAATTAAAATACTTGAATGGATGAGACAATATGTTCTATAATTTTTCATTGGGAACTTCAAATATATTATGTTTAATTAGGAGTTTAAATCATTTTTTATATGAAAAATTTATCCCCCCAATGAAAATAATTTTTTTCATTAATTTTAAATATTAAATATTTGTTGAATGGGGGTTTTATTTCAATAATTAGTGGAGATATATTGTCGATAACAAGAATGGTTAATTTGTGGGGGGGGGGTTTGAAGAGTTAAATTTTTCATCCATTTTTTGAAATTATAATTTCTAAATGACATTGTTTTTAATTTTAAAATACCATTTTATAATTAAAAATATTCATTTTTTGGTATTTTTTTGTTACCATTGTCAAAAAGAAATTAAAAGATAAATAATAATTTTTTATAATGTTTTTTTTAAGTACATTTTTTGTTTTGTGTGTAAGTGGGAATTTCAATGGGAAATTAGGTAAAAAAATGGGATAGTGGTAAATTCATCTACTCGTGAGGTAGCAATCCACATATCAGACCTTAGAAGGGATCACGAGCTAGGCCACCCCATAGGGAGAGCTGTCCACATGAAAAGGAAGTGGACCTTAGCTAGTGTGGTCGGTGCATTGGATAACACTGATATTTGGTACATAGGACCACATAGTGGTGGAAGGATAGTCTCGCTAGTATGAGGAGGTGTGTGGTGTTGTATTGAATCCTATGAAAACCATCTATCTTGATGTCGATAAAATGAGACGTGCTAACATAAACAGTAGATCCCTGACTTCAGATGTTTTGAAGTGGGTTGCATTCCAAGAAAGGGGAACTGTGCACTTAATTAAGAAGTCTCTTCTTAGATTATCTATGCATCATCTTCATTGAATAGAATAAACCACACCACTATGTCATGATCTTCCTCTACTACATAATAAAACTGACATGAACGATAGAGGTGAAGCTCAAATTCCACTTCCATTTAGAGATCCACTACACTGTAACCATGACTATGAGGTATAGCTTCCTTGAGAGGTTAACCCAATAAATAAGTATATTATGTGGATCTATTTAATGCATCATATTGAATTATTCTAAAAAAATTAAGGGAAGGAGAATTCTCCAATGTGGAACCCACGACACCATGTAAATATTGAAGAATAATAATGGAGGATCACTTATGTTTTATGTGTTTCGCTACACCATAGAGGGTTTTTTTTAAAGAACTGAGTTTTAAGTGAAAATAATTTCTACACCTTGGATTACCCACTATATCATTTCCATGTTTTTTTATCCATGGGGCTATTCTTTAAGATATCCATCCACCATGAATGGATGGACACTAAAATTTATTATGGATTCAACCACTATAAGAAGAAAACACTGATAGAGATCTTAGTAGAGACTCAAGAAATGTTAATCCTAGGGAAATAAGAATAATAAAGTTGAGACCAACTCCCAATCATCCAAAACATTAATTTACCAAACAAACAAGAACTTAAATCCATAGATCCATTCCTTAATAAAATTGGCTACTCTATTGTGTTAAACCCATGCATATTAACATCTTCTACGTCACCTAATACTTCAATAACACATCAATATACAAAAAAACATAAAATTGGTGACCTAGTATTGAATATATAGGCACATAATATCCTCAAAATGTCATTAAATAACCTCATCACTTGGAAAATTATAAAAAGTATAATGATTAATTTTATGAACTAGACACCAAGATCCTTCAAACTGAAGCCCCTATTAAAGGGTGAGTATCTCCTTCCACCATTCCACCTCTAAAATTGAATAATAGAACTCATGATGAATCCAAATATGAATATTATCTTAAAATATCTTGAAATCCTCATGAATTTCAACCAAAAAACCACCACTTTCAAGTCTCACCATCTAACAAACTAATATCCAACAAAATGTGATTCCATTTTATCACATAGATCATTCTAAAATAAATATATAATAACTCCAACCACCAAATTTTATATTGTTAAGGGACAGTCATATCACACTTCAAAATACATTAGCATTAGAATTCACCTAACACCTACCTGAAAAATCCTCCTCCATATGACCAAGCATCCTACTGTTATTCCCCAACAAGAACTACATGAGGACACCTTCTACCGAATATCTCTACAAACAAAAGACAAACTTATATGATTTGGATATATAATTTATTTAAAATAATTTAATTATATTTATTTTATCATTTCTAAAATCTATCCAATTTAAAAACAAGTGAAAAAACACATGAAAAATATACAATACCTAGGTTACCACCCTATGATCATCATCATCTCACATTAGTATGTTTAGTAATTTTAAGGTCCATTTATTGGATCAAAGGGTACTTTTATTCATACTAGTTGGTATCCCATACCTACATCACATTCTATGTTAAAATAATACTATTTTCTTAATAATATAATGTAACCCCCACTTGTGATTAATTATAAAATCCATCCCGACTTTCAATAAAATATTTGATACTAATCTTTCAAGGTACATCCCACTGGAAAATATCCTAGGTTGATAATAATGAAAAGTGTGACCACCAAAGACCTCCTCTATTATGTAATTGGTTTTAAACTAGATTCGAGATTATAAAATGGACATAACAAGAGGAATTTCCATTTTAAAACCAAAAGCATTATAAAGAAAATATACTAACAAACTTTATAAAATGAAACAAAAACCCATCCATAATATATGATATTTATGGGTTTCATATGATAGTTTAATACTTAAACTAAGTAGTATAAATGAATTACATACCCATGAAACTAAGATCACCATTCATGAAACTGAAGCCGTGCATATATATTAAATAAAAAAATATTGTGATGTGTACATTAAACTGATGGGATATCAAACCTTATTTAAATGTAATATATTGATGAATATCTCCAAGTAATAGCCAATAAACTCCTCACTCAATAGTGTATCTATGAGATTATGTGAATAAACCATCACATCAGTGGGACACTCCTTCAATCCATGAAATGCTAGTGAATAAAAAGTTAAAATAGGAATAAGAAGTGGGATAACGAGTTGAGAGGATTGGCTTGGAGAAAGGATGGATTGAATGATCACCATATTATGGTAATTAAATTATATATATCTATTGATATATCCCTGATTATTTAATTTATTAACTCATCTATTATGAAATTTTTGAGTTATGAATGTGTTTAATTCATGCATTCGTTATATGAATGCATCATTTGATCCTCCCATGCCTTTTCTCATATGAAACAATTGATTGTAATGATATCCAAATTGGGTGATTCTAGATGCCTATTAATTATAGAGTTAAAGGTGGATCATACAATATGATCGAGTGCACTATTAAATATCTATGTTTTCTAATATGATATACCACATCAGTGGAGTTAGATCACATATTTCTCCTTTAAATATGCCAAAATTATATCCCATGATTCACTGACGTTAGTGTAATATTATCATATAACATGAATTGAAATATACCACTATCATCTTATATTATATAGGCTATAATCCTCACATTTATAGAGGCTTTAGATAATATTTCCTTTAATCTTCCACTTGCACTAAGGCCTCATATGCTTAGTTCTATTTCACCTTATATCATATACAAAAACTTCTGAAATCATATCCAAAAAATCAGTTGGATATATTACAAAACACTTTTGGAAAATTATCATAAACATAATCATGTATTAAATTATATTCCAAACCATATAAATACTAATCCAATACTAATTTCAGATAAACTCTAAAACACATGAGGAGTGTCTATTTGAGTTAATATTAATTCCCATTTAATCAACTAAAAAATGAAACCCACATGGATTTTTAGTGATGAAATTAATTATTAAATATTCAATTCACAAATTCAAGTAAAGAGAGGCTTATAGAAAAGTATTAGTGAAACTAAAGATATAAAGGGAACTAGTTTGATCTTCATAAAACACATGTATTTATATAACTGTGTCCACCAACTACATTATATGAAAGCTTTGATTTTCATATGACATATTTTTCTAAGACTTTTAGTGACCATGGGGCATAATGTATTTCAATACCACATAGCAGCCTCATACATTCTCAATTCATCAAATATAGTCTGATTAGTCAATCAATGCATCAAATTTCACTCACCATTATAGATACACATATCAGATTTCCATCACTCGATATATAATCATATCATAGGTACTATCTAGGTATGACTATACATTTAATCTATCTCAATATAGGGATTAAATGTCATAATAATTCTATAAGAGGAAAAATCATATCTTGGTTAAGATCCAACAATCAACATGATTATAATTATACCAAACCACCCCTAATTACATATGTTTCATGGATTGTGTAAGAAATGTATCAAATTTTAAAGGTTCTAATTCTTGGTATCTTTCCATCATCAGGTATTGGATACTATAAATATGAACCATAATACTCTATTATATCAAATTCATAATCTATAACACTCTATTTTGTATGTAGAAAGCATGTCATTCATTGTAAAAAAACCATTTTCACCCCCAGATAATATTCATATCTTTATACATAGATCTTAATAATGATAACCATAACATGTTTTCATCGCATATAATATTCCTTTACAAACATCAGTTAATGATTACATATTGTCATACTTTGAGTGGCCAATTATTTTTTAACTTCATTATATATATATTTAAAAAATATAAAATTTTGATAAAGTGAATATTTATTTTTCATATAAAAAGATTCATTTTATATTCTTAAACACTTTTAATAATACTTAACAAAACCATAAATAATAAAATGTCTAACATATCATATATGGTAAAATTCCATATCAATCGTATGTTTGATACACTTTCAAAGGGTTTGTTCAATTTATAACATACCAATATAATTATTTCCACATCTTAATATGACCTTCTAATAAGACTGCCCCACTAAAATATTTAGTGAGTAACATCTATGCAGTAGGATAGTTTAAATAATAATGATACTTAGGATTTATATTCTTATTGTTAAACTTATTAAACAAATTTAAACTCATTAAATTCACAACATCCAATGTAACAATGTCAATAAATTCTATTGTCTTCTTAGAAAACTTTATGTTTTTATCATCATCATTATTGTAACATTTCCATCAAATTTTTCCTTGAAATCATTTGGTACCTAATTCAACAATTTACATTAACTATTTACCAACATTCCCTAAAACTTTCAGGTTTTAAAATAACATTAACTTTTTATTTTGACTTGAATAGTATTCCATTTGTTAACTTAGAAGTACTATATGTATAAATATGTTACCATTATTATCTTAGACACTATAATCTCTTTATAATACCATAGTAATATTAACAAATACCTCTTTTAGAAAATAAATCTTATTTTATTTTTGTAGGGATATTTTAAAAATAAATAATTGTATCCACATCATATATAATATTGTATGTTTTTTGGATAACATTCATGAAAATGAGATTATTCTTAATACTATGTCACTGAAGGTGGTGGGATTAAATCCCTCATATTTTAAAAAAATCTGGACTTTTTTTTCAAATAAGAATATTTTTACCCTTATCTTATTCTCAAATATAATATTAAATTTTATGAATCATAAACCATGTTTATTCAATCCATCATCTCATATTATTCATAAAAACTATTTTTTAGTGAACAAATTATCTTCTCATATATGGGATATGATATGAATATACACATCCATTAATTAGATTCATTCAATCTTGATATATTCCTTTACATTAAAATATTTGATGTAGCAACTATTTGCTTCATCATTTGAATAAAAACTATAAGTTTTATCAACTCTTCCATTTATTTTCAATTACTATATGTTTTCTAAAAAATATAGTATAAACTAGGTATCATATACCCTTAAATACCAAATAATTTATTTCTATAACATTGATACTTGACATAGACATTCCATGGGCTTTATAAATCTTTTTAGGTATCCTTGACAATCCCATATTATGAATTCAATGTTCTTCCTTCCTGAACAATTTAGGATTCAATAACCTTGTCTAGCTACTCAAAAAATCATTATTGGACTCCTTAAATAAATTTTAATATTTTGGTATAAAATTTTACCCATTTTTATTTTTAGTGTAATAATAATACATATACATTATATGACTAACTCGTTTTTATCAACACTTTGAGAAAATAGGGTAAAAATTACTTGAATACATGCACATTATCAAAAAAATTCCATCGATGATAATAAAATAAATTGTTTAGACATAATAATCCTTAAAAGATACCTTCTTTGAATCATTACTTCTTTTATGAATATAGATTCACTTTTTGAACAACATCTACATGAATGTGTTACTCTAACACATATAATTTATATTATATAAGAAATTTTCTTAAATTACCAATATTTGGATTTATATAGATTCAAATTCTCAAAATATTACATTGATCTCTTAGTTATGTTTGATGATGGATATGGAATGTTTTTATAATTGAAACATTTATCATATGAGCATCATGTTTTACAAAAATTTAATGCAGATTTTTTTTAAATGAGGTAAAATTTTTATGATGTACCCTTTATAATCACATCATATACATTAGATGGATAATATTAGTATGTCACTAATATTTGGGACACTTTAGTGATTTCCCACTACTTAGACATTTATTTTGGCCATTATTCCAATTATATAATATATGAATCTTTCATGGTTGAGTGTACAAAACTTTATCTAATCCATTATCTGAAAAAACTGAACCCTATTTATCTAGTAATGTAATCCTATTAGGATAAATTATCTAAGTATATCCAAGGGTAAATTCCAATAATTGAAACCAAATTCTATCAGGGTCACCCATTACATTATTTCCATACATAAGAAAATCTAGGGGAACCCAACTTTGGTACGACCTACATAGTTAGATGATCAAGTTCTTAATAAGTGTTCACATTTAAATGAATCTAACACTTAGTATTTTTATAGGACATTTAATCTTACCCACTTATCTCAAGTTATTACCATTTAAAAAGCATGATTATAGTGATTTAGTTTGTAACCCTATTTCCTCTACTAAATCAATATGTTCAAACTATATTGATTTATTATTTGTTACACAACTCATGGGTTGTGTTTCTGACCCAAATTAAAATTAGACCATATTTATACATATCTAAATGCATTTAATTCATAATATTCATTAAACCACTTCATGTAAAGGCTTAGAATTATATGAAATTAGTAATCCTCATAATGCTAAGCCTAAATCCTCAAATGATCAACCCTAATTTTATTAAAAAGAAATAAATCTCTAAGATAGTGAGTATTCTAAACCAAATTATCTTTACACAAGGATAATTTACTCAAGAGAGTTATCAGTTACACCATAATTGTAACACCTAATATGTATAAAATATAATTAATCATTAAATTCCAGCTAATAATCCTTGTACAATCGAAATTCAAGGCAGAAGAAAACTAAATCCATTATCAAACCTAGTATGTAACTATTTAAATACATGAATGATAATTTACTAAGGAATGATAAAAACTTTAAACAAAACAACATACATATTCATAATATGAAAATAATATCTACAGATAAAAAAATTGAATTAAATAAAAAAATGAACAGCTCATAAATTTAAACATGAGACAAACTGTTTATGAACAACTCATAAATAAATATTTATAAAAAAATTATAATTTAACAATTATTTATGGAAAATCCATAATTAAATAAATATAGACATTTTATATTTATTCCCAATATGAAATCATTCATATTATTCATTATTTTACATCTAATTTAAATATATGATATTATGTGAAATATAAACATTTTCTATTCCAATTCTATTATATAAATAATTTACATAATCTTAATATAACATATTTATCATTATTTAAAACCTTAATCATATAAACATTCAAAAATCATTTTATACATGGTTTCAATAATTCATTCAATAATTACTTTAATTTGAACCAGTAAAATTAATTTATTATGAAAAAATAATAATTTAAATATAAACACATATAATTTGGTAATATTTTTTAATTTATTAATATTTGATAAATCATCCTCATAATTTTTGTATAAAAAATTTATATCAAAACTATAAGGAATCCCATATTATTTGAAAAAGTTACTTAAGTATTAATAATTAATAATATGGGTATTTATTAAATAAATATTTTATAAATAAATAATTAGAAAAAATTAATAATTAATTAATTTATAAACACCTTTACAAATTAATAAATATATCATTTTACCTTTTTCCATAATTTATAAGAATTTTATAAATTAAAAAATTAAATTCATAATTTATTTATTTTCAAATAAACAATTTCCATTTAATCAAATTCTAGGATATACTACATATTTTTAAAGGATTATTATAGTGTGGTGGTGGGTTCTATCTATAATATTGAATGGTAGATAAAAGAGGCCACAAAAACTTGTAATGTCTTTGTGAAAATAAAATGAATGGGAGAAGGCTAGCTACATGAAACATTAACCCCATATGAAAATGACTTGCATTAGGATAAAGCCTGCAGTGTTTGATTTGGTGACTATCATGAACTATGATATAGGATTTGCGTAGAAATAACCCATGTTATAAAAAATATCACACAAAATATTAAACCTTGTGTGGTGATAGACTACATAGGATTAACTTGATGCATTCTCATGATTTATTCCTTAGGATATTAATACTACATAATATTAATATCAATCCATATGTTTTTTTCTGGGATTAATCTAAGCTAGACAGTGTTAGATTAAACAATGTCGTAATGTCCTACGTAAGGTGAGTGGTTACATACACGAATTATGATATTGTTTCTGTATATAATTAAAACCTTCAATGCATGGGATGAATTTACTTATGATATCTACTATATCATATTTATATTCTGTTGTTCTCTTTTAAAAATAGAGAGTCATGCTATCATTATTTATGAAATCCTAATGTCGTATACTATAAAAAAACCAAAAATGAATGAATTGTGTTGTGTTGTGTCCAAATATATCTTATATCATATTACATGAACCAAAAGAATGGAATAATTTTTCAATTGGATTTTATGATAGAGAATATTACATGTAATATAGAGTTATATTTCTTCATCATAAACATGATTTTGTGAATTATTCAACATTGTAAAGATTTTATACCGTTGATAGGTTTTATTGTATAATTTAATAGTTAAACTTAATTAGTAAATGAATTATAGACACATAAAACCAATATTACCATGCATGAAACACGGAACCATGGATAAATATAATATAAAGAACATTCCTTACTGTGTACCTTATTGTGATGGGATACCATATCATCTTCAAATGTATGATCTTGATGAATATAATCAAGGAGCATCCAACAGACTCTTCCATCTTTGGTGAATCCATGGGATGATCTGAATCACCCATCACATGTGAATGACTCTCCTTAAATCCATGACAAGTTAGAGTCTCTCAAGAAAAATAAGGGAGAAGATGATATCCCATAGGCTGAGAGGATCAGTGGGAGGAAAGGTAGATCAAATGATCATTATTTCATGGTGATTATATCCTTATATAGAGATCTATATATCCTTGGTCATTTCTTTCATTAACTCATATGTTATGAAATTTTGGGTTATATATGGAGTGATTTTATAGAATCATAAATAAATATATCATTTTATCAACCCATGTATTTTGTCAAATGAAATTTTTTATTGTAATAATAGCCAACTTGAAATATTTTGGATACCTATAAATAATAAAGTGAAAGTAATATCCTACAATTGATCCAGTATACTAGTACATATGAAATTCACCCAATACAATTGGATAAGGTAGTAGAGTAACATCTTATATTTCTCATTATGATATGTCGAAATCATACTCTATAATTGGTTGAAGTTTGTGGCATGTTATCTTATAACATGACATATGATATTCCTATATTATAACATAATATATATCCTATAATCATCATATGATTTCACACTTTAGGTGATATAAGAATTATATACATGTAATTTCATACATAGACACACAATCTCCAAAATTAATACCAACTAAATAGTTCTTATGTTGGAAACACTGACCCCATAAATTATCACCCTATGCTAGTAATGTATATACCCATCCCTAAATCCATCTTGAAAATATTTAAGAATAGGATTTAGAAATGGGAATGAGAATACAATTATACTCAGTGGGTTCCCCCTAATATTTTCTCATACAAATATGGAAGAAAAATACTAAAGATCCATTGAATAAACAGTGAAATAAACAAATCACCTATATTAAAGTCAAATTACCTATCACACACCAAATTTCCACAAAAAATATAGTAATATAATTTTATGAAGATATATCAAAAGGAACCCCATTCCCACTTATCTACTAAACTAGTCACTCTCATGACATAATGATATATGTCATGATACTCCTATCCCTTCCATATCAATATAACCATATACCAAATTACCATATCATAGCCACAAATACATGATATATCTATATCCTACATACCACATAACACATACCACAACTATATTCCCCATACCTCATCACTAACTTATATCATACACCACCACATAAACATGTCACTACCATATCGTCATACCATCACCACATTATGACACTCCATAAACCCATTCCATCATAACATATACTATATTTGGAAGAGAGAGAGAGAGAGAGAGAGAGAGAGTATGGGGGAGTAGTGTTTCATCTATATCACCCACATACTGGATGTTGGGGGTACACCCATAACACATAACCTCATATGAGGATCAAATGTGTTACTTGACTCGGGTGGTGGTTTGTAATAAATTATAAACAATATAGTGAATATATAATAGCCACACAATCCCAACATAAGGGCTTATTCCCACCCTGAAATCAACACAAACACATTTAATACTATAATTCCACCACCACACATCATTAACAACTGACACTGCTAAACACTTCAAAAACCACCTCTACAACTACACAACAAAAATTCCTTACTCAGACAAATTCCTTCAAACCCACTTACACATTTATTTATCATTAATGGATTTAAATTTATTTAATATTATAATTATAAAAACTACATAATCACATATCCATCATTCTTTCAAATCTTTAACTTTAAAATACCACATTTTAATCCATCATTTCATTTAAATTATTATCACTAAATCAAAATCATTTTTATATTTTACACTCCACCGACTTAATACAACCCATTTCCTACTTGAATTTTCAATTCTTACACCAATTAATTATTTCCAAATCCATGGAAATCTATAATATACAAATTAATCCACCTTATTGTATAATTAAATCATGAAAACAACTCACAACCTAAACTATGATTTCTCAATATCTACATATGACAAAGAACAACATCAATGCGTCCACATCCTTTTATAGTAAAAAAGATTCCCAAAAACATTAGTATAACCACTATAATACATCAATAAAAATAACCTCAATAATTAACTAAATTCATACTTTCATGATTAATCATTTATGCATCAATTTATACTTCCATACTTCCAAACTTCCACTTATTCATTTTTTACCATCATTGGATCATTTAAAAAATTAATAATAATTCAAAATTTAAAAAACAACAAGATAAATCATAGTATCATGAATAAAAATCAATCATACAATATCAATTAATAAAAAAATTGTGTCAAACAAAATAGAAAACCTACCCTCCTTTTTATGCCCACTTAATTATAATGTTTAGTAAAATTAAAACTCTCCACCCAATGAAATCAATAACATGATAATTAAAGATAAATATTGTAAATAAAATAATGTAATTTGAATCCTTATAATTAATCAAATATTCATAGATTGTGAAAAAAGGATAAGAAGAAACCATTAATCAAACACCAATAACCCCACAAAAATATCAAACCAAATATATTTATATCAAATCTCTATCAAAACCTCAACTACACCATAATAAAACTAAACAGAAGACTCTACCACAATATCAATGAAAAAATAGATTTAAGGAGAATAAAATAATAAATAAGAATAAAATACCACAATCATTGGGATTTTTCCAAAGAGAGTGGAAGAAACTGAACACCATAAAGGATAGTGTACTAGGTCATGAAAGAATCCATTATGGTCGACAAAGGTCAGGAGAAAAGGAATGAAAATTAAATAAATCATAAGAAACACTTATATTTACAATAAAATGAAAAATAAAAAATCATAGCATAACTACCATCATTACGGTGAAACATGGTTTCGTTTTCTAGAAATTCAATAACCAATACATAATACAATCTTTAAACATAGTTCAATTGTGGTTTATTTTTTATATTATTGAGGGACATTATGGAATATTTATAGGTGCCTGATAGTAATTCAATAACCTTTAAACTTCATGTCTTATATTTAATTATCTTTCCTTGAGTTTTATAACTTCTGTACAAAATCATGAGGTATCTAAGATCACAAAAAAAATAATGGAAATAATTAGCAGAAACATAAATAATCATGTATAAGGATTCATCTGGGAAAAACCCCCTCATAACATAATCTCAAAAACTATGGTGTAATGATCATGCTATAATATCCAGATAAATCACTTCTCTCACATACCCTCTATACATGAACCTGGGAAAAACATCAAGGTTCCAAAGTGAGATCTTGTTAACAACTGAAATAATATCCAAAATTCAACTTCACCTCTACTACCCACCTCTAAAATCACTCTAAACCCCTACAACATCTCACAATAAGAATTTACAAGACCAATAATTTTTTTTATTCTATACAATGAATATTGTTTGTTGATAATTTCCTTTATAGTACTACATATGTGAGAACTATAACATTGTTTCAAATCCACCACAAAGTATTTTTCTTCAATATTTTTTTTATAATTATAAAAATTATTCAAATGATTCAAACTAACATGAAATCATAAAAAATGCCATAAATTAGGTATAATTAAATTACTTTTATAAGAAAAATAGAATGTGTGTGTATGTGTAAAATAGTTATCAAATACACACACATATACACTTTTACTTATACACAAGTGAAATATGTTAATAATGATATCAAAGAAAACATCACTTTATGGGGGAATATCATAATCAATCTTGATAATGATAAAAAAATTATAATTGAATATTCTCAAACAAAATATACTCATCTTCTTATGGTACTCAATTTTTATTTCACAAATTACTATAATTTATTAACATTTTTGTATTTCCACTCTCACTATTCACTTTTCCTTAATATCCATTCACACTATTGAATTTCCTCATTGGAAATTATTTTACTCACACATGAGGATCATATAATTGGAATTATTATAGATACTCAAGTATAAGAAATCTATTTATAGTATTACAATATATATTAATATCAAATTTATATATAAAATAAAAATAATCCCAAGGATGTTTCAAAAAGTTAATTATAAGATCATGGGTTAAAGGATATTTATGTGAATATTCAAAAGAATCAATGAGGTGGATCAACTATTAATAAATAAATCATTATTTTAAATTCAAAAGCAATGAAAATTCATCTCTAATTGAAAAAAAGTTATCATCAATATTAAAAATTATCACTTATATTTTATTTCAATAGTCTACAAATAAAAATAATTAAAATAATGTTGACATTTTAATTTTTTTCTTTTTCTTTATTTTTCATATTATAGAGGAACATTGAAAGACTAATGTAAGCTGTATTGTGGAATATTCTCCCATAGCATGTAATAATACCTCACACATTTCTTATTTCAAAAAATTTCTTCCCAATAACATGAAATAAGCTATTCTCCCACCTTAACTTGAATAAATTCATTAAAAAAATAAATTAATATGTAGGATTATAAAAGTTAGTGTTGTGACGTGTCTCTCCTAATAAGTTTTCATGATTTCTATGGTATTAAAGAATAATAAAATATATGTATATTCCCAATGGTTTAAAATAATGGGTTTAATAATTTCAATTTAAATTGAATTTTTTAGCTTAAACAAATACACAAGGTAACTTCAAGTACTTGGAAAATCTTTCGAATCTCTCCAGAAATAGGGTATTAGAAATAATTCATCAATGGGGATAAGAATATCTCTTATGTAAAACCATGGTTTCTGGTAAATGTTTTTTTTATTTAGGATTTTATGTATATAAATTATAAGGGTGATGGTTGGGAGGGTTTGGGTAACTTTCTATGAGTTTTTGGGGGCTAAAGGGGAGGCGCACGAGATGCGCCCGGTTGGTCTAATCCATGTGAAAGCCAAGTAGAAACCGTGCAACCTTGCAATTGTTGGAAAGTAGCATTATCCCATGGGTTCATGGTGAAGGAAACTGTGCAAGGAGGTCATGTAAGGGTCATTTTATATAGTATCCAACACATGGCTAGGGTATAGTTTGTCTAACCATGTGACTAAACCATGCACATGGTCAAAGTTAGATCCTTAAAAAGTGGACCTCAATTGTTTTACCTATAACTCACTATTTTTTGCTCCAAAATTGACCAAACTCGGGATTATTCTATCTTTAAGGCTGGATAACCTATCCCTATAAAATTAGAATCAATCTCGAGCCTTCTCTTGGTTCATTGAATCCCGATTCTTGTGGTAAGTGCATGTTCTTCATTGTTCGTGTCACGTTTTCTAAGATCTACTTCACCCCACTTATCATATTTTTATATCTATTCTAATTGTGGATACATATAAGATTATTGATTCCATTTATGATTATACGTGTCTTGGTTGATGATAGGGGAATATATCTAAGGTGGTCTCATGGAGTTTGACCTGGTTTTGTTGGCGTTCATCATTCGTTTATCGTTTTCAGCAAAACGATCTAGGTAGGTGGCTTCACACCCAACTCCTATTTCTAGAACTGATTATCATACATTAAAATTGATTATTTTTGTGTGAAATTGATTTTGAATTGGCTGTTTAATAATTTTTTCAAACCCTCTTGAGTGATGGTTTGTGGAAACATGGAAATTGGGTGTTCTGTCGTAAAGTGCATTGGTTCTTGATTTTAAATGTTAATTTTAAAATCGGTATTTTTTTGGAATTTTGGTAAATGGTTTGATTCAAATGGTTTTAAATAAATGGGATGATTTTATTAAAATGGAATCGTTGGTTTAAATTGTATTTTTAGAGATTTCCAATAAAATAATGGGTTTATTAAAATGGTTGAACACACTTGTATTTGGCATGGGAATGTCATGATTTTGTGGTGTGTGTTCAAATGCATTTGGATGGATAAGGTCATTAAGTACCCACATAAAAAGGTTGGGATAGATATGGGCGTGAAGTACCCCCATCAAAGTGGTCTGCTAAGTGATGGCTTAGTGGATGGATAACTCACTAATCATGAGTATAGGAAGGTTCGGTTTACCTGCATAATTGGATGTGTGGATAAGTGGAATGGAATAATTTTTCTAAAATGAATTTATTGCTTTGTTTGGTTTCTTTCATGGAAATTATATTTTGCTGTAAAAATTTTAACATGGTACTTGTTTATATTTAGTTATAAACTATTTTGGAAATTTTTTTATATAATTTTTTTTATATAAATGCTTCTATCCTTTTTAAATTAGTGGCGTGAGTGAGGAAGTCATTTGGGAAAGCATAATGAGTTTTATACTCACCCATTCTTTGGAACTTTAATGCTTTTTTAGATGTCATCTTCTGGGACATGGGAAAAGGTAAAGTATAACACGTCTTTAGCACCACCTCATGACACTTGGGCTATTTGTTGATGTTGGAGCTTGGAGTGTTTTTTCATCTTGAAGTTTTATTAGTTATCTTCCTCTTTTTACTTTGATGTTAGTTTGTCTTATGTTGTGGTAGACTGGGTCTGGTTTATTATAAAAGAAATTATTGAGTTGTCTTTCTTTTACCATGCATCATATATTGGTTGTTTGGTTATGATTTGTTTATTTAATTCTTTTATTCTGAATGGGTGAATCATCCCCCACTTGTATTGAAACCCGATTGCATTTATTTCAAACCTTTGGCATCTTGAGGGTGTGACATAAGTGGTATCATCTTGTTCCTTTCCTTGTGGAACATGTAGCCATTCGTTTTCTTAGTCTTGGAGTTGAATTAATTCTTGTCTATTCCTTGGGTTTTTATCTTAGAAAGGATTATTATTTTCAGTACATGAAATTTAGATCATAAAAATACATATCTAACATTTGTATATAGAACTTCAAGTTACCAGGGAGTTGGGTACACAAGTGGTTTGGAGACACTTATACAATATTGGAATATCATTTTCATGGATTTAACCAATGATATGAGCATGAAATGCATTATAAGAATTACTTCCCACTAGGATTTCATATTTTATTTTGAGTAATGATATATGATTTTCTGCACTATGTTGATTTTTGAAAAATAAATAAATTATTTTCAAATGAAATATTTTGAAAAGGGCATGGTTGGTGTATTTTGGGAATGGTTTGATTTTCAAAATCAAGAGTGGATTTTTTTAAATGGTTAAAATTAGAAATGTTTGTTTTTGGAAAAAAAATTGATAGGTGATGTGATAGAATTTGAAATTCTAAGCCTTCAGTTTCAAGAGAGTGAGACTTAAAAAGTATGTCATTTGTTTAGAAAATGGAAACTGGTAGGCATCGTAGAAACCTATCGGAAGAAGATGCATAAAATGTTGTTTCACCAAAACCATAACCGAAACAAGAGCTGGTTCAAATTATCATCCAAGCTTTCTAAGCCATGGACACATGGAACTAGAGGGATGAGCCAAGACATATGGATCATTCCATCTAGTTATAGAAGCAGAATCCACCCATCTTTCGGAGTTTTTTAGAACCAGAAATGGAAGAGGTGTGGCTAAACAGGATGAATCATATCTTCAATTTCATCAGCACACTAGAAAAGTTGAAATTCAAGATGGTAACATATTTTCTTGAGGATCTCTCATGCTAGTGGAGAGATCTAGTAGTTCAAGCTAAACTGAATCAAGGACATGGTAGGGAGAATTTTGAGGAATTGTTCAATAAAAAGTTCTATACTCACACATTCTGGATTCATATAATGATGAAATTATTTATCCTAAAGTAGGAAAATCTATCTGTAATAGAGTATGCAGATAAATTCATGAATTTATTGCACATTTCACCCAAAGTTACGGATTGTGTAGCCTTGAAGGTACACATCTTTGAATCAAGGAAATGGCAGGAGATTCGCTCGAATATTGTGGTGCTCTATTTTACAGACTATAAAGAGATGGTGAATAGAGAGATGGTGGATGAATGAGATGTATCAGGATATATGGTAGGAGGATGTATGATTATATCTATGGGAAATGGCGGGAACTTGAATGCTAGGTTCAAAAGGAAGTGGGACACCTATTTCTAAGTTGGGAGTGGGAATCAGAATCAGACGGCTAGATCAGTAAACCTTCCTCCATGACCTAAGAGAAAAGAAGGATATTTCTAATGTGTTTCTCTTGACCACATAAATAGAGAACATATGACACAAACTATAGCACGTCATAACTGCAACAAGATGATACACATTAAGCATTATTGTCATAGTTCTCCAAGGTCAGTCACTCGAGGCACTTCTTAGGTATCACAATCATCCTATGCTTCAACAAAATGAGGGTAGTAGAATCAATCTCATCAGCAAAACAGATCTTTCTATAGAGATTCTAGGAATACCATGACTCCTCAACATGGTCAACATCACTAAGGAAATAAAGAGATAAGTACAGTAATGAAGCAGTTCATATGAAGCTAAGCAGGTGATTATAGACAATCAGGCTAGACCATCTACTATAAGAGGTAAGATTAAATTTAATTCTACACTTATAAAAGTGTTTTTTGATACTAGTTTACCACATTCCTTTATTTATTCTCATGTTTTTTTATTTTCTATGTTTAAAAGATGAGATGATGCCTTCCATAATAAAACTTCAAACTCCTCTCAATGAGAGAGAGAATTTCGAACCATTATTTATAGAGAATGTTCTATAACTATTGATAGAGATGAGAAGAAATGGGATTTATTAGTTTTGGAGATGGATGTATATGATATAATCCTAGGTATGGATTGGTTGACCTCATTCAAGGCTCATATTAATAGTTATAGTAGGAAGGTTAGTTTCACAACTGAGGACGGTGTCGATCATATCTTTAGAGGATAAAGCGTTCTAATGACAGATGAAATGGGATTATTGAAACCAATAGTGGGGAAAATATCTTACAAGTTGATGGTGTTTACTTTTCAATTTATGGAAGAGATTGAGAATATTAGTTTTCCAGCAGTAGTGGATCAATTTCCTGATGTGTTTTTCCTGAAAATTTCTCTATGTTACCACTGATAATAAAAGTAAATTTTACAATTGATCTCTTTCCAGAGACCAGTCCTATTTAACTTCTGTCTTATAGGATAGAAAAAATAGTATTATGGGGTTTGAAAGTGTGGTTGGAAGAGTTATAAAGCAAGGGTTTCATTCGACCAAGTACGTCTCTATGGGTAGCACGGGTCTTGTTTGTGAAGAAAGAAGATGTAACTCTTCATTTGTGCATTTATTATCGTAAGATTAGACAAGTTACAATAAAGAGAAAATATCAACTTCCACACATTGATGATCTGTTTGATCAATTTAGGGGAGCTCATTGGTTATCTAAAACTGACTTGCAATTAGGATTTCACCAATTGCGAGTTCAGAAGGAGGATATACTGGAGAAAGATTTTAGAAGAATATATGGCCATTAAGAAGATGTGGTAATGTATTTAAATATTATGAATGCACCAATAGTCTTTATGGCATTTATGAATCATATATTTAAGATAGATCTTGATTTTTCTTGGTGTTTATGGAATACATATTAGTGTTTTCAAGGACAAGGACTGAGCATGATCCAAACATGGTGACGATTTTTGAAATCTCAAGAGACCATTGTTTTTATGCCAAAATATCAAAGTGTGATTTTTGGATACAAGGGGTATTCTTTCTCATCCATGTTATTTCTAAAAAAGGTGTTTTTTATCAAAAAAAGATATTAGTTGTTATATCTTGACAACCACCGAAAAACATCATTGAGATACAGAGTTTTCTTGTACTCATTAGTTATTACTAATGTTTTTTCATGACTTCTCATGACTATCTTTTCCAATGATAGAATTGAAAAAGAAGAATGTTCCATTTCAATGGACTAATGAATTCTATACATCTTTTTAAGAGTTGAAAGTTCGTCTTACATCAGCACCTATCTTCATTTTTCCAAAATCAGTACAGGGGTTTATGGGGTACTATAATGCTTCGATATCTGGGTTGGGATGAATTCTCATGGAAGGAGACCATGGGGTGGCTTATGGTTCAAGTAAGTTGATATTTCATTAGCAGAATTACCCAAAACACAATTTGGATTTAGTTGCAGTCATCTATGCCTTGATGACTTCGAAACATTATCTATTTAGTGAGAAATTTACTATGTTAATGGACCATAAGATATTGAAGCATAATTTCTCACAAATTGATTTAAATCTAAGGAAAATAATATGGATGGAGAATATCAAAATGTTTGAATTTAACTTAATGTATACACCAGGAAAAGGAAATTCAGTGTCTGATGCATTAAGTAGAAACTCATATGCTCAGTTGAAATAATAAGCTTTATATGAGTGGCAGATGATGTCGGTCCTAGATGATATGCACATGTAATGTGAATACTGAGGTGATGTTGCGATTTTCATTTTAGTTTCCATTATTCCTAATTAGGTAAAGATGGTTAATGAGGCACAAGCATCTGATGAGGAATGCATGGTTATGAGTTCAAAACACAACGGTCGGGAGACCATTAAGGGATGGAAACTTGATGGGAGTTCAGTGTTTTTGTTTAGAAATTGGATACTTGTACCTATAGAATTTTTAGAACAAATTTTTCATGCTTATAACCATTCAAAATAGGTTGTACATTATGGAATACATAATATTAATAAGGAATTGAAGGCATAGTTTTGGTGGATTTCTATGAAACAGAAAGTGACTAAGTTTTTTTCAAAGCACTTAACTTTTAAGAAAGTTAAGGAAGAGCATCAATAACCGGCATGTATTTTTCTATAATTTCCTTTACTTGTTTGGAAATGGGAGAAGATAGATATTGATACCATTACAAGTCTCCCAAGAATGGTTTAGAAATAGGATTCCATATGGGTTCTAGTGGATCGGCTCACCAAGTCGACTCATTTCGTCCCTATTCTTGAGATTCATTTGGTGGGGGATCTATCCAAAATATATATCCAAGAAGTGGTAAAGAGACATGGAATAGTAGTTTTGTAGATAGAGATCTGAGGTTCACATCTCATTTCTGGAAATCCTTAAAAAAATCAATTGGGGCTCAGTAGACTATTTGTATAGAGTATCACCCTCAGATGGATGGCCAATCCAAAAGGATGATATAGACATTGGAAGATGGGATTTAGGCTTGTGTAATGGATTTTGGTGGCTCATGGGAAGATCATGTTTCATTAGTATAGTTCTCATATAATAACAGCTATTATAACTCGATATATATGGCTCCTTTAGAAGCATTATATTGGAATCCTTTTCATTCTCCACTTTATTGGGTGGAAACAGGCGAGACTTCATTAGTTGGGATGATCCATGTCCAATAAACAATGGAGAATATCTTGTTGACCGAAAAGATAATGGAGACCACTCAGAGTTGTCAAAAATAATATGTGGATCATCATCAATGGAAAAATTTTGTTCACAGTGAGTGATCATGTGTTCATACAGATCTATCCAAGGTTAGGACATTATCATTTTTTGAAGAAGGGAATGTTATCTCCCTGATACATTATCCCTTTTGAGATAATATAATGGGTTAGAGAGGTGGATTATCAGTCTGCATTGCCATCATGGTTCATTCCAGTGCATAATGTGTTCCATGTATCTCAGTTGAAAAAGTATCAGCCTGATATTGACCATGTAATCAGATGGGATCATGTTGACCTAGATCCATATGATTCATTGGTACACATCCCAGTACAGATTGGGGATAGGCAGGATAATGTCTTGTATGAAAATAAAATTAGTCTAGTGTGGGTATTATGAAAACATGGTCACATTTAGGAAGAGACTTGGGAAAGCGAGACAGAGATGAAAGTGCAATGGCCAGAACCCTGTCATAGAAATGATGGGTTTCTACTTACTAGGTATGGAAATACCAATGGTAGCACCCCCGATTTCTGGTATGTGACCCCTTTATTTATGTTTTTATGTAAATAATGTAGAAGGGTGAAGTTTGGGAATGTTTTGGGAACTTTCAAGGAGTATTTTGGGATAAATAGGAGGCACACAGGATGCACATGATTTGTCTAAACCATGTGAAAGCATAGTAGAAACCAAGCAGTGTTATAGTTTTTGGATAGTATCTTTGGCACGATGGTTTCATGGTTAGAGAGACAGTTCAAGGAGGTTGTGTGAGGGTCATTTCAGATAGTAGATAATGCATGGTTAGTGCACATTTTGTCTACTCTTATGAATAAACCATGCGTAGGGTCAATGTTATATCCTTAAAAGGTGGATCTCACTCATTTTACCTCTAACACACTTTTTCTCTCCAAAATGGCCCTAACTTGAGATTATTCTCTCTTGAAGGCTAGATAAAATGTCCCTAGAAAGTTGTAATCGATCTAGAGCCTTTCCTTGGTGTGTTGAAGAATGATTCTAATGGTAAGTGCTCATTATTCATTGTTCTTGTCACGTTTTCTTAGATCTACTTATCCCCTCTTCTAATAATCTTATATTGATGCCCTCTATGGTTAAATGTAAGATTATGTATTCCATTTGTGATTATAATTGGTTTGGTTGATGGTAGGGGAAGATATCGAAGGAGTTCTCATGGAGTTTTTCCTAGTTTCGTAGGCGTACTTCATTCGTTTACCATTTTTTTCAAAATGATCGAGGTGGATGGATTCAATCTCGACTCCTCTTTCTAGAACTGATTGGAATTATTTTAAATTGATTATTTTGTGTGAAATTTATTATTAATTATATTTGGAATATTTTTTGGAAACCCTCTTGAGTGGCGGTTTGTGGAATCCTGGAAATTGGGTGTTCTTTCATAAAGTGCTTTGGTTATTGATTTTAAATGTCAATTTTAAAAATGGAGATATTTATGGAATTGTGTAAATAGTTTAATTCAAAAAAAATTCAATGAATGGGATAATTTTATTAAAATTGAATGGTTTTTTTGAATTTTATTGTTTAATTATTTCCAATAAAATAATGGGTTTATTGAAATGCTTGAACACACTTGGATATGGAATGGGATTTGCAATGTTTTGTGGTGTGTGTTCATATGAATTGGGATGGATAAGTGCATGAGGTACCCCATGAAAAAGTTGTGATACATATGATCATGAAGTACCCCCATCAAAGTGGTCCACTAAGTGACAGGTTAGTTGAAAGTTAACTCACCACTCACAAGTATAGGGAGGTCCAGGTTACATGCATGATTGGATGTGTGGATAGGTAGAATGAAATAATTGTGCCAAATGGATTTAAATATTTATTTGGTTCTTTTCATGGAAATTAACTTTTAGTATAAATTTCCTAACATGGTACTTGTTTATATTTAGTTATAAAGTATTTTGTAAATTTTTTTATATAAATTGTTTTATATAAATACTGATAACCTTTCTATCATAGTGACATGAGTAGGGAAGTATTTGGGGAAAGACTACGGAGTTTTAGTTTCACCCCTACTTTGGACTTTAGTACTTTTCTAGATGTCATCTTCCAGGACATTGGCCAAGGTAAAGTATCCTATGTCTTTAGAACCACCTCATGACACTTAGGTTGTTTGGTGATGTTGGAGCTTGGAACTTGTGGATCATGAAGTCTTGTGGTTTTCTTGGAGTTTTATTAGTTATCTTCCACTATTTACTTTGATTTCAGTTTTCCTTCCACTATGGTAGAAATTATATGGCTTGTTATAAAAGAAATTATTGAGTTTTATTTCTTTTATCATGCATAATATAGTGGTTGTTTGTTTATGAGGTTTTTATTTAATGGTTTTATTCTTAAAGGTTAAATAGTCCCCCCACTTATATTGAAACCCTCTAAAATTTATTTCCAGCCATTGGAGTCTTGGGGATGTCACTTAAGGCATAGTAATTACTCAACACCTTCTCAAGCCAATTAGAATAAGTGGGTCACTACATCTTAAGAATGAAAATTGTAACTTCAAAATATCTATCCTGGAATGAATAGAAAATTATTTATCCATCAATGTTAATTTCAAATATTTAAAATTTAAAAAGGAAAAAATATATCAATCATTTAAGGTTAAAATAATAAAAATTAGAAAATGATTTTATAAAAATCTCAACCCTTATATATTAAATTTATTATCACAATCAATTTATTTTCCTCAATTTAAGACAATATTCATAAGATACGTGTCTTCTCGAACAATGAGTTCAAAAAAACAATAATGTGTATATCCATATAACTAAAAGAAAACATTTTCCCCAATGATTGAGTCTAAATAATGATATATTAAAAATCATTTCTAATAAAAGTAGAAAAGGGATTGTTAGAATATAATAGTTAATAGAAACATCCCACATTTTTTTCATATTATTACTTTGGCCCTTGTTTAATTTTAGAGATTTTGTTCTAGGAAATTGAAACACCTTTCTTTTCCAAAAATTTAAAATGAATATGGAATATATAAAATTATTTCAAAAAGTCATAAAATTTAGAAGAAGTTAAATAAAAAATCTTAAAAGGTGAAGAAAAATATAATTCCACTGCACATGAAGGATAAAGGAGGCATGAGTATCACCTTGTATAATCCTAAACAGTTGTTATAGTCTCGTCTTTAACTCCCTAAATAAAAATATCTTGCAAAGAGAAGAAAAAGTAACTAGAAGTTCCAAATTATTTTATTTCAAAGGATTATTTTGAATATAAATTAGTACAACTCAATGAAAATTATATGGAAGAAATCTTATAATCCATGGTTAAAAATGTGTTCATTTTTTAATATTTTAAAGTTTTATACATTATACTATGTAAATAGTATATAGTACATTTAAAAAGATATGATTTTACATTGAATACCAATTCATAAAATTTCTTCATATGAAGTAGAAAATTTATGAAATTGGGCATTTCATAAATTCCCAACATCAAAAAAGATAAACAAGTGTATCTATTTACCTAATTAATTTACAATAGATAATAGATCTTTTATTTAATCAAATTATGAACACTGAGGAAGAATCTATATCTAAGGTAGGAGTATTACAAAGGAAGGATGATTTATATCAGAAGGCTATCAAGAACTCACCCAAAAAACCTTATCTAAAACCTATTTATGAGTTAATGACTACCAAAGAAGTTAAAATGGTTATGTTTCATTAATGAAAATTATTGATATTGGTAAATATAAGGTCATAAATGTGAATAAAGATAATAATGTTAAAAAATATATTGAATATCATAATAGTCCCACTTGAAAGTGGGATAGAACAAGGATAATGTTTCATATTCTATAGAATAGTAAAAAGATGTAATTATTGATGCTGATGAGAAGGATAAACTTATAAAGGCATAACCTCTTCCTATAACTACTATAAATCTATCCCCATCAACTTTTCAAGATTAAATTCCAACTATTATGAAATTAATGAGTACCTTACATCAAAACAATAATGAAATTACAAATTTTAATATAATTGTATATATTTTCCTTTTACTGGTAGAGAACATTAAAAAATCCTTGTAATAAGATCAAGGGAAATCTATTAACAATAATTTTAAGATAGTTTATTTTACTAAAAAATAGTTAGATAATTTATACATAATTTTGAATAAAAAAATCTATTGTAGTTTAAGAACATAACAAGGGGGAAAAATAAATCCGATGTTGTAGATGCAAGATAAATTATTAATTTTCTAGCTCCATTTTTTTTAAATAACAATAATTAGTTGAGTAAGAAAATATAGTGAAAGACCCTATTTATAAGAAAGTTATCGACATAACTTAATAGTATGATCTTTATTTTTATTTTTTTAATTTCTCAATTATACTATTTTATAAAATTACAGTTTTTTAAAAAATATGATTTCTTCTTGTAATATTAATTTTTTTTTAATAAGTCCAAATAGAAAGTGGTTATAATTTAGAGATTGAATTCTATTCAAGAGGTGTGTTTTCTTATATAAGGGGAGTAAATTGTTTTTATGATTATTTCTAATTAAGTCTCTTTTATAGATAAGTTTATAAAATTTTATCCCTAAACATTTGTTATATTTAACACCTATCAATTTATTTATGATTTATAGTGTCATAATTTTAAAAATGGGTTATTTTTTGATCCATTATGTAATAATAGTTTTTTTTAGAATAAATCTGTATGTGTTTATGTTATGTTTGTGTTTTTTATTTTAAATTATTTTATGTGTTATGTTAAGTGTATAACTATTCATGTGTTTCATTAAAAAATAGTTTCAAAACCAATATATCATGTATTAAAACTCTTGGTAGAGGTATTGAATAACTCCCCCTATGTTATGATCCAACATTTTAGTTACTCTTGGAATTAATTTAATGTTGTGATTCTTTATTTTTCATGAATAATTTCAAATTCATATATTAATTTTCCTTTGGATTTAATCTGTGTTGAGAGAAAAAAGATCAATAGAAACACTACAACATTCATAATGTTCTAATTTTTTATAAAGTGGAATTTTTAAGATTTAAAGAAAATGAAAAGACAACACAACATTAAGAGCTATCATAAGGTGGGGTCAAACTAATTATTTTTGTGATACTTTGTATTTGGTTGTTTTTCATTTCACCTTGGAAAATGTTAAAGGATTAACAAAGGATTACTATTAGACACATAAAATGAAATCAAGAGCACTGTAAAAGCAAGACGATGAATGTTATGAACCTGTGCCAATGCTTTTTTAATATTTTAGAAGGAACAAGGTTACTAAGATAATGTGATATTTTGAATCAATATGAGACATTTTAATTAAAAAAAATATCACTCAATATGTGGTATAATGGATTACTCTATAATAAATTAATTTTTAATAAGGGGTTCCTATGCATCTTATGGTTGGGTTCTCCACATGCTGTCATTTCATTGCACTACAACGAAGGCCTATCCAACCATCCATAAAAAAAGAATTAATAAAATTTTATCTTAACTTCATAAAAATCAACAAAATTGTATAATTTATTCTATTTATAATGAATAAAAATAATTATGGAATGTAATCACCTTATAATGAAATAACTCATCCATATTAACTATAGAATTTCATATCCTTTAGGAATTCAAACAACACTTATAGATAATACTTTACTATGTTTTATCCCTAAATAGTGTCAATATTAGGATGTTATACTAAACATGGATATGAAAAGTGATGTCAAAAAAACACATCAATGGGTGAATTAATATATAAAAACCATGAGATTTAATACCATTATACTCTTTTAGAAAATTTATATTTTGAAAATAAATTAAAACTACCATTGAAAAATATTTATTTATAAAATAAGAAAAAGAAGAACATATCATTATTATTATTGTTAATAATATAAAAATGCTAGTATTTTTAAACTAATACGACCATGTTATTACTTTTCTAGTGTAAACATGATAAATTATTTATCAATATTTATTTTTAATTGTGGTTCTTAATTTTTGGTTATAATTTTATTATATTTCAACAATGTTTTTTAATTATAGTTTGATTTTTGTTTTTTGTTATAAAATTAGTGTCACTATAATTGGTTACACCTCCATAATAGATACATGTTGAATTTTTTTCAATTATTGTTCTAACATGTAAGAATACCCAGTTGTTCCTCCCATATAAAATTCAGTTTGTAAAGGGTTGTGACTCCCCTTCAAAAGTCAATATATCTTAGTGAGATACACACATCTAAAAGAGTTAGCAAGGATGTGAAGATTGTAGTGTGATTTTGTATCCATACCATGATAAAAATATTTTTTTATTTATCGTTTTGATTTATTCATTTAGTTTTTATAATTGTTAATTCACCCCTATTAACCTTTATCCATGATATTATTTTTTGCAAAAACCAAATATGTTGTCATATATATTTTTTCATGATTTATTTTATGTGATATATATATTATGAATATTTTATATAGGATATTTTTTATACCATGAGGTTATGTTCTATTTTAGGGGGATGTGTTATATTGTGTTTGGTTATTATCAATATGGATTTACTTACAAAGGTTTCACTGGGATTGTTGAGAATATTTATTTTTTAATAAAGGGTAGATGGAATAGTTTATTGGCATGATTGAAGTAGTTATAGATTATTATGAAATTGTTGGAGTATTTGTTGGTTGATGAAAAACAAAATTGTTAATAAAGATGAATGTAATTGTGATTTAATTTCATGGTTACTTAAACTAACTATGGATATAGATTTAACAAAGTAATAACTCACCATGACTTTATATTGAAATGATCATGGTATCAAACTTAAAACATAAAATATATTAATGAGAATTATAAAGAATTTCATGAAAGTGAAAGTATCCTATAGGATAGGTAGATAAAGGATTATGAAAATTCTTAGGTTTTTATAAACATGAAATCCCTAATAATGATACGATTTAAAAAAAGTTAGTGAAAATAAGAATAAAATCATGAACATAAATTTATGTTGTTTGGTAATTCCTTACATATATAAAGTGATAAAATAATATCATTATTTTCAGGATAATATATCGTAGATGTGAGAATCAATTTGAAAAACCCTGCAAGGATCTGTGGAATTAATTCAAATACACATTGCACATGGGCCTTCAACTTTTATCCCAAGTTCATCTCCCTAATTTGGTTCTAGAATTAAAATAATATCTCAAGTAGTGTCTAATCAATCAACTATCCTAATTCCATTCCCTAAAAGTGAAAATGTTGACTATTGCCTCTCAAAAATTATTCTTCACTGAATATTGGTAGAGTTAAAATAATGTCTTAACTTCTCTAACATCATTGGACTCACTAAATTGTATTAAGAATTATAGATTCATTATATCTTCAACAAGGTAAGAAACCCATATCATATTAAATAGATTGGATGGATTTTTTAGGAATCCCAACTCAATATTTTATAATTTAGCTAATAATAAAGTATAGTGGACACCTGAGGGTTGATCTCTTAGGGAGGACGCTCACACACACTGTAATTCTATTATAACCATTTATTACTAAAAATAAACTACAAAAAGAAATATAATAATATAGTGTGGGTTTGAATAATATATATATATATATATATATATATATATATGAAAAAATATAAATTTAAAGAATAAAGAATAGAAAACACAATGAAGTTAGTTAGAAAAAATTTTTCATTCATAAATGTTCACAGTGATGCTATCACTGTTTGTTTAATAACTCTCAGTATTCCATCAGTGTATATATCAATAAATATCACTCAATAACTCCCCATTAAACATTTTTATATCCCCCACTGAGTCCCCTTCTGGAATGGTAATAATCTCTTAAACTATGTTTAGGATACCTATTCTATTGACACCATCATCATAGTAATGATACAACACCATATGTAACTTTATATTGATAAAGAAGAGAAATAAATACAATTGGGAATAAGAACATAATAATAGAAAAATAAATGTGTCTGCTCACCATAATAAATTTAAAAACTTTTTAAATTCACAAAATAAATATAAATAGAAACATGGATTTGAAACCAACTCAAAAAAACAACCACTAATTTCCTTTGAACAATCACTGAAGTTAGTTATCCAGTTTAATGGAGATAAAAAATCATTATGGGTAAACACAAAATAGAAAAATTAAAATAGAATATATAAAAAATAAAATATATATTAAAAATACAGAAGATTATTGAATAATTAAAATCACTCTAAATCAAATGAAATGCCTAACTTTTTTGAAATTAAGTGGGGGAATAAATTTATAACCAAGAGGAATGGTTAGTTTCCCTTTAACTCCATCCTAAAAAATTTGTTTGGTGTTTTCCCATTAAATAATAAAGTCTTGGAAAATGGGATTCTAAAAGGTTTTTCCTTGATGTTTTCTTGTTCACCATCAAAATTATAGCTTCATTGGCCTTATATTGACAAAGCTGTGAAATAATTATTATAGAAAACTATTTTTTCCTAACAGACTTTTTAAAGTACAATCCTCCATTTTTGAATGCATTAATGGCCTTTTGAAAAGATGAATCTTCAGTATTTATAGTTAGTTAATTTGTTACTTTTCCTCTTATATATCTTCATTTAAAATTTCAGCTCATTTTGACTGACCTTTTTTGAGATATTGTGTAACACCCCCAAATGATAAAGGTTAAATGACTAAATGATATGACTCATGTCAACAAGGTGCACCTTCCTTTTCAAGAGCCTACCTGATTAGAACTCCACAGTTAAGCGTGCTTGGCCTAGAGTAGTGATCAGGATGGGTGAACTTCTGGAAAGATTCCCAGGGTGTGTGTGAGTGGGGACAAAGCACACTGGAAAGGACATGTGTTGGCCTATGGGGACTATCATTAGTCAGATTCCCCGTTCTGGCATGTGGGTGGACCCTAGGGTGGTCCCCACATGTTTGTGGGGCAACTGGTGGTACCTGGTGGTCCAGGACCTGACGGCCATGTTAAGGCGGGGTGTATGTGCTGTCACCGGGACCCGGTTGCCACATTTGGTATCAGAGCTGGTACCTAGCCATAAGTGCATCGCACTACCTGGTTTGAGATATAGGGACCTCGAGGACATTGTGCTCTAAAGGGGTGTGATTGTAACACCCCCAAATGATAAGGGTTAAATGACGAAATGATATGACTCATGTCAAAAAGGTGCACCTTCCTTTTTGGGAGCTTACCTGATTAGAACTCTACAATTAAGTGTGCTTCACCCTGAGTAGTGATCAGGATGGGTGAACTTCTGGGAAGATTTCCAGGGTGTGTGTGAGTGATGACAAAGCACACAGGAAAGTACATGTGTTGGCCTGTGGGGACTGTCATTAGTCAGATGACCCGTTCGGGCACATGAGTGAACCCTGGGTTGGGCCCCACTTGTCTGTGGGTCAATCGGTGGTACCTAGTAGGCCAGGACCTGACGGCCATGTTAAGGTGGGGTGTATGTGCTTTCACTGGGACCCGGTTGTCACATATGGGATAATCATAAAAATTCCTCAATATTACAACCCCTCCAAGAGGGGCCATTACCGTGAATACCCCAAGCCCGCATCTAATAGGCCAGGGTCTGGTGACTAGCACTGAGTAGGCATATGCCACAAATGGGTGGCATTACCCTAAAGTACTTGTACACAGGCAGACATATTCAAGTCACAAAATGAATAAATGTAAAACAACTGAAAGGATTCCTGAAAACATATAAGATCCCAATATATATTATGACATTGAAATTACTGGAAAGTAAACAGGGGAAAAAATAATCCCACCACAAAGAGTCTATACACAAGTCTAACTGAAATTGTAAGGAATCCAACCTTCTCCTAGGGAGAGGACTACATTAAAGGTATTATCCTAGAAAAAACCATGGTCTACACAGCTCCAACTATGAACCACTCTCTCTTGGTCCTCCTAGGACACCGTCTACACAAGACACAACACATGTGCGGGTAAACCCTCTACAGGGGTGAGTATAACAATAATCAGTAAGACACCCTGAAAACACTAAACACAAAGAAGAAATTATAGTAACCTCAATACAAGATATAATATATATAATAAGTATGGAAAAAAACCCAATTATACTCAGGAGAGACACCACACCATCATGTGGTCATATCTAACTGCAAGCCACATGATTCATCTCGAAGCACGCTTGTTTCAAGAAAACTCATTCCTAGAGCCATGATATCATCAGATACACCTGACGAAGATGTCTATCTCATTTGGGAACCTACCAAATAGAGTTCATTATTTATGTAATAAAATGATATAAAGAGAGGGGATCACTCCCAAAAAATCTAGGGGACACAACAAACCCAATCTGGATCAACCCGCTACATAGTCAATCATTTGCTAACAATTCCAAAAACCCTACTGATGTGCACCGCTAGATGGAGGATCAATGCCCTGCTCATGGAGGTCACTACAATTCCACAAACTCTACTAGGGGTGATAAAGGATCACACTATAGTCTCATGGAGGGATTCCATAACTCTATTTGAGAATCGACCACTAGAAGGGATTACAATTCAGTGATGTGGAGGTATTTTCGCACTGAACCCTCTAAGAAAGGACCAAAGGAACTCTCTTAACCTATACTGTTTCAAAATAAAAATCCACAATTGGTATCAAAATGACAATCTCAACATTGATGTCACAAATCTGTAGATGGCTCATCGATTATACACTCTATTTTAGAGTTATGGTCATTTGAACGAAACTTCTCATAGACCTGCTGGGGGCCTGAAAACCTACCACTGTGGTAGTTCTACCTACCGCCATAGTTGGTCCACCTGCCATGTGGGCTAGCCACCCATGGAGTCACCAGCATGGTCCATCCACCTACTATGTGGCCGCTACACTCCATGGTAGCTCGAGCTACACTGACCCCATGATTGACTACCATAGTCAATCTCTGTGGTCGACCAAAAATAGACTCCACCCTAGTTTCCTCGGATCTGACCCCGGTCCAACCTAGATCTGACTCAGGTCAACCTAGCCCATCCTGGTCCACCGGCCCCACCTATCCCACTGATACAACCTGGACCACCAGGTTTGGCCCACTCTACATCAACTTCCTCCATCTCGTGTCTACCTTCGTGTCCTATGTCATCTTTAATGTTCATCACTACTGCACCTACATCGGTTTCCGCACCTCTCCATCGTCACACCCACCCCACGCAGCTCTTCCACCCATGACATCCTGCATCGCTTCCTGCACCAGCTTCCACCATCTCACGCTGGTGTTCCTTACCATAGACCATCAGTCCTCCTCTGATGTCCAAAAAACTAAAAGACCATAGATCAAAGCTCCTTTGGTCCTGATCTACACAGATCCATCCTCAGTTAACGATTTTCCTTGATTCCGGGGGTCTGATTGAGTTCAGAACCACCCAAAAACATAGATCCCAGAACCATGGGGTTCTAATGGCGGAGAACACGAAGAAAAGGGGATAAATGCACAAGAATGAAGTTTTATCATCATTGGCCAAATTTTATTTGTCAATGATCAAGATCGGGGTATTTTGGTTACAAAACTAGATTAAATTAATCCTAACTCACAATATGTATGATCTAAAAAACAATTTTTTTGTCAATTTATCCACACTCATCATAGAAATAATGGATGGGGAATAAACAAATAAAATCAAAATACGTAACACAATTTGGTTTGATTGTCGATGAAGAATGAAGCTGCATCGTCATCGTTAGTGAGATCCGCCAAGATCAGTGTTTTTGAATCACTGATTCAAAGCTTCATCGTCGCTTGCTTGAGAGTATTATATAGATGTTTATTCCTATTGTCTCAAGATAATAATAGAGCTATGAAACTAACCCTATATCTCTAATAAATGGTTTATTTAAAAAAATCTTTCACTGCATCGATGGAATAAAATAATTTTTTTTCTTAATTTATTTTATACCTTTAAAACGCCAGAGATGACTTTCCAAAATCAACTTGTTATGACAAATGTTAGGTCACTTCGAGGGTAAAGACACTATTTTGAACTCAATGGCACTGACATATTTCATATTCGATCATCCATTTAATAGTTATTCCACTTTTGATGAAACTTGTGTGCATGTGTTATTAAATATTTTAATATTTTTCAAAAATTTGTTCCGGGTACACCAGGCCCCAGAATCACATGCCATATCAATTCACGATATCAATAATAATCCATATAATTTCTATAAAAATAAAACCCAGAAAATCTGAGATGTTAAATTCTCCCTACCTTGGGGATTTATTACCCCAAAATTCCAAAACAAGGGTTACCCAAACAGATGAGGGTACTGGGAATGAATCTGGGTCGCCTGCTCCCATGTTATCTATTGGAGATTCTCATGCTACCACTATACATGAACTAAAGAGATCGATCACCCAAGAAGTATCCTCTCCTACCTATCCTCGATCTCCACTAGGTAATCAGCAAATGTTTCCCTATCCTTGATGTCCATATCGCCCCAGTCAATGAAGTGTGATGGGTCATGCACATACCTCCTCAGTTGCAACACGTGGAATAAGTCATGTAACTAATCTAACTGCGGTGGTATATCCAAGAGTTATTCCACCTCACCAACTCTATGATGAATCTGGAATGGGATGATGAACCTCATAAATAGCTTGCTATACTCGCCAAATCTCCATAATACCCATCGAGGTGAAACCCAAAGGAACACATGGTACCCTTCCTCAAACTCCAAAGGCCTCTGAAACCTATTATTATAAGACTTATGATGGCTCTGCACAGTCTTCATATACTCATATATTAGTTGTACATTCTCTATAATAGATACCACCAACTTTGGGCCCATGAGTGCTGACTCTCCTAGGTTAGTCCAGCAAAGTGGTGACTAGTAGGGTCTCTTATACAAAGCCATGAATGGTCTCATACCAATGGTGGAATGATAGCTGCTATCTTATGAGAACTCCACTAGTGGTATGTGATCCTCCCAACTATAGCCAAAGTATAACATGCAAGCCCACAATATTTCCTCTAGGATCTGGATGGGCTTCTCAGTCTAGTCATTAGACTATGGGTGAAACGTTGTGCTCAAGCGTAACTAGGTCCTAACCACATCTTGTAATCCCTTAAAAAGTGACATTTAAAGTGAAAATAATTATTAGAAATAAGCATAAATGGAAATCCATGGAGTCAAACTATCTCCTACATGTAGCGGTGCCCCAAGATTTCTTCTTCACTCTGCTCTCAGATAGGTAGGAAGTGGGCCAATTTGGTGAGTCGGTCAATGATCACCTAGATAACATCATGTCCCCAGGAAGTAATTGGTAAAACCATCACAAATTCCATTGATATCATATCCTAATTCCATTATAGAACCACAAGGGTTTGAGATAAACCCACTGGAACCTATTTCTCAGCCTTCACTTACTGACAAGTGAGGCAACAAGAGACAAACTCTATAACTCTCTTCTTCATTCCCAGCCACCAAAACTGACGTCGTAGGACCTAGTACATATTTTCCACACCTGGATGTATCACCAAAGGAGGTGTATGAAACTCTCTTAGAACTGCCTCCCACAATTCCATTGAAACTACTATAAACTGTAATGACTCGGACCCGATCAGCCACCCGAATAGTGCTAAACAGGTCGGGTGCTATGACCTTAAGTGCACCTCCCCGAACGCTAAAGGTTGCCGACTAGAAGCGAGGGTCTGATAGGTATAGTGGGGATGTTATACCCTCTTGGAAGATAATAACAACGGTATTGGTCCAAGTATAACAGTAAAGATGCAACAGAATAAATGACTCAGCAGACTCGAACCAGAACCACAGAACGGAAGCACATTCAATCTCAATAAATAGAAAAAGCAATATATATAACAACAAAAGAGGAAATAAATACAACAGTATGTTGAACACATGTAACTACTATTGAACAATAAAACATGCATCCCAAGCAGGTCATACACATCTGAATATAAAAAGGGCGCCAATGGCTAGCCAACAGTAGCTACAACAAGTAATCATGCTGATACAGAAAAGAAAACAAAACAGAGTAACTCTAGCTAGGTAAGACCCCAAGGTCCATACCATCTCTATGCAACAACTAATGTATCCCATCTTCTGAAGCTGGCCTATTTCCTGCACGTAAATCCATAAAGTCAGCACGCATCCCGAAGGGCCCGTGCAGGGTGTGAGAAAAATCTCAGTAGGATACCACCCAATGGTTCGTACCTAATATAAGTGATTAAGAAGGCATGTATTTATAAGAATACAGTAATAGAACAATGCACAAATAAACACAAACTCCACTCATGCTCAGAAGCCACCATGGAGTGTCACCAACTTCGGCCAACACTAGAATCTCTGTCGTGTAACCCGACACTATGTGCCTCCTAACACCTCGTGCCTCAAGTTCTGATGTCCTGTAGGTATTCCAAATAAGTAACCCAGAGGAACAGTGATTTCTGCCCTCAAATAACATATCTGGAGGGATAGTGATATCTGCCCTCAAATAACAGCGAGCCTCAGCCCCCAATCTGATAGCCTTGATGCTATCCCCAAAAGGCTTCTCACCTACCACGTGGCTTTCTACGGCAAGCACCCCCAACCAAAGTACCTAAACTGCAACTAACATGGGAATCTACCCACACGAGTTGTCAAAACCACCTCATCACAGAGTATCTCTGTGTGCACACTACTCAATGTTCCGGGTGAGCGTTAATCACCGAAATAGTACCTAAGCCACCACACATCTGAACCCTCTTGTCTCTACGACCATGCCACTCAAGTATGATGGCCTCCCCATCCAAGTAACTTGGACCATGCCCAACCTGACAGTCGTACTGCCTAAAGCCAATGTCCATGACGCCCAATCCCATGGTCAAAAACCACCCAAAGCAACCCAAGCCAAGCCCAACCCATGATCGACGTCACTCAACAATATCTGGGCCATGCCCAACACCATCCAAAGGGTCCAGTATATGCAATTCAGCAGTGGCATATATAACATATTTAAACAGAAAACATAAATAGGCAAAACATTCTAAACAATTGAATTTCCCTACTCAAGGTGTTGTCCCATACCAGCACTGAGGTCTTGAATGCCTCCAATAATTTGTATCAGGATTAAAAAATCAAACTTAAAAGTTTATAACAATATAAATATACTATAATCATTTTGGCATTCCCCAGCCAAAATGCCCCGATGAGCTACGACCCCTCGTCCGGCCCCTCTGAAGAAAAACTGGTAACAGGGCATACCCAAAGGCATCCCATAGGTCCATAAACAATTCAATAAGAAATAACAGATAAAACTGGGTCCCACTCAAAATACACGAAAACACGACGAAGGCTGCGCCACCCAAATAACCACAAAAACACAAAAAAAAAGGTATGCACAACCTACCTGAGACTCGTACGATGTAACTCCTCCGGTAACAGCCTCCAATTCGGTCTAAAACACTGTAGATCTAAAAAAGAGTAAAAACTTCCCAAACCCCTATATCTCATTCTAGAATAGAAATCAAACAAAACGGCCCAAGGGGAATCGAGGCCTTACCGAGGGGGTTCCAACGCATCAATCGGTGTTCGAATCGGGTCTCGGACAGATGATCGGGAGAAGAAACAAGGTCTGGCCGTCTTGGTTCATGAAACCCAGTGGAGCTAATGTGTTTCTACCTTAAAACGAGGCTACTACCCGTTTTAATGCAAAAAAAGAAACTACATGGTGTGTACTTTAGGAATACACACCGTGTATATCATTTAACTGTTCATTTGGAAGTTGGAATTCTGTCGAATTACTTTCCATAACCTACCGACATGAGTACACGTCATGTACCTGGGGGTACACGGCCTGTACTTTGTTTTCCTTCACCGACTTACCCACACGCCATATATTTCTCTCATACACATCCATACTACATGGCGTGTCTAGGAGGAACATGGCGTGTACTTGGTTAAGGTTATTCTCCCCGGTCAACAGGCCTAAATGCCATGTATAGCCTCTACACGGTCGCGGGTACACGGTGTGTCTATAACTACATGTCGTGTAGTAAGAAATTTTCTACACGGTCAACACACGACATTTACTCGGCGAGCACACGTCCGGTACTCACTTAATATATGCATGGAATGTACTTTATATACACGGCGTGTAGTCTGGAAATTTCCAGAAACTACCCATTTTCTCCAGTTTCGTCAGAAACAAGTCAAAAATTAAAACAGGGTCAGGCTTTTGACCCGTTCTAAAAACCTGAGTTCTTAAAATCTCCCCACCTTAACATAGCTCGTCCCCAAGCTATCAAACAAAACCCAGAGATGGCACCAAACACACCACCCCAATCAATGTAACCCAGACATCCCCAGTCTCAGAGGTCTTGGCTAAATTCCTCAAGGGGATCCCCACCTTAGGAATTGCCTAACCCGGTCTCAACCCAACAAAGCTCAAGCAAAAAAGGTTTACTAACCTGTTTTCTGGATGCACAGTCCTTCTGTGATGCCTCGTCACCCCTGCACCTGATAGCTGCTCCTGTGTCATTCCTGACACCCAACGTATGCCACACCGTAGCAGTGTCCACCTCCACGAGGTCCTAGTGCCTAGCACCTCAAGTAACCCGCATCCTTGATGCCCCGATGCCCAAGGAACCTCAAGTAACCTGCATCCTCGATGCCCCATTTCCCAAGGCACCTCAAGTAACTGGAATCCTCGACGTCCCAATTCCCAAGGCAACTCAAGTAATCCACATCCTTGATACCCTGATGCTACGCATCTCATACATATATATATATATATATATATATATATATCAATATATCACGCACCCGATATGGTGCCAATCCCACTGACTAGCATCTAGTCAGTCCACAAAGATCATGTGCATCACGTGCACTCAAAACGGACATGCATGTACAGGTCATGCCAAAAAGGAAACATGGAAATCATGGCCACACCCGTAGTGTACCTCTAACGATCGTTGGCTCACCGGCCTGCTCAGCCTCTAGCAGCTCCACAGTGTGCACCTAGCCTGAAGTACGGTTGCCTGATGCCTGACCTCCCTGTGGTGCTGCTCCAGCCACCGACTACTGACCCCTCAGCTAGGTCAAGCTGTCTCTATCACGTCCTCCACGTGCAGCTGAACCTCGGCTACCCTCTCCTAGTATTGAACCTGAACCAACTCCGGATGCCACTGTTTGTCCTGGTCCCTGTCTTTCAGCTTTCTGAGAAGGCTGCCGGCAAAACCTATCTAGATCCCCGACTTGTCCACATGCCCGACACTCCTTTCAAGGCCTATTGTACTGAGTTCGAAAATGTCCTGGTTGTCCACATTGAAAACAAATCACTAAATAACTACCACGGGGTAGTCTAGTTGAGTCCTTGGCCTCACTTCCCTTCTTGAACTCATCTCGTCCTCACTTCCTGCTTTCTGAACCGTCACCTGAATCCATCACCCGACCAACCTGGGGCCTATACCTCTAGTTACCCTCTGCTATGAGGGCCTGGTTCACTACCTATGATAAGAAACCCAGCCTGAAGATATTCACTTGGAACCGAATGGCCTGTCGTAAGCCATCCTTGAAGTGCCTCACCCTAGCAGCATCATCACTTACCATACCCAGTGCAAAGCGAGACAACTTAGTGAAAGTAGTTTCATAGTCCATGACGGACATGTCTCCCTGATGAAGACTCAAGAACTCCCGATCTCTCTCTGCCATAAATTTCTCTGGGTAAATGTGCTCTAAGAACCTATCCTCGAAGTCCTTCCAGGTCAGTCCCTCGTGCCTACGAGCCTGAAGCTCCACATCCCACCAACGCTTCGTCGGTCCCTTTAGTATGTATGTCGCCAGCTTGACCCTCCTCCCTAGAGGCATCTCGAGCTGCTCGAAGATCATCTACATGCTCTCTCTCTAGTTCTCAACCACATGTGTACCACCCTCACCCTGAAAAAGTGGCGGGTGTTGAGAATGGAACTCCCGTGTCAGATATGTCATAGATGGCTCTGTACCCTACGTGCCTCTGTCGATCCCCTATAGGAAACGCACCAGGCTCGCTCAAAGCTGCTCATCGAGCCATGGCCTGAACGATTCCATACCCAGCTGTTGTCGTGACTGCACTAGATCCTGAACTTGTTTCTATCCCTAAGCCTGTAACTATGGCTCGTTCTCTACCTATATTGAATCCTGAACCTGATCTTACACCTATGGCAATGTATTCTCACTTTCCTGACGCTCCATCAAGACGTGTAGGAGGAACCCGCTGAATACCATAAATGGTCAGAAAACCCATATATATATAAATATATATTCAACACAGATAAGAAAGCAGTAAAAGACAGTGTATAACTACTACCCTTACTCTCCCCCACTGCAACCCATGCCCCATGGCATCCCAGCCTCATGGCCTCCTTACCTGCCCTTAACGGATCCAAGTATCAAAAGTACCTCGGGCCATGCTTGTCCTGACAACCAACATTGCCTCAACCGATGACCAAGTCTCCCAATCCTGGTGATCAAAATCACCTCAACCAATAGTACCTGCCTACTCTCATAAGAGTCGACCTAATTATCCTTCCATATGCAATTCTACACAATTAAATAATGGCATACACATTGCAACAAAAAACAATTCTCTCTGGAATTTCACCTTTTTACATTGCAAGAATATAAAGCATGGAAATTGAATTTATTCACATGGTATTATCATATCACAAAGAATATGTGCAATTATGAAATTAAAATACCCTAAAATGTGTCTATTAACATCCAAGCAAACAAGTCTTGCCATACCAGGCCATGGTCCAATTCTCCCTTACCACACCGGGTCAAGGGTCACATATCACAATCAATAACCTCACACACCATGTGAGCCACCGAGGTGGAAATCATATAAACTATAATCTGAGCAAAAGCAAACAACAATTACCACCCAAGGTAACTTGGTCCATCCCTTATACTTGGGGCTGCAGACACCCAAGAATAAGATAGAAACCTTGTTCCAGTAACAACGTATCTCTATTATACCATATCTTAAATAGTAAAACCAGTATAAATAAAAAAGATAAGTCTCAATCTCATTAGTATCCAACAAAACAATCCTACTAAATCCCTATCAAGAGGTGCTCTGATACCACTTTGTAACTACACAGACCTGAGAAACCACCTGAACAGTTCTAAACGGGTCAGGTGCTACGACCTTAAGCGCACCTCCCCGATTACCAAAGGTTGCTGACTAGAAGCGAGGGTCTGATAGGTATATTGGAGAGGCTATACCCTCTCGGAGGATAATAACAATAGTATTGGTCCAAGTATAACTGTAAAGATGCAGCGGAATAAATGACTCAGCAGAATTGAACCAGACCCGCAAAGCAGAAGCACATTCAATCTCAATAAACAGCGGAAGCAAAAAATATAACAACAAAAGTGGAAATAAATACAACAACATGCTGAACACATGTAACTACTACCGAACAATAAAACATGCATCCCATGTAGGTCATACATATCTGAATATAAAAAGGGCACCAATGGCTAACCAACAGTAGCTACAATAAGTAAGCATGCTCATATAGAAAAGAAAAAAAAACAGAGTAACTCCAGCTATGTAAGAACCCAAGGTCCATACCATCTCCATGTAAAAACTAATGTAGCCCAGCTCCTGAAGCTGGCCTCTTTCTTGCACGTAAATCTATAAAGTCTGCACGCGTCCCGAAGGGCTCGTGCGGGGTGTGAGACAAATCTCAATAGGATACCACCCAATGGTGTGTACCTAATATAAGTGTTTACGAAGGCGTGAATTTATAATAAAACATTAATAGAAAAATTCACAAATAAACACAAACTCCACTGGTGCTCAGCAGCCTCCATGGAGTGTCACCTGCTTCAGCCAACGCTGGAATCTCTGTCGTGTAACCCGGCACCATGTTCCTCCTGACACCTCGTACCTCAAGTTCTGACGTCCCAAAGGCATGCCCTAGAAGTAACCTAGAGGAACAAAGATGTTTTGTGACGCCCCAGGTTTTAGGAACTGGTTTATGTAAGAAGTGTTATGCCTTTAATAATGCCTCTTGTTTTATTTGTTTTGCTAATAAGGAATTAGAAATGAAATAAAACATAGAGAATAAGGTAAACTGACATTTATTAAAACATTACTTTACAACGAGACCCAACTAGTTGAATTTACCATGAACAAGACCTAACACGGCCACCGCAAGACTACAAAGAACCACAACGCGGGTAATCAGATAGTCGTCATCTTCAGGTTCCATCAGCGTGAAAAGTATAATCGCCAGGGCCACGGCACACATGCTCAACACCAATGGTATGAGGAGAGACATCCTTCCTGTTCAAGTGTTCTGTTTTAAGAGGTACCCCACACCCCTGCATTTATATTAGTTCTTTGAGTTATGACCGTTATGTTTATATATCCGTTGGGTTTTCAAAATGACCGTTGCGTTTCCACTAATAAAGTTTACTTTAAAAGAGAACTCGATTTTTATTCCCTCATTCTTAAAAACATTCTTTCATAGAAGATCCTTCATTTTAAAATAAAGAGTATTCTTTGAAGTAAATCTCCTCGTTTTTACAAAATCCCGATGAATACCTAGGTAGTTGAAAACTTGGTATTATTTTTATAAATATATATATATATATATATATATATATATATTTAGAGGGAATTGGTAATAATTTTATCTTTTGATCTCATAAATTATGAAATTTGTGGGAAACTTTTGATCTTTAAAATAATTTTATAAAACAAATAGTAGAGTATTTTAAAAATACTAATGATTATAATACTATTATACAAAAGGCATGTTTTTTTATACCAAGAGTTAAAATATTTTATCTAAATTTGAAATTGGTTTTAACATTTTGAGTTAAAACTATTTGTTTTTACTAAATTCCTACATTTCACTCTATATTGAGATAAGTATATAATAAAATTAAATTTTTATAAAAAATTGAATGGGACCCGGCCAGCCAAGGGCATCCTCAAGGGACAAGCCCTCAGGCCACGGCCGAGAACCCGTAGGGCCCCGAGGTACCGCCATCGGGCCCCCCAGGTGCGCGTGTAAGGAGTCATCCAGAGTAGAGGCTCGGGGTGTGACGAGCGTAGGTTACCCAGGTTGCACGCGCGGGCCCGTGTATAAGGCCACGACACGCGATGTGTGATGTTGGGCCAAGGCCCGCGGGGGGGGGGGGGGGAGGGACCCGTGTGTAAGGCCCCGGGTGCGTGTGTGTTGGTGTTATTGAACTGAAGGCCGCACACTTTGGTTTATAAGCCGCGCCTCAAAATCCTTTCGTTTCGATGTGGGACGAGCCCCCTGCGACCGGGACCGTCCGATCAACTCCCGTGTCGATCTCAGCCGTCCAGCCCGTTTTTTTAACGTGAGACCTCTCCCACGTCTCCGTAGCCGCCCGATCTCTCCCGAGATTCGATCTCGACCCTCAGATTCTTTTAAACGATCATCACATCTTCCACGCTCCAGCCGTTCGATCGCACCAAGAACGAATCGGCGCCCTCCGTTTCTTTTCGTGCCAAGCAGTCCCTGTCGCCCCATCATCTTCTTCCTAGCATCGAGGTCCTGCGCCTGTAGACCTGCACCAAGGACGCCAGGCCCCTCCCTTCGCACTGCACCGCTGACCACCGAACACTCCCCCTCCTAGCTCACTGTGCTCTCGTCCTTCTCCCACGACGGCCCACCCATGGGCCGAGACACCCTTCCTGCACCGAGGCTGTACTTAAGCCCCCCTGCTTCTTGAAGTTCCGGAAGCTTCTTCTTCTTCCTCCTTCATCTACCTCGAACTCCCAGCAACCCAGCACGGTGCACCTGTCCAAGCTTCCTCCTCAAACTCTGTAAGGGTTCCTGCATGCTTGTCTTCCTTTAAAGAAACATTCGGTTTAAACACAACTCATATTTACATATATACACTTGACATATATATACCCCTCGGTTCTGCCTTCAAGGAGTTGGCCTTCGTGTTTCCAGTGGTTGTATATGTGAGGGTGCGTATATACCTTGTTTCCAGATTTTTTTTCGAAACCTGTATATACTTCTCACATGTGTATATACAAGTCCATCGGTTATTATATATTGTTTATATATGGTTTCATATATATGTGAACGGTATATACACTTTGTATAAGCACGTTTACAAATTCCCCAGGTTGTTTATTTTACGATTTTATATTTCGGTTTTCTAAAAAAAATTATCTCAACCTCGTATTTAATGTATATGTTATGTATATATATATATAGTTCGTGAATGTTTTCTCCTAACTTAACCCGACCTGTTTTGGGAATCAATATTTAGATGAAATTTTTAGATATATATTTGCAAACTATTCTCTTTTGGTTTAAGTGAAGTTATGTTTGTAAAACCTTAATTTTTATACACATGGTTACATTTATAACAAACCTTATATGGATTTAGTTTCAACCATGTAATTGAATTATGGTTGGAAACTTTGAGTTACCTAAGGAATTTAATAAACTTTGTTTTGAATTGTGTAAAACCCATATATACACTTCGGGTATATATATGTGCACGTGTGTATATATTTATAAGAATATTTTCTTTTATAAATAGCAGGACTTAAACTATTCTTGGATGCTGGGATGATTTTATTAAGCTATGAATTGTGTGATTGCTAAACCAACATGTTTTTTTAAAATACACAAAAATGGGCATGTTTTATTAAAAAGGTTTATCTAACATTTCCCTGATGAGTTTTATGATAAAATATGTATTTTGGGTTCAAGGGCCCGTTTACCACCGTAATTGATTTCATGTGTTTTTCTTAAGATTTCCCCTTTTCCAAAGATTTATAATGACAATGATTCATCATTAGTATATCGCTGTTTTATATGCCTTAGTGAAAAGGATGTTGTACTAAACTATGTATGTCATTAATTTGTCCTTGCCTTTTTTTTACAGTGTGAACTGTCACATCATGTATTAGTAAAGTGTGTAATGATTCATTAATTATGTTAGTTATTATTTACATAATGCATTTTTATGACATATCACTAAATGAACTAAGAAATTGGATTTACCCAAAGTGGTATGGGACACCTTGGGTAAAATTAAAATGAATGAGATATTCAAGGTGGTATGGGACATCTTGAATATACATAACCATTTCAGTAAAGCATGAACGATGTGGATCACATGATAATAAAGGAAAATTTAAGGGTGCGCCCTGATAGCGCTCCAATGCATTGGGTAAAGACTTAATCTCTAGAGATGACTTTTAGACTGATACCTTGGTGAATAACCTTGGTAATTTTTTTAACGACACCTTGGGGATGGACCTTGGTGATATGTTCATGATTGTCTAAGTTAAATGTTGATGCCACATAATTCAAGTTATGTAACAAGTTCTTTCCAAGATAAAATTATTACACGACCGATGCCTTTAAAGTTTTCATAAAGTTCTTATTTCCCTTGCTTTAAGCTTGAAGCATGACTAGTGTCATCACTTAATAGAATGGTAACCAACATCTGAAAATTTAGTTATTTCCTTGTGCGCAACTCTGATTATGTATTACTTTAAATTTATGTCTAAGTAAATCATATGTAGTACTTGTTCGTAATAACCATTATCACTCCTTCAAGAATTGACATAATTGTTTCATATTCTTCTTGAAAACCTTGTTTGAGCATTTGTATGTTATGTGCTGTAATTTCACTTTTGTAAGTGTTCGATCTCTTTAAAATGGAATGTTTTCAAATATTACAATGTTTTTAAAAACCCCTTACTGAGTATTTTAATGCTCACCCCACGTTTTGATTTAAAATTTTCAGGTATCAGCTTTTGAAAGATGAATTGTTTCAGAAGTTGCCGGTTTCCCAGAACCCGAACCGCACACGATCCTCTGTACGGGACATGATGTGTTGTTAACAAAGTGTATTTTATTTTAAGATAACACATCATGTTTAGAAGGCACCGACTCCTGGGTTTCTGGGGTTGGGGTTTCTACAGTTTGTATCATAGGTTCGGTTTGGATAACTCTAGAAAGACAGAAACCGAAACAAAAATATATATGTATATGTATTTCAATTTTACTAAAAAACTGGGTTTTCTTAATTTTCAGATGGAAAATGAAGGCACAAATCTCTTATCTCTCCCCATAGAGGCCCTAGAGACCATTGTCTCTTTAGCCAGCCGTGAGGACTTTCTAAACTATGCCCATATCCGCATGACATGCAAACACCTTTACTATGTATCCAATTCACCACGGGTGCTTCAGCTACACCAAGTGGTAGGAATAGATTACCTCCTTATGATAATAACCCAATTTCCCTCCTATGTACGTCGAGGAAGGTAATACGAGGGACTTTTCCGGATTTTCACGGCGGGTGAGAACTTTGGCACTATGCTTGATAACCCCTTTCAAGAAGCTGCTGCTGACGGAGACCTCCGAGCGGGCTACCGTTGTCAGATTTTAAACTATGGCTTCTGGGGTCAGTTGTTGGACTTCGGAAGGTTAGAAGACGAGTCCACCCGATTGTCTTACAGACGACAAGTGTCTGAAGATGTCTCTCAACTCCATGCCCCCCATGCTAGACTCGTAAGACGTCATAGGTGTCCTCATGAGTTTTTCCCTGAATGCTCGGCCTGTGTTTGGTTCGAGGAGTTAGGGAGTTTTGCTTCTCTGTGTGGAGTTTGTTTAGTCAATGAGTAAGGGAAACTCAAGCACTAATAATAATAAACGTATGTTTATTGAACTGTTGTCTTTCCCCTTTCCTTTTCCTTACTTTGTTTTTGTCCTTGTATGATTTTCAAGTAATGGAACTCCTATCTTAAAACTTTCAGATGGAAGGACAAACCCACCTGTTATCTCTTCCCACCGAGATTCTGGAAATAATTGCAATCAAGACGTGTGAGGACAAGTATGACCCCTTCGCAAGTTTGCGAAGAACGTGCAAGCAGTGGTATGAGGTAACAAATGGTCCGGAGATTCTCCGTACCTGCCAGGGGAATGCCTCCATCTATTACCGCATTGGCTCTGCTCAGCTAGCCGGACGTGAATGACGAGGAAGTTACCACGAAGGGCTCTTTCTTTGTTTCACCCTAGGCCGAAACTTCACGGCCAGAGTGAAATTCCAAGAGGCTGCGTTAGAGGGAAATCTTTATGCGGCTTATATGCTCCAACTTCTCAGATTTAGCCTGTTTGACCAAATCTATGGCTTCGATATCCTCGACCGAGACATAATTCGGCAAGTTCTTCGTACATTGGTCTGCAAAGACATATCAGAACTTTGTACGGTTCGAGCTTCCCTCTGGAGGCCTGAAGGCCTGGAGCATAAGTGCAACCCCTCCTCTCTTAGGTGTATATGGATTAGGGAGCTGGAAGAAGTGAGCTTCACTACGGGGATCCCTCTAAATGCACCTGTCGACCCTATTCGTTGGTGGAGGTGGTAAGAACGTTTCTGATCCTTGTAGTGTTGTGAAATAAATTGCGAGGACGCAATTTTCTAAAGGGGGGGATAATGTGACGCCCCAGGTTTTAGGAACTGGTTTATGTAAGAAGTGTTATGCCTTTAATAATGCCACTTGTTTTATTTGTTTTGCTAATAAAGAATTAGAAATGAAATAAAACATAGAGAATAAGGTAAACTGACATTTATTAAAACATTACTTTACAACGAGACCCAACTAGTTGAATGTACCATGCACAAGACCTAACATGGCCACCGTAAGACTAAAAAGAACCACAATGCGGGCAATCGGATAGTCATCATCTTCAGGGTCCATCAGCGTGAAAAGTATAATCGCCAGGGCCACGGCACACATGCTCAACGCCAATGGTATGAGGAGATCCATCCTTCTTGTTCAAGTGTTCTGTTTTAAGAGGTACCCCACACCCCTGCATTTATATTAGTTCTTTGAGTTATGACCGTTATGTTTATATATCTGTTGGATTTTCAAAACGACCGTTGCGTTTCCACTAATAAAGTTTACTTTAAAAGAGAACTCGATTTTTATTCCCTCATTCTTAAAAACATTCTTTCATAGAAGATCCTTCGTTTTAAAATAAGGATTATTCTTAGAAGTAAATCTCCTTGTTTTTACAAAATCCCGATGAATACCTAGGTAGTTGAAAACTTGGTATTCTTTTTATAAAATATATATATATATGTTTAGAGGGAATTGGTAATAATTTTATCTTTTGATCTCATGAATTATGAAATTTGTGGGAAACTTTTGATCTTTAAAAGAATTTTATAAAACAAATAGTAGAGTATTTTAAAAATACTAATGATTATAATACTATTATACAAAAGGCATGTTTTTTTTATACCAAGAGTTAAAATATTTTATCTAAACTTGAAATTGGTTTTAACATTTTGAGTTAACACTATTTGTTTTTACTAAATTCCTACATTTCACTCTATATTGAGCTAAGTATATAATAAAATTAAATTTTTATAAAAAATTGAGTGGGACCCGGCCAGCCAAGGGCATCCTTAAGGGACAAGCCCTCAGGCCACGGTCGAGAACCCGTAGGGACCCGAGGTACCGCCATCGGGCCCCCCAGGTGCACGTGTAAGGAGTCAGCCAGAGTAGAGGCTCGGGGTGGGCCGAGCGTAGGTTACCCAGGTCGCACGCGCGGGACCGTGTATAAGGCCATGGTGCGTGATGCGTGAGGTTGGGACAGGGCCTGCAGGGGGGGGAGGGACCCGTGTGTAAGGCCCCGGGTGCGTGTGTGTTGGTGTTATTGAACTGAAGGCCGCACACTTTGGTTTATAAGACGCGCCTCAAAATCCTTCTGTTTCGATGTGGGACGAGCCCCCTGCGACCGGGACCATCCGATCAACTCCCATATCGATCTCAGCTATCCAGCCCGTTTTTTTAACACGAGACCTCTCCCAGGTCTCCGTAGCCGCCCGATCTCTCCCGAGATTCGATCTCGACCCTCAGATTCTTTTAAACGATCATCACATCTTCCACGCTCCAGCCGTTCGATCGCACCAAGAACGAATCGGCGCCGTCCGTTTCTTTTCGCGCCAAGCAGTCCGTGTCGCCCCATCGTCTTCTTCCTATCATCGAGGTCCTGCGCCTGTAGACCTGCACCAAGGACGCCAGGCCCCTCCCTTCGCACTGCACCGCTGACCCCCGAACACTCCCCCTCCTAGCTCACTCTACTCTCGTCCTTCTCCCACGACGACCTACCCATGGGCCGAGACACCCTTCCTGCACCGAGGCTGTACTTAAGCCCCCCTGCTTCATGAAGTTCCGACAGCTTCTTCTTCTTCCTCCTTCATCTACCTCGAACTCCCAGCAACCCAGCACGGTGCACCTGTCCAAGCTTCCTCCTCAAACTCTGTAAGGGTTCCTGCATGCATGTCTTCCTTTAAAGAAACATTCGGTTTAAACAAAACTCATATTTACATATATACACCTGACATATATATACCCCTCGGTTCTACCTTCAAGGAGTTGGCCTTCGTGTTTCTAGTGGTTGTATATGTGAGGGTGCGTATATACCTTGTTTCCAGATTTTTTTTCGAAACCTGTATATACTGCTCACATGTGTATATACAAGTCCATCGGTTATTATATATTGTATATATATGGTTTCATATATATGGAACGGTATATACACTTTGTATAAGCACGTTAAAAAATTCCCCAGGTTTTTTATTTTACGATTTTATATTTCGGTTTTCTAAAAAAAATTATCTCAACCTCGTATTTAATGTATATGGTATGTATATATATATATAGTTCATGAATGTTTTCTCCTAACTTAACCCGACCTGTTTTGGGCATCAATATTTAGATGAAATTTTTAGATATATATTTGCAAACTATGCTCTTTTGGTTTAAGTGAAGTTATGTTTGTAAAACCTTAATTTTTATACACATGGTTACATTTATAACAAACCTTATATGGATTTAGTTTCAACCATGTAATTGAATTATGGTTGGAAACTTTGAGTTACCTAAGGAATTTAATAAACTTTGTTTTGAATTGTGTAAAACCCATATATACACTTCGAGTATATATATGTGCACGTGTGTATATATTTATAAGAATATTTTCTATTATAAATAGCAAGACTTAAACTATTCTTGGATGCTGGGATGATTTTATTAATCTATGAATTGTGTGATTGCTAAACCAACATGTTTTTTTAAATACACTCAAATGGGCATGTTTTATTAAAAAGGCTTATCTAACATTCCCCTGATGAGTTTTATGATAAAATATGTATTTTGGGTTCAAGGGCCCGTTTACCACCGTAATTGATTTCATGTGTTTTTCTTAAGATTTCCCCTTTTCCAAAGATTTATAATGACAAAGATTCATCACTAGTATATCGCTGTTTTATATGCCTTAGTGAAAAGGATGTTGTACTAAACTATGTATGTCATTAATTTGTCCTTTCCTTTTTTTTACAGTGTGAACTGTCACATCATGTATTAGTAAAGTGTGTAATGATTCATTAATTATGTTAGTTATTATTTACATAATGCATTTTTATGACATATCACTAAATGAACTATGAAATTGGATTTACCCAAAGTGGTATGGGACACCTTGGGTAAAATTAAAATGAATGAGATATTCAAGGTGGTATGGGACATCTTGAATATACATAACCATTTCAGTAAAGCATGAACGATGTGGCTCACATGATAATAAAGGCAAATTTAAGGGTGCGCCCTGATAGCGCTCCAATGCATTGGGTAAAGAATTAATCTGTAGAGATGACTTTTAGACTGATACCTTGGTGAATAACCTTGGTAATTTTTTTACGACACCTTGGGGATGGACCTTGGTGATATGTTCATGATTGTCTAAGTTAAATGTTGATGCCACATAATTCAAGTTATGTAACATGTTCTTTCCAAGATAAAATTATTACACGACCGATGCCTTTAAGGTTTTCATAAAGTTCTTATTTCCCTAGCTTTAAGCTTTAAGCATGACTAGTGTCATCACTTAATAGAATGGTAACCAAAATCTGAAAATTTAGTTATTTCCCTGTGCACAACTCTGATTATGTATTACTTTAAATTTATGTCTAAGTAAATCATATGTAGTACTTGTTCGTAATAACCATTATCACTCCTTCAAGAATTGACATAATTGTTTCATATTCTTCTTGAAAACCTTGTTTGAGCATTTGTATGTTATGTGCTGTAATTTCCCTTTTTTAAGTGTTCGATCTCTTTAAAAAGGAATGTTTTCAAATATTAAAATGTTTTTAAAAACCCCTTACTGAGTATTTTAATGCTCACCCCACGTTTTGATTTAAAATTTTCAGGTATCATCTTTTGAAAGATGAATTGTTTCAGAAGTTTCCGGTTTCCCAGAACCCGAACCGCACACGATCCTCTGTACGAGACATGATGTGTTGTTAACAAAGTGTATTTTATTTTAAGATAACACATAATGTTCAGAAGGCACCGACTCCTGGGTTTCTGGGGTTAGGGTTTCTACATGTTTTCCCTCAAATAACGTATCTGGAGGGATAGTGATATCTTGCCTCAAATAATGGAGAGCCTCAGCCCCCAACCTGATAGCCTCGATGTTATCCCCTAAAGGCTCTTCACCTCCCACGTGGATTTCTACAGTAAGCACCCCCAACCAAAGTACCTAAACCGCAACTAACAGGGGCCTCAACCCACACGAGTGGTCAAAACAACCTCATCATGGAGTGTCTCTTTGTGCACACTACTCAAAGTTTTGGGTGAGTGGTAATCACCAAAATAGTACCTAAGCCACCACACATCTGACACCTCATGTCCCTGCGACCATGATACTCAATTCTGATGGCCTCACCATCCAAGTAACTCGGGCCATGTCCAACCTGACAGTCGTACTACCTCAAGACAACATCCATGACGCCCAATCCTGTGGTCAAAAACCACCAAAAGCAACCCAGGCCAAGCCCAACCTGTGATCGGCGTCACTCAGCAATATCCGGGCCATGCCCAACACCACCCAAAGGGTCCAGTATATGAAATTCAGTAATTGCATATATAACATATTTAAATAGAAACATAAATAGGAAAAACATTTTAAACAGTTGAATTGCCCTACATAAGGTGTTGTCCCATTCAAGCACTAAGGTCTTGAATGCCTCCAATAATTTATATCAGGCTTAATAAATCAAACTTAACAGTTGATAACAATATAAATCAAATATAACAATTGTGGAATTCTCCGGCCAAAATGCACCGATGAGCTATGGCCCCTCACCCGACCTCGCTCAAGAAAAACTGGTAACAGGGCATACCCAAAGGCATCACATAGGTCCATAAACAATGTAATAAGCAATAACACATAAAACTGGGTCCCGATCAAAATACCCAAAAACGCACTGAAGGCCACACCACCCAAATGAACATGAAAACACAAAAAGAGGTATGCACCACCTACCTGAGACTCATACGATGCAACTCCTCTGGTAACAGCCTCCAATTCGGTCTAAAACACGATAGATCTACAAAAGAGTCAAAACCGCTCAAACCCCTATATCTCTTTCTAGAACAGAAATCAAACATAACGGCCCAAGGGGAATTGAGGCCTTACCAAGGGGGTTCCAATGAATCAATCAGTGTTTGAATCGGGTCTCGGACGGACGATCGGGAGAAGAAACAAGGTCCGGCCAGCTTGGTTCACAAAACCTGGCGGAGATAATGTGTTTCTGCCTCAAAACAAGGCTACTTCCTATTTTAACGTAAAAAAAGAAACTACATGGCCTGTGATTTAGGACTAAATGACATGTATATCATTTAACTGTTCATTTGGTGGCTGGAATTCTGCCGATTTACTTTCCAGAACTTGCCGACATGAGTACACGGTGTGTACGTGGGGGTACACGGTGTGTACTTTATTTTCCTTTGCCGACTTACCCACATTCCATGTATTTCTCTCATACACAGCCATACTACACGGCGTGTCCAGGATGAACACAGAGTGTACTTGGTTAAGGTGATTCTCCCCGGTCAACAAGCCTACACACCATGTATGGCCTCCACACGGTCGCGGGTACACGGCGTATCTATAACTACACACCGTGAAGTAAGAAATTTTCTACACGGTCTACACACGACATTTACTAGGAGAGCACACAGCCGGTACTCGCTTAACATATACACGGCGTGTACTTTATGTACACGGCGTGTAGCCTGGAAATTTCCAGAAACATCCCATTTTCTCCAGTTTCCTCAGAAACAAGTCGAAAATTCAAACAAGGTCGGGCTTTTGACCCATTCTAAACACCTGGGTTCTTATATAAACCCTATAAAAAAAGGACATGATCACCACCTTCTTAATATCCATCAAGAGCATCACCTTTGTAAATATTAGCACGTAGGGTCTCATAGTCGGTATCCCCAAGTTGGGCCTCCCAAACTTGCTGTAAGAGTGGAGGGGTGACAACCATCAGCTGGAGGTAAGATTTTCCATCTTAATACATAATTTATATCTTCAATGAGGCCAACATCACTGATTCCTTGTTTAGAAACTACGAATTTGATATCTTAATGAGAGAATCTTCCACCACATTCCCCTTCCCAGGAGTACAGAAAATCTCAAAGTCCTAGTCCTATAGGAACTCTATTCATCACCTTTGTATCAAGTATAGATCCTTACAAGAGAATATATACTTGAGAATCTTAAAATTAGAGTATAAAACAAACTTATCTTCCATCAGTTAGGGTCTCCACGTCTTTAAGGCGAAGACTACCGCTACTAACTCAAGATCAATGGTTGTATAGTTCTGCTCCTGTGATATATCTTGGAATGAACCATAGGCAATCAAATCATTCCTCTACATCATGACACAACCATTCCTAGTCCTTGATGCATCATAGAACACCACATTCTTGATTCCTTTGACTGATAAATTCAGTATGGGAGCCATCATCGTCCTCTGTCTCAACTCTTTAAATCACTTCTAACACTTTTTTGTCCTCACAAAAGGTTTCGACTTTCATGTCAAATATGTTAATGGTTCTTACACTCTATAGAAGTTGGGTAAAAACCTTCAATAGTAACCTTACAATACAAGTAATCTCCATTACTTGGTAACACTCTTAGGTGGATCCCAAGAAAGAACTACCTCAACCTTTGTTGGATCCACTGTAACTCCAGCATCTAAGATGAAATGTTCCACAAAATAGACCTTTAGAATACAAAACTAGAGGTTAAATAGATTATGGTAATGTTTGTGCTCTTAGACTGTGTCCAGGATCATCATCAAGTGTCTCACATGCTCCTCCTCAGACACTGAATACACTAGGATGTCATTAATCAAAATAACTAGAAAATGGTTTAAGTAAGGCTAAAAGATCTGGTTCATGAGTCCCGTGAACACTTTCAAGAAATTATTCAAGAAAAAAGGCATCACCAAGTACTCATAGAGATTGAAATAGAATCTGAAGTTTGTATTTGGTATATCCTCATCTCGTATTCGCAGCTAGTGATAGCCTGATCCGAGGTCTATCTTCAAGAAACATCACACTCCTTTCAATTAATCAAAGAGGTCGTTGATCCTTATTAGTGGATACTTGTTCTTCACAGTCACATAGTTTAAGAACTGGTAATCCAAACATAACCTCATTCTACCATTTATCATCTTGAAAAAAAAACTGGGGAAGCTTAGGGTGAAACAAAGGGTCTCATGAATCCCTTCCTCTTCAAGTCATCCAATTGTATCCTCAATTCATCAAGAAATGTGGGAGTCATCTGATATACAGGTGTAGATATTTTTTTCATACCATGGTGCAGATCAATGTAGAATTCCATATCTTAGTAGGGAGTTAAACCTAGAACATCTTCGGGACAGACGTCTTCATACTCGGCCACCACTTCCGGAAACTGAGGACTCATATCATCCACTACGCCAAGGGTGAGGCTAGAAAACTGATCAATAATAAGATGCACCTTCCAATGTGTGAGTCCATACTACACTGCATGTGTTTCCTTTTCACCAACAAAGTAAAACATGCTTCTATCACTATGGAAACCCCACACTCTTCACCTAAAATAGTCTATCTAAGCATGAATTGTGAATAGATAGTCCATACCAAGAATGATGTTGTAAGGACTCGACCCACTATAAAGAGACACAAACCAAATCTCTCACCTCCAAGATTAAGGTCACACTATCGGTACTAGTGTGTGATCATTGAGTCTCCTCAAATAGGAGTCTCCAAGCATAAGGGTCGAGTAAAAAGTTCAACTGAAATCTCCGAGTCTCGAACAAGATTCTTGGAAATAAATGAATGACTTGCAGCTATGTCTATAAAAACTATGGATAATGTGGAGAAGAAATAGATCATACTTCATATAATACCTAAGGCCTCAGGTTCATAAGCCAAAGTAGCCTATAGCTGGCCTCATCGCTACCCACCATCTCCCTGAGCCTGGAGTGGACCACTTATGGGTGGTGGTGGTAATATGTCAAAATGTAGACCAACTCCTATAGCTCTCATGGATCCTCTTCAACATCTACTACCTAGTGTAACACCCTGATCATGTCTTTGTTTCTATCTATGAGGTCCCTCGATTGTCACCCAATCAGTTGTACGATAGTTTAGGTAATCTCATGTCAGATGTCCTTGACCGCCGCATAAGTAACATGATCTATCCCTTGGCTGATTCGAGCCACCTTGGGAGAACTACAAAACTGAACCCGAGTCTTGGGATCCCATCTTAAATTTCCTGGCCTACATGGACCCCTTTGACTACCATTAACTACCTGCTGATGAGGAATCAACTATGAAGTTCCCACTGTTAGGTCCCAATTCTACTACTCCATAAAAATATACACTAGAAGGGATCACTCAAGTACCCAATCATAGGTAGAAATTATAAGGGAAACCACTAAGGCCCCAATTTCTAGGAATAAGCCCTTCTATAAGGTCTGATACCTTAAGAACAAGTCTTGTACCGTGTCCATAGAGAAGCGTGAAAGATCAGTAAACTTCATTGAATACTATGCCATGGTCATACTGCCCTACTGCAGATGCAATAGCTCTTATATATGTACCAATCACAACATGGGTGGATAGAAATCAACTCTAAAGAGACAATCAATGTATGTCTAGGAGAGAGTTGTCTCATCGTGTGACTAAGTCACCAAGATCCACCATTGCCCCGTGGACCCTTGAAGAAGACTCATAGAAAGGATTTCCATATGGTTGGGAGGAATCCTTACAAGGAGGAAAACATAGTTTACTACCTCGAGCCAATCCTCAAACATCTGGAGGTATAGCTCAAATTGAAACCTTGGAGGTCCCTGCCTATGAAACTCTTGTAACGCACATAACCTGTATGCATTATCAACTTGTAATGTTGGTATTAGATGCTACTTGATGGGTGGCGGTATAACTGGTAAACCACATGGAGGGGATATCTCTGGTACATGACCATGTACTGATTCCATTTCACTAAGTGTATCATCTTTGTGATCATGTAGTGGAATCCTAGATGGCTCGCTACATGAAGCCATCCTGAAATAAAACAATATGCACCACATAAAATAGAGTATATCGGAGGAGATGACTCAAGAAGTACATGTAATACACAACCATTCCTATATGATTCATGTATCTTTTTTTCCTGGAACTAGTTTTTAAATATACGAAGTCAAAAACAAGAAATTAGATTCCTCGTGTATGGATAAATCGACTGCCACACTAACACTAAAGTATGTAGCCTGAAATTCAAACTCAAAACACATAACATTGTTCTCCTAAACCAATATCATAGACTCAGTTTCCTAATGTATAACCAACCCCCTATGATACTACTTTTTCATGACCCATCCTAGAGGGGCATGTTCCATGACTACCCCAAGCCCACCTCTGATAGGCCAGGGGCTGGTGACTAGCACCGAGTAGGAATATGCAACATATGGGAGGTTTTTTCCTAAGGTACCTATACAAACACACACATATACAAGATAAAAAATTCTGAAATGTAAAATACATGAAAGGATTCATGCATACCTCTAAGATCCCACAAAAGAGTACGAAAATAAAAAGTACTAGAAATTAAAAGGTCCAAAAAACAAGCCCACCACAAAGAGTTTGTACAGAAGTCTAACTAAAATTATAAAGAGTCCAACCTAATCCAAGGGTGAAGAAAATGTAAAAGGTATGATCTCAAAAAATACCTCGACCTTTCTAGCTCTAGCTATGCTCCACCCGCTCTTGATCCTCCTAGGACATCGTCAAAAGGGCATATGTTTGCACAAGATACAATATTTATAGGCAAAGTTCGTGAAAGGGTGAGTATAAAAATATTCATTAGGAATCCCTGAAAACACTAAACACGAATCACCTAGTATAGTTAGCTCAATAAAAGATGTAACACTATATAATAGATACAAGAAGTAGAGAAAACACAGATATACTCATAAGAGACACAACTCCATCTGGCAGTTATAACCAACTTCCAACCATAGTATTTAGCTTGAAGAATGTTTGTTCTGGAAGAAATCGCCCCTCAAGACATGATATCATTAGATAAATTCAACCAAGAGGACAATATCATTTGGGCCCTTCCCAAATAAAAAAAAACTCTTTAAGGAATACTATGATACAGAGAGAGGGGATCATAGACAGAACTGCTAGGGGACACCATAATCACAATCTAAATCAACTCGCTACGTAGGGGATCATATGACAACAATCCCGCAAACCCTACCAATGTAGCCTGTCAGAGGGAGGATCAACCCCTATACCTCGTAAGGTGCTCTCGTATATCTCCTAACACCCAATCACATCCTAAATCACATCAGTGCCCACCTCGATCCCATGAAACCCATGGAACAACGGGGTCCTCATCTCATGGATGCTCAAAACAAACCAGTGCCTTGCACTTCAATCACAAACTGCATCCTCGATGCCCTGATGCCTAGGCACCTCATGTAACCAACATACCTCAGATGCCCCAATGATTAATCACCTCAAAACATGAATCCCAGGATTATCCTAATGATAGCCACCTCATATATATATATATATATAATCACATTCCATAAATGGGGACAACCTACTGACTAGCAACTGGTCAGTCTATATACATCTTGTGCACCTAATGTACTCAAAACAGACATGCCTCAATAGGACATTCCAAAATAAATCAAAATAAAGTCACAAACACACCTATAGCATACCTTTAACAGTCATTAGATATATAACCTTATCAACCCATAGAAGATCCACGATGTGCACCTGGCCTAACACATAGCTTCCTGAAGCATGGCCTCCCTACGGTGTTGCATCAGCCATCAACCACTAACCCCACAGTTGGGTCCCACTATCTCTGAAACTTCCTCCACAAGTAGTCGAACCTTGTTTAACCTCTCCTAGTACCGATCTTGAACTAATCTCTGAATCTTGTTCCTACCACAGTCCTTTTCTGCCGACTCCCTAAGAAGGATTCCTGCAGAACCTCTCGAGATGACTGACCTTCCCACTAGCCCGATACTCCATTGGAGGCCGCTCACACTGAGTCCAGACATGCCCTAGTTTCCCACACTGAAACAAAAACCACAGTATAGCTACCACAAGGTGTTCTATATGAGTCATTGGACTGATTTCCCTATTGGAACTCATCCCGACCTTATTTCCTACCATCTGAACCATCAACTAAAGTTATCGCCCGATTCAAACAAGACCTATCCATTAGGTTTCTTTCAACTATGAGCACCTGATTAACCTACTATGATAATGAGGTCTACCTAACGATATTTACCTACACCCGAATGGTGTGTCGTAACCCATATTCAATGTTCCTCGCCATCAAGGTGCCATCGCTTACCATAATTGGTACAAAGAATGAGAACTTAGTGAATGTAGCTTCATAGTCCATGATGGAAAAGTCACCCTACAAAAGGATCAAGATCTCCTGATCTGTCTCTTCCCTCAATATATCAATAGAAAAGTTCTCGAAGAACCTATCCTTGATGTTCTTACAGGACATTCCCTTATATTTGCGAGCCTAAACCTACACATCCCACTAGCGCTTAGTTATACCTCGAAACATATACATCACTAGCTTGAACCTCCACCCTAGAGGCATCTATATCTTCTCAAAGATCAGGTACATGATCTCAATCCAGTTCTCAACCTCCTAAAAACCACCCTCCCCATACCAAAGTGGTGTTTTTTGTTACTAGAACTCCTATGCTAGGTACCCAATCGATCGCTCTTCTCCTTGATCACCTCTATCGATCACCTACAAGACACGTACCATGCTCGATTGAAGCTGCACATTAATCCATGAACCAAATGCTGTGAAATATTTTAGCTGCCCTTTCAACATTGGACCCTGAACCTGAGCATGTCTCTTAGCATGTACTTGTGGATCTAGCTTTGCCTGAACCTTAGGGGTCTGAACCAGATCATCCTCCTGTGACACTATATCATCTCCCACCTGATGTTACATCTAAGCTATCCAGGAGGAACCCACTGAATACCATAAATGGTTATATGAATGATATATAACAATATATATAACGGAAATTGGGAAAGCATTAAAAAGGAATCGCATCCTCACTACCCTTACTCCCCCCACTACAACCATTCCCCATAGAATCCCATCATTATGGCCTTCTTACCCACCCTCAACAGAGCCAAGTATCACAATATCCCTGGGCCACACCCATAAAAACAACAACCATTGCCTCAGTCTGACAACCGAGTCACCTAATATTAGTGATCAAAATCACCTCAAACATAATACATGCCTACTCCTATAAGAGCCAAGAACAATTCTCATGCCACATTTAATTTTACATAAATTTAATGTATGGGATATCACATTGCATACAAAAATTAATTTTATCATCCATTTAATCTTTTTACATGGAAATTGACATATATTTCATGGTATTATCACTTCACAATGCATAAATTCATATATGAAATTGAAATACCCTAAAATGTTCCTATCAAAATCCAAAAAACCACTCCTTTCCTTAGAAGGCCAAGGTCAAATTCTCCCTTACTACACTAGGTCAAGGGTCATATATCACAACCAATAATCATTAAAAACCAAGTGAGACCCCAAGGTGGAAATCATATAAACTATAATCTAAGAAAAATCAAAATAGCATAACCCGCACAAGGTAACTCAATCCATCCCTCATACATGGGGCTACAAGAACCTAAGAATAAGTTATAAATCTAGTTCCGACAACAAACTATCTCCATTATACAATAATCCCAAATATTAATACCAATAAAAGAGGTAAAATAAACTCCTTTGAATAGTAATACCAATAAAAGAGGTAAAAGAAATTCCTTTGTTACCACTTGTAGAATTCCCAACCCGAACAACCACCCAAATAGTGCTAATGGTCTGGATGCCACTGGCCTTAGGTGTACCTCCCCGAATGCCAAAGTCTGCTGACTAGCAGCGAGGGTGTAAATAGGTATAGTGGGGAGGCGATACCCTCTATGAATAGATAGTATATTGGTTTGAGCATAATAAGATAACATGAATTGGAAATAAAGAACTCCATAGACTCGAAATCATCCTATGGAGTGGAAGCACATCCAATATTAATAAAAATGGAATCAATAAATAAATAGAAACAATAGAAGAAAGTAAATAGATCAGTGTTCCCCTCGGAATTCAGGGATGACCTCCTTGATTGAAGTTTCAAACATTCCAATCGGTTTCTAACGGGTTTGTTCGTAGAACCGGAAATATCCAAAGATTCCACATCCATTTGGACATACTTTCCAAAGGTAGGCTCTCATTAGTTTTTGGACTGATGAGGCTTAGGAATTTTCTTTGGTCGAGAGGATGGGAGGTCAGACTCATCACACCTTTTTTAGGGAAATTATTGTCTACTATGGGACTCTCTTTATAGATTTAAGTTATGTTCATGAATCTTTATTACATTACCAAGTATAAAATGATCTTTCCTTTAGATCTGACAATAAATGATTGATATGTAGGAAATTTAGAGAATCTTTTATATGTATTCGAGGTTCTTCATTGATAGAGAATCATCTGTATTTGTTAGAGATTCTTATTCAATGATATCCTTTGATACGTAAAAGTCTCTTGGTCATTATGATGACCATGTTGGTTTTAAAGCCACTCAGTGGGGCACTTGAAGTTTATTGTCATTCAGAAGGACATGGATTATTTCAGATTTGGGATCGAACCTGCAGATGGGCTACCTACGTATCCTTTGTTTACAAAAGGAATCAGAACCCACGTAGTTCGAGTAAAGGAGTATGATGTTTATGATTGATGGCTCAAAGAAGGATGTCATAATTACTTTTACACTATAAGCTCACATGAGTCATGCTCGGTGTGAGAAACAAGAGGTATTGGTAAAAATCAGACAATTGTGCCATGAAAGATGCAATGATAGGAAATAAGGTGGGACTTATGTATGTATGACTACCCAGATAAATGAATATTTGGATTTACTTCAGGGAAGAAATACAGGAACAGGGTCCATAAAGGTATATGTGATTCACGGAGATTTAAATACTCTAACTTGGGGATTAATCCTGAAAAGGGGTCCCAAATTAAGATAGGACTTATGATTGGGTTTTTACTCCCGATAAGGAATCACAGATCAAAGGTAAATTAGGACTGGTTAAGAGGAATTAAGACTGGGGCTTACTCCTGAAAGAGGAGGCCCAGGTTAATGATGTTATGGTTGGGGCTTACTCTGGAAGAGGATACCCATATTTGGGGACTGGGGTTTACTCCTGAAAAGGAGGCCCAAATTAAGAGAATTATGGTTGGGGCTTACTCCTAAGGAGGATGCCCAGATTTAATGAGTTCTCTCATCTTAAAGGATGAGGTTGAATGAATGAAATCTCAATCTTTAGTGATATAAAGATGTGTAAATCACTTGGTTTTGAGAGATATTCCATAGAATTCCTTTCAGATAAAGAAGTCAAATCAAGAAATCATGCCATAAATGGCATTGAAGAGTGTCTTGAAGACTGAATCTTGAATAGGATAGGTGGAATGGCTTAAGAGGGGTGAAATGGGTAAGAAGGGCACCCAAAAAGGTAGGGGTGCGCAAGTCCTGGCAGGCGCGTAGGTACTGCGTGGGTGCGCAAGTTCTGGTCATGCAGGTATACATGCGCGACACATGGGTACTTGCGCGATGGTTAACCAGCAGGGTAATACTTGAGAAAATCTTGGTTAAAGCCTTTAGAATCCTCTTTAGGTTCTCCCAGAAGAGTGGCGCGCAAGTTCTATTGAAGGAGTTAGGCGACGCGCAAGTGTGGCCATTTCCCTTAAGGGATGGCCACTTAGGCGCACAAGTGTTGATGAGTTTCAACACTTAGGCCTTCCTTACCCTCTTTAGATCTTCCGTTCTAAGTAACAAATTACCTTAGAAGTGTTTCGAAAGTTTTTAGAAGGGTCTAGGGCACCGGGAGCTCAAATTTGTGTTTCTGGAAAAACATTCCTCTTCGAATGGGGGGCCCACAGGGTCTATTTATAGGCTGGAGAAGACCCCAGGTGGTTATCACTTAGGGTGCGCAAGTGTACTTGCGCAACCATTTTTGGCGTGAAAGTGTACTTGTGCGACCATCATAGAACATGCACGACCATTGTGCAACATTCTTCTTATTCCTTCCTTTGTCAATTTTTGATATTTTGTCCAAAGGTTGAATCAATTTGAGCTCAGATATTCCCCTTTTCCAATCTTTAGACTCTGTGACGAAAGGAGTGTCAAAAAAAAGTCCCCCCTCAGAGTTTGATTTTGAGAGAAAAGATGATTTGACTCTGAGGAAATCAATATCAAAAGGAAATTGGGGCGCGTAGGGTAGGGCACGCAAGGCCTGGCGCGCAGGGATACGACCCTTGATCGTGCAGGGTACGGCGCGCAGGGTCCTGGCCACGTCTATAAATAGAGGGCCTCACTTACATACAAGGCATATGGATTTGAAACTTTCGAGCTCTCGCCATGCAAGTTGCATTTGCTGCGCAAGTTACTCTGTTTACCGCTGTTTATTTGATGCCGCACTGCTGTAGAGGTATCTGGACCTACGCGGTGATACTTGTGCAGCAAATACTTGTGTGGCACCTCCATACTTGCACGCCAAGTTTAGACTTATGCGCCTTATTTCCTTTGCCTTTTTTTCGAATTCTTTCACAAATTTTATGAAAAATCAACTTACTTAAGAGTTAATTATTCAACTCTTGTGTAGATTTAATGGCTCCCAAGATAATCATAATGGCTGATGGACTGGCTAGCAAGAGGATTGATGACATGATGAACATCATTGGTCACGATTATTATGATATCTATGACAGCACCCTCCCATATTTGGATAAGTACTTGAAGAAATATCATCTTAATTTCCCACAGAGCATCTACCTGCCTCTATATGGTCATGGTCATCTGCAAGGAGTCAATGTTCCAGATGCAAAGAACTATACGCCTGAAATGCAGCTGCACTTCTACTCCTCTATTTCAGTTATGTTGTGCATTAAGAGCAACAACAATGGTGTGAACTTTAAAATTTTCCTTCCATGCCATTCCCTTGTAGATATAAAAATGGAAAACCCATGGGATGAAATGTTTTCCGCTGCCGTTTGGTGGAGAGAAGACAAACATGGAATTAGAGCAATATCTGAAAAGAGTACTCTCCCCAAATGGATCTTTACTTCCAATGATTCATTCTCAAATCCATGTATCCGTCTTCCAAGTCTCTTGGATAGAAACAGAGTCAAGGTTTGATCAGTAGAAAATTTTCTCAAACTGCACTCAAGAACATTCTTTTACAATTGTTCCAAGAAGAGCTGGTATCACTGCATCTCTTATGGTATCCAGTTGAATGAATGAATTCCATGTGGCTGCTGATGAATCTCGGGGTGCCGTAAATCAAATGAAGAGTTACGTTGAAAGTCTTTTGTAATTCATGAAAAAAGAGAAGAGACTCCAGTCTTTGGATGTCCTTCTAACTCTTGTGCATCAATGAAAAACACTTTCACCTTAAATCATTTGTACCTGCATTCTCTTTTTCTACATGATTTAGATTTTACTTAAGCCAATGGGCCTAGTAATCATAGTTTGATTTTTACTAGGATTAATGTAAATAACCCTAACAACTTTGAACCTTTTAATTGCTCAATATTACCTAAATCATAAAAAATGTATGTTTAGTGAGCTGGAAATTGACTTTTATTCAGAGTTCCTTTGTATTTTGTGGTTAGTTTAAAGTCATGCATGTCTGACATAAAAAGGCTAATGTTTAAGGTCGAAATATCTTTGACCTAAATGGATTAGAATTGACCCAATTCCTTGACAACTCATCTGAAAACATAGTACCATACTCAATTATGAGGAAAAAATGTAAACTATAACTTAAGAATATTTGAACCTGAGGAATGATATGAAAAAGAGCTGAAAGGCATTAGAAGAAGTAGTTTCCAAGAATGAAGTTACCATTATTTAACAAACCCGTTAGGGGGTTGAATTATGCAGGGCCACCTAAGGGCATTGGCAGCATAGTCAAATAAATAGTATCTTTTGGCTAACAAGTCTGTTGTGTAGACTGTTTATGCAAGGCTGCCTATGGGAACATGCTGCATAGTCAAGCAAAAGAACTCTCAGAAATTTACTTTCCTAGTGCTAAAATCCAGTGAAAGTTTATGGAGATTCAAATTTTCCAAAGTATAGAGTTTGTTGTATGGAAAGAGGTACTTGAATATGGAGAAGATATTTCCAAACAAGATTATCGAATAACTGGATGGATATTACTCCTACAAAGGTCTGACCCAAACGTAGGGAAGGAGAATATAATCCATAGACTTGAATACTTTTAGATCATGAAAAAGGATATGGGACAAATATGTTAAGGATGGCTATTTTTGTGAATCCCTACATACTGTCATTTAAGACTAATAAGGAAAAAAGAGGCTTTCTTCCCAAGAATGAAGTTACCATTATTTAACAAACCCGTTAGGGGGTTGAATTATGCAGGGCCACCTAAGGTCATTGGCTGCATATTCAAATAATAATATCTTTTGGCTGACAAGTTTGTTATGTAAACTGTTTATACTGGGCCGCCTAAGGGAACGTGCTGCATAGTCAGGCAAAAGAACTCTCAGAAGTTTGACATTTTTGTGACTAGAAGTCAATAAAAGGGTTATGAAGATCTGAAAATATTTATGTTTAGGATTATGACACATAAAGATGGGTATTGTTCAATGTATACATAGATACATAGATCAATTCTAACCATAATCATATTGTGGCAGGGTCCTGAATGGAAATGTTGGACTTCAATACGTATCCCATAAGGATGGGAATCAATCTATATGTAGTTCTTAAACTACAGTTTAATGTAGTGCGGGAAAAAGGATTAGAGATCTTAGTTTAGGGTCATAGAGCTTGGACCATTGTAAGAAATACACAGTGTGTGTTTTCATGGGGACTTTTCAGCCAAGGGACTGAAAGTGGAATTTGGGGTTAGGCCCAATGACTTGGGTCTAGATTCGAGGGACACTTGAACATTCCTACATATCCCGTAAGGATGGGAATCAAGCCCACGTAGTTCTAGAATTACCCTCTGTACAAATTTGGTTCGTACATGTGAAGGGTGAAAGGGGAATTTAGTACAATGATGGTTTAACCCATGATAAAAGGTTTAGGCATTTCCATGTATGCACATAGTATTTAAAATGAAACATGATTGAAAAATAAATGTAAATAATGGTTCCCTCTCAGGTGAGGGTATCAAAGAATATTGTAGTTTATTGTCATACTGGACAAAAGTGTTGTATAGTTTAATGTCATATAACAAGGTTGAAAGTAAACCAATGTAAATATATTGATTCTAGGGGCGGTTTCACGAATCAACATCATATGAGATAGAGGTGAACCAATGTAAAGAGATTGATTTTGGGCTTGAACCTTGGGAGGTTGCCTACATACCCAGTCTGGAAGGCAAGGATCAAAGTCCGCGTAGTTCAATTAAATAATGAATTAATGATCAAGCTGTTCTTGGGGACAACGACCTAAAAAATGTTGTTGGGACTTATACATGGTTAGTAGACCAAAGATAGTGTTATGGTTGAGGTTTTTTCTAAGCTCACTTGAGTCATACTCGGTGTGAGAAACAAGAGGTAACAACAATCTTAACGATGCATAGTTTAATGTCATGTAGGACATATAAAGGGACTATGCAGTTTAAAGTCTTGCAGTTAGGACTATTGGTGTTGCACAGTTTAATGTCATGTATTAGGGACAAAGTATAGTTTAATGTCATGTAGGACATATCAAGGACTTTCTGTACAGTTTAGCGTCATGTAGTTAGGACGATGGGGACAATATGGTTTAACGTCATGTTGGACGAAAGGGGGACTGTGCAGTTTAATTTCATGCAGTGAGGAAAAAAGCGTACACCATTTAACATCATGTTGGACGAAAAAGGGATGATACAGTTTAGCATCATGTTGGAAGAGAGTTTGAATAGTTTAAGGTCATATGCATGGACTGTGGATGGTGCAGTTTAATGTCATGCTAGACGGTGGTGTAGTTTAAGGTCATACAAGACCTTTGATGATTATGTAGTTTAACATCTTTCCCGACGTAAGGGACTTTTATACAGTTTAGTGTCATGTAGTTAGGACGTCACAGTTTAATGTCTTACTGGACATAAGGGACTTGCAAATAGTTTAGGGTCATATGCATGGACCGTTGATGATGCAGTTTAAGGTCATACAGGACCTAGTTGCATTTTAAGGTCATACAGGACCTAGTTGCAGTTTAAGGTCATACTAGACCATTGATGTAGTTTAAGGTCATACAGGACCAAGTTGTAGTTTAAGGTCATATTGGACCATTGATGTAGTTTAAGGTCATACAGGACCAAGTTGCATTTTAAGGTCATACTGGACCATTGATATAGTTTAAGGTCATACAGGACCTAGTTGCAGTTTAAGGTCATACTGGACCATTGATGTAGTTTAAAGTCATACAGGACCTAGTTGCAGTTTAAGGTCATACTAGACCATTGATGTAGTTTAAGGTCATACAGGGCCTAGTTGTAGTTTAAGGTCATATTGGACCATTGATGTAGTTTAAGGTCCTACAGGACCTAGTTGCAGTTTAAGGTCATACTGGACCATTGATGTAGTTTAAGGTCATACAGGACCTAGTTGTAGTTTAAGGTCATACTGGACCATTGATGTATTTTAAGGTCATACAGGACCTAGTTGCAGTTTAAGGTCATACTGGACCATTGATATAGTTTAGGGTCATACAGGACCTATTTGCAGTTTAAGGTCATACTGGACCATTGATGTAGTTTAAGGTCATATAGGACCTAGTTGCAGTTTAAGGTCATACTGGACCATTGATGTAGTTTAAGGTCATACAGGACCTATTTTCAGTTTAAGGTCATATTGGACCATTGATGTAGTTTAAGGTCATACAGGACCTAGTTGCAGTTTAAGGTCATACTGGACCATTGATGTAGTTTAAGGTCATACAGGACCTAGTTGCAGTTTAAGTTCATACTAGACCATGATGATATATTTTGTGTTTATAAAAAATACTTCTTCAAAAATATGGCATTGGTTGGAGTAGTGATGGGTTCTCCATCCATCGAGATTAATGAATAAGCTCCATTGGAGTAGACCCTATGTATTGAGTAAGGTCCTTCCCATTTTGGCTCAAGCTTGGGAGGTTTCTTTCCTGGTATCATTAGAGTTCTGATAACTAATACCAATTCTCCCTGAGTGAATGAACAAAGATGAACTTTTTTGTTAAAATCTCATGCTATTTGATTCTGAGAGACTTCCAAGTGGTTCAAAGTGCACAATCTTTTCTCATCTAACCATTCTAATTCATTCAATCGCTTTTGAGATTTTTCATCTGTAGATGATTGATCACAAATTTCAACTCTGAGCGGGGGTAGTTGAACTTCAATGGGAAAGACTGCTTCCGTTCCATATACCAATGAATATGGAGTTGACCGAGTTGCGGAGCGGGTGGTAGTCCGATAAGCCCATAAAGCATGAAAGAGTTTATCAGGCAATGATTTCGTATCTTTATACACCATATTTTGCAGTATATTTGCCAGAGTCTTGTTGAAATATTCTATCTGGCCATTGGCCGCTACATGATACCGAGATGAATGGTTGGATTTGATGTTGTATTCTTGCTACAAATTCTTCACCTCGGATGAACAGAAATTGGTGTCATTGTCCGTTAATATGGTATAAGGGACACCAAATCTGGTAATGATGTTAGACTTGATGAATCTAACAACGCATTTAGAACTGACTTCCTTGAGAGGTATTGCCTATGTCCATTTGGAAAAGAAGTCAGTAGCAGTAAGAATGTACTTAAACTACTTGGTCGTAGCTAAAGGGCAATGTCCCACCACATCCATTCCCCATGTGGTAAATGGCCATGAGTATTTAGCTGTATGAAGCAACTCTGGAGGTTGATGAATGAAGTTGGCATGTACTTTTCATGAATGACACTTCTTTGTGAAACCAACACAATCTTGTATCATTGAAGGCCAAAAGTATCCAAGCCTTCGAATCTGATCAGACAGTCTATGTCCAGACTGGTGGGCACCACAGACTCCTGTATGCACTTCTTTCATGACAGTCATTGTCTCTTCACCATCAATGAATCTGAAGAGAACTCCATCAAAACCACGTTTGTAGAGAATTTTCTCTAGGTGATCTGGGTTGTCATAAAGAGTAAAATTGACCACACGTAGCCAGATTTGTTCTTTCTCGGCTCTATCCGGTGGAAATGTTCCATTTTGAAGGTATTCTCTGATAGGTGACATCCATCCTGTAGTATGACCATACGGTTCAGGAATGGGACTAATTTCATTAATTTCATCTATTCTGATTCGAACATAAGGTGAAATTGCATGACGGTGGGAAATACCGATGGTTGTCTCATCCCGATTTGGATCTTCCAGAGTTGTGGCTATATTATCCAGTGCATCAGCTTGAGCATTTTGTGATCTTGGGACATAAGAAAATGTTGGTTCCGAAAGGAATTCCTCCATTAAATCTCTGATGTAATCATACAAAGGGATTAGTTCTTCATTTCTGATGGCATAATCCATATTGACTTGTTTGATTACTAGGTCTGAATCACCTTTCACCTTTAAGTGATTCACTTGTGCTTGTAGCGCTAATTCCAAGCCTGTGATGAGAGCTTGGTATTCTGCTTCATTATTGGTACCACCTTCCCATAATAATAAGGAATAAGGTAACACTGCCTTTTCTGGAGAAATGAGCACAATTCCTAAGACAACTTTGTTGAATTTAGGATTTTCCATTTTCCTCCCTGTTGGAATTCTGGAAGAACCATCAAAATACATTTCCCATGCTTGAGGAATTTCTTGAATTGAGAAGACTTCCTCATCAGGGAGTTCAATATCTGAAGATGTGTCTTCTACTGAAGGGTGTTCAGCCATGAAATCAGCCAGAGCTTGGCCCTTTATCACCTTTTGAGACACATACTGAATGTCAAATTGCTACAAAATAACTTCCCACCTTGCCAGACGTCCTGTAAGCATTGGACGACTACAGATGAATTTGAGCGGTTTATTGCGAGATACCAATTGGACCTCGTGATGTTGAAGGTAGTGTCTCAACTTCTGAACTGCAAATATTAATGCCAGGAAGCACTTCTCGATACTTGAATACCGGGTTTCTGCTTCAAGCATAGTTCTACTGATATAGTAGAGGTTGTTTTCATTCCCAGCATCATTCTTTTTAGCAATAAAGGCACCTAGTGATCGCTCTAGAGCTGTCACGTAGAGGATAAGTGGTATTCCTTCAACAGGTGGCACGAGTACCAGTGGAATCAATAGGTATTCCTTTAGAATATCGAATGATTCTTGAAATTCTTCAGTCCACTGGTAAGTGACTCCCTTCTTCATCAATTTGGTGAAGGGTAAACATTTTCCTTCCAAATTGGCGATGAAATGCCGAATATAGGCTAAGTGTCCTTGAAGTCCTCTTAATTCTTTCAAATTTTTAGGAGGTGACATACCAAGGATTGACTTGGTCTTCTCATGATCGACTTTAATACCTTGATGGCGTACAACAAAGCCGAGAAATTTTCCTGAGGTTACCCCAAAAGCACATTTTAAGGGGTTCATCTTCAAATTATGTTGTCGAAGCTTGCAGAATATGATTTCCAAATCAGCCAAGTGATTAGAAAGTTCTTTGGATTTAACCACAAAATCGTCTACATAGAATTCAACAAACTTCCCTAAGAAGGGTTTGAATATATGATGCATGGCACGCTGATATGTTTCACCTACATTCTTTAAGCCAAAGGGCATTACCCGGTAGCAAAACACACCCTGAGGGGCTCTAAAGGCTGTGGATTCCTCATCTTATAAGGCCACTTGGATCTAATTATATCCAGAATATCCATCCATGAAGGAAAGTGCTTCATAGCCAGCTGTTTCATTAATTAAAAGTTCTGTAATCGGAACTGGGAAATCAGCCTTAGGACAATGCCGATTAAGATATCTGAAATCGATGAAAACTCTAATTTGTTCGTTCTTCTTCTTTACAGGGACAATATTAGCCAACCACTTGGGATAATAAACTTCTATGATGAAGTTAGCTTTGATAAGCTTATCCACTTCAGCTTCAATTATGGAATCATAAGTTGGGTGTGTTCTTCTCGCAGCTTGCTTAAATCCTCGATGTTCTTCTGGTAAACCCAAATGATGAGTAGCAACATCAGGATCAAGCCCAGGCATCTCTGTATAGTTCCAAGCAAATATATCTCTATTTTTATTTAGAAAAGAAATATACATCTCTTTCTCTTCAAGAGTCATGGCCGCACTAATTAAAGTGGGACATTGATCTTCTTTTGTACCCAGATTTATTTCTCTGAGTTCATCCACAGTGGTAGAGATATCCTCTTCAAATGATGGAGGAGCATCTCTGAGATCTTCCTCTTCTTCTTCATCATGTATTATTTCTTCCATTTCTACTTGCATAGTAGATGATAAAGCAGAATTTTCATGATTAGAAGAGATGTCAAAATTTTCATATCTTGAAGAAGAAGCTTCCATTTCCGACCTGATTGATGATGAAGGGTCTTATTTGGGTAATAAAGAGGAGATGATGGATTGAAAATCGACATCATTGTTCACCTCCATTCTTGCTATAACTTCTTCTGGTCTAATTGGAAAAGTATAGACTTCTTGGTTTTCAGCAGATGAAATGAAGACGTCACCATTTGTGATTTCATTACTTCTTGGTGGGTTACAAATTTCTCCCATGTTGTCTAGCTCAATTGTCGTAACTAACATTATGGATCTTTCTATAAGAGTATTTTGATTTGGCTCTATCTTTTCAATTTGACTGATAGGAAACACATAATCTATACTGACATGTGTAAATGGATTTACTGGAATCTTATCCAAACCATATGGAGCATTAACTTTAGTAATCTCCTTTGTTGTGGATTTCTCCCTTCCCTTCACATGATAGAATTTCGCCTCAATGTATTGAGACTCACATGTCTTGAACATGGCCTTATCACCATACAATGTCCCAACTTGACCATCAAAACAATATTTGAGACATTTATGGTATGATGAAGGGATACCCGCATGTTGATGTAGCTAGGGTCTTCCAAGAAAGATGTTGAAGGCTGAATCTTGATCAACAACCATGAAATTTGAATTGGATACAAGATCTCCAAACTGAGTTATGAGTGTAACTTCACCCAGTGGTTCTTGTTAATTTTTATCATATCCTTGTAACATCATGGTAGAAGAAGATAAATCAGATTCCGTGAGGCCCAATCGATGAAGTGTACGAATGGGCATGAGGTTGACTCCTGAACAATTGTCAATGAAAGCTCTTCGGACGTCTACACCGTTGACCTTTCCAAATAAGTATAAAGGTCTAATATGTCCATGCACAACATCATCTTCATCTTCATCAGTAAAAGATATTATTGCATGGCATTCTACAGGATTATTCTCTATGTGATAGACTTCAGCTGTAGCAATTTCAGTTTCAAACACCTGAGGACTTGACAAAGCCTCGGTGAGTGCTTCCCAAAGATCTTTTGACAGATTCAGAGCATCCAGAATTGATAACTTGGCTGGTACTTGGGCCAAGTATTTCAATATATCATACTTTTGATCCAGAGGTCTGCATTTCCCAACAGGAATATGTGGTTTAGCAGGTACCTTGGAAGCAGATGCTTTGGAAGTTGATGCATCTTGTATTGGGATAGGAGTTGGCAATATTCTTGGTTTTGGAAGATTAGACCGATTAGATCCATTTACTTGCGGAGAGGAAGAAGATGGAACCTTCAACCGATCTTCCAAAATAATTGTGCCAGGACTGAATTTTCTATTGGTAGAAGAACTTGTTTGTTCTTGCTGAGCTCGCTAAAGGGATCTACCATGAGTTTATGTTGCGTACACAGTTATAGCAGGGGTAGAATTAGAATAGTGGCTTATAAAAGATCCACATCTTCCCCTATATCCTGAGCCTATGGAACTTCCTCTGATTCCCTTGTTTGATACAGGGAATTCAGGATCATCGAAATCGAAACTACGACTGACATATGGATATGTTAATTGAATCATAATAACAGAACCAAAGTTTAACTCTTCATCTGATGAAGACTCTATCTGATTAGCCTATTTAGGTTGTGCCGTTTGGTGGGGCGGTGCCCATGGATTTGAAGTAGATGGAACGAAGTCTACTAGAGTAAAAGACAATTGAGGCTTTGACACATATTCATCTTCTTCTGATTCTTTTTCTTTCTTTGAATCATGCTGTTTCTTTGAGAAATTTCCCTCTGATGAAGAGGGTTTTGCCGCAACATTCATGGTAGAAGACACAATTGGTTTCTTTAATTGTGTTCACAAAATAGCATGAATTTGGTTGATTGTCTTTCTGACCATCCAATCATCATACTTTTGTGCATTTTTTCTTTTTACTTCTTGTCATTCGCCTTCCTCCTCTGGAACTGTAGCAGTAACACATGCTACCTAAGCTGAAAAACCTTTCAGTTTGACTTGTCCTGAGTCGACCATCTTTTGAAGGAGGTCTTTGAAGACAAAACACTCCTGGATGGGATGCCCCAACATTTGATAAAAGGGGCAATAATTGGGACCGTCTTCATCTCCTTCCTTGTTTGGCCTTTTGGGCCTTGGCAATTGAACCATATTATTTTCCAGAGCCGAAATTAAGTAACCAGGAACTTGTTCATTTAGGAAAGAGTATGTTTTTCTCTTCATATCCTCAAATTGTTTTCATCTTTGATCTCTTTGATCATCTATACAAAATGGCCTTTGTTGTTGGCGCTCAAGAGGTGGAGCCCTTCGAGAAGATGAAGGTTTTGAAGTAGAAACAGGTATAGGTGCTTGTTTAAGCATAACTATAGCAGTTTCTTCTTTACCCATTCTCCTTTCTGGAGCTGATGGAATTACACGAGATTTATCCTTAGCCTATATAAGGGAATCTTCAATCTGCTGAGAAATTGAAGTAAGGTCTCGAAACCCTACTTCGTATTTCACAGGGATCAACGGCATGCGTAACTCATCACGCAAATTTTCCACACAAATTGGCAATAATTATTCTTGAGGAAGTGCTAATCTTAGGGAATATGTTAATCCCTTCCAGCGAGTAATGAAATATGAGAACCTTTCATTCTCCCTTTGCTTACAGTTTTTAAGATCAAAAATTGTTGTCTTTGGAAAAGTTGAGCTGAACTGAAGAAGGAATTGTTGACAGAGATCTTCCCATCCAGTAATTGACCGGGATTGCAAGCTTGTATAACAGAAAAAGGTGGGTCCTTGCAAAGTCTGTATGAAGCATCTAGGTTTTAAAGCTTCTTTCTGCTTTGGAGTTCCCATCATAAGATCACAACAAGACATGTAATGCATCAAATGCTATTTAGGGTCGCCTGATCCATTAAAAATATGGAATACAGGGTTTCCAAAACTAGATGGAGGAGAGATTGAATCTACCCATTCAGGGTAAAATTTCTTTTCTGGTTGAACCTTCGCATGTTTCCCTTCCATAGTTTCTAACTGATCTTTTAATGACTCAATAGTAGTTATTATCTTTTGAGAAACATCTGGTTGAACATGCACTTGGGTAGGTGAAATGACTGGAGCTTGGACAGATGTGGTAGTTGGTGCTGCAACTGATGGTAGCACTGCCAAATGTTGTTGCACTTGACCCGTAGGATTAGACCTATGAGGGTGTAATTATAGAGGAGGATATCCTTGATCAATCTCAGTAGCTGCAATAATTTCTTTTGGCTGACTGACTCCAACATGCTTAAGAAGAAGACTACTCTGAAGTAGTTCTGCATTCAACCTTCTTAATTCCTTCATTTCTTCCTCCTATTGTGCAAACCTTTTCTCTAGTGAGAGTTATTGGCCTTCACCAAGGGAAGGATATGTAACCTGATTCTTTCCCCTCCCTTTGTTGGATCCTTTTCGGAGAGGGTTAAGTGGGTTACTCGAAGGATTACCTAGGTTCTGAGTAACCCTTTGATTTCATGTATGCACACCTTCTTTATTTGTGTCAGTGCATACATCTTCTTGAGCAGGAACCTCTTCATCTGAGTCCCCTGAGTGAGACTCATCTGGTGGATCAGAAACAATAGTATTGATGACATTGATTGATGCATAATGCATCACATCCCTTCTATCAGCATTTCTGTGAAATTGTTTTCTTCTATGTCTTTGCTGAGACATTACCTTTTGTTGATTCGATCCCTTAGGAACTTCTTGACGAATAGTAATTTGAAGGGAATCTCCTGATAATTTAGCTCTTCATTCCTCTTGAGGCTTCTTCCCAAAATTGAGAAAATACCGACTTTCTCTGAGGAGGGGATTGATGATTTGAAAAAGTCCCCAGTCCGGTGGACTAGGGATGTTCCTGTTGTTCCCGCTCAACTTCTCGAATCCTATTTGTTGATTCCAAGGGTTGTTTTAAAAGAGTCCCCAGTCTGGAGAGCTAGGGTGTCTCTTGACATGCTATGTCTGAGAATTTCTTAAAATCTCTCCTGATCTTGTGAACCTTAATCCGGAAATTAGCTGGATGCATTAATCTGTATCCACTTTTATCACCTGCTTCAAAAGACCATTTGATGATTTCCGACACTTCTGTCATTTGATGATGTGCTTGCTCCATAAGAGAGGCCTCTTCATTATTCTTGTTTGCTTGATGCTGGAGTAATTCAACAACTTGCTCTTTGTATTCTTGATTTTGAGAGGAACTAGTTGAGGCTTGTTCTTGGGCAAGCTTTTGATTACAAACAAATCCCATTGACTGTGGCCGGCCATGGGCAATAACATTGCATGAGACCATTTTCGGCGGGCTTTGCTAACTGGAGAGCACCGTGAAATGTAGTGCTCCATGAACACCCCATCCTCTGACATGAATACCAGATGGGGCATTGAAAATTAACTGACGCAATCTTCTTAGTGCGCTAAGGCATGAACGTTGAAGGGCTCTCTGCTGCTTTTCAGCCTTCGGATATCGAGAGACTGATAGAGATTCCAAATCAATCTGACGTTGTAACCCTTCTATTATCTTAATATTATTTTCATATTCATCATAAGATAATACTTTCTTTTTCAATTGAAAAAGAGTTTTCCATATGTTGAGACAAATATCATGAATTCCATCTTCTGTCAACATTTCTGGAATGTCATACTGAGAGTCAGCCAGAGGCCAAAACATGACTGGAACTTCACCTTTCGCCAGTTGTTTTCTCATGTTCAACATTTCCTCTTTATCATTTGATGAAGATTCTTCTACCTGATTTGACCATAGTTGGTGTTTCCTTGTTGCTTCATCGGATTAAACAAGATTGGTCAAGAAATCATTGATAAAACTAGAAGATGCATGACTTAGGGGTGGTTCGGAGAATGACCTACACCCTGGGCTATCTTCTGATTGAGAAAGTATTTCACCTGCTAGCGATGAAGCATTAGACATGACTGGTTTCACATTTTCAAGTGCCTCAAGATAAGAGGGCTTTCTTGGAACTACATTGTCCACTAGAGAATTTTATGGTAAATGTGTATCACTACTGCAGAGAGGACTTTCGTGGCTAAATTCATCATCATGGGGAGGACCATCATGGTGGGTTACAGAAAAAGATGAGATCTCTTGCTCCTTGGTCTTCTAACCACATAGAGGGTTCTTGTGGCTCTCATCTAAAGATGAAACTTTGAGATCGACCGAATTGTCATGAAGCAAGCCTTCATGAGGAAGTGTCTGTTGAAGACCTTCAGAATTAATGTTCCCACTATTGGGAAATAAGGGAATAGAATCTTGAATTTCAACAGATAACTGTCTGAGGGCTTCAAGAACTCCAGCATCGAGCAAGGCCTTGTTACAAATTGGCTCTTGATCTATTGACTGTGATGGGCGGGTCTTTTTCTTAGACGCCTTCTTACTCGCCTTGGAAACCACTTGTTGACAAAAGTGGCTGCTCTGAGCAGGTGTATGTGCCTGATCAGGAAATATGGCCAGGTTAGGCTAACGATCTCCAATCAAATCAGGTGTATGTGCCTGACTTGGTTGTCCGTATGATATGGGGGAGTATGCCCCACAACCCTCTTTGACTGGAACAAATGTGTGTGTCTGTTCCGGAGTGAACTGTTGATGTGTCACTCCACTGGTAGGGATAGATTTATGTGTCTTTCCCTGAGATGCTGTTGAAGCTGTTATAATATCCTGGAAAGCATCCAGAATATGAGCAGGGATTTCCTTCTGCTCTTTCACCACTGATAAAATATGTTTGGTGACTTCAGTTGCCGGAACGGGGATATACGTCCATTCTGTGCTTGGAGTAGGTGTATGTGCTTTCTCCTATCCTCCTTTTCCTATCAGTGAATCCTGACAGTACTCAAGTATGGGGGTAGAGAGTTGAGTCTGCCTCCTGTTTGTCACTGGGGCTTTCCGACTGACTTCTCCGAATGCTACCAAGCGAGACTGTTGGTAGGCTTGATTAATACTAGCAGGTGTATGTGCCTTCTGATTTCACTTCGCCAAACATGGTTGATGAGATCCATCATATGTAGTCAGACGAGCCTGTTGACTAGATAATGATGTATAAACAGGTGTAAGTTCCTGTCTATAATACTCCTCTGGAATTGTCTGACGGGATTGGCGTGCTGCTGCCAGACGAGTCTGCTGGACAGCATAATTAAAACGGGAAGGTGTGTGTGCCTGCTCATTGATTGCCACCAAGTTATGTTGGTGGACTTCTCCAGAGATGGAAGAGATAAGAACCTGCTCACTGTTAGCCATATTTCTCCTCTGGTGATTCGTCTTGCCTGCTCGGGTTCGAGGAACCTGAGCCAAATGCCTGGAGTTGGTACCCTCATCATGTTGAGGGCACACTGCCACACAAGTCTAGCGGCGATTGTTGGTGGAAGCCCTCGGGAAGGACTCCTATCTACTTGAATTAAGGCCCTGAGGGACCTGATCATTCACCTCCTCAGAATAAGGGAGTGAATGGTGATTGCGTTCTGAGGATAACGACCTGAAACAGTTGGAGACAGTTGTAACACCCCGAGATTTTATGAAAAATATTCTTTTTAATTTCACTAATGTCTTGTGTTGTACGCTACACCAAAAGAAGCTTTCACAACACACATCCTTGACTTTCCTTCCATTACACGCAATCGCGACCTTCCACGATAGCGTGTGTTGTACGCAACACCAAGTTTCGCTAAACAACGATTTGCTATTAAGATATTATTAAAACTAGCCGTTATGAATAGTAATAACCACTTTTTGAAATTTTGTAAATTTTATTTTTCAAAATGGACATCATTTATGGATTCGGAATATCGAAATTAGCTTAGGTTGAAATTTTGGTGATTTTCGGATAACTTTCATATTTTGATGAATAGTGAAAATTACTAAATTTTAATTAAAAACAACTTTTTCAATCGAAATAATTAATAGTGATAAATTATTAATTTGAGTGGTTTTAAAGTATATTTAGAATATATTTTTACAATTTAATACAATGCTATTCATTGGATGTAATTTCACATTTAAACCAGTTATAAACAAGTGTCAATCTTTTGATAGTTATTATCTCTTAAAAACACGCCTTTTGTTTTGACGACGGGAATTAAATTTTAAATTAAATAATGCAACTGATATGTTTTAAATTTGGTAAAATAGAAATCATTTTTGAGTTCATAATATCAAATATAGCATAGGCCTAATTTTTGGTATTTTTCTGAAAACTTTCAATTTTTGATGAATAGTGAAACCACTAAGTGGTAGTTAAAAAAAACTGAATTGTTCATAAAACTTAATTTTACCGCTTCTGTGAGTGGAATTTCAAAAATCCGAGAGACACGGTTGATGTCAGTATGTAAAATGTGGTTCAATGAGATGAAAATAATTTTTGGTGAATAGTAACTTTTTACTTTTTTTACCGCGGTAAATAGTAAATAGGGTAACTAAGGGTAAATATGATATTACTATTACCCTAACACATGTCCTAATTCTATTGGATAAGTGTAATTCGACCAAAAACAACCTTATGAATATAATATGACCATTTAGGTCCACTTGGATTAGATTATGACATTTAATATTATTTTATTTAATGAATAGTTAAAATAGTTAAAATCAAAGTTTAATAACTAAAAAAATTTTAATATGGGGTTATACATAAGATAAATTCGACTATAAATATTCATTAGAAATCTAAAAGGATTTCCTACATAATGATATTTTATTTATAATTTTTAGACATTAAATAAATTAGTTTATTTATGACACAACGATGATGCAGTAATTACCCTTTTAATGAAATATTGACATAATTGATGTTATAAATACCCAAATAAATATAATTTGAGACTTTTTATGAATTACACTAATTTTATAGGTTACTATGACATGTTAGTGTTTATTTAATCAACTTGTTTCGAACATATAATTCTGTTATGACTTTCACAAAAAAATCATATATCAAATAGTGTCAAAATTGACCCAAAATAGTTTTTAAATCAAATATTATATTATTAATTGTTATTTTATTCCTAAAAATCTAAGGTTCGGCCAAATGACTTAGATAAGGATATATATATTAATAATAAACAACTTGGGGTTCGTTTGGCATGTTATAGTAAGTGTATTAACCATATAGTGTAAGAAAACAAAAAGTCACGGTAAAAGTTAAATTATTTAACTTAGAGTTAAATCTAATAGATAAGGTTAAAATAATAACCTAAACTTGTCTAAATCCTATTGGTTGATAGTATTTCAACCCATCCCCACTTTACCTTCTAAATAAGACCCTTTGGAACCATTATAAACCGATTTTGACTTTAATATAAAATAATATTTTGAGATATTCCTAAGGTGCCCCTCTCCTCCCTTATAAAAGGGCACCTCCTCCCCCTCCTTCTCACACCAATTTGAGCACTCAAGCTCGGCCAAACCCTGCCAAAATCCCTTCTACACTTCCCTAGAATAATCCTATATGTCCTGGTCTTCTTCAAAGACCAATCTTAGTTCCCTAATTGGAGGATTCAAAGAGGCGTTTCAAAGAAGAGGTAATATCCATTACCGATCTTTTCAATTTCTTTCTTCTTCAACTTATTATTCTTTAGTTGTTTCATGATAAAATAATAACATCAGTATTACTTACATACTGATATGTTATTATAAATATGAAACAACCCTAATTCACCTTCTATCCATCCTACGGAAAAATGAAATCACCGCGCGTGCGTACGTACGGAATACCATCTCCACGCCGTGGTGTAATCTATTTTCCACCATCACCTTACAAGGATGGGTATAATGGTGTAATGAGTAACTATATATGATTATTATAAAGTTATATTGATACTGAAATAGTATAAATACACTTAAATACCATTCCACGATCATGGGAACAATATCATCGCTCGTGCGTACGTATGGAATACCGTCTCCACGATGTGATGCGACTCGTTCTACATGATCATCATTACATAGTAATTATATAAATGAATTGAATGAATAAATATGATATATGTTACACTAATACAATTCTGGATATAATTTATCTATAACCTTAAAAGAAGAATAAGAATTTATTCGGCAAAACACGCATAAGAACAAAAGGCAATAAAGACCCGAGTAACAAGTAACAATGAAATATTACAAATAAGAAGCTAAGAATATGACCATATATGATATAATATCAATATGTATGATTCTTTAATAAGTCAATAACATTATTTAAACCATTATACAGGAGCTTCGGACACGTACAAAGCAAATCAGACCTAAGGTAAGGGAAATATCACAATCTCATTTTTATCCGAGATTGTTTATACTTTGGTATTTACTGGGGTGTATTTTATCATCCACATTCATGTTTCCTAGATATGACATATTATTTACATCCACCTACAATGGTTTAAATCCAATTTTACCCTTTGGTGTGTTTTTAGTAAAAGATATGAAAAGAATCTTTTGTCGTTTTTCGTACGAGGTACTTTTTTGACTTTTCCGACAAAAGTATGAGAAGAATGTTTTTTTAACTTATACGGCATGAATGAATTTTTAAAACATTATTTCCAAGAAGCTTCCTTTACAAGTTTTCAAGTTTATTTTTAATCAACTTATTTTAGTTTAAAATTGTATGACATGTTAAGAAAGGAAAAGTGTTTTTGAAGTAGAAAGGATATTTTCCTCAAGAATGAAGTTCAAGTGTTTTATCAAAATTATTTTCCATCTAAGATAATAAAGGATTCTGTTTTTATCCCTATTATTACATTGATTTGATTATTTTGGGATGGAATTATTTTTGTGAATTCCTTTATCGTATATGAATTGTTTTATGATGTCATGATGTTTAAGATTCCCATTTTTATTACATGGGTTATGCAATGATGTATGATTTATGATTTTGTGGCACACATAAGAATGGTATCATTATGAGATGGGTGGGACCTATATCTCCCTCCAATGCATTGGGTAAAGATTTTATATCTCATGAGATAGACATGGCTGGAATGGTAGGTTATACCGGTTCAGTGAAACAGGACTGAAACGAGGGTGACTCGGTTCAGAAAGGGACATTGTCCACTAAGATAGTCATGGCAATGAGTCTTGACTAACAAGAAATGATTCTCTATGATTATGTGTGTATGCCACAAAGTTTCATGTTTTAAGTTATGATTATTGGGATTTCATTTCACTACTATGATTTATCCCATGTTATGAAGCTATGCTCACTTTTGCAGGTTAAGATTTCCAAAAGTTATGTTCTTATGAATATGATGTGTTTGATTTTTCTTTTGTTTACCCTTACTGGGCATTTGAGCTCACCCTTTTATGTTTTCTTTTCCCCAGGATATAAATAAAGGTTTTAGGTAAAAAAAGGGAAGATCTTTATGGGAGATATTGAAGATCTTTCACCACGATTAGAAGATTACGTTCCGAGTTTCCAAAGACACTAAACTATTACGATCCTTGTGTGTGTGTTTTTTTGTTATGTACTAAGTATTCCGCAAAAGTAATGTAATGTCAATATACGTCAGGATACAGGTCTCTACAGTTGGTATCAGAGGAAAGTTTTAGTCATCCTTTGGAAACTAGGATGCGAGAACTTTAGTGAGATCCCTAGAGATATGTATAAGGTATGTCTAGGGATGTCCCTAAGGATAAGTATACGTATAGGATATAGTCCTAGAACTATGGTAACGATATTAGATTAAACCAAAGATGTTAGATATTGAAGTTACTCCCCCTTTATTATGATTTTTTCCCCTCACACTATTCTTTTTTGGGTTTTAGAAAATGGCTGGAAACAAGATGACTCACGATAATGGAGGATATGATGGACAATGGAATGATATTCTTCATAATGAAATGGGATTTGGAAGTCCAAACATCATTATTATGCCGAATCATCAATCTCATAATATGATCAATAAAGTAAAATTTGGTAAGTTTCCTGACTTGGCTAATAAGGGAAAGATGGAGTTTCATGATGATCATAGAGGAAAGAAAGTTCAATTTCCCCTATGTAAATCATGCGGGAAGAGGCATCAAGGATAATGTTTCAAAGGAACTGGAAGATGCTTTGGGTGTGGAAAAGAAGGACACAAAGCCAGTAAGTGCAAAGGAAAAGGTTCGGTTAACACCAGGGATGAGGATAATGGTATTGCTACGACATCAACAATGGTTAAATGTTTTAAATGTGGAATGTACGGGCATTATGAAAACTAATGCCCTAAGGGAAAGTCTCATGAAGATAATCAGTATGGTCGTATGGGAAGTATTTATGTTGATGATGATGAAGAGACTACAAATGATATGTGAGATGAAAGAATTGTTGAAGCTCGGTCAATGGTTTAAGAAGGTAATGGAATGATTACATGTTTATCAAGTGTAATTTTGTATAAGTAATCTCATGGTACTATGGAATAAAGAGAAATCTAAGGATTGTTACACTATTGTCTTTCCTAAGTTTTTAAAGTGTATGATTAATGGTACTAGTAATCATGAAATGTTATTCAGATATTTTTTGGAAAGTAGATGATATGCGCATAATGAAGGAATAATAAGATAATGAGGTGTTTGATTGTATTCATGAGCTCATGACTGATATAAGGAGAAGGTTATATCATGGTTTGAGTATATAGAATTTTTGGATTTTTTTATGTGGAAAGAGTTAACTTTTAACTACATTCATGTTTTCACTAAGGTTCAATGGGTATTCAAGAGAATACATGATTAAGGCCTTTGAATGTTTGGAATGTGACCAACAAGACATATCTTATGATATATGGGGATTAACGACAGTATTAAATCTCTGGTAATCGTTTTCACTATATTATGAGAGTGGACTGCAGTATTATGGATAAGCCTAAAGATTAGAATAGATTATGTTGGACATAAGTTAGTATTGTTTAAGGATAGAAGATTTTAGATATTGTTGATGGGATGTTATAGTAATATAGTTTTAGAAAAAGGACAACCTGCAGGACGGGCGACAACCCATCGCGTCGGACAAGGCTGTGGGAATCGAACCCACAACCGAAGTGCGACTGGCCTTTATCGCCTACCACTGGCCTACAGGAAGTCCCTGTTTAGTAGAAACTAGTTTTATTATATTAAGTAGTATGATATATGAAGTATAAGTCCATTTTAGGAACCATATATGATTAATCTCACTATAGATCGACTTATGTATATAATTTTTGATAACCTTTTGTTTGAGACAGATGGAATGACCCGTCATTCTATCACATGATCTGCTAACACTTCACGAATAACAAATTCAACTTCATTTATTTAAGAGATGAAGTGGAAATTGTTCAAGGCACGAACAATAGTGAGATTGTACCAAAATAAAGTAAGTATTTATTCTAATTCAAATTTTAAACTTTAGGGAAATGATCTTGAAAACCAAAAATGTTGTCCTAGTGCCCTTATATCCGATGAATCAGATGGTACCCTAGATCATCACAAATTTATGGCTTTGTGATTGCTGGCTTTTCCATAGCCATGTTCTCTACCACTCTCCATCAGAACATGATGGTTAGATTTCTCTTCCATATCCATATTTTCACCTATGTGGAAACTCAGTGATTAGTTTAATTGGGTAACCGTTACGTTTCATACTTTTGTTTTTAAAGATTGGTTTTGGTATTCCTTTTTACGATGTGGGTTTCTATTAAATAAACTTTCTAATAGAAACCATTTATAACCCCGACGAATTTCGAGGGCGAAATTCATTTTAAGGGGGGTAGAATGTAACACCCCGAGATTTTATGAAAAATATTCTTTTTAATTTCACTAAATTCTTGTGTTGTATGCTACACCAAAAGAAGCTTTCACAACACGCATCCTTGAATTTCCTTCCATTACACGCAATCGCGACCTTCCACGATAGCGTGTGTTGTACGCAACACCAAGTTTCGCTAAACAAGGATATGCTATTAAGATATTATTAAAACTAGCCGTTATGAATAGTAATAACCACTTTTTGAAATTTTGTAAATTTTATTTTTCAAAATGGACATAATTTATGGATTCAGAATATCGAAATTAGCTTAGGTTGAAATTTTGGTGATTTTCGGATAACTTTTATATTTTGATGAATAGTGAAAATTACTAAATTTTAATTAAAAACAACTTTTTCAATCGAAATAATTAATAGTGATAAATTATTAATTTGAGTGGTTTTAAAGTATATTTAGAATATATTTTTACAATTTAATACAATGCTGGTCATTGGATGTAATTTCACATTTAAACTAGTTATAAACAAGTGTCAATCTTTTGATAGTTATTATCTCTTAAAAACACGCCTTTTGTTTTGACAACGGGAATTAATTTTTAAATTAAATAATGAAAATGATATGTTTTGAATTTGGTAAAATAGAAATCATTTTTGAGTTCATAATATCAAATATAGCATAGGCCTAATTTTTGATATTTTTCTGAAAACTTTCAATTTTTGATGAATAGTGAAACCACTAAGTGGTAGTTAAAAAAAACTGAATTGTTCATAAAACTTAATTTTACCGCTTCTGTGAGTGGAATTTCAAAAATCCGAGAGACACGGTTGATGTCAGTATGTAAAATGTGGTTCAATGAGATGAAAATAATTTTTGGTGAATAGTAACTTTTTACTTTTTTTACCGCGGTTAATAGTAAATAGGGTAACTAAGGGTAAATATGATATTACTATTACCCTAACACATGTCCTAATTCTATTGGATAAGTGTAATTCGACCAAAAACAACCTTATGAATATAATATGACCATTTAGGTCCACTTGGATTAGATTATGACATTTAATATTATTTTATTTAATGAATAGTTAAAATAGTTAAAATCAAAGTTTAATAACTAAAACAATTTTAATATGGGGTTATACATAAGATAAATTCGAATATAAATATTCATTAGAAATATAAAAATATTTCCTACATAATGATATTTTATTTATAATTTTTAGACATTAAATAAATTAGTTTATTTATGACACAACGATGATGCAGTAATTACCCTTTTAATGAAATATTGACATAATTGATGTTATAAATACCCAAATAAATATAATTTGAGACTTTTTATGAATTCCACTAATTTTCTAGGTTAATATGACATGTTATTGTTGATTTAATCAACCTGGTTCGAACATATAATTCTGTTATGACTTTCAAAAAAATCATATATCAAATAGTGTCAAAATTGACACAAAATAGTTTTTAAATAAAATATTATATTCTTAATTGTTATTTTATTCTTAAAAATCTAAGGTTAGGCCAAATGACTTAGATAAGGATATATATATTAATAATAAACAACTTGGGGTTCGTTTGGCATGTTATAGTAAGTGTATTAACCATATAGTGTAAGAAAACAAAAAGTCACGGTAAAAGTTAAATTATTTAACTTAGAGTTAAATCTAATTGATAAGGTTAAAATAATAACCTAAACTTGTCTAAATCCTATTGGTTGATAGGATTTCTACCCATCCCCACTTTAACTTTGAAATAAGACCATTTGAAACCATTATAAACGGATTTTTACTTTAATATAAAATAATATTTTGAGATATTCCTAAGGTGCCCCTCTCCTCCCTTATAAAAGGGCACCTCCTCCCCCTCCTCCTCACACCAATTTGAGCACTAAAGCTCGGCCAACCCCTGCCGAAATCCCTTCTACACTTCCCTAGAATAATCCTATAGGTCCTGGTCTTCTTCAAAGACCAATCTTAGTTCCCTAAGTGGAGGATTCAAAGAGGCGTTTCAAAGAAGAGGTAATATCCATTACCGATCTTTTCAATTTATTTCTTCTTCAACTTCTTCTTCTTTAGTTGTTTCATGATAAAGTAATAACATCAGTATTACTTACATACTGATATGTTATTATAAATATGAAACAACCCTAATTCACCTTCTATCCATCCTACGGAAAAATGAAATCACCGCGCATGCGTACGTACGCAATACCGTCTCCACGCCATGGTGTAATCTATTTTCCACCATCACCTTACAAGGATGGGTATAATGGTGTAATGAGTAACTATATATGATTATTATAAAGTGATATTGATACTGAAATAGTATAAATACACTTAAATACCATTCCATGATCATGGGAACAATATCATCGCTCGTGCGTACGTACAGAATACCGTCTCCACGATGTGATGCGACTCGTTCTACATGATCATCATTACATAGTAATTATATAAATGAATTTAATGAATAAATATGATATATGTTACACTAATACCATTCTGGATATAAGGTATCTATAACCTTAAAAGAAGAATAAGAATTTATTCGGCAAAACACGCATAAGAACAAAAGGCAATAAAGACCCGAGTAACAAGTAACAATGAAATATTACTAATAAGAAGCTAAGAATATGACCATATATGATATCATATCAATATGTATGATTCTGTAATAAGTAAATAACATTATTTAAACCATTATACAGGAGATTCGGACACGTACAAAGCAAATCGGACCTAAGGTATGGGAAATATCACAATCTCATTTTTATCCGAGATTGTTTATACTTTGGTATTTACTGGGGTGTATTTTATCATCCACATTCATGTTTCCTCAATATGACATATTATTTACATCCACCTACAATGGTTTAAATCTAATTTTACCCTTTGGTGTGTTTTTAGTAAAAGATATGAAAGGAATCTTTTGTCATTTTTCGTACGAGGTACTTTTTTGACTTTTCCGACAAAAGTACGAGAAGAATGTTTTTTTAACTTATACGGCATGAATGGATTTTTAAAACATTATTTCCAAGAAGCTTCCTTTACAAGTTTTCAAGTTTATTTTTAATCAACTTCTTTTAGTTTAAAATTGTATGACATGTTAAGAAAGGAAAAGTGTTTTTGAAGTAGAAAGGATATTTTCCTCAAGAATGAAGTTCAAGTGTTTTATCAAAATTATTTTCCATCTAAGATAATAAAGGATTCTGTTTTTATCCCTATTATTACATTGATTTGATTATTTTGAGATGGAATTATTTTTGTGAATTCCTTCATTGTATATGAATTGTTTTATGATGTCATGATGTTTAAGATTCCCATTTTTATTACATGGGTTATGCAATGATGTATGATTTATGATTTTGTGGCACACATAAGAATGGTATCATTATGAGATGGGTGGGACCTATATCTCCCTCCAATGCATTGGGTAAAGATTTTATATCTCATGAGAAATACATGGCTGGAATGGTAGGTTATACCGGTTTAGTGAAACAGGACTGAAACGAGGGTGACTCGGTTCAGAAAGGGACATTGTCCACTAAGATAGTCATGGCAATGAGTCTTGACTAACAAGAAATGATTCTCTATGATTACGTGTGTATTCCACAAAGTTTCATGTTTTAAGTTATGATTATTGGGATTTCATTTCACTACTATGATTTATCCCATGTTATGAAGCTATGCTCACTTTTGCAGGTTAAGATTTCCAAAAGTTATGTTCTTATGAATATGATGTGTTTGATTTTTCTTTTGTTTACCCGTACTGAGCATTTGAGCTCACCCTTTTATGTTTTCTTTTCCCCAGGATATAAAGAAAGGTTTTAGGTAAAAAAGGGAAGATCTTTATGGGAGATATTGAAGATATTTCACCACAATTAGAAGATTACGTTCTAAGTTTCCAAAGACACTAAACTATTACGATCCTTGTGTGTGTGTTTTTTTGTTATGTACTAAGTATTCCGCAAAAGTAATGTAATGTCAATGTACGTCAGGATACGGGTCTCTACAACAGTAGTCAGCACCGCCTGCTTCTTGATCACTGGTTGTCGTTGTCCGGATGACCGGTGTGAGTTGTTCACTTAGAGGGCTTGTCGGGAAGCCTCCAGAGTTGGGATGGTACCGTGTTGACGGTACTCCTTAACCAGTGCATTTGATACCCAGCGTTGAAGACGCTGAGTAGGTGATGTCATCCTTAGAGTGGATGATGATCCAGCAGGAGTAGTAGCAGTGGCATTTGCAGCAGGAGTATTAATAGGTGTGAGCTTGAGAGCAGCCATTCTGGAAATGCAGAAGATCTTGGAAAAGAGTGCCTGTTTGATATAACAGACGTAATCAAGATAAATTCAGCCACTACATCTTTTGGATGAGCACATATGTCAATGATTGTTTTTTTGGCCCTCTCATTGAGTTTTAAATAGGGGCCTAACAAATAGTTAAAACATCATTTTAACTTGGTTAAGGATTCATGTCGGTTTCACCATTTTTTGTTCCCCTCGGAATTCGGGGATGACCTCCTTGATTGAAGGTTCAAACATTCCAATCAGTTTCTAACGGGTTTGTTCGTAGAATCGGAAACATCCAATGATTCCACATCCATTCGGACCTAATTTCCAAAGGTAGGTGATCATTATTTTGTGGACTGATGAGGCTTAGGAATTTGCATTGGTCAAGAGGATTGGAGGTCGGACTCATCGCACCTTTTTGAGGGGAATTATTGTCTACTCCTGGACTCTCTTTATAGATTTAAGTTATGTTTGTGAATACTTATTACATTACCAAGTATAAAATGAGATTTCCTTTAGATCTGACAATCAATGATCGATATGTAGGAAATTTAGAGAATATTTTATATGTATTCGAGGTTATTCATTGATAGAGAATCATCTGTTTTTGTTAGAGATTCTTAGTCAATGGTATCATTTGATACGTAAAGGTCTCTTGGTCATTATGATGACCATGCTGGTTTTAAAGCCACTCAGTGGGACACTTGAAGTTTATTGTCATTCAGAAGGACATTGATTATTTCAGAGTTGGGATCGAACCCGCAGATGGGCTACCTACGTATCCTTTTTTTAGAAATAGAATCAGAACCCACGTAGTTCGAGTAAGGGATTATGATGTTTATGATTGATGGATCAAAGAAGGATTTCATAAGTACTTTTACACTCTAAGCTCATGTGAGTCATGCTCGGTGTGTGAAACAAGAGGTATTGGTAAAAATCATACAATTGTTCCATGAAATATGAAATCATAAGAAATAAGGTGGGACTTATGTATGTATGACTGCCCAGATAAATGAAGATTTGGATTTACTTCAGGGAAGAAATCTAGGAACAGGGTCTATAAAGGTATATGTGCTTCATGGAGATTTGAATACTCTAACTTGGGCCTTACTCCTGAAAAGGAAGCCCAAATTAGGAGAGGACCTATGATTGGGTTTTTACTCTTGAGAAGGAATCCCATATCAAAGGTAAATTAGGACTGGTTAAGTGGAATTAAGACTGGGGAATACTCTTGAAAGAGGAGGCCCAGGTTAATGATGTTATGGTTGGGGCTTACTCCTGAGGAGGATGCCCAAATTTGGGGACTCAGGATTACTCCTGAAAAGGAGGCCCATATTAAGAGAATTATGGTTGGGGCTTACTCCTAAGGAGGATGCCCAGATTTAATGATTTCTCTCATCTTAAAGGATTAGGTTGAATGAATGAAATCTCAATCTTTAGTGACATAAAGATGTGTAAATCACTAGGATTTGAGAGATATTCCATATAATTCCTTTCAGGTTAGGAAGTAAAATCAAGAAATCATTCCATAAATGGCATTGAAGAGTGTCTTGAAGACTGAATCTTGAATAGGAGAGGTGGAATGGCTTAAGAGGGGTGAAATGGGTAATAAGGGCACCCAAAAAGGCAGGGGAATGCAAGTCCTGGCAGGCGCGTAGGTACTGCGTTGGTGCGCAAGTTCTGGTCGCGCAGGTATACCTGCACGACACATGGGTACTTGCGCGACGGTTAACTAGAAGGGTAATAATTGAGTGACTCTTGGTTAAAGCCTTTTGAATCCTCTTGAGGTTCTTCCAGAAGAGTGGCGCACAATTTCTGTTGAAGGAGTTAGGCGGCGCACAAGTGTGGCTATTTCCCTTAAGGGATGGCCACTTAGGCGTGCAAGTGTTGATGAGTTTCAACACATAGGCCTTCTTTCCCCTCTTTAGATCTTCCGTTCTAAGTAAGAAATTACCTTAGAAGTGTTTCGGAAGCTTTGAGAAGGGACTAGGGAACCGGGAGCTCAAATCTGAGTTTCTGGAAAAAATTCCTCCCCGAATGGGGGGCCCACAGGGTCTATTTATAGGCTGGAGAAGACCCTGGGTGGTTATCACTTAGGGTGCACAAGTGTACTTGCGCGACCATCATAGAACTTGCGCGACCCTTGTGGAACATTCTTCTTATTCCTTCCTTTGTCAATTTTTGATATTTTGTCCAAAGGTTGAATCACTTTGAGCTCAGATATTCCCCTTTTCCAATCTTTAGAATCTATGACGAAAGGAGTGTCAACAATCAGCATGCCAAATGCCACTTATAACCACTACTAGTAATGACCTCAAGGTAAATTCCAATCTCCATGCCATACAATACTATGATCCATCTTTTGAGACTGATTCATTACATGTACGTAAATCCATAAAGTCAACACATGTCCTGATGGACCTATGTAGGGAGTGAGATGAATCTCAGTTGGATAACACCCAATGGTGCATACCTATTATAAGTGTTTAAGAAGAAATGAATCTCTAAGAAAATTAAACAATACAATGCTATAAATAAACACAACCTTTACTGGTGCTCAGTAGCCACTAGAGAGTGTCACCTACTTTGGCCAATTCCGGAATCTCATATTCAAAGAGAGTCCTTGGATCGTGGCCCAAGGTACCCATGTAGTCATAAATTCCAAGAGAACCCTCAGGTTCCACCTCAATCATATAGCTCATCAATGTGTTCATTCTCACACCTTGTGTCTCAAAGTACCGGCATCCTAAAGGCATGACCAAACAATAGTGTTCTGGTCACACATACCCTTACTCGAAAGCTCACATCTTCCCATGGCATGATAACTGGAGGATCAACGATGTCTGTCCTCATATAAATATCCTAGACCATGTTCTCAAGCATGAAGAGCCTCATCCCCCAACCTGATAGCCTCATTGCTATCAATCGAAGGCTCCTTACCTTCCATGTGGATTTCTACAGTAAGAACACCTTAATCATAAATAACTAAACCACAACTATCCGGGGCCTCTACCCACATGAGTGGTCAAAACCACCTCATCACAGAGTCAACCTATGTGTGCAAGACTCAATCGGTGCTTGGTCCATCACAGGTGAGCAGTAACCACCAAATAAGAACCTAATCTATACCAACTCTGGAACCTTGTTCCCCTGCGACCATGTTGCTAAAATATGATGGCCTTTGAATCCAATTATCACATGCCTTTCCCAAACTGGCGGCCTCTTCGCCTCAATAGAACATCTATAGCACCCAATACTATTGACAAAACCACTCAATCACATCGAGGCCAAGCCAAACGAGTGATAGAAATCACTCAATCTCAATAGCCATGACATCCCAACCTCAGGCCAAGCCCGTCACAACCCTGTGGGTCTCAACATATGTAATCTCAAGCATATATAAATAACATTAAAACACTTTAATAAAAAAATTAAATGTATATAGATTGAATTACACAAGCTACAAGATCTAACACATTATCATGGAGGTCTTGAATGCTTCTAATTATCTTAATCAAACCTTAAAAATTGAAACATATTAGTTCAAATCAAAACAATTCAATTAAAACCATTTTGGAACCCCAACGAAAATAACGTAAGGAGCAACGACCTCTAACCTAGACTCGCTCAAGAGTCATGGGAATTATGCATGCTCCCGACATCCTACATGGTTCGATAATCATTTTGACATTCTATAAAAGGGTCTCTCTTAATAAAAATTATTTTGCTAAAAATCCTCAACCCCCAAAAGTCCACGAAAACTCAAAAAAAAGTATACACCACGTACCTTAGAGTCGTAGGCATAGGCATGTCTGATACCAGACTAAAATTTGAAGTCGATCGACGTAGATATGAGTTTCCATCTTAAACTCTAAAATTGTCTTGGATAAAAACTCCATTCATAAGGTGAATGATAAACCATGAAGAAGGGTGTGGAGGTTTAGCCTAAATGAGGTGGTCCTATAGACACCAACAGATCGAAGAACGGAGGTCGAATGGAGGAATGAGATCAAAATACATTGGAGGAGAAAAGGGGATGCTCTCCCATGCTGTGTATGGCCAGGAAAGAAGAAAAAGGGAGAGAGGAAATAAAAAATGGAAAAATAATGTAAAACAAATAAAAAAAAGGAAACATATACATGCCACAAGGTTTACCCACATGGTTTTCTAAATTGTGCGGAAGCCGCTACCCAAAAACTATAGGCTCGAATGACAACCCCACATGGTTTTCCAAACCATGAGAAAACCATGAACAGCTCTCGGGAACACTGTAGACTAGTCCACATGGCCACGCGCTGCCACTCAAATGGTTTCCCCTAAACCATACACCCAAATATTCTTCCAAAAAACTATGCCTTTGGGCCTCCGATGCTCCCAAACACTTCTGAACATCTGAGGCAGTCTCCTAGCATCTAAACCAACCCAAAAATACAAAATAAGGCCAACGAAACTCTTGGAATTGAGTTCTGATCAACGATTCAAAAAGTAGCATAGCCAATAATTGAAAAATTCAAACCGTGTAGGGATTTTGACCCGTTCTAAAAACCCGGGTCGTTACATGACCTACCACCATAGTCAACGACTACAGTCGTTCCACCTTTCGCATAGACCATCCACCAGTTGACTGATTAGTGTAGTCAGTCCACCTGTCATTGTGGTCATCTGCCACTATCGAACACCACGAACGGTTCTGAGGGTGGCTGGGCCCCATGATAGATCTAGTTGTTGTAACACCATGTTCAACCACTATGGTCGATTTCTATGGTCGACTAATATTAGGCTCCAACCCGGATCCACCTTGGGTCCGACTCAGGTCCACCTCACCCAACCCGACCCACTGAATCGACCCGACCTAATGATCCGACCTAGCCCACATGGCCCAACCCACTCCACATCTACCACTTCTATCCCACATTCACCGCCACATTCATCACCACCACAACTGTGTCCATCATCTCACCCACTGCATGGGCTCCGCCGTCCATGGCCCCAGCCACCCACGCCACCATGGACCGCCCCCTACACTAGTCGCTGCTGCCTCGCACTGGTGGTCCATTCCTCAGACCATCATGCCTCCTTTGATTCCTAAAAAATTAAACAATCATATATTATAGCTCCTTGGGTCCCAATATACACAAATATATCCTTGGTTAGAAATTCTCTTCGAATCTGGGGGTCCGATTAAGTTTTTAGCCACCAAACAACGTCGAACTGAGAACCACATGGTTCCAACAATGAAGAATGCAAAGAACGGATGGTGGAATGCACTATAATGAAGATTTATCATCATTGGACAAGATGTTTTAGCCAATGATCAAGATTGGGGGATTTTTCTTAGCAAACCAAATCAAATCAATCCCAGCTTGCAATATGCATAATTCATGAATCAATATGTTCATCGATTGATCCAAGTTCACCATAGAAATAAAGTACAGGGAATAAAACAATTAAATCAAAATATCCTCCTCAATTTAGAAAGATCACTGGTCAAGAATGAATCTTCTTTGTCATCATTGGCAGGATCCGTCAAGATAGGCATTCGTCAATCGCCGATTCGAAGCTCCTTCATCGCTTGCTTGAGAAAATTATCAAGAGGTTTCATTCCATAATCTCCAAAGAATTATAGGGTTATGATACTACCCCTAGATCTTTGAAAATGGTTTATTTAAATAAATGATCCTCTCGATTCATTGTCAAAATAAAATATATTTTTTTTCTAAATTTATTTTATCCCTTTAAAACGTCTGAGACGATTTTCCACAATCGACCCGCACCGACCAATGTTAGGTCAAACCTAGGGTAAATCCTCTATTATGAACTCAATGGTACCATCATATTTCAAATATGGGCTCCCATTTAAGAGTTATTCCTCTCCTTTATAAAGACTGCACTAGTGTGGTATAAAAAAATTTAATATTTTCAAAAATTTGTTCTGGGCACATCGGGCATCAGAATCGCACGCCGTCTCAGCGCCTGGTCTAAAAATAGTCCATATAATATCTAAAAAAACCCATAAAATACAAGACAATATAATAAAAACCATACATAAATTTGAATCCCAACATTCATGATTTTTTTGGGATAAATATGTTTGGATTCAGATTTAGGTCATGTTGAATGAAATATTACCCAATTTTGGTGGCTATGGGTTGGTTAGTAAAAACATTTAAAAATTCAAGGCCCAAAAGTGGAGGTTAAACTACTAAATAAAATAAAATTAATATTTAAGAAAAGTATAGAAAATTCTCACTCAATTCCCCTCACAAGATGAACATAACACACATTTTTTGTGACATGGGCCATGATTCAAACAATGAATGTAATGAAGGATTCCTCCAAATTACCTTTGTTTTTTATTTTTTTCATAGAAGATGAGATAGAAATAAAATATAATAAATGAATGAAAATTCGTTTCCTATATTCTTTGATAGTGACATGAGTCAAAAAATTATCAATAATTAATAATTCAATCTCATCTTCATTTTTACACATTTTTCTAATTTTTTATTTCAATATTTTTTCTTTTCTATGTTTAGAGAACAAGATGGTTTGAATGAAGTACAATGAATAATGTCTTGCTCCAAATTTTCAAATGCCTAAAATGTTGAAATACACCTTACACACTCAATAATGAGTTTCTTCACAAATTACATACTTGAAAATATGTTCCCCCACACTCAAAAATGAAATTTACATGTAAAAATATTAAGTGTGAAGTTTGGGAGGGAAAAATAATATTTTAATGTGGATTAAACCTATCAAGAAAATCAAGTATAATAAGGGATAAATAAGGGTATATGTAAAGGGTAAGTATCAAGTGAGAAATGTGTCTAGACACAAAAATTCCTCAATCATTTCAAAAAAAAATTCATGAACTCTGAATAATTAAAATAGAAATAATAAAAACTTTCAGATCACACAACCTGAATGAAGGTGCTCAAGAAAAAAAATCAAAGAATATGAAAAAACAGACTAACAACCTATTAGTTTGGAAGAGATATAAGCGTTTTGGACAAAACCAATGCACAAGAGTTTCAAAAACAAATCAAAATTCCTTAAATGAAAATATTGGAAATCATGGGAAAAACCATTAAAAAATATTATAAATCCCCAAATTTTCAAATCAAGAAATGTTTAAACAATACCAAGATGGATTGAATTTTCCAAGGTGTTTATTTAACATCGAGAACCCTAAATAAACTTTTAAAATTAAAATAGAAAATTAAACATGTATAATTTTATATTTAAAAAATGAAAGAAGGAAGTACATAAAAATTCATAAATATAGGTTAACATCCACCCCAAACATAATATTTAACTACCCTTCAATTAAGATCAGCCATATTCTAAAAGATAAGGCAAATAAAAATAAAGAGAAGGAAATATCCAAACTGAGTCTTTTAGGGTCGTGACAGCCTTAGATTAAGATCCTAATTTTTCATTATTTAAATATAAAATAATGAAAGGTAAAAATATAAAATATTTATTTAATGAAAAATAAAAGAAATAGAAAGGTAAATAATACAAGGGATATAACTTAGTTTAGAACCAAAATTTGGTGCTAGGTTTTTAAAACCCCTAGTCTGGAAGTTATAGTAATATATCCCAAATATGAATGTGGATGGGTTTTTTGTGGCATGAACCACCACATGTTATTTCTCCCGACATCCATAATGTAATTACATGAGTAGAAATCCAATAATAAAAGAAAATTTTCATAACCCCTAAGAGATAATAAAGAGGGAAATTGAAGTGAAAAGTGGGTGGTAAGAGAAGTTAAAAGGTCTTCATGTTAACTATCATGGTGTCCTCCTTCATGTGATGTACATGTTGATATAGAGGAGGCAGTTTTATCAACATGGGATCCTAAAGCTCTTCTTCTACTTTTAATTCCACTACCATATTCTCTTTAGTTACAAACATTTAATTTTTATAATATTCCATGTATTGTCTCATTTTAGATGAACTTAAAAATTAATTATACAAGATATCGGTTTTTAATTAAATATTAATGTTATTTCAATAAACTGAATATGAAAAGGAATAAATATATCTAAAAAATTCAACCTAAAACTCTTTCCCCATAATAAAATCCACTAGGAATTCATTTTTTGGAGTGGATAGTGGATATTATAATAATTATTTTTTGTGCTCCTTAGGTTTTTAATTTTAAATATTGGTGGAATAAGCTTAAATTATTATTTAGATTGTTTTTAGTTGTTTCTTATATATAGATTTGACTTCCTTGACTATATTGGTGAATGATTCTATTTTTCAACTGACTTCTTCTAGCACTATAAAATTTTGTTGAACATGATTCTTAAAATAGTATTCCCTAAAAATAGCATCAATTTTATGATTAATAGGCCAATTATAAAAAATATTCCTATTAAAATCCATCTTGACCAAATAAATGAAAGATATATAAGGAAGTTTTTTATAGTTTATGGAATTTATGTTTTTTTTAAATATAATGTGTGCATGATATTATCCTCCATGTAAATGATTCAAAATTTATAGAAGGGATTTTTCAGGAATCCAAACTCAATATTTTGTTATTTTCCTCATAATGTAGCATAGTTTGTGCCCTAGGGTTAATATCTCGAAGTGGCCACTCACATGCACCATTTTTTATTGTCACTATGTAATAAAAATATAAAACAAAAGTTATATACTAATATAATAATGGTTCAAATAATATAATATTTTCTGAAAATATATAAATGAAACACAAAAAGAAAATAAAACACATATAATTTTCTCAGAAAGAAATTGTTGCTCTTAGGATTTCATGGTGATTCTATAATTATTCATTAAATAACTCAAAATATTCCACTCAATGTTGAGATCAAGAACTGTCACAAAAGAACCAACCATTAGAAATGATACTACCCAACATATATAACTCTAAATTAAGGGTAATACTCTCTAAAATTATATATAGGAGACCTCTACTCTACAAATCATTATTATAATGCTACTCCACCATTTTCAATATTATAATAAAGAAGGAGATAAATAAAGAAGAACATGAAGAAGTACATAATTTTAGAGAAAGAGAAGAAAATTATCACCACAATAAAGTTTAAATCTATTTAAATTTTTAGAATATAATAAATAGAATCATGTAAGTAAAAGAACTCAAAACATCCAGTAATACATTCCTTTGAAAAAAACAAAAGACAATCCTCCATTTACATAGAGATTGAAATGGTAACTGGGGGAGTAAAAAAGGGAAAAATAAAATTAGAATAGAGAAATGAATATGATATATATATATAATGTATGATATTATTATGAATTCAAAACCCCTCTAAATATTTTAAAAATACCTAACTATTTTGAAATAAAGCGGTGGTACAAAGTTATTAAAAGAGGGTGGACACTATCCTTATAATTTTATATACCAAATTTTGGTGTGTGTTTGGACCTGTAAATGGATGAATATTAAAAAAATTTATTCTATAATGTTTTTAATCTATGTATTATTCGTTTTATCAAAAAAAATTGATTCCGTATGCTATTTTTTTAATGTTATAACAAAATTAACAGAGAAAACCTTTCTAGCTTGATTGAATATTCAAACCCTAATCCTCCTATATCCAGATAATTGATAGATGTGAAGAAGGTTGAATCTAGAGAATAAAAAATTAATCATTTTGCCTCTAATACTTGTATATTTCTTAAAATTTAGGCACATATTGACCATCCATTGGTGAGATATGGTCTGATCATAAAAATTCATCAAAACTGTCCATAGATTTCGACACCTAGCTTGTATGATTACTTTTGAACCATATATATTTGTATTATAAAATAGATCCAATTTAATTAATGTTATCCTAATAACCATATTATCTTAAAAAATTAAATTTCAAAATTTTAATTAGTGTACAACTTTTTTTTGATGAAATAAAAAATGGTAAAAATAACATAAAAACACAAAATTACGCAATTAACACAATTAATATTAAATTGTTCTTAAGACTTAAAAATGTGAAAATTACACTTAAAATAATATTTTGGTTCGAAAATATATTTATAAATTATATACTAACACTAGGGGGGTTAAAATTCATATTATATTTAAATAGTGAAATGAAAATAATAAATGTCTAACATAATGAAAGACACAAAAATTTTGGTGAGAAGAAACTATTATTATAGTGACTTCATGATGAAACAATCCTTGTTCTTTAAAAATTTGTCTTATTATCCTGTTAAAGGTTGAGATCAAGAACTATCACTCAATACCCTCTTGTTTGAAATGTTATTTCCTTGCATTGAGACCTATACAAATAGGAAAATCTTCCTCACATTATCACCATAGTTTTATCCCATTATATGAAACATTATAATAAAAAATGACAGTAGAAAAGATAAACATGAGTAAGAATTTAGTAGTAGGTAAATAAGGGTATTTTTACGCAACAATAATTATTACAACTAATGAAATATTATAATAAAAAAAATTAATTTTAAGCATAACGAACTCAAAACATCACCACTCCCCATCCTCAAACAATGAGATTTATTTATCTAAAACCATGGATATGAGAGAGGCATGGTGGGAGAAAAAAAGGTAAAAAATTAGGAGAAGAAATATAAATACAAGTTACTATATATTATAACTATATAATTCTATTACAAAACAAAATCCCTCATTAGCTACTAAAAATGGCTAACTCCTTTGAAATTAAGTGGTGATTAGAATTAATGGGAAACAGGGCTTCCTATTTTCCCTCTAAATATATCTTCCAAAAGTTTTAATATGTTTATAAAATTATATGTCTTTATCCTAGAATATGGTATTCTACAATGTTATTTGTCCATTTCTTACACATTCTATCATATATCCAAAGAATCATCGGCTAAATTTTTACAAAGTGATGATTTAATTATTAGATAAAAAATTTCTATCATGGTAGACTATTTTAATTCCAATCTAGTAATTTCCCATGAATTTATAGTGTTAAATATGACTTGATATTGAGTAGAAACAACAAATGAATTTTCCTTGACCTCTTATCTGTATTACTTTAATAAAATGATCCTATTTGTATTGGTATGTTGTGAGATATAATCCCATCATGAAATATCATAAAAAATATGCCCAAACTTTGAATCACCACTTATAAACTTCATTTCAACCATCTATGGTTGGATTCATATGTAGTTCTAGTTGAATGAAATATATCCTAGTCATCATGTAAACTTATTTAAGTAATTTTTTTATAAATATATAATTTTATTTCTGAAATAAAAAAATGATAGAAATAAATTAAAAAACAAAAGTTAATCCATTTTAATAATTCAAATAAAATTATTCCTAAAACCCAAAAATGTAAAAAATCCCTTTAAAATAACAAATTGATGGGATTGAAATACTAAATTTTAGAATAAAATGTTTGAAAACATTATATTAATTATAATCCTTCAATGATATGGAATTTAAACTAAATATAAATTATCTTATCATGAACAATTGGTCTCTTCACAATATATATCACACTTTAACTATTAGTGTAATAAAGTTTTTTCTTAGTTTCTATATAAGTATTCTAATAACTTCATCAACCAAACCTTCTCATTCCTAAACAATATAAAATTCATGATAGATAGTGTAAATACATACTATAATAAAGGTATCCAACTTATAAAAAACCATTTAAAAGTGAAAAAATAACTTGTTCTACTCTTCTTGATACTGACAACACATTCAAATTCAATTTTAGAAAACTGTTATAGAGAATTAACTATCCGAAAGTGAAAATATACTTTTCTTATTTCCCTTAAAACACCTTAGTATCTATATTTTTACTTGTCAATTTTTTCAATGTTTATCCTTGTACCTTTTCATGAATAACATTGCATAAGAAAAATACAATCATGTAAAGAATTTAGAATAAATCCATATCTCAATAAATGATGTATAAGAAACATTCTACATGTAACCAAATACTTCCTCCATCTTCAATGATTTCTCATTGGAAAAATTAATATAAGTTACCATATAAATAAAAATTTCATTTTTTTCTATCATACTCAACCATATCAAAAGTTTTTTAATATAATCAATCTATGAAAATATTAATATTATACGTGGTTTATCTCAATTCATTTTATCCCTAAAATCATGCTAGTTTATCCATAATTTTTTATCTCATACACTTCAACCAATTTTAATTTCAACTAATAAATCATTTCTTCTTTAAATCATAAAATAAGTATTTCATTCATATATTGAAGCAATATAATATATTTATCATTAAAAGATCAAAAATATCAGCCCTCATTTATAAGACATCATTTTCATACACATCAAGATTTGTGTTCTATTATATGGGTTCTTACAAAAGGACACAGTCCTTAAATCATTAATCACATATGGCATGATTAATTTATAAAGTAGTTTATAATTTTTGTATATCCTATAAAATTATATGGTTATATCAATTTAAATTTACTTTTCATGGAAGTATCTTGCATGGTTGGCTTAATGTTATATGATAATGTTCAAAAACTATTCCCCTAATAAGAAAATAATATTAATGTGTTTTGTTAAAATGAAACACATTGAAGATGATTCGATCATGGGGTCACAAATAGTTTGTAACCACATACATAACTCATAAATTCAATAAGAAAATGGGGTAATGAATGGGTGACTTCGGGAATGTATTGAGAGGATATAAAAGGATCCTAGTACTATAAAATGGGTGTAAGAAGTATATAAGTTCCTATCTGATACTCCCATGATCTAGAATGTATCTTCTTATTCCTCCTTCTCATCATGAGGCACTAGCATATGATGGAGGGTAGAAGTGACTCTCTTTAATATAGAATGACTATAGTAGGCCAATGGATACACCATGGAGGGGGGGTTAATTTTGATATATCTTTTATGATAATTATAAACCATAAATGATTAAAATGTTTCCTTGGTGCATCAGTGAAATGTACTTTCATCAGTCCTACATTTTATAAGACACTAATGGTTTCAGTATTGTTCTTGGTTGTTCCTGGATAATGGTTTATTAATCACTTCCACTACTTATTTTAATTGTTAAAATACCATAAAAACCAAAAGTTTTATTATATTCATGTTATTCCATTTGGATCTTGAAATAATAAATAAAATGAATATGTTTATACTACTAAAAATTGAGTGTTGTAGAGACATTATGATATTGTTTATATTGTAAGGAACTCTGGTATTATTATGATATAGGACTATTAGATTTATTTTTAGAAAAAATCAAATTAATCCTATTTAGATATTTATATATGTGGTTTAATTTAAAAAATCATTTGATTAATCTAACATAAGTTTTTTTTCATTATAGTTAATTTGTAGTAGATTTTTTAAAGTTAATACAATGTCTGTTGTGTGTTCTTTCTCACCTTACACCAACCATGGTTGTACATGATTAATTTAATGCATTATAATGTTAATCTAATGTATTAAATTTTTTAATTCCATAAAATGATCGTATTAAAATTACATATGATATCCAAAAACATTATTTATCCTATATAGCATCGGTTGATTCCTACACAGACTCGAGTCACCTGAAATTAATTTTACTTAATCTCATATGAGTCTTTGAATAACTAGTTTACTAAAACATGAGTTTCACTGTTAATTATAACATAGGCCCTTGTGTGTGATGTTATTCATATTCAAGGATTTCTCTCTAGGAATTTTTCATACATAGTTAAGGATTATCGATAAAAATAAATCATAAGAGAAATGGATGTTTTCAAAAATACAATTTTCAATTGAATCGTATAAGTTATTATTTTTTTATAAATTCTAGTAAAAGGTATTTTGGAATATTTATAAATTTATTATGGTTTTTATAAATTTATTAATTATAAAATTTCAATAATTAATTAATTAAATATTTATGTGAAATTTAATAAATTAATATCCTTTAAATATTAAATATTAATATTGAAATACATTGTACCATTTATTTGAAATGAATTATAATTTAGAAATAAAGTGTTTATTTATAATTTATAAGAGAAATTTATAAATTGTTATAAATTAAAAAAACATAGAAAATATTAAAGTGTTTATTTTTTAATTTTAATTTTTTCATAAATAATTAATTTAAAAGTTTCCAATTAGTATAATTATTTGGAAAAATTATTTAAACCACATCCAAAAGAGTTTTATGATTGATTTGGTCAAGGTTTAAATAATATAAATATCTGATATTTGTATTATTTAAATTGTTCAGATGATAGAATTAAAATATAAAATATTTTTATTTAATTTTATATCATATATTTAAGTAAATTTTATATAATGAATAATATGAAAGTGTTAATATTGAGAAATAACATAAATTTTTTTATTTATTCAATAATATCTATTTTCCATAAAAATAGCTAAATCATAAAGTGCCTTTTTTGATACATTAATGAATTGTTCATAAATGATTATCTCATGTATACATAGGTGAATTGTTTATTTATGTAAAAGTTATTCCCCAACTTATTCATATATATAATTATTATATTATGAATTTATGTGTATGATTTAGTTTAAATTGTTAATCCAATTATTTAAATTTTCATCCATAATAACTAACTTCAACTGCACATAACATCAAAGGCATGCAAGAAAATCATTCATCCAAATGAACAATGTGCATGTGGGTAAAATTTGCATAGCCATTGAGTAATGTATCCATTGACATTGTGGGATGTTTCATTCTCATCATTTAAATTTTAGTCTCTATTTAATATGATTTTTTGAATGGGAATCCATCCACTGCCTACAATAGAAATATTTAAAATGAACAAAACTATTAGTATAAGTCCCTAATAGCTATTAAATATTTATAAAATCCAAAATTAATTCAAGTTCATTGGATCTATAATAATAGGATGATCCATATCTAAAATATTGGGAAATAAAGAATATATTAATCCCTAATAAAATTATAAGCAAGATCCAAAACTCATTAACATTGAAAGAAGGAAAATCATGTAGACTAAATCCACCAATTCAACTTATAAAAAATCTACTTCATTGGATCTTTAACACTCAATATAATATGGACCTTTGAGAAAACAAATAGAGAGAATAAAAAACTACATGATGAAGGATCAAAAGTTCCATAAAATAGGAATCCAAAACTATTTGAAACTTCCTATAATAAATGAAAAACAACTCTAAGGAGAAAAAATTCAAGAAGGAAAACATGAAGGAAATTAAATCCATAGGATGTCCCTAAAATTAAAATCAGTATTTAGTTTAAATTCATCCTCCATCTTAGTGAACATTAATTCTCTGATTTAAAGATAAACCACTATAGAGAGATCTCCACCCATTTATTTTTTAACACAATATAATCTTGTTCATTAGGAAAAGAATTTTGATCCTCTTATAGGTTTTTTTAAAATAGATATGAATTCCTCACCTTGGGGTTAACAGCTTCACCATCATCACTGATGGAACTAATAGATTAGTCTGACTCATCCATGGTAGATGAATTAATACATTTAGATCCCTTCAAGGGGATCAACTTTCTACTATCATCTTTCTTTCTCTCCATAGGATGGGAAGGTAGTTTTAGTTCTCATAGACATATTACCTTGGATATAGTGATAATATCTCATTACAATTCATAATAGTCAATGGGATTCTAAGTATTTCTTGAATATGGAGTAATGAATCAATCCGAGTAAACAATTGTTTTCATACCTTTCATAAAAACACTATTAAGAAATATTTCATCTACCTATTGGTATTTATCAAGAAATGCATCATGGCAATAATCAAAAGGTTCTCCAGAGTCATTATATAGATTAAAATTATTACTAAAGTCCTTGTCAAAATTATTTTTAGCCTCTACAACAACAATGCCAATGGCCTGAGAAATTTACTTTATCTAAAAATAAGTATAGGGGCTACAACATCCTTTAAATTCCCCTTATGAACCAACATATATTTGTTTTTAGATTCAAGATTACCATTTGGGAAATGAGATTTATGATTATGAGAGCTATATTATTTATAGGAATAAGCAAACATTCTTCATGAAAAGAAATAGTTCGCAATATTTTCATAATCAATATACTAACTAATCAAAAATAACCATACTGAATCTAGATGCATGTTAAAAGAATTTTAGAAAAGTCAAATTTGGCACATATTTTATCCCCAAATGGTCTGAAAATATTATTAATTTCCACATCTGGTTTAGTCATCCACCCAATGGGACTTTTAAAAGATTTGAGTTTTCCAGTACTGAAGCGATGAATAAAGAGGCTATAGAAACACAAACAAACTTGGGAAAAAGGAGGTTCGACACCATAGTCAAAATATGAGGACCATTTCATCACTTTTATATGGAAACATGAAAAAAAGTACCCCTAACTCAATATCTACAGTAAGAGTCATATGAAGTGATGTGAATAAACATATTATGGTAATTAAGGATCCCTAGATCAAAATTAGGAAATCCAATATAATCAAAATATCCCCTAAGAAACATCAATGAGGGGTGGAATTTTTGAAACATAGTGTTTAGGGAAAAGTACAAGTATGAAGATAGGGCCTCAACAGCCTTCTTTAAAAAAAATATTGTTATCCAAACTATAAGAGTAAAAAAAATTGAAGAATCGTATCTCTCACATCCATGATATCAACAAAAAATGATTCTTATTAGCAGTAGCAGCATATCCTTGATTACCTTCTGGTATAGATTCTTGAGAAGCTCGAGCCAATTAATCCAAAATCCAACCTGAGGTTTTTTTATTTATACATATTAAGTGTAATAATTATAATGAAAATTAGTTCTCTCATGAGTAAAATATCCCAAGGTAGAGGTCCTTTGGGTTTGAATTCACATCGTCCTGGAGGATTATTCTTTATCTAGAAAAGTGATGGTTGACTATCTATATCCCCATGATTACTCTTATGAGGATTGTATATTTAATTTAACTATAAGACTTTATATGGATGGTTTATATATAATTTATTAAATATAATCATTTATATATTTGTAGAAATATTTGACTTAAATATTAGTCATTAATAAAAGGCATGAGCTATGTTAAGAGTTAAAGTCCAATATAGTTTGAACATATTAGTTTGGAGGAATAAATATGATTACAAACTAAATCATTAAAATCACGCAGACATAAATGGAATAACATGATATTAAATGATGATATTAAATACCCTTCAAAATATGAAGTTTTAGATTCCTTACAAAGTGAACACTTTTCAAGACCTCAATCACCCAACTGGGTATGTTCATGGTAAATCTAAGTTCCATGGATTATCTTATGTTAGTCAATCAAGTTATGGGTGTCCCTAATAGGACCTGGTGCCTATTATTATCATTTAATTTAGGTTACACATAGTTTGGAAACCCCATGAGATAGGATACTAGAAAAATAGATTTGAGCGTATATCTATATATTGGATTTAGGAAAGTAGTTTTCTATTCTACTATCTAATAATCATATAGGATATTATTGTCATAAAAGCCTACCTAAACGTATATGTTGAGAGAAGTACACTAAGTTAGACTCATTTATTTTTTTTAAATGAATATTGTCCCACAAGTGGATATGATGAGTTTAAAAGTGGTCATTATTTTAATGGCACCACATTTAATACTTACACCTACGGGCCTTGTAAGGGTTCCACCTCACCCCTTGAAAGGTGGATTATCAAAAATCAATAAAAAATGAAGGCCTTAGAGCCATTGGAGGTTATAGATGAATAGAATCATTATCATCAAATATAACTTTTAGATTAATCCTCATGAAGGATAATCTTAATGTATGTATCTTCTTATATTGATAACTTAAGAAAAGTTATCAAGTTAGAAAAAAATTGAGTTAGGTAAAAATTTCCAAAGTAACTTGGTATTTAAATTATTCAATAAGTGAATATAGATGCTTGTAAGAAGAATGGAATGATTAAACTAAGGTTTCTAAGTTATTAGATGCAAAATGAACTAATGAATTTTATTCTCCACTCATATGATCTATATAAATGGGTATGTCAATGATTTGGCGTGACTAATGGTTTTCTAGAAGTATTATTGTGGTTAAGGATTTAATTATATTTTCATCAATGGAATTATTAAAAAAAGATTAATTTATGTAAGAAATATTTACCTTATTTTCTTAAAATTTTAAAATTATTGAATCGGGCATGAGAAGTCCTAGTTCCAGTGTTATGTTGACAATACAGGTTGGTAAAAGTTCAAACTAGAAAAATAAAAGTTAATTGGAGATTCCAATAATGTTTCTTCATGTATCCAACCAAGTTCATTGAAGCATATAGTTTCCTAGAAGAATTAGTAATGATTATATGTGATGGAATTATCTATAATACCTAAAGGGTTTTGGGAAACTTCCTAGAATGTCCATGTCAGGTACCCATTTATAAAAGTAAATTATTCAATTATTAAGGGAATATGATAAAAAATGAATAATTTAGAATGGTTTTAAATATGCAAGAGTTTAATATCAAGGAAGGGATTAATAGAGCTTGTAGTTTTAATTTAATAGATTATGTAAAGAGTTTCTATTTCAATGATTTTATTATAAAGGAATATATCAAGATTAAATGGATATTTGTAATGGAAGTGTATAATCATCTTATTTATCTTATATGATAAAATATTTTTTTCATTATAAAATATTTTTTATGAAAAATATGAGACAATAGACTTAATACACATGGTTTATGATTTATCAGATTATATAACTTTTTTTAGAATAATATAATGATATATATTTTTTTAATTATGATAAATTTTTTTTACCAAGTATAAATTTTTTTTATCCAAGGTAAAAGTGCTTATTCATATATCTATTAAAATATGAGGGATTTGATCACACAAACTTCAATATTATAATTTAAATAATAATTTTATTTTCAACAAAAAGCACCAGATACCTAGAATACTATTTGTGATATGGTAACAATAATTTATTTGTAAAATATTACTAGAAAGTGCAAGTTACTAACATAAATGAGTCTATATACATTAGAAATATATTCTAAAGAGAATATAATGTTCTGGAGGATAATGGGATTATTTTTAAACTTAGATATGTTAAACATTAATGAATATACTTTTCAAAATATAAATTGAATGTCACTTTATGTCTTAATGGATTATTGGATGTGCTGGTAAAGTAATAATGTAAATAATTATATTAGTTACCAAAATATTCCATGAATTTTTTTGATGAAATATATTCAAAGTATGATGATAATAATTTATAAAGATTTCTTAATAGAAAAAATAAGTAATTTACATCAAAATATTATATATTATGGAGTTAAGGAGTTTGGATATTGTGAAAGAGTTAGACATTAAGAATATAATTCCTAAGCATTATTCAATATATCATTCTTCATATATGTTACTAAATAAAGAGTTTAGTGGGTGAATTTTATTATATGATCACATAAAAATATTATGTTTTTAAAAAACCACTAAAATTGCAGCAACCATAAGATTTATTTGAAAGTTTTTCATATAGGATATGTAACATACTTTATTTATATGGTTTTGTTATGAATTATTAATGAATTTTAGAATATAAAATATATCATGATTATACAAAAGGAAACATATACTTTATCATTATTTCACATTGGTTTCATATATATATATATATATTAATATAAAATGTATACAGTATAATGATAAATGGAATCTCAAATTATATCATTGAGTTATATTTAAATAATGTTCTTCATGAAGTAGTATATTGATGTGGCGGTGTTTTCACATTCTTTTCCACATCCTTTTTTGTAGTTTTATTGGATTTTTAATACCAACATTTTGTTATTTATTAAATAGTTGTAAAATAATCAATTTGAGTTTAAATCATGTGTTTTAATGTTTTTTTATTACCATTTTAAATCATTATTAAATAAAATATTTTCTTTTGAATTTGACTCTTATTTTTTATTCTTTTATTTTTTATAGTTTTCATTCTAATTTTTTTATCAATTCATTAATTTACATAATTCTTTATTTTTAATTTGTAAATAAATAACTCACTTTACTTTTTAATCTTTAAATAATTAAATTGGTTTTTAACAATGTAATTTTATTCCATTCTTTAATTTACTTAATTCTTTAATTAATTAGTTGGTTAATTAATTGGTTAAATAATTTATGTAAGTAACTCTAATTACTTTATTTTGTTCTGAAATTAATTTGTTTATAATATTTAATACAAATAACTTCATTCTTTTAAATAATTCATAATTAATTTTATTTTTTAACTTAACTTTGTTTTATTTAATTTTATGAATTCAATTGGTTGATTGATTATTTTGTTTTTATTTTTAGTAAATTCTTTAATTTTTGGTGTTACTGTATTTTTTGCAGGTGTTCTGGTAGCACCCTGCAATGGTGCCACCGCCTTCACACTGTCACAGTGTAACCGTGTCGTTGTCCTTGTTGCCTCATAGCAACCGTGAGCATCAATCGCGGTGCCATAGTCCTCCAGGAACCACGTCACCAATTATGGTCCCACTGTTGTTGTTCCACCAACTCATTGTGCCACCATTTCCATCCTACCACTGTTTCTTCATGGTGCCACCTCTTCATCATCCTCTACCACCGTTTCCACTCATTGTGCCACTGTTTCTTTTCACTCATGGTGTCACCATTCCACTTCCTCTTGTCTCACCATCTCCCACACACCCTGTCACACCGCGTCCCAATTTCGGCCGATTTTGTGATAAGGGTTTTTTTAATGGGTTAATGGTGCAATTACTTAGGAAAATGGGGTCTTTGAGTACCACATGAAGTGGCGCTCAAAAGATTAGGAGGTCGAGCGCCACTTGAAGCGGCGCTCGGCCATTTCGGCAGAGGAACCCTTCAGTGTCACTTCAAGTGGCGCTGAAGGAGTAAACAAAAAACGGGCAGCGCCACTTGAAGTGTCGCTGCCCCCTTACTCCCTCTCCATTCGGCGCCACTTGAAGTGGTGCCGAAACATCCCCACTCCCTATAAATAGGACCCCTCGCCCACCCCATTTCTCATCTCTTCACTTCCCCTCCTCTCTCTCTCTCAAAGTTCTCTCTCTAAAAATCTATGCCTGCTATACGCCTTGCCTCTCCGGTTGCTCTGCTTGCGTAGCCTTGCCTCTCTGGTTGCTCTGCCTGTGTATCTACGTCTCCACAAATTTGAGGTAAATCTTTCTTTAAATTTATTTAATATTTTGATTTAATAATTTAGTTGTCTAATTTATAGAATTAGTATATAATATTTGTATTATATAAATAGTTTAGTTTTTTAAAATGTAATTAGGTAATGAAATGATTGGTTAGTTAATTAAATAATTAATTATTATTTGGTTATTAATTAATCATAAGTAGATAATTAATTAATTGTAATTAGGTTATTAAATAATCATAATTAGCTAATTAATTAATCATAATTAGGTAATTAATTAATCATAATTAGGTAATTAATTAATTTTAATTAGGTTATTAAATAATCATAATTAGGTTATTAATTAATAATTATTAGGTTAATCATAATTATATAATTAAATAATCATAATTAAGTTATTAAATAATCATAATTAGGTTATTAAATATTCATAATTAGGTTATTAAATAATCATAATTAGGTAACTAATTAATCATTATTAGCTAATTAATTAATCATAATTACGTTATTAAATAATCATAATTAGGTTATTAATTAATCATAATTAGGAAATTAATTAATCTTAATTAGGTAATTAATTAATCATAATTAAGTAATTAAATAATCACAATTAGGTTATTAATTAATCATAATTAGTTAATTAATTAATCATAATTAGTTAATTAAATAATCATAATTAGGTAATTAATTAATCATAATTAGGTAATTAATTAATCATAATTAGGTAATTAATTAATCATAATTAGGTAATTAAATAATCATAATTAGATAATTAATTAATCCTAATTAGGTAATTGATTAATCATAATTAGATAATTAAATAATCATAATTAGGTAATTAATTAATCATAATTAGGTAATTAATTAATCATAAATAGTTAATTATTTAATCATAATTAGGTAATTAAATAATCATAATTAGGTAATTAATTAATCATAATTAGGTTATTAAATAATCATAATTAGTTAATTAAATAATCATAATTAGGTAATTAATTAATCATAATTTGGTTATTAAATAATCATAATTAGGTAATTAAATAATCACAATTAGGTAATTAATTAATCATAATTAGGTAATTAAATAGTCATAATTGGGTTATTAATTAATCATAATTAGGTAATTAATTAATCATAATTAGGTAATTAATTAATCATAATTAGTTAATTAATTAATCATAATTATGTAATTAAATAATCATAATTAGGTAATTAATTAATCATAATTAGGTAATTAAATAATCATAATTAGGTAATTAAATAATCATAATTAGGTAATTAATTAATCATAATTAGGTTATTAAATAATCATAATTAGGTAATTAATTATTCATAATTAGGTTATGAATTAGTCATAATTAGTTAATTAATTAATCATAATTAGTTAATTAAATAATCATAATTAGGTAATTAATTAATCATAATTAGTTTATTAATTAATCATAATTATTTAATTAAATAATCATAATTAGTTAATTAATTAATCATAATTAGGTAATTAATTAATCATAATTAGGTAATTAAATAATCATAATTAGGTAATTAAATAATCATAATTAGGTAATTAAATAATCATAATTAGGTAATTAATTAATTATAATTAGGTTATTAATTAATCATAATTAGGTTATTAATTAATCATAATTAGGTTATTAATTAATCATAATTAGGTTATTAATTAATCATAATTAGGTTATTAATTAATCATAATTAGCTAATTAATTAATCATAATTAGGTAATTAATTAATCATAATTAGGTTAATAATTAATCATAATAGGTTATTAATTAATCATAATATGTTATTAATTAATTATAATCAGGTTATTAAATAATTATAATTAGGTTATTAATTAATTGTAATTCGGTTATTAATTAATTGTAATTAGGTTATTAATAAATTGTAATTAGGTTATTAAATAATTGTTATTAGATAATTAATTAATTATTATGAGGTTATTAGCGAAGTAGTTATATTAATCAGTAAAGTAGTTATATTAATTAGTGAAGTAGTAGTAAATTGCTTCTGGAATATACCTTTGCGTTACATTCTAGGTATGATAATGAATTTAGTTTCCAATCTACCTTGACCTCGGTTTGTAATTAAAGTTATGAACTTGAATTTAGTAGTTCAATATATTTTTTGCATATTAAGTGTTGGAGATGTCATGAAATGATTGATCTCTTGAGTAAAGTATCCCCGGGTAGAGGGGCTTTGGGTCGGACCACCTACTTTCCTGGTGGCTTTCCTAGTCTAGGAAAGTGAATGGGGTTGGCTATCTATCGCTCTGGGCTTACTCATGTGGAGATTTTCAATTTCATATAACTCTGTGCTTTTACATGACGTGTTTGTGTACCTCATGCATATAATGCATGTGGATATGTATAAATATGTTTGACTTCTATTTTTGGGTAAGTAACACAAACTTGTGGGCTGTGTAAATAGTTACACATTAATATAGTTTGAACATATTGATTTGGTGGAGGGATTAAGATTCCAACCTAAATTACTAGAAGCATGCATACATAAATTGATTCTTTAATCATATTTAATTAATAAAAATGGTTTCTTTTAGATAAAAAAGATGGTTGTTACCTATATTTATTGCAACGGTCAAATAATTGAGACAGAACAATGATGTAGTTATAGTATACAACCTGAAGCTGTTGTGATGCTTGGAGGATGTACTACTTTAGAAGTTGTACAAAGGAAAATTCATCAGAAGTTAAAACTGGTGAGGAATCAAGTGATAGAGTCCATCACATTCAGACATCTCCAATTTATAGATAGGTTTTGGCATGTGCCCTATCTGGTTAATGATGATGATGATTGGGAATATATACTTTCATTGGTTAAGTATATACCTGAGAATCAAATGATGGATTTGTATGTCACTATAGCTACAATGGAGGTTCCATCGATATTGGAAGTTGACCCATCTCAAATTCATGAGACTATGTCATATGCTCCTTCACATCAAGAAGTTCCATCAGCATCGGTAGTTGTTCCCTCATTTCCACCAGCCACAGTTTCAATGGATAGTCCTCCACATACTTTAGATTCATTGGTTGATGAATTTGATGATGATGAAAATTTTGAAGAAGAAGATGAAGAGGACGTTGAAGAAGATGAAGAGAATGTGGAAGATCAGTCTGTACCAACTCATGTGAGGTTCAACCGACCATTGAACCATCCTCTACTATTGGCTTCATGGTTGACTGAAGGCATGAATCGCTTTCCATAATTTGATTATTCAGTTATTACTCCCAGTTCAGAATTTCTTGGAATCATTGGTGGCACAAATCGGGTGTCTGATAACGGTGTTCTGTATATTGGCAGAGTTTGAGAGAAAAGAAGCAATGAAAAATGTGATAAAACAATATCACATTGAAATACATTACTCATATGTTGTAGAAGAGTCAAAGAGATCTTACTATTTGATCAGTTGTGACAAATATGAATCTAACTTTCAAATGCGTCTGCGAGCTATTATTGATAACACTTTTCACAGCTAGCGCATCACTAGATTTACTCCACACACTTGTCTGAACCCAAGCTTGGCACAGGAACACTCTTCATTAGATGTTGAGTTTGTTTCAACTATTATTGTTGAAATGATTAGATCATGTCAAGACATCCCTGTGGTTCTGGTCATTGAGCGAATCAAACCGCTTTTTTGGTATCAATTCTCTTACTGGAAGGCATGGGCAGCACAACAAAAGGTTGTTGTGAAAGTGTGTGGTGATTGGAATGACTCTTAGCGAGTTTTACCACAACTGTTGGAGCTTCTACGCCTCAATAATCAAATAGTCTATCGGTTACATACTGTTGAATATGTTAACCAATAGAACCAACTTGACCACTCAATGGTTGTGTTTAATAGATTATTTTGGACATTTTTACTATGTGTGACAGCTTTTAGACATTGCAAGCAGTTCATATAGATTGATGGCACATTTCTGTATGCAAAGTATACATGAAATTTATTCATTGCCACCACACAAGATGGAAATTGAGCCCCTCTGCCTATAGCATTTGCAATTATGGAGAAAGAGAACTTCTCATCATGGAGATGGTTTCTGGCATGTCTCCGAGAGTTTTTTACGAATGCAGAAGGGATTTTTATTATTTCTGATCGCCACCTTGAAATCAAGGAGGTGATACAGTCTGAGGGACTTTCATGGAGACCACCCTATGCCCATCATCGATACTGTATTCGACACATTGCCAGCAATTTGCGAAAGATGTTCAAGAATCAGTTGATGAAAAGGGCAATATTAAAAATTGGTATGAACATCCTTGTCTGTTTAAAATGTTTTTGTCATAGTTATTTTCATAACTGTTCAGATGACTGCTTGTATGATAGCATATGAGCCTTAACAATAAAGGATGGAGGAGCGTCTTCAAGATATTCACAGAGTGAATCTGGAAGTGTATGATTACATGATGAAAATTCCAAAGTAGAAATGGTCGTTGGCATATGATGATGGGAGGAGATATGGTCATATGATGACCAACATCGTATAATGTATAAATGGAGTTTTCAAGGGAGTTCGAAAACTACCTATCACAGGTAAATATGAATATTTGAATATATGTTACTCAGAAGAGCTACTATTATAATATAATATTTGTATAACGTCGTAAATCTAAATTTTAGGGTTGGTACAAGACACCTTCTATCGTAGTGTAAAGTACTTTCTGGAATGAGGAAAGTAAGCTGAGGAGGGCTTGAACTGAGGGATGCACTATGGACACCATTTCCAACGTGAGCTAGATACAGTTCTTCAGGAGGCTTCAACTTACCGTGTAACTGCATTTAATCGTCCAGAGCAATGATTTGAGGTCGCTGAGCCCGGTGATGTTGTGGCATGTAGCAATGGTCGTGTGTGAGTTGTTTTATTGGAGAATCATTACTGTGATTGTGGCAACTTTTAGGCACTGAGATATCCCTGCGACCATGTGATTGCTGCATGTGGTTACGTACACATATCTTGGGAGCAGTTCATTGATCCGGCTTATCGACTCGAGAGAATCAACTCCTGCTACAGTACTCCGTGGATGCCAATCGGGGAATATCAAAATTTTCGGCTGCCTGATGGTGCACCCACGCTTCTACTGAACAACAATAGACTTCGACCTAAAGGGAGGCCAAAGTCGACTCGTATTCGGAATGAGATGGATTGGCCTAGTGAACATCCAGCTGGATGGAAGTGCAGCATATGCCGCCAGTAAGTTCATACAAAGACACATTTCCCTAGACACATAGGGAAATAATCTAATGGTTAAAATGAATCATGTACTCTATCAGTTACTGTAAAACTTTTTACATGTAATCATTTTTATCATTATCACCATTTTTAATCATATTTTTCTTACTTGTATATAGGGTAACTTTTGGAAAATGTACCACAATTTCACGTGACATTTTTTGTCGAACGATCAACATTACATGAGTAGCTTTAAAAAGAAAACACCAACTCAAAAAAAGGAATGTACATGTATAAGAAAACAAAACCATTTGAACTATTAAATGAAAATGTCATTAGTTTTTTATAATGAAAGATGAACTTACAGTGACCACAAAACAAAAACGAGGAACCTCTGAACGTCTTCATCCCAACACCCCAACACGGGAGACAACAACTAACCCAATGTGTTTATGATTATTTCAATATTAAATGATAAATTTCATATCTTACATGATAAATGTCATATCTTACATGAAATTAATGTTTTACTATTTTCACATTCAGATGGAGCAGCCACTTTTATCTGGCCAGGAGACGCACGTGTCGCGCGATGTGTTGGCGCGACGACTTGTTAGACATCTTCATGTTCGGAGACCGCATCGTTTCTATCATGAGGCACCGCCGACAGCTATTTGTCCATACCTTAGACGTGCAGGCTTTTATGGAGTCACTATGTGTGACTTCAAGACCATCGACCATCATTTGATAGCTGCGTTGGTTGAGAGATGGCGACCAGAGACACACACATTTCATCTCCCAGAGGGGGAGATGACTATTACATAAGAGGACGTCGCCTACATGTTGGGGTTACCTATCCATGGAGATGCAGTTATGGGTGCCAGTACTGGCGATTGGGCTGCAGTCATACATAGGCTGCTAGGGATTTACGTCATCGGCGCACGGGGTGTCCTCCAAGGTTCGCGCTTGCGCATGAGGTGGCTTGATCATCATTTCGACGTCATTCCTGATGATGCAGACGAGGAGACTCTTCTTCAGCACACACGTGCATACATTTTGTGGCTGCTCGGAGGCATGATGTGCGTCGACTACTCCACCGCTTTGGTACACATGATGTACCTCCCATTACTTGAGGATCTGGATCAGACGGATACATACAGTTGGGGGTCCGCTGTATTAGCACATCTGTACAGATCTTTCTACACCAGTTTTAGGCCGATTCACATCAGATTGCAGGTTGCATGGTGTTAGTACAGGTGTGGACCTGGGAGTGTTTTCCACGCATCGCTCCTCGAGTTGTCGCACCGCTTTCACCGGAGCTACTTCAGGGCTGTCCTCAGGGACGATGGTATGTCTACGTCATTACTTTCGGTTATTTAGTACTTTTGTTATTGTTTTTTATAAACTTACCGTAGATTACTCTTTTTTCATCAGGTGGAGTCAGTCTCAGAAGTTTGCACATACTCTGAGACATAGAGTGCACAACTTCCAACAAATATTCGACGTTATAGTGCCAGCTGATGTAAGTTAAACAGTACTTTTTTGTAGGAAAATTTGTTTTGTTATCACTATTTTAAGTTATTTAAATATAATCTCAGTAACATTTTCATGATACTATATGACTTATTTTTTGAGTTTACATTTCAGGTTTCATGGACTCTTTATACAGGTTATGTCTACGCATCACTTCCACTATACTGCACAGCTATGGTTGGAGATCGTGCTGCAGTGGTGCCACTCATTCACTTCCACATCATTGAGTGGCACCAGCCAGACTGGGTCATGCGCCAGTTCGGTTTTATACAGCATATCCCCTTGGCACCACGACTCTCTATTGAGTTACATTCGATTGTGCTTATCGGTAGACAGACGACAGACTGGCAGCGACATCATGCATCTTATATCCAGCTTTGGGACAGACGTGCCCGATTCAGTATCTTTCCACATGGAGATACCACATCACACTCTCATTTATCTGATCAGGGTGATTATGCACACTGGTATCGACGTCACACCATCATGCACCTTACACGTCAGGGGATTGGCATTCAGCGATTGGAATGTTTACTAAGATTTATTAATTTTGTTTAACTCATTTTTGATATTAATTTGATTGTTATTTCATTTGCAGGAAGACGTCATTGGTCAGCTTGCACATTCCACACAGCCTCAGGAGCATGCATATATTCTGCGGGAGGTAGTTCATTGGGATGTGGTGGCTCTATTGGATCATCTCCGGTTGATACGTGACAATTTTTTTGATGAGGAGCCACAGATATATCCTGATCCATATCTTCAGGCAGAAGCACCTGAGGATGACGATGTCCCTGCTATGCCAGCTGAGGAGGATGCACCGCCGCCGCCAGTTGGACGACAGAGACGAGCACATTCGGAGGGGCAGAGGCAACGGCATCGACATCCGAGAGCGGCTCTTGCAGATGTCGTCGCACCACAGAGAGACGATCCGGCCCAGCCGACTGATGATTTTGCACAGCAGGGAGACGCTTATATACCACATATGGCGTCTCTGCAGACTACTATGGACTTTGATCTGGGTGCAGTCACACAGCTTATGGTGGCTCCCTCTCCTCCCGACGAGGCCTTCTTCAGAACCCCATTTCTACCATTTATATGAGCTTCAGAGCCATATGGCACCCCATATGATTTTGGGGCGTCCTCCTCACATGGTTTTGGTCAGTCCTTTACACAGCACCATGGGGAGGTACTAGAAGCACCAGAAGAGGAGGAACCTGCAGAGAGGACACCGGAGCGACACGGACGTCGGACGCGGAGAGGACGTGAGATACAGACGCCGTGTTGTGGTACCGGGGGGGGGGGCATCGTCGTTGATGTTTTTGGATGTAATGTTGTATATATTAAAAAACTTATTCACTAGGATAAGTAATTGTTGTTTAAGTGAAATAACAATAAAATGAAAAACATAATAAATACAAACTGATTTCAATTAACTATTAAATTATAAAGTATAAGTAAAATATAAACAAAATTTGTCACACCGACTATTCATCTGATAATTTCTTGAAAAATGAAAAGAAAAACATACATATAGTAAACAAAAAATATTTTACACGACTACTTAAATATTTAAAAACATGAAATTTATAATTATATAATAATAAATATATTTATAAATGTAAATTACTAATTTGTAATTAATTAATTATTAATTAACCATTAATAATTAATAATTATAATGACGAATAATAATTAATAATTATATTACTAACTAATTAATTATTTTATATTAAATAATAATATTTTATTGAATTTCAACGTCATATACTTGAAACGTTTTTAAGTTTCAAGTAGTTGGTTTTGAAAGCCTATAAAATATTTTCTCTCGACATTTTTTACGTAATTTTTTTAATTTTCATCTATTTAGAATATGTTCTATCCATGTTTTAAGTTTCATTCATATTGGTCATATAGATTGTATTTTATAGGCTTTCAAAGTCACATACTTGAAACATTTTTAAGTTACAACTAGGTGGTTTTGAAAGCCTATAAAATATTTTCTATCGACAATTTTTACGTAATTTTTTTATTTTCATCTATTTAGTATATGTTTAATCCATGTTTTAAGTTTCATTCATATTGGTCATATAGATTATATTTTATAGGCGTTCAAAGTCACATAGTTGAAACATTTTTAAGTTTCAACTAGGTGGTTTTGAAAGCCTATAAAATATTTTTTTATCGACATTTTTTACGTAATTTTTTTATTTTCATCTATTTAGTATATTTTTAATCCATGTTTTAAGTTTCACTCATATTGGTCTTATATATTATATTTTATAGGCGTTCAAAGTCACATAGTTGAAACATTTTTAAGTTACAATTAGGTGGTTTTGAAAGCCTATAAAATTTTTTCTATCGACATTTTTTACGTAATTTTTTTATTTTCATCTATTTAGTATATTTTTAATACATGTTTTAAGTTTCATTCATATTGGTCATATATATTATATTTTATAGGCTTTCAAAGTCACATACTTGAAACATTTTTAAGTTTCAAGTAGGTAGTATTGAAAGACTATATGTTTAACAATATTTCAATTTTTTTTATAAATAATTACTTATAACTATTTAAACATAGAATAGTAATTATAGATTTAAAATTATATATATATGTACAAATATATAATTATAAATATATAAGTATAACTATAATTACAATATAATTTTAAATATAATTATAAATATAATTCTACATATATATATTTATTTATATATGAATATTAAATATATTTATAAATAAATTTTATATATATATGTAACAATATTTTCATAATTATATATTTATAAATATATTCATATTTATATAATTATAAATATTTATTTATAAAGATTAGTTTATAATTATATAATTACAAATATATTTTTTATTTAAAAAATATATATGAATAGATTTATATTTTTATTTATTTATTTTTAATTATATATATACATAATTATATTTATACACACACATATATATAATTATTTATAATTATAATAATTATAATATTTATATGTAAATATATAAATAAAACACAGAAATCGGAAAAAAAACCCTTATATTTTATATAATATAACTATATAAATATAAACAAACCATATATTTTTAATTTAATACATATTTTTTATTTACAAAATTATATATAAATTTATAAATTTATATAAATAATTATATATAAGGTTTATTTCATTATTTTATAAAATAATTAAATAAGGTTTGTAACTATATAAATATAATTTTATAATTATATAATTATAAATAGATTTATAAATATAATAATAATTAATTTAACATTTTTAAATACATATTTATAAGTTTATTTTTAAAATTTTATTTATTTATTTTGAAATTATTTATTAAAAAGGGATGAGGTGCAAAAAAAACAAAACAAAAAAACAATAAAAGGGAGGGGTGCAAAAAAAAGGAAAACAAAACCAGAAAACAAAAAAAAGAAAAAAAACAAAAAACAAAAAAAAAGAAAATAAACCAAAATAAACCAGAAAACAAAGAAAAAAGAAAAAAATTCCAATAAAAAAAAGGGGTGGCAAAGCACCACTTGAAGTGGCGCTAGCCACCCGAAGTATTGGGCGCCACTTCATGTGGCGCTCAACAACCCCATATCCCTAAATATATTTACCCTAAACCCAATTAAAAAAAACCCCTATCCCCAATTTCCCATGGTGACACCGTTCCATCAACAGTGCCACCGGCTCTCCATTTACCCTACCATTCTTGGCGCCACTATGCGGCTTTTTCCTTCCCACCATCACTCCCTTAGTGATTCGCATTCCTCACCCACAACACAACGACCATAGTAGAATAGGAAATTTACATGATAGTAGAAGAACCAATTTCGAACCAAAACAACACATCAACAACACATTAGAAGTCCAGATCTCAAGAATCCAAAGAAATACACCACCCACCATTAGAAGTCTTCCTCGCCAAATCTGGAATCCGCCTCCCCAAAGCCATACCCACCACCTTCCTCTGTGCAGCTCACCTGGTGTCGTTGTTCAACCCTCCTCCATCCACTGTCGAAGTGCCTACCGCCACTGCAACCCTACTGGAACCCTCTCCCAAACCGGTCTGGTTCCGAACCCCAGCCTTGGGCCTGCTCTCCGCCACTGTGCGCTGCAATCCGCCTCACCTCACCGTGACCACTCTGATCCACCTACACCCACCACGAACCACCGGCCTGCCTCGACCGCTGCAGCCACACACTGGAGCCAAGCTGCTGCCCTACCCCGCACCGAGACACCCTGCCTTTCTTCACTCTCTATGAAAAACCCGACCCCCACTGTCTTCGTGTTTTGTTTTCTTTTTTTTAGTTTTGATTTTATTTTATTGTAACATATAATATAATATATATATCACATACTACACTATAATAATTATAGGTATATTAATAATAGTATATAAGCTTATATATAATATTAGTATATCATAATAAAATATGTTATTAAATAAATATAACAGTCGTTAAACATATAATAGTAATAATAATATTAGATATTATATATATATATATATATATATATATATATATATAAGTATTCTCATTAATTTTATTAGTGATATAATATATAGTATTTATATATAATTGTTTCATTTTTTTCCAATGACTCATGTGCGTTTTTTTTTTGTGTTCCATGGAGGGGGAGGGTTGTGGCTCAGCACGCGGGACCCATTCATTCAGTTAGGAGCAACTGCTCCAGTGACCAGCGCGGAGGAAGCAGCATTGTTAAATCCCCACGTGGAAGCTGGGGAACACTTCAGGCAGGATTCCAGAGAGTTCTTTTCATCAACGGGAGGGGGAGCATGTCACATGTGGAGGTGTGGAATTAGCCCGGGGGCGATCAAGAATTAAGGAGAATTTATTAGGGATGTGAGACGGGGGGACTTGGATCATCCATCCACAGCCATCTGACGATCCCTATATTCTTCACCACTTCCAGGGAGAAGATTCCCATCATTGGAGCAGCAGAACACGATTCCACATCTCGATTCCCAGGGCGGGACATCGAGCATACTCCAGCACCTCATCCACCATCAAGTAGTAGGAATTAGAGTTTTCTGGGGTTCAAGTAGGGAGACAAATATTTTTCTCATTGCTCTGTTTTTTGAATCTTCCTTCATTATGAACATACACGTGTTTAACTCTTTTAATTTGTTGAATTCGGTCATGATGCTAGGCTAATATTATTTGGGGGAATAGGTTGGCCGGCTAGAGTTGTTGATCTATTTTTTACGCATTCGTTTTCTACTGGATAACTCACTCTCTTTCTCACATCATATGGATTGTTATTTTATTATAAATGTCAAGTAATAGTGAAAACTAGTCTTGATTGGAACCAATTTCTTACTATATTCAACATGAGGATTTACCTGAAAGTTAGTGAAGCTTAATAGAGAGGGATATTCACTGAGTTCGAATGACAAGTTGAACCCGGTGAATTCTTATTTTTAACCACTTGATCGAATGATGTCTACAGTTGAGAAAACTATAAAGGTTATTTAGTCAAATCTTGACCAGACGACAAATCTGGCCAACCGCTTTCAATCAGATCTAGATCCTTTAATTTAAATGCATAAATAAGGAAAAAAACAATATTGAATCTGGCCACTTGATTTCCCCTTCTCTATCATATTGACCACTCAATCTTGTTCTCATTACACATCATATGCCTGTTGTTTGTACTACCCCTTGCTCTAACCGGTTCACCTTCACTTCCTCACACACTAATTTTCACTCACTCCAATTCACCACCATCAACTTATTTTGTTTTTTTTTGTGTTTTTGTTTATTTTATTTTTTTAGATCACCAAGCACAACATTAGGCCTCTCTATGGTTTGACCTTGTCTTGCCACTATTCTAGGTAGTAAGTAGGTTATAAATTTTAGTTTGTCACCCATGTCCAACGACACGCGAGCATGAAAATTTTAACATCATTGTCGGGGAGGCCAGGTGTGATATAAAAAATAAAACATAAATTCACATAAATAAAAAAAAACTAAAAAAACGAAAAAAATATATGCAAAAATAAAAATGAAATTCAAAAAAAAATTGAACCTACTGCATGAAAACAAGGTCTAAGTCTGAATACATAGTACCTATTAATCCGGAAATTGATAAGAACCTCAAGGAATTGGAAAAGAACAAAGACAAGATGAAAATGGAAGATACCAAAAATGAAAACTTGAACAATCCACTTCCTGAGAATTTGAACCACCCTAGAATGATGAACCAACCTAGAAATGAGATAGTTGAGAGGCACAGTTTGAGAGAGTTCTTGCTACCTTCGGTGTCTAGTAACCCTTCATGCATTAGACTCTCTCCTAGGTCCATGAATTACAAAATCATGAAATCTATGCTTAATCAGCTTCCTACATTCAATGGAATGCCTAGTGAAAATTCTCTTGACTTCATTTGATCCTTTAATTGTAGTGTCCAGCAGCCACCACTTAGGGGTCTCACTGAGGAAGAGATTAAAATGAGTGTTCCCCTTCTGCCTCAAGGCAAATTCTAGGTCTAGGTTTCAACAATTAGAAGAATAAATATTTGTCACTTGGGATCAGGTTTATAATACTTTCACAATGAAATTCTATCATAGGAGGATGACATATGAAATTAGGCACAAAATAAATGGATTCCTTCAGGATGAAGATGAACTATTTCATAAAGCATGGGATAGGTTTAGAGGTTTTCTTAGGCAGTGTCCAAACCATCGATGTACACCCCAATTCCTCATAGAGACCTTATACAATAGTCTCACCCCTTACCACCAAACCTTGGTGGATAAGTCTTCTGGAGGATACTTTGGTGATAGGACTACTAAGGATCTCAAACAAATCTTTAATACCATAACTAAAAACTCCCATCACAAATGCTCTAGGTGGAGAACCATTTTGAGAAAGGAAAATTCCCCTACCCCTCAAGTTAAATCCCAAGCTGTTGGGTTCTTTAATGAGAACCCAAATCATACCCTTAAGGAGTAGTTCCACCACTGTGGGATGTATGAAAATTCTCAAACCTGTTGTCCAAACATTGATATGAATGTCCATCCTCTTGAGAGTGTGAACATTGAGGGCTATGGACCTTGGATGCAGCCTAGGGAAGATCCTTTTTCCAACACTTACAATCAAGGGTATGGGAACCATCTGAACCTGTCATGGAGGGAGCAGGGAGTCCTCCAACCTATTGGTCCTCTTAGATTCCAGCAGCCTCCTAGGTAACAATTCTATCCCCAAACCCAAACTAAGGATGAGTCATCCAACTCTAAAGATGAGGTGAGAGACTTGTTCCATCAGTTGATAGGGAGGTTTAATGAGAAAACGACCAAAAATGATTATGATAAAGTTCAAATGGATGCGAGAATGAAGAACTTAGAGATTAAAATGGGGAAATTGGCTAGGGACGCTAGTAATAGAAAAAAGGGAAGGCTTCCTAACACCATTGAAGCCAATCCTAGAGAGAATTCCATGACTGTGACCACCAGAAGTGGTCTCCAAACTCACCAAGAGCCTAGGAAAGAACCCCAAAATGATTGAAATGAGAAACTAGATAAATCTGGAAACTCAAATCTGAAAAAATCGGAATATGGAAAACTGGAAAACACCACTAGAATTCTCACAGTTCCTGCTGTTCCATCTAAAAAACACAAAGAAAATGTCTTGAAAAACCAAGATAGTAAATGGAAGATTTTTTTTGAAAAGGAAGCTGTAGAGATGCCCCCAATTGTGATGAATTTTTCCCCTGTAATCCCCTTCCCGAAAAGAATTAATAAACCAATTCATGATTCTAAACTATTAATTTTTTTGAAAGTGGTTAAAAATATGAACATTGATATCGCATTCTTGGAAGCCTTGATTCAAATCCCATCATTTCTGAAATCACTCAAGAAATTCTGTTCAATCAAAAATAAATTGGTAGGATTTTCCACCTATAGATTAACAGAGGAGTGTAGTGCAGTCTTGCAGAATAGGATACCTCCTAAGATTCAAGACCCATGAAGATTTTTCATCCCTTTCACCTTTGGCGACAGAGGCAGTAAGTTCAATTGTTCGTGTGATTTGGGTGCTAGTACTAATCTGATTCCCCTGTCACTTTTTCATCACCTGAGATTATGAGTTCTCTAACCCACCACTGTTGTGTTACAGCTTGCTGATATGTCCATTACTAATCTAGTGGGTAGGGTATATGATCTGTTAGTGGGAGAAAGCTAACTCATTTTTCCTGCTGACTTTCTTATCATTGATATGGAGTGTGACCAGGAGGTTCCTATCATTTTCGGTAGACCCTTCCTGTCCATAGGGGGAGCTGTGATAGATGTGTCCTCGGGGAAACTGATTTTCAATATGGGTGAACAGAAAGATGAATTCAATGTGTTTAAGAAAATCCCAGAACCCACCCACCCAATATTCCCCAAAGATGAGATGTTATTTGCAGAGTTTAGTGTTGATAAGGAGGAATAGGAGTTTCTGAGAATGATAGGTGACATCAATAGTGAACCCGAAATCCCTGCTACTGCTTGCATTGGTATTAGCTCAAGTGAGGAGAGAGAATACGTTGATGAGTATGATGGACAATTGTTGGAGGACCTATATTTTTTTTGTATCACATTCTTACCCCGAGAGAGGAGTCTCTGTTTGAGGAGATTTTTTTTGGAAGCTCTATTGATGAGGAAGAAGCCTTCACTATTGCCTTCTTAAAGAGGCAGTATGAAGACCTTAGGCCATCCAGGACCAAGTGTCTTCCCTCAAGTAAGTTACCCCCACTCTTGAACTTAAGACCCTTTCTGGCCATCTAAAATATTCCTTTTAAAGAGATAGTTCCACCATTCATGTGATCATTTCATCCTACCTGGAGGTGCGTTAAGAGAAAAATCTGCTTAGTTTTTTGAAGAAGTACAAGTCTGTAATAGACTGGTCAATTTATGATATCAAGGGGATAAGTCCAACCTTCTTCATGCATAAAATTCCCATGGAACCTTAGAGTAATCTTAGAGTAGAAGCCCAAATAAGTATCAACCCAAACATAAAAGAAGTTGTGGGAGAATAAGTAATTAGGTTGCTTGATGCTAGAATGATTTTTCCCATTTCTGATAGCCCCGGGGTAAGTTCTGTCCAAGTGGTACCCAAAAAGAGTGGAGTGACAGTGGTCACTAATGAAAAGAATGAGAAAATCCAGATAGGAGTAGTGAAAAAATGGAAAGTCTGTATAGAGTATATATAGTTGAATTCTTCCACAAGAAAGGATCACTTTCCCATTCTGTTTTTTGATAAAATATTAGAGAGATTGGTAGGCAATGAATTCTTCTCATTTCTTGATGGTTATTCTGGTTACAACCAGATTTCCATTTCACCTGAGGACTAAGAAAAAACTACTTTTATCTGTCTATTTGGGTCATTTTCTTATCGGTGGATGCCCTTTTTCTTGGGAGGTTCCCTTGCTACTTTTCAGAGGTGCATGATGGCAATTATTTCAGACATGATTGAAAGGATAATTTAAGTGTTCCTGGTTGATTTTTCTGTTGTGGGAAATAACTTTGAGGACTTTATGAAAAATCTGGAACTAGTGTTAGAAAGGTTCCAAGAGACTAACTTAGTCTTAAACTGGGAAAATTTCCAATTAATAGCCACTAAAGGAATAGTTTTGGGACACAAAGTTTCTAAGAAGGGGCTGGAGGTTGATAATGCTAAATTTGAGTCTATACAAATGTTTCCCCCACCTAAAAATGTCAATGGAATCAGAAGTTACTTGGGTCATGCTGGGTTCTACAAGAGTTTTATTAAGGACATTGTTAAGATTACTAGACCTTTGGGCTCTCTTCTGGTTAAGGAAACACCCTTTTTCTTTGTTGAGAAATGTCTACATGCCTTTAACCTACTGAAGGATAAGTTGAATACTTCACCTCTAATCACTACTCCTGACTGGCAGCTTCCCTTTGAGGTGATGTGTGATGCTAGTGACATTGCATTAGGAGCTATTTTGGGGAAGAGGAAGGATAGGATACTACATGTTATTTACTATGTAATCAAGTTGTTGGATAATGCCCATAAGAATTATTCTACCTCTGAAAAGAAGTTGGCTGTTGTGAGGTTTTCTTTGGAAAAGTTCAAGCAATACTTGATGGGATCAAGGATCATAATTTTCACAGATCATTTAGCCCTAAAGTACTTGCTGGCTAAAAAGGACTCATAACCCAGACTCATGAGGTGGACCTTTTAGTTACAGAAGTTTGATTTAGTGATTAAGGATAAGAAAGGTTATGAGAATGTAGTTGCAGATCACTTGTCCAGATTTCCCAATACCCCATGTGAGGAACCAAGAGAGATCAACACTTCCTTCCCTGATGAATAATTTTTTGATACCTTTGTGTAGTAGTCTTCTTGGTTTGCAGACTATGGAAACTTTTTGGTAGCTTGATTCATGCCCAATGATATATCACACAACAAGGGGAAGAGGTTTGTATCTGTGCTGAGATATTATATTTGTTATGAACTTTTTCTCTTTAAGAGATGTGCTGAAGGGGTTTTGAGAAGATGTGTGGTTGAGGATGATATTTTTCCCATACTTGAGAGCTTCCATTCATCACCGTAGGGTGGCCATCATGGAAGAGAAAGGACTGCTCAAAAGGTCCAACAGTCTGGATTCTACTGGCCAACATGGTTTAAAGATTATAGGTGTCTGGTTATTGGCTGTGAGAAATGTCAAATGTTGGGAAATGTTGGAAGAAGGAAGGAACTTCCACAAAAATGAATTGTGGAGGTTGAAATATATGATGTGTGGGGATTGGACTTCCTGGGACCATTCCCATCCTCTTATAGGAATGATTACATTTTAGTTTCTATGGACTATGTGTCCCATTGGGTTGAGGTAATAGCTCTACCCAACAATTCAGCTACTAGTGTTGTGAAATTCATCAAGAAAAACATCTTCTCCAGGTTTGTTGTACGTTTAACATTCATCAATGATAATGGGACTCACATCAAGAATTATAAGTTCAAAGGTTTGATGGAGAATTATGGGTGCTCACATAGGACATACACCACTTACCACACAAAGTCCAGTGGGCAAGCAGAAGTTTCAAATAGAGAGATCAAATAGATTTTAGAGGAAACAATATCTAGCTCTAGGAAGGACTGGCTAAGGAAGTTTGATGTGGCCCTTTGGGCCTATAGAACTGCTTATAAGGATTCTATATGGATGTCACCATATTGGATACTCTTTGGGAAAACATGTCATCTAACTTTTGAGTTATAACAGAAATCTTATTTGGCAGTGAAGGCTCTTAACTTTGATTTCAAGTCTGTCGGTGCGAGGAGATTGTTAGAGCTGAGTAATCTGGAGTAGATTCAAAGATAGCCCTTTGAGAATGCTGAAATTTACCAATAGAGAACAAAGGATTTTCATGACTCATTCATTCAAAATAGGAATTTCAAGGTTGGTGGGAGGGTCCTGCTTTTCAATTCTAGATTGAAGCTGTTTCTAGGAATGTTGAAGAACAAGTGTTCCAGACCCTTTTCCATTATTATAGTTTCTGTTAATGGAGCCATTGAGCTAGTTGGAGAAGAGCATCAACCTTTCTTAGTCAATTTTAGAAGAATAAAACACTTATTTGAATGGCATCCAAAGGGCTTGGCTTCCATGTCTCTGTTGGAAGAATGAGTTGTTTCAATTCTAACAGAGGACTACAAACTCAGTGTTGCATGGGAACTAATCCATGGTTTCTTAGTTGTTTTACTTTTATTTTTGTTCTTCTATAAAGTTAACCCCTACTAATTGTTCTCCAGTTTAACCTCTTAACTTCTTGATGGTGCCTCATGATCTTTTGTTGTTCGAGAGAGAGAGTTGTTGCTGCCAAAAACTTGGAAAAGAAAACCCAAGGGAGTAATCCACTCCATCATATGAATAAAATTTATTTCTACTCACTCCCTTTGGATACTTATCTTGAACTTAAAACTCTGCAATCCTATTTTACTCATTTTAACTTGCAGGTTAATGAAGAAGAGTAACCCCCCAGTGCTGCTAAAGAGGGTCTGTCTATGGAAGCTAGTGTTAAAGCTCCAATAATTCAGGGAAGTGTTGTTCTGCCTTTTTCCACTTTTAATTACCTACTTAATCTTCACTGTGAATTAAGTGTGGGGGACTCCCCTTGACCATTGAAATGTGTATTGTGTTCATGCTTAGGTGTTAGCTTGAAAATATCTAATTAGTTGAAAATGTTTTTTGAGCTTCATTATGAAACTTACTACACCCATTGTTTTTATTCTCATTGAGCAACTACTACACATCATTGTTTATCATGAAACTAATTAAATTTCATTATTAAAATATTTTTTACACTCATAATGATTCAAAGCATGAACATTTTAGGAATACAACTGAGCTTGTTGCTGGTGATTATTGGTGGGGTTTTGTTCTTCTGTTTTTTTTGTGTTTTTCTTTTCTGTTTCTTTTTTGTGTGGCAAAGAAAATGTTTGAACCTTGTTTCTACCCTCTCTATATTTTATAAGCTAACATGTCCATCTATTTTGAACATAAAATGTCTTCCACCTTAGAATTAAACATTTGGGACAATGTTGTGTTTTAAGTGTGGGGGAGATGGGTCATTCTAATGTCATGTCAAATTCCCCCTTCTTGAACCTGAGTTTGTTTTAAAAAAAAAATTTCAACTTTTTTCAAATATCGTTCAAAATGTTTCAAGAAAATCATATTATTTCATCACTTTATGGCCATTGGAGGTTCACTGGAACTTAAATTTTGTCTTGTTTAGTGGATAACTGATTGCTGGATGTTGAGAGTGACACTTAGTCAGAAACTGTTAAGCATGAGTGATTGTTGTGTGCAATTATTCATTTTTTTATGAAGTGTGATTGGATAGATTTTGTGGAATAAGGATCATGACTTAGGGAAACTAAAAGTTCTCACTAGAACCTTAGGGACTCACACTTTTTGAAAAATAATAATATTCAATCACTTTAGGAAGTCAACTCGATTGATTATTAATTAAGTCCCTTGTAACTAGAGTAAAATGGGAAAATGGGATCCCATAGTTAGTATCTAAGACAAGGTGTATTGGGTGCGTTTCTGGGAATACATAAAGCCAGTTTCAATCTTAATAGGTTCTATGCACAGTGCTCTTCACATGGAATATGGCAGGGAACAATTAAAAAAAGTTCCCTTGTCAAAAATGAACTCATTAAGCTGAGGGGAATTTTGAACCCAGATGAAGAAGGGAGAAAATGGCTTGGTTAACATTCCTTCGAGTTGAATCAGTAAAGTGATAAAATTAATGGACTTTAATTTTTAGAACCTGAGAGAAAGTGAGAATGGAAGGAGACATCGGTTACATTTTTAGTTCCACTTCATCAAACTTGTCAACACTCCTTGAATTACTACTTGAATTGAAAGGTGTTGTTGGAAAGTTGATGAGTACATATAAGAGGCATGAAATGCTTGACAATGTATGGATTTTTGAGGCTTTTGACTTCTAGTGGATTTTTTAAGCTAGGCGGGGCCTCGTTTTTTAACACCTTTGGATAGCCCGACTCACTGTTTGGTCCTGCTCCTCTTGGTATTAAAGTTTAATCATGCACTTTTTGAGCTGAATCTCACAAATCATCTTTCTATTTTAAAGTTAAAGGCATGTACTTTTTTGAGGGCAAACAAAGTTTTTAGTGTGGGGGAGTTTGATGTGGTAGTGTTTTCACATTATTTACCACATCCTTTTTTGTAGTTTTACTGGATTTTTAATAGCAAAATGTTGTTTTTTATTAAATAGTTGATAATTGTTGTGCTTTTGTACCTTATTGTGTAAAATAATCAATTTTAGTCTAAATCATGTGTTTTAATGTTCATTATTATCATTTTAAATAATTCTTAAATAAAATCTTTTATTGTGAATTTGACTCTTATTTTTTATTCTTTTTTTTATAATTTACATTCTAGTTAGTTTATCATTTCATTAATTTAAGTAATTATTTATTATTAATTTGTAAATAAATAACTCACTTTAATTTTTAATATTTAAATAATTAAATTGGTTTTTAACAATTTAATTTTGTTCAATTCTTTAATTTACTTAATTCTTTAATTAAATAATTGGTTAATTAATTGGTTAAATAATTTAAGCACGTAACTCTAATTACTTTAATTTGTTCTTAATATTTAATACAAATAAATTCATTCTTTGAAATTATTCATAATTAATTTTATTTTTTAACTTAACCTTGTTTTATTTATTTTTATTAATTCAATTGATTGATTTGTTGATTTTTTTTAGGTTTAGTAAATTCTTTTAATTTTTGGTGTTGCTTGCAGGTGTTCCGGTAGCACCCTGTTACAGTGCCACTGTCTTCACCCTATCACGGTGTCACCTTGTCCTTCTCCTTGATGTCTCTCAACAACCATGAGCATCACTCACGGTGCCACAGTCCTCCAGAAACCGCATCACCAATTATGGTCCCACTATTGTTGTTCCACCAACTCATTATGCCACCATTTCCATCCTGCAACCGTTTTTTTTTTCACTCACCGTGCCAACGTTCCACTTCCTCCTATCTCACCGCATCCCAATTGCCCATGGTGACTCCATTCCATCAATGGTGCCACCGGCTCTCTATCTACCCTACCATTCTCGGCGCCACTATGCTGCTTTCTCCTTCAAACCATCACCCCCTTAGTGACTCGCATCCCTCACCCGAAACACAATGACCATAGTAGAATAGGAAATTTACATGACATAAGAAGAAACAATTTTGAACCAAAACAACACATCAACAACAAAAATTTAGCAACAAATTAAACCAGAGTGAGAAATCCAATCGATTTTAGTCCAGATCTAAATAATCAAAACAAATACACCAACCACCATTTAAAGTCTTCCTCGCAAAATCTGGAATCCACTGCTGGAAACCCACACCCACCACCTTCCTCCACGCAGCTCACCTAGCACTATTGCTCCACCCTCCTCCATCCACTGTGGAAGCGCTTACCCCCGCTGCAACCTACTTGAACCCTCTCCCAAATCGGTTTGGTTCCGACCCCCGCCTCGGTCCTGCTCTCCGCCACTGCGCGCTGCAACCCACCTCCCCTCTCTGTGGCCATTCCGAGCCACTGAGACCCACCACGAACCACTGACCCACCTTGACCGCTGCAGCCACACGCTGGAGCCAAGCTGCTGCCCTACCCCGCACCGAGACCCCCTACTTTTCTTCCCTCTGTGAAAAATCCGACCCCCCACTCTATTCGTGTTTTGTTTTCTTTTTCTTTTAGTTTTGATTTTTTTTATTACATATAATATAATATATACATATATTATATAATATACATATCATATACTATACTATAATAATTATAGGTATATTAATAATAGTATATATGCTTATATATAATATTAGTATATCATAATAACATATGTTATTAAATAAATATTATAGTCATTAAACATATATTAGTAATAATAATATTAGATATTAGATATATATATGTATGTATTCCCATTAATTTTAAGTAGTGATATAATATATAGTATTTATATATAATTGTTTCATTTTTTTCAATGACTCACGTGCGTTTTTTTGGTGTTCCATGCAAGGGGAGGGTTGTTGCTTAGCACACGTGACTCAATTATTCAGTTAGAAGAAACTACTCCAGTGACCAGTGCAGAGGAAGCAACATTGTGAACGCCCCTTGTGGTGGCTGGGGAACACTTCAGGTGGGATTCCAGAGAGTTCTTTTCGTCAGACGGGAGGGGGAGCACGTCACATGAGGAGGTGAGGAATTAGCCCGGGGGATCAAGCATTTAGGGGAATTTATTAGGGACGTGAGATGGGTGGACTTGGATCATCCATCCATAGCCATCTGGAGATCCCTAGAGTCTTTAACACTTCCAGGGAGCAGATTCCAGGCATTGGAGCAGCAGAACACGATTCCACATCTCGATTCCCAGGGTGGGACATCGAGCGTACTTCAGCACCTCATCCACCATCAAGTAGCAGGAATTGGAGGTTTTTAGAGTTCAAGAAGGTGGGAAAATATTTTTCTCATTCCTCTGTTTTTTTAATCTTTTTCATTATGAACATACTTGTGTTTAACTCTTTTAATTTGTTGAAGTCGATCATGGTGTGAGGCTAATCTTCTTTGGGGGAATAGGTCGACCGACTAGAGTTGTTGATCTATTGTTTAAACATTCATTTTCTAATGGATAACTCTCTCTCTCTCTCTCTCTTTCTCACATCGTCTAGACAGTTATTTTATTTTAAATGTCAAGTAACAGTGAAAACTTGTCTTGATTGGAACCAATTTCCAACTGTTTTCAACATGAGGATTTAACTGAAAAGTTAGTCAAGCTCAAGAGAGAGGGAGATTCACTAAGTTCAAATGACATGTTGATCCTGGTGAATTTTGATTTTTAACCATTGCTTGATCGAATGATTTCTACAGTTGAGATAACTATAGAAGTTATTTAGTCAAATGTTGACCAGACGACAAATCTGGCCAACCGCTTTCAATCAAATCCAGATCCTTTCACTACTACAAAACGGGGCAAGCAGAGCGCGCCACATTTATCAGCGCTTTTTTTAGCGCTGATAAAGACCCCCCCTTTATCAGCGCTAGTAAAAAAGCGCTGATAAAGGGCGGGTTTTATCAGCGCTAAAAAAAAACGCTGATAAAGACCCCCCCTTTATCAGCGCTTTTTTAGTAGCGCTGATAAAAGGGGGGTCTTTATCAGCGCTTTTTTTAGCGCTGATAAAACCCCCACTTTATCAGCGCTTTTATGAAAGCGCTGATAAAGGGAAAATTTAAAAAATATATATATTAATATATAAATCTATTAAGCTATTTATATTGATATAATTATAATATTTATTTTATAAATACGTTTTAGAAAGGATCTATGGAAATATAATATTAATTTATAAGATGTTTAGTAAAAGAGGGTTATAAAATAAATTAAAAAATATTTTTAATTAGTAATTATGTAATTTTTACCAATTAATAGTCATTTAATGACACTTTTAATATAAAAAAAATAAAAAAATTAATGAAAGATCCAAAATAAGTTGAAAATGAAACCCAAACTTCAAACGACCATAACTTTTGATCCGGGACTCCGTTTGAGCTCCACAGCATATCAAATCGAAGCCTGCGACGAGCTCTACAGCGCTATGGACGGGTGGAACCCGTCCAAGGTTGTTTCAAGGCCAAAAAAGGCCCAGAAGGCCTCCAAAACTGAGTTTTTAGTCGGGGTACCCCAGTTTTTCACCGTTCAAACAGCTATAACTTCTGATCCCGATGTCCGATAAACCTCTACCATATATCATATCGAAGATCATTTCATTTTCTTCGATTTGACTGATTGTGGAGCTGAAACGGACTCCTGGATTATAAGTTATGGTCCTTTTAACATTCAAACGGCTATAACTTCCGATCCGGATGTCCGTTTGGCCTGTACCACATATCATATCGAAGATCGTTTCATTTTCTTCGATTTGACTGGTTGTGGAGTTGAAACAGACTTACGGATTAAAAGTTATCTTCGTTTTAACATTCTCATAGGATTTTCACCCCCTCATTTCTATGGATGCATTCATAACTATATATATATATCTATATATATATATATATATATCTCTCTGTTTGTGTGCGTGTATTGTATCTATGTATATATGTATGTATTTATTTATTTATTTAAAAACACACATAAAAACACATATTCTATAAATGTATTTGAAATTAACTTTATAAATATATATATTAATATACAAATAAATATACGGAGAAAAAATTATATATATATATATATATATATTAATATACGAATATATATATATATATATATATTAATATAACTAAATAAATTTATTTTAATATGGATCTATATTAATATATGAATAAATATAACTATATATATATATATATAACTAGATATATCATCAAATGGAGAACAAAACAAAATGGCTAAGTGGTAAAGTGGCAGCGCGTTAGGGTGGAGGTACTGTGTTCGAATTCCAGTGGCAGCAGGGTTGTGCGGGATGCAAGGGAGGCGGGGTGCAGCGTGCGAAGCGTGAGGGAGTGGGGTGCGGGTTGGGGGGACAAGCGCTGATAAAAGGGAGGGGTCAAGCGCTGTGAAAAAACCCATGACGAATTATATATATATTTTTATTTTTTCAATTTTTTAGACACCTTTTATCAGCGCTAAAAAAAGCGCTGATAAAGAACCCTTTTATCAGCGCTTTTTGAGCGCTGTAAAGCACGGCGCTGATAAAGGGTGCTTTTATCAGCGCTAAAAAAAGCGCTGATAAAAACCCCCTTTATCAGCGCTTTTTGAGCGCTGATAAAAGGGACCCCCCTTTATCAGCGCCGCGCTTTACAGCGCTCAAAAAGCGCTGATAAAGGGGGTTTTTTAGCGCTGATAAAAGCGATTTCTGTAGTAGTGTTTGATTTAAATGCATAAATAAGGAAAAACAATATTGATTCCGGCCATATGATTTCCCCTTCTCTATCATATTGACTACTCAATCTTGTTCTCACTACACATTGTCTGCATGTTGTTTGCACTGCCCCCTTGCACCCACCCGTTCGCCTTCACTTACACACTGATTTTCACTCACTCAACCTCACCACCACCAACTTATTTTGTTTTGTGTGTGTTTTTTTTTGTTTATTTTATTTTTTTTAAATCACCAAGAAAAACATTTGGAATCTCTGTGGTTCGACCCTGTCTTTTCACTGTTCTAAGTAGTAAGTAGGTTATAAATTTTAGTTTGTCACATGTCCCCAATAACGCACGAGCGTGCATATATCTTATAAAAAAATTTAATATTAATGTGAGTATGATTCTTGTATCGGGATAAGGTTTATTTCCTCAAGGAAAAAAAAGAATTTTGTTTTCTAGATAACCAATAAAGTATATCACTTAGAGTGTTATACACTATGTATTTGGTATAATAGGGGTTAATGGTTCATATTTGGATTTATGACTAAATAAGGTTAATGAGATAACTATCATGAGAACCTTAGTACTTTGATACATTTCTTACACAATCCTCGAGGGATAAATAATTAGGGAGTGGTTGGGTATGTTGTTGATCATGCTATCGGTTAGAGCTCAAACAATATGAGATTTAGTAACTTGTATGATGATAATGACATATGATGAATAGATTGAGATATATTTAGGAAGCATATGACTGAAACTATATAGTAGATTTTATGTTTTTATCTCTTCAAGTGAAGGGCATGTGATGTAATCATCCATAAAGGTTGATAAAATGTGACGCATTCAAAAACTAGGTTGGTCTATAATTGGAGTATCGAGAATATATGAGTGGATATATATGTTTGACGCACTCCATGTCCCATAGTCACTCGATTCCTTAGAAAAATGCATCATATGAAAATGAATGATTTCATTTGATGCAACTAGTGGACACAAAAATAGAGATATGTGTATTTAACAAATTTCAGGCCAGATTCATTTATCGCTTGAGTAGTTTTATGATTTACCAGAGGCCACTCTTTTCTTACATTTTTGGATTTGGTGATTTATATTATCCTTCAATGTAAAAATACCCTTGGGGTTACACATTATGGTTTACTGAATGAGGATTGATTTTAACTTAGAGAGTTAGTAAAAAATGTTTAGAGTTTATCAAAAAAAGTGATTTGGATGGGTATCCACAAGGTATTCCGTATGATATGACACATAGTGAAGGTAATGATAGGTTTCCCAATGTGTTTTGTAATATGACCTAAATAGTTTTGGATATGGTATTTTAATTTATTATATACGATACAATATAAGATGAAATGACACAAAGTCTACAAGTATTTAGTGTAAGTGATATATTGTATTCCCTAAATCATTAATCTTATATGATTTGATTTTTTATATTGTGATTTTTTATTGGGTGTATCCTATAAAAATATATAGTGATATTGATTTAATCTACGTTTTCATGGAATTAATATTCATGGGAAGTCAAAAATTATATGAAAACATTTAAAAATATTACACTAATAAGATGACCTTATTAATGTGTCTTGTTATTCTAAAACACATCAGAGATGGTTCAACCATAAAGTTAAAAAAATTCAACAATATGTATAACTCATGTGTTCCATAATGTATGAGTTAATGCATGGATAACATAATATTGTCTCAATAGGATTTAATAGGATCCTACTACCATACTATAGGTGTATGAACATTGGGATTTCGTAACCGATAATCACATGATCCTAAATCCCTCATATTCCTCATCCCTTCCACTATGAGGCACTATCATGTCATAGAGGGTTAAAGTGTCTTACTAAAGATTCAAGAAATTCTAGTTGGATCATGGATACACCATGAAGTAGGGACTCTATTTGGATTTCTCTTTTGTGATCTTCGACAACCAGAGATGTTGAAAATGTTTTTGTAATGCTTTGGTGAAAGATAATTTCAAAGTTGAATTATTTTACTATCTACACATGCATATGGTATCTTTCATGGTTTTCCTTAGACTATGTTTAATTAATCATTTATAATGATTAGTTAAATTTTAAAACTATCATAAGAAATCAATCACCTACTTCATCCCATAAAACCATTATATTTTTTACATTGATCCTTTCCTTACCAACATAAAAAAATTATTGTAATTATCTATATATATGTCCTTATCATAATCTTTGTGTCTAAATGAGCACTTTACATCAAGCTTCTTAAAATAAAAATATTCTAATGTAAAAATGTTTAGTACACCTGGATGGTGGAAAGTTCCATATTTGGAGGGAAAATCTAGATGAAATAAAAACATTCCTTTTGTTGAAATCATTTTAACACCAGAATATCCTTGTTATCACCTCTTACCACCATGTTATTCCTTGGCCCACAATACTCATTAATTTTATTTTAACTTATTTCCATATGAAAGTGAATTTTACCCCAGGTTCATTTAACATATAATAAGGATACCTCCTCCTTAACTGTTACTTACCACATGGTCAACTCCTCTATATACATCACTTATTCAAAGTATTATATATCTCCATCATTAGTCAATGGAATATAATATAAATAAAACAAATAACGCAACATTATTATTCACATCCTCTTTGATATCCTCAACTATACCAACTTAATAGGATCTAATAATTTTATAGTCACCTGAATATGTATTCCATCAAGCTCAAATTTCAATTGAAAAATAAATTCATCACTACCACTGTTAGTTTCAACTTTATGTCAATCAATGTACATAATACCTTTATTAGGTATCATGTTCTGAATTTTAATGATCTTCTTATTTTCATTATCCTAGAAGTGATATCCAAACTCCTCAACACCATATCTAATAAGAAACATGTTTTATACTTAGCACAAATAATTTAAATAAAGAAAAATTATATACATATTCCAAAATAAAGGTTCTAGGGAAGAAGTAGTTCTTCCCACGCTGATTTTTTTCATCGGTCTCTTTGAAAAAATTGTTATAAATAGATAAATGAACCCATATAACAATATAATAGAAAACATTTTCCCATATAATTTCTAATTAATTTAATATAATAATTAACTTGACTTAAGTATTATTTCTTTATTGTTGAATTTGGTGTCCACTATCATTATATCGTCACTATGGTTAATAATCCAAAATATAATTACCCTAGAAAAATCCACACATGCTCCATGAATCTTGAAACATGATTGATGGATCTCTAGGTTCTTTCATGGGGTAACGATCATCATGCGTTGTTCATTTTATATAACAAAAAGGAATCATTTAGGATTAAACTATTTTATAACTTGTTCTATTTGTATTGAAAGGAAGGATGAAGATTGCCTCTCAATCTTGAGGCCATTCTAGAGAAGTTATCATGGTTGGGAGAAGAAACCCTTGAGAGAATATCATTATGAACATCAATTTTTATCACACAATAAATGATATATGTTGGGTTATATACATAGGATTGGGAAATTTTTAATTTAAGAAATTTCCTTTAATAATTTATTTATTCTCCGAAAACCCCATTAATAATAATAATAATACATTTCATAATGTTCTATAACTCTAAGATTTTTAATTATAATTTTATTATAAATAAATTAATATTTGTTTAAATGATATTAAATAAAGTATACCATTTCCATAGGATCTATAAAAATGACCCATAAATCTAACTTGTTGTTTATCAAACCTAGAGTAATATATACATATTTAAATAACGAAATATCATTATATTATTTATTAATATATAAATTAATATAAAATTCACTAAGTGGTAAATAAATAATTATTTAATATTCCTGTAACTAAATAAATAATAATTTTTTTCCTTAATAATGAACTAGAGGTAAATAAATATTATATATTCTTATAAATAAATCAACAATTATTTATTACCTTAAAATAAATATTTATTTAATATTTAAATCACATTAATATTCTTTAGAAATACTGGTGATTGAATTAATGAAATCATCATAACCTAAATAATTATTATTCCTTAATCTTGAGGATAATATTTATTATAACATTTAAATTCAAATAGAAATTAACTGTGTTTGCAGATACACTTAGTGTGAGACTCTCTAGGATAATTCCACTATGGAATTAGGTGAGTTGGCATAAAGTTCAAGATTAAAATCTATTATATTTTCAAGGTTCTCATAGATAAATAATTTAATTTCACAATAAAAACAACTATATAAAAATGTTTAATATTTAATATAATTTCGTTGTCTCAAAATTTCATCAATAAAGTTACACTTTGATGTCACCAAATTACTTTCTTGATATCATTCTTTGAATTATTGAAATAAAACAATAAACTGATCACTTTTCCATGTATTTAATCTTTTATTTGCATTCCAATCAATTTTCTAGAGATTTGTACATAAATTAATATATAAGGGAAAAATTCTTTCCTGATTTATTCATTAATTTCATATCACTTTTGATGCACTCAACATATCCTATCTCACCATGAGTATATTTTATAATGGTTATTTACAACATATAAAAGTATGTGAATCATGTTATACATTAATAATGATCTCAAGTATAAAGACTTATACACATGTTCATAGATAGTAATATCTAGTGGAATATATAACATGTGGAATTCATATTGGTGGGATTGTTCTTGTAACCACCTATCTTATATATTACAATGATTGAATTCTATGAGAATAAGTATGAATATAATATGAGCCTCTATCACTAGATGGTCTAACATTATCTATTTCATGTTAGATAGATTTCATTTGTAATGGTCTACAATGTTCCATAATAATATAAATCATGTTACATTTTTTAAGAACATTACATATCATGAGTTAATATTGAATATAATATCTAGAAACAATACTGTAAGATAAATAAAAAAATGAACACGCTAATGTAAAATCCATAGTATTTAATTCTCTAATGAATATATCTCATGCTATAAAATAGAAAAAATAAATAAGAGTTAGAAATATGATAACTATTTTCAAAATAAATGTATAACCTTTGTAAGTGATGTAATAAATATTGAGGTATGGGAATAATGGGGTATATATAAGTTATAAAGTTTAAAGTGATTATTAGGATCTGACCATTACCTAACCATTTGTAAATATTACTGTTGAGAATTATTAAAATTGGTAAAAATGTTACTTTTAAAAATAGGGTATATAAAGGGTAATTATAAATGGTAATTGATGCAGAAGGGAGAAAAAATGGACTTAACCAGTATGATCATGCCTTTTGAAGACCATTTATCCACACTTAGGATTATGGCAGCGTCACTGGGTTTTTACATTGACTATTCCCAAGAAGTAATTCAAAAAGTATGGATTTAGTGGAATCATCTAGGGGATAAGTTCATGAAAGTGGAGATCACCACTACATAACTTTTAGTGGATCCACCCCATGATAGAACCATCATCATACACCTTTCCCTTAGTACGTACATCGATGTAATACGGGGTTATGTATCTTGAAATTAGTATTATAATTGTGTAATCTTATTTTTAGGAATTAAATATTGGTTTTCTAAATCCCATTTTCATCATTATTTTTTTTAATAAAATTCACATGAATGTAATATGAATATGATAAATTGTTTTTTAGATACAAATAAATAACAATTTCATATTAAAAAAATATATAATCGTTTATGATAAATTCAAGTATCATAAGTAAAATTTATTTTCATGAAATAATCATACAAAATACTATTTATTTAAATATAACTGAACCTATAATTTTATAATGTCAAAGGAATTTTTTATAAGGTTAAAAATGTTAACTATGTTTTAAAATCTAAAATTTTTAAAAAATTATAATTTATTATTTAAAATCTGGTTAGGGTGAAATTTTTAGAGTTTTCCAAAATACTTTTTTATCATGGAATAGTAAAAATACAGTTTTGTGTTCCTTTTATTTTGTTTGAATTAATAAATATTTAATAATGATATAATATTTAATAAAACTGAATCCATGAAAAAAAATATTATATTTTATTAATATATTGTATTATAATTAATTAAAATGAATTTAAAAACCTATAAATAAATTTCCAAAGTATGTAATGTAGATTATGTTTTTAAAAAGATTATTTTGTGTAAATATTATTTTCCTAAGCCAAAAATAAAATAAAATACTAAAGTTTAGTTCAAAAACTCCAATTTTCAAAATAAACCTTCTAAATGTCATAAACAATGAGGTAAAACTATTGACAAGCCAATTATTTTCCATTTTCTACAACCAATATTTCCAAGTCCAATATTTAGAAATTAATAAACAAATCCTCCCACATTTTCTATAAATACCCAACACTCAACCACATTTCAATTTAATCCCAAGACATTAATATTGAATTTCCCCTCATTTTCCCTCACCAAATAATTTTGAAGGAGTTTTTAAGGTTCCAAGGAACTCTTCTCAAGATCTAAGAGGCTATCTCTCTAGGAAATGGATCCATTGCCTCTCCGTTTTGTTAATGTAATTGCTTTTTAGTTAGTGTTATAATTTCAAATTTATTATTTCATCATCCAATTATGATCGTTCCATTATTTTATAATTATTTTTTTATCAATTAGATACATCCATTCTCTTTCATTAAGTTCATTCCATAAACCTTTTTGTATAACCATTATTCTACCGAAAGAATTATTTGATTTTCCATTCCTGACTTTTTATGTTATGGATATCCAAATCTTTTTTTATTCAAGGGTATTTATATAGATTTAATTATATTTCATTGATTTTTAATTACCATGTATGAAACTGACATTCCCTTCTCATGGGTTAAAAATGATGAAAAGTTCAAGTCTATAAACACTTATGTATTCAATGATATTATATGAAACCAATTGTTTTTATTGATTAAATGGTTCATCATGATGTATATGGTAGACATGAATTATGATATATGAAGGGAGAACCTAAATAATTATCCAATTAATTAGATAAAGAATTAATATCTAGTGATGACATGTTTTACGATACCTTAATGAACAACTTTGGTAATATGTTTTATGACACCACAGTGATATGCTTATGAATGTCTCATTTTTATGTTGTATCCACATTTATATTTTATTTATATTATAATTATGATTATTACATCATTTTATGCATCATTTTTTATCCATGTTGATCACTCATGTTCAATTTCCTTTGTTTATACCTTACTGGGATTTATGCTCACCCTTTTATATTAAAGTATGTCCCCATGAAATAACTTTCAGTGAGGTAAAATAGGATAGAATAACAAAGGAGACATTAAAGAGGATTAAATAAAGTTAAAATTTAATATTTCCTTATGTAATTCATGTAGTACAAACCTATCCTCACCGAAAATAAACCTCAAACGTTCTTTCAAAGTTATTTGAGTAATATTTTGTTAAGGAATTATAATAAAAATATTATTTTAAAATTCATATAACCACATTTTGTATCAAAGGAAAGGTTTAGTTATTTAAAGAAAATTATTATTATACAACATTTTTACCAAACCTATGGATATTTCTTAATATATGAAAATATACTTAAAATTTTGTTAATGTATAAAGTGCGTGGTTTCCAAGAAATTAAATCCATATTAGGATACAAAAAGTGGTTGTGTCTCTAACACACTACTACTTAGGGGTAATAACCTTGAAAAGGGTGGATTGGGTATTAACTACATCATAATTAGTTGTATGAAAAAGTGGCCTTTCTACACAACTATTTTGACACTCTTTGGGGATATATTTTGGTTAATCACATGTTTTTTACAAATTATTATAAAGGGTTATAGATATTTTTTAAGATTAGAGTATCTCATCCAAGAAGCATGTAATTAGAAACTTTTCAGACTAAAATTTCTTATATAATTATTATTATAATATTTAAAATAGTAAGATATTCCTCAAATAGGTTTTATTCTTATATAAAAATGATAGTGAATATAATGACTCTTAAAAATAACTGATGCAATGGACAATGTGATGAAAGGATTTCAAATATAGGGGGATATGGAGTTAAAAACTTCATGATGATGGTAAATTAGTTATCTTATGTTATGAGTAACAACCTAAACCTTGTTGAGCATTTGAATTTACAATGGAAGGAATAACAAGTATTTGAGTGCTTCATGCATCACTGACCACCTATTTTTAGTAGAATATTTAATCCAATGATCCTAAAACATTATATAAACACTCTAGAAAATATGTTTTTCATACTCTATTTTTCTATGAAAAAGGGAGTTCTGTTGGAAGTATATTATTTATTAGAATGATCTGATCAGTGAAAGATACTTATCAAGAACATAATGCCAAGGTATGAGTTGGAATCCATGGGTAGGATTCAAAAAAGTCTTTTAAAAGACATATTTTTCTAATACCCTCCAAACCAAGATGGATAGGTAATTACATGAGTTGAAAAAAACAAAAAAATAATCAGTGGGGAATTAGAAGATGAAATTCATAAGGATTTCATGTTATGATTCAAGCCTTTTCATGGATTTTTATGTGAATTATGATAAATTATTTGGAATATTAAGACCAAATATATAGAAATAATTATCAATATGAGACTTTGGGAGTTGTGGGGATGCATTACTATGTGACCTAAAAGTTGAAATGGTGTTCTGAGATGCCCAGTGGACTCATAGAAAAATTAAAAATAAGATAAGGATAGAATTTTTTGAAATAATCTTGACCATGAAATGTAATTGTAAAAAGTGCTACATTCCATGTGAAACAGATGTAGAAAAGTAACTTAAAAAATTGTCTTAACAAATGTGGTATGTTTTATAAGTATAGATGATATGACCCTGTAGATTGAAACTATCATGGATATATAAATCCTAAAAATCATAATTCCAATGATAAAGGGAATATTGTGAAGGTACAATTATTCATGTGTGGGGAGCATATAAATTTCACTAATCAATGTAAAAATTAGAAGATAAAGGATGGAAACTGTCATAAACCCCAATAGAGGACAAGGGATAAATGTTGTACTTTTGTAATAATAATGGATAAAGATAATTTTAAAAATTATTTTAGGGAAGTTAGACTCTTCATATACTCAAATATATAAAGTACATTGTTTGATTTTGGGTCTATGAATTCTTTTATTTTATTTAGGTTTGGAAAGAACATCAAGTTAAACCCTAAACTCTTAGTCATAGATATTTTAGGTAAAACTCATGGGGTAACTATTTAAGAGAAAATATATATAGGGATTATCTTATTTAATTTAGTGAGTAAAATCTCTAAATAAACATGGTAGCTATTCCAGTGGTGGAATTTTACATAATACTTGGGGATGGATTGGATTTCAAATTATAATGACAATATCAACCATAGAAGAAAGTAGATTTTATTTTTCTTGAAGGAACAAACAACATATATCTTCAAATGAGATATATCATAACCCCAATCCTACCAAGAACCACATCCAATTTTATTCTTTATTGGAATGATTATTATAGAAGATGAAGAAATAGAAAGTATAAAATATTTGATTTACCCATTATTCGGGAGTAAATTAAAGTTTTTTTAAAAGAATTACCCGAAACACCCATAGAAAGAGAGATAGAGTTCTCAATTGATCTCATTCCTAGATTTAATCAAATATCCATGAGCCTATACATCATGGAATATATGGAGTTAGAGGAATTAGAGAAACAAATTCAAGATAATTTAGAGAAGGGTTTTATTTGACCAAACATGTATCTTAGGTGAGAACATGTTCTGTTTTTAAATAAAAAGGATAGATCAATGTGGTTATTCATTGTTTATTGAGAACTTAATGTGATAATTGAAAACAAAAAAAAACCCTCTTCTAGGGATTAATTATTTTTTTGACCGGCTTCAGGGGCTCAACTCTTCTCCAATATTGACCTCTGATCGGGGTATTATCTACTAAGGGTGAAGGCAACAGATATATCAAAGACTACATTATGAAAAATATATCAACATCATAAGTTTATCATTATTATTTTTTGATTAACTAATTCCCCTACAGTATTTATAGATTTAAAGAATAGATTCATTAGGGATGACCTTGATAAATTTTTGGTGCTCTTTATTGATGATATCCTGATCTATTCCAAAATTCATGAAGAGAATTAGGATCATATATGGGTCATATTAACACTATAAGGAAAGAAAATAATTTTGGAAAATTCAAAAAATGTGAGTTATAGTTACATAAATTTGTATTATTGAGATAAAATGTGATTAGAAAATGAATATTAGTAGATGCATCAAAGAAAAATACCATAGAAAAGTAACCACAACCTATAATAATAAAAATGTAGATTCATATTTTCCTTAGTATAGAGGAATACTATTTAAGGTTTTTTAGAAACATTCATGTAATTATATTCCACTAACTAAATTAACTCCAAATAGAGTTAAGTTTATTTGGATTAATGAGTGTGAATAAACTTTAAAATAACTGAAGAAAAAGTTTTGTTAGTGTAGCTATGCTAACTTTACCCTCTAATAGTGGTGTTTTTCATTTATAGTGATACATCCATAAAAGGACATGGATGTGTACTGATGTAAAATGTAAAATTTCTTTTTTATGAAAGGATATAGTTGTAGACTCATTAATAAAATTATCACACTCATGATTTAGAGTTAACTATAGTAATATTTAAATTAATGATATGGAGACACAAAATTTATTGGGTGAAGTGTGATACATACACCAACCACTAGAGTCTTAAGTATATATTAACACAAAATGAACCTATAATGAGAAAAATTAGATGGTTGAAACTACATTAGGATTATGATTGTTCTGGCTATTCTCACATTGAAAAAGAAAACAAAGTTGGTGATGCGTTAAGTAGGAAAGACTCCAATGACCTTGTGATGATGAGGATTTAAGGAGATAAATTATTTAAAGACTTGGAAAATATATACATGGAAGTAATAAGGGATGGTATGTCATCAATCCGATTCCAAATGATTTCATAATTAACATTACTGGGTAAGTTCAAAAAAGAACAAAGAGATGATCCAAATATTAAAAATAATATAAAATATTTGAAAAACAAAAATATTTCTGAGTTCAATGTTGATGAAGATAGAGTACTAAGGTGTGGTAAAAGGCTACACACAATATATAATACATATATAAAGAAATAAATAATATATGAATCTCACAAATTTTAATTATCAATATATATCAGAAGAACCAAAATGTATAGTGATATATGAGATCATTATTGTTGGGATAACATAAAAAGGTATATTTTGATTATACTACAAGATTATTAGTGTTTCAACAAGTGAAGGCTAAGAGAAAACTACCCAAAAAGGTTTTGTAACCACTACCCATACCAATATTTATGTAGGAAAACATCACTATATAATGTTTTACTAACCTTCATACAATATCCAAATGAAACTATTCCATATGGGTAATCATTGATCGATTAAAAAAGGATTCTCATTTTATATCCATATGAGAAGATTTCTCCCTTGAGAACCTTTCTCATAAATATATTGAAGAAGTGGTGAGACCTCATTGGGTTTCACTATTAAATATTCTAGACCATGATCCAAGATTTACTTCTAAGTTTTGGTAGATCCATCAAAAGGCTATGAACACAAAATTAAACCTTAATGCAACACATCATCTTCAAACTGATGGGAAGACTAAGATGACTATTCAAAAAATTGGAAGACATGTTACATGGTAGATTAATTGATTTTCAAGGGGGTTGGGATAAACATATTCCATCTATTGAATTCTAATATGACAACAGTTTTCACTCAAGAAATAAAATGATGCCTTATGAAGAAATTTATAGGAAGAGGCATATAACTCCAACATACTGGGATGGAGTTGGAGAAGGAAAACTCTTGGGAATAAGAATTTTGAAGGACACTTTGAAAAAGATACAAGTGATCCAAAAAAATTCCAAGGTCGCTTAGAGTCATCAAATAGTTATGATGAAAATCAAAGAAAGGACTTAGATTTTGATGTCGAGGATCATGTATTACTCAAAATATCATCATATAAAGGGGTTATGAAGTTGAAAAATAATGGTAAAACTTAGAACAAAGTATATTGTACCATTTTGTGTTCTAGAACGCGTTGGAGTAGTCAACTATTAGGTAGAACTACCCTAAAATAATTTCAATTTCCATGATGTATTCCATGTCTCCATCTTAAGATAGTATATGTTAGACCGAGCACATATTATAAGAAAAATTTATATGGAAATGTAAATTGAACTATCATATAAATAAGAACTGATCCAAACTATTGATAAAATGGAATAAGTTTTAAATAAAAAGGAAACCCAATTCATGAATTTTTTGTGTTTAATTAACATGTTTGAAGAAGTGACATATGATCTTGGAAAAATACCCCCATTTATTTTAAGGCACGTTGCAAATTTTGAGCATGAAATTTCATAAGGGGTAAGAATGAAATAAGGAAAAAAATTCCTTAACAAAATAACACAAGTTACATTTCATAATAAGATTACATATCATGAATTAATATTCACTATAATAGCTATAAAAAATATAGGGAGTTGAAAAAATCAGAAAATAAACACACTAATATAAAATCCATAGGATTGAATTCTCCAATGAAGATTGCTCATTTAATGAAGATATAAAAAATAATTATAAGTTTTTTCAATATAATATACATTATCAAGTGTAGTGTAGAACCTTTATAAGGGAAGTAATAAATGTTAAGGTATGATTATGTTCAAGTATATATAGGTTATATATGGTAAAGTGACCATTAGGATCTAAACATTATCATACCATATGTCAATATAACTATTGGGAATTATGACCATTGGGAATTATGACTATTTATAAAAATGTTACCATTAGAAATAGTATATATAATGTGAAAGTAAAAATATATAATTGATATATAAGGGAGAAACATTGGACTCAGGCGTTGGGATCATGCCTTTTAAATACCATTTATTAGAACTTGATAGGGATGTTGCGTCTTTGGGTTTTTTCCATAACCCAGCCCAAAAAGAGGTATAATAAGTAATACTTGATCAAAATCGATTACAAGAGACGTTCAAGTCAGTAGAGATCATCACTAGATTAATGTTAGCAGATCCATCCCATGAGAGTACGACCATCACACGCCTTATGCTTAATGAATATACTAGAGCAATAAGGGGTTATTTATCTAGACCATAATATTATAATGGTACAATATTATTTTTGTAAATCAATTAGTGGTTTATTCAACCCCATTTTCATTATTATTTATTTAATAAAATAAAAATAGATTTAAGATAAATATGATAAATAGATTTTGGATACAAATAAGACATAATTGTGTTTTCAGAAAATATATAAAATTTATTGATATATTTTGGTATTCTAAATAAAATCTATTTTCATGAAATAGTCTTATAAGATATTATTTAATCAAATATAAATTCAAATATAATTTTAATGTCCTAGGAAATTTTTATAAGTGTAGAAAATTTGACTATGTTGTAAAAAATGTTATTTTTCAAAAAATATGTATTTTTATTTAATATTTAAAATTATCATATTTTTAAAATTAATTGGATAAAATAAAAATTATATTTGAAATCATAATGTAAAAATTTTGTTAGGGTGAAATTTAAATAATTTTCTAAAAAAAAATATTTTTTAGTGAATAGTAAAAATTCAATTTTGTGCTTTCGGTATATTTTATGACTTCATAAATATGTAATAATGATGTAATAATAAATAAAAATGAACTAGTGATCAAACATATGTTATTTTATTAAAATATTGTATTTTAATGAATTAAAATTAATTTAAAGACCTATAAATAGCTTTCCAAATTAAAAATTTGAAATTAAGGTTTTAAAAACATTATTTTATGAAAATTTATTTCTCATGAAAAAATTTATATAAAATATAAAATATTAGTTATAAGAAAATATTTAAAAACTACCCTTTTAATTTTTGTAAACCATGAGATAAAAATTGGGGTAAGACATTGGTTTTCCATTTTACACTACCTAGATTTCTAAGGCCTATATTTAGAAATTAATAAATATTATCCCACATTAACCATAATTACAAAAAATTCACCCAATTTAATTCACTCCCAAGATATTAATAATTAATTTTAACTCATTTTTCCTCGTTATAGTATTTCCATACAGTTTATACGGTTCCAAGTAAATCTCCTCAAGCTTTAAGAATCCATCTGGTACGGTAAGGGATTCTCTGCCTCTCCTTTTTATACAAGTACTTACTTTATATTTAGTATTATAATTTAAAATTCATTAGGTTCTCATGAACTTATTATCCTATAATTATTGTCCAAATATTTTTATATCTATGAGATACATCCATTCTCAACCAATGATCCCATTCCAAAAACCATTTTTTATACCCATTATGATGCCAACATCATTTATTATTTTTCCATACATAAATTTTTATGTTGTGAATACAATACTCTCTTTTTATTCAAGGGTATTCATATATATGTAATTATAATTCATTGATTAGGTATTACAATGGATGAAACCGACATTCTCTTCTTGTGGGTTAAAACTGATAAAAAGTTCAAGTCTTTAAACACTGATATACTCAATGATCTTATACAAAACCTTTTATTTATCCTCCTTGGGTTATTGATGAAATTATTTATTATGGTGTATTTAGAACACATGAATTGATACATATGAGGGGTGAACCTTGATATCACTCCAATGCATTGGGTAAAAAACTAATCTCTATATAGGACATGCTTTATGATCCCTTGGTGAATAAACTTGGTAATATGTTTTATGACACCTTGGTGACGAACCTTGGTGATATGATTACGAATGTATCATTTTTATATTTTAGTCACATTTCTATATTATGTATTATATACCTATTATTAAGATATCATTTTATTCCTAATTTTTTATCCATGATGATTGTTTATGTTCCATTTCCTTTTTTAATCCCTTACTCAACTTTATGATCACCCTTTTCTATTAATTTATGTCCCTAGTAAATCACATTTAGTGAGGTGAGATAGGATTTAATAAAAAAGAATTATTTAATATTTATTAAATAAGTATTATTCTAATTTTTTCTGTATGTACTTCATATATTATTTACCTAGTTTGCAAGGAACTAAACCTAAAAAGGTTCTTTAAAGTTATTAATATAATATTTTGTTAAGATATTATGTTAAAAATCAAGTATTAAAAATTCATATCATCTTATCACTCATCCATAAAAAATATGTCAAATAATATCATTATTCCACATCCAGGTTTTCATTATATTATCGAAATGATACAAAACTTCCAAGTGGAAAATTATCTAAAGACATTATCACTTTAATGTTACCTAGAAGAAAACTCATAATAAGATAATATATTTACTAATATTCAAGTATATGAATATATAGGTGATCAAAATTTAGAATTCATTTGGGTCTAGGTCACCAAGTCCAATAGAATCACACATAATCTTGAGCCAATTACTAATAAACTAGTCTTCCTCACATAATAAAACATGATTCTAATGAGGTATAACTATAGCTGTCGATCCAACTAGAATCTTATTGATATTTTTCTAACGACGAGTTCACCATTTTATTCAAATCCATCAGTAGGTGATATCACCAACTATTAAAAACTTTTCCCAAGTTAAAACTGTGAAATATGGGTTACAACTATATCTTAGAACAAAACATCTATATGAATTCTTCTTAAGGTACATGAAAAGCCACAATGTACTTGGTTTATGTAGATATGATAATTGCTAGTTGTAATAATGTTATATGATATATTAACATAGATTAACTATAATAAAAGATCAAATTGATTTAAAGAATATTGGTTTTGTATCCCCTTGATGACTATTATTTCCATTTCTCCAATAATGAGGAACTCCTCTATATATAATTTTTCAAGTACTGTCGGGAAGTTCTAACTATAACCCTATGTAGTTACTCAAGTTATATTTGATATTTTCCCTATATTATTTAAATAAATGTAATATCAAATCCCAATACATATTATACCATGTGAGATATACTCTCAAAGTACTCTTTGGATTATATTGTCAATTTATCCCAAGAATCTCCTCTCATGATTTCATGGATCAATTGGGAGAGATTTCTTTCCATGTGAAATATGAAACCATTTAGTCTTAGATTGATCCATATTATATTCATTAATAACGTTTCAAAGCATATACTATAAGTATATTTAAAAAACCCATATATCTATGTATATAGATATTATTTCATAGAACTTAGGTCATGAGTTGAAGTTATTATAGAGAAATTTCAATATTGTTATTTAATTGTAATATGAAAAATTTGTTTCTAATATGTTATAAACATATCTATATCTGAAAATAAAATACCTCCAACTAACCACTTGTAGAATCTTAGAAATATTTATTCTAAATGAGTATTATATAATGATAAAAGGTGGATCTCACATGTAGAAATATAAATGGATTTTAACATGATAACATGCTTTATGGTTTTTTCATACACTATATCTAGACACAACATGAACCTTAAATATATAGGTTTTGCGTGTAGAAGAAGAATGTGATGGGGTGTCCCAACTTTTCTTTTTTACACATTCAATAATAAATCGAAGATCTACAGGATTACAACATTTCATTTAATGGAATTAAATCAAAGAAGATAGAAAACATGAATCATGATAGAACTAGAGAGAGGATCATCACATATTATTTATAATTTATTTGATTAAATAAGAATTATCTTGATGGAATTATATCTTTGTTGATGGACCTTGAAATAGATTTTGGATTCATTATCATTGGTTTTCAATATCCGAGTACAGATTACCTCTAGCGGTGATCCACACATGTTCCACAAATCTCCAGACGTCACCAAAGGAATCTCCTTATGCTAGCATGGTAGATCCTTACACTTGTGTTGTCTTCCTCTGCTCTCTATGAGAATTAATACCAAAGTATTCTACATGATCTAGTGGAGTAATATTTCTCTCCGTTCTTAGGACTGGTATTGGAGAAGAGAAATCTCAAGGGTTTGAGATAATTATCTAATTCTGTTGTGCACAACCCAAAAAAATTAATTATCGTATTGAGAAAATAACATAACTGGGTTAATATATCACTAGGGTTAAATTAAAATAATTAAAAACATGACCTTAATTATTTATTTAATCCAAGAAAAACTTCCATGTAAAAAAATAATAGTATTATTATTATTTCTCGACAAGTGATTTACTTGTGAATTAAAAGTAAATATTATTAAATAAAATAATATTCAATATTTATTATTTTCTCATCAGACCTAAAATATAATTCCATAATTCCTCCATAATATTTATCAGGCCTTGAATGACGTATATTTATTTATTAAATAAATATCACTTCTTTATTCTTTAATAAATAAATAAATATTATATTCATCAAATAGTAAATAAATATTTATTAAATATGTCACTCACATTATATTCTCTCGAATAACTGGTGATAAAATAAATGTGATCAAGAAAAAATGATTAAATATTAAACCACACGTGGGAATAATATTTATTCCACCTATTAAATAATAAATAATAATATATTATTTAACTGAGATTGTGGATACACTTATTGTGTGACCCTCTAGGCCTCTTTCCCAGTGGCATTAGGCGAAGTAGCCTAAAGTTCAAGGTTGGTGTCTAGAAACACACCAAGGAACCCATTGAGATATAATTTAATTCTATAATTACATAATACCTCATACTAATGCTGACTGTGAATGTAATCCCTCTATCACAATATCTCAAATCATGTAGGTTGCATGATGGTTCCATCAACCAATGTGCTCGATGTGTCTTTCTTTGAATTTTTGGAAATAGAACATGCCTATAGAACATGATGGCCATGGATTTATTTCAGCTATATAATTTCCACAAAAGGGCCTAAGTAATAAACTTTCACTTAGGAATAGAAGGCAAAATTACATTTTAACATTATTCATTAATGCGATAATACTCGTGATGCACCCAATGTATCATAACTCACCACAAATATATGTTGTCATGATTTTCATAAATACCTAAAAGTACATGACTAAGAATACTAATTTATAATAATATTATAGTCTAATAACCAAGTCACATATCCATGGATAGGAACATCCAATGACACATATAAAAGTTGATTTTCTACTAGCATGTCCCATTCTCATAATATCATATTGGATATTACCAAGGGCGTAGACAATGAGAAGGTGCATCAAAGTCCTATGAGTCTCCGCCCCTGATATTCTGTATCATTTGTGTCCCTTAAATGATATTATTTGGCTATATAACTTATATTTATGTGTAAACTACACAATTTTAGACTATTTTAGATGAGTTAATTACAAGGGGATCTCGTCACAAATAGTCATTTGTGACAGGGTCCCGTCACAAATAACCCATTGTATAAAACGGTGCCAGAAATAGTATTATTTTAAATGGGAGAGTATCCCATCCTGAATAATATGATCATTTTTTTTAAAATTTATTTGCGATGGGAGGCCTTTCTCGTCGAAAATAATCTAAAAAATAAAACAAATGATAATTTTTTTAAAAAATAAAAATAAAAATAAATTTAATAAAATAAATATTCACAACAATATAAATGTGAAATATATAGAACTATAAATATATGGATTAATAAAAATATTATAAAAAATATGTAAATTAATTTTTTTAAAAAAAATACATAAATCACTAAGGGGGATGGGGTCATCTGGAGGAGGTGGTGGAGTAAACTTCATCCCTAATCCATGATTCAGACGGTGCATGTACTCCATCATCTTCTCATACTGCTACTCTTTCCATTGACACATCTCCTCCTGCTATTATTTCTACTGTCGAAGAAGCTCCTAATTCTCCCCACACATGATCTATATAATCTCACCCTAAGATTACAACATCTCCTTATACAGTTCAGATGATGATGATGAATCTCCATGAGATCCCCTATCCAACATATATATGTGAAAATATGTGAAAAAATAAAACAAATAATCAAACAATTAGTATATAAATAAATTAATGAAAATTAATGAATACTAATTATAATACACAACTAAGCATACCTCTACATGTGTGGGTCAAATTCAAGATATGGACGTCTCCCAAGGATAGGATCAAGAATCATCAATCTCACTAGACCATGACCTCTTTGAGTCGTCGTTGAACTACCAACATTCTATGGATCAGATAATGTAACATCATGCTTGTCACCAGGTAGTGAAGCCTCCTCTAGCTCATAAAACAGATCAGATAAACACTCATAGGCCATCTGAAATAAGAAATGACGGTTATGATAAAATAGTTGAAAATAAGTATTATATATAGATATATATTATATATGATTAAAACCATTATTTAATTATGTATATATTTATCTCTATCCTTGTGTCAACGATGCATCCCCTTAACCTATTATTGTTGCTTCTATTGATACGTCACATCTTGTCTGCCCTGATTTTGGAGACTTAATGAAAACTTTAGACATGATTGGCACAAATTGGTTATTTCTAATCACCTGAAGATTGAGAATTCTATGATTTAATAAATAATTTAAATCAAATATTTTACAATCTTCAGGTGATGAAACAAATTTATACCAACCATGTCCAAATTTTTCATTGCACCAATTTATGCCAATCGTGTCATGTGATTGACGCATATTCTTCTTCTTATACTGCTGCTATTGTTATAGATGTGTCATATCATTTACACTCTGGTTTTGGCAACCTAATGAAGAAATTGGATTAGGTTGGAAAAATTGGTTATTTCTAATCACCTAAAGATTGTAAATTCTATGATTTACACATTAATATTAATTTTTAATATATTTTAATAATTCATATTAAATTATACTAAAAATGAATTGTAATTAGTCATAATTAGATATAATTATCACCAATTACCACCAATTGTTTTGTATAATTTAATATAATGGAATAAAATATATTTTAAATTACTAAAAAGGTGTAAATCATAGATTTTACTATCTTTAGGTGATGAAACCAATTTATGTCACATGTACAATTTTGTCAGTGCACCAATTTATATCAATCAAGTCCAAATTATTCTTTTCTCATTACCTATAAATTGACTACTTATTTTATTTTATGTTTTCTTGCAATTTAAATAAAAATACTAAACATTACTAAGTACCACTAATTAGAAGAAATCTTGAATAATTAATGTGATTTAATGTTGATGTTTAATAATTATCTCTGATATTTTATAATTATAGTGATTTACCATTAATTTTTCTTAATTACGGATAATTATTGCTAATTATTACTAATTATACTAGTTTATCAGTACTATCTACTAATATTTACTAATCATTGCGATTTTTCATAATTTTTAGTCATTACAAATAAGTTTTACTAATTTTTATTAGATACCAATAATTATTACCAATTGTTACTTATTATTTATAATTATTACTAATTATTACTAATTATTACTAATTATTAATATTTATTTCAATTTATTACAATTGGTTACTAATTATTCCAATTTATTACTAATTATTAATAATTAATACTATTTATCACTATTTATTATTAATTATTACTATTTATTTACAATTAATACTACTTATTTCCATTTATTACTAATTATTAGTATTTATTACTATTTATTCCTAGTTATTACAAATTATTACAATTTATTGTTATGTATTACTATATAGTAATATTTATTACTAATTATTACTAATTATTACTATTTATTAATAACTATTACAATTTATTACTAATTATTACAATTTATTAGTATTTATTACAAGTTATTACAATTTGTACCAACCAAGTATGTACAAATTTTTTATTGCTCAGGGACTGAAAATTGATGACCTATTTCATTTTCACCTTTCTAGTAATTTATAATAATTCTTATTATTTCATATTGACTTAGTAAATTTTTAAAATTTATACTGATTTATACAAATTTAAAATAATTTACAATAATTACCACAAATTATTACAAATTACCACTAATTATTACTAAATATCACTAATCAGTACTATTGTTTTTATTTTTTTTACAATTCATACTAATTAATACTAGTGATTACAAATTAATACTAATTATTACTAATTTTTAGTTTTTTATAATAATATTTTACTAATTATCACTAATTAAAACTAATTACTGATAATTATTAATAATTGTTATAAATTATAATAAATTTATGTTAATTATTACTAATTATTGCTAATTACAACTTATTATTACTTATTTTTATTATTTTATAACAATATTTTAATAATCACCACTTTATTTTAATAATTATAACAATTTTCACTAATTTTTAATAATTACTGCAAATTAATACTAATTACCACTAATTTTTTAATTACCACTAATTAATACCAATTACCATTAATTTTAAATATTTATATTGATTTATAGCTATTTTTGTAATTGATGTTAATTTATACCAATTATAGCTATTTTTTTTTTATAATTATCATTAATTTTTACTAATTTCCACTAATGTTTTCTAATTACTGCTAATCTCAACTAATTACTGCTAATCTTTACTAATTACCACTAATATTTAATAATTACTTCTAATTATTACTTATTACAGCTAATTATAACTTATTATTACTATTTATTGTTAATTTATAGCAATTTTTACTAATTACTGCTAATTTTCAATAATTGTATAGATTTCTCGATAATTTTTACTAATTAATACTAATTATCATGAATTTTTACTAATTACCATTAATTTTTACTAATTAACACTAATTTTTACTAATCACTGATACTTTTTTATTAATTACCATTAATTTTTACAAATTACTTCTCATTATTACTAATTACCGCTAATTATTACTAATTACTTCTAATTATTACTAATTAGTACTAATTACACTTATTATTACTAATTTTTACGAGTTTATATCATTTTTTTACTAATTACATTTAATGTTTACTAATTACTCCTAATTATAACTAATTACTACTAACTATTACTAATTGCTTCTAAATACCACTTATTATTACTAAATTTTATTATTTTTTAACAATTTTTAAATAATTACCACTAATTTTTAATAATTATATTTATTTATCACTAGTTTTTACTAACTACCACTAATTAAAACTAGTTTCCACTAATTATAGCTAATTACAGCTAATTATAGCCAATTACAACTAATTATAGCTAATTACCACAACTATTTACTAATTACCACAAATTTTTACAAATTACTGCTAATTACCACTTATTATTATTAATTTTTATTAGTTTATAACAAATTTTTACTAATTACTGGCTAATTAACATAACTTTTTCCTAATTACTGCTAATTTTTCCTAATTATCACTAATTATAGATAATTAAAACTTTTTTTTCTTCTAATTATTACTAATTATTAATAATTACCAATATTTATTACTATTTATGCCTAATTATTATTGATTACCGCTAATCATTACTAATTACTGATAATTATTAATAATTACTGATAACTATTACTAATTACTGCTAATTATTACTAATTGTGACTAATCATTACTAATTGTTGTTATTTATTACTAATTATCGCTATTTGTTACAAATTATTACAAATTATTACTATTTATTAGTAGTTATTAAGAGTTATTAGTAATAATTTCTAATAATTACTAATAATTACTAATTATCACTCTTTATTCCTATTTTTACTATTTATTTCAATTTATTACGAATTATTACTAATTATTAGTATTTATTACTATTTACTTCTATTTATTATGAATTATCATTAATTACCGCTAATTAATGCTAATTATCACAATTTATTACAATTTGTTACTAATTATTGTTTATTATTACTAATTATTACTATTTAATAGTATTTATTACTATTTGTAACCATTTATTACTAATTATATATATTAGGTGCTTGGGGGTACAATTACATTAAATAGACACACACACCACACACACATGTTAGAAAGACAGAACATATCCCCGCAACCGATAGGCCACCCATCAAGCATTATTTATTTAGTACATGACCCGATGACCCAACTGACATGAAACCCATTACATGACTCAAAGGCCCACAGTATAGCCCAAAGGCCCAGTGCAGTGTCATGTCTACATCATGCATGTGTCATCGTCTGCCTGTGTCATGTCTGTGTCATCGTCAGCTAGTGAAAATTCACTCCCACTCAGATTTGAACCCAGGTCTGATGTAGAATCACGGGGCACCTCTACCACTAAGGCACACCCCAACTACAACTATTTAGTAATAATTAATAAAAATTAATACTAATTATTACTAATTAGTACTAATTTAACCTAATTAATACCAATTAATCCGACTTACACATTATTATTATTAATTAATGATAATTAAACAACATTATTACAAATTAATACTATTTAATTTTAAATAAAAACCTTAAATCTTAATGAAATAATATATTTTTACAAATAAATAATGCAAAAAATAATAATCTAATAATAATTTAATTTAAGTACCACTGATTAATTATAATTATTATTAAATTCAATTAAAATGAATTATCTAAAAAATAAAAGCAGCAATTAAATACCTTAAAACTGAATATTTTATTGGATGCAAGTCTTGAAAATTGCTCCGCTGTAAAATATAAAACTTTGACAAAACTAAAGAGAGAAATATGAGAGTAGAGAAGCATAGAGAAGTTGAGAGAATTGTGAGATTGGGAAAAATTGGATGGGGGTATATATAGGTTAGATCATTTGCGACAAGTGTTGTCACAAATAGTTAGGTGGTTATTAATTGAGGCGGCGGTAAAAAATAGTATTTGCGACGGGTCCCGTTGCAAATACTATGCTACTGAAACGTTTTTTGTGTTGACCCATCGTAGATATTATTTTTTGCGATGGATCCTATCGAAAATAGTTAGATGCTTATTAATTGAGGCAGTGGTGAAAGATAGTATTTCAGACGGGTCCCATCGCAAATACTATCACACAACACATTATTTGCGATGACTCGTTGCAAATAATATCCTGCAGAAATATTATTTCAGACGGGGATCCTCTACCATCGCAAATAACAGAAACCTAGGAAGAGTATTTGCAGTGGGGGTTTAACCCCATGTTGCAAATACTCATCCCATGCTAAGTCACGCAAGACACGCTAAAGGTATTTGCGACAAACCGTTGAAAATACATCTTTTTATAGACTATTTGTGACATGCCCTTCTCCCATCGCAATTGACCCATCACAGATAGTCAAAATTATCATAGTTATAGTATCATAGCATTTCCAGATTCTCATCATAGCGGAGAACTTCTATGACCTTTTATTGCAACAACTACTCTAGGGGAATTATCACATACTATGTAATGCAGAAGAACAATCAAGATATGATAAGTGGTTTATTAATATTCGAAACTATGAACGCACGACCTCATAAAGTATATAGAAGTTGGTTTGAGGGAACTAACTCCAACAGACTCTCACTTTCACTAGAGCCAACTGCTAACAACCTTCAGTCCACTTGCTCCCACATGATACTCATGCTTCTACTGAGATAGGCCTTTAGTCAAAGGGTCTTCCACGTTCTCTTTCGTGGGTACCCTCCTCACTGCAACTTCACCCCATTGGTAAAAGTCCTTCAAGAGGTGATACTTCCAGATTATGTTCTTTGTTCGTTGGTGTGACCTGGTCTCTTTTGCAAGATCCACCACTGCAGTATTATCACAATACAATGTCATAATATATTTACTTCTAGGTACCCCATCAAGAACCTAAAAAAGTTTTGAATCCAAACGACTTCCTTAGACACATAGAATGCCACTTTATACTCAGACTCCACAATTGAATCCACAATAACTCGCAGCATTGAACTATTCCAGCTCAAAGCTCATCCATTGAGATAGAAAAATTAACCCGACTACCACTTCAGATCATTCTAATGTATTTCTAAACTACCATCGTTATAACCCTTGATGACCAGTTCCTCATATCCTCTATACACAGAGAACATATCCTGAGTTATTCTGAGATACATAAGGATATACTTAATAGCTATCCAATGTTGTTCTCCCTAATCTTCTTTATATCTTCCTACTATAATTAATTCTTTGTAAACATCAAGTCTTGTATATATCATAACATATATAATTTATCCTATCGTTGAAGCATATGAAATCATACTCATTCTCCCTTTCTCATCTTGTGTCCAAGGGAAGATTTTCTTAGAAATATGTAAACCATGAGAGATCGGAACCAATCCCATTTCAGATTTTACAAACTTAATATATTTATTATTTAGTCAACATATATACTTCAACTTAGTCCAATAATCCTCTTAGATCTATCAAGAATGATCTTGATCCCTCGAATATAGTCTGAATCACCTAGGTCCTTCATAGAGAAACACTTGTTTAACCAAACCATAACAGATTGTTATTATGGTATGTATTTTTCAATAAGTAATATTTCATCAACATATACTACTAGGATAACGACCCCAGTCCCACTAAACATCTTATAAAAACATGGATCACATTCATTCTTAATGAAACCAAATTATTTTTTGGAATCATTGAATCGAAAGTTCCATGACCAAGATGTTGGCTTCAATCCATAAATGGATATATGTATCTTGAAAATCATTTTGGCATCACCTGGAGTCAGAAAACCTTCTAGTTATTTCATATATAGGTCTTCCTGAAGGTTCCCATTAGGGAATTCAATTTTTACAACCATATCCAAATCTCAAAGTAATGGTAAGTTGCTATAGCAAGTATAATTGTGATGTATTTAAACATGGAAACTCGTGAAAAGGATTCATCATAGTCAATTCCTTAACACTGTTTAAACTACTTAGCCACCAAACTTTCTTTATAGGTATTTACTTTAACTTTGATGTCCAGTTTCATTTTGAATGCACATTTACATCTAGATATCATTACATCAACTCACACATCGACCATAAACCAAATGTGGTTCTAATAAATGCCATCCATTTTAGAACTCATGGGTTCTTTCCATATTTCATTTTCTGATCTCTCTACTACCTCCTTGTAAAAGAGAGGTTCTTCATTGTCCCCCGATAAAGAGTTACCATCTTTGGTGACTAAAAAACCATACCTCTCTTGTTCTCTTACCTCTCTTATTCTCATACACAATACTTGTGTTTTAGGAACTACTTCTTTCATGGAGACCTGTGGAATCTATTCATAAACCAAATCTTGTGTATCGTAAGCATCAACTTCATCGAATTCAATATTTCTCCCACTACCCCTTTTGAGGATGTCCTTCCTCTCAAGAAATACAGCTTTTTGGTGATAATACCTTTCTCGTCTAAGGGATTGTATAATTATTATATTTTTTTCCCTTGGGATACCCTATAAAGATCTTCTTTGGACCCTGACGTGCAATTTTGTTTCTTGTAAAGGTCTTAATAAACACCTCACAATTCCATACATGTGTATGTGAAAAACGGGTTTCCTTCAACTCCATAACTCGAAGGGAATTCTATTTTTAGTTTGAGTTGGTACTTAGTTTAATGTGTATGCCACAATTTGTAATGAATATCCTGATAAGGATAATGGAAGATATGCATGACTCATCACCGACATTACCATGTTTAACAAAGTTACTATTCCTCCTTTCACTAACACCATTCCATTGTGGTGTTTATGGTGGAGTGAGTTGATATATAATCACAAAACTCTTGTAAAAAGTTGATGAACTCTTGGTTAAGATATTCACCACCTCTATCTGATCAAATCTTTTTTATCTTATTTCCATGATGATTCTCTACTTCGTTCTTGAATTCCATGAATTTCTCAAAGGACTCGGACTAATACATCATCATGTATATATATCCATATCTACTAAAGTAACCAGTAAAAGTTATGAAGTAAGAATATCCATCTCTAGATTCTATTGTAAATGGTCCACCCACATCAGTGTATACCAATATTAGATGATCTATGGTCCATTCAAAATAACCACAGAATGGTGGTTTGGTAAATTTTCCTTATAAACAGGAATGACATCTTTAAAGTGGTTTTAGTTCAAATGATTCTAAATAACCATCTTTATAGAGATTTTTCAAACGTACAGTGATTCCAAAGTTGGTTGTTACATGAGTCGTGTAAACATGATTCGTTATTAATTTCCAAAACATAGTATTCATAATTTAATACATAAAAACCGTTATTTAAATGTTCCATAACATAACATATGATTTCCTTATAATTGAAAAAACTTTTATTTCCAATGTTAAAAAATAAACCCATGTATATCTAGGAATGATACAAAAATTATGTTCTTGGTAAATGTAGGTACATAATAAAAATATTTTGAAACCAAATTAATTCCCATGGGCAATGAAAGGTGGTAGTCACCGATGACTAGGGCATCCATACTCACACCATTAGCAGCTCTCAGATCCATCTCTCTTATGTCAATATTTCAAAATCTACACGGTTCGTACATTATAAAACATAAGTGAGAACCAAAAGCTATTTCTAATACCCAATGTGTAGATATTGAAAGATTTCAGATGATAACGAATTCAAATTTAGTATCTATTTACTTCTAGGTGAAATTCCTCTTCTAGTGGTATGACATTCCATAAGAAAAATACAATACCTCATTTTCCTTACCCAGCCTCTAAATCTTCCTCTTCTTGGAAGGATGGGGCTTGGGAGCTCTTGACTATTTATAGTTCTTGGAACTCTTTTTCCTTTTTCTTCCTTTTCTTATTCACCATAATGACCACAAGTATATCTTTCCCCATATCCATATCCACTTGGAGAATCAATGTAAGATGTTCTGATAGACTCTTATCTTTATTCTCATATTGTAATTGACAATAAAAATGGTGAAGGTCTTGGGATGTGATGGATGTATGAGATCAGTATGCAACTCATCTGGGAATTTAATCCCAGAGATGTCTAAGTGTTCAATGTAAGTAATGAGATTGAATACATGAGTCCCAACTTGGGCAGACTATCCAAGCTTAGTTATAAACAAAGCATTGGAATCTTGTACATTACTTGTCTCACCTTCACTTAATAGAGATCCCAATGGTTAGACATCATGTTATATGAATCCATGTCCTCATGTTTCTTCAAAAGCTCATTGGACCTGGATGATAGCATTAAACACTGAACATTTATAGCATCATTCAGATGTTTCTCAAAGAAAGATAACTTTTCCTCACTTTCATCATTACCTAACACAATTGGAAAAGGTTCTTCCAACACATACAATTTTCATTCATGGAGAAATATTACCCATAAGCTTCTTTTCCACTCTTGGAAATTTGTGCTGGTGATAAGGTTATACTTCTCAATATAGATCACAATGATTTGTTTTAAGTAATTTTAAGGATTGTTCTACAAATAATATGACCAGACTTTTATTACTTTATCTGATAAAATTTCGAGAAATAAATAAATATTAAATTTATTAATTTCCAAATATTTTATCAAAACCTAATAGCCCTCATAATTGGCTTCAGAATATAATGTTTATGGGTAATTGTAATATCCTTATTTTTACAATGATAATAAAAGTCCTCTTTTTGATAATTTATAAATTTCATATGTGAAAAAAATGATTTATCAATGAAAAACATCATAAAATGTAATAAATGAAATTATAGAAGGGTAAAATCCATGTTAAAACTTTGGAATATTCAATCAGATATTATTCAAAGTAGGACACTGAGATAGTGTGAGATTTTGAGGCACGCAAAGGCTCGACAAAGACAAAATAAAAATATTAAATATTTTTTATATTATGTATGAGTAATTTATTAAAAATAATTAAATAACTCCAAAATGGTGTGTCTTATGGGAAATATGAGATAACTGATAGGTCCGAGACGTGGTGTTTAACCTTGATAGGGTATAACATTTGTAAGCGTCAGACGTTTGGACATCTTTCTTTCAAAATTAAGTTATTTAATATTTTTATTATATGATTTTTTGAAATAACTTAAAATCTCCCAAGCGATTCATTGTATGAAAAATATGAGACCACTGTTAGGTCTGAAACACGGTTTTTACTCTAGGTGGGGTATAACATTTGTAATCAAAGGATGTTTTTATTTCTCGCTCATGAAATGAGCCTTTTTATATTTAATTAATTGTTTAATATTATTTTTAAATAATAAATAATTAATATCTTAAAAAGGGTGTGTCGTATAAGAAATCTGAGACAACTATATGGTTCGTAATAGAGGGTTTACCCTAGTTAGGGTATAACTTTTATGTGCAATGAGAATTTGATGTTATTTATAATTTAGGTTAAATAACTATTTTAATTAAAATTTATTTACTGTTCTTCTTCCTTTGTTTGAGATGCGACACCACCATTTTTGACACACCAAGCTTTTAAAAATCTCCATATATCACCTTTTGACCAATAAAAAGCTTATAAATGATTTAATAATGATAAATCGATGACTCCACTTTAAATTTTAGTTAAAATCATTAATTAATTTGGGGTATCAGAAATTAATGATAGAATACATGGTTGAGGATTTTATGCCCAAGAAAACACTATTTTATGGTTGATCCTTTTTATTCAAGTGATTTGAGACTCCTTTTTTTGTGTTTGGTGAGTCCCCTCTTGGTTGGCTTTCCCTTCTCCTCCCAGAATAAGATGCACCACCATTTACCCATGCATGAGGGTTTACCTGGTGTTTGTTTTTATTTTTGTTGTTTTGTATTTTATTTTATTATTCCATCCAATATTCTCTGTTCGATAACTTGTCCGTTATTTATCAGATTGACACATCGCCAATGTTGTTGGATTCATATCGACCAGAAGAACCTAAATCATAATTTTAATTTGAAGTTAGTAATGTATTTTTTAATTTGATTTTTCACATTTTAAATGGTTCATTTAAAATAAATTATTAAAGGATGAGTTATTAAATTATCAAAAGATAAATATTGGGATGTTATCAAAATAAAATTGTTAATAATTTTCAGATTAAAATTATGATGAATTATCAAATATTAAATTTTCATGATTATTGGAAGGAAAGTATGAATAAAAATTATCAAATGGTAATTTAATCAAATCATCGAAAGACAATCACAATGAATTATCAAAGCATTATCTCATAAAATTATTGAAATAATTTTATTCAATTTGTTAAAGGATAATTATGAGGTAATTATCAGGTGACATGTTTATCAAAATTAACATATGATAATTATGTGTATTATCAAAAGATAATTATTAAAATAATATTACATGATAATTTTGGATAAAAATTATCAAATACAATTATAAACGTAAAATTTATAATAAAATTTTAAAAATATAATTATAAGGGATAATTTATAATAATTTGTCAAAAGAATTATAAAATCATAATTTTCATTAAAATTATCAAAATATAATTATAAAAGGATAATTTAAGAGAAATTATCAAAATATAATTATGAAAGGATAATTTAAGATAAATTATCCCAATATAATTATAAAATAATAATTTAGAAATTACCCAAAAAATATATTGTATCATCATATGTGATATTTTATGTCTTTTTTCAATAAAATAACCACTATTGGTTTTAGGAACCCTTGACGAATGCCGATCATTGTTGTGTCGATGAATGCGATGATTAGACTATGATGTTGTGTATCGAACCACAATGGGTGGTTTATCCTTACTACAGGTAATGAAGACCACGATGTCATAAGTTACTTATCTTTTTGGGATCTTGTTTACACATGTTTAAATATTTAATCTATACATTGACTCACCTGATATCTTTCTTGACTTTTTGATTGCATGTGGGGGTGTGTGGGTATTACATACTATAGTATATTATGTTTCCATGAGATTGATGTGATAACTTGATTCCATGAGGATTTTTGATTCACATGTTGATGTATATAATGATGTTATGTTTCTCATGATGTGTGCTATGGTTTTTATCATGCTATGACTTGTCATGTTTTCTTTTGGAGGATTGGTATGTGTATACTTGACCAGTGGCCATTGTAGTACGATTACTCCTTGTTGGGTTCACACAAGATGTGTGGAGAAGATGATGAAAAAACATGATAATAGTGTAACCTGGATTCTACTTGATTCCTTTTGGATTCAAAGTAGATAACCAACACTTAATACCTCGTGGATTCTGATTGTTTCTCAATGCCTTATCGATTCTAGGTAGGTTATAAATACTCGATGCCTTGTGGTTTCTGAGTATTACCCAATTCCTTATAGATTCTAGATAGCTTACTTTCACTTGATTACTTGAGGATTATGAGTGATTCTCCCACATCCTTGTGGATGGGTTTGGATACTTATCGACAAACAAAACATTTTTCGACATGGAGCTGAAGCAGGTGCCACCGGAGGTTTGTGGCAGCTTAGTTAGCACATGACTGCTCATTTTTTGATTTTGTTTCATGATTATTGTTTCAAATTTATTTATTTATGGAATAAACTTGTATACTTGAGTATATCATGATAAGGACACATTGGTGGTGTCTTACTCAGTCTTTTACTCACACCCTACTTCAGCATTTCGATGGGCTTGTAGATTGCATGAGGGATCTGGTGAAGGGAAAGGACCCTATGGTGGATAACTAAGTAGTGGAGTGTGAAGCTAGTAGAATATTGGGATGGAATCTTTAGGATTCATTTTTTTATTCACACTGTCTACTTTATTTCTTCTAGACATGCTTTCCACTTATGTGAGCTAGTTTATTTGTATTACATGTATTCCATATTTACTTTTACACAAGTTTACTTTTATTATTTATTATATAATTTATTATTTATTATTGGTCCCATGAAATGATATTAAGGTTATAGTCTCCCTGGTGATGGACTCAGACCCTCACTGCTATTCAGTAGCCTCTTACATATGGGGAGACGCATATGAGGTCACATAGAATTTATGATGGGACCTGGTGATTCGACCCAAGATGTTATAGAAATTCTAGTAGAAAGGATACATATTCCCCATATCATTACCCCAACATTGGTTGGCCAAGAAACACCAATGGTTTTAGTTAGGCATTCCAAAATCCAAATATATTAATTCAGAGTTAGTGGATCCACTAAGTGGACTCCCCAATTCTGAAATCCTTAAATTGGATTTCCTCAACCATTTCCTCTCAGTTACACCAAGTCCTATTTTTGTAGTCAACACTTCCTATGAACTACGTTAAGTCAACCTAAAACATCAAGTTGAAATTCCCTAATAATTGAATGCACCCCAAATTTGGCTATTAAAACACTTTAAACTATGGTTTGATTTTAACAAAAATAGTGGAAGTCTATACTAACTTAATATACAAATGAGGGATTTTATCTGTTATGAAAAAATTCCAAATTATTATCTTTATTTCATTTTTTTAATATTTATAAGATTTACTTAAGTAATTAACCATGTCTTAGATAATATTTATGCATAATTCAATTTATTTTAGTTCTATCTTTCATGCTCGTTAATTTCATTAATTAATGCGATCATGACAAAACACCCATAATGAAATTACCATGCAACTGAAAAAAAATGAAATAATAAAGCAGTATGATCACGAACTTTTTATAATGGTTAGTTTATCTATTGGGTTTTAAATTAACTATTGACCGAGGAATAAAACACCTTGAACCAATTATGCTTCATGTTATAACATTTGACCTATCCACTAATGTATCTCTCTTGGATTGGTTTGGCCTTGGCTCCAAACTTGAACCGTCTTCACATGCTTGGGATCTCCATCCATTATATATGATTTTACTCACATTTATGTGATGGGAATAGGGTTTACTTAAAATATACCACGGTAAAACATTCCCTACATAATAATAGGAGAGAAGGATCACATGACAACAATTAAATTTAATAAAAAAATTAAATAAATGAAATCATATACGAAGGTCTGGTATATGGTCTTGATCATCCAAATGCATACAACACAATACACATTTAATAAAACTATCATTTAATTTTTAATAATTATTATTGAAGATAAATCGTGCTCGAGACAATTACTTATAATATTTAATTAATCAGTTCTTTTATCTTAATTCTCATCCGAATTTCTGGGAGATTCTCATCCATTATTATTTTAAAGAAATTTCATTTATTTATTTAAAATTAAATGTGCACATAAATTTACCTTGGAATAAATACAGTGAATACTTGTCCGAATCTACCCAACAATTATTATACTCATATAACTATTTATTTTTTATGAAATATATCATACACAACTTATCACATACTTTCATGACGTGTAGTATCAAATTAATGATTACACAAATTACATGATTTTTTTGTAATGTGTCATTCTTTAATTCACGTAGAGTAAAAATTGTAATACGACTCATACATGATATATAGATCCAATCATTATATAGATATTAATTACACACATAGACACCTAATACAACCCATCACATGGAGTGTCCTATAAACTAAATGACCACATGCAAGAACATATCTAAATGTTTAATAAATAAAATAAATAAATTTTAAATCGATGTATTTTGGTATAAGTACATGACATGTGCATCCAATCTATATGACATATACATATCTCACTATCTATATGAGGTACACGCTTAGGGACTCGGTGTGTAAATAATACCCCAAAAAGGGAGTACATGGTGTGTCTAATGGGCTACACACCGTGTGATCCACAAATTACACACTCCCGAGTTTGGTAGGTCCTGTATGGTAATAGATGGCCCATATGTGACAAAAAAAGGGACTACAGACCATGTACATGGGCTACACAGTGTGTACTCTAGTTGACTGTGTGCCACCCTAGCCCAATCAACACATGGTGTAAGGTATTCAATGCAACATTTTTAATTAATCCACACAGTTTGAATTAATTTCCAAATTAATTTCTAATACAATGAACAAAATTTTAGGACATGTAATTCTAATTTCATGATGTGTACTTCTCTTTTATTCATATAGAAGAATTGGAAACTTCGGATGATATATTTAATTTTATTTCCTTTATTAAATTAATCTTATTTCTTAGATCTATATGAAATGAAGGAGGAAGAAAATAATCACACGATTTAGATTAAAATAACGACTACACAATATTTGAAAACTAACTTAAAATGCATAAATCACCAATGATTTTTAAATAATTATAAATAATTATGTGGCCTCTTTGATACCAATTGTTGGTTTTGGGAATAGTGGAAACATGAGATGGGTGGTTCCAAACTTTTCTTTTTTCTATGTTCAATGATCAATTTGAAATATACATAATGAAAAACTCTACGATAAATGGAATTCAATGAAAGAAGATAGAAAACATGAATCATGATGAAACCTAAGAGAGAGAATCATCACATATAATTCATAATTTATTTAATTAAATAATAATTACCTTGATGGGATTATTCATTTGTTGATGGATCTGGAAACCAATATGTGATTCACTATCATTGCATTGTAGAAATCAAGTGTAAATTTCATCTAGTGGTGATCCACATGTGTTCCAAGAACCTCCAAAGTAAGGTCCAGAACCCAATTTCCCAAATCCATTACCTTATTTTATTACATTGGCACAATTACAAGAAATTAATATCTCAAAGGAACAAATTATTTAATAGTTATAGAAAACCAGATACATACATAAGTTTTACATTACAACATGAAAGGAAATACAACATATCAAATTCTTTTGAATCATGCATAATCTATTAGATTATCTTTGTAAGTCATTCCTAATAAACTTCATCACAACCCGGGGAAAATAAAACACGTGAAAGGGGTGATTTTGAGATGATCATTAAGGGTAAATAATATAGTGGAAGAAGTTATAAACATAAACAATAGGAATGATGAATAACAAAAAATGAATGCCTTTAAAAATATACTTGAAAATAATATGGAAGGAATAAAAAATAATTAAATATTTCCATAAAACATAACCATGGGTATTCTACAAGTCGAATAATAACATTGAAAATAAATATCTAGTTTAATAATGAGGGAATGCATAATGTGGGATATCATAATCACACCGTCAAGGCCTCATGCCAAAACCATAATCACCATTCTGTCAAGGCCTCATGCGAAGACACTAGTTTTTCTCATGATACCTACTAATGCATCAAGGGTCTATAACATGCCCCACTCATCACATAATAAGTCCAATTGATTCCTCATATTAATGTGGATAAACAAAAACAACACATACATTCATATTAAAAATAACATATGAAATGTAAATAGATTTCCCCAATAATTAAACATAAACACTAACCATTCAAAGTAATATGATGAATTATATCAATATAGGACATCAATAGTCAAAATATTCATAAAAAAATTCAATAAAATATTTTAGATGATATCATAAAATATTAATCCCATAATAATCCGCATGAGTGTTGAAATATGTGAACATACTTTTATAAAATCATCGAGTAATTCTTGAGATAAATACTCTTTTACTTTGAAAAGAAGAGTTATTTTGGAAAAAAATTGTATAAGAACAGAATTAAATTAATTTTATTTCCATAAAAAAATATTTTATAAATTTTTTTTTTCTGAAAAATAATTATTGGGTTCCCTTGAAAAAAGGAAAGAATTCGATAAATTCCCTTAAAATGGGCTTGTTTATCGGGAAGGATTTTTAGAAGATCCTTCAAAAACATGTATCTCCCTATAAAATAAAGATGTATTATGGTTGGTAAACATATATATAACATTCAAATATAATTTATCATGAGTATGTAATAATAAAAATTTAATTGGTGTTAAGAGATATAAAGAGTAACCTGAAATAAAATGGAGGTTTAGGTGGAAAACCCTTACCTTATGTCTGAATATGTACTGATCTTGAACTCAAGGTCTTGGAATATGAAATTATACTTAATTAAGAACCTATTAGACAATTATTTTATTTATTTAAATTTTATTATGTTCATTTATGGTCATTTTTATGGGTTAAGAGATTCAATATTATCATTTGTGAGTGCTCGTTTCATTAGTTTTCATGATCAGTTCATTTGTATGGAAGTTAATGTAAAATGAGAATTTAATCCAAGAATTGTTTTTATATTTTAGTAAGTTTCATACTAAAGGTTAAATGATCATATAATTCATTTGGTTACTTTGGGTGAGTATGAATCATTGGATAACATTTTAATGATAAATGCTTGGATTAATTTGGTGGTTTTTCGATCACCACAAACTCATTTTATTTTATCAACTAATACCATGTGTAAAAAACTGATTTGAGAACATTACATAGGATATATTAAATATATTATGATCTATTTCAACAACATAATTTGTTTCATTACCAGAATTCAATACGGTAAAAGATGTTGAAAAACCATCATCCTTGAATGTGATAAATTAACACATCTTCGATGATGTTTTCATTTCTAGTATAAAAGGAGGGGAATGGAGAGATGATGAAGAATTATTCAATTATAATAACAACATTATAGTAAATTTATGATATTGGAGTTATAATAACATTTATTGGAAAATATGTGAGGAAAGAAAAATAAAGGAACTCTAAAGAAAATAAAAGAAATTAAAAGAGGAATTTACCTCTTGAATCTATCTTCCTTGAAAGCCTCTTTAGGGAAGAGGATTTGGTCTTTTGAAGAGAACAATGGCTTCTATAAGTGGGGAGGATCTTGGGATGAGAGTTTAGAAGAATTTAGATAAGGAAAAAGGCTTGATAGGAGTGAAGAGAAGAGGGAGTGATGGGTGGCTTTTATAGTGGAGGTGAGGAGTTATTTCAAATTATTTTAATCATTATTTTATTATTTTGGATCAAGACTATGAATAGTCTGAATTATTGTAACTCAAATAGTAACAAGTGCATCTGAGTTCTATCCAAGGTTACTTACATCAGCCTTACATCATCTATGAATCAATAAATCATGTATTTAGCATTTATCACAAATTACCATATTTTACTATTCACCAAAAATTCAAATATTTTCGAAAAATCCTGAAAATTCACCCGAAACCTTTTTCAATGTGTAGTATTAAAAAATGAATTAAATTTTATCAAAATAATTTTATGAATTAGTTAAATTTAACATTTAAATAAAATAATTATTCACTTTAAAAATACATATTTTAAATTTAAAACTTATTTTTTAATATTTTAAAAAATTAACTGAGGTCTCATAAAATTAATCTAAAATAATAGGGAAAAAATATTTATTGAGGAATAAATTTTATGAAAATGAATTTTATTTTAAATAAATTTTGTAATTTAAAATTATAATTAAATATTTATTACTCAAAAAATACCCACACTTAATTATTAAATTCTACAATTGTCTATTTCATTTATAAGGTGTACAAACATTATTTATACTTTCATAGGAGAGGTTATTATTCGTAAGGATCATATTACTATTCATATGGGTATAGTAATATTAATTAGGTATATTACTATTCACCAAAAAATATAAGTTGACCCTATCAGACTCTAAATATCTTACTGAACACAACCATGTTTGTCAGTTTTTCAAAATTCAAATCACATAGGTGGAAAAATTATGTTTACTAGATAGGTTATAAAAAAGTGGTATTTTATAGAGACTAACTATTTCATGCATTAAATATTAAATTTATTTATAAATCCATGGGGTGTTACATTCTCTACCCTTACAAAAATTGCTTCCTCAAAATTCCAGAATGTTACCTCATAAAACAATTGGGTAGTTCTTAATCATAAGCTCCTCACGATCCCATGTCACTTCTTTAATTTTATGATTTTTACCAAGTACCTTTACCAATCATTTCTTCTCAATCCTCTACAATTATTCCTTAGTGTCTAGAATCTAGATAGTCTCTTCATAGTAAGATAAGTCAGGTTCTAATTCAATACCTTTAGAAGTAAGGACATGCGTTGGGTATGGCATGTACTTTCTCAACAATGAGATATGGAACACATTTTTTACTTTATAAATGATAGGTGGAATTGCCGAATGATAATACAAAACTCTAATTCTCTCCATATTCAAAAGGAACAATGTAAAAGGGTATGAGTTTAACTTTCTTCCCAAATACTATAACACCCTTTCATGGAGATACTTTTAATAAAACATGATCTCCCACTTGAAATTCCAAATCCTTTCTTTTATTATCATCATAACTCTTTTTCCTACTTTTAAATTCATTTATATGTTTTTGAATATTATTTACCTTAACTTTTGTTTCCTCCAAAAGTTCTGGTCCACCAAGCTTCCTTTCACCAAACTCATCCCAACACGTTGGGGTACGACATATCTTTCCATACAATGCTTCATATGGTGCCATTTGAAAATATGAATGAAAACTATTATTGAATGGAAACTTCAAAAAAGGTAAATACTGATCTAACATACCTTGAAAATCAAGTGAGCATTATCTCAACATGTCTTATAATGTTTGGATCGTCCTTTTTGATTTCCCATCAGTTTGAGGATGATAAGTCGTACTCAATCGAAGCTTAGTATCCAAATATTTTTTAATAATTTACCATAATTTCAATTTTAATCATGAATCATGATCAAAAAAACTAAGAGAGGTTCTCTATGAAGTCTCACAGATTTATTGATATAGATTTGTTCAAGGTGATCTAGTGGAAAATCCTCCCTTATAGTGAGGAAATGTTCATATTTCATAAGCCGATCAACAATTACCAATATTACATCATTTTTTCTTGGAATTTTCTGTAATCCAGTTCAAAAATCCATGGTGATGCCATAGAATTTCCATGTCGTAATAGGTAGAGGTTGCATGAATACTCTAGGATGTTGTCATTAGGACTTCACTTGTTGATAGACGAAACATTTTGATACATAATCTACAATTTCCCTCTTCGTGTTATCCCACAAGAAATGTTCCTTCAAATATCTATACATCTTAGTTATACCAGGATGTATAGAGAAATTAGAACTATGTCCATTATCCAATAGCTCCATTTTTAGCTGGGGTATAGATGGAACACAAAACCTCTTCCCAAATTATATAATTCCATCTTCAAATATAAAGTATTGGAACATCCCATCATTGAAAGCATTAATTTTCTTTTAAAGATTCTCGTCATTAGGATGAGAACATTTAATTCTTTCCAATAAAGATGATTGGGAAACCAATTGAAAACGTAATGATATTTCACCTTCTTTGATAATTCCCATGTCCATCCTTACTACACCATGAATATAGGATCCCTTTCAATCCTAATTTTGTTTAAAAATCTATGATCCTTCCTAATCAATGTATAAACTACCTCATTTTCCTTTCCTGGGTGGTAGTGTATGAAAAAATCACAATCCATGTGTAGTTCGAGCCATCTCCTTTTCCTCATGTTGAGTTCTTTCAATGAAAAGATATATTTCAAGATCTTATTATCAGTATATATCTCACATCTATCACTATAGAGATAATGAATCTATATCTTCAGAGAAAAGATTAAATATGATAACTCAAGATCATGAGTAAGATATTTTTTCCATGGATTTTTAACTACCTTGATGCATAGGCAATAACTCTATCATTCTGCATAAGGACATAACTAAATCCTTTCTTTGATGTATCACTATAGATCACAAACCCATCATTCCACAGTGGTTGAGTTCGGATTGATGTGTTAAATAATATCCTCTTTAATTCTTTAAAACATTACTCACACTCTTTTTTTCATATGAATTTAACCCATTTAAGAGTAATCTTGGTTAATAGGTTGGATAATCGGGTGATGTTTTGAATGAAACACTGATAATAATCGACTAAACCAACAAAACTATATATCTCAGTTATATTAGTTAGTGTTGGACATTCCTGAACATCATTTTTCTTCATGGGATCAATAGATATTCTATCCTTAGAGACAATATGGACAAGAAAAGAAACTAATTGAATCCAAAATTCACACTTTCTAAACTTCCCATATAATTCATTTCTTCTAAGAGTCTTTAAAATGATGCACAAGTTATTTTCATGATCTTAGTAGCTTTTTGAGTATACCAAGATATAATTAATAAATTCCACAAAAAGGTCATTAAGATATTGATTGAAAACAATATTTATTAGATCCATGAAAATAGAGGGTGCATTAGTCAGTCCAAAAGGAATTATTATAAACTCGTAATGAACATTCCTGGTTAAAAATGTTTTCTTCAAAATATCTTCCGTCCTCACACACAATTGATGATATACAGACCGAAGTTTAATCTTAAAAAATATTTGGCTTCATTAAGTTGATCAAATAAATCATCATTATGAGGAAGATGATACTTTTATTTATCATAATAGCATTTATCTCAGTGTATTCGATTCACAACCTCATAGATCCATCATTTTTCTTAATGAAAAGAATAGGGAACCCATAGAGAAACACTAGGGAAAATAAACCCATTATTAGTCAAATACTCTAGTTTTTTATTCATTTAAATTAACTGAAATAAGTCCATTCTATAATGATTCTTTGATATAGGCCTTTCACCATGAATTAAATCAATAGAAAACTCAATTTCCCACTCCAGAGGATGTCCGGGTATATCCTCTGGAAATACATAAAAGTATTATTTCACAATTGGTACATATTCAATTAGAATAATTCTTTCCTCACCCATTGGTATTGTTTTCTCTTCCTCCCAAAGAATTGAATTCAGTAGAGGTACTAAGGGTGGATTGAGATGAGAATAAGATGGTGATGTTTCTTCCCCAAAGATAAGGGATTCTATATCATTCTCAAAAATTGTAACAATATTCTTCATGAAAGATATTTTCTCATCATAATTTGAAGGTCAATACATACCAAGTATTATATAAAATTCAATCATGGGTATGATGTTAAAATTAGTAGATAAAGCATATTCATATGCAATAATGGGGAATTCTTCACACATCTTTGTAACAATGATACTTCCATTAGGAATTTTGACTGAAAACTACTTTATTTAATCAAATTGGAACCATCTAATTTTCTTCAAAAACTGGGAAGATATAAAAGAATTCAATGATCCAGAATCAAATAAATCATTGGCTATGTTTGAGGAAATGATTAAAGAACCTTCCACCACATCATTAAGAACTTCAACCTTAACAATTATGACAACATAAGCTTTTCCTTTCTCCCTAAAAATTATTTGGGTAATGTTTCTTGGACACTTAGTACAATCATTTTCATAATGTCCCATATCCTTGAAATTGTAGCATAAAACATTGGTACCTTCTTTATTCCCCTTACAATCACCAGAGTGGTGACCATTTTCTCCACACTTGTAATAAACACACATACCCTTCTAGGATGTACAGGGTTGTTTCTTCCCAAAATTATCACAGGGTGGAAAGTCAACTCTTCCCTTCTTCCCCATTTCCTTATTTCCTTTTTCAGAGTTTTCAATATCCCTCTTATTATATTTCATTTATTTAATGTTGTTAGACTTATAGAATTCATTTTCTATCTTGGATATCAGATGAGACTATACCTTCATATGATGAGAAACTTTATGAGACTAGATCCCTTCAGAAAAATGGTTTTAAACCATTTTAGAATTGATCAATCTTACTCATTGGAGTATGTATGTAGTCCATGGAATGCCTTGCTAACCTTGTGAAGTTAGCTTCATACTTTTCAACATTCTCATCCTCTTTTTTCCTCAAATTTAGAAACTACCTTTCCATATATTCTCGTTGTTCATGATTGAAGTATTTTTCTAGGAATATTTCCTTAAAAATCCCTCAATTCTATTTCTTATATTTCCTCATCCCCCTTTGTGTTTTTAATTAAAGACCACCACTGTTCTACATCTCCCAATAGATGATAAACTTCTACGAAAACCTTCCCTCTTTTGTTACATCCCAAATGAGAGATATGTTATCTGAAGAACTTATCCCCTGCTCCTCTACAATTTGTTTTATAGTCCCACTGAATAAAAGAGGTTGTTTTAATATTAATTTGTCTAATATAGTTCCTCCATGTTTTGGATCCAAATGCTCCATATGGGTAAGGTTATTGTTTATTAACTGAGTCAAATGTCCCAGTATAGTTATAAGTTTCTCAGAACCAATCACGACACCAGAGCCAAGTTCATTATCTAGAATCAGAGGGAAATCCATACACGTGATATGCGTATTCACGAGGTTTCCATTCCTTCCTATGGGTACGAATTCTAAATAACGGAATAAACTATATTAGGTTATGTATCAAACTGTATAATCTCAGCATATAAAAATGCTCATCATAAATTGAAATCTTATCCATAGATAATATCATAATCATAAACATGGTTTCTTTGAGGTAAATTTTACATTTAATTCATTCATAATGGTTTTTAATGAAAATTTGAATTTTCTTAAGAATATCCCCTAGGGGTGTCAAACTAGGTGTGCAGTAAGACCCGTTGTCATGTACCAGGAAACCCTAGGTCAAGCCCAAAACTCCTGGTTGGAGTTGTTACTCCTAGGTATATCTATGCTAGAATCAAATCCACTTGTAGTATTCAGATAGAGATGTATTTTATAGAAAGATACATATAATATATTCATTACCAAAATTATTGTATGTTATTGTATGTTTATCCTCAAAGGCTATCTTAGTGTCTTGTTACCCAATATAAATTTTCTAAATCTTGTTTCTATGATATATACTAAAATTCATCTAATACAAACTATAAGGACATGACCACAGTTTCTCAGAGCCATTTCATTATTTGATTACATTAGAACGATTTAAATAAAGTCGTATCCCAAATGAATTAAAAGTTTAGTAGTGTGGGAAAACCAAATACATACATAAGTTCAACATTATAACTTGAAAGGAAATAAAAAATATCGTCTTCTTCTGAATCACACATAAACTACCTGATTATCCTTTAATTTCATTCATAATAAACTTCATCACAACTTGGGGAAAATAGAATATGTTAAAGGGGTCAAAATAGATAATCAGTAAGGTTAAATAACACAACAGAATAAATTTTAAACCTAAACACTCAGTATGATAAATAAATAAAAAGTGTATTCCTTTAAAAATATACTTGGGAATAATATGGTAGGAATAAAAACAGATTAAACAATGACATGAAACATAACCATGGATATTATACTAGTCAAATAATTACATGGACTATCAATCTCTAGTTTCATAATGAGGGAAATCATAATGTCGGACATCATAATCACACTGTCAAGGACTCATGCCAAGACCATAATAACCATTCTATCAAGGCCTCATGCCACGACACTAGTTTGTATCATGAGACCTTCTGATGCATTTATTGGATATAAGGGCCCCACCCATCACGTAAGAATTCCAATTCATTTCTCATATGAGTGGGGATAAACATAAACAACATATACATTCATATTAAAACTAACACATGAAATTCAAATAGCTTTCCCCAATCATTCAACATAAACAATGACCATTCAAAGTAATTTGGTGAATGGTATCAAGATAGAACATACATATTCAAACTATTCATAAACCATTAAATAAAATATATTATATGATATCATAAAATATTAATCCCATAATAATCAACAAGGTTGTTTAAATAGGTGAAAATTCTCTTATAAAATAATCGAGTAATTATTGAGATAAATACTCTTTTACTTTCAAAAGAAGTGTTCTTTTTGTAAAATAATTTTATAAAACTAGATGTAAATTAATGTAGTTTTTTCTAATTAAAACACTAATTTTATAAAAGTAAATGGTGCTAAAAATAGATTATAGAGTGCCCTTGAAAATAGGTAAGAATTCAAGTAATTCCCTTGAAACGAGATTCTTTATTAGGAAGGATTTTTGAAAGATCCTTTTAAAACATATAAATTCCAATAAAATAATGAAGGATTATTGTTTTCACAAATATATAGACCATTCACACATAATATATTATGATTAAATAAGAATAAAAATTTAACTGGGGTTAAGAGAGACAAAGAGTAACCCAAAAGAAAATGGAGGTTTGAGTAGAAAACACTCACCTTACGTCCGAATATGTTCCGCTCTTAAAATTAAGGTCATAGAATATGAAATTATTATTAATTTAGAACCTATTATACATGTATTGAATTTATTATAATTTTATTAAGTTCATTTTTGGTCATTTTTATGGGTTAAGAGATTCAATTTCATCGTTTGTGAGTGGTCATTTCATTAGTTTTCATGATTGGTTCGTTTGTATGAATGTTAATGTAAAATGAGAATTGAAATCCAGAATTGATGTAATATGTTATTAATGTTCATAAACAAGGTTAAATTATCATATAATTCATTTTGTTACTTTTTGTGAGGATGAATCATTAGATAAAATTTTAATGATTAACGCTTGGATTAATTTGGTGGTTTTTCGATCACCACAAACTCATTTTCTTTTATAAATTAATACAGTGTGTATAAAACTGATTCCAAAACATTAAATAGGATACATTAAATATATTATGATCTGTTTCAACCATAAAATTGGTTTCATTACCAGAATTGAAGATGGTAATAGAAGTTGAAATCTCATCATCCTTGAATGAGATAAATTAACACATCTCGTATGGTGTTTTCATTTGTAGTATAAAAGGAGGGGAAAATAGATATGATGATGAATTATTCCATTTTCATAAAACATTACATTACATGTAAGGTACTGGATTTATAATAACATTTTGAGGAATGGAGGTGAGGAAAGAAAAATAAATGAAAAGATGAATTTACCTATGGAATCTATCTTCCTTGAGAGCCTTTTTAAGAGAGAGGATTTGGTCTTTTGAAGAGAATAATGGATTATAGATGTAGAGATGATATTGGGAGTATATTTTAGTTGAATTTAGATAAGGTAAAAGTCTTTATAGGATTGAAGATAATAGGGAGTGACAAGTTTCTTTTATAGTGGAGGAGATGAGTTACTTCCCATTATTTTAATCATTAGTTTATTATTTTGGATCAAGAATATGAATAGTCTTGATTATTGTGACTAAAATAGTAATAAGTGCATCTGAGTTCGAACCAAGTGTGCTTAAATATTACTTACATCACATATGACTAAATAAATCATGTATTTTTCATTTATGAGAAATTACCGTTATTTACTATTCACAAAAATTCCACTATTTTAGAAAAATCACAAAAATTCACCCTAAACATTTTTTTATGTTTAGAATTCAAAAATTAAATAAATTTTATCAAAATAATTTTCTAAATAGTAGAAATTTGATTTTTCAATAAAATCATTATTCACATGAAAAATACATATTTTAAATATAAAACTGATTTTATAATACATTAAAAAATTAACTGAGGTCTCATAAAATTATCCTAAAATATTAGGAAAAAATTTATTTATTGAAGAATAAATTTAAGGATTTTTTTTTATTTTAAATAAATTTACATATTTACAATTCTAATTTAATATTTATTTCTCACAAAAATACCAACACTTAGTTATCAATTTCTGAAATACTCGATTTCATTTATAAGGTGTCTTAATTTTATTTATATTTTCATTGGTGAGGTTATTATTCCTAAGAATCATATTACTCTTCATAAGGGTACATTACTATTCACCAAAAATTATAAGTTGATCATATTGGACTCTAAATATCTTACTGAACGCAACCATGAATGTCAGTTTTTCAAAATTCAAATCACAGATGTGGAAAAAATATGTTTACAGGCTAGGTTATAAAAAAGTGGTGTTTTTTAGAGAGTTAGTGTTTCATGAATTCAATATTAAATTTATTTATAAATCCTTGGGGGTTACATCTCGATGTCGTTGAAGGAATCTTTGTGTGCTAACATAGAATATCCCTGTGCTTGTGTCGTCTGCCTTTGATCACTATGAGAATTGCTTCCAAAGTGTACTCCTTGATCTCGTGGAGGAAGATTGCTCTTCATTCTTGGGGGAGATCCTAGAGAAGAGATATGTTAAGGGATTTAGGGAATTCTTTAATTCCATTCTCTACAACCCAAATAAATTAATTGACATATTGAGAAAATAACATAACTAGTTATATATATTGCTACAATTAAAATAAAATAATTTCATAAGTGCCATTAATTATTTATTTAATCCTAGAAAAAATCTTATGTAAAGCAATAATAATAATATTATTTCTTGATATGTTCTTAACTTTCGAAATAAAATTAAATATCATTTAATAAAAAAATATTCAATATTTATCATTTTCTCACCAGACTTAAAATCTAGGTCAATCATTCCTACTTAAAATTTATCAAACCTTGAATAATTTAAATTTATTTATTAAATAAATATCACTTCATTATTCTCCATTAAATAAATAGATATTTTATTCACTAAATATAAAATAAATAATTATTAAATATTATGCTCACATTATATTCTCTTAAATAATTGGTGAAAAAATAAATGCGATTAAGAAAACATGAATAATTATTAAACCACATGGGGAAATAATATTTATTCTACCTATTAAATAATAAATAATAATATATTATTTTACTAAGATTATTGATACACTTAGTTTGTGACCATCTATTCTTCTTTCTCCATTGTATTAGGTGAAGCAACCTAAAGTCCAAGAATAGCATCTAGAAACATGCCAAATCTCCCATTGAGAAAGAAGTTAGTGCCACAATGACATATTACATCTTACTGATTCTTACAATGTAAATTATTCCCTTTATTAAAATTTCTAAAATAAAGTAGGTTGCATGCTGGTGCAATCAAACTGTGTTCTAGATGTTAGTTCCGGGAACAACAGAAGAGTGCGATGTGTGGTGCCTAACTCTTCTTTTTTCCATGATCAATGATTTATTTGAGATTTAACACAATGTTTAATGTAGTTATCAACAAAATTAAATCATTGAATCAAACAATAGAATTTAAGCTGGAACCCAAGAGGGGATCATCACATATTATTTATAGTGAATTTAATTAATTAAAAAATTACCTTTTTTTTGAATTATTTCTTTGTTAATGAATCAAGAAAAAGATATGCCTTGTTGTATCATTTCATTTTAGGAATGAAATGAAGATTCCCTATCGTGGTGATCCAAAAGTGTTCCAAGAATCTCCAAGCATCACCGAAGGAATAATTGATTGCTAGCATGATATATCATTATGCTTGCATTGTGCGACTTTTTTCTATTTGAGAATTTTTTCCAAAGAGTTTTCCTTGATCTGGTGGAGGAGGATAGCTCTCTGTTCTTGGAAACATTCTTGAATAAGGGAAATCTCTAGGCTTGACAAAATTCATTAATTCCATTGTACACAACTCACACAAATGAATTGTCTTATTGAGAAAATAACATAAATGGAATTATATATCACTAGGGTTAAAATAAAATAATTTCACACATGCACTTAATTATTTATTTAATCCTAGTAAAACCCCACGTCAAATAATAAAAATAATATCTTTATTTCTCTACAGGAACTTAACTTGAGAATTATAATTAAATGTTATTTAATCAAATAATATTAAATGTTTATTATTTCTCACCAGACCTAAAAACCCGATCATCCATTCCTCCATAATATTTATCAGACCTTGAATAATGACTATTTATTTATTAAATAAATACCACAACATTATTCACTAATAAATAAATAATTATTCTATTTACTAAATAAAAAATAAATATTTATGTGTGGTTAAGAACACATAAATAATTATTAAACCACGTATGAGAATAATATTTATTCAACCTGTTAAATAATAAATAATATTATATATTATTTAACTCAGATTCTGGATACATTTACCGTGTGGACCTCTAGGCCTATTTCATAGTGACATTAGGCGAACCAGCCAAATAACCAAGGCTAACGTCTAGTAAAACAACAAGGAACCTATAGAGAAAGAATTTAATTTTGCAACAACATATCACCTCATATGGATTCTTACAGTGTAATATAATCTGTTTACAATGATATCTCTAATCAACCAGGTTGTATATTGGTTTTTTCAACTTATGTGATCGATTCTAGTTTCTTTGAATTTCTGTAAAATGAACTTTCCTTTAGAACAACATGGACATGGATTTATTTAGTCTATATAATTTCTATCAAAAGGACTGATATATCAACTTTAGTTAATAAACAGAAGGGATAAATCCTTTCTTGCATTATTAATTAATAAAATATTACTTGTGACGCACCCAACATATCCTAATTTATGATGAACATCTGTCATCATGGTTTTATTCAAGACATCAAATTCCATGACTCAAAATACTCATTAATAATAATCATAAAGTATAAGGACCAACACACACTTTTACAGATAGAAACATCCAAAGAATCATTTAAATTCGGATTTCCTACTGGTGGGTCCTGTTCTCATAATATTTTACTAGATATTACCAATGGTATACACCATGAGAAGGTGCCTCAAATTCCTATGAGTCTCCACCGATAATAGCCTGTATCATTTGTGTCCCTTAAATGATATCATTCGTCTAAAGAACATTTATTCAAGAATAGTATCATAGCACTTCTGGGTTCTCATCCTAGTGGGGAAATACTATAACCTTTTATTACGAAGCTACTCTTAATACATTATCACATACTATGCCACATAGAATAAAATCATGATGTAATAGTATTTTATTTATGTTTAAAACAACGAATTCATGCTCATCATAAAGATCACAAAAGTTGGTTATAAGGAACCGACTCCAATAGACTCCCACTTGCACTAGAGACAACTCTTAAAAACCATTATCCCGCAAGATCTAACATGATACTCATGCTTATGCTAAGATTATACTTTATTAAATGGGTCTTACACATTCTCATTAGTGGGTAATATACTTAGTGAAAATTCACCCCTATAATATAAATCCCTCAAGAGGTTATTCTTTCAGAGTATGTGCTTTGTCTGTTGGTGTAACCATGGTTCTTTTTCAAGATCCCACAAAATTCTCACTATAAAATGTGATAGGGTCTTTACTATTAGGTACCATGTAAAGATCTAAGAAAAATTTAAGAATCCAAATAGAATCCTTGGCTATATCATAAGCCTCTAAATACTGAAACTTCGCTATAGAATCAATGAAAACTTACTGCATTGAACTCTTCCAACTCATAGCTCATCTGTTAAGACAATAAAACATATCCTAATTGCGACTTGAGATCATTTTAATCTATCAGATAACTAGAATCAATATAACCTCTTATGACCATCTCCATGTCTCCTCCATACACCAGGAACACATCCTTAGTTCTTCTCAGATACTTCAGGATAAATTTAATAATTGTCCAATGCAATTCTCCTAGATGTTTTTGATATATTCCTACCTTGATTAGTGCATAGTAGACATAAAATATAGTAAATAACATGAAATATATGACTAATACTATCACCAAATCATATGGGATCTTACTCATTCTCTCCTTCTCATGTTGTTTCTGAGGACACATTTTCTTAGAAATATGTAAACCATGTGACTCCAGAACCAATCCCCTCTTAGATTATTTCATACTAAATCTATTTAGTATCTGGTAAACATATATACTTTGACATAGTCTAAGAAGACTCTTAAATCTATCAGGAATGATCTTGATCCCTAGAATATAGTATGCTTCTCCTAAGTCCTTCGTGGAGAAATAGTTGTTTAACCAATATTTAAAATATTGTAAGACTGGTATGTCATTTACAATAAGTAATATTTCATCAATATATACTACTTGTATAACGAACTCATTCCCACTAAACCTCTTGAAAAGACATGGTCGATATTCATTCTTAATGAAACCAAATTCTTTTATGGCTTCATCAAATCAAATGTTCCATGACTTGGATGCTTTCTTTAATACATAAATGGATCTATGCAACTTGAAAATCCTTTTGAAATCACTTGGAGTTACAAACCCTTCTAGTTGTGTCATATAGACATATTCCTGAAGGTTCCTAATAAGGAATGTAGTTTTGAAATCCATATTCTAAATATCATAGTCATTGTAAGATGCAATACCAAGTATAATTGTAATGGATTTATACCTGGAAAATAGAGAAAAGGTTTCATAATTTTCAATTACATGATTTTTTTTAAACCCTTTAGACAATAGCCTTACTTTATAGGTATTTACTTTACCTTCCACATTTACTTTTATCTTGAATACCCATTTCCATCCAACAATATTTACATCAATTTGAGGATTGACTATAACACAAACATAGTCCTGATACATGGAATCCATATTAGAATGTATGGATTATTTCCATCTTGAAAATTCTAAGATTTTTACTGCATCTTTGTAGGATATAGGTTAATCATTGTCAGCAAATAATGATTCACTATCCTTAGGGACTAGAAAACCATATATTTTTGGTTCTATTACCTCTCTCATGATTTTACATAGAACTTGTGTTTCTATACCTACTTCTTCCATGGGGATCTATGGAGTCTTTTCCTACTCCAACTCTTTTGTATCGTGAGCATCAACTTCATTGAAGTCAATATTTCTCCCACTATCCTTTTTGAGAGAATTCTCCCTCTCAAGAAATATGACTTTTCTAGAAACATTCACTTTCTTGTCTGAGGTGTTTTATAGGTAGTATCCCCTTATTTCCTTATAATAACCTATAAAGACACACTTCATGCCATGGGGTGATAGTCTATTTCTTCAGAGGGCCTTAACAAATACCTCATAGACATATACATATTTATGCAACAACATATGTTTCTTTTCACTCCATACCTTGAATGGAATTCCATTATCTTCTTTATTTGGAACTCGATTTAATGTGAATGCCACAGTTTGTAGTGCATATATCCAAAATAATAATGGATGATATGCATGCCTCATCTTTAACCTTACCTTTCCTAACAAGGTATGGTTCCTCATTTCACTAACACCATTCCATGATGGTGTGTAAGGTGGCGTGAGTTGAGATAGAATCCCAAACTCTAGTAAAAAGTTGATGAACTCCTAGTTAATATATTCACTACCTCGATCTGATCGAAGATTCTTTATCATCTTACCAAGTTGACTGTCTACTTTAATCTTTAATTTCTTTAAATTCTCAAAGGACTTGTACTTATACCTTGTGTAGTAGATATATTCATATCTTCTCAAGTCATCATTAAAAGTTATAAAGTAAGAATAGCCACATCTAGCTTCTACTAAAAATGGTCGACACACATCAATGTGTACCAATCCTAGAAGCTGTGTAGCCCTTTCACCCTATCCACTAAAAGGTGGTTTGTTCAGTTTTCCTTATAAAAAATCATGACATCTTTCAAGTGGTTTTAACTCATAAGAGTTTAAATAGCCATCTTGAAAGAGCTTTGTCAAACAATTATCATTTACATGACCAAGACGGTGATGCCAAACCTGGATGTTGTATGAGTCATGTTAACATGATTAGTTATAAATTTAAAAAACTTATTTTTCATAATTTAATACATAAATACTGTTATTTAAATACACCATACCATAACATATGTTTTCTTAATAAAAGAAACAATTTTTATTTAAAAATTTGATAATAAACCCATATGTATCTTGGCATGATACATAAATTATATTTTTGGCAACTATAGGTACATAATAAAAATATTTCAAAACCAAAATCATTCTCAATAGAAATGAGAGGTGGTAGCCGCCAATGACAAGAGTAGCTATCATTGCACCATTAGTAGCTTTTAGATCCACCTCTCCTCTGAGAATCTTTCAGAATATACTTGGTTCCTATATTTAGATACATATGTGACCCCCACAAATAGTATCTAATACCAAATGTACTTGGTTCTTGATTGGGGAATTCCAAAATGGTATCATAGTGTTTGTTTGAATTGGAAATAGAAGGGGAATATTTGGGAGCCACTCACAATCATAAAACACATGCAAGACGACCCTAGTAGTTTGCAAGACACCACACTCACCTGGAGGCATACCGACCTCATCTAGCAAAATACCACTGACATGTCATCATAATAATGTAAGAACCCTTGTGTATATCCATTAAAAATCACACTTCCCCTTTAGATCCCCAAGGAAAAACATATGGGGTTGTCAAAGAAATGCTCATGCATCTCCATAGGACCTTTATGGCTCATACAATGCATCACTGAAAGGTAGAGTATTTTTCTTCTACAATACTCAAGAACTCTCATGAACTCCCCAAACATTGTACCAAAAATAATGTAAATAAAATAGGATGGATTCAGAATCCTATAATGGTCCTAAATTTCATGCTATGTACTAAGTATGTCTTAAGTTTGGTCTCACAAGACCCCTTGAAAAGTCAGTCTAATCCCCCGAAGGCCCCTTGGAAATTCATCTCTATCTCGTGAAAAGTCCATGAAAAGTCACCCAAGATCATGAGAAGGACTTCTAGAGGCAAACTGATCATGAAAAATCCCTTCATCATGTCAATATGACAATGTGGATGTACTTCAAAATACCAACATGATTCAATATGCCATTGTTAATTGAAAATAATCCAATAAAGTAGGCATTGATAGGAGGGACTCATCATCACTGAAAATCTGGAGATTCCCTCATAATGATTCATGAAAAATTCAAGTGATGTTGCATCCCTTCAAAGACTCCAACCTAGATTCATGTGAGTTACTCCATGAAATGTGGAAAATAATTAGGGTGATGAGGCCTATAAATCCCCCACTCCAGCATGAAAAATAAAATTCCAACACATAGAAAGATCTACCGCTACTGTTACATATCGTGATGAAGAGGATGACTCTATGAATGAGAAGTTGTCCCATTTACATCCGATGTTAGATTGGATTCCTTAGAGATGCTGATCTCAGGACCGGTGAGTCTTACATCAAGAAAGACACTTTGGAATATCCAGAGCGATCATGTTCCTTGTATAAATCACTTCATGTGATCACTCATAAATCACATGAAGGACTTCTGGAAGGACATGCGAGGAACATCCCACACACCGTCTAGATAATAGGAGACTTAAAATAATCTGAAACTGAATAAATCAATGGCATTTTTAATATAAAGTATAGAATAATGAATAAAAGAGAAAATACATAATAAACAACATATTCACTGGAACTTATGTGCTTTGCATGAATCATCCAAGACACTCGACAACCCCAAGACATGTCACCCAAATTTTGAGATGCTAATTAAGTATACTACTTGGTTAATGAGAAGTCCTCTGGACATGTGAGAGAAATTCATATGGTTCCACTGGGAATTCCACCTTAGTCTCATAGAGTCCTCTAGGCTCACCATCAAAACCTTTTTATGTCCTTCGGACTTGTAGCCTGACTCATACAAAAACCCTCCCATGTTAGTTGAGTCTTAAGGTATCTCCTGGGCAAGTCAACTGGTTCTGGAAATGCCCTCCGGCCAAGCCATCCAGGCCTCACGATTAACTCGAGACATGTCACATTAACCCTCATGAAATACTCCATGTGTTTCATCCAACTCTTACAATGAAACTAGGAAAAGTCATCCTTGATCATAGGAAAATGCTTGGATATGCCATATAGATTATGTGAATCCCCTTAGACAAGTCAATTGGATCATACAATTGTCTTTGGAAATGTCAGGAAGACACTCTCTAACATGTCAAGCAGGAAATCAAGTCATGTTGTGTTGACAATAAATGCATGGTAAGAAGGAAATAAGGCTAGGTAAAAAGAGCATCATGCAACTTTATAACTTTGTTCATACCCAGTGTTTAAGCCCCGATCATAAGGGAAACATCAGTGCATAAGCCCTGACCAGTGGAATAATATGAAATTTCCTACATAAAATGGAATCCTGGGACTTGAAAACCATATTCATCCTCAGCAGAAAGCCCCGATCATAAGGTAAACAATAGTGTGTAAGCCCCAAAAATCGGTATAATATGACATGTCCCACGTGTAAGGGAATCACAATGTTTGATAACATTGTCCACCCTAGGTGTGTAAGCCCTGACCAATGGGAAACATAAGTGTGTAAGCTCCATCCTCATGAATAATGAGGACACTAATTCATTCCATAAAGAGGATACATATGATGCCAATCTAAGGCACAATCTCCATATTAAAACATCAAAAGGGTTGTCTCAGTACATAAGTCCCACATCTATAAGCAGTGAGACTGATATTTATCACTCATTGTTTCTCACACCGAGCATAGTTAAAATGGGATTAGGGAATGAAAATGATCATATAATTTTCATTATAACCCTCTACCAAGGAAAGGGAATCATCAGTGTGTAATCCTTTATCACTATTGGGATGTCACGACATGACCCAACGGGGCTAGATCTGTGACTCCCCAAGCCCGCCTCCAATAGGCCAGGGGTTGAAAACTAGCACTGAGTAGGCTATCACACAAAAGGGAGGCATTAGCCTAAGGTACCTGTACACACGCACCCACATACACCTCAATGAAAGAGTGAAAAGATATATAAAACTGAATTGTAAATGCATGCATACAACTATCCCAAACTAGAGTGCAATAACAGTACAAAAAGGAAAAAACAGGGCCTACTAAAAGAAAACTACAAAGGCGTCCAACCTGCTCGGAAGAAGGGGTGTGCTGCCAAAAGCACCACTGGAAATCTCCTCAGTACAACTCTGGTGAGACTCCATGGTCATTCCTGCTCACTCATCTCTGCATGATCCAGGTCCTCCTGGGACTCTGTCGAAAGGCATGTGGTCTACACAAGACACAAACATGTGTGGGCAAAGCCCCTGCAGGGGTGAGTATAACAATACTCAGTAGGAACCCCAAAAACCCAAAACAAAAGAGAGCAACAGAAAGGAAAAAGTTTTCTTATCCCATCCAGAGGGAACCCAGCCGAGAGAGAGACTCCATCTCATGACCATCCTCGGATAAACACAACTAGTCAACTCAATCCAAGTGTATGACCATACATACACCTTGAACATCTGCTCAGGTATATGACCAAACATATACCATGAACATCCAGATATACTTAGATCACGCACCAAGACACATGAGGTACCCACCTCATCACCAACAACGCTCCACGATCATTGTCATCCCAGATGACACTCGTCCGAGAGATACATTCAATCAGGTCCCACAAAAACATCTCAGATGCTTACCTGAGAGATCACGCTCATCGGATATCATAACTGAGGAAACCTCACTGAAACAACTTAAACACCAAACTCCTTGGATAGGGGACCTCTCCTAGGGTCCTATAGGGGATACCAAAACCCACAACCATATACGAAGATATCACAGATAGGGGATCACTCCCAGGGTCCGCTGGGGGATACGACAACCCGATCTTGCATTCGTAGATATCACATATAGGGGATCACTCCTAGGATTCACTGGGGGATACCACAACCTGATCTGGCGCTCGTCAGAAACACATCACTCAGATAGAGGATTTTCAATCATTTCACAACGATCATGTCAATAACAAAACCCTATCTGGTACATCTCGCACTAAAGGGGATTGAACTGACTATGCCGCAACCCTACAGAAACCACACGCTGAGGAGGGGATCATATAACCCATGATACCGCAACCCTACTATAATCCTCATGCTGAGGAGGGGATCATATAACTGACGATTACACAAACCTACTTAGCACGGCCCACTGCATAGGGGATCATATTCCCGATGATGCCACAAACCCTACGGGGTTAACCTTGTAGATAGGGGATCGCCGCCCATGGATAAGTAGTCACAACAATACCAAGAACCTGATCTAGGGAAACGATGCTAGAGGATCCCGCTCCGGCCCCACTGGAGGGATGCCACAACTCTAACAGATTAAAAATCCCATCGAGAGGATCACAAACCTATACTAAGGTTATGATGTCGTGAGAACCCTCGTAGGAACAAACCAAGGGGGTACCCTCAACCACTGCTGGTCCAAATGTCGCTAACCCGTGCGAACTATAACAACGTCACACCCTGCACCTCCAAGGCCGATACTGAGGCCGCCATCGCGATCCAAATGAAAAAACACACAGGATTGGCTATTTACTCGCCCAAAACGGACAACTGGTGGAAAAAGAACTATTCACCATAGCTATCCCATGTGGGGCCCACACTACAATCCTGAAACACATCAAGCAGATCACACCACTACCACCCCCTTGGAAAAAACACATGGGATCGACTACTCGTTCGTCCAAAATGGACACTCGGTAAAAAATGTACTATTCATAGAAGCCAGCTCGGGTGGGGCCCACACCACGCTCCGAAAACCCATCAAGAAGACTAAACCATTGCGATCCCCTTGAAAAACAAACGGGATTGACTACTCGTTGGTCCAAAACGGACACCCGGCGGAAAAGTTGCGTTTCTCTGAAAAGGCCAAAACACGGCCTCATGGGACCCACACCCTGTTTTCGGTCAGAATACCTGAAAAACATCAAGAAAAGTCCTTCGTACCATCATGGTCTCAACACCACTGACGTCACGTCAATCAGACGCTCCAGGTAGAAGATACAATAGCTCGAAGTCAAATAATAATAAAATATTATTATTTTATTCAACGTTTCAAGCTCCTGGGCCACGATCCCAAAACTTTAAACTCCCAAATTAATGTCAAATAGTTTTACTTATATCCAGGGTCGCATCGATGTAGACGACACATGATTCTGATCTCCAGGGAGAAAGTTACGGGGGTTTTAATACCCCCCATGTACCAGAAGAGGGACGGACCGACATGAACCGGCCGGTCTGGCTGGCCTGGGCCGGCCTGCACTAGCCGACCCGACCGCCACCGCCACCAGCCATTTCGGCTGACGAAACCCGCTGCCACAGCGCGGCGCAGCGTGCATGCGCACGACCGACCAACCCCCTCCCCCTCACCCCCCACGGGGTCGCCACTGATTGGTGGCCAGACCGCCGCCCCTACGGCAGACCGCTTTCTTCACCATGGCCTGCCGCTGTAGCCGATCCCCGCCGCTACACCGGTGCCGTGCCGAATGTTGTACCTCTCGTACCCCTCGTGGTTTAATTTTCATGATCACAATCACTCGCTTATTTATCTAATCTTGTTTTAAGTGTTTTTGGATGATAGGCATGATTTCAGGTGGCCAAGGAATTGGGCCAAGAAAGCAAGAGGGCAAAAGTGGACTGATTTTCAGTCCACCGGCCAACCGGTGGATGACCACCAGCTAGCCGATGGAGTCTTGAGATAAGGCTTCTCTTCTATCCAGACCACCGGCCAACCGGTGTCCCACCACCGGCCAGCCGATGGAACCCAGACAAATAGTGTTTGCTACTGTCTCAGCACCGGCCAACCGGTGGCCTCCTCACCGGCCAGCCGGTGGTGCCTGAGCCCGAGCCCTCTCCCTTTTCCAAAGCACCGGCCAACCGGTGGCCAAGCACCGGTCAGCCGGTGGAGCCAGTCATACTAGCTGTTGGGCTTTGACCAGGCTTGTCCACTTGACTCCCAACGGCTCCGAAGGCCTCTCCAACGGCTCCGAAGACCCCCAAATGCCATTTGAGGGTTCCCCCTCTATAAATAAAGGACTAGGAAGCCCCGGAAATGTATGGAAGCCCACGGGAACATTTTTCATCATTTGGAGAACCTCTGGTGCATTCCACCAAGGAACCTCCACTTGCTCCAACTCAATTCCACATCCAAGGAGCACCACCATAGAAGCTTGGGAGCGCTCTTCATCAACTTCATCAATCCATTGGCGCCCAAGACTTCTCCCATTACGGTTTTTCTTGTTTTATCTATTTTGAGCATAAATTTGGGTTTGTGCCTACAAACCCCTCATTTCTCTCATCCTCTCTTCTTTGGGTTTTCACACCACCTTCAAGGTGTGAAGAGGTTAGTCAAGCCTTCCCTTTAAAAGGCTTGTGTCATAGGTGAGCTAGCCTTCACCTGTAAGAAGGCTAGTGGGTTCTTGCTCAACCAATAAAAGCAAGCTGTAATAGGTTCTAGAATACCTTAAAGTCTAGTGGGTTTCTTGCTAAAACCATTGAAAAGCAAGCGGTAGTAAATCTCTGAACGGTTGAGTTGGGAGCGGAGACGTAGGCTTTGGGTTAAGCCAAACTCCGTTATCAAGTTTTGTGTCTTGCCTCTTTTATTTCCGCTGCACTTTGATAATTGTTTTAAATTTTTAATTTATTTTTAAAAGGCAATTCACCCCCATCTTGCCATCACTTCTCCGCCCAACACCGAAGAAGCTTCCAAGGGCCGCTAGGGGCACCCTGGGGGTCCAAACACACTTTCAAATCCATCTGCGCGCCCCACCGGGACCAAATCTATGCATCTGCAGGCTCAAAATGGAGAAAACCCAAACCAATCGGGATCCAAGATTTTGAAACTGAAAACTCCTACCTATTGGCGGATCACCGATGCTTCAGGTGCAAAATGACGCCCGCGACGCCTAGAAACTCGATCCGCTGATGATCAGCGCTAAACACGGTCATCCGCGGCTCGATTTGGAGATGAAAGGAGGTAGGGGTAGGGGTTTTTCCATGCACAGAGGAGAGGAGTTGGGGGGGGGGGCTTGATTGTTTTTTATTAATATTTTTTTAAAATAAAAACTTCATTTTAACTCCCCGCCAACACGCCTCCGACCCGGCACCCGGCGCTGACTAAAATTATGTCAAGCCTAGGGTAAACACGGTGTTCTAAACGCAACGACGGGATCAGATTTTTGATCCGAGACTCCATTCAGATGTTATTCAAGTCTACACTCATAAATAAATGTTTCAATTTATTTACGAAAATTCCCCTAGTGGATTTTTCCACAGTAGGGTCGTGCCCGCAAAGTTTACACCCCGCCTAGGGTAAACGGAACACTCCGGACGAAACCATACCCTCAAATTCCAATTCTAAGCTACCATTTAGGAGATAACTCGTTCTCTCCTCGCGCATGGTATAAAAATACTAAATATTTTTATAAAATTAATTTCGGGTACACTGGACCTCAGAATCAGCCTCCGTCTTCGCGCCTAGATTTGGAATTATTCATAGAAATATTCCAAAGTCTAACAAGGCCAAAATATGAGTCGCTACATCCTCCAAACATTAGAACTTTTCATCCTTGAAAATCAATAAGTACAAGGAAAGAAATTGGACTCTCAATTGGATCTCTCACGCTAGAGAGTTCGCTAAAAAACACCCCTGCCTGAACACAGAAGTCAGAGGGACTCATCCACCACACCTCAACACTATCCGCTTTGGGCAGCACTAACTCGCCCACATGGTTTTGTTTGCATCACAAAAATGCATCTCAGTGGGGGAAGGATCTCTCTTCCTTATGCATTCTAAGCATGCCAAACTACACCCACACTGGGTCTTACCAACGTCCTAAAAAAAACTCAAGCAAGCAACATAAAGGGAAGAGTACCGCTAAACAGTGTCTATCAAAACTACTACAGAAAGTAGAAAGGACACAAGGTATACCTCTATCCATATGCGGAGCCTCTGGATCAACATCCTCTAGGGCATGTTGCTATCCTCACCCTCTCCCTCAAGCGCCCTGAGCTCGGCGTGGACCACCTAGGGGTGGTGGTGGTGGAATCTGATACCGCCAACCACCTCCCGCCGCTGCACCCGCTCCGTCGCCTAGTCCGCTGCCCTGCAGACCTACAAAATCGAGATGTTTCCACTTCCAATGAGACCTATTGACCGACTCCCTCTCAGCAATATGATGGGTCGGACAATCACTAGCAAGATGTCCCTGACCGTTGCAAGCATAACATCGCCTCTCCTGTGGCTGACAAAAACTGGCCTGTGAGCCCTGTGATCCCTGAGCCTCAGATCCCTCATCCTAGGGTCGCCTTCTGAAATGTCGTAGACGTCTGGGCCCTTGAGTTTGTCTTCTACTACCAGATGCTGATCCAACAGATGAAGTCTTATCTCTTGCTTGCCCAGCACTAACAGGTGGGATCTGCTCGTCCAGAAAGCTCTCCACCACCAAGGCTCGCTCCAACACTCCAACATAGGTGGGTAGACACAAGGAAACCACACCTACCCCAATGTCTCTATGTAGGCCCTACTCAAAGATATGAGCCCTAATGAATAGGTCTCAAACCATATCCAGGGAGTAGCACGATAGGTCTGTAAACCTCACCTAGTACTCCGACATAGTCATGCCCTTCTGCCAAAGCTGTAGAAGCTCTTGAATCCATACTGACCTCAGCGTCACTGGATAGAACTCTTCCTTAAAGAGCTGCTCAAACTCTGCCCACGAGAGCCTCTACTTTTCGTGGGACTGCGTCACTAGGCTCCACTATCGCCCGACCGAACCATGTAGAAGGCTCACCTCTAGGACCACCATCTGATCTTGGGGTGTCCTCACTAGGCAGAAAACTAGGGTGACTACTTCAAGCCAGTCATCAGCTGCCTGAGGGTCTGGATCACCCCAGAACCTTAGAGGTCGTTGCCTCTGGAACTCGTACATCGAACTCAGCCTGTACGCAACCTCACCCAGCACTAACAGCACAACTAGCTGCTCAACAGGTGGTGGATCAACTGGAGGACCACCTGGAGGTCAAACCTCCGAACCTACGCCCTGGTCCACAACCTCTACATGGGGAATATCATCACCACAATCCCGTTGTGGAACTCTTTGTAGCTGTCATTGTGGAGGCATCCTGAAATACAATCAAGGCACACCATGGTCAATGAGTATATCAGGAGAGCTGACTCATGAAGGATGAGGAAAAACCCAAAACACAGTCCTATATGATGCATTTACCGTTATGTCCCTGTGACTAGTGTCCAAACATCCTGATTCGAAAGGCAGGTTATCAGAGTCCTAGTGAATGGATACGTCGTCTGCCACACCAAAACTGGAGTCCTTGGCCTGAAATCCGAACTCAATACATCTTGACACGCCCGCTATGAAACCCAAACGAAACTGACCGCTAGACCAGCTACACACTGATATCCCAAAGGTGGAACATCCTCTGATACCACCCTGTCATGACCTGACCTAATGGGGCTCAAGCTGTGACTCCCCAAGCCATCCTCCAATAGGTTAGAAGTTTGAGACTAGCGCTGAGTAGGCTTCACACACAAGGGAGGCATCAGCCTAAGGTACCTGTACACACGCACCCACATACACCTCCGTGAAATAGTGCAGAGATATATAAAACTGAATAGTAAATGCATGCATACAACAATCCCAAACTAGAGTGAAATAGCAGTAAAAAAAGGGAAAAACAAGGCCCACCAAAAGAAAACTACAAAGGAGTCCAACCTAGTCGGAAGAAGGGGTACACTTCCAAAAGCACCACCAGAAATCTCCTCAGTACAGCTCCGATAATACTCCATAGTCAGTCCCGCTCACTCAGCTCCGCCTGCTCTGGGTCCTCCTGGGACTTTGTCAAAAGGCCTGTGGTCTGTACAAGACAAGAACATGTGTGGGAAAAGACCGTCCAGGGGTCAGTATAAAAATACTCAGTAGGCACCCCAAAAACCCAAAACAAAATAGAGAAACTGAAAGGCAATAGTCCGCTCATCCCAGCCAGAGGGAACCCAGATGAGAGAGAAACTTCATCTCGTGGTCATCCATGGATAAACACAACTAGTCAGCTCAATCCAGGTGTATGCCCATACCTACACCTTGAACATCCGCTCAGGTATACACCCAAACATATACCATGGACATCCAGATATACTCAGATCATGCACCAAGCCACATGAGGTACTGACCTCATCAACAGAAACAGTTCGCAACCATGAGAGCACACACCACGATCACTGTCATCCCAGATAACACTCATATGAGAGATACACTCCATTGGGTCCCACACAAACATCTCAGACACTCACCCGAGAGATCACGCTTGTCATATATCGTCACTAAGGAAACCTTGCTGAAACAACATAAACACCAAACTCCTCGGATAGGGGATCTCTCCTAGGGTCCTCTAGGGGATACAAGAACCCACACTGGTATACGAAGATCTCACTGATAGGGGATAACTCTCAGGGTCCGCTGGGGTATACCACAACCCAATATAGCATTCGTAGATCTCACAGATAGGGTATCACTACCAGGATTCGCTAGGGGATACCACAACCCGATATGGCACTCATCAGAAACACATCAATCACATAGAGGATCGTCACCCATGTCACGATGGTCATGATGATACTGAAACCCTATCTGGTACATCTCGCACTAAAGGGGATCAAACGAACGATGCCACAACCCTACAGAAACCATGCGCTGAATAAGGGGATCATATAACTAACAATACCACAACCCTACTATAATCCTCATGCTGAGTAAGGGATCATATAACCGACGATGCCACAACCCTACTGAGCACGGCCCACTGCATAGGGCATCATATTCCCGATGATGCCACAAACCCTACAAAGTTAACCTGCTAGATAGGGTATCACCACCCATGGATAAACGGTCACAGTGATACGAAGAACCCAATATAGGGAAATGATGCTAGAGGATCCCGCTACGGGCCCACCAGAGGGATGCCACAACTCTAACATATTAAACATCCCATAGAGAGGATCTCAAATCTATACTAAGATTGTGATGCCGCAAGAACCCTCATTGAAACGAACCAAGGGAGTACCCTCAACCACTGCTGGTCCAAACATCGCTAACCCGAGCGACCCGCCACAACACCACACTGTGCACCTCCAAGGCCGATACCAAGCCCACCATCACGATCCACATGAAAAACACACAGGATAGGCTGTTTACTTGCCCAAAACAGACAACCCATGAAAAATGCACTATTCACCATATCTAGACCATGTGGGTCCCACACTAAGATCCCAAAAATCATCAAGCGGATTATACCACTACGATCCCCTCGAAAAGACACACGGGATCGACTACTCGTTTGTCCAAAATGGACACCAAGTGAAAAAGGTACTATTCACCGAAGCCAACCTAGGTGGGGCCCACACCATGCTCTGGAAACTCATCAATCAGACCACACCTTTGCGACCCCCTCAGAAAAACACACGGGATCGACTACTCATTCATCCAAAACGGACACCCGGAAAAAAATTTGTGTTTCTCTGAAAACGCCAAAACCCAGCCTCATGGGGCCCACACCTTGTTCTCAGTTAGAATGACTGAAAGCCATCAAGAAAAGTCTTTTGTACCATCAGGGTCTCAATGCCACTGATGGAACGTCAATCGGATGCTCCGGGTAGAAGATACAACGGCCTGAATTCGAATAATAATAAAATATTATTATTTTATTCGAAATTTCAAGCCCCCGGGCCACGATCCTGTTACTTTAAACTCCCAAACCCACCTCAAATAGTTCTCCTTATTTCCAGGGTCGCGTCACCATAGACATCACTCAATTATGATCTTTAGGGAGAAAGTTACGAGGGTTTTAAAACCCCCCGTGTACCAGAAGAGGGCCGGACCGGCCTGAACCGTCTGGTCCGGCCGGCCGGGGCCGGCCCGCTGCCGCGACACGGCACAGCACACGCGCACATGGCCAACCCACCCTCACAGGGTCGCCACTGATTGGCGGTCAGACCGCCGCCCCTGTGGCGGTCCGCTTTCTTCTCCACGGCCCGCCGCGCCGACAGTGCCGTGCCGACGAAGCTTCCGAGGGCCGCTGGGGGTACCCCGAGGGTGAAAACGCGCTTCCAAAGCCATATGCACGCCCCTTGGGGCCAAATCTACGCATTTGCAGGCTCAAAATGGAGAGAAACCAAACCAATCGGGATCTGGGATTTCAAAACTCAAAATGCCTACCTGTTGGTGGATCGCCAAAGCTTCGGGTGTAGAACGGCACCCGCAACGCCCGCGACGACCTGAAGCTCGATCCACAGACGATCGGCGCTGAAAACGGTCATCTGCGGCTCAATTTGGCAAAGAACAGAGGTAGGGGGGATGGGTTTCATCATGCACAGAGGAGAGGAGTGGGGGGGGGGCTTGATTGATTTTTATTAATTTTTTGTTTTAAATAAAAACATCATTTTAACTCCCCACCAACACATCTCCAACCCGGCACCAGACACCAACTAAAATTATGTTGCGTCTAGGTTAAACATGGCGTTCTGAACGCAAATGTGGGATCAGATTACTGAACCAAGACTCCTTTCAGTAGTTATTTGAGCCGACGCTCATAAATAAACCTTTTAATTTATTTATGAAAATTCCCCTGGTGGATTTTTCCACAGTAGGGCCACGCCCGCAACGTTTACACCCCACTTAGGGTAAATGGCACGCTCCGGACGCAACCGTACCCCCATATTCCCGTTATGAACTTCTTTTTAGGAGATAACTCATTCTCTCCTCGCACATAGTATAAAAATACTTAATATTTTATTAAAATTAATTCCGGGAACACCGGGCCTCAGAATCGCACGCCGTCTTCGCGTCTATCTCTAGAATTATTCATAGGAATATTCCAAAGTCTGATAGGGCCAAAACCTGAGTTGCTACATGGGAAGATTCTATGTATAAGCCTTGATCACTATAGGGAATCATCAGTGTATATGACCCTAATAACTGAACTATGAGAACTCTGATTCCCACAATAACTAGGATATGTAGGATACCAATATAAATATCAATCTCAAATAAAAATCCATTTTTATTTAATCCTCATGTCTCCAAAAATTCAACCATCGAGATCTAATCATTCCTACTAGTTGGTCACTCTACCTCATCCCTTAATGGATTGAGAGATCAAATGAACTATGATGAATTTGATTCCTTCCATAACCAGGATATGTAAGGTTCTTCTATAAGTTCTATTCTCCATATTAACATTACAAAGGGGTTTCCTAGTACCTAAGGCCCACATCCATAAGAAAGTATTCTAATAACCTACTGTCCCTTACTTTTCACATAGAGCATAGCTCGTGTGGGATTAGGGAGACATAATGAAAAACTCATTGTCTTCTGGAATCTCCACTAGCCAGGGTAGTCCCAGTATGTACGCCCTGATGAGTGGCATGATATAAACACCCCACACATATGGGAATCTACCTTAGGAAAAGTTCCAAGGGTGTTATTGAACTATGATAACTCTGATTATTTCTACAACTTGTATACATACGACGTATCCTTGAGAATCAAGATTAAACAACCAATGAATCAGTTCCCACACATATTTTTTCTTTGCATGACATTACACTGCATAGGAATAATGAACTATTTGGGTTTTTTATTACATCAATAACCAAGATATGTAGGATTCCTCATAATGGATCAATCCCCTCAGAATATTAATCGCCTCCCTATGTGGATGCAAATTATGAAGTTCCTGGTTATATGATTTCAACACACAAGAAGATACCAATTACTCAGAAATAGATGAAAAACCTTATATTCATATAAATGGATTCACTAATGAAATTCCCTTTCCAATGTTCATCAATGATATCCCCTTTCTTTTGTATATGAATAGAATTAACCTATAATCATTTTATTTGGGTAACACATCATGTATTGGGATTATGAAGATATTCATGAATGTATCATAAATCTATAAGAGAGTCCTAGAGTAGGAAACAACTCCACTCAAAAGGGTGTGAGGAACCCAACCACCCATCCACTCAACTAATGTGAGTTCCTAAGAGTCATTGGGTTTGAAACCCAATTGACCACATTCCATTGGAAAGTAGGTATGTACCCAGTTATAGATGAAGGAACCATTGGGATGTTCTATAAAGAATGAAAATTCTGACTCGATGTTAATTATTATGAAAGAAATTAACCCCCCCCCCATAATCAAACATCTGGACCAACTGGACTCACCTCTACAAGGGTCTCCCTGATCATCTCTTCCCCAACAAAATAGAAATGCAGAACCAGATGTGAATATATGAAATAAAAAATTATTGTTTTATTATCTATTGGGCCATTTTCTTTGCACACTTTATGAAATTAAAATGATGAAACCAACATGAATCTATGAAATAAAAAATGGTTGGGTTATTATCCATCAGAAAATTTCATTTTCACACCATACGAAATAGAAATTTTGAAACCGACATGAATCTCTAAAATAAAAAATTATTTGGTTATTATCCATAAAGACATTTCGTTTTCACACCATACACAAATAGAAATGGAAAGTCCCAACATGAAACTCCCAAATGAAAATATGATTGGATAATCATGGATTAGGACACTTTTTTTCATACCTTATGAAAAAAAGTAGTAAGACTGGCATGATATTACAAATGAACCTCTATAATCAGGGTTCTCAGAAAATAAGTCCATACTCATTATTATAAGTCCAAATGAGTAGAATGTACATATAGGGAATTCAAGGATAATTTGTTTAACCATTCATGTCTTATTGGGCACATAATTCCTATGATAATGCACTAATCAACGACCTTGTTCCTTCTCAACTACATTAAAATAGATACTAATTTCATTGACAACATCTCGATTCAGGACAATCTCTTATCCATCCATTGATCTCTCTGATAAATCACCTATGACTACTACACATATTGATTGTAAAATGATCTCACCTTATTTATATCTCTAGTGTTAGGTGGAGAACACTATGGTCTTGGAGTAATATCAATTTGGTATAATCCCGACCATAGAACCTTCCCATGAGGTTCTCTAAGCATTAAAACCAGTGAGTCTGCATAGGCTAGGGAAAGCTGCAACTAATCCAATAGAACCCATTTCTACAAAAAACCACTTTGGGATCTTATAATCAGAGTGAAATGACTTCCACCTTCAATATCTGATGAAGGTGGGCCAAGAAGAAAAATACTGCTCCCATCAAGTTCAGTGTTACCCTGGAGGGCCCCTGTCAACCACCATCACCAACATTACCCAACCGGTACCATACATTCAACTAATAAGGGTACCACATAAAACTATACTGCCTCTTACACCCATACACAAGAAACAAGGAAGGATTTTTAGGTGAGAAAGCTGTTGGATATCCAGAAGAGGTCTCATATCCCCACTAATGCTGATGATGTTTGTCAGCATATTCTAGTAGGAACTAGTAAGCTAGATCATATCCCTACTCTCTCAGAATAAATTTGTGGGCATATTCCCATAGTAGTCATGGGGGTGGGCACATATCCCTACCCATGTGCATGAAGTATATCATCATATTTTAATTCCATAAGGAGAACATAAGTGGGTTCATATTATCACTTCAATTGAAGAAATATTTCTGTGTATAATGGAGATGGAAAATGTGCAGGCATATTTCCCCGCACACAATTTTCTAAAATTCCAATATATTTTAGCAATAGCTAATGAAATCCCCCAAAATATTCTGGAACAATTTTATATAAGGGGTAATGGGAATATTTCTATCCCTATAGAAAACATAGCTCAACACTATGATCACCAAGAACAAGTGGCTGTGCCAGAGAAATCACACATTAAATCTCCTGTCTAGGAGTATTATCAACATGTTCCTATAAAGGATGAGGTGTTAGACATGGATCATATTCCCATTCCAACCAAGTATCACCAAGTGAGAGCATAACATTCCTCAGGATAGGGGAACATGGTTGTCAAAAATGTATGGCGGCATATTCCAAATGCCCAAGATCGAGATCATATACCCATTCTTGATGGGGATCACCAAGTGAGAGGGGAACATGCATTAGGACATGATCGTATTCGTTTCGAATAATTCCATTGACATACTAAAAAGGCTTGACATTAGGCATATATCCCCATTCGAGATGGGGATAACCAAGTGACAATGACCCAAGCCTCGAGACAGGCTCATATTCTTGTTAGTAAATCAACCTAGCATATTCCAGTGGATCACAGAAGCCAAAATCATATTAATACTTCCATCGACAAATGAATGAACCAACATAATTACAAGACAATAAAAGAGGAGTATTATATTCCTTTTTCGCATTATGGTGTTCTATTGATATATTTTGTTAGGTAATGCATATTCAGATCAAGCTCGTATTCCTATTCCAATTGGAGATCACTAGGTGAGAGTGGAACATAACTTGGGTCAGGCTCATATGCTTACCATGAAGGACTAAAGGCATGTAATAAAGGCTCAGGATCAAGATTATACTCCCATACTAACCAAGTCTTACTATGTGAGAATGGAACATGCCTCAGGAAAAAATTATATTCATGTCAATAGTGAGAGAGTTCATCAATATATTTCATAATCTTCTTATCAACGAGCTCATATTTATATACTATCAGATGATTATAAGATTGTTCTGGAAACCTTCATATAGTAGGATCATATCCCTACATAATTCCAAAACCCAGGTCAATATATTCCAACCATAACATAGAACATGAAACATATTTATAATATGCTCAATGTCAGTGTCTTGAGGTCTTTCATGGAACATTCACAACACCATAAGGGTTCGTCAACTCTTACACCAAAGTACAATATGATCATTACCATGATAGTACTCCTTGTGGTAGTGTGGCGATAGATTTTAGGTACTCTAATCATAAAATCCACCATCGTAAACTTACATGTGATGATATCTCCCATGAAAAATGAAATTCTGCCCTTTACTAGACACCTATGTATATAGAGGTGTCCCTACCTTTAACGCCTTCATATTGAGAGGTGCCCAAAATATTGGGGTACACAACATATAATTCTCTATCAACATCCAACATCAATCCACTCCAGTCAATAGGTGACCATCCGAATCATCTTCAATGGTCTAATCATAAGGAAGCATGTAAGTATGATGAAAAGGAGGACAAAATTTTCTTATAGAGAGAGTTGTCCGGAAAGAACCTCCCCATTATGTTCTGACCCCTCGAAACTTTTGAAAATGAGATCCCATATGATATTGAAAAGGGGTTCGCACCTTATCCATTCCAAAATATGTTGGCTACTCATAAGTGCCTTAATGAAACACACCTCCCTTAGTTGGGATATGAGGGTCACATATAGACCATCAATATAATATGTTGTTAGTTAGACCTAGACTCTATATACATGGCCTGATATCAAAAATTGGAAAAGCACAATGCAAATATGAAATACACATCTCACCATTTCATAAAAAACCTTCGATAACTGATCAATAAATTCCAATTCATGTATCTGTACTCAACTATGGGGACAATATGGAGTGTTTCAATTTGCCGCACCCTTGGAACAACAGAACCCCTCAAATAAGGCATTCTGTAATACCATAGACTCTAGTAAAATCAGGGGACCATGTAATGCTCGGAAAAATTGGTCACTACAATAGAATTAACCCACATAAATAGTTCCCAAAAATCATGAATGGAGAGAGAGGATATCCAGCCAAACATCAAATTGGGCCCCTATAAGTAATAGGAATTCACTTTGGACATGGAGTCTAATGTTGTGGTCAATCGGAAAACTTCTCATGAAAAATGATTCCCATCATGGGCTAAAATAATGCTGAACTCTTACATAAGCACAGTTGTGCCACATCAAATGGGACACAGTAGCAGTTTCCATATCAACCATCCAAGAAAAAACCGAGCTTATCAGGTCGGAGCAATATCTACCACCACCTCCACCTCCCGAATCATCAAGTCCCAATAGGATTTGGTACACATCTTCAATAACTGAAAAAACCCAACCCACTGAGATGGGTGAATTTATAACGACCCTAATCATTATTTCACACTAATACAAGATTTATTACATAATACTACACTAAATGCAACCAGATGATAGAGAATTATAGTGTATTTGGGAATTAGGTACATCACAAAACCACATAAATAGGGAATAAAACATCTTTATTGAAAACTTCATTAACAAGCTCAAAATACTCATTCGATCTTAAAACTACATGGGGTTATTTGGGGACATACAAAAACAATGGACGAGTGATAAAGCATAGTAAGGTAATAAACATGTAATATGTGATACATGTTAGACACTAGGTGTATCAATGAAGAATAAAAGGCACATTAATAATAAGGCATGATATATCATTACAATCATAACATGGGAAATGTGACAACAACTTAAAAAATTGAATCATAAACATTTTTCAAGGATAAAACCGTCAAGACATCATGGTGGAAAAAGTACCATAACGGAATTAGGTTCACTCCCTATCCCAATATGATGTATCAAGATATTAAACATTACCCAATGAATTAGAGTTATATTTGGGAGCACCCAACATATTCATTTGATTATAAGGATTATGTGTACCACATAGATCATACGAAATGGATTCATTAAAATTTATAATTTATTATAAGATCATATAATGTGGAATAGATTCATGTAAGTCCCCAATAAATAAGTATATGTGCATAAGGGTTAATACCATTGATAGAATAATGGCTGTGGTATTCACTACAAAATTGTTTTTTCATAGAAAATTGTGGTGAAGTTTTGATAGCATAACAATGTTACATAAAAATTAACAAAAATGGTTGATGAGAGAGAAAGGGGTCTCTCATTATTTAGACATAAAAGGGGAAGTAATAGGGAATATTAAAGAACATATCCCAAAAATTAAAATGGAATTTAATAGAAATAACATAAAAATAGTTCTTGAATGGAAATGAGAAGAGAGAAATCCCTTACAGAATTTCAGCAGAGAAAAAACTTAGGTGAAGGTCAAATGAGAAAGAATAAATGATCCCTAATTCCAATAAAATACATTGGAAAGTAGGGATGATTAAAAACAAATGAACTCAGAAACAATTTTAATTAAGAATACAAATTCCAAAGAAGGTGCTTAAATTAAAAGGAGAGGAAAGTCCCTTACTTGAGGGCATGACTTCAAAAGAATGGGAGGGATTTATTGGGAGCTTGGGGGTGACTTTAGAAGACTATAGAGAGTGTATTGAATAGTAAAATTTTTCTAAAAGGATTTTTAGTGAAGATAAATGTGATCTTGGGTGGTTTTATAGAGGAAAATAGGGGGGTTTATTTATTATTTAGGTTTTGGACTCTACATAATAAAATATCTAAAACCACAAACCATACCTTTGTTTTTGAAAATTATTTCTAACAAAAGGGATTGGTTCCAATTATTTTATAGGTTAAAGGAATGAAATGATAAAAATAATTCACTTGCTTAAGTGGATGTGAGTCACACTCTTACAAAAAGTATTCTAAATCCTTAAAATATGTTATAAGTTTTGCAGGATTCTTAACGGATTTAAAATATAAATAAAATGAAATTAAAATCACATTATTTTAGATGTAAAAAATATATTTGGTCATGTATTCCATTTATAGTATTTATTAAATCATTTCTGGGTCATTATTATGTCATAAAATAGAAAGTATAATTATATGATATATAATTTTAAGGCGAAAACTCATCTTTCTTAGAAAATTATGAAAAAATTCACCGTTTCATAATTTTGACATTATAATTCAAAAAAATAATATTCATTTTATATAAATAATTTTATAAATATGTGTGTTTTTACTTTAAAAATAAAATTTACATTTATTAAGTTATTTTGGGTTTTTTTTACAATAACATTTTTTGAACCCTCATAAAAATTGCATTTTAGTTTATAAAAATTATATGATCATTTATATATAAAAAATTATTTAATAATATTATAATATAATTTATTTTTAAAATATGTTAATTCATAATTTCACTAATTTAATTCAAATGTAAACCAAAGATACAATTTTTTCTTTATTGCATCAAAATAAAAAACATTTAAAAAGTTACAATAATAGGATTAAAATATATTAATTATTCTAAAAAAAATAACATATTTATATTGATATGGTTTTGATGCATATCCCTTTAATACACTAGAAACTTCCCTAAGAGTAAGGTGTGCGATGGTGGGACTTTCATTGGGTGGTTCGATGAACATGGTTTGGGTCGTGATCTCGATGAGCTAGAAATTCTCCCACAAACGATATCTCTCATTCTTAAGTTATTGGATCTGAACTAGGTTTTGGTCAAAGGAAAATACTATATATTCTACCTCCCTTGGAAGCTCAAATAAATGGGCTTCATAGGGTACGATCTTACTGGTTGAGGCCATCACTTCAATTGTCCTTGTTAAGATATAATAAATCAGAAGAAGTGCATGTGTTTTCTATAACCATAGTTCATGATGAAAATTTTAAATAAATAAAAAAGGTGAATTTTATTTATAAAAGTTTAGGTTAGTATAGAATTTATATCTCAATAACCATACCCTGGATCATCATCCCCTAATATGGCTCTAGAAAAATCAGTGGTGATTCCATATCAACCCCACCTTACCGAGATGTGGGCATTTATATCTCAATAACCATCCTGAGGATCATCATCCCTAGAGAGGGACATAAGAAAATCAGTGGAGATTCCAACTAAAACCCACCACATTGGGATATGGTCATTTATATCTTTATATCTGTCCTAAGAGTCATCCAATATCCTACTGGAATCTTTAGATCCCAAACAATAGGATCTGTCAATACTAATTGAGACCATGAATAATCCCCACCTTAAAGGTATTGGGGAAGTTTCATCAACTTCATCACCATAGATAGAATCAATCTTCTCCATGTTGGGAGAGAAATATCAATAGTTGACATGCCACCTGTTCCCCCCACTATTAGAAAAACCTCTTCTAGTCGGGGTCCATTCTGAAAAAACAACTAGAAAATCCTTCAAGGTAACTATTCATAGACCAAGATGGGAGGACCGTTTGAAAAGGTGATTATACCCCACCAGGTTATCAAGAAAAAATGGCCCAATATAGACATGGGTTCAAATAACGACCCTGATGAAGGCAACACATAATTATCCAGTTGGGTTGAAAGTAATGGAACATCCACCACTACCCGACATGCCTCTATGAATTTCATCACTTCCAACATGGGATACATTTTGAATTAAGATAAAAATAAAGAGGGCCACAACACATAAAACATACTCAAATAGGAGGGTGATTTGGATACACTGAATGAGATTTCATGCATCCAGAACCAAACAAAACTCTAAAATATGGCACCTTCAAATACTGAGTTCCCACCTCTATGGAAGAACACTACCAAAGAAAAAGGGTGTTGTGAAACTATATTCTATTCAACACCTGTAAGAGTTGTGTTTCCTTTCATAGAGGAAAAAATTTCACAAAATGAGAGTGAGATAAAAAAACTCAAATGAGTCAATGAAGAGATACTCAGGGTAAATATTCCCACTGGGTATTGTATTTAGTTAGAGGAAAATATTCTCCCTCTTATGGTCGATTCGCCAGCGAGAGAGGTTTCTAAGCATTAGACTAGATCCAGATCTATGAATATAATCTACATAATTTTGGAAGATGAAAATGATCATGTTTTCTCTCTTTTTCTATGGAATCCTCTACATTATTTGGGAAATCATTTTCTCTTAAGATGAATTGGGGATTTACATGAGACAAAATAAGGGCCACCTCATTGAGTCTCACATGCTCCTTATAGACAAGAGGTAGCTAAAATAGCACTTCCCCTAGAGCTATTTAACATCATTGAGACCCAATATACTTGAATAGAAGTCATGCAAGGGTTAAACGTATAGTGAAAATCAAAATTATTGAAGCCTTACTACATTACTTGGGGAAGAAACCCATAAATTCCTCTACAACTGAAGGAATATAGAAGCTAGAAGAGCCTACTTCACCATGGGATATACTCACCAACTAATTGGTGATGGAATGTAACCTCTTACTCATAGAACCCACTTGTCCCCCCTGTGAAGTCTGAGAGTAATCCATATCCCAAATGGGTGGATGATACACCACCTCCACCTAATTTCTGAAATCCTTCCTTCTCCATTTTTTATGATATAGGTGATCCCGAACAACATCTCACAAACTTATTATTCCAATGTGGGATGATGATGTGACCCCCTCAGATCAGTTAGAGGTGAAAATTAATGGGTATTTTGTACAAACTCTAATAGGTCCTACCTTTGTATTGTGCAACAACCTTCCAGTTGGATCTATTGCTGGATAGGAAGGCCTTCGTTGTCAATTTATTTATAATTTCTACTCCACGTTGAGGAAAATGGGGATCGTTGAGTTGAAGAAATAAAAAAACATGATAATGAGAGGGTGTTTGAATTCATAGAAAGATGTAAATGTTTATACTATTCACTCGGTATCCATCCTTCAGAGGATCACCTGTTAGAAATCAACACTAAAAATACTCAGGTTGAGTTTCAGACTCCTTTGATCCAATGATTTATCCAAGAGGGTTCAGTGAGTTGACTAAAATGGTGAAACTTATTGATGAGGTTATTCATCAAAACCAATCCAAAACAAGACTCATTCCCACAACATATGGGAAAATGACCAGAAAAAAAGATTTTGTAGCTCTCACTCTCAATCTAGCAATAGTCCCCATCCAAAAACCTCGGAATTTCCTTAACTTACTAGTACCTACTGTCGAGCAGCAAAAACCAAAATAATTGCTGCATCTAACAGAACAGAGAAACTAGGGTCACTTAAGATTTGAGGAATTGATGAATAAATAATACTCTTTTTGAAATGAACAATTCATCGGTTATTTCTCAACATCCATGAACAATAACCTGCTCACGCTATCGCATCCTTAGAAGCCTGATGAGGTCATCCTCACCGACCATCCCGACTACTACCCTTTCTATATAAAGCTGGGTTATAATATCAAGGAATGATTCATAATAAAATACTTCCATCAAGGCATGATCAATTTTGGATAGGTGGAATTTGATAACTCCTCAGAGTAAGCGAATATCATAACCATTTCCCAGTCAGAAGAAGAGTGTGATTGAATGAAAGTTCAGGCCGGGCGTGCATGAAATTTTGATAACCAGATGAATCAAAAAAAGGTTTATTGATCCAAAGACACTCTAAAATCATTTCTATGTAGAACAAAAATATTTCCACTACCCAAGGAGTCAACATCATATATGCCTCCCAAAGGTGGGTGTGATCACCAAAATCAGGAAGAAACAGAAGAGAAGGAATCATATTCCACTCCAAAGAAAGCTCTGACTCTTGTTGACTTCTTCCCTGTAACATCTAAAGTACAGGAACCACCCCAAAAAATGGAATCCTCATCAGATGAAGAGATTATATTTGGTTTTATCAACATGATACACTTGTAAATCCCCTTCTCCGATGATGAATATGCCTCAGAATATGAGTTCCCTGCATATGATCAGGGAATAGGAGGCCGTATGCATCAAAACAAAGGATATTGAGGACATAAAAGATGTTTTCAAACCTAGTATTATAGTCATGTCCCCCTAGAGAATATATGTGTAGCTGAGACTCCTGGGAAAGCACTCCAACAAGCTCTGAAGAGGCATAAAGGCATCCCAGAACCTTCCATTGTCCATCCACACATAGTTTTCTTCCATGACCACTAAGAGGGGGTTTGATTATCTGATAAATCCTACAAATAGGAAAGGCTAAAACAACCCACTCCACAAGAATAATATACTCCCACAACCTATGCACAAGAACCAGGGTCATCCACCTCAAATGCCTCTTCTCCTTAGCTGCATATCCAGGTGTAACCTGACATCGAGAAGCATCAACTTCTAGCACAAAAGTATGAAGTTATGAAATAGTTGGTGGTTTCCCTAGCCAAGAACTCAGTACTTAATGCACTACATATTTCAAATGAACTCATGTATGTAATTTTTTAATCCCTTCAGAGTCTCTAGGAATTTGAGACAGAATTCACTACAGTTGAGGTTTATCGGGTGGAGACCATGTTAGCAGAATGACATGTCGCTATCTTGTTCACTAACTAGGATTAGGAAGAGGTCTTACAAGGGAAAATCATTACCTAATATGTTTCGAGTAGACTCAATAATTACAATTTCTATAGGGCCCTGATTGATAATGGTTCCAGGATCAACTTCATCTCGATTTGAACCCTCTGATATTTTGGATATAGTGAAGGGGACTTATATACTGTAAATATTTCCATTCAAGGGTATGATAAGAATGAGAACATACATATTCATAATTTCAAACTATAATCTTAGTTTGGTTCCTCACATATGACACCGAGTTTATGGTTATCCAACAAGACACCATATACAATGTTCTACTTGGAAGGCCCAGGATCCATAGAAACTTGGTGGTACCTTTAACATCACATCAGTGTCTGAAGTACCCCATTAATAGAAGGGTCAGAAAACTAAATGTTGAAAATGACTCCTTAGATACTTTCAAAGCCACATATGCTAAATCATATTTCTATAAAAGGGGAGGTAATAAACCAATGGTGTATGATGATATATAGGTTGTAGTCTCCAAAGGATTGGGGATCGCCTCTAAAAATCACTAGATTATTCTTGAAAGAAACTATGTGATTCCCATAAATCTAGTTGAGGTGATAAACTTATACCTAGATGTCCAAGCCCCTCATGTCCCCAGTGAAGGTAAAAAAGAAAATAAGCTCTGACATCTCTCTATAGTGACTCAAGACATAAAGAATGATAATTCCTCTTCTCACAACCTTCCTCACCATAATAAAGAGGGATAATCCCCAAGATTGGAAGTTTCATATGAATATTTTTCAACATCCTCAGAATTGGGAGAATATTAGGATGTCTTTATTAATGCCACACTTTCATTCATGAAAAGAATTTCCACCACCATTGATGAGCTCAGGTAGAAAAATCTAGGAATGAAAGAAGACCCGAGACCTACACTGATTTGTGCTGCTATTCCCCTTGAAGAGAAAGAGATGTACATCATATTTCTAAACCAACAATGATATGTATTTCCTTGTAACTACACAAAAATACCTGGATTGAATCCAAATGTGGCTAAATAGCATCTCAAACTACCCAATTATCATAAAATTTTAATATAGGCAGCTAGGAGGATACTCACCTCTCGTTCCAATAATGCAGAGGATGAATTCGACCACTTGATCTGATAACACATTGTCTAAGAAGTGAAATATCCAAGATGGATTGCCAATATCATCCCTTTAAAGAAAAATAAAAAGAATATTAGTGTCTTCCTTGATTTCATATACCCTAATCGTCATTGAACAAAAATGACTTCCCATTTCTAATAACATAACTATTGATAGATTCAACTGCTGGATTATATGGATTAGTGTTCAGGGTACACTCAAATAAAGATTTCCCCAGAATATAAAGACAAAACTTCCTTAAAAGTTCTTTAGGGGAACTTTTTCTATCAGTTCATGCCCATTAGATTGAAAAATTCTGGTTCCACTTATCAAAACACCAGGAATCATATCATTAAGTGATTCTTGGGAAAGATAGCTGAACGTTATGTCAATGACTTGGTGTTCAAAACCCAATAATGATGTTATCACTTCATGGATCTTCAAATATTAATTTAAAAGCTGCAATAGCACAATTTGAAGATGAATATACAAAAATTATATTTTGGGGTAACACTAGAGAAGTTCCATTGATTTTTGGGATGCCACTGGGGAATCAATGTTCACCCAGAGAAGACTAGCTCTATCTTAGAAATGTCACACCCAAAAATCTCAAATAACTAAGGGGACTCCAATGGAACCTTGTTTGAATTTTTTGTTTCATAGCCAACTTGGCTGAAAAAGTTCTACCCTTCACCAAGATATTGAATAAGGGAATTTTATATCTATGGGATGATGATTTCCAAGAATCCTTAGAAAGTATCAATAAATATCTATGACACCAACCAGTCCTTATGCATCCGATGGAAGGGAGACCACTCATCTTATATGTGACCATCGTGGAATGCTTAATGGGTTCCCTCCTCAAATATAAAAATGGTGTGGGGAACAAGAAAAATATATACTACCTTATCAAGATAATTCTAGGTACAGAGACATGATATCCTGCTTTCAAGAAGAACTTCCTTTTACTCATATTCATAGTGAAAAATATGGCGCCTTAATTATAGCACCATGAATTCAATATGGTATCTCAAATCGATGCACTCAAGTACATCCTTGCTAATCTTATACTGACTGAGTGATTGTTTTGAGGGGCGATCATTATATACCAATAAGGCATTCGATTTTTATTGCAGAAGTCAGTTAAAGGATAGGAACTAATTAATTTACTTGTAGAAGAACCTTCTGTGAAGAATACACATGGGTTCATTGAGCTTCTAGATGAGGTGGTATTTTATTACAATGACACTCCCCAGACATGGGATGTTTACTTTGGTGATTCCTCCCAATGTCATGTCAGTACAATGATGGAAAACTCAAATATGAATTGCGGTGGCATAAGGATTATATTTGTATCTACAGAAAAAAGATGTTTTTTCTACTATTTATCACAGTTTGAAGGAATAAAAATAATGAGGAAAAATACCAAGCCCTCATTGCTGGATTAGAACTATCCCTACAACTATACATAGCCTACCTGAATATCAAAGGGGTTTCAGAACTAGTGATAAAGCATATCAATGGAGAATATTCCATAAAAATGGAATAAAAGTCCCATATCACTGTCTATGTCATAGTAATGGTTGAATATTTTCCTTTTGATCACACATTTCATCATTTTCCTTGAACACATAATGATTGTGTCGACATGTTGGTCATTATAGCCACCATCCTAGGTGACCATGATCAAACGAAAGAAATATTCTATATCACACATCAAATAATGTTCTAATCTATCATAATATGTGATATGGAAGAAATAAATAATGTCAAAAACTCCCAGAGTGTGATAAACAAGTGACCTCCCTTGGATAGATATACCTTATTATTAATTATCTTCAAAATGATATTCTTCAGACAGACCAGGATGGAAGGGAACAAATTTTTCACTGTGTGGTAAATTTTACCCTGCATGATGGACCAAATGAGAAAACATTCCTCTAAAAGAATTTATTTGATAGAATCCTCTTTAGATTAATAGAATAATGAGATATTATCATTGTAATGGAAGACGTCCATGAGCATTTTTGCAGTTATCATCCATCTAGGACCAGGCTCTCCCACCAAATCTGGAGGTTGTGATATTACTATAAAACCATGATACATGACTACATAGAATTCACCAATAAATTTAATGAATTCTAGAATAATGATCAATTCATCCATCAACCCCAAGAAATTTTTCATACATATATGTATTCCTAGACATTTTCCATTTGTGGAATAGATGTTGTGGGTCCCAATCCACTATCCACAACTAAGTAGTTCAAGTATATCCTTAATACTACCAAATTATTTTCCAAATGGTCCAATGAAATACCACTCAAGGATGTTTTGATAAAGAACAATATCAACTTTATAAATTTCCATATAATCACTAGGATTGGAGTCTCTAACATAGTATTTATGGAAAAAACACCATCTTCTTCACTGCAGAGTTGAAGAAACTATACCAAGAGTAAAATATCGAGTCCGATCACTTGTCTCACAATCATGTAGTGGAAAATGGATGGATAGAGTCCTTCAATAAGACTCTATCAAATATACTCTAGAATATGGTGAACAAGAATAAGAAGTATTCACTAGAAAATCTCATCCATGTTTTAGGGGCCTATCGTACTACGATGCATACTGGAAAACAAGAAACACCATACTCATTGGTGTATAAGATCAAGGTAGTGTTTCCCATAGAGGCTTAAATGGATTCTATCTAAATATCCATTTGCGGAATTTTCTCAGATGATGAGAAATTACAAATGAGGATATATGAATTGGAGTGTCTTGATGAGAATAGGTTGCAAACACTACACAACCTTGGGGTTCATCAGAATCAGATCACACATGAAATCAATAAAAAGCTTCACCTCCATTCATTCCTCCATGGAGAATGGGGTTTGGTTATCAGGACCCCAATGATATAAGGGAATAATCCCACAAATATTGAACCCAAATGGGAATGTCCATACATCATACATAAGTTCTATCCAACAAGGATTAATCATTGGACAAAATGGTTGGGGAGCATGTTACACCCCAACAAATGTGATGTTTATCAATAAACACTTTTCATAGATATCTTCATATGGGAATCTACATCAGTATAATCCCCACAAACATATCCTGGTTTCATGTCATTAAACTGTACAAGATTTTCCTAACTGCATAATGGTAAACTACACAAGATCATCCTTGAATCTATATGATAAACTAAGAAGAACCTAAAGTCCTGAAAATAAGACGTGAAACTACACAATACCTCACATCCTTACCACATGATGTTAAAATTAATTTTTGAGGTCATCACCACATGACATTAAACTACACCAAAAGAACTATCTCACTAACAGATCACCTCATACGATCCAGATCCATGAAAAGGAAGGATGAGATGCCCCCATCTTCATATGAGATTTAACTCCACATAGGGAATTTATCAATTCAAGAAATATGTATGGATTGATTACCTCTAGTGCAGGATATGTAGCGACAGTTGCACCACTAGTTTTGGTCCCAACTAGAGTCCCCCTTTTCCCTCACGTTGAGTGATCCATTACCTTTTTTCATGACATTAAACTATATGAGTTTTATAAAACTACATATGGATTGATTATCATTTACAGTGAGATATTTAGGGACACCATGATCTAATATCTTTGTACATACATCACATTAAGAAAAAAATACTCTTATCCAACATTTACATTCCTCTTCATAGTGAGATAAAACCTTATCATTCATTGTTTCTCACACCAAACATAGATCGCATGAGACTTGGGATTTAAGTAAAGGTATTACCCATAAAAAAGGCAAGGAAGCTTATGACAGACTCATCATGGTCCTAGGTGAAGGATTATAAAATGCATACCATGAGTCCTCACCACTTGATGCTAAACTGTAAAGTTGATAACCCTTGAATGACATAAAATGACACATTCTTATGGACCTCACTTGAGAGGACCACTATTTATAGTTTTGGTGTCTTACCACACCTCCATTCAAGAATTATGCATGAATTGATTATTTTCATCAGAACATATGTAGTGACGCCTGACTCATCAATCTAGGGTCCAATCACGAAAAATATAAAAAATACCCTCTTCGCATATAGTCTGTACTTGCGTAGGAAGTTCATTCTCTATGAACTACATGTGTCTTGGTTATTATTCTCATGAGATATGTAGTGATTCCCTAAATTTTATTCTTGGGCATATCTGCAATATTTCTATTCTTTTACATCAATTCATCTTCTTCATCATCTCATAATGTTAAACTGCCTGGGATTTCAAGAAATATGTATGGATTTATCCCTATTTTCATAGCACAGATAGTGACACATGGATTTAAATACTTGGGTCAATCCTTTATTCAAATTTTCATACTGGGAAGCCTACACCATTACGACATGATGTTAAAATGTAGAACCCCTCTATAACTACATGTGGCTTGATTCTTATCTTCATGGGATACTTAGTGACACCAGGATCTTTAATCCTGGCCCCAAATACAACATTCAATGGAAAGAATGTCCACCTTTGCATATGGGTCAGACCTGCATAGAGATTTTCTCATTTAAGAATTATGTGTTTCTTGATTCCTATCATCATAGTATACATAGTGATATTTTGGTATCTAATCATGGACCTAACTGCAACAGATGATGAGAAATGAGTCCTAAATACGTAGGGACTAAGTCACACCAGCTCATTTTACCTATGTATGAGTTAGATATTTATAAAGATTTTTTTAAATATAATATGTCACACACACTCTTTTCACATTGGTTCCGATGCCCTAACCACATAAAGTTAAACTGCATGGAAAATTTCCTTACCACAAGATGTCAAACTCCACAATAAACATCTTTACTGCATGATAATAAAATTCATTGAATATTCCCCCACTATATGAAAAAATATGCATACCATCATCTATTTTTCATCCCCTATTAAGGGACCACAAGTGGCTTACCCTTGTCATACATAGTATGCTGTGCTTCCATCACCTTTTAAGTGCCCACATCCATAAATAATACTTCATGTCTCTAGAACCTTAATTTTAAATAAATATTCCATGGACCTTGGAATGGATACATGAAATCAATGGACCCTTCCCTAGACTATGCATATATTCTTATAGCTCATTCATATTCACCCATGGTCATCAACCAAATGTGTTATCTTGTAAAATGGACATTCTGACCCTTGCGATCCCTGATATCACCATGGAAGTACTCAACACCTTAGTGTGATCTGATCTACTCCCAGTATGATTGTACTATATCATTAATCATGACTTTAGAAACTCTATCATTAATTTATAACATTTTTGTCTCCCTCTCAAGAGGATATTGGGGTACTCTTAACCTTGGCTCTCATAATTGGGTTATTGTGTTTCACCCTCCAAATATGGTCTATGTGCATCATGACCATAAACTACCTACACTACTGTTAAAATATGCATGAACAAAAAATTTAGCCTAAAATGGATTGAATAGAAATTCATTAAAATTCTAGAGAAATACACACAAAACTTTTCATGTTAAAAACCCGTAAATGGATACCTAAAAATAATTCAAGTCTTCTCTTGCTAAACTCTTCATCTCTATAGTTAAAAATAGGGCAGAAATGAATAAGGCATAAATCTCACAGGGTATACTTTGTAGACCTAGTAAAATACAAGATATTCTTTCTAGACCCCTGGTTCAGGAAAAAGTTTGAGTGATGTTTTTTCACATCTCCTTGCTATGAGAATATGTTTTCTATGCAGTGGCATAATTTATAGGGTGCCTGAACCCTTCTTAGATATTACACATTCCGGAAATCACTCCTCATGATTTGGGTTCCTCAGATCATCGTAAATATTCCATGGCCCTTGCAAAGGATACTAGGATTCAAGGTATCCTTTTCTTGAATATGCATGTATTCCAATGGTTCATGCATATGAGACTATGGTCATCAACCAAATGTGTCACTCTGAAAAATGGATTTCTGATCCTTGTGTGAGTTGAAATCACTGTGGCATAACTCAATACCTCAGTGTGATATGAAAAAATCATGGTATGACTATCGCATATCATTCTCTTAACAAAAAACTTCACACGATGACTTACAACCTTTGTACCAAAATATTTGAGTGGATTCAGCATCATCAATGTAACATCACCGTATTGCATACCCTTTATCAATAATGGAATGTGACACTCCATTCCCCATCATTTGATAGACCACAGCCCATTATTCGAATCCACATAGAGTAGGAATTGGGCTTCATAATCAAGATTCAAATTTCTCTAGCTTGCCATAACCCTTCATGTATAGGTTTATTCCCATACCCAACCTCATCATCTAAATGTTTGAGTCTTCATAAATCTTTCAGGGACCTCAGAAAGGAGTGGATATCATATTTTACTTGACCATGCTACTGAAGATTTAGGGCCTTGACCCACAAAATAAAGGAATATCCTCCATTCCATAAATGTTCTTCCTCGTTATGACCCCTGGAAACACTATGGTGGAACCTTGCATCTCAGAGTGTCCTCAGACATACTCAGCTTGTCTTCCCCATTTCATATTTACAAACAAAATCATTTGGGTTATGACTTACATCACCCATATTACAACTATCCATTAAGATCAAGCATCCTAAGTATATCTCCCTCAAAAATGATATTATACCCATAAAACTTCCAAAAACCTAAGAAAAATAGTGGAGACACCACATTTTGGAAATGCTACCAATGTATAAGGGATCAGATCCACCAACCAGATGAATCTTCTCCTTGAAGTAAAGAAGCTCTGATCCTCATTAGCCTTAGAAACACCATGGCTAAACCCAACAACACCGAGTGTTTTGGGTCATTCCTAGCATCTCATCACCATATTCCATGATCATCTATCTGGTCTGAGCTAAAATACCCTAAACATTAGAAATAAAAGGCGTGGGATAAAATACCCTAAACTAATGTTACAAAAGGATTGATCTAAAATACCGTAAAATATAGAAACAAAAGGTTAGAGCTAAAAGACGCTACACTATAGAAATATAAGTTTAGATCTAAAAGTCCCGACACTAAATAAATATAACATTTGAGATAAAATACCCTAAAATAAAGTGATATCTGGTCATAGATAAAGGACCCTAAAATAAAGTGATAGTCCTCCTCAGTTAAAATACTCTAAACTACAACAACATATGGTCCAAGATAAAATACCCTAAACTAAAGTTATATAAGGTCTGAGATAAAATACCCTAAAATAAATCAATATAATAATCAAGATAAATTTCCAAAACTACAACAATATAGGTTCCGAGCTAAAATAACTCATACTATAGAACAACATAAAATTAGTATGCAGGAGATTTGGAGATTGGGTAGCCAGTGAATGAGACCGATCTCCGCTCCCCTACATATAGGGAATTCAGTGGAATACAAAACTTAGCATGAAATACCAAGTGTCACCCAAGAAATCAATTCAAAATAGCACCAATGACTAAGGAGAGAATTTATGTTTTTCAAAACTGAGCCCTTATCACCATATACATTTCTCCCAAGAGGAATAATTTGTTGATGCCCACCAAATGAGAACTAGAATATAAAAAAAGGGAGAAATACCTAAATATTTCAATTCTTTTTTCCTACAAAAGAAAAGGAAATAGAAGGTTACTGAGACTCATGGATCGCAAAAACTGCTAATTGATATGCAATCACATGACCATCACATGGTCACATAAAAAAACCATATGCATACAATAACCTACAACAGATCCCAAAAAACCACTTTTGAAAAATCCACCTTCTCTTACAAAGGAACCCTAGACAACCAATGATCACGCAGTAGAAACCGAATAAACTCCCCCTGTCCATGAGACTTTTCAACTAGTGAGTAGCTGATGATCCATCTTAAAGTCATTAAAAAATGAGAAGAAAATATCCAAAAATATCGGATCCTATTGTGGTTATAAAAATCATGATATGGATCACCAGTAGGGATGATTTTTTTCCTCAAAAAAATTCAAAAAAACTCATGAGACCATTGATACTTTGTAAAATAATGAAAATGAAATAAAAGGGGAAGAGGCGAGAGCCACTCACAGTCATAAAATACAAGTGATGCACGCCTGGTAGTCCACAAGACAAAGCAAGTGCCTGGTGACATACCCGTCTCATCTCCTGAAAGGCCATCAACATTCCATCCTCATTATGTGAGAATCCGTTTATATTTCTATGTGACCTCACACTTCCCTTTTGGATCTACAAGGATAAATAGATGGGATTGTCTATAAAACTCTCATTCATCTCCATAGGACCTTTATGGGTCATGCGACATGTCACCAAAATGTAGATTGTTTTTCATTAACAATACTCAATAACCCTTGCGAACTCCCCATATATTATAACATTAATAAAGGAAATAAAATAGGGAGGATGTGAAAGCCTATTTTAGTTGTAAAAATACTTCAATGTGATAAGGATATCTGTATCTTGGCCTCATAAGACCCCTTGAAAAGTTGGTCTGATCCCATGAAGGCCCCTTGAAAAGTAATCCCTGACTCATGAAAATTCCCAAAAAAGTCACCCAAGCTCATGTGAAGTCCCCATAAAGGAACCTTGATCTCAAAAAATCCCTTGGGAATGTCAATATGAAAATTTTTAGGTCCTTTAGCATTATCTCGTGATTCAACAAGTCCCCATTAATTGAAAATAATCCAATAAATTAGGATTTGATTGGAGGGACTTGTTATCACAACAAATTAGGTGTGACTCTCAAATTGATTCATAGAAGAGGCTCGTGAAGGTGTGTGACGTCAAAGCACTTCACTGACTCCTTCTTTTATTCATGTGAGACATACTGCACAAAGAAGTTAACATACGAGGTGGGAGGCCTATAAATACCCCACCCTAGAGATTTTTTATGCATTTTTAATTTTTTTATAAGAAACCGTTGGGGAGAAATTCATTTTCAAAATACCCCTGAAAGGCGGCATCGCATATGCCGCCTTTCCACTGCCGGCGCAGATCGATGACGTGGCAAAGGCGGCACCCACGGTACCGCCTTTCCCTCTGCGCCCTAGAAAAGGGCAGTGCCCCCCTCCACTTTTCTCACTTCCAAAGCTCCATTTCCTCTCAATTTTTCTCTACTATGGTGGAGTTTTCCAGTTTGAAATATTTAGAAAGATTTTAGAGGTATGATGTTTAATTTAATGTTTTTTATTTTATAGAATTGTTTTTAGTTTATTTTGTATAATTACTTTTAGTTTAATATTTTTATAATTATAATTTTTTTATTTAGTTGAATTGTCTATAGTAGTTTAGTTTTAAATTTTTTTCATTTATTAGATTATTTAATTAGACCGTTTAATTAGTTATATATATTTATGAATTATTATTAGGTTGTTTAATTAGTTATATATATTTAAGAATAGGATTGTTTTAATGAAATTTTGGTAGCATAAAGACTATGTTATCTAAGAAATAAAATCCTTGTCTGGATACAAACAAGTGAATGTGGCTCTGGCACAGATGTACCTAGGGGTAAAACCCGAAAACACCAATTTGAGCTAGAATAGAACAGGAACTGGTGCACAACAATGGGCCTTGCTGCATTTTGGTTTGACACTCCCGGAGGATATGTTTAAGATATGCATATTTCTTTATAAACTACTGAAATATCTAAGTAAAGAAATGATAAAATGATAAATTAGTAAAACTTATTGTTATTAATGATTAATTAAAAAATAACAAAGAGTTAAAATATTATAAATAACATAGAGTTAAAATAATATAAATAACATAGAGTTAAAATAATATAAATAACATAGAGTTAAAATAATATAAATAACATAGAGTTAAAATAATATAAATAACATAGAGTTAAAATAATATAAATAACATAGAGTTAAAATAATATAAATAACATAAAGTTAAAATAATATAAATAACATAGAGTTAAAAGAATATAAATAAGTAATATAAATAACATAGAGTTAAAAGTAATATAAATAACATAGAGTTAAAATTAATATAAATAACATAGAGTTAAAAGTAATATAAATAAAATAGAGTTAAAAGTAATATAAATAACATGAGTAATATAAATAACATAAGAGTTAAACATATAAATAACATAAGAGTTAAAAATATAAATAACATAAGAGTTAAAAATATAAATGACAACAAGTTTTGAGCTACTATCTTTTCTTACAGTGAATTGAATATCAAAATTTCAGAAATCCCATGTGACAATGGGTTTTCTGAAATTTTGATATCCAATTCACTGCAAGAAAAGCTAGTAGCTCGAAACTTGCTGTTATTTTTTTTATGTATACGGTATTTATATTTTAACTCTACTATGTTATTGAATAACTAATTAATAATTTAGTAACTATCATAAGAAATATCCTAGATTGGGATATGAGATCTTTTAAAATTTAAGTATCATAAATATTTTATAGTTTAGAAGTAATAGTTATTATTTAAACGTGAGGTAAAATCCAACTTATTTTTAATAATTAGTTTAATTACATATTTAAAGTATAAAATCCAACTTATATTGGTAACCATCATTCTGAATTTCACTTACATTATCACAATCTTGATCATAAACCTTTTTTTACGTAGAGCATAATGTTTGCATGTGTGTACTGCTATGGGGAGGTTATTCAAACTGAGAAAGGAGCTTCTTACAGTACACAACCAATAACAGTGGTTAGTACAACTGATTGTGTAACCCTAAGTGACCTTCAAGACAGAATTCATGGCTCATTAAATCTAGGACCCAATCAAAAGATTAAGTCAAAGAGTTATAGACATTTGCAGTTCCCATCAACATTGTGGCATCCAGCTTGTCCATTGGTTGATGATGCGCAATGGATCCAAATAGTTGGTTTGTTTTCTCAACGATCGGATGGTACCATGATGGAGTTATATGTTGATGTTTCTATTATACAACAACAACATCCAATTGTTCGAAGACATAGACTTACAAGAGTCTTTGAAGACAGTCCACCTCATGAAGTTGAGACTATTCCAAATGATGCAGAAGATGACAACCTACTTGATCTCCCAAATATACATGTCAACCCAACATCAGATGAGGAGTTTCATAATAAAAAAACAGATTATGACAGTAGTGCTGACGAGGAAGGAACAACTGAAGTTTCGAGAGATGCATTAGTTGTACAACATGATCGACCTGTAATAAATTGTCCACTTCTCTTTTTATCTTGGTCAGAAGCAATTAAACGTGTTCCTAAATTTGAAGATAATGTTCTCACACCGGAAACTGAGTTTCCCGGAGTTATATGAGATAGGTTTAGTGATATAGACAAAACTTTATATGTTGGAAGGAATTTTACAAGTAAAGATGCATTAAAAAGTACGTTAAAGAGATTTCACAGTGAGAGGAACTGTAGCTATGTAGTTTACGAATTAGACCATAAACAATATTCCATATGGTGTGAGAAGTATGTGGATGATTGTAGATTTCGATTCAGGGAGATTCTGGACATTTCATTTGGAGGTTGGAGAATCTCAAGGATTAAGGCGGCTCATAATTGTGTTCAGCCAAGCCTGACACAAGATCATACCTCATTGAATGCAGAATTTGTTTCATCCATTGTTGTTGAGATGATTAGGACTTGTCAAGATGTTCTGATAGCCCTTGTGCAAGAGAGGATACAACAAGCATTTGGTTATAAGATATCCTATAATAAGGCATGGAAGGCGAAACAGAAGGAAATTGTGAAGGTATATGGTGATTGGGATCACTCATATCGGGTGTTGCCGCAATTTCTAGCCATACTGAGGCATCATAACCAAGTTGTCTTCCATCAGGATACAAACAAACACGTGTCTCATGATAACCGACTTGATCCATCTCGTGTTCAATTTTATCGGTTGTTCTAGGCATTCCTTCCCTGTATGTGAGTGTTTGGAATGGATAGATCAAGGAGGACCTATAGTGGCCTTTTGAAGATAATAAAGGATGAAGATTTGGTGATGAAGAGTTCGATGGGCTATGTGGAATCGTTGGTATTTTCATCCAATCAAATGGGTCTGGGGAAATGGGGTGACAATTGTAGAAGAAATTATAATGTTTAGATTCATGGTGGCATTTAAGGGGTTTATATTTGATGGAATGGGAACAAATGATAATTTCATGTGGCATATCTTTTAGCATACCCTTATGCGGTTGGATATTGATATGGATATGGACATGGCGGGTGAAAGAATGGATTTCATTGTCCCATGAAGGGAGATATAACATGTTTTCATGCATCAAATATTATAGATTTATGTGATAATAGCGACACCGTGCATCCTATTTATGTAGGGTTTCCTCCTATATGATTAATGAATGTTTAAAGTTTCGTTTATATTGGTCTTATGGTTTATATTTTATAGTATTTCAAAGTCACGTACTTGAAACATTTCTAAGTTTCAAGTAGGAGGTTTTGAAAGATTATAAATTATTTTTCATGAACAATTTTTATGAAATGATTTGTGTTTTCAACAATTGTTTATATGTTTAAAGAATGTTTAAAGTTTCGTTTATATTGGTCTTATGGTTTATATTTTATAGTATTTCAAAGTAACGTACTTGAAACATTTCTAAGTTTCAAGTAGGCGGTTTTGAAAGCTTATAAATTATTTTTCATGAACAATTTTTATGAAATGATTTGGGTTTTCAACAATTTCTTATATTATTAATGAATGTTTAAAGTTTTGTTTATATTGGTCTTATGGTTTATATTTTATAGTTTTTCAAAGTCACATACTTGAAACATTTCTATGTTTTATGTAGGCGGTTTTGAATGCCTATAAATTATTTTTCATGAACAATTTTTATGAAATGATTTGTGTTTTCAACAATTTTTTATATCTTTAACGAATGTTTAAAGTTTCGTTTATTTTGGTCTTATGGTCTATATTTTATAGTATTTCAATGTAACGTACTTGAAACATTTCTAAGTTTCAAGTAGGCGGTTTTGAAAGATTATAAATTTTTTTCATGAACAAATTTTATGAAATGATTTGGGTTTTAAACAATTTCTTATATAATTAACAAATTTTTAAAGTTTCGTTTATATTGGTCTTATGTTTTATATTTTATAGTATTTCAATGTCACGTAGTTGAAACAAAAATTTAAAAACTAATAATTTTTTTGTTAGGTGAAAGGCAGCATCCTCCTAAACATTTCATATGAATTATATATATAAATAAACTTATAAATCAAAAAAAACATTAAAAAATATATTTGGAATTTTTTTTTGTTATGGGAAAGGCGGCATCGCGGGTGCCACCTTTCAACCCTAGTGGAAAGGCGGCACCGCGGGTGCTGCCTTTTAGGGGTATTTTGAATTTTTTTTTCACCATAACGGGTTTTTGTAAATTTTTTTTAAAAAAAATGCATAAAGAAAACTCCCCCACCCTAGCATGAAAAATACACTGCCTATACACCTAGAGACCGACCGGTACCGCTTCTCACCGTGACGAAGAGGATGACTCTCTGAATGAGAAGTTGAGCCTTTTTCATCTAGAGTTTGAGTGGATTTATTTGAGTAACTGGTCTCATGACCAGTGAGTCTTCCATCAAGTAATATACAGGTGAACGTTTTGATTAATCATGTGCCACGTACAAATCTCTTTGCGTGATCTCTCATAGATCACATGAAGGACTTATAGTTGGACATGCGAGGAATATCCCACATATCTGCTAGATCACACGAGGCATAAAATAAACTAAAACAGAATAAATTTTAGGCATTCAAAATATAAAGGCTAGAACACTGAATAAAGGTGGAAAGACATAATAAAAAACATGTTCGCTGGACCCTATGCACATCACATGAATCGTCCAAGCCTTACAACAACACCGATACACATTTTTACTATTTCACGATGCTCATTAGGTATGTTATTTGGGTTAACTGAAGTCCTCTTCACATGTCGGGGAAAGTCACATGCTGCCCCCTAGGTACACCAATTTAGTCTCAAGAACCCTCTAGGGTTGTTGTCCGAATCTTTTGATGTATTTAAAACATGTTTTTTCGATCATATAACAGCACTCACTCATGTGAGTTCGGTCTTGTAGTAGCATAAAGGCTTTTCAAATCTATCACGACCCATCCCCCGGTGCCTATTCTGTGACTCCCCTAAGATCGCCTCTTGAAGGATAGGGGTTGGTGACTAGCACCGAAGATTTCAACCTTCATGTGGGGGGAATTTGAATGAGAACCTGTACGCACACACACACAACCACGTACCAAAAACTACAAGTGTAAACATGCATGCCACTAAAGAACCACTGAGTAAAGGTACAAGATGTAGGTCAAATGGAATAGAACAAAAACCCAACAAAAGACAAACTGAAAAATACAAATGTACAAAATATCTTTGAAATTTATCCACTGAAAACCCCAACTTATGTTTATGTACAGAGTAGATGTTGGAAGCCATAGAATTTTTCCTGTCTGCCTTATCTCAATGGTCCCCGCCGGGTCCTAGGCCAACAATTCATCTGTCAAGGCGTTGATCATCGGCACTAGACACAAAATGTGTGGGAAAATACCATGCAGGTGTGATCAAAAAAAAAATCAGTAGGGACCCCAAACCACAAAGGAAAGACCACAGTTTAATCCATAAAGCAAACCAGGAAGCATGATCACAAAGATAGATAACTCACACTGGTATAATTTTGAGTATGGAAAGAAAGACTATCAGTTATAAAACTGAACAGCTTCGACTGTTGGGATAATCATCCCTGATGAGTACCATGGGTAATCTATGTTATTCCGAGTTGCTCCCTACCATGGTTCTACTGGGTCACATAGAGTCGCTTCCCACCTTATCCATCTTAATGAGGTAGGCATCCCTGATGAGTACAGTTGGTCTTCCGGGTTACATAGAGTCATTACCCACCATGGGTATGCTAGGTCACAAAGATCTAGTTACAACTGGGCTATCTTATTTGATACACACATGGTCACTTGTAGCTGATCCATAGATGGTATCATGTTAGCAGACTTTGGGTCTCACTCAACCATTGGATTCCCGCATGTAGTGTGCTTAATTCTTGGAAGAAACTTCTCCTCAAGCAATTCATCACATTTCAACTTCCATAAAATCCTCCTTATAATATTCCAAAAGATCTGCCTCATCTCAAAGGTTCCAACGCTGTAAACATCTTGTTAATCAGACGCCCGATTTGAAGGATATTGGTGTTTTAGTAATCGAGGGATGTTCGTGTTTGGGCCCGGTTAGACCCGTTCGGACCGACCAAACCAGCCCCGATAGTGGGCCCCGTATACCCCAGACCAGTTTGACCAATATGAACCAACCTATTTTTGGTTTGGTCCGGTCCGGTCCAGCCTGACCACTAAGCTAGGCCCATTGGGCCTTGCTAGGCCCGGTTGGGTTCGGCGGGGGGTCCCGCCTGCCAGGTCGCCCAACGACCTAGTTTCAACCAGCCCAACCCACAACTGGCAAGCCTGTTTGTTCCAAGACTAGGCCACCCAATGGCCCTGGTTTATTCCGCTATCAATAGCATTCCGGATTAATCCATCCTAGGCCGCTCAACAACCTAGTTCATACCCTGTCGGCATGAACTGCTAGGTAGGCCGATCATCTCTAGCTCGATCGCCCAGCAGGGTGTCCAGTTCTTGCGCGCTACGACCTGCTAAGCTGGTCGCGCTTGTTTCCCACATGCTATCTCACTGGACCTCATGCCAGTGGGTTTCTACAGCCCATGCAATGCATGATGTCCCTATGACGCGGATGAGTTGCCGTGTTCCTTTCCCCCCAACCATTGTCCCGTTGTCGGTGGATTCTGCCGCAACATCGTAGCCTGAGACAGCCATAGCTACCACATCAACGTGTCTTCATGGCATGCTGACTCTCACCTATGGCTGTCACCATGGGCCATTGCTTCCAGTCTCCTGTGAAGCCTCCTGCGGACCACCAAGTCCACTCTAGTGATCCACTCCTCGTGATGTTTGCGCCTCTGGCTTCAATGGGATGCCACCTTCCTTGCTAAGGCCTTGAAGCCTCCTTGCCTCCATTTCTAAGGTGTGGACACGAAGAATTCACAAGAACACACAAAGTTAGAGGGGATTTGGCCTTGTTCATTTTGGTCTGCACCCTCTGCATTAGAGTTTTTGAAAGCATTGGAGGGGAGGTTTATGATTCAAACAACTGTCTAATCCTAATTCAATCCCTAAGATAGAAAAATACCATCCCACAAGAACATGCAACCCGCATATCAACTTGTTCGTGGGTTAATCCACGTTAATTGTTTTAGAAATAAGAATAGGGAATTTAAACATCCAAAAAGAAACCCCTACCTATGATAGACTCACATCGGAGGAAATCTTAGGGTTGGTGGAAATCTATCCACAGAGATTCAAGAGTTCGAAGCCGTTGGCATTCATCGGTCACCAGTCCCTTTCTTCGAGATGCATCGATGTCACTAGCAATTTGATGGAATTCGTTAGAGAGGATTCCTCACCATCGATTCATAATAAGAGTTCCACATTTTTTATCCCGTTTCTTCAACCCCGTTAATCTATTAAGAGAGAAATGCGTCACAACATTTATTTTACTCTATTTCCTCAAATCGTTATGCTATTTCATTTATGAAAGAGCATATCGGTCACACTTCATTTAATGAGTCATTACGCTATACATTAACCAGCAATTAAAGGGATTCATTTAATGTGACTCATCATCACTTCATCTCCGCACTATAGTGCTGATGTGTCACCTCTCAACAGTGAAGGAAACAAAAAAATAACTTTTTAAGTTAATTTTAATTTTCTCTCAAAAAGTATTTAAACTAACTTTTCTAGACGACCCTCACCGATTGAATTTAGGTATTTTGTTAGAGAATCTTGACATTATTAGTTCAACACTGCCCTCTTATTTTTGATCCGAGCACAAGTTTAAAAGTTAGAAAAAATTGCTCGCACGTTTCTTCTAATAAACAAAAAAAAGATCAAAAAAACTATTCTGGGCTCACTTGGACTCAGAATCAGGTGTCATTTGAGCATCTAATATCAAAATAATCCCATATAATTTTTTAAAAAATAACATGGAATATCTGGGACATTAAATTCTCCCCAACATAGGGATTTACATCCCTAAATTCTAAAAGAAGGGCTAAATAAAAAAATGGTGGTATTGAGCATGAATATGATCCCCTCTCTCCCTTGTACCTTCCTGGAGATTCTTGTGATACCACTGAACGCACAACAGAGGAATAAACCACCCATGAAGGAACCGCTACTGTCGATCCTCTATCTCAATTGAAAACTCTGAAACATCACCCCATCATTAATGTCCAGCTCTCCCCAGTCGATGACGTGCGATGGATCATGCACGTACCTCCTAAAATGAGACACGAGGAAAACATCGTGCACCCGGTGCCTCAATTGGGTGAGGGATAGATGGTATGACACCTCTCCAATTTTGCTCAGAACCTGGAAGGGTTTTATGAACCTCAGAAATAAATTTCTGCCTCGGCCAAATCTCTGTAATCCCCATTGTGGTGAGACCCAAAGGAACACATGATATCCCTCCTTGAACTCCAAGGAACTACGTCTCCTATCATCATAAGATTTATTCCTAATTTGTGTAGTCCTCATCTACTCCTGGACGATCTAAATCTTCTCAGTGGTAGACCATACCATCTCTGAACCCATGAGTTTTGACTCCCCTGGGTCTGTCCAGCATAGAGGTGATCTATACAAATCCTCAAACGGTTCCATGCCAATTGTGGAGTGATATCTTTTGTTGTATTAAAACTCCACTAGTGTAAGGTGGTCTTCCCAAATATGACCAAAATCAATGACGTAAGCATGAAGCATTTTTTCCAAGGTCTATATGGTCCACTCCGTCTGACCATCCGTCAGTGGGTGAACTAATATGCTTGAGTGTAGCTAATTGCTGAACACCTCCTCCAATCCTTTCCATAGTCAGGATGTGAAGTTATCATCATAGTCAGAGATGATCATCAAGGTAACCCTATGAAGCTAGACTATGTCCATGACATAGATGTGTCCCAAGCCATCTACCGTTCCCTGCTCTCAGATGGGTTGGAAGTGAACTGAATTGGTGAGTCGCTCAACGATTACCCAGATAGAATCATGGCCCTTAGACTTGTGTGGTAATCCCATCATTAAGTACATAGAGATACCATACCAACACTACTAGAAATTTGGTCTATAGACATGGTTTCAAACCATGGATATAAGCCCAAAAACAGTGGTTCGTATTTGTGTGGCTATAGGCCTTGGCCTATAGACACGGTTAGAACAGCGATAAAAGATCAAGAAACACATTGCCTATAGCCATGGTTTGGAATAATTGATATAGGACTTTATCCATTGTTCAAACTGTGGCTGTATAGATTTTCCACGGTTTGAAACTGTGGCTAAATCCCTTCCCATTTCATAAAAAAACCCCACCCTCCTCCCAGCACATCCCCCACCCCCTTAGAGCAGCCCACCACTCCCCTTTTGTACAGCCCCCACACCCCCTTGCAGTAGCCCCCACCCCCTTGGAGCATCCCAACACTCCCCTTCCAAGACATCCCCCACCCCCCCATGCAGCAGCCCCCACCCCACTTGCAGCATCCCCCACCCCCATGAAGAAACCCACCACTCCCCTTTCTGGACAGGCTCCCACTCCCCTTGTAGTAGCCCCACCCCCTTGCAGTAGCCCCCAGCCCCTTGCAGTATCCCCCTTGCAGCAACCCACCACTCCCCTTCCTGGGAAACACCACCTTCGACCCCCTTGGACACCCCCCTTGGACACCCCCACTAGACACCCCCCTGGACACCCCCCGTAGACACCCCATGGACACCCACCAATAGACACCCCTTGGACACTCCCTAGACCCCCCTAGACACCCCCACTGGACACCCCCTTAGACACCCTCCCTAGACACGCCCCCAGGACACCCCCTGGAAACCCCCTCCCCATAGACGCCCCCACTGAACAACCCCCTAGACACTCCCTGGACACCCCCCCTTGGACACCCCCTTGGACACCCCACTGGACCCCTCCCCCCTAGACACCCCCTTGGACACCCCTCCCCCTTGACACCCCCCTTGGACACCCCCACTGGACCCCCCCCCCCCCAGACTCCCCCCACTGGACCCCTTAGACCCCCCCTACTGGACCCCCATGGACACCCCTCCAGACTCCCCCCACTGGACACCCCCATGGACACCCTAGACACCCCCTAGACTCCCCAATTGGACCCTCACTAGACTCCCTCCACTAGACCCCCTTGGACCCCCCTCAGACACCCCTCTGGGACTCCCCCCACTAGACCCTCTTGGACAACCCCTGGACACACCCTTGGACACTAAACTTCAATGACCTGTTAAACAACAATTTAAAGTAGATGATACTAACTACTCAAATAACCTGACTTGATGAGATTCATATGCTAGTATAACAACTTACATAATCATGAAATTAGACTAGTAGATATTTGGAATACATCCTTTACTATATATCTAAAATCACTACATGTTGGAAATAAAAAATTACTCTACAGAACATACTTTATCAAGGACTATACTCCATAGGGTAATATCCTTACTCAAATGCTAATGGCTATTCCCGGAATGATATTACAGGACAACAATTATCATATAGAAAAATTGGATTATTTTTCTCCCACCATTGGGGATAACCATAATGTTTACCTCCTAGAAGTATCAATTTTCTTTCATATAATCACTAGATACCCTTAGAATGAGTGTTATTTCATACCCCAGTCCCACATAGAGGAAACATATGGTTCTCCCTTGAGAAATATATCAGATGCACCATTAAAAATACAAAATTTTATACACTTGATACACTATATGTAGAGGTAGGATAAAATTAACATTACTTGAGTAGTTAGATAAAAATTTCTAATCCTTTGATCCACTCACCATAGTTTGGGGTATCACTCACCAATATAATGGCCAATACCATATCAACCAAACTTGAATTCACATCACAATTCTATCAGAAGGTACTAAATCTTTATTAATGGTCATACCACGGGGGATCATCCCCATGGAATGTGAATACCATAAAATATATAATCCTTAATCAAGATCAAACTCACTTCATCCTTAACCATTACCTCCAAAATTATATATTCACGTCAATCCGGATTGAAATTCGTGGAAGAAAATCAATTGCATTGGCTATGTTTTGTTGTTGGTTCTCTACATAGCATGAATCCCTATCCTGCATACTAATACAAGTCATAGAAATAAACAAAAGATCGAAAAGGAAAATCCATCAGGAATCCAAAAATAGAGAAATTACTTCGATATTACTATTTTAATCGATTAAGCATTGTGAAACTAGGGAGGTAAATGTTTCCTTTGACACCTCCACCGTGTTAGAGTTCAAATTCAAGTTTTTTGTCAGTATTTGAACATTGCCTATCAAAAATCATAAGAAAGTAATTAAAATAAAATACAGTAACATTTTTACTGTATGAAAGACCAGACGAACTCGATAATGATATATTCATATGCATATTTTTCGAGATTAATATAATAAGTTTGATCATAGGCCAATTCAAGAATAAAATCATGGTTAATCAGGTGGAAAACTACCATATCTTATGGGAGGAAAAGATAATGACAAAAATAAAGCAATTACACATTTAATAATATATTTCAAATTATAAGAGAAATCAGATCAATAGGAATGGATAAAATGGCAGAGGAGGGGTTTACAGATGGAGAGGAGACGCCCTGGACTCCCCCTAGGACACCCTCTCCCCCTGGACAACCCCCCCCCCCCACACCCCCACACCCCCTGCCCCCTCCCTCCCCTTACCCCCCCTCAGCCCCTCCAAGACCCCCAGCACCCACACACCCCTTTCCCCCCTCCCTTATAACCCTACAACCCCCTACAAATTGCCCCGCCTCTCACCCCTCCACGACAGCCCCCTCCTAGAAAACCCCCCTCCCCCCAAACAGCCTCCCATACCCCCCTTCCCCCCACCTGCACAACCCCCTCCCCCCTATAGACCCAGTTGAACCCCCTGGACATCCCCCTCCCTCCTGGACAACCCCCTGATAGACAGACCCCCTGGACCCCCCCTAAATCCCAAAATATTCCCCAAAACAGAAGAGAATGAAATGATTGCACCAAAACTTTATGTTAAAAAGTAGTTTGAAAATAGTATCATATCTCTAAAAATTAACAATATTCATCCCTTTGAAAGAAAAGTTTGTATGGACATTCATTAATTCACTATTTCTAGTCAAACACACAGAAAACCGTGTAAAGAAACTCTTTTTAGTAGGATAAGAGACAAATATAGTGAAAATATAACATTAAAATCGCCATGAAAATTGTTTTTATATTACCACTATATCCCCATTAATGAATATTTAACATATTTTCAAAAAAAAAATCATGAAATATAAATTTCACAATAAACATCATCATATATTAAAACTCAACACTCATCATGTTTTACCATAAGCAAGAATATTTTCAATAACCATCATAAATAGATTCAGGTCAATAACATCATCATAAAAAGTATTCAATATTTTAAGCATAAACACTCATCAAGAATAAAATCCTAAAATAAAGAATTTCAAAAGAGTTCCAATAAGTGGAAACATGAATTAATTGTTCTAAACAAGTAAAAACTAACTTAAGTACTACCCAATAATTATATGATGTAGTTCCCCCATGCATCCTCCCCTACTAGTTTTCCCTCCCCCATTGCCCCCTTGTACCCCCTGCCCTACTACCCCACCCCTTACACCACCTGCCCTACTGCCCCACCCCACATGAACCCCTGCCCTGCATACCCCCCCCCCCCCCCGCAGACCACCACCCTCCCCCTCCCCCTGCCCTGCAGATCCCCCTACAGACCAACCCTTCCCTACAGACCACCCCCTGCCCCTGCCCCTACCCCCTGCCCCCTGCCCCCTCCACCCGACCCCTCCCCTCCCCTTCCCTCAAGACCTTCCTATAGAGAAGCCCTTTCCCCACCCCCTCCCCCATATAACCCCACCTACACCCTCCCCACTACCCAACAGACCCCCTGCCCCCTTCCCCCTACACCCCCTTCTAGTTTTCCCTCCCCACTGTCCCTTCCACCTCCTAACCCACCCCCTTGCACCCCCTGCCCTGAAAACTCCCATACAGACCACCACCCTATCTCCCCTTACATCCCACCTACACCCTCACCCTCCCCTTTCCCTACAGACCCACCCTGCAAACTACCCCCTCCCCCCTACAAGCCCCCTGCCAATTTTCCCTCCCCCCACCCCCGCCCCATGCCCCATGCCCCATGCCCCCTCCACCCTACCCCCTCCCCCTGCCCCTACAAACCTCCCTATAGACCACCACTTGAACCCCTACCCCACCCCCTCCCTTGCACCCCCACATTCACCCTCCCAACTTCCCTACAGACCACCCTTCCCCCTCCCCCCTGGACCCCCTACTAGCTTTCCCTCCTCCCACTGCCTCCCTTGCACCTCCTTCCCCACCCCCTTCCACCCCTGCCCTGCAGACCCCACTACAGACCACCACCCTCTCCCCCTTGAATCCCACCTGCACCCTCCCTCTCCCCCTTCCCTGCAAACCCCCCTACAGACCACCTCGAATACCACCCCCCTCCCCTGCCATCCCCTACCAACTTTCCCTCCCCCCTACAGCCCCCCCCCCCCCCCCCCCCCCCCCGCACCCTCCCCCTTCCCCTATAGACCCCCTCACCCCATCTTTCACCCCACCTGCTGAGAGAAACGTTTTCAATATGAAAATTATTATAGCTTGGGTTGAAATAGTGGGTGCCCTAGACCCAACTATGCAATACCTTTTGATTACCATATCATGTGTACAATTATCTATGCTTGTTGTTATCTTACAATTATAGTGCATAATATTTTGCATCCACTATAATAATGGTAACATCCAAAGGTTAATTGTCATGTCGAGAAGTTATAGCAGATCCCAGGCTATAATAAGAACTTTGAGATACAATGACATTGATTTTAAATATATGTTCTATAGTCTAGATACATCTTACTGACTGGACACAGTAGATGTATGACTATCAGGTGCTGGGGGATCATAATCATCGAGACTTCTTCTCATGAATTTCACACTGGTGATCTCTAGTAGAGAGATCATGAGGATAGACCCGCCAATAGAAACACCACATGTTTTGGGTGTCATAGGTTGTTCCTATCTAGGGAAATGTGTATTGTTCTCCTGAATTGAGACCATTACCAATGTATATCATTTGATTACGTACTTTGATTCAAGACAAAAAACCATGGAAATGATGTCGTGGTGAGGTAGTTTGTGTTGGGTGCATTGTTGTGGTATGACGTTAGCTGAATGGTCAAGAAAGGATTTGTCACTTCCATGTTTAGGAAGTTGTATATCTTAGGCCTGGTTGATCATGATGGTGCCACCTTAATAAGTATTTGGACAAAGTATTAGAAAGGAAAATTCATTTGGATATATCAACAAATAATAAATCAAGATAAGGATGATGACACAAGAGTGCATCCTTCTTTATGAGATATTTAATGACAAAGAGATTATAGTACACAGTCAGTGTTTGTAGGATGGTAGTCGTTGCTATGACTATCATTATCTTTTTAGGGGCCATGATGATTTTCTGGACTCCTCTCTTGGTATGTGGATTTTATTCACTACTATCGAGATGAGGTCCTAGAGGGTCACACACAATAGCATATTCAAGAATCTGCCATATTCAGTTGAATAGGTATATGGACACAGTGTGCCCTGCCATGAGGTCCGAGCATTGTCTAAGTTTTCGATCACCAAAATAATTAAATAAATTTATTAATATTCAAGTTACAAAAATTTGGGATTGAATTTATTTAATGTATTTACGAGTTCAGTAAATACGAGAAATTATTAATCAAATGAATATTATTTTAATATTTAAGGTTCGTTTAATATTACGCTGGACAGCCAGTCGAGTTAAATGGCTCAGATTTTATCACGTAATATATTTCATATATATTACAAGTATGTTATAAAAATAATAAATAATATCGGCACAGTTTTTTTCATAAAAATTATTTATTTATTGGGCGTTGAAATAAATGGGGGCCGGGGAACCCAACCGGGTATCCCTCAACGTCTCTATAAATAAGAGAGGAGGTTCACTCTCTTGGGTGTGAACTTCACTATTCCTTCTTTTGCATGGAATGAAAATTGAGTGTCTCTCTCTCCTCCCGCTTCTTAGAGAGAGAAGCTATCGATCCAAGATGCTCGAATCGTGATCTCTTTTCTGCATCGAAGGCTTCTCGATGCGGTGATTGTCGAGACGTTGAAAGCATCGTTGGATCTCCGTGCTAACACATTGAGTTTGAAAATCGACGTTCCAACAGATTTTTGGAGTGTGTGTGGACAATCTAGAGGGATCCTAGTTTGGGTCCTTCAAGGGACGATCGTCATCGGCTAGTAGCAGTCGACCATGCCTTCAGATTTGAAATGGGTACATTTTCATTATAATTTTGTGCTCTTAATAATTTATGCGAGATCCATGGACCTCTCTGGGGCTCGGATTGTCAGTGACGACAAGTTCTGTCATCCCGCCAACAAATAATTTTAAAATTCCTGGCCCTCCAGATTCCGTCATGGGCCTCGGAAACCTAACAGTGGTATCATAGGGATCACGTAAATTTTCTGAGCCTAAAAAATTAAATTTGCATGAAAATAAGTACAAGGTTTAAAGACATTCCCAACGGTTCAAACCACAAGTTGATCTGATGCGAAATGATAAGGTTATGGTCAGTTTAGTTTTTCAAATTGGATAATATATGTGATTTGATCATGGGTATTATTTTTTCCATCTTGAAGAACTAATCAAGTTTCTTTTGAAATTGATTTAGTTCATCCTAAAAAAATTATGTGCAAATTATAATTTTATTTTATGATTTGCATAATAATTTTTGTTATTATTATAATAATAATTATTTTATTATTATAATAGTGTAATTATAATAAAATATTATTTTTATGATAATAATTTTATTATTATAATAATAAAATAATAATAAATTATTATTTTATTATAATAAATTTTATTATTATTAAATCCAAAGGCTAATGAGTAGCCTTTGGAAAATTGGAAGGGTGGAATAAGACTTCATAAAATGGGAGGGAAAAGAAATACTTCAAAAGAAGTCTTGTGTTTTTTTAAAAAAAGGGTAAAAAGAGGCGTGGCTTTTGCGGGTCAAGCAAACAAAAGGGAAAAACAAAAAAGGGGGGGGGGGGGGGGCTGGTACGTGGAAACAACAAACAAAAAAAGAAAAAAAAGAGAGAAACATGGGTCTAATTGGACCCCTCTCCTTCTCTAGTGCAGCGCACTGCAACGCACAGAGCCGGCCACCGGAACCGCCTAGCCTGGCCGCTGCCGCCCTCCACACCCCAGGCGACTGCTCCTCCTCCAGCGTGGCACATTTCTGCGCCACACCCCACGCGGCGCACAGAAGCCCCCCGGTCTCCCCGCGCAGCGCCACACCACGCCTGCCACCTCTCCCATTGCCCCCGCTCCCTCTGCCTGGCCTTCACCGCACCCCAACAGCCCAGCCAGGCCCCCATCTTGCCTCCTCGGTGCAACAATCCCGGGCTGCCGGAACCCTCTCTTTGCGAGGTGCCACGGGCCACCTCCGTAGTAAGCGCTTCCCGAATGCAGCCTGCTGGTCTACATCCTCCGTGGGCCAAACGCATGCTGCACCTCCAAGCACCTACCGTGGGACACCCCACACCGCCTCACAGAGCCGAAACCTCATGGAACCCGCAATGGGCTTCCGTGCTTCGGTCTACTTTGGTCTGATCATCACCGCACAGTCCGACCCCTGGATTTCGCCCGCCTAGAGGTACCATTTTGTCTGCAAGTATTTCCGCATGACAAACAATTGGCCCCAAAATAGTCTGAGCGGACCTGCCCAACCCGAAACGGGTTTGGGCGGATCGGCCCGACCCATTTCAGCCATGGCATGGCCCTGCACGAGTTTGGATCGACCCGCAAAGGCCATGCAATGATATTTTCAGGGATTAAACACTTTAAATTAATCAAGATTAATTAAATTAATTAATTTAATTTTTGTTTTTCAATTAAATTAATTAAAATTAATTATAGTTATTTATTTTAATACCCCAGCATATAATTTAATTTAATTTTGAAATTAAATTAATTAATTAATTAATTAATCAATTAATTTTGGCATTATAATTAAATTTATTATAGGAAAGATTAATTAAATTATTTTAATTTATTTAATTTAATTAAATAAACCCTCATAATTAATTATTGTATTTTAATTTTTATCGCACTTTAATTTTACATGCCGTCTGGTCTTGAGCATCGACCTTTGTATGTCTACTTATAATTAATTATTTAAATGCGTGCGATGCTTGTAAAATAATTAAATATATGGTCTGATCATCATCTTTATTTTTTTGGTTAAAATGTATAAGGACCTGTGTGTCCAATTCATATGATGTACATTTATACCCGAGTTCCCCTCGCCTGCGCGCGAGTACCTTTGTACTTTAGAAGAAGACGACGAGCGACGTGGACCCCTCAAAGATGAGGTGGTGCACGATGGTGCAAGATGACATGTGGACCACGCCAAGATGAGGCAATACTCTAAGACGTGACCTGGACCCCACCAAGATAGGGCGATGTTCTAGATGCGAAGCAAACATATAAGACAAGGGGCAAGCGACATTTTGAGTCAAGCTTTGACTCAGGTATGATACCCTTAGGGAGTTTAGATTCTCAACACTAGTCAGGTAGTAATTTTACCTTTATGAATTTATTTATTATTTTATGCATTTTAACAACGGAAAAAATACATAAATTAATGGATAATAAAATGCATAAAGAAGCAGTGTATGTTTTTATATTAAAGTTCAGTTGTGAGCGTGACAATATAGATGAACAAGTTTAATATAAATGGATTACATTCGTCGAGAGTAAAAACCAATAAAACCCTCAAAGAAATTATTAAGTCACAAACAACCTTCCATCATTCAAGTTTGAACAAAACCGGGTGTTCGAGGTGTCGGTCATGCCTTAGCTGAGGGTGCCTCTTACTATCGGGGAGTTCTTATTCGTGTGGTGGGTTGACTTAAAATAAAATTTCATCAATGGAATAGCCTTAGATAACTTGTTTTAATTTTAGAGGCAAGCGTTGAGTAAATGAGTAAATGATTTTTGAAGCTGGGACTTCACTCAACAGATCAAGCAACCGTGATTTAATGCGGTTGGCCAACCAAATTCCAACCTTGGACCCTCCGAGTAGTGGTGTAGCCATAGCTTGTAGACTATGAGGGAGGTTCAGGGATCCTGCCACTAGAATACTCAAGAGTATTCCGATTCTAGTATAGAGGGTTCCTAGAATTTGAAAAATTAGTGGGAGACATTCAATGATTAAATACTCAGTAATGTCACATTAGGTAATCACATAAAAGTACAATATGCTAAAGTATATTTGTAGATAATGGCAAGAAATACCACAATAAAACTACGATAATTATTAGACAATGTAAATGTCAAAACAAGCATGAAAATCCAAGTGTATTATAGACGCTTTCGCACATTACTACCATATCAAAAATTCAAGGTGCTTGTGTCCCATCCTGTTAAGCCACCTCAAGAAGTGAGGGTGTAAAACTGCTTACAAGAGAATCATGAATCAAGCATATGATGGTTCTGTCATAATGCTATCATAAATGTCTTATGTTAGTTGTGGTCTCTACATCAAGACATGGAAGATGTTACATGTAGTCTCATCTCCAAGAAGTTTCCAAGGAGAAAGTGAAGCAATATTTGAATGTGGTGATTGCACTCGGTTTGTGTAAAGTGAAATAAAATTCACAATCTTTCAAGTCATCCCATTATTATACCTTTTACACCCAATTACTCTTATTTTGTTTAAGGATACAAAAAAACGGTAGAGAGTAAGCGCTTCATTACCTTTAAGGTAACATTCACCAAGTAATAAGAATATTGGAGATAACGCCATCTTTTATTATTAAGGAGAATACATTGAATGACAAGGCGAAAAGGATTATGGAAAGTTACGCCAAATGAACCTTCATCATGTCCTTCATTTAAAAGTGGTTGGTTATTTAACAGGAGGTTATTTTCCTCTCATATAAATTCATGGAAGATTAAAAACTGAAATACAAGAAGCAAGTACCTGCTTTTCGTTCAGTTAATATTCATCAAATAAAAGTATTGTTATCTCACATACTTCTTGGGTATTAAAATACAATATGATTTTCACATATATGTATTGAAATACAATAACCAAGTAAGTAGAGACACATTAAAAGAAGTAAAGTGTCTTCTCCAAGTAGCTGAGAAAATGTGATTCCTAAGTCAGTGGAGAGAAACACATAACTTCGAATTGCCAAGTTATTGACTCAAACTGAACAAGTTATGGAGTATAACCAAAAACATTTATCTCATGTGCCCATTTGGATGTGATGAGACATTATTCCATGTTTTGGAATGAATGTTTTTTGTGGTTACATAATCAACAAATAGTTCACTACTACTTGAATCAATGGAAATACATGATGAATATAAAATGTAAGACCTACCCAGTTGTGGAAATGTGATTATTTTTCAAGTAAAACTAAAGGTGGAAGTCAACTATATACCCAGTATGGTATTTAGGATCAACACAGATAAACACCTTTGGTATTATTTAAATCCTTTGTTTAGACAAAGAAACATTTAGAAATAAAGGTATGCCACAAATCATTCCGAGGTTAGTTCAACAAGACAGTGTGAACTATTACAAAGAAAGAAAGAGGTTAATATACTTTATAAGATTCTTCTATGTCATTAAAGAATGATGAAGTATAAGTTGGTAAGAAGATATGAGTTGCTTCGGATTGGCATGTTGAAGAATATCTTGGCCAAACTATCATCAATCAGGATAATGTAGCGTAGAGTAATTCCTAAACGCAGGTTACCTTATCTATATCACCGTATTGGGGTTCATAAAGAGGATCGATGATGAGTCTTACATATTAACATTGATCAACAAAATGTAGTGTGGAGAACTTCCTAAACTCACATTTTATACATAAAAGTTATGATGTAAGTTGTATCAATGTTATAACCTACAGTAACTTCCATTATATTTCAAAACATGCTTCGCAAATAACGGCTTAAACCCATAACCAATATGACAACTAAAATGACAAATGGATATCATACGAGTCATAGTATGATGGAAAATCCATTATGTCATAGGACATGTTTAGATGCAAAGCATTTGTTAGGATTTAAACAAACATGTATCAAGTTAAAAACACTGTGCATTTGAGGTAATTATCCTAATAGTTGTTTAAGATATTACCTAAATCCATAAGATAGAAAAGTTGTAGTCAAGTATTATACTACATTTCTAAACAAGGGTGCACATCTCTATTAGAGATAGTGGGAGATGGATTGACTTGGACTTAGTTAATGCTCGTGATGCACAAATGTTTGGCATAGGGAACAAGTTCCACAAGTACACGTGCAATAGGCATGTTCTAGAGACAAATACTGTGTAGGAAGAATGAAAATATGGTGATGGTTTTATATTCACCATGGCCAGTGATAAATTATTAATTAAGAATAATAAATCCTACAAGTAAGCAGTATATGGCAATGAGCTAAGATTGACAAGATCAACTAAAATTCAATAATGGATGGTACAGGTATGGTACCAATAAGGCTCGATTGGTTATACCAATTCAGTAGGCCTAAATCTATTAGAATTTTACTTGTCATAGCTGAACATCTACGATCATGTTATTGGTCATTGAATGTCAAGATCATCTTTCGTGGAAGGTGTATTTACGACGCAACAAGAAATAGATGATGACATCAAATGACACCAATAAGGGTTGAAAGTTACTGAAATCCAATTATAGATTAAAGAAAGCAACAAGATCTTAGAGAATTCATAAAAAATGAATCTTTTCATTGTGTCTACCAAAGGTTAGTGGGAGTGCTAATATTTTCCAAATGAAATATTTTCGACAACATATGGAAAACAAATTTTGATCTTACAGTTAGATAAGATCAGGTTAAAATAAATTCTCCAATTATTGACTTCAAGTAGCAACCTAAGTTATAGTGAATAGGATCCAATGAGGTAGATCCAAAGGTTACTTGGTCCTATTCAATCATACATATAGTGACATTGTATTGAAAAATACAAGTTGGAACAATTCAAGTTTAGAATTGTTTCCTATATCACATTGCTTAATCTCTTCAAGTTAACATGTTCAAGACATAGGAAGAGATTAAAGTTGGGGATTGATACCATATGCTTTAGAGATAGATCAATCAAATATGCCATAATATGTACAATAATTGATACTACCAGGATATAAGTTATTATTGGTAGATATCAATTATTTCCAGGAGCACTACAAGTGATGAAGTTAAAAATATAATCTTCTACTTTGGAAAGTACAAATGATATGTACCTGGAATATGGAGAAGAAGGTACACTAGTTGCGGTGGGACATAAACTAGTAATCCTTAGATCAATTTGATCTAGTTTCGCATTTAGGCAAAGGAGATGAGTGATTCAAGCTCATAAAATCTTGTAGTACCCATACCTACAAATACTGAGTACGTTGCAGCTTCCAAGGTAGCTAATAAGAAGTTATAAATTGTAACAATTTGTTCCAGTTCATGGATTCACACCTAGTGAGAAAAGTATTATCATAATGTAAATTATGATATTCTTACTATCCAGGCTGTCAAGTTATGAAAATGGAAAGAGTAATATACTCGGGGATACCCTATCTTGATAAGTTTTACTCAAGCAGATGAGGACACAAATAGCAGATATTCCATGTGGTGAAAATGTGGTAGGCCCAAAAGTTAAATCCATTACTCATCAGAAGCATGATATTTATTATGTGAGTAGCTAACAAGTTTAGTTAGCAAGTTGGCTCTAGTGAAAGTGGGATTTTTGAAATAGTGGGTTCTCTAGACCCAACTATGCAGTACCTTTTGATTACCATATCATGTTTATAGTTAGCTATGAATGATGTTATCTTACCATTATAGTACATACTTTTCTGCATCCACTATATTAATGGTAATGTCCAAAGGTAAATTGTCATGTCAAGAGGTTATAGTAGATCTCGGGCTATAATGAGAACCTCGAGATACAATGACATTAATTTTACATATATGTTCTATAGTCTAGATACATCTTATTGAATAGACACAGAAGATGTATGACTATCATGTGCCAAGGGATCATAAGCATTGAGACTTCTTCTCATGAAGTTTTCACTTGGTGATCTCTAGTAGGGAGATCATGGGGATATACCTGACAATAGGAACACCACATGTTTTGGGTGTCATTGGTTGTTCCTATCTACGAACATGTTTATCGGTCTCCTGACTTGAGACCATTACCAATGTATATCATTTGATTACGTACTTTTATGCAAGAAAAAAACCATGGAAATGATGTCGTGGCATGATAGTTTGTGTTGGATGCGTTGTTGGTGGTATGACGTTGGATGAATGGTCAAGAAAGGATTTTTCGATTACATGTTTAGGAAGTTGTATATCTCAGGCCTGGTTGATCCAGATGGTGCTGCCTCTATATGTCTTTGGCCAAAGTAGTACAAAGGAAAATCCATCCAGATAGATCAACACATAATAAATCAAGATAAGGATGATGACACAAGAGTGTGTCCTACTTTATGAGATATTTAATGAAAAAGAGATTATAGTACACAGTCAGTGTTCGTAGGATGGTAGTCATTGCTATGAATATCTTTATCTCTTTAGGGACCATGATGAGTTTCTAGACTCCGCTCTTGGTCTGTGGATTTTATTCACTGCTATTGAGATGAGGGCATAGAGGGTCACACACAATAGCATATTCAAGAATCCTCCATATTCAATTGAATAGGTATATGGACATAGTGGGCCCCATCATAGGGTGTGAGCATTGTCTAAGTTTTCGATCACCAAAATAATTAAATAAATTCAGTTATATTCAAGTTATGAATATTCAAGACTGAATTTATTTAATGTATTTACGAGTTAATCAAATACGAGAAAATATTAATCGAATGAATATTATTTTAATATTCAAGGTTTGTTTAATATTAAGCGGGACAACGAGTCGAGTTAAATGGCTCTGATTTTATCACGTAATATATTTCATATATATATATATAGAAAGTATGTGATAAAAATAATAACTAATATTGGCTTAGTTTAGTCCGTCAAAATTATTTATTTAGTGAACGTAAAAATAAACGGGGGCTGGGGAACCCAACCAGGTATCTCTTAATGTCTCTATAAATAAGAGAGGAGGATCTCTCTCTTGGGTGTGAAATTCTCTATTCATTCTTTTTCATGGACTGAAAATTGAGAGCCTCTCTCTCCTCCATCTTTTTAGAGAGAGAATCTTTTGATCCAAGATGCTCAGATCATTATATCTCTTCTAAATCAAAGGCTTCTCGATGCGGTGATCGTCGAGATGTTGAAAGCATCGTTGGATCACCGTTCTAGCACCCGGATTTTAACGATCGACATTTCAGTGGATTTTTGGAGCACGTGTGGATGATCTAGAGGGATCCTATTTTGGATCCTTCAAGTGATGATTTCCATCAGCTAGTATCAGTCAACCACGCCTTCGGATTTGAAACAGGTACATTTTCATTTTAATTTTGTACTCTTAATAATTTATGTGAGATCCTCGGACCTCTCCGGGGCTTGGATAGTCGGTGATGAAAAGTTCCATCATCCCACCGATGAAAACTTTTAACATCCCCGGCCCACCGGCTTCCGCTGTGGGCCCCAGAAACCTAATAGCTTGAAGTTAAACATAAAAATATATAAGTAAGTAAACCTTGGACTTTATTGGAAATTTTAAGAATTTTTTTTCTGCACATTTTTCATTGGGAGACTCTTAGGAAACAAGTTATTCAACTGGTTCCAAAAACCAGCCCCTAATATGGAGGACCCCCACTTTGAGCATGTCGGGTAGTGTTAAACTCTTAGAAAGAATATAGAGGAAGTAAATCCTATAATTAATATGTTGTTAAGTTAGTATACAGCTCTGAATAGAATTATGAGGAACCGTTCCAGGTCACTAGCATATCTCTTATGGAGTATTTAACCATGTGGCAGCTTTGATTAAGTTGTCCAAACGTAGTAGTCTCCTTTGTAGGGAAAATAATATCAAACAGTCTATGATTCATCATAAACTTTATCTTATGTATAATATGATCATACCATCATTCTCTACACATGAAATTACCTTGAATATAATATTTAATTTTTGGATTCGTACACATAGGTGATAAGAAATGAGAAATATAGGAAGTCACATAGTATACGGAATGTAATTTTCATAAATTGGGTTGGGAGTCCCAGTAAAAGGAAGGTCATGTGATGTTTTCATATATCCATGCTGAGTTAAATTTATATTCTATCCCAATAGGGTACACGAAATATGGGACTGATGAGTTACTTAGGCGTCTACTGTTAGTATACATCGATCCAATCTAACCTAACATAAATGTCATGTTTCTCCTTTACACATAGTGTGTGAATCATTAGGGTTAATATGTGTGTCTTCTTCTGATACCTATGTCAAGTTATCGATATCATATATGAAATATACCATAGAACATAAAACATGTGTCTTCGGGGGTGAAACTAGGGGTTGTACACCTCTACATGCCAAGTTATGTGCGTCGAAAAACACAGTATGCGTCCCCTAGGTACACACCATTTAATATAACAAAGAAATTCCTTCAAGAATTATTAGTATAAATTGATTCAAAATAAATAAACAATAAAATAAATAATAAAAAAATATTTAGTTTTATTTGGTCCCTTTAGGGCCTATGTGCATGGAAAGAACACCTCCCAAAAGGAAACCATTTTATTATGCTCGAACAATTTGTTACAAGTGACAAACCAACAATATAAAAAATAAGAAAATATAAATGATAAAAATAATATATTTTTAATAACTAAAAAATAAGAAGCATAGTGCTTACAATCCAAAGAGTTTTCCTCTCAAATAGTTTTGATCCCTTCATAAAGTAGAAACACCTCTGGATATGATAGTTCATTGTTATTTGGGACCTTCTGGATCAAAAATAAAACCAAACTTATTCTTTATGAAGTTATATCATCAACACCCCCCAATGGTATCTCTAATATAATGTAGCCTAATTTCTATATGCTTGAATTTACCATGACAAACTAAATTTTTGTACAAATGGAAATATTATATTCTATAACAATAAACTGATATTTCAAAATTGAATAAATTCAGTTTAGAAACCATACCCTTTAATCATAAAGCCTCCTTGATAGCCTCAGTCAGGGGAATATACTCATCTTCTATGGTTAAAATATAAAACACTAATTACATGTTCCATTCCCATGATATGGTTCATCCACAAGTGGTGAAGACATATCTAGTAAGTGACTTCTTAGTATCCATATTACCTATGTAATCAGCATCAACATATGAAGCAATTAGTTCATCTGTATTTAAATTTCTATAAAAACAAAAATATAGGATAACAGTATGGGAAAAAATCTAACTGACCATTTTAACACCTACCAATGAAGTTTCCCTATGTTTTTTTGTGAATCTATTGAGAATGAAAATAGAAAAAACTCGGTCTTTCCTGGTGAAAATTATTGAATACATTAGACTACCAAAAAATGTTGGTATAAAGTTTCTTTGACATATATTATGTTTCCATAGTAGAAGTATGAACTTGAGTCAATGATACTTTGAAGTGTTGGGAAAATGGATCCTTAATTGGATTTAACGTCTCAAGAATGTACCTCTTCAATAAGTTAAGGATATAATATTTTGGGACAAATATAACATTTTATTAGGTCTCTCCGTTTGATTTTATTAATTAATATATATTTTATTCACTCCTACATCTTGAATCTGAATTTTTTTTCAATTGATACATTATAGAATCAATGAGATTTATATTATTGCACATAACCAATATATAATCAAAATAAAGTAGTAGGTAAATAATGTATGTTTTAACCCATTTAAATTAAACACATTCATCATAATGGATCCTGTTAAATTGTATATCCAACGTAAAAGAGTCAAATTTTATATACCACTAACAAGACTCTAGTATTTAACCAGGCAAGGATTTATTTAAAAGACAAATTGGGTTAGTTTTAAACACCTTTTGGTAACCATAAAGTGGTTTCATGAATAATTCCCCATTAAGTTCACCGTGTAAGAAGGCAGTTTGTTCATATAATTATTCTTTGTGTAAGTCATTAAAATATAAAAAAATATGTAACAAAATAGAATAATTCTTATAAAATGGTGATCAAATATTAACATAATCAATAACCTCTCTTTAAAGTAATCCCTTTTCCACTAATATGGGCATGAATTTTTTTTCCATTCATTAGTGTTATATTTCTTCATCTTATAAATCCATTTACACCCAATATCCAAGGCATTGGGAGGTCTTTAAAAAATAGACAATGTATGGTTTTTATTCAAGGTTTCCATTTCTTCAAGTATGTTATAGATTCAGCCTTTGGAACCTCTATTATTAAATAATTTATTACAGATTTTAGGATCATCATCAATGGACTCATTTTAGAATTCAACTTTAAGATCAGGAGGAGGGGGCTCATCAGAAACCTCTAACTCAGTTGGGGAATAAGGATCAATAGTCCCACTAAGGGTTGTATCATCACCATCATTGTGAAAGATTAAGATTTAAGAGGACTAAATTCATGAATGAAAATATCTATAATGATCATAAACCTTTTGTATCAATGTTTTTAACCTGCAACATAAATCCCCTGACACCATTAGAGTATCCCATGAAAACATACTTAAGAGATCTTGGTTACAACTTATTAGTTTTAAGGTGGGTGTATGCTGCACACACAAAGACTCTTTAGTGGTTATCGAAAGGTAGTTTACCATCAAAAAGTTAATCTGCGGATTTGAACTAATTAGCAGCATATGGGAACCTATTAAATAGGTATACTATCATAATCACAACTTATGCCCAAAATAATTAGGTAGGCCCAGGTATAAAATAATTCCTCAAATGCACACAAGAATAGTTTTAATCATGTCATCAACAAATTCATCATGTTGGGGGTACCCTTAATAATATACTATCATTTTATGCCATCAAATTTATAGAACTATACAAGCTCAGTAGACAAGTACTCTAAATAATTATCAAATTTCATTAATTTTATTATATTTAAAATCTATATTTAAATAATGTTTTTTATTGTTTCAAAATAATTATATTTTTTTGGTATGTAAACCTGTGATTTTATATAATTGTCATGAATGAAGGTAAAAAAATAGGACCCTTCATCATGGGATATGGTTCTGGAAGTTCATCATAAATCAAAATTGATATAAACATGAATTATAATTAAACCTCATATAATGAGGAAAATGAGTCATCGTATGAGCTAGAAAGCACAGAAAAACTTCACACAGAAAATATTTTTGTAAGATTCACTTTTTCTGCTCTTCCATAATTTTAAGTGATTCACTTCATCAAAAAAGTCTTCATATTCTTCTCTGACCAACCTAACAATAAAGTAAATAAGCATTGTCCCACCCTCTATCAAATTTAATCAAATACTAATTTAACTAAGCATGATTATATGAAATATAAATTTAAATAATTCTATCACCTAGGCATTAACAAATAGTCATCAATAAGATTTTCCTTAAACAAAATCATGATTCCAAAAGGATGATCAAAGTGCAGCATAAAAAACACCAGTGATTTCTAATTCAATAGGTAGATCTGAATTAGACCTCAAAACATGTTTTACACTAATTTGAAACTCTAATATGGAAATTTAATACAATATAAAATTAAAAATTCTACATTTATAGTGAAAAGAGGAAAGGAACCACAATTTCATGGAAGGATGTAATCATACATTCTCCTCACACCTACACTAATATAACACTATTAATTTTAATGTAAGGAAATAATGAAGGAGTGGAACCACAATTTCTTGGAAGAAATAAAATAAAATTGAAAAATGATGAATATAATGAAGGGTTCCCTTATATAATTCTATCATTAATTATATAATAATAAATTATAAAATAAATTCACCGCATAAAAAATACCATGAATGACCTAAGATCTCAATCCATTCACTCTCTCTTTAGTGTGTTAGGTTAGGTAGTGAAAAAATTATTTTTGATACACTACATTCCCCATGTTCCTCTGGTTGAATTTGAACATTCCCCAACTAATTCACTCACTATACAGCTCTAATTTTTCAATTTCCAATGTTGGTTAATCAGTTTTTTCATTTGATTTTTAAGAATCTAATGGTTTAGGAATCAATGGTTTAGGTTTTAAAATAATTTTCCCACTCTTGTAAATAGTCACAAATTTGAGTTATTCATGAGAGGTTTGTGTGTAACAAGATTCTTCCAAGATATTTAGGAAGGGTAAACCATAGGGGAATGGGTTCCAAAGCCATTTCAATGTTTTATATATCTAATATCAGTGATTAAATTTTATAATTCATTTTCAATATTTTTTTAAAAAATTATTATAATAATTTATATGGAAAATATTGGATTCGATGTTGATATAGTTGGGATTGAAATTGGTCATGGGTTGGAAACTTTTCCAGATAGTTAGGTTTTAGACCATGTAGTTGACTGGGTAATTGATTATCCAACCAATTGAATTTAGTATTATCATTATACATGTGATGAAAATTGTTTTATTCCTAAATCTATTGAGTATTCAGATCATTCTCCTCCATTAATGGTATCCCTATAAGAACTTCCTTGATTGATGTAATAGTTGGGAGATTATCGGTCACTCAAGAAGAACCTTTTATTTGAAAATCGTGCACTTTGGGAGTCTAAAGTGGTGAATACTACGGGTTTCACCACTAACATAATTTCATAGTAATGTGGAAGATCCCCTATAATATGATAGATAACAAGAATCTCTTAAGGTATCTCTTTACTATATAGATTTTATACAGAAAAGTTACCCTCCCTCTAAGTAAGAATGATATTTGTGCCTTGATCGATGGGGGACCTAAACTTTATAATATTATAAACTAAATACCAAGGAGAACTTCCATAATTATGTAGGAATCTTAAAATAATCTTGGATTTCTACTCAATAATAAAAATATTGAGGTTATCTATCCTCGAAATTTAAAGGCCACTGAGTAAAGATCTTCTCTCCACTGAGATAGAATTAGTTAAACCATAAATGGAACTATATTTGATAAGCATATATCCCATAAAATCATGCACAATCCTTCTTAATAACTCTCTCTATATAGGAACCTTTCACATTATGTTTTATTCCAACATTGCGAGGTATCCACTAGATCCACCACCCTAGAGGAGCTCTATCATTTGTAATCACATCCCAAGGGAGAATCCCCTTATTATTATCCATTCACTTTTCAATAGGAATAAGGTATCCTAGTTTGTGTATGATAGAGATAACATGAAATTGAATGAATAGAGGGAGCTATTCTTGCCTTCACGACCCTTGTTCGTTGTCTCCTAAATCACCCAACACACCACTAAAAACACTATTACATGAAGATTTACCATATATGAATGTTTCTAAACACTTTGAAATAATATAGACAAAAAGTCAGTGATGCATCCCCCCTAAAATTGAAATCCCATAAGTTTCCCAATAAGGGACCAAGCAAAGAAAGCCCATTCTACATCAAAAAATAAGTTCTAGGCTAACTCAGATTTTAGCCTCTCACAACACATACATGGTGAGGTTATCTAAATTACCTCTTTATGGATATTAATGTCAGTAGGTATGCCCTTATTGTATAACCTCTAGAAAAGTATGTTCTACTTAACTGGGATTTATTTATACAAGAATTTTCTCACCCACTCATCCTGATCATGGTTGGTTATTAATAACATGTGAAACTACAAAGAATTAAATTATCCTAAGGTAAAAATTGAGAATGTGTGCATAACTGGTTCATCGATAATATAAATACTATCATAAAAAGTCTTATGATCCTCATCGAGGGATACTGATATAAAGCCAAGGTTTATTCTCACATTCCTAAATTAAATGTGAGGGATTTGAAATTTCGGGATGAAGTGAAAATGAAGTAACATGTTTTATTTCTATTAATTGATGTCACCCCACCTTCAAACCAACACAACAAGTGTGAGACCCTATCTGATTTTTTTTGAATAGCAGGAATGGGAATTGATTTTAGGATGTCTATTTCAATTTCTGGGTATTCAAGATTTTAATCACCCTGGTCAACTCTACCTAGAAACTTTTCTAAGTGCGGGATCAATCCTAGATAGGGTACTAATGAAATAAACACTAGATAAATGTACCTTATTCTTAGATCCATCACATGTATGATGAGGATACCGGGAGGTGGGGTGGCCGCATCGAAGGAAGAGGATCCCGAGTGTTTGGGTGGACACATTGGAACTACACTGGAGCCATGTCGGAACTGTTCTGGAGCTGCATCAGAGAAGGGGGGGGGGTCATGAGGAGGTGGGGTGGCTGCGTCAGAGAAGTCGGGAGAGGAGGATCGTTCGGGGGTGGAGGAGGTGGCCACGTCGAAACCGTTCCAGAGCCATGTTGAAACCGTACCGGAGCTGTGTCGGGGAAGGAGCGGCACGAGGAGGTGGGTTGGACGCGTCAGTGACATTTGGAGAGGAGGAGGATCACAGGAGGGATGAATATCACAGGGGAAGGGGATGAGGAACTCGTGACGGGGGGGGGGGGGGGGTGGGGGTGGGGAAAGGGTTCGTGTGGTGGGCTAGGTCCACATACAATAAAAGAGAGCATGGGTATAAGGGACCTATAGCCATGGTTTTTATTGTATTTGGCTACAGATCCATGGATATAGGTCTAAATTTTTGTAGTGTAATTCTTCTTCAGTACCTCAAGTGGATGTGACAAGCTTGCTAGAAACTAATTTTCAGCCTTCACTTACTGACATGTGAGGCAACACGAAATGAACTCGGCCACCACATTCTTCATCCCGAGCCACCAGTACTGACATCAAAGATCCTTGTACACCTTTTCCACTCCAGAATGTACTTCCAAGGGTGAGGTATGGAACTCCCTCATAATATCCTCTTGAAATTCCACCGGTTATACTGTGCGCCCTCTAAAAAGGATTACGTGCTCCCCACCTATTGAAAATAAATCAGGAGCTTGTCCTAAGGATAACTGAGCATGTCATGCTTCACAGTCAACATCCACATGATGTGACTCCCTAACTCGTTGTAATAGTGGGGGAGTGACAGTCATCAGCTGAAGGAAAGCTTCTCCATCATCATCGATGAAGTATATCTACATCGCGGCTAGCTTCTCTGTTTCCTCACCAAGAAGCTACAAACTGGACCTCCTACTGAGCGCATATTCCCACACGCTCCCCTTCCTGAGAGTATAGACTATCTCGAAGTCATAGTCCTCTAGGAACTCCATCCATTACAACTATATCGTGTTTAGGTCCTTATAGGATAAGATATACCTGATACTCTTGTGGTCAGAGTAGATGACAAACCATTCACCCATCAAGAAGTGTCACCACATCTTCAGAGAAAATACCACTACTATCAAATCTGGGTCATGGGTCGCGTTTTTCTTCTCATCCTGCCTCAACTGTCGTGATCTATAAGCAATCACTACTTTCTCTTGCATCAGAACACAACCCAGTCTAGTCCATGATGTTTCACAGAAAACTACATACCCAATGCCCTCCTCTGGTAGTCTCAAGATAGGGTCACTCATTATTCACTACCTCAGCTCCTCAAAACTCTTTTGGAAATTCTCTATTGACACAAAGGGTTTTACCTTCCTTGTAAAATCTAATAATTGTGTTTATACTATGTAAACGTTGGTCACGAACCTCCAGTAGTATCTGAACAACCCCAAGAAACTTCGCACCTCAGTCATGCCACTAAGTGGCTCCCAAGCAAGCACTGCCTCTATCTTCATTGGATCCACTACAAATCCCGCCTCTGAGATGACATGTCCTAGAAAGTGGACCTCTTGAATCGTGAACTGGAACTTCAATAGATTCCCATCAGGATGGTGCTCTTGGAGTATATCCTGGACTATCTGTTGGTGTGTAGCATACTCTTATTCTGCCATTGAGTACACCAAGATGTCATCAATGAAAACCACCAAAAAATGTTCAAGGTAAGGCTGAATGATCCTGTTCATGAGTCCCATGAACACTACTGGGTCATTGGTCACGATGAAGGTAATCAACAAGAACTCATAGTGACCATACTGACATATGATAGTTGTCTTTGATACGTCATCTTCCCATACCCAAAGCCGGTGATAGCCTGATATGAGGTCTATCTTTGAGAACCACCTCAGTCCCTTCAGCTATTCGTAGAGGTAATCAATTCTTAGTAGTAGATATTTTTTCTTCATGGTCACTTGGTTCAGACACTATTAGTCCATGCATAGCCTCAAGATTCTATGTGCCTTCTTGAAAAAACACCTGGGCTACCCATGGAAAAACACTAGGCCTCACAAAGCCCTTCTATTTCCTCTAGTTGTACCCTCATCTCATGAAGCTCCGTAGGAGCCATCCGATATGATGGTGTAGATATCGGTGCCGTCAATGGGTACATGTTGATGAAAATGTCCACCTCCCTATGAGGAGGTAGTCCTAGAACATCCTCATGAAATATTTCTTTATACTCCTCCACCACTATATGAAATGTCTGAATCCTCTAATACACCACACCAAGAGTTAGGATAGCCAACTTGTGAGTGATCAGCTACACACTCCTCCAAGAAATTCTCTCCTCCACTACAAGAGTTCCCCCTTCCCACCGGTGAAGGAAAATTTGATCCCATCATTGTAGACACACTATACTCTATGCCTAATGCAGTTGATCTGAGCATGAACTGTGGATAACCATTCCATACCAAATATGACGTCGTAAAGCCTCGATGATGCTACTAGGCGATCCAAGCTAAAGGTCTCGCCTCCAATAGTAAGACCACACTTCTGGTACCGATGTGTAATAATCGAATCCCTTCCCTTATGAGTATCTACTCGTAAGGATCGACCTAATGGCTCCACCAGAATCTCTGAGCCTCGAACAAGGTCCATGGAAAGGAAAGAGTGACTGGAACCTTTGTTTATAAGTACTGCCACTAGGGTGGATAAGACACAGAATGCACCTATAATCATATCCAAAGTTCCGTGGTTATAGGACTCCACTGCCTAATGCTGAGCTTTCCCCTATCCACTTGCTCCCTAAGGTCGTTGTGGACCTCCTGGTGGTGGTGGTGGTAGTACCTAGAACTGTCTCCCACCACCTACTACTTGTCCTGCTCACCTTCCATGTCCTACGCCATTCAGACCTCCTCGATCGAACCTATGAATCATCCTTTGTTGTCCCTTGACCGTATTTTGGTCACCCATGAGGTGGGTCGGAAAGTCATGAGCCTTGTGTACCTACCTTCCACATTTGAAGCACAACCCGGCTCCCTACTGAATCCATCTCCTCTAGGAGCCCTGCAATACCAACCCTAGGTCATAGGGTCACCCCCTTAAATATATGACCTTCTTGGGTCCCAACATCTTCTACCTACTACTCATCACTGAAGAATCTACTTCTTGGTGTCTATTTGAGGTTGTAGCTATCGGTGCCCGCTCTTCCAAGAAGCTCTCCACATGGAGGGCCATCTACAGCACCCCAACCTATGTAGGGATTTGGAGAGACACTATGGATTCCTAGATATACCTACTCAATCCCTACTCAAGGGATCAATCTCTTAAGAAAAGGTCTCACACCATTACTATATAGTAGTGATAAATCTTAGTGAACCACACAGAGTACTCTGGTACTATAATACTAACCTACTATAGGTGTAGTATCTCTTGTATACACACAGAGCACAATGTCACTAGAATGTAATCCTCCCTAAACAAATAGTCAATGTGTGTCCAGGTGAGGGTCACCTCATCACGAGTTTGAATTTTCAAGCTCAACAATATCCCTGTCGATCCCTGAAGAAGGCTCGTGAATAAGATTGTCATCTGGTCAAGTGGAATCCTCACTAAGCGAAAGACCCGCATCACCACCTCCACCAGTCCTCAGTAGTCTGAGGATATCTCTCTCCCATGAACCTAGGTGGTCTCTATCTCTGGAACTCATGCAAGGTGTTGAGCCTGTGTGAATCCTCTATCGGTAATGCCGGTAATAAATGTTGTTCCATGGGTGGGGGTAACACCGATGCACCACCCAATGGGACCATCTCTAGAACAGGTCCCAAAACCAATGCCTCATCACTAGATGGGTTGTCCTCACAGTCACACATCATAATCCTAGCTTGTTGTCTGCATTGAGGCATCCTAAAATAGATCAAGATGTACCATTCTTAATAGATTATACCTAGTGATATGACTCTAATTCAATAAGAACATGAAGGAAACACCCAATTCATTTATGATGCATACAACCAGTGTTTTTATGTTTAGATTCAAAAAGAAGAATTCATGGTCCTAGTGTATGGATACGTCAACCACTACACAAACAATGGAATCTCCAAATCTTAGAATCAAACTCTAAACATTTAATATTATTTCCCAAAAAATAGTCTCCCAACCTTTGAGGTTGAACCAACATTCCTCACATACAACTTTGTCATTACCCGTCCCCTGGGGGCCCCTATCGTGACCGACCAAAGCCCACCTCCCAAAGGCCAGGGGTTTGTGACTTGCACTAGAGGCATCAACCTGCAAGTGGGAGGCATTTTCCTGAGTATCTGTATCCACACACAGACAACCACATCCAAAAAACTGGAAGGGTAGACATGAATTTCACTAAAAACCACTGAGAAATGGTACAAGCTATAGGTCAAATGGGCCAGAATACAAACCCAACAAAAGAAAACTAAAAATAGGAATGTATAAAAGTTATATGAAAACCATATTCTAAAGACCCCACATGATGGGTAAGTACAAAGTAGCTACATGAAGCTGTAGAAGTAAGCTTGCCTGCCTGATCTCACTAGGCCCCACCGGGTCCTAGGCCACCAAGTCCTCCGTCAAGGAGTAGGTTGTCTGCACCAGACACAACATGTGTGGATGAAGCCTGTGTATGGGTGAGTAACAAAATACTCAGTAGGTACAGCAAACCACAAAGGAAATACCATAAAGAAATCCACAAAGAAATCCACAAAGCAAAATCCCGAACTAAGAAAGCTCACACTGGTATAATCTAGAGTACATAAAGAAAGACTATTAGTAATTACACTGAACACCTTGGACTGCTGGGGTACTCATCTATGATTATTACCATGGCTATTATGGGTCACATAGATCCTCACCCCACTGTGGGCCTTTCGGATCACATAAATATTCTTCCCACCTTGGCCATCATACTGAGGTACTCATCCTTGATGAGTATCATTGGTATGCTGGGTCACATAGATATGCTCCCCATCATGGCCCTGCCAGGTCACACAGAGCCTCTTCCTAGTAGGTAATCATATCTGGTCCACAAAGGGTCACTTGTAGATGATCCAAATAGGTTCTCTTGTTATCATTATTTGGGTCTTAGTCAGGCGCATGATTGCTGCATGTAGTGCACTTGATTTTGGGAGAAACTTCTCCTCAAGCCATTAGTCACATTTCAAAATCCATTTAAGACTCCATATATTATTCCAAAATAAAATCCTCATCTAATGGGTTCCAACACCACAAAAATCTCGTCAATCATACATCTGTTCTGAAGGATATTGGCAATTTAGTAATCACGGGGTGGTAGTGTCTAGGCCTGATCTGACCAAGTTGGAACGACCCAAAAAACCCAGCTTAGGGGCCCCACATTCCCCATTCAGGTTCGGCCGATCCAAACCAAACAAATTTGGGTCTTGGACAACCTAAATACCAGGCCAGGCCCATTGAACCTTGTTTGACCTAGCCCACAATAGTAGGCTAGTTTAATCTAGCTTGGGTCGATCAGTGGCCCGATTTGTTCCCTACTATCCTGGCCTGCCCATAGGGTCAGTCATATTCTACCCGAATGCCCAGTGGGGTATCTAGTTATTTCATGTCATGGTCAGATTAGCTGACAACACTTTTTTCCCGCACACGGTCCCGCTGGACAACGTTCCAGCGGGTTGTCATGGCCCATGTGGCACAGGCCACCCCTCCGGCGCGGTTTGGTGGTCGTGTCTCAGTCCACTGACCACCGACCAACTACTTGTGGATCTTGAATAAACACCAAAACCCATCTGGCCGTAGAAACCACCTCGATGTACCTTTGTGGCTTGCCACCTCCAACATGCGACCACCACTACAAGCCACCGCCACTGGTCACTGGTGACAGTGCGCTGGAGTAGCCTCCCGTGGAAAATCAAGTCCACTCTGGTGGTATGTTCCTTCTATCGCCTGTGCCTATAGCTTCTATGGGATGTCAAATTCCTTTATAAGGCATCAAAACCTCATTTCCATGAAGAACACATAATAATTCACAAAGGCAAAGGGGCTTAGGCCCTGTTCGTGTCGGCCCACACCCTCCATGTTAGAGGTTTTGAAAACATGGGAGGGGAATTTTTTTTGGTTCAAACAATAGTCTAATCCTGATGCAATCCCTGAGATAGAGTAATACCCTTCCTCAAGAATAATAGACCCTTAGATCAACCTGTTCGTGGGTTGATCTGCATTCTTTGTTTTAGAAAGAAGAACGAGGAATTTAAACTTAAACAAGTAAAACCCTACCTGGGATAGACTCTCATAGAAGGGAAGCTCATTTTTGGTGGAGATCCATCTACCTAGATTCAAATGTTTGAATTTTTTGGCATTCATTGTTAACTGGTTCCGTTCTTTGAGGTGCATCGATGTCGCTAGCGATTCAACGGAATTCATTAGAGAGGATTCCTCATAGTCGATTTGTCAAAGGAGTTCCAAGTTTTTGATCCCATTTTTTCAACCTTTTTAAGCCATTAAAAGATAAAGATGTCATAGTGTTTCTATTACACTACATCATTGTGTCATTACACTGTTTCATTTATGAAACAACGTATCAATTACGCTTCATTTAATGAGTCATTACGCTGAACATTAAAAAAACATTAAATGGATTCATTTAATGAGACTCATAATCACCTCATCACCGTACTATAGTGTAGACATGTCACCACTCAATGGTGAAGGAAACAAAAAATTAACCTTTTATGTTATTTTTATTTTTCTCCCGAAAATTCCAAAAACATACTTTTTTGGTCGAACCTCACCGGTCAAAGTTAGGTCATTTCTAGGAAAATCCCAACATTTTGAGTTCAAAGATGCCCTCATATTTTTGACCTGATCACTAGTTAAAATATTAAAAAAACTCACTCATAAATTTATTTAAATGAAAAAATTAAAAAAATAACAATTCCAGGCTCACTGGGCCTCAGAATCAGGTATCGTCTAAGAATATAGTCTCGAAATAATCCCTTATAATTTAAAGGACAACATTTATATATAATTTCCATGTGATTAAAAACTAGATCCCATTATGCCCTTTGAGAAATCAATATAGGTCTTGTGATTCCCTACAAAGAAGTCACATTGACTCTCATGATGTCCTCAATGTATGTCAGCTAACTCTTGCAATGACACCAAGAAATTTTTTCATAAATAATGTGATAACCCTTTTATATTAAATCTATATTATTAGAAGCCCCCCATAAAAGTCAGCTGGATCATAAAATTGTCTATAGACCTGTCATGTAGGCACTCTTCAACAAATTAAGCATGCAATCAAGGCTTTCTGAGCAGACAATCAAGGCATGTTCGATCTGAATGCAGGAACAGTAAAAAGGGAATCCTGGTAATTGATAACTTTGTTCATCCTCATTGTGTAATCCTTGATCATAATGGAAACATGTTTGTATAATCCCTGACCAGTGGCATAACATGACATGTCCCACATACAAGAGAATATTGGGACTTGTTAACATTTTTCATCCTCAGTGTGAAAGCCTCGATCATAAGGGAAAAATCAGTGTGTAATCCTTGAGCATCAACATAATATGACATGTACCACATATAAGGGAATCACAGGGTTTGATAACTTTTTCCACCATCAATGTATAACCCCCAACCAAAGGGTAGCTTCATTGTGTAAGCCCCATCCTACGAAAATATGAGGACTTTGATGCCTTCCATAACCATGATACATAGGACACCCTCTGAGTCCCAAGATCCATATCAAACCATCCAAAGGCTTGTCTTAGTACATAAGTCCCACATCCATAAGTAGTGAGACTAATCATTTTTCACTCCTTATTTGTCACACCATGCATAGATCACATGGTATTTGGGAATACTAATGATAATATAATTTTCATCAAAAGAATCTACCAAGGAAATGGTAATGTCGGCATGTCATCCCCGATCACTATAGGGAAGCGTTAGTGTATAATCCCCAATCAATTTTGGTAAATGTCAGTGTGTAAGATCCAATCAACTAAACTTTAGGAACTCTGATGCTTGAAATAACTAGGATATGTAGGATATCTTCTTAAGGTCTGAGCTTAAATAAATATCCATTTCAATGTAATAAACATGTCTTCAAAATTTCAACCATCAAGATCCAATCATTCCCATGGGCTGGTCACTCAACCTAATCCCTTAATAGACCGAGAGATCAACTGAACTATAATGACTCTGATTTCTACCATAATCATGATCTGTAGGGCACATAACCAATGCATGAGCTCTATATTAACTATCCAAATGTTTTCCTAGTACGTAAGTCCGACATCCACATGTAATGATGACGATCCCCTATTGTCCCTTATTTATCACATCGACCATAGATCACGTGGGCTTAAGAAGCCGCAATGTACACATCATTGGATTCATTAATCTCCACCATCCACGGAAATCCTAGTATGTAAGCCCTAATGAGTTTTATGATATAAATAATCCCACACACTCGGTATCTACCTTGTGGAAAGTTAAAAGGGCATGATCGAACTATGATAACTGTGATTCCTACCACAACTAGGATTCCTAATATGTATCTTTGAGACCCAAACTACAACATCCAGTTACTTAGTTCCCTCACATATGTTCTCCCCACATGAAATTAAACTACATGGGTTTGATGAACTACAATGGTTTTGATTCTTAAAATATTTAGGATATATAAGATACCACATAATATCTCAATACCATCATCTTAATATTAACCGTCTTCCTATGTGGAAGTAAATTGTGGGGTATCTAGTTATATAGCTTCATCACATAACTAGCTACCCATCACTAGGAAATCTATTAATAACCTCATATACATACAGATGGATTCACTAATGAGATTCCCTTTCCTCTATTCATTAATGGGATCCCCTTTCATTTTTCATATGAAGGGAATTTTCCTATAATCCATTTTAGGGTAACTGCTCTCATAACCGAATTAGGAATAGATTCCTGAACATATCATAAATCTATAAGAGAGTCCCATAGTAGGTAATAATTCCCCTAAAAATGGTACGGGGAGACCGACCTCTAATCCTTTCGAGCAATATGAGTTTCTAAGATTTTTTTTGGGTTTGAAACCCCAATTGACCACCTAACATAGTAAATTAGGTATGTAACTTGTCATGGATGAGGGAAACATTGAGATTTTATATTGAAAATGGGAATGGTTACTTGATGCTAATGATTGTGAAATAAATTAACACCCTATAATCAATCATCATGCCCAACCAGACCCGCCTCAATTAGGGCCTCCCCAGTTGTCTATTCCCAGATGAAAAAATGTTTTAATATGTGTATTGATACTGATTTGAGAGAACCATGTGATTTATGTTCAAATTTAATTTAATGTTTGTATATAGTAAATGAATATGTGTATTATATATTTCATAGTTTTTATTATGTATGCTGTGTTTTTTTAAGCTTACTCCTATGGTGTGGAGATATATTTGGTGGATTAAGTGTTTAATAGAGAGTACGTATGGTGGGTATGATTAGTCACTAAAAGTGGATAATATTAATTGTTAATATCGTAATATTAATGTGTTTCAAATTTTATAAACATCAATTTTAGTCCAATTCAGAAATTGAACTTCATTTCCATCATTGTGCAATTCATGCTTAAAGTGTCAATTTGGGCCCACTCAATATATTTCTTGTGAAAAATACATTGTTAATCATTTTAATTTTATGTTTTGGTATATGATTCATCACTTTATTTGGAACATTTTATCTTTTAGGTCTGATGGATGACTCCCAAGGGACGATGGAGATTTTTGCGCCTGAATGCAGAAATTTTCTGGAAAAAGCATAATGGGCCTAAGGCCCATCAAGCAAATATGGGGCCCACAAACCAAGCCCAATGAAGCTCAAATTTTTACAGTAGAAATATAAAAATATGAGGATAATTTTATTCAAATTTTTATGGAGATAATTCTGAAGTTTTCATGATGATAAAGGTATCTGAAGTTGAGATTTAAATGGTGGGCCCGACATGAATGCATATAAAGTCGTCCCACCATTTCGACCATAACATCCAAATGGATATGACAAATTTCCTGAAATGTTTACATCTCATAGAGGACAGATTTACGTGCATATTTTCCTTCTACGACCACTACATATTTGGCCTTATTCAATTACAAATTCACACGTCAAAACGATGGATGAATCTGGCTGGTTTTGTGGTCAACTTTGTAACGTTAATTTCTTTTAATTCTTCACCCTCCTTTTGACTCTATTAGTTGTTGGGGGGTAAATTAATTGTTGGGTGTGTACATAAGGCTTATAATATTCCTATATAAGGATCTGGTGGTGAAGATAATTGTGTCGGATATTTTTATTATCATCTTTTGGATCATTGTTTTTCATTGTAATGATATTATGCCAAATTTTCTTTGTAGCGTTTTTCCTTCTCAAGTAAGTTGTTTCAATCACCTTAGTTTTCAATAAAAGTTATTGTTCTTATCTTTTTATGTTCTTCTTATTATCACATTGATACCGTTGTCTCAAGGTGTGAATTTATTCACACCAAACCTTGTGATTTTGTTCACACAACGGTGGAGTGATAGTTTCTTTTTGTTTGTTGTTTTGTTTTTCTTCTTCAATTCCACCCCTATGAGTCTGCTTCCCGCTTCCTTTGAGATCATAGAATCAATAGAGGTCTAAACCCTTATTGTTTGGTCCTAGGGAGTTGCATGGGGCAGATTGGATGTTATTTTATGATCAAAAATTTTGTAATCATTTAATTAATTTAATATTTCCATTTGAAGATTATTTTATTCTTCATCTTCGCCAACTTTAACAATGACACATTTCGAGTGCTAATACGATCCAATTAACTGGAGTAATCATTAAATTGATCCTCTAAGTGCATTGGTGATTAGACTTGTAATTTTGTAAGGATTAAATTGGTGAATGATGTTGAGGAATTATATCATTCTGTGGATACGTCTTGAATTAGTGAAACGAACGTTATAAGAAAAATAAATACATCCAATATAACCCTAGTAACAACTTATGATCAACTCATCTCTTTTAATTGTTTTAGACTATGTAATTGTATGTTTTAATTTATTTTCTATAATTAAATCAGTAGTTAATAAAATCAAGTCAATCCAAATAGTTGGCCACTCCATAGACAAATCCTTCCAAAATCAGAGTGTTTCTAGGTTTCTTCTTCAGTCCCTATGGATTCGACCCCTACATGTACTACAATGACTGCATACCTATAGGGTAAATTTGGGTGTAACCAAATTTTGGCGACGTTTCTGGGGACAAAGTATGTTCTTTAGACCAAAAACCTTCTTTTCTTACCCCCATTCTTCTATTCTAACCCCAATTCTCTTATCTTTTCCCTTTCTCACTTTTTTTTCTTTTGGCGCATGTCCGCCTACACCCATGATAACTCAAATAGATTAGTTAGGGTGGATAGTCCTAGGGCTGGGGAATCAATCAATCATAGAGGTTTTTTCCCATTAGATCCAAATATCCCCAATACTCTAGATTCATAAGTTGAGTTCGATACAATGGAGAATCTACCACAAAACCAAATCGTAAACCAGGGAGGGAACCGAAATAATGAGAAAGACCCTAACTTGGGAATTGTTGCAGACCCGACCATGAATGACTACCTCACAACAACCTGGACCAATGCACCCTCATGCATTAGGCATGATAACATATTATATTCCCAAAATGTTTTCAATCCCCATGTCCTGAACCACCTTCTAACCTTTCATGGGATGGAGTCTGAGATGCCTTACCTTCATGCTAAAGAATTTAATGACATTGTTGAAACCATGTAACCTCCAAATCCAATTGAATCTGCTAAAATGAGACTTTTTCCTTTTTCTCTGAAAGACCTAGAAAAGAATTGGATAAAAAATTTGAAACCATCATCTATTTACTCTTGGGACCAACTTCAACTAGAATTTTATAAAAAATAATTCCCCCATCACAAAACAATTGCACTTAAAAAGAGAATACAAAACTTTTTTGAAAGGGAGGGAGAAACATTCTATGAAACATGGGAATGATTCAATGACACATTAAACATGGTACCACACCATGGTTTCTTAATCCCAGAACAATTAGAATTGTCTATGAAGGGTTGGGTCTTGGAAACAAACAATTCATTGATATAATGTGTAATGGAACCTTCAAAAACAAAGCCCCAAATGATGCTTACGAGTTTCTAGAAAATCTTGCTGAACAGAACCAAACATGGGGAACATCACCATACTATAAGAAGCCAACCAAATCTAGTAGAATTTACAATCTTGTAGAAGAAGAAAAACTTATAGAAAAACTTTCTGAACTCACAAGGAAAGTTGAGGATATTGATCTTAGGAAGGTCCAAAAAACCCAAACTGTTGAGCTTGTTAGTACAATTTGTAACAAACATGACCACAAGACTGATAATTTCCCAACCATTCCTTCTATCAAGGATATTCTTTTTGGAGGACCACCAGAAGAAGTTAATTAAATGAAATTTCAAAATCCACAATTCGCAAACACCTTCAATCCAAGGTATAATGACCATCCAGGATTTCGTTGGAAGGACAATCAACAACCAACACAACGACAATGATTCAACCCATACCCTTAATAAAACTTTCAACCTCATAATCAGTTCCAACCACAATCGGTCCAATTCCAACATCCTCATGTCAAAAATCAACAACCTATCCAACAACCCATTCAAAAACCTATCCAACAACCAATGTATCCACCCGAGATAAACCAACAAGCTCAAGAACCAACCCAAATTGTTCCACAAAGCCTACTAGAACAAATGTACAAAAAAATGGACAAAATGAACTCATAATTATAATCCATTAAACAAGAACTTCAAACCATCAAAACTAGAAAGTCACCCATGCCCACAAAGGCCATTCCACAACAAACATCAAGGGGAGAGACAAGTTTCACTAAAAAAACTCATGAACAACTAAAGGCTGTGACAGTTTTAAGAAGTGGGAAATCAATTGAAAAACCTGAACAAATAAGTCAGAAAACATGTGAAGCTTCAAACTCTAATGAAAATTAAAATGAACCACAACATTAAACTAAAGAAACTGATAACAATGTGAAAGAAACAACACTTCAACAAACAAACCCACAACCTTAACCATTTCCGCAACGCATGAGGGGGAAAACAAAGCCTAAATTGAGTGAAACATTGCGGGAAATCTTCTCACAAGTCAAGTTTAACATTCCCCTTCTCGATACCATCCAAATCGTACCTTCCAACTCAATGTACCTTAAGGACTTGTGTACTTTTAAAAGAAAATTTTCACATAAAAACCAAGTCCTTTTGGCTGCTAATGTGAGTACCACCATTCAAGGGACCATTCCACCTAAGTTGAAAGACCCGGGTTTCCCTTAAATCAATGTTGAACTAGGAGAAAGAAATGTTGTCAAGGCCTTATGTGACCTAGTTTCTAGTGTCAATCTCATCCCCTATGCTGTGTACTGCCAATTAGGCTTAGAAGATCTCCAACCCACATCTGTCACACTTCAACTTGCTGATCATAGTATTAGGGCTCCAAAGAGGATTTTAAAGGACGTTTTGGAAAAGGTTGAAAACTTCATCTACCCTACTGACTTCGTTGTCCTTGAAAACCATCCAAACTTAGGAAATAAGGAACAAACCCCAATCATCCTTGGTCATCCTTTCATTGCAACAATCAACTCTGTTATCCGAGTTTGAAATGGGAACATGACCATCACCTTTGGAAACATGAGTCTAGAATTAAACATCTATAATGCAAGCTCAAAAATAGGGGATGATGAGGACATTCATGAAGTAAACATGATAGGAAGCATTGATAATGAATCCATAAAACATCAAGGAATATTTGATGGATGTTTAAGTCATGATGAGATTGATTTATTTTTTTCACATGAAGGAAGATTATCTCCTTGGATTGAATCATTTTCAAATTTCTCTTATGATGAAGCCTTAGGTCCAACAATCAGTGAAACCTTCCAGGAAACCAATTTCATGGAGACCAATCAAACTTCCTTCCCTAAATCTGATCAAACCAATCTTGTAGATGAAATTTATACACATGGGGATTTGATTATATCTAAAACTCTAGGAAACAAAATCGATCTTGATCCAATGTCTCAATATTCTGCTGAAATGATGAACCAACCTGATCTTGAATTGAAGGAACTTCCCACTGCACTCAAGTTTTCCTTCCTAGGGGACAATAAACCACAACCTATTGTCATTAATTCTTCTCTTGAATCCAATAATGAGGGGATTATTTTAGATGTACTTAAGAAACATAATAAATCCATTGGTTGGACCCTATCTGATATTCCTGGGATTGGACCACTAATAGGGACTCATAATATTTTTCTAGAATCTGATTCAAAGCCATGTCGTCAACCGCAACGGAGACTCAATCCTAATCTAATGGAGGTAGTAAGGAAGGAACTTCTGAATTTGTTAAAAGATGGTATCATATATCCTATAGCTGAGAGTGAGTGGGTGAGCCCAATCCAAGTGGTTCCCAAGAAAGTAGGAATCATAGTGATAACCAATAAGGATGGATAGATTCTTCCAACAAGGTTGATTAGTGGATGGAGGGTCTGTATTGACTATAGAAAGCTAAACTCATTCACCAAGAAGGACCATTTCCCATTACCATTCATTGACCAAGTCCTTGAAAGAGTGGAAGTTCATGAGTTCTATTGTTTCTTATATGGGTACTTAGGGTACAATCAGATTGTGGTCTACCTAAAGGATCAAAGGAAGAATACATTCACCAGTCCATTCGACACCTTTTCCTTCAAACGCATACTGTTCGGGTTATGCAATACCCCTGGAACCTTCCAGCAGTGCATGATGGGAATCTTCTCAGATATGGTAGAGTATTTTCTTGAGGTATTCATGGATGACTTCTCTATGTTTGGGGATACATTTGACGGATGTTTGAGGAATGTGGAGAGAGTTTTGTCAAGATGAAAAGAAAAGAATATGGTCCTAAACTGGAAAAAATGTCATTTCATGGTTAAAGAGGGACTACTCCTTTGGCCATTTAGTCTCAGGTAGGGGGATTGAAGTCGATAAAGCTAGGGTTGACATCATTCTTCACCTTCTATCACCCAAAACTGTCAAGGATGTGAGGTCTTTCATAAGGCATGCTGGTTTCTACAGAAAATTCATTAGGAACTTTAGTTCAATCTCTCATCCCCTTTGTGCTCTCCTTGTAAAGGATTCTCCATTTGTTTGGGTAGAAAGCTGCGAGGGTTCATTCTCAACCCTCAAATTCTATCTCACCTCTCCTCCCATTATTAAGTCTCCAAATTTGAACCTTACATTAAAACTCATGTGTGATGTGAGTGACTTCACTGTAGGTGCAGTCTTAGGAAAAAGATGTGAGAAAACTCTTTATGCCATTTCTTATGCAAGAAAATCCTTAAATGATGCCCAAATCAACTACACCACCACTGAGAAGGAGTTACTTTCGGTTGTGTTTGCCTTAGAAAATATTAGTTCCTACCTCTTAGGATCCCCATAACTATGTTCACTGACCATTCTGCACTGAAATACCTATTCCAGAAAATAAATGCTAAGGCTAGACTGATTAGGTTGGTCATTCTCTTACAGGAATTTGACCTCACAATCAAGGACAAAAAGGGTGTTGAAAATGTTGTAGTTGACCATATTTCTAAGATAGAATTTAATGAAAAATCATCTTACCTTGATGTGTCTGATTCAATCCATGATGGACACTTATACTCTATGAGTGACTGCCCTTGGTATGCCGACATAGCCAACTTCTTAGTTACATGAGTCCTTCAAAAATTCTTAGGGACTCAAGCTAGAAGGAAATTCCTTTCTGATGTCAGGCACTATGTGTTTGATGATCCATACCTCTATAAGTTATACCTTGACCAAATCATTAGGAGGTGTGTCCTAGAATCTGAAAAAGAGTCCATCCTTATATTTTGTCACAGTGATGCATGTGGAGGTCAGTTTTCTTCTAAGAAAGCTTCTGCTAAGTTTCTTCAGTGTGTTCTCTTCTGGACCACCCTCTCAAGGGACTCCTACACATTTTGTCAAAGCTTTCCTAGTTGTCAACAAATAGGGTCCATCACAAAAATGAATCAAATGCCACTCACTCCCATCTTAGTGATTGAAATATTTGATTGATGGGGAATCGATTTCATGGGACCCTTCCCAAACTCTAGGGGATATCTCTACATCCTCTTAGCTGTTGATTACGTCTCAAAATGGGTTGATTCCATTCCCACCAAGACTAATGATCATCAAGTTGTGATCCGATTCCAAAAAGGGCATGTCTTTTCTAGATTTGGAATTCTGAGGGCTATAATCAGTGATAGTGGAACCCATTTCTGTAACCGACATTCTCTTCACTCATGTCTAAGTATGGTATTACTCATAAAGTTTCCAATGCATACCATCCTCAAACTAATGGTCAAGATGAGTTGGAAAATAGAGAAATTAAGCAAATTATTGAAGAAACTGTCAATCCCTCTAGGAAAGATTGGTCTGAGAAACTCTTAGATTCCCTTTGGGAATATCGAACTTCTTTCAAAACTATCCTAGGAATGTCACAATATAGATTTGTTTATGGAAAATCATGTCATTTACCTGTTGAAATTGAGCATATGGACTTTTGGGCAATAAAAACAATGAACTTTGACATTTAATTGGCTAAAAAAAAGAAATTAGATCTTAATGAACTCGAGGAACTGAGGATGGAGGCTTTTGAAAATTCAAGGATCTATAAATCTAAAGTTAAAGCCTACCAATCTAGGAATCTCAAAGTCAAACACTTTGAACCGGGAAAATTTGTGCTCTCGTATAGTTCAAAACTCCATCTACACCCAGGAAAGCTAAGGTCTAGATGGTCTAGTCCATACCTAGTGCATCATGTGTACCCTCATGGGGCAATAGAGATTCAGGATCCCAAAAGTGGTCATGTCTTCAAAGTCAATGGTCATAGGTTAAAACCATTCCTTGAATCATTCAATAAACAAGAAAACAAGGAGGAGTTAACTGAGCCAACATATGAACCAGAGAAAAATTGATATATTTAGGGTCTATGTCTGGCTAACGACGTTAAAAAAAAGCGTTGCATGGGAGGAAACCCATGGTTTTCATGTTTCCAATAACTGTGAATCATATTTTGTTTCCTTCTTCTTCATTTTGTTATTATTTTATATAGACCATTGACCTATTCTTCTTTTATGAGTATGGATGTGTATGAAAGGGGATCACCATATTCATTCGTGTCATGCAGTGTGATCCCTGAGTAATACCTTACCCAGAAATTTAAAATAAGACAATGTATCATCAGTTTATTTTATTTTATTTATGTTTTTGTAGGTTAAAAAAATTAGACTCTTGACCTGTTCTTATTTTATGAGTATGGATGGGTATGAAAGGGGAGCACCGTATTCATCTGTGTCATGCGGTGTGATCCTTGAGTAATACCTTACCCAGAAATTTAAAAGAAGACACTGTATCATCAGTTTGATTTAGAAAAAATAGGGAAAATCATAAAAATGATGATACTTGTTATTAAATAAATCATTGTGTTGTTTGTTTTGTCTGGTTTTTTCTTCTTTGTATGGTTTAGGGACTATTTTGGGTGATACATGTTCAATCAAGGAGGTGCCTACATTCCCCAAGAGATCAAAGGAGTAATATGGAGCATCATGAACTTCAACATCAAAAACCAGGTGAATTTGTTCCATGTTAATCATTTTCAATTTCCTCTTTCAACACCTCTCCCATTCCCCCTTATATGTTTTTCTTTAAACACTGGGGACAATGTTATTCTATGTTGGGGGGAGATGAAATAAAAAATATTTTTTTAATAAGAACATGCATGGAAAGAAAAATTCCATTAACCTTGAACATGATAACACACATTGCAAACTATGAAATTGTATATCAAATAATTTTGCATGCCTTGATTTTGATTTTAATACATGTTTAAGCTCATGAGCATAGTTTTTAGAAAGTGTGGTTGTCCGATATGATTTTTCAAAGTTTACATTTTCATCCTCTTAATAAAAATGCCACAATGCACTTATACTAGATCGTGGGTGTAAATTTGAGTTCTGGGGTCCCTTTCATTATAGCATAGGGTACTGGGGTCATTTTTAGTTTAATTTGAGTATGAAAAAAACAAAAAAAAAATGAAAAAAAATTAGGACCACTTTGAGATATGTTTTATCCAAATGCATGGCATCCAGCACTTGGGGATCGTGACTCCATAGTTGTCTTGCCCAGAGTTAGGCTTTATATTTCTGTTGTAGAGCATGTAATTGACAATATGTGTGGAGTCTAACAATTGAGGATTGTGACTCCATAGTTATGCTTCCCAGATTTAGTCTTTTCATATCTATTATGGTTAAAAAAAATCAAAAAAAAAATCAAAACAAAAATAAAAAAAACTGGATACTCATCTTATGGTTTAATGTGATTCCCACATAGAGCTTCCATTTTTTCCCTTGAACAATAAAATGTGCCCCATATATTTTGTGATGCACAACACTTTATCATGATTAATTGAAATTGGATGAAATGTGGCGATGAATTTGAACAAAGGAATGGGATTGGGCTTGGGATATGCTTATGGACCTTCCTTATTTTAAATTATTTTGATGGGTTTCATAATTTGTTTTTGGTATTATGTCTTTGGGTGAGCAATGTGTATTAAAATGTTTTTGGAAAAGGGGATTCGAATTTCATATTTGTAATATATTTTGCTCGGGACTAGAAAAATCCAAGTTGGGGGGGGGGTGATTAGTCACTAAAAGTGGATAATATTCATTGTTAATATCTTAATATTAATGTCTTTCAATGTTCATAAACATCAATTATAGTCCAATTTAGAAATTGAACTTCATTTCCCATCATTGTGAAATTCATGCTTAAAGTGTCAATTTGGGCCCACTCAATAAATTTCTTGTGAAAAATACATTTTCATCATTATAATTTGATATTTTGGTATATTATTCATCACTTTATTTGGAACATTTTATCTTTTAGGTCCGATGGATGAATCCCAAGGGAATATGGAGATTTTTGTGCCTGAATGCAGAAATTTGCTGGAAAAAGCATAATGGGCCTAAGGCCCATCAAACAAATGTGGGGACCACTAACCAAGCCCAATGAAACTCAAATTTTTACAGTAGAAATATAAAAATATGAGGATCATTTTATTCAACTGTATCCGGAGCTAATTCTGAAGTTTTCATGATGATAAAGGGATTTGAAGTTGAGATTTAAATGGTGAGCCCAACATGAATGCACATAAAGTTGTCCCACCATTTCGACCATAACTTCCAAACAGCTGCTCCAAATTTCCTGAAATGTTTACATATCATAGAGGACGGATGGAAGCGAATATTTACCTTCTACGACCACTACGGATTCAGCCTTCTTCAATTACAAATTCACACATCAAAACGGTGGATGAATCTGGTTGGTTTTGTGGTCAACTTTGTAACATCAATTTCCTTTTAATTCTTCACCCTCCATTTGACTCTCTTAATTGTTGGGGGGGTAGACCTAAGGCTTATAATATTCCTATATAATGAGTTTGTGGTGAAGAGAATAGGGTCAAATATTTTTCTTATCATCTTTTGGAGCTTTGTTTTTCATTTTAAGGATATTATGCCAAATTGCCTTTGTAGCGTTTTTCCTTCTCAAGTAAGTTGTTTCAATCACCTTAGTTTTCAATAAAAGTTCTTCTTATTATCTTTGTATGTTCTTATTCTTATCACCTTGATACCATTTCCTCAAGGTGTGAATTTATTCACACTAAACCTTGTGATTTTGTTCACACAACAGTGGAGTGATTGTTTCTTTTTGTTTGTTGTTTTGTTTTTATTCTTCAATTCCAACCCTATGAGTTTGATTCCCGCTTCCTTTGAGATAATAGAATAAATGGAGGTCTAAACCCTTATGTTTTGGTCCTAGGGAGTTTCATGGGGTATATTGGATGTTATTTAATGATATAAAATTCTGTAATAATTTAATTAATTTAAGATTTCCATTTGAAGATTATTTTCTTCTTCGTCTTCGCCAACTTTAACAATAACACATTTCAAGTGCTTGTACGATCCAATCCCATAGAGTGATCATTAAATTGATCCTCTAAGTGCATTGGTTATTAGACTTGGAATTGTGTAAGGATTAAATTGGTGAATAATGTTTAGGAATTATATCATTTTGTGGATACGTCTTGAATTAGTGAAACGAATGTTATAAGAAAAATAAATACATCTATTATAACCCTAGTAACAACTTATGATGAAATCATCTCCATTAATTGTTTTATAATAAGTAATTGTATGTTTTAATTTATTTTCTATAATTAAATTAGTAGTTAATCAAATCAAATCAATCCAAATAGTTGGCCACTCCATAGCCAAATCCTTCCAAAATCAGAGTGTCTCTAGGTTTCTTCTTCGGTCCCTATGGATTCAACCCCTACCCGTACTAAAAAGACCGCATACCTGTAGGGTAAATTTGGGCGCAACCAGGGTATAACCTTAAAAATGAGAAAATTATCATTAATATCATAATCTGAAGATTCATATAATGTATATCACAGGACAATATGATTTGTGTCCTATGATTTTATAGGAATCAAATTCCTATATCATAGCATATAGTAGAGTTGGTGCTTATAATATTTTATATCATTCTACATAATGTGCTACCACATCTCCTAAATGGTTTGTTTTGGATAATAAATCATTTTACTGATTAATTTAAGTATTTATAGCTATTATAAAATTGTTTAAATGATTAATTATATTTAATAGCAAATGGGTAAACATTACATTTAATATATGGAGGTTGCAAAGGATTGGTAGTGGCGTTAGAGAACCTAAATTGAATAATACAAGGATACATAAATGATGATATCTTTATTATTTATGGGTTTGTTGAAACTAAAAATAATTGAAAAATCTATATTTTTTTCCTTTTCATCATTTATCTTTGAGGAGAGGGTTCTAACACACATTTTGAAGATTAGGGGGTTCTCACATAAACTACTTGGATTCTAATGGCGGGTGTATTACCTCTATAACAAAGAGTATGAGTGCAATTTCTTAGTGATATTTAAAAAGTATACTTTATCATTTTGGAACACACTATACCTGAATAATTCATTGTTATTTTATGATCTTCATATTTAATGTTTATTATATAATGATAAATCTGTATTTAAATGCGTTTTTGGAAGCTTATGAGCATATAATTTTAAGAAAAATCTAATTACTAAAATGATATATATTTATTTGTGATTTAGACCCATAGAATAATATTTTAATAAATTTGTAATGTTTCAATTAAATAACATTTAAATTCCATGTTTTGAGAGATAAGTCCTTGAAACTCGTGTTTCCCTTATAATAATTTTTTTATTTATAAAATCAAATTCTTCTATTCTTGGTTCAGTTGTATAAGAAATCAAGAATGGTATAAGTGGTCTTCTTAATATTCATCTAAAAGAGTATAAAATTGAACATTATAAATCTAGGAATGTGATACTTTAATTAAAAATCTAGTACATTATTATGAATACAAAACATATATTCTTTTCCATGTGTATTATGATTAGTGCATGGATGGTTGAGTTGGGTGAGGAATTAGATCATTTGATTACATGATTTACTTTTAGAGAAACTTATATATATATATATACATCAATTCCTTTACCTAATTTTTTCAATGAGAGAATTTTAATTTATTTGTATTAGATTAATATAGTAATTGATGAGGTAGTATACATAATATTTGACCAGAATATAGTATCAACACCTATATTTATGACAATCATAGTATATGTACTTAATAGGGTGATAGAGATATTATCACCTCCGAGAGCTTAAAAAATTTAATTTTTATACAATATATATTTACTATATACTCAAAGATATAAGTAAATAATATTTAAAAGGTCATAAGTGGCCAATTTTCTCAAGGAAGTATAATTATATTTCCTAATGATCAAAATCAAAACAAAAATAGAATAGAGGAAATATAAACTATGATTTATAAATGGATTGATACCCAAATCAACTCCCTAAAAAAAGAATATTGATGTTATCAAGATGAATGTAAGAATAATGAAAGGAAATTTTAATCTATGGAGAAGAAAAAAAATATATTTTGAGGTGTTGACTTATAGCCTCAACATTCCCATGGTTAAAAAGTTCATTAAACTGAATGTAGAGTGAATGAATGATTCAACCTTGGGATTAAAGACGTTTATTTACATTAATTATAAGTTTGAGGAAACTATTTATGCTATATGTGAGATAATATAAAACTATTATATTGTTATTTATTAGATGGTGGATTAGATCATGGGAATGGGAGGTAGTATACATTTATTAGCTTCTAACCTTAGATCCTCAATGTTGGAGAGGCTTAAAATGATCATTCCTAAATATCTTACTCTAGTCCTTACCACTACTATAATCCCTAATTTAGCTACTGTTCCACCCAGTTGTGAATCTAATTTACCCTTTAACATTCAAGGATAATACCTTATTAAAGAATAAAGATCTTGTTTATAGGATTTCTGAAGGTATCAGATATAGTAGAAGTTCCTGGTGGGGTAATAACCCTAATTTTTTTTGATTTGATTGATAATTTTCCAATCATGCAAGATGAAAAGGTCATGAATTTTTTTTCAATCGATTAGCTAAATATAAAATACCAAAAACTAGATATAGGATATTTTCACATTAAATTTATAATAAATTTAATTAATTTTTATGAATTATTTCCCTATTCCTGAGATCATTCTTTTTAGATATTGTTGATCATCTTAAAAATTTTTTTGGATTACAATCATTTCTCTTGTAGGATTGTTGTTTAGAATCCCTCTATCAGTGATCCATACTTGCTTCTTTGATCTTCTATTGACGTTGATTGATATTCAAGTCCTAGTATGGTATATTAATCATCTTGGATTGTTTTTCTTGACCACTTCAAGATACTTTGACATTAAAGGACTCTCCCTTGTTATTATTATTATTGAGAGGTTGAGACGAGGGGGAATTTTAAAGATAAGTTCACTATGAACAATGATTATCAATTCATGATTAACCCAAAATAATAGAGATACCAATGCATTCATAGAGTTACATTTTTTGTTAAAATTTTATTGAAGTACATAATGACCCTTAAATAATATAATAACCCTAATATAATTCCATTACATATAAGAATTACTAATATTATTTTATAGAATTCACTAACTGGAAAAATGATAAATACTATTTTATCATAATGAAAATTGATATTTATCAATGAGAATGATCTTGGTCCACTCATATTTCTCGAAATTTACTGAAAAAATGACTAATTTTTTAATTAAATATTTTATTCATAAATAAATATTTTATTCACAATATTGAGAAAAAATATTTATTAAATATTCAATAAATAAAATAAATATTATATTCATAATCAAGAGAATAAAAATTTATTTAATTTACATGACCAATAAAATGTGGAAAAAATTATTCATTTGTCTTGAAAATAATAATTATTCCAGTAACTAAATTTAAATATAATTTTATCAAGATCAACAAAAACACTTACTATGTAAACCATTATGATTATTTCTCATTAGCATAGGGATGGATTGCCTAAAGTCCAAGATTACTATCTATAAATAGGTCATGGAACACTATATAAAGAAATTAATGTTTCTATATCAACAAACATATTTGAGTGATCAAAATATAATACAATTATTTTATCTCAATACCTCATAAGTAGGTTTCATATCTGTGTCATCTAACTATATTCTTGATATGTCTTTCTTTGAAAATATAAAACAAACACATCATTACACCATTTCTATGTAATATAGTGTGATGATTCCATTAAAACCAAAGGAATAAGATATTAGCTTCCATTATGATGGAAGGTACAAATCCTTCCTTAACACATCCATTAATAACATGTAATTTTTGACACACCCAAGGTACCCACCATTCCATGAAAAAATTGAGTCATAGTTTTAGTCATGAAATATATGTTCATGATCCATGTAATGAACAAATGATAATATCAAATTATAAGGACCATCACACATTCTCACAGATAAGAATACCTGATGACAAAAAAACATGTGGAATTTTTATGGGTGGGAATATTCTCATAATCTCCCGTCTTGGAGATTACTAAATTTAAAATTCATGATAAGAAGTATCATCCACTTACAGTTAGTTTCACCTAATAGTCAAAATAATATATTCCCCATCATATAATGTTATCCAACTATTGAACTATATTTAATAATATCATCATGGAATTAAAAGGTTCACATCATAGTAATGAACTTCTACAACCTTATAAATGCCATAGTTACCCTAGAATATTATTAAATCAAAGTCATGGAAGAACAATGAAAAATATGTAATAAAATGTTATATTAATATTTAATTCTTAAAATATACAAGTAATAAAAAAAAAATAGTTGGTTCTAGAATAACAACTCTAAAAGACTCGCACTTGGACTAGATATTACTACCATAGACTTTCAGTCTTCTAGACCATACATGATTATCATGTTTTTGATGTGATAAGGATTTCGTCATGGGGTTCACCATGTTGTCTTCTATGGATATTTTTCTCACTAAAACTTCACCTCTTCAAAAAAATATACTCAAGAGATTATAATTTTGAAGTGTATGCTTCAAATGTTGATGCCGCACTGGCTCCTTAGAGAGATCCATCATTGAAGTACTATTAGAATTGACTGTTATAAGGTATTTATTATAAGGTACCCTGTGAAGCCTTTAGATGGAGTTCCATATCCAAAAACTCTTCTTTATCTACCACATAAGTAATAATATACACAGGCTCTATTATAGAATCTATAACCATGTCTTTCTTTGTGATATAGAGATCATATCACTTCCATTTGGAGTGATGATGTATCCCATCTATGATTTCAGATCATCTTGATCCATTTGTAAACTGGAATCCCTATATCCTCTGATGAGTTCCACATATCCTTTATATACAAGGAACATATCCTTATAATTCTTCAGATACTTAAGGATATTTTTGACTTCTATACAATGGTTTTCACCTGAGCTAGCATGTTATCTTCCTACAACACATAAAGAGTAGGAGACAACTAGACGTGTACATAGTATATCACATATGACTGACCAAATTGTTGATGCATATGGAATCATTTCAATTATTTTTCATTTTTCGTGAATTTGAGGACACATTTTACTAGAAATATAAATTCAATTTGACATTGGTAACAATATCCTCTTGGATTGTTCCAGACAAAATCTCTTTAGTATCTTGTTAATATATGTTCCTTGACTTGGACTAAGTAGTCTCTTGGATATATCATGATGGATCATGAACCCAATAATATAGTATACTTAAGTCCTTTATAAACAATAATTTTTTCAACCATGATTTAATATACTGTAGGACTAGTATTTCTTTTCTAATAAGTAGTAAGCCATTGACATATACTACTAAAAAAATGAGCACATTGCCACTAAACTGTTTATAAAAAAGGACCACTTTCATTCTCTATGAAACAAAATTCTATTATATCTTAATAAAACATATTTTTCCATGATCTGGATTTTTTTAACCCGTAAATATTTTTTTTGAAATTTTCATATTTTTTGGAATCCTTTGGACTCACAAACCCTTCCTGTCGTGACATATAGACATATTTCTAAAGGTTCTTGTTAAGGAAGGCCATTTTTACATCCACTAGAAAAATATAATAATCATGGAAACCTATAATGGAAAGTATAATTATAATGGATTTAAATATAGAAATTGGTTAAATTTTTTCATCATATTATATTCCTTAATGTAGTTTAAACCATTTTTCAACTATTCATGCCATATAAGTATTCAATTGTGCATAGATGTTCAATTTCTTATTAAATACCCATTTATAAAAAATTAGATTTATATCCAATGGAATATCTACTAGAATTAATTCTTGGTTTTGGTACATTGAATCTATTTCATAATTCATCGATTTTTTCCACTTAGTAATATTTGTGGAACATGAAACATCCTTATAGGTTATATGGTCATTATTATAGACTAATAACGAGTCACCATCATTGGTGACTAGAAAACTATACCATTATAGATCCATAACATCTCTTGTACTCATATGTATTACTTGTGTATCTATAATTTCATATTCAATGCGGCTCTATGAAATTTGTTCCTTTAATAATTCATGTGTACCTTGATATCAGAATTCATCAATGTCTATCTCGCTCCCGCTATATCTTTTATATATGTGATCCCTCACAAGGATTTTTTTGTGTCTTATCACTATTAAATTTTTATCCGAGGGTAATGATATGTAATATAACTTTTTTTCCCTGGGGGTATCCTATAAAAGTACATTTTTTTACTTACGGTGTATATTTCTTGAATATGATTTAAGAAACACTTCATAACCCCACTCATGTAAGTATGACAAGACAAGTTTATTTCCATTCCATAATTGGTATGGAATACCATCTAATACTTTATTTGAAACCTTTTTTAGTATTTTTCTTCTATATATAATGTGTATCACCAAAATGATAAAAGGAAGATTTACATAACTCATCATTGATCTCACCATGTCCACAAAGTTGTAATTCCTCATTTTTCATACACTGCTTTACTGAAGTGTATAAGGATGGATGAGTTGTGTTATGATTAAAAACTACCATAAATAATCCATGAAGTCTTGACTAAGATATTCTCTACAATGGTATGATTTCAGTTTTTTAGTCTCCTTACCTATCTAGTCATTGACTTAATTTTTATATTCCTTAAATATGTTAATGGAATCACACTTATACCTCATCAAGTAGTTATATTGATATATACTAAAATCATCTATACAATTTATTATGTATGGGTACCCATCCATTGCTTCAACTATAAATGGTCATGAAAATTAGAATTTACTAATTCAAGAATCTCTTTGGAACATTCACCATTTCAAATAAATTAGGATTTGGTTATTTTTCCTTTTAATCATGTGTTCCATGCAACATATGGTTTTAGTTCAAAATAATATAAATATTTATCTTGGGATAATTTAATCAAGATCATTTAATTTAATTGACTAATCTAGTTATTCCATATTTGGGTATGGTATGAGTCATGTGAAGTATTTTCTTTATCATTTCCCATTATATAGTTCACGTAATCCAATATATAAAATCTATTATTTAAATATGCCTTACAATAAGATATTTTTTCTTTATAAAAGAAAAAAAATTTATTTAAAAAATAAAAAATAAATCCATCTATATAATGTCTAGATACACAAATAATGATTTTGGAAATGGATTTAATATAATAAAAATCTTATAAAACCATGATCATTCCCATTTTCAACATAAGGTAGTAGTCCCCAATAGGTATGGTAGCATGTCTGGCTTCATTAGATGGTCGTAGATCTGTCTCTCATCAGTCAATTTTTGAAATCTACTTGGTTCATATATTTTAATACATATGTGAGTACCAAATACAACATATATTACCCAATTTTTAGAAAACTATATATTTCACTTGATAATAAAAAAATCTAGAAGCTTCCCCTACATTTATTTCCTGGGTGTAATTTTTCTTCTAGTGGACCTTCGTGACACGAGAGAAATAGATAGCATCTTGTTCCCTTGATTTCCCCATGATATTTATCTTCTTGTAATGGATTTTTGAATAATATTTTGTATTATATCTCTTCTCATGGACATTCATTTTATTTATGATAAGGATAAAATTAGTTTTATGATTTGTATCCTTGTCATCTTGGAAAAAAATATTGAATAGATATTGGAAGGACTTCGCAATGATGTTTATATTGAAAATAAAAAAATATTAATAATATATGATTTAGTGATTCAAGAATTTGATATATTCATAGTTATTTGGGAAATTTTAACCATAGAACCTATAAGTACTCAATGTAGCCAATGAGTTTGACAACATGAGGACCAACCGATTCACACTCTATGAGTTTACTCTGAAAGATAATCTTGGATTTCTCAAAAAATTCCTATGTAGCTCTATCCTTATATAAGCCATGTATGTCCTTGAGAATTATTTATGAATCCATGAATTCATAATAATTTATTAGTTCATTTTAAATGGATAAAAAAATTAAACACTATATTTTTACTTCTTCACTCAAGGGTTTATCAAAGACTGTGAAATCTTCACCACTCGCCTCATTTAGAGGTTAATCAGTTAATGAGGATTCAATATAAAATATTTCTATTCCTGGTATAATAGAACTCAAAGGAAGGTGAACCACTCATAGAAGTTACTACTATTAAGGAGGTGGCCTTTATCAAATATTTATTATTGGGACAATGTGGATAATGGACTTTCCATTATTATACAATTTTAAAAGATTGGATGATTAGTAATTCACTTGATTTCAATTTATGTGAGTCATAATAATAATTAAATTTTATCAAGTCTTCCACTATTTTTAAAAGCCCTAATATCCCTCACCATTATAATTTGAATTCATAATAACATAACATTTCTAGTTGAAAGGATCCATATGCCCCTTATTATAACCCAAGTGAGGGATTAGTCAATTACTTGAAGGTATTAAGGTAGACTGATATTTTCCAACTATGGGCTTCTAGCTCCTTGATCTATTGATTAGAATCCACAATCTAGAAACCCTGAATCCGAATTCTACAACACTTTCCTCCAAGTTACATCAAGTCTATTGAGGGATACTTCTCTTGATGTAAGTTGGTTAAGTAAAGCCAATTCTTTCTTAAGAACACCATGATAAAAGTAAATGTCCCAATGATTGTCATTACAAATCATAGTTCTATAGTTTTCATTCCTAATAATATAATGTATGACTTAGTATGACTTAATATTACGGTGAAGAATATTTTATTATTATGAATAATTAATTCTTGTTTTATCATTTACATGTCTTCTAAATAATAAGTGTATTTTACTTAAGTGATCAAACATGTTTTGATAAAATATTTATGCACAATCCATTTATTTAAATTCATTTTTATCACATTAATCTATTTATTTATGTGTTCATGGTCATGAATCCATAAAATAAATAATTCATAAGAAATAAATAAATAAATAATAAATAATAAATAAATAATAAATAAATGAACCGATCATGACATTATCTATCAGTTGATTTATTTATTAGAAAATAAATCAACCTATGACCTAGGTTAAAACCCATTGTGTCTGTATTGTAATGGGTTGAAAAATTCTACATATACACATGTGTATCACTTAAGTTAGTTTTTAATTGGTTATATATTAAACCACTGTTGACGCTCCTTTCGTCACATAATCTAATGATTGGAAAAGGGGAATACCTGAGCTCAAAGTCATTCAACCTTTGAAGAAAATATCAAAAATCGATAAAGGCATGAACAAGGGATCAAAAGAACCTGTGCCGCGCAAGTTCTATCACTGTCGTGCAAGTCCACTTGCGCGACGCCTTATGGTCGCGCAAGTGACTTGCACGACCTAAGTAATAACCGCCCGGTAACCACCCGAGGTCTTCTCTTGCCTATAAATAGACCCTGTGGCCCCCCCATTTGAGGATGATTTTTTCCAGAAACTCAGATTTGAGCTCCCGGTGCCCTAGTCTCTTCTCAAAGCTTCTGAAACACTTATAAGGTAATTTCTAACCAGAAAGGAAGATCTAAAGAGGGGGAGGAAGCCCTAAGTGTTGAAACTCATCAACACTTGCGCGCCTGAGTGGCCAACACTTAAGGGAAAAGGCCCACACTTGTGAGCCGCCTTACTCCTTCAATAGATCATGCACGCCCTTCTTCTGGAATAACCTCAAGAGGATTCTAAAGGCTTTAATGAAGAGACGCTCAAGTTTTACCCTACTGATTAACCGTCGCTCAAGTACATCATGTGTCACACAGGCGTATACCTGCGCGACCAAAACTTGCGCGCCCACATAGTACCTGCGCGCCTACCAGGACTTGCGCGCCCCTGCCTTTTTGGGTGCTTTTCTTGCCCATTTCAACACTCTTAAGCCATTACACCTTTCCTATTCAAGATTCAGTCCTCAAGACGCTCTTCAAAGCCATTTTATGGCATGATTTCTTGATTTGACTTCCTTATCTGAAAGGAATTTTGTGGAATATCTCTAAAAACCTAGTGATTTATAAATCTTTATGTCACTAATGAATTGAGATTTCATTCATTCAACCTCATCCTTTAAGATAAGAAAATCCTTAACCTGTGTCTCCTTTTTAGGAATAATCCCCAGTCATAAGTCCTCTAATTTGGGCATCTTATTTAGGAGTAAGCACCAAGTCCCTTAATTTTTGGGCATCCTCTTAGGAGTAAGCCTCAAATCCCTTAAGCTGGGCTTCCTTTTCAGGAGTAATCCCCAGTCTCAAATATGGGCATCTTTCTTAGGAGTAAGCCCCAATTCTTAAAGTTCCGAAATCTGGGCATCCTCTTTAGGAGTAATCCCCAAGTCCCTTAATTTTTGGGCATCCTCTTAGGAGTAATCCCCAGATCCCCTAACTTGGGCTTCCTTTTCAAGAGTAAGCCCTAGTCTCAAGTATGGGCATCTTACTTAGGAGTAAGCCCCAATTCTTAAAGTTCCCAAATCTGGGTATCCTCTTTAGGAGTAAGCCCCAAGTCCCTTAATTTTTGGGCATCCTGTTAGGAGTAAGCCCCAGATCCCCTAACCTAGGCTTCTTTTTCAGGAGTAAGCCCCAGTCTTAAATATGGACATCTTCTTTAGGAGTAAGCCCCAATTCTTAAAGTTCCCAAATCTGGGCATCCTCTTTAAGAGTAAGCCCCAAGTCCCTTAATTTTTGGGCATCCTCTTAGGAGTAAGCCCCAGATCCCCTAACCCGGGCCTCCTTTTCAGGAGTAATCCCCTGTCTCAAATATGGGCATCCTCTTCAAGAGTAAGCCCCAGTCCCCAAATTTGGGCATCCTCCTCAGGAGTAAGCCCAAAACCTTAATTCCCTTAACCTAGGACTCCTTTTCATGAATACGCCCCAATCATAATCCTTTAGCCTGGGTCTCCTTTTCAGGATTAAGCCCCAGTCATAATTCTCTTAACCATTCCTAATTTACCCTTGATCTGGTATTCCTTTTTAGGAGTAAAACCCAAGTTAGAATATTCAAAATCTCCATGAAGAACATATACCTTTATGGACCCTGTTCCTGGATTTCTTCCCTAAAGTAAATCCGAACCTTCATTTATCTGGGAAGTCAAACATACATAAGCCCCACATTATTTCTTATGATTTCATCTTTCATGGCACAATTGTCTAATTTTTACCAATACCTCTTGTTTCTCAGACCGAGCATGACTCACGTGAGCTTAGAGTGTAAAAGTAATTGTGACATCCTTCTTTGAGCCATCAATCATAAAAATCATACTCCCTTACTCGAACTACGTGGGTTGTGATTCTTTTTCTTAATAAAGGATATGTAGGTAGCCCATCTACGGGTTTGATCCCAACTCTAAAATAATCCATGTCCTTGTGAATGAAAATAAATTTCTAGTTCCCCACTGAGTGGCTTTAAAACCAGCATGGTCATCATAATGACCAAGAGACTTCTGTATAAATTTGTCGAAGGGTACCATTGACCAAGAATCTCTAACAAATACAAATGATTCTCTATTGATGAAGAACCTTGAATACATACAAAAGATTCTCTAAATTTCCTACATATTTAATCATTGATTGTTAGATCTGAAGGAAATCTAATTTTATACTTGGTAATGTAATAAGGATTCACGAACATAACTTAAATCTTTAAAGAGAGTCTCGGAGTAGACAATAATTCAACTAAAAAAGGTGTGATAAGTCCGACCTCCCATCCTCTTGACCAATGCAAATTACTAAGCCTCATCAGTCCATAAACTAATGAGAACCTACCTTTGGAAAGTAGGTCCGAATGGATGTGGAATCATTGGATGTTTCTGGTTCTACGAACAAACCCGTTAGAAACCGATCAGAACGTTTGAACCTCCCATCAAGGCGGTCATCCCCGAATTCCGAGGGAAAAAAGAATGGTGAACCTAACGTGAATCCTTAACCAAGTTAAAATGATGTTTTACCTATTTGTAAAGCCCCTATTTAAAAATCAATGAGAGGGACAACAAAAACAATCATTGACATATGTGCTCATCCAAAAGATGTAGTGGCTGAATTTATCTTGATTACGTTTGTTATATCAAACATGAACTCTTTTTCCAAGATCTTCTGCATTTCTAGAATGGCTGCTCTTAAGTTCACACCTGTGAATACTGCTGCTGTAAATGACACTGCTGCTACTCATGCTGGATCATCATCTGCTCTTAGGATGATATCACCTACTCAGCGTCTTCAATGCTGGGTATCAAACGCACTGGTTAAGGAGTACCGTCAACACGGTACCATCCCAACTCTGAAGGCTTCCCGACAAGCCCTCCATGTAAATAACTCACATCTGTCATCTAGACAACGACGACCAGTGATCAAGAAGCAGGCGGTGCAGACTACCATCTCCAACCGTTTCGGGTCATTATCCCCAGAACGCAATCACCATTCGCTCCCTTATTCTGGGGAGGTGAATGAGAAGGTCCATCAGGACCTTAATTCAAACAGACATGAGTCCTTCCTGAGGGATCCCACCAACAATCTCCGCCAGACTCGTGCGGCAGTGCGCCCTCAACATGATGAGGGTACCAACTCCAGGCATTCAGCTCAGGTTCCTCGAACCCGAGCAAGCAAGACGAACCCCCAGAGGCAGAATCCGGTCAACAATGAGTAGGTTCTCATCTCTGCCATCTCCGGAGAAGTCCACCAACCTAACTTGGTGGCAAGCAATGAGCAGGCACATACACCTGCCCATTTTAATTCTGTTGTCCAGCAGACTCATCTGGCAGCATCACGCCAATCCCGTCAGGCAATTCCGGCGGAGTACTATTGGCAGGAACATACACTTGTTTATACATCATCATCTAGTCAACAGGATCGTTTGACAACATATGATGGATCTCGTCAACCACGTTTGGCAAAGTGAAATCAGTAGGAACATACACCTGCTAGTATTAACCAAGCCTACCAACAGTCTCGCTTGGTAGAATTCAGAGAAGTTAGTCGGAAAGCCCTAACAACAAATAGGAGGCAGAATCAACTCTCTACCCCCACACTTGAGTACTGTCAGGATTCACTGACAGGAAAAGGAGGATAGGAGTAGGCACATACACCTATTCCAATCCCGGAATGGACGTATATTTCCGTTCCGGCAGCTGAAGTCACCAAGAATATTCTATTAATGGTGAAAGAGCAAAAGCAAATCCCTGATCATATTCTGGATGCCTGCTAGGATATTATAACAACTTCAGCGGCATCTCAGGGAAAGACACATAAATCTATTCCTACCAGTGGAGTGATACATCAACAATTCACTCTGGAAAAGACACACACATCTGTTCTAGTCCAAGAGGGTTATGGTGCATACTCCCCCATATCATACAGACGACCAAGTCAGGCACATACACCTGATTTGAGAGGAGATTGTCATCCTAACATGGCCATCCTTCCTGATCAGGCACATACACCTGCTCAGAGCAGCCACTTTCTTCAACAAGTGGTTTCCAAAGTGAGTAAGAAGGCGTCTAAGAAAAAGACCCACCCATCACAGTCAGGAGATCAAGATCCAATCTGTAAAAAGGCCTTACTCGATGCTGGAGTTCTTAAAGCTCTCAGACAATTATCTATTGGAATTCTAGATTCTACTCCCTCAGTTCCCAATAATGGGAACATTAATTCTGAAGGTCTTCAACAGACACTTCCTCATGAAGGCTTGCTTTATGACAATTCAGTCGATATCAAAGTTTCATCTTTAGATGAGAGCCACATGAAACCTCTATGTGGTCAGAAGACCAAGGAGCAAGAGATCTCATATTTTGCTGTAACCCATTATGGTTGTCCTCCCCATGATGATGAATTTCTCTGCGAAAGTCCTCTCTGCATTAGTGATGCACATTGCCCGAAAAATGCTCCAGTAGACAATTTAGTGCCTAGAAATCCCCCTTATCTTGAGGCACTTGCAAATGCGAAACCAGTCATGTCTGAAGCTTCATCGCTAGCAGATGAAATACTTTCTCAATCAGAAGATAGCCCAGGGTGTAGGTCATTCTCCGAACCACCCCTAAGTCATGCATCTTCTAGTTTGATCAATAATTTCTCTACCAATCCCATTGAATCCAATGAAACAAAAGGAAACACCAACTCTGGTTGAATCAAGTAGAAGAATATTCATCAAATGATAAAGAGGAAATGCTGAATATGAGAAAACAACTGGAGAAAGGTGAAGTGCCAGTAATGTTTTGGCCTCTGGCTGACTCTCAGTATAATATTCCAGAAATGTTGACGGAAGATGAAATTCATGATATTCATCTCAACATATGGAAAACTCTTTGTCAGTTTAAAAAGAAATTATTATCTTATGATGAATATGAAAATCATCAAAAGATAATAGAAGGGTTACAATGTCAGATTGATTTGGCATCTCTATCAGTCTCTCGATATCCGAAGGCTGAAAAGAAGTAGAGATCCCTTCAACGTTCATGCCTTGGCGCACTAAGAAGATTGCGTCAGTTAATTTCCAATGCCCCATCTGGTATTCGTGTCATAGGATGGGGTGTTCATGGAGCACTGCATTTCACGGTGCTCTCCAGTCAGCAAAGCCCGCCGAAAATGGTCTCATGCAATGTTATTGCCCATGGCCGGCCACGATCAATGGGATTTGTTTGTAATCAAAAGCTTTCCCAAGAACATGCTTCAACTAGTTCCTCTAAAAATCAAGAATACAGAGAACAAGTTGTTGAATTACTCTTGCATCAAGCAAACGATAATATTGAACAGGCCTCTCGTTTGGAGAAAGCACATCACCAAGTGACAGAAGTTTCGGAAATCATCCAACAGTCTTTTGAACCGGGTGATAAAAGAGGATACAGGTTAATGCATCCAGCTAATTTCCGGACTAAGGTTCGCAAGATCAGGAGGACTTTCAAGAAAGTCTCAGACATAGTATGTTAAAAACCACCCCAGCTCACCAGACTGGGGACTCTTTTAAACCAACCCTCGGAATCAACAAAAAGGATTCGGGGAGTTGAGCGAGGACAGCAGGAACAATCCCAGTCCACTGGACTGGGGACTTCTTCAAAACATCAATCCCCTCCTCAGAGAAATTCAGTATTTTCTAGATTGGGGAAGAAACCTCAAGAGGAATGAAGAACCAAATTATCAGGAGATTCCCTCCAAATTACGGTTCATCAAGAAGTTCCGGAGGGATTGAATCATCAAAAGGAAATGTCTCATCAAAGACATGGAAGAAGACAATATCACAGAAATGCTGATAGAAGGGATGTGATGAGTTATGAATCAATCAATGTCATCAATGCTGTTGTTGCTGATCCACCAGATGAGGCTCACTCAGGGGACTCAGATGAAGAGGTTCCTGCTCAAGAAGATGTACGCACTGACACAAATGAAGAAGGTGTGCATACACAAAGTCAAAGGATTCCTCAAAACATAAGTAATCCTTTGAGTAACCCACTTCCCCCTCTCCGAAAAGGATCCAGCAAAGGGAAGGGAAAGAACCAGGTTACATATCCTTCCTCTAGAGAAGGTCAATCGCTCTCACTAGAGCAGAGGTTTGCACAACAGGAGGAAGAAATAAAAGAATTAAGAAGGTTGAATGCAGAAATACTTCAGAGTAGTCTTCTTCTTAAGCATGCTAGAGTCAGTCAGTCAAAGCAATTTGTTGCAGCTACTGAGATGGATCAGGAATATCCTCCTCTATCAGTACACCCTCACAGGTCTAATCCTATGGGTCAAATGCAACAACAGTTGGTAGTGCTACCATCAGTTGCAGCACCGATCACCACATCTGTCCAAGCTCCAGTCATTGCACCTACCCAAGTCCAAGTTCAACCGGATGTTTCTCAAAAGTTAATAACTACTATTGAGTCATTAACAACTCTATTAGAAACTATGGAAGGGAAACGTGTGCAAGTTAAACCAGAAAAGAAAGTTTACCCTGAATGGGTAGATTCAATTTCTCCTCCATCCAGTTTTGGGAATCCTGTATTCCCTATTTTCAATGGATCAGGCGATCCTGAACAGCATTTGACACATTACGTGTCTTGTTGCGATCCTATGATGGGAACTTCAGAGCAGCAAGAAGTAGTGAAACTCAGATGCTTCGTGCGAACCTTGCAAGGACCAGCTTTTGTTTGGTATACAAGCTTGCAATCCCGGTCAATTACCGGATGTGAGGATCTTCACCAAAAATTCCTCCTTCAATTCAGCTCAACTTTTCCAAAGACAACAGTTTTTGATCTTACAAATTGTAAGAAAAGGGAGAATGAAGGAGTCTCTAATTTCATTGCTCGATGGAAGGGATTAACATATTCCTTGAGTTTAGCACTCCCTCATGAAGAATTGTTGCCAATCTGCGTGACGAATTACGCACGCCATTAATCCCTGTGAAATACACAGGAGGGTTTCGAGACCTTACTTCAATCGCTCAGCAGATTGAATATTCCCTTATACAGGCTAAGGCTAAATCTCGTGTAATTCCATCAGCTCCAGGAAGGAGAGTGGGTAAAGCAGAAACTGCTAAAGTTATGCTTAAACAAGAACCTGTACCTATTTTTACCTCAAAACCTTCATCTTCTCGAAGGGATCCACCTTCTGAGCACCAACAACAAAGGCCTTTTCATCCAGATGATCAAAAATATCAAAGACGAAAACAATTTGAGGACTTGAAGAGAAAAACATATTCTTTCCAAAATGAACAAGTTCCTGGTTATTTCATTTCGGCTCTAGAAAACGATTTGGTTCAATTTCCAATACCCAAGAGGCCAAACAAGAAAGGAGATGAAGACCGTCCTAATTATTTCCCTTTTCATCAAATATTGGGGCATCCCATCCAGGAGTGTTTTGTATTCAAAGACCTCCTGCAAAAGATGGTCGACTCGGGACAGGTCACATTGAAAGGGTCCTCAGCCCAGGTAGCATGTGTTACTGCTACAGTTCCAGAGGAGGAAGACGAATGGCAGGAAGTCAAAAGAAAAAATGCACAAAAGTATGATGATTGGATGGTCAAAAAGACAATCAATCGAACTCATGCTATTTTGAGAACAAAATTAAGGAAACCAATTGTGTCTTCTGCCATGAATGTTGCAGCAAAACCCTCTTCGTCAGAGGGAAATTCCTCAAAGAAACGTCATGATTCAAAGAAAGAAAAAGAATCAGAAGAAGATGAGTATGTGTCAAAGAATAAGTTGTCTATGACTTTGGCCGACTTCATGCCATCTACTTCAAAGACACAGGCACCGCCCCACCCAACGGCACAGACTAAACAGGCTAATCAGGCAGAGTCTTCATTAGATGAAGAGTTAATCTTCGGTTCTGTTAATATGATTCAATTAACAGATCCATATGCCAGTCGCAGTTTCAATTTTGATGAGCCTGAATTCCCTGTATCAAACAGAGGAATCAGAGGAAGTTTCAGGGGCTCAGGATACAGGGGAAGACGTGGATCTTTCAGAAGACACTATTCCAATTCTACCCCTGCTAGAACTGTGTACGCAGCAGAAACTCGTGGTAGAGCCCTTCAGCGAGCTCAGCAAGAACAAGCAAGTTCTTCTACCAATATCAAATTCAGTCCTGGCACAGTTAATTTGGAATACCGGTTGAAGGTTCCATCTTCTTCCTCTCAGTAAGTAAGTGGATCTAATCGGTCAAATCTTTCAAAACCAGGAATATTGCCAACTCCTATCCCAATACAAGATGCATCAACTTCCAAAACATCTGCTTCCAAGGTACCTGCTAAACCATATATTCCTATTGGGAAACACATACCTATGGATCAAAAGTATGATATATTGAAACACATGGCCCATGTACCAGCCATGTTATCAATTATGGATGCTTTGAATCAGTCAAAAGATCTTCGGGAAGCACTCATCGAGGCTTTTTCAAGTCCTCAGGAGTTTGAAACTGAAATTGCTGCAGCTGAAGTCTATCACATAGAGAATAATCCTGTAGAATGCCATGCAATAATATCCTTTACTGATGAAGATGAAGATGATGTTGTTCATGGACATATTAGACCATTGTACTTGTCTGGAAAAGTCAATGGCATGGATCTTCGAAGAGTTTTAATTGACAATGGTTCAGGAGTCAACCTCATGCCCATTTGTACACTTTGCCGATTGGGCCTCACGAAATCTGATTTATCTCCCTCCACCATGATGATACATGGATATGATAAAAATGAACAAGAACCACTGGGTGAAGTTACACTAAGAACTCATTTTGGAGATCTTGTATCCAATTCAGATTTCATGGTTGTTGATCAAGACTCACCCTTCAACATTTTTCTTGTAAGACCCTGGTTACATCAACATACAACTATCCCTTCTTCATACCATCAATGTATCAAATATTGTTTCGATGGTCAAGTTGGGACGTTGTATGGTGATAAGGCCCCATTCAAGACATGTGAGTCTCAATACATTGAGGCATAATTCTATCACATGAAGCAAAGGGAGAAATCCATAACAAAGGAGATTACCAAAGTTAATGCTCCATATGGTTTGGAAAAAATTCCAGTAAATCCATTTACACATGTGAGTACAGATTATGTGTTGCCTATCAGTCAAATTGAGAAGATAGACCCAAATCAAAACGCTCTTATGGAAAGATCCATAATGTCAATTACGGCAATCGAGCCAGGCAACATAGGAGAAATTGGTAATCTAACAAGTAGTGATGAAAGCACAAATGGTGACGTCTTCATTTCATCTTCTGAAATCCAACAAGTCTATGCTTCGACAATTAGGCCAGAAGAAGTTATAGCAACATCGGAGGTGAACAATGATGTCGATTCTCAATCCATCATCTCCTCTTTATTACCCAAAGAAGACCCTTCATCAGCAATAGGGTCAAAAATGGAAACTTCCTCTTCCAAATGTGCAAATTTTGAGATCTCTTCTGATCATGAAAATTCATCCTTGTCATCTACTATGCAAGTAGAAACGGAAGAAATAACACATGATGAAGAAGAAGAGGAAGATCTTAGAGATGCTCCTCCAGCATTTGAAGAGGGTATCTCTACCACTGTGGATGAACTCAGAGAAATAAATCTGGGTACAAAGGAAGATCCACGCCCCACTTTACTCAGTGCGGCCATGACCCTTGAAGAGAAAGAGATGTATATTTCTTTTCTAAAGCGAAATAGAGATATTTTTTCTTGGAACTATACAGAAATGCCCGGGCTTGATCCTGATGTTGCTACTCATCATTTGGGTTTACTAGAAGAACATCGAGGATTTAAGTAAGCCGCGATAAGAACACACCCAACTTATGCTTCCAAAATTGAAGCTGAAGTAGATAAGCTTATCAAATCTAACTTCATCATAGAAGTTCAATATCCAAAATGGTTGGCTAATATTGTCCCTATAAAGAAAAAGAACGGACAAATTAGAGTTTGCATCGATTTTAGAGATCTTAATCAGCATTGTCCTAAGGATGATTTCCCATTTCCGATTACAGAACTTATAATTGATGAAACGGCTGGCTATGAAGCACTTTCCTTCATGGATGGGTATTATGGATATAATCAAATCCAAATGGCCCCAGAAGATGAGGAATCCATAGCCTTTAGATCCCCTCAGGGTGTGTTTTGCTACCGGGTAATGCCCTTTGGCTTAAAGAATGCAGGTACATCTTATCAGCGTGCCATACATCGTATCTTAAAACCCTTATTAGGGAAGTTTGTTGAATGCTATGTAGAAAATTTGGTAGTTAAATCCAAACAAAGTTCTAATCACTTGGCTGATTTGGAAGTCATATTCTACAAGCTTCGACAGCATAATTTGAAGATGAACCCCTTAAAATGTGCTTTTGGGGTAACCTCAGGAAAATTTCTTGGCTTTGTTGTACACCATCGTGGTATTGAAGTCGATCCTGAGAAGACCAAGTCAATCCTTGGTATGTCACCTCCTCAAAATTTGAAATAATTAAGAGGACTTCAAGGACACTTAGCCTATATTCGGTGTTTCATCTCCAATTTAGCAGGTAAAAGTTTACCCTTCACTAAATTGATGAAGAAAGGAGTCAATTACCAGTGGACTGAAGAATTTCAAGAAGTATTCGATATTCTCAAGAAATACCTCTTGAGTCCACCAGTACTCATGCCACCTGTTGAAGGAAGACCACTTATCCTCTACGTGACAGATCTAGAGCGATCATTGGGTGCCTTTCTTTCTCAAAAGAATGATGCTGGGAATGAAAACAGCCTCTACTATCTCAGTTGAACCATGCTTGAAGCAGAAAGCCGATATTCATGTATTGAGAAGTGCTGCCTGGCATTAATCTTTGCAGTTCAGAAGTTGAGACATTACTTTCAACATCACGAGGTCCAATTGGTATCTCGCAATAACCCGCTCAAATTCATCCTTATTCGTCCAATGCTTACAGGACGTCTAGCAAGGTGGGCAGTTATTTTTCAGAAATTCGACATTCAGTATGTGTCTCAAAAGGTGATAAATGGCCAAGCTATGGCTGATTTCCTTGCTGGACACCTTTCAGTGGAAGACACCTCTTCAGATATTGAACTCCTTGATGAGGAAGTCTTCTCTATTCAAGAAAGTCCTCAAGTCTGGGAAATGTATTTTGATGGTGCTTCTAGAAGTCCAACAGGGAAGAAAATGGAAAATCCTAAATTCAACAAAGTTGGCTTAGGAATTGTGCTCATTTCTCCAGAAAAGGCAGTGTTACCTTATTCCTTCTTATTGTGGGAAGGTGGTACCAATAATGAAGCAGAATACCAAGCTCTCATCGTAGGTTTGGAATTATCATTTCAAGCACAAGTGAATCACTTAAAGGTGAAAGGTGATTCAGACCTGGTAATCAAACAAGTCAATGGGGATTATGCCATCAGAAAAGAAGAATTAATACCTTTGTATGATTACGTCATAGAGTTAATGGCGGAATTACCTTTGGAACTGACATTTTATTATGTCCCAAGATCACAAAATGCTCAAGCTGATGCATTGGCTAATATAGCCACAACTCTGGCAGATCCAAATTGGGATGAGACAACCATCAGTATTGCCCACCGTCATGCAATTTCACCTTATGTTCGAATCAGGACAGAGGAAATTAATGAAATTTGTCCCATTCATGAACCGTAGGGTCATACTACAGGATGTATGTCACCTATCAGGGAATACTTTCAAAATGGAACACTTCCACCTGATAAAGCTGAGAAAGAACAAATCCGGCGACGTGTGGTCAATTTTACTCTTTATGATAGCCCAGGTCACATAGGGAAAATTCTCTACAAAAATGGTTTTGATGGAGTTCTCTTCAGATACATTGATGGTGAAGAAACAATGGCTGTCATAAAAGAAGTGCATGCAGGAGTCTATGATGCCCACCAGTCTGAACATAGACTGTCTGATCAGGTTCGAAGGCTTGGATACTTTTGGCCTTCAATGATACGAGATTGTGTCGATTTCACAAAGAAGTGTCATTCATGCCAAGTACATTCCAACTTCATTCATCAGCCTCCAGAGTTGCTTCATACAGCTAAATACTCATGGCCATTTGCCACATGGGGAATGGATGTGGTGGGACCTTACCCTTAGGCTACGGCTAAGCAGTTTAAGTATATTCTTACTGCTACTGACTTCTTTTCCAAATGGGAAGAGGCAATACCTCTCAAGGAAGTCAGTTCTAAATGCATTGTTAGATTCATCAAGTCTAACATCATTACCAGATTTGGTGTCCCTCATACCATATTGACGGACAATGGCACCAATTTCTGTTCATCTGAGATGAATAAGTTGTATCAAGAATACAACATCAAATCCAACCATTCATCTCAGTATCATACAGCGGCCAACGGCTAGATAGAAGCCTTTAATAAGACTCTTTCAAATATAATGCAAAAGATGGTGGATAAAGATAAGAGCTCATGGATTGATAAACTCTTTCATGCTTTATGGGATTATCGGACTACCACCCGCACTGCAACTCGGTCAACTCCATATTCATTGGTATATGGAACGGAAGCCATCTTGACCATTGAAGTTCAACTACCCTCGCTCAGAGTTGCCATTTGTGATCAATCATCTACAGATGAACAATCTCAAAAGCGATTGAATGAATTGGAACGGTTAGATGAGAAAAGATTGTGCACATTGCACCACTTGGAAGTCTATCAGAATCGAATAACATGAGCTTTTAACAAAAAAGTTCGTATTCGTTCATTCACTCAGGGAGAATTGGTATTAGTTCTCAGAACTCCAATGATACCAGGAAAGAAACCTCCCAATCTTGAGCCAAAATGGGAAGGACCTTATTCAATACATAGGGTCTACTCCAATGGAGCTTATTCATTAATCTCAATGGATGGGGAACTCATCACTACTCCAACCAATGATAGATTTTTGAAGAATTATTTTGTATAAACTGAAAAGTCTATACTTTGTCCCCGCAACATGACACTAAACTGTGCGGCACCAGATCGTCCTTGCTATATGACGTTAAACTATATAGCAACGGTCCAAGCATATGACCCTAAACTATTTTGCACATACGTCCAACATGACGTTAAACTGTGTCACCTTCATCATCCTAGCTACATGACGCTAAACTGTACAAAAGTCCTTACATTCTTCCTACATGACATTAAACTGTACCTTTTCCCCGCAACATGATACTAAACTGTGCAGCACCAGATCGTCCTTTCTATATGACGTTAAACTATACAGCAATGGTCCATACATATGACCTTAAACTATTTGTACTTTCATCCCACACGACGTTAAACTGTGAAAAAGTTCCCTAAATGGTCCAGTATGACCTTAAACTGCAAATAGGTCATGTATGACCTTAAACTACATCATCAATGGTCCATGCATATGACCCTAAACTATTTTCAAGTCCCTTACATCCAGAAAGATGTTAAACTGTGACGTCCTAACTACATGACGCTAAACTGTATAAAAGTCCCTTACGTCCGGAAAGACGTTAAACTACATAATCATCAAAGGTCCTGTATGACCTTAAACTACACCACCGTCCAACATGACATTAAATTGCACCATCCATGGTCCATGCATATGACCTTAAACTATTCGCACTTTCGTCCAACATGACGCTAAATTGTATCGTCCCTTTATCGTCCCTTTTTCATCCAACATGACATTAAAATGTGGAAAAAATACCCAATGCGTCCAACATGACATTAAAATGGTGAAATCTTTTGTCCTCACTACATGACATTAAACTGCACAGTCCCCCCTTTTCGTCCAACATGACATTAAACTCTATTGTCCCCATCGTCCTAACTACATGACACTGAACTGTACAGAAAGTTCGTGATACGTCCTACATGACATTAAACTATATTTTGTCCCTACTACATGACACTAAACTATGCAGCACCAATAGTCCTAACTGCAAGACTTTAAACGGCATAGTCTCTTTATATGTCCTACATGACATTAAACTATGAATCGTTAATGTTGTTGTTACCTATTTTTTCTCACACTGAGTATGACTCACATGAGCTTAGAGCAAACCTCAAACATAACACTCTCTCTGGGCCGCTAACCATGTGTATGTCCTAACATCATTTTTTTAGGTCATTGTCCCCAAGAACAACTTGATCATTAATTCATTCTTTAATTGAACTACACAGACTTTGATCCTTGACTTCTAGGCTGGGTATGTAGGCAACCTCCCAAGGTTCAACCCCAAAACCAATCTCTTCATGTCGGTTCATCTCTATCTCATACGATGATAATTTGTGAAACCGCCCTTAGAATCAATATCTTTACATTGGTTCACTTTCATCCTTGTCATACGACGTTAAAATATACAACACTTTTGTCCAGTATGACAATAAACTACAAATTTCTTTGATACCCTCACCTGAGAGGGAATCATTATTTTCATTGATTTTTTTCAATCATGTTTCATTTCAAAGACTACGTACATACATGGAAACGCCCAAACCTTTTATATTGGGTTAAACCATCATTGCACTGAAGTCCCCTTTCACCCTTCACATGTACGAACCAAATTTGTACAAAGGGTAGTTCTAGAACTACGTGGGCTTGATTCCCATCCTTATGGGATACGTAGGAACGTTCGAGTGTCCCTCAAATTCAGTCCCAAGTCTTTGGGCCTAACCCCAAATTCCACTTTCAGTCCCTTGGATGACAAGTCCCCATGAAAACACACACTGTGTATTTCTTACAATGGTCCAAGCTCCATGACCCTAAACTAATATCTCTAATCCTTTTGTCCCACACGACGTTAAACTGTAGTTTAAGAACTACGTATGACTTGATTCTCATCTTTATGGGATACGTAGTGAAGTCCAACATTTCAATTCAAGACCCAGCCACAACATGATTATGGTTAACATTGATCTATGTATCTCTGTACACATTGAACAATACCCATCTTTATGTGTTATAATCCGAACATTAAATATTTTCAGATCCTCATAACCCTTTTCATGACTTCTAGTCACAAAAATGTCAAACTTCTGAGAGTTCTTTTTTCTGACTATGCAGCACGTGCCCATAGGTGGCCTTGCATAAACATTCTACATAACAGACTTGTTAGCCAAAAGAACTATTATTTGACTATGCAGCCAATGCCTTAGGTGGCCCTGCATAATTCACCCCCTAACGGGTTTGTCGGATAGTGGTAACTTCATTCTTTGGAAGAATGCCTCTTTTGTCCTTATTTGTCTTAAATGATAGTATGTAGGGATCCGCAAAAATACCCATCCTTAACATATTTGTCCCATATCCTTTTTCATGATCTGAAAGTATTCAAGTCTATGGTTTATATTCTCCTTCCCTACATTTGGGCCAGACCTTTGTAGGAGTGATATTCATCTAGTTCTTCGATAATTTTGTTTGGAAATATTTTCTCCATATTCAAGTACCTCTTTCCATACAGAAAACTATATACTTTGGAAGATTTGAATCTCCATAAACTTTCACTGGCTTTTAGCACTAGGAAAGTAAATTTCTGAGAGTTCTTTTTCCTGACTATGCAGCACGTGCCCATAGGTGGCCTTGCATAAACAGTCTACATAACAGAATTGTTACCCAAAAGATACTATTTTATTTAACTATAGAGCCAATGCCCTTAGGTGGCCCTACATAATTCAACCCCCTAACAGGTTTGTTAAATAATGGAAACTTCATTCTTGGAAACTACTTTTTCTAATGCCTTTTAGCTCTTTTTCATATCATTCCTCAGATTCAAATATTCTTAAGTCATAGCTTACATATTTTCCCTCATACTTGAGTATGGTACTATGTTTTCAGATGAGTTTTCAAGGAATTGAGTCAATTCTAAATCCATTTCGGTCAAATCTATTTTGACCTTAAACATTAGCCTTTGTATGTCTGACGTGCATGACTTTAAAATGCCCACAAAAGACAGGGGAACTTTGAATAAAGTCAAGTGCCCAGCTCACTAAACATACAATTTTATATGATTTAGGTAACATTGAGCAATTAAACGGTTCGAAGTTTGAAGAGTTATTTACATTAATCCTAGTAAAAATCAAACTATACATACTAGGCCCATTGGCTTAGGTAAAATCTAAAGCATGTAGCAAAAGAGAATGCAGGTACAAATGAGTGAAGCTGAAAGTGTTTTTCATTGATGCACAAGAGTTAGAAGGACATCCACTGACTGCAGTCGCTTATATTTTTCAAGAATTACAAGAGGCTTTCAACATAACTCTTCATTTGATTTACGGCACCCCGAGCTTCATCAGAAATCACTTGGAATTCATTCATTCAACTGGATACAATAAGAGATGCAGCGATACCAGCTCTTCTTGGAACAATTGTAAAAGGATGTTCTTGAGTGAGGTTTGAGAAATTTTTTCTGCTGATCAAACAATGACTCTGTTTCTATCCAAGAGACTTGGAAGATAGATACATGGATTTGAGAATAGGGCATTGGAAGTAAAGAGCCATTTGGAGAGAGTACTCTTTTCAGATATTTCTCTAATACCATGTTTGACATCTCTCCACCAACCGGCAGTGGAAAAAATTTCAGACCATGGGTTTTTCATTTTCATATCTGCAAGGAAATGACATGGAGGAAGAATTTGAAAGTTCACGCCATTGTTGTTGCTCTTAATGCACAACATAACTGAAATGAAGGAGTAGCAGTGCAACTGTATTTCAGGTGTATAGTTCTTTGCATCTAGAACATTGAATCCTTGCAGATGACTATGACCATATAGAGGTAGGTAGATGCTCTGTGGGAAATTAAGATGATATTTATTCAAGTACTTAGCCAAATCGGGGAGAGTGTTGTCGTAGATATCATAGTAATTATGGCCAATGATGTTCATCATGTCATCAATCCACTTGCTAGCCAGTTCATCAGACTTTTTAATTCCCTTAGGATCCATTGAATCTGCACAAAATTTGAATAAATTAAACTCTTAAATGGGTTTATTTATATTTTTTTTCATAAAATTTGTGAAAGAATTAGAAAAAATGGCTAAGAAATTAAGGAGCGCAAGTCTAAAACATGACGTGCAAGTGTTCGTGTGCCGCTCTAGTTTTTGGTGTGCAAGTATAAACCGCGCAAGTAAAAATACCTATATAGTAGCGCGACATCAAGGAAAACACCGGAAAACAGAGCAACCTGCGCGGCTAAGGTGACCTGCGCGGCGAGATCTCGAAGGTATGAAGTATGGAAATCCGGATGCTTGTACGGAAGTGAGGCCCTCTATTTATAGACGCGGTCGGGACCCTGCGCGCCGTACCCTGCGCGATCAAGGGCTGTATCCTTGTGCCATCAAGACTTGCGCGCCACCTTTACTTTGGATGTCTTCGATTTCCTCAGAGTCAAATCCTCATTTCTTTTGGATCCAAATCTAAGGGGGGACTTTTGTTGACGCTCCGTTCGTCACAGAATCTAAAGATCGGAAAAGGGGAATATCTGAGCTCAAAGTCATTCAACCTTTGAAGAAAAAATCAAAAATCGACAAAGGCATGAACAAGGGATCAAAAGCACCTATGCTGCGCAAGTTCTATCACTGTCACACAATTCCACTTGTGCGGCACCTTATGGTCGCGCAAAAGACTTGCGCGACCTAAGTAATAACCGCCCGGTAACCTCCTGGGGTCTTCTCTTTCCTATAATTAGACCATGTGGGCCCCCCATTTGAGGAGGATTTTTTCCAGAAACTCAGATTTGAGCTCCCGGTGCCCTAGTCTCGTCTCAAAGCTTCTGAAACACTTCTAATGTAATTTATTACCTAGAACGGAAGATCTAAAGAGGGGGAGGAAGGCATGAGTGTTGAAACTCGTCAACACTTGCGCACCTGAGTGGCCAGCCCTTAAGGGAAAAGGACCACACTTGCGCACCGCCTTACTCCTTCAATAGATCTTGCATGCCCTTCTTCTGGAAGAACCTCAAGAGGATTATAAAGGATTTAATGAAGAGTCGCTCAGGTATTGCCCTACTGATTAATCATCGCGCAAGTATATCATGTGTCGCGCAGGCGTATACCTGCGCGACCAAAACTTGCGTGCCCACACAGTACCTGCGCGCCTGCCAGGACTTGCGCGCCCCTACCTTTTTGGGTGCCTCTCTTTCCCATTTAACCTCTCTTAATCCATTACACCTTTCCTATTCAAGATTCAGTCTTCAAGACACTCTTCAAAGCCATTTTATGGCATTATTTATTTATTTGAATTCCTTATCTGAAAGGAATTTTGTGGAATATCTCTCAAAACCTAGTGATTTTTACATCTTTATGTCACTAAAGATTGAGATTTCATTCATTCAACCTCATCCGTTAAGATGAGAAAATCCTTAACCTGGGTCTCCTTTTTAGAAATAATCCCCAGTCATAAGTCCTCTAATTTGGGCATCCTCTTTAGGAGTAAGCCCCAAGTCCCTTAATTTTTGGGCATCCTATTAGGAGTAAGCCCCAGATCCCCTAACCTGGGCTTCCTTTTCAGGAGTAAGCCCCAGTCTCAAATATGGGCATCTTCCTTAGGAGTAAGCCCCAATTCTTAAAGTTCCCAAATCTGGGCATCCTCTTTAGGAGTAAGCCCCATGTCCCTTAATTTTTGGGCATCCTCTTAGGAGTAATCCCCAGATCCCCTAACCTGGGCTTCCTTTTCAGGAGTAAGCCCCAATCTCAAATATGGGCATCTTCCTTAGGAGTAAGCCCCAATTATTAAAGTTCCCAAATCTGGGCATCCTCTTTAGGAGTAAGCCCCAAGTCCCTTAATTTTTGGGCATCCTCTTAGAAGTAAGCCCCAGATCCCCTAACCTGGGCTTCCTTTTCAAGAGTAACCCCCTGTCTCAAATATGGGCATCTTCCTTAGGAGCAATCCCCAATTCTTAATGTTCCCAAATATGGGCATCCTCTTTAAAAGTAAGCCCCAAGTCCCTTAATTTTTTGGCATCCTCTTAGGAGTAAGCCCCAGATCCCCTAACCTGGGCCTCCTTTTCAGGAGTAATCCCCAATCTCAAATATGGGCATCCGTTTCAGGAGTAAGCCCCAGTCCCCTAATTTGGGCATCCTCCTCAGGAGTAATCCCCAAACCTTAATTCCCTTAACCTAGGCCTCCTTTTCGGGAATAATCTCCAGTCATAATCCTTTATCCTGGGTCTCCTTTTCAGGAGTAAGCCCCGGTCATAATTCTATTAACCACTCCTAATTTACCCTTGATCTGGGATTCCTTTTCAGGAGTAAAACCCAAGTTAGAGTATTCAAAATCTCCATGAAACACATATACCTTTATGGACCCTGTTCTTGGATTTCTTCCCTAAAGTAAATCCTAACCTTCATTTATCTGGGAAGTCATACATACATAAGCCCCACATTATTTCTTATGATTGCATCTTTCATGGCACAATTTTCTAATTTTTACCATTACCTCTTGTTTCTCACATCGAGCATGACTCACGTGAGCTTAGAGTGTAAAAGTAATTATGACATCCTTCTTTGAGCCATGAGTCATAAACATCATACTCCCTTACTCGAACTATGTTGGTTCTGATTCCATTTCTAAACAAAGGATACGTAGGTAGCCCGTCTACGGGTTCGATCCCAACTCTAAAATAATCCATGTCCTTCTGAATGACAATAAATTTCAAGTGCCCCACTGAGTGGCTTTAAAACCAGCATGGTCATCATAATGACCAAGAGACTTCTGTATAAATGTGTCGAAGGTTACCATTGACCAAGAATCTCTAAAAAATACAGATGATTCTCTATTGATGAAGAACCTCTAATACATACAAAAGAATCTCTAAATTTCCTACATATTTAATCATTGATTGTTAGATCTGAAGGAAATCTCATTTTATACTTGGTAATGTAATAAGGATTCAGGAACATAACTTAAATCTATAAAGAGAGTCCCGGAGTAGACAATAATTCCCCTCAAAAAGGTGTGATGAATCTGACCTCCCATCCTCTCGACTAATGCAAATTCCTAAGCCTCATGAGTCCACAAACTAATGAGCACCTACCTTTGGAAAGTAGGTCCGAATGGATGTGGAATCATTGGATGTTTCCGTTTCTATGAACAAACCCGTTAGAAACCGATCGGAACGTTTGAACCTCCCATCAAGGCGGTCATCCCCGAATTCCGAGGGAAACAACCACCTCCATGTTCTTTGGGATACTCCGTTTATTATAAGTATTTTTAACTCACATGCTGGCGAGGGGAACCAAAGTATTGGATAATATGAGTAAAATAAATCACCATGGAAACACAATTCCTACATAATAAATGAGGGAGGGAGGAATCACAAACCATTATATTAAATTAATAAATAATAATTGAAAAAAATGTAATAAATAAAATTGAATAAAACCTACACATACATCGGTCTTGGTCAAGCTACTGAAAGAACTTACACATTCAAAAAAAAAATCAATCTTACACTGGTTAAAATTTATTTAAATTCTTTCTTTATTATTAATATACTCAAGATTATATTAATTGGTTAATTAATTTATTACCTTTTATATTAATGAAAATCCAAAATATCTTGGAGATATCCATCATGAATGTATAAATGGAAAATAAATATAATGACCAATAATTATAGATAATTACATTAAATTAATTGAGCATTTATTAATTTTTTAAAATATTTATTACATAGTCAAATAGAACAAGTTCTAATAGTGTACTTATATTTCAATTAAATAATTAATAATTTTAATGCAAATTAATTCTTTCTTATATTAATAGCCTAAATGGTGTGTACTTATGAGCTACAAACTGTGCTCCTTGATTTTTACCCATGATATATTCTCGGGGCTTCGACATTCACCTCGCCTAGATTACACAGTGTGTACTAACTGGTGACACACTATGTAACATGATTTACATTTTTCTGCATAAACCTCTGTAGGAATAAACATGTTCTTCAGATGTGGGAACACATGAAATGTACTACATTTATACACAACATGTTATACTACATGTGTGTCCTTATAGCATTCCAAATTACACAACATGTATTTCAGATATGGCATTTAAAGAATTCCACACCATGTACACCAGTAACACAGTCTATTTTGATTAATTACATAGTCATTCAATCTAAAATAGTCAAAAACCATGTATTTGACCACACCGTTAGTTAAAATATCACCTCTAACCCTTGGAGAGTACACAAAGTGTTCACCAACTATATACTGTGTAATTTGACAAGACACATGATAGGTTGGCCTAGCCTATATGGGGTGTGAAATAAATGCACCATGTGTAATGAAAAATTAAAATGTTGTGTATATCATGATATTTCTATGTGAAGTGAACTTGGGTAAATTTTTTTTATTAGGGATACACACCATGTCACCTAGTATCATAGACTAGAATACTTGGAACTTCCCTATGGAATCTCTCATCTTCCTTCATCCACTCATAGTCCTCTATGAAAATATGAATCTTGAAAAAAGTAATTAAATTATAGAAACAATGTTATGTAAATATTGTATCAATGAATGAATAATATAGAAATAAAATATTTAACCACTATTGAACATATAGATCCACAATCAAATAAATAATTATAAATTCATAATGTGACTATTCTGACACAACTTGAAGGTCCTAGATGCTTTAGAAGTTCTTGGTGGTCTTATGACACCCACCAGGTCATTGGTATATATAATTTGGAGTTTTAATAACCTTTGTATTTGTTCATTGTGTTTCTTGATTCTGAGGTAAAAAATAGGAGCTTTCAATAAGACAGACCAAGGCACATGTTTAGTGTCTGATTTCTCTAAGAGGCTAACGATGAGGGTGGTATGTAGAGGGTTATTGTGGGGGTTTTCATGGTTGGAATACATGTTTTAAAACCTCATGGAACCCATGAAAAAATGTTTTCCCCATTTTGATGAGATAGTGGTTCCCACATGGTTGGAATGCTATTTTCTAAATAGTGTAGGCCGTCTATGTCACATAGAAACTTTTCTTTTAGAATTTTCCCTTGTCAAACTTATAACTGTTGGCCCACAATTTTGTTCCCTAATGACATGCATCTCCTCCTCCATGTCCTGAAATATATCCCTCTCCCTTGGTGGTGATTTACCATAGGAATATTCATTTTTGGCTTATGGTAAGAGCCTTTATTCATGGTTTCTTCTTCCATAACCATTCATCATGGTTGTTCTTCCTCTTTCATGGAAGTGTAGAACCCTAGTTGATGGGGATGACTGAACCTATAGTTTTGATGGAGGATTTTGTTTTTTCATGTTTTCATTAGTTATGTGAGGCCTTCATCAACCTATTCCTGGTGATTTTCATCAAAGGTGACATGTTTCGAACCAAATCTGATATATGTGTCTCTATTTAAGGGAATTTTCCATGGATATCCTTTAAATTATAAATAAACTATAGGTTTCAAGCATAAAATAAGCATCCATTTATGGTATTATTAACTCAACATTTAGTCATAAATCTTATGTAATCAATGAATTACAAGATCAAATTGTTATATCCAATGAAAAAGTAGATTAATTATCTAAATTAAAAGGTTGAAAATAGAATAATAATTATCTTTAAATCTAATTTATAATTAATTTTTGATCATACATATAATTTCCTCAACTTGTAAGTCCACTTTGATGATAATATAGTTAATAGGATATTGCCATACCATCATTTAACTATAGGATAAAAGTAAAGAATCTCTCTATAAGTGATCTACACATGCATAAAAATCTCTTAATGACACCACAGAATCATCGAGTTCTAGAAAAATAGATTCTTATTAATTTAATTTTTCTTGGTTGACCACATTAAAAATATTCTCGGGAGAGGAAAAAAAATTGTTCTATTTTTGGTTTGAGAGAAGAGGGGAGTATTGAACTATAGATCTATTAATCTATCTCTAGGGATTAATATAGATTCAATCTATATTTTGTACACACCAATTGTAATTTTGGAATTTTATATAATTATATATTTATATTATACGTTTTAGGGTTGGAAAATTCATCACTAAACCCTTACCAACTTCAACATTCTTATTTGACCCTATATTCATTAATAATAATAAAATTATTATTAATAATTTGAATTGTGAAACACATTAATAATATAAATAAAGTTTATTTATATTATTACCAATTAGACTATTAAATAAAATCCCCTTTTCCTCATCGACTTTTAACAATCAAATAATAATGAATATTTAATACATAAATTTAACTGAATTATTATATGATAAAATATATTAAATACTACCTTGGTCAAAATTGAAAACATATATTTATTATTTTTATTTAACCCACTTATTATTTAGAATAAATTGTGATTAAATAATGGTTATTAACCAAAACTTAATAAATATAATTTATTTTAACTTGTTAAATTACTAGAATTTAAAAAATATTTGTAGGTAATATTAGTTTGTGACCCTCTTACCATCCTTATTAGTGACATTAGGTATAACTTCTTAAAGTATAAGGCTAGTGTCTGACCACATGTGAAGTCTTATATAGAGAAAGTGGATAATGTCTCAATTAAATCCAAAATTCTATTAATTCTTAAAATGTAATGTAATCCCTTATCATGATATTTCTATTCAACCATGTTTTATACTAGTGAAAAAAACCTATATACTGAATTTATTTTTCATTGAATTTTCAGAATTGAACCCACCCACCAAACCCTAGAACCATGGATTTATGTAGGATGTTGTATTCCATCAAAGGGCCTGTGAAATAAACTTCTATAATAGTATTGAAGAGATAAATAATTTCTCACATTATCTATTTTTTCAATATCACTCATGATGCACCCAACATATCCTACCTCTCCCTGATCATATGTCATCATGGTTTTCATCAATACATTAAAGAATTCAAGTCAAGATATTATTTTAATATAATCTTAATGTTCATGAATCAATACACACATCTATATATAGGTGTGTTTCACGCTGGAATTGGGGATGACCTCATTTGTTTAAGGTTTAAACATTTCAATCGGTTTCTAACAGGTTTGTTCGTAGAACCGAAAACATCCAATGATTCTATATCCATTTGGACCTAGTTTACAAAGGTAGGTGCTCATTAGTTGTTGACCGATGAGGCTTAAGAATTTTAATTGGTCGAGAGGAGGGGAGGTCGGACTCATCACACCTTTTTGAGGGGAATTATTGTCCACTCTGGGACTCTCTTTATAGATTTAAGTTATGTTCGTGAATCCTTATTACATTACCAAGTATGAAAATGTGCTTTCCTTTAGACCTGACAATCAATGATTGATTTGTATGAGATTTGGAGAATCTTTTATATGTATTTGAGGTTCTTCATTGATAGAGAATCATCTCTAATTGTTAGAGATTCATACTGAATGGAATCCTTCAATACATTATATAGAGATCTCATGGTCATTATGATAACCATACTGGTTTTAAAGCCCCTCAGTGGGGAACTTGACGTTTATTGTCATTCAAAAGGACATGGGTTATTTCAGAGTTGGGATCGTACCCGCAGATAGGCTACCTACGCATCCTTGTTTAGAAAAGGAATTGAAACCCACATAGTTCGAGTAAGGGAGTATGATGTTTATGCATGATTGATGGCCCAAAGAAATATTTCATAATTACTTTTACACTGTAATATCACGTGAGTCATGCTCGGTGTGAGAAACAAGAGGTATTGGTAAAACCAGACAATTGTGCCACGAAAGATGAAATCATAAGAAATAATATGGGGCTTATGTATGTATGACTGCCCAAATAGATGAGGATTGGGTTTTACTTCCGAGAAGAAACCTGGGAACAAGGTCCATAAAGGTATATGTGATTTATGAAGATTTGGATACTTAACTTAGGGCTTACTTCTAAGATGGAATCCAAAAATAGGGGGGATTATGATTGGGTTTTAATCCTGAGAAGGAAGCCCAGATCAAAAGAAATTAAGACTGGTTAAGAGAAATTATGACTGGGGCTTATTATTGAGGAGTCCCAGGTTAAGGGAATTCTGACTGGGGCTTACTCCTGAGAAGGAGGCCCAAGTTAAAGGAATTATGACTCGGGATTAATCCTAATAAGGAGGCCCAGGTTAAGGGAATTATGGCTGGGGCTTACTCCTGAGAAGGAGGCCCAGGTTAATGGAATTATGACTGGGGTTTACTACTGAGAAGGAGGCCCATGTTAAGGGAATTATGATAGGGGATTACTCCTGAGAAGGAGGCTCAGGTTAAGGGAATTGTGAAATTGGGATTACTTCTGAGAAGGAGGCCCAGGTTAAGGGAATTATGACTGGGGCTTACTCCTGAGAAGGAGGCCCAGGTTAAGGGAATTATGACTGGGGCTTACTCCCGAGAAGGAGGCTCAGGTTAAGGGAATTGTGAAATGGGGCTTACTTCTGAGAAGGAGTCCCGGGTTAAGGAAATTGTGAACTAGGAATTACTCTTGAGAAGGAGGCCCAGGTTATGGGAATTGTGAACTGGGGCTTACTCTTGATAAGGAGGCCCATGTTAAGGGAATTGTGAACTGGGGCTTACTCCTGAGAAGGATGCCCAATTTAAGAGAACTTGGACTGAGGCTTAATCTTGAAAAGGAGGCCCATATTTGGGAACTTGGGGCTTATTTCTGAGGAGGATGCCCATATTTGGGAATTTGGGGCTTATTCCTGAGGAGGATGCCCATATTTGGTAACTTAGGGCTTATTACTGAAGAGGATGACAATAAATTAAGGGAATTTGAAGACTGGGGCTAACTCCTAAGGAGGATGCCCAGGTTAGGGGACTTGGGGATTACTCCTATAGAGGATGACCAAATTAATAATATTTGAGATTGGGGCTTAATTCTGAGAAGGAGGCCCAAGGTAAAGGGACTTGTGAACTGGGGCTTAATCCTAAGGAGGATGCCCAGGTTAACAGAACATAGACTGGGGATTACTCCTGAAAAGGAGGCCCGTATTTCGGAACTTGGGGAATATTCCTGAGGAGGATGCCCAGGTTAAAGATCCTCTCATCTTAAAGGATGAGTTTGAATGAATTAAATCTCTAACCTTAGGGACATAAAGATATGAAAATCACTAGGTTTTAAGATATGTTCCACAAAATTCCTTTCAGATAAGGAAGACAACAAAGGGAGTTTGACATAAATGGCCTTGAAGAGGGTTCTAAAGACTAAATCTTGAAGAGGAAAGGTGTATTAGAAGAAAACAAGTGCATAGGCAGGAGGGGTACCAAAAAAGAGAGAGGTGCGCAAGTCCTACGTGGGTGCGTAGGTCCTGGTTGCACAGGTATACCTATGCGACACATAGGTACCTGCGCGACGGTCAACCCACATGGTAATAGTTGGGTGAGACTTGGCTCAAGCCCTTAGTATTACCCCTAGAGGCTTATAAAAGGGTAGTGCGCAGGCTCTGTTGAAGGGATTATGCGGCGCACATGTGTCTTCATTTCCCCATAAAGGTTAGACACTTAGGCCCATAGGTGTTGATGAATTTCATCACTTAGGCCTTCTTTCCCCTGTTTAGATCTTCCATTATAGGTAAAAAATTTCCTTAGAAGTGTTCGGAAGACTTTCAGAAGAGACTAGGGTGGCAGGAGCTGAAATCGAAGTTTTTGGATTTTTCATCCTCGAAATGGGGGGCCCACAATGGGTATTTATAGGCTGCTTAAGACCCCGGGTGAAAATAAAATTGGGCGTGCAGGTACCCTGCGCGACCTTGTTGGAACGAGCGTGGCCTATGTTGAAGCAAATCCTTGTTCATTCCTTTGTCAATTTTTTGATGTTTCTTCAAAGGATGAATCACTTTATGCTAAGGTATTCCCCTTTTTCAGTTGTTAGACTCTGTGACGGAAAGGAGCGTCAACAAAAGTCCCCCCTCAGAGTTGGATCCAAAAGAAATTAGGATGTCGCTCTGAGGTAAAGAAGAAAACCAAAGGTAGGGCGGTGTGCAGGTTCGGAGCGCGCAGATACTGGCACGCAGGTGAGAGGTGCGCAGGCTTCGGCGCGTAGGGGTGAGGCCCAACCTATAAATATGAGGCCATCCTCATGCAAAGCACCCAACTCTCAAACATTTCCGCTCTCTCCGCGCCGGTTGCTTTCGTCATGCCGGTGGCTGAATTTCCGCGGTTCCGTGTTTTTTTCCGTGTCGCGCTGCTGTAGAGGTATATTGACCTGTGCAGCGATACCTGCACTCCAAAAACCTGCATGACAGAGTTACACTTGCCCGCCAAAATTGGACTTGCGCGCCTTAATGCCTTAGCCATTTTTTCTAATTTCATCAAAAATTTTATGAAAAATCAACCCACTTAAGAGTTAATTATTTGAACTTTGTGCAGATTCAATGGCTCCTAGAAGAATCGGAACGACTGATGAACTGGCTAGCAAGTGGATTGATGACATTATGAACATTTTTGACCACGATTACTATGATATCTGCGACAACACTCTCCCAGATTTGGCCAAGTACTTGAAGAAACAACATGTTAATTTTCCAGAGATCATTTACTTGCCTCTATATGGGCATGGTCATCTGCAAGATGTCAATATTCCAGATACAATGAACTATTTTCCTGAGATGCAGCTGCATTGCTACTCCTCTATTTCAGTTATGCTGTGCATTAAGAGAAACAACAATGGTGTGAACTTTCAAGTTTTTCCTCCATGTCATTTCCTTGCAGATATGAAAACGGAAAACCCATGGGCTGAAATGTTTCCCTATATCGGTTCATGGAGAGAAGAAAATCATGGAATTAGAACAATATCTGAAAAGATTACTCTCTCCAAATGGATTTTTTACTTCCAATGCTTCATTCTCAAATCCATGTATCCATCTTCCAAGTCTCTTGGACAGAAACAGAGCCACTATTTGATCAAAAGAAAATTTTCTCAAACCACACTCAAGAACATTCTTTTACAATTGTTCAAAGAAGAGCTGGTATCACTACATCTCTTATTGTATCCAGTTGAATGAATGAATTACAGGAGGCTGCTGATGAAGCTCAGGATTCCTTAAATCAAATGAAGAGTTATGTTGAAAGTATTTTTTAATTCCTAAAAAAGAGAAGAGACTCCAGTCTATGGATTTACTTCTAACTCTTGTGCATCAATGAAAAATACTTTCATCTTCAATCATTTGTGCATGCCTTTTCTTTTGCTACCTGCTTTAAATTTTACCAAATACAATGGGCCTAGTAAGCATAGTTTGATTTTTACTAGAATTATGAAAATAACCCTAAAATATTTGAATCTTTTAATTGCTCAATATTACCTAAATCATACGAAATGTATGTTTAGTGTGCTGGAACTTGACTTTTGTCCAGAGTTCCCTTGTATTTTTTGGGTAGTTTAAGGTCATGCACATCAGACATAAAAAGGCTAATGTTTAAGGTCGAAATAGCTTTGACCGAATGGATTAAAATTGACTCAATTACTTGATATTTTATCTGAAAACATATTACTATATTCAAGTATGAGGAAAAGTATGTAAACTATGAATTTAGAAATTTTGAATCTGAGGAATGATATGAAAAAGGACTAAGAGGCATTAGAAGAAGTATTTCCCAAGAATGAAGTTACCATTATTTAACAAACCCGTTAGGGGGTTGAATTATGTAGGTCCGCTTAAGGGCATTGGTTGCATAGTAAAATAATATCATCTTTTGGCTGACAGGTTTGGTATGTGGACTACTTATGCAAGGCCACCTAAGGGCACATGTTGCATATTCAGGAAAAAGAACTCTTAGAAATTTACTTTTCTACTTCTAAAATTCCAGTGGAAGTTGATGGAGATTCAAAATTTTCAAAGCATAGAGTTTTCTGTATGGAGAGAGGTACTTGAATATGGAGAAGATATCTCCAAACAAGATTGTCTAAGAACTGGATGAATGTCACTCCTACGAAGGTCTGACCCAAACATAGGGAAGAGAAATATTAGACATATACTTGAATACTTTCATATCTTGAAAATGAGTATGGGAAAAATATGTTAAGGATGGCTATTTTTGCGGATCCCTACATATTGACGTTAATACAACTAAGGAAAAAAGAGGTTTTCTTCCCAAGAATGAAGTTTCCAAAATTTGAAAAACCCGTTAGGGGGTTGAATTATGCAGGGCCACCTAAGGGCATCAGATTCATAGTGAAATAATAGAATCTTTTGGCTGAAAAGTCTATTATGTAGACTGTTTATTCAAGTCCACCTAAGGGAACGTGTTGCATAGTCAAGTAAAAGGACTCTTAGTAATTGGACATTTTGTGATCAGAATTCAAGAAAAGGATTATGGAGATCTAGAAGTATTTAGGTTAGGATTATGACACATCCAAATGGGAATTTGTTCAATGTATGTAGAGATACACAGACCAATGATAACCATAATCATGTTGTGTCTGGGTCCTGAATTGAAATGTTGGAATTCACTACGTATCCCATAAGGATAGGAATCAAGCCATACATAGTTCTTGAAATGTAGTTTAACGTCATGTGGGATGAAAGTATGGGAGATCTTAGTTTAGGGTCATACAACTCGAGCCATAATAATGAATACACAGTGTTTGTTTTATAAACCTGATGTGAATGAAGACCAGGGTTTTCATACCACATTCATATTTTCACATGGGGACTTTTCAGCCAAGGGACTGAAAGTGGAATTTGGGGTTAGGCCCAAAGACTCGGGGCTGGATTCAAGGGATGCTCGAACATTCCTACGTATCCCATAAGGATGGGAATCAAGCCACACGTAGTTCTTGAAATACCCTATGTACAGATTTGGTTCGTACATATGAAGGGTGAAAGGGGGACTTTAGTGCAATGATGTATTGACCCAAGATAAAAGGTTCGGGCATTGCCATATATGCATGTAGTCTTTAGAATATAACATGATTGGAGATCAATGTAAATAATTGTTCTTTCTCAGGTGAGGGTGTCAAAAAATGTTGTAGTTTATTGTTGTACATGAAAAAAAGTGATGTACAGTTTAACGTCATATAGCAAGGATAAAGGTGAACCAATTTAAAGATATTGATTCTGGGGGTGGCTTCACGAATCAACATTGTATGAGATGGAGGTGAACCAATGTGAAGATATTGGTTTTGGGATTGAACCTCGGGAGGTTGCCTATGTACCCAGCCTAAAAGGAAAGGATCAAAGTCCGTGAAGTTCAATTGAAGAATGAATTGGTGATCAAGTTGTTCTTTAAGGACAACAACCTAAAAAATGGTGTTGGGACTTGTGCATGGTTAGCGGCCCAGAGAGGGTGTTATGGTTGAATTTTACTGTAAGATCACGTGAGTTATACTCGGTGTGAGAAAAAAGAGGTAGCAACAACCCTAATGATGCATAGTTTAATGTCATGCTGGACGTATAAGGGAATGTGCAGTTTAATGTCATGCAGTAAGGACAAAAGAGGGGCTATATAGTTTAATTTCATATAGCAAGGACATGTGCTGTATAGTTTAGTGTCATGTAGCTAGGACGTATGGCTATGCAGTTTAATGCCTTGCTGTGAGGACAATGGGGACACAGTTTAACGTCACGTTGGACGTATTAGGGATTTTGTAACAGTTTAACGTCATGCTAGACATTGTGGTGTTTTACAGTTTAACGTCGTGTAGCTAGGATGTAAGAGAAGATTATGCAGTTTAATGTCTTGAAATAAGGACTTTGGGGACTGTGTAGTTTAATGTCATGCAGTAAGGACAACACAATTTAACGTCTTGCTGGACATAAGGGACTTCTGTACAGTTTAGCGTCATGTAGCTAGGATTTCACAGTTTAATGTCATGTGGGATGATGGTGTGAATAGTTTAAGGTCATATGCATAGACCATTGATGTATTTGGGTTATACAAAATACTTCTTCAGAAATATAGCATTGGTTGGAGTCGTGATGAGTTCTCCATCCATTGAGATTAAAGAATATGCTCCATTGGAGTAGACCTTATGTATTGAGTAGGGTCCTTCCCATTTTGTCTCAAGCTTGGGAGGTTTCTTTCCTGATATCATTGGAGTTATGAGAACCAATACCAACTCTCCCTGAATGAATGAACAAAGATGAACTTTTTGGTTGAAAGCTCGTTCTATTAGATTCTGATAGACTTCCAAATGGTGTATGGTGCACAATATTTTCTCATCTAATCATTCCAATTAATTTAATTTCTTTTGAGATTGTTCATCTGTAGATGACTGGTCATAAATGGATACTCGGAGCAAAGGTAATTGAACTTCAATGGGCAAGACTACTTCTGTTCCATATACCAATAAATATGGAGTTGACCGCATTCCAGTGCGGTTGGTAGTCCGATAAGCCCATAAAGTATGAAAGAGTTTATCAGGCCATGACTTCTTATATTTATCCACCATATTTTGCAGTTTATTTGAAAGAGTATTATTGAAGGATTCTATCTGGGAATTGGTCGCTGCATGATACTAAGATGAATGGTTGGATTTGATGATGTTTTCTTGATAAAACTTCTTTACCTCGGTTGAACAGAAGTTGGCGCCATTGTCCATCAATATGGTATGAGGGTGTTGACGCTCCTTTCGTCACGGAATCTAAAGTTCGGAAAAGGGAATATCTGAGCTCAAAGTGATTAATCCTTTGAAGAAACATCAAAAATCGACAAAGGGATGAAAAAGGAGAACATTGCCCATAGGTCGCGCAAGTTCCCTCTTGGTCGCGCAAGTTCCCTCTTGGTCGCGCAAGTACACTTGCGCGCCGCCTTAACACTTGCGCGACCCCTCATGGTCGTGCAAGGGACTTGCGCGACAGATCTGGTAACCGCCCAGTAACCGCCCGGGGTCTTCTTTTTCCTATAAATAGACCCTGTGGGCCCCCCATTTCGGGAGGATCAGTTCCCAGAAACTCGGATCAAAGCTCCCGACGCCCAAGTCTCTTCTCAAAGCTTCCAGAACACTTCTAAGGTAATTTCTTACCTAGAATGGAAGATCTAAAGGGAAGAAGGAAGGCCTAAGTGTTGAAACTTATCAAACACTTGCGCGCCGACTTAATTCCTTCAATATAACTTGCGCGTCCCCCTTCTGGAAGAACCTCAAGAGGATGGGAAAGGGTTTAATAAAGAGTCGCTCAAGTAATTCAACTCTGGTTGAAAATCGCGCAAGTATCCCTTATGTCGCGCAAGTATACTTGCGCGACCAATACTTGCGCGCCGCCTCAGGACTTGCGCGACCTTCAATACTTGCGCGCCCCTATCTTTTTGGGTGCCCATCTTGCCCTTTTTTTCACCCCTCTTAAGCCAATTCACCCTTCCTATTCAAGATTCAGTCTTCAAGATACTCTTCAAAGCCATTTATGGCATGATTTCTTGATTTGACATCCTTATCTGAAAGGAATTATGTGAAATATCTCTCAAAACCTAATGATTTAAACATCTTTATGTCACCAAAGATTGAGAGTTCATTCATTCAACCTCATCCTTTAAAGATGAGAGAATCCTAACCTGGGTTTCCTTTTCAGGAATAATCCCCAGTTATAAAACCTTTGAATCTTGGGCATCTTCCTTAAGAATAATCCCCAATCAAAGTCCTTTAAACTTGGGCATCCTCCTCAAAGAGTAAGCCCCAAACCTTAATCCCTAACCTGGGTCTCCTTTTTAGGAATAAAGACTCAGTCATAACCTTGGGCTTCCTTTTCAGGAGTAAGCCCCAAGTCCCCTAAACCTAGGCTTCCTTCTCAGGAATAAGTCCTAGTCATAAATCTTGGGCTTCCTTTTCAGGAGTAAGCCCCAAGTCCCCTAAACCTAGGCTTCCTTCTCAGGAATAAGTCCTAGTCATAAATCTTGGGCATCTTTCTTAAGAGTAAGCCCCAAGTCTCTTAAAATTTCTCTTAACCAGTCATTAATTTCCTTTGATTTGGGTTTCCTTTTCAGGAATAAAACCCAATCATAAGTCCCCTCCTAACTTGGGCATCCTCCTTAGGAGTAAGCCCCAAGATTAGAGTATTCAAATCTCTATGAAGCACATATAACTTTGTGGACCCTGTTCATGGATTTTCTTCCTAAAAGTAAATCCTAAACCTTCGCCTATCTGGGCAGTCATCTATACATAAGCCCCAAAACAAATTCTTATGATTGCATCTTTTATGGCACAATTGTCTAAATTTTACCAATACCTCTTGTTTCTCACACCGAGCATGACTCACGTGAGCTTAGAGTGTAAAAGTAATTATGACATTCATCTTTGAGCCATCAATCATAAAACATCATATCCCATTCCTCGAACTACGTGGGTTCTGATTCCTTTTTCAAAACAAAGGATACGTAGGTAGCCCATTCATGGGTTCGATCCCAACATTGAAATAATCTCTGTCCTTCTGAATGACGATAAACTTCAAGTGCCCCACTGAGTGGCTTTAAAACCAGCCTGGTCATCAAAATGACCAAGAGACTTTTATATAAATGTTTTGAAGGATACCATTGACCAAGAATCTCTAAACAAATATAGATGATTCTATATTGATGAAGAACCTCGAATACATATAAAAGATTCTCTAAATTTCTTGCATATTTAATCATTGATTGTTAAAACTAAAGGAAAGCTCATTTTATACTTGGTAATGTAATAAGGATTCACGAACTTAACTTAAATCTATAAAGAGAGTCCCGGAGTAGACAATAATTCCCCTCAAAAAAGGTGTGATGAGTCCGACCTCCCATCCTCTCGACCAATGCAAATTCCTAAGCCTCATTAGCCCACAAGCTAATGAGCGCCTGCCTTTGGAAAGTAGGTCCAAACGGATGTGGAATCATTGGATGTTTCCGGTTCTACGAACAAACCCGTTAGAAACCGATCGGAACGTTTGAATCTCCCGTCGAGGAGGTCATCCCCGGATTCCGCGCGAAACAAAAAATAGTGAACCCGACGTGAATCCTTAACCAAGTTAAAGTGATGTTCTTCTTAGATGTTAGGCCCCTTGGGCCAACAAGGCAATCATTGACATATGATCATCCAAAAGATGCAGTAGACGGATTCATCTTGATTATGTCTGTTATATGGAACAGGCACTCTTTTTTCAAGATCTTCTACAAAAAATGGCTTTCCTTAAATTCACCCCTGTGAATACTGCTGCTGAGAACACCTCTACTGTGAGGTCTGCTGCCATGAAAACCAATGCTGCTACTCCTGCTGGAACGTCATCCGCTCTGAGGATGACATCACCAACTCAGCGTCTTCAACGCTGTGTTTCAAATGCACTGGTTAAGGAGTACCGTCGTAACGGTACTATCCCAACTCTGGAGGCCGCTCGTCAAGCCCTCCAAGTTAACAATTCTACCTGGTCGTCCGGACAACGGCGACCAGCAATAAAGAAGCAGGCGGTGCTGACTACCGTCTCCAACCGTTTCGGGTCGTTATCCCCGGAACGCAATTTCCATTCACTCCCTTATTCTAAGGAAGTGAATGAGCAGGTCCCGCATGACCTTAATTCAAAGAGACAGGAGTCCTTCTCAAGGGATCCCATCAACAATCGCCGCCAGACTCGTGTGGTAGTGCACCCTCAACATGATGAGGGTACCGGCTCCAGGCATTCAGCTCAGGTTCCTCGAACCCGAGCAGGCAAGATGAATCACCAGAGACGGAATCCGGTTAATAATAGGCAGGTTGTCATCCCTGCCATCTCCGGAGAAGTCCACCAACCTAACTTGGTGGCAAATAACGAGCAGGCATACACACCTGTTCGTTTTAATCCCGCTGTCCAGCAGACTCGTCTGGCAGCATCAAGCCGATCCCGCCAGGCAATTCCGGCAGAGTACCATAGGCAGGAACATACACCTGCTTATACATCAGCAGTTAGTCAGCAGGCTCGTCTGACTACATATGATGGATCTCGTCAACAGCGTTTGGCGAAGTGTAATCAGCAGGCACATACACCTGCTAATACTAATCAAGCCTACCAACAGTCTCGTTTGGTAGCGCACGGAGAAGTCAGTCGGAAAGCCCCGACGACAAACAGGAGGTAGACTAAACTCTCTGCCTCCACACTTGAGTACTGTCAGGATTCACTGACAGGAAAAGGAGGACAGGAGCAGGCACATACACCTACTCCAAGCCCGGAATGGACGTATATCCCTGTTCCGGCGGCTGAAGTCACCAAACATATTTTGTCAATGGTGAAAGAGCAGAAGCAAATTCCTGCTCATATTCTGGATGCTTGCCAGGATATCATAACAGCTTCAGCATCATCTCAGGGACAGACACATAAATCTATCCCTAGCAGTGGAGTGACACATCAACAATTCACTCCGGAACAGACACACACATCTGTTCCAGTCCAAGAGGGTTGTGGGGCCTACTCCCCCATATCATATGGACAACCAAGTCAGGCACATACACCTGATTTGAGCGATGATCGTCAGCCTAACCTGACCATCTTTCCTGATCAGGCACATACACCTGCTCAGAGCAATCACTTTCGTCATCAAGTGATTTCTAAAGCGAGTAAGAAGGCATCTAAGAAAAAGATCCACCCAGCACAGTCAGGAGATCAAAGGCCAATCTGCAACAAGGCCTTGCTCAATGCTGGAGTTCTTGAAGCCCTCAGACATTTATCTGTCGGAATTCAAGATTCTACTCCCTCAGTTCCCAATAACAGGAACATTAATCCCGAAGGTCTTCAACAGACACTTCCTCATGAAGACTTGCTTCATGAAAATTCGGTCAATCTTGAAGTTTCTTCTTCAGATGAGAACCACAGGAACCCTCTGTGTGGTCAGAAGACCAAGGAGCAAGAGATCTCATCTTTTGCTGTAACCCATCATGAAGGTCCTCCTCATGGTGATGAACTTCGCTGCGAAAGTCCTCTCTGCAGTAGTGATTCACATTGTCTCGAAAATTCTTCAGAAGGCAATGTAGTGACGAGAAAGCCCTCCTATCTCGAGGCACTTGCAAACGTAAAACCAGTCATGTCTGAAGTTTTACTATCGGCAGGTGAAACTCTTTCTCCATCAGAAGATAGCTTGGGGTTCAGGTTATTCTCCGAACCTTCCCTAGGTCATTCATCTTCCAGCATGAATAGTGATTCCTCTACCAATCTTGTTGAATCCGATGAAGCAACAAGGAAACACCAACTCTGGTCCAAACAGGTAGAAGAATCTTCATTTAATGATAAAGAGGAAATGCTGAACATGAGGAAAAAACTGGCAAAAGGTGAAGTACCAGTCATGTTTTGGCCTTTGGCTGATTCACAGTATGACATTCCAAAGATGTTGACGGATGATGGAATCCATGATATTCGTCTTAACATATGGAAAACTCTTTGTCAATTAAAGAAGAAGGTATTATCTTACGATGAATATGAAAATCATCTTAAGATAATAGAAGGGTTACAACGCCAGATTGATTTGGCATCTCTATCAGTCTCTCGGTATCCGAAGGCTGAAAAGAAACAGAGAACCCTTCAACGTTCATGCCTTGGCGCGCTGAGAAAATTGCGTCAGTTAATTTCCAATGCTCCATCTAATGTTCATATCAGAGGATGGGGTATTCACGGAGCACTACATTTCACAGTGCTTTCCGGTCAGCAAAGCCCGCCGAAAATGGTCTCATGCAATGTTATTGCCCATGGCCGGCCACAGTCAATAGGCTTTGTTCATAATCAAAATATTGCTCGAGATCAAGCTTCAACTAGTTCCTCTCAAAATCAAGTATATAGAGAACAGGTTGTTGAATTGCTCCTACATCAAGCAGGAGAGAATATTGCGCAAGCCTCTCGTCTGGAGCAAACACGTCATCAAATGAAAGAAGTTTCGAAAATCATCCAACGGTCTGTTGAACCAGGTGATAAAAGTGGATACAGGTTAATGCATCCAGCTAATTTCCGAACTAAGATCCGCAAGATCAAGAGAGATTTCAAGAAGATCTCAGACATAGCATGTCAAGAGACACCCCAGCTTGCCAGACTGGGGACTTCTCTAACCCAACCCTCAGAATCAACGAATGGGATTCGAGGAGTTGAGTAGAAGAAACAGGAACACCCCCAGTCCACCGGACTGGGGACTTTTTCAAATCTTCAATCCCTCCCTCAGAGAAAGTCAGTATTCTCTCGATTAGGGAATAAGCCTCAAGAGGAACGAAGAGCCAAGATGTCAGGAGATTCTCTCCAAGTGACGGTTCACAAAGAAATTCCTGAGGGGTCAAGTCAACGGAATGCCATGTCTTATCATGGACATAAAAGGAGACAATATCATAGAAATGCTGATAGAAAGGATTTCATGAAATATGCATCCATTAATGTCATCACTGCCGTTGCTGCTGATTCACCAGATGAGGCTCAATCAGAGGGATCAGATGAAGAGGTTCCTGCTCAAGAAGTTGCGCACACAGACCTAAATGAAGAAGGTGTGCGCACACGTAATCAAAGGCTTACCCAAAATTTGGGTATTCCTTCAAGTAACCCACTTCCCCCTCTCCGAAAAGGATCCAATAAGGGGAAAGGAAAGAATCAGGTTACTTCTCACCCTTCCTCTGAAGGAGGTCAATCGCTCTCATTAGAGCAAAGGCTTGCACAACAGGAGGAAGAAATGAAAGAATTAAGAAGATTGAATGCAGAACTACTTCAGAGTAGTCTTCTTCTTAAGAATGCTGAAGTCCGACAGCCGAAGGAATTTGTTGTAACTACTGAGATGGATCAGGAATATCCTCCTTTATCAGTACACCCATAGAGGTCTAATCCTACGGGTCAAACGCAACAACGGTTGGCAGCACTACCATTAGTTGCAGCACCAACCTCCACGGCTGTCCAAGCTCCATTCATTGCACCTACCCAAAACCAAGTTCAACCTGACGTTTCTCAAAAGTTAATAACTACTATTGAGTCATTAACAGCTCGGTTAGAAACTATGGAAGGGAAACGGGCGCAAGTTCAACCTGAAAAGAAAGTTTACCCTGAATGGGTAGATTCAATTTCTCCTCCATCCAGTTTTGGAAACCCTATTTTCCCTACTTTCAATGGATCAGGCGACCCTGAACAACATTTGACGCATTACGTGTCTTGTTGTGATCCTATGATGGGAACTCCAGAACAACAAGAAGCAGTGAAACTCAGATGCTTCGTGCGAACCTTGCAAGGACCCGCTTTTGTCTGGTATACAAGCTTGAAATCCCGGTCAGTCATCGGATGGGAGGATCTTCGTCAAAAATTCCTTCTTCAGTTCAGCTCAACTTTGCCAAAAACGACAGTTTTCGATCTTACAAACTGCAAGCAAAGGGAGAATGAAAGAGTCTCTGATTTCATTGCTCGTTGGAAGGGATTAACGTATTCCTTGAGTTTATCACTCCCTCAGGAGGAATTATTGCCAATCTGTGTGGAAAATTTGCGTGACGAATTACGCACGCCATTGATCCCTGTGAAATACACAGGAGGGTTTCGAGACCTTACTTCAATCGCTCAACAGATTGAAGATTCCCTTAAACAGGCTAAGGTTAAATCTCGTGTAATTCCATCAGCTCCAGGAAGAAGAATGGGTAAGGCAGAAACTGCTACAGTTATGCTTAAACAGGCACCTGTACCTATTTCTACTTCAAAACCTTCATCTTCTCGAAGGGCTCCACCTCCTGAACGCCAACAACAAAGGCTGTTTCGTCCAAATGATCAAAAAGATCAACGACGAAAACAATTTGAGGATATGAAGAGTAAAACATACTCTTTCCGAAGTGAGCAAGTTCCTGGTTACTTCATTTCAGCTCTGGAAAATAATTTGGTTCAATTACCAGTGCCGAAGAGACCAAACAAGGAAGGAGATGAAGACCGTCCCAATTATTGTCCCTTTCATCAAATGTTGGGACATCCCATCCAGGAGTGTTTTGTCTTTAAAGACCTCCTACAAAAGATGGTTGACTTGGGACAAGTCAAATTGAAGGGTTCTTCAGCTCATGTAGCGTGTATTACCGCTACAGATCCAGAGGAAGGAGGCGAGTGGCAGGAAGTCAAAAGCAAAACTGCGAAAAAATATGATGATTGGATGGTCAGAAAGACAATCAATCGGACCCATTCCATTTTGCGAACACAATTGAAGAAGCCAATTGTGTCTCCTACAAAAGCTGCAGTAAAGCCTCCATCAAAGGACAAATCCTCAAAAGGGCAGCGTAATTCAAAGAAGAAAGAGGAATCAGAAGAAGATGAGTATGCATCAAAGCCTAAATTGTCTTTGACTCTGGCAGATTTCATGCCATCTACTTCAAAGTCACGGGCACCGTCCCACCAAACGGCACAGCCTAAACAGGCCAACCAGGCAGAGTCTTTATCAGACGAAGAATTGATCTTTGGTTCTGTTAATATGATTCAATTAACAGATTCATATTCCAGTCTTGATGAGCCTGAATTCCCTGTATCAAATAAAAGAACCCGAGGAAGTTCTAGAGGTTCAGGATATAGGGGAAGACGTGGATCTTTCCGAAGCCACTACTCTAATTCTACCCCTGCTAGCACTGTATATGCAGCAGAAACTCGTGGTAGAGCCCTTCAGCGAGCTCAAAATGAACAAGCAAGTTCTTCTGCTAATGGCCAACTCAGCTTCGGCACAATTATTTTGGAAGACCGATTAAAGGTTCCATCTTCTTTATCTCAGCAAGCAAATGGATCTAATCAGTCTAATTTTCCAAAACCAAAGATGTTGCCAACTTCAATACAAGATGCATCAGCTTCCAAAGCATCTGCTTCCAAGATACCTGCTAAACCACATATTCCTATTGGGAAACGCAGGCCTCTAGATCAAAAGTATGATATATTGAAACACTTGGCCCAAGTACCAGCCAAATTATCAATTTTGGATGCTTTGAATCTATCAAGAGATCTTCGGGAAGCACTCATCGAAGCTTTGTCAAGTCCTCAAGAGTTTGAAGCTGAGATTGCTGCAGCTGAAATTTATCACATAGAGAATAATCCTGCAGAATGCCATGCAGTGATATCTTTTACTGATAAAGATGAGGATGATGTTGTGCATGGGCACATAAAACCTTTGTACTTATCTGGCAAAGTCAATGGTATAGATGTTCGAAGAGCTTTCATTGACAATGGTTCAGGAGTCAACCTCATGCCCATTCGCACACTTCGTCGATTGGGCCTCACAGAATCTGATTTATCTCCTTCTACCATGATGTTGCAAGGATATGATAAAAATGAACAAGAACCACTGGGAGAAGTTACGCTCAGAACTCAGTTTGGAGATCTTGTTTCCAATTCAGATTTCATGATTGTTGATCAAGACTCAGCTTTCAATATCTTGCTTGGAAGACCCTGGTTACATCAGCATGCAGCTATTCCGTCATCATACCATCAATGTCTCAAATACTGTTTCGATGGTCAAGTTGGAACATTATATGGTGATAAGGCCCCGTTCAAAACATGTGAGTCTCAATACATTGAGGCGGAATTTATTCACATGAAGGGAAGAGAAAAATCTACAATAAAGGAAATTACCAAAGTTAATGCTCCATATGGTTTGGAAAAAATTCCAATAAATCCATTTTCACATGTGAGTACAGATTATGTGTTACCTATCAGTCAAATTGACAAAATAGGCCCAAATCAAAATACTCTTATGGAAAGATCCATAATGTCAATTACGGCAATCGAGCCAGACAACATGGGAGAAATTGGTAACTTACCAAGCAATGATGAAAGCATAAGTGGTGACGTTTTCATTTCGTCTGCTGAAATCCAACAAGCCTATACTTCGCTAATCAGGCCAGAAGAAGTTATAGCAACACCAGAGGTGAATGTTGATGTCGATTCTCAATCCATCATCTCCTCTTTATTTCCCAAAGAAGACCCTTGTTCATCAATAGGGACGGAAATGGAAGCTTCTTCTTCAAAATGTGAAAATTTTGACATCTCTTATGATCATGAGAATTTCGTTTTTTCATCTACTTTGCAAGTAGAAACGGAAGATATAACACATGATGAAGAGGAAGAGGAAGATCTTAGAGATGCTCCTCCAGCATTTGAAGAGGGTATCTCTACCACTGTGGATGAACTCAGAGAAGTAAATCTGGGTACAGAGAAAGATCCACTCCCCACTTTAATTAGTGCGGCCATGACCCTTGAAGAACAAGAGATGTATATTTCTTTTCTAAAGCAAAATAAAGATATCTTTGCTTGGAATTATACAGAGATGCCTGGCCTTGATCCTGATGTTGCCACCCATCATTTGGGTTTGCCAAAAGAACATCGAGGATTCAAGCAAGCCGCGAGAAGAACACACCCAACCTATGCTTCCAAAATCGAGGCTGAAGTGGATAAGCTTATCAAAGCTAACTTCGTCAGAGAAGTTCAATATCCCAAGTGGTTGGCTAATATTGTCCCAGTAAAGAAAAAGAACGGACAAATTAGGGTTTGCATCGATTTCAGAGATCTTAATCGGTATTGTCCCAAAGATGATTTTCCAGTTCCGATTACAGAACTCTTAATTGATGCGACGGCTGGCTATGAAGTACTTTCTTTCATGGATGGATATTCTGGATATAATCAGATCCGAATGGCCCCAGAAGATGAGGAATATACAGCCTTCAGAGCTCCTCAAGGTGTGTTTTGTTACCGGGTGATGCCCTTTGGTTTAAAGAATGCAGGTGCAACATATCAACGCGCCATGCATCGTATCTTCAAACCTTTTCTAGGGAAATTTGTTGAATGCTATGTAGATGATTTGGTGGTTAAATCCAAACAACGTTTTGATCACTTGGCTGATTTGGAAATCATATTCCACAAGCTTCGACAACATAATTTGAAGATGAACCCCTTAAAATGTGCTTTTGGGGTAACCTCAGGAAAATTCCTCGGCTTTGTTGTACGCCATCGTGGTATTGAAGTCGATCCTGAGAAGACCAAATCAATCCTTGGTATGTCACCTCCTCAAAATTTGAAAGAATTAAGAGGACTTCAAGGACACTTAGCCTATATTCGGCGTTTCATCGCCAATTTGGCAGGCAAAAGTTTACCTTTTACCAAATTATTGAAGAAAGGAGTCACTTACCAGTGGACTAAAGAATGTCAAGAAGCATTTGATATTCTCAAGAAATACCTCTTAAGTCCACCAGTACTCATGCCACCTGTTGAGGGTAGACCTCTTATCCTCTATGTGACAGCTTTAGAGCGATCATTGGGTGCCTTTCTCGCTCAAAAGAATGATGCTGGGAATGAAAATAGTCTCTACTATCTCAGTAGAACTATGCTTGAAGCAGAAACCCGGTATTCGAGTATTGAAAAATGCTGCCTAGCATTAATCTTTGCAGTTCAGAAACTGAGACACTACCTGCAACATCACGAGGTCCAATTGGTATCTCGTAATAATCCACTCAAATTCATCCTTAGTCGTCCAATGCTTACAGGACGTCTGGCAAGGTGGGCGGTTATTCTACAGCAGTTCGACATTCAATATGTGTCTCAAAAGGCAATTAAGGGCCAAGCTCTGGCTGATTTCCTGGCTGAACACCCTTCAGTGGAAGACACATATTCAGATATCGAACTCCCTGATGAGGAAGTTTTTTCTATTCAAGAGAATCCTCAAACATGGGAAATGTATTTTGATGGTGCTTCTAGAAGTCCAACAGGGAAGAAAATGGAAAATCCTAAATTCAACAAAGTTGGTTTAGGAATTGTGCTCATTTCTCCAGATAAGGCAGTGTTACCTTATTCCTTTTTGTTGTGGGAAGGTGGTACCAATAATGAAGCTGAATACCAAGCTCTCATTGCAGGCTTGGAGTTAGCGCTTCAAGCACAAGTGAATCACTTAAAGGTAAAAGGTGATTCAGACCTGGTAATCAAAGAAGTCAATGGGGATTATGCCATCAGAAAAGAAGAATTAATCCCTTTGTATGATTACGTCAGAGAGTTAATGTCGGAATTCCCTTCAGAACCGACATTTTCTTATGTCCCAAGATCACAAAATGCTCAAGCTGATGCACTGGCTAATATAGCCACAGCTTTAGCAGATCCAAATCGGGACGAGACAACCATCGGTATTGCCCACCGTCGTGCAATTTCACCTTATGTTCAAGTCAGAACAGAGGAAATTAATGAAATTAGTCCCATTCCTGAACCATATGGTCATACTACAGGATGGATGTCACCTATCAGGGAATACCTTCAAAATGGAACACTTCCACCTGATAGAGCCAAGAGAGAACAAATTCGGCGACATGTGGTCAATTTTACTCTTTATGATGGTCCAAACCACCTCGAGAAAATTCTCTACAAACGTGGTTTTGATGGAGTTCTCTTCAGATGTATTGATGGTGAAGAGACAATGGCTGTCATAAAAGAAGTGCATGCAGGAGTCTGTGGTGCCCACCAGTCTGGACATAGATTGTCTGATAAAATTCGAAGACTTGGATACTTCTGGCCTTCAATGATACAAGATTGTGTTAATTTCACAAAGAAGTGTCATTCATGCCAAGTATATGCCAATTTCATTCATCAACCTCCAGAGTTGCTTCATACAGCTAAATACTCATGGCCATTTTCCACATGGGGAATGGATGTGGTGGGACCTTACCCTTCAGCTACGGCCAAGCAGTTTAAGTACATTCTTACTGCTACTGATTTCTTTTCCAAATGGGCAGAGGCAGTACCTCTCAAAGAAGTCAGTTCTAAATGCATTGTTAGCTTCATCAAGTCTAACATCATTACTAGATTTGGTGTCCCTCATACCATATTGACAGACAATGGCACCAACTTCTGCTCTTCTGAGGTAAAGAGATTGTATCAAGAATACAACATTAAGTCCAACCATTCATCTCGATATCATGCAGCGGCTAATGGCCAGATAGAGGCCTTCAACAAGACTCTTTCAAATATACTGCAAAAGATGGTGGATAAAGATAAGAGGTCATGGCCTGATAAACTCTATCATGCTTTATGGGCTTATCGGACTACCACTCGCAATGCAACGCGGTCTACTCCATATTCATTGGTATATGGAACAGAAGCAGTCTTGCCAATTGAAGTCCAATTGCCCTCACTCAGAATAGCCATTTGTGATCAGTTATCAACAGATGAGCAATCCCAAAAGCGGTTGAATGAATTGGAACAGTTAGATGAGAAAAGATTGTGCACTTTGCACCACTTGGAAATCTATCAGAATCGAATAGCACGAGCTTTTAACAAAAAAGTTCGTCTTCGTTCATTCATTCAGGGAGAATTGGTATTGGTTCTCAGAACACCAATGATACCAGGAAAGAAGCCTCCCAAGCTTGAACCAAAATGGGAAGGACCTTATTCAGTACATAAGGTCTACTCCAATGGAGCGTATTCTCTGATTTCAATGGATGGAGAACACATCACGACTCCAACTAATGCCAGATTTCTGAAGAAGTATTTTGTATAAACACAAAATATTGTTCCCAGAACCAAGACTCTTACATTTGGTTCATACAGCAATGGTCCAGTATGACCTTAAACTACAACTACGTCCAGCATGACGATAAACTGTATGGTCCGTGCATATGACCTTAAACTATTCGCACTTATGTCCCTGCAACATGACACTAAACTGTGCAGCACCAATAGTCCTAACTGCAAGACTTTAAACTGCATAGTCCCTGATTTTGTCCTACATGACAATAAACCGTATAGAAGTTCTTATATTTTGTCCGAGATGACATTAAACTATATTTTGTCCTAGCGACATGACATTAAACTGTGTGGCACTTTCATCGTCCAGCATGACGTTAAACTGTGTTAAGTCCCTTATTGTCCTACATGACACTAAACTGTATTCTGTCCGAGATGACATTAAACTATATTGTGTCCTAGCAACATGACACTAAACTGTGCAGCACCAATAGTCCTAACTGCAAGACTTTAAACTGCATAGTCCCTGATTTTGTCCTACATGACACTAAACTGTATTTTGTCCGAGATGACATTAAACTATATTTTGTCCTAGCGACATGACATTAAACTGTGTGGCACTTCCAATGTCTAGCATGACGATAAACTGTAAAAAGATCAGAACTGATATCCTCATATTGATTCACCTTAGTCTCAGCTACATGAATTTAAACTGTACAGCATCAGTTCGTCCTTGCTATATGACGCTAAAACTATACAGCAATGGTCCAGTATGACTTTAAACTACAACTTCGTCCCACACGACATTAAAACTGTGAAAAAGTTCCATAAACAGTCCAGCATGACCTTAAAACTGCATCATTCCTGGTCCATGTATACGACCATAAACTATTTGCAAATATGTCCAGCAAGACGTTAAACTGTGACGTCCTAACTACATGACGCTAAACTGTATAAAAGTCCCTCACGTCCGGAAAGACGTTAAACTATATAATCATCAAAAGTCCAGCATGACATTAAAACTGCACAATCCCCCTTTCGTCCAAATATGACGTTAAACTATATTGTCCCCTTCGTCTTAACTACATGACGCTAAACTGTACAGAAAGTCCCTTTTTTATGTCCTACATGACATTAAACTGTACATCGTTAAAGTTGTTATTACCTCTTGTTTCTCACACCGAGTATGACTCACGTGAGCTTAGAGCGAACATCAACCATAACACTCCCTTTGGGCCACTAACCATGTGTAAGTCCCAACAACATTTTTTTTAGATCATTGTCCACAAGAACAACTTGATCATTAATTCATTCTTTAATTGAACTACACAGACTTTGATCCTTGCCCTCCAGGCTGGGTATGTAGGCAACCTCCCAAAGGTTCAAGCCCAAAAACAATCTCTTCACATTGGTTCACCACAATCTCATATGATGATGATTTGTGAAACCACCCTTGGAATCAATATCTTTACATTGATTCACTTTCGTCCTTGTTATATGACGTTAAACTATACAACACTTTTGTCCAGTACGACAATAAACTACAATATTCTTTGATTTCCTCATTTGAGAAGGAACCATTATTAAACATTGATTCTTTTTCAATCATGGTTTTCATTTTCAAAAAGACTACGTACATACATGGTAATGCCTAAACTTTTTATCTTAGGTTAAAACCATCATTGCACTAAAGTCCCTTTTCACCCTTCACATGTACGAACCAAATTTGTACAAAGGGTAGTTTCTAGAACTACGTAGACTTGATTCCCATCTTTATGGGATACGTAGGAACATTCGAGTGTCCCTCGAATCCAGTCCCAAGTCTTTTGGGCCTAACCCCAAATTTCACTTTCAGTCCCTTGGCTGAAAAGTCCTCATGAAAACACACACTGTGTATTCATTATTATGGTCCGAATTCTATGACCCCAAAAACTAAGATCACTCATCCTTTCGTCCTGCACGACGTTAAACTGTATTTCAAGAACTACGTATGGCTTGATTCTCATTCTTATGAGATACGTAGTGAAGTACAAGTTTCAATTCAGGACCCAGCCACAACATGATTATGGTTTTCATTGACCTATGTATCTCTATATACATTGGAAAATACCCATCTTTATGTATTATAATCCTAACCTTAAATATTTTCAGATCTTCATAACCCTTTTTCATGACTTATGGTCACAAAAATGTCAAACTTCTGAGAATTCTTTTGCCTGACTATGCAGCACGTGCCCATAGGTGGCCTTGCATAAACAGTCCACATAACAGACTTGTCAGCCAAGAGATGCTATTTATTTGACCATGCAGCCAATGCCCATAGGTGGCCCTGCATGTTTTCAACCCCCTAACGGGTTTGTTAAATAATAGTAACTTCATTCTTGGGAAGAATGCCTCTTTTGTCCTTATTTGTCTTAAACGACAGTATGTAGGGATCCGCAAAAATAGCCATCCTTAACGTATTTGTCCCATATCCTTTTTCATGATCTGAAAGTATTCAAGTCTATGGTTTATTCTTCTTCCCTACGTTTGGGTCAGACCTTCGTAGGAGTGATATTCATCCAGTTCTTCGATATTCTTGTTTGAAAATATCTTCTCCATATTCAAGTACCTCTTTCCATACAACAAACTCTATGCTTTAGAAAATTTGAATCTCCATAAACTTTCACTGGCTTTTAGCACTAGGAAAGTAAATTTCTGAGAGTTCTTTTGCCTAACTATGCAGCACGTGCCCATAGGTGGCCTTGCATAAACAGTCCACATAACAGACTTGTCAGCCAAAAGATGCTATTTTATTTGACTATGCAGCCAATGCCCATAGGTGGCCCTGCATATTTCAACCCCCTAACGGGTTTTGTTAAATAATAGTAACTTCATTCTTGGAAACTACTTCTTCTAATGCTATTTAGCTCTTTTTCATATCATTCCTCAGATTCAAATATTCTTAAGTCATAGTTTACATATTTTCTCTCATACTTGAGTATGGTAATTTGTTTTCAGATAAATTATCAAGGAATTGAATCCATTTTAATCCATTTTTTCGGTCAAAGCTATTTCGACCTTAAACATTAGCCTCTTTATGTCCGGCTTGCATGACTTTAAACTGCCCACACAAAAGACAGAGGAACTATGAATAAAAGTCAAAGTTCCAGCTCACTAAATATACATTTTTTGTATGATTTAGCTAATATTGAGCAATTAAAAGATTCAAAGTTTGTAGGGTTATTTGTAATAATCCTAGTAAAAATCAAACTATGCTTACTAAGCCCATTAGCTTAAGTAAATTTGAAGCAGGTAATGAAAGAATGCAGGTACAAATGATTGGAGACGAAAGTGTTTTTCATTGATACACAAGAGTTAGAAGGACATCCACAGATTGGAGTCTCTTCCCTTTTTCAAGAATTACAAGAGGCTTTCAACATAACACTTCATTTGATTTACGGCATCCCGAGCTTCATCAGCAACCACCTGGAATTCATTCATTCAACTGGAAACAAAAAGGAGATGCAGTGATACCAGCTCTTCTTGGAACAATTGTAAAAGGATGTTCTTGAGTGCGGTTTGAGAAAATTTTCTGCTGATCAAACAGTGACTCTGTTTCTGTCCAAGAGACATGAAAGATGGATACATGGATTTGAGAATGGAGCATTGGAAGTAAAGAGCCATTTGAAGAGAGTACTCTTTTCAGATATTGCTCTAATACCATGTTTATCTTCTCTCCACCAACCGGTAGTGGAAAACATTTCAGCCCATGGGTTTGCCATTTTTATATCTGCAAGGAAATGGCATGCAAGGAGAATTTGAAAGTTCACACCATTGTTGTTGCTTTTAATGCACAGCATAACCGAAATGAAGGAGTAGCAGCGCAGCTGCATTTCAGGTGTATAGTTGTTTGCATTTGGAACATTGACTCCTTGCAAGTGACCATGACCACATAGAGACAGGTAGATGCTCTGTGGGAAATTAAGATGATATTTCTTCAAGTACTTAGCCAAAACTGGAAGAGTGCTGTCGCAGGTGTCATAGTAATCAGGGCCAATGATGTTCATCATATCATCAATCCGCTTGCTAGCCAGTTCATAAGTCGTTCCAATTCCCTTAGGAACCACTGAATCTGCACAAAAGATGAATAAACTAACTCTTAAATGGGTTTATTTTTCATAAATTTTGTGAAAAAATTTGAAAAAATGGCTAAGGCATTAAGGCGCGCAAGTCTACAAAATGGCGCGCAAGTGATCACGTGTCGCGCTAGTTTTCGTCGCGCAAGTATAAACCGCGCAAGTACGAATACCTTTACAGGAGCGCGACATTAAGGAAAAACAGAGCAGACTTGCGCGGCTTAGGTGACCTGCGCGGCGAGAGCTCGAGAAGGTATGAGGTCCAGAAATCCGGATACTTGTACGGAGGTGAGGCCGTATATTTATAGGCCAGGAGGCCTACCTGCGCGCCATACCAGAGGGTTTAAGGCCTGCGCGACGCAGACTTGCGCGCCTCCCTCTGCGCACTGAAGACTTGCGCGCCGCCCTTTTCCTTTAGAGGAATTCGATTTCCTCAGAGTCAAATCCTCATTTCTCTCCGGATCCAACTCTGAGGGGGGACTTTTGTTGACGCTCCTTTCGTCACGGAATCTAAAGTTCGGAAAAGGGAATATCTGAGCTCAAAGTGATTAATCCTTTGAAGAAACATCAAAAATCGACAAAGGGATGAAAAAGGAGAACATTGCCCATAGGTCGCGCAAGTTCCCTCTTGGTCGCGCAAGTACACTTGCGCGCCGCCTTAACACTTGCGCGACCCCTCATGGTCGTGCAAGGGACTTGCGCGACAGATCTGGTAACCGCCCAGTAACCGCCCGGGGTCTTCTTTTGCCTATAAATAGACCCTGTGGGCCCCCCATTTCGGGAGGATCAGTTCCCAGAAACTCGGATCAAAGCTCCCGACGCCCAAGTCTCTTCTCAAAGCTTCCAGAACACTTCTAAGGTAATTTCTTACCTAGAATGGAAGATCTAAAGGGAAGAAGGAAGGCCTAAGTGTTGAAACTTATCAAACACTTGCGCGCCGACTTAATTCCTTCAATATAACTTGCGCGTCCCCCTTCTGGAAGAACCTCAAGAGGATGGGAAAGGGTTTAATAAAGAGTCGCTCAAGTAATTCAACTCTGGTTGAAAATCGCGCAAGTATCCCTTATGTCGCGCAAGTATACTTGCGCGACCAATACTTGCACGCCGCCGCAGGACTTGCGCGACCTTCAATACTTGCGCGCCCCTATCTTTTTGGGTGCCCATCTTGCCCTTTTTTTCACCCCTCTTAAGCCAATTCACCCTTCCTATTCAAGATTCAGTCTTCAAGATACTCTTCAAAGCCATTTATGGCATGATTTCTTGATTTGACATCCTTATCTGAAAGGAATTATGTGAAATATCTCTCAAAACCTAATGATTTAAACATCTTTATGTCACCAAAGATTGAGAGTTCATTCATTCAACCTCATCCTTTAAAGATGAGAGAATCCTAACCTGGGTTTCCTTTTCAGGAATAATCCCCAGTTATAAAACCTTTGAATCTTGGGAATCTTCCTTAAGAATAAGCCCCAATCAAAGTCCTTTAAACTTGGGCATCCTCCTCAAAGAGTAAGCCCCAAACCTTAATCCCTAACCTGGGTCTCCTTTTTAGGAATAAAGACTCAGTCATAACCTTGGGCTTCCTTTTCAGGAGTAAGCCCCAAGTCCCCTAAACCTAGGCTTCCTTCTCAGGAATAAGTCCTAGTCATAAATCTTGGGCTTCCTTTTCAGGAGGAAGCCCCAAGTCCCCTAAACCTAGGCTTCCTTCTCAGGAATAAGTCCTAGTCATAAATCTTGGGCATCTTTCTTAAGAGTAAGCCCCAAGTCTCTTAAAATTTCTCTTAACCAGTCATAAATTTCCTTTGATTTGGGTTTCCTTTTCAGGAATAAAACCCAATCATAAGTCCCCTCCTAACTTGGGCATCCTCCTTAGGAGTAAGCCCCAAGATTAGAGTATTCAAATCTCTATGAAGCACATATAACTTTGTGGACCCTGTTCATGGATTTTCTTCCTAAAAGTAAATCCTAAACCTTCGCCTATCTGGGCAGTCATCTATACATAAGCCCCAAAACAAATTCTTATGATTGCATCTTTTATGGCACAATTGTCTAAATTTTACCAATACCTCTTGTTTCTCACACCGAGCATGACTCACGTGAGCTTAGAGTGTAAAAGTAATTATGACATTCATCTTTGAGCCATCAATCATAAAACATCATATCCCATTCCTCGAACTACGTGGGTTCTGATTCCTTTTTCAAAACAAAGGATACGTAGGTAGCCCATTCATGGGTTCGATCCCAACATTGAAATAATCTCTGTCCTTCTGAATGACGATAAACTTCAAGTGCCCCACTGAGTGGCTTTAAAACCAGCCTGGTCATCAAAATGACCAAGAGACTTTTATATAAATGTTTTGAAGGATACCATTGACCAAGAATCTCTAAACAAATATAGATGATTCTATATTGATGAAGAACCTCGAATACATATAAAAGATTCTCTAAATTTCTTGCATATTTAATCATTGATTGTTAAAACTAAAGGAAAGCTCATTTTATACTTGGTAATGTAATAAGGATTCACAAACTTAACTTAAATCTATAAAGAGAGTCCCGGAGTAGACAATAATTCCCCTCAAAAAAGGTGTGATGAGTCCGACCTCCCATCCTCTCGACCAATGCAAATTCCTAAGCCTCATTAGCCCACAAGCTAATGAGCGCCTGCCTTTGGAAAGTAGGTCCAAATGGATGTGGAATCATTGGATGTTTCCGGTTCTACGAACAAACCCGTTAGAAACCGATCGGAACGTTTGAATCTCCCGTCGAGGAGGTCATCCCCGGATTCCGCGCGAAACAGAGGGACACCAAATCTGGTAATGATGTTAGAATTGATGAAGCTAACAATGCTTTTAGAACTAACTTTATTGAGATGTATTGCCTCTACCCATTTAGAAAATAAGTCAGTAGTAGTAAGAATATAATTAAACTGCTTGGTTATAGCTAAAGGATAAGGTCCCACTACATCCATTCCCCATGTGGGAAATGGCCACGCGTATTTAGCAGTATGAAGCAACTCTAGGGGTTGATGAATGAAGTTGGAACATACTTGGCATGAATGAAACATCTTTGTGAAATCAACACAATCTTGTATCATTGAAGGACAAAAGTATCCAAGCCTTTGAATTTGATCAGATAGTCTATGTCCAGACTGGTGGGCACCACAGACTTATGAATGCACTTCTTTGATGATAGCCATTGTCTCTTCACCATCAATGCATCTGATGAGAAATCCATCAAAACCACTTTTGTAAAGAATTATTTTTAGGTGATCATAGCTATCATAAAGAGTAAAATTAACCACACTTCACCGGATTTGTTATTTCTCGGCTCTATCAGGTGGAAGTGTTCCATTTTGAAGGTATTCCCTGATAGGTGTCATCCATCCTATAGTATAACCATGTGGTTCAGAAATGGGACTAATTTCATTGATTTACTCTATTCTGGTTTAAACATAAGGTGAAATTGTATGACAGTGGGAAATACTGATGACTGTCTTGTCCCGACTTGGATCTACAAGAGCTATTGCTATATTGGCTAGTGCATCAGCTTGAACATTTTGTGATCGCAGGACATAATAAAATTTTGGTTCCGTAGGAAATTCCGCCATTAACTATCTAATGTAATCATACAAAGGAATTAACTCTTCTTTTCTAATGGCATAATCCCCATTGACTTGTTTGATTACCAGGTCAGAATCACCTTTCACCTTTAGGTGATTCACTTATGCTTGAAGTGCCAACTCCAATCCTAGGATGAGAGATTTGTATTTTGCTTCATTATTTGTACCGCCTTCCCACAATAAGAAGGAATAAGGTAGCAATGCCTTCTCTGGAGAAATAAGTACAATTCCTAACCCAACTTTGTTGAATTTAGGATCTTCCATTTTCTTCTCTGTTGGACTTCTGGAAGCACCATTGATGTACATTTTCCATGGTTGAAGATCATCTTGAATAGAAAATACTTCTTCATCAAGAAGTTCAATATCTAAAGATGTATCTTCTACTGAAGGATGTTAAACAAGGAAATCAGCCAGAGTTTGGACCTTTATTGCCTTTTGAGACACATACTGGATATCAAAAAGCTACAAAATAACTGCCAACCTTTCCAGATGTCCTGTAAGCATTGGACAACTAAGGATAAATTTGAGTGGGTTATTGCGAGATACCAATTGGACCTCGTGATGTTACAGGTAGTGTCTCAACTTCTTAACTACAATGATTAATGCTAGGTAGCACTTCTCAATACTTGAATATCAGGTTTCTACTTCAAGCATAGTCCGACTGAGATAATAGAGGCTGTTTTCATTCCCAGCATCATTCTTCTGAGCAAGAAAGGCACCCAATGATCGCTCTAAAGATGTCACATAGAGGATAATTTGTCTTCCTTCAATAGGTGGAATTAATACCGGTGGACTCAACAGATATTTCTTGAGAACATTGAATGCTTCTTGACATTCATCAGTCCACTAGTAAGTGACTCCCTTCTTCATCAATTTGGTGAAGGGTAAACTTTTTCCTACCAAATTGGCGATGAAAATCCGAATATAAGATAAGTGTACTTGAAGACCTCTCAATTCATTCAAATTTTGAGGAAGTTACATACCAAGGATTGACTTTGTCTTCTCAGGATCAACTTTGATACAACGATGGTGTACAAAAAAGCTGATAAATTTTCCTGAGGTTACCCCAAAATAACATTTTGAGGGGTTCATCTTCAAATTGTGTTGTCGAAGTTTGTGTAACATAACTTCCAAATCAGCCAAGTGATTAGAACATTGTATGGATTTAACCACAAAATCATCCACATAAAATTCAACAAACTTCCCTAAAAGGGTTTGAAGATACGATGCATTGCAAGCTGATATGTTGCATATGCATTCTTCAAGACAAAGGGCATTACCCGATATCAAAACACACCCTGAGGGGATCTGAAGGTTGTAGATTCTTCATCTTCTATAGACATTCAGATTTGATTATACTTGGAATATCCTTCCATGATGGAAAGTGCTTCATAGCTAGCTGTTGCATCAATTAAGAGTTCTATGATCAGAACTGGAAAATCATCCTTGGGATAATGCCGATTAAGGTCTCTGAAATCAGTGAAAACTATAATTTGTATGTTCTTATTTTTCACAGGGACAATATTAGCTAGCCACTTGGGATATTGAAATTTTCTGAAGAAGTTAGCTTTGATAATCTTATCCACCTAAGCTTTAATTTTGGAAGAATAAGTTGGGTGTGTTCTTCTTGCGGCTTGCTTGAATCCCTGATGTTCTTCTGGAAAACCCAAACGACGAGTAGAAACATCGGGATCAAGCCCGGGCATCTTTGTATAGTTCCATGAAAATATATCTCACTTTTTCTTCAAAAATGAAATATACATTTCCTGCTCTTCAAGAGTCATGACCGTACTAATTAAAGTGGGACGTGGATCCTCTTTTGTACCTAGATTTATTTCTCTGAGTTCATCCACAATGGTAGAGATACCCTCTTCAAATACTGGAGGAGCATCCCTGAGATCTTCCTCTTCTTCTTCAACATGTTTTATTTCTCCTGTTTCTACTTGCATAGTAGATGATGAAGCAAAATTTCCAGGATCAAGAGAGATGTTAATATTTGAACATCTTGAAGAAGAGACTTCCATTTCTGACCCTATTGATGATGAAGGGTCTTCCTTGGTTAATAAATAGGAGATGATGGATTGAGAATTGACATCATCGTTCACCTATGACATTGCTATAATGTCTTCTGGCCTGGTTGGAGAAGTATAGACTTTTTGGATTTCAGCGGATGAAATGAAGACATCCCTATTTGAGATTTCATCATTGCTTGGTGAATCACCAATTTCTCCCATGCTCTCTGGCTTGATTGCCGTAATTGACATTATGGAAGTTTCCATAATAGTATTTGGATTTGGGTCTATCCTGTCAATTTGACTGATAGGAAACACATAATCTATACTCATATGTATAAATGGGTTTACTGGAATCTTTACCAAACCATATGTTGCATTAACATTGGTAACCTCCCTTATTTTTTATTTCTCCTTACCCTCCATGTGATAGAATTCCACCTCAATGTATTAAGATTCATATGTTTTGAATGGGTATTTATCACCATACAATGTCCCAATTTGGACATTGAAACAATATTTAAGACATTGATGGTATGATGAAGGAATAGCTTCATGTTGATGTAGCCAAGGTCTTCCAAGCAAAATGTTGAAAGCTGTGTCATGACAAACAACCATGAAATCTGAATTGGATACAATATCTCCAAACTGAGTTCTGAGTGTGATCTCACCCAAAGGTTCTTGTTCATTTTTATTATACCCTTGCAACATCAAAGTAGAAGGAGATAAATCACATTCAAGGATGCCCAATCGACGAAGTGTACGAATGGGGATGAGGTTGACTCCTGAACCATTATCATTGAAATCTCTTCGGATTTCTACATCATTAACCTTTCCAGATAAATTTAAAGGTATAATATGTCCATGCACAACATCATCTCCATATTCATCTGTGAAAGATATCACTGCATGGAATTATACAGGATTATTCTCTGCATGGTAGACTTCAGTTGTAGCAATTTCAGTTTCAAACTCTTGAGGACTTGAGAAAGCCTCGATGAGTGCCTCCCGAAGATCCTTTGATAGATTCAAGGAATCCAAAACTGATAACTTGGCCGATACTTGGGAAAATTATTCAAGACATCATATTTTTGATCCAAAGGTCTACATTTCCCAATAGGAACATGTGGTTTTGTAGGTGCCTTAAAAGTTGATGCTTTGGAAGTGGATGCATCTTGTCTCAGGGTATGAGTTTGAAATACTCTTGGCTTTGGAATATTAGACCGAATAGTTCTATTTAATTTCTGAGAGGAAGAAGGTGTCACCTTCAACTGATCCTCCAGAATGACTGTTCCAGGACTGAATCTGCTATGTGTGTAAGAACTTGCTTGTTCTTGTTGAACTCACTAAAGGGCTCTACCATGAGTTTCTGCTGCATATACAATTCTAGCAGTGGTAGAGTTGGAATATTGGCTTCTGGGATATCCACGTCTTCCACTGTTTGATGCAGGGAACTCAGGTTCATCAAGATCGAAACTGTGACTGGCATAAAGATATGTTAAGTGAATCATGTTAACAGAACCCAAGATCGACTCTTCGTCTGATGAAGACTCCGCCTGATTATCCAGTTTTGGTTGTGCCGTTTGGTGGGGCGGTGCCCGTTTCTTTGATGTAGATGGCATAAAATCTGCAAGAGTCAAAGACAGCTTGGGCTTTGACATGATCTCATCTTCTTCTAATTTCTCTTCTTTCTTTGAATTATTCCATTTCATTGAGGATTTTCCCTCTGATGAAGGGGGATTTTCTATGGAATTCATAGAAGAAGACAAAATTGTTTTTTTTTCAATTGCGTTCACAAAATGGAATGAGTTCGGTTGATCGTTTTTCTGACCATCCAATCATCAAATTTCTGTGGATTTTTTCTTTTGACTTCTTTCCACTCGCCTTCTTCCTCTAGATCTGTAGCTGTAACACATGATACCTGAGTTGAAGAACCTTTCAATTTGACATGTCCCGAGTCGACCATTTTTTGCAGGAGGTCCTTGAAGAAAAAACACTCCATAATTGGATTCCCCAACATCTGATGAAATGGGAAATAGTTGGTAAGGTCTTCATCTCCTTCCTTGTTTGGCCTTTTGGGGCTTGGCAATTGAACCAAATTAGTTTCCAGAGCTAAAATGAAGTAACCAAGAACTTGTTCATTTCAGAAAGAATAAAATCTTCTCTTCAGATCCTCAAATTGCTTCTGTCTTTGTTTTCTTTGATCATTTTGATGAAACAACCTTTGTTGTTGACGCTCAGGAGGTGGATCCCTTCAGAAAGATGAAGGATTTGAAGTAGAAGCACGTACAGGTGCATGTTTAAGCATAACTGTAGCAGTCTCTGGTCTACTCATTCTCCTTCCTAGAGTTGATGGAATTACATGAGTTTTATCCTTAGTCTTTGTAAGAGAGTATTCGATCTGCTGAGTGAGCGAAGTAAGGTCTCGAAACCATCCTGTTTATTTCATAGGGATCAACAGTGTGCATAACTCATCATGAAAATTTTCAACATTGATTGGCAACAATTCCTCTTGAGGGAATGCTAAGATTAGGTAATATGTTAATCCCTTCCAGCGAGAAATGAAATCCTAAACCCTTTCATTTTCCATTTGCTTACAATTTGTAAGATCAAAAACTGTTGTCTTTGGAAAAGTTGAGCGGAATTGAAGAAGGAATCTTTGGCGGAGATCCTCCCATCCGGTAATTGACTGGGATTGCAAGCTTGTATACCAAACAAAACCAGGCCTTTGTAATGAATGTACAAAACACCTGAGCTTAACTGCTTCCTGTTGCTGAGGGGTTCCCATCATAGGGTCAGAAAGAGAAACAAAATGTGTTAAGTGTTACTCTGGGTCTCCCGAACCATTAAAGATTGGGAATGTGGTACTTTCAAATTTTGATGGGGGAGGAATTACATCAACCCATTCGGGGTAAGCTCTCTTTTCTACTTGAATTTGAGCACATTTTCCCTCCATAGCTTCAAATTCAGATGTTAATGACTCAATAGTAGTTATTAACTTTTGAGAAACATCTGGTTGAGCTTGGACCCGGGAAGGTGCAATAACTAGAGTTTGGACAGATGTGGTGACTGGTACTACAAATGATGATAACACCACTAGTTGTTGTTGCACCTGACCCATAAAATTAGACCTGTAAGGGTGTACTGATAAAGGAGGATATTCTTGATCCATATCAGTAGCTGCAACAAATTCCCTTGGCTAACTGAATTTAGCACGCTTAGGAGGAAGGCTACCTTGAAGTAGTTCTGCATTCATCCTCCTCAATTACTTCAGTTTTTCCTCTTGTTGAACAAATCTTATCTCTAGTGAGAGCGATTGAACTTCTCCAGAGGAAGGGTACGTAACCTGATTATTTCCTTCCCCCTTGTTGGATCCCTTTTGGAGAGGGGGAAGTTGGTTATTTGAAGGAGCACCCAGATTCTGGGTAAGCCTTTGATTTCGTGTATGCACACCTTATTCATTTGTGTCTGTGCGTACAACTTCTTGAGAAGAAACCTCTTCATCTGATCCCTCTGAATGAACCTCATGATCTGGAGGATCAGCAACAACGACATTGATGACATTAACTGATGCATAATGCATTGCATCACTTCTATCAGAATTTTTGCAATACTGTATTTTTCCATGTCTTTGATGAGACATTGTTTTTTGTTGATTTGATCCCTCAGGAACCTCCTGACTAACCGTAATTTGGAGCGAATCACCTGATAATTCATATCTTCATTCCTCTTGTGGCTTCTTCCCTAATCGAGAGAAGACTGAATTTATCTGAGGAAGAGATTGAGGATTTGATAAAGTCCCCATTCCGGTGGGTTGGGGCTGTTCCAGCTACTTCTGCTCTACTCCTCGAATCCTATTTTTTGATTCTGAGGGTTGGGTTAAAAGAGTTCCCAGTTTGGAAAGATGGGGTATTTCTTGAGCTGCTACATCTGAGACTTTCTTAAAATCTCTCTTGATGTTGCAGACTTTAGTCCAAAAATTGGATGGATGCATCAACCTACATCCACTATTATCACCCGACTCAAATGAACACAGGATGATTTCTGACACTTTTGTCACCTGATGATGCGCTCGCTCTAAACGAGAAGCCTATTTGATAATATCATTTGCGTGATGCAAGAGTAATTCAACAACTTGTTCTTGGTATGACTGATTTTGGGAAGAACTAGTTGAGGCCTATTCCTGAGTGATCCTTTGATTAAAAACAAAGCCAATTTCCTGTGGCCGACCATGGGAAATAATAGTGCATAATACCATTTTCGGCGGGCTTTGTTGACTGGAGAGTACAATTAAATTTAATGCTCTATGAACAACCCATCCCCTGATATGAATACCATATGGGGCATTGGAAATTAACTGGCGCAATCTTTTTAGTGCACCAAGGCATGAATGCTGAAGTTCTCTCTACTGCTTTTCAGCCTTTGGATATCGAGAAACTGAGAGAGATTCCAAGTCAATTTGGCATTGTAACCCTTCTATTATCTTTAAATTATTTTCATATTCATCATAAGATAATATTTTTCTTTTCAATTGACAAAGAGTTTTCTACATGTTGAGACGAATATCTTGAATACAATTGTCCGTCAACATTTCTGGAATGTCATACTGAGAGTCATCCCGAGGCTAAAACATGACTGGAACTTCACATTTTTCCAGTTGTTTTCTCATATTCAGCACTTCCTCTTTATCATTCAATGAAGATTTTTCTACCTGATTAGACCAGAGCTGGTTCTTCCTTGTTGCTTCATCAGATTCAACAGTATTGGTAGAGAATTCACTGATCAAATTAGAAGATGAATGACCCAGGGGTGGTTCGGAGAATGACCTACACCCCAGGATACCTTCTGATTGAGAAAGTATTTCACATGCTAATGTTAAAGCATCAGACATGACTGGATTTACATTTGCAAGTGCCTCAAGATAATAGGGATTTCTCGTCACTACATTTCCCATTAGAGCATTTTACAAGCAATGTGAATTACTACTACAGAGAGGACTTTCACAGCTAAATTCATCGTCATGGGGAGGACCACCATGGTGGGTTACAAAAAAAGTTGAAACCTTTTGCTCCTTGGTCTTTTGGCCACACAGAGGGTTCTTATGGCTCTCATCTGAATATGAAACTTCAAGATCGACTGAACTGTCCTAAAGAAAGAATTCATGAGGAAGTGTCTGATGAAGACCTTCAAAATTAATGTTCCCACTATTGGGAAATGAATGAGTATAATCTTGAGTTCCAACAGATAATTGTCTGAGGGCTTCAAAAACTCTAGCATCGAGCAAGGTATTATTACAGATTGGCTCTAGATTTCTTGATTGTGATGGACGGTACTTCTTCTTAGATGCCTTCTTACTCACTTTAGGAACCACTTGTTGACAAAATTGGTTTTTATGGGCAGGTGTATATGCCTGCTCAGGAGAAATAGTCAGGTTAGGCTGATTATCTCCACTCAAATCAGGTGTGTGTGCCTGACTTGGTTGTCCGTATGACATGGGGGAGTACACCCCACAACCCTATTGGACTGGAACAGAGGTGTGTGACTGTTCCAAAGTGATATGCTGATGTGTCACTACACTGGTAGGGATATATTTTCATTTTTTCCCTGTGATGCTGCTGAAGTTGTTATAATATTCTGACAAGCATCCATAATATGAGCAGGGATTTGCTTATTCTCTTTCACCATTGACAGAATATGATTGGTGACTTCAACTGCCGGAATGGGGATATACGTCCATTCCGTGTTTGGAGTGGGTGTGTATTTCTGCTCCAATCCTCATTTTCCTGTCAGTGAATTCTGATAGTACTCAAGTGTGGGGGCAGAGAGTTGATTCTACCTCCTGTTTGTCGTTGGGGATTTCCAATCAACTTCTCCTGGTGCTACCAAACGAGACTGTTGGTAGGCTTGATCAATACTAGCAGGTGTATGTGCCTACTGATTGCACTCTGCCGAACATTGTTTATGATCTTCCTTCAATACTGACAAACGAGGATACTGGTAGGATTGATGAGTGTAAGAAAGTGTATGTGCCTATTTACCAGTTGTCAACACATTGGTTTGGCGGGCTTCATTGTATGTAGTCAGACCAGCCTGCTGATTAGCTGATGATTTATAAATAGGTGTATGTTCATGTCTATAGTACTCCACCAGAATTGCCTAGTGGGATTGGCATGTTGCTGCCAGACAAGTCTATTGGACAACAGAATTAAAACAGATGGGTGTATGTGCCCGCTTGTTTCTTTCCACCAATTTAGGTTAGTGGACTTCTCAGGAAATGGCAAAGATAAGAACCTACTCACTGTTGACCGGTCTTCACCTCGGGTGGTTCGTCTTGCCTACTCGGGTTCGAGGAACCTGAGCCGAACACCTGGAGATGACACCCTCATCATGTTGAGGGCGCACTGCCGCGCGAGTCTGGCGATGATTGTTGGTGGGAGCCATCGGGAAGGACTCCTATCTCCTTGAATTAAGGCCTTCAGTGACCTTCTCATTCACCTCCCCATAATATGGGAGGGATTGGTGATTGCTTTCTGGGGATAAAAACCTGAAACAGTTGGAGGTGGTGGTTGGCACCACCAGTTTCTTGATCGCTGGTCATCACTGTCCGGACAACCAGGGTGAATTATTGACTTGGAGGGCTTGTCGAGTAGCCTCCAGAGTCAGAATAGTAAAGTTTTGATGTTATCCCTTAACCATCGCATTTGATACCCATCGTTGAAGACACTGAGTTGGTTATTTCATCCTCAGAGCGGACGACGATCCAGCAGGAGTAGCAGCAGAGGCATTCATAGTAGAGGTATTAACAGGTGTGAACTTAAGAGAATCCATTTCTATAATGCAGAAGATCTTGGAAAAGAGTGCCTGTTTGATATAACAGACATAATCCAGATAAATTTGGCCACTACATCTTTTGGATGAGCACATATGTTATTGATTGTTTTGTTGTCCCTCTCATTGAGTTTAAATAGGGGCCTAACAAATAAGTAAAACATAATTTTAAAATGGTTTAGGATTCACTTTGGGTTCACCATTTTTTGTTCCGCGCTATAATTGGGGATGACCTCATTTGTTTAAGGTTCAAACTTTCCAATCGGTTTCTAATGGGTTTGATCGTAGAACCGGAAACATCCAATTGATCTATATCCATTTGGACCAACATTCCATAGGTAGGTGCTCATTAGTTGTGGACCATTGAGGCTTAAGAATTTTCATTGGTCAAGAGGATGGGAGGTCGAACTCATAACAGTTTTTTGAGGGGAATTATTGTCTACTTCAGAACTCCCTTTATAGATTTAAGTTATGTTCGTGAATCCTTATTCCATTACCAAGTATGAAAATGAGCTTTCCTTTAGATCTGACTATCAATGATTGATATGTATGAGATTTAGAGAATCTTTTATATGTATTTTAGGTTCTTCATCGATAGATAATCATCTGTATTTGTTAGAGATTATTAGTCAATGGTATACTTCAATACATTATATAGAGATCTCATTGTCATTTTGATAACCATACTGGTTTTAAAGACACTTAGTGTGGCACTTGAATTTTATTATCGTTCAGAAGGACATATGTTGTTTCAGAGTTAGGATCGTACCCGCAGATGGGCTACCTAAGTATCCTTGTTTAGAAAAGGAATCAGAACCCACGTAGTTAGATTAAGGGAGTATGATGTTTATGCATGATTGATGGACCAAAGAAAGATTTCATAATTAATTTTACACTCTAAGCTCACGTGAGTCATGCTCAGTGTGAGAAACAAGAGGTATTGGTAAAACCAGACAATTGTTCCATGAAAGATGCAATCATAAGAAATAATGTGGGGATTATGTATGTATGACTGCCCAAATAGATGAGTCTTGGGTTTTACTTCATATAAGAAACCCGGGAACAAGGTCCATAAAGTTATATGTGCTTTATGGAGATTTGTATACTTAACTTAGGGCTTACTCCTGAGATGGATGCCCAAATTAGAGGGGATTATGATTGGGTTTTACTCCTGAGAAGGAAACCCATATCAAAATAAATCAAGACTGGTTAAGAGAAATTAAGACTGGGGATTATTCCTGAGAAGGAGGCCCAGGTTAAGGGAATTATGACTGGGGATTACTCTTGAGAAGGAGGCCCAAGTTAAAGGAATTATGACTGGGGATTACTCCTGAGAAGGAGGCCCAGGTTAAGGGAATTATGATTGGGGCTTACTCCTGAGAAGGAGGACCAGGTTAAGGGAATTATGACTGGAGCTTACTCATGAGAAGGAGGCCCAGGTTAAGGGAATTCTGACTGGGGCTTACTCATGAGAAGGAGGCCCAGTTTAACGAAATGATGACTGGGGCTTACTCCTGAGAAAGAGGCCCAGGTTAAGGGAATTGTGAACCGGGGATTACTTATGAGAAGGAGGCCCATGTTAAGGGAATTGTAAACTGGGGCTTACTCCTGAGAAGGAGGCCCAGGTTAAGGGAATTGTGAACGGGGGCTTACTACTGAGAAGGAGGCCCAGGTTAAGGGAATTTTGAACTGGGGCTTACTCTTGAGAAGGATGCCCAATTTACGAGAACTTGGACTGGGGTTTACTCCTAAAAAGGAGGCCCATATTTGTGAACTTGGGGATTATTCCTGAGGAGGATGCCCATGAATTAAGGGAATTTGAATACTGGGGCTTACTCCTAAGGAGGATGCCCAGGTTAGGGGTCATGGGGATTACTCCTAAGAAGGATGAGAAAATTAAGAGGATTTGAGATTGGGACTTACACCTGAGAAGGAGGCCCAAGTTAAAGGGACTTGTGAACTGGGGATTAATCATAAGGAGGATGCCCAGGTTAAGAGAACTTAGACTGGGGCTTACTCTTGAAAAGGAGGCCTGTATTTGGGAACATGGGGCTTATTCTTGAGGAGAATGCCTAGGTTAAAGATCCTCTCATCTTAAAGGATGAGGTTGAGTGAATGAAATCTCTAACCTTAGTGACATAAAGATGTGTAAATCACTCGGTTTTAAGAGATGTTCCACAGAATTCCTTTTAGATAAGGAATCCAACAAAGGGACCATGCCATAAATGGATTTGAAGAGGGTTCTGAAGGCTAAATTTTGAAGAGGAAAGGTGGATTAGAAGAAAACAAGTGAATAGGAAGAAGGGGCACCAAAAAAGATAGAGGCGCGCATGTCCTGCATGGGCGCGCAGGTCCTGGTCGCGCAGGTATACCTGCGCAACGAATAGGCACCTGTGTGATGGTCAACCCATAGGGTAATACTTGGGCGAGACTTGGCTCAAGCCCTTAGTATTACCCCTAGAGGCTTAAAAAAGTATGGCGCACAGGTTCTATTGAAGGGATTAGGCGGCGCGTAGGTGTCTTTATTTTCCCGTAAGGGTTAGACACGTATGCACGTAGGTTTTGATGAATTTCAACACTTAGGCCTTGCTTCCCTTGTTTAGATCTTCCATTCTAGGTACAAAATTACCTTAGAAGTGTTCAGAAGACTTCTAGAAGAGGCTAGGGCGTTGGGAGATGAAATCTGAGTTTCTGGATTTTTTGTCCTCGAAATGTGGGGCCCACAAGGGGTATTTATAGGCTACTGAATACCCCGAGAGAAAATCAAATAGGGTGCGCAGGTCACCTGGGCGGCCAATATGTGGCGCGAAGGTACCCTACACGACCTTCTTGGAACTTGCGCGGCCTATGCTGAAGAAAATCCTTGTTCATGCGTTTTTCAATTTTTTGATGTTTCTTTAATGGATGAATCACTTTATTCTAAGGTATTCCCCTTTTTCAGTTGTTAGATTCTGTGACGGAAAGGAGTGAAAACAAGGTGCATCCAACGAAACATGGAAATGTGGATTTCCTATTAGTGGGTCTATTCTCATAATCTCAAATCCTTTAGATTACCAAGGGAGAACACATGAGAAAGTGTATCAATGTATTATGAGCCACATAACCCTAATAGCCTATATCATATATGAAAAATTATAGAATATAATCCATCCATAGAATAAGGTTCAATAATAATTGTAGACCCTGGAAAACGCGTCCCCAAAATTTTCCAAATTCTCCCATACATGATCCAAGATCGTAGTCCATTTCGCAAGCTTCTATTTGGTAGGTCGTAGGGCCCGAATGGAGTTATGGATTAGGAGCTATGGACATTTGATGTTTGGCTGGAAAACTGGTTCGCAAAGACCATTCACGAAGCCGCCTCTGCGAAGACGGAGCGTCGCCGCGAAGCAATGAGGCGGGAAGCTCCGTGAACCTATTTGACGTTGGCGACACGCCACGAAGACGTGCCGTGAAGCACAGGAGGCGGGATGCTCCACGAATGAATTTGACGTTCGCGAACCCACCGCGAAGCAAAGGAGGCGGGACGGCTCCGTGAAGTACTTTGACGTTCGCGACACGCCGCGAAGATCCGCCGCGGAGCAAGCTCCGTCTTCGCGCCGTGTGAGCTCTGCTTCGCGGCGCCCCTGCCTATAAATACACTGCTCACCCCCCTTCTCAGCATGGACGGCCACGGAAACTTCACCCCTTGGGCGGCCGAGTGGAGCTCCGCATTGCGGCTCCGCGAAGCAATGCTCTGTGAGCAGCTTCCTTCGCGTTGCTGCTCTGCAAGCCAAGGCTCCGTGAGTCCATGCTCCACGAGCCAATGCTCCACGATGCTACTCCGCGAGACCATCCTTCAGGAGTCCATGATCCGCGAGCCCATGCTCCGCGATGCTGCTCCGTGAGACCAAGCTCCGCGAGACCCCTTTGCTCTGTGAGACCCCTTTGCTCCGCGAGACCCCTTTGCTCCGCGAGACCCCTTTGCTCTGCGAGACCCCTTTGCCCTGCGAGAGACCATTTCTCTGCGAGGCCATGCTCTGCGAAGCTACTTCACGAAGACCTATCCTTCGCGAGGATCCTACCTTCGCGCCCACCAGTCTATATTGTGGGGGTTGTTCCCCCGCACCCCCGCTCGGGGTCAGTGCCGGGCTACAGTCCCGCCCCTCTGGGCCGGTCCCTTCGCTATCGTCACAGACCCCCATGAAAAATGGAGAGTCGCACAGCGAAATTTTCTGGCCGGGATGCTGGGATTTTCCATTGCGCACTTATGCACTCTCACCTTCAACCTATGGAATACCATGATTTGATACACTCCTCCACACACCATGAAACACCTTGAGTTGATGTATTCCTCTTGGTTTATTTCCTATGTCGTGAGTTGAGATTCTCATCATCAATTCCTCGAGTACCTTGAGTTGAACCATTCCTCAGGAAACTCCTCCGGACCCTATCACTTGGATCCTATGCCAGGTTGAACCAGAAAGGGCCGCCCTTGCATAAGTCCCAAAACCATCCATTGCTAGGCGCCTTATGCCAATAGTCCTACCTACATGACTTTAAACTGTACTATTCACCCTATCTAACAAATGATAGGATGCCTCTTGCCCTATACGAGAGATGCCTTATGCTCCTAGCATGAGATGCCAATAGTCCTATCTACATTACTATAAACTGTAGTGATCACCCTATGTTCCAAACATCGGATGCCTCCTGCTCCAAATAAGAGATGCCTTATGCCCCTAGCATGAGATGCTAATAGTCCTACCTAGAAGAATCTAAACTGTAGTACGCCCTATGTTCCTAACGTAGGATGCCTCTTGTTCCAAACAGGAGATGCCTTATGCTCCAAGCGTAAGATGCTCAATGCCATGACTACAGTGGAATGATTCCAACGCCCCTTGGCATTATCCCTCTTGTGCACCAGTGCATAGGTGAAGGCCTCAATTCATCAGTGAGTTGGTATGCCCTCATGGCCAGACATGAGGAAGACATTACGGGCAGCATCCTTGCGTAAGCCCCATTCACCATTTCCGCTCCATACCGGCATCCGGGAAACATCCTTGCGTAATCCCCATTCACCACTGCCGCTCCATAGTGGCACCCAGGCAGCTTCCTAGCGTAAGCCCCATTCACCAATGTCGCTCCATAGCGGCACCCGAGCAACTTCCTAGTGTAAGCCCCATCCACGATTGCCGCTCCTTAGCAGCACATGGGAAGCATCCTTGCGTAAGCCCCATTCACCATTGCCGCTCCATAGTGGAACTTGGGCATCATCCTTATGTAAGCCCCATTCACCATTGTCGCTCCATAGCGGCATCCAGGCAGCTCCTTGCATAAGCCCCATTCACCATTGCCGCTCCATAGCGGCATCCGGACAGCTTCCTAGCGTAAGACCCATTCACCAGTTCTACTCCATAGCGGCACCCAAGCAGCTTCCTTGCGTAAGCCCCATCCACTATTGTGATCCCATGCAGCGGTAAGCCGTTGACATCCTTTTACAGCGGTAAGCCATTGTGCCCCAATCTAGCGGTAAGCCGTTGTGACCCGATCCAGCGGTAAGCCGTTGCGACCCCACTTAATGGTAAGCCGTTCATACCCAATCCAGCGGTAAGCCATTGTGACCCGATCTAGCAGTAAGCTGTTGCAACCCCATTTAACGGTAAGCCGTTCACATCCTTTTCCAGCGGTAACCCGTTGTAACCCGATCCAGCGGTAAGCCGTTGCGACCCCATTTAAGGTAAGCCGTTCACACCCAATCCAGCGGTAAGTCGTTATGAACAAATCCAGTGGTAAGCCGTTGCGACCCCATGCAGCGGTAAGCCATTGCATCTTTATTCAGCGGTAAGCCGTTGCGACCCCATTCAACGGTAAGTCATTCACATCCCCATCCAGCGGTAAGCCGTTGTGACTTATCCAGCGGTAAGCCGTTGTGATCCCATCCAGCGGTAAGCTGTTGTGATCCCATCCAGCGGTAAGCCGTTGTGATCCTTATCCAGTGGTAATCCATTGTGACTCAATCCAATGGTAAGCCGTTGAAACCAACCAATCGGCGGTAAGCCATCATCAGGAGAACTACGAGGACTTTGATTCCCTACCACGGGGATACGTAGAAAGCCTCTTCAAGGCTCAAGCCCAAAATCATCGTCATCCTTTTCTTCGGGCCTCCATCCTGGAGTAAGTCCCAACACCATGGGCCGCCTAACGCATAAGCCCCACATCACTTCTCACGGACGCACCCTTCGCGACGTGATCGTCAGGTCCCGGCTGCCTCTTGTTTCTCACACCGAGCATGACTCACGTGGGCTTAGAGTAGGCATCGGCCATGGCAATACCCTCGTCCAGCATGACGTTAAACTGCGTGCCCTCTTCCAGCATGACGTTAAACTATATGCCCTTGTCCCGCATGACATTAAACTGCACACCCATTTGAACTACGAGGTCTTTGATCCATGTCAAGGCATGGTACGTAGGAAGCCTCTACGAGGTTCAATCCCACCCATCATCCAATTCACGTCGAGTTCTACCTTCGTCCAGCATGACATTAAACTACATTCCAGTCCGACGGCAAGCCGTTGTGACCATCCCGAACTACGGGGACTTTGATCCATGTCAAGGCATGGTACGTAGGAAGCCTCCCAGAGGTTCAAGCCCATCTCCCATCGGAACAAGGTCCCTCATTTACGTCGGTTCACCGACACCCACCGCCATCCCGAACTACGGGGACTTTGATCCATGTCAAGGCATGGTACGTAGGAAGCCTCCGCGAGGTTCAAGCCCACTGCCCGTCGTTTATTCACGTCAGGGTTCACTCTCTTCCAGAATGACATTAAACTGCATTCCAGTCCGACGGCAAGCCATTGTCACCATCCGAACTTTGGGGAATTTAATCCATGTCAAGGCATGGTACGTAGGAAACCTCCACGAGGTTCAAGCCCACCACCCATCATTTATTCACGTCAGGGTTCACTCCCATCCAGCATGACGTTAAACTGTATTCCAGTCCGATGGCAAGCCATTGCGACCAATCCGAACTACGAGGACTTTGATCCATGTCAAGGCATGATACGTAGGAAGCCTTCACGAGGTTCAAGCCCACCACTAGTGGACCCATGGGTCTAATTTCACGTCAGTTCACCGATGAAACCCTTTGAACTACGAGGTCTTTGATCCATGTCAAGGAATGGTATATAGGAAGCCTCCCCGAGGTTCAATCCCATCTCTCATTGGACCAAGGTCCACTTTCACATCGGTTCGCTGACGAATTCCATCATTTTAACTACGAGGACTTTGATCCATGTCAAGGTATGGTACGTAGGAAGCCTTCATGAGGTTCAAGCCCACCACTAGTGGACCCCTGGGTCTACTTTCACGTCGGTTCACCGATGAAACCCTTTGAACTACGAGGTCTTTGATCCATGTCAAGAAATGGTATGTAGGAAGCCTCACCGAGGTTCAATCCCATCTCTCATTGGACCAAGGTCCACCTTCACGTCGGTTCGCTGACGAATTCCATCATTTGAACTACAAGGACTTTGATCCATGTCAAGGCATGGTACGTAGGAAGCCTTCACAAGGTTCAAGCCCACCACTAGTGGACCCCTGGGTCTACTTTCACGTCGGTTCACCGATGAAACCCTTTGAAATACGAGGTCTTTGATCCATGTCAAGGAATGGTACATAGGAATCCTCCCCAAGGTTCAAGCCCATCTCTCATTGGACCAAGGTCCACCTTCACGTCGGTTCGCTTATGAATTCCATCATTTGAACTACGAGGTATTTGATCCATGACAAGTCATGGTACGTAGGAAGCCTTCCAGAGTTTTAAGCCCACCACCCATCGGACCAAGGTCCACCTTCACGTCGGTTCACCGATGAAACCCTTTGAGCTACGAGGTCTTTGATCCATGTCAAGGCATGGTACGTAGGAAGCCTCCCTGAGGTTCAAGCCCATCCCTCATTGGACCAAGGTCCACCTTCACGTCGGTTCGATGATGCATCAGACCAAGGTCCACCTTTACGTTGGTTCACTGACGACATCCATCGGGCCAAGGTCCACCTTCACGTCGGTCTACCGGCACCATCCCGAACTATGCGGACTTTGATTCCCTGCCACGGGGATATGTAGGAGGTCTCTTCGAGGATCAATCCCAACTTCACCGTCGCCCCTGTGATGGTCCCATTTCATTCCCTCTCCACTTCATTCATCCGTCCATCACCCATCCTGATTCTCACCCGGGCCGCCATATCCCAGTGGGATCATGGCATCCACCTTCTCGCTGCTCCTAGCGGCGCATGGGCCACTTTCCACGTGTAATCCCCAGCATATCTCCGGGTCATTGTCCTCTGTGTACACACCAATTAATCACCCCTTCGAACTATGTGGGTTTTGATCCCTGTCCTCTACACAGGGTACGTAGGAAACCTCAAAGAGGTTCAATCCCAACCAATGGTAGACCTTGGTGTCCCCCATTCTGGGGTGTACTCTCCCTGATCCGCCCTCAGTGGTGTCTAGATCAACCATTATGGTGTGACATCTCCCCTCTATGGGGCACACCAACACCGATCCGTCTCTATGGGATGTTCTGATCACCCTTATTTCGTCTCCGTAAGACGTTAAACTCACGGCCTACCTCGGGATAAACATAAGATGCCTGAGGAAAACCTCAGATGACACGCCTTTGGCATAACCGTCTCCGTAAGACGTTAAACTCACAACCTACCTCGTGATAAACATGATATGCCTGAGGAAAACCTCGGATGACACGCCTTTGGCGTAACCGTCTCCATAAGACATTAAAATCACGGCCTACCTCGTGATAAACATGAGATGCCTGAGGAAAACCTCGGATGACACGCGTTTGGCGTAACTATCTTCGCAAGATGTTAAACATGCTGCACACCCTGTGTTAAACATTGTAAGCTAAGGAAAACCTCAGGTACATTCTTATGGTATATGATTCCCCACACTCGACGCGGGATGCCTCGGGTTATGCACCCTTGAGATGCCCTCTCATGAGGAAGAATACAGGTTCCCCAATATCCATGCATCCAGGGATTCCTTGACATGCCCGATGTTGCCGTCTACTCCGACCGAAGGTCGCTACCATGTCAAGACCCTATGGAAAGTCTTGACAGAAGTAGTGTAATTAAACGGCGTCCATGAAGATATGGCACCGGGAATGAGATTCACGAACAATGTATTAAATCTATGAGGGAGACCCAGACTAGGTGATTAGTTCTGAGGAGGAATCCACGGAAGGAAGATCCGACATCCCATCATCCCTTTTCGATCAAGGAGCAGACGTACCTGAACAAAGAAAGAATGTCACCTGCCTTTGGAAATCGGCAATGTGGGGCCATAGCTGCGCATCATCCACGGATGGATGCGCGTGCCCCGGCGAAAGCATCAGAAACAATAATTTTGTTGAACCTCTAGGCTATCATCATAGTGGGTAATTTCTATGACCTTTCAGTGCGACATATTTTTTTAAGACATTATAATATAAAAATTAAATATATAGGAATAGTAATAATGTAATAACAAAACTATATTAATGATAAAAACATGAAATCAATAACTAAACAAGTTGGTTATAGGTAATTAACTTTAGTAGAGTCCCACTTTCACTAGAGGCATCATACAATTACTTTTAATTCCCCTGATCTCGTATAATAATCATGCCTCTATTGAGATAAAGCCTTGTTAAAGGGGTATACCATGTTTTCCTAATGAATAACCTTCTCAGAGAAACATCGCCTCATTGAGAAAAATAACCCAAGAGATGAAACTACCAAATTATTTGTCCTATTGTGTGAGATTGGATATTTTGAAAGATCCACCATTGTAGTGTTATCATAGTAAACCATGATAAGATCTTGACTACTAGGTACCATAGGAAGCTTTGGAAAAAGGTGTGAATCTATACTACTACCTTGGATATATCAAAATATGAAGTATAATAATACTCCACTATAGAATCTATAAAAATTACATTCATTATAATCTTCTAAGTCACATATCATCCATGGAGACATAGGATATATCTATATTACAACTTTATATCATTATGATCTGTCTGAAAGATAGTGTAACATCCCAAAAAATTTAAAATTAGACATTTTCATATCTATTAATATTTATGAATTAGATGTTAAGTTTAAATAATAGGGGATTATATGTATGATATCATACTCAGTATGCAACATCAGGTTTCTTGGAAATCTTATGTTGCACACAATACTGAGTCGTACCGAAAAATAATACATTATTAGTATTATTATTTTAAATAGTAGTTATCGACTAGCCATTGTATTGGTGGGAATGAATAGAAATAAATATATTATGTTTAAATATGTATATTAATTGTTTTTAATTTCATATAATAAATTTTAGAGGCTTAAAATGAGAATAAATCCAGTTTTAAGCATAAAATACTCTAATATTTTTAAAAGGTATTTTTACCACCTTTTGATTGTGAAACCTTTTTAAATATAGTTTTTGTAACTTATATATTTTATATTATAAAAAATAATCTTATTCTATAGAATCGGGACATAAAAATTTACTTTATTTGAAATTTTCTATTTTTATGATAAAATTCATTTTTAATGAATAATTAAAAATACTGTGTTTTTATTCAAAATTGTTTTTTCGTATAATTTATTTATATAGTTAGGTTATCCTTTTCATTTTTTAAATTGTAATTGGACTAAATTTTTATCGTTTAATATAAGTTTTTCAATGGAAGTAATATCACATTGAAATTTGATATAAGAAAATGTCACTCTTTTGATGGGTTTTACTTTAAAAAAACACATTTTCTCATTTTGGAAACGAGGATTAATTTTACATTAATTAATGAAACTCATGTGTTTTGAATTTGGAAAAACAGATTCCATATTTGGAATCATATGTTACAAACTATGTAAGTAGTTACATTTTTTTGGACATTATGAATAATAACAGTTAATTATTTTTATTTACCACAGTTAAAGGGAAATTAGGAAAATAAGGGTCAAAACAATATTATAATAATATAAAACTACCCCAACTCCTATAATAATCTATTTGGACAGTATATGGGAGACCAAAAAAACCCAAGGGACAAAATTATGGCCTTTGGAAGCCACATGTGTGTGATTATGACACTTATAACTTTTAATTTAAAGTAAAGGAAATTATGTTATAAACTTATTTCTTATTAGTAAATCAATGATAATACGGGTTTATATAAGTGATATCTTCAAGTATAAATAGTTATTATAAATTTAAACATATTTCATACTTCATGGTATTATATATATAATTTTTAGACATTAAATAATTAAATTTTATTATGAAAAAATGATGCGGTAGTGATTACTTTATTAATGAATGAATAAGATATATTATATTTTAAATATTAAAATAAATATTATTCAACACAATTTATGTCTTCCATGATTTTCTTGGTGAATATGAAATGTTATAATATTATAAAATGATTTTTTCGAAGTTATCTATCTTTTTTGATTATTTTTAAATTCAATAAAATGAATAGTGTAACAATTGACATAATTGATGTTTTATAAAAATATTAATTTATTAAATTATTTAAAAATCCTAAAAATATTTTAAAATCACAAATGTACTATGATAAGGTCTAAAAGTTCATTATGTGTCCAATAATTAGAAATTTATCTCATATAATTAAAATTAATGTCCTCTAAATAATTATAATCTTGTTACAGCTTTAAAAATTAAAAGAGAATAATTAAGGGTAAACTAAAATGATAATGTTTTAAATAAAACCAATACATATATAAAAATTATTTTATGTGAGGATTTATAAAACTTCACATCTGATCTTATAAATATTTCAATTTTTAATCCTTTGGATTAAAAAACTTAACTTTATTTTAATTTAATATTTTATGAATTTCCAAGGGTGCCCCTCCCCTCTACTATAAAAAGGTGCCCTCTTTTCTCTAATACTCACACTTTCAAATAATTTTGTTTTGGACAATATCAACCCAAAACGCATCCTATATACCTACCCACATTCTTGAAGCCTTAGTTTTGGCATAACAACCTTCTTAGAGGTGTTAAGGTGTTCTTCAAAGGTAATTAATCGAAGGAGATATATCATTTTTTAAGAATTTCTATTCTATTTTTTTATCCCACTTCCATTAAATCATATTATAACAAGATGAAATAATAAATATGGTATCCTCAATATACTGAGATGTTATTATGTTAATTTCATCCCCAAAATCCATCTCTAAAACCATCAAATGGTAATGGAATTAATCATTCCTACGTACGTGTGAATTATTACCTCCCCAAACCGATTTAGTTCATTTCCATTACCATATATCTTGATCAGTTATAAAGATGGAATTAATATTCATATGTGATATTAATAACATAATTATAATTTTAAAATAATAATATTTCAATTATGTTTTTACCTTCCATGCACATAAAAACAATAATGTCGTTCGTGCATACGTGTGAGCTATCACCTCCACGAAGCGACGTGAATCATTTTTATTCACAACATCACTTGTATGATATATATAAGTATATTTAAATGATTATTATGATTCTAATAAGATTATTATCATTCTTGGAAGATAAAATAATTATTATCTTATTCTCATAATGATCAATGGAAAATGAAAATGTTACTCATGCGTACGTATGACATCCCTTCTTCTGGAATATTTATATTTTATATTTTTCATAACTATATTTAACGGTTTGATTTAAAAAGTAATATTAATTTCTAAAAGTCATGATTATGTACTGAATACTATTCTGGATATGAGGTATTTCTGATCTCATGGAAAAATGACATCAAAACAATGTTCATTTTTGACTAAAGTACCAAATATAGACAAAACATCTGATATGAACATAAATAATTATATAAATTTTATAACATGGTAATAAGTGATATAAAAGAAATAATAAACTTGTAAAATGTTCTCAAACAAGTGTAAATTAATCTATGTTTATTATCCTACAATATAATGATTTTTCATGATGAGCCAGACATACTATAAGGGACATCATCTCAATATCCTTTCATTGAGGCATATTTTGATGTTAAAAACCACGTTATTTTATATGGTGTATAATAAACCCCTTTTACTTTCAATTTCATTTAATGGTTTTCAAAAGGAAAACTTTTTATATGAAGAGTTTTACTAAATGAAAAAATTAATATTTTTTAAAAATATGCGACGACAACGACCTTTCTGTCCCAGTGACAATTATTTGGTATTTGGATTCCTTTACAAGTCGTAATGTTTTTAAAAGAAAAGTAAATACCATAATATGTTTTTTAGTATATTGGGATTGAAAATGGTTATGATAATGGATTGATTATATCGATATCTTGAAATGATGTCTTATGATTGTAATGTGGAAATGTTATTTTTTTTCTTTATGCATGTTTTATGTGTTATAATTATGTTAATTTTCCTGTGCATTGATAATGTGTAACACCCTAGAATTATGAATGGATAAATGACTAAATGATATGACTCATATCAACAAGGTTCACTTTCCTTTTGGGAGCCTTTCTGATTATAACTCCATAGTTAAGTGTGTTTGGCCTGGATTAGTAATCAGGATGGGTGACCTTTTGGGAAGTTTCTTATGGTGTGTGTGAGTGAGGATAAAGAACAATAGAAAGGACATGTGTTGGCTTGTGGGGACAGTCATAAGTTAGATGACCCATTCGGGCATGTGGGTTGGCCCCAGGGCGGGGACCATGCATCTATGGGGCAACTGGTGGTACCTGGCGGGCTAGGACCCGACGACCATGTTAAGGTGGGGTGTTAGTGTTGTCAGCAAGACCCAATTGTTACATTTGGTATCAGAGGAAGAACCCATCCTTAAGTGAAATGCACTGCTTGGATTGAGATGTAGGACTCACAATGAGGATGTTGTTCTCTAAAGAGGGGAGGGTGTGGGGGTTAATTTAACACCCTATAATTGTGAATGGTCAAATTACTAAATGATATGACTCATGTCAACAAGGTGAAACTTCCTTTCCTGAAGCCTATCTGATTAGAACTCCATAGTTAAGCGTGCTTGGCCTGAAGTAGTGACCAGGATGGGTGACCTTAGGGGCAGTTTCTCATGGTGTGTGTGAGTGAGAACAAAGCACACTAGAAAAGACATGTGTTGGAATGTAGGGACAATCATTAGTAAGATGACCTATTCAGGCATGTGGGTGGGCCCCAGGGTAGGGACCACATGTTTTTAAAGAAACTAGGGGTACCTGCCAAGCTAGGCCCCGATGTCCTTGTTAAAGAAGGGTTCTTGTGATGTCACCGAGACCCAATTGTTACATTATGTATACGGGTGGTTTCATAATAAACCAAGGGAGGGTGAGCTCGTGGTTTTATCCAATGCATTGGTTAATGAGACAGAGTTAAAAAATAAGATTTTTCATAATATATTTAGGTAATATACTATGATGGGTATTCTAAATGTAACAATGAATGTTACTCACTATGTAGCTGTGAAAGCTGCAATGTATTTATGATATGGATTCCACAAGTTTCCTTTATTATTTATGATTTCTAGTATGTTTTTCAGGATTAATATGATTTCATGGGTTTATAAATATTCACGATCTAACATTTTCTTTCATTAATTTATATCTTTTACTTAGCTTTTTGTTCCCATCCCATGTTTTTAAAATGTTTTCATTGGGTATAAGGATGGGAAAGATAATGTAAGAAGTCAAGAATATTTTTATCAAGAAAAAGAACTCATGTTTACTTATAAAAGTTTTATATTTGGGAATAAATGGATATTGTTTTAGGGGTATCCACTTTGTATAAATTTGGGTTATTATGTATTAGTTATGTCTTAATTCTCTGAAACTCTAAACCTAAAATGATCGTCAATGTGAATTCTTGGCATAACTCAAGACTATGAAATGTTTAAGGTAGGGGACTTATAGTTGGTATCAAATGTCATTTTAGATAAATTTAGGGGTTAGGATATTGTTAATATAGTATTCTAAAATTATTTGTTACTTAATGGTCAAATTGGATTGATATAGAATTTGAACATTACCATGTTTTTTCATCTAATATATTTTTGTTTAGAATGGTTTTTTGTAGAGGAAACATGGTAGATATGCTGGGATGACATCATGAGGAAAAAAATATTCCAATTTAACAACCTAATATGGTTGGAATTAGAACTGAACAGTTTGTTTTTGTGATGGGGTAGTTGAATTGGGATATAAATGGCAGTGGTATCCAAGAATGAGATCACCCAGATCAACCAGAAAAGAACATATCAGTAGTGATGCATTTTATTAGGAAACATGCTCTATAATTTTGAGGATCATCTAACCCTGTGATAGTTGAAGGGTGGATTAAATCAATGGAAAAGATTTTTGATGTCATGAGGTGTTCAGAAAATCAGAAGATTAGTCTTACTGTTTACCTTTTTGAAGGTGAAACCAATCCGTTGGGGTATATGGTTAAGAATATTAGGGATAGTGAGGATATTTATGATCTTGATTGGTTTGAATTCAAAGGCATGTTTTCTAAGAAATATTTTCCAAAGGGGGTTAGATTTAGGATGTAAAAACCATTCTTGTAATCGAGGTAATAGGATGAATCAGTGGATTCTTATGAATTAAAATTCACTCGAACAGAAAGGTATGATCCAAATTTCATCTGATATCTAGATAGTTGAAACAATCACTTTTACTTAGGATTAAATCCAACATATCGAAGGGCATTGGTTTCTCATGAGTTCAAAAGTAATGAAAATCTTGTTTGATGTGTGGGGAAGGTAGAAATGGAGTTTGTCTATGATCAACTGTTCTTTGAAAAATATAATAATAATAGGTCGAGGTGGTAGTTGGAATGGAATAATTCTTCAAAAAAGTCTGATGGTAGGAATATATAGTTTATAATTTGTGAAAATTGTGGTAAAAAGAACATTGTGGAATACCTTTTGAAATTTGGAAAGTGATTTTTATGTGGTAAAATGAGACATAAGTCCTCTAATTGCACAGAAAAATATTTGGGTAGTTGTAATAAAAAATATGATTTATAGTCAGTAAAATGTTTTAAGTGCAATGAGATGGTTCATTATGAAAAAGAGTGTCCGAAGAAGAACTAAAATGATTGGAAGAATCCATACTATAATTAGAAAGGTGAGGTGAAATCCTTTGAAACTACTTCAACATATGTTGGGTCATAAAATGACATGGTATCTGATACACTGTTTTTTTAAACAGATTATGCAAATGTGTTTTTTGATTCCAAAAAAACACATTCTTTCATTTATGATAAATTTTCTGGTAAATTAGGAATTCTACCACAAGAAATGAATCCAGAACTTATGGTTAAAACACCTGAGAGAAATTTTGAGACAAAAATAAATTATAAGAGTCTTTCATTCCTTGTTTATTGAATGAATCTACCTGCAATACTTACTGTTTTTCATCTAGTAGAGTTTTATGTTATTCTGTGTATGGTTTGTATTTCTGTTTACCTTTCTATCATTAAATATAGAGCTAAATAAGTTTATTTCTAGTGAGACTTTATGTTTGTGTATAATAATGAACCCTTACCTATGATAACATATCAGGAAGATGAGAAACTACTAATATATGAAAATGAATGCTACCATGAACATATTGTGGAAAAGAAAGGAATTTTTCACAATAATGACGTGAAAATGGTAAATGAGTATCTTGATGTTTTTTATAATGGGTTTCCATGTATTATACCTGATCAGGAAGCTGAATTTACTGTTGACTTAGTTTCTGATGCGAATGTAATTTAAAAACCCCCTTATCGAATGGATCAAATTGAAATTTAAGAGTTAAAGAAGAAATTACAAGAGTTATTAGATAAAGATTTAATTCAACAAAGCACATCACCATGGGGTGATCCTGCCTTGTTTGTTAAAAATAAATATGGTTCCATGATAATTTTTAATGATTATTGAGCCTTCAATAACATCATTATTAAGAACAAGTACCTTTCCCTCATATCGATGATTTTTTTATCAGCTCTAGGGAGTTTAGTACATTTCAAAGGTTGACTTGAGGTCAGTGTACCATCAGTTGAAAGAAAAGAAATAAGACATTTAGAAGACTGTGTTTTGTACTAGATATGACCCTTATGAATTTGTAGTTATATCGTTTGGGTTAACTAATACACATACTCTATTCATGGATCTTATAAATAGAATATTATGTGACATATTTGATAAATTTGTGGTTGTTTTAATTGATGAAATTTATGTATACTCCTAAAGTAAATATGATCAAGATTTTATTTAAGGGTTATCTTGAAAACCTTAAAATAAAAGAAATTGTATGGGAAATTCAGCGAATATGAATATTGGTTATAACAAATTTCATTCCTTGGTCACATTTTTTCTAAAGATGGAATAACTATTGATCCTACTAAAACAAAAGGTTTTAAAGAATGGACTAAACCCAACAATAAAACTGAGATTTTTCATTTTCTTGGTTTAGCAGGATATTACCCGATGTTTGTTGATTTTTTTTACATTTATCTAGCCCACTAACTAAGTTAACTTGAAAAATTGTTAGGTTTATATAGACAAAAGTATGTAATGATTGTTTTAAGAAATTTAAAATATTATTGTTGAATTATCCTATTTCGGCATGACCTTCTAGGAATGGGGAATTTTTTATCTATAGTGATACTTCATTGAAAGGACATGGATGTGTACAAATGTAGAATGTTCAGGTAATTTCTTATGCTACACGTCAGTTGAAAACTCGTGAGTTAAATTACTCTACACATGATTCGGAATTATTTGTTTTAGTTTTTACATTAAAAATTTGGAGGCATCATTTGTATGGAAGAAAATTTTAATTATAAACTGATTAAAAAAGTTTTAATCATATATTCACTTAGAAATAATTGAACATGAGACAGAGAAGATGATTGGAATAAATTGAGGATTATGATTTCACGATTCAATACCATCCTCGAAAATCAAACAAAGTGACCGATTATTTGAGTTGAAAAATTAATTCTACATTAACCATGATACATTTAAAATGGGTTCATTTGGTTAATAAAATGATGAATTTTGGTTTGGAAGTTCTTGGTGCAGTAAATTCATCTAATTTGTTTCGGGTGTTAGTGAAATAATCCAAACCAGACTAGAGTTAAGAAAGTGTTAACGGCAGATATTGAGTTGTAGAAGATCATAGAATTTCTTAAAAAGGGTATGTTTATTGAATTTATCCTTGATAAAGATTGTGTTTTGAGATTTGAGAAGAGGTTATGTGTGCCTTCTGATTCACAATTGAAGAAAGAGTTTTTATTTGAAGCTCATATTACTCATTTTTTAGTTCATCCTAGTTGTACGAAGATGTAAAAAGTCTTTCGAGAGTATTATTGGTGGGATGTAATAAAGCGAGATATTTATGAATTAACTGTGATGTTTTAGACTTTTCAGTATGTGAAAGTAGAAATACAGTTGCCAAAAGGGATACTTCAGCCTTTACCAATACCAAACTGTACGTGGAAAAATATATCCATGGATTTCAATGTGGTATCACCAATGACTTCTCGATGTAACAATACAGTTTGGGTTATTGCTGATAGATTGAAAAAATATTATCATTTTCTTCATATTAGAGACACACTATCTATATATCAAAATTTTCAATTGTATCTTGAAGAGATAGTAAGGTTACATGGTGTTACTCTCTCCATTGTATCTAATCATGACACCAGGTTCACTTTTATCTTTTGGAAAGGCCTTCAGAAGTCATTGGGTACTAAATTAAATTTAAACACAACTTTTCATCTTCAATCTAATGGGAATACAAAACTATAAAATTAGAAATTGGAGGATATTCTACGTTCTTGTTCAATGGATTACCAAGGAATTTGGGACCAACATCTTTCTCTATTTGAGTTTTTTTAAAATTATAGTTTTCATTCAAGTATACAGATGGAACCATTTTAGGAATTATTTTGAAAGTGGTGTCGAACCCCATCTTTTTGGGATAAAGTAGGTGAAAGGATGTTGATGGGACTATAATTGGTAAAAGATATGGTAGAAAAAGTTTAGTTGACTCCGAAACACATGAGGAGAGCTTAGTTCAGGAAAAAAGGTTATATGGATAACCTAAAGAATGATCTTTCTTTTGAGGTTGGTGATCATGTCTTTCTCAAAGTTTCACCATGGAAAAGTATGATGTGTTTAGGTAAGATGGGAAAGCTGAGTCCATGGTTCATTTCACCTTATGAAATCCTAGGGAATGTTGGATCAGTTTCCTATAGAGTGGATTTACCTCCAATTTTATCCTAGGTACACAATGTTTTTATGTTTCAATATTGAAAAGTATTTGTCAGATCCGTCTCATGTTTTGAGTCCAAAAGTTGTTTGGTTGGAAGAGAATATTTCTTATAAGAAACAACCAGTCCAGATTCTTAACAGTAGAGAGAATGTGATGCGGAATAAGGTGATTCATCAGGTTAAGGTTTTTGGGAAAAAACCATACGATTGAAGAGGTAGCATGGGAATATGAAAATTCTATGAAGGAGAAATACCTCCACTTATTTGATATGTGAATAAAATTATGAGGACATGATTTTCAAAAAGGAGGAAGGATGTAAGATCCCATTTAATTATAAAATAATACATTTTTCTATCTATTAATATTTATGAATTAGATATTAAGTTTACTTAAAATGGTACTCTATGTGTGATAACTTACTCGACACAAAAAATGGATTTCTCCAAAATATTAGGTTCCACACAAGACAATGTTATACAAACAAATAATACATTATCAATATTATTATTTTAAATGGTAGTTATCGCCTAGACGTTGTATTTGAGGGAATGAATAGAACTAAATATATTATGTTTACAAATATTTGTTAATTTTTTTTAATTTCATCTAATAAATTTTTGAGGCTTAAAATGAGAATAAATCTATTTTTAGGCATAAAATACTCTAATATTTTTAAAAGGTAGTTTTACTACCATTTGATTGAGAACCCTTTTTAAATCTAGTTTTTATAATTTTTATATGTTCTATTTTTCAAAATAAATTTCTTATTTATGAGTGGGACATAAAAATTTACTTTGGTTGAATTTTGTTATTTTCATGATAAAATTCATTTTTATTAATAGTAAAAATTAGTGTATTTTAATTCAAAAGTGTCTCTTTATATAATTTATTTATATATTTAGGTTATCCTTTTAATTTTTGTAAGTGTAATTGGACTTAGTTCTATCAATTAATCAAATTTTTTTCATTGGAAGTAATTTCATATTGAAATTTGATACGAACAAATGTCATTCTTTTGATGGTTTTTGCTTTTAAAAACCCTTGTTTTCTCGTTTTGACAATAGGGATTGATTTTATATTAATTTCTGCAGTGTATGTGTTTTGGATTTGGAAAATTAGATTCCATATTTGGAATCAGGTAGTCTAAATTATGTAAATATTCCCCTTTTAGTTTTGGACATTACAAATAGTATCTTTAGTAATTATTTTTATTTACCACAGTTAAAGGGTAAATCAGGTAAATCAGGTTAAAAATAATATTATAATAATAAAAAACTACCTAACACTTATCATTACACTATTAAATAAGATATGGATGACCATGAAAAACTTTGGTATGAAAATTTGGCCTTTGGACTCCACTTTGGTGTGAATATGACACTTATAAATTTTAATTTACTATAAAGAAAAATATGTTATAAAAATATATCTTTTTACTAAAACAATTTTAATATAGGTTTATGTAAAGACCCGAAAATTTGAAGGGAATTTTTTTTTCTTAATTTCTTTGGAATTTTACAAGAACGCAGTTTCTGACGGCTCCTGATTTGAGGCCCGGTGTGCCCAGAATCAATTTCTGAAGTTTAGCTCTGGTACATTCAGTGAATGAAAAAGTGGGTTTTTCTAACATTTGAACCAGTGCTTGGATTCGAAATCCGAGGGCACCGATGAAACCGCAGCGCCAGTAATTGCTTAGAAACACATTTTCCGGAGTTGCGTTTGCTCGGGTGTGGTTTTTAAATTTTTTGGGTTAAGTAAAGGAATAAAATAAAAATGGTGTGACCAATTTTTATTTTATTTAAAGTTGTTAAACCTAAGCTAAGTGGTTGGAGTGGGACCCACTATATCCTACTCTACTAGGAAGGATATTTGTGGGGTGGGGCCTACACGAGCCCCACCTTTTTCAACCCCCCTCCTTTAATTAAGTAACGCACCCTCACCCCCTTTAAATGAAGTCAACCCTTGCATTTAACTAGATATTAAACGCCACTTTTAATTGGGCGGTTAAAACATTTCAATTAATTCAATTAATTGATTGATTCAATTTTGAATTTCAAAAACGTTTGAATTGTGTGTTAATAAAATAAGACAAGTATTTTTTTATTAAGGGGTTCGTTGTGCGTGAGGGCTTGGGAGAATTTTCTCAAAGTCATGAAATTCTTCTTCCTCGATGAAGAACGTGAAGAATGTCGACCTCCGATGACATACGACGATGTGAGACGCCTTCCTCGGAGATCGATGACCCGATGCGCATTTCTTCTTCCGCGACGTTAAGTTCCGCGACGAGCCTTCGTTCAACAAATGCTCGAGGTAGGGAGATTACATTTGTTTTTTTCCTTTATCATTCGAGAAAAGGAATATGAGAGTGGATCAATCTCTGCCGGTTGATCCGCGGATCGCTCGTTCATGCAAAGTGGTTGCAGGGTGAATATTCAGGATTGGTTGAGTTTGATATTGTTTTTAAAACCTCTAACGCCGAGGGAATGGGCTAACGAACAAAGCCCAGACCCTCCGCAGTTTGTTGTCGAAGTGCGGATCAACGGACGATGATGAGGTGGGCTGCAAAGGCATTTTGAATCCTTTGCAGTAATCTAAGGCTCCCGGGAGGACCACCGGCGCATACAAAATTGAAAACGGACCACCGGAGCAACTCCTTTGGTCCGCGGAAGGGCCTGCCGGCGTGCCGCCAGGAAGGTCCGCCACGGCTGAAGCCGCGGTGGCAGACAGCGGTCACCCGGCCGCGCGGGACCGAGTGGGGACGCGGTACCGGGCCACGTCCGCTGGCCGAAGGAGCGGCCCCCCCACGTGGGGGTCACAGATCATCAATTGGGGGGGGGGGGGCAGCGCACTCTCCCCTATCCGCTCAGCTCGGCTCGCCGAGCTGGTCACGCGGCCGCGCTAGCGTGCCAGGCCAGGCTAGGCCGCTCCCTATTGGGCTGGACCCGGACCTGGTATGGGTCGAACTGGTTCGGGCCGACCCAGGGGGTCTCGGATCTGGTCGGTCCGGGCCCAAACCCCCTATTCTCGTGCAGTTTTTGTTCAAACGCCCATATCATGGGCTACGGACCTCCGAACGACGCACCATTAGCAATGATGAGATCCTTTGATCGAGACGGTCGTTTCGGTATATTACACTCAAGGTTTCAGAGAACTTTGGGTACAACGGGGTTGGTTCGAGCCCGAAACCAACCGGGCCCTCGGAGCGGTAACACTTATAACTTGAGTTTCGGGCGTCCGATTGACGTGCTGTCGACTTTGTTGGATTCCTCCTGAAGAGACGGAACTTTTGGCATACTTCTCCAAAGTTTTGGAAGTAGTTGGATAGTGGCTGGGTTGCATTGAACCCGTAATCCAACCGGGCCCCTGGAATGGAAAAGCTGATAAATTTCAAACCGGACGTCCGTTTGACGAACCGTCAGCGGCGTTGGTGATCTCGTTGAGAAACGGTCCCTATGAGTATAACCTATGAGATTTTGGGTTACAGTTGAGATACGGCCGGGTTGGTTCGCACACGAATCCAACCGGGCCCCTGGGACGAAAAGGCTAATAACTCATAGACCGGGCATCCGTTTGACGCGCCGTCTGTTGCATTGAGACCCCTATGTCGAGGCGGTCCTTTGAGATACTTCTTCGTGGGACTTTGTGATACTTGGATTATCGACCTGTAGCTCATGTAGCGGACCCTCCCGGAGAGGAGCGTACGGAGTATGGAGACTGTGTAGCTGGCTGAGACCCGATGACTGCTTATCCGATTCGATTCGGAGTGACTAGCATAGCCTAGTGGGGATCACTACTTTGTGAGGTGGCAGACCCATGGCGGAGGAGCACTACTTTGTGTGGTGGCAGACCCACGGTACTCGACAGGAGGAGTATCTCTGTAGGCTATGAGGGGGAGCACTACTGTGTGAGGTGGCAGACCCATGGCAGAGGAGCACTGCTGTGTGAGGTGGCAGACCCGCAGTACACGACAGGAGGAGTACCTTAGTAGAATTAGGTTAGTGAGAAGTACCTCGGAGTCGTGACAGGATCACTGTACTCTCCGGAGATGGAGCTCTTCAGCAGTTACAGTTTTGATAATGAAAATCCTGGTTTGAGCTGAGTCTATGACCTTTGTGTTTACCTCATGATTGAGATGGGTCACTTGATAACTTAGGCATATGAATGGGCATCTACCTGGGTAGGGGTTATCCGTTGATTTCATAATCTTTGTGTTTCCTCCTGATTGAGATGAGTTACTTGATAACTTAGGTATAAGTATGGGCTTATACCTAAGTAAGGGTTATCTGTTGAGATCATTCTTTGTGGTTATCTTTGTTGGATTTAGTGAGACCTTGAGGGTCTCGGGGTCCCTACTGAGTATCGTATACTCACCCCTGCACGGGCTATGCCCGCACCTCGTTGTGTTGGTTGCAGACGATGGGAAGCACTGATGGAGGCCGAGTGTTCGAGGACTGGACGGTACCCGGTGGTGGACTCACGACGATATGATACTCGGAGGAGGTTGACGGGTGAGAGCGTTGTGGAGGATATCTGTACCTACCCTTCAGGTAGGATCCGAGGTGGATGTCCTAGGAGCTGCTTCTGTTCTTCCAGTTGTTTGTCTTTTCTATTGTACTTCCTTTTAGTTGTAGCCGTACTTTTCAGTTGGGTTTGTATTCTGGCCCTTTTTACCTTCAGCACTTTCTTTTGTACTTAGTTTATTACTTCCGCTTGTACTATGTGCTCTTTTGTTTACTTTTATAAAGGAAATTCCTTCCTAGTTATCAGGATTTACGCCTTTGGTGCTAGTCGCCAGCCCCTGGCCTATGGAAGGCGGGCTTGGGGTAGCCACGACACGGGCCCCGAGGACGGGTCGTGAAAAATTGGTATCAGAGGAGTCGATTATACCGTAGAACTTATAACTCTGATATTTTATTCTGTGAATCAATAGTGTTAAGGGTACTGAGTGTGGTTTTTAGTTCAAGGAGTCCAGTGTTGGTGCGGGCGGCCGACGTATCCATACACCAGGACCCTGACAACTGATTTCTGACATTGTGCACGAAAACAATGATTGCGTGTGTGTTTTCAAAGGTTTCCCCTTAAAACAGCTCAAACCAGGTCAGATCACCAGGTATAAATCATTTGACCGTGTCACGTTTGTTTCTTTCAGGATTCCACCCCATGGACGACCAGCTAGAGCCCCGAGAGTTGTACGTACTGACAGCCCGCCGAGTGACGTGGCCTCAGTATAGGGCCCTATCCCAGTTGAGGCACCAGCGGAGGCACCAATGGTACTACTACCCGTTGGGCCACCGATTCCACCAGACCCAGCAGCAGTGGGTGCACGTCGATTGAGCGCACTGCACGAGTTCCAGCGCCAGGGGTGTAGAGACCCTAATCTTGACGTACATGGACATTACATTACTTTAGAGGAATACTTAATACATAACAATAACAGACACACAAGGATCGTAATAGTTTAGTGTCTTTGGAAACTTGGAACGTAATCTTCTAATCGTGGTGAAAGATCTTCAAAATCTCCCATAAATATCTTCCCCTTTTTTTTCTTACCTTAAACCTTTCTTTATATCCTGGAGAAAAGAAAACATAAAAAGGGTGAGCTCAAATGCTCAGTATGGGTAAGAATGGATAAAATAAAACATACCATACACATTGGAACTAAAAAATAGGAACATAATGTTTAAACATTAAAATCTTGGGCAACGACATAAAACATAGAAGTACATAAGGCATAGATCATAATAGAAAATAAACCATGATAAAATAGCATGGGAATAAAACATGTAATTGTGGAATCTATTAAGCACATGTAATTATTTCCATAGTAGCCAAGGCATTGCTGCCAAGACCATCTTAGTGGAAAAAGTCCCATTCTGAATCGAGTTCACTCCTCGTTTCAGTCCTGTAACACTGAACCGGATTAACTTACCATTCCAGCCATGTATATCTCATGATATATAAAATCTTTACCCAATGAATTGGAGGGATATATAGGTCCCACCCATCTCATAATGAAATCATTCTTACTTGTGCCACAAAATAAACTTAAAACATTCAGCATAACCCAAAGGATAAAATGGGTTTCATAAACATCATTATATCATAACATAATCCATAAAAAACAAATGGATATCATTTCATAATAAGAAAAGTGAAACCATGTAAATCATAGAGACAATATACTTGAAACATACACATATGAAATAATGTCATCTTAGATGGAAAATGGTTTTGATAAAACACTTGAAATGAATTCTTGAAGAAAATATCTTTTCTTCTTCAAAATCATTCTCTTTTTACAAAATGTCATGCAATTTTAAAAGAAAAGGATTTTGTTGAAAATTGTCATGAAATATTTTGGAGGAGGATTCATAAAAATAAGGCTTTATAAAACTGTAAAAATTCGTTCGTGCCGTATAAGTTAAAAAAAACATTCTTCTCGTACTTTTGCCGAAAAAGACAAAAAGTACCTCATAACGTAAACAAAAGAAAGATTCCTTACATAAAATGTAGTAAAAGTCAATAATGGTTAAAAAGGACTTTAAACATACATGAAAACACTTTTATAAAACATGTACATGGATGATAGAAATATCCCCAGTAAATACTTACGAATAAGCAATCTCAGATAAAAATGAGATTTGTTGAATTATCCCTTACCTTATGTCTGATATGCTTCGTATGTATCCGAACCTCCTGTATAATGATTTAAATAATGTCATTTACTTATTACAGAATCATATTCACTGTTATGATATCATATATGGTTCACTTATGACTTTATATTACCCTTTCTTTTGTAAATTCCATGTTAAAGAGTGTTTTGGGTAAAATCGTTTCATTTGTCGTCCGTGTTTTGACTTGTAATTATTCATATGATTACTTAGATCATGATTACATACTTCCAGAATATAAAACATGATTTATATATAATATATACTCAGAATATACATATATATAGTAGATCGATAAATGGAAATAAATACACCGTTCATGGAGACGGTAGGTCGTACGTACGCATGAACGCTGTTTTCGTTTCCTTATTGAGTTGAATGGAATTAAGTAGATGACATACATATATACATAAATCCAGTAGCTTTATAATGTCATATATTTCATTATTATTGCTTATATATACTTTATAATCATTCTTAAATGGTTAACATGGAGAATGAATCTCATCACGTCGTGGAGACGGTAGTCCGTACGTACGCACGAGCGATGATATCGTTTCCATAATTATTGAATTGAATTGGAGTGGATGATACAATATATCAGAATCAGTATGATGTTATAATAACTATGTATAGTTATTCTTTACACCATTATACCCATCCATGTAAGGTGTTGGTATACAAACAGATTACACCACGGCGTGGAGACGGTATTCCGTACGTACGCACGCGCGGTGATTTTGTTTTCCGTAGGATGGATAGAAGGTGAAATGGGGTTGTTTCATATTTATAATAACAAATAAGTATATTATAGATACTTATTTTATTACTTTATAATTAAACAACTAAAGAATAAGAAGTTGAAGAAGAAAGAATCTTGAAAGAATCGGGAGAAGAAATTACCTTTTCTTCGATACGCCTCTTTGAAACCTCCTCTTAGGGAACTAAGATTGGTATTTAAAGTAGACCAGAACCTCTAGGATGTTTCTAAGGAAGTGGATAAGATAATTTTTCAGGGGTTGGCCGAGCGTGAAGGCTAAAATTGGTGCGAGGAGGAGAGGGAGGAGGTGCCCTTTTATAAGGGAGGAGAGGGGCACCTTTGGAATTCTTAAAAATATTAATTTATAATAAATCAAACCCCACCTAAAAACGTCCAAAAATGACTCATATTCAAAGATTAGATGAGATAGGGTTTTAATATCATAAACCAATCAAATTTAGACATGTTTGGATCTTATTTTAAACCTTATCATTTTGATTTATCCTTATTTAATCTATTTAAGTTTATTTGTGGTAATAAAATTCTAAATTTTAATTTATAACAAATAATTACTTATTTCTTGTGAATTTTCCATAATTATTTACTATATAACATTATAGAACATATAAATATAAATTTATAATTTTTAAATATTTTTGAGATTTTTAATCAATTTTATAATATGTTATTTTTATAAAATAACAATAGTGTCAATTTTGACACGATTCATTTATTTGAATTTAAATAACATATATACAGAAGATATGTTCGATCTAAAAGCTTTAATAGATTCATAAAAGGTCATATGTATCTATAAAATTAGTGTATAACATTAAATAGTTTATATAATATTTATTTTATTATTTTTAAAACCATTTATTTGGTTTATCTCTTAATAAAATAATTACTAAAAAATATTTGTATAATTATTTAATATACTAATTTGTTGCATAAAAATTACAAATAAAATCCTATGATGAAGATAAATCTATTACCTTTCATAATAATACTTTTACTAGAATTTATCATCTTAAAATCACAATATTTAAATTGTTATATATATATATTAAATTATGAAGGTGACAACTTTGGCATCATTTAAAATAAAATAATATAAGTTTCATAATCGCTTTTATAAGGATCCAAACAGTTATATATTAGGTAATTGGATGGTTAAGGTGTATATATACACTAACAATATGTTTTGGTCAGGTTTGTGGGCCTTTTAATGGGTATTATTATTTCAATAAAAACTATATTACTTATTTTCCACTTAATAAATAATTTATGTATCATTAATGTATCACCATTAATGACAATTATTTAATCCCTAAAAATTATAAATAAATTATCATGATGTACATAATTTTATTATCTTTCTAGAGACTATTCATGTTCGATGTTTTATGATGTGTATCAAAAAATTAAAATTATTATACTTATAAGATTTAAGAGAGTGACATGTTGTCACTTTCTTTGATTTTAATAATAATTAAATTATTTTCATGGTCAAAAGTCCATAAAATGAATCTAATCCGACCCTTAGTTGATATTGGTTTACTTTTAGCCATCTAATAGAAGTTTTTTATGTGTTAGGGTAATTTTATAAGTTTATATTTACCCTTAATTACCCGATTTACCTTTATCTATGGTAAATAAAATTTACCGTAGTTACTATTCATAATTCCCAAAAATAAAAAGTAGCCTATTAACATAATTTGGACCCACTGATTGCAAAAGATTTAATTGATTTAACCTACGAATTCAATGTAAAATCAATGCTAATGACGTACATTATATTAAATAGTAAAAACATATTCTATTTATACTTTAAAACCATTAGATATTGTAATTTAACCATATAAATTATTACGATGAAAAAAGTTGCTTTTCATTAAAATATAGCGTGTTTTTACTATTCATCAAAATATGAAAGTTACCATAATAATACGAAAAATTTATCCAAAGTAAATTTTTATTTCTTGATTCGAAAGAAGAATTTTATTTTCTGAAATTGAACTTATAAACATGTCAAAAACTAGATTTAAAGTGGGTCCGCCATCAAAAGGCGGCAAAACTGTATTTTTTGAAAAATACTTATTTTACCCGAAAAATTTATTTTGTTCTTATACCCTATTCAAGAAAATGTGTAAGATGAATAACAATGTTATAAAATTCAAAATTTATTTAATACTATTAATAACGGCTAGTTCATAATAATATTATAATAATATATCGTTGTTTAGTAAAACTCGGTATTGCGTACAACACAGGCTATCGAGGAAGGTCGCGATTGCGTGTAATGCAAGCCAAGTCAGGGTTGCGTTTTGTGAAAGAATCCTTCATTGTTTCATATAACAGAATCCAGCCATATTTCATTTATACATTGAATATATATATATATATACTCAATGTTGCGTAGAATAACTATTATCAAAATTGTGTGTAACATGATCCAAGAATAGTGTTGCGTATACTGCAAGCTAATATGGTGTTGCGTATAGCGCAAGGTAATCTTGGTGTAGCATAAAACACAATACATTAATGAAATTAAAAGAATATTTTTCATAAAATCTCAAGGTGTTACATTCTACCCCCCTTAAAATGAATTTCGCCCTCGAAATTTGTCGGGGTTATAAATGGTTTACTACTAGAAAGTTTGTTTAATAGAAACCCACATCGTAAAAAGGAATACCAAAACATGGCTTTAAAAACTAAAGTATTAAATGTAAAAGTTACCCAAATTAACTCATCACTGGGTTTCCATGTAGGAGAACATAGGTGAAAATATGGATATGGAAGAAAAATCTCACCATCAAGTTCTGATGGAGAGTGGTAGAGAACATGGCTATGAAAAAGCCAACAATCACAAAGCTATTGATTTGTGATGATCTAAGGCACCATCTGATTCAGCGGATATAAGGGAACTAGGACAACATTTTTGGTTTTCAAGATCATTTCCCTAAAGTTGATGAATTAAAAGAAATACTTGCGTGATTTTGGTACAATCTCACTGTTGTTCGTGAATTGAACAATTTCCACTTCATCCCTTAAAGAAATGAAGTTGAATTTGTTATTCGTGATGTGTTAGCAGATCATGTGATAGAATTATGGGTCATTCCATATCTTTCAAACAAAAGGTTAGAAAAAGTTACAAGTCCATATTATGGTTAGATTAATCATATATGGTTCCAAAAATGAACTTATACTTCATATATCATACCGCTTAATAAAATAAAACTAGTTTCTACTAACTAGGGACTTCTTGTAGGCCAATGGTAGGAGATAAAGGCCTGTCGCACTTCGGTTGTGGGTTCAATTCCTACAGCCTTGTCCGACGCGATGGGCTGTCACCTGTCCTGCAGGTTGTCCCTTTTTTTAAAAACTACATTACTATATCATCCCATCAATAATATTGAAAAAAGGTTCTATCCTTAAACAATACTAACTTATGTCCAACATAATCCATTCCAATCTTTAGGATTATCCATAATATTGCAGTCCATTGTCATAATATACTGAAAGCGATTACCAGAGATTTCATATAAGAAGCATGTTAATACCATCGTTGATCCCCATATATCATAAGATATGTCTTGTTGGTTACATTACAAACATTCTAAGGCCTTAATCATGTATTCTCTTGAAAAATGAATACCCATTTAACCTTAGTGAAAATATGAATGCAGTTAAAAGTTAACACTTTCCACATACCAAAATCCTCAAAATTATATATACTCAAACCATGATATCACTTAGTCCTTATATCAATCATGAGCTCATGAATAAAATCAAACATCTCATTATATTCTTATTCCTTAATTATGCGCATATCATCTACTTTACAAAAATATCTGAATAACATTCCATGGTTACTGGTACCATTCAACATATACTTTCAAATACTTTTAGGAAAAACAATAGTGTAACAATACTTAGATGATTCTTTATTCCTTAGTACCATTAACTATACAACATAACTCTCGATAAACATACAATCATTCCACAACCTTTTAAAACAACCGACTGAGCTTCAACACTTCTTTCAGCTCATATATCATTTGTAGTCTCCTCATCATCCTCCACATAAATACTACCCATATGAACATGCTGATTCTCTTCATGAGATTTTCCATTAGGGCATTGGTTTGCATAATGCCTGTACATTCCACATTTAAAACATCTAATCATTGTTGATGTCGTAGAAATACCATTATCCTTGTCCATGGTGTTAACTGAACCTTTTCCTTTGCACTTACTGGCATTGTGTCCTTCTTTTCCACACCAAAAGCATCTTATAGTTCCTTTGAAACAATCTCCCTGATGCCTCTTCCCACATGATTTATATGAGGGAAATTGAACTTTCTTTCCTCTATGATCATCATGAAACTCCATCTTTCTCTTATTATCTGAGTCGGGAAACTTACCAAAGTTGAGATTATTGATCATATTATGAGATTGCTTATTAGGCATAATAACGATGTTTGGACTTCCAGATCCGGTTTCATTTGGTGTCTCATGAAGAAAATCATTCCATTGTCCGTCATATCCTCCATTATCATGAATCTTCCTGTTTCCAGCCATTTTCTAAAACCCAAAAAGAATAGTGTGAGAGGAAAAAATCATGCTAGGGAAAACAACATAGTAAAGGGGGAGCACCCTCAATATCTGACATCTTAGGTTAAATTCTAAGATCGTTACCGTAGTTCTAGGACTATATCCTATACGTATTCTTATCCTTAGGTACATCCCTAGACATAACTTAGAAATATCTCTAGGGATCTCACTAACATTTTCGCATCTTAGTTTCCAAAGGTTGACTAAACCTTTCCTCTGATACCAACTGTAGAGACCCTAAGATTGACGTACATGGACATTACATTACTTTAGAGGAATACTTAATACATAACAATAACAGACACACAAGGATCATAATAGTTTAGTGTCTTTGGAAACTTGGAACATAATCTTCTAATCATGGTGAAAGATCTTCAACATCTCCCATAAAGATCTTCCCCTTTTTTTTCTTACCTAAAACCTTTATTTATATCCTGGGGAAAAGAAAAAATAAAAAGGGTGAGCTCAAATGCTCAGTAAGGGTAAGCATGGATAAAATAAAACATACCATATACATTGGAACTAAAAAACATGAACATAATGTTTAAACATTAAAATATTGAGCAACGACATAAAACATAGAAGTACATAAGGCATAGATCATAATGGAACATAAACCATGATAAAATAGCATGGGAATAAAACATGTAATTGTGTCATCCATTAATCACATGTAATTATTTCCATAGTATCCAAGGCATTGCTGCCAAGACCATCTTAGTGGAAAAAGTCCCATTCTGAATCGAGTTCACTCCTCGTTTCAGTCCTATAACACTGAACCGGATTAACTTACCGTTCCAGCCATGTCTATCTCATGAGATATAAAATCATTACCCAATGCATTGGAGGGAGATATAGGTCCCACCCATCTCATAATGAAATCATTCTTACTTGTGCCACAAAATAATCTTAAAACATTCATCATAACCCAAAGAATAAAATGGGTTTCATAAACATCATTATATCATAACATAATCCATAAAAAAATGGATATCATTTCATAATAAGAAAAGTGAAAACATGTAAATCATAGAGACAATATACTTGAAACATACACATATGAAATAATGTCATCTTAGATGGAAAATGGTTTTGATAAAACACTTGAAATGAATTCTTGACAAAAATATCCTTTCTTCTTCAAAATCATTCTCTTTTTACAAAATGTAATGAAAGTTTAAAAGAAAAGGATTTTGTTGAAAATAGTCATGAAATATTTTGGAGGAGGATTCATAAAAATAAGGCTTTATAAAACCATAAAAATTCGTTCGTGCCGTATAAGTTAAAAAAAACATTCTTCTCGTACTTTTGCCGGAAAAGTCAAAAAGTACCTCGTAACGTATAAAAAAGAAAGATTCCATACATACCATGTAGTAAAAGTCAAGAATGGTTAAAAAGGAAATTAAACATACATGAAAAAAATTTTATAAAACATGTACATGGATGATAGAAATATCCCCAGTAAATACTTACGAATAAGCAATCTCGGATAAAAATGAGATTTGCAGAATTATCCCTTACCTTATGTCTGATATGCTTCGTATGTATCCGAAACTCCTGTATAATGATTTAAATAATGTCATTGAATTATTAAAGAATCATATTCATTGTTATGATATCATATATGGTTCACTTATGACTTTATATTACCCGTTCTTTTGTAAATTCCATGTTAAAGAGTGTTTTGGGTAAAATTGTTTCATTTGTCGTCCGTGTTTTGACTTGTAATTATTCATATGATTACTTAGATCATGATTACATACTTCCAGAATATAAAACATGATTTATATATAATATATATTCAGAATATACATATATATAATAGATCTATAACTGGAAATAAATACACCGTTCATGGAGACGGTAGGTCGTACGTACGTATGAACGCTGTTTTCGTTTCCTTATTGAGTTGAATGGAATTAATTAGATGACATACATATATACATAAATACAGTAGCTTTATAATGTCATATAATTCATTATTATTGCTTATATATACTTTATAATCATTCTTAAATGGTTAACATGGAGAATGAATCTCATCACTTTGTGCAGACGGTAGTCCGTACGTACGCACGAACGATGATATCATTTCCATAACTATTGAATTGAATTGGAGTGGATGATACAATATATCAGAATCAGTATGATGTTATAATAACTATGTATAGTTATTCATTACACCATTATACCCATCCATGTAAGGTGTTGGTATAAAAACAGATTACACCACGGCGTGGAGACGATATTCCGTACGTACGCACGCGCGGTGATTTTGTTTTCCGCAGGATGGATAGAAAGTGAAATGGGGTTGTTTCATATTTATAATAACAAATAATTATATTATAGATACTGATGTTAGTAATTTATAATGAAACAACTAAATAAGAAGAAGTTGAAGAAGAAAGAAGCTTGAAAGAATCGGGAGAAGAAATTACCTCTTCTTCGATACGCCTCTTTGAAACATCCTCTTAGGGAACTGAGATTGGTCTTTAAAGTAGACCAGAACCTATAATATGTTTCTAAGGAAGTGGATAAGATAATTTTTCATGGGTTTTCCGAGCATGAAGGCTCAAATTGGTGCGAGGAGGAGAGGGAGGAGGTGCCCTTTTATAAGGGGGGAGAGGGGCACCTTTGGAATTCTTAAAAATATTAATTTATAATAAATCTAACCCCACCTAAAAACCTCCAAAAATGACTCATATTCTAAGATTAGATGAGATAAGGTTTTAATCTCATCAACTAATCAAATTTAGACATGTTTGGATCTTATTTTAAACCTTATCATTTTGATTTATCCTTATTTAATCTATTTAAGTTTATTTTTGGTAATAAAATTCTAAATTTTAAATTATAACAAATAATTACTTATTTCTTGTGAATTTTCCATAATAATTTACTTTATAACATTATAGACCATATAAATATAAATTTATAATTTTTAAATATTTTTGTGATTTTTAAACAATTTTATAATATGTTATTTTTATAAAATAACAATAGTGTCAATTTTGACACTATTCATTTATTTGAATTTAAATAACATATATACAGAAGATATGTTCGAACTAAAAGCTTTAATAGATTCATAAAAGGTCATATGTATCTATAAAATTATTGGATAACATTAAATATTTCATATAATATTTATTTTATTATTTTTAAAACCATTTATTTGGTTTATCTCTTAATAAAATAATTACTACAAAAGTTTTGTATAATTATTTAATATACTTATTTGTTTCATAAAAATTTAAAATAAAATCCTATGATGAAGATAAATATATTACCTTTCATAATAATACTTTTACGCGAATTTATCATCTTAAAATCACAATATTTTAATTGTTATATATATTAAATTATGAAGGTGACAACTTTGGCATCATTTAAAATAAAATAATATAAGTGTCATAATCACTTTTATAAGGATCAAAACGGTTATATATTAGGTCATTGGATGATTAAGGTGTATATATACACTACCAATATGTTTTGGTCAGGTTTGTGGGCCTTTTAATGGGTATTATTATTTCAATAAAAACTATATTACTTATTTTCTACTTAATAAATAATTTCTGTATCATTAATGTATCACCATTAATGACAATTATTTAATCCCTAAAAATTCTAAATAAATTATCATGATGTACATAATTTTATTAGATTTCTGGATACTATTCATGTTTGATGTTTTATGATGTGTATCACTAAATTAAAATTATTATACTTATAAGATTTAAGAGAGTGACATGTTGTTACTTTCTTTGGTTTTAATAATAATTAAATTATTTTCATGGTCAAAAGTCCATAAAATGAATCTAATCTGACCCTTAGTTGATATGGGTTTACTTTTATCCATCAAATAGAATTTTGTCATGTGTTAGGCTAATTTTATAATATTATATTTACCCTTAATTACCCGATTTACCTTTAACTATGGTAAGTAAAATTTACCATAGTTACTATTCATAATTTCCAAAAATAAAAAGTAGCCTATTAACATAATTTGGATCCACTAATTCCAAATATGGAATCCATTTTTTGAAATTCAATACACAGAAGTTGCAGAAATTAAATTAAAATTAATCTCGTTGTCGAATGAAAACGGGTTTTTGTTTAAAACATTGCAAAAGATTGAATTGATTTAACCTACGAATTCAATGTAAAATCAATGCTAATGACATACATTATATTAAATGGTAATAATATATTCTATTTATACTTTAAAACCATTCAATATTGTAATTTAACCATATAAATTATTACGATGAAAAAAGTTATTTTTCATTAAAATATAGCGTGTTTTGACTATTCATCAAAATATGAAAGTTACCATAATAATACGAAAAATTTATCCAAAGTAAATTTTTATTTCTTGATTCTAAATAAGAATCATATTTTGTCAAATTGAACTTATAAACATGTCAAAAACTAGATTTAAAGTGGGTTTGCTATCAAAAGGCGGCAAAACTGCATTTTTTGAAAAATACTTATTTTACCCAAAAAATTTATTTTGTTCTTATACCATGTTCCAGAAAATGTGTAAGATAAATAATAATGTCATAAAATTCAAAATTTAGTTAATACTATTCATAACGGCTAGTTCATAATAATATTATAATAATATATCGTTGTTTAGTAAAACTCGGTATTGCGTACAACACACGCTATCGAGGAAGGTCGCGATTGCGTGTAATGCAAGCCAAGTCAGGGTTGCGTTTTGTGAAAGAATCCTTTGTTGTTTCGTATAATAGAATCCAACCATATTTCATTTATACATTGAATATATATATATATATATATATATATACTCAATGTTGCGTAGAATAACTATTATCAAAATTGTCTGTAACACGATCCAAGAATAGTGTTGCGTATACTGCAAGATAATACGATGTTGCGTATAGCGCAAGGTAATCTTGGTGTAGCATACATCACATAACAGTAATGAAATTAAAATAATATTTTTCATAAAATCTCGGGGTGTTACAAGGGGCCACCCAGGTTCAGGGGAGAGACGGACCCACAGGTGGTCGAGGATTGGATGGAGGCTGTGGTGAGAGTCCTCAGGCTAGTGGGGATGCCAGCCGACTTCATGGTGATCTTTGCTGCCAGCCTTCTTCAGGTAGCAGTAGGCAGATGGTGGAGCCTGATGATCCAGATGCATGACCAGGCGACACTTCTGTGGGAAGAATTCGAGAGCCTGTTCCGGGCAGAGTTTTTACCAGCCACCCTTCGAGCGGTGCGTATACAGGAGCTGCTGCATCTACAGCAGGGTAGCATGATGGTGGCGCACTACTCAGCGAGGTTCACAGACATCTCGCGCTACTCCATAGATATGGTATGAGACCCGTTCTTCAGGGCCCGAACCTTCGAGCAGGGGCTCAGGTGAGAGATTAGAGCTTCTGTTGTTTCTCACAGCATCCCGACGTAGACAAGGGTGTTGGAGCAAGCTCTCTTAGTGGAGAGTTTCCTTGCTGAGCAGTCTCCAGCAGCAGGAACCACCACTATCCAGCATGCGGCGGAGTCTTCTGTAGCAGGCAGTAGACAGATGACGCAGAGGTCCAAGAGGACCAGACCTACAGGTGGTCGACCGCATGACTCAGGGTCGATAGTGCGAGGCACCAAGGGGAATGACAGAGCCAAACCTGCTATGTAGTGTTACTCCTGCGGCGGGATTGGTCACATGGCACGTGACTGTCCGACCCGCCATGCAGATGACCAGTGGTTAAATGAAGAACCTCCCAGGCAGAGGCAGAAGGCCGAGGGAGGGGAGCTGGCCGAGCAGCTGGAGGTGGATGACGCTTCGAGGTGTTTCCACCACCACCACCACCAGGAGGTCCACCCCGACCGCAGGGAATAGGTGTACATGAGAGAGCTCAGCTTCAGGCAGTAGAAGCGTATGACTACGGATCTTCGAAAGCAAGTGGACAGGAGCAGAACTAGTGGTTTCCTTTTGTTCTTCGTACTTCTAGTTCCATGTTGTTGTTACATTTGTGTCTTTGTACTATGAGCTGAAATAATAAAAAGACACTTACCTTTGTGACTTTTTCTTCCTTCCTTTTTGAGTACTAGGAGGTTCCGGTTTAAACAATTGACTTGACACTCACTTTCGAGATTCCTACTGGAGGAGGACCAGTTACCTCATGCTGATGCCGATAGTGTAACTCGACACTTAGAGGCAAGAGTGATGGTTTGATCTATTGGTAGTAACGTCGAGGCCTTACGACGTCGTCCGTGGCATGAATACATCATTCATGCATGGATTGACTGCATTAGGCAAAGAACATGGTTCATCTAGGAGATGAGACCGGGTTTCTCTTTTCAGTAAAGAAGAAATCTTAGCAGATTTTGTGGGACTATAGATGGTCCAGGCCATGACAGAGAAGGTCCAGGTCACCGAGGAGCGGTTGAGGACAGCTCAGAGATGACAAAAGCCTTATGCTGACAAGAGGTAGAGACCACAGGAGTTCGAGGATGGTGAACACGTTGTCTTACGAGTCTCTCCTTGACGTGGAATTACGGAGATTTGACTGAGGAAAAAAGTTATCTTTGCGCTTCATCGGACCCTTCAAGATCCTCATCAGGGTAGGTGAGGTGGTTTACTGCTTGAACTTTCCACCTCAGTTGCACCGGGTGCATGAAATCATCCACGTACCTCGGCTGAGGAGATACGTGCATGATCCATCACTTATCATTGACCATGGGGAGCTGGACATTGGCGATGGGATGACTTTTGCGGGGTTCCAGTAGAGGTCGAGGATCGACAGGAGCGGGTCCTGTGAGGATGGTCGATTTCTCTTGTGCGCTTTCGTTGGAAGTACAGGAACCTCCAGGTGAGCACATGGGAGTGGAAGGCTCAGATGCGTGCTCAGTACCACTTTTGTTTCCCTAGGTTGTGTTAAAGCTTTATTGGGACGTAAAGCCCTGAGGTGGGAGTAATGTAAAGACCTGGAAATTTCAAGGAAATTTTTTTTTCTTAATTTTTTTGAAATTTTACAAGAACGCAGTTTATGACGGCACCTGATTCTGAGGCCCGATGTGCACAAAACCAATTTCTGAAGTTTAGCTCGGGTACGTTCAGTGAACGAACGAGCGGGTTTTTCTAACTTTTGAACCAGTGCTCGGAATCAAAATCCAAGGGCACCGATGAAACTGTAGCGCCGATAATTGCATAGAAACACCTTTTCCGGAGCTGCGTTTTCTCGGGTGTGGTTTTTAAATTTTTTGGTTAAGTAAAGGAATAAAATAAAAATGGTGTGACCAATTTTTATTTTATTTAAATTTGTTTAACCTAAGCTATGTGGTTGGAGTGGGGCCCACTATATCCTACTCGACTAGGTAGGATATTTGTGGGGTGGGGCCTACACGAGCCCCACCTTTTTCAACCCCCCTCCTTTAATTAAGTAATGCACCCGCACCCCCTTTAAATGAAGTCAACCCTTGCGTTTAACTAGATATTAAACGCCTCTTTTAATTGGGCGGTTAAAACGTTTCAATTAATTCAATTAATTGATTGATTCAATTTTGAATTTCAAAAACGTTTGGCTTGTGTGTTAATAAAATAAGACAAGTCTTTTTTTTATTAAAGGGTTCATTGTGCGTGAGGGATTGGGAGAATTTATTCAAAGTCTTGAAGTTATTCTTCCTCAACGAAGAACGCGAAGAACGCCGACCTCCGACGACGGACGACGTTGAGAGACAACGACGACCCGAAATACATTTCTTCGTTCCTTCTTCCGCGTCAAAGGAAGCGAGACACCGTTCCTCCTCAGGTGATCTCCGTCAACGTGTGCGGAACCTTCTTACGCGACGTTCAGGTCTGCGACGAGCCTTCGTTCAACAAAAGCTCGAGGTAGGGGGATTATATTTGTTTTTTTCCATTATCATTCGAGAAAAGGACGACGAGCGCGGATCAATCTCTGCCGGTTGATACGCGGATCGCTCGTTCATGCGGGGTGGTTGCGGGGTGAATATTCGGGACTGGTTGATTTTGATATTGTTTTTAAAACCTCTAACGCGAAGGGCATGGGCTAACAAACAATGCTCGGACCCTCCACAGTTTTTTGTCGAAGTGCGGATCGACGGACGATGATGAGACGGGCCGCAAAGGCGTTTTGAATCTTTCGCAGTAATCTACGGCTCCCGGGAGGACCACCGGCGCAGACAGAAATAAAAACAGACCACCGGAGCAACTCCGGTGGTCCGTGGAAGGGCCTGCCGGCGCGCCTCGCCAGCACGGCGGGGCCGGAGGCGGGGGCAGGAGGCGGGGACCGGAGGCGGGGGCCGGCACCGGCCGGCAGCCAGGAGGCGGCGTCACCCGGCGCACCACCAGGAAGGTCCGCCGCGGCTGAAGCCGCGACGGTAGGCAGCGTTCCCACGGCCGCGCGAGACCGAGGGGGGACGCGACACCAGGCCGCGTCCGCTGGCCGAAGGAGCGGCCCCCCACGTGGGGGCCGCGAATCTTCAATCGGGGGGGGGGGGGGGGCAGCACGCTCCCCCCTGTCTGCTCATCTCGGCTCGTCGAGCTGGCCACACGGCCACGCCAGGACGGGCCAGGCCGCGCCCTTTTGGGCCGGACCCAGACCCGGTTCTGGCCGACCCAGGGGGTCTCGGGTCGGGTCGGTCTGGACCCAAACCCCCTATTCTCGGGCAGTTTCTGTTCAAATGCCCATATCATGGGCTACAGACCTCCGATCGACGCACCTTTAGCTACGATGCGATCCTTGGATCGAGACAGTTGTTTTGGTATATTACACTCAAGGTTTAGGAGAACTTTGGGTACGACCGAGTTGGTATGAACCTAAAACCAACCGGGCCCTCGGAGCGGTAATGCTTATAACTTGAGCTCCGGACATCCGATTGACGTGCCGTCGACTTTGTTGGATTCCTCTTGAAGAGACAGAACTTTTGGCATACTTCGCCTGAGTTTTGGACGTAGTTGGATAGTGGACGGGTTGGATTGAACCTGTAATCCAACCGGGCCCCTGGAACGGAAACACTGATAACTTTCAAACCGGACGTCCGTTTGACGAACCGTCAGCGGCGTTGGTGATCTCGTTGAGAAATGGTCCCTATGATTATACCCTCTGAGAGTTTGGGGTACAGTTGAGATACGAATGGGTTGGTTCGCACACGAAACCAACCGGGCCCCTGGGACGAAAAGACTAATAACTCACAGTCTGGGCATCCGTTTGATGCGCCGTCTGTAGTGTTGAGACCCCTATGACAAGGCAGTCCTTTAAGATACTTCTTCATGGGACTTTGTTATACTTAGAGTATCGAACTGTAGCTCGAGGAGCAGACCCTCCCGGAGACGAGCTTACGGAGTACGAAGACCGTGTAGCTAGATGAGACCTCATGACTGCTTGTCCGATTCGATTCGGAGTGACTAGCATAGCCCAGTGGGGAGCACTACTTTGTGAGGTGGCAGACCCATGGCGGAGGAGCACTACTTTGTGAGGTGGCAGACCCGCGCTAGTCGACAGGAGGAGTACCTTTGTAGGCTATGAGGGGGAGCATTACTGTGTGAGGTGGCGGACCCATGGAGGAGCAGAACTACTGTGTGAGGTGGCAAACCCATGATACTCGACAGGAGGGGTACCTTAGCAGTCTTAGTTTAGTGAGCAGTACCTCGGAGTCGTGACAAGATCACTGTACTTTCCAGAGACGGAGCTCTTCAGCAGTTACAGTTTCGATAATGAAAATCCCAGTTTGAGATGAGTCTATGACCTTTGTGTTTACCTCAAGATTGAGATGGGTCACTTAATAACTTAGGTATATGTATGGGCATATACCTTGGTAGGGGTTATCTGTTGATTTCATAATCTTTGTGTTTCCTCATGATTGAGATGGGTTACTTGATAACTTAGGTATAAGTATGGGCTTATACCTAAGTAAGGGTTATCTTTTGAGATCCTTCTTTGTGGTTATCCTTGCTGGATTTAGTGAGACCTTGAGGGTCTCGGGGTCCCTACTGAGTATCGTATACTCACCCCTGCACGGGCTATGCCCGCACCTCGTTGTGTTGGTTGCAGACGATGGGGAAACGCTGACGGGGGCCGAGTGTTCGAGGACTGGACGGTACTTGGTGGTGGAATCACGACGAGACGATACTCGGAGGAGGTTGATGGGTGAGAGCGTTGTGGAGGCTATCTGTACCTACCCTTAAGGTAGGATCCGAGGTGGACGACCCATGAGCTGCTTCTGTTCTTCCAGCTGTTTGTCTTTTCTGTTGTACTTCCTTTCAGTTGTAGCCGTACTTTTCAGTTGGGTTTGTGTTCTGGCCCTTTTTACCTTCAACACATTCTTTTGTACTTAGTGTATTACTTCCTCTTGTACTCTGTGGTGTTTTGTTTACTTTTATAAAGGCGATGCCTTCCCAGTTATCGGGATTTACGCCTTTGGTGCTAGTCGCCAACCCCTGGCCTATGGAAGGCGGGCTTGGGGTAGTCACGACACGGGCCCCGAGGACGGGTCGTGATAGTTTATATATGTGATATATTCAACTATAAATAGTCATTAGAAATCTAAAAATATTTCCTACATCATTTTATTTTATTTATAATATTTAGAAATTAAATAATTCAATGTAATTATGACACAATGAATATGGAGTGATTACATTATTAATGAAGGAATCAAATAAATGATTTTAAAAATATTAAAATAAATTTAATTCATCATTATTTATGTAATAATTTTTTTTCTAGTTTAATATGACATGTTATAAGACTATTAAATGGTTTTTTAGAATTTATCTATTTTTTTAGATATTATTTAAATTTAATAAAATGAATAGTGTTAAAATTGACATAATTGATATTTTATAAAAATAGTAATTTATTAAATTATTCAAAAATCCTAAAATATTTTAAAATTGAAAAGTGACTATGATAAGGTCTAAATTTTCATCATCTGTCTAATTTTTGGAAATTGATCTCATATAAGTAAAATTAGTAGCCTCTTAATAATTAAAATGTTGTTACCACTTTTAAAATTAAAAGAGAATAATTAAGGGTAAACTAAAAGGACAAGGTTTAAAATAAAATAAATTTTTTTTAAATCTTATTTTATGAGAGTATTTATAACTATACTCATCATATATTTTACATATTTCAATTTGGATGGTTTTTTATTAAAAAATAATTTTATATTAATTTTATATTTTTAGAATTTCGAAGGGTACCCCTCCCCTCTCCAATAAAATGGTACCCTCTCTTCTTTAATAATCACACTTAAAAAGACTTTTGGTTCAACCGATATCTGACCGAAACTCTTCCTATAATAACCACCGACATTCTTGGGGATTTAGTTTAGGCAGATCACCTTTCTTAGAGGTGTTATGGTGTTCTTCATTGGTGATCAACCGAACAAGAGGTATCATTTTTAAGAGATTATATTTTATTCCTTATTCCAATTACTATAAATATTCTTCTTACAATATGAAATTACAAATCCAATATCCTCAATATGCGGAGATTTTATTATGTTAATATCATCCCCTAAATCCATCACTACTTCAATCAAATGGGAATGGAATTAACCATTCGTGCGTACGTGTGAATTATCACCTCCATGAACTGATTTAGTTCATTTGAATTACTGTCTATCAAGATCGGTTATAATGATAGAATTAAAATTCATTTGTGATATTCATTACATATTTATCATTTTTAAATAATAATATTTCAATTATTTTCTTTCCTTCAATGCACACAAAAACAATAACATCGTTCGTGCGTACGTGTGAACTATCACCCCCACGAAGCGATGTGAATTGTTTTTATTTAAAACATCACTTTTATGATATATATAATTATATTTAAATTTTATTATGATTATAATAATAATATTATAATTCTAGATGGATAAAATAATAAAAACCTTAATTTTATAATGATTAATGAAAAATTAAACTGTTACTCATGCGTACGTACGACCTACCATCTCCACGAATATAATGTTTTTCATTTTTCATAACCATAATTAATAGTTTGATTTAAAAAGTATTATTAATTTATAGAAGTTAATATTATTTCATAAGTACTATTCTAGAGATGATGGACTTAAGACCACATGGACTAGTGACATCAAGATGATGTTCATTTTCAACTCAAGTAATGAATATCAACAAAACATTTGATATGAACTTAAATAATTATATACTTTTTATAACATGGTAATAAGTGATATAAAAGAAATAATAAATTTAAAAAATGTTATCAAGAACGTATATATTTTTCTAATTTTATTATTCATGAATATAAATATTATACATGATAAGGCAGACTCACGGTAAGGGACTTCGTCTCAATCTTCTTTGATTGAGGCATATTTTGATGTCATACAACACCTTATTTGATGTGGTGTATAATTAACCCCTTTGAATTTTAATTTAATTCAATGGATTTTAAAAGGAATAATGTTTATATGAAGTGTTTTACCTAACCATAAAAGGAATATTTTTCTAACATATGTGGTGACAATGACCTTTTTGTCATGGTGACCGTTATTTGGTATTTGGATTTCTCTATAAGCTGTAATGTTTTTAAATGAAAATTCAATACCATATTCCATTTTTCTGTATTTTTGAATTGAAAATGGTTTTGATAATCGATTGATTATATCAATATCTTGAAATGATATCCTGTAATTTCAATATGGAAATGTTATTTTTCCTTTATGCATGTTTTATATGTTATTATTATGTTATGGTTTATGGGAATTGTTTATGTATATGGTTGGTTCTGTAATAAACTGAGGGTGGGTGAGCTCGTGAAAGCTCTCTAATGAATTGGATAATGATACTTAGTTAAATAATAAGTTTTATCATATGAGATTTAAGGAATATACTGTGAGGGGTATTCCAAACGTAACTATGAAGGTTACTCCCTATGTAGCTGTGAAATCTACAATACAAGAATTATATGGATTCCACAAGTTGCCTTTATGATTTATTATTGAAATGAAGTTTTTTAGGATTCATATGATTTCTTGAGTTTATAAATATTCATGATATCATGTTTTATTTCCATTTTTTATATCCCTTATCAATATTTTTGTGCTCATCCCATGTATTTAAAATGTATTCACAGTGTATAAGGTTGGGTAAGAGAAAGGAAGAAGTCATGAATATTTTTATCCAGAAGAAGAAATAATATTTACTTTTAAAAGTTTTATATTTAAAAAGAAATTTATAATATTGTAGTGGTATCCACATTGTATAAATTTGAGTTATGATGTTTTTTTGTCTTAATTCTCTAAGACTCTAAACCTTAAAATATCCATAATGTCAATTATTGACATAACTCAAGATTATGAAATGTTTAAGGATGTGGACTTATAGTTGGTAGCATATGTCATATTAGATAAATTTAGGGGTTAGGATATTGTTAATAGAGTATCCATAAATGAATTTTAATTTATGGTCAAATTGACATTATATAAAATTTGAAGATTACCATGTTGTTTCATCTGAGATATGTTTTTTTAGAATGGTTTTCCACATAAGAAACATTGAATCTATGTAGGGAAAACATGAATAGGAAAACAACATTCCAAATAAACAACTTGAGAGGGTCATAATCTAATCTGAATAGTTAGTTTTAGTGATGGTGTAGTTGAATCACGCTATAAATAGAGGTTATATCCATGCACAAGATCAACCTGATCAACCACAGAGGAACATGTCTGTAGTGGAGCATTTCATGAGGTGATGTCCTCCATAATTTAGAGGATCATCTGACCCTATTATAGCTGAATGGTGTATTACAGAACTAGAAATGATTTTCTATGTCATGAGGTGTTCATATAATCAAAATCATAGTATTTCTATTTACCATTTTGAAGGTGAATCTGATTAGTGGTGGTCTATGGATTATAATATCAGGGACAATGAGGAGATTGATTCTCTTAATTGTGATGAATTCAACTGAATGTTTCATAAGAATTATTTTACTAAGGAGGTTCAACTTACAATGGGAAACAAATTATGTTAATTGAGGCAAGTAGATGACTCAGTGGCTTCTTATGAAGAAATATTCACTTGACTAGAAAGGTATTCACTAAATTACATCCGAGATCTTGAAACTAAAATCTATCTTTTTTTACATAGGATTAAATCCATAGTGTCCAAGTGAATTGTATTCTCATGAGTTCAAAAGTTATGAAAATATTGTTTGATGTGTGGAGAAGGTGGAAATGGAATTTTCTAATGATTTTTTGTTCTTTGAAAAATAGTAGAATAAGATGTTGAGGTGGTAGGAGAAAGGGAAAAATTCATTGAAAAATTCTGATGGTGTGAAAATGAAGTTTACAGTTTGAAAAATTGGGGGGAAAAGAACACTGGGGAATGCCTTTTGAATTCTGGTACATACTTTTTTGTGGTAAAATGGGACATAAGATTAGTAATTGTACTAAAAAATATTAGGTTAGTGGTATGGAAAATTCTTATTTACATTCTGATTAATGTTTTAAGTGCTATGAGAAGGGTTATTATGCAAATGAATGTCCGATGAAGAATTAAAATAATGGGAAGAATCCAGAGTATAAGCAAAAAGGTGTGGTGAAATCCTTTGGAACTACTTAAGTAGATATTGGTCCATCAAATGAATTGGTATCAGGTATATTTCTTTGTTTATTTAGATTATGATAATGTGTTGTTTGATTCAGAATCTACACATTCTTTCATTTCAGAGAAAGTTTCTAGTAAATTGGGAATTCCACCTCAAGAAATAAATCTAGAAAATATGGTAAAAAACCTGGGTGAAATGTTGACACACAAAAAATTATAAGAATATTTTTTCCTTGTATGTGGAATGAATCTACCTAAATCCTTATTTTTTTCATCTATTAGAGTTTGATATTATTCTAGGTATCGATTCAATTTCTGTTTACCATTCTATGATTACCTATAGATAAAAAGAAGTCTCTTTCCAGAAAGAATTTCAGGATTTTATAAGAATGAACCCTTACTTCTGATAACATATCAGGAATCTGAGAAACTACTAGAATATGGAAATGAATGCAACCATGCCCATATTTTTGAAAAAAATGAATTGTTCAGATTAATGATGTGTTAGAGATAAATGAGTATCTTTTTTTTTTCCTGATGAGATTATTGGAATTATACCATATTTGGAAGTTGAATTTACTATTAACATAGTTTATAATGCTAAGATAATGTCAAAAACCTCTTATCGAATGGATAATGTTGAACTTTTTGATTTAAAGAAGCAATTGCAGGATTTATTAGATAATGATTTCATTCGACCTAACACATCACCATGGGGTTCTCCTATCTTGTTTGTTAAAATTAAATGTGGTTCAATTAGGCTTTTAATTTATTATAGATCCTTGAATAATATCTCTTTTAAGGACATGCATAATTTTCCTCATATTAATGATTTATTTGATTAGATATAGGGAGCTCAGATTTTTTTGAAGGATTACGTGAGCTTAGGGTACCATTAGCATAATGTAAATGAAGAAGGCATTTTCAAGATTGTGTTTCTTAATAGATATGGCCATTATGAGTTTGTAGTAATGCCATTTGGGTTAACTAATGAAACTTCTATATTCATGGATCTTTTGAATAGAACATTCCATGAGTTTTTGGATACATTTTTGGTTGAGTTTATTGATGACATTTTGGTATATTCTAAATTTAAAGATGAGCATGAATTCCATTTAAGAGTTGTCTTGAAAACCTTAAAAGAAAATAAACCGTGTTGGAAATTCAGTAAGTGTGGGTTTTGGTTACAAAAAATTTCATTCCATGGTCACATTGTTTCTAAAGATGACATAAGTATCGATACTACTAAAATAAAAGATGTTGAAGAATCGCCAAGACCCAAAAATATAATCAAGATTCTTAGTTTTATTGGTTTATCCGGCTATTACAGGAGGTTTTTTGAACGTTTTTCATGGTTATCAAGCATACTAACTAAGTAAAAATAAAAACGTGTTATGTTCATCATAGAAAAATTATTTGATTATTTTTTTCAGTAATTTAAAAGAAGATTGGTGAATGATCCAGTTTTGGCACTACCTTCCATGAATGGTGAATTTTTTAACTACAGTGATGATTTGTTGAAAATGATTTGTTGTGTCCTAATATAGAATGACCAGGTAACTACTTATGCTTCTATTTAGTTGAAAAATCACGAGTTAAATTACCCTACACATGATTTGGAATTAGCTGCTGTAGTTTCTTCATTAAAAATTTGGAGGCATCATTTTTATGTCGTATAATGTGAAATATATTCTGAAGAAAAAATTTTAAAGTATATATTCACTAAGAAATAATTTATCATGAGAAATAAAAGATGGTTGGATCTACTCAAGGATTATGATTAAATGATTCATTACCATCCACGAAAAGAAAATAATGTGGACCATGCTTTGGGAAAGATACTTAATGCTATATTAACCATGATACATTTGGAATGTGAACCCATAGATAATGATTTGATGAATTTCGGATTTCATGTTATTGGTGTAGAAAATTACTCTATTTTGTTTCAGGTGTATGTGAAATAATCTATACCAAACAGAATTTAGAAAGTGAATATGGAAGATAAGGAGTTTCAGAAAAAGGTAGAATTGGTTTAGAAGTTTAAGTTGCATAATTTAACATTGATAAAGGTTATGTTTTGAGATTTGGAAAGAGGTTATGTGTGCCTTGTGATTCAAAATTGAAGAAAGAGTTTTTATGTGAAGCTCATAGTTCTCCATTTTCAATTCACCCGGGAAGTAATTAGATGCACAAAGACCTTAGAGAGTATTACTAGTGGGATGGAATAGAAAGATATATTTCTGAACTTAATGTGAAGTGTTTGAATTGTTAGTAGGTGAAAGAAAAATGATAGTTTCTAAAAGGGACAATTCTTCCTTTTCTAGTACCAGACTAGACATCAGAAAATATATCCTTGGATTTTATTGCGGGATTAACAAAGACTTCTTGAGGTAACAATTTGATTTTTGATATTGTTGATAGATTGAATAAATCTTCTCATTTTATTCGTATTCAGGATACACTGTCTCTAGATATACTTTATCAATGGTATCTTAAGAAGATGGTTAGTTTAAGTTGAGTTACTATCTCCATTATATCTGATCATCATCCCAGATTCACTTATAACTTAAGGAAATACCTTAATAACTTTTTGGGTACTGAATTAAATTTTAGTATATATTTTCATCCACAATCTGATGGGCAGACAGAATAAACAATTCAGACATTGGGGGATATTCTCTGTTCTTGTTAAATGGTTTTCCTGGGAAGTAGGGCCCATCATCTTTCTTTGGTTTAGTTTTATTCAAATAAATGTTTTCATTCGAGTATGAAAATATCACTATTTGAGGCATTATATGGAAAGCAGTGTTGAACTCTAGAGTTTTTGGTATGAAGTAGGTGAAAGAAAGTTGATGGGACCAGAATTGGTAGAAGAGATGGAAGATTAAGTTAAATTTATTTAGAAATGCATGAGATCATCTCAATGTAGGTATAAAATTTATTCAAATAACTAGAGGAAGGATATTTCTTTCTAGTTAGGTGATCATGTGTTTCTCAAAGTTTCACCATGGAAAAGTGTGATGCATTTTGGTAAGAAGGGAAATATGAGTCCGTAGTTCATTAGAACCTATGAAATCCTTTAAAAAGCTAGTACAGTTGCCTATAGAGTGGCTTTACCTCTGATTTTATTTCTAGTACTCAATGTTTTTCATGTTTCATTGTTTATGAAGTATTTTTGGGATCCATATAATTTTTTGAGTCCAGAAGTAGTTCATTTAGAAGAGAATATTTTTTTGAGGAATAACCAGTCCAGATTATTAAACGTAGAGAGCAGGTGTTGCGGAACAAGCTGATTCATTAGGTTATGTTTTTGTATAAAAACCATATTTTTGAATATAAAACATTGGAATATGAATCTTTTATGATCGAGAAATACCCCCACTTTTTTGATAAGTGAATAAAATTGCAAGGATGCAATTTCTAAAATGGGGGAAGGATGTAACATCCCAGGTAATTATAAAATAAGAAATTTTCATATCTATTATATTTATAAATTGGATATTAATTTTACTTAAAAGGGGACTCTATTTATAATATATTACTAAACATGCAACAATGGTATTATCTAAAATATTATGTTTCACACAAGACTGAATTGTACTGAAAAATAATACATTATTAGTGTTATTATTTTAAATAGTAGTTATAGAATAACTATTATTTTGGTGTGAATGAATATAAATAATGGTATTATGTTTACAAAATTTTATTAATTGTTTTTATTACTTTCATCTAATAAGTTTTAGAGGCTTTATATGAGAATAAATCCAGTTTTAAGCATAAAATACACAAATGTTTTTAAAATCTAGTTTAATTGTCTTTTGATGGAGAACCATTCGTAAATATAGTTATTATCAATTATATATTTTCTAATTTTCAAAATAAACATATTATTTAGAAGCATGATATCAAATTTTAATTTGGTTGAATTTTGGTATTTTTATGAGAAAATTCATTTTTTAATGAATAATGAAAAATACTGCATTTTAGTTCAAAACTATCTTTTCATCTAACTTATTTATATGGTTATGTTATACTTTTAAATGATTAATTTTTCTATGTTTTAATAATTTAATCTATTTTTGGTCATTGGATGTAATTTTACATTGAAATGTGACATAAATACATATCAATCTTTTGATGTTTTTTACCTAAAAAAACATGTTTTCTCATTTTGACAATGAGGATTAATTTTAAATTAATTACTAAAAATTATATGTTTTGAATTTATAAAAAAATATTCCATATTTGGAATCAGAATTTCCAAATTCTGTAAATATGTCCCTTTTATTTTGGAAAACTATGTATAGTAACTTTAGTAATTATTTTTATTTACCATTGTTAAAAGGCAAATCAGGTAAATAAGGGTAAAAATAATATTATAATAATATAAAACCACTCCATCACTTTTCATAATCCTATTTTATAAGATATTTACTAACAATAAAATTCTTGGGATGAAAATTTTTACTTTTGAAGCTACTTGGGTGTAATTATGACACTTATAATGTTTAATTAAAAGTAAAGGAAAATATGTTATAAACATATATCTTCTTACAAAAAAAATTTTAATATAGATTTATAAAAGTGATATATTCAACTATAAATTGTAATTATAAATCTAACACTATTTCCTACATCATGGCATTATATTTATAAAATATATACATTAAATAATTAAATTTAATTATGACACAATGATGATGGAGTGATTACTTTATTAATTAAGGAATCTAATAAATGATATTATAAATATTAAAATATATATTATTATAAATAATAAATGTGATAAAATATTTTTATAGGTTAATATGACATGTTATAAGACTATTAAATGATTTTTTATAAGTTTTATATCTATTTATATTTTTATTAAATTCGTTAAAATCAATTGTGTAAAAATTGATATAATTGATGTTTTATAAAAATAGTAAATTATTAAATTATTTAAAAATACTTAAAAACTTTAAAATCCCAAAGTGAATATTATAAGTTATTAAACTTAATTATGTGTGAAATTATGTATTATTTACCTCATATAAGTAAAATTAATATCCTCTTAATAATTAAAATGTTGTTACCACTTTTAAAATTAAGAGGGATTAATGAAGGTTAAACCAAAAATATAATGTTTAAAATAAAATAAATAGATGTATAAATATTATTTTATGAGAGGATTTGTAACTATACAAATATTATATAAGATATATTTTCATTTTTAGGATTTTGGATTAAATTATTAAATTATATTAATTTAATAGTTTAAGAATTTCCAAGGGTGCCCCCCTTGTTCTATTAAAAGGTACCCTCTCTTCTTTAATGCTCACACTTCCAAAGAATTTTTGTTAGGGAAATATCTTAAAAATACTATTACTATAATCCCTATCTATATTCCTACGGCCTTATTTTAGACATAACACCATTTTTAGAGGTGTTATGGTGTTCTTCAACGGTGATCAATTGAAGAAGAGGTATCATTTTTTAAGAGTTTCAATTTTATTTCTCCATCCACATCCATTAAATATTATTATTAAAAGATGAAATAATAAATCCAGTATCCTAAATATAATTATATTTTATTATGTAAATATCATCCACTAAAACTATCTCTACTTCCATCAAATTAGAAACAAATTAATCGTTCGTGCGTGCATGAGAATTATCACCTTTACAAACCGATGTTGTTTATTTCCACTACCATTTATAATGATCAGTTATAATGATGGGATTAATATTCATATGTGATATTTATGACATATTTATCATTTTAAAATAATAATATTTCAATTATTTTCTTACTTTCCATGCACAAAAAAACAATAACGTCATTCCTGTGTACGTGTGAACTAACACCTCCACAAAAGCGATGAGAATCATTTTTGTTCACCACATCACATTTATGATATATATAAGTATATTTAAATTATTATTATTCATATAATAATATTATTATCATTTTGTAAAGATATAATAGTAATTACGTTATTTCCATACTGATCATTGAAAAATGAAAATGTTGCTCAAGCTTAGGTACGAACTACAATCTCCTTGAATATAACATTTTTCATTTTTCATAAACATAATTAATGGTTTGATTTAAAAAGTATGATTAATGTATAAAATTGGTGATTATTTCATGAATACTATTCTATATATGAAGGACTTATGACCACATGGACCAATGACATCGAAATAATGTTCATTTTCGACTCAAGTACCAAATATCGATAAAACATTCGATATGAACTGAAATAATTATATAATTTTTATAACATGGAAATTAGTGATATAAAATAAATAATAAACCTAAAAAAGGATCTCATGAAATTATAAATTAATCTAAGTTTATTATTCAATAATATAAATATTTTACAAGAGAAGTTAGACTCACAATAAGGGGCTTCCTCTCAATCTCCTTTCCTTTAGGCATATTTAGATGTCATACACCACCTTATTTTATAAGGGGTATAATCAACCCCTTTTTATTTTAATTTCATTAAATTGTTTTCAAAATTATTTTTTTATATGAATCATTTTACAAAAAGAAATATATTTTTTGAACATTTGTGGCAATAATGACCATTACATTTCCATGACCATTATTTTGTGTTTGGAATCCTCTACAAGATGTATTGTTTTTAATATAAAAGTAAATACCATATTCCCTTTTTATGTATTTTGGTTTTCAAAATGGTTTTTAGACTGGATTATTTATATCAGTATCTTGATAAGATATCTTATGATTGTAATGTGAAAATGTTAATTTTTTTTCTTTTTTCATGATTTATGAGTTATGATTATGTTATGGTTCTTGGGAATTGATTATATATATTGGTGGTTCCATAATAAACTAAGGGCGGGTGAGCCCGTGATAGCTCTCCAATGAATTGGGTAATAAGAATTAGTTAAACAATAAGGTTTCATTTAATATATTTTGGGAATATACTGTGATGGGTATTCCAAATGTAATCATGATGGGTACTCCCTATGTAGCTATGAAAGATACAATTAAATTATAATATAGATGTCACAAGTTACCTTTATAATTTCATATTTTTTTGAATTTTATTTCGGATTCTTACGATTTCATGGTTCAATAAAAATTCAATGACTAACATGTTTTTCCTTATTTTATATCCCTTATAAATATTTTTGTGCTCACCCCATGTTTTTAAAATGTTATCACATGGAATAAGGATGGGTAAGATATAGGAAGTGGTTAATCTATTTTTTATCATGAAAAATAAATCATGTTTACTTTTAAAAGTTTTATATTGAGGAATAAATGGATACTGTTGTAGTGGTATCCACTTTGTATAATTTTGAGTTATTAGGTATTAGTTATTTTTAAATTCTCTAAAACCATAAACCTGAAAGGATCATCAATGTGAGTTATTGACATAACTCAATATTAGGCAATGTTTAAGGTTGGAGACTTATAAATATATTTTGTATAACCCCTGATGACTATATCTTCATCGCCTCCATACACTAGGAACATATACCTATTTCACCTAAAATACTTAAGGATAGCCTTAACAACATCCAATGTTGTTCAATTGGATATGATGGATATATAACTACAATGATCAATGCATAGGTAACATCAAGACTCATACATAATATGGAATACATGATTGATCCTATCATATAATCGTATGAGATATTACTCATTATATCTGTTTCCACTTGTGTTTAATGACAAATTTTATTAAAAGGATGTATACCATGTGACACTAGAACCAATGGCCCCTTGGATTGTTCTATAATGGACCTCTTAAGTATATGTGCAAACTATATACCTATAATTTTTTAGAGAAACCTATTGAATCAATCATGAATTATTATGGACCATATAATGTGGGATTCATTGCCTAATTCACTCTTGGAGAGGCACATTATCACCCATTAATTAACCTCTTATAGATCTCATATATCATTTAAAATTTGTAATAAGTCAACATCATATACTACTAAGAAGAAAACTATACCCCCACTAAATATATTATAAAAAACATGTCTCACATTCATTCTTAATGAAACCAAATTCCTTTATGGATTCATAAAATTTAATGTTCCAAGACCTAGATTCTTTATTTAATCCATAAATGGATCTTTACAACTTCCACACCTTGTTGGAACTTTCTAGTGTTATAAAACCTTATAATTGTGTATTATACACATCCTCTTGAAGGCTATTATTTAGGAATAAATTTTTGATATCCATTTTTAAATCTTATATTCATGGTAATCTACTATAGAAAAATACTAATGTATTTGAACATGGAAACTGGGGAACAAGTTGTACCATATTCAATGAGTTGGAATTAGTTAAAACCTCTAGTCGATTTTCACGATTTATTGTTTTTTAAATTTACCATATATATATAATTATCTTTGGAATACCCATTTACACCAAACATGATTTATAATAACTAGAAGATTGATCAGAACCCAAAAGGATAATAGAATACTTGCATGACTCATCATCGACTGTACCATGTCAAACAAGGTATGATTACCCCACTCACTAAAAATAATCCTCTATAGTGTATAAGGTAGATTTAGTTGAGATAAAATCAATAAATCACAAAAAAATTAGTTAAATTCTTGGTTAAGATCTTCACCCCTTTGACCTGATTGAAATTTCATTATGTTCTTACCAATGTGATTCTCAGCCTCATTCATAAAATCTTTCAACATTATATCGGATTCAAACAACTACCTCATTAAGTAGATATAACCATAACAACATAAGTTGTTGGTAAAAGTAATAAAGTATGAGAATCCACTTCTATATTTATTTGAAAAGGTCTACACACATAATTGCATACCAAATTTGGAAGATATGTTTCCCTTTCACCTGGACCAATGAATGATGGTTTGTTCATATTACCTTGTAAATAATCTTGAAATATTTTCGGTGGGTTAATATCAAAAGAGTATAAGTAACTATATTGATTGATCTTTTCAAACACTTATTATTTACGTGACTAAGACAGTGATTTCAAAACTAGGTATCATACGAGTCAGGCATATTAGTTTCATAATCAATTTAGAATATTTTTTTCATAATTTAATATATAAAGACATTTATTCAACTGTTAAATACTATATCATATGCTATCGATATAATACATAGCAACCTTTATTTTGAAATTTTGTAAAGAAATCCACCCATATTTAAGAAAGAAATAGAAATAATGTTCTTCGTATCACTAGGAACATATAAAAATTCATTAAAAGAAAAATTAATGCCATAGGTTATGTGAGATAGTTGTGTCTAATAGATAGAGTATCCCACCTCACTCCATTAGTAGACTATAAATCCACCTCAACTGTGATAATATTTCAAAATATACTAGGTTCTTATATTTTGATACAAATTTAAGAACCACATGTAGTATCTAATACCTAACTCATAGATGTGGAAATATTACATTCAATAATGAATGCACCTGAATCTTCCCCCTTACTTCATTGGATGGGTTAAATTACTCTTCTAGTGGCCTTACCTTCCACATATAAAACCAACCTTATCCTATTACTTTCCGTTATTTTGGATCTTCTTCTTTGTTTAAGGATAAAGATACAAATACGTAGACATGGAGTGAGTATTCAAAACCTTTTCCTTGTTATTGTTTATATTATTCAGTATAAGGAAAGTAGGTTTGTCCTGCCCCATGCATTTATCAACTTGTAGGATAATTTTAAGAAGTTATGATAGTATCTTCTTGCTATTTCTCATATTATAATTAAAATAAAACAAGACAAGTTTTTGGGTAGTGAGGATAGAATGATATTTGTGAAAAAATCATCAGTGATCATGAAATCAAATTTATCCAAGTGCTCAATTTTTCTAATCATCATAACTACATGTTTTACATCTAGAACTGACTCTCTAAGCCCACACATGAAAAATATATTGGTGATCTCATATCTATCTAATCTAAACATATCTTGATAGAGATCCTTAAGGTAATTAATTATGCTATAAAAATCAATTTCCTCATATTAATTAAGATTATCATTGGACATGGAGGATAAAATTAAACATTGGACATCTGTAGCATCTTCCAAATTCTTCATATGGAGAGATACCTTTTCCCTACTTTCCATTTTGGAAATGAATTCAGGAAGTGGGATATCCAGCGCATACAATTTCCAATAGTGGAATTGTATAATGTGAAAGTGCCTATACAATTATTATCAATTTGTATAGCTTAGAATATTTTACTTCTCAATTATTGATCACAATGAAACCATTAATTTTATTTTATTTTCCATTTCTAAAAATAAAGATAAGATAATTAGTAATTATTTTATTATAAAATAATATTAAATATTTTAAAACTAATTAAACCCCATTAATATCCCAGTATGTTTTGAACCATAATAGGAATAACCCTTAGTTTTAGAATATCATATCACTTAGTTATTTGTTTTGGAAGGAATCCATATTTTCCTTCTCGTAACCTACACTTGGTTCTGACAGGCTATTTGAAGAGTTTTGTATTTGTGTAACATGCTAAATACATTAAATCATAGTTATTTGATCTGTTGAGTGGACTCCCAATACGAAAATATTGTTTTAATATTTCCTCAGCATTTTATTCTTAGTTACACCAAGTACTTCTTGGGGATTCAACCCTAGAAAAAACTAAGTTAAATCAACACAAAATATCATGTTAAAATTTTCATGATTATTTAAATCACCCTAACATAGGTTTTTCAAGCACATTGAACTATCAGGTCGTTTATTACCTAAGTAGTGGAAGGATATAAAAAATTTATATTTTATTTGAGGTATTTTTATCCTTATGAATGAAGTCTAATTTAACTTTTTACACAACTTTATAATATTATGTCAATTTTACATAAGATATTAACTATGTTTTATAAACAAATAACACATAAAATGATTATATTACATTCCATCTAACATTCTTGTTAATTCATTTATTAGTTTATTACATGAAATTCACAACCATAAATAATTAATCAATGGAAATGATAAAATTAAAATATTTTATGGAATGATCTTGAGATTCAAAAATGGTTATTTTATTTAGAAAATGATAAACTAACCCTCTACCCTAAGGTAAATCACACCTTGAATCGTAACTTAGTTCAAGTTGCATAATTCCACATTTTATCCTTTATATCATCTTTATTGGTTTCACTTCAGATCCTTGAACTGTACCATCTCCTCTCAACTAGGAGCTCAATCCTCACATAATATTTTACTGTCACACTAGAAAGGGGATCCAATGGTTTGGATAAAAGGAATTTACACAAAAGAAAGTACATGAATGTAGGTTCATACATAATATAGAGAGTGGGATGACTCACATGCCATTAATAATAATTTTACCTCAATAAATTAAAATAAACCTATCACATATACGTGATGGTCTAATGTAATTATCATATACACATAAATAAATGAGCATACATTTCTAATTTTTTTTTCAATTACTTAAATTCATTCTTCAATTGAGATAATGCGCCATGAATTAATATAATTAATTCATTTTATCTTAATTCCATCCAACCATCCATTACTCACGATCATTTATAATTTTAAAAAAATTAATTTATTCAAAATTTATGTAGTATGAAAGTGTACATAGTGGAAACCTCATGAATTTTCATTTAAAATTTTAACATTGGAATTATTTTAATTTATAACTGTAAATACTATGACATGTGTACTTTTGAATGAAAAAAATAGGGAACACATAATCGAATGATTTAATTATATATTTAATTAATATTTCTAAGAAAATTTGAGAACACTTTTAGTTTTAGACTTCGTGATGGGTAGTATCTTACATGGCATGTACCTGTCCCATACCCATGTCTGTAGCACATGCCTTAGGACTGGGCATGTTCCCTGCCTGAGGAGAACCTTGAGGTATACAACATGTAGTTGAAAATACATAATTCATGACATCATTTTTCACGGTATGTCAGTACCTATTTCGTGTATCCAATAAAAAATTCTCTTAAGAAAACCCGTGTACTCGAACATATGGCAATGGGGAATAAATTTCATGTATTGGGGTTACATGGTGTTTAGTTCTTCATGTCATGTGCCAATATATTTGGATTTACATGCTGATATAATCTATTCAGTTCTTAAATCCTATTTTTTCATATCTGACCCAATATAAAGTGATACAGGTGATAAAACATAATAAAATTCCTGTATATGGGAAGTATACACCATTTACTCTAGTTGTTTCTATGTAGAATTTTTGGCTCATCCAAAAATTTGTTTTGGATGTTTTTTCATTTTTAATTATGAAATGTTTACCAATTATTTTAAGAAGAATGAAAAAGGTTAGAGATGATGATACCGAATATTAAAAAAAATCAATTTAATAAAAGCAAAAACATACATAGAAAATATTTCAAAAAATAATAAATAATTATAATTTAAACTTGTGACAACTTTGATATCACTTGTAGGTTCTATGCATAGTGAAAATTTCTTTTTATGGTATTACAAACTTGGCTATTAGTTGTAAATCACTTGTTAATGTTGCATTACAGGATCAAGGCATCATGTGGAATGAAAGAACTAGATTAATTGACTAGATTAAAATTAAAAAACTATAATGGTAATTATATTCACATTTAATTTATAATTAATTCATAAGTAAATATATAATTTCCTCAACTTGTAATTTCACTTCGTTGATAATATTTTTAACAAGTCCTAGTCATACCATTATTGCACTGTAGGATCAAAATGAATAATCCAAATAGTAGTGATCTTCCCAAGAACCATAATCTCTTTACAATGCCATTTAATATCCGGTTACTATCAAAACCGATCCTAATCATTTTATTTTTCATGATTTAATGTATAATAATTATTCTTGAGAGGGGAAGAAATCATATACAATGACCCTAGCCTTTTCACATAACATTATATGATTTTATTCATAATTATGAATCAAAGTACCATCCATGGATCATGAAGTCTAGAGTCTTAGAAGAATAGGTACATAAAACTAAAAAAATGGAACTAAAGAAAAAACTTCTTTATTTAATGTTCAAATTGAGATCCTATCTTCCATTGTTCTCAAACATATGCATAGGGTACCCTGGGGAACACATGAACAAATATATATGCTAAATAGCCCAGTAAATGAATAACAATAAGAACAAAGCATTATCACAAGGAATATATGTTATTCCATAATGATATAAAAAGGAATGAAACATATAGAACCTTATAATATAAACATGGAATCATATAAAAATTGATTCATATAACTGTGGTAGCAACATAAAACATGAATTTAGTACGAGTCAAGGCTAACCGCCAAGATCGTTTTATATAGTAGCACAAGTCAAGGATAACCACAGAGACCATTTCAAATTACATCTCGTGAGACATAACATTACCCAATGCATTAAATATCTATCTAGGTTTACCCACCATAAAGTTTCGTGAATATATTTTCCACAAAACAATCATACATAATCAATCTTACATAATCATAAGGGTTACCCAAGGAATGAATTGGGTACCACAATCTTGTCATAAAGTATAACAAATGAGCATATCATAAAAGTTTCCACGAAGGAAAGGAACAAAAATCTACATGGAAATTAATAAGGGAAAATATGAATGTACCATGGTATGTTATTACAAGTATAAGTGACAACAGGTAAGAAAAGTATTCAAGAAATTTTAGCATAAAAACATTTTTGAGCGGTTTTAAGGAAACACTATAGAGCCTTTAAAATAGAAAAGGAAAATATCCTTCATAAATAACGAGAAGTGAACCAGGAAGGTTTTAAAAATAAAAAGATTTATTTTATAAATAATATAGTGGCTTATAATATAAGATAATGTTCACTTTAAATTAGGTAAGAATTCAGGATGTTCCATCAAAATAGGTTTTTTATGGGGAAGTATTGAGGAGGGAATCACTTAAAAACATGCATATACCTAAAAGAGAATGATGAATGGAACTTGATACATGAGTTTGGAAAATTAACATATAATTTATAATATTAAAATAATAATAATAGATAACCTAATTTAGCTAAAAATAAATATAAATAATCTCGAAGGAATAAAGGAGGTTTGGGTTGAATCCCTTATAGAATATTGGCATGATATCATGTGTACCTAATAGTAATTAATTAGATATAAAGGGGTTTCTAATAATTTAAAAATAATGAGTAAAGTATGGGGGAGGTGCGTAATCATACCCCATCACTAGTAATTAACCTTAAAAGATAATAACATAGAGGAAAATCTTTAAGAAATGTGAAATAGAGAGGATCCCTTACCTTAAGTCCGATGGTGATCTTTGCTTGAACTTAATGACCTGAATAATAAAATTAGGTTCAATAATTAGTAATTAATGAACCAATTATATAGGTAAATTATTTATTATAACCTTATTAAGTTCATTCATAATATTTTTTGTTGCTTATGAGGTTCAATTTCTTTGTTTGGGTCCGTTTGTTTCCTTAGTTTTAATGATCAGTTCACTTATTTTCATGAACAGAGAATCAAGTTACATGGGGATGGATGTATTGAATTTGAGTTATATTTTATTATTGAAAATACATAAGTTTATATGGTTGTAAATTTAATTTGGTTACTTTGTAGTGAAGTTGAATCATTATATAAATCATTAACGATAAACACGTGGATTAACTTGGTGATTTAGCTCACAATAAACTTGTTTTGTATTGTTATTATACATAATGTGGAAAAAGGATTCCCTAAAATCAAATAAGATAAAATAAATATTTTAAGACATGGTTCAACCATTAAAATGGTTTTATGACATGTAAAGAAGATGGTAATTTAAATTGAAAACCCGTCGTCCTTGAATGTGATAAATCAACACAACTCAAATGGTATATTAATTTATTGTTTAAAAGTAGGGTGAGGGAGAGATTATGATAATATGTCCCCTTAAAATAATATAATTAGAGTAAATTTATGTTAATGACGTTATAATACCATTTGGGTGAAGTAAGGTGAGTAAAGAAACAAGAAAATAAAAGAATGTGAAAGAAAATAAAATAATCAGAAAGAGGAATTTACCTCTTGAGTTTATCTCCTTTTAGAGCCTCTAAAAGGGAGAGGATTTTGTCTTCTAAGGAGAACAAGGGTTTTGGACTTTGGGGAGGAGAATGGGGAGTGATTTGGGTAGAACATATGGAAGGCACAAGTCTTTAGAGGAGTGAAGAGAAGAGGGTGGAAGAGGTGGTATTTATAGTGGAGGGGAGGAGAGTTTTCATAATATTTAATTCCTTAGTTTTTTATTTTCCCTCCAGACCAGAAATAATGATGATTTCCTGAAAAAAAGAGTAATGTGTGAATGTGAGTTCTAGATAATTTCTTTACATTATCCATACATCATCTTATGATATCATAATTCAAGTATTTAGCATTTATAAAAAATTATCGTATTTTTTTATTCACAAAAAATTCATGCAATTCAGAAAAATCCCAAAAAATCACCCTAAATATGTTTTGACTTGTAGAAATCAAAAAATGAACTACATTTTTCAAATATAATTTTCAATATATTATTAATTTAATATTTAATTAAAATCATAATTTATTCTAAATAAACTGGGTTTAAAACATTTATTTACTTATTCCAAATTATAGGTACATTATACATTCAATTAAATAATATTTATATACTATAATAGGTAAGGTTACTAATAATTAGTATATATCACTATGGATAAGGGTAAAATTACAATTCATATGGGTATTTTACTATTCACCGAAAATAATGTTTGTTTTGACGGACTCCAAATATCTTAATGATCACAAATGTGAATATCAGAATTTTGAAATTCCAATTAAAAAAGTGAAAAAATTATATTTAAAGGTCACATAGTACTTAATAGTTCATTGTGTTGTAATTTCATGTGAAATAATCATAATAAGTAAATTTCCATTGAAAAAAATAGGGTTGTTACATTCTTCCCCCCTAAACAAATTTCTCTCTCAAAATTTCCTTTAACATTCTAGGCTATGTACAGGTGCGTCTACTTTTCCTTTATTAATTCCTCCAGTTCCCATGTTGCCTCTCTGTACTTATTGTTCCACCAAAGTACTTTGACCAGGTGAGTAGTCTTGTTACATAGAACATTATCTCTATTATCCAATATCTTCACTAGCTATTCCTCATAAGAAAGATCATCCTTCAACTGTACCACCTACGAAGATAGTACATGTGAAGGATATGTTATTTACTTCCTTAGTATGGATACATGAAAGAAAAAATGTACTTTAGACATGGTAGGAGGATGTTCTAGTCGATAGGCCATAGCTCCAACTCGATCAAGAATGTCAAAGGGGACATTGTACCTGGGAATTAACTTTCCCTTCTTCCCAAACCTCATGACCTTCTTCCATGGAGATATGCATAGAAATACCATGTCTCCAACTTTTAACTCAAGGTCTCATCGACGATTGTCCACATAACTCTTCTGTCAACATTGAGATTCCTTGATTTGTTGCATAATAGTTTTCACCTTCTCCACCAATTCTTCGACCATTTCAAGTCCTAGTAGCTTACGCTCACAGATTTCATCCCAACTCATCGATTCTCTCCACATTTTCCCATAAAAGGATTTATATTGTGCCATTCAGATGCTCGAGTGGAAACTATTGTTGGAGTTTAATTCAACAAGTGGAATATGTTGGTCCCATCCTCCTTTGAAGTCCATAGAACATTCTATAAACATATCTTCTAGTTTCTAAATAGTTTTCTCAGATTGGCCAACAGTTTGAGGATGATAGTTCATAATGAAGCTCAGTTCAGCTTAGTGTTTAGAGAATGTTAGAGACTTTTCCAGAACATTGAGGTGAATCTTAGATCACGATCAGATAAAATATATAGTGGTACTCCATCCATCCTTACTACTTATTTGATGTAAATCTATGATAGTTTATCCAATGATTAGTCATCTCGAATCATAATAAAGTGAGATGTCATTGTAAGACAATCCACAATGACCCATATAAAATTGTTCCATATGGATGTCCTTGGAAGTCTAGTGACATAGTCCATGGTGATGTTATACCAATTCCATTTGTTATGGGTAGTGGTTGCATCATTCCCACAGACTTTTGTCTTTCATCCTTCATTTGTTGACAAACCAAGCACCTTGATGTATACTCAACAATATTCTTCTTCATATTGTCCCACCAAAAGTTATCTCTGAGATCTCAATACATCTTTTTACTCCCTGTGTGAATTGAGAAGGTCGAGCTATGCACATCATTCAAAATATACTTCTTTATATCTGGATCGAATGGTACACAAAATTATAACCCAAATCATACAAATCAATCCCTGTCAATTTTGAAATCAGAGGATTTCCCTTTTCTGATAGCTTCCACCCTTTTCTGAATTTCCACATCTTTTCATTGAGCACCCTTTATTTTCTATAGGAGATATGTTTGAGAAATAATTTGAGAAAGGATTGATGATATTCCTCCCTTAATGATTCCCATGTCCATCATCTTCAAATATAAGAATATTGAATCCTTTTAAATTCTCATCATTGATAAAGATGCCATATCCTTTCTACTTGGAGCATCTACAACCTTATTTTCCTTACCAGTATGGTAGTGGATTTAGCAACCATAAAATTTGATGAGATTTATCCATCTTCACAGGTGTATATTAATCTATTTTTGTGTGAATATATATTTTAGACTCTTTTGATCAGTATATATCTCACTCTTCTCCCCATAGAGATAACGCTACCAAATTTTTTACTCAAAGGTCACAACTGCCAACTCCAGATCATGTGTATGATAGTTTTTATCATGTAATTTTAGATGACTTGAGGCTTAGGCTATCTATTTAACATTTTCCATCAAAAAACAGCCTAATCCATTCTTTTAAGCATCAATGTACACCACAAAGAGTTATCTACTTGTTGGGAGTGTGAGTATTGGCACAATGATAAGCCTCCATTTCAACTCTTTCAAACAGTCTTCATATTCCTATGACTAGAAAAACTTTAATACCTTATGTGTCAGCTTGGTCATTGGGTTTTAAGATCAGGAAACTTTCTTCAAAAAATGTCGATAATACCCAGCTCGACCCAAAAAGATGCGGATCAATATTACATATGTTGGAAAGGGCCACTCTTCAATTGACTTTGTCATGGAAGGGTCCACAAATATCCATTTTCTGGTGATAACATGCCCCATGAATGATACTTCCTCCATTTAGAACTCATATTTACTATTATTTGAATAATGATTCTCCCTTCGCAAAGTCCTTAACACATTATTCAAATGTTCTCCTAGTTCCTCCTTGCTCTTGTAGTATATCTGAATATCAATGATAAAGAATACTACAAATATTTCTATGTACTCTCTAAATACTATATTCATTAAATCCATAAATGTTTTTGGATCATTTGTGAGTCTGAAGGGAATCATTATGAACTCATAGTGTCTATACCTCATTTGAAAGGTAGTCTTGGGAATATATTCATTCTTCACCTTTAATTGGTGACATCCTGACCGAATTTCCACCATAGATAAATAACTAGCCCCATGAAGCTGATCAAACAAGTCATCTATCTGTAGTAGGGGATACTTTTTTTAATCTTGGTTTTATTGAGCTCATGATAATCAATGAAGAGGTGCATTGATAAATACTTCTAATTGACAGATATGATTGGGGAACCCCATGGTGAAGCACTCGGGCATATAAAATATTTTTCCAGATTCTACTATAACTACTTCTTCCACTCTTCTAGCTCTACAGTGGTCATTCTATATGGTGTATTTGAAAAAGGAAGAGATCCAGGAATATGTTCAATTGATAACTCAACCTCTCAATCAGGAGAAATATAAGAAAACTCTTCATGAAATACATAAGTGTAATCCCTCACAATGGGCATGTCTTCAAGCATGATTCTCTTATTTTTCTCAATATGTTGAGCTAGATATGCTTAATTATAAGGAAGAAATATTCACACTTGAGATGATGATTCTAAAGTATATTCATCTTCCTACATATACTTGTATAGAATTTTAGGATGCTTTAGGATGTAAAGAGTGATCTCCTTTTCCCTATAGTTGATGTTGGATTTTTATAATGATATCCAATCCAAGCCCAATATAACATTAAACTCCACTAAAGGAAGTATAAGAATATTTTCTAGGAGGCTCATTCCAAAAAAAGTTACCAGGGAGGTGTTATAAACCTTGGATGCAATAATTTCTCCATTAATTGTTCTCATTGATAACATATCACCAAACTTTTGAGGTGGTGTTTGAATAGTTATACTAAACATGAAAGATATGGATGAATGCGTAGAACTAGAATCAAATAGTACATTTTTTATTCATGAATAAATAACTAGCGTACCTATCACCACATTTTTTTCCGGCTCCACCTCAGTAGTAGTAATAGAATAAGCCCTTCCTTGTTTCCTTGGAGGATGTTATTGGTTGCCTCTAACAACCCTTTTCTTAGGGAAATTTCTCACATAATTCCCATGCTCCATGAAGTTGTAACACTTAACTACTGGCTGAGATTTTATCCAAACCTTTCTTTCTTCTTCCATGTTAGTCATATTTTTTATATCCCTTCGTCAGTTCTTGGCCTAATGTTCTATCTTTTCACATTTAAAGCAATTCCTGTTCCCTTTAGGTAGTTTCCAGACGCTTCTTCCCACAATTTTTATATCTGGGATGATTGATCTTTCTCCCATCATGTAATTTATTTGCAGGACCTCCCACATTTGATTTCATTTTCATCATTTTGTCGTTTGGCCAACGATTCCACAGAGAGTATCCAATCTCCATTTCAACCTTAATGGAACAAAAAAAAAATCTCCTCATAGATTTTGAAGTCTTGAATCACCAAAATTTTTCCTAGACTCATATTTAGTCTACTATAGAAGCGATCCAACTTTCTGTTGGTGTTCATGATAAATATAGAGTCATACCTAGCATGCCTTGTAAAGTTTGCTTCATACGACCCAATTGACTATTCTTTCTTCTTCTTGAGTCTGAGGAACTCTCTTTCTATATTGAGATGGAGGGTTCATGGAAAATATTTACTGAACAACATTCTCTTGAATTCTTCCCAATCCATGGAATCTATTTCCTCCTAGGGCTTCGTATTCTGGATCATTTTCCACCACTGATCAGCTTTACCATCAAAATGATAGACCGCCAGTATAACCTTTTCTTCTTCTGAGCACCAAAGTATAGAGAATATCTTTTTAATGGAGTTAATCCACTGTTCCATGAGGAGGGGATAAAATGATCCACTAAACATTGGAGGCCTTTTCCACATGAAGGATTCAATGGAAAATTTCTCTTTCCTTGTCGTAGGAGGATGTTCCATATGATTCAAGTTATTATTCATCACTTGTGCCAGATGAGAAAGTACTGTCATGATGTTTGGAGCACCCATTCCCATCATATCCGCCACATCATTAAGGAAATATTCACACTCTCTATCACTTTGATTGTTGGAATGTGTTCTTCTATTTCCCACCATTATCAAAGAAAAATAACATATGATTATAGGGATTGAATACTTAGATATTTATCATAAAAATGAAACTCTGAACATAAAAGCATAAAATTGTAAAGGATAAGTATATCCTAACTTTTGCTTCCCTATTTTTCAATCTCGGTTATCCTTGATCTCTTTCTTAACATATATTATTATGGGAAATTTTTTATTCCCTTAATAATGGTTTGTACTATGCTTGTGAATTTACCAAAGCATATCCCCCTGGAGTGTCAAACTAAGAGTGCAACAAGGCCCGTTGTTGTGTACCTGGACACCCCGGGTCAGGATCAAAACTCCTCATTAGAGTTTTCACTTCTAGATACATCTATTTCAGAGCTACATCTACCTATTTGTATCCAAGCAAGGATTTATTTTCCTTATAAACCACTTACTCTATTAATACCAAAATCTAGTGATGTTTTCTTATACTTCGTCTCATTATTCATGTTTATACTAAATTACTATATTCATAATCTCCAAAAAAAAACTATAGCATCCTCTGTTACCAACTATAGTGACCCTATCCTTTTCACATAACATTACATGATTTTTAGAATAATTATAAATCAGAGTAGATGCCATTGATTGTGATGTCTAGCGTCTTGGAAGACTGGGTATATAAAACTGAAAACATGAAACTAAAGACAAAACGTCTTTATTTAATCTTCAATTTGTGATCCAAACATCCATCGCTCTCAAACATATGCATACAGTACATTGGGGAACTCATGAACAAAGGGATGAGCTAAATATCCCAGTAAAAGAATAACCATAAGAAAAACGAATTAGCACAAGGAATAGAAGGCATGAAATGATGATATAAAATGGAATTTAACATATGGAACCTTACCATATAAACATGGAATCATATAGACATGGATTCATAGAAATGTGTTGGCAACATAAAAAATAACTTTATTACGAGTCGAATCTAACTGTCAAGATCGTTTCACATAGTAGCACAAGGTAAGGCTAACCACCAAGACCGTCACACATAACATCTCATGAGACTTAACTTTACCCAATGAATTGGAGCAATATCTGGGTTCACTCACCTTATATTTTCATGAATATTTTTTCCACATAAATAATCGTACATAATCATATGTGTTACTTATGGAAAGAATTGTGTACCATAATCATGTCATAAAGCATAAAAAATGGGCATATCATAAAAATATCCATGAAATAAAGGTACTAAAATATACATGGGAATTCATATAATAAAATAGGAATGTATCATGGTATTTTATGTCATTTAGAAGTGGCCACATGCAAAAAAAGTATTCAAGAAATATTTGAATAAAAACATTTTGAGCGGTTTTAAGGAAAATGCTATAGAGACTTTAAAATCGAAAAGGGAACAATAATTCATAAAAAACTAGAAGTTAAATAGGAAGGTTTTCAAAATAAAAATAATTATTTTATAAAGACAATGGTTTCTTAAAATAAAATATATAGCGCACTTGAAATCGGGTAATAATTCAAGAAGTTCTCTCAAAACAAGTTTTCTTATCGATAAGTACTGACAAGGGAATCAATTAAAACATGTATATACTTTAAAGATAATGATTATTAGAACATGATAAATGATAGTGGAACATTCACATAGAATCTATAATATTAAAATAACAAGAATAGATAACTTCTTTTAGGTAAAAATAAAGATAAAGAAACCCGAAGGAATAAAGGAGGTTCGGGTAGAATCCCTTACTGAATATTAGCATGGTATCGTGTGTACTTAAGAAGGATTAATGAGAGAAAAATGGTATTAAAATCATTTAAAAATAATGAGGAAATTATGGGGGAGGTTTTTAATCTGACCCCATCACTAGGAATTACACATAAAAGGGAATAACATAGAGGAAGATCTTTAATAAAAGTGAAATAGTGATGATACCTTACCTTAAGTATGATGGAGATCTTTGCTTGAACCTAATGAAAAAATTAATGAAATTAGGTTAATTAATTAGTAATTACAGAAGCTATTATATAATTAAATTATTTATTATTACGTTTTTATGTTCATTCATAATCGTTTTAATTTCTTATGTGGTTCAATTTCATTGTTTGGGTCCGTTTGTTTCCATGGTTTTAATGATCTGTTCACTTATTTTGATGAACGGAGAATCATTTAACATGGGGATAGTTGTCCATAATTGGATTCATATTTTATTACTGAACATACATAAGGATAAATGTTTGTAAATTTAATTTGGTTACTTGTAGTGAAGGCGAATCATTGTATAAATCATTAATGATAAACACGTGGATTAATTTGGTAATTTTTCTCACAATAAACTTGTTTTGTAATATTATTTTACATCATGTGTGAAAAATGATTCCAAAACAACACATAACATAAAATAAATATATTTTTATATCATTAAACCATTAAAATGGATTCATGACCTATAAATAATATGGTAATGAAAATTGAAAACTCATCGTCCTTTAATGTGATAAATCAATACATCTCAAACGGTATTTTCATTTATATTTTAAAAGAAGTGGGAGGGATAGATTATGATAAAAAATACCATTATCATTATATAATTCTAGTACATGTATGTTACAATAGTTATCATACTAATTGGGTGAAGGAAGGTGAGGAAATAAACAACAAAAGAAAAGAACTTGAAAGAAAATAAAAGATCTGGAAAGTGGAATTTACCTCTTGAGTTTATTTCCTTTGCGAGCCTCTTAAAGGGATATGATTTGGTCTTTTTAAAAGTAAAATGGATGATTGACGTGTGTGAGTATCTTGTGGAGTTATTTGGGAAGAACTTAGGCAAGGTATAAGGCTTGAGTGGAGTGAAGGGAAGTGAGTGAAAGATGTGGTATTTATAGTGGAGGGGATGGGAGTTTTCAAAATTGTAACGCCCCTACCCTAGTTACCCAGAGTCGGTGCATTATTACATAACATTGGAATGATCACAAGAAAGATCAAATCTCGAAAGACCAATTGGTTTAGTAGCCTTGGAAACACTAGATATATTCATAAGTTTTACATTACATCATAAAATGAAAAACTACAACAACAACATAATGTCTCCATAATCCACATTCATATCCCCACATAATATCCCTGCAGGTCATTCATAATTTACTTCTTCACTTCCTGGGAAAAATAAAACATAGAAAAGGGGTGAGCTCAAATGCCCAGTAAGGATAACAATATAGCGGAAACCTTCATAAATAAGAATAAACATTTAATGCAATGTATAACTAAAACAAAAGCCTTTCAAACATGAACTTTCAACGTGGTATGGCATAAATAAAATGAAATAATGCCATTTACTTATTCACATGGATATTCTACTAATCGAATAATCACATGAAAAAATCAATAACGATTTTCATAATGTTGGAATGCATAATGCTAAACTTTAATTTCTTTGTCAAGGCCTCGTCCCAAGACCTTGGGGCTAACTGTAACCGGAACCCAACCCGGAGTGCCTCTAATAACCGGACACCAACCCGGAGTGCCTCTAATAACCGGAGACCAAACCGGAGGGCTTACTTTTACCAGTCCCTAACCTGGAGGGATTACTTTTACCAGTCCCCAACCTGGAGGGCTTACTTTAACCAGTCCCCAACCTGGAACATACTTGTCCAACACATTCTTATGAAGTAAAGGTTGAAACATAACATAAACATTCTTATTGGAACTAACATACGAAATGTGAATAATTTACTCATAAACCATGAATGCTATATAAATAGCACATCCACAGTCAAACATATCACAAAACTTCATTACAATATGGAAGTTTTATATCATAATAAATCAACTTCAAATAATCGTAAAATCCATCAAAGGGTGTTGACATAGATGAAATCAAAACACTTTTTAGAGAAATATCTCTTTATATTTTTGAAATCCTTTAAGAGACATATAAAATAAAACATTTTCTTTGAAAATATTCTTATAATCTTGTAAGGAAAGCTTTTAAGATTTTATAACGGCGGAAAATAACCACACCCGCCGTATAAGTAAAAAAAAACATTCTTACCTTAATTTTGTCAAAAAGGTTAAAAAGGACCTTGTTTTGAAAACGACGGAAAGATTCCTCTTATAAAAAGTCAAACAAGGGTATAAATGACTTTAACCCATATTCTTGTAAATAAAAAAAATGTTTTGAAATACATTTTGAAGAAACATGGATGTGGATGATAAAGAGATCCCAGTAGATTATTACATATAAACAACCTCGGGTAATGAAGAGATTGTGAAATAACCCTTACCAATTTGGTAACTTATGAAACATACAACTCATGAAAGAGTTATCATACAATGAATATGTAAATACCCCTAAATTAAAGTGTATTACACAAAGAATATAATTATGGGCAGTACATACACCACACAAAAGGTAATGGTGGCAATATGGCATGAATCTCACGGGAATAAGGAGTGAGATGACAACCCCTTACCACGTTAATCAACTGAGTCGTATGGCCAAAAGTTAATAACCACCAAACTATTTACAGAATAACATGAATATAAAGATAATAATGATAATATATATCAAATGCCAGTACACAATACACCACTTTCAATAATTTAGTGGCGAATAATGGAAATCTCACGGAATTGAATTTGAGATAAGAAAATCCCTTACCTTGTACTTTTACTTGGTTGGGGTAGGTTAACCTCCTGTATAATAGTGAAATAATTGTTATGAAATTATACAAGAATCATATATATTAATATGATATCATATATGATCTTTTAATATTGATTTGATAATAATATCTTAGTATTATTGTCACGACCCGCCCTCGGGGTCCGTGCCGTGACTACCCCAAGCCCGCCTTCCATAGGCCAGGGGCTGGCGACTAGCACCAAGGCGTATATCCCAGTAAAAAGGGAAGGCATTGCCTTTGAAAAGTAAGCACACACCACAGAGTAAACAAGCGGAAGTAAACACTAAACAAGCAGAGTACAACTGAAAGTGCGGAAAAGTAAATGGGCCAGAATACAAACCCAAACTGAAAGTAAAGTACAACTCAAAAAGGGAAAAACAGCAACTGTAAAGTAAAGGCCGCTACTCCGAGCTGTCCACCGGAAATCCCACCTGAAGGGTGGGTACAGATAGCTCCTCTGCTCCACGGGTCCCACCGTCCGCTCCGTGCTCGTCCCGCCCAGTGGTCCACCTCCGGGTACCGTCCCGCTCCGCAAACCTCAGCTAAGGTCAACGCTGTCCGTCGTCTGCAACCAACACAACGTAGTGCGGGCGAAGCCCGTGCAGGGGTGAGTATAAGCTACTCAGTAGGGACCCCGAGACCCCTGAAGGTCTCTCAAAATCCACAAAGGATAAACCACGAAACAAAGTACAATCACGAAGTAACAACCAACACTGCTTAGGTATATGCCCATACATATACCTAAGTCATCAATTCAGATACGCTCCAACCTCCGAGCCCAAGTATAACTCAGTCCACGCAGGAAAGTATACGTATTCCACAAAGGAAAGTAACAGGATTCAGCTCACACAGGTATACTTCTTCAGGGACGATAAAGATGATCACTGATCCATCTAAGTCGTCGGACCCACGAAGGATCGATAGGTAACTAACCCCCGCAAGACCCACACAGGATCGGGCTCACACAGAACCTGTAGGCGCTGGCTCACACAGAACCGCTGAGCGCAAGGACCCACACAGGATCGGGCTCACACAGAACCTGTAGCACTGATCCATGTAGGATCGCTGAGTGCTGTAGTCGTCGTCGTCGAATCCACACAGGATCTCTGTACTGTCGTCGTCGAATCCACACAGGATCTCTGTACTGTCGTCGTCGCAGTCACAGTAGCAGTCGTAGCAGTAGAACAGTCGCAGCCAGCACTAGGGTTCCCGCACACAGCAAGCTCGTACGGAGGATCCGCTCCACGAGCCGAGAGGCTGATACATCAACTGTCACGAAGACCGAAGTTGATGTATCCAAAAGTTCCGTATCGTCAACAGGAACTCAACGCAACAGACGGCGCGTCGATCGGACGCCCGGTCTGAGAGTTATTGGCATTTTTGTCTCCGGGGCCCGGTTGGTTTTTAAGGCAAAACCAACCCGACCGTACTCCACCTGCGTCCAAACCTCGGGCGGAGTATGCCAAAAGATCCGTCTCACTAAGAGGAACACTACGCGACTGACGGCACGTCAATCGGACGTCCGTAGCTTAAGATAAGAGCGTTTCCGCTCCGAAGGCCCGGTTGGTTTCGTGAACGAACCAACCCGGCCGAACTCAAAGAAAACCGAAACCTTGAGTGCGATATACCGAAACGACCGTCTCGATCCAAGGATCGCGTTGCCGCAGACGGTTCGTCATTCGGAGGTCCGAGGCTCAAGTTATGAGCCAAGAACCGAATCTGGTCCGAAACGAGGGGTCCGGGTCCGGGCCGACCCGGCCCGACCCCCCCCCCTCTGGACGGCGCGGCGGCCGGCGGCGGCGGACGGCGGCGGCGGACGGCGGCGGACGGCGGCGGCGGCTGGCCGCGTGGCGGCGGCGGCGGGCCGCGTGGCGGCGGCGGCTGGCGGGCCGCGTGGCGGCGGCGGCTGGCGGGCCGCGTGGCGGCGGCGGCTGGCGGGCCGCGTGGCGGCGGCGGGCGGCGGGCCGCGTGGCGGCGGCGGACGGCGGGCCGCGTGGCGGCGGCGGACCGCGGCGGGCCGCGGCGGCGGCGCTGGGCGCCGCACGTGGATCACGCGGGGGGCAATCAAGCCCCCCCTGCTTTGTGAGGGCGGCACGGCTTTGAGCCGTGCCTTTGCCCAAAAACGGCCCCCGCAAATGGGGGCCGGCTGGTCAAACCGGGGGGCTGTTGCCCCCCCCTCCTTAAATGAACCGCCCCCCTCTTTAAGAGGGGGGTTTGAAGAGCCGGCCGGGGGTTTAAACCCCCGGTTTTTATGAAATCCGGCCGGCCCGCTGGCCGGCCGGTTTTTACTAACGGGACCGGGAAATTCCGGTCCCGCCCTTGATTTCCGACGCCGGCGGCACGGCCGCCGGTCTTTCCTTCCGCCGCGGCCCGGAACCGGCCGCGGTCTCCTCGTCTCACCGCGGCCCGGAACCGGCCGCGGTGTTCGTCGTCCGGCGCGGTGCGATGGCACCGCGCCCCTTTCTCCGTGCCAAGAATCCTCCCAACGCGGCGCGACGGCGTCGCGTTCTTGAAATCTCTCCTCGACGAAGCGCGACGGCGTTGCGGAAAATATCTGAACGTTCATCCGCGTGGTGCGACGGCACCACGTTACTTGTTTCCTCCAGCATGAACAACATGAACGATGGAGGGGGATTCGGCCGTGTTCGTGCGGTCCGGTCCCCCTCACGTTAAAGAAATAAAAACGGAACTTAAATAAAATAAGTCACACGTTAAGTCATGCTAAAATCCACGATTCAAGAAAGGAATAAAAATAATCAATAAAGATCATCCCCTACCTCTGGTTTCAAGAACGAAGATCGTCAACGACCCGCGGAAGACGCGTCGCGGTGGTCGGCGTCACGGAAGAAGGACGTCGATGTCGTGAAGCGAGGATTCGAAGTTCTTTGACGACGATTTCGTCGCGGGAAAAGATGACGCGGAAGAAGACGTCGTCGGTGTCGCGGGTATGGCGTCGCGAAAGACGATTCCCGAGTACGTGGCGTTCTTCGTCGATGTTCGAAGGTTCTTCGCGTTCTTCAAGGAGGAAAAAGAAGTTCTTCAAAGTGTAGAACTCTTCCTCTCTCAAATCCACACAACACAGCAACCCCCAAAATAAAATAAGCTACCCTTATTTTATTTTCACTTTGCCCACCTTTCAAAAATTCAAAAGTTGAATTTATTACATTAATTAAAATCTTGAGTTGTCAAGAAATTAAATGGAAAGATAAGTTGGCAAGTTTTAATGTAGGGGAGAGTCACAAATTAAAGAGGGGGTTTAGAGAGGTTAGGGAATTTGAAAAGGTGGGGGGTTCGTGTGGGCCCCACCTCCCTCATAACCACACATGGGAAGTTGGGTGGTTGCGGGCCCCACCAACAACTTCCCATGAGAGAGTCTAACCACCTAGAATAAAATAAAATTCACACACAATTTTATTTTACTTATCTTTTAATCCCCAAAACTAACTTTCAACCCGCAACATACGCAACTCCCGAAAGGGTCTCTTTAAGCGAAAATCGGCACTGCGAGTTCATCGGTGCCCTCGGATTTCAATTCCGAGCACCGGATCAAAAGTTAGGAATTCCCGCTCGTTCGTTCACTGAACGTACCCGAGCCAAACTTCGGAAATTAATTCCGGGCACTCCGGGCCTCGGAATCAGGTGCCGTCTGAACCGCGCTCTTGTAAAAATCCAAAGAAAATTAAGAAAAAATTTCCCTTGAATTTTACGGTCTTTACACTACTCCCACCTCAGGGCTTTACGTCCCCGTAAAGATACAACAAAAACTAGGGAAACAAATGGGGGTACTGAGCACGCATCTGAGCCTCCCGCTCCCAAGTGCTCTCCTGGAGGTTCCCGTGCTGCCATCTGATGCGCACAAGAGGAATCGACCGTCCACGTAGGACCCGCTCCTGTCGATCCTCGATCTCCACTGGGACCTCCGCAAAAGTCGCCCCATCGTCAACGTCAAGCTCCCCATGGTCAATGATGTGCGTCGGGTCGTGCACGTATCTTCTCAGCTGGGATACGTGAAAGACGTCGTGCACCCGGTGCAACTGAGGTGGTAGAGCCAGGCGATAAGCCACCTCGCCAATCCTGCTGAGAATCTGAAAAGGTCCGATGAAGCGCGGAGATAACTTGCCGCCTCGGCCAAATCTCCGAATACCACGTCGAGGTGAGACCCGCAAGAAGACGTGGTCGCCATCCTCAAACTCTAGTGGTCTCCGCCTCCTGTCAGCATATGACTTCTGCCGGCTCTGAGCTGTCCTCATCCGCTCCTGGATGACCTGGACCTTCTCTGTCGTGGCCTGGACCATCTCCGGTCCCACTAGTGCTGACTCCCCTGGGTCTGTCCAGCACAAAGGAGATCTACATGGTCGGCCGTACAACGCCTCGTACGGTGCCATCCCGATGGTGGAGTGGTAGCTGTTGTTGTACGCGAACTCCACCAAGGGTAGGTGGTCCTCCCAGCTACGACCAAAGTCGAGGACACATGCGCGGAGCATGTCCTCGAGAGTCTGAATGGTCCTCTCCGTCTGACCATCCGTCTGCGGGTGAAAGGCTGTGCTAAGACGTAGCTGCGTCCCGAACGCCTCCTGTAACCCCTTCCAAAGCCGGGAAGTAAAGCGGGCATCTCGATCGGAAACGATAGATGATGGCACGCCGTGGAGCCGCACAATCTCCTGAACGTAGAGACGTCCCAAGCTCTCCACCGAGCCCTGCTCTCTGATGGGTAAGAAGTGTGCCGACTTGGTGAGTCGGTCAACAATCACCCAGATGGAGTCGTGACCTCTGGAAGTGCGTGGAAGTCCAGTCACGAAGTCCATAGATATGCCATCCCACTTCCACTCCGGAACCTCCAAGGGCTGTACCAAGCCTGCTGGTACCTGATGCTCAGCCTTCACCTGCTGACAGGTAAGGCATCGAGAAACGAACTCTGCTACAGCTTTCTTCATGCCCGGCCACCAGTGCTGTCGTCTGAGGTCCTGGTACATCTTTGCCACTCCTGGATGTACCGCTAAAGGAGAAGTGTGAAACTCCCTCAGCACTTCCTCTCGCAAGGCGACTGGTACCATGGTACGTCCTCTGAAAAGGATGTCGTGCTCTGCTCCAAGGGAGAAACCATCAGGTGTCTGTCCCGAGGATATCTGTGCACGCCGTGTCTCACAGTCAGCGTCCCCATGCTGTGCCTCCCTGACTCGCTGCAGTAGTGGAGGAGTGACTGTGAGAGACTGAAGAAAGGCTGCTCCATCTCTATCCACGAAGGATATCTGCAAAGAGGCTAGCTGCTCCGTCGCCTCCTCAAGTAGTTGAATGCCCGTCCTCCTGCTGAGGGCATCAGCTACTACGTTCCCCTTCCCAGGAGTATAGACTATCTCAAAGTCATAGTCCTGGAGGAACTCGAGCCATCGTCGCTGTCTCAGGTTCAGGTCCTTCTGCGAGAAGATATACCTGAGACTCTGATGATCGGAAAAGACTGTAAAGCGCTCGCCCATCAGATAATGTCGCCATGTCTTCAGAGCGAAGACCACTGCTGCTAACTCCAGGTCATGGGTAGCGTAGTTCTGCTCATGCGGTCTCAACTGTCGTGATCCATAGGCGATCACTGCCCCCTCCTGCATCAGAACACATCCGAGTCCGGTCCCTGATGCATCGCAGTAGACCACGTACCCTACTCCCTCCTCAGGCAACCTCAAGATAGGTGCGCTAGTCAATCTCTGCCTCAGCTCCTCGAAGCTCTGCTGACAACTGTCTGACCACACGAAGGGTTTCCCCTTCTTCGTCAACGCTGTGAGTGATGCCGCAACTCTGGAGAAGTTCGGCACAAATCTCCGATAGTATCCAGCTAGTCCCAAGAAACTCCGAACCTCAGTCACGCTCCTGGGTGGCTCCCATGCTAACACAGCCTCAATCTTCGCGGGATCCACTGCAACTCCCGCCTCAGAGATTACGTGTCCCAAAAAGTGGACCTCACGTATCCAGAACTGGCACTTCGAGAGCTTACCATAAAGCTGGTGCTCTCGGAGTGTATCAAGAACAACTCGCAAGTGATAGGCGTGCTCCTCCTCTGTCGTAGAGTAAATCAGAATGTCGTCGATGAAAACCACGACAAACCGATCGAGGTATGGCTGAAAGATCCTGTTCATGAGAGCCATGAACACTGCTGGAGCATTGGTTACACCGAAAGGCATAACCAAGAACTCATAGTGGCCATACCGACATCTGAAGGCCGTCTTCTGCACATCCTCGTCTCTGACTCTGAGCTGATGATAGCCTGACCGGAGGTCTATCTTCGAGAACCACCGTGCTCCCTTGAGCTGATCAAAGAGGTCATCAATCCTCGGTAGCGGATACTTGTTCCTCACTGTCACCTGGTTCAGGCGACGAAAGTCAACACAAAGTCGCAAGCTCCCGTCCGCCTTCTTGGCGAACAATATCGGGGAAGCCCAGGGTGAAACACTGGGTCGGATGAATCCCTTGCCCTGCAAGTCCTCCAACTGTACCCGTAGCTCTCGAAGCTCGGCGGGGGCCATCCGATATGCTGGAGTGGATATCGGGGCTGTCCCGGGGTACAAGTCAATATAAAAGTCTACCTCTCTGCGAGGAGGTAGCCCTGGAACATCGTCGGGAAAAACGTCCGCATACTGATCCACCACTGCAGGAAAACCAGGACTCCGCACGTCAACTGCTCCAAGGATAAGGCTAGCCAACTGATGAGTGATGGGCTGTCCTCTCCTCCGCGGAAGTCCATCCTGTGCTGCTAAGGCTCCCTTCTCGCCGGTGAAGGTGAACCTGCTCCCGTCGGTGCGTACACATCGCACCTTGCGCCTAAAACAGTCAATCTGTGCATGGACCGTGGACAGCCAATCCATGCCCAAGATGACGTCGTAAGGCCTCGACGCTGCTACAAGAAGATCCCAGCCGAAGCTCTCGCCTCCTAGAGTAAGCTCACACTGCCGGCACCAGTGCGTGATCGTCGAGTCTGCTCCCGTAGGAGTCTCTAGCCGTAAGGATCGAGCCAACGGCTCTGTCGGAATCTCCGAGCTCCGAACAAGGGCAGCGGCTATGAAAGAATGACTCGCTCCTGTGTCTATAAGAACTGCAGCAAGGGTGGAATAGACACAGATAGTACCTCGAATCATCTCGGGTGCGCCGTGGTCGTAGGCCTCTGCTGCCTGGAGCTGTGCCTGTCGCTGCCCGCCAGCTCCCTGTGGTCGGGGTGGACCTCCTGGTGGTGGTGGTGGTAAAGCCTCAAAGCGTCGGCCACCACCAGCTGCTCGTCCAGCTCCTCTGCCTCGTCCGCCTCCTCCCTGCGGACCGCCACGGTCGACCCTCTGCCTCTGCCTCGGTGGTCCATCTACTGACTGCTGCTCCTCGGCACGGCGGGTCGGGCAGTCACGAGCCATGTGGCCCTGTCCGCCGCACGAGTAGCACTGCCTGCCTCTCGGAAGACTGGCTCCGCGCTGTGTGCCCCGCACTGCTGAGCCAGTGCCCTGAGATCGTCTGCCTGAAGGTCTGGTCTGTCTGGACCCCTGAGTCATCCGTCGACTGCCTGCTGCAGATGACTCTGCCACGTGCCGCCCTGCGGTGGGTCGCTGTGCTGGTGTAGACTCAGCAAGGAAGCTCTCGATCAGAAGAGCCCGCTCCAGTACTCCTGTCTGAGTCGGTATGCTGAGGGAGATCAGCGATGCCCTGATCTCGTGTCTCAAACCCTGCTCGAAGGTCCGGGCCCGGAAGAATGGGTCCCGTACCATGTCGGTCGAGTAGCGCGAGAGATCGGTAAATCTCGCCGAGTACTGGGCGACCGTCATGCTGCCCTGCCGCAGCTGTAGAAGCTCCTGGATACGCACCGCTCGAAGGGTGGCCGGGACGAACTCAGAGCGGAAGAGGCTCTCGAAGTCCGTCCAGAGTAGAGATGCCTCATCGTGCACCTGGAGCATCAGGCTCCACCATCGTCCTGCTGCTGCGTGTAGTAGGCTCGCAGCGAGGATCACCATGAGGTCTGCTGGTGTCCTCACTAGCCTAAACACTCGAACCACTGCCTCCAGCCAGTCCTCTGCTGCCTGGGGATCCGTCTCCCCGCGAAACCTGGGCGGTCGCTGTCGCTGAAACTCATGCAGTGCGCTGAGGCGACGTGCATCGTCAGCGGCTGCTGCTGGAAGCATCGGGGGCTCGGCGGGTAAAGGTACCGCCGGTGCCACTACTGGAAAAGGGCCCTGCACCGAGGCCTCGTCGCTCGGTGGGCTGTCGTCTCGCTCGACCATCGGAACCCTAGCTGGCTGTCGTCGTGGGGCCATCCTGAAAAGGAGATCAAGAGTGCCATAGTCAGAACAGTATACCTGGTGAGCTGAATTAAGTAATCACAAAGAAAACTTGAGACTTTCATTAAGCAGATCAGTATACCCGGTGAGCTGACACAAGTAATCACAAAGAAAACTTTGAAACACACACGCAATCAATGTTTCCGTGCATTAAGTCGGAAATCAGAAGTCAGGGTCCTGGTGTATGGATACGTCGGCCGCCGCACCAACACTGGACTCCCTGGACTGATAACCACACTCAATACGCTAAACATTATTGCTTCACATAGAAAAGATCAGAGTTCGCGGTAGAACCGAACTCCTCTGATACCAATTTGTCACGACCCGCCCTCGGGGTCCGTGCCGTGACTACCCCAAGCCCGCCTTCCATAGGCCAGGGGCTGGCGACTAGCACCAAGGCGTATATCCCAGTAAAAAGGGAAGGCATTGCCTTTGAAAAGTAAGCACACACCACAGAGTAAACAAGCGGAAGTAAACACTAAACAAGCAGAGTACAACTGAAAGTGCGGAAAAGTAAATGGGCCAGAATACAAACCCAAACTGAAAGTAAAGTACAACTCAAAAAGGGAAAAACAGCAACTGTAAAGTAAAGGCCGCTACTCCGAGCTGTCCACCGGAAATCCCACCTGAAGGGTGGGTACAGATAGCTCCTCTGCTCCACGGGTCCCACCGTCCGCTCCGTGCTCGTCCCGCCCAGTGGTCCACCTCCGGGTACCGTCCCGCTCCGCAAACCTCAGCTAAGGTCAACGCTGTCCGTCGTCTGCAACCAACACAACGTAGTGCGGGCGAAGCCCGTGCAGGGGTGAGTATAAGCTACTCAGTAGGGACCCCGAGACCCCTGAAGGTCTCTCAAAATCCACAAAGGATAAACCACGAAACAAAGTACAATCACGAAGTAACAACCAACACTGCTTAGGTATATGCCCATACATATACCTAAGTCATCAATTCAGATACGCTCCAACCTCCGAGCCCAAGTATAACTCAGTCCACGCAGGAAAGTATACGTATTCCACAAAGGAAAGTAACAGGATTCAGCTCACACAGGTTTACTTCTTCAGGGACGATAAAGATGATCACTGATCCATCTAAGTCGTCGGACCCACGAAGGATCGATAGGTAACTAACCCCCGCAAGACCCACACAGGATCGGGCTCACACAGAACCTGTAGGCGCTGGCTCACACAGAACCGCTGAGCGCAAGGACCCACACAGGATCGGGCTCACACAGAACCTGTAGCACTGATCCATGTAGGATCGCTGAGTGCTGTAGTCGTCGTCGTCGAATCCACACAGGATCTCTGTACTGTCGTCGTCGAATCCACACAGGATCTCTGTACTGTCGTCGTCGCAGTCACAGTAGCAGTCGTAGCAGTAGAACAGTCGCAGCCAGCACTAGGGTTCCCGCACACAGCAAGCTCGTACGGAGGATCCGCTCCACGAGCCGAGAGGCTGATACATCAACTGTCACGAAGACCGAAGTTGATGTATCCAAAAGTTCCGTATCGTCAACAGGAACTCAACGCAACAGACGGCGCGTCGATCGGACGCCCGGTCTGAGAGTTATTGGCATTTTTGTCTCCGGGGCCCGGTTGGTTTTTAAGGCAAAACCAACCCGACCGTACTCCACCTGCGTCCAAACCTCGGGCGGAGTATGCCAAAAGATCCGTCTCACTAAGAGGAACACTACGCGACTGACGGCACGTCAATCGGACGTCCGTAGCTTAAGATAAGAGCGTTTCCGCTCCGAAGGCCCGGTTGGTTTCGTGAACGAACCAACCCGGCCGAACTCAAAGAAAACCGAAACCTTGAGTGCGATATACCGAAACGACCGTCTCGATCCAAGGATCGCGTTGCCGCAGACGGTTCGTCATTCGGAGGTCCGAGGCTCAAGTTATGAGCCAAGAACCGAATCTGGTCCGAAACGAGGGGTCCGGGTCCGGGCCGACCCGGCCCGACCCCCCCCCCCCTCTGGACGGCGCGGCGGCCGGCGGCGGCGGACGGCGGCGGCGGACGGCGGCGGACGGCGGCGGCGGCTGGCCGCGTGGCGGCGGCGGCGGGCCGCGTGGCGGCGGCGGCTGGCGGGCCGCGTGGCGGCGGCGGCTGGCGGGCCGCGTGGCGGCGGCGGCTGGCGGGCCGCGTGGCGGCGGCGGGCGGCGGGCCGCGTGGCGGCGGCGGACGGCGGGCCGCGTGGCGGCGGCGGACCGCGGCGGGCCGCGGCGGCGGCGCTGGGCGCCGCACGTGGATCACGCGGGGGGCAATCAAGCCCCCCCTGCTTTGTGAGGGCGGCACGGCTTTGAGCCGTGCCTTTGCCCAAAAACGGCCCCCGCAAATGGGGGCCGGCTGGTCAAACCGGGGGGCTGTTGCCCCCCCCTCCTTAAATGAACCGCCCCCCTCTTTAAGAGGGGGGTTTGAAGAGCCGGCCGGGGGTTTAAACCCCCGGTTTTTATGAAATCCGGCCGGCCCGCTGGCCGGCCGGTTTTTACTAACGGGACCGGGAAATTCCGGTCCCGCCCTTGATTTCCGACGCCGGCGGCACGGCCGCCGGTCTTTCCTTCCGCCGCGGCCCGGAACCGGCCGCGGTCTCCTCGTCTCACCGCGGCCCGGAACCGGCCGCGGTGTTCGTCGTCCGGCGCGGTGCGATGGCACCGCGCCCCTTTCTCCGTGCCAAGAATCCTCCCAACGCGGCGCGACGGCGTCGCGTTCTTGAAATCTCTCCTCGACGAAGCGCGACGGCGTTGCGGAAAATATCTGAACGTTCATCCGCGTGGTGCGACGGCACCACGTTACTTGTTTCCTCCAGCATGAACAACATGAACGATGGAGGGGGATTCGGCCGTGTTCGTGCGGTCCGGTCCCCCTCACGTTAAAGAAATAAAAACGGAACTTAAATAAAATAAGTCACACGTTAAGTCATGCTAAAATCCACGATTCAAGAAAGGAATAAAAATAATCAATAAAGATCATCCCCTACCTCTGGTTTCAAGAACGAAGATCGTCAACGACCCGCGGAAGACGCGTCGCGGTGGTCGGCGTCACGGAAGAAGGACGTCGATGTCGTGAAGCGAGGATTCGAAGTTCTTTGACGACGATTTCGTCGCGGGAAAAGATGACGCGGAAGAAGACGTCGTCGGTGTCGCGGGTATGGCGTCGCGAAAGACGATTCCCGAGTACGTGGCGTTCTTCGTCGATGTTCGAAGGTTCTTCGCGTTCTTCAAGGAGGAAAAAGAAGTTCTTCAAAGTGTAGAACTCTTCCTCTCTCAAATCCACACAACACAGCAACCCCCAAAATAAAATAAGCTACCCTTATTTTATTTTCACTTTGCCCACCTTTCAAAAATTCAAAAGTTGAATTTATTACATTAATTAAAATCTTGAGTTGTCAAGAAATTAAATGGAAAGATAAGTTGGCAAGTTTTAATGTAGGGGAGAGTCACAAATTAAAGAGGGGGTTTAGAGAGGTTAGGGAATTTGAAAAGGTGGGGGGTTCGTGTGGGCCCCACCTCCCTCATAACCACACATGGGAAGTTGGGTGGTTGCGGGCCCCACCAACAACTTCCCATGAGAGAGTCTAACCACCTAGAATAAAATAAAATTCACACACAATTTTATTTTACTTATCTTTTAATCCCCAAAACTAACTTTCAACCCGCAACATACGCAACTCCCGAAAGGGTCTCTTTAAGCGAAAATCGGCACTGCGAGTTCATCGGTGCCCTCGGATTTCAATTCCGAGCACCGGATCAAAAGTTAGGAATTCCCGCTCGTTCGTTCACTGAACGTACCCGAGCCAAACTTCGGAAATTAATTCCGGGCACTCCGGGCCTCGGAATCAGGTGCCGTCTGAACCGCGCTCTTGTAAAAATCCAAAGAAAATTAAGAAAAAATTTCCCTTGAATTTTACGGTCTTTACAATTATCGTTGTTTCGGGTGTTAACTTACTTGTTTTATTTTATATGTTTTGTTACGTAAGACATGTTTGTAATGGATAGGTTGTATATTATTCATATCCAGAATGATATCAAGTCCTTAAGCATCATTTTTAAATCATCAAATGATAATTATACTTGAATGGATACGATGGAGAATGAATCTTATCGCGTTTGTGGAGACGGTAGTCCGTACGTACGCACGAGCGACAATATCATTCTTTTGATATTAAAATAATATATAAATGGATGTTATATCATATAAATAATAATTAACATGTTATATTTATTATTTACATGAGTTTCACATCATTATTATACCCATGCAAATAATAATATATTGAATAACAATTACACCACGACGTGGAGACGGTAAGCCGTACGTACGCACGTATGGTGACATGTTATTCAAAGGGTGGATAGAATACTGAATATGGTTGTACCATATTTATAATAACATCACAGTATATGTGAGATACTGGAGTTATTATTTTAGAATGGTAAGAACAAAGAAAGAAGAAGTGGAAGAAGAAAGGAACTTGAAAAGGGGTGGTGAAAACATTACCTCTTCTTCAGGTTCTTCCTTTTGATTTGATCAAAAGGGCTCCTTAGGTTGGCTTTATGATCAAACTAAGGCCTCTAGGTTGTAGTGAGGGAAGTTGGGAGAGTATTTGGGCAGGGTTTGGACGAGCCAAGTGGCTTGAGAGGTGTGAGGAATGAGTAGAAGTGGTCTCCTTTTATAAGGGAGAGGAGGGGCTCTTTAGGAAAGAGTGAAAGTATTACTTTATAATATAATTATATTCGGTCTATAATGGTCCAATAATCATTGAGGTCGAAGATAAGATGACTAATTTTCTAAATAACATCAACCAATAAGAATTAGACAGGTTTTAGATAATATTTTAATCATTATAATCTTATTTATTTAAATGATTTGTTAATGAGGTAAACATTGCATCATTATTATGTCATTAATAATTTAAATTATATGACGTCTAAAAATTATAAATAAAATATAATTATGTAGGAAATATTTTCATCTGTCTAATAAATATTTATAATAGAAAATCAAACATGTATAACCCTATGTAAAAATTGTTCTTCTAAAAGATGTAAGCTTATGCCATTTTTATTTTTATTTTAACTTTATTAATATAATGTGTCCCTACCACATACAAGTGGCTCCAAGGGGTCCCCAAATCGACCCAAGGATGCCCATGGTCGGGTATGTGTCCACCAATAAGGTTAGGACACGTTTTAGGGTAAATTTTTATTATTATAATATTATTTTTTTAACCCTTATTTACTGGATTTACCCTTTAACCATGGTAAATAAAATATTTACCACAGTAATTATTCAAAATGTGTAAAAATAAAAGATAACTATTTACACAATTTGAACATCCTGATTCCAAATATGGAATCCATTTTCCTAAATTCAAAACACAAAAGTGTCAGAAATTAATTTAATATTAATTCCCGCTGTTAAAACAAAAAGCATGTTTTTAAGAGATAATAACTATCAAAAGATTGACACTTGTTTATGTTCGGTTTAATTGTAAAATTATGTCTAATGACCAAAATTATATTAAATGGTAAAAATATATTCTAAATATACTTTAAAACTACTAAAATTCATAATTTATCACTATTAAGTATTTTGATTAAAAAAGTTGTTTTTAATTAAAATTTAGTAATTTTCACTATTCATCAAAATATGAAAGTTATCTGAAAAGTACCAAAATTTCACCTTAGGCTAAATTAGATATTCCGAATCCAAAAATGAAGTCCATTTTGAAATATAAAATATATATAATTTTTAAAAAGTAGGTATTACTATTCATAACGGCTAGTTTGATTGGTTGTTAGAACTCGGTGTTGCGTACAACACACGCTATCACATTAATCAAAGAGAAGCGTACCGTAGAAGCTTGGGATGTTTCATTTTAATTTTTTTTTGATGTCCCCCTTTACTCAAAAAGTTTAAAATATTTTATTTAAAATGGGTTCACTATTAAAAGTTGGTAAAAGTGCAATACTAAAAATGAATTTGTTCTTACATTATGTCTAAGAAACTCATAATATGGATTCTAAAATTATAAGGATTATATAAAGTTTAAAATTTAGTTAATACTATTCATAACCTCTTTTTAACGGCTTTTTTGGTAAGTCATGGTGTGCTTGAACTTGGTGTTGCGTGTAGTGCAAGTTATTGTATTATTTTAAAGAAATAACACACTATGAAATCTTGGGGTGTTACAAAAATATTTAATTCCTTTATTATTTCCCCTCAAGACCAGAAATATTGATGATTTCCTGACCACAAACAGTAATACATGCAGTTGATTTCAATATAATTTCCTTTTATCAGCCATACAACAGGTGATGACATCATAATTCATGCATTTAGCATTTATCATAAATTATCATATTTTACTATTCAAAAAAATTCTTGTATTTCAGAAAAATATAAAAAATTTACCCTAAACATTTTGTAATGTTTAGAAATCAGAAATGAACTAATGTTTTCAAAAATAATTTTCTAAATATGATTAATTTAATATTTACTTAAAATCATAATTTATAAAAAAAAACCTATTTTAAAACATTTATTTATTTATTCCAAAATATAGGAACATAATACTTTCAAGTAAATATTATTTATATAATATCATAGGTAAGGATACTATTAATTAGGGTATATCAATATTCATAGGGGTAACATTACTATTCTTAAGGGTATATTACTATTCATAAAAAATTATGTTTCTCTTATTGGACTCCAAACATCTTACTGATCGCAACTGTTAATGTCAGATTTTTAAAATTCAAATCACAAAAGTTTCAAAATTATGTTTAAAGGTAACATTGTACTTAATAGTTCATTGTGTTGTGATTTCATATAAAAAAATCATAAGAAAGAAATTTCCATTGAAAAATATTGGGTCGTCACATCTTATGTTCTCTTATTGGCTTAAGAGAGGAGGCTAGGAGAAAACTCAAGATCTATTGACATCTATCCAAGGATTGATTGAGTCCCACACTATCCATTGGGAAAACCAATTTCATTTGAATAATGTGATATCATTAGGTATTTATTTTGGCAGGTTTAGAATTGGAATATTTCACACTAAACTCTTAAAAACATTAACATTATTATTTTACCCCATGTTATTAACAATAGTAAAAATATTAATTTATAAACATGTAAAAAATAAGAATCTAAATAAGTATCATTTATATTATGTCCAATATGACCATTATACATGGTCTTCATTCCATCATAAACATTTACTGATCATCAAATAAAGACTATTTAATAAATAAATGTCACTGAAATATTCTATTAAAAAAATTCATGGGGATGTTGGAGTTGATTCCCTAGCCTCCTACAAACTCTTACAATGTAATTTAGTCCCTTATCATGCTATCAAAAATCAAATAAGTTGCATGCTGGTGCCATCAACCTATATGCTCGATGTTTTTTTCTTTGAATTTATAGAAATGAATTCACCCACTAAACACCATGTACATAGATTTATGTAATGATTTCTATTCAATAAAAGGTCTTGAGATATCAACTTACATTAGATGATGAAAGGGATAGATCCTTTAACGCATTATTAATTAATGTAATATCACTTGTGACACACCCACCATATCCTACCTACTTACAAGAATTTATTTTCATAGTTTTCATCAATATGTTGAAGAACATGAGTCATTATATCAATCAATAAAATTATTTATGCCTAATGATCAATAGAAATGTCTATATATAGGAACATATAATGACACATGAACATGTGGATATCCAATTAATGGTTCTGTTTTCATAACATCCTATCTTGGAGATTACCTAGGTTGAACACCCTGAGAAGTTGTCTTAATGTATTATGTCCCTCCATCCCAAAATACCCTATATAGTATATTTCTTTTTAGACAATATCATCCTACCATAGATAATGGTTTAAAAATAATGTCATTACACTTCTAGGTTCTCATCATTAGAGGGAAACTCAATGCCCTTTCAATGTGACATATATTCTTATGACATAATAACATATAAATTTGATGATGGGGAATAATAATAATGTGATAAGAAAATTTCATTAGTAATAAAAACATGTAATCACGTAATAAACACATTGTTTATAAGGAATAAACTCCAATATCCCCTTGAATTTATATTTTTTCAATTTACAAATGATAGATTTATTGTCTATGATTATCTCATGTTTAATGTTTTCTATGATTTTTTTTTTCAAATTAGATGTTTAAATTGGATTTTAAAAATGGGTGTGGATTTTTTACATACCAAGTGTTTGATAAAATGGATCAATGAGATTTCATTGTATTCAAAGCATTTATAATGTAGTTTTAGAAATTTTTTTACCTTGTCTAAAGGTGTTTCATAAAAAGGGTCATATTATTTTTTAAAATTGATTATTTGAAATGGGAAGTTGTATTTGTATATGTTTTTCATCGAGTAGTGAATGGGTTAAATATGGTGTGAGTTATGAGTTTATTTTAGGGGCTATAGGATACTTTATAAGTAATACTACAAGATCTTCTATTTTTGTTTCCAAGTGATCGAGAGAGATTTTGGTAGAAAGACCATGGGAGTTTCCATGTTGTGGCTTAGAGACCATGAGAAGTCCTGGAGTGGGGAAAAGTTAATACCATAAGGGATTAATGTTTCCATAACAAACTAGAATTATTTTTTAAACTCACTCAATATTGGAATTATGGTTAGATCTCCATGTTCACATTACTCTTTCCATATTGGTTTATATTCTTTATACATTTTATCAGTTTCATTCTGATGCAATGAAATGTATTGTTCCCATTTACATTCATATGTTATTTTATGTTGACATTATGATCACCATATTTTATTCCTTGATAGATAGTTTTATCATGTTTTCAATTGTGTTTTTATGTATCAATTAAAGCCATGTTTTGTTTTTTGGATTTGTAAAACCTATTTTATTTGAAATGGAAAACCAAATGTATTTCAAAGGATTATTTGGAAGTGTGTTATTTTCAAAATGGTTTAGTTTCGAAATGTTTTTTAAAACTATTTTAATGGTTTTCAAGGGTAAAATCCTTAAATATATTCATGGTGGTATCCTATACAGATTTTTTCCTTACTCTATAAGTATTCCTTTTCAATAATGTAAATTTCATTTTTTAGTACAAAGGTAAAGGAAAGGGATCCATGTACCATGGTGGATTTTATTGATTACTGATGTCTAGGTTTTGTGGAGGAGAGGTGGTCTCATGGAGTTGCCTCATGTGGAGTCATTTTGAGATTTTATATCAATATGATGTATTTATTGTCCTTGTTTGGTCTAGTTCCCATTATTTTGAGTTTTGGGATTTTAATTGAGGTACATGTATATATTATTATGTGGAATATTTTGTATACGATATATTGTTATTGGATATGGTATCTTCTTAGAATTATATTCATAATTTGGATGATTATTTTTAGGGAATTACCTATTATTATGTTAGTGTATCAATCCTAATCCATGGATGGATCATTATCATTTCCTATGGTTGAAACCACTCTTAGGAGACAATTGGTTTTTCTTTGTGCATTTTTCCAGACCGTGCAAATTGAGAAAATGCATATGTCTTTATGGTGGGTTGAATCGGTTGACGGGATGGGTAGATCCCAGTTTTTTTTATTAAAAATGGTATTCGCGGAATGTTTTTATTTGGGAGTTAGTGGTAGACTAGAGTAAGGACCATCATGACTCATGAGGTAGGAACAAGGGAGTTCATTTCCATCTATTCTTCATGACAAACATCAATTTTCCATGGGTGGTCTGGGATTTTGGTTTTGTTTTGATCATAGTTTGTGTGTATTTTATGAGATTTTGATGTTTTTTATAATTGGTGTTGAGTCTAAGGGAAATATCAAGGTTATTTTTGAGTTTTGGGGGTGAAAGTGGTAGGTTAGGAGGAGGATCACTATTAGTACACATGGAAAGTTGTAACAATGCATAGTATAGGGGGCTTATTTTTCAACTCCAGTGAAGCTAAAATGTTTGGTGCACAATTTGAATAACCATGTGAAATAACCTTGCACAATGGGAACTGATTTGGGGGTTTTATTTTTTTTGATCATATTTACTCTGATTTTGTTTATTATGATTTTATATATCATTTATATCCTTGATAATAGATTTCTTTTTGTTTATTTGATGTTGTTTTAGATTGAATCCTACTTGATAAAGATTGTGTTTTTATGTATTATAGATAATGCCTCCTATAAGGACCTCATCCATGCATAGATAGGGTGTTGTGGAGAACATCCCATAGGTAAACCCTCCTCTCAATATAAATTTTATGGAGTCAGTGATTCCTTTGATCCAATCATTATGTCAAGTTAGCGGCTGAGATAAAATAATTATGGTGGACCATGATTAGATGTTTGTGAGGAAAAATCCACCAGTGTACCATGAAAACAAGAGACCCAATGAGCTCAAGGATTTTATGGACTGTATTGAGTGGATATTTGAGTTATTAAATACCCATGAGTTCTCATGTTTGGATTCTCTATGTACATGATATAAGGAATATATTGGATGTAGTGGGATTTGATGGTGCACTTGAAAAGGAATGAGGATCTTTCATGTACCACATTCAAGGTGGAATTTATTCTAATGTTCTACCTGAAGATGTCAAGGGTGGTGAAAGACCATGATTTCTTGAAGTTAGAGAAGGGAGATCATTCAGTGATGGAGTATGATTCCCATTATATTGAGATGGTTCATGTTTCTTTAGATATCCCAAATAAATTATCACCTTAGGTTTGGTGTTTTGGGATGGGATTGAGTCCTGAGATCAAGTATATGATTATCTCTATCTGTTTAATAATTATTCATAGGTGACAAATAAGAAGGCTTTAGATGAGGAATATTTTATTGGATGTAAAGGATATATTAGTATTACTTTAGTGGGTAGGATCTAGAGTTTTTCATTAGGTTAGAAGTGCATGTGGGATGAGTCTCATTAGGGAAGTGGAAAGAGTGTCCAATATTCATTAGGTTTAGCTCTTGTTTCTTTATCAGGGTGTAATCTTCATATTTATTATTAACTCACGAAGGCTAGACATAGAAGGCCTAGTTTCTCAAATAAACTAAGGGCATGTCATCATTGTGGGTAGTAATGGAGTCTCTAGTGCTCATGTCACTTGGTTTCTTGGGGGGTAGTGGTGTGGGATCCATGCTATCTAAGGGATCTAAGGTATAGTTAGAGGATTCCTCCGGCAGGGGATCCTACCCTCTTAGTAAGGTAGATTCAAATTCAAATTAGGGGAAAAAGATATTGGGTGGGAATGGTTCAAGTCATCTCTATGTAGTGGAGGTTATACTAGAGGAATAAAATTCTATACCAGCCACCATGATAGGTACAATGTTTATTAAATATTCTATGTAATCTTTTTTAACATTTTCAAAATACTCATTCAAACATAAAATTTCATTGTATAACCTAGGGAAAAATAGTAATGGGGGAGCTATAAATATTAGTGATGGAATAAACATGGAATAAGGTGATACATGATAGACATTAAGAATATAAATGAGGCATAAAAATAGTAGGAATCATAAACATGAACAATTATCCATGATATTTCATGATAATCAAAACATGTGAAATGTGGAAACAACTTAAAAAATTTAATCATTAATAAAGGGAAAGGATAAACCTGCCAAGAAATCATGGTGGAAAATGTACCATAAAGGAATCAGGTTAACTCCATGTATCAATATAATGTATCCTGATAATAATCATTGCCCAATGCATTGGAGTGTAATCTGGGAGCACCCATCATATTCATTTCGTTATTATGCTTAATTGTTCCACAGAGATCATACAAATTGTATTCATTCGTCATCATAATTTATTCAACGATCAATGAATGTGTAATACATATATTTAAGTCCCAAATTAATAAGTATATGTGAACAAAGTTGAATAACATTTATAGAAAAATGGGCGTGGTATTTACTACACAATTATTTTGGCATGGGAAATCACGGTGAAATTTCTTCATCACAACATGTAACTTAAAAATTCATGAAAATGGTTATTGAGATGAAAGGTGTGGGTTAAAATTTGGAATAAAATAGGTAGTAATAGTGACATGGAATCAATTTTCCCAACTTTACAAAATGGAAATAGAATACATAAGTACATAAAGAAACATGAATAATGAAGAAAAAGTGAGGGTCACTTACTTAATTTCATCATAACAATGACTTAGGTAAGGGTAAAAATAAGTTTGGATAAATGGACACCCATTAAAATAAAATAAATTGGACAGTAAGGGAATGAGAATAAATGTTATAAAATACAATAAATTGAAATTAAATGAACTAATTTAAAAAAAGGTTCTAGAATTTGAAAAGAGGACAATAAGGTCCCTTACATGAGTGTGTGATTTAAAAATATAGGGAGGGGAATCATGAGAGATTGGGGGAAATTTTGGATGGCTATCGATAATAGAGGGAGGAGTATGGTCAGGATCAAATGAGTTTTAGTGAAGTGAAATGGGATCTTGGATGAGTTTATTTTGGAAAAAGGTGGATATCATTATTATTTAGGTTTTGGACACTACACAATGAAATATCGATGAACCCAAACAATCCCATGGTTTTTCTATGGTTTCTAGAAAAAGGGATTCATTTTTATTATTATATAATTACAAGGGCCAAAATTATTAAAATAATTCCTTTGCATATGTGGAGGTGAGTCACACTTCTAAATAAATGATTTTAAAACCTCAAAATATATTATATATTTTGGAGGATTAAAAATGGCATTAAAAAAATTTAAATAAACATATACTCATATTATCATAAATCTTAAACTAATATTTGGTCTTGTATGTCATTTATAGTAATTATTATATTATTTTTTGGTGATTATGATTTCATAATACAAACATTATAATTATATGGTATTTAATTTTTACCTGAAAAATCTACAGTCTTTGAAAATTATGAAAAATTAACAATTAGATAATTTTTACATTTTTATTACAAAAGTAATATTCATTTTATATAAATAATTTTATAAATATTTTATTTTTTACTTTTAAAATAAAATTGATATTTTTTTAAGAAATGCTGGTTTTTTTATAATAACAGTTTTCGAGCCCTTATAAAAATTTTATTTGCCTTTATAAAAATTATATGATAATTTATATTTGATAAGAATTATTTAATATTATTAAAATATAATTTATTTCAATAATCCATTAATTCATATATTTATAAATTGAATTTTAATATTAACAAAAATACAATTAGTGCTTTATTGTATTAAAAATAAAAAATATTTACCAAGTAACAATAATATAATGAAAATATATCAATTATTATATAAAAAGTGTATATTAATATTTATAGGGTATTTATACATATCCCTTTAACACATGAGAAAACACCCTAAGAGTAAGGTTTTTAATGGTGGAACATTCCTGGGCCAGTTCAACAAATATGGTTTGGACCAGGATATCGATGTGCTTTAAATTCTCTAGTAAACTATTTTTCTCAAGCTTATGTTGTTGGATCTCATATTGGTATTGTTCAAGGGAAAATCCTATAAATGATATCTATCTCAAATGCTCTCATAAATGGTCTTCATAGGGTATGATCCTACTTTTTCATGATATCACATTCTTTTTATTTTTCAATTATATTTTTTAGAACCCTTCATATATACTAATAACATAATCATTGTTCAACAAATATATTATCAATGTTAATGATTATTGAATGACTTTTAAATATAATAGGATATAACTAAATAAAATAAGTTCATGTGTTTTCTATAACCGTATTTCATTATGATACAATTAAATAAATCAAAAAAGGAAATTTTATTTATAATAGTTTGGGTCATTACAATATTCCCCCTTAAGAAATTTAGCCCTTGAATTTTAAATCTCCCAAACTAAAAATTATGAGGGTAACTTTTCTTCATCACCTCCTCCGGTTTCCTTATTTATTTTTGAAACATTTGGTTTACCCATAGCACTTTGACAATGTACATTGTATTATTTTGCTGAAATTTTTTCTTTTATCTATGATTTTCACTGGTTTATCCTTAGTGGTATGACCACTATATTGAGCACATGTGTGGGGTTTGGTATTTAATTCCTCAATAGAGATACATGGAATACATCATGTACTTGAGAAAGGTTCGGTGGGAGTTCTAGTCATTATGAAACCACTCTGATGTGATTAAGGATCCCAAAGGGGTTAATGTATCTTGGACCAAGTTTTCCCTTCTTCCCGAATCACATAACTTTATTCCATGTATATATGTATAGGAATATCATGTCTCCAACATCAAAATCTAGGTATTATTTATGATTTTTATCATATATCATTTGTCAACTCTGAGCATCCTGGATGTGCTGCTGAATGGTCTTAATCATTTACACCATTTCCTTGACCATTTCAGGACCTAGGAGTATTCTTTTACCATGTTAATACTAGCATGCAGGTGTTCTGAACCTCTTACAATAAATGGATTCATAGGGATCCATTTGGATGCATTAGTGGAAACTATTGTTGTATGAGAAATTGACCAGAGGAATATGTTGGTACCATGCTCCATTGAATTCCATATAACATGCTCACAAAATTATTCTAGTGTATGAATAGTACACTAATATTAGCCATTATTTTGAGATTGATAGGTAGTGATAAAGTTCTTTCCATTATAGAGAGCATGTTGGACACTTTTCTAGAGCTTTTAGGTGAATCACATATCTCGATTAGATACAATTGTTAGTGGTAATCCATGCAGCCTTACCAATTTTCTAATGTATATATGTGAAAGTTGATCCAATGAGAAGCCCTCACGAATTGTGATAATGTGAGTTTTCTTCATAATAGGATCCATAAGAACCTATATAACATTATTTACCTGGGATTCCTTAGGATGTACAGTAAAAATTCCATGGTTTTGTTATCCCATTTCAATGTTAGTATGGGTAATGGTTGCATCATATCCTCAGAATTATTCATTTTAGCGTACACTCAATGTAATACCAGGCTCTTTGATGTATATTCAGTGATCTCTTCCCTTATATTGTCCCACAAATAGTGTTAATAGAGATCTTGTTACATCTTTTTTTCTTCATGGGTGAATGGAGAAAGTTGAACTATGTGCATCATCCAATAGTTACTTCCTTAACTAGGGATTTTATGGCCCACATAGTCTTATCCCAAATCTCATAATTACTTCATCATAAATTTTAAACTCTGAGGAATTCCCCTTTCTCATGGATTCAAACTTATTCTGAATTTATATATCACTTCATTTAGAATCCATTAACTTTTTCAAAAGTGGCAGTTGAGTAATCATTTGTGAAAGGATTGATGATGTTTCTTCCTTTATGATTCAAAAGTTCATCCTTTTCAGGTCTAAGAATATTAGATCATTATCAATTATCATCATCGATAAAGATGAAATATATTTTCTATTTAGATTATCTTCCACATTATTCTATTTTCTAGGATGGTAATGGATTGAGAAGAAAAAGTCCATAATCAACTCTAACCATCTTCATTGGCACATATTTAGCTCTTTCTGTGTGAATATACACTTGGGGATTTGTGATTTGTATATATTTCATACTTCTACCCAAAGATATAATGTTGCTATATTTTAAAAGTGAAAATAACTATAGCCAACTCCTAATCATAACTTTTTCATTTTTCATTAACACACAACCCAATCCCTTCTTATAAGGATCGTTGAATAATAAAAATATTTATCCACTTTTGGGTAATGTGGGAGTAGGTGCAATTAGGATAATTCTTTTTAACTACATGAATCTATCTTCACATTCATAATTGTACGAAAAATTTACTCCCTTTTGAGTTATCTTGTTAATAGTGTTTGAAAATTGTGGGAAATATCTCACAAATCGTCTATAATACCCAGCTAACCCATGTAAACTATGGATATCTATAATATATGTTGGCCTAAACCATCCTTCAATTACTTCCATATTTGAAGTGTCCAAGTATATATCATTTATTTTGATGATATTCCCCATTAAATAGATTTTCTTTAACTAGATCTCGCCTTTATTGTACTTGGCGTGAATATTATCCATTCATAGGGTTATTATCATAGTGCTATGATTCCCATAAGGACCCTTCTTACTTTTAGATTATATTAGAATATCATGTATAAATACTACCTCAAATTTGTCGAGGTAATATCTAAATACTCTATTCATCATGTTCATGAATATTATTGGAGAATTATTGGGATCAAATGGAATCACTATGAACTCATAGTGCCCTTAACTTGTAAAAAAATTGGTATTGGAGATATCTTCCTTATTCACCATTACATCATAATATCATGACCGAATATTTTCCTTGGAGAAGTATTGTGCTCCATGTAGCTGATCAAACAAGTAATCAATCCGAGGTAGAGGGTACTTTTTATATAGAATGATCATGTTGAGCTCATGATAATAAATGAAAATGTTCATTTACCCATCCTTATTCTTAATAAAGATGACTGGTTCATCCCATGGTGACCACTTGGGAATGTGAACCGTTTATATATATTATCATGTAGTTGATTATTTAGCTCCTCAAGTTCCAAAACATATATTATATATGAAATATTGGATAATGGAAATGACCTAGGCCTAATATCAATTAAAAATAAAACCTCTCAGCTTGGAGGAAGACCAGAAAATTCCTTGAGAAACACATTAATGTGTTCCCCCAAAATAAGATTTTCTTAAATAATGAGACTTTCCTTCGACTCAATCACTTTATCTAGATATGATTTCTCATAGGGAAATAATATCCATGCGTAATATGATGGTGCCAAAAAAGTTTCATCCTCTTCCTTTGACTAGCATTGAATGAGGGTTTGATTAAAAATACATAGAGTGACTTCTTTCTCATAGAAATTTATGTTGGCTCAATATAGTAAAAGAAAATCCTTACTTTTAATTTCATAAAATTCCACCAAAGGAGGTATGAAAAGGTTAGCTGGGAAGTTTATCCTAACAAAATTTGACATGGGAGGAGTTATATAATTGGGATGTGTAATTGCCACATTTTCCATTTTCACTTTAATATATTCTTCCATGATTTTTGGTGGTGTTTTAATAGTTATACTAAACATTCATGATAAAAAGTAATGCATAGAACCATAATCAAAATGTAAAATAACTATTATTTAATGAATGACTGGTGTAACTATCACTACTTCGTTTTCAGGATCCTCCTTATCTGTTGTGATGGAAAAATATTTCCCTTTCTATATTGGAGGTTGTTGGCTGTTTCTAAAAACCATTAAATGAGGGAATTGATTTTAAAAGTTCCCTATTTATTTTTAGTTAAAGAAATTAAAAATGCACTGAGGGTTGACTGGATCATTCAGTTCCTCTATCTTATTAGTGGGTTTCTCTTGTTGAAAATTGTTATCCAGGTTCCATTCTGTCACACACCTAAGTCATTTCTTCATTCCAATTAAACAATTTCTGGTTTTATTCTTCCGGCATCTTTGATAAGTTGGATGTTTAATTTTTTTACCCGATTTGATTTCTCCATCAAACCACTAGGATTTAATTCCACTTTACACTTATTATCCCCATGATAACTGTGAGATTATCTGATCACCATTTTAACTTTGATGTCACATCAAAATCGTTTCTCATAGCTGTCAAGGTCATGGATTTCTAGGGATATGCATAGACTAGGTTTTAGCCCACAAAATAACCATTTAACCTTTTATTCAGGGATAACAACATGGTTGAAGGTGTATTGTGAAAGTATTATGAATTTTTCCTTGTACACCCAATAAAATTTTTATTTTTTTCTTAAGGGAAATGGAATAAATTTCTATTTTATGTGTGAGAGTGTGAGAGAAATATTTATCAAGGATTTTTTTTCTTAATTACTTCTACTCCATCACTTTGATCTCTTACTCAGGAATGATATTCATAATTAAGGACCAACATTGATTGGATTTTCCCTCTATACGATAAATAGACAATAAAACCTTCTCTTGCTTAGAACATTGAATAATGGGGAAGATATTCTCAAAGGAGTTGATCCATTGTTATGTCATTGAGGGATCATATGATCCATTGATAATAGGAGGACTTTATCACCTTAAGCCATCGATTATGGCTTGTTCTCACTTAAAGGGGTTTAGGCACTCCTATTAACACAGGTTTCTATTCATAACCTATGGTAGTTGAAAGATTTCCTTTATAAAGTTCACGATTCCTAATTTTGGTAGGTTTATAATTTCATTGGGGAAGTCATCACATTTCCCATTGCATCGATTATTTACCGGATGCATCCTATTTTTAGATATTTCTTAGAATAATAGGAAAATTTGGCATGGGTATTTTTAAACTATTAATCAGATAAATGTGAATCCAATGAAATTAATGGGACCACTTATAAATTACATTAATTTCCTCAACATATGAATCTTTATGATTCAATATATGCTATCCATGATGTATTTCTAAAAATATATTCTTATGGTCACTATTTTCTCCCTTAATAGTGGTTTTTAAGGAGTTCACGAATTTTCCAATGCATACCCCCTATGAGTGTTAAACCAAGTGTGGAGTAAGAGCCATTTTTGTGTACTGGGTTTCTGCGATTTACGACTGGAACACCATGTCATAGTTATTACTCATAGGTTCATTTGTGTCAAAACCACATCCACTTGTAGTATCCCGATCGAGATGCATTTTCTTGATAAAAACATACTCAATAATAACCAAAATTTAGGGTTGTTTTCTTGTACTTAGTCTTATCCCTAAGGCTTTCCCGAGAGTATTCTAATACTAATCCCAAAAATAACTAAACCATTCCTCTAATACCAACTATAACAACCCTAATATTTATTTAACATTAATACTTGATTTATTAAATAAAATTGCACTCAATACAACCCGAATGATTTATTAGTCTAGTGTATTTTGTAATTTTGTACATTACATAACAACATATACAGGGAATACAACAAAATTATTGAAAAGTTCTTTAACATGCTCAATATAATCCTTCAAACATAAAATTCCATGGGATAGCCTGTAAAAAACATAATAAATGGGTGAACAATAAATACCAATATTGGAATAAACATGTAATTTGGTGATACATGTTAGACATTAAGAATATCGATGGGGCATAAAAATAATAGGCATCATAAACTTGAATAATGAGCCATAATATCACATGGTGATCCTAATATGGGAAATATGGAAGCAACATAATACATTAAATCATAAATATAGTTCAAGGATACATCCACCATAAAATCATGGTGGATAAAGTACCTTTATGGAACTTGGTTCACTCCGCATCCCAACATAATGTATCATTATACTAAGCACTACCCAATGCATTATAGTGCTATCTCGGTGTTCCCATCATATTCACTTCATTCTCTTGCTTAACTATTCCACACAGATCATATAACATGGATTCATTCACCATGATAAATTATTCCACGATCATGTAATGTGGAATATTCACATTTAATTCTCCAATAAATAATTATATGTTCATAAAGGTTAGTAACTTTAATAGAAAAATGGGTATGGTATTCACTATATAATTATTTTGGCATGGAAAACTATTGTGAAATTTCAACAACATAACGTTGTTACCTACAAATTCATAAAAGTGGTTAATGATAGATAAAAAGGTCTCTCATAATTGCTACATAAAATGGGATATAATAGCTATATCTTAATACATATCAGAACTTTATAAAATAGATATAAAATGAAAAAGTTCATATAGAAACTTGAGTAAAGAAGAGAAGGTGAGGATCTCTTATGAAATTTTGGCAGAGCAACGACTTAAGTAAGGGTCCAAATGAGGGAGGATAAATGATCCTTCATTAAACTAAGATAAATTTTATAGTATTGGAAATATTATAAATTAAATAAAAATATGATAAACTAAAATTAAAATAACTAATTTCAAAGAAAGTTCTCGAATTTCAAAGGAAGAGAGGAAGATAAATTTATTGAGTGTGTGACTTAAAAAGCTTGGGAAGGTATTGTTGAGAGCTTAGGGGAACCTTGAGAGTAATATATATTGTGGAGGGTAGAGTATGGTATTTATAAATTTAGTTTTAGGGAAGCAAAATGGGATCTTGGGTGGGTTTATATAGGAAAACAGGGGGATACTTTATTATTTAGGTTTTGGACTCTACAAAATTAAATATCCAAAACCAAAAACCATCCCACGGTTTTCCCATGGTTTCTTACAAAAGGGATTGGTTTTTATTATTTTATAATTCCAAGAGTGGAACTTATTAAATTAATTCCCTTTCTTATGTGGGCTGTGTCATTATATTAAAGAAAGGATTTTAAACCCATCAAATATATTAAAAGTGTTCGAGGATTCATAATGATTTTAAAAAATAAATAAAATAAACATAAAAAAATATTATTTTATTGCGAAAAAATATTTATCAATGTATCTAATTTATAGTAATTAGTACGTCACTTTTGGGTCATTATGATGTCCAAATGCACAAAGTATATTTATAGGGTATATAATATTTACCTAAAAATTTGGCTGTCTTAGAAAATTATGAAAAACTAAAAATTGGATAATTTTATCAATTTGATTCCCAAAATAATATTCATTTTATCTAAATAAATTTCTAAATATATGAATTTTTTAATTTTAAAATAAAATCAACATTTATTAAGAAATATTGGGTTTTTTTCATAACAACAGTTTTCAAACCCTTATAGAAATTAATGTTTACTTTATAAAAATTATATAATAATTTATATATGATAATTTTTTTAGTAATATTGTAATATTATTTATTTAAAGAATACATTATTTAATAAATTCATTAATTTAATTTGAACATTTACCCAAAATAAAATTTGTTCTTTACTATATCAAAATAAAAATTATTTACAATGTAACAATAATAGGATGAAAAATATATTAATTATTTATAAAAAAATATATTATTCATATTTATAGGGTCCTGATACATATACATTTAATAAACTAGAAAACCCTATAAGGGTAAGGTGTGCAATGGAGGGACTTTCATGGGGTGGTTCGACAAACATGGTTTGGTCTTTGATCCTGATGATCTTAAACATCTCCCATAAATGGATTCGATTATACTTATGTTATTTGATCTCAACTTGATCTTATTCATGGGAAAATCCCATTAATTATATCTCGCTCAAAATCCTCGATAAATGGGATTTGTAGGGTATGATCCTACGGGTTCAGGCCGTCACTTCCTTTGTCTATGTCAATTGGATTTTTTAAAACCAAATATTTATAATAATAATAAAATAATCACTATTCAAAAACTATATTATCAACGGTAATGATTATTAATGGTATTTTAAATCCTATAGGATATAAATAAACAAACTAACAACATGTGTTTTCTATAACCATATTTACTAATGATAAATTAAAATAAATTAAAAATTGGAATTTTGTTTTTAATAGTTCGGGTTGTTATAAAATTAATGTCCACAGTTGAGGTGAAAACAAGTTTATCTAAGGTTAAACTAAAATGATAAGGGATAATATGATCATGAAACATGTCCATAACCCATTTTATTTCCACATTTTGACATTATAACCTATAAGGTTCATGAGTGGCCCATTTTTAAAGCATTCTATAATTTGAAAAATGTGGCTACAATTTATTATTTTCAAACATTCCAAGTGTGTTCTCTCCCCTACTTATAAAAGGACACCCACTCAGTTTTCCTATTTACACATCCAAAAACCATTAGTTAACCCATGACCAACCCAAATCCATTATTTACTTAACCACCATCATACTAGATGACTTAGTTTCATTTCTAAGACCTCTAATGAAGTATTTATAAATAAATCCAAGGAGTATCTCTAATGAAGAGTTGGTTCGAACATGTAAGAAGGAAGTCGGGACTTAAGGTCAAATATTTTTGTCTGAAATTTCCTTCCCCGAGTGATAAGTTTTGTTATGAACCTACATTATTTTATGTGTTGCATATAGTTCCACTTTGACTTGTTATATCATGAATATCTTTATTTTAATTATTTTTAATGTTTTATTTGATGTTATTCTTTAATGGGGTTAATGATTAAAAAGATACTAATGTGGTAAACACTATGTGTTACAGTCTAATTTTTTATTAGGATTATTTCTGATTATGTTTCCAATGATGAATTCCTATGATCTGACTGTAAATAAACTCATGTGTTTTATTCTAAATTGGTTATTTTATAGAATACATGTTTTCCACTCATTATCATATGCTAAAAGATCATAGAGACCAAAATAATGTTTATTTAAAAAAAAATTAGCATTAATTCTCTCTTCTATCGAAAAATATTTTCCTTCCATATCTACGTGTTCGAAAAAAATAAAAAATAATGTAACACTCTCTAATTTGTTTATTGAATAACTTTTTACAAATTTTTATATTTATTTCAAATTTTTTGAAATGGAATATTCATACTATTTTCCAAACAATAACCATTTTTCTTTTACCAAAAATATGAAAGGACGATATGTTTTATTGTTTACAACATGAATGAAATTTCCCTCTATCATGAAAATTATTTTATGTTAATATTACTTTATAATGTTAAAAGAATTTTTTCTAATAAAATTATTTCCACAATATTTTATGATTTTTTAGCTTCAAAAAGTTTATTTTCAATGAAAAATTATTTTCCTCAAGAAATATTTTATGTGATTTTTGTTTCAAAATCATTTTCAAATTAAGACGAAATCCTTTGATAATAATTAATATTTAGAGAGGATATGATAGAATGGTACCATATTTTTTATTTCTCTAGATGTTGTATGTTTATGAATAAAATATTTTTACACAACCCATTTATTTTCCAAGGGTATTTCTATGAAAAAATATTTTATGAAGAACTTTTATTTTTGTAGGTTATGATATTAAGAATATTTTATGAATCATATTTTTTCATGGGTTTTGATATGATGATTGTTTTATTATCATGTGGAACAAATATGTATGATTATCATTATGTGATGGGTGGTACATAAATATCCATCCAATGCATTGGGTGAATCTTTATATCCCATGAGATTACAATGGGAAACAAGCTGACGGGAATAGTCCATAATGGGAAACATGATGATGATAATGGACTATAATGGGAAGAAAGCTGATGGGCTTGATCCATAGTGTGAAATAGGTGACGATCCATGATACACTATGTTTTATGGTGTAGGTAGTTAATCTTTACAAATTAAATGGTTTATATACCTAGGATTATGAAATAATTTTATAACATAAGATTATAGTTCATGAATTATGATGAGTTCACACTCTTATGAATCATGTATTTTTGAATGATAATGATTTATTTCATGACTATTGTATATGATATATGTTTTTATGGGTATGAAAATTTTATGTTATTATCTAGATCTCATACCCTTACACATATATTATTCATTCATATGATCATTGAATTAAATATCCTATATCTACCATTACTGAGCATCTAATCTCACAATTTCTTATGTTTCCTTTCCCTACTTTATGATGAAATGTTTTTAGTGGGGTATGTTTATGAATTGTATAATAGTGGAAAATATTTATGAAAGATATTGAATACCATTCATTAAATAAGAAGATTTTGTACCTAGTCTCAAAATATAGCAAACCATTATGGTCATTTGAAATTTACTTTTGAATTGTATTATCTAAAAATATGTGACATATATGTATGAAAATACTGGGTCATTATATCCCATAAGATAAGTTTTTCAATTATTGTAAAATAATAAACATTTAATTTTTAATTGACATTCCAATAATTCATGATATGAAAGACCAAAATCAATTCATCTTTGAACCAATATTTTGAAAATTAAATAAAATACTAAACAAATATGGAGTCTTGAATCATTATTGGATAATATTAAGGGAACCAGTTTTTTTTGGGTACCCAAAACATTAGTTATTCAATATTTTACAAAACTTATATTCCTATAAAACCCCATAAAAAACTATGGTACCTAGAGATTGGTTTATCAAGAAACATGCGTGTCAACTAGTCCAAATTAAATAAATTCAATAATATATAATGAGGTTATGTTACCTTCCATGAAACCACTAATAGTTATATAATTATTAAAGTTACCGTAATTGTTTCTAAATCAACCCTCATTGAAAATGATTTATTTCTCAAATTATTGAAACACAATGTTGAAACCATAATCTAAATGTTTGAAAACTATTTAAAAACATCTTTTGAAAATGTGTTTTTTCAAAACAATAACACCAAAAGAAATAGTTTACTTATAACTTCTCAATATCAAAATATCTATAAACTCAATTTAAATTATCTCTCAAGAAAAAAATATCAAATTCTTTAGTGTTGAAGTTAGTGATTCTTAGATTTGGAATTTATGCCTTAGTCGTTGAATCACACAATAAATTGTCAAAATCAATAATTATAAACTAGTAGGAGATTTACCCAAACTCAATTTTAATAATGATATTTTTTGAGAATCATGAAAATATACTAAGGAAAATAAATCTTCATTTAAATATAAAAATTGATTTATTCTTCCAAATATATTGAATTAGTTTATCTTTATTTTTTCAGACCTTCCCAAATTGAAATTCATAGAGGAAAATACTATAACTTTGTTATTATTAATTTTTATAGGAGATTGATATGGAAATACTTCTTATCTCACAAAAAGTGAATCCTTCAAAGCCTTCATCAAGTTTTCTTAGAAAATAATTTTTATAGAATCATTTATATTCGAAGTGATCTTAGAAGAAAATTCAAAAATAGGTAATTTAATGTTTTTTTCTCTTCAAAAGTCTATAATCACTATTTTTATTCTAATTGAACCCTATAAAAATGGGGTAGTATAGAGGAAAAATTTATCCATCCAATAAATAAATAAAAAACATATAAATTTATTTAATTTACCAAAATGTTTTTCCTAAATTGGTCAACAATTTTTTCTTTATAATTAATCATTTCCTCATAAGTTATTTTCTCAAAAATACCCTTATAAAATTTGGATAAATAAAAACCTAAAGACGGATTTGTTTAATTTTTTAGATGTAAATGTTATAATCTGAACACTAATAACAATATTGGAAAAATTGATTCAAAATCTTATGATAGTATCTTTTATGGTCACTCGAAATCAATAAAGAGATATCAAATATTTAACCAAAGTACTTTAAAACTAGAAGAATTAATCCTAGTTATTCTTGATGAATGTTTTACAAATTATCTTTCCCAAAATGTTTCTGAAAATTCTATTTTAACTTCAAATAAAGAATTCCAATTTAATGAAGTTGAATATGATGAAAAATATCCTTAAAATTATGTACCAAATGTTCTTAAGAAATATAAACACCACCCACTTGAAAATTTCATAAGGAATTTTCAAGCGGTAACTCATTCCAAAAGATCAATCCTATATGAAGTTTAATATCTTTCTATTTTCTTACACTTAGAATCCTGAAATGTCAATAATTACCTTAATAATGAGAATTGGGTTATTTAAATGCGTTATGAAATAACCAGTTCCCTTATAATGATTAATGGAATCTCTAAGAAATAACAATGATCATATTATCATAGTTTATAAACTGATTTTTAAGAATAAATAGATGAGTTTGGTAATATTATTTGTAATAAATCCCATCTAGTAATTAAAGTTTATAACCAAGAAGAAAGAACTAACTACATCAAAACCATTTATCCTATCACTCGGTTAAAATACATTATAATCTTTTTTCAATTATACAATAACCTTAATTAGAACCTCCTTAAATTGGATGTAAAAAAACCTTTTAAATATTTTTATTAACGATTTTTTACGAGAAACCCCCTTGTTTTAAAGATATTTTTATTCAAAATCATGTTTTTAAACTATCTAAAGATCTTCATAATTTAAAATTGGCCCCCTAGGGATAAGTATGAACATTTATCTAATTTTATTTTGTGAAATTTCTTTAAAATGGAAAATTTTAATTCAAATATTTTTTCTATATTACATCTCAAATGATTTGTAACTTATTCAAAAAATTTCTCATTCTACGATTTTTGGCTCAACCAATGAATCTAATTGTTTTGGATTTTTTTTTATTTAAATAAAATAGAATTTTAAATGGGGTTTATGGGTGAAATAAAATTATTTCTTGGGTTTTGAATTTATCAAAGGAATGATTGTGTTTTTTATAATTGAGGAAAATAAACTAATTAACTCTTAAAACGATTCGACATATATCAAATTATGGATAATAGTACACCCATGAGAATAACTTGAAATATTTAATTGGATGAAACTTGTAAACTAGTTGACAAAGAGAACTATATAAGTTTAATAGGTTGTCTACTTTACCATATAGTGGCCCAACCTAACATCATGTTGATTTTTTTTCTTTTTAATCATTTTTAATTAAATCCACTTGAATCTCAACTCAAATATACTAAAATTTTCTTTTACTACTTAAAAGGAAGTAAAAAATATTTGTTTTGTTATCCAAAAGAATATTATTTTAAATTAACTTGTTTTCATGAAACTAATTGTATTGTATTCTAATTTGATAAGAAGAAAACAAGTGGTACTTTTCACCTAATAAGAAAATATATCATCTTATGGATTAGTAAGAAGTAAAACACAATTTCTCTATCTATAGATAAAGAAAAATATATAAAAATTTAGAATTTTTATGCCCAAATAATATTTAGTAAATACACTCTCTTAGACATCAGTATAATGTATAGCCTTATCAAAATTAAATGTGATAATACTTGTGCTATTAACATATATAAAAAACATATCCATCACTCTTGCACCAAATAATTGACCTTAGGAAAAATTTATTAAGATATCACTTCCAAAATAGTGATATCATATAGGAATTTATTTGGAAATAATATGATATTTCTAATAATCTTACTAAACCCTGGTATTTGATCATTTTTATGTCATTAAAGGTGAGTTATGAATGATTTCCCTTGAAACATTATATTTGAGCAAGTTTAAAGTGTGTAATATTTTAAAATTTTATTTAAAAAATTAATTTATTTTGATAATATTTGTTTAGTATTATTCTCTTATGTCTATGATCCCAATATCTCACTAGGTTTTTCAATTTATGTGGAGTCTTATATGTTTAATGATGGTTTTTTGAGAGATTTTTGTTTTTAAAATGCTTTTTAAAATAAAAAATGATTTCTTCTTCTCTAAAGTAATGGTATTTTAAATAAGTAATTTTATAATGTTAATAATAGAGTGTTTTCAAAATTTATATAAAAAATTATGGATATTATTTAATTACTAATAAAATTAAAAATTGTGTTATTTTTCTCTCTTAAATTAATATTAATGATTTGTAAAAAAGCTTTTATATATGTGTCCTGTTAACGATGTTTTTGAGTTTTATTTGACAAAACTGTAATAAATGGATACTTTTGAGGTATTTTTTCAAAAACAAAGCATCCCATTAAACCTATATGGAGATAAAAACATTATTTGAGATAATGATTGTCTTAGGAAATGTATATTATAATTTTACTTATCATTTTTAGTTCTCTCTTTTCTCTTCATTGTTTTCTTTATCTGCTTTTAACTTAACATTTTCCCTTTCTATTTATTTATTTTTCTTAACCTTTTTATCATTTTTATTTATATTTTCTAAAAACATTTACCTCTCATAAAACATATTTAAATCTTTCATATCCCTATCTCTAATTCACTTACTAAAATCTATTTTCGAATTCAAGAGTTTTTTTCATATCTATTCTCTCTCTGAAACTCTATTTTCAAATATATATTTTGGTTTTTTCATAATATATTTTAAAAGATCTCTGGCGTTTTTTAGATATTTTCTTTTATGTTTAATTCTTCCATCTCAATATTTTATTTTTGATAACCAAAGCGGGGGAGAAATTTTTGAACTCTAAAGGGGTAAAGTTTTGAAAGGAGGAGAAGTTTTAAAATTTATAAGTGTTATGTATTAATTGTTTATCAAAGGGGGGAGTTACTGATTTTTTTGTTAACATTTTTTAATTTTACTTGATATATTACATTCTTGAAATTATAATTTCTTGAACATATTTATTATATTATATTCACATCTTGAATAACATTGCTATATTTGTTATTTTTTGGTTAAATATTTTTATTATAAAAAAGGGGGATATATTTGTAACTACCTATCTCTTGTGGTGTATTCATGATCACATACATTAATTTTTATTTCAAAAAATTTCATTTGAGTTAATTTTAGTCACATTACTTAGTATTTAAATGTATGTCGCGAATGGACTTAATGAGGATATCAAAGACAATTCCTAAAAAAATGATGGTCTATTGATATAATTAAAACAATATTTTTCGATGATTTGAATCATTAAAACTAAGGAAGAAGATGAAATGAATGTTTGTAAGAAACAATAAATAAACAAAGTGGAGGTTGATGGTTTTAGGTTTCATTGTCTATCCAGTTCTAGTCACCAACCAACTAGTTTAAGTGGAAAGTGGATATACATATTGTATAAGACCACCGACCAACCAGTGATACTTCCAATGCTACTGTATTTTGCAAGAAGTCCAACATCTAACTAATTCCTTGAATCAGCTAGTCAGTGGAGTTTTTAAAGATCCATTTTGTTATAGGTGTATTACTATCTAGATGAGGAGGTGTACTGAGAAGATAGTGTCATCGAGATATGTCTTTTGGGGTGGAATTTAATGAAATTAAGAATGTCATTATTTTGGGTCTTCCTCAAATTCATGACCCTCAAAAATTGTAGAACCTTCCCAGCTCTTTTGGAGGCTTTAAAAGGAGGAAATTTTCTTCCTAAATAATGATGATGTAATTTAACAATGCTTGCAATAAAAATTGATAATGACATCATGACAAATCTCAATATTTCTCCATGCCTTACTTTAAATAGAAAAATCCTATGCCCAATTCTTTATCAATATTAAAGGATATATTCTTACATATTCTACCAATAAATCATCGTAATTTTTACACATTCTTAAAAGATATTATGAAGTTTAATTTTAAGGGTTTTCACCATGATAGCCTTCTAATTCTCATCTATTTATCTATTGGGTGATCACTTATGAGAACTTCAAGGACATGTTCCTTGTATATCATTGAAGATCAAGAGTTTTATCACAAAAAAATAATGAGGGATGCATTTCATCGTCAATACCAAGATCAAGGGAGTAGTAACATAAACTTATCAATATAAGAGTAGGGTACATAGGTTTTCACATTAACCTATTTCCAAACTCCTTTATTCGTCCATGTTTTCCCTCCCTTTTAATTTATCCATTCCTTCATTAACTTATGATATACATAAGTTTATAAATGAAATTAATATATTTTCACTTGTAAATACTATATTAATCAATTTTCAAGTTAAAATTATAATACAAATAAAATTTATCAATCAATATCTTTATTGAATTTATTTCATTAATACTTTATTATTTCTATTTTTTTAGTTTTTTGATTCACATTTTAAAATTTCATTGATTTTTAAAATAGAAAATAATTTCTCATCATACCATATACTCTAGATAATAGGTAATAAATCTGGTGGCATTGATATTAGGTTTCATGTCCTTTGTATATTTAGTTCTGTTTGAAACCTCTTTAGTGGATTCACTTCCCACAAGATGGGTTTCATGTACTTTCATGTAATGATACCCCCTTGTCTATATCATAAAACATGTTTATCGAGAAGCAAACAATGTTGCAGATGGTCTGGAAACCATTGGAGTAGATCAAGACATTACATGGTTCGAAGGCCTTCTCGTTCCTCTTATTTTCTTTCATGAAAAATATTTTAATATGATCTCATATTTTAGACTCTTGTAATTTTTATTTTAATAATATTTGTGCTTTGTTCATGTTGGGTTAAGGTATCACCTTTTTTACATACCCCTGGTTTGAAGTTCACTCCTCTAGGAGGTGTGATTCCCCCACTACGATTCTAGAGAAATGATAAGTGTTTTATGAGTGTTGGGTAATGTATCTTGATTCTTATACAATGGATTTTTTAGATTCCCTCCAATATAAGAGTTTTATAGATAATATAAACTAACGTATCATTCCCATAAATCATATTTCGGTTTCCTATGTGGTTTGAATTATAAATGAACTTTATTTTTTCCATGGTGTACTATTGGGTATGATTTTAATTACCCCTGTATATGACTTATTGTCAGACATATTATGTCCATGTAGAAGTTTCACATCTTGAATGGGTATCTAGTGAGTGTGGTTTAGGTGTATTCAAAGATCAGTGGTTCCTGATGATGATGGTTATTGAAGATATAACTTTTATGGATTAGTGAGATGCAGATTCCTCCCCAATCTAGTATTTAGGCCTATCATTATTTTTATTTGTTGGGTTCCTATATTATACCCTTTTTATTAGTGTTGGCTTTATCATTAGGTTTTAATGTTAATCATGTGCCCTACAAATATTATTTATATCTAATAGAAATATATAAATATTTATGTTATTATATAATGTTTTAGAGATATCTGGTAGTGTATATGTTCAATATACAAAGGCCTCTTATATCTGCAATATTTATTCTTGATACAACTCACAAACCCTAAGCTTGTAGTAGGTGGGATTGGGGCATAATACTCAGCCAACAACTAGTCTTGGAGGGATCTTAATTTTTTTGGGTCATATTAGAGTGGTATTAGGGTAGTTTAGTCCAAGGGATGAAATTAAGAGTTAGAGGGTATTGTGATGTTTGGTTAGTGATACTAATAGAAAAGATGTAATGGTGTTAAGAGTTTGATATAAAAATTAGTTAATGCATATTACCTTTGGTTTTTTCAACTTTACCTTTCAACAAAACCGTGAAAATCTATTTTTCAAACCATGACTCAAAGGAATGTTTTTAGAGAATAATGGAATAATTTGCAGATCATGTAGCATGTATGTTATTTTTTTTCTCATTTACTTCATTACATAGGGAACTAGATATGGGCCTTTTACCAAGAGTTAATATTGTAAAAATATAGGATTCCACCCTGAAAACAACCCACTTAATTGTTGTGGTGGGGATGTGATGTGTATTTGCAAGTGATTTAGATTCCCATTACTAATCAATTGAGTGATGAATAATCAATACAAGAACCTGTACATGTGGAATCCCCACCCCATGAGTATATGTAATATTATTTATTGGTGATATAGAAGGAATATCTAACAATCGAATGGGTGGATGTCCTCATCGAGCATGAATATATTGCCTATAGATTAAGTTCACTTATTTAGTTCCAGTGGTAGAGGGCCACTAAATTCTAGGGTGAGTTGGATACTTGGGTGGTGGAGGATTGGATTAAATTAATGACTCTTTTTTACATCATTATTAGACATCCACTAACTAGATATTGGTTATTTATTCAATTCTTCTCCATGAAATAGCTTTTCCTTAGTAGATGTTGACTATTTGGACTCACTATGAGAGAACTATACCATAGTTGAAGTTTGTTGATCTATTTTGAGAGGATTATTAACCAAATATGATGAGTATTGTATGTGTTTAGGATCTATTTGAATTCCAGCATGGTTTCTGTCCTTGTTTGATCATGCCACCAACTTAAAATACCTCATAAGGTACACCTGGTATATAGTTCATGGTGGTAATATATGAGCCCAAATGTTTCAGAGAGGCCTCTGGATTTAGATTTGGGTTGATATTTTATCCTTTAATATAAAAAACAATTATATAGTTATAAATCATCATTTAGTGATTAATAATATTCTAGAAGAGATGTATACTAGTATTGGGGAAAGATCCAGTCTTCTAAAAGATGGAACATCTATTATGGTTAGTTGACATTAGACACCAGTATATCATAAACGTAGAACTGTTCATACACAAACATAGTTTCATAGAAGGAATATAAAGGGATCCTATGTATGATCTAACCAAAATTGAGATATTACTTTAATTTCTTGTGATGGAAGAGGGAACTCAGATCAGGTTTATCCCACCTTGAGAGTAGGATCGATTATCCATGATGTCATCATGGATGTACCTAACCATCAGAGACATCATAGGGATCAAAGGAATTCTAAAGGTGGATAAGGTATCCCTCCTAGAGGTTTCTATAAAAATGTATTAGGTGGTGATTATGAAAATAAATATAGATGAATCATTGTTTCATTTCTCTAACCACCACCTCTATTTGTCCACATAAGGCGAATGGTGAAAGTGGTCAACATTAGAGTCAAATAAAGGTGATTATGGGATTTGATCATGAGAAATTTATTATATATCCTGATATGATATGTTTCTTCTCTTATTTTGAACTCATACTTGTGAAAGATAGTATTTTCCTAATATATTTATTTTTTTTGGGATTTAGAGATCTCATTAGAGAGCACATCCCAACCCATTCACCTAGAGACACCTATTGGTGGGGATCAATATCTCATACACATTTTTCATTAGTGTGAGATTAAAATTTAAAATATAGTTTTACATGGGATATTATCACGGAAAATACGATATCCTTTAATTTAATAATCTGAATGGAATAATTACCTACATTCCATGATTGGGTAGATTATTATCATTATATGGTTACTTTTCAACAAAAATATGGGTTGAAATTCACTTTTAATAGTCTGTTGAACTATAACATATTGAATATAATCATACCATAACTACATAGTTTTCTACTAAATATTAAAACCCAAAAATTCCCTAGAACTACAATTTTATATTTTTATAGAGTATGGAAATTTCATTACAAACAAATACCCATAGTTTTTCAACTTAATGGACTTTTCCACTAAATCTATATATTTATTGATACACATTATTTATTCTTGTATAATCATCATAAGTTGAATTTTGAATTTATGGATTATTAAAACATTTAAAAATCATTATAAACATTAGATACATATAGAAATCTCATGAAGGGATAAAAAAGGGTATAAATCCTTTAAACCCATAAAACACCTGAAAACTAATGAAGAGGGATATACAAGGATAAGTTAAACACATATAAGGTCATGAAATTATATTCAATAATGAAATAGACTACATTGATCATATCACATTAAACTAAATATGAATATAATAAAAAAACATATTCAAGTGGAATGATAAAAGATTATTCAGGAATATTTCTTAAAATATTTTATACATATCACCCGTAATCACTTGTAGTAACCCATAATGGGAAAAACGTTTTTGTTACATAAAATATGTTTTATCTGGTGATTAAGTCATTACTAATTTAATTGGTGTACTATATCACGTCCCACTAATGATCATTTATAAATTCTAAGAACCGAAACCTGAATAAAACACATAAGAAATTTAATTTCCTTTAATAAACATAAGTATCAAATTTGACCCCAATGAATCAAGTTAAATGGGTTAAACCATTACCAATTATGAATAAAATAAAATATTATCTTTTAATATATAAGAATTATGTAATACTTTTAATAATAATTCTCTTAAATAAATGGGTATTGACTTATATGAAAATCCTTCAATTGGAGATTCTAAATTTAATAAACATTTATGAAGAAATATTACTTGAATTTTGATGATTTTATATCAATAAAATATTGATTATATAAATTAAAAATTAGGTGGAATGAATATAAGAATTATTTTAGGAACATAACATAATAAAACATCTATAAGAATCCATTTTATAAAAATCGGAGAAAACTATGAGCGAATAAGACCAACTTAGAAACATAAATGAATAGGGAGAGAATATTTCATTCCCATGAACATAAATAAGAAATAATCAATATAAATGGACATTAAAACCCATTATATAATATAAAAAACATTTCCATTAAATAAAATATCCAGTTTAAAGGATAAAAAATCTCAAATAAAATAGGGATTATGAGAAAAAACAATTAGATCCTTGGTAATATACAAGTTAAAACCTATGAAAGTGAGATAATGAAATTATATTTTAGTTAAAATGAATATAATTAAAATTAAAATTATAATAATTACATGGTAAAATAAATAAATCATATAAAATAGATGAATAAAATATATCATTCCTCAATAAATTGACATTTATATTAAAATTCCCTTAAAAATTTTATAGCAGAGATTACGAATCAAAAAATATACTTTCAAAGAAGTAATTTTAAATCCATAGAAATTAAGATAAAATTATATATAAAGAAATAAAATTATATAGAATACACATTCATATAATAATATAATCAATTAATAATGATAAAAACATAATGATATGAAATTGTGTCAAGAAATCCATTATGCTCAAAATCTACTGATGTGTTGAATATTCCATTTATGTTATCCTTTTCCATCAATACTTTGAGTATCATTTATATAAAAAATTCTATGAAACATTTAAAAATATTTTAGGAAAAATAATTTTACCATTATGTAGAGATAGAAATAATATTTTGGTGTGTTTTGGGAAAGGGTAGAATGAGTCCCTTTTATAAAAAAGCATTTATGATTTCTTTTTAAATATTCTTTATTTATGGGTTAATAATATATTTTTTATGTGGTAAGTGGCTCATAAATGGAACATAAAAGATATTTTTTTAGCATATATCATACTAATATCACTTATAATAATGTTTTATTGAGATTATCCCAGCTAAACATGCCTATATATTACATCATTTTAATAATTTAAACATTCTATCTTACAGATAATCTAAGAGTCCAAGAACCTAATGGTTTTGTATCATTGGATATTAGATATATAAATATCATATTAAATTTTTTTATTCAGAAAATCCAACAAAACTACCAATATAAACATTCCTTCTACACTAAGCCATGTATATAATGTTCTGGGGAAGCGGAAAACATAATAATGTGTGAGCTCAAACACTCAGTAAGGGATTATCAATGATTCCTAAAGTGTTAGATCATCATACTATGATGAAACATTATCATAAGAATAATATTTAATTAAAATGAACATATAATCATAAAAAAATAATCATAATCATTGATAGAAAATCATAGATCATGGAATGAGACTATAGAATCAAAATAAACTATTTTGGAAGCATACATACACCATGACTTAAAAGTATGTGAAAATAATGATAAAAAATATAAATATAACATTGGAATGTGGAATAAATATAATAATAATAAAATATCATATCTAACAAAACTACTAATATCCCAAAATATTGGGCACCGTGCATCATTACCAGCATCCCTCAGTTTCGGGGACTAGGCATCCTTACTATTATCCCTTTGAATTTTGGATCAGACATCATTAAGAACATCCATTTATAATCTCATGATATATAAAACCTTATCCAATACATTTCAGGTTTATATAAGAAATCACCCAAATTATAATGGAAAACTATACTTATGAGTGTCATTTGAAATCAATCATACAAATCATCATGAAAACCCCATGGAATGAAAATATGTTTCATAATATTTTAAAATGATATCAAATAAAATAAAATAAATGATTAGATAAATTGGTAAAAAAATGAATCTCTATAAGGATGTATAAAAAATATAGAGGATGACCATGAACATTACTCCAAAAGAGGAATAACATTTGGTGTTAGAGAGGAAAATGGTATATAATTCATGGAAAAGTATTTTCAAAAATTATTTTTATCATTTACATAAAAGTAAAAGTTACAAGTCAATTTAAAAATTATTTTTAAAAATATAAATAGAATAATATATAAATTATTAAATTAAAATAATACCCAATAATGAACACTTTAAATGAAATATTTTTTTGTTCAAATAAATATGTAGTAGAAGATAAAAATATATATATGTGGGTCCATATTTTTTTTATAAACTACTAACTTTTATTTATAAAATGATAGTTATAAAAAAATAATGGGAATATAAATTAATTTATAAAACCATAAATCTTGAATATGAATATTTATTATTTTTTTATAATTTTTTTAAAATTTGGTCAGGTGGTAAACATTAAAAATGGATTTTTGTTCATACTTTTTTAAAGAGATATAAAAACGACCAATGAGAAAATTGATAAGAATAATAATTTTAAATTTTCTTAAATAAAGTTAATGATAGAGTAAAATGGCCTTGAATAATCATTAAATTATAAATAGGAACAATTTTATAAAAATTGTAAAGAATGTGGATATGGATTGAAAAATACATTTGAAAGGAAACAAATTATCCTTAACAACATTATATTTTCAAAGAGAATGAAAAAAATTAAAGTATAATATTTTCAAGAAAATATGTAATATAAATGGATAAAAATAAATAAAATAACATATATAATAAATAAATATAATAATAAAATAAATATATAGGATCATAGTCAATGAAGATAGCTTATAGCCCAATAAAATGGAAATTGAGTTGATAAAACCCTTGGATTCAGGCATGGACGGATGTTCTCTAATATCCGATACACTAATCATATTCTAATTAAAAATATATATAATAACATTATTCATATGTAATAACTTTTATATTTATCTTTTATATTCAATTATTTCATATTTTTTAATAGATTTTTTTTAATATTGATTTCAATGCAACATTTTTTGTAATATTACATGTTCTTGAGTTAATAATATCTAAAATATTCAAGGTATTATAATATAATTTCCATAATGATTCTTTAAGTTCTAGGATCACTAAATTGATGTTTTGTATATGATTTTTCATTATGAAATCTATAACACACTTATTACAATAATTTTGAATGTGTAGATGTAGTTTATTAATAATGAGTTAAATATAACACTTAAACAAATATATTATTTACATATTAATATCATATCATACCCATAATTAATTTTCTATAACAATGCATAATAAAACCTTATAGCGACTTTCATCTAAATGGTTAAACCAACCAAAACCAAAAACAATTTATAATCAAAGAACAACTATAATTATGAAGTGATTTTATAATAATATCATTATTATAGAATCTTAGTGATATTATTTAGATGTTATTATATATAAAAATAATAATTTAAAAGATGTGGATGAAGAATATAAATGAAAAAGGGTGATAAGAAGTTATTCCTTTCAAATAATTTTTTTTCCTCTTGAAAACATTAATGGTATTGAAGGAATACTGGAATTATCTAGGGAAAAAAGTTTACAAATTTGGGATGGAATTATTAGGGAATGAAAAATATCATATCAAGGACGGGAATTCAAATTTCATGTATAAATATAAAGGGGTGGTGGATGGGTTATTTTATAATTGAGAGGACAGGAATATCATATTTAATTTAAGTGGATCGAAAATTGACAATTAAGTGAGCTAAGGTAAGTATTGGTTGATAAATAACTCACAATCTCATTGAAAGATGAGATTTTGGGATATTTTTTATGTTTTTTTCTTAATGTAACTTATTTACCTTATTTTATCATATACCATGATGACTAAATTTTACATCATATAGCTTATTTTTGTTTCCAAAAATGATATTGGTCATATAAAATAATTTATATATATTAATTCCAAATATGTAATTTATTTTATTAGGTTCAAATTCTAAAATTGGTAAAAATTTCTTTTATTATAAGCACACATAACACAACAAAAACATTTTTTTGTAAACATGTATTTTTAAGAATAAAAATGAATTTAATTTTATTTATTAAGAAGACAATAGATTGTATTGATCCCTAGGAAATTTATTGGTTTATGATTAAATAATGTGTGTTTATTTGGTTTTAAAACTAGGAAACAATGAATGGAATCACGCGAATATATTATTAAATTAAATGGTACAGAATTATTTTCTATTATAAAAAAATATAACATACGTACCAAAAATATAAACATATGTTTATAAATTTAAAATATTATTTTTAAATTAATTATTTAAATGACTAAATACATATCTTTTGAGAATTTATTTAATAATTCTTTAAATCATTCCTGTATCTTGAAGATGTCATAAAAGTTATGGAATTTCTAAAAAATGTATTTTCACTATTCACCAAAAAATATATATATTTAGAAAAAACCCAAATATTCACCCAAATAAAAATTAAACATGTTGAATAATTTGTTTCATTTTATAAAATTAAAATTCTAAAATTTAGTAATTTAACATTTAAATGAAAACATAAAATATAAGGCAAAATTGGTTTCCAAGAAAAGTGAATTTTTAAGATTCCAGTATTCTTATTCTTATTTCATATCAATTACTAATTAAATGATTGTTATCCTTTTATTTATACATTGTAAAATTTTATTATATTTTTTTATTTAAAACTGGTCAATTTAATTTTACATAAAATTTCACTATACTTTTAATTGTTTTTTGTAAAAATGAATTTTATCATTAAATGGTATAATTATTAATTAATAATATTGATGACTTGTTTGAAAAGAATAAATTAAATTTTATAAGAACATTTTTTTAAATAAAATATTTATTATTTAATTAAATTTATTCTTTAAAATTAAAATTTATGGACGTTCAAATTGTATAGAATATGGGAAATATTTAAAAAATTAATACAGTAATAATGAAAAGTTGATATCATCCTAAAATACACTTAACAATTCCATCAATACCTTCACATAAGACCTAATGTTAAGATAATAAACCTGGTATTCATGGATGGTGATTTATATAACATAGATCACATAGTGATTTCAAGGGGCTTTAACTTCTCCAGAAGATGATTTTACTAAAGCCTCACTAGTTAAAGTTTATATTGGTATTTGTCTATGACACACCCTAGTGATCCTACAACCTTTCCAATATTGGACTAATGAACAACATAAAGAAGGATCCCATTACCTAATGCTATTTCATCAAATTTATATATATTGTTTATAATGTAGTTACATCTATTAGTAACCACCAATTCAAAAATTATATTATAATAGTCACAATTAATAATTTTATCATATTAACACATCAAATCTCATTCTAGTTAAGTGATTTTATGGAAAAATATATATCAAAAATTGTTCTTTATTTAAAAATAAATTCATTATAAAATCTTAGGGTTTTTATTTTTTATTTTTTATTAATTTATAAATTTTTAATATAAAATCCCATTTAAAGTGGTTTTTAGATTTCTTCAAGAAAGTTGAGTTTAAAAATATATACCCAATTATGAAATCTAAGATTTAATATTTAATTCATTACATACCAGTAATAATTATACATAAAAACTATGTGAGACTCTAATTAATGTAAAATTTATAACATTGTAAATTTTAAATCCTCTATTTTAGACTTTTCTTTTTCTTACACGAGCACCAAATTGAAACTATATAATGGTGGTGAATAATCATCCTATTATTTAATTTTTTTAAAATACATTAACAAAATTATAATTTTTAAATCATATTTATTATTATCTGAAACTGTTCATCAAATTATTTATTCTCATTTATGTCATGATGATATATATATGATATGGTTTTTTATTTTTATTATAATTCAAAAACACGTGGTAAGAATTTAAATAATTATAATGTAATATATTTTAATTTTTTTTAAATGTATATATATATATATACATATTGATTGATAATCATATTTATCTCTTACACTCTATAATCATCATATCCCTTTAGAATCACATCTCTAATCCACAGAGTTTGACTTCTCTGTTGTTATGAAAGCAAAACATCAGCATTGTATATGAATTTTCATATTTATCTAAACATAAGAACTAATTTATATTGATCAGATAATTTTAATAATTCATTTTAGTTATATTATCATGTAAGATATGTTCCAAAGGTTTTAAAAATATTCTATACTGTTTTAGATAATAATATAATATTTGGAAATGAAGTTTTATTTGAACTCAAAGTATTATTTTAAAAAGGAGCTCAAATGTTTTAATCAATCCATGACAAATTAAAATTGAAATTTTGATTTTAAAAAAATACTATATTATGTAAATTTTTTATTTTAAGACATTATATATGTTTCAAAACAACTACACATTATTCTAAATTAAATAATAATAATAATAATATGAATTCCACTTCAAATCAAATTCATATTTTAACTTGTGTTCAAAAGTGTTACTACAACTCTGACCAATTTTAATTCATATATCAACTTTATAAATTAATGTTTAAATTATATATATTATTTAGTTATGTTTCATACATTTCTTAGGTGTTCCATAAAATTCTAGATAAAAATTTAATAATTGGTTATAAGTTTTGATTTAAAATTGATATATTTTTATTTAATATAAATTCAACATTATCACTCAACCTCAAATAAAATGGACTTTGAACATTGAAAATTTAAATGATAATGTTTCACATATATTATGTTAATAAATATTACATATAATTCTCAATATTTATAATATATTATAGATATTTATAAATTAACAAGTAATAAAATTCATTTAAAATCTGAACTATTATTTTTATAATAATTCAAATTCAAATGTATTTATCAACTTATTGAGGGAGACCCAGGAAGCATTGAACCATTGAGAAGGTGCATAGAGATGAATAAATAGTGATAAAAAAATATCACTTAATTTCTTTTTTGTGGAATCAACCCCTATGACTGGTTAATAACTAATTGTCTCAAAATAAACACTTAGGATTTCATTATAAAATCAGAAATAAACAGAACAAGGTACGTAATGATTTACACTAGGTTCAGTCTCAAAGTAAGAGCTTAATTGTTAATGTAGTTATTTTCTATCATATTCAATATATTATTTTAAAATAATCCTAACAACATATAACATTGGGTAGGGAGGGATCATCTTTAAAATACATTTCATAGCCTCTAACTAGATATAATTTTTTATACTAGCTCCCACATTTACTATGAAAAATAAATAATAAATTTTTGGAAAGATCTTCAATAAGTTCATGTTTTTTAATAAATAGTTACAATCATGCCTCATATATCCTTTATAAATGTAAATAAAACATATGAATCAACTATTAAGGAAACATGATAGTAAATAATACCGATTGGGGGAAATATGAAACCTCCAATTGGTTCTTTATCGTTGTATACACATCCTTTAAGTTCTTCTATTTTTATTCTCTCAAAGATTAGATAAACTAATTTTTCAAATATTTACAACAACTCAAATTCAATATCTGGTTATTATTCTACTTAGAGAGTCGCTTTATTTAAAAATCTATATTCACTTTTTGTTATTCTAAATATTCTCTCTTAGATACTACTTTTGGTACTAGGGGCCTCATTTGATATCTGGTAATTAATAGTATACTATAAATGGGAATATTAAAATATATATCAATATTTATAATTTAAATAATAATTATTAAATAACTATTTTTAGCACCTTTATTTGGAAAAAATATCACTATTCACTATTACATAGATTACTCACCAATGTAATTTCATAAAGCATTCTAGAAATTCCCATTTTATATCAAGATATTAATAATGTTTCAAAACACAACAATGATAATCTCTAATAGAAAATAAATAAAAAATAAATAAATTTGTGAATTTTACATATACCTCATTGTGATATCATCTATATTACAATTGGATCATCCTCAGTTCCCAATTTCTTAAACCCACTCATGGCATGACTTTAAATCATAGGGATGAATGAAAACATTACAATTTCATTCTTGAATTAACTTCAAGAGTTTCTTCTAAAATATATTCATCTTATTTTAATTTATCTCTCATGAAATTAATTTCAGGGATGATCTTTCTCTTCAATATGGGGAGAAAACATATTCAGGATAGATCTGAAATCAAAATTTATTATTGATGTTTTAATCTAGGAAGTTGGGAATTAGAATAAAATAGTGTTGATTTATTATTTAGAGTATTTATTCTAGTTTTTTCTTCCTTATAACCCTTTAGGGGTCTCTAAATTTGAAAACATAAGTAATTATGACACTTAACATGTATCTTACGAACTCTAATATCTTACGAAATCTATTGAAACTTCTTAAGATAGGTGCAACATGAATCATATCATACAAAATTGCACAGTATTATGATGTATCACATCTTACAAACACAGATTATATCAAATATACTTGATAAAAATCGTAAAAAATTCGAGGTTTCATATGTGGTATCAATATCTTACACGAATATCTAATAAGAAACTCATGAAATATTTTATATATACATTCCCATTATCTTATGCATTTCAATGGATTTTAAAAACTCTATATCTTATGTGATATTCATATCTTATAAAATGACCAATGTATCTCATGTTCAAGGTAACTATCTTATATAAATGTATAAATCATTTGAAGATGACATATTATATTATGAAAAACCAAATGTCTTATAAAATTCTAATAAGATATTATACATATTCTTTTTTCCAACCATAATACAAAAAATCCTAAAATCATTAAATGATCAGATGACAACTTTAATATAATAAAGGGCCTCTAATTTTATCTAAATAAATTAATAAATTTTTTAAGAATATATAATCAACCACTAAGGATTATCAAACATGTTTGAAAAAAAATAAAATCCTTTAAAAATCCCATGGTATCTTCAATCTACCTCTTTTGATTTATTGTAAACAACTCTAAAATCATTTATCTTAACTAAAAATGTCATTTCAGAATACCCATATCTTATGAGAATCATCAAATTATACCCTTTTATAAATGATAGTTTTTTATACACCGCACAACCAGATTGTTTAATGTTTTTGAGAAAATTACAACTCCCAATGATAGTAATTTTAGACTAGTGACATAGTTTAAATATCCCCATATTGTATCGTTCACTTCCCGTTAATTTATCATATTTATAAATAACCATGATTTAATATTAAAAACTGTAATAAAGGATCTATACACTCTCCATTTTTTAAAAATAAATACCCTCCTTGATAAAAAAGTGTGTAACATATTTTTGAAAAGAATTATGCATGTTATTACCCCTTTTGTAACACCTCAAACCTATACTTCCTATATCTAGTGTGAATAAACACCATTTTACATAATGACATTAAAATGATCTGAAACAACACAATTTTAAACATCAATAATTAAAATGTATCCAAAAAATATTGAGTCACATACATTTAAATGACATTTTTGTTTTGGTCGTTTTAGGTTGTTAAAAAAATTTTAACTAAGAAATCCCATGTATAACTCATCAAATGTAAAACATTTATTGAATATGTGAAACTACTCCAGATTTAATAAATCCTTAACTTCACCCATAAAATTATCCACACAATCTATTTTTTAGACATATCATGTGTAATGTGTTTCATCATAACATGGGGAAATAGAAAAATAAGAAGGGGTGATCTCAAACACACAGTAAGGATAAACTTAGGCGATAATAATCAAAGATCATAAGTGATCATAAAATGATCATAAATATTATGGTAGGTCTATATAGTCAAAATAATTCGATAATACTAATAAATTATGAGTATAACATATATGAAATTCCAAATGATTTAGTAGCAATTGAGAAGGGGACGGGGGTTAAATCAGTTGTTAACAGTTTATATGTTTCTAGAGTTTTAGAAACATAATCCTTGTTTCATATTAAATTTAATTTCCTAATAATGTTTTAGTAAAAATTTGTGCATGAGAATTTATGAAATAATTTGAAGGACATATGATTTACATGGTTTTACCTTAGAATGATAACCTACATCTCTTCCATAGACACTCCCGTGGGTCTATATAAATTTACAATTAATAATAAGTGAATAAAACTTATGAAAACTCTTATTAGACAACTTCTATATCCCAATAAGTTTTATTATAATTACTCTCGTTGGTTAAAAAAGTTATATTACAAACAATTAATCTATAAAAATTAGAAATACTTTTTTCAATATTCTACATAAAAGCTCTATGTTTTGATTATCCTATATTTGATGACCTTCAGTCTAATGAACACAATCTAATTAAATCATTTATAATGACTCAATAAAATACCCTCTTTCTCATTCTATATTTATCAAACTATTTTCAAATTCTCAATCCAATCTTCTACAGTCTGATATTCCTTAGTCTGATCTTCTTCTGTCAGATCATTCTCAATCAGATAAGAAAACATTGAGCTATATAATCTTCTGACGATATATCTATCTAGAAATATAACATTGACATGAATTATGTAGATCTCCTTATTTTCCACTCAGATTAATAATTCTTAATGTACAAATGTACTTTTCTTTTATTTATAGAAAACTAAGAATAGAAAAGGTGGGAATCTAAAAATATTTTCCTGCTCAATCAAATTTAAAATCTCCAAAAATCACAACCATTTAATCTTCAACAATGACTTATTTAAACCTTCTCATGATTTCTAAAAAATTATTCTATTGGAATATACAAACTTTTATTCAGTCTGATGTAACTTCCTCATCATTAGCCTGATTAACTTCCTAAGATTTAATATGATGTGACTAACTTATTTTGATCAGTACGATATGACTATATTCCCCATATAATTATGATATGACATTCTCTCTCATCTCAATACGCTTGAATTTCTAATAGAATATCATTCTGATTCAACTTTCCAACTTAAAGTCTATCCAATGGACTTTCCTCATCTGATTACATCCAATTTACTTTCCCCCTCAGAATCAGTCTAATAGGACTTCATTACGATGTAATTTACCATTATGATGGAATTATCATTATGATTAGAACTAAACTCTACAAATTTTAAAATATTTAAAACTTATTAGTAATAAATCATTCAGACTTATAATAACTTCTATTTTTGGTACATTGGGATCAGATGCAAACTTTTTCTTGATCTTTGGAACTCATAAAATCATTATGATTCTTGTATTTCTTCAAAATATTTCATTGTGGTAATGTTTTATGATTCATGAGAACTCCCTGACCAGTAAAAAATCATCTGACTTGAGATTAGAAATTTTAATAACTTTCTAACTCCTCAAATCATTGTGTTCGTTCAATATCTTCAGCATCACTATGAAAATTATGAATTTTAACCAATGCTTAGTATAATGAATCTTGAAATTTATACCGATGGATCTGAATTTGATGGTACGTCCAAGAAACAAATTTATAGAAAGTTTTTCATCCACCATCCTTATACCTTCTATGTCTAGTAATACTCGGTCAAAAAACCTAGGACTAGAAAACAAAAGTTTCAAAGTCCAAAACATTCATCTCCCTATTTGTTTGGATTCAAACCTTTAGCTACTTTCATATTTCTTATAAAAACTCATTCCAACGGACTGTGTCTGATCCTGAACAACAAAAAAAAAATTAAGAAAAAAGATAGATATAAAAAATACAAAACATTGGAAAATTAAAACATCATAAATGTTCTTTAATATCCCCCTTTATATTTGATTCAACACTTGTTAATTTTTTTTTCAAATCTTAAAAATATTCCACTACACACAGTTTTCAAATTTTATCAAAATATTTGTTTTCTCAAAAGAGAGCATACTAAAACCACACAATTAGATAATGTAATGTTTTTTAAGGAATTATATCACTTTTTGATAGGAATATTTTACATCAATGTCAATATAAATTCTCTTTAACTTGTATCTTTTACCACTTTTCCTTTTCTCTACCACATTTTATGATGACCAAAGCTTCAGATTCAAAAAAGAAAGATATGAAAAAACTTCTTCCAATGTAAAAATTTGTTACTTTCTCTTCCCTTTTGTCAACATAATCCAAATCAAAGTATGAGAATTTATTATTAAATTTAATAATTCATTGGAGGAGTCCAAATATGACGTTGAGCCTCAAATATATAAGCTATTATTTTGGCATTGAATTTTTCAATATATCCACAATTTGATAGTTCATTGAAAAATATTCTAGAAATGAAACTCCATATTCAACATTATATTTTATAAATTGAATAATTATATCAATTTTTTTTATCTTGAATGTTGGATATGATTTTTAAAAAGATAAACTGCCCAATGATTAGGAAAAATTATCTTCAATGTTTTAGAAACATTTACTTTAAAATCATCTGGATGAACTTTCATCCACAATATCTATGTACAAGCCTGATTAGCTACAAAATATTCAGATTCTTCAGTGCTTAAAGTTACTAAACATTGTTTCTTTCTATGCCATCTCACACAATATTCACCCTAGAAAAATTTTCCTACAACTGTTTATTTTTTATCATTATAATATCTATCATAATAAACATTACTATAACCATGAAACTTTATATAAAGGTTTTTTTGTATAAAAACCCATGTGAGGTTGTTGATTTTATAAATCTCATAGTTCTATTTTCTAAAGAGATATATAATTCTTTCAAATTACTTTTATACCTTACACACAATTTCACAACATAAATAATATCAATCCATGAGGCTGTAAGGTGATGTAGACTTCCTATCAACTACTGAAATCCCTTCTAATTCATATTTTTTCCCAAAGATATCTTTACTCAACATTGTTGTCACAAATATTGGAGTAGAAAATATTTTGTATTTTTATATCCTAAACATATTTAAAAATTCCCTAACATACATTTATTATGATAATAAAATTTACTCTTCTTTTTTTGAACTTTTAATCCAAGAAATAAAGATAATTCTCTCGATAATGAAATTTCAAAAGTTTTCTTCTTTTTATTAGAAATATTTGTACAAATTTTTTTACCTCTCCATAAAAAATTATATCACAAACAAAAAAAATTAAAATTAGAGATCCAAAGTTAACATCATGTACATATAAGTTGATATAAACTTTTACTATATAAAAAATTAACGTTCTCAAATTGCAATCATATTTTAAATATGTGGAATGTGGGGATTTTTTCAACGCTTACATGGATTTAATAAATCTAAAAATCTTATTTTCATCATTATAATGTAGAAAACCATAAGACTATTCAATGTAATGTGTTTCCTCAATCACACCATTTATAAAATCTGAATTTACATATGTATGAAAAAATTTGTAATTTTGATGTGTGACCACTGATAAAAACATTCTAATATTTTTGAATTATTTAAATAGGGAAAAAGTATATTCAATGTCCACAAATTCCACTTATACATAACCCTTACAAACATTTCTTGATCGGTTTCTTAAAACCTATCCATGATCATTCAAATTTTTACAACAAAAACAAATTTTTATGGTGAAATTATATTGGATGGCCATGGAAAAAGTTCCAATGTTTCATTTTTCTCAATCTGATCTAACCCTCCATTCATATAATCTACCCATTCTTTATGTTTAATAGATTCTAATACTGATTCCAGTTCAAATTGTTTGATAATTTAAGTCTAAATTTATTATTTGAAATTTATTATGGTCTGAATTGGATCCTTTTGATTGCGAATAATATTTTTAGACTCGACATGTTTTTGTATGGTAGGAAATTACAGTTTTTCTCTTCTAGCAAACTTTCCTTATCACACGATTCTATTATATCTTAGTAAGGATGTCTTTAAAAAATATTAATATTATTAGAAATATCTAGCTTATCCTCCTCATCAATCTCAAAAATTTTGGTTAAGTAATTTTTATTTTCAATTACTTTCATATCATTTGAGTCCACAAACATTTGTAAGAGTTTATTATAACATTTTTAACTTATTCCTTTGGGTGAATAACACATAAAAGTTTGTTCCGAAAATTTTATCATTAAACATTATTAGATCCAGATTTTAAATTTTAAGTAATCATGGACTTCCAAAAATATTAAAGTAAATAAATAATTTTTTTTGTAATAAATAATTTCATAATAAGTAATATTTGTTTCCAGTCTCAACAAGAATCATTTTTGAGCATGTATAATATTACTAATAGCTTCTCTCCAATAGAAGTTTGAAATTTTGTATTCTTATAACATAATTTTTCCCATTTCTAGAAAACTTATATTCTTTATGTATGTTAATATATTTTTTTTATGATGTATAGGGATAAATATACTGATTTTTGATACCATGATTTATCAACTATTTTTGAGAAATATTTATAGTGAATTTGGTAAAAATATATGTTCTCAACCTCTTTATATAAACCCTAATTTCATTGTCAAATTATTTTTGGAAAAACATGAACCTTTTTATAGCCTCTGAATTATTTTTGATAAACAAGATGTTCTTATTCCAAGTAAAATCATCAAGAAAATTGATAAAGTAGAAATATTTTATGGCTGATTTATGTCTCATCGTTCGACATAAATTGTAATGAATAAGTTCAAATGGCATGATATAATGAATCTCTACTCTCTGAAAAATTGTATTAGTCATCTTCCCTTTGTGACATGTAATAAAAATATCTCTCTTTTATTTTAAATTATATAAAATAACAGACAACATCCACTTTAGAATTTTTGTTCCTGTTTTTTTCCAAGGTTCCCAAGTATTCTGTGCCACAATTTTTTTTCATCTTCATCACTCAAGCATGAGTTTTGGAACTCTCTATGTTGAAACATATTACAACTAGTTATTAATCTTTTTTTGATAACTTTTCTATATTTCATATTTATGATAATAAAATAATAATTTATGAAAATAACTTATTTTATATCATCACAAAATTTATTTACACTGTGTATGTTATGTTTTATCCTAACAATAAATACAACTTCTTTATATTTCAACTTTTCTGTTTAAATATCATCCATTAAAAGTCAACATATTTTTAAAGAAATATAATAACCAATGGTTACTTCTCATCTATCATAACTTATAACATGTTTCAATGTTTTTATATAACCTATCGTATGTGAAGAACAACCAGTATCTAGTATTCATGGTTTGTAATTTTTGTTTACTTTCAAAGCTATATCAATAATAAAATTTATTTACCCAAAATTTTTCTTACTATCTTACTTTCCATTTCTACTATAAGAAATTTTTCCTTGAAGGAGTGTAGTAAAACATTCAACATGATGAAAAAACTAATCATATCTTCCAGAATATTCTTCCAGACATTCAAATTTAATTTTTTTGAAAGTTTCTAATATGTTGAGTTTTTTATTTTCTATCTTCCTGTGGGTTTGGAAAGTTACTCATCATTATTACACTATTACATTACCATTTTTCAAACCTTATTTTAGGAAGTCACAAGTTATGAAAAATATTATTTGATTTGTACCCATATATTACACAACACCAGCAATATCCATCAAATCATAATTTTCTATTGAAGTAAGATATTTATCTGAATAAATATTTGCTATATTATACTCACGACATGGACCATATTTGATACTAAAGAAGTTCTCAGCTTTTTTATATGTTATTGGTTTCTCACATCTAAATCCAAAATCTCCCATCAATATTATTATCATAGAAAATGATAAAAGGAACAAATGAAACATTATTTTTAAAGGGTGATATTTCACCAGATTCTTGATTCTAGTTTTCCAAGAAACATTAGAAGTCTCATATTTTACTTCCATGGATTTTTTAAGTTTTCATTCATCTTCCTCATTGTACATTCAGTCTTGAAAAAATTTCATTGAAACTTTTTAATTTATTCTTCCTTAGCTACCATATTCTTACTTAGATTCTAATCCATATTTCCTTATCTTATAAATTATAGTGTCTCTTGGATATATTCTTTTTATTGTTTTACAATGTAATTTTCATCTTCAACAACTTTTCCGCTATCATTATATATCATCATCCTTTCATTCAGAAGATATTTTTTTATTCTTAAGAAGTGAAATAAGGTTTATTCTAAGTTGATACTCTCTATAAGATTCTTCTCATTCATCTTATTCACTTTTTGAGGGGTATTTTATTTCCCAACATTTTAAATGAATGTTCATAAATTTTCATAAAATTTATCTTTTGAAGAATGATTTTTAGTGGAGTTTGTTTCAGCTTTGTTACTAAACATACATTTATTGTTTACAATAATCTTCTTATATTTTTTGGCTGACTTATCTTCTTTATCAATTTTTTTTACTTATCTCCTCGAGAATTTTCATTATAATCATCTTGAAATTCATTGACTTTATTATTGGGAAAATCCATAAAAATGTGTCTGATTCCACAATACTCAGAATATTAGATGGGATGTTTACCTCCATAACTTCCTCTTCCTCTTTTATAGTTCTTGGATATTAGAGACATTATTTTATCATTTAACTCATCATCCTATTTATCATTAGAGTCACAAGGATCAATATATTCGGTATATTTTATTTTTATTTTTCTCATGGATTCAAGATCTATTTCATTTTCCTTATTTTTTTGAACATTATATTTTTTTCATTTCATAATCAATAAGAAATTTATTCACATCATCAACAGATAAATCATCATTATTTTATAAAGCATAAATTTTAGAATCAAACCTTGTTTCACACAAGTTTCTTCATAATTGTAGAATCCTATTAAATATCTAAGAATCCTTTTATGCTATAAAAAATTTCATTTACACTCATTAATTATTCTTTAATTTTTTCTTTATCTCTCATTATAGTTTCTTCATACTTACTACGCCCAATTTTTACCTTTCAATCCTTCACTTTAGTATTCCATTTGAAAATGATTTTCAACTTATACAACACATTCTTTGATGTTCTGAGACCATCACCTTCATATATAAATTTTATAATAAAGATATAAGGATAGAATTTATAGATTTTCTATTAACTTCTATATTCCTCTTATCATCAAAATTCACTAAAGAATCCTTCTTAATTGGTGGAAAATTAATTGTAAAAAAATCAACAACATTCAGAACAAGATGTAGGAGGTAAATAATCATCATATTTTTTGTTCTATAAAATTTTTCCAATCAAATGTAGGAATTCTTTTACTCTTTACAAAATTAATATTATCAATGATTAGAATTCAAAAAGGGACCAATTTACGTTACAATGGATCGATAAACAAACAGGAAGGGGAGGGGGTTAAGTTAGTTTTTAACATTTTAAAGAATTCCTAACATTTAGAAACATAACACCTATAACCTCTTAATGCTCATTTTATTATCATATTTTAGTAAGATAACACAAATTATGGAAACTCTCATGGTTCAATGAGAAATCATTATTTAGATTAAGTGAAAACAACTTATGCCAACTCCCATTAGACACTTTCTATCTCCAGATAAGAATGATTATACTAACTACCATTAGTTTGAAAATTTTTCATATAATAAATTGAGAAAAAAAGAATAATGACTTTGTTTAATCTGCTTTACCAAATTTCCTCAGTCGGACGATCTTGAGTCCCATGGCCTTCAGTTCGATGAACACAATACAATTGACTTAGTCCAATCGACTCAATAGGAAGCTCCCTTTCTCAACAATCACTTCTCAAACTCTTCATTAATATTTAGTTTGATATTTTTCAGTATGATATTAATTAGTCCAAACTTCTTCAGTATGATATTTCTTAGTCCAATAAGAAAACATTCAAATATCATATCTTAAAATTAGATCTCTATCAAAAAAGATACCCTTGACTTGAATTCTTTAGTGCTATTGATTTTCAGATCTAGTGAGAATGTTTGAAAGTATGAATGTACAAAGCTTCAATTCATATAGAAATCAGAATATTAATGACAGGAAATAGAAACAATTTTCTGGGTTACTCAAATTTGAAATATCTGAAAATCACTCACATTTAATCTTTAACTTTTACTACTTCAACCCTTCTCAATATTTATCTAAAATCAATCTTTTCCAACATACTAATTTCTTCAGTATGGTGTAACTTCCCAATATTCAATTTTATTATATTCATCAAATTATTTCTGATGTGAGTAACTTCCAATGCTCATTATAATATAACTATATTCCTCTACTCAATATAATCTAACTTTCTTCCACTTCTCATTATGATATGACTTTCTAACAGAATCACTTCCTGATTTGACTTTAGAATTCAGAATTAGTTTGATTGAATTTCCTCATCAGAGTTAGTCTGATTTACCATCCTACTTTGGCTCAGTCCAATATAACATCAATATGATGAAATTTACTAGTATGATAGAATTCTAATTATAATGAAAACTCAACTCGTCAACTTTTAAAATATTCAAACCTTATCATCTATAACTAATTTAGACTTCTGACAACTTCCAGGTGGGGTACTTCTAGATCTGATGCAATCATTCCCTTGATCTGTAGAATCGATAAAATCATTAAGATTCCTCTATTTATTCAAAATATTTTATCAAGATAATGTTTCATGGATTTTGATAACTCCATGACTAGAAATACATCATCTAAACTGTGGTTAGAAATCTTAAGAACTTTCTAACTCTTGGCATCACTTTCTTCCTTCACTCTATTCAGTATCATTCTAACTTCCTCACTCCCTAACTTCTAACATTATAACCAATGCGAAGTCTAATGGATCTTGAAATTTAATCTAATAGAAATTAGTTTTGTGGTACATCTGATCTAAAACATTTCAGAAATTCTATCATCCATTCTCATTACACATTCGACATCTAGTATTTCTCAGTACAAAAATTTGTGTCAAGAAACCTATGTCTGAAAAACAACATTCTCAAAGACAAAAACATTTCTCCCCCTTTGTGTTTAGATTCAAATATTCATCAACTTTCACATTTTCGAAAAAACTCATTCTGATATATTTTGTTTGATACTAAAAAAATCTTTTACAAAAAGGATAGTTTTCAACAAATAAAAAACATTGTTAAAACAAAATAATCATAAAGGTTCATCCATATCCATTTTTGAAATATCAATAAATAAAGTAATAGATAAGTCTACCAGGTTCCTAAAAAAATGAAAAACATATATCCATACCGCTAATTACAAACCCTAATCCAAGCCATCATGATCTTAGACATCATGATCTTACAGTCAAGGCCTTGTATTTAGTCAATATTTTGTTCTGGCATGAGATACACAAAAAAAAAATATTTTATCTCATGAAACATATTTATGCATTGAGGGACTATTGTATGACTAACCCATAAATAATTATGTCTAATTCATTCATCCTATGATGGAATGAATAATCTATAAAATTCATAACAATTATTCTTTAATTGTCAATAAAAACCATGTTAGAATAACATGTATATACATTTTCAATATTTCACCAATCAATAATTTTAATGTCCTTATATAAAAGAATCCATAATGTTAACAATATATATTGTATGGGGTATATGTAAAATTAAATAATTTCCCCAATAAATTAATTTATGTACTCTTAGTGAACACCCTTCAACCGAAGGAAATAAATATAGAGTGTTCACAAAGGAGGGATGTTATATGAAAAACTATGCCTATAAATATGCATGATTTGGAAAGATAAAGGTAGTTATGGATTTCCACAATTTTAATCCCTCAAAATAAAATAGTATGATAGGATTTATAAGGTAATTAATTAATAGTATATACACCAAAAAAATGAAACAAGTGTTGAATATGATTCATATCTAAATGAAGATAAATTGAGAATAGAAAACCCTTATGGTAATGGTAACATTATAATAAAAAGAACATGAGAGTAAACATGGAATTATGCATATCATATAATAGAATGTTTTTTAGAAATATCAAAAATGTCTCATGGAATTGAAAATTGGGACAAATAGCACCTATGACTTTAGAAATTTTTCAATCAAAAGACCTTGATGGATATGATTTGAAATGAAAAATTAAATTTCATGAATAATGGTAGAATCATGATATAAAATATTAAAGGGTTACAATATACACCACTATAATGAAATCATGATATATAATAAGGAATATGTCTCAAGGGGTAAAAATTTGATACAAAATACCCTTACAAACTTATAGACTTTCATGTCAAACCATTTGAAGGATATTATATCAGATGAAAAATTAAATACCATGAACAATAATAGTATTATTATATAAAATATTAAAGGGGAATTGGGTACATTATTCTGAATAAAATATGGTGTATAATAAGGAATATATATCAAGGGGAGAAAATTTGACATAAAAAATCCATACAACCATAAAAACATTTTAGTCAAAACCCTAGAAGGATATGATTTCAAATGAAACATTAGATTCCATGAAATAATGAAATTATTACTATTAAAAATATAAAATGGTTAGTAGATACACAATTCCATATAAAACATGATGTATAATAATAAATATATCTTTTTTCACACCACCTTTTTGGGGGATTCCAATGGGGTTTATTTATTGAATCAAAAATACCCAACAGTCCCAACAGATGTGGTGGTTCATGAACTAACATTAAAAATTAAGGTGATATTTGGTTATTTTTCCAATGATTGTAAGGAACTAAAAATGGTCCAGGTGATGGGAAGTTGTGCCTATCATACCATTTTTGGGTGAATTATTGTCGACTCTATGACTTTATGATATATTTGGAAATTTTCCTAAATCTTTCCCAAGAAGAAAGTGTGGGACTGGCCTCCCATTTATAAATAATCAATTATTAAAATGTGTTGGGGTAAACCCATCTTTATGTATCAAGGTTTCTCCATGTGTGGTGCAATATGTATGTATCAGATGTTCTCTATCAATGGTACCATCTATATGTATCAAAGGTTATCTCTCAGATGTATGGTATGTGTATATCTAGGGTTCTACATTTTGTATTATTATTTTGTGAAGCTAGTTTAAAGAAAAATATAAGGGAATATTGGAATTTTCCATCATCTTGGGAGATAGGTTTTTTGATGTAATGATCAGGCCATGATATTGAATTCCTACATGTACTTTCGAAAGGAATCATAACTCATGTAGTTAGGTGTCACTTAATGGACCATGTCATGCCGTCTAAGGTCATGTGACAAGGACCAAACTATGAATTTTATCTTTAGGCGGTTAGGATATTAGTTGGGTCTATGTTTGATAGAACTATTTTAAGATTATCTTGGTGATGTCTTTTTCTGATCATCAATACTTGGTTAACTTTGTTGAGTACATAAATCAATTTACAAGATCTAATTATTGGTGAGGTTATATTAATTTAAAATACAGGCATCAAAGGTGATCCATTATTTACAACAAACAAGAAGGATGATTTTATGTTAATGATCTTCTTTTGAATTTATATTCAAAAAATAATAGATGCATAATAATTTTTGGTGTCTATGAAAATTCTTTATTTCATAAAGAAATGATTTGAAGTAATGAATGAAAATTATATGTACTGTTATTATGATAAATAAATATTTCCATGTATTTTAGGAGGGTCCGTTGTTTTTATATGAAGATATTTTACTTTGAATAAATTCTACGTTTTACTAAAATATTTTCCAATACACTAAGTACCCAAGACAACCTCATCCAAGGAATATATGGGTTCTAAAGGTCATCCATGTCTTTATAAGGTTAGTAAGGGCCAAAAATAAGGAGGAATAGGGTGGTTCATAGAACCATCTAGAAGAAGTTGGACATGTGTGTAAAGCTAGATAAGTGTATGCCCGAAGGCATGTAGAGGGTTGGATAAAAGAGTACAGGGATGAAGATACCATGTGTTCAAGTTTGTACTGGTGTTGATCTCCATTGTCGAACTTGAATGAGAAATGATAAATCTTTATCTTATAAAGAATAAGGAATCTATATGAAGATTTCACTATACTATTCATCTATTTAAAATTATATAGATAAAATAGTGACCTCACAATAAAAGAAATGTCCACCATCTAATTGATGAAGGATATACTCTTATACCTAAGACCCTTACTGGGTATATTTACACCATAGTACTTCTAATATGTGTTTGCCATCATATATCTAATATCGAATGGCCTATACTCCAAGGAGATGAGTCCACATATATTCCAGCACACATGAAATGATGTGCATGAAAGGACTTAGTTGAAGAATATGTTGAAATAATTTTCTTCGGCTTGATGTAAACATTATTATAAAGGAACGTGAATGTTTTTTACATGGATTCTTTCATGGAATGAGAATTACATGTTTTTTTGATCACATTGACATGACACCACCACAAAGGATAAGCCTAACCATAAATAAAAAATTAATTATTTTATGGAATCTTTTTAACCCATGTTTTAAGGATTCAAAGGAGATATATTTGGATCATGAATGAACCATCTGAATGGATTGAAAAGAATAATAGATTACTTCTTTAGAATCTTATTATGTGTATCCCTTTCAGCTTACATGAGGCACTTAAGTAGTAGATAAAACTATTTTTCAAAGTCCTTCTGTTATACGCAAAACACTTACATAAAGGTGAAATTACCATTCACTAAGGAAGTGTCATAAGATATCATGAACATGATCTAAAAATATATCTGGCATAAATTTCATGTTTTTTAATGAACAAAGTAGATGTGGTTGTATAGTGTTTGATAACTACGTACACAGTTCAAGAAGGTTGTGTATACAATATACATGTTTGAATAGTGATATCATAAATATTATTGTGTGAAGAGGGAAAATTTGTCATGGGATACACATGTGAAAGAGTAAATGAAAATTAGAGAACTTTCACATGTTCATAAATTACATTCACATGTGAAGAACCATTTTAGAAAACCCAAAACCTAATATGAAGTGAAAATAAAATAATATACTCTAATATATATGTGTCATACTAATTTCATGAACTTATCAATGTAAAGGAAATTCTTGATAGATTCTAGTCAATAAAGTGAAAGAAAAATAATGAATTTCATAGAAAAAATGTTTGAAGAAATATAAGAAGAATAGTGAGAGAATACCAAATTATATTGATGATTATTAGGTATTATTTGTGAAAATATTTTTGACATCATTTACTTGTTCATGGAGTACATCCATTATTAACTAATTAAAGTGAATCAAAAGTTTTAGGGTACATCCTACTTTTTATAACCACACATAAACGATTTTTTTATTGTGGTATGAATGGTTTGTATTATTTAGAATTAATTCCAAGGACTACTAAATATTATTTAGTTTTTAACCTTTAAATTTATTATGTTTATGAAGTTGTTCTTTTGTGCTTGTTTTCCAGTGAAGATATATCTATTTAACATGATAAAAATTTTGTTTATTAGGGAAGAAATTTTTGATGGATAACTAATTCACCACCTCCCTATATCATTGATCACAATGATCCTATTTTATTTATTTCAACTCATATTATACCACAGTTTCCCTTTACTAAATCTTTTGAGATTTTTATTGGACAAGAATCTACTACGGAAATTAAAACCCTTATGAATGATTAAGGGATTTATATCTTTTATGAAAATAAAAATCATATATTAAATGATATAACTTTTACTTACCTTATATCCATTGGTTATGAATTTTTTAAAGTTGTTATTAATGGTGTATCTCCACATATTGAAGGTGCTCCATTGATAAATATTTATAAGATTTTTTTAGAATTATGGTTGATCTATAAATGCTATAATTTTATCACTATCATAAATTCAATTTTATAGAGTTAATAGAATTTAAATTTCCAAAAGCATGCGGGGTAAATTAAAAAACATCTATGAAGTAAATTCAAAGGTGAATAAAAAATGTTACAAATATTGAGATTTATGTATGAAGATATTAATAAGGTTGATAAAGAATCTATAGATGACTTCTTTACAAGGGAAAATAACATTTTGAGCCCCATAATATGTGTTGGTGAGAATTTAGAATATTAACATATTGTTTAAAATATTATATTAATTCTCATGTTTAAATTGGATGTCAAATTTTCATTAGTAGAAGATATATATCCTTATATTCTATATATGGGTGATCTTTTCAGACCTTTGACTACGTATGAGATGAGAATAGAAATTTTGATGAAGAAAAAATAGTGGATCGATAAATTTCTTTAAAATCTTACAAAAAATGAATATTTAACAAAGTTATCAAGGATGAATCTAGTGACACTAAAACTAAAGATAATGATACTAAATATTTTATTAAAATTATGTATTTATTTTTAAAAAATGTTCAAATAGGTACAAAAAATAAAAAAGTAATGTTACCTCTAAACTGTTGTAATTATAGATCTATTAGACATTTTAAAGAAAATTTTCCTTTAAAAAAGGAAGATGATGAAATTGGCGAAGATGATAGAAAATAAAGAAGAAAATTCAATAAGAAGGTATAAAAATCCAAATTCTTTTCGAGGTGAAATGATAAAAAGTTCTTATAATATAAAAGGAGAAACACTTTGTCCATGTGTGATGAATATTATTATAGTGAAGTAGAAATAGATAACATCAGTCATAATGATTTTGAAAAACATCTAATTTCTAAAGTAAATGATAAAAAGTTTATTAGTGAGAAAAGTAGTGGCCCCAAAGAAGAAGATACTCAGAAAGAGTTTATGGTGAAAAGAGAGTAAAAATAATGTTATGAAAAAATCATAAAACATGAAAGAAAAAACAAGATTCTAAAAAATGGAAAAAGTTTATAAAACAATCAAGAATATTTTATTGAAGAAAAATCCTAGTTTCTAGGAGTGATTGATTAAAAAAACTACTTTATGAAAATAAAAACGTTAATATAATGATTAAAGAAAAGATTAAATCTAAAGAAGAAGAGTTAGATATTTCTCAAAAATATTTTAGGTGAAAAATGGAATAAAAACATTAAAAAATTTGTTATTGAGGTTAGAGAAATTTCAGATAAGTGAAAACCTAAAAATAAATATGTAATTAGAAGAAAAATAAGGCTAATACGATCTTTTCTTTTTCTAAAGAAATCATATATGAAAAACAAAAAACATATATGGCTTAAATTAATGAATAACAATTTTCAAGAAATTATATTGGGTATGAGAATAATTCTGAATTGAATAATAAATTTCAAGGGATGACCAACACTTAAGTGAGAAACAAAGTTCCAATGTAATAAAAATGAATGTTGATGAATAAAAGGTACCCAAATCTGGAATATATTCATGCTATAGATGGAAATAAATCTTATATGGCGGTAGGTTGAATTTTGAGTATTTGGGAATTATAAAACATGGTTAGGTTTAATAATCATCATTAAAAATAATCGAGGTGACGTTGGAGGAAAATTTTTAAGGTAGTCAACTCACTCAAAGGAGGAAACCAGAGAATGTTATTATGGAGACTTAAAATTGATTCCATCCCTTTGAAATTATTTCTGAAGATATGATCAGCTTGGACATCTTGAAAAATGATGAATTATTTTGATACCAACACAACAAAGGTTATACAATGAATCTCTAAAACCACATGAGAAGAAAAAAGAAAAACAGTGAAAAATAATTAGTTATTGATACTTCTATTGAAAAAAAGGAGAATGACCCCTGATTTTGGATAGTGGGTGTTATTTACATATGAAAGGATATATAAAGTTTCTTAAGAATGTGGAAGATTATAAATAAGGTATATTAGATTTTGGAAATAATTATTCTCTCACAATCAATGGTGTTGAATATACTATCATCAGTGTAGAACAATTAAAATCTAAAAGAACCTTCATTGTGCATGGGATTAATCACAATTTTTTGTGTGTTTTAAATTTTTTTGATGAAGGTAACAATGTTTTTTTTAGTAAACATCATTTTTAAGTTAATAGAGTTGGATATGGGAATTTTGCTATGATATTTCAATGAACTAAGGGAAACATTCTCTAATTTGGTGATATTGAAAGTTAATACTATCTAAGCATGATAGAACAAAATCCATTTTGGAATAAAAGTTTGAGGAATACGTGTTAGAGGGATATGATCAATACAACAAGGACAAAAAGTATTCATATCATTCCATACATGTGTAGAGGATGGTAATTGTGTTGTTTTAAATTATAGAAGGGAAAGATTACAATCTAATATTAAAATAAATTTTAAATATATTCAATTCATCACTTAGATGTGATTCAATCTAATATTTTTGGTCTAATGAGGAAGACATTAAAGAAATATAGTCAAGTATATTATTTATTTTACTGATTAATTTACACATATTACATGTATTATATTAGTAAATAATAAATTAGAATATTTGAAAATATTTATGAGTTACAGGAGAAATTATGAAAAATAATGTCGATACTCTTTAAATAAAATCCAAACATATAATGGTGGTGAATATAAAAGTGTACAATTCTAATATCATCTTTAAAATAATGGAATTCATCATGACTTTAGTGCACCATTCAAACCACAATATAATGACGTTTCTGAAAGAATAAATTGATTTCTGGTGGAGATGGCATGAACAATATTGATATAGTAAGAGACTTATTGATTTTTTTCAAGGAAATCTATTGGAGAAACAATATATTTTCAGAATCAATAATTTTATAGACCAGGATCTATTATGTATCCTTATGTAATGTAATAAATTTAAAAAGAAATTTTAAAACACATAAAGGTATTAAACAATCCATGCATTATAAAAGTTAATTGTGATAATATTGGGATGCTTGATAAGATAGGTGTTGATATAGTATTTCTTGGATAAACTCCTAACATAAGAGGATACAATTGTTACATCAAAGAGACATGAAGTATATTTGATTCCCCATATGTGAATGTTCTTTAATAGGATGATAATAATGTTCCACAAATAGATATAGATGTGTTAGTAAATGTAAATGATGTGGTTGTATTTGAGAAACATTATAATGTATTTTGAAATACTAATAATGGTGGAGTTGCTCAAAATTAGGATTTTGATGGAAATATATCAAGTGATGGGGAACAAATTCACTCATCACATCCTAGGATGAAGATACAAGTGGAAGTTAAAAATATCATTATTGATCAATGAAAATTGTTTTAATATAGGATAAATTCAAGGTTAGTTTCAAATACTTATTTATATATAAAATTTGACATAAAAGATATTGATAAGAATTTCTAGTATCAGTAGTGGGTTAATGCTATGAATGAAGTTCTCGGTTAGATTGAGAAGAATTTTATATCGAATCTTTCACCTAAAAAACAATAATAATGTTATTGGAACAAATTGGGGGTTTCAAAACATGTTTAATAAGTAACGTGACATTATAATAAAAAAGGAATGACTTGTTTGTAATTGTTACAAAAAAAATTAAAGCGTTTACATTGATGAGACCTTTTCTCTAATAGAAATATTAGAAACTACTAGATATTGCTTGATACTAATTCTAATTGATGTTATAAAACTTCACATATGGATGTAGTTTCTTCTTTTCTTAATAGAGAGAAAAATGAAGAAGTTTATTTTGAACAACCATATAAAAATATTGTTTTAAAATATGAAATTTATGTGTTCTTGTTGTAACAGTATTAGTATGGATTGAAGACATTTCCATATAGTTGGTATTCCAAATTGGACACCTGCTTCAGAAAGTTGAACTTCCTAAAAAAATAGTTGATATTAATCTTTATATATATGAAATTACTGAGATCTATCTCATTGTAATTTTTTACTTTGATAATACCATATTTTTAAGAAATGATGAAGAAACATTTGAGAATTATTTTGAAGAGATAAAAAATATTTTTCAGATATCAATGCTTGGGGAAATACGATATTCTCTTTGATTAAAAATATCACAGTAGAAGTACCATATTTACCTATCTCAAGGGAAGTATACTAAGGAACATATAAAGATGTTTTTTTATTGAATATTAATATCTAGTTTCCATACCAATTTATGTGGGAATTGTTTTTCAAAAGATGGGTAAGGAAATGAGGTAGATCTTAAAGAGTTCAGAAAATTTATTATAAGTCTATTATATCTCATGGATTATATACCAAACACCATGCATGATATTGTACTATATTCCATGTTCCAAACTAATCCAAAATAATACCATATTCTGGATAGAAAAAGAGTTCTCATATATATCAAAGGAACTAATAATTTCATTCTAAAATATGATATCACAAGAAAGAATTATTTATCAAGATATAAAGATTCAAATTCGGTAGGAAGTGTAGATTATAGAAATTCCATATATTGTGGAATTGTTTTCTTGGGAGGAATATGTGTTAGTTTAAAATTAAATTAATGTTTTTAGTGACATATAGTAGAACATATGTTGAGTTTGTTGTTGAAACTAAATCTATAACCCTACTTGGATGGATAAAGACACAATTGTAAGAACTTTTTATTAATGTAATGTTCCCCCTACTCTTATGATGTGATCATAGAAGTTATATAAATCACACTAAATTTCTAGTGAAACATTATTATTCCAAGCATATTAATATTAAATATCAATTCCTTAAATATCATGTGGAGAAGAATGAACCAATGATGGAATTTTTTCTAATAATGGATAATGTTGTTGATATTTTCACCAATATAATATCAAAGGACTTATTTCATATCCCAAGGATGAATATGGTTATACAACCTTAGTTTTTTCAAGTATACGGTATGTATTTTGTCTCCTCCCATTATTGTCTATGGATAGTGTTGTCAAGGTGGAGAAGGAATTCGTTATCATAAATCTATCCATTTGTACGTGTTTTTCCTATCATGGGAAAGAATATATATATGGGGAACTTCTTAAAATGCGTAATGTTTAATTTTAGAATTTGAAAATAACTTTTAAATATTGTTGATGTGGTTGCAGAAAAAGTTGTTCTTACATAATGATGTTTTTTTAAGTGAAGAAGAAATGTTTCTTTGGAGGAGCCTAAAATAGGTTCTTAAACCACTTCTTATGGAAAACATGTTATTTTTTGTTAAATTATTTTTATTTTCTACACTGTGATCACTCACTTAGTTTTATAAATGTTGGATAATTAGTCCATTGCATGAGTTTCAAAATTTCAATCATTTATATTCCTTAGTTGAAAGAAAAATTCAAAGGGGGATATTATTAGGACCAATTGTTTTTGAACTATCTTGAAGATTATTTAAGTTTTTTTTGATGAAAAATAATTTAATAAATTTCTCATGTACAAAAATCACATTAAAAACTCTGATGATTTTTGAGATGATCTACTTTTCAAATAAATTTATCAATGGTGACACATTGATTACAATGAATAATGAGGATGTTTTCATATGTAATAAGTTATTTGGAATTTATACTCCAAAAAGAGTAAAAGTAGAGTAAAATATGAATTCAATGAAAATAATTAAATTAAAATGGAAAGGACTTAAAGGAATGAATGAAAACTATATTCACAATTATCCTGAATAAGAACAAGTGATTCCATTCATTTTTTGGGGCCTTTTGTGATATTATGACATTTCATAAAAAACTTATTCTATGTGTTATTAAATTTTTTTCCAACCCACTAAGTAGTAATGAAAACATCATCCAAGTCACTTGTGGGACCCAAAGGTATAACATTCCTTTGGGATGTTAGCAAGGTCCACCTAGAAGGTGGTGGATGGCGGTTTATAGAGCCATCTATAAGCTAGAGGGACCATGTATAAGGATCGTGAAGATCATTCTTGAAGGCACACTGATGGTGGTTGAGAATCTTATAGGGATGAAGCCCATGTGTGTGCAAGTGTTTACTAGTGTTGATCACCAATTTCTATCTTGAATGAGAAATAGTGACACATGATCTTATAAAGATGAAGAAATTGAAAGCAATGTCTGATGTGGTGTTGACCTCACCTGTTTTGATAATCCCAATCATGCTTTAATATGTTTTGATAATCTTGATGTGTACTTATAATTATATATATATATATATATGATGAATATCAAAATAATAATTGGAATACGTCAATTAATGCTTATCTATACCTAATCACATTTTAACAGAATTATAACTCAATCTGGATATGTTTTTCATAGAACAGATAAGTGTTAAGTCACTAATATGCTCATAGCTACTGATACAGAGCTACTGGTATGTATAAGTCCACCGGTAAGCACATGTCACTGATAGATCTAGTCTACCGATACAGATGACCTACTGGTATGAAGTCCAACAATACAACATCCACCGATAGAAGCAGAGCTACCGATAGAACAAGTCGACCGGTGTGCATAAGTCCACCAGTATGCACTTAATCACTAGTACTGAAAAGAGCTACCGATAGAACAAGTCGACCGGTGTGCATAAGTCCACCAGTATGCACTTAATCACTAGTACTGAAAAGAGCTACCGGTTTGCACAGTCTTCCGATATGAGCTACCGTTACACCAGAGCTACTATTAGAGTAAGTCTACTGGTATAATCATTTATATCTCTAAGAAGTTCACTGATATGAAGAAGCTCACCGCTACTCAATTCTACCGATAGAAGTTCACTGATACAATGAGCCACTGACTGATTGACAAGAAGAGCTACCGATAAACCAAAGCTACCGATAGAAGGAGTCACCGGTACATAGAGCTACTGATACACAGAGTAACTGCTACCGATACTAGGAGATACCGGTACAAGAACAAAGAGCCACCAATAGGAGCTCACCACTATACAAAGTCCACCATTACAAGTCTATCGACATAGAGCAACTGATGAAAGACCTAACCAGTCACTGATACTTAAACTCTATAATTTGTCAATATTATTAAAATAATGCTAACTCTCATATTTGATGATTTTAATGCAATTAATGTTATTTAATGATAGTTTTTGGCATGTCAGGGAACCATACCTCGTACTTTTAAAACGATAATCATTCCCATTGCCGGAGTTGAAAGCTATAAACGAAAGGATAAAGGCCGGGCATAAGGGCGAGACAAATAAGGACTGAATAGTGCTGAATAGTGGTGCATACACAAAGAAAAGAAAGGCTACATCCATACTGTAAGAACACTGGACATAAATGAATCCATTCATTCAGTAAGATAACACAAGCTGCACCTTATCCAAGAAGTGAAGAACTACAACGAGCTCTTCATATACTCAAGCTGATCAAACTGCACATGAAGAAAACGACCCTATGTTTTTTAGACAAAAACTAGAGATGGAATAAGATGCAGTTCCGATTAATAAAAGGAGTCCAGAGGTGCACTTAAAATTACTAGAGCATTCTATATCTCATATCTACTCTCTCAGTTATTATTTTATTTACATTTTGAGCAGTGTGTATACTCTGTATATTTTATACACACACTGTCTCCTATGCTAAACTGGAGGATTTCTAAATCCTCACACAAACAATCTATAACTCTCTTGTATCCCACTTTGGATAGTGGTAGAGGTCAATTAGGACCTGGACAACCAGTGTTCTATTGTTTTTTTCCAATGAAGAATTTTGGTAGAGGTATTAATACTTGAACAGTCTCTGTACTATTTTTTCCCCAATCTAGGGTGTGGATCAAATTTATATAAATTGTTTGATAGGACTATGTCTCAGCTTGAGACTGATCCTTTTGGTTATATCTACTGTGCATCTTAGATTAATTCTAAACTATACTACATATTTAATATTCCGCCGCTAATTAATTTGAAATATAAAATTGTTTTAAAGTTACTTTGATAGTTAATCTAGCAAGTGTTTGTAACTATTGTAAATCAGTAGGTTAGGTTCAAAAGATAATTTAATCTTCTGATTAAATTACATGAGACCGAATCATTCTTTTGAGAAACTAATTTAACCCATAAAGTTTTACAAATCCACTACAGTTTAACTTAGTTTCTAATTGGTGGATTTTAATAGGAACATTTTTAACTGGAATTTTAATTGAAACTCAATTCTCCCCCCTCTTGAGTATCCACTCTGACCAACATTATGTATCAAAGGATTGTTTATTTTTATAAGTTTTCCAAACACTCTGTTTTCAACTGTGATTTTGGTTATATCTTAAAGATCATAAATTTTTGTTAGTTCTAAATTTCATCTCTTTAAATATATTTGCTAAAATATTATTATGAATAATAGATTAGAAGGTGTTACTACCAACAGGACACCCTTCTTTAATGGTTCAAATTATGCTCAGTGGAAGCTTAAAATGAAAATTCATTTAGAGAGTATGGGATTTGATATATGGACTGCTATAGAGACTCAGTATAAGATTCCAGAAACTGAAATAACTACTTGGGATAAACCTACTAAAACTGCCTTCAATAATAACTGTAAAGCTATGAATGCCCTGTACTGTGCTTTAGGTGATAAAGAATTTAATCGCATATCTGCTTGCAAAACTGCAAATGAAATTTGGGATACCTTGGGTGTTTCTCATGAAGGAACAACAAATGTTAAGAAAATTATATTGAATACCTATACTATTAAGTATGATAATTTTAAAATGAAGCATGATGAACCCATTTATGACATGTATCTCAGGTTCAATGAGACTGTCAACACTATGAGCTCACTTGGAAAATCTGTTCCTTCAAAAGAACAGATCATGAGGATATTAAGATGTTTACCAATCAAATGGAGAGGCACATCAGTTTCAATTAAAGAATCATGTGATATTGGTGCTTTAACTGTTAATGAATTAATTGGTAAGCTTATTATGTATTAATAAGAACTGAAAGTGAATAAAGATGAAGATGATGACCCAAAAAGGACGTCAGTGGCATTCAAGTCTACTACCTCAAAGAGTAAGGATAAGGAGAATGTTCGCACAACTTTTGGGAGCCTTCCTGATTAGAACTCCATAGTTAAGTGTGTTTGGCCTGGAGTAGTAATCAGGATGGGTGACCTTTTGGGAAGTTTCTTAGGGTGTGTGTGAGTGAGGATAAAGAACACTAGAAAGGACATGTGTTGTCTTGTGGGGATAGTCATAAGTTAGATGACCCATTCAGGCATGTGGGTGGGCCCCAGGGCGGGGACCATGCATCTATGGGGCAACTGGTGGTACCTGGTAGGCTAGGACCCGACAACCATGTTAAGGTGGGGTGTTAGTGCTGTCAGCAAGACCCAATTGTTACATTTGGTATCATAGGAGGAACCCATCCTTAAGTGCAATGCACTACCTGGATTGAGATATAGGACTCAAAATGAGGACGTTGTTCTCTAAAGAGGGGAGGGGGTGAATTTAACACCCTAGAATTGTGAAGGGTCAAATTACTAAATGATATGACTCATGTCAATAAGGCACAACTTCCTTTCCCGAAGCCTATCTGATTATAACTCCATAGTTAATCATTCTTGGCCTGAAGTAGTGACCAGGATGGGTGTCCCTAGGGGTAGTTTCTCATGGTGTGTGTGAGTGAGAACAAAGCACACTAGAAAGGACATGTGTTAGACTGTAGGTACAATAATTAGTAAGATGAGCTATTCAGGCATGTGGGTGGGGCCCAGGGTAGGGACCACATGTTTTCAAAGAAACTAGGGGTACCTGCCAAGCTAGGACCAGATGACCATGTTAAAGAAGGGTTCTTGTGATGTCACTGGGACCCAATTGTTAATTATGTATACGGGTGGTTTCATAATAAAACAAGGGAGGGTGAGCTCGTGGTTTCTATCCAATGCATTGGTTAATGATACAGAGTTAAACAATAAGATTTTTCATAATATATTTAGGTAATATACTATGATGGGTATTCTAAATGTAACAATTAATGTTATTCACAATGTATATGTGAAAGCTGCAATGTATGTATGATATGGATTCCACAAGTTTCCTTTATTAGTAATGATTTCTAGTATGTTTTTCCGGATTCATATAATTTCATGGGTTTATAAATATTCATGATCTGACATTTTCTTTCATTAATTTATGTCCTTTACTTAGCTTTTTGTGCCCATCCCATGTTTTTAAAATGTTTTCATTGGGTATAAGGATGGGAAAGATAATGTAAGAATTCAGGAATATTTTTATCAAGAAAAAGAACTCATGTTTACTTATAAAAGTTTTATATTTGGGAATAAATGGATATTGGTTTAGGGGTATCCACTTTGTATAAATTTGGGTTATTATGTATTATTTATGTCTTAATTCTCTGAAACTCTAAACCTAAAATGATCCTCAATGTGAATTCTTGACATAACTCAAGACTATGCAATGTTTAAGGTAGGGGCCTTATAGTTGGTATCAAAGGACATTTTAGATAAATTTAGGGGTTATGATATTGTTAATATAGTATTCTCAAATTATTTTTTACTTAATGTTCAAATTGGATTGATATATAATTTGAACATTACCATTTTTTTAGTCTAATATATTTTTGTTTAGAATGGTTTTTTTGTAGAGGAAACATGGTAGATATGCTGGGATGACATCATGAGGAAAAAACATTCCAATTCAACAACAAAATATGGTTGGAATTAGAACTGAACAGTTTGTTTTAGTGATGGGGTAGTTGAATCGGGATATAAATGGCAGTGGTATCCAAGAATGAGATCACCCAGATCAACCAGAAAAGAACATATCAGTAGTGATGCATTTTATTAGGAAACATCCTCCATCATTTTGAGGATCATCTAACCCTGTGATAGTTGAAGGGTGGATTAAATCAATGGAAAATATTTTTGATGTCATGAGGGGTTCAAAAAATCAGAATATTAGTCTTACTATTTACCTTTTTGAAGGTGAAACCAATCCGTGGGGGTATATGGTTAAGAATATTAGAGATAGTGAGGATATTTATGATCTTGATTAGTTTGAATTCAAAGGCATGTTTTCTAAGAAATATTTTCCACAGGGGGTTAGACTTAGGATGTAAAAACCATTCTTGGAATTGAGGTAATATGATGAATCAGTGGATTCTTATGAAGTAAAATTCACTCAACAGGAAAGGTATGATCAAAATATCTTCCAATATCTAGATAGTTGAATCAATCATTTTTACTTAGGATTAAATCCAACATATCAAAGGGAATTTGTTTCTCATGAGTTCAAAAGTTATGAAAATATTGTTCGATGTGTGGGGAAGGTGGAAATGGAGTTTGTCTATGATCAAGTGTTCTTTGAAAAATATAATAATAATAGGTCGAGGTGGTAGTTGGAATGGAATAATTCTTCAAAAAAGTCTGATGGTAGGAATATATAGTTTAGAATTTGTGAAAATTGTGGTAAAAAGAACATTGTGGAATACCTTTTGAAATTTGGAAAGTGATTTTGATGTGCTAAAATGAGACATAAGTCCTCTAAGTGCACCGAAAAGTATTTGGGTCGTTGTAATAAAAAATATGATTTACAATTAGTAAAATGTTTTAAGTGCAATGATATGGTTCATTATGAAAAAGAGTTTCCGAAGAATAACTAAAATGATTGGAATAATCCATACTATAAGTAGAAAGGTGAGGTGAAATCCTTTGGAACTACTTCAACATATGTTGGGTCATAAAATGACATGGTATCTGGTACACTATTTGTTTAAACAGATTATGAAAAGGTGATTTTTGATTCTAGATATACACATTCTTTCATTTATGATAAATTTTCGGGTAAATTGGGAATTCTACCACAAGAAATGAATCCAGAACTTATGGTTAAAACACCTGAGAGAAATTTTGAGACAAAAATAAATTATAAAAATCTTTTATTCCTTGTTTAATGAATGAATCTACCTGCAATACTTAATGTTTTTCATCTAGTAGAGTTTTATGTTATTCTAGGTATAGATTGGATTTATGTTTACCTTTATATCATTAAATATAGAGCTAAATAAGTTTCTGCCTAGGGAGACTTTATGATTGTGTATAATAATGAACCCTTACCTATGATAACATATCAGGAAGATGAGAAACTACTAATATATGAAAATGAATGGTACCATGAACATATTGTGGAAAATAAATGAATTGTTCACAATAATAACATGCCAATGGTAAATGAGTATCTTGATGTTTTTTATAATGGGTTTCCTTGTATTATACCTGATCGGGAAGTTGAATTTACTGTTGACTTAGTTTTTGATGCGAATGAAATTTCAAAACCCCCTTATCGAATGGCTCAAATTGAACTTTTAGAGTTAAAGAAGAATTTACAAGAGTTATTAGATAAAGATTTAATTCAACTTACCACATCGCCATGGGGTTCTCCTGTCTTGTTTGTTAAAAATAAATATGGTTCCATGAGAATTTTTAATTATTATTAAGCCTTCAATAACATCATTATTAAGAACAAGTCCCTTTCCCTCATATCGATGATTTTTTTGATCAGCTCCAAGGATCTTAGTACATTTCAAATGTTGACTTGAGGTCAGTGTACCATCAGTTTAAAGAAAAGGAATAAGACATTTATAATACTGTGTTTCGTACTAGATATGATCCTTATGAATTTGTAGTTATATCGTTTGGGTTAACTAATACACATACTCTATTCATGGATCTTATGAATAGAATATTATGTGACATATTTGATAAATTTGTGGTTGTTTTCATTGATGAAATTTATGTATACTCCTAAAGTAAATATGATTAATATTTTATTTAAAGGTTGTCTTGAAAACCATAAAATAAAAGAAATTGTATGGTAAATTCAGCATATATGAGTATTGGTTACAAAAAATTTCATTCGTTGGTTACATTTTTTCTGAAGATGGAATAACTATTGATCCTACTAAAACAAAAGTTTTTAAAGAATGGACTAGACCCAACAATATAACTGAGATTTTTCATTTTCTTGATTTATTAGGCTATTACCCGATGTTTGTTGAATTTGTTTTACATTTATCTAGCCCACTAACTAAGTTAACTGGAAAAAGTGTTAAGTTTATATAGACAAAAGTATGTAACGATTTTTTTCAGAAATTTAAAATATTATTGTTGAATTATCCTATTTCGGCATGAACTTCTAGGAATGGGGAATTTTTTATCTATAGTGATACTTCATCAAAAGGACATTGATGTGTACAAATGTAGAATGTTCAGGTAATTTCTTATGCTACACGTCAGCTGAAAACTCGTGAGTTAAATTACTCTACACATGATTCAGAATTATCTATTGTAGTTTTTGCATTAAAAATTTGGAGGCTTCATTTGTATGGAGGAAAATGTTAATTATAAACTGATTAAAAAATTTTGAATCATATATTCACGTAGAAATAATTGAACATGAGACAGAGAAGATTATTGGAATAAATTGAGGATTATGATTGCACGATTCATTACCATCCTTGAAAATCAAACAAAGGGGCCGATTCTTTGAGTTGGAAAATTAATGCTACATTAACCATGATACATTTAGAATGGGTTCATTTGGTTAATAAAATGATTAATTTTGGTTTGGAAGATCTTGGTGTAGTAAATTCATCTAATTTGTTTTGGGTGTTAGTGAAATAATCCAAATCATACAAGAGTTAAGCAAGTGTTGATGACAAATATTGAGTTGTAGAAGATCGTAGAATTTCTTCAAAAGGGTATGTTTCTTGAATTTATCATTGATAAAGATTGTGTTTTGAGATTTGAGAATAGGTTATGTGTGCCTTCTGATTCATAATTGAAGAAAGAGTTTTTATTTAAAGCTCATAGTACTCCTTTTTCAGTTCATCCTCGTTATACAAAGATGTAAAAAGTCTTTAAAGAGTATTATTGGTGGGATGTAATAAGGAGAGATATTTATGAATTAAATGTGATGTTTTAGACTTTTCAGTATGTGAATGTAGAAAGACAGTTTCCAAAAGGGATGCTTCAGCCTTTACCAATACCAAACTGTACGTGGATAAATATATCCATGGATTTTAATGTGGGATCACCAAAGACTTCTCAATGTAACAATACAGTTTGGGTTATTGCTGATAGATTGAAAAAATATTATCATTTTATTCATATTAGAGACACACTATCTATATATCAAATTTTTCAGTTGTATCTTGAAGAGATAGTAAGGTTACATGGAGTTACTCTCTCTATTGTATCTAATCATGACACCTGGTTCACTTTTAACATTTGGAAAGCCCTTCAGAAGTCATTGGGTACTAAATTAAATTTAAACACGACTTTTCATCTTCAATCTAATGGGCATAGAAAACTATAAAATCAAAAATTGGAGGATATTCTACGTGCTTGTTCATTGGATTACCAAGGAAGTGGGGACCAACATCTTTCTCTATTTGTGTTTTTTTAAAATTATCATTTTCATTCAAGTATACAGATGGAACCATTTTAGGCATTATTTGGAAAGTCGTGTCGAACCCCATATTTTTGGGATAAAATAGCTGAAATGATGTTTATGGGACTATAATTGGTAAAAGATATGGTAGAAAAAGATTATTTGATTCCGAAACACATGAAGAGAGCTTAGTTCAGGAAAAAAAGTTATACGGATAACCTAACAAATGATCTTTCTTTTGAGGTAGGTGATCATGTCTTTCTCAAAGTTTCACCATGGAAAAGTATGATGTGTTTAGGTAAGATGGGAAAGCTGAGTCCATTTTTCATTTCACCTTATGAAATCTTAGGGAATGTTGGACTAGTTGACTACAGAGTGGATTTACCTCCAAGTTTATCCTAGGTACAAATTTTTTTTTATGTTTCAATATTGAAAAGTATTTGTCATATCTCTCTCATGTTTTGAGTCCAAAAGTTGTTTGGTTGGAAGAGAATCTTTCTTATAAGAAACAACCAGTCCAGATTCTTAACAATAGAGAGAATGTGATGCGGAATAAGGTGATTCATTAGGTTAAGGTTTTTGGAAAAAACCATATGATTGAAGAGGTGACATGGGAATATGAAAATTCTATGAAGGAGAAATACCCCCACTTTTTGATATGTGAATAAAATTATGAGGACATGTTTTCCAAAAATGAGGAAGGATGTAAGATCCCATTTAATTATAAAATAATACATTTTTCTACCTATTAATATTTATGAATTAGATATCAAGTTTACTTAAAATGGCACTCTATGTGTGATAACTTACTCGACATAAAAATGGATTTCACCAAAATATTAGGTTGCACACAAGACAATGTTATACAAACAAATAATACATTATCAATATTATTATTTTAAATGGTTGTTATCACCTAGACGTTATATTAGAGGGAATGAATAGAACTAAATATATTATGTTTACAAATATTTATTAAATGTTTTTTTACTTTCATCTAATAAATTTTTGAGGCTTAAAATGAGAATAAATCTATTTTTAAGCATAAAATACTCTAATATTTTTAAAAGGTAGTTTTACTACCTTTTGATTGAGAACCCTTTTTAAATCTAGTTTTTATAATTTTTATATGTTCTATTTTTCAAAATAAATTTCTTATTTATGAGTGGGACATCAAAATTTACTTTGGTTGAATTTTGTTATTTTCATGATAAAATTCATTTTTATTAATAGTAAAAATTAGTGCATTTTAATTCAAAAGGGTCTCTTCATATAATGTTTTTATATATTTAGGTATTCCTTTTAATTTTGTAAGTGTAATTTGACTTAGTTCAATCAATTAATCAAATTTTTCATTAAAAGTAATTTCACATTGAAATTTGATACGAACACATGTCATTCTTTTGATGGTTTTTTCTTTTAAAAAACCATGTTTTCTCGTTTTGACCACAGGGATTAATTTTATATTAATTTCTATAGCGTATGTGTTATGAATTTGGAAAATTGGATTCCATATATGGAATCAGGTGGTCTAAATTATGTAAATATTCCCCTTTTAGTTTTGGACATTACAAATAGTATCTTTAGTAATTATTTTTTTTACCAGAGTTAAAGGGTAAATCAGGTAAATCAGGTTAAAAATAATATTATAATAATAATAACCTACCTAACACTTATCGTTATACTATTAAATAAGATATGGATGACCATGAAAAAAATTGGTATGAAAATTTGGCCTTTGGACTCCACTTTGGTGTGAATATGACACTTATAAATTTTAATTTACTATAAAGAAAAATATGTTATAAAAATATATCTTTTTACTAAAACAATTTTAATATAGGTTTATGTAAAGTCCCAGAAATTTCAAGGGATTTTTTTTTCATAATTTATTTGGAATTTTACAAGAACGCAGTTTCTGACCGCGCCTGATTCGAGGCCCGGTGTGCCCGGAATCAATTTCTGAAGTTTAGCTCGGGTACATTCAGTGAATGAACGAGTGGGTTTTTCTAACTTTTGAATTGGTGCTCGGAATCGAAATCCAAGGGCACCTATGAAACCGCAGCGCTGATAATTTCTCAGAAACACATTTTCCGGAGTTGCGTTTGCTCGGGTGTGGTTTTTAAATTTGTGGGTTAAGTAAAGGAATAAAATAAAAATAGTGCGACCAATTTTTATTTTATTTAAAGTTGTTTAACCTAAGCTAAGTGGTTGGAGTGGGAACCGCTATATCCTACTCTACTAGGTAGGATATTTGTGGGGTGGGGCCTACACAAGACCCACCTTTTTCAACCCACCTCCTTTAATTAAGTAACGCACCCGCACCCCCTTTAAATGAAGTCAACACTTTCGTTTAACTAGATATTAAACGCCTCTTTTAATTGGGCGGTTAAAAAGTTTCAATTAATTCAATTAATTGATTGATTCAATTTTTAATTTCAAAACCGGTTGGCTTGTGTGTTAATAAAATAAGACAAGTCTTTTTTGATTAAGTGGTTCGTTGTGCGTGAGGGATTGGGAGAATTTTCTCAAAGTTGTGAAGTTATTCTTCCTCGACGAAGAACGGGAAGAACGCCGACCTCCGACGACGGAGGATGGTGAGAGACGCCTTCCTCAGAGATCGAAGACCCTATGCGCATTTCTTCGTTCCTTCTTCTGGCGTCAAAGGAAGGGAGACACCGTTCCTCCTGGGATGATCTCCATCAACGTGTGTGGAACCTTCTTCCGCGACGCCTTCTTCTGTGACGTTCAGTTCCATGATGATCATTCGTTCAACAAATGCTCAAGGTAGGGGTATTATATTTGTTTTTTTCCTTTATCATTCGAGAAAAGGAAGACGAGCATGGATCAATCTCTACAAGTTGATCTGCGGATCGCTCGTTCATGCGGAGTGGTTGCGGGGTGAATATTCAGGATTGGTTGAGTTTGATATTGTTTTTAAAACCTCTAACACGGAGGGCATGGGCTAACGAACAAAGCCCGGACCCTCTACAGTTTGTTGTAGAAGTGAGGATTGATGGATGATGATTTGGCAGGCTGCAAAGGCATTTTTAATCCTTCACAGTAATCTACGGCTCCCGGGAGGACCACCAGCGCAGACAGAATTGAAAACGGACCACCGGAGCAACTCTGATGGTCCGCGGAAGGGCCTACCGGCGCCCCGCCAGGAATGTCCACTACGGCTTCAGCCGCGGTGGCAGGCAGCTGTCTCACAGCCGCACGGGACTGAGGAGGGATGTGGCACCGGGCCGCGTCTGCTGGCCGGAGGAGCGGCCCACCACGTGGGGGTCTCGGCTCATCAATCAGGAGGGGGGGGGGGGGAAGCGCGCTCCCCCCTATCCGCTCAGCTCGGCTCGCCGAGCTAGCCACGCGGCTGCGCGAGCGCGCCAGGCCGCGCCCAGGCTGGGCCGGGCTGTGACCACTGGTCCGGGCCGCTCCCTATAGGGACGGACCCGGACCCGGTATGGGTCGACCCGGTTCGGGCAGACCCAGGGGGTCTCGGGCCGGGTCTGTCCGGGCCCGAACCCCCTATTCTCGTGCAGGTTTTGTTCAAACACCCATATCTTTGCTACGAACCTCCGATCGACGCACCGTCAGCTGCGATGAGATCCTTGGATCGAGACGGTCATTTCGGTATATTACACTCAAGGTTTTAGAGAACTATCGGTATAGAGAGGTTGGTTCGAACCCGAAACCAACCGGGCCCTCGGAGCGGTAACAGTTATAACTTGAGCTTCGGACGTCCGATTGACATGCCGTCGACTTTGTTGGATTCCTATTGAAGAGACGGGACTTTTGGTATAAATTTCCTGAGTTTTGGACGTATTTGGATAGTGGCCGGGTTGCATTGAACCCTTAATCCAACCGGGCCCCTCGAACAGAAAAGCTGATAAATTTCAAACCGGACGTCTGTTTGACAAACCGTCAGCGGCGTTAGTGATCTCATTGAGAAACGGTCCCTATGAGTATACCCTATGTGAGTTCGGGGTACAGTTGAGATACGGCCGGGTTGGTTCGTACACAAAAACAACTGGGCCCCTAGGACAAAAATGCTAATAACTCACAGACCGGGCGTCCGTTTGACGCATCATCTGTTGCGTTGAGACCCCTATGACGAGGCGGTACTTTGAGATACTTATTCGTGGGACTTTGTGATAATTGGAGTATCGACCTGTAGCTCATGGATAGGACCCTCTCGGAGACGAGCGTACGGAGTACAGAGACCGTGTAGCTGGCTGAGACCTGATGACTGCTTGTCCAATTCGATTCGGAGTAACTAGAATAGCCCAATGGGGATCACTACTTTGTGAGGTGGAAGACCCATGGTGGAGGAGCACTACTTTGCGAGGTGGCCGACCCGGGGTACTCGATAGGAGTAGTACCTCTGTAAGCTATGAGGGGGAGCACTACTATGTGAGGTGGTAGACCCATGGTGGAGGAGCACTACTATGTGAGGTGGCAGACCCGCGGTACTCGACAGGAGGAGTACCTCAACAGTCTTAGTTTAGTGATTAGTACCTCAGAGTCGTGACATGATCACTGTACTTTCCAGAGACGGATCTCTTCAGCAGTTACGGTTTCGATAATGAGAATCCTGGTTTGAGCTGAGTCTATGACCTTTGTGTTTACCTCATGATTGATATGGGTCACTAGATAACATAGGTATATGTATGAGCATATACCTGGGTAGGGGTTATCCGTTGATTTCATAATCTTTGTGTTTCCTCATGATTGAGATGGGTTACTTGATAACATAGGTATAAGTATGGGCTTATACCTAATTAAGGGTTATCTGTTGAGATCCTTCTTTGTGGTTATCCTTGTTAGATTTAGTAAGACCTTGAAGGTCTCGGGGTCCCTACTGAGTATCGTATACTCACCCCTACACGGGCTATGCCCGCTCCTCGTTGTGTTGGTTGCAGACGACGGGCAGCGCTGACGAAGGCTGAGTGTTCGAGGACTGGACGGTACCCGGTGGTGGGCTCATGACGAGATGATACTCAGAGGAGGTTGACGGGCGAGAGAATTGTGGAGGCTATCTGTACCTACCTTTCAGGTAGGATCTGAGGAGGACGAACCAGGAGATGCTTCTATTCTTCCAGTTGTTTGTCTTTTCTGTTGTACTTCCTTTCAGTTATAGTCGTACTTTTAAGTTGGGTTTGTATTCTGGCCCTTTTTAACTTCAGCACTTTCTTTTGTACTTAGTGTATTACTTCTGCTTGTACTCTATGGTGTTTTGTTTACTTTTATAAAGGCAATGCCTTCCCGGTTATTAGGATTTACGCCTTTGGTGCTAGTCGCCAGCCCCTAGCCTATGGAAGGTGGGCTTGGGGTAGCCACGACACGGGCCCCGAGGACGAGTCGTGAAAAATTGGTATCAGAGAAGTCGGTTCTACCGCAGAACTTATAACTCTGATATTTTCTTCTATGAGGAAATAGTGTTAAGGGTAACGAGTGTGGTTTTCAGTTCAAGGAGTCCAATTTTGGTGCGGGCGGCCGACGTATCCATACACTAGGACCCTGAAAAATGATTTCTGACTTTGTGCACGAAAACCCTAATTGCGTGTATGTTTTCAAAGGTTTCCCCTTAAAACAGCTCAAACCAGGTCATCTCACCAGGTATAAATAGTTTGACCGTGTTACGTTTCTTTCTTTCTAGATGCCACCCCACAGACGACCAGCTAGAGCGCCGAGAGTTGTACGTACTGACAGCCCGCCGAGCGACGTGACTTCAGTACAGGGCCCTATCCCTGTTGAGGCACCAAGGGAGGCAACTGCGGTACTACTACCTGTTGGTACACCAATGCCACCAGCCCCAGAAATAGAGGGTGCACATCGCTTGAGCGCACTGCACGAGTTCCAGCGCCAGGGGCCACCAAGGTTCAGGGGAGAGACAGACCCACAGGCGGCTGAGGATTGGTTGGAGGCTATGGTGAGAGTCTTCAGGCTAGTGGGGACGCCATCAGACTTCATGGTGATCCTTACTTCCAGCCTTCTTCAGGTAGCAACAGGAAGATGGTGGAGCCTAATGCTCCAGATTCATGACGAGGTGACACTTCTATGGGCAGACTTCAAGAGCCTGTTCCGGGCAGAGTTTGTACTAGCCATCCTTCGAGCGGTGCGTATACAGGAGCTGCTACATCTACAGCAGGGTAGCATGATGGTGGAACAGTACTCAGCGAGGTTCATAGACCTCTCATGCTACTCCACAGATCTGGTACGAGACCCGTTCTTTAGGGGCCGAACCTTCGAGCAGGGGATCAGGCAAGAGATTAGAGCTTCTGTTGTTTCTCACAGCATCCCGACACATACATGGGTGTTGAAGAGAGCCCTCTTAGTGGAGAGTTTCCATGCTGAGTAGTCTCCAGCAGCAGGACCCACCACTATCCGGCATGCGGTGAAGTATTCTATAGTAGGCAGTAGACAGATGACGCAGAGGTCCAAGAGGACCAGACCTATAGGTGGTCGACCGCATGACTCAGGGTCGGTAGTGCGAGGCACCAAGGGGAATGAAAGAGCCCGACCTGCCATGAAGTGTTACTCCTACGATGGGATTGGTCACATGGCATGTGACTGTCCGACTCACTATGAAGATGACCAGCAGTAAAATGAAGAACCTCCTAGGCAGAGGTAGAGATTCGATCGAGGCGGACCACTAGGAGCAGAAGGCCGAGGGAGGGGAGCTGGCCATGCAGATGGAGGTGGATGATGCTTCGAGGTGTTGCCACCACCACCACCAGGAGTTCCACCCCGACCGCAGGGAACAAGTGGACATGGGAGAGCACAACATCAGGCAGCAGAAGTATACGACTACGGAGCTTCGGAAGCATGTGGATAGGAGCAGAACTAGTGGTTTCCTTTAGTTCTTCGTACTTATAGTTCCAAGTTGTTGTTACATTTGAGTCTTTGTACTATGAGATGAAATAATAAAAAGAATCTTACCTTTGTGACTTTTGGTTCCATCCTTTTTGAGTACTAGGAGGTTCCAGTTTAAACTATTTAATTGACCCTCACTTTCGAGATTACTACTGGAGAAGACCCAGTTACCTCACGTTGATGCCGACAGTGTGACTCGACCCTTAGAGGCGAGAGTGACGGTTGGATCTCCTGGTAGTAACGTCGAGGCCTTACGATGTCACCCATGGCATGAATACATCATTCATGTCCGGATTTACTATATTAGGCAAAGAACGTGGTTCATCCAGGGGATGAGACCGAGATTCTCTTTTCGGAAAAGAAGAAATCTTAGAAGCTCTTGTGGGACCAGAGATGGTCCAGGCCACGATAGAGAAGGTCTAGGTCACCCAGGAGCAGTTGAGGACAGCTCAGAGCCCACAGAAGGCTTATGCTGACAAGAGGCAGAGACCACTAGAGTTCGAGGATGGCGAACACATTTTCTTACGAATCTCACCTCGACGTGGAATTACGAAGATTTGGATGAGGCGGCAAGTTATCTCGGCGCTTCATTGGACCCTTCAAGCTCCTCAGCAGGGTAGGTGAGGTGGTTTACCGCTTGACCTTTCCACCTTAGTTGCACCGGGTGCATGAAATCATCCACGTACCTCGACTGAGGAGATACGTTCATGATCCTTCACTTATCATTGACCATGGGGAGCTGGAAATTGGCGATGGGGTGAATTTTGTGGGGTTCCATTAGAGGTTGAGGATCGATAAGAGCGGGTCCTACGAGGATGGTCAATTCCTCTTGTGCGCTTTCGTTGGCAGTACGGGAACCTCAAGGTGAGCACACTAGAGTGGAAGGCTCAGATTCATGGTCAGTACCACTTTTGTTTCCCTAGGTTGTGTTAACGCTTTACGGGGACATAAATCTCTAAGGTGGAAGTAATGTAAAGACCCGGAAATTTCAAAGAATTTTTTTTCGTAATTTCTTTGGAATTTTACCAGAACGCAGTTTCTGACAATGCCGGATTCCGAGGCCCGGTGTGCCCGGAATCAATTTCTGAAGTTTAGCTCGGGTACGTTCAGTGAACGAACGAGCGGGTTTTTTCTAACTTTTGAACCGGTGCTCGGAATCAAAATCCGAGGGCACCAATGAAACCGCAACGCCGGTAATTGATTAGAAACACCTTATCTGGAGTTGCGTTTGCTCAGGTTTGGTTTTTAAATTTTTGGGTTAAGTAAAGGAATAAAATAAAAATGGTGCGACCAATTTTTATTTTATTTAATGTTGTTTAACCTAAGCTAAGTGGTTGGAGTGGGACCCACTATATCCTACTCTACTAGGTAGGATATTTGTGGGGTGGGGCCTACATGGGCCCCACCTTTTTCAACCCCCCTCCTTTAATTAAGTAACGCACCCGCACCCCCTTTAAATGAAGTCAACCCTTGCGTTTAACTAGATATTAAACCCCTCTTTTAATTGGGCGGTTAAAACTTTTTAATTAATTCAATTAATTGATTGATTCAATTTTGAATTTCAAAAACGTTTGGCTTGTGTGTTAATAAAATAAAACAAGTCTTTTTTTATTAAGGGGTTCGTTGTGTGTGAGGGATTGGGAGAATTTATTCAAAGTCTTGAAGTTCTTCTTCCTCAACAAAGAATGCGAAGAACGCCGACCTTCGACGACGGATGACGGTGAGAGACGCCTTCCTCAGAGATCGACGACCCGGCGCGCATTTCTTCGTTCCTTCTTCCCGCGTCAAAGGAAGCGAGACACCGTTCATCCTCGGACGATCTCCGTCAACATGTGCAGAACCTTCTTCCACGACATTCAGTTCCGCGATGAGCCTTCGTTCAACAAACGCTCGAGGTAGGGGGATTATATTTGCTTTTTTCCTTTATCGTTCGAGAAAAGGACGACGAGCACAGATCAATCTCTTCCGGTTGATCCGAGGATCGCTCATTCATGTGGGGTGGTTGCAGGGTGAATATTCGGGATTGGTTGAGTTTGATATTGTTTTTAAAACCTCTAACGCGGAGGGCACGAGCTAACGAACAAAGCCCGGACCCTCCGCAGTTTGTTGTCGAAGTGCGGATCAACGGACGATGATGAGGCGGGCCGCAAAGGCGTTTTGAATCCTTCGCAGTAATATACGGCTCCCGGGAAGACCATCGGCGCATAAAGAATTGAAAACGGACCACCGGAGCAACTCCGGTGGTCCGTGGAAGGGCCTGCCCGTGCGGCACGCCGGCACGGTGGGGCCGACGGCCGGAGGCAGCGGCGCCCCGCGCGCCGCCAGGAAGGTCTGCTGCCGCTGAAGCCGCGACAGAAGGCAGTGGTCCCACGGCCGCGCGGGTCCGAGGGGGGACGCGGCACCAGGCCGCGTCTGCTGGCTGACGGAGCGGCCCCCCATATGGGGGCCGCGAGTCATCAATCGGGGGGGGGGGGGGGGTAGCGCGCTCCCCCCTGTCCGATCAGCTCGGCTCGCCGAGCTGGCCACGCGGCCGCGCTAGCGCGCCAGGTTGGTTCGGGCCGCGCCCTTTTGGGCCGGACCCGGACCCAGTACGGCTCGACCCGGTTCGGGCTGACCTAGGGGGTCTCGGGCCGGGTCGGTCCGGGCCCGAACCCCCTATTCTCGGGCAGTTTTTGTTCAAACGCCGATATCTTGGGATACAGACCTCCAATCGACACATCGTCAGCTGTGATGCGATCCTTGGATCGAGTCGGTCGTTTCGGTATATTACACTCAAGGTTTAGGAGAACTTTGGGTACAACTGGGTTTGTTCGAACCCGAAACCAACCGGGCCCTCGGAGCGGTAATGCTTATAACTTGAGCCCCGGACGTCCGATTGACATGCCGTCGACTTTGTTGGATTTATCTTGAAGAGATGGAACTTTTGGCATACTTCGCTTGAGTTTTGGACATAGTTGGATATTGGACGGGTTGGATTGAACCCGTAATCCAACCGGGCCCCTAGAACGGAAAAGCTGATAACTTTCAAACCGAACGTCCGTTTGACGAACCGTCAGTGGTGTTGGTGATCTCGTTGAGAAACGGTCCATATGAGTATACCCTATGAGAGTTTTGAGTACATTTGAGATACAGCCGGGTTGGTTCGCACATGAAACCAACCGGGCCCCTAGGACGAAAAGGCTAATAACTCACAGACCGGGCGTCTGTTTGACGCGCCGTCTGTTGCGTTGAGACCCCTATGATGAGGCGGTCATTTGAGATACATCCTCGTTGCACTTTGTGATACTTAGAGTATCGAACTGTAGCTCGAGGAGCGGACCCTCCCAGAGATGAGCATACGGAGTACGAAGACCGTGTAGCTGGCTGAGACCTGATTACTGCTTGTCCGATTCGATTCGGAGTTACTAGCATAGCCTAGTGGGGAGCACTACTTGGTGAGGTGGAAGACCCATGGCGGAGGAGCACTACTTTGTGAGGTGGCAGACCCGCGGTACTCGACAGGAGGAGTACCTCTGTAGGCTATGAGGGGGAGCACTACTGTGTGAGGTGGCAGACCCATGGCGGAGGAGCACTACTGTGTGAGGTGGCAGACCCGCGGTACTCGATAGGAGGAATACTTTAGACGTCTTAGTTTAGTGAGCAGTACCTCGGAGGCGTGACAAGATCACTGTACTTTCCAGAGACGGAGCTCTTCAACAGTTACAATTTTGATAATGAAAATCCTGGTTTGAGCTGAGTCTATGACCTTTGTGTTTACATCATGATTGAGATGAGTCACTTGATAACTTAGGTATATGTATGGGCATATACCTAGGTAGGGGTTATCTGTTGATTTCATAATCTTTGTGTTTCCTCATGATTGAGATGGGTTACTTGATAACTTAGGTATAATTATGGGCTTATACCTAAGTAAGGGTCATCTGTTGAGACCCTTCTTTGTGGTTATCATTGTTGGATTTAGTGAGACCTTGAAGGTGTTGGGGTATCTACTGAGTATCGTATACTCACCCGTGCACGGGCTATTCCCACACCTCGTTGTGTTGGTTGTAGACGACGAGCAGCACTGACGGAGGCCGAGTGTTCGAGGACTGGATGGTACCCGGTGGTGGACTCACGACGAGACGATACTCAGAGGAGGTTGACGGGCGAGAGCGTTGTGGAGGCTATCTGTACCTACTCTTTAGGTAGGATCCGAGGTGGACGACCTAGGAGCCACTTCTGTTCTTCCAGTTATTTGTCTTTTCTGTTGTACTTCCTTTCAGTTGTAGCCATACTTTTCAGTTGGGTTTGTATTCTGGCCCTTTTTACCTTAATCACTATCTTTTGTACTTAGTGTATTACTTCCGCTTGTACTATGTGGTGTTTTTTTACTTTTATAAAGGCAATTACTTTCCAGTTATCAGGATTTACGCCTTTGGTGCTAGTTGCCAGCCCCTGGCCTATGGAAGGAGGGCTTGGGGTAGTAATGGCACGGGCCCCGAGGACGGGTCGTGACGGTTTATATATGTGATATATCCAACTATAAATAGTCATTAGAAATCTAAAAATATTTCCTACAACATTTTTATTTATTTATAATATTTAGAAATTAAATAATTGAATTTAATTATGACACAATGAAGATGGAGTGATTACATTATTAATGAAGGAATCAAATAAATGATTTTAAAAATATTAAAATAAATTTAATTCATCATGATTTATGTAATAAACAATTTTTATAGTTTAATATGACATGTTATAAGACTATTAAATGGTTTTTAGAATTTATCTATTTGTTTAGATATTATTTAAATTTAATAAAATGAATAGTGTTAAAATTGACATAATTGATATTTTATAAAAATAGTAATTTATTAAATTATTTAAAAATCCTAAAATATTTTAAAATTGAAAAGTGACTATGATAAGGTCTAAATTTTTATCATATGTCTAATTATTGGAAATTTATCTCATATAAGTAAAATTAGTAGCCTCTTAATAATTAAAATGTTGTTACCACTTTTAAAATTAAAAGAGAATAATTAAGGGTAAACTAAAAAGACAAGGTTTAAAATAAAATAAATAATTTTTTTAAAACTTATTTTATGAGGGGATTTATAACTATACTCATCATATATTTTACATATTTCAATTTGGAAGGTTTTTTATTAAAAAATAATTTTATATTAATTTTATATTTTTAGAATTTCGAAGGGTGTGCCTCCCCTCTCCTATAAAATGGTGCCCTCTCTTCTTTAATAATCACACTTAAAAAGACTTTTGGGTCAACCAATATATGACCGAAACTCTTCCTATAATAACCACCGACATTCTTGGGGATTTAGTTTAGGCAGATCACCTTTCTTAGAGGTGTTATGGTGTTCTTCATTAGTGATCAGCCGAAGAAGAGGTATCATTTTTTAAGAGATTATATTTTATTCCTTCTTAAAATTACTTTAAATATTCTTATTAAAATATGGAATTACAAATCCAATATCATCAATATGATGAGATTTTATTATGATAATATCATCCCCTAAATCCATCACTACTTCAATCAAATGGGAAAGGAATTAACCATTTGTGCGTACATGTGAATTATCACCTCCATGAACTGATTTAGTTCATTTGAATTACTATCTATCAAGATCGGTTATAATGATAGAATTAAAATTAATATGTGATATTCATTACATATTTATAATTTCAAAATAATAATATTTCAATTATTTTCTTACCTTCAATGCACACAAAAACAATAACATCATTCGTGCGTACGTGTGAACTATCACCCCCACGAAGCGATGTGAATTGTTTTTATTTAAAACATCACTTGTATGATATATATAATTATATTTAAATGTTATTATGATTATAATAATATTATTATAATTCTAGATGTATAAAATAATAAATACCTTAATTTCATATTGATTAATGAAAAATTAAAATGTTACTCATGCGTACGTACGACCTACCATCTACATGAATATAACGTTTTTCATTTTTCATAACCATAATTAATAGTTTGAGTTAAAAAGTATTATTAATGTATAGAAGTTAATATTATGTCATAAATACTATTCTAGAGATGATGGACTTAAGACCACATGGACTAGTGACATCAAAAAGATGTTCATTTTCGACTCAAGTACTGAATATCAACAAAACATTTGATATGAACTTAAATAATTATATACATTTTATAACATGGTAATAAGTGATATAAAAGAATTAATAAATTTGAAAAATGTTATCAAGAACATATATATTTTTCTAATTTTATTATTCATGAATTTAAATATTGTACATGATGAGGCAGACTCACGGTAAGGGACTTCGTCTCAATCTTCTTTGATTGAGGCATATTTTGATGTCATACACCACCTTATTTTATGTGGTGTATAATTAAACCCTTTTAATTTTAATTTCATTCAATGGATTTTAAAAGGAATAATGTTTATATGAAGTGTTTTACCTAACCATAAAAGGAATATTTTTCTAACATATGTGGTGACAATGACCTATTTATCACGGTGACTGTTATTTGGTATTTGGATTTCTCTACAAGACGTAATGTTTCTAAATGAAAATTCAATACCATATTCCATTTTTATGTACTTTGGAATTGAAAATGGTTTCGATAATTGATTGATTATATCAATATATTGAAATGATATCCTATAATTTCAATACGGAAATGTTATTTTTCCTTTATGCATGTTTTATCTGTTGTTATTATGTTATGGTTTATGGGAATTGTTTATGTATATGGTTGGTTCTGTAATAAACCGAGGGTGGGTGAGCTCGTGAAAGCTCTCTAATGAATTGGATAATGAGACTGGGTTAAACAATAAGTTTTATCCTATGATATTTAAGGATTATACTGTGAGGGGTATTCCAAATGTAACTATGAAAGTTACTCCCTATGTAGCTTTGAAATCTACAATACAAGAATTATATGGATTCCACAAGTTGACTTTATGATTTATGATTGAAATGAAGTATTTTAGGATTCATATGATTTCATGAGTTTATAAATATTCATGATCTCATGTTTTATTTCCATATTTTATATCCCTTATCAATATTTTTGTGCTCATCCCATGTATTTAAAATGTATTCACAGTGTATAAGGATGGGTAAGAGAAAGGAAGAAGTCAAGAATATTTTTATCCAGAAGAAGAAATAATATTTACTTTTAAAAGTTTTATATTGAAAAAGAAATGTATAATATTGTAGTGGTATCCACATTGTATAAATTTGAGTTATGATGTTTTAGTTTTGTCTTAATTCTCTAAAACTCTAAACGTTAAAATAACCATAATGTCAATTATTGACATAACTCAAGATTATGAAATGTTTAAGGATGAGAACTTATAGTTGGTAGCATTTGTCATATTAGATAAATTTAGGGGTTAGTATATTTTTAATAGAGTATCCATAAATGACTTTTAATTTATGGTCAAATTGACATTATATAAAATTTTAATATTACCATGTTGTTTCATCTGAGATATGTTTTTTAGAATGGTTTTCCACATAAGAAACATTGAATCTATATAGGGACGACATGTAGTGGAAAACAACCTTCCAAATAAACCACTTGAGATGGTCATCATATGAACTGAATAGTTAGTTTTAGTGATGGTGTTTTTGAATCAGGCTATAAATGGAGGTCATATACATGCATGAGATCAGACTGATCAACCACAGAGGAACATGTCTGTAGTGGAGCATTTCTTGAAGCGATGTCCTCCATCATTTAGAGGATCATCTGACCCTATTCTAGCTAAAGGGTGTATTAAAGAACTAGAAATGATTTTCTATGTCATGAGGTGTTCATATAATCAAAATCATACTCTTTCTATTTACCATTTTGATGGTGAATCCGATTAGTGGTGGTCTATGGATTATAATATCAGGGACAATGAGGACATTGATTCTCTTAATTGTGATGAATTCAACTAAATGTTTCATAAGAATTATTTTACTAAGGAGGTTCAACTTACAATGGAAAACAAATTATGTTAATTGAGGCATAAAGATGACTCAATGGCTTCTTATGAATAAATATTCACTTGACTGGAAAGGTATTCACTAAATTACATCCGAGATCTTGAAACTAAAACCTATCTTTTTTACATATGATTAAATCCAAAGTGTTCAAGTGAATTGGATTATCATGAGTTAAAAAGTTATAAAAATATTGTTGGATGTGTGGAGAAGGTGGAAATAGAATTTTCTAATTATTTTATGTTCTTTGAAAAATAGTAGAATAAGATGTTGAGGTGGTAGGAGAAAGGGAAAAATTCATTGAAAAATTATGATGGTATGAAAATGAAGTTTACAGTTTGAAAAAATTGGGGGGAAAAGAACACTGGGGAATGCCTTTTGAATTCTGATATGTGCTTTTGTGTGGTAAAATGGGACATAAGATTAGTAATTGTACTGAAAAAGATTAGGTTAGTGTTATGGAAATTTTTTATTTATATTCAGATTAATGTTTTAAGTGCTATGAGAAGGGTTATTATGAAAATGACTGTCCGATGAAGAATTAAAATAATGGGAAGAAGCTATAGTATAAGGAAAAAGGTGTGGTGAAATCCTTTGGAAATACTTAAGTTGATATTGGGCCATCAAATTAATTGGCATCAGGTATATTTTTTTGTTTATTTAGATTATGATAATGTGTTGTTTGATTCAGAATCTACACATTCTTTCATTTCAGAGAAATTTTCTAGTAAATTGGGAATTCCACCTCAAGAAATGAATCCAGAACATATGGTAAAAAACCTGGGTGAAATGTTGAGACAAAAAAAATTATAAGAATATTTTTTCCTTGTCTGTGGAATGAATCTACCTAAATCCTTATTTTTTTCCATCTATTAGAGTTTGATATTATTCTAGGTATCAATTAAATTTCTGTTTACCATTATAATATTACCTATAGATAAAAAGAAGTCTCTTTCCAGAAAGAATTTCGGGATTCTATAATAATGAACCCTTACTTCTGAAAACATATCGGGAATCTGAGAAACTACTAGAAGATGGAAATGAATGCAACCATGCAGATATTTTTGAAAAAATTGAATTGTTCAGATTAATGATGTGTTAGTGATAAATGAGTATCTTTCTTTTTCTTCCTAATGAGATTCTTGGTATTATACCTGATTGGGAAGTTGAATTTACTATTAACATAGTTTCTGATGCTAAGATAATGTCAAAAACCTCTTATCGAATGGCTAATGTCAAACTTTTAGATTTAAAGAAGCAATTGCAGGATTTATTAGATAATGATTTCATTCGACCTAGCACATCACCATGGGGTGCTCATATATTTTTTGTTAAAATGAAATGTGGTTCAATTAGACTTTTCATTTATTATATATCCTTGAATAATATCACTTTTAAGGACATGTATAATTTTCCTCATATCAATGATTTATTTGATTAGATATAGGGAGATCAGATTTTTTTAAAGGATTATATGAGCTTAGGGTACCATTAGATTAATGTAAATGAAGAATACATTTTGAAGATTGTGTTTCTTAATAGATATGGACATTATGAGTTTGTAGTAATGCCATTTTGGTTAACTAAGGCACCTACTATATTCATGGATCTTTTTAATAGAACATTCCATGAGTTTTTTGATATGTTTTTTGTTGTGTTTATTGATGACATTTTTGTATATTCAAAATGCAAAGATGAGCATGAATTTCATTTAAGAGTTGTCTTGAAAACCTTAAAAGAAAATAAATCGTGTGGGAAATTTAGTATGTGTGGGTTTTGGTTACAAAAAATTTCATTCCTTTGTCACATTGTTTCTAAATATGGAATAAGTATCGATACTACTAAAACAAAAGTTGTTGAAGAATGGCCAATACCCAAAAATATAATCAAGATTATTAGTTTTATTGGATTAGCAGGCTATTACAAGAGGTTTTTTGAACATTTTTCATGGTTATCTAGCATACTATCTAATTAAAAATAAAAAGGTGTTATGTTCATCAGGGAAAAAAATAATGTGATGATTTTTTGCAGTAATTGAAAAGAAGATTGGTGAATGATCTAGTTTTCGCACTACCTTCCATGAATGGTGAATTTTCTAACTACAGTGTTGCTTTGTTGAAAAGAATTTGTTGTTTCATAATATAGAATGACCAGGTAACTACTTATGCTTCTATTTAGTTGAAAAATCATGAGTTAGATTACACTACACATGATTTGGAATTAGCTACTTTAGTTTATTCTTTAAAAATTTGGAGGCATCATTTTTATGTCGTATAATGTGAAATATATTCTGAAGAAAAAACTTTGAAGTACATATTCACTAAGAAATAATTTATCATGAGAAATAAAAGATGATTGGATCTAATCAAGGATTATGATTAAATAAATCATTATCATCCGGGAAAAGAAAATAATGTGGACCATGCTTTGGGATAGAAAATTAATGCTACATTAACCATGATACATTTGGAATGTGATCCCTTAGATAATGATTTGATGAATTTCGGATTTCATGTTATTGGTGTAGAAAATTCATCTATTTTGTTTCAGCTGTATGTGAAATAATCTATACCAAACAGAATTTAGAAAGTGAATATGGAAGATAGGGAGTTGCAGAAAAAGGTAGAATTGGTTTAGAAGTTTAAGTTGCATAATTTAACATTGATAAAGGTTATGTTTTCAGATTTGGAAAGAGGCTATGTGTGCCTTGTGATTTAAAATTGAAGAAATAGTTTTTATGTGAATCTCATAGTTCTCCATTTTCAATTCACCCGGGAAGTAATTAGATGCACAAAGACCTTCGAGAGTATTACTAGTGGGATGGAATAGAAAGATATATTTCTGAATTTAAAGTTAAGTGTTTGAATTTTTAGTAGGTGAAATAAAAATGATAGTTTCTAAAAGGGACGATTCTTCCTTTTCTAGTACCAGACTAGACATCAGAAAATATATCCATGGATTTTATTGTGGGATTAACAATGACTTCTTGAGGTAACAATTTGATTTTGGATATTGTTGATAGATTGAATAAATATTCTCATTTTATTCCTATTCAAGATACACTATCTCTAGATATACTTTCTCAATTGTATCTTAAGAAGATAGTTAGGTTAAGTTGAGTTACTCTCTCCATTGTATCTGATCATGCTCCCAGATTCACTTATAACTTATGGAAATACCTTAATAACTTTTTGGGTACTGAATTAAATTTTAGTACATATTTTCATCCTCAATCTGATGGGCAGATAGAATGAACAATTCAGACATTGGATGATATTCTATGTGCTTGTTAAATGGTTTACCCGGGAAGTAGGGCCCATCATCTTTCTCTGGTTTAGTCTTCTTCAAATAACTGTTTTCATTCGAGTATGAAAATATCACCATTTGAGGCATTATATGGAAACTAGTGTTGAACTCTAGATTTTTTGGTTTGATGTTGGTGAAAGAATGTTGATGGGACCAGAATTGGTAGAATAGATGGCAGATTAAGTTAAATTGATTTAGAAATGCATGAGAACATCTCAAATTAGGTATAAAATTTATTCAAATAACTAGAGGAAGGATATTTCTTTCTAGGTAAGTGATCATGTGTTTCTCAAAGTTTCACCATGGAAAAGTGTGATTCATTTTGGTAAGAAGGGAAAGATGAGTCTGTAGTTCATTAGAACCTATGAAATCCTTTAAAAAGCTGGTACATCTACCTATAGAGTGTATTTACCTCTGATTTTATTTCTAGTACTCAATTTTTTTCATGTTTCATTTTTAGGAAGTATTTTTAGGATCCATCTAATTTTTTGAGTCCAGAAGTAGTTCAGTTAGAAGAGAATATTTTTTTTGAGGAATAGCCAGTCCAGATTATTGAACGTAGAGAGCAGGTGTTTCGGAATAAGGTGATTCACTAGGTTATGTTTTTGTGTAAAAACCATATTTTTGAATATAAAACAATGGAATATCAATCTTTTATGAGCAAGAAATACCCCTAATTTTTTGATAAGTGAATAAAATTAAAAGGATGCAATTTCTAAAATAGGGGAAGGATGTAACATCCCAGGTAATTATAAAATAATAAATTTTCATATCTATTATATTTATGAATTGGATATTAATTTTACTTAAAATGGGACTCTATGTATAATGGATTACTAAACACGCAACAATGGGATTATCTGAAATATTATGTTTCACACAAGACTGAATTGTACTGAAAAATAATACATTATTAGTGTTATTATTTTAAATAGTAGTTATAACATAACTATTTTATTGGTGTGAATGAATATAAATAATGGTATTATGTTTACAAATTTTTAATAAATGTTTTTATTACTTTCATCTAATAAGTTTTAGAGGCTTTAAATGAGAATAAATCTAGTTTTAAGCATAAAATACACAAATGTTTTTCAAATGTAGTTTAATTGCCTAATGATGGAGAACCATTCGTAAATATAGTTATTATCACTTATATATTTTCTAATATTCAAAATAAACTTATTATTTAAAAGTAGGATATCAAATTTTAATTTGGTTGAATTTTGGTATTTTTATGAGAAAATTCATTTTTTAATGAATAATGAAAAATACTGCAATTTAGTTCAAAACTGTCTTTTCATCTAACTTATTTATATGGTGATGTTATACTTTTAAATGGTTAATTTTACTATGTTTTAATAATTTAATCAATTTTTGGTCATTGGATGTAATTTTACATTGAAATGTGATATAAATACCTATCAATCTTTTGATAGTTTCTACCTAAAAAAACATGTTTTCTCATTTTGACAATGAGGATTAATTTTAAATTAATTACTAAAAATTATATGTTTTGCATTTCTAAAAAGAGATTCCATATTTGGAATCATAAGTTCCAAATTATGTAAATATGTCCCTTTTATTTTGGAAAACATTGTATAGTAACTTTAGTAATTATTTTTATTTACCACTGTTAAAAGGCAAATCAGGTAAATAAGGGTAAAAATAATATTATAATAATATAAAACAACACCATCACTTGTCATAATCCTATTTTATAAGATATTTACTAACCATAAAATTCTTGGGATAAAATTTTTTACTTTTGAAGCTACTTGGGTGTGATTATGACACTTATAATGTTTAATTAAAAGTAAAGGAAAATATGTTATAAACATATATCTTCTTACAAAATCAATTTTAATATAGATTTATAAAAGTGATATATTCAACTATAAATTGTAATTATAAATATAAAACTATTTCCTACATCACGGTATTATATTTATAATATATATACATTAAATAATTAAATTTAATTATGACACAATGATTATGGAGTGATTACTTTATTAATGAAGGAATCTAATAAATGATATTATAAATATTAAAATAAATATTATTATACATAATAAATGTGAGAAAATATTTTTATAGGTTAATATGACATGTTATAAGACTATTAAATGATTTTTATAAGTTATATCTCTATTTAGATTTTTATTAAATTCGTTAAAATCAATTGTGTAAAAATTGATATAATTGATGTTTTATAAAAATAGTAAATTATTAAATTATTTAAAAATACTTAAAATTTTAAAATCCCAATGTGAATATTATAAGTTCTTAAACTTCATTATCTGTCAAATTATGTAAAATTTACCTCATATAAGTAAAATTAATATCCTCTTAATATTTAAAATGTTGTCACCACTTTTAAAATTAAGAGGGAATAATGAAGGGTAAACCAAAAAGATAATGTTTAAAATAAAATAAATACATGTATAAAAATTATTGTATGAGAGGATTTGTAACTATACTAATCTTATATAAGATATATTTTCATTTTTAAGCTTTTGGATTAAATTATTAAATTATATTAATTTAATAGTTTAAGAATTTCCAAGGGTGCCCCCCTTGTTCTATTAAATGGTACCCTCTCTTCTATAATAATCACACTTCCAAAGCCTTTTCTAGGGAAATATATTAAAAAACCCATTACTATAATCCCTATCCATATTCCTGAGGCCTTATTTTAGTCATAACACCATTTTTAGAGGTGTTATGGTGTTCTTAAACGGTGATCAACTGAAGAAGAGGCATCATTTTTTAAGAGTATCAATTTTATTTCTCCATCCACATCCATTAAATATTATTATTAAAAGATGAAATAATAAATCCAGTATCCTAAATATAATGATATTTTATTATGTAAATATAATCCACTAAAACTATCTCTACTTCCATCAAATGGGAAACAAATTAATCGTTCGTGCGTGCATGTGAATTATCACCTTTACAAACCGATTATGTTCATTTCCACTACCATTTATAATGATCAGTTATAATGATGGGATTAATATTCATATGTGATATTTATGACATATTTATCATTTTTAAATAATAATATTTCAATTATGTTCTTACTTTCCATGCACAAAAAAAACAATAATGTCGTTCCTGTGTACGTGTGAACTAACACCTCCACAAAAGCGATGAGAATCATTTTTGTTCACCACATCACATTTATGATATATATAAGTATATTTAAATTATTATTATGCATATAATAATATTATTATCATTCTGTAAAGATACAATAGTAATTACCTTATTTCCATAATGATCATTGAAAAATGAAAATGTTACTCAAGCTTAGGTACGAACTACAATCTCCTTGAATATAAAATTTTTCATTTTTCATAAACATAATTAATGGTTTGATTTAAAAATTATGATTAATGTATAAAATTGGTGATTATTTCTTGAATACTATTCTCGATATGACGGACTTATCACCACATGGACCAGTGACAACGAAACCATGTTCATTTTTGACTCGAGTACCAAATATCGATAAAACATTCGATATGAACTGAAATAATTATATAATTTTTATAACATGGAAATTAGTGATATAAAATAAATAATAAACCTAAAAAAGGATCTCAAGAAATTATAAATTAATCTATGTTTATTATTCAATAATATAAATATTTTACAAGACAAGTTAGACTCACAATAAGGGGCTTCCTCTCAATCTCCTTTCATTTAGGCATATTTAGATGTCATACACCACCTTATTTTATAAGGGGTATAATCAACCCCTTTTTATTTTAATTTCATTAAATTCTTTTCAAAATAATTTTTTAATATGAATCATTTTACAAAAAGAAATATATTTTTTGAACATTTACGGCAATAATGACCATTCCATTTCCATGACCATTATTTTGTGTTTGGAATCCTCTACAAGATGTATTGTTTTTAAAAGAAAAGTAAATACCATATTCCATTTTTATGTATTTTGGTTTTCAAAATGGTTTTTAGACTGGATTATTTATATCAATATCTTGATAAGATATCTTATGATTGCAATGTGAAAATGTTATTTTTTTTCTTTTTTCATGATTTATGAGTTATTATTATGTTATGGTTCTTGGGAATTGATTATATATATGGGTGTTTCCATAATAAACTAAGGGCGGGTGAGCCCGTGATAGCTCTCCAATGAATTGGGTAATAAGAATTAGTTAAACAATAATTTTTCATTTAATATATTTACGGAATATACTATGATGGTTATTCCAAATGTAATCATGAAGGTTAATCCCTAAGTAGCTGTGAAAGATACAATGAAAGTATAATATAGATGTCACAAGTTACCTTTATAATTTCAGATTTTTTGGAATTTTATTTTGGATTCTTATGATTTCATGGTTCTATAAAAATTCATGGACTAACATGTTTTTCCTTATTTTATATCCCTTATAAATATTTTTGTGCTCATCCCATGTTTTTAAAATGTTATCACAGGGAATAAGGATGTGTAAGATATAGGAAGTGGTTAATCTATTTTTTATCATGAAAAATAAATCATGTTTACTTTTAAATGTTTTATATTGAGGAATAAATGGATACTATTGTAGTGGTATCCACTTTGTATAATTTTGAGTTATTATGTATTAGTTATTTTTAATTCACTAAAACCATAAACCTGAAAGGATCATCAATGTGAGTTATTGACATAACTCAATATTAGGAAATGTTTAAGGTTGGGGACTTATAAATATATTTTGTATAACCCCTGATGAGTATATCTTCATCGCCTCCATACACTAGGAACATATCCCTATTTCACCAAAAATACTTAAAGATAGCCTTAACAACATCCAATGTTTTTCAATTGGATATGATGGATATCTAACTACAATGATCAATGCATAGGTAACATCAAGACTCATACATAATATGGAATACATGATTGATCCTATCATATAATCGAATGAGATATTTCTCATTATATCTGTTTCCACTTGTGTTTAATGACAAATTTTCTTACAAGGATGTATACCATGTGACACTAGAACCAATGGCCCCTTGGATTGTTCTATAATGGACCTCTTAAGTATATGTGAAATCTATATACCTATAATTTTTTAGATAAACCTATTGAATCAATCACGATTTATTATAGACCATATAATGTGGGCTTCATTGCCTAATTCACTCTTGAAGAGGCACATTATCACCCATTACTTAACCTCTTATAGATCTCATATATCATTTAAAATTTGTAATAAGTCAACATCATATACTACTAAGATAAAAACTATATCCCCACTAAATATCTTATAAATCATAGGTCTCACATTCATTCTTAATGAAACCAAATTCCTTTATGGATTCATAAAATTTAATGTTCCAAGACCTAGATGCTTTATTTAATCCATAAATGGATCGTTACAACTTCAACACCTTGTTGGAACTTTATAGTGTTATAAAACCATATAATTGTGTATTATACACATCCTCATGAATTCTCTTATTTAAGAATAATTTTTTGATATCCATTTGTAAATCTTACATTCATGGTAATCTACTACAGAAAAATACTAATGTATTTAAACATGGAAACTGGGGAACAAGTTTTACCATATTCAATGAGTTGGAATTAGTTAAAACCTCTAGTCTATTGTCACGATTTATTGTTTTTTCAATTTACCATATATATATATAATTATCTTTGGAATACCCATTTACCCCAAACATGATTTATAATAACTGGAAGATTGATCAGAACCCAAAAGTATAATAGAATACTTGCATGACTCATCATCGACTATACTATTTAAAATAAGGTATGATTGCCCCACTCACTAAAACAAATCATCTATAGTGTATAAGGTAGATTTAGTTGAGATAAAATCAATAAATCACAACGAAATTAGTTAAATTCTTGGTTAAGATCTTCACCCCTTTGACCCGATTGAAATTTCATTATGTTCTTACAAATGTGATTCTCAGCCTCATTCATAAAATCTTTCAACATTATATAGGAATCAAACCTATACCTCATTAAGTAGATATAACCATACCAACTTATGTTTTTGGTAAATTTAATAAAGTATGAGAATCCACTTCTATATTTATTTGAAAAGTTCTACACACATAATTGCATACCAAATTTGGAAGATATGTTGCCCTTTCACCTGGACCAATGAATGATGGTTTGTTCATATTACCTTGTAAATAATATTGAAATATTTTTGGTGGTTTAAAATCAAAAGAGTATAAGTAACCATATTGATTGATCTTTTCAAACACTTATTATTTATGTGACTAATAAAGTGATTTCAAAACTAGGTGTCATACGAGTCATGCATATTTGTTTCATAATCAATTTAGAATATTTTTTTTTCATAATTTAATATATAAAGACATTTATTCAATGGTTAAATACTATATCATATGCTGTCGATATAAAAAATAGAAACATTTATTTTGAAATTTTGAAAATAAATCCACCCATATTTAAGAAAGAAATAGAAATAATGTTCTTCGTATCACTAGGCACATATAAAAATTCATTAAAATCAAAATTAATTCCATAGGTTATGTGAGATAGTTGTTTCTAATAGATAGAGTATCCCACCTCACTCCATTAGTAGACTATAAATCCACCTCAACTCGGATAATATTTCAAAATCTACTAGGTTCCTATATTTTGATACAAATTTAAGAACCACATGCAGTATCTAATACCTAACTCATAGATGTGGAAATATTACATTCAATAATGAATGCACCTGAATCTTCCCCCTTACTTCTTTGTATGGGTGAAATTACTCTTCTAGTGGCCTTAAATTCCACATATAAAACATACCTTATCATATTATTTTCCATTCTTTTGGATCTTCTTATTTTTTGAACGATGAAGCTCCAAATACGTAGACATGGAGTCAGTATTCAAATCCTTTTCCTTGGTATTCTTTATATTATTCAGTATAAGGAAAGTAGGCTTTTCCTACCCCATGCATTTATCAACTTGTAGGATAATTTTAAGATGTTATGATAGTATCTTCTTGCTATTTCTCATATTATAATTAAAATAAAAGAATACAAGTTTTTGGGTAGTGAGGATAGAATGATATTTGTGAAAAAATCATCAGTGATCATAAAATCAAATTTATCCAAGTGCTCAATTTTTCTAATCATCTTAACTACATGTTTTACATCTAGAAATGACTCTCCAAGCCCACACCTGAAAAATATATTGGAGATCTCATATCTATCTAATGTAAACATATCTTGATAGAGATCCTGAAGGTAATTAATTATGTTATGAAAATCCATTTCCTCATATTTATTAAGATTCTCATTGGACATGGAGGATAAAATTAAACATTGGACATCTGTAGCATCTTCCAAATTCATCATATGGAGAGATACCTTTTCCCCATTTTCCTTTTTGGAAATGAATTCAGGAAGTGGGATATCCAGCGCATACAATTTCCAATAGTGGAATTGTATAATGTGAAAGTGACTATACAATTATTATCAATTTGTATAGCTTAGAATATTTTCCTTCTCAATTATTGATCACAATGAAACCATTAATTTTATTTTATTTTCCATTTCTAAAAATAAAGATCAGATAATTAGTAATTATTTTATTATAAAATTATATTAAATATTTTAAAATTAATTAAACCCCATTAATATCCCAGTAGGTTTTGAACCACAATATAAATAACCATTAGTTTTAGAATATCATATCACTTAGATATTTTTTTTTGTAAGGGATCCATATTTTCCTTCTCGTAACCTACACTTGGTTCTGACAGGCTATTTGAAGAGTTTTGTATTTGTGTAACTTGCTAAATGCATTAAATCATAGTTATTTGATCTGTTGAGTGGACTCCCAATCCAAAAATCTTTTTTTTAATATTTCCTCATCATTTTCTTCTTAGTTACACCATGTCCTTCTAGGGAATTCAACCCTAGAAAAAACTAAGTTAAATAAACACAAAATATCATGTTAAAATTTTCATGATAATTTAAATCACCCCAACATAGGTTTTTCAAGCACATTGAACTATTAGGTCATTTATTACCTAAGTTGTGGAAAGATATAACAACTTTATATTTTATTTAGGGGATTTTTATCCTTATGAATGAAGTCTAATTTATCTTTTTACACACCTTTTTAATAATATTTCAATTTTACTTAAGATATTAACTATGTCTGATAAACAAATAACACATAAAAGGATTATATTACATTCCATCTAACATTATTGTTAATTCATTTATTAGTTTAATACATGAAATTCACAACCATAAATAATTAATCAATGGAAATGATAAAATTAAAATATTTTATGTAATGATATTGAGATTCAAAAATGGTTAGTTTATTTAGAAAATGATAAAATAACCCTCTACCCTAAGGTAAATCACAACTTGAATCGTAACTTAGTTCAAGTTGCATAATTCCACATTTTCTCCTTTATATCATATTTATTGGTTTAACTTCAGATCCTTGAACTGTACCATCTCCTCTCAACTAGGAGCTCAATCCTCACATAATATTTTACTGTCACACTAGAAAGGGGATCCAATGGTTTGGATAAAAGGAATTTACCCAAAATAAAGTACAGGAATGTAGGTTCATACATAATATAGAGAGTGGGATGACTCACAGGCCATTAATAATAATTTAACCTCAATAAATTAAAATTAACCTATCACATATACGTGATGGTCTGATCTAATTATCATCTACACATAAATAAATGAGCATACATTTATAATGTTGTTTTCAATTACTTAAATTCATTCTTCAATTGAGATAATGCACCATGAATTAATATAATTAATTCAATTTATCTTAATTCCATCCAACCATCCATTACTCACTATCATTTATAATTTTTAAAAAAATTAAATTATTCAAAATTTATTTAGTATGAAAGTCTACTTAGTGGAAACCCCATGAATTTTCATTTAAAATTTTAACATTGGAATTATTTTAATTTATAATTTTAAATAATATGACATGTGTACTTTTGAATGAAAAAAATAGGGAACACATAATCGAATGATTTAATTATATATTTAATTCAAATTTCTAAGAAAATTTGAGAACACTTTTAGTTTTAGACTTCGTGATGGGTAGTATCTTACATGGAATGTACCTGTCCCATACCCATGTCTGTAGCACATGCCTTAGGAATGGGCATGTTCCCTGCCTGAGGAGAACCTTGAGGTATACAACGTGTAGTTGAAAATACATAATTCATGACATCATTTTTCACGGTATGTCAGTACCTATTTCGTGTATCCAATAAAACATTATCTTAAGAAAACCTGTGTACTCGAACATATGGTAATGGGGAATAAATGACATGTATTGGGGTTACATGGTGTTTAGTTCTTCATGTCATGTGCCAATATATTTGGATTTACATGCTGATCTAATCTATTCAGTTCTTAAATCCTATTTTTTCATATCTAACCCAATATAAATTGATACATGTGATAAAACATAATACAATTCCTGTATATGGGAAGTATACACCATGCACTCTAGTTGTTTCTATGTAGAAATTTTGGCTCATCCAAAAATTTGTTTTGGATGTTTTTTCATTTTTAATTCTGAACTGTTTACCAATTATTTTAATAATAATGAAGAAGGTAAGAGATGATGATGCCGAATATTAAAATAAATAGATTTAATAAAAGAAAAAATATATATAGAAAATATTTCAAAAAATAATAAATAATTATAATTTAAACTTGTGACCACTTTGATATCACTTGTAGGTTCTATGCATATTGAAAATTTCCTTTTATGGTATTACAAACTCAGCTATTAGCTGTAAATCACTTGCTAATGTTGCATTACAGGATCAAGTAATCACGTGGAATGAAATAACTAGATTAATTGACTAGATTAAAATTAAAAAACTATAATGGTAATTATATTCACATGTAATTTATAATTAATTCATATGTAAATATATAATTTCCTCAACTTGTAATTTCACTTCGTTGATAATATTTTTAACAAGTCCTGGTCATACCATTATTGCACTGTAGGATAAAAATGAATAATCCAAATTGTAGTGATCTTCCAAAGAAATATAATCTCTATAAAATTCCATTTAATATCCGGTTACTATCAAAACCGATCCTGATCACTTTATTTTTCATGATTTAATGTATAAGAATTATTCTTGAGAGAGGAAGAAATCATATACAATGACCCTAGCCTTTTCACATAACATTATATGATTTTATGCATAATTATGAATCAAAGTACCATCCAAGGATCATGAAGTCTAGAGTCTTAGAATAATAGGTACATAAAACTAATAAAATGGAACTGAAGAAAAAACTTCTTTATTTAATGTTAAAATTGAGATCCTATCTTCCATTGTGCTCAAACATATGCATAGGGTACCCTGGGGAACACATGAAAAAATAGATAAGCTAAATAGCCCAGTACATGAATAACAATAAGAACAAAGCATTATCACAAGGAATATATGATATTCCATAATGATAGAAAAAGGAATGAAACATATAGAACCTTAGAATATAAACATGGAATCATATAAAAATTTATTCATATAAATGTGGTAGCAACATAAAAAATGTATTTAGTACGAGTTGAGGCTAACCGCCAAGATCGTTTTATATAGTAGTACAAGCCAAGGATAACCGCAGAGACCATTGCACATTACATCTCGTGAGACATAACATTACCCAATGCATTAAAGAGATATCTAGGTTTACCCACCATAAAGTTTCATGAATATATTTTCCACAAAAAAAATCATACATAATCAATCTTACATAATCATAAGGGTTACCCAAGGAATGAATTGGTTACCACAATCTTGTCATAAAGTATAAAAAATGTGCGTATCATAAAAGTGTCCACGAAGGAAAGGAATAGAAATATACATGTAAATTAATAAGGGAAAATAGGCATGTACCATGGTAAGTTATTTCAAGTATAAGTGACAACAAGTAAGTAAAGTATTCAAGAAATTTTAGCATCAATACATTTTTGAGCGGTTTTAAGGAAACACTATAGAGCCTTTAAAATAGAAAAGGAAAATATCCTTCATAAATAAATAGAAGTGAACCAGGAAGGTTTTAAAAATAAAAAGAGTTTTTTATAAAAAAAATGGTTGCTTAGAAGAGAAGATAATGTTCACTTTAAATTAGGTAAGAATTCAGGATGTTCCCTCAAAATAGGTTTTCTTATAGGGGAGTATTGAGGAGAGAATCACTTAAAAACATGCATATACCTGAAATAGAATGATGAATGGAACTTGATACATGAGTTTGGAAAATTAACATATAATTTATAATATTAAAATAATAAAAATAGATAACCTAATTTAGGTAAAAATAAATATAAAGAATCTCGAAGGAATAAAGGAGGTTTGGGTTGAATACCATATAGAATATTGGCTTGGTATCATGTGTACCTAAGAGTGATTAATTAGATATAAAGTGGTTTATAATCATTTAAACATAATGAGGAAAGTATAGGGGAGGTGCGTAATCATACCCCATCACTAGTAATTAACCTTAAAAGATAATAACATAGAGGACAATCTTCAAGGAATGTGAAATAGAGAGGATCCCTTACCTTAAGTCCGATGGTGATCTTTGCTTGAACTTAATGACTTGAATAATAAAACTAGGTCCATTAATTAGTAATTAATGAACCTATTATATAGGAAAATTATTTTTTATAACCTTATTAAGTTCATTCATAATCTTTTTTATTGCTTATGAGGTTCAATTTCTTTGTTTGGGTTCATTTGATTCGTTAGTTTTAATGATCGGTTCACTTATTTTCATGAACAGAGAATCATGTTACATGGGTATGGTTGTATTGAATTTGAGTTATATTTTATTTTTGAAAATACATAAGTTTACATGGTTGTAAATTTAATTTGGTTACTTTGTAGTGAAGTTGAATCATTATATAAATCATTAACAATAAACATGTGGATTAACTTGGCGATTTAGCTCACAATAAACTTGTTTTGTATTGTTATTTTACATAATGTGGAAAAAGAATTCCCTAAAATCACATAAGATAAAATAAATATATTAAGATATGGTTCAACCATTAAAATGTTTTTATGAAATTTAAAGAAGATGGTAATGCAAATTGAAAACCCGTCATCCTTGAATGTGATAAATCAATACAACTCAAATGGTATCTTCATTTATTGTTTAAAGGTAGGGTGAGGGAGATATTATGATAATATGTCCCCTTAACATAATATCATTAGAGTAAATGTATGTTAATGAAGTTATAATACCATTTGGGTGATGTAAGGTGAGTAAAGAAAAAAGAAAATAAAAGAATGTGAAAGAAAATAAAATAATCAGAAAGAGGAATTTACCTCTTGAGTTTATCTCCTTTGAGAGCCTCTTAAAGGGAGAGGATTTTGTCTTCTGAGGAGACCAAGGGTTTTGGACTTTGGGGAGGAGAATGGGGAGTGATTTGGGTAGAACATATGGAAGGCACAAGTCTTTAGAGGAGTGAAGAGAAGAGGGTGGAAGAGGTGGTATTTATAGTGGAGTGGAGGAGAGTTTTCATAATATTTAATTCCTTAGTTTTTTATTTCCCCTCCAGACCAGAAATAATGATGATTTCGTGAAAAAAATAGTAATGTGTGCATGTGCGTTCTAGATAATTTATTTACATTATCCATAAATCATCTTATGATATCATAATTCATGTATTTAGCATTTATCAAATGTTATCGTATTTTTCTATTCACAAAAAATTCATGCATTTCAGAAAAATCCCAAAAAATCACCCTAAATATGTTTTGACTTGTAGAAACCAAAAAATGAACTACATTTTTCAAATATAATTTTCAATATATCATTAATTTAATATTTAATTAAAATCATAATTTATTCTAAATAAACCTGGTTTAAAACATTTATTTACTTATTCCAAATTATAGGTACATTATACATTAAATTAAATAATATTTATATAGTATAATAGGTAAGGTTACTAATAATTAGTATATATCACTATGGATAAGGGTAAAATTACAATTCATATGGGTATGTTACTATTCAACAAAAATAAAGTCTGTTTTAACAGACTCCAAACATCTTAATGATCACAAATGTGAATATTAGATTTTTGAAATTCCAATAAAAAAAGTGAAAAAATTATGTTTAAAGGTCACATAGTACTTAATAGTTCATTGTGTTGTAATTTCATGTGACATAATCATAAGAAGTAAATTTACTTTGAAAAACATTGGGTTGTTACATTCTTCCCCCCTAAACAAATTTCTCCCTCAAAATTTCCTTTAACATTATAGGCTATAAACAAGTGCGTCTACTTTTCCTTAATTAATTCCTCCAGTTCCCATGTTGCCTCTCTGTACTTATTGTTCCACCAAAGTACTTTGACCAGGTGAGTAGTCTTGTTACATAGAATATTATCTCTATTATCCTAGATCTTCACTAGCTGTTCCTCATAAGAAAGATCATCCTTCAACTGTATCACCTACGAAGATAGTACATGCGAAAAATATGTTGTTTACTTCCTTAATATGGATACATGAAAGAAAAAATGTACTTTATACATGGTAGCAGGATGTTCTAGTCGATAGGCCATAGCTCCAACTCGATCAAGAATGTCAAAGGGGACATTGTACATGAGAATTAACTTTCCCTTCTTCCCAAACCTCTTGACCTTCTTCCATGGAGATATGCCTAGAAATACCATGTATCCAACTTCTAACTCAAGGCCTCATTGACGATTGTCCACATAACTCTTCTTTCAACATTGAGACTCCTTGTTTTTTTGCAGAATAGTTTTAACCTTCTCCACCAATTCTTCGACCATTTCAAGTCCTAGTAGCTTACGCTCACAGATTTCATCCCAACTCATCGATTCTTTGCACATTTTCCCATAAAGGGATTCATATTGTTCCATTTAGATGCTCGAGTGGAAACTATTGTTGGAGATGAATTCAACAAGTGGAAGATGTTGGTACCATCCTCCTTTTAAGTCCATAGAACATTCTCTCAACATATCTTCTAGTTTCTAAATAGTATTCTCAGATTGGCCAACAGTTTGAGGATCATATGTCATAATGAAGCTCAGTTCAGCTCAGTGTTTAGAGAATGTTAGATACTTTTCCAGAACATTGAGGTGAATCTTAGATCATGATCAGATAAAATATATAGTGGTACTCCATCCATCCTTACTACTTCTTTGATGTAAATCTGTGAAAGTTTATCCAATGAGTAGTCCTCTCGAATCATAATAAAGTGAGATGTCTTTGTAAGACAATCCACAATGACCCATATAACATTGTTCCCTCTGGATGTCCTTGGAAGTCCAGTGACAATGTCCATGGGGATGTTCTACCAATTCCATTTGGTATGGGCAGTGGTTGCATAATTCCCACAGAAGTTTGTCTTTCATCCTTCATTTGTTGACAAAACAAGCACCTTGATGTATACTCAACAATATCCTTCTTCATATTGTCCCACCAAAAGTTCTCTCTGAGATCTCAATACATCTTTTTACTCCTCGTGTGAACAGAGAAGGTCATGCTATGCACATCATTCAAAATCTCCTTCTTTATATCTGGATCGGATGGTATACAAAATCGTAACCCAAATCATACAAATCCATCCCTGTCAATTTTAAAATCAGAGGATTTCCCTTTTCTGATAGCTTCCGCCCTTTTCTGAATTTCCACATCTTTTCATTGAGCATCCTTAATTTTCTATAGGAGATATGTTTGAGAAATAATTTGAGAAAGGATTGATAATATTCCTCCCTTAATGATTCCCATGTACATCCTCTTCAAATCTAAGAAGATTGAATCCTTTTAAATTCTCATCATTGATAAAGATGCCATATACTTTCTACTTGGAGCATCTGCAACCTTATTTTCCTTACCAGGATGGCAGTGGATTGAGGATCCATAATCTTTAATGAGATTTATCCATCTTCACAGGTCCATATTAATCTATTTTTGTGTGAATATATATTTGAGACTCTTTTGATCAGTATATATCTCACTCTTATCCCCATAGAGATAACGCTACCAAATTTTTAACTCAAAGGTCACAACTGCCAACTCCAGATCATGTGTATTATAGTTTTTATCATGTAATTTTAGATGACTTGAGGCTTAGGCTATCTATTTATAATTTTCCATCAGCACACAACCTAATCCATTATTTTAATCATCAATATACACCACAAAGAGTTATCTTCTTGTTGGGAGTGTGAGTATTGGCACAATGATAAGCCTCCATTTCAACTCTTCCAAACAGTCTTCATATTCCTATGTCTAGAAAACTTTTACTACCTTCTGTGTCATCTTGGTCATTGGGTTTGAAGATCAGGAAACGTTCTTCAAAAAATTTCGATAATACCTAGCTCAATCCAAAAAGATGCAGATCAATATTACATATATTGGAAAGGGCCACTCTTCAATTGACATTGTCTTGGATGGGTCGAAAAATATCCATTTTCTGGTGATAACATGCCCCATGAATGATAATTCCTCCATCTAGAACTCACATTTACTGTAATTTGAATAACGATTCTCCCTTCGCAAAGTCCTTAACACATTATTCAAATGTTGTCCTAGTTCTTCCTTGCTCTTGGAGTATATTTGAATATCATTGATAAAGACTACTACAAATATTTCTATGTACTCTATAAATACTATATTAATTAAATCCATAAAAATTTATGGATCATTTGTGAGTTTGAAGGGAATCATTATGAACTCATAGTGTCCATACCTCATTCGAAAGGCAGTCTTGGGAATATATTCATTCCTCACCTTTAATTGGTGATATCCTGACCGAAGTTCCACCAGAGAAAAATAACTAGCCCCATGAAGCTGATAAAACAAGTCATCTATCCGTGGTAGGGGATACTTTTTTTAATCTTGGTTTTATTGAGCTCACGATAATCAATGAAGAGGCGCATTGATAAATCCTTCTAATTGACTGATATGATTGGAGAACCCCACGGTGAAGCACTCGGGAATATAAAACACTTTTCCAGATTCTACTATAACTACTTCTTCCACTCTTTTAGCTCTATAGTGGTCATTCTATATGGTGTATTTGAAAAAGGAAGAGATCCAAGAATATGTTCAATTGAGAACTCAACCTCTCGATCAGGAGAAATATTAGAAAACTCTTCGTGAAATACATAAGTGTAATCCCTCACAATAGGAATATCTTCAAGCATGATTCTCCTATTTGTCTCAATATGTTGAGCTAGATATGCTTAATTATAAGGAAGAAATATTCAAACTAGAGATGATGATTCTAAAGTATATTCATCTTCCTACATATACTTGTATAGAATTTTAGGATGCTTCAGGATGTAAAGAGTGATCTCCCTTTCCCGATAGTTGATGTTGGATTTGTATAAAGATAGCCAATCCAAGCCCAAGATAACATTAAACTGCACTAAAGGAAGTATAAGAAGATTTTTTAGGAGGCTCATTCCTAAAAATGTTACCAGGGAGGTGTTATAAACCTTGGATGCAATAATTTCTCCATTAATTGTTCTCATTGATATCATATCCTAAAAATTTTGGGGTGGTGTTTGAATAGTAATACTAAACATGAAAGATATGAATGAATACATAGAACTATGATCAAATAGTACATTTTTTATTCATGAATGGATAACTGGCGTACCTGTCACCACATTGTTGTCCGTCTCCACCTTAGTAGTAGTAATAGAATAATCCCTTCACTGTTTTCTTGGAGGATGTTATTGATTGCCTCAAACAACCCTTTTCTTAGGGAAATTTCCCACATAATTCCCATGCTCTATGAAGTTGTAACACTTAACTACTGGCTGAGCTTTTATCCAAACCGTTCTTTCTTCTTCCATGTTAGTCGTATTTTTTATATCCCTTCGTCAGTTCTTGGCCTAATGTTCTAACTTTTCTCATTTAAAGCAATTCATGTTCCCTTTAGGCAGTTTCCAGACGCTTCTTCCCACAATTTTTACATCTGGGATGATTGATCATCCTCCCATCATGGAATTTATTTTCGGGACCTCCCACATTTGATTTCATTTTCATCGTTTTGTCGTTGGGCCAACGATTCCACTGAGATTATCCAATCTCCATTTCAACCTTAATGGTACAACAAAAACTATCCTCATAGCTTTTGAAGTCTCGAATCACCAAATTTTTTCCTAGACTCATCTTTAGTCTACTAAATAAGCGATCCAGCTTTCTGTTGGTGTTCATGATAAATATAGAGTCATACCTAGCAGGCCTTGTAATGTTTTCTTCATACGACCGAATTGACTATTATTTCTTCTTCTTGAGTCTGAGGAACTCTCTTTCCATATTGAGATGGAGGGTTCATGGGAAATATTTACTAAACAACATTCTCTTGAATTCCTCACAATCCATGGAATCTGTTTCCTCCTAGGGCTTTGTATTCTGGATCATTTTCCACCACTGATCAGCTTTACCATCAAAATGATAGACCGCCAGAATAACCTTTTCTTCTTCTGAGCACCGAAGTATAAAGAATATCTTTTTAATGGAGTTAATCCACTGTTCAATGAGGAGGGGATAAAATGATGCACTAAACATTGTAGGCCTTTTCCACATGAAGGATTCAATGGAAACTTTCTCTTTCCTTATAGTAGGAGGATGTTCCACATGATTCAAGTTATTATTCATTACTTATGGCAGATGATAAAGTACTGTCATGATGTTTTGAGCACCCATTACCATCATATCCGGCACATCATTAGGGAAATATTCAAACTCTCTATCACTTTGATTTTTGGAATGTGTTCTTCTATTTCCCACCATTAACAAAGAAAGATAAGATACGATTATAGGGATTTAATACTTAGATATTGATCATAAAAAGGAAACTCTGAACATAAAAGCATAAACTTGTAAAGGATAAGTATATCCTAACTTTTTATTCCCTATTTTTCAATCTCGGTTATCCTTGATATCTTTCTTATCTTATATTATTATGGGAAATTCTTTATTCCCTTAAAAATGGTTTGTACTATTCTCGTGAATTTACCAAAGAATATCCCCCTAGAGTGTAAAACTAGGAGTGCAATAAGGCCCGTTGTTGTGTACCTGGACACCCCAGGTCAGGATCAAAACTCTTCATTAGAGTTTTTACTTCTAGATACATCTATTCCAGAGATACATCTACCTATTTGTATCCAAGCAAGGATTTAGTTTCCTTATAAACCACTTACTCTATTAATATGAAAATCTAGTGATGTTTTCTTATACTTCGTCTCATTATTCATGTTTATACTAAAATACTATATTCATAATCTCCAAAAATAACTATAGAATCCTTTGATACTAACTATAGTGACCCTATCCTTTTCACATAACATTAAATGATTTTTAGAATAATTATACATCAGAGTAGATGCCATTGATTGTGAAGTCTAGCGTCTTGGAATACTGGGTACATAAAACTGAAAACCTGAAACTAAAGACAAAATTCTTCATTTAATCTTCAATTTGTGATCCTAACATCCATTGTTCTCAAACATATGCATACAGTACATTGGGGAACACATGAACAAAGGGATGAGCTAAATAGCCCAGAAAAAGAATAACCATAAGAAAAAAGCATTAGCACAAGGAATAGAAGGCACACAAATGATGATATAAAAATGAATGTAACATATGGAACCTTAATATATAAACATGGAATCATATAGACATGGATTCATAGAAATGTTTCAGCAACATAAAACATAACTTTAGTACGAGTCGAATCTAACTGTCAAGATCCTTTCATGTAGTAGTACAAGACAAGGCTAACCACCAAGACCGTCACACATAACATCTCATGAGACTTAACTTTACCCAATGAATTGGAGCACTATCTGGGTTCACCCACCTTATCTATTCATGAATATGTTTTCTACATAAATAATCGTACATAATCATATGTGTTACCCATGGAAAGAATTGTGTACCATAATCATGTCATAAAGCATAAAAATGGGCATATCATAAAAATATCCTTGAAATAAAGGTACTAAAATATACATGGAAATTCATAAAATAAAATAGGAATGTATCATGGTATGTTATGTCATGTAGAAGTGGCCACATGTAAAAAAAGTATTCAAGAAAGTTTTGAATAAAATTTTTTTGAGCGGTTTTAAGGAAAATTCTATAGAGACTTTAAAATAGAAAAGGGAACAATACTTCATAAAAAACTATAAGTTAAATAGGAAGGTTTTAAAAATAAAAATAATTATTTTATAAAGATAATAGTTTCTTAAAATAGAATATATAGTGCACTTGAAATCGGGTAATAATTCAAGAAGTTTTTCTTAAAACAAGTTTGCTTATTGATAAGTATTGACAAGGGAATCAATTAAAAACATGTATATACTTGAAAGAGAATGTTTATTAGAACATGATACATGATATTGGAACATTCACATAGAATATAGAATATTAAAATAACAAGAATAGATAACTTCTTTTAGGTAAAAATAAAGATAAAGAAACCCAATGGAATAATGTAGGTTCGGGTAGAATCCCTTACTGAATATTAGCATGGTATCATGTGTACTTAAGAGGGATCAATGAGAGAAAAATGGGATTAAAATCATTTAAAAATAATTAGAAAATTATGGTGGGGGGGGGTTTAATCTGACCCCATCACTAGGAATTACACATAAAAGGTAATAACATAGAGGAAATTCTTTAATAAAAGTGAAATAGTGATGATACCTTACATTAAGTCTGATGGTGATCTTTGCTTGAACATAATGAAACAATTAATAAAATTAGGTTAATTAATTAGTAATTATAGAACCTATTATATAATTAAATGATTTATTATTACTTTTTTATGTTCATTCATAATCGTTTTAATTGCTTATGTGGTTCAATTTTATTGTCTGGGTCCATTTGTTTCCATGGTTTTAATGATCTGTTCACTTATTTTGATGAACGGAGAATCATTTAACATGGGGATAGTTGTCGATAATTGGATTCATATTTTATTACTGAGCATACAGAAGGATACATGTTTGTAAATTTAATTTGGTTACTTGTAGTGAAGGAGAATCATTGTATAAATCATTAATGATAAACACTTGGATTAACTTGGTGATTTTGCTCACAATATACTAGTTTTGTAATATTATTTTACATCATGTGTGAAAAATTATTACAAAACAACACATAAGATAAAATAAATATATTTTGATATGGTTAAACCATTAAAATGGTTTCATGACCTATAAATAATATGGTAATGAAAATTGAAAACTCATCGTCCTTTAATGTGATAAATCAATACATCTCAAACGGTGTTTTCATTTATAGTTTAAAAGAAGTGGGAGGGATATATTATGATAAAAAATACCATTAGAATAATATAATTCTAGTACATGTATGTTACAAGAGTTATCATACCAATTGGGTGAAGGAAGGTGAGGAAATAAACAACAAAAGAAAAGAACTTGAAAGAAAATAAAAGATCCAGAAAGAGGAATTTACCTCTTGAGTTTATTTCCTTTGTGAGTCTCTTAAAGGGATATGATTTGGCCCTTTTAAAAGTACAAGGGCTGTTTGACGTGTGTGAATATCTTGGGGAGTTATTTGGGAAGAACATAGGCAAGGCATAAGGCTTGAGTGGAGTGAAGGGAAGTGAGTGGAAGATGTGGTATTTATAGTGGAGGGGATGGGAGTTTTCAAAATATTTAATTCCTTACTTTATTATTTCCCATCAAGACCAGAAATAGTGATGATTTCATGACCAAAAATAGTAATACATGCATGTGATTTCAATATAATTTCCTTATATCAGCCATACAATAGGTGATGACATCATAATTCATGAATGTAGCATTTATCATAAATTATCATATTTTACTATTCAAAAAAATTCTTGTATTTCAGAAAATTATAAAAAATTTACCCTAAACATTTTTTAATGTTTATAAATCAGAAATTAACTAATGTTTTCAAAAATAATTTTCTAAATATGATTAATTTAATATTTAGTTAAAATATTAATTTATTAAAAAAACCTATTTTAAAACATTTATTTACTTATTCCAAAATATATGAACATCATACTTTCAATTAAATATTATTTATATAATATCATAGGTAAGGATACTATTAATTAGGGTATATCAATATTCATAGGGGTAACATTACTATTCTTAAGGGTATATTACTATTCATTATTTCCCTCAGAATCCGTGGATGACCGCCTTGATGGGAGGTTCAAACATTCTGATCGGTTTCTAACGGGTTTGTTCGTAAAACTGAAAACATCCAATGATTCCACATCCATTCGGACCTACTTTCCAAAGGTAGGTGCTCATTAGTTTGTGGACTGATGAGGCTTAGGAATTTTCATTGGTCGAGAGGATGGGAGGTCTGACTCATCACACCTTTTTGAGGGGAATTATTGTCTACTCCGGGACACTCTTTATAGATTTAAGTTATGTTCGTGAATCTTTATTACATTACCAAGTATAAAATGAGATTTACATCAAATCTGACAATCAATGATTAAATATGTAGGAAATTTAGAGAATCTTTTATATGTAATCGAGGTTCTTCATCGATAGAGAATCATCTGTATTTATTAGAGATTCTTGGTCAATGGTACCCTTCGACACATTTATATAGAAGTCTCTTGGTCATTATGATGACCATGCTGGTTTTAAAGCCACTCAGTGGGGCACATGATGTTTATTGTCATTCAGAAGGACATAGATTATTTTAGAGTTGGGATCGAACCCGTAGATGGGCTACCTATGTATCCTTTGTTTAAAAAAGGAATCAGAACCCACATAGTTCGAGTAAGGGAGTACGATGTTTATGATTGATGGCTCAACGAAGGATGTCACAATTACTTTTACACTCTAAGCTCACGTGAGTCATGCTCGGTGTGAGAAGCAAGTGGTATTGGTAAAAATTTAGACATTGTGCCATGAAAGATGCAATCATAAGAAAAAATGTGGGCTTATGTATGTATGACAACCCAGATAAATGAAGGTTAGGATTTAATTTTAGGGAAGAAATCCAGGAACATGGTCCATAAAGGTATATGTGCTTCCTAGAGATTTTGAATACTCTAACATGGGGATTACTCCTAAAAAGTAGGCCCAAATTAGGAGAAGACTTTTGATTGAGTTTTACTCCTGAAAAGGAATCCCATATCAAAAGGTAAATTAGGACTGGTTAAGAGAAATTAAGACTGGGGCTTACTCCTGAAAAGGAAGCCCAGGTTAAGAGAATTATGGTTAGGGATTACTCCTAAATAGGATGCACATATTTGAGAATGGGGATTACTCCTAAAAAGGAAGCCCATGTCAAGGATTATGACTGGGTCGTATTCCTGAAAAGGAGACCTAGGTTAAGGATTCTCTCATCTTAAAGGATGAGGTTTAATGAATGAAATCTCAATCTTTAGTGATATAAAGACGTGTAAATCACTAGGTTTTAAGAGATATTCCATATAATTCCTTTCAGATAAGGAATTCAAATCAAGAAATCTTGCCATAAATGGCTTTGAAGAGTGTCTTGAAGACTGAATATTGAATAGGAAAGTTGGAATGTCTTAAGAGGGGTGAAATGGGCAGGAAGAGTATCCAAAAAGGCAGGGGCGCGCATGTCCTGGAAGGCGCACAGGTACTGCGTGGGCGCACAAGTCCTGGTCGCATAGGTATGCCTGCATGAAAAATGGTGTACTTGCGCGATGGTTAACCAGCAGGGTAATACTTGAGAGAATCCTCATTAAAGCCTTTAGAATCCTCTTTATGTTCTTCCAGAAGAAGGGTGCGAAAGATCTATTGAAGGAGTAAGGCGGCGCGCAAGTGTGGCCCTTTTCCCTTAAGGGCTGCCAATCAGGCACGCAAGTGTTGATGAGTTTCAACACTATGGCCTTCCTCCTTCTCTATAGATCTTCCGTTCTAGGTAAGAAATTACCTTAGAAGTGTTTCAGAAGCTTTGAGAAGAGACTAGGGCGCCGGGAGCTCAAATCTAAGTTTTTTGGAAAAAAATCCTCCCAAAATGGGGGACCCACAGGGTCTATTTATAGGTAGGAGAAGACCCCAGAAGGTTAACACTTAGGTCGTGCAAGTCACTTGCGCGCCCACTGGATGGCGCACAAGTGGAATTGCACGACAATGATATCACTTGCGCGGCACATGTTCTTTTGATCCCTTGTTCATGCCTTTGTCGATTTTTTATATTTTCTTCAAAGGATGGATCAATTTGTGCTAAGTCATTTCCATTTACATTCCTTTGGACTCTGTGATGAAGAAGGAGCATAAAAAAAATTCCCCCCCTAAGAGTTGGATCCAAAAGAAATGAGGATGTGACTCTGAGGAAAAAGGATACATCCAAAGGAACGGTGGTGTGCAAGTGTTCAGTGCGCAACACTTGGCACACAATTTCGAGTCACGCAGGGCTTGACGCGCAAGGATACGACCCTTGATTGCACAGGGTACGACACGTAGGGTTTTGGCCGCATCTATAAATAGAGGGCCTTACTTCCATACAAGCATATGGATTTGTGTATTTCAAACCTTCGAGCTCTCGCCGCGCAGGTCACCTTAGCCGCACATGTTGCTCTGTTTTCTGATGTTTCTTTGATGTCGCACTGCTGTATAGGTATTTGTACTTGTGTGGTTTATACTTGCGCGCCAAAAACTAGCGTGAAACACAAACACTTGCGCGCCAAGTTTAGACATGCGCGCCTTAATGCCTTTTCCATTTTCTCGAATTCGATCAAAAATTTTATGAAAAAATAAAACCATTTAAGAGTTAGTTTATTCAACTTTTGTGTAGATTTAATGGCTACCATGGGAATTGGAATGACTGATGAACTGGATAACTAGCGGATTGATGAGATGATGAACATCATTATCCATGATTACTATGATATCGGCGACATCACTCTCCCAGATTTGGCTAAGTACTTGAATAAATATTGTCATAATTTCCCATAGATCATCTATCTGCCTCTATATGGTCTTGGTCATTTCCAAGGAGTCAATGTTCCAGATGTAAATAACTATACGCCTGAAATATAGCTGCACTGCTACTCCTCTATTTCGGTTATGCAGTTCATTAAGAGCAACAATAATGGTGTGAACTTTCAAATTCTTCCTCCATGTAATTTCCTTGAAGATATGAAAATGGAAAACCCATGGGCTAAACTGTTTTCCACTACCGGTTGGTGGAGAGAAGACAAACATGGTATTAGAGAAATATCTAAAAAGAGTAATCTCTCCAAATGTCTCTTTAATTCCAATGCTCCATTCTCAAATCCATGTATCCATCTTCCATGTCTCTTGGACAGAAACAGAGTCACTGTTTGATCAGCAGAAAATTTTCTCAAACCACACTCATGAACATCCTTTTATAATTGTTCCAAGAAGAGCTGGTATCACTGAATCTCTTATTGTATCCAGTTGAATGAATTAATTCCAGGTGGTTGCTGATGAAGCTCGGGATGCCGTAAATCAAATGAAGAGTTATGTTGAAAGCCTCTTGTAATTCTTGAAAAAGAGAAGAGACTCCAGTCTTTGGATGTCCTTCTAACACTTGTGTATTAATGAAAAACACTTTCACCTTCACTCATTTGTACCTGCATTCTCTTTTGCTACATGCTTTAGATTTTACCTAAGCCAATGGGCCTAATAAGCATAGTTTGATTTTTAGTAGGATTAATGTAAATAACCCTACAAACTTTCAACCTTTTAATTGCTCAATGTTACCTAAATAATACAAAATTTATGTTTAGTGAGCTAGGAACTTGAATTTTATTCAGAGTTCCCCTATCTTTTGTGGGCAATTTAAAGTCATGTACGTCAGACATAAAAAAGGCTAATGTTTAAGGTCGAAATAGCTTTGACCGAAATGGATTAGAATTGATTCAAATCCTTGAAAATTCATCTGAAAACATATTACCATACTCATGTATGAGGTAAAATATGTAAGCTATGACTTAAGAATATTTGAATTTGAGGAATGATATGAAAAAGAGCTAAAAGGAATTAGAACAAGTAGTTTCCAAGAATGAAGTTACCATTATTTAACAAACCCGTTAGGGGGTTGAATTATGTAGGTCCACCTAAGGGTATTGGCTGCATAGTTAAATAAAATAGTATCTTTTGGATAACAAGTCTGTTATGTAGACTGTTTGTGAAAGGCCGCCTATGGGAATGTGCTGCATAGTCAGGAAAAAGAACTATCAGAAATTTACATTCCTAGTGCTAAAAGCCAGTGAACGTTTATGGAGATTCAAATCTTTTAAAGTATAGAGTTTTCTATATGGAAAGAAGTACTTGAATATGGAGAAGATATTTCCAAAAAAGATTATCGAAGAACTGTATGAATATCACTCATACGAAGGTCTGACCCAAACGTAGGGAAGGATAATATAAACCATAGACTTGAATACTTTCAGATCATGAAAAAGGATATGGGACAAATATGTTAAGGATAACTATTTTTTGTGGATCCCTACATACTATTATTTAAGACAAATAAGGATAAAAGAGGCATTCTTATCAAGAATGAAGTTACCACTATCCGAAAAACCCATTAGAGAGTTGAATTATGCAGGGCCACTTAAGGGCATTGGATGTATAGTCAAATAATAGTATCTTTTGGCTGAAAAGTCTGTTATGTAAACTATTTATGCAAGGCCGCCTATGCGCACGTGCTGCATAGTCAGACAAAAGAACTCTCAAATGTTTGACATTTTTGTGACTAGAAGTCATGAAAAGGGTTATGAGGATATGAAAATATTTAAGGTTAGGATTATGACACATAAAGATGGGTATTGTTCAATGTATACAGAGATACATAGATCAATTCTAACCATAATCATGTTGTGGCTGGGTCCTGAATTGAAATGTTGGACTTCACTACGTATCCCATAAGGATGAGAATCAAGCCTTACGTAGTTCTTAAACTACAGTTTAACGTCATGTGGGACAAAAGGATTAGCGATCTATGTTTAGGGTCATAGATCTTGGACCATTGTAAGAAATACACAGTGTGTGTTTTCATGGGGACATTTAATCCAAGGGACTGAAAATGGAATTTGGGGTTAGGCCCAAAGACTTGGGGCTCGATTCAAGGGACACTTGAATGTTCCCGCGTATCCCATAAGGATGGGAATCAAGCCCACGTAGTGGTAAAAATACCCTCTATACAAATTTGGTTCGTACATGTGAAGGGTGAAAGGGGACTTTAGTGCAATGATGGTTTAACCCAAGATAAAAAGTTCGGGCATTACCATGTATGCACGTAGTCTTTGAAATGAAACTTGATTGAAAAATCAATGAAAATAATGGTTCCCTCTCAGGTGAGGGTATCAATGAAATTTTTAGTTTATTGTCATACTGGACAAAAGTGTTGTATAGTTTAACATCGTATAACAAGGATGAAAGTGAACCAATGTAAAGATATTGATTCTAAGGGCGGTTTCACGAATTATCATCGTATGAGAAGGAGTTGAACTGACGTGAAGAGATTGGATTTGGGATTGAACCTTGGGAGGTTGCCTACATCCCCGCCTAGAAGGCAAGGATCAAAGTCCGTGTAGTTCAATTAAAGAATGAATTATTGATCAAGTTGTTCTTAGGGAAAATGACCTAAAAAATGATGTTAGGACTTACACATGGTTAGCGGCCCAGAGAGAGTGTTATGGTTGAGGTTTTCTCTAAGCTCACATGAGTCATACTCGGTGTGATAAACAAGAGGTAACAACAACCTTAATGATGCATAGTTTAATGTCATGTAGGACATATAAAGGGACTATGCAGTTTAAAGTATTGTAGTTAGGACTATTGGTGCTGCACAATTTAGTGTCATATAGCAGGGACAAAATACAGTTTAATGTCATGTAGGATGTATCATGGACTTTCTGTACAGTTTAGCGTCATGTAGTTAGGAAGATGGGGACAATAAAGTTTAACATCATATTGTATGAAAGGGGGTGACTGTGCAGTCTAATGTCATGTAGTGAGGACAAAAGAGTGCACCATTTTAACATCATGTTGGACGCATTGGGGATTTTTTCCCACAGTTTAACATCATGTTGGAAGAAATTGCGAATAATTTAAGGTCATATGCATGGAACGTGGATGGTGCAGTTTAATGTCGTGCTAGACAAAAGTGTAGTTTAAGGTCATACAGTACCTTTGATGATTATGTAGTTTAACGTCTTTCCGGACGTAAGGCACTTCTATACAGTTTAGTGTCATGCAGATAGGACATCACAGTTTAACATCTTGCTGGACGTAAGGAACTCGCAAATGGTTTATGGTCATATACATGGACCGTTGATGATGTAGTTTAAGGTCATACTGGACCATTGATATAGTTTAAGGTCCTACATGACCATTTAGGGAACTTTTTCACAGTTTAGCGTCGTGTGGGATGAAAGTACAAATAGTTTAAGGTCATATGTATGGACCATTTCTGTATAGTTTAACATCATATATCAAGGAAGAAAGTGATACTTTGAAGTTTATACAAAATACTTCTTAAAAAATCTGGCATTGGTTGGAGTAGTGATGAGTTCTCCATCCATTGATATTAATAAATAAGCTCCATTGGAGTAGACCCTATGTATTGAATAAGGTCCTTCCCATTTTGGCTCAAGCTTGGGAGGTTTCTTTCCTAGTATCATTGGAGTTCTGAAAACTAATACCAATTCTCCCTGAGTGAATGAATGAAGACGAACTTTTTTTTAAAAGCTCGTGCTATCCGATTCTGATAGACTTCCAAGTGGTGCAAAGTGCACAAACTTTTCTCATCTAACCATTCCAATTCATTCAATCGCTGTTGAGATTGTTCATCTGTAGATGATTCATCACAAGTGGAAACTCTGAGCGAGGGTAGTTGAACATCAATGGGCATGACGGCTTCCGTTCCATATACCAATGAATATGGATTTGACCGAGTTTCAATGCAGGTGGTAGTCCAATAAGCCCATAAAGCATGAAAGAGTTTATGATGCCATGACCTCTTATCTTTATCCACCATAATTTTCAGTATATTTGAAAGAGTCTTGTTAAAGGCTTCTATCTGGTTGTTGGCCGCTACATGATACTGAGATGAATGGTTGGATTTGGTGTTGTATTCTTGATAGAACTTATTCATCTCAGATGAACAGAAATTGGTGCCATTGTCCGTCAATACGGTATGAGGGACACCAAATCTAGTAATTATGTTAGACTTTATGAAGCTAACAATGCATTTAGAACTGACTTCCTCGAGAGGTATTGCCTTTACGAATTTGGAAAAGAAGTGAGTAGCAGTAAGAATGTACTTAAACTGCTTGGTCGTAGCCAAAGGGTAAGGTCCCACCACATCCATTCCCCATGTGGAAAATGGCCATGAGTATTTAGCTGTATGAAGCAAATCTGGAGGTTGATGAATGAAGTTGGCATGTACTTGGCATGAATGACACTTCTTTGTGAAATCGACACAATCTCGTATCATTGAAGGCCAAAAGTATCCAAGCCTTCGAATCTGATCAGACAGTCTATGTCCAGACTGGTGGGCACCACAGACTCCTGCATGCACTTCTTTCATGACAGCCATTGTCTCTTCACCATCAATGCATTAGAAGAGAACTCCATGAAAACCACGTTTGTAGATAATTTTCTCTAGGTGATCTGGGCTATCATAAAGAGTAAAATTAACCACATGTCGCCGGATTTGTTCTTTCTCAGCTCGATCAGATGGAAGTGTTCTATTTTGAAGGTATTCCCTGATAGGTGACATCCATCCTGTAGTATGACCATACGGTTTAGGAATGGGACAAATTTCATTAATTTCCTCTGTTCTGATTCGAACATAAGGTGAAATTGCACGACGGTGGGAAATACTAATGGTTGTCTTGTCCCGATTTGGATCTTCCAGATCTTTGGCTATATTAGCCAATGCATCAGCTTGAGCATTCTGTGATCATGGGACATAAGAAAATGTCGGTTCCAAAGGGAATTCCGCCATTAACTCTCTAATGTAATCATACAAAGGGATTAGTTCTTCTTTTCTGATGGCATAATCCCCATTGACTTGTTTGATTACCATATCTGAATCACCTTTCACCTTTAAGTGATTCACTTATACATGAAGTGCTAATTCCAAACCTATGAAGAGAGCTTGGTATTCTACTTCATTATTGGTACCACCTTCCCAAAATAAGAAGGGATAATGTAACACTTCCTTTTCTGGAGAAATGATCACAATTCCTAAGAAAACTTTGTTGAATTTAGGATTTTTCTTTTTCCTCCCTATTGGAGTTCTGGAAGCACCATCAAAATACATTTCCCATGCCTGAGGAATTTCTTGAGTAGAGAAGACTTACTCATCAGGGAGTTCAATATCTGAAGATGTGTCTTCCACTAAAGGGTGTTCATCTAGGAAATCAGCCAGATCTTGGCCCTTTATCGCCTTTTGAGACACATACTGAATGTCGAATTGCTGCAAAATAACTGCCCACCTTGCCAGACGTCCTGTAAGCATTGAACGTCTTAGGATAAATTTGAGCGGGTTATTAAGAGATACCAATTGGACCTCGTGATGTTGCAGGTAGCGTCTCAACTTCTGAACAACAAAGATTAATGCCAGGCAGCACTTCTCAATACTTGAATACCGGGTTTCTGCTTCAAGCATGGTTCGACTGAGATAGTAGAGACTGTTTTCATTCCCATCATCATTCTTTTGAGCAAGAAAGGCACCCAATGATCGCTCTAGAGCTGTCGCATAGAGGATAAGTGGTCTTCCTTCAACAGGTGGCATGAGTACCGGTGGACTCAAGAGGTATTTCTTGAGAATATCGAATGCTTCTTGACATTCTTCAGTCCATTGGTAAGTGACTCCCTTCTTCATCAATTTGGTGAAGGGTAAACTTTTTCCTGCTAAATTGGCAATGAAACGATGAATATAGGATAAGTGTCCTCGAATTCCTCTTAATTCTTTCAAATTTTGAGGAGGTGAAATACCAAGGATTGACTTGGTCTTCTCAGGATCGATTTCAATACCACAATGGCGTACAACAAAGTTGAGAAATTCTCCTGAGGTTACCCCAAAAGCACATTTTAAGGGGTTCATCTTCAAATTATGTTGTCGAAACTTGCAGAATATAACATCCAAATCATCCAAGTGATTAGAACGTTGTTTGGATTTAACTACCAAAACGCCTAGATAGCATTCAAAAATATTCCCTAAAAAGTGTTTGAAGATACGATGCATGACACGCTGATAAGTTGCGCCTGCATTCTTTAAGCCAAAGGGCATTACCTGGTAGCAAAACACACCCTGAGGGGATCTGAAGGGTGTAGATTCCTCGTCTTCTGGGGCCATTTGGATCTGATTATTTCTGGAATATCCATCCATGAAGGAAAGTGCTTCATAGACAGCTGTTGCATCAATTAGAAGTTCTATAATCAGAACTGGGAAATCATCCTTAGGACAATCCTGATTAAGATCTCTGAAATCGATGAAAAATCTAATTTGTCCGTTCTTTTTATTTACATGGACAATATTATCCAACCAATTGGGATATTGAACTTCTCTGAAAAAGTTAGATTTGATAATCTTATCCACTTCAGCTTCAATTTTGGATGCATAAGTTGGGTGTGTTCTTCTCGCGGCTTGCTTAAATCCTCGATGTTCTTCAGGTAAACCTAAATGATGAGTAGCAACATCAGGATCAAGCCCGGGCATTTTTGTATATTTCTAGGCAAATATATCTCTATTTTTCTTTAGAAAAGAAATATACATCTCTTTCTCTTCAAGAGTCATGGCCGCACTGATTAAAGTGGGGCGTGGATCTCCTTTTGTACCCAGACTTATTTCTCTGAGTTCATCCACAGTGGTAGAGATAGCCTCTTCAAATGCTGGAGGAGCATCTCTAAGATCTTCCTCTTCTTTTTCATCATGTGTTTTTTCTTCTGTTTCTACTTGCATAGTAAATGATAACATAGAATTATCATGATCCGAAGAGATGTTAAAATTTGCATGTCTTAAAGAAGAAGCTTCCATTTCCGACCCGATTGATGATGAAAGGTCTTCTTTGGGTAATAAAGAGGAGATGATGGATTGAGAATCGACATCATTGTTCACCTCCGATGTTTCTATAACTTCTTTTGGACTAATTGGAAAAGCATAGACTTGTTGGATTTCAGAAGATGAAATGAATACGTCACCATTTGTGCTTTCATCACTGCTTGGTAGATTACCAATTTCTCCCATGTTGTTTGGGTCGATTGCCGTAATTGAAATTATGGATCTTTACATAAGAGTAATTGTATTTGGGTCTATTATGTCAATTTGAATGATAGGCAACACATAATCTGTACTCACATGTGTAAATGGATTTATTGGAATTTTTTCCAAACCATATAGAGCATTACCTTTGGTAATCTCTTTTGTTATGGATTTCTCCCTTTGCTTCATGTGATAGAATTCTGCCTCAATGTATTGAGACTCACATGTCTTGAAAGGGGCCTTATCACCATACAATGTCCCAACTTGACCATCGAAACAATATTTGAGACATTGATGGTATGATGAAGGGATAGACGCATGTTGATGTAGCCAGGGTCTTCCAAGAAAGATGTTGAAGGCTGAGTCTGGATCAACAACCATGAAATCTGAATTGGATACATGATCTCCAAACTGAGTTCTGAGTGTAACATCACGCATTGGTTCTTGTTCATTTTTATCATATCCCTATAGCATCATGGTGGAAGGAGATAAATCAGATTCCATGAGGCCCAATCGACGAAGTGTACGAATGGGCATGAGGTTGACTCCTGAACCATTTTCAATGAAACCTCTTCGAACATCCACGTCATTGACCTGGCCAGACAAGTACAATGGTCTAATATGTCCATGCAAAACATCATCTACATCTTTATAGTAAAGGATAGTATATCATGGCATTCTGAAGGATTATTCTCTATGTGATAGACTTCAGCTGCAACAATTTCAGTTTCAAACTCCTGAGGACTTGACAAAGCCTCGATGAGTGCTTCCTGAAGATCTTTTGACAAATTCAGAGCATCCAGAATTGATAACTTGGAAGGTACCTGAGCCATGTGTTTCAATATATCATACTTTTGATCCAGAGGTCTGCGTTTCCCAATAAGAATATGTGTTTTAGTAGGTACCTTGGAAGAAGATGCTTTGGAAGTTGATGCATCTTGTATTAGGATAGGAGTTGGCAATATTCTTGGTTTTGGAAAATTAGACCAATTAGATCCATTTACTTGCTGAGATGAAGAATATAGAACATTCAACCGGTCTTCCAAAATAACTGTGTCAGGACTGAATTTTCTATTGGTAGAAGAACTTGCTTGTTCTTGCTGAGCTCGCTGAAGGGCTCTACCACGAGTTTCTGCTGCGTACACAGTTCTAGCCGGGGTAGAATTGGAATAGTGGCTTCTGAAAGATCCACTTCTTCCCCTGTATCCTGAGCCCCTAGAATTCCTCCGATTCCTCTGTTTGATATAGGGAATTCAGGCTCATTAAAATCGAAAATTCGACTGGCATATGGATCTGTTAATTGAATCATATTAACAGAACCAAAGATTAACACTTCTTCTGATGAAGACTCTGCCTGATTGGCCTGTTTAGGCTGTGCCGTTTGGTGGGGAAGTGCCCGTGGCTTTGAAGTAGATGGCATGAAGTCCGCCAAAGTCAAAGACAACTTAGGCTTTGACACATACTCATCTTCTTCTGATTATTTTTCTTTCTTTGAATCATGCCGTTTCTTTGAGGACATTCCCTCTTACGAAGTGGTTTTTGCCACAACTTTCAAGGTAGAAGACACAATTGGTTTCTTTAATTGTGTTCGAAAAATAGAATGAGTTCGATTGATTGTCTTTCTGACCATCCTATCATCATACTTCTGTGTATTTTTTCTTTTGACTTCTTTCCATTTACCTTCCTCCTCTGGAACTATAGCAGTGAAACATGCTACCTGGGCTGAGGAGCCTTTCAATGTGACTTGTCCCGAGTTGACCATCTTTTATAGGAGTTCTTTGAAGACAAAACACTCATGGATGGGATGCCCCAACATTTGATTAAAAGGTCAATAATTAGGACAGTCTTCATCTCCTTTATTTTTTGGCCTCTTGGGCGTTGGCAATTGAACCAAATTTTTTTCCAGAGCTGAAATGAAACAACCGGGAACTTGTTCATTTCGGAAAGAGTATGTTTTCCTCTTCAGATCCTCAAATTGTTTTCGTCTTTGATATTTTTGATCATCTGGACGAAAAGGCATTTGTTGTTGGCGCTCAGAAGGTGGAGCCCTTCTAGAAGATGAAGGTTTTGAGGTAGAAACAGGTATAGGTGCTTGTTTAAGCACAACTGTAGCAGTTTCTGCTTTACCCATTCTCCTACCTGGAGTTGATGGAATTACATGAGATTTAGCCTTAGCCTGTATAAGGGAATCTTCAATCTTCTGAGCGATTGAAGTAAGGTCTCGAAACCCTCTTGTGTATTTCACAGGGATTAACGGCGTGCGTAAATCGTCACACAGATTTTCCACACAGATTGGAAACAATTCTTCTTGAGCGAGTGCTAAACTCAAGGAATATGTTAATCCCATCCTTCGAGCAATGAAATCAGAGACCCTTTCATTCTCCCTTTTCTTAGAGTTTGTAAGATCGAAAACTATTGTCTTTGGCAAAGTTGAGCTGAACTGAAGGAGGAATTTTTGGTGAAGATCCTCTCATCCGGTAATTGACAAGGATTGCAAGATTGCATACCAAACAAAAGCTAGTCCTTGCAAGGTTCACACGAAGCATCTGAGTTTCACTGCTTCTTGCTGCTCTGGAGTTCCCATCATAGGATTGCAACAAGACACGTAATGCGTCAAATTTTGTTTAGGATCGCCTGATCCATTGAAAATAAGGAATACAGGGTTCCCAAAACTGGATGGAGGAGAAATTAAATCTACCAATTCAGAGTAAACTTTCTTTTCTGGTTGAACTTGTGAACGTTTCCCTTCCATAGTTTCTAATAGAGCTGTTAATGACTCAATAGTAGTTATTAACTTTTGAGAAACATCCGGTTGAACTTGGACTTGGGTAGGTGCAATGACTTTAGCTTGGACAGATGTGGCGATTGGTGCTGCAACTGATGGTAGCACTACCAACTGTTGTTTCACTTGACCCGTAGGATTAGACCTGTGAGGGTGTACAGATAGAGGAGGATATTCTTGACCCATCTCAGTAGCTGTAACAAATTCCTTTGGCTGACTGACTCCAGCATGCTTAAGAAGAAGACTACTCTGAAATAGTTCTGCATTCAACCTTATTAAATCCTTCATTTCTTCCTCCTGTTGTGAAAACCTCTGCTCTAGTGAGAGAAATTGACCTTCTCTAGAGGAAGGATATGTAACCTGGTTCTTTCCCTTCCCTTTGTTGGATCCTTTTCGGAGAGGGGGAAGTGGGTTACTTGAAGGATTACCTAGGTTCTGAGTAATTCTTTTGATTTCGTGTACGCACACCTTCTTCATTTGTGTCGGTGCGTACATCTTCTTGAGCAGGAACCTCTTCATCTGAGTCCCCTGAGTTAGCCTCATCTGGTGGATCAACAACAACAGCATTGATGACATTAATTGATTCATAACTCATCGCATCCCTTCTATCAGCATTTCTAGGATATTGTATTTGTCCATGTCTTTTATGAGACATTGCCTTTTTTTGATTCAATCCCTCCAGAACTTCTTGATGAACTGTAATTTGGAGGGAATCTCCTGATAATTTGGCTCTTTGTTCTTCTTGAGGTTTCTTCCCCAATCGAGAAAAGACCAACTTTCTCTGAGGAGGGGATTGATGATTTGAAAAAGTCCCCAGTCCAGTGGACTGGGGTTGTTCCTGCTGTTTTCGCTCAACTCCCAGAATCCTTTTTGTTGATTCTGAGGGTTGGTTTAAAAGAGTCCCATGTCTGGCAAGTTGGGGTGGTTCTTGACATGCTATGTCTGAGACTTTCTAGAAAGTACTCCTGATCTTGTGAACCTTAGTCAGGAAATTAGCTGGATGCATTAACCTGTATCTGCTTTTATCACCCAATTAAAAAGACCGTTGGATGATTTCTGACACTTCTGTCACTTGGTGACGTGCTTGCTCCAAACGAGAGGCATGTTCAATATTTTTGTTTGCCTGATGCAAGAGTAATTTTACAACTTGTTCTCTGTATTCTTGATTTTGAGAGGAACTATTTGAAGCCTGTTCTTGGGAAAGATTTTGATTACAAACAATTCCCATTGACTATGGCCGGCCATGGGCAATAACATGGCATGAGACCATTTTCGGCGGGCTTTGCTGAAGGGAGAGCACCGTAAAATGCAGTGATCCATGAACACCCCTTCCTCTAAAAAGAATACTAGATGGGGCATTGGTGATTAACTGATGCAATCTTCTTAGTGTGCCAAGGCATGAACGTTGAAGGGATCTCTGCTGCTTTTCAGCCTTCGGATATCGAGAGACTGATAGAGACACCAAATCAATCTAATGTTGTAAACCTTCTATTATCTTAAGATGATTTTCATATTCATCATAAGATAATACTTTATTTTTCAACAGACAAAGAGTTTTCTATATGTTGAGACGAATATCATGAACTTCATCTTCCGTCAAAATTTCTGGAATATTATACTGAGAGTCAGCCAAAGGCCAAAACTTGATTGGCACTTCACCTTTTGCCAGTTGTTTTCTCATGTTCAGCATTTCCTCTTTATCATTTGATGAAGATTATTCTACCTGAATTGACCAGAGTTGGTGTTTCCTGGTTGCTTCATTGGATTCAACAGGATTGGTAGAGAAAATCATTGATCAAACTAGAAATGCATGACTTAGGGGTGGTTCGGAGAATGACCTACACCCTAGGCTATCTTCTGATTGAGAAAGTATTTCACCTGCTAGTGATGAAGCTTCAGACATGATTGGTTTCGAATTTGGAAGTTCCTCAAGATAAGAGGGCTTTCTCGACACTACATTGTCCACTGGAGCATTTTCTGGGCAATGTGCATCCCTACTTCGTAGAGGACTTTTGCAGCGAAATTCATCATCATGGGGAGGACCACCATAATGGGTTACAACAAAAGATGAGATCTCTTTCTCCTTCGTCTTCTAACCACATAGAGGGTTCCGGTGGCTCTCATCTGAAGATGAAACTTCGAGATCGACCGAATTGTCATGAAGCAAGCCTTTTGGAGGAAGTGTCTGTTGAAGACCTTCAGAATTAATGTTCCCACTGATGGGAAATGAGGGAGTAGAATCATTAATTTCAACAAATAATTGTCTGAGGGCATCAAGAACTCTAGCATCGAGCAAGGCCTTATTACAGATTGGATCTTGATCTCCTGACTGTGATGGGAAGGTAATTTTCTTAGACGCCTTCTTACTTGCCTTGGAAACCAATTGTTGACGAAAGTGGCTGCTCTGAGCAGGTGTATATTCTTGATCAGGAAATATGGCTAGGTTAGGCTGACGATCTCTACTCAAATCAGGTGTATGTGCCTGACTTGGTTGTTCGTATGCTATGGGGGAGTATGCCCCACAACCCTCTTGGACTGGAACAGATGTGTGTGTCTGTTTCAGAGTGAATTGTTGATGTATCACTCCACTAGTAGGTATAGATTTATGTGTATTTCCTTGAGATGCCACTGAAGTTGTTATAATATCCTGGCAGGCATCCAGAATATGAACAGGGATTTGCTTCTGCTCTTTCACCATTGATAGAATATTCTTGGTGACTTCAGCTGCTGGAAAGGGAATATATGTCCATTCCGGGCTTGGAGCAGGTGTATGTGCCTGCTCGTGTCCTCTTTTTCGGGTAAGTGAATCCTGACAGTACTCAAGTGTGGGGGCAGAGAGTTGAGTCGGCCTCCTATTTGTTGTTGGGGATTTCCGACTAACTTCTCCGAATGCTACCAAGTGAGACTATTGGTAGGATTGATTAATACTAGCAGGTGTATGTGCCTGCTGATTGCACTTCGCCAAACGTGGTTGACGAGATCCATTATATGTAGTTAGACGAGCCTGCAGACTAGATGATGATGTATAAACAGGTGTATGTTCCTGCCTATAGTACTCCGCCAGAATTTCCTGGCGGGATTGGCGTGATGCTGCCAGGCGAGTCTGCTGGACAACGGAATTAAAACGGGCTGGTATGTGTGCCTGCTCGTTGCTTGCCACCAAGTTAGGTTGGTGGACTTCTCTGAAGATGGCAGAGATGAGAACCTGCTCTTTTTTACCAGATTCCACCTATGGTGGTTCGTCTTGCTTGCTTGGGTTTGAGGAACTTGAGCCGAACACCTGGAGTCGGTACCCTCATCATGTTGAGGGCGCACTGCTGCACGAGTCTGGTGGCAATTGTTGGTGGGAGTCCTCAGGAAGGACTCCTGTCTGTTTGAATTAAGGTCCTGAGGGACCTTCTCATTCACCTCCATAGAATAAGGGAGAAAATGGTGATTGCGTTCAGGGGACAACGACCCGAAACGGTTGGAGACGGTAGTCAGCACCGCCTGCTTCTTGATCACTGGTCGTCATTGTCCGAACGACCGATGTGAGTTGTTTACTTGGAGGGCTTGTTGGGCAACCTCCAGATTTGGGATGGTACTGTGTTGATGGTACTCCTTAACCAGTGCGTTTGATACCCAGCATTGAAGACGCTGAGTAGGTGATATCTTCCTAAGAGCGGACGACGATCCAGCTAGAGTAGCAGTAGTGGCATTTGCAGTAGTAGTATTCACAAGTGTGAACTTGAGAGCAACCATTCTAGAAATGCAGAAGATCTTGGGAAAAGAGTGCATGTTTGGTATAACAGACGTAATCAAGATAAATTTAGCCACAACTTTTTTTGGATGAGCACATATGTCAATGATTGTTTTTGTTGGCCCTCTCATTGAGTTTTAAATAGGGGCCTAACAAATAAGTAAAACATCATTTTAACTTGTTTAAGGATTCACGTCGGGTTCACCATTTTTGTTTCCATCAGAATCCATGGATGACTGCCTTGATGGGAGGTTCAAACATTCTGATCGGTTTCTAACGGGTTTGTTTGTAGAACCAGAATAATCCAATGATTCCAAATCCATTCAGACCTACTTTCCAAAGGTAGGTGCTCATTAGTTTGTGGACTGATGAGGCTTAGGAATTTTCATTGGTCGAGAGGATGGGAGGTCGGACTCAACACACCTTTTTGAGGGGAATTATTGTCTACTTCGAGACTCTCTATAGATTTAAGTTATGTTCGTGAATCCTTATTACATTGCCAAGTATAAAATGAGCTTTCCTTGAGATCTGACAATCAATGATTAAATATGTAGGAAATTTAGAAAATCATTTATATGTATTCGAGGTTCTTTATCGATAGAGAATCATCTGTATTTATTAGATATTCTTGGACAATGGTACCCTTCGACACATTTATATACAAGTCTCTTGGTCATTATGATGACCATGCTGGTTTTAAAGCCACTCAGTGGGGCACTTGAAGTTTATTGTCATTCAGAAGGACATAGATTATTTTAGAGTTCGGATCGAACCCGTAGACGGGCTACCTACGTATCCTTTTTTTAAAAAAGGAATCAGAACCCACATAATTCGAGTAAAGGAGTATGATGTTTATGATTTATGGTTTAAAGAAGGATGTCACAATTGCTTTTACACTCTGATCTCACGTGAGTCATGCTCGGTGTGAGAAACAAGAGGTATTGGTAAAAATTTAGACAATTGTGCCATGAAATATGCAATCATAAAAAATAATGTGGGGCTTATGTATGTATGAATACCCAGATAAATGAAGGTTAGGATTTACTTTTAGGGAAGAAATCCAAGAACAGGGTCCATAAAGGTATAGGTGCTTCATGGAGATTTTGAATACTCTAACTTGGGGATTACTCCTGAAAAGGAGGACCAAATTAGGAGAAGACTTATGATTGGGTTTTACTCCTGAAAAGGAATCCCAGATCAAAATGTAAATTAGGACTGTTTAAGAGAAATTAAGATTGGGGATTACTCCTGAAAAGGAAGACCAGGTTAAGAGAATTATGGTTGGGGCTTACTCCTAAGGAGGATGCCCATATTTGTGACTGGGGCTTACTCTTGAAAATGAAGCCTAGGTCAAGGATTATGACTGGGGATTATTCCTGAAAAGGAGACTCAGGTTAAGTATTCTCTCATCTTAAAGGATGAGGTTGAATTAATGAAATCTCAATCATTAGTGGCATAAAGATGTGTAAATCACTAGGTTTTGGGAGATATTCCACAGAATTCCTTTCAGATAAGGAAGTCAAATCAAGAAATAATACCACAAATGGATTTGAAGAGTGTCTTGAAGACTGAATCTTGAATAAGATGGGTGGAATGGCTTAAGAGGGGTGAAATGGGAAAGAAGGGTATCCAGAAAGGCAGGGGCGCACAAGTCCTGGAAGGCGCGCAGGTACTGCGTGGGCGCGCAAGTCCTGGTCGCGCAGATATTCCTATACGACACATGGTGTACTTGCGCGATGGTTAACCAGCAGGGTAATACTTGAGCGACAATTCATTAAAGCCTTTAGAATCCTCTTGAGGTTCTTCCAGAAGAAGGGCGTGAAAGATCTATTGAAGGAGTAAGGCGGCGCTCAAGTGTGGACCTTTTCCCTTAAGGGCTGGCCACTCAGGCGCGCAAGTGTTGATGAGTTTCAACACTTAGGCCTTCCTCCCCCTCTTTAGATCTTCGATTCTAGGTAAGAAATTACCTTAGAAGTGTTTCAGAAGCTTTGAGAAGAGACTAGGGCTCCAGGAGCTCAAATCTGAGTTTCTGGAAAAAAATCCTCTCAAAATGGGGGGCCCACAGGGTCTATTTATAGGTAGGAGAAGACCCCGGTCGGTTACCACTTAGGTCACGCAAGTCACTTGTGCGCCCACTGGACGGTGGGAAAATGGACTTTCATGAAAGTGATAGCACTAGCGCGACACATGTGCTTTTGATCCCTTGTTCATGCCTTTGTCAATTTTTGATATTTTCTTCAAATGATGGATCAATTTGTGCTAAGTCATTTCCCTTTACATTCCTTTGGACTCTATGATGAAAAAGGAGTGTCAACATTCATAAAAAATTATGTTTCTATTATTGGACTCCAAACATCTTACTAATCGCAACTGTTAATGTCAGATTTTTAAAATTCAAATCACAGAAGTTTTGAAATTATGTTTAAAGGTAACATTGTACTTAATAGTTCATTATGTTGTGATTTCATATAACAATATCATAAGAAATAAATTTCCATTGAAAAATTTTGGGTCATCACATCTTATGTTCTATTATTGGATTAAGAGAGGAGGGTAGGAGATAACTCAAGATCTATTGACATCTATCCAAGGATTGATTGAGTCCCACACTATCCATTGGGAAAACCAATTTCATTTGAATAATGTGATATCATTAGGTATTTATTTTGGCAGGTTTAGAATTAGAATATTTCACACTAAACTCTTAAAAACATTAATATTATTGTTTTACCCCATGTTATTAACAATAGTAAAAATATTAATTTATAAACATGTAAAAAAATAATAATCTAAATAAGTATCATTTATATTATGTCCAATATGACCATTATACATGGTCATCATTCCATCATCCACATTTACTGATCATCAAATAAAGACTATTTAATAAATAAATGTCACTGCAATATTCTATGACAAAAATTCAAGGGGATGTTGGAGTTGATTCCCTAGCCTCCTACAAACTCTTACCACGTAATTTAGTCCCTTATCATGCTATCAAAAATCAAACAGGTTGCATGTTGGTTCCATCAGCCTATATGCTCGATGTCTTTTTCATTGAATTTATAGAAATGATTTCACTCACTAAACACCATGTACATAGATTTATGTAATTATTTATATTCAATCAAAGGTCTTGAGATATCAACTTACATTAGATGATGAAAGGGATAGATCCTTTAACGCATTATCTATTAATGTAATATCACTCATGACACACCCACCATATCCTACCTACCAACAAGAATTTATTTTCATAGTTTTCATCAATCTGTTGAAGAACATGAGTCATTGTATCCATTAATAAAATTATTAATGCCTAATGATCAATAGAAATGTCTTTACATAGAAACATCTAATGACACATGAACATGTGGATATCCAATTAATGGTTCTGTTCTCATAACATCCTATCTTGGAGATTAACAAGGTTGAACACCATGAGAAGTTGTCTCAATTTCTTATGTCCCTCCATCCCATAATACCCTTTATAGTATATTTCTTTTTAGACAATATCATCCTACCATAGAGAATGGTTTAAAAATAATGTCATTACACCTCTAGGTTCTCATCATAAGAGGGAAACTCAACGCCCTTTCAATGTGACATATATTCTTATGACATCATAACATATAAATTTGATGATGGGGAACAATAATAATGTGATAAGAAAATTTCATTAGTAATAAAAACATGTAAACACATAATAAACACATTGGTTATAGGGAATCAACTCCAACATCCCCTTGAATTTTTATTTTTTCAATTTCCAAATGATAGATTTATGGTCGATGATTATCTCATGTTTAATGTTTTCTATGATTTTGTTTTGCAAATTGTATGTTTAAATTGGATTTTAAAATGGGTGTGGATTTTTTACATACCAAGTGTTTGCTAAAATGGATCAACGAGATATCATTTTTTTCAAAGAATTTATAATGTAGTTTTAGAAATTGTTTTACCTTGTCTAAAGTTGTTTCATAAAAAGGGTCATATTATTTTTTAAAATTGATTATTTGAAATGGGAACTTGTATTTGTATATGTTTTTCATCGAGTAGTGAATGGGTTAAATATGGTGTGAGTGATGAGTTTATTTGAGGGGCCATGGGATACTTTATAGGTAATACTACAAGATCTTCCATTTTTGTTTCCAAGTGATCGGGAGAGATTTTGGTAGAAAGACCATGGGACTTTCCATTTTGTTGCTGAGAGACTATGAGAAGTCCTGGAGTTGGGAAAAGGTAATACCAAAAGGGATTAATGTTTTCATAACCAACTATAATTATTTTTTACAGTCACTCAATATTGGAATTATGGTTAGATCCCTATGTGCACATTACTCTTTCCATATTGGTTTATATTCTTTATACATTTTATCAGTTTCATTTTGATGCGATGAAATGTATTGTTCCCATTTCCATTAAAATGTTATTTTATGTTGACATTATGATCACCCTATTTTATTCAATGATAGATAGTTTTATCATGTTTTCAATTGTGTTTTTATGTATCTATTAAAGCCGTGTTTTTTTTGGATTTGTAAACCCTATTTTATTTGAATTGGAAAAACCGAATCGATTTCAAAGGTTTATTTGGAAATGTTATATTTTCAAAATGGTTTAGTTTTGAAATGTTTTTTAAAACTATTTTAATGGTTTTCAAGGGTAAAATCCTTAAATATATTCATTGTGGTATCCTATATGGATTTTTTCCACACTCTATAAGTATTCCTTTTCAATAATGTAAATTTAATTTTTTAGTACAAAGGTAAAGGAAAGGGATCCATGTACCATGGTGGATTTTCTTGATTACTGAAGTCTGTGTTTTTTGGAGGAGAGGTGGTCTCATGGAGTTGGCTCATGTGGAGTCATTTTGAGATTTTATATCAATATGATGTATTTATTATCCTTGTTTGGTCTAGTTCCAATTGTTTTGAGTTTTGGGATTTGAATTGAGGTACATGTATATGTACTTATGTGGAATATTTTGTATACGATATATTATTATTGGATATGGTATCTTCTTAGAATTATATTCATAATTTGGATGATTATTTTTAGGTAATTAACTATTATTATGTTAGTGTCTCAATCCTAATCCATGGATGGATCATTATCATTTCCTATGGTTGAAACCACTCTTAGGAGACAGTTGGTTTTTCGTTGTGCTTTTTTCCAGACCGTGCAAATTGATAATATGCTTCTGTCTTTATGGTGGGTTGAATTGGGTGATGGTATGGGTAGATCCAAGTTTTTTCATAAAAAGTGGTATTAGAGGAATGTTTTTATTTGGGAGTTAGTGGTATACTAGAGTAAGTACCATCATGACTCATGAGGTAGGAACAAGGGAGTTCATTTCCATCTATTCTTCATGACAAACATCAATTTTCCATGGGTGGTCTGGGATTTTGGTTTTGTTTTGATCATAGTTTGTGTGGATTTTATGAGATTTTGATGTTTTTTATTGTTGGTGTCGAGTATAACGGAAATATCAAGGTTGTTTTTGAGTCTTGGGGTGAAAGTGGTAGGTTAGGAGGAGGATCACTATTAGTACCCATGGAAAGTTGTAACAATGCATAGTATAGGTGGCTTATTTTTTAATTCCAGTGAAGCTAAAATGATTAGTGCACAATTTGAATAACCATGTGGAATAACGTTGCACAATGGGAACTAATTTGGGGTTTTTATTTTTTTGATCATATTTACTCTGATTTTTTTATTATGATTTTATATATCATTGATATCCTTAATATGAGATTTCTTTTTGTTTATTTGATGTCGTTTGAGATTGAAACCTGCTTGATAAAGATTTTGTTTTTATGTACTATAGATAATGCCTTCTATAAGGACCTCATCCATGCATAGATAGGGTGTTCTGGAGAACATCCCATAGGTAAACCCTCCTCTCAATATAAATTTTGTGGAGTCAGTGATTCCTTTGATCCAATACTTATGTCAAGTTAGCGGCTGAGATAAAATAATTATGGTGGACCATGATAGGATGTTTATGAGGAAAAATCCTCCAGTGTACCATGAAAACGAGAGACCCAATGAGCTCAAGGATTTGATGGACTGTATTGAGTGGATAGTTGAGTTATTAAATACCCATGATTCCTCAAGTTTGGATTCTCTATGTACATGATAGAAGGAATATATAGGATGTAATGGGATTTGATGGTGCACTTGAAAAGGCATGAGCATCTTTCATATACCACTTTCAAGGTGGAATTTCTTCTAATGTTCTACCTGAAGATTTCAAGGGTGGTGAAAGACCATGATTTCTTGAAGTTAGAGAAGGGAGATAATTCAGTGATAGAGGCCTGAGATCAGGTATATGATTATCACTATCTGTTTAATAATTATTCATAGGTGATAAATAAGAAGGCTATAGATGAGGAATATTTTATTAGATGTAAAGGATATATTAGCGTTACTTTAGTGGGTAGGATATAGAGTTTTTCATTAGGTTAGAAGTGCATGTGGGATGAGTCTCATGAGGGAAGTGGAAAGAGTGTCCAATATTCATTAGGTTTAGCTCTTGTTTCTTTATCAGGGTGTAATATTCATATTTGTTATTAACTCATGAAGGCTAGACACAGAAGGCCTAGTTTATCAAATAAACTAAGGGCATGTCATCATTGTGGGTAGTAATCGAGTCTTCAGTGCTTATGTCACTTGGTTTCTTGGGGGTAGTGGTGTGGGATCCATGCTATCTAAGGGATCTATGGTATAGTTAGAGGATTCCTCAGGCATGGGATCCTACCCTCTTAGTAAGGTAGATTCACATTAGGGAAAAAGATATTGGTTGGGAATGGTGCAAGTCATCTCTATGCAGTGGAGGTTATACTAGAGGACTCAAATTCTATACCAGCCACTATGATAGGTACAATGCTTATTAAATATTCTATGTAATCTTCTTTAACATTGTCAAAATACTCATTCAAGCATAAAATTTCATTGTATAACCTGGGGTAAAATAGTAAAGGGGGAGCTATAAATATTAGTGACAGAATAAACATGGAATAAGGTGATACATGATAGACATTAGGCATATCAATGAGGCATAAAAAGAGTAGGAATCATAAACATGAACAATTATCCATGATATTTCTTGATAATCAAAACATGCGAAATGTGGAAACAACTTAAAAATTTCATCATTAACATAGGGAAAGGATAAACCTGCCAAGAAATCATGGTGGAAAATGTACCATAAAGGAATCAGGTTAACTCCCTGTATCAATATAATGTATCCTGATACTAATCATTGCCCAATGCATTGGAGTGCAATCTGGGAGCATCCATCATATTCATTTCATTATCATGCTTAATTGTTCCACATAGATCATACAAAATGTATTCATTCGTCATCATAATTTATTCAACGATAAATTAATGTGTAATACATATATTTAAGTCCCAAATTAATAAGTATATGTGAACAAAGTTGAATAACATTTATAGAAAAATGGGCATGGTATTCAGTACACAATTTTTTTGGCATGGGAAATCATGGTGAAATTTCTTCATCACAACATGTAACATAAAAATTCATGAAAATGGTTAATGAGATAAATGGTGTGGGTTAAAATTTTGGAATAAAATAGGTAGTAATAGTGACATTGAATGAATTTTCCCAACTTTACAAAATGGAAATAGAATACATAAGTATATAAAGAAACATGAATAATGAAGAAAAGGTGAGGGTCACTTACTTAATTTCATCATAACAATGACTTAGGTAAGGGTCAAAATACGTTTGGATAAATGGAAACCCATTAAAACAAAATCAATTGGAAAGTAAGGGAATGAGAATCAATGTTACAAAATACAATAAATTGAAATTAAATGAAATAATTTAAAAAAAGTTGCTAGAATTTGAAAACAGGACAATAAGGTCCCTTACATGAGTGTGTGATTTAAAAATATTGGGAGGGGAATATTGAGAGATTGGGGGAAAGTTTGTATGGATATCAAGAATAGAGGGATGAGTATGGTCAGGTCAAAGTCGTTTTAGTGAAGATAAATGGGATCTTGGATGAGTTTATTTAGGAAAAGGTGGATATCATTATCATTTAGGTTTTGGACACTATACAATGAAATATCGATGACCCCAAACAATCCCAAGGTTTTTCTATGGTTTCTAGAAAAAGGGATTCATTTTTATTATTATATAATTACAAGGGCCAAAATTATTAAAATAATTCCTTTGCATATGTCGAGGTGAGTCACACTTCTAAAGAAAGGATTTTAAAACCTCAAAATATATTATATATTTTGGAGGATTTAAAATGGCATTAAAAAAATTAAATAAACATATAATCATATTATCTTAAATATTAAACATATATTTGGTCTTGGATCTCGTTTATATTAATTATTATATTATTTTTGGGTGATTATGATTTCATAATACAAACATTATAATTATACAGTATTTAATTTTTACCCGAAAAATCTACATTCTTTGAAAATTATGAAAAATTAACTATTAGATAATTTTTAAATTTTGATTAAAAAAGTAATATTCATTTTTCATAAATAATTTTATAAATATTTGATTTTTTACTTTTAAAATAAAATTGACATTTTTTTAAGAAATGATGGTTTTTTTATAACAACAGTTTTCGAGCCCTTATAAAAATTTTATTTTCCTTCATAAAAATTATATGATAATTTATATTTGATAAAAATTATTTAATGTTATTAAAATATAATTTATTTCAAGAATCCATTAATTCATGAATTTATAAATTGAATTTTAATATTAACAAAAATACAATTAGTGCTTTATTGTATTAATGATAAAATTTATTTACAAAGTAAAAATAATATAATGAAAATATATCAATTATTCTATAAAAAGGGTATATTAATATTTATAGGGTATTTATACATATCCCTTTAACACATTAGAAAACACCCTAAGAGTATGGTTTTTAATGGTGGTCAATTCATGGGTCGGTTCAAGAAATATGGTTTGGACCCGGACATCGATGTGCTTGAAATTCTCTAGTAAACTATTTTTCTCAAGCTTATGTTGTTGGATCTCATATTGGGATTGTTCAAGGGAAAAGCCTATAAATGATATCTATCTCAAATTCTCTCATAAATGGTCTTCATAGGGTATGATCCTACTTTTTCATGACATCACATTCTTTTTATTTGTCAATTGGATTTTTTTCAAACCCTTCATATATACTAATAACATAATCATTGTTCAAAAACTATATTATCAATGTTAATGATTATTGAATGACTTTTAAATCTAATAGAATATAACTAAATAAAATAAGTGCTTGTTTTTTCTATAACCGTATTTCATTATGATACATTTAAATAAATCAAAAAAGGAAATTTTATTTATAATAGTTTGGGTCATTACAATATTCCCCCTTAAGAAATTTCGCCCTTTAATTTTTAATCTCCCAAACTACAAATTATGAGGGTAACTTTTCTTCATCACCTCCTGCATTTTCCTTATTTATTTTTGAAACGTTTGGTTTATCCATAGCACTTTGAAAATGTACATTGTATTATTTTTCTGAAATTTTTTCATTGATCTATAATCTTCACTGGTTTATCCTTAGTGGTATGACCTCTAGATTGAGCACATGTGTGGGGTTTTGTATTTAATTCCTCAATAGGGATACATGGAATACATCATGTACTTCAGATAGGTTCGGTGGGAGTTCTAGTCATTATGAAACCACTCTGATGTGATCAAGGATCCCAAAGGGGTCAATGTATCTTGGACCATGATTTCCCTTCTTCCCGAATCTCATAACATTATTCCATGTATATATGTATAGGAATGTCATGTCTCCATAATCAAACTCTAGGTATTGTTGATGATTTTTAGCAGATATCGTTTGTCAACTCTGAGCATCCTGGATGTGCTGTTGAATGGTCTTAATCATTTCCACCATTTCCTTGACCATTTCAGGACCTAGGATTATTCTTTTACCAAGTTAATACTAGCTTGCATGTGTTCTGAACCTCTTCCAATAAATGGATTCATAGGGATCCATTTGGATGCCTTAGTGTAAACTATTGTTGTATAAGAAATCGACCAGAGGAATATGTAGGTACCATGCTCCATTGAATTCCATATAACATGCTCACAACATATCTTCCAGTGTATGAATAGTAAAATAATATTAGCCATTAGTTTGAGATTGATAGGTAGTGATAAAGTTGTTTCTAGTTTGGAGAGAATGTTGGATACTTTTCTAGAGCTTTTAGGTGAATCACATATCTCAATCAGATACAATTGTTAGTGGTACTCCATGCAGCCTTACCAATTTTCTAATGTATATCTGTGAAAGTTGATCCAATGAGAAGCCCTCATGAATTGTGATAATGTGAGTTTTCTTCATAAGAGGATCCATAAGAACCTATATAACATTTTTTACCTAGGATTCCTTAGGATGTACAGTAAAAATTCCATGGTGTTGTAATCCCATTTCAATGTTAGTATGGGTAATGGTTGCATCATATCCTCAGAAGTATTCATTTTAGCGTACACTCAATGTAATACCAGGCTCTTTGATGTTTATTCAGTGATCTCTTTCCTTATATTGTCCCACTAATAGTGTTAATAGAGATCTTGTTACATCTTTTTTGCTTCATGGGTGAATGGAGAAAGTTGAACTATGTGCATCATCCAATAGTTACTTCCTTAACTCGGGATTTTATGGCCCACATAGTCTTAACCCAAATCTCATAATTACTTCATCATAAATTTTAATATCTGAGGAATTCCCCTTTCTCATGGCTCCAACCTTATTTTGAATTTATATATCATTTCATTTAGAATCGATTAACTTTTTCAAAAGTGGTAGTTGAGTAATCATTTGTGAAAGGATTGATGATGTTCCTTCCTTTATGATTCCCAAGTTCATCCTTTGCAGGTCTAAGAATATTAGATCATTCTCAATTATCATCATCGATAAAGATGAAATATCTTTTCTATTTAGATTAGCTTACACATTATTCTATTTTCCAGGATGGTAGTGGATTGAGAAGAAAAAGTCCATAATCAACTCTAACCATCTTCATTGGCACATATTTAGCTCTTTCTGTGTGAATATACACTTGGGGATTTGTGATTTGTATATATTTCATACTTCTACCCAAAGATATAATGTTTCTAAATTTTAAAAGTGAAAATAACTATTGCCAAATCCTGATCATAAATTTTTCATTTTTCATTAACACACAACCCAATCCCTTCTTATAAGGATCGTTGAATAATAAAAATATTTATCCACTTTTGGGTAATGTGGGAGTAGGTGCAATTAGGATAATTCTTTTTAACTACATGAATCTATCTTCACATTCATCATTGTAAGAAAAATTGACCCCCTTTTGAGTTATCTTGTTAAGAGTGTTTGACAATTGTGGGAAATATCTCACAAATCGTCTATAATACCTAGCTAACCCATGAAAACTATGGATATCTATAATATATGTTGGCATAAACCATCCTTCAATTACTTCCATATTTTAAGTGTCCACGTATATATCATTTATTTTGATGATATTCCCCATTAAATAGATTTTCTTTAACTAGATCTCACCTTTATTGTACTTGGCGTGAATATTATCCATTCGTGGGGTTATTATCATAGTGCTCTGATTCCCATAATGACCCTTCTTACTTTTAGATTATATTAGAATATCATGTAATAATACGACCTCAAATTTGTAGAGGTAATATCTAAAGACTCTATTAATCATGTTCATGAATATTATTGGAGAATTTTTGGGATCAAATGGAATCACTATGAAGTCATAGTGCCCGTAACATGTAAAAAAATTGGTATTGGAGATATCTTCCTTATTCACCATTACATCATAATATCATGACCGAATATTTTCCTAGGAGAAGTATTGTGCTCCATTTAGCTGATCAAACAAGTAATCAATCTGAGGTAGAGGGTACTTTTTATTTAGAATGATCAAGTTAAGCTCATGATAGTAAATGAAAATGTTCATTTACCCATCCTTATTGTTAATAAAGATGACTGGTTCATCCCATGGTGAAGAAATTGGGAATATGAACCCTTTATATAGATTATAATGTAGTTGATTCTTTAGCTCCTCAAGTTCCAAAACATCTATTATATACGAAATATTGGATAATGGAAATGACCTAGGCATAATATCAATTAAAAATACAACCTCTCGGCTTGGAGGAAGACTAGAAAATTCCTTGAGAAACACATTAATGTGTTCCCTCACAATAATAATTTCTTAAATAATGAGACTTTCCTTCGACTCAATCACTTTATCTAGATATGATTTCTCATAGGGAAATAATATCCATGCGTAATATGATGGTGCCAAAGAAGTGTCATCCTCTTCCTTTGACTATCATTGAATCAGGGTTTGAGTCAAAATACATAGAGTGATTTCTTTCTCATAGAAATTTATGTTTGCTCATTATAGTAAAAGACAATCCTTACTTTTAATTTCATAAAATTCCACCAAAGGAGGTATGAAAAGGTTAGCTGGGAAGTTTAGCCCAACAAATTTTGACATGGGAGGAGTTATATAATTGGGATGTGTAATTGCCCATTTTCCATTTTCACTTTAAGATATTCTTCTATGATTTGTGGTGGTGTTTTAATTGTTATACTAAAAATTCAGGATATAAAGTAATGCATAGAACCATAATGAAAATGTAAATTCACTGTTATTTTATGAATGACTGGTGTAACTATCACCACTTCATTTTCATGATCCTCCTTATCTGTTGTGATGGAAAAATATTTCCCTTTCTATATTGGAGGTTTTTGGTTGTTTCTGAAAACCATTAAATGAGGGAATTGATTTTAAAAGTTCCCTAGTTATTTTTAGTTGATGAAATTAAAAATACAATGAGGGTTGACTGGATCATTCAGTTCCTCCATCTTATTAGTGGGTTTCTCTTGTTGAAAATTGTTAGCCAGTTTCCATTCTATCACACACCTAAATCATTTCCTCATTCCAATTATGAAATTTCCGGTTTTATTCTTTCGGTATCTTTGATAAGTTGGATTTTTAAAATTTTTGACCCGATTTTATTTCTCCATCAAACCACTTGGATTGAATTCCACTTTACAGTTATTATCCCCATGATAACTATGAGATTATCTGATCGCCATTTTAACTTTGATGGCATATAAAAATTGTTTCTCATAGCTGTCAAGGTCATGGATTTCTAGGGATATGCGTAGACTAGGTTTTAGCCAACAAAATAACCATTCAACCTTTCATTCAGGGATAACAACATGGTTGAAGGTGTATCGTGAAAGTCTTGTGAAGTTTTCCTTGTACACCCCAATAGGTTATTTATCTTTATTCTTAAGGGAAATGGAATAAATTTCTATTTTATGTGTGAGAGTGTGAGAAAAATATTTATCAAGAATTGTTTTTCATAATTACTTCCACTCCATTGCTTCAATCTCTTACTCAGGAATGATATTCATAATTAAGGACCACATTGATTGGATTTTCCCTCTATACGATAAATAGATAATAAAAACTTCTCTTGCTTAGAACATTGAATAATGGGGAAGATTTTCTCAAAGGAGTTGATCCATTGTTATGTCATTGAGGGATCATATGATTCATTGATAGTAGGATTAATTTATCACATTAAGCCATTGATAGTGGCTTGTTCTCACTTAATGGGGTTTAGACACTCCTATTGACCCAGGTTTCTATTCATAACCTATGTTAGTTGAAATATTGTCTTTATAAAGTTCACGATTCCTACTTTCGGCAGGTTTAGAATTTCATTGGGGAAGTCATCACATTGCCCATTGCATCGATTATTTACCTTATGCCTCCTATTTTTAGATATTTCTTAGAATAATAGGAAAATTTGGCATGGGTATTTTTAAACTATTAATCAGATAAATGTGAATCCAATGAAATTAATGGGACCACTTATAAATTACATTAATTTCCACAACATATGAATCTTTATGATTCAATATATTCTATCCACGATGTATTTATAAAAATATATTCTTATGGTCACTCTTTTCTCCCTTAATAATGGTTTTTAAGGAGGTCATGAATTTACCAATGCATACCCCCTATGAGTGTTAAACCAAGGGTGGAGTAAGAGCCATTTTTGTGTACCGGGTTTCCCCGATTTAAGACCGGAACACCATTTCATAGTTATTACTCATAGGTTCATTTGTGTCAAAACCACATCCACTTTTAGTATCCCGATTGAGATGTATTTTCATGATAAAATGATACTCAATAATAACCAAAATTTAGGGTTGTTTTCTTGTACTTAGTCTTATCCCTAATGCTTTCCCTAGAGTATTCTAATACTAATACCAAAAATAACTAACCCATTCCTCTAATACCAACTATAAAAACCCTAATATATATTTAACATTAATACTTGATTTATTAAATAAAATTACACTCAATACAACCCGGATGATTTATTAGTCTAGTGTATTTGGTAATTTTGTACATTACATAACAACATATACAGGGAATACAACAAAAATATTGAAAAGTTCTTTAACATGCTCAATATAATCCTTCAAATATAAAATTCCATGGGATAGCCTGTAAAAAACATAATAAATGGGTGAACAATAAATACAAATATTGGAATAAACATGGAATTTGGTGATACATGTTAGACATTAAGAATATCGACGGGGCATAAAAATAATAGGCATCATAAACATGAATAATGAGCCATAATATCACATGGTAATCCTAATATGGGAAATGTGAAAGCAACTTAATACATTAAATCATAAATATAGTTCAAGGATACATCCACCATAAAATCATGGTGGATAAAGTACCTTTATGGAATTTGTTTCACTCCATATCCCAACATAATGTATCATTATACTATGCAATACACAATGCATTATAGTACTATCTGGGTGTTCCCATCATATTCATTTCATTATCTTGCTTAACTATTCCACACAGATCATATAACATGGATTCATTCATCATGATAATTTATTCCACGATCAAGTAATGTGGAATATTCACATTTAAGTATCCAATAAATAATTATATGTTAATAAAGGTTAGTACCTTTAATAAAAAAATGGGTATGGTATTCACTACATAATTATTTTGGCATGGAAAACTACTGTGAAATTTCAACAGCATAACGTTGTTACATAAAAATTCATAAAAGTGGTTAATGATAGATAAAAAGGTCTCTCATAATTTCTACATAAAATGGGATATAATAGGTATATTTTAATACATATCATAACTTTATAAAATAGATATAAAATGAAAAAGTTCATATAGAAACTTGAGTAAAGAAGAGAAGGTGAGGATCTCTTATGAAGTTTTGGCAGAGCAAAGACTTAAGTAAGGGTCCAAATGAGGGAGGATAAATGATCCCTCATTATAATAACATCAATTTTATAGTATTGGAAATATTATAAATTAAATAAAAATATGATAAACTAAAATTAAAAGAACTAATTTCTAAGAAAGTTCTTGAATTTGAAAGGAAAATAAGAAGATACATTTTTTGAGTGTGTGACTTAAAAAGCTTGGGAGGGTATTGTTGGGAGCTTAGGGGAACCTTGAGAGTAATATATATTGTGGAGGGTAGAGTATGGTCTTTATAAATTTAGTTGTAGGGAAGCGAAATGGGATCTTAGGTGGGTTTATATAGGAAAAAAGGGGGATACTTTATTTTTTAGGTTTTGGACTCTACAAAATTAAATATCCAAAACCAAAAACCATCCCATGGTTTTCCCATGGTTTCTTACAAAAGGGATTGGTTTTTATTATTTTATAATTCCATTAGTGGAACTTATTAAATTAATTCCCTTTCTTATGTGGGCTGTGTCATTATCTTAAAGAAAGGATTTTAAACCCATAAAATATATTAAAAGTGTTCGAGGATTCATAACGATTTTAAAAAATAAATAAAATAAACATAAAAAAATATTATTTTATACAGAAAAAAATATTTATCAATGTATCCAGTTTATAGTAATTAGTACGTCACTTTTGGGTCATTATGATGTCTAAATGCACAAAGTATATTTATAGGGTATATAATATTTACCTAAAAATTCGGCTGTCTTAGAAAATTATGAAAAACTAAAAATTGGATAATTTTATAAATTTTATTCCAAAAATAATATTCATTATACCTAAATAAATTTCTAAATATATGAATTTTTACTTTTAAAATAAAATCAACATTTATTAAGAAATATTTGGTTTTTTTTCATAACAACATTTTTCAAACCCTTATAAAAATTAATGTTTAATTTATAAAAATTATATAATAATTTATATATGATATTTTTTTTAGTATATTGGAATATTATTTATTTAAAGAATACATTATTTAATTAATTCATTAATTTAATTTGAACATTTACCAGAATTACAATTTGTTCTTTACTGTATCAAAATAAATATTATTTACAATGTAACAATAATAGGATGAAAAATATATTAATTATTTATAAAAAATAGATTATTCATATTTATAGGGTCCTGATACATATCCATTTTATAAACATGAAAACCCCATAAGGGTAATGTGTGCAATGGTGGGACTTTCATGGGGCGGTTCGACAAACATGGTTTGGTCTATGATCGTGATGATCTTGAACTTATCCCATAAATGGATTCAATTATACTTATGTTATTTGATCTCAACTTGATCTTATTCATGGGAAAATCCCATATATTATATATCGCTCAAAATCCTCGATAAATGGGATTTGTAGGGTATGATCTTATGGGTTCAGGACATCACTTCCTTTGTCAATGTCAATTGGATTTTTTAAAACAATATATTTATAATTATAATAACATAATCACTATTAAAAAACTATATTATCAATGATAATGATTATTAACGGTATTTTAAATCCTATTAGATATAATAAAACAAACTAACAACATGCGGTGTCTATAACCATATTTACTGATGATAAATTTAAATAAATTAAAAATTGGAATTTTCTTTTTAATAGTTCGGGTTGTTATAAAATTAATGTCCACAGTTGAGGTGAAAACAAGTTTATCGAAGGTTAAACTAAAACGATAAGGGATAATATGATCTTGAAACATGTCCATCACCCATTTTATTTCCACATTTTGACATTATAACCTATAAGGTTCATGAGTGGCACATTTTTGGAGCCTTCTATAATTTCAAAAATGTGGGTACACTTTATTATTTTCAAACATTCCAAGTGTGTTCTCTCCCCTACTTATAAAAGGACACCCACTCACTTTTCCTATTCACACATCCAAAAACCATTAGTTAACCCATGACATACCCAAATCCATTATTTACTTAACCACCATCATACTAGATGACTTAGTTTCATTTGTAAAACCTCCAATGAAGTATTTATAAATAAATCTAAGGAGTCTCTCTGATAAAGAGTTGGTTCGAACATGTAAGAAGGAAGTCAGGACTTAAGGTCAAATATTTTTGTCTGAAATTTCCTTCCCCGAGCGATAAGTTATGTTATGAACCTACATTATTTTATGTGTTGCATATAGTTACACTTTGACTTGTTATATTATGAATATCATTATTTTAATTATTTTTAATGTTTTATTTGATGTTATTCTTTAATGGGGTTAATGATTAAAAAGTTACCAATGTCGTAAACGCAATGTGTTACAGTCTAATTTTTTATTAGGATTATTTGTGATTATGTTTCCAATGATGAATTCCTAGGATCTAACTCTAAATAAACGCATGTGTTTTATTATAAATTGTTTATTTTATAGAATACATGTTTTCCACTCATTTTCCTCTTCTAAAAGATCATAGAGACCAAAACAATGTTTATTTAAGAAAAATTATCATTAATTCTCTCTTCTATCGAAAAATATTTTCCTTCCATATCTAAGTGTTCTAAAAAAATAAAAAATATTGTAACACTCTCTAATTTTTTTTATTGAATAACTTTTTACAAATTTTTATATTTATTTCAAATTTTTTTAAACCGAATATTCATACTATTTTCCAAACAAGAACCATTTTTCTTTTACCAAAAATATGAATAGAAGATATGTTATATTGTTTACAACATGAATGAAATTTCCCACTATCATTAAAATTATTTTATGTTAATATTACTTTTTAATGTTAAAAGAATATTTTCTAATAAAATTATTTCTACAATATTTTATGATTTTTTAGCTTCAAAAAGTTTATTTTCAAAGAAAAATTATTTTCCTCAAGAAATATTTTATGTGATTTTTGTTTCAAAATCATTTTCAAATTAAGACGAAATCATTTGATAATAATTAATATTTAGAGAGGATATGATAGAATGGTACCATATTTATTATTTCTCTAGATGTTGTATGTTTATGAATAAAATATTTTTACACAACCATTTATTTTCCAAGGGTATTTCTATGAAAAAATATTTTATGATGAACTTTTCTTTTTGTAGGTTATGATATTAAGAATATTTTATGAATCCTATTTTTTCATGGGTTTTGATATGATGATTGTGTTATTATCATGTGGAACAAATATGTATGATTATAATTATGTGATGGGTGGTACAAAAATATCCATCCAATGCATTGGGTAAATCTTTATATCCCATGAGATTACAATGGGAAACAAGCTGACGGGAATAGTCCATAATGGGAAACATGATGATAAGATTGGACTATAATGGGATGAAAGCTGATGGGCTTGATCCACTATGTTTTATGGTGTAGGTAGTTAATTTTTAAAAATTAAAAGGTTTATATACCTAGGATTATGAAATAATTTTATAACATAAGATTATGGTTCATGAATTATGATGAGTTCACACTCTTATGAATCATGTATTTTTGAATGATAATGATTTATTTCATGACTAGTGTATATGATATATGTTTTAATGGGTATGAAAATTTTATGTTATTCTCTATATCTCATACCCTTACACATATATTATTCATTCATATGATCATTGAATTAAATATCCCATATCTACCATTACTGAGCATCTAATCTCACAATTTCTTATGTTTCCTTTCTCTATGTTATGATGAAATGTTTTTAGTGGGGTATGTTTATGAATAGTATAACAGTGGAAAATATTTATGGAAGATATTGAATACCATTCATTAAATAGGATGATTTTGTACCTAGACTCAAAATATTGTAAAATATTATTGTCCTTTGCAATTTACTTTTGAATTGTATTATCTAAAAATATGTGACATTATGTATGAAAATCCTGGGTCATTATATCCCATAAGAAAAGTTTTTCAATTATTGTAAAATAATTAACATTTAATTTTTAATTGACATTCCAATAATTCATGATATGAAAGACCAAAATCAATTCATCTTTCCACCAATATTTTGAAAATTAAATATAATACTAAACAAATATGGAGTCATGAATCATTATTGGATAATATTAAGGGAACCAATTATTTTTGGGTACCCAAAATATTAGTTATTCAATATTTTACAAAACTATTATTCCTAGAAAACCCCACAAAAAACTATGGTACCTAGATATTGGTTTATCAAGAAACATGTGTGTCAACTAGTCCAAATTCAATAAATTCAATAAGATATAATGAGGTTATGTTACCTTCCATGAAAAATCTAATAGTTATATAATTATTAAAGTTACCATAAGTGTTTCTAAATCATCCCTCAATGAAAATGATTTATTTCTCAAATTATTGAAACACAATTTTGAAACCATAATCTAAATGTTTGAAAACTATTTAAAAACATCTTTTGAAAATGTGTTTTTTCAAAACAATAACACCAAAAGAAATAGTTTACTTATAACTTCTCAATATCAAAATATCTATAAACTCAATTTAAAATATCTCTCAAGAAACAAATGTCAAATTATTTAGTGTTGAAGTTAGTGATTCTTAGATTTGGAATTTATGCCTTAGTCGTTGAATCACACAAAAAATTGTCAAAATCAATAATTATAAACTAGTATGAGATTTACCCAAACTCAATTTTAATAATGATATTTTTTGAGAATCATGAAAATATAATAAGAAAAATAAATCTTCATTTAAATATAAAATTTGATTTATTCTTCCAAATATATTGAATTAGTTTATCTTTATTTTTTCAGACCTTCCCAAATTGAAATTCATAGAGGAAAATACTATAACTTTTTTATTATTAATTTTTATAGGATATTGATATGGAAATACTTCTTATCTCACAAAAAGTGAATCCTTCAGAGCCTTCATCAAGTTTTCTTAGAAAATAATTTTTATAGAATCATTTCTATTCAAAGTGATCTTAGAAGAAAATTCAAAAATTGGTAATTTAATGTTTTTTTCTCTTCAAAAGTCTATAATCACTATTTTTATTCTAATTGAACCCTATAAAAATGGGGTAGTATAGGGGAAAAATTTATCCATCCAATAATTCAATAAAAAAGATATAAATTTATTTAATTTACCAAATTTTTCCCCTAAATTGGTCAATACTTTTTTCTTTATAATTAATCATTTCCTCATAAGTTATTTTCTCAAAAATCCCCTTATAAAATTTGGATAAATAAAAACCTAAAGACGGATTTTTTTAATTTTTTAGATGTAAATGTTATAATCTTAACACTAATAACAATATTGGAAAATTTGATTCAAAATCTTATGATAGTATCTTTTATGGTCACTCGAAATCAATAAAGAGATATCAAATATTTAACCAAAGTACTTTAAAACTAGAAGAATTAATACTAGTTATTCTTGATGAATGTTTTACAAATTATCATTCCCAAAATGTTTCTGAAAATTCTATTTTATCTTCAAATAAAGCATTCCAATTTAATGAAGTTGAATATGATGAAAAATATCCTTAAAATTATGTACCAAATGTTCTTAAGAAATCTAAAGACCACCCACTTGAAAATTTCATAAGGAATTTGAAAGCGGTAACTCATTCCAAATGATTAATCCTATATGAAGTTTAATATATTTCTATTTTCTTACACTTAGAATCCTAAAATGTTAATAATTACCATAATAATAAGAATTGGGTTATTTAAATGCGTTATGAAATAACCAGTTCCCTTATAATGATTAATGGAATCTCTAAGAAATAACAATGATCATCTTATCATAGTTTTTAAACTAATTTTTAAGAATAAATAGATGAGTTTGGTAATATTATTTATAATAAATCCCATCTAGTAATTAAAGTTTATAACCAAGAAGAAAGAACTAACTACATCGAAACCATTTATCCTATCACTCGGTTAGAATACCTTATAATATTTTTGCAATTATACAATAACCTTTATTAGAACCTCCTTAAATTGGATGTAAAAAAACCTTTTAAATATTTTTATTAACGATTTTTTACGGAAAAACGACCTTGTTTTAAACATATTGTTATTCAAAATCATGTTTTTAAACTATCTAAAGATCTTCATAATTTAAAATTGGCCCCCTAGGGATTGGTATGAACATTTATCTAATTTTATTTTGTGAAATTTCTTTAAAATGGAAAATTTTAATTCAAATATTTTTCTATAATAAATCTCAAATGAGTTGTATCTTATTCAAAAAATTTCTCATTCTACGATTTTTGGCTCAACCAATGAATCTATTTGTTTTGGATTTTTTTATTTAAATAAAATAGAATTTTAAATGGGGTTTATGGATGAAATCAAATTATTTCTTGGGTTTTAAATTTATCAAAGGAATGATTGTGTTTTTTATAACTGAGGAAAATAAACAAATTAACTCTTAAAATGATTCGACATATATCAAATTATGGATAATAGTACACCAATGAGAACAACTTGAAATATTTAATTGGATGAAACTTGTAAACTAGTTGACAAAGAGCATTATAGAAGTTTAATAGGTTGTCTACTTTACCATATAGTGGCCCAACCTAACATCACATTCAATTTTTTTTTCTTTTTAATCATTTTTAATTAAATCCAATTGAATCTCAACTCAAATATACTAAAATATTCTTTCACTGTTTAAAAGGAAGTAAAAAATATTTGTTTTATTATCCAAAAGAGTCTTATTTTAAATTAACTTGTTTTTATGACACTAATTTTATTGGATTCTAATTTGATAAAAAGAAAACAAGTGGTAATTTTCACCTAATAAGAAAATATACCATCTTATGGAGTAATAAGAAGTAAAACACAATTTCTCTTTCTATAGATAAAGAAAAATATATCACAATTTAGAATTTTTATGCCCAAATAATATTTAGTAAATACACTCTCTTAGACATCAATATTATGTATAGCCTTATCAAAATTAAATGTGATAATACTTGTGCTATTAACGTATATAAAAAACATATCCATCAGTCTTGCACCAAATAATTGACCTTAGGAAAAATTTATTAAGATATCACTTCCAAAATAGTGATATCATATAGGAATTTATTTGGAAATAATATGATATTTCTAATAATCTTACTAAAACCTAGTATTTGATCATTTTGATGTCATTAAAGGTGACTTATGAATGATTTCCCTTGAAACATTATATTTGACCAAGTTTAAAGTGAGTAATATTTTCAAAATTTATTTAAAATATTAATTTATTTTGTTAATATTTGTTTAATATTATTCTCTTATGTCTATGATCTCTATATCTCACTAGGTTTTTCAATTTATGGAGATCCTTATATGTTTAATGATGAATTTGTTTAGAGATTTTTGTTTTTAAAATGATTTTTAAAATAAAAAATGATTTCTTCTTCTCTAAAGTAATGGTTTTTCAAATAAGTAATTTTATAATGTTAATACTAGAGTGTTTTGAAAATGTATATAAAAAATTATAGATATTATTTAATTATTAATAAAATTAAAAATTGTGTTATTTTTCTCTCTTAAATTAATATTAATGATTTATAATAACTCTTTTATATATATGTCCTGTTAACAATGTTTTTGAGTTTTATTTGATAAAACTATAATAAATGGATACTTTTGAGGTATTTTTTCAAAAACAAAGCATCCCATTAAACCTATATGGAGAAAAAACCATTCTTTGAGATAATAATTGTCTTAGGAAATGTATATTATAATTTTCCTTCTCATTTTTAGTTCTCTCTTTTCTCTTCATTGTTTTCTTTATCTACTTTTATCTTAACATTTTCCCTTTCTATTTATTTATTTTTCTTAACCTTTTCTTCCTTTTTATTTATATTTTCTAAAAACATTTACCTCTCATAAAACATATTTTAATCTTTCCTATCCCTCTCTCTAATTCACTTACAGAAATCTATTTTCGAATTTAAGAGTTGTTTTCATATCTATTCTCTCTATGAAACTCTATTTTCAAATATATATTTTGGTTTTTTCATAATATATTTTAAAAGATCTCTTAGGGGGGTTTAAATATTTTCATTTATGTTTACTTATACCATCTAAATATTTTATTTTTGATAACCAAAGTGGGGGAGAAAATTTTAAACTCTAAAGGGGTATAGTTTTCAAAGGAGGAGAAGTTTTAAAATTTATAAGTGTTATGTCTTAATTTTTTATCAGAGGAGGGAGTTATTGATTTTTTTGTTAACATTTTTTAATTTTACTTGATATATTACATTCTTGAAATGTGAATTTCATGAACATATTTATTATATTATATTCACATCTTGAATAACACTAATATATTTTTTATTTATTGGTTAAATATTTTTTATTATAAAAAGGGGGTATATTTTTGTACCTACCTATCTCTTGTGGTGTATTCATGATCACGTACATTAATTTTTATTTCAAAAAATTTCATTTGAGTGAATTTTAGTCACATTACTTAGTATTTAAATGTAAGTCATGAATAGACTTAATGTGGATATCAAAGAAAATTCCTAAAAAAATGATGGTCTATTGATATGATTAAAACAATATTTTTCGATGATTTGAATTATTAAAACTAAGGAAGAAGATGAAATGAATGTTTTTAAGAAATACTGAATAAAAAATGTAGAGGTAGATGGTTTTAGGTTTCATTGTCTATCCAGTTCTAGTCACCGACCAACTAGTTTAAGTGGAATGTGGATCTACATATTGCATAAGACCACCGACCAACCAATGATACATCCAATGCTACTGTATTTTTCAAGAAGTCCAACATCTAACTAATTCCTTGAATTAGCTAGTCAGTGGAGTTTTTAAAGATCCATTTTGTTATAGGTGTATTACTATCTAGATGATGAGGTTTACTGAGAAGATAGTGTCATCGAGATATGTCTTTTGGGGTTGCATTTAATGAAATTAAGAATGTCATTATTTTGGGTCTTCTTCAAATTCATGACCCTAAAAAAATTGTAGAACCTTCCCAGATCTTTTGGAGGCTTTAGAAGGAGGAAATTTTCTTCCTAAATAATGATTATGTAATTGAACAATGCTTGCAATCAAAATTGAGAATGACATCATGAAAAATCTCAATATTTCTCCATGCCTTACTTTAAATAGACAAATACAATGCCCAACTCTTTATCAATATTAAAGGATATATTCATACATATTCTATCAATAAATCATCCTATTTTTTACACATACTTAAAAGATATTATGAAGTTTAATTTTAAGGGTTTTCACCATGAAAGCCTTCTAATTATCATCTATTTATCCATTGGGTGATCACTTATGAGAACTTCAAGGACATGTTCCTTGTATATCATTGAAGACGAAGAGTTTTATCACAAAAAAAAATAACGAGGGATGCATTTCATTGTCAATACCATGATCAAGGGAGTAATAACATAAACCTATCAACCTAAGAGTAGGAGACATAGGGTCTCACATTGAGATATTTCCAAACTCCTTTATCCGTCCATGTTTTCCCTCCCTTTTAATTTATCCATTCCTTCATTAACTTATGATACACATAAGTTTATAAATTAAATTCATATGTTTTCACTTGTAAATACTATATTAATCAATTTTCAAGTTAAAATTATAATACAAATCAAATTTATCAATCAATATCTTTATTTAATCTTTTTTCATTAATACTTTATTGTTTCTAATTTTTTTAGTTTTTTAATTCACATTTTAAAATTTCATAGATTTTTAAAATAGAAAATAATTTCTCATCATACCATTTAATCTAGATAATAGGTAATAAATCTGGTGGCATTGATATTAGGTTTCATGTCCTTTGTATATTTATTTCTGTTTGAAACCTCCTTAGTTGATTCAATTCCCACAAGATTTGTTTCATATACTTTCAAGTAATGATAACCCCTTGTCTATATCATAAAACTTGTTTATCGAGAAGCAAACAAAGTTGCAGATGGTCTGGACACCATTGGAGTAGATCAAGGCATTACTTGGTTCGAAGGCCTTCTCATTCCTCTTATTTCATTTCATGAAAAATATTGTAATATGATCTCATATTTTAGACTCTTGTAATTTGTATTTTAATAATATTTTTGCTTTGGTAATTTTGGGTTAAGGTATCACCTTTTTTACATACCCCTTGTTTGAAGTTCACTCCTCTAGGAGGTGTGAGTCCCCCACTACGATTCTAGTGAAATGATAAGGGTTTTATGAGTGTTGTGTAATGTGTCTTGATTCTTATACAATGGATTTTTCATATTCCCTCCAATATAATAGTTTTAGAGATAATATAATCTAATGTATCATTCCCATAAATCATATTTCGGTTTCCTATGTGGTTTGAATTATAAATGAAATTTATTTTTTTCATGGTGTACTATTGGGTATGATTTTAATTACCCCTGTATAGGACTTATAGCCACACATGTTATGTCCATGTAGAAGTTTCACATCTTGAATGGGTATCTGGTGATTGTGGTTTAGGTGGATTCAAAGATCAGTGGTTCCTGATGATGATGGTTATTGAAGATATAACTTTTATGGGTTTTTGAGATGCGGATTCCTCCCCAATCTAGTTTTTAGGCCTATCATTATTTTTATTTGTTGGGTTCCTATATTAGACTCTTTTTATTAGTGTTTCCTTTATCATTAGGTTTGAATGTTTATCATGTGCCCTAGGAATATTATTTATATCCAATAGAAATATATAAATCTTTCTGTTATTATATAATGTTTTAGAGATATCTGGTAGTGTATATGTTCAATAAACAAAGGCCTCTTATATATGCAATATTTTTTCTTGATACAACTCACAAACCCGAAGCTTGTTGGAGGTGGGCTTGGGGCATCATACTCAGCCAACTACTAGTCTTGGAGGGATCTTAATATTTTTGGGTCATATTAGAGTGGTATTAGGGTAGTTTAGTCCAAGGGATGAAATTAAGAGTTAGAGGGTATTGTGATGTTTGGTTACTTATACTGATAGAAAAGATGTAATAGTGTTAAGAGTTTTATTTACAAATTAGTTAATGCATATTATCTTTGGTTTTTTCAACTTTACCTTTCAACAAAACCGTGAAAATCTATTTTTCAAACCATGACTCAAAGGAATGTTTTTAGGGAATAATGGAATAATATGCAGATCATGTAGCATGTATGTTATTTTTTTCTCATTTACTTCATTACACAGGGAACTTGATATGGGCCTTTTACCAAGATTTAATATTGTAAAAATATTGGATTCCACCCGGAAAACAACCCACTTAATTTTTGTGGTGGGGATGTGATGTGTATTTGCATGTGATTTAGACTCCCATTACTAATTAATTGAGTGATGAATAATCAATACAAGAACCTGTACATGTGGAATCCCCACCCCATGAGTATATGTAATATTATTTATTGGTGATATAGAAGGAATGACTAACAATAGAATGGGTGGAAGTCCTCATCGAGCATGAAGATTTTGCCTATAGATTAAGTTCACTTCTTTAGTTCTAGTGGTAGAGGCCCACTAAATTCTAGGGTGAGTTGGATACAAGGGTAGTGGAGGATTAGATTAAATTAATGACTCTTTTTTCCATCATTTTTAGATATCCACTAACTAGATATTAGTTATTTATTCAATTCTTATCCATGAAATAGATTTTCATTAGTAGATATTGACTATTTGGACTCACTATGAGAGAACTATACCATGTTTGAAGTTTGTTGATCTCTTTGAGAGGATTATTAACCAAATATGATGAGGATTGTATGTGTTTAGGAGCTATTTGAATTCCGTCATGGTTTCTTTCCTTGTTCGACCATGCCACCAACAAAAAATACCTCATAAGGTACACCTGTGATATAGTTCATGGTGGTAATATATGAGCCCAAATGTTTCAGAGAGGCCTCTGGATTTAGATTTGGGTTGATATTTTATCCTTTAATATAACAAACAAATATATAGTTCTAAATCATCATTTAGTGATTAATAATTTTTTGGAAGAGATGTATACTAGTATTGAGGAAAGATCCAGTCTTCTAAAAGATGGAGCATCTGTTATGGTCAGTTGACATTAGACACCAGTATATCATAAACGTAGAACTGTTCATACAAAAACATAGTTTCATAGAAGGAATATAAATGGATCCTATGCATGATCTAACTAGAATTGAGATATTAATTTAATTTCTTATGATGGAAGAGGGAACTCGGATTAGGTTTATCCCACCTTGAGAGTAGCATCGATTATCCATGATGTCATCATGGATGCACCTAACCATCAGAGACATCATAGGGATCAAAGGAACTCTAAAGGTTGATAAGGTATCCCTCCTAGATGTTTCTATAAAAATGGATTAGGTGGTGATTATGAAACTAAATATAGTTGAATCTTTGTTTCATTTCTCCAACCACCACCTCTAATTTGTCCACATAAGGCGCATGGTGAAAGTTGTCAACATTGGAGTCAAATAAAGGTGATTATGGGATTTGATCATGATCAATTTAATATATATCCTGGTATGATATGTTTCTTCTCTTATTTTGAACTCATACTTGTGAAAGATAGTATTTTCCTAATATATTTATTTTTTTGGGATTTGGAGATCTCATTAGAGAGCATATCCCAACCCATTCACCTAGAGACCCCTATTGGCGGGGATCAATATCTCATACACATTTTTCATTAGTGTGAGATTAAAATTTAAAATATAATTTTACATGGGATATTATCATGGAAAATATAATATCCTTTAATTTAATAACGTTAAAGGAATACATACTTACATTCTAGGATTAGGTAGATTATTATCATTATATGGTTACTTTTCAAAAAGAATATGGGTTTAAATTCACTTTTACTAGTCTGTTGAACTATAACATATTTAATATAATCATACCATAACTACATAGTTTTCTACTAAATATTAAAACCCAACAATTCCCTAGAACTATAATTTTAAATTTTTATAGAATATGGAAATTTCATTACAAACAAATACCAATAGTTTTTCAACTTAATGGACTTTTCCACTAAATCTATATATTTATTGAAACACATTATTTATTCTTGTATAATCAGCATAAGTTGAATTTTGAATTTATGGATTACTAAAACATTTAAAAATCATTATAAACATTAGATACATATATAAATATCATGAAGGGATAAAAAATGGTATAAATCCTTTAAACCCATAAAACACCTGAAAACTAATGAAGAGGGATATACAAGGATAAGTTAAACACATATAAGGTCATGAAATTATATTCAATAATGAAATCGACTACATTGATCATATCACATGAAACTAAATATGAATATAATAAAAAAATATTCAAGTGTAATGATAAAAGATTATTCCTGAAGATTTCTTAAAATATTTTATACATATCACCCGTAATCACTTGTAGTAACCCATAATGGGAAAAAGGTTTTGTTACATAAAATATGTTTTATCTGGTGATTGAGCCATTACTAATTTAATTGGTGTACTATATCACGTCCCACTAATGATCATCTATAAATTCTAAGAACCGCAACCTGAATAAAACACATAAGAAATTTTATTTCCCTTAATAAACATAAGTATCAAATTTAACCCCAATGAATCAAGTTAACTGGGTTAAACCATTAACTATTATGAATAAAATAAAATATTATCTTTTAATATATAATAATTATGTAATACTTTTGATAATAATGCTCTTAAATATATCGGTATTGACCTATATAAAAATCCTTTAATTGGAGATTCGAAATTTAATAAATATTTAAGAAGAAATATTACTTGATTTTTGATGATTTTATATCAATAAAAGATTGATTATATAAATTCAAAATTTGGTGGAATGAAAATAATAATTATTTTAGGAAAATAATATAATAAAACATCTATAAGAATCCATTTTATAAAAATCGGAGAAAACTATGAGTGAATAAGACCAACTTAGAAACATAAAGGAAGAGGGAGAGAATATTTCATTCCCATGAACATAAATAAGAAATAATCAATATAAATGGAAATTAAAACCCATTATATAATATAAAAAACATTTCCATTAAATAAAATATCAAGTTTAAAGGATAAAAAATCTCAAATGAAATAGGTATTATGAGAAAAACACTTATATCCTTGGTAATAAACAAGTTAAAACCTATGAAAGTGAGATAATGAAATTATATTTTAGTGAAAATGAATATAATTATAATTATAATTATAATAATTACATGGTAAAATAAATAAATAATATAAAATAGATGAATAAAATATAGCTTTCCTCTATAAATTGACATTTATATTAAAATTCCCTTAAAACTTTTATAGTAGAGATTATGAATCAAAAAAATATACTTTCAAATAGGGAATTGTGAATCCCTAGAAAATAAGATTAAATAATATATAAAGAAATAAAATTATATAAAATACAAATTCATATAATAATATAATCAATTAATAAAGGTAAAAACATAATGATATGAAATTGTGTCAAGAAATCCCTTATGCTCAAAATTTACTGATGTGTTGAATATTCCATTTATGTTATCCTTTGAAATCAATCCTTTGAGTATCCTTTATAAAAAAAATTCTATGAAACATTTAAAAATTTTGTAGGAAAAATAATTTTACCATTATGTATAGATAGAAATAATATTTTGGTGTGTTTTGGGAAAGGGTAGAATGAGTCCCTTTAATAAAAAAGCATTAATGATTTTTTTAAATATTCTTGCCTTATGGGTAAATAATATATTTGTTAAGTGGTAAGTGCCTCATAAATGGAACATAAAAGATATTTTTGAGCATATATCATACTAATATCACTTATAATAAGGTTATATTGAGATTATCCCAGCTAAACATGCCTATATATTACATCATTTTAATAATTTAAACATTCTATCCTACAGATAATCTAAGATTCCAAGAACCTAATGGTTTTGTATCATTGGAGATTAGATATATAAATATCATATTAAAATTTTTTATTCAGAAAATTCAACAAACCTACCAATATAATCATTCCTTCTACACTAAGCCCTATATATAATGTTCTGGGGAAGCGGAAAACATAATAATGTGTGAGCTCAAACACTCAGTAAGGGATTGTCAATGATTCCTAAAGTGTTATATCATCATACTATGATCAAAAATTATCATAGGAATAATATTTAATTAAAATGAACATATAATCATAAAAAATAATCATAATCATTGATAGAAAATCATAGATCATGGAATGAGACTATAGAATCAAAACAGACTATTTTGGAAGCATACATACACCATGACTTAGAAGTATGTGAAAATAATGATAAAAAATATAAATATATCATTGGAATGTGGAATAAATATAATAATAATAAAATATTATATATAACATAACTACTAATATCACACAATATTGTGCACCATGCATCATTACCAGCATCCCTTAGTATAGTGGACTTGGCATCCTTACTATTATCCCTTTGAATTTTGGATCAGACATCATTACGAACATCCATTTATAATCTCATGATATATAAAACCTTATCCAATACATTTTAGGGTTATATAGGAACTCACCGACATTATAATGGTAAACTATACTTATGAGTGTCATGTGAAATCAATCATACAAATCATCATGAAAACCCCATGGAATAAAAATATGTTTCATAATATTTTAAAATGATATCAAATAAAATAAAATAAATGATTAGATAAATTGGTAAAAAAATGAATCTCTAGAAGGATGTATAAAAAATATAGAGGATGACCATGAACATTACTCCAAAAGAGGAATAACATTTTTGTGTTAGAGAGGAAAATGGTATATAATTCATGGAAAAGTGTTTTCAAAAATTATTTTTATCCTTTACATAAAAATAAAAGTTACAAGTCACATTTAAAATTATTTTTAAAAATACAAATGGAATAATATATAAATTATTTCATTAAAATAATACCCAATAATGGACACTTTAAATGAAATAATTTTTCGTTCAAATAAATAAGTAGTAGAAGATAAAAATATATATAAGTGGGTTCGTATTTTTTTTATAAACTACTTACTTTTATTTTTAAAATGATAGTTATAAAAAAATAACGGGAATATAAATTAATTTATAAAACTATAAATCTTGAATATGAATATTTTTTATTTTTTTATAAATTTTTTATGATTTGGTCAGGTGGTAAACATTAAAAATGGATTTTTGTTCATACTTTTTTAAAGAGAGATAAAAATGACCAATGAGAAAAATGATAAGAATAATAATTTTAAATTTTCTTAAATAATTTTAATGATAGAGTAAAATGGCCTTGAATAATCATTAAATTATAAATACGAACAATTTTATAAAAATTGTAAAGAATGTGAATATGGAGTGAAAAATTAATTAGAAAGGAATCAAATTATCCTTAACAACATTATATTTTCAAAGAGAATGAAAAAATTAAAGTATAATATTTTCAAGAAAATATGTAATTTAAATGGATAAAAATAAATAAAATAACATATATAATAAATAAATATAATAATAAAATAAATATATAGGATCATAGTCAATGAAGATAGCTTATATCCCAAAGAAAAGGAAATTGAGTTAATAAAACCCTTGGATTCATGCTTGGCCGGATGTTCTCTAATATCCGATACACTAATCATATTCTAATTAAAAATATATTTAATAACAGTATTCATATGTAATAACTTTTATATTTATCTTTTAAATTCACTTATTTCATATTTATTAATATATTTTTGTTAATATTGATTTCAATGTAACATTTTTGGTAAAATTACATGTTCTTGAGTTAATAATATTTAAAATATTCAAGGTATTATAATTTAATTTCCATAATGATTCATTAAGTTTTAGGATCACTAAATTGATGTTTTGGATATGATTTTTCAATATGAAATCTATAACGCACTTATTACAATAATTTTGAATGTGTAGATGCAGTTTATTAATAATGAGTTAAATATTACACTTACAAAAAAGATATATTATTTACATATTAATATCATATCATACCCATAATTAATTTTCCATAACCATCCATAATAAAACCTTATAGTGACTTTCATCTAAATGGTTAAACCAACCAAAACAAAAACAATTTATAATCAAAGAACAACTATAATTATGAAGTGATTTTATAATAATAGCATTATTATAGAATCTTAGTGATATTATTTAGATGCTATTATATATAAAAATAATAATTTAAAAGATGTGTATGAAGAATATAAATGAAAAAGGGTGATAAGAAGTTATTACTTACAAATAACAAAATTTTTCCTTCTTGAAAAAATTAATGGGATTGAAAGAATGCTGGAATTATCTAGGGAAAAAAGTTAACAAATTTGGGATAGGATTATTAGGGAAGGAAAAATATCATATCAAGGACGGGAATTCAAATTTCATGTCTGAATATGAAGGGGTTGTGGATGGGTTATTTTATATGTGATAGTAAAGGAATATCATATTTAATTTAAGTGGATCTAAAATTGGCAATTAAGTGAGATAAGGTAAGTATTGGTTGATAAATAAATCATAATCTCATTGAAAGAAGAGATTTTGGGATATTTTCTATGTTTTTTACTTAATGTAACTTATTTACCTTATTTTATCATATACTATGGTGACTAAATTTTACATCATGTAGCTTATTTTTGTTTCCAAAAATGATATTGGTCATATAAAATAATTTCTATATATTAATTCCAAATATTTAATTTATTTTATTAGGTTCAAATTCTAAAATTGGTAAAAATTTCTTTTTTTATAAGAACACATAACAGAACAAAAACATTTTTAGTAAACAAGTATTTTTAAGAAAAAAAAAATGAATTTTATTTTATTTATTAAGAAGACAATAGATTGTATTGATCCCTAGTAAATTTATTGGTTTATGATTAAATAATGTGTGTTTATTTGGTTTTAAAACTAGGAAACAATGAATGGAATCACGCGAATACATTATTAAATTAAATGGTACAGAATTATTTTTTATTATAAAAAAATATAACTTAGGTACCAAAAATATAAACATATGTTTATAAATTCAAAATATTATTTTTAAATTAAATATTTAAATAACTAAATACGTATCTTTTGAGAATTTATTTAATAATTCTTTAAATCATTCCTGTATCTTTAAGATGTCATAAAAGTTATTAAATTTGTAAAAAATGTATTTTCACTATTCACCAAAAAATATATATATTTAGAAAAAACCCAAATATTCACCCAAATAAAAATTAAACATGTTGAATAATTTGTTTCATTTTATAAAATTAAAATTCTAAAATTTAGTAATTTATCATTTAAATGAAAACAAAAAATATAAGTCAAAATTGGTTTCATAGAAAAGTGAATTTTTAAGATTCCAGTATTCTTATTCTTATTTCATATGAATTACTAATTAAATGATTGTAATCCTCATATTTATACATTGAAAATTTTTATTATATTTTTTATTTAAAACCGGTCAATTTAATTTTACATAAAATTTCACAATAATTTTAATTATTTTTTGTAAAATGAATTTTATCATTAAATGGTTTAATTATTAATTAATAATATTGATGAATTGTTTAAAAAGAATAAATTAAATTTTATAAGCACATTTTTTTAAATAAAATATTTATTATTTAATTAAATTTATTCTTTAAAATTAAAATTTATGGACGTTCAAATTGTATATAATATTGGAAATATTTAAAAAATTAATACACTAATAATGAAAAGTTGATATCATCCTAAAATACACTTAAAAATCCCATCAAGACCTCTACATAAGACCTAATGGTAGGATAATAAACCTGGTATTCATGGATGGTGATTTATATGACATAGATCACATAGTGATTTCAAGGGGCTTTAACTTATCTAGAAGATGATTTTACTAAAGCCTCACTAGTTAAAGTTTATATTAGTATTTTTCTATGAAAAACCCTAGTGATCTTACAACCATTCCAATATTGGACCAATTAAAAACATAAATAAGGATCCCATTACCTTATGTTATTTCATCAAATTTATATATATTCTTTATAATGTGGTTACATCTATTAGTAACCACCAATTCAAAAATTATATTATAATAGTCACCATTAATAATTTTATCATATTAACACATAAAATCTCATTCTAGTTAAGTGATTTTGTGCAAAAGTATATATCAAAAATTGTTCTTTATTTAAAAATAAATTCATTATAAAATATTAGGGTTTTTTATTTTTTATTTTTTATTAATTTATAATTTTTTAATATAAAATCCCATTTAAAGTGGTTTTTAGATTTATTCAAGAATGTTGAGTTTAAAAATATCTACCCAATTATGAAATCTAAGATTTAATATTTAATTCATTACATACCAGTAATAATTATACATAAAAACTATGTGAGACTCTAATTAATCTAAAACTTATAATATTGTACATTTTAAATCCTCTATTTTAGACTTTTATTTTTCTTACATGAGCACCACATTGATACTATATAAGGGTGGTGAATAATCATCCAATTATTTAATTTTTTAAAAATACATTAACAAATATATAATTTTTAAATCATATTTATTATTATCTGAAACTATTCATCAAATTATTTATTCTCATTTATCTCATGATGATATATATATGATATGGTTTTTTATTTTTATTATAATTCAAAAACACATGGTAAGAATTTAAATAATTATCATGTAATATATTTTTAAATTTATTAAATATATATATATATACACATATTGATTGATAATCATATTTATCTGTTAAACTCTATAATCACTATATCCTTTCAGAATCACTTCTCTAATCCACAAAGTTCGACTTCTCTGTTGTTATGAAAGCAAAACATCGGCATTATATATGAATTATCATATTTATCTAAACATAAGAACTAATTTATATTGATCAGATACTTTTAATAATTCATTTTAGTTATATTATCACGTAAGATATGTTCCAAAGGTTTTAAAAATATTCTATACTGTTTTAGATAATAATATAATATTTGGAAATGAAGTTTTATTTGAAATCATACTATTATTTTAAAAAGGAGCTAAAATGTTTTACTCAATCTGTGACAAATTAAAATTAAAATTTTGATTTTAAAAAATACTATATTATGTAAATTTATTATTTTAAGACATTATATATGTTTCAAAACAACTCCACATTATTCTTGATTAAATAATAATAATAATAATATGAATTCCACTTCAAATCAAATTTATATTTTAACTTGTGTTCAAAAGTGTTACTACAAATCTGACCAATTTGAATTCATATATTAAATTTATAAATTAATGTTTAAATTATATATATTATTTAGTTATGTTTCATACATTTCTTAGGTGTTCCATAGAATTCTAGATAAAAATTTAATAATTGGTTATATGTTTTGATTTAAAAATGATATATTTTTATTTAATAGAAATTCAACATTATCACTCAACCTCAAAATAAAATAGACATTGAACACTGAAAATTTAAATGATAATGTTTCACAAATACTATGTTAATAAATATTCCATATAATTATCAATATTTATAATATATTATAGTTATTTATAAATTAACAAGTAATAAAATTCATTTAAAATCTGAACTATTATTTTTATAATAATTCAAATTCAAATGTATCTATCAACTTATTGAGGGAGACCTAGGAAGAATTACACCATTGAGAAGGTGCATAGAGATGAATAAATAGTGATAAAAAATATCACTTAATTTCTTTTTTGTGTAATCAACCCCTATGACTGGTTAATAACTAATTGTCTCAAAATAAACACTTAGGATTTCATTATAAAATCAGAAATAAACAGAACAAGGTACGTAATGATTTACACTAGGCTCAGTCTCAGAATAAGAGCTTAATTGTTAACGTAGTTAGTTTCTATCATATTCAATAGATTATTTCAAAGTAATCTTAAGACCATGTAACATTGGATTGGGAGGGATCATCTTTAAACTACATTTCATAGCCTCCAACTAGATATAATTTTTTTATACTAGCTCCCACATTTTACTATGAAAAATAAATAATAAATGTTTGGAAATATCTTCAATAAGTTCATGTTTTTTAAAAAATAGGTACAATCATGCCTCCTAGAGCCTTTAGAAATGTAAATAAAACATATGAATCAACTATTAAGGAAACAAGATAGTAAATAATACCGATTGAGGGAAATATGAAACCCCCAATTGGTTCTTTATCGTTGTATACACAACCTTTAAGTTCTTCTATTTTTCTTCACTTAAATATTGGATGAACTAATTTTTCAAATATTTACAACAACTCAAATTCAATCTCAGGTTATTATTCTTCCTAGAGATTCACTTTATTTAAAAAGCTCTATTCACATTTTGTTATTCTAAAAATTCTCTCTTAGATACTACTTTTGGTACTGGAGGCCTCATTTGATATCTGGTAATTAATAGTGTACTATAAATGGGAATATTAAAATATATATCAATATTTATAATATAAATAATAATTATTAAATAACTATTTTTAGCACCTTTATTTGGAGAAAATATCACTATGCACTATTACATAGATTAGTCACCAATGTAATTTCATAAAGCATTATAGCAATTCCCATTTTATATCAATATATTAATAATGTTTCAAAACACAACAATTATAATATCTATTAGAAAATAAATAAAAAATAAATAAATTTGTGAATTTTACCTATACCTCATAGTGATATCATCTATATTACAATTGGATCATCCTCAGTTCCCAATTTCTTAAACCCACTCATGGCATAACTTTACATCTTAGGGAATAATGAAATCATTACAATTTCATTCTTGAATTAACTTCAAGAGTTTATTCTAAAATAGATTCATCTTATTTTAATTTACCTATCATTAAATTAATTTCATGGATGATCTTTCTCTTCAATATTTAGAGAAAAATATTCTAGATAGATCTGAAATAAAAATTTATTTTTGATGTTTTAATCCAGGAAGTTGTGAATTAGAATAAAATAGTGTTTATTTATTATTTAGAGTATTTATTCTAGTGTAATCTTCCTTATAACCCTTTAGGGGTCTCTAAATTTGAAAACATAAGTAATTATGACACTTAACATGTATCTTACGAACTCTAATATCTAATGATGTCTATTGAAACAACTTAAGAGAGGTGCAACACGAATCATATCATACAAAATTACATAGTATTATGATGTATCACATCTTAAAAACACAAATTATATCAAATATACTTGATAAAAATTGTAAACAATTCAAGGTTTCATATGTGGTATCAATATTTTATAAGAATATCTGAGAAGCAACTCATGAAATATTTTATATATAAATTCCCATTATCTTATGCATTTCAATGGATTTTAAAGACTCTATATCTTATGTGATATTCATATCTTATAAAATGATCCATGTATCTTATGTTCAAGGGAACTATCTTATATAAAACTACAAATCATTTGAACATGACATATTATATTATGAAAAATCAAAGGTCTTATAAAATTCTAATAAGATATTATACATATTCTTTTTTCCAACCATAATACAAAAAATCCTAAAATCATTAAATGATCACATGAAAAATTTACTATATTAAAGGGCCTCTAATTTTATCTAAATAAATTAAAAAATTGTTTAAGAATATATAATCAACCACTAAGGATTATCAAACATGTTTGAAAACAAATAAAATCCTTTAAAAAATCCATGGTATCTTCGATATACCCCTTTTGATTTGTTTTAAACAACTCTAAAATCATTTATATTAACTAAAAATGTCATTTCAGAATACCCATATCTTATGAGAATCATCAAATTATACCCTTTTTTAAATGATAGTTTTTTATACACCGCATAACCAGATTGTTTAATGTTTTTGAGAAAATTACAACTCCTGATGATAGTAATTTTAGACTAGTAACATAGTTTAAATATCCCCATATTGTCCCTTTCACTTCCCCTTAATTTATCATATTTATAAATAACCATGATTTAGTATTAAAAATAGATAATAAAGGATATATACACTCTCCATTTTTTAAAAATAAATACCCTCTTTGATAAAAAAGAGTGTAACAAATTTTTGAAGAGAATTCTACATGTTATTCCCCCTTTTGTAACATCTCAGACCTATACTTCCTAGATCTAGTGTGAATAAACACCATTTTTACATAATGACATTAAAATTATCTGAATCAACACAATTTTAAACATCAATAATTAAAATGTATCGAAAAAATAATGAGTCGCATACATTTAAATGACATTTTAGTTTTGGTGTTTTAGAGAGTTAAAAAACTTTTAACAATGAAATCCCATGTATAACTCATCAAATGGAAAACATTTCTTGAATATGTGAAACTACTCAAGATTTAATAAATATTTAACTTCAACCACAAAATTATCCATACAATCTATTTTTTAGACATATCATGTGTAATGTATTTCATCATAACATGGGGAAATGTAAAAAGAAGAAGGGGTGATCTCAAACACCCAGTTAGGGTAAACTTAGGAGATAATAATCAAAGATCATAAGTGATCATAATATGATCATAAATATTATGGTATGTCTATATAGTCAAAATAATTCAATAATACTAATAAATAATGAGTATAACATATATGAAATTCCAAATTATTTAGTAGCAATTGAGAAGGGGATGTGGGTCAAATTAGTTGTTAACAGTTTATATGTTTGTAGAGTTTTAGAAACATAATCCTTGTTACCTATTAAATTTAATTTCCTAATCATATTTTAGTAAAAATTTGTGCAAGATAATTTATGAAATAATTTAAAGGACATATGATTTACATGGTTTTACCTTAGAATGATAACCTACATCTCTTCCATAGACACTCCTATGGGTCTATATAAATTTAAAATTAATAAGAAGTGAATAAAACTTGTGAAAACTCTTATTAGACAACTTCTATATCCCAATAGGTTTTATTATATTTACTCTCGTTGGTTAAAAAAGTTATATTACAAAAAATTAATCTAAAAAATTATAAATATTTTTTTCAATATTCTACATAAAAGCTCTATGTTTTGGTTATCCTATATTCGATGACCTTCAGTCTAATGAAAAAAATCCAATTAAATCATTTCCAATGACTCAATAAAATACCCTCTTTCTCATTCTATATTTCTCAAACTATTTCCAAATTCTCAATCCAATCTTCTATAGTCTGATATTCCTTAGTCTGATCTTCTTTTGTCGGATCATTCTCAATCAGATAAGAAAACATTAAGCTATATGATCTTCTAAAGATATATCTATCTAGAAATATAACATTGATATGAATTATGTAGATCTCATTATTTTCCACTCAGATTAATAATTCTTAATGTCCAAATGTACTTTTCTTTTATTTATAAGAAACTGAGAATAGAAAAGGTGGTAATCTGAAAATCTTTTCCTGCTCAATCAAATTTAAAATCTCTAAAAATCACAACCATTTAATCTTCAACAATGACTTCTTTAAACCTTCTCATGATTTCTAAAAAATTATTCTATTGGAATATACAAACTTTTATTCAGTCTGATGTAACTTCCTCATCATTAGCCGGATTAACTTCCTAAGCTTTAATATGATGTGACTAACTTATTTTGATCAGTACGATATGACTATATTCACCATATAATTATGATATGACATTCTCCCTCAGCTCAATACGCTTGAATTTCTAATAGAATATCATTCCGATTCAACTTTCCAACTTAGAGTCTGTCCAATGGACTTTCTCCAATTTACTTTCCCACTCAGAATCAGTCTAATAGGACTTCATTATAATGGAATTTCCCATTATGATGGAATTATCATTATGATTAAAACTACACTCTACAAATTTTAAAATATTTAAAACTTATTAGGAATAAATCATTCAGACTTCTAATAACATCTATTTTTGTTACATTGGGATCAGATGAAAACTTTTTCTTAATCTTTGGAACTCATAAAATCATTATGATTCCTGTATTTCTTAAAAATATGTCATTGTGGTAATGTTTTATGATTCATGAGAACTCCATGACCAGTAAAAAATCATCTGACTTGAGCATATAAATTTTAATAACTTTCTAACTCCTCAAATCATTGTGTTCCTTCAATATCTTCATCATCACTATGAAAATTATGAATTTTAACCAATGCTTAGTCTAATGAATCTTGAACTTTATACCGAACGATTTGAATCTGATGGTACATCCAAGAAACAAATTTAAAGAAATTTTTTCATCCACCATCCTTATACCTTCTACGTGTAGTACTACTCAGTCAAAAAAGCTATGTCTCGAAAACAAATTTTTCAAAGTCCAAAACAGTCATCTCCCTATTTGTTTGGATTCAAACCTTTATCTACTTTCATATTTCTTATAAAAACTCATTCCAACGGACTGGGTTTGATCCGGAACAACAAAAAAAAATTTAAGAAAAAATTTAGTTATAAAAAATACAAAACATTGGAAAATTAAAACATCATAAATATTCTTTAATATCCCACTTTATATTTGATTCAAAACTCGTTAAAAAAATTTCAACTCTTAAAAAAATTCCACTACACAGTTTTCAAATTTTATCAAAATATTTTTTTTCTCAAAAGAGAGCGTACTAAAACCACACAATTGGATAATGTAATGTTTTTTAAGGAATTATATCACTTTTTGATAGGAATATTTTATATCCATGTAAATATAAATTCTCTTTAATTTTTATCTTTTACCACTTTTCCTTTTCTCTACCACATATTATGATGACCAAAGATTTAGATTCCAAAAAGAAAGATAAGAAAACACTTCTTCCAATGTAAAAATTTGTTACTTTCTCTCCCCTTTTGTCAAAATAATCCAAAGCACAATATGAGAATTTATTATTAAATTTTATAATTCATTGGAGGAGTCCAAATATGATGTTGAGTCTCAAATCTATAAGCTATTATTTTGGCATTGAATTTGTAAATATATCCACAATTTGATAGTTCATTGAAAAATATTCTAGAAATGAAACTCCATATTCAACATTATATTTTATAAATTGAATAATTATATCAATTTTTTTTCTTAAATGTTGGATATGATTTTTAAAAAGATAAACCGCCCGATGATTAGGAAAAATTAGCTTCAATGTTTTAGAAACTTTTACTTTAAAATCATCTGGCTGAACTTTCATCCATAATATCTATGTACAAGCCTGATTAGCTACAAAATATTCTGATTCTTCAGTGCTTAAAGTTACTAAACATTGTTTCTTTCTATTCCCTATCACACAATATTCACCCTAGAAAAATTTTCCTCCTACTATTGATTTTTTATCATTATAATATCTTTCAAAATAAACATTAGTATAACCATGAAACTTTATATAAATGTTTTTTTGTATAAAAACCCATGTGAGGTTGTTTCTTTTATATATCTCATAGTTCTCTTTGCTAAAGAGATATATAATTCATTCAAATTACTTTTATACCTTACACACAATTTCACAACATAAACAATATCAATCCATGAGGCTGTAAAGTGATGTAGACTTCCTATCAACTACTGAAATCCCTTCTAATTCATATTTTTTTCCCAAGATATCTTTACTCAACATTGTTGTCACAAATATTGGAGTAGAAAATATTTTGTATTTTTATATCCTAAACATATTTAAAAATTCCCTAACGTACATTTATTAAGATAATAAAATGTACTATTCTTGTTTTGAACTTTTAATCCATGAAATAAAGTTAATTCTCTCAACAATGACATTTCAAAAATTTTCTTCTTTTGATTAGAAATATTTGTACAAATTTTCTTCCCTCTCCATAACAAATTATATCACCCACAAAAAAATTAAAATTAGAGGTCCAAAGTTAACATCATGCACATATATGTTGATATAAACTTTTACTATATAAAAAATTAACGTTCTCAAATTGCAATCATATTTTAAATATGTGGAATGTGGGGATTTTTTCAACACATACAAGGATTTAATAAATCTTAAAATCTTATTATCTTCATTATAATGTAGAAAACCATAAGGCTATTCAATGTAATGTGTTTCCTCAATCACACCATTTATAAAATCTAAATTTACATCCATATAATAAAATTTTTAATTTTTATGTGTGACCACTAATAAAAACATTCTAATAGTTTTTAATTATTTAACATGGGAAAAAGTATATTCAATGTACACAACTTCCACTTATACATAACCCTTATAAACATTTCTTGACCGGTTTCTTAAAACTTATCCAGGATAATTTAAATTTTTACAACAAAAACAATTTTTTATGGTGAAATTTTATTGGATGGCCATGTAACAAGTTCCAATGTTTCATTTTTCTCAATCTGATCTAACTCTCCATTCATATAATCCACCCATTCTTTATGTTTAATATCTTCTAAAACAGATTCCAGTTCAAATTGTTTGATAATTTAAGTATAACTTTCTTATTTGAAATTTATAATGGTGTGAATTGGATCCTTTTGATTGTGAATAATATTTTCAGACTCGACATGTTTTTGTATGGTAGGAAATTACAGTTTTTCTCTTCCAGTAGATCTTTACTTATCACATGATTCTGTTATATCTTAGTAAGGATGTTTTTACAAACTCTTAATATTATTAGAAATTATAGCTTATCCTCCTCATCAATCTCATAAATTTTTGTTTAGTAATTTTTATTTTCAATTAATTTCACATCATTTGAGTCCACCAACATTTGTAAGAGTTTATTATAACATTTTTAACTTTTTCCATTGGGTGAATAACCCGTAAAAGTTTGTTCCTCTAATTTCTCATTAAACATTATTAGATCCAGATTTTATATTTTATATAATCATGGACTTCCAAAAATATTAATGTAAATAAATAATTTTTTTTGTAATAAATAATTTCATAATAAGTAATATTTGTTTCTAGTCTCAACAAGAATCATTTTTGAGCATGTATAATATTAATAATATATTCTCTCCAATAGAAGTTTGAAATTTTGTATTCTTATAACATAATTCTTCCCATTTACAGAAAACTTCTATTCTTTATGTATGTAAATATTTTTTTTATGTGAAGTATAGGGGGAAATATACTTATTTTTGATACCATTATTTATCAACTATTTTTGAGAAGTATTTATAGTTAATTTGGTACAAATATATGTTCTCAACCTCTTTATGTAAACCCTAATTTCATTGTCAAATTCTTTTTTGAAAAACATGAAACTTTTTATAGCCTCTGAATTTTTTTCGATAAACATGATGTTCTTATTCCAAGTGAAATCATCAAGAAAATTGATAAAGTAGAAATATTTTATGGTTGATTGATGTCTCGTCGTTCCACATAAATTGTAATGAATAAGTTCAAATGGCATGATATAATGAATCTATACTCTCTGAAAAATTGTATTAGTCATCTTCCCTTCTTGACAAGTAATAAAAATCTCTCTCTCTTATTTTAAATTCTATAAAATAATAGACAACATCCAATTTAGAATTTTTGTTCATGTTTTTTCCCAAGTTTCCCAAGTATTATGTGCCACAATTGTTTTTCATCTTCATCCCTCAAGCATGAGTTTTGGAACACTCTATGTTGAAACATATTACAACTAGTTATTCCTCTTTTTGTGATAACTTTTCTATATTTCATATTTATGATTATACAAGAATAATTTATGAAAATAACTTATTTTATATCATCAAAAATTTTATTTACACTCTGTATGTTATGTTTTATCCCAACAATAAATATATCTTCTTTATATTTCAACATTTCTTTTTAAAAATAATCCATTAAAAGTAAACATATTTTTAAAGAACTATAATTACCAATGGTTAATTCTCCTCCATCATAACTTATAACATGTTTCAATGTTTTTATATAACCTATAATATGTGAAGAAAAACCAGTATCCAGTATTCATGGTTTGTTATTTTTGTTTACTTTCAAAGCTGTATCAATAATAAAATTAATTTACCCAACATTTTTCTTACTATCTTTCTTTTCATTTCTACTATAATAAATTTTTCCTTGAAGGAGTGTAGTAAAACTTTCAACATGATGAAAAAACTAATCATATCTTCCAGAATATTCTTCCAGACATTGAAATTTAAATTTTGTTTGAATGTTTCTAATATGTTGAGTTTTTTATTTTCTATCTTCCTGTAGGTTTGGAAAGTTAATCATCATTATTACACTATTAAATTACCTTTGTTCAAACCTTATTTTAGGAAGTCACAATTTATGAAAAATATTATAAGCTTTGTACCCATATATTACATAAAACCAGTAATAGCCATCAAATTATAATTTTCTATTGAAGTAAGATATTTATCTATATAACTTTTTTCTATATTATACTCATGACATGGACCATATTTGATACTAAGGAAGTTCTCAAATTTTGTATATGTTATTGGTTTCTCACATCTAAATCCAAAATCTCCCATCACTATTATTATCATAAAAAATGACAGAAGGAACAAATGAAACATTATTTTTAAAGGATGATAATTTCACCAGATTCTTGAATCTAGTTTTCCATGAAACTTTAGAAGTATCAGATTTTACTACCATGGATTTTTATGTTTTCATTCATCTTCACCATTGTACAATCAGTCTTGAAAAAATTGTATTGAAACATGTTAATTTCTTCTTCCTAAGCTACCACATTTTTACTTAGATTCTAATCCATATTTCCTTATCCATAAAATTATAGTGTCTCTTGGATATATTATTTTTATTGTTTTACAACATAATTTTCACCTGTAACAACTTTTCAACTATCATTATATATCATCATCTCTTCATTCAAGAGATATTTGTTTTTTCTTAAGAAGTTCAAGAAGGTTTATTCTAAGTTGATACTCTCTATAAGATTCTTCTCATTCATCTTATTCACTTTTTGAGGGGTATTCTATTTCTCAACATTTTAAATGAATGTTCATACCTTTTCATAAAATTTATCTTTTGAAGAATGATTTTTAGTGGAGTTTGTTTCAGCTTTATTACTAAACATACATTTATTGTTCACCATAATCTTCTTATATTTTTTGGCTGACTTTCCTTCTTTATCAATTTTTTTCACTTATCTCCTCGAGAATTTTCATCATAATCATCTTGATATTCATTGACTTTCTTATTGGGAAAATCAATTAAAATGTGTCTGATTCCACAATACTCAGAATATTTGAGGGGATGTCTACCTCCATTACTTCCTCTTACTCTTTGATAGTTCTTGGATATTAGAGACATGATTTTATCATTTAACTCATCATCCTATTTATCTTTAGAGTCACAAGGATCAATATCTTCAGTATATTTTATTTTTATTCTTCTCATGGATTCAAGATATATTTAATTTTACTTATTCTTTTTGAACATTATATTTTTTTCATTTCATAATCAATAGGAAATTTATTCACATCATCAACAGATAAATCATTAATATCTTATAAAGCATAAATTTTAGAATGAAACCATCATTCACATAAGATTCTTCATAATTGTAGAATCCTATTAAATATATAAGAATAATTTTATGCTATAAAAAATTTCATTTACACTCATTAATTATTCTTTAATTTTTTCTTCATCTCTCATTATAGTGTCTTCATACTTACTACGCCCAATTTTTACCTTTCAATCCTTCACTTTAGTATTCCATTTGAAAATGATTTTCAACTTATACAACACATTCTTTGATGTTTTGAGACCCATCACCTTCATATATAAATTTTATAATAAAGACATAAGGATATAATTTATAGATTTCTTGTTAACTTCTATATTCCTCTTATCATCAAAATTCACTAGAGAATCCTTCTCAATTGGTGGAAAATTAATTGTAAAAAAATAAACAACATCCAGAATAAGATGTAGGAGGTATTGAATCATTATATTTTTTCTTCTATAAAAATTTTTCCTTCAAATGTAGGAATTCTTTTACTCTTTACAAAATTAATATTATCAATGATTAGAATTCAACAAGGGACCAATTGACGTTCCAATGGATCGAATAACAACCAGGAAGGGTAGGGGGTTATGTTAGTTTTTAACATTTTAAAGAATTCATAACATTTAGAAACTTAACACCTATAACCTCTTAATGCTCATTTTATTATCATATTTTAGTAAGAGAACACAAATTATGCCAACTCTCATGGGTCAATGAAAAATCATTATTTAGAATAAGTAAAAACAACTTATGCCAACTCCCATTAGACACTTTCTATCTCCATATAAGAATGATTATACTGAATACCATTAGTTTGAAAATTTTTCTTATAAAAAATTGAGAAAAAGAGAATAATGACTTTGTTCAATATGCTTTACCAAATTTCCTCAGTCTGACGATCTTGAGTCCCATGGCCTTCAGTTCGAAGAACACAATACGATTGACTTAGTCCAATCGACTCAATAGGAAGCTCCCTTTCTCAATAATCACATGTCAAACTCTACATTAATATTCAGTTTGATATTTTTCAGTATGATATTACTTAGTCCAAACTTCTTCAGTATGATATTTCTTAGTCCGATAGGAAAACATTCAAATATCATATCTTCTAATTAGATCTCTATCAAAAAAGATACCCTTGACTTGAATTATTTAGTGCTATTGATTTTCAGATCTAGTGAGAATGATTGAAAGTATGAATCTATAAAGCTTCAATTAATATAGAAATCAAAATATTAATGACAGGAAATAGAAAAAAAGTTCTGGGTTACTCAAATTTTAAATCTCTGAAAATCACTCACATTTAATCTTCAACTTTTACTACTTCAACCCTTATCAATATTTATCTAAAATCAATCTTTTCCAATATACTAATTTCATCAGTATGGTGTAACTTCCCTATATTCAGTTTGATTATATTCATCAAATTCATTCTGATGTGAGTAACTTCCAATGCTCATTAAAATATAACTATATTCCTCTACTAAATATAATCTAAATTTCTTCCACTTCTCATTATGATATGACTTTATAATAGAAACACTTTCTGATTTGACTTTATAATTCAGAGTTAGTTTGATTGAATTTCCTCATCCGAGTTAGTCTGATTGACCGTCCTACTTAGGCTCAGTCTAATATAACATCAATATGATGGAATTTACTAGTATGATGGAATTATAAGTATAATAAAAACTCAACTCATCAACTTTTAAAATATTCAAACCTTATCATCTATAAATAATTTATACTTCTGACAACTTTCGTGTGGGGTACTTCTAGATCTGATACAATCATTACCTTGATCTGTAGAATCGATAAAATCTTTACGATCCTCTATTTATTCAAAATATTTTATCAAGATAATGTTTCATGGATTATGATAACTCCATGAATTGAAATGCATCATATAAACTGACGTTATAAATCTTAAGAACTTTCTAACTCTTGGCATCACTTTCTTCCTTCAATCTATTCAGTATCATTCTAACTTCCTCACTCCCCAACTTCTAACATTATAACCAATGAAAAGTCCAATGGATCGTGAAATTTAATCTAATAGAAATTAGTTTTGCGGTGCATCTGATCAAAAACCTTTCAGAAATTCTATCATCCATCCTCATTACACATTCGACATCTAGTATTTCTCAGTCCAAAAAATTGTGTCAAGAAACCTATGTCTGGAAAAAAAACATTCTAAAAGACAAAAACATTTCTCCCCCTTTGTGTTTGTATTCAAACATTCATAAACTTTCACATTTTCTAAAAAAACTCATTCTGATGTATTTTGTTTGATACTAAAAAAATCTTTTACAAAAAGGATAGTTTTCAACTAGTAAAAAACATTGTTAAAACAAAATAATAATAAAGGTTCATCCAAATCCATTTTTGAAATATCAATAAATAAAGTAATCGTTAAGTCTACCAGGTTCCTAAAAAATGAAAAACATATATCCATACAGCTAATTCCAAACCGTAATCCAAGCCATCATGATCTTAGACATCATGATCTTACAGTCAAGGCCTCATATTTAGTCAATATTTTGTCTTGGCATGAGATACAAAAAAATATATATTTTATCTCATGATACATATTTATGAATTGAGGTACTATTGTATGACTAATCCATAAATAATTATTTCTAATTCATTCATCCTACAATGGAATGAATAATCTATAAAATTCATAACAAATATTCTTTAATTGTCAATAAAAACCATGTTAGAATAACAAGTATATACATTTCTAATATTTCTCTAATCAATAATTTTAATGTCCTTATATAAAAGAATCCATAAAGTTAACAATATATAATGTATGGGGTATATGTAAAATTAAATAATTTCCCCAATCAATTAATTTATGTACTCTTGGTGAACACCCTTCAACCATGGGAATTAAATATAGAGTGCTTACAAAGGAGGGATGTTAGATGAAAAAATATGCCTATAACTATGCATGATTTGGAAATATAAAGGTAGTTATGGACTTCCACAAGTTTAATCCCCCAAAAAAAATAGTATGATAGGATTTATAAGGTAATTCATTAATAGTATATACACCAAAAAAAATGAAACAAGTGTTGAATATGATTCATATCTAAATGAAGAGAAATTGAAAATAGAAAACCCTTATGGTAATGGTAACATTATAATCAAAAGAGCATGAGAGTAAACATGGAATTATTCATATCATATAATAGAATTGTTTTTAGAAATATCAAAAATGTCTCATGGAATTGAAAATAGGGACAAATAGCACCTATGACTTTAGAAATGTTTCAATCAAAAGACCTTGATGGATATGGTTTCAAATGAAAAATTAAATTTCATGAATAATGGGAGAATCATGATATAAAATATTAAAGGGTTACAATATACACCACTATAATGAAATCATGATATATAATAAGGAATATGTCTCAAGGGGTAAAAATTTGATACAAAATACCCTTACAAACTTATAGACTTTCATGTCAAACCATTTGAAGGAAATTATATCAGATGAAAAATTAAATACCATGAACAATGAGAGTATTATGATATAAAATATTAAAGGGGAATTAGGTACACGATTCCGAATAAAATATAGTGTATAATAAGGAATATATATCAAGGGGAGAAAATTTGACATAAAAAATCCATACAACCATAAAAACATTTTAGTCAAAACCCTAGAAGGATATGATTTCAAATGAAACATTAGATACCATTAAATAATGAAATTATTACTATTAAAAATATAAAATTGTTAGTAGATACACAATTCCAAATAAAACATGACGTATAATAATAAATATATCTTTTTCACACCACTTTTTGGGGGGATTCCAATGGAGTTTATTTATTGAATTAAAAATACCAAACAATCCCAACATATGTGGTGGTTCATGAACTAACTTTCAAAATGAAGGTGATATTTGGTTATTTTTCCAATGATTGTAAGGAACTAAAAATGGTCCAGGTGATGGGAATTTGTGCCTATCATACCATTTTTGGGTGAATTATTGCCTACTCTATGACTCTATGATATATTTGGAAATTTTCCAAAATATTTCCCCAGAATAAAGTGTGGGACTATCCTTCCTTTTATTAACAATCAATTATTAAAATGTGTTGGGGTAAAACCATATTTATGTATCAAGGATTCTCCATGTGTGGTGCAATATGTATGTATCCGATGTTCTCAATCAATGGTACCATCTATATGTATCAGAGGTTATCTCTCAAATGTATGGTATGTGTATATCTAGGGTTCTACATTTTGTATTATTATTTTGTGAATCTAGTTTAAAGAAAAATATAAGGGCATATTGGAATTTTCCATCATCTTGGGAGATAGTTTTTTTTGATGTAATGATCAGGCCATGATATTGAATTCCTACATGTACTTTCGAAAGGAATCATAACTCATGTAGTTAGGTGTCACTTAATGGACCATGTCATGCCGTCTAATGTCATGTGACAAGGACCAAACTATTAATTTTATCTTTAGGCGGTGAGGATATCAGTTGGGTCTATTTTTGATAGAACTATTTGAAGATTATCTTGGTGATGTCTTTTTTCTGATCATCAATACTTGGTTAACTTTGTTGAGTACATAAATCAATTTAAAAAATCTAATTATTGGTGAGGTTATATTAATGTAAAATACAAGAATCAAAGGTGATCCATTATTTACAACAAACAAGAAGGATGATTTTATGTTAAAGATCTTCTTTGGAATTTATATTCAAAAAATAATAGATGCATAAGAATTTATGATGTCTATAAAAATTATCTATTTCATAAGGAAATTATTTGAAGTAATGAATGAAAATTATATGTACTGTTTATATGATAAATAAATATTTCCATGTATTTTATAAGGGTCTATTGTTTTTATATGAAGATATTTTACTTTGAATAAATTCTACATTTTATTAAAATATTTTCCAATCCACTAAGTACCCAAGAAAACCTCATCCAAGGAATATATGGGTTCTAAAGGTCATCCATGTCTTTAGAAGGTTAGTAAGGGCCAACAGTAAGGATGAATAGGGTGGTTCATAGAACCATCTAGAATAAGTTGGGCCTGTGTGTAAAGCTAGATAAGCGTATGCCCGAAGGCATGTAGAGGGTTGGATAAAAGAGTACAGGGATGAGGATACCATGTGTTCAAGTTTGTACTGGTTTTGATCGCCATTGTCCAAATCAAATGAGAAATGATAAATATTTATCTTATAAAGAAGAAGTAATCTATATGAAGATTTCACTATACTATTCATCTATTTAAAATTATATAGACAAAATAGCGACCTCGCAAAAAAAGAAATCTCCACCATCTAATTTATGAAGGAGATCCTCTTATACCTAAGACCCTCACTGGGTATATTTACACCATAGTACTTCTAATATGTGTCTGCCATCATATATCTAATATCAAATGGCCTAGACTCCAAGGAGATGAGTCCACATATATTTCTGCACACATGAAATGATGTGCATGAAAGGACTCAGTTGAAGAATATTTTGAAATAAGCTTCTTCGGCTAGATGTAAACATTATTATAAAGGAAGGTGAATGTATTTTACATGGATTCTTTCATAGAATGAGAATTACATGTTTTTTTGATCACATTGACATGATACCTCCACAAAGGATAAGCCTAACCATAAATAAAAAATTCCTTGTTTTATGGAATCTTTTTAACCCATGTTTTAAGGATTCAAAGGAGATATATTTGGATCATGAATAAACCATCTGAATGGATTGAAAAGAATAATATATGTGGTGTAAGGATATGATCCCATACATATAACTAGATGAGATCCTTGAAAAAGAGTGTCTAAAGATCATCTATGAATAAATCATTTTCTATTGAAATTATAGAAGTGATAAATTGTGTTTCAATAAAAAGAAGATTTACTATCCTATTTGGTAATGAAATGACGTTCTTCTGACATTCAACCAATATTTCACACTATAATTTCTGCATTAGGAGCTTATTGGGTGTATCCCTTTCAGCATACATGAGGCACTTAAGTAATGGATAAAACCATTGTTCAAAGTCCTTCAGTTCTATGCAAAACACTTATATAATGGTCAAATTACCATTAACTAAGGAAGTGTCCTATGATATCATGAACTTGATCGAAATTTTTTTCCAGCATACATTTCTTGTTTTTTAATAAATAAGGTAGATGTGGTTGTATAGTGTGTGATAATTGCGTACACAGTTCAAGAAGGTTGTGTATACAATATACATGTTCGAATAGTGATATAATAAATATTATTGTGTGAAGAAAGAAAATTGGTCATGGGATACACATGTGAAAGAGTAAATCAAAATTAGAGAACTTTCACATGTTCATCAATTGCATTCACATGTGAAAAACCATTTTAGAAAACCCAAAACCTAATATGAAGTGAAAATAAAATAATATACTCTAATATATATGTGTCATACTAATTTCATAAACTTATCAGTGCAAAGGAAATTCTTGATAGATTCTAGTCAATAAAGTGAAAGAAAAATAATGAATTCCATAGAAAAAATGTTTGCAGAAATATAAGAAGCATAGTGAGAGCATACCAAATTATATTGGTGATTATTAGGCAGTATTTGTGAAAATATTTTTGACATCATTTACTTGCTCAAGGAATACAACCATTGTTAACTGATTAAAGTGAATCAAAAGTTTTAGGGTACATCCTACTTTTTATAACCACACATAAAGAATTTGTTTATTGTGGTATGAGTGGTTTGTATTATTTACAATTCATTCCAAGTACTATTAAATATTATTTAGTTTTGACCCTTTAAATTTATTATGTTTATGAATTTGTTCTTTTGTGCTTGTTTTGCAGTGAAGATATATCTATTTAACATGATAAAAAGATTGTTTATTAGAGAAGAAATTTATGATGGATAACTGATTCACCACCTCTCTATATCATGGATCACAATGATCCTATTTTTTTCATTTCAACTAATATTATACCACAGTTTCCCTTTACTAAATCTTTTGATATGTTTATTGGACAAGAATATACTATCTAAATTAAAACCTATATGAATGATTACGGGATTTATATCTTTTATGAAAATAACAATCATATATTAAATGATATAACTTTTACTTACCTTATATCCATTGGTTATGAATTTTTTAAAGTTGTTATTGATGGTGTATCTCCACATATTGAAGGTTTTCCATTGATAAATATTGATAAGATTTTTTTTAGAATTATGGTTGATCTATAATTTCTATAATTTCATCACTATCATAAATTCGTGTTTTATAGAGTTAATAGAATTTCAATTTCCAAAACCATGTGAGGTAAATTAAAAAGCATCTATGAAGTAAATTCAAAGGTGAATAAAAATGTTACAAATATTGATATTTAAGTATAATGATATTAATATGGTTGATAAAGAATCTATAGATGACTTATTTAGAAGGGAAAATAACATTTTGAGCACCATAATATGTGTTGGTGAGAATTTAGAATATTGACATATTGTTTAAAATATTATATTAATTCTCCCTTTTAAATTAGATGTCAAATTTTCATTAGTAGAAGATAGAGATCCTGATATTCTATATATGGGTGATCTTTTCAGACCTTTGACTACATATGAGATGAGAATAGAAATTTTGATGAGGAAAAAAAATAGTGGATCGATAAATTTCTTTAAAATCTTACAAAAAATGAATATTTAACAAAGTTATCAAGGATGAATCTAGTGACACTAAAACTAAAGATAATGATACTAAATATTTTATTAAAATTATGTATTTATTTTTTAAAAATGTTCAAATAGGTACAGAAAATAAAAAAGTAATGTTACCTCTAAACTGTTGTAATTATAGAGCTATTGGACATTTTAAAGAAAATTGTCTTTTATAAAAGGAAGATGATGAAATTGGCGAACATGGTAAAAAATAAAGAAGAAAATTCAATAACAAGGTAAAAAAATCCAAATTCTTTTTGAGGTGAAATGATAAAAAGTTATTATAATATATAAGGAGAAACAATTTTTCCATGTGTGATGAATATTATTATAGTGAAGTAGAGATATATAACATTATTCATAATGATTTTGAAAAACATCAAGTTTCCAATGTAAATGATAAAAAGTTTATTAGTGAGAAAAGTAGTGGCCCCAAAGAAGAAGATACTCAGAAGGAGTTTATAGTGAAAAGAGAGTAAAAATAATGTTATAAAAAACCATAAAACATGAAAGAAAAAACAAGATTCTAAAAAAGTGAAAAAATTTAGAAAACAATCAAGAATATTTTTTTGAAGAGAAATACAAGATTCTAGGAGTGATTGATTAAAAAAACTAATTTTTGAAAATAAAAACGTTAATGTAAAGCTCGATGAAAAGTTTAAATCCAAAGAAGAAGAGTTAGATATTTCTCAAAAATATTTGAGGTGAAAAACGTAATAAAAACATTAAAAAATTTGTTATTGAGTTTAAAGAAATTTCAGATAAGTGAAAAGCTAAGAATAATGAAGTAATTATAAGAAAAATAAGGCTAATAAGATCTTTTCTTTTTCTAAAAAAATCATATATGAAAAACAAAAAACATATATGGATTATATTAATGAATAAAATTTTTCTAGAAATTATATTGGGTATGAGAATAATTCTGAATCGAATAATAAATTTCAAGGGATGACCAACACATAAGTGAGAAACAAAGTTCCAATGTAATAAAAATGAATGTTGATGAATAAAAGGTACCCAACTCTGGAATATATTCATGCTATAGATGGAAATAAATCTTATATAGAGGTAGGTTGAATTTGGAGTATTTGGGAATAACAAAACATGTTTAGGTTTAATAATCATCATTAAAAATAATCGAGGTGACGCTGGAGGAAAATTTTGAAGGTAGTCAACTCACTCAAAGGAGGAAACCAGAGAATGTTATTCTGGAGACTTAAAATGGATTCCATCCCTTTGAAATTATTTCTTAATATATGATCATCTTGGACATCTTGAAAAATGATGAATGATTTTGATACCATCATAACAATAGTTATACAATGAATCTCTAAAACCACATGAGAAGAAAAAAGTAAAACAGTGAAAAATAATTAGTTATTTATACTTCTATTGAAGAAAAAAGGAGAATGACCCTTGATTTTGGATAGTGGGTGTTCTTTACAAATGAAAGGATATAAAAATTTTCTTAAGAATGTGGAAGATTATAAATATGGTATATTAGATTTTGGAAATAATTATTCTCTCATAACAGATGGTGTTGAATCTACTATTATCAGTGTAGAACAATTAAAATTCAAAAGAACCTTCATTGTGCATGGGATGAATCACAATTTTTTGAGTGTTTTAAATTTTTTGATGAAGGTAACAATGTTTTTTTTAGTAAAGATCATTTTTAAGTTAATAGAGTTAGATATGGGAATTTTGTTATGATATTTTAATGAACTAAGGGAAACTTTATCCAATTCGGTGATGTTGAATGTTAATACTATCTTAGCATGATAGAACAAAATCCATTTTGGAATAAAAGTTTGAGGAATACGTGTTAGAGGGATATGATGAATACAACAAGGATAAAAATTATTCATATCATTCCTTACATGTGTAGAGGATGATAATTGTTTTGTTCTATATTACAGAAGTGGAAGATTACAATCTAATATTAAAATAAATTTTAGATATATTCAATTCATCACATGGAGGTGATTCACTCTAATATTATTGGTCCAATGAGGAAGAAATTAAAAAAATAGATGCAAGCATATTATTTCTTTTACTGATTAATTTACACATATTACATGTATTATATTAGTCAATAATAAATTAGAATATTTGAAAATATTTATGAGTTACAGGAGAAGTTATGAAAAATAATGTAGATACTCTATAAATAAAATTCAAACATATAATGGTGGTGAATATAAAAGTGTACAATTCTAATATTATCTTTAAAATAATGGAATTCATCATGAATTTAGTGCACCATTCACACCACAATATAATGACGTTTCTGAAAGAATAAATTGATTTCTGGTGTAGATGGCATGAACAATATTGATATAGTAAGAGACTTATTGATTTTTTTCAAGGAAATATATTGGAGAAACAATATATTTTCAGAATCAATAATTTTATAGACAAGGATCTATTATGTATCCTTATGTAATGTAATAAAATTAAAAAGAAATTTTGAAACACATAAAGGTATTAAAAAATCCTTTCATTATAAAAGTTAATTGTGATAATCTTGGGATGCTTGATAAGAGAGGTGTTGATATAGTATTTCTTGGATAACCTCCTAACATAAGAGGATGGAATTGTTACAACAAAGAGACATGAAGGATATTTGATTCCCCATATGTGAATGTTCTTGAATAGGATGATAATAATGTTCCACAAATAGATATAGATGTGTTTGTAAAAGGAAATGAGGTGGTTGTATTTGAGAAACATTATAATGTTTTTTGAAATACTAATAATGGTGGAGTTGCTCAAAATTAGGATTTTGATTGAAATATATCAATTGATGGGGAACAAATTCACTCATCACATCCTAGTATGAAAATACAAGTGGAAGTTAAAAATATCATTATTGATCAATGAAAATTGTTTTATTATAGAATCAATTCAAGGTTAGTTTCAAATACTTATTTATATTTAATATTTTATAGAAAAGATGTTGATAAGAATTTCCAGTATCAGTAGAGGGTTAATTCTATGAATGAAGTTCTCGGTTAGATTGAGAATAATTTTATATCGAATCTTTCACCTAAAAAACAATAACAATGTTATTGGAACTAATTGGGGGTTTAAAAACATGTTTAACAAGTAATGTGACATTATAAGAAAAAAGGAATGACTTGTTTGTAATTTTTACAAAAAAAGTAAAGCGTTTACATTGATGATACTTTTTCTCGGATAAAAATATTAGAAACTATTAGATATTTCTTGATACTAATTCTCATTGAAGTTATAAAACTTCACATATGGATGTAGTTTCTTCTGTTCTTAATAGAGAGAAAAATGAAGAAGTTTATTTTGAACAACCATATAAAAATATAGTTTTAAAATATGAAATTTATGTGTTCTTGTTGTAAAAGTATTTATATGGATTAAAGACATTTCCATATGGTTGGTATTCCAAATTGGACACCTACTTCAGAAAGTTTAACTTCCTAAAAAAATAGTTGATATTAATCTCTATATATAAGGAATTACTAAGATCTATCTCATTGTAATTTTTTTACTTTGATAATACCATATTTTTAAAAAATGATGAAGAATCATTTGTGAATTATTTTGAAGAGATAAAAAATATTATTCAGATATCAATACTTGGGGAAATACAATATTCTCTTTGATTAAAAATATCAGAAAATAAGTACCATATTTACCTATCTCAAGGGAAGTATACTAAGGAACATATAAAGATGTTTTTTATCGAATATTGAAATCTAGTTTCCATACCAATTTATTTGGGACAAAAATTGTCAAAAGATGGGGAAGGAAAGGTGGTAGATCCTAAAGAGTTCAGAAAATTTATTAGAAGTCTATTATATTACATGGATTTTATACCAAACACCATGCATGATATTGTACTATATTCCATGTGCCAAACTAATCCAAAATAATCACATATTCTGGACAGAAAAAGAGTTCTCGAATATTTCAAAGGAACCAATAATTTCATGCTAAAATATGATATCACAAGAAAGAATTATTTATCTAGATATAAAGATGAAAATTCGGTAGGAAGTGTAGATTATAGAAATTCTATATCTTTTGGAATTGTTTTCTTGGGAGGAAGATGTGTTAGTTTAAAATTGAAGTAATGTTTTTAGTGACATATAGTAGAACATATGTTGAGTTTGTTATTAAAACTCAATCTATAACCCAACTTGGATGGATAAAGACACAGTTGTAGGAACTCTTTATTAATGTAATGTTCCCCCCTACTCTTATGATGTGATCATAAAAGTTATATAAATCACACTAAATTTCTAGTGAAACACTATTATTCCAAGCATATTAATATTAAATATCAATTCCTTAAATATCATGTGGAGAATAATGAACCAATGATGGAATTTTTTCTAATAATGGATAATGTTGTTGATATTTTCACCAAGATAATATCAAAGTACTTATTTCATAACCCAAGGATGAATATGGTTATACATGCTCAGTTTCTTCAAGGATAAGGTATGTATTTTGTCTCCTCCCATTATTGTCTGTGGATAGTGTTGTCAAGGTGGAGAAGGACTTTTTTTTTCATAAATCTATCCATTTGTACGTGTTTTTCCAATCATGGGAAAGAATATATATATGGGGGACTTCTTAAAATGTGTAATGTTTTATTTTTAGAATTTGAAAATAACTTTTAAATCTTGTTGATTTGGTTGTAGAAAAATTTGTTCTTACTTAATGATGTTTTTTTTAAGTGAAGAAGAAATGTTTCTTTAGAGGAGCCTAAAATAGGTTCTTAAACCACTTCTTAGAAAAAAATGTTATTTTTTGTTAAATTATTCTTATTTTCTACACTGAGACCACTCACTTAGTTTTATAAATGTTGGATAATTAGTCCATTGCATGAGTTTCAAAATTTCAATGATTTATATTCCTTAGTTGAAAGAAAAATTCAATGGGGGAGATTATTAGGAACAATTTTTTTTGAACTATCTTGAAGATTATTTAATTTTTTTGATGAAAAATAATTTAATAAATTTCACATGTATATAAATCACATTAAAAACTCTGATGATTTGTGAGATGATTTGCTTTTCAAATAAATTTATCACCGGTGACACATTGATTACAACAAATACTGAGGATGTTTTCATATGTAATAAGTTATTTGGAATTTATACTCTAAAAAGACTAAAAGTAGAGTAAAATATGAATTCAATGAAAATCATTAAATTAAAAAGGAAAGGACTTAAAGGAATGAATGAAAACTATATTCACAATTATCCTGAATAAGAACAAGTGATTCCATTCATTTTTTGGGGGCCTTTTTTTGATAATATTACATTTCATAAAAAAATTATTCTATGTGTTCTTAATTTTTTTTCCAACCCACTAAGTAGCAAAGAAAACATCAACCAAGTCACTTATGGGACCCAAAGGTCTAACATTCCTTTGGGATGTTAGCAAGGTCTACCTAGAAGGTGGTGGATGGTGGTTTATAGAGCCATCTATAAGCTAGAGGGACCATGTATAATGATCGTGAAGATCATTCTTGAAGGCACACTGATGGTGGTCGAGAATCCCATAGGGATGAATCCCATGTGTGTGCAAGTGTTTACTAGTGTTGATCACCAATTTCTATCTTGAATGAGAAATAGTGATACATGATCTTATAAAGATGAAGAAATTGAAAGCAATGTCTGATGTGGTTTTGACCTCACCGGTTTTGATAATCCCAATCATGATTTAATATGTTTCGATAATCTTGATGTGTACTTATAATTATATATATATATATATGTGTGTGATGAATATCAAAATAATCATTGGAATACATAAATTAATGCTTATCTATACCTAATCATATTTTAACAGAATGATAACTCAATCTGGATATGTTTTTCATAGAACAGATAAGTGTTAAGTCACTAATATGCTAATAGCTACTGATACAGAGCTACTGGTAAGTATAAGTCCACCGGTAATCACATGTCACTGATATATCTAGTCTACCGATACAGATGACCTACTAGTATGAAGTCTAGCAATACAACATCCACCGATAGAAGCAGATATACCCACAGAACAAGTCGATGGGTGTGCATAAGTCCACCAGTATGCACTTAATCACTGGTACCGAAAAGAGCTACCGGTTTGCACAGTCTACCGATATGAGCTACCATTACACCAGAGCTACCATTAGAGTATGTATACTAGTATAAGAAATTCTATCTCTAAGAAGTTCACCGATATAAAGAATCTCACCACTACTCAAGTCTACCGATATAAGTTCACTGATACAATGAGCCACTGACTGATAGACAAGAAGAGCTACTGATAGACCAAAGATACCTATAGAAGGAGTCACCGGTACATAGAGCTACTGATACACGGAGTAACTGCTACCGATACAAGGAGATACTGGTACAAGAACAAAGAGCCACCAATAGGAGCTCACCACTATACAAAGTACACCATTACAAGTCTATCGATATAGAGATAATGATGAAAGACCTAACCAGTCACTGATACTTAAACTCTATAATTTTTCTGTATTATTAAAATAATGCTAACTATCATATTTTATGATTTTAATGAAATTAATGTAATTTAATGATAGTTGTTGGCATGTCAGTGAACCATACCTCGTACTTGTAAAAAGATAATCATTCTCATTTCCGGAGCTGAAATCTATAAACGGAAGGACAAAGGTCGGGCATAAGGGTGATACAAATAAGGACTGAAGAGTGCTGAACAGTGGTGCATACAAACAGAAAATAAAGTCTACATCCGTAATGTAAGAACAATGGAAATACATGAATCCATTCATTGAAGAATATAACACAATATGCACCTTAGACAAGAAGTGTAGAACTACAATGAGCTCTTCATACACTCAAGCTGATCAAACTGCACATGAAGAAAAAAACCCTATGTTCTTCAGTCAAAAACTAGAGAGGGAATCAGATGCATTTTTGATTAATCAAAGGAGTCCATAGCTGCACTTCAAATTACTAGAGCATTCTAGATCTCATATCTACTCTCTCAGTGATTCTTTTATTTACATTTTGAGCTGTGTGTATAATCTGTATATTTTATACACACACTGTCTCCTATGATAAACTGGAGGATTTCTAAATCCTCGCACAAAAAATCAATACCTCTCTTGTATCCCACTGTGGATAGTGGTATAGGTCAAGTAGGACCTGGACAGCCAGTGTGCTATTGTTTTTTTTTTCAACAAAGAACTGTGGTAGAGGTATTAATACTTGAGCAGTCTCTGTACTATTTTTTCCCTAATCCATAGTGTGGATCAAATTTATATAAATTGTTTGAGAGGACTATGTCTCAGCTTGAGACTGAACCTCTTGGTTATATCTACAGTGCATCTTAGATTAAGTCTAAACTAAACTACATATTCTATATTCCTCTCCTAATTACTTTTAAATATAAAATTGTTTTAAAGTTACTTTGATAGTTAATATAGGAAGTGTTTGTAACTATTGTAAATCAGTAGGTTAGGTTCAAATGATAATTTAATCTTCTGATTAAATTACCTGAGACCAAATCAATCTTTTGAGAAACTAATTGAAACCTTATAGTTTTACAAATTCACTACAGTTTAACTTAGTTTCTAATTAGAATATTTTAATAGAAATATTTTTAACTGAAATTTTAATTGGAACTCAATTCACACCCCTCTTGAGTATCCACTCTGACCAACATTTGGTGTCAAAGGATTGTTTATTTTTAATGGTTTTCAAAAAGCTCTGTTTTCAACTGTGATTTTGGTTATATCTTAAAGATCTTAAATTTCTGTTAGTTCTAAAATTTATCTCTTTAAATATATTTTATAAAATATTATTATGAAAAATAGATTAGAAGGTGCTACTACCAACATGCCACCCTTCTTTAATGGTACAAATTATGCTCAGTGGAAGCTTAAAATGAAAATTCATTTAGAGAGTATGGGATTTGATATATGGACTACTATAGAGACTCGGTATAAGATTCCAGAAACTGAAAGAACTACTTGGGATAAACCTACTAAAACTACCTTCAATAATAACTGTAAAGCTATGAATGCCCTGTACTGTGCTTTAGGCGATGAAGAATTTAATCGCATATTTGATTTCAAAACTGCCTATGAAATTTGGGATACCTTCGGTTTTTCTCATAATGGAACAACCAATGTTAAGAAAATGATATTGAATACCTATACTATTAAGTATGATAATTTTAAAATGAACCATGATGAACCCATTTATGAAATGTATCTCAGGTTCAATGAGATTGTCAACACTATGAGCTCACTTGGAAAATCTGTTCTCGCAAAAGAACAGATCATGAGGATATTAAGATGTTTACCAGACAAATAGAGAGGCACGTCAGTTTCAATTATAGAATCCTGTGATATTGGTGCTTTACCTGTTAACGAATTAATTGGTAAGCTTATGATGTATGAAGAAGAACTTTAAGTGAATAAAGAAGAAGATGATGAACCAAAAAGGAAGTTAGTGGCAATCAAGTCTACTATCTCAAATAGCAAGGATAAGGAGAATGTTCACATACCTACTGAAAGCTCAAAAAGTGAATGTTCGGACTCTGATAGTGATGCTGAGATGGCTCAAATAGCCAGAAGATTTAATAGGTTCTATAGGAAGAATAAATTCTTCAAGAAATGAAATTATAAGGTAAAGTATGATAATAAAGGTCTTTAGAAGAAGGATTGGAAGAAGCCTAATAAAAGTGATGACATTGTCTGCTATGAGTGCAAAAGGAAAGGACATGTAAAAGAAGACTGCCCAAAATTGAAGTTCAAGAAGAAATATGACTACAAGGACAATATGTATAAGAAAGCTATGAAAGAAACATGGATTGCTTCAGAAGATAGTTCAAGTTATTTTGATTCTACTCATGGTGAAAAATATCAAAAACCTAATATGTGTTTCAGGACAAACACATCTGCGGTAAAATTGGATACTCATGATTTAAATTCATATTATTCTGAAGTTGATTCTGATTCTGAATCTGAAAATATGTATAGTGAAGAATTATTTTAATATTATAATATGTTAAAAGAAACTTGTAATGAATTCAAGGACAATTTTAAAGCTTTAAAGAAACAACATTCTTTAACCAGATCTGTTAAATCTGCCCTTGATATAGAAAAGGAAATGAATTCTCAATTACTGAAGGAAAATACTAAACTGAAATTGTCCAATGAGAAATTAAGGAAGGACTTAAAGAAAATAAAAGATGGAAAGAATAATCTAACTAAAATTCTAGGAAAACAAGTGGCACCAAAATATACCACTGGAATAGGCTATCATCCTGGAAAGAGATAGATTACTAAAACTAGATTTATTCCTAAATCTGGACATAATGCTGAAAGTTCTATTTCTGGAAATTCATTTGCTTCAACTAGTTATTCATATGGTTTTAGATAAAATAAATTTTATCTTTCAAAATCTATCGATTTTGTAAATTATTTGAGACCCGTAAGACAAATCTGGGTACCTAATGCATTGATTGCAAACCTGTCTGGACCTTGGAAAATCTGGGTACCAAAATCATTTTCTATTTAAACCTATTTTGTAGGGAACTTTCATGAAAAGTTCCCATAATAAGGTATCGTACTTGGATAATGGATGTTCAAGGCATATGACTGGAGATTAATCATGCTTTAAGAGTTTAGTCAAAGTTTATGGAGGCCATGTCACCTTCGGTGATAACTCTAAAGGAAAAATCATCGACCTAGGCCAGATTGGTAACACTGACTCAGTTTTAATTACGAAAGTTTTATTTGCTGATAGACTTAAATACAATATATTATGTATTTCTCAGTTGTGTGATGATGGTTTCAATGTTAAATTTTCAAATAATTCTTCTGATGTTTTTAATTCTAAAAATGTTTTAGTATTTTCTTCTTTAAGAAATGAAAATGTTTATGCAGTTGATTTGAATTCTTTTGCTAAACAAAATCTTACATTCTTAAATGCTTTTCATAAAGAGTCCTTCCTATGACATGACAAATTAGGACATTGAAACATTCATTCACTTAGAAAACTGACAAGGAAGAACTTTGTTAGAGACCTACCACAACTTGAATTCCCAGATGATAAAGTTTGTAATCCCTATCAAGGGAAAGCAACATAAAGTTTCTTTTAAATCAAAGAAATAAGTTTCAACTTCTCAACCTCTAGATTTGGTTCACATGGACATGTTTGAACATTATAAAGTTTCTAGTTTAAATGGGAAGTACTATGTCCATGTCTTAGTAGATGACTATTCTAGGTACACTTGGGTATACTTCTTATCTCACAAGAGTGAAGCTAATTCGTACTTTATTTAATACTCCAAGTCTGCATAGAAACTTAGGGGACTTAAGATTAAGTACATGAGGAGTAACCATGGTCGTGAGGTTTAAAATCATGAGTTTGAATCTTATTTATCACACAATGGCTATAGTTACAATTTCTCTGCCCCTATAACACCTCAGCAGAATGGTGTAGTAGAAAGAAGCAATAGAACCCTGCATGAAATTGCCAGAACCATGCGTAATGTGAATGATCTGCCTATTTAATTTTGGGCTGAAGCTATAAACACAGCTTGTTATATTATAAATAGAGTCTTGATTAGACCTGTTCTCAAAGGGACCCATTATGAGTTGTGGAACCATAGGAAACCTAAGGTTAATTACTTCATAGTTTTTGGATGAAAAGTTTTTATTATCAATACTAACGATAATCTTGACAAGTTTTCTTCTAAGAGTGATGAAGGAATTTTTCATGGGTATTATTTAACTAGAAAAGCCTATAGAGTCTTTAATAAATGAACCAAATGTGTGGAAGAATTTGTTCACATCACGTTTGATGAAACTGATCCACACAAACCAAAATCTTCCATTGAAAATCTTGAATAAAATCTGTCTATTCTAGATCTTAATGATAATACCAATAAAACTATTGTAAAGACAACAAATTCTGCACATATTTCAGAACCGACTTCTATTGAACCCGAATCTAGAGATGAACCTGAAATTTATAGTTCCACCTTTACTAGATCAACTAGGATTCTAAAGAATCATCCTTTAGATGTTGTTGTTGGTAATCATGATAGAGGGACACAGACTAGAGATTTTCTAAGAAACTAGGTTTAACATCAATCCTTTCTTTTACAGTTATAACATAAAAATGTCAATGATACAATCAATGATGAATTTTGGGTAATGGATATGCAAGAAGAATTAAATCAATTTGAAAGAAACAAATTATGGGAATTAGTTGACAGACCTAAGGAAACTTTGACTATAGAAACTAAATGGGATTTTAGAAACATAGTTGATAAGTCTTGAAATATAGTTAGAAACAAATCTAGGCTCGTTGAACAAGGATATTGTCAAGAGGAAGGAATAGAATATGAGGAAACCTTTTCCCCTGTAGCTATATTGGAAGCTATAAGGATCCTACTTGCCTATGAAACTCATCTGAATTTCATGTTATATCAAATGGATGTTAAAAGTTATTTTCAAAATGGTTTTATAGTTGAAGATGTTTTTGTTGAACAGCCACCTGGATTTTCTAATCCTCATTTTCCAAATTGAGTTTTGAAGCTCTCTAAAGCTTTATATGGTTTAAAACAAGCTCAAAGAGCTTGGTATGATAGACTTAGCAATTTTCTTATTTCAAAAGGTTTTACTAAAATGATTTCTGAACTAACTCTTTTTATTAATAGAATTTCTAAAGATGTTTTGATAGTACAAATCTATGTTGATGATATTATTTTTGGATCTTCTAAACATTCTTTATATACTGATTTTTGAAAGAGTATGCAAAATGAAATTGAAATGAGTTTCATGGGAGAACTCAAATATTTTCATGGATATCATGTTTTTCAAAATGAAAATGGTATTATTTTGAACCAAACTAAATATAAAAAGGATCTTTTAAAACGTTTTGTCTTGGATAGTATTAAGGAAAGTGATACACCTATGAGTACTGTTTTTAAGTTGGATGCTGATGAAACTGGAAAACTGGTGGATCAAACCAACTACAGAGGTATGATTGGAAACTTACTTAAACTTACTGCTAGTCGACCATATATTATGTTTAGTGTGTATATGTGTGAAATATTTCAAGATAATCCAAAAGAATCTCATTTTATTGCTGTTAAAAGAATTTTCAAATATCTTAAACATACTGCAAATTTAGGTTTATTTTATCCAAAAGGACAATCTTTTGACTTAATGAGTTTTTCAGATGCTGACATTGCTGGTTGTAAGTTGGATATAAAAAAAACATCTGGAACATGATATTTATTGGGAAAATTCCTTTGTACCTTGGGGTAGTATGAAACAGTATTCAGTTGCTTTGTCTACTGCTGAAGTAGAGTACATGGCTGCTGGTAGTTGTTGTGCACAAATTCTGTGGATGAAACACACTCTTTTGGACTATGGCTATGATTTTAGATGAGTATGTATTAACTATGATAACCCTAGTGCAATTAACATTTCAAAGAACCCTGTATCTTACTCTAGGACCAAACACATTGATGTAAGGCACCACATTTTAAGAGATCCTTACCGAAAAGGTGATATTACTCTTGAATTTATAGGTACTGAACATCAATTACCTAACATTTTCACCAAAACATTAAGTTTGGATAGGTTAAGTTACATTAGACATGAGTTAGGAATGATTAACCTTGACTGGTATGAAAACTCACTGTTATACCTCACTAGTATGAAACCTCACTATTTTACCTCACTGATAGATAAACCTCACTGTTATACCTCACTGGTATGAAACCTCACTGTTATACCTCACTGGTATGAAACCACACTATTATACCTCACTGGTATGGACCTCACCGTTAGTGGACCTCACTGATAGAAAAACCTCATTGTTAGGAATTCTCACTGATATCTCCCACCGTTAAGTCACGCTATTTTAAACATTTAGCCACTAGAATCTATATCATTTATACTTTACTTATTTTATTTTAATTATTTATTTTATGATTCCTAAATGATAAAACTATGTCTTAGTTACTTCTCAATCCACTGAACTCTCCCTTTACCCTCAAGCCTTAGCTACAGAATCTCGTGAAAACCCTATGTTCCTCGAACCAGAGATGGAAAAAATCCAAATCCCTACTATCAAAGATGACATTGATAAGCCGAATGTGAATAAGTAGAAGACATGACCTAAAGAAAGTAGCATTCTTGGTAGAACAAGTTCAGGAAGGTGTCCAGTGAACCCACATTTACAAAATAGAGATATTGTAATCGAGAAAGAGCTATGCGTGGAATGGCTTATGTCTAGTAAATCGTTAGTCCTAGAGGTGATGGAAGATTAGAAGTGGGTAGAATGCTTCTCAAATAACAATCACCCCTACTATCCAAATCTAGTAAAATAGTTCTATGAGTTTGTGATTTTTGAGAAATTTGATGAGGAAAATAGAATGGTTTCATGGGTAAATGGAAAGAAGATAGCTTTTTCCTCTGTTGAATGGGTTGAGTACCTGAGAGTACCACTTGAAGGAGTTTTTGGATATTCATTGAATACAGTACCACCTACAAGTGACATATTTTATTATGAGACTGCCTTAGAGGACCTCACTGGTAGTGCCGAGCAGAGAAAGGTGGTGGCTGCTGAAATGGATGGAGAAAACATATTGTTATTCAAATTTCTGCAACATGTGCTATGTCCAAGAAGAGGGGAATTTTTAAATTTGAGATATAAAGGTATCTATGTGTTACATAACATGAGACATGGTGTGAAAGTGAATCTGCGCAGGCTGCTAATGACTCAAATGGAGGATATGACCAGACCCAAATCAAAGGCCAATGCCTTATTCATTGCCAAGTTTATCTTAGTGATTATCAAGGTAAAATGAATAGCTAAGTCTCAGGATGAGACAATGGTAGTAAGAAAAAACTTTTGTATCACAAGCACAGTGTGTAAGTACATGAAGATAAACTGGAATCCATTGAAAAGAGAGTGGGTTACTATTAATAAGAAGTTATATGATAAGTCTAATCCTGCGGATCATCCCTATAGGCCTAAGGATGTGAGGGATCCAGGTCTAGGACCTGATGAAGAGGATCTATAGTACACTGATGACTCAGAAGAGGAGGATTATTCTGCAGTAGATGGAGGAGATCTGGACTTTCCTCCTAGCCCAACTCCTGAAATTTTGTCATAAGAAAATGATGTTCAGTAGAGATCAGATCCGGAAGAGACTTCTCGAGAGAATGAAGAATAAGTTCATGCAAGTGAAGAATCTGTTTCTATCAGCTTGATCCTTAGTCCACTGATTGGACACTCCTTAATGCCTGCTGAATAATTCGATGAAGTTGATAGACATATACCTATTCCTAAGGAGCCTCCTGCTATTGCAGAATTAGAGATGGTTATGGAGGATTATAATGAGAAAGACCAAGCAGCTGAAGGTTCTATTTTTGTACAGGAGAATGCACCAGTTTAGGGGGAGCATCCAACAAGATTTGGAAGTGTTTCAGTGGATGTTGAGATTTAGGACTGGGCATAAGACCCAGGTTTTGTGGTTTTTGGATTAGATTACCCAGATTTTGATAATGAGACATCCCTTCAAAGACCAAAAGTCAATTATGATATTCAGTCTGAGTTATTACCTGAATATGTGATAAGAAAACATGATCTTGATAATTTAAATTCTGATCTTAAATCCAGTTTTGTGGAAGTGGTAAGGAGAATGGAAGATTCACCGGTGTCATCCATTCAATCAGTTATGAATGAATCAGTGGCCAGTATTGTATCTGAAAGAGCACCTGTTGGTGAACCTCCTAATATAATCACCCTTGGTGATTTAGAATCTTTGAAGGTTGAATTGAAAGAGTTTTTAAATACTTCTATTGATGAGTTAAAGAATCAGTTTGTTGAAGAGATGAGAAATATGGAAAATTCTTTTGAACTATCTCTTAGTTATAATGTGTCATCCTTTTCTACAGAGATAGTGGATGATATCAAAGCTTTCCATAATTAGATGTCTAGCTTGGAAGAGGATGTTGAAGGTCTAAAGAAATCATTTGTCTCTTTGGAATCCTATATGAGTTCTAAATCTCAAGAAGACAAGGATTTGGCCTATGTGAAGAGTGTAGTCAGCCAAATGGTCTCAATTTTTGAGGAGTTTAAGCATTCCATAATAAAGAATGTTAGTACCCAAGATTAGGTAGTGAAATATCTTATTAGTGGGATAACTAAGAGTTTAAAGGAAACTGTGACATTTCTGTTGGTTATCTTGCTTCGAGACCTTTAATAGAATTGGATCAAATTAGAGCTTTAATGAAAAAGGAGCATGGTTCAGCTTCAACCAGTAGCTCTGTGGACTCATCTTCCATGACCCAAGTGGTGTCTACTACCATAGATATAATGAAGATTGTTTAAGATTATATGAGAGAAGTTTATGCTTCCCAGAAAGAAGTGAAAGACAAGGTAGATTACTATTTCCAAATGTTCTACACCAAGCATTTGCTCAACAATCATTTCAAGATTATGTTAGAGAACATGAAGCTACCTATAGTCAATAAAACTTTCAGAGAGAAAGTCAGAAAACTCAGAGAGTTGACCCCTGCACTAGACAAATTTATGGAAAACAAGGATGATTTCATTTCATCCATGGATAGAGGAGGAGGAATCATTATGGATTTTAGAAATTTGTTATTTCCCTTCTTGAATGTTGATGCTCGACCAGTGATCATACATCTATCTTTACCTACATCTTCCTCTACTACTTCTCCTACTCAGATGACTCCAGTCCAAGCCATTCGTAGCCTTACTCCTATGATCCCTCAGAGAGCTACATAGTATAATCCAGGAACAGTTTTAGTAGCTCATCCTCCTCTGATTATATCTGGAATTCCTCAGCCTCCTCCTGCATCCACCACACCTAAATCCTCTTCTGATTCCAAAGGGAAATCTCATGTTGAGGATGTGGATTGATTCATGACTAGGATATTTGATAGGAATCACCTGTATTTTTCTGTTTCATTTATGTATTTATTTGTACCTGTTTGCTCCAAGGAATATATATATGCTCTTACTTTCTTTTACACTCTGTTACTTCACTTTTCCTGTTTTTCCTTTTTGTCACACTTTTTTCTAATCACAAAGGGGGAGAAATACTATCTAAGGGAAACATATCTGGGGGAGAAATAATATCTAATGGAGAATAGGGAAAACTAATATGCAATATCATTATACTTTATGAGCATAATACATTTCCCTCTGGTACATTTGTTTTTATATTTACCTCTAATACAATTATGTTTTTATGCTATATCCTCTAACACATTATTGATTTTTTTGGTTTATAATACAATGAGTTGTGATTATCAAAAAGATCGATATTGTTGACCTCACTTATTTTGATAATCCCAATCATGATTTAATATGTTTTTATAATCTTGACGTGTACTTATAATTCTATATATATATATATATATGATGAATATCAAAATAATCATTGGAATACGTCAATCAATGCTAATCTATGACTAATCATATTTTAACATAATTCTATCTCAATCTGGATATGTTTTTCATAGAACTGATAAGTGTTAAGTCACTGATATGCTCATAGCTACTGATACAGAGCTACCGGTATGTATAAGTCCACCGATAAGCACATGTCACAGATAGATCCAGTCCACCGATATAGATGAGCTACTGGTATGAAGTCCACCAATACAACATCCACCGATAGAAGTAGAGCTATCGATAGAACAAGTTGACCAGTGTGCATAAGTCTACTGGTATACACTTAATCACTGTTATAGAACAGAGCTACCGGTATGCATAGTCTACCGATATGAGCTACCGTTACAACAGAGATATCGTTAGAGTAATTCTACCGGTATAAGAAAGTATATCGGTAATAATTTCACCGATATAAATAAGCTCACCGCTACTCAAGTCTACCGATATATGTTCACTGATACAATGAGCCACTAACTGATAGACAAGACGAGCTACCGATAAACCAAAGACACCGACATAAGGAGTCACCGGTACATAGTGATTCTGATACACGAAATAACTGCTACCGATACACGGAGCTACCGGTACAAGAACATAGAGCTACCGATAGGAGCTCACCACTATACAAATTCCACCGTTACAAGTCTACTGACAGAGAGCTATTGATGAAAGAATTAACTAATCACTGATTCTTAAACTCTATACTTTTTCAATATTATTAAAATAATGATAATGGTCATATTTGATGATTTTAATGAAATTTATGTTATTTAATGATAGTTTTTGGAATTTCAGGGAACCATACCTCATACCTGTAAAAAGGTAATCATTCCCATTACCGGAGCTGAAAGCTATAAAAGGAAGTACAAAGGTTGGGCATAAGGCTGAGAAAAATAAGGACTGAAGAGTGCTGAACAGTGGGGCATACACACAAAAAAGAAAGGATACATCCATACTAGAAGAACACTGGACATAAAGGAACCCATTCATTCAAGAAGAGAACACAAGCTGCACCTTATCCAAAAGTGAAGGACTACAACTAGATCTTCATACACTCACGCTAATCAAACTAAACTTGAAGAAAATGACCCTTTGTTTTTTAGGCAAAAACTAGAGAAGGACTCTGATGCAGTTCTGATTAATCAAAAGAGTTTAGAGCTTCACTTCAAATCAATAGAGAATTCTAAAACTCATATCTACTATGTAAGTGATTCTTTTATTTACATTTTGAGAAGTGTGTATACTCTGTATATTTTATACACACACTGTCTCCTGTGCTAAACTGGAGGATTTCTATATACTCACACAAACAATCTATAACTCTCTTGTATCCCTTTGTGGATAGTGGTAGAGGTAATGTAAGACCTGGACAACCAGTGTTCTGTTGTTTTGTTTTCTCATGAAAAACTGTGGTAGAGTTCTTAGTACCTGAACAGTCTCTGTACTGTTGTTTTCCCTGATCCATGGTGTGGATCAAATTTATATAAATTGTTTGAGAGGACTAAGTCTCAACTTGAGACTGAACCACTTGGTTACATCTTCTGTTCATCTTAGTTTAAGTCTAATGTATACTATATCTTCTATATTCTACTACTAATAACTTTAAAATATAAAATTGTTTTAAAGTTACTTTGATAGTTAATCTAAAAAGTGTTTGTAACTATTGTAAACAAGTAGGTTAGTTTCAAAAGATAATTTAATATTCTGACTAAATTACCTGAGACCTAATCAATCTCTTTAGAACCTAATCGAACCTTTACAGTTGTACAAATTTACTACAGTGTAACTTAGTTTTTAATTGGGGTATTTTAATAGAAATATTTTTAATATAAATTTTAATTAGAACTAAATTCACCCCCTCTTGAGTATCTAGTCTGACCAACATGTGGGATGTAGAGTGTGATGAACTATTCATCTTTTTAAAATGATATGGATAAAATAGGGGCTACCTGATCAAAAAAATATTCACCACCTAATTGGCGTAGGATATCTTATTCTACCAGTAGACCTCATTAGAGATCTATATGAAAAATAATTTTTAGGTCATGATTTCCATCATAATGTTATGATCAAATGGTTATGACTCCATAGTGATGAGTCTATAGATTCTCTTACACTCATGGAATGATGTGCATGAAAAGACCCATTCGAAGAATGTTTTGAATTATGTTTCATAAGCTAAATTAAAATGTATATTCAAAGGCTGATGTATGTATGATTTTACATGTATGAGTCTGATTCAAGAGAAGGGAATAAATTTATGTTCGTATGTGCAACATACCACTGAAAAGGAGAATCCCAATCATGAAGAAAAACACAATGTTTTTTAGCATATTTTTAACCCATTAATTTATGATTCAAAGACAATATATCTATACATTGAATGGGTCACAAAAAATAGCTTTAAAAGTGGAATATATTTTGAACAATGATGTGACCCCTATAATATAAAAGGAGGTGATCCTAGATCGAGAGTGTTTACTGATCATCTATGAAAAGCCCACATTTTCTTAGAGAAAATAGCGCATTGAAATATTGCGTTTTATGAAGAAGAATATTTTTTATCCTCTTAGGCCAAGAAAAGGGAGTTATGTAAGCCTTCAATATATATTTCATAGTTGAATCAATATTAAATGTTCTGGTTTCCAAAACCCATTGAGTTAGAATGAGGCACATACATGATAGAGAAAGTCCTTACACAAAGGCCTTATGTTCAGTGTAAATCACATACACGATGCTGAAAATAGATTTCATGAAGGAATCGACATGGTAAATTGCGAAATTTATTGGAAAATACATCCATATAATATTTTATATTTCATAATGAAGAAGGGATATGTGGATTAAAAATGAGAGATAATTTATTACACTGTATAAGAAGACCGTGTATAGATTATATATGTTTTCATAGTGATATCATGTATATTATTTTGTGAAAAAAGGCAGTTTGGTCATCACATGAATGTGTGTGTGCCAACATGGATATTAGAGAACATTATTGTGATTATCAATCCCTTGATCATGTGAAGAACCATTTGATAAAACCCAAAACATAATATGATGTTCACATAAAATGATAAAATCAAATATATAAAAAATATATATATATATTCTAGTCTGAGTTCATGAGGATAATAGTGTAAAGGATGTTCTTGGATGCTGCTAGTCTAGAATGTGAACAAATATTGAAGTAATTTTCTATAAATACTATGTAAATAAATATAATCAATACATTAACAATATACTAAATTCACATGGTGCAGAATCTAAAATTTTAGCAAAAATATTTGTTATGTAGTTTACTTGTGAAAAACTAAAAGTAAATGTTAATTGATTAAATCAAATCACATGTGTAAAGGTAAATCTTAATTTTGGTAATCACACATTGAGTATTTATTTCTAGTGGTTTTTTTTGTTTGGATCATTTCTAAACCATCCCAAGGATTAGATACTCTTAGTGAGTACTGAACATAGTAATTTCATGTGTTCCTCTTATTTTTATTATGGGTCAAATTTCTAGTAGAGTCATATATCTTTAACAGCTGGATAAGGTTGTTTCATAAGAAATAAATTTTAAAGGGATCATTGATTCACCCCTCCCAATCTCAGTGATCACGTGGGTCTTATTTTGGAATTTAAACATCTAGAAAAAACATCCATTGAAAATTATGTTGTGGGACTTACACAAGAGAATCCCATTATTTTTTATCCCATAGGGAATATGGAATTGTGATTATTGGTCATTATTATAATGAATATATTCATATAAAGATATATCTCACTGGGGATATAGGTCGATGAGAATGAGATGATGGTACCGATAAAAAAAGAATCCCTCTGGCAAGATTTTGATGTTAATGGGAATATGGCCCAATAAAGATGATGATAAATTAAATGTATTTGGTTTGAACCGTAGGAAATCATCCTTTGTATCCCATTAGTATGATAATCAAATCCCATGTAGTCTAAAATAATTAGGAATTACAGCTAAGGTCAGGGCCAAAATAGGATATTTTGACCATGTTAATGATATGATCAACACTGCTTTCGAAACCCGTGAGAGTCATGATTGGTGTGAGAAACTAGAGATATTAGAAGAGAATCATGTAACCCAATCACATTTGAGAGGGAATTACACCTAAATTTGAATCCCATGGTGAAATTTTATTCGTCTTCTATTTGTGGATGAGGGTAGGGATATATAAGGTTGGAGAAGTTTGATGTCCTAAAATAAAGGCTAGGGGTTAATCAAGGAGGGATTTCTATGATGGATATTTTATCCACATCAACTAGTTGATGAGGGTGATTCTATAATGGGGTAGTCAAGAATAGATATGAGTAATTACCATTCTCATGTTTCCAACTATTAGTAAACCCCAAACTAGGAATTATGTATCCATTTATTAAAAAATAAAATTCATGAATATGACCTTATTTTCTCCACATTTCTAAAAGAAAGCATGAAATTAATATTTTTGATTGAACTAAGAAGTCACACACCCCACACCAAGGCTGGGATCCTTGTTACTATGGGAATTTAATGTTGAGAACATCCCGAGGATTTCAATTACTTGAAAGGACAAGTAGGGGAGGTCTTTTACCAAAATAATTCTTCAAAAAAGGGTTAATACTAGTGTATGCAAAGAAATATTATATGCATATTGAGGTCTAAGAGGAGGTATTTTTTGTTTTCCCTTCATTAGAATACCTGATTAGATAAGTTCCCTATCATTTATATCAAGATAGGTACTTGGGACTTGTGGATACCTCACCCAAGTGATACTTGGGTGACCTAGAGTGTACCTCGCCTAAGTAATACATGAGAGAATTGTTAGGTACCTTACCCGATTAATATTTTTGAATCCTGGAAAGATCAAACAGACATATCCTAAGTTATATTTTGGTGGATTGAAATTAATATATTATTTAGAGAAAAACCTAGATGAAACACTTGGGGTGACTATTCACTCTAATGGCCAAGGGTCTCCTTCGGTATTTATGTAAAAGGTCCACAAATGTTTTTTAGGTAGATATTGATCCTTAGACCTATTGTTTTTGGTCTAGAGAATAAGTGATTCCTTCTGAAGGTTCATATTACTGGGACCTTTGGGACTCAAACACCATTTCTTTCTCTTAATTTTATTATACATTAATGTTTTTAAAGATACCTAAGGGTTTTGGGGACCTGTGTGAGGGATTTGGGTGAGACATGCTTTGACTGTTCCTCTATTTTCAATAATTCAAAAATAATGAACATGAGGAATATATTTATATGAAAATTATGGACCCTAGGTGATGCATAAAACTCGTTCAAGGAATTATTATAGGCTTGTTATGCAATTTGGACTTACACAATATGATTATTCCAAAAAGTTAGACTTATACAAGCTGGATGGATGCCTAGGTGTTGTTCCCAAGTCCAACTTGTGCACACCCCAATAGGATTAGGGGAATTATATTTCTCTCTCTATATGGTATTTATTATATATAAAATTTTTGATATATTTTACCTTCAAAACTCATTACATGATTTAAAAAGGGGGTTCTAAAAAATTTCTTCACCATAGGATTGGATCTGTTTGGAATAATGAGGATTTAATCCTTGGGTCAGAGTACAACTAACATGAATTAATCCACAAGAAAGGCCCTCTCAACCCACAATACTATGCTTGGACCACATTTCTCATTATCATTTTCACTTAGTGTCATGAATATCATTATGATCCTGAACTTGGAAATACATTACCATGATGGTCTCTTATGCATGGTTATCAAAAAATGGGATCATATAAGGAATTAATGTCAGTGTGTCATGTAGTGTGGGTGCACTTATAAATTCTGTCACTCACAAGGTGGTACCCCTTCAATTTTCACTGTACTGTTCTCATATGACCAAGAAACAACATTCACTATCTTAGCCTTTTCATGAAACCTTTTGGTACAAGACCACTCCCACAATTTTCTTTTTCTATAGGGATAGGCTAGATGAAGGGACTCATGAAATATAATTTTCTTGAATTGACTTGCATGGGATCACTTTTAGAAGTGATGTGTTCAAGATCACCTACAAAACTGACTTGTACGTTATTGCCTATGTGAATGGACCCAAATGAAGTGATTTACCTGATATAAATTGGGTGATGTGATCTATATGAGATCACCTAGGTGATGATATTTTATATTTTTCTAAATTTCCATTTAAAATACCCCAAATAAATAACATAGTGTTAATGAAAGATTATGAGATTCTTTGTAGACTCTTAATGGATGAATAAATGATTTCCATTATTGATGACTAAGATAATTCTCATATAATATAAATATTAGATATTATCATGTCATGATATTATAGATTATATGACCCCACTCTTCTGAATCTTGCAAAAAATATAAATACCATTTTGAGTATCCTAAGAGAAAATATTAACTATTATATTTCAACATACTTCTGAATTACATGGTCATCCCAAAGTGAAAAAAGTACACACCACACTTCTATTTCAAGTAATAACAAAATATCACTCCCAAAAAATTTCATCCAAGGGATTATATATAATCAAGGGGATAAAACCAATGTGCAATGCCCCGACCTCAGTTACCTAGAGTTGGTGCATTATTACATATCATTGGCATGATCACAAGAAAGATCAAGTCTCTAAAGACCGATTAGTTTAGTAGCCTTGGAATAACTAGATAAATTCATAATGTTTATATTACATAATAAAGTGAAAACTACTACAAAAACATCTTGTCTTCATATCCCCTCATATAATCCTTATAGTTCATTCATAAATTACTTCTTTACATCCTGGGAAAAATAAAACATTGAAAGGGGTGAGCTCAGATGCTCAGTAAGGATAACAATATAGCGGAAAATTTCATAAATAAACATAAACATTTGAGGCAATGTATAACTAAAACAAAAGACTTTTAAACATTAACATCAACATAATGTGGAAAAGATAAAATGAAATAATTCCATTTACTTATTCACATGGATATTCTACTAGTCGAACAATCAAATGCAATATCAATAACCACTTTCATAATGATGGAATGCAATATTCCATACTATCATAACCACACATCCAAGGCCTCATGGCAAGACTAAAAATAAGATTTTGTCAAGGCCTTGTGCCGAGATACTATTTTGTCTCATGAGACCTACCGATGCATCGAGGAGCTATAGCAATCTCCACCTGTCACTTATTAAGTTCAATGCATTTCTCATATGAATAGGATTAATCATAACATAAACATTCGTATTAAAACTAGCATACGAATTGTTAATTCATTCTCCATAAACCATTAATGGTATAAAAATAACATATTCATAGTCAAACATATCACAAAAACTTCAATACAATATGGAAGTTTTGTTTCATAATAAATCAACTTCGAATAAGCTTAAAATCCATCAAAGGATGTTGACATAGATGAAATCAAAACCATTTGAGAGAAATAACTCTTTTTTTGAAATCATTTAAAAGTCACATAATTATAAAAGAAGAAATTTACTTTGAAAATATTCTTATAATCTTGTAAGGGAAGCTTTAATGTTTTTATAATGGCGGAAAATAGCTGCACCGGCCGTATAAGTTAAAAAGGACATTCTTACCTTAATTCTATTGAAACTGTTAAAAAGGACCTTGTTTGGAAAACGGCAGAAATATTCCATTATAAACATCTTATAAAATGTCAAAAATGGTATAAATGAATTTATTACATAGTCTTTAAAATAGTAAGAATGATTTGAAATAAATTTTTAAGAAACAAGGATGTGGATGATAAAGAGGTCCTAGTAGATAATCACGTATAAACAACCTCGGATAATGAAGAGATTGGGAAATAAACACTTACCTTGTACTTTTCCTTAGTCGATGGTATGTTAACCTACTTTATAATAGTTAAAGTTTTTTATTAAATTATAAAACAACTATATACATAATTATGATATCATATATGATCTTTTATTAATGATTTGTTAATAATATCTTAGTATTATCATTGTTTCGGGTGTTAACTTACTCGTTTTCTTTTATATGTTTTGTTACATAAGTCATGTTTGTTATGGATAGGTTGTACCTTATTCATATCCAGAATGATATGAAGTTCTTAAACATAAATTTTAATCATCAAATGAGATTTAGTCTTGAATGGATACGATGGGGAATGACTCTCATCACGTTCGTGGAGACGGTAGTCTGTACGTACGCACGAGCGACAATATCATTCTTTTGATATTAAAATAATATATAATTGGAAGGTATATCATATATACAGAATCATTATCATGTTATATTTATTATATACATGAATTATACATCATTATTATACCCATCCAAATAATAATATATTGAATAACAATTACACCACAACGTGGAGACGATAAGCCATACGTACGCACCTATGGTGACATGTCATTCAAAGGATGTAAAGTATACTGAATATGGTTGTACCATATTTATAATAATATCATAGTATATAGGAGATACTTTATTTATTATTTTAGAATGGGAATAACAAATAAATAAGAAGTTTAAGAAGAAATGAATTTGAAAAAGTGTGGTGAAAACATTACCTCTTCTTCAGGTTCTTCCTTTTGATTTGATCAAAAGGGCTCCTTAGGTTGGCTTTATGATCAAACTATGGCCTCTAGGTTGTACTGAGGGAATTTTGGAGAGTATTTGGGTAGGTTTTGGCCGAGCCAAAAGGATTTTAATGTGTGAATTAGTGAGAAGGGGGAGTGCCTTTTTATAAGAGGGGTGAGGGGCACCTTTGGAAAAACTAGAAATATTATTTTATAATAAATTCATATTCAGTTTCTAATGGCACCAAAGTGGATTATTTAGAGGTTAAGGTGGTTATGGGTAGAAAAACACTAAAACAATAGAATTTGTACAGGTTTGGGTCATTATATTGACCTTATGTTTTAGATTTAACTCTTAGTTAATTAGTTTGACACTTACCATGTCACTTTGTATTTTTATATTCTATAGTTAATAAACATACTAAATAACTCCATGATACCACCAAGTGGTCCATTAATGATACACCTATCATGATATGAGTATCTTTTCCAAACCTTATATTTCTAGGAATTTAATATCAATTAATAATATAATATTTGTTTTAAAAACTCTTTTATGTCAATTTTGACACTATTGGGTATTTTGTTTTTTATAATTTAATAACATCATTATTACTTTGAAACAAATTTATATAACAAATCCTAAAATGTCATATTAACCTAGAAAATTAGTTTAATTCATAAAAAGTCTCAAATTATATTTACTTTGATATTTATAATATCAATTAGTTTAATATTTCATTAATTAGGTAATTACTGTATCACCATTGTGTCATAAATAAATTAAATTATTTAATGTCTAAAAATTATAGATAAAATAAAACTATTTAGGAAATCGTTTTATATTTCTAATTAATACTTAAAATTGAATTTATCTTATTTATAACCCTATATTAAAAATGTTTTAGTAAATAAACTTTGATTTTAACTCTTTTAACTCTTCATTGAATTAAATAATAATAAATGTCCTAATCTAGTCCAAGTGGACCTAAATGATAATATTTTATTCCTAAGGTTTTTTTTCGAGATAAACTTGTCCAATAAAATTAGGACACGTGTTAGGGTAATATTAATATCATTTTTACCCTTAATTATCCTATTAACTTTTAACCGTGGTAAATAAAAGTAAAAAGTTACTATTCAACAAAAATTATTTTTATCTTATTGAACCAAATTTTACTTCTTGATATTAACTGTGTCTCTCGGACTTTCGAAATTACACTCACAGAAGCGGTAAAATTACGTTTTATGTGAATTTGCAAATTCTCCTTGGAGGTGGGTAAAAGACGGTGAAAAGTTCAATAAAATTTCTATATATCTAAAATTATTCTAAACTAACTCCAATGAATTACAATAAACTTATATAGGTATTATGTATCTATTTTTACCTTAATTAAATTTAAATAAAATAAATAATTATTTAATGAAAAATTCGGTTTTAAACTATAACTCATTGTTTTTTTCACTATTCATCAAAAATTGAATGTTTTCAGAAAAATACCAAAATTTCACCATAGGCTAATTTCGATATTCAATATACAAAAATGAAGTCCATTTTGAAAGATAAAATTTATAAAATTTGAAAACGTGGGTATTACTATTCATAACGGCTAGTTTGATTGGTTGTGGTGTGTGTGTTAGAACTCGAAGTTGCGTACAACACACACTACTGTATTATTCAAAGAGAAGCGTACCGTGGAAGCTTGGGGTGTTACATTCTCCCCTCCTTCAAATAATTTCATCCTTGAAATTTCTAGAAAATTACTGTATAAAAAGACTCGGGTGATTTTTCATCATAAGTTCCTCAGGTTCCCACGTTGCCTCTTCCATCTTATGGTTTCTCCATAAAAATTTTACCAGACGAGCCATCCAGTTTCTCAGCACTTGTTCTTTGGTATCAAGAATCCTGTTGTGATCTTCACAATAAGACAGATCGGGTTCCAGTTCTAATTCCTTGTAAGTGAGTACATGCATTGGGTCAGGCATGTATTTCCTCAACAATGATACATGGAACACATCATGAACTTTGGAGAGACTTGGTGGCATTTCCAAACGGTAAAATACAACCCCAATTCATTCTAGAATTTCAAAAGGTCTGATGTACCTGGGACTCAATTTACCCATGGAGATACCTTCAAGAAATCATGATCTCCTACTTGAAATTCAAAATTCTTCCTTCGGTTATCGGCATAGCTATTCTGCCTACTTTGAGCTGCTTTGATGTGATTTTGGATTCCCTTCACCTTTTCCATCGTTTCCTCCACCAGTTTTGGACCTACAAGTTTTCTTTCACCAACGTCATCCCAACAGGTTGGTGTGCGACATCTCTTTCCATATAACACTTCATATGGTGCCATCTGAATACTCGAATGAAAGCTGTTGTTATAGGAAAATTCTACCAGAGGTAAATATTGATCCCATATACACTGAAAGTCAAGTGAGCATGATCTCAATATGTCTTCTAAGGTTTGAATAGTCTGTTCTGATTATCCATCTGTTTGAGGGTGGTAGGCAGTGCTCAAACTAAGTTCAGTATCCAGGTATTTCTGAAGACTCTTCCAGAATGATGAAGTAAAACGAGGATCACGATCAGAAACCATCGATAGGGGTACTCCATGAAGTCTCACAACTTCACTAATATATAGTCTTGCAAGCCATTCAAGTGGTAAATCTTGCCTTATAGTAAGAAAATGTGCTGATTTGGTATGACGATCAACAATGACCCCTATTGCATTGTTCCTTCTAGGAGTCTTCGGTACCCCCATGAAGATGTCCATTGTAATATTATCCCATTTCCACTCAGTTATAGGAAGAGGTTGCAATACTCCTCCAGGCTATTGCCTTCCATCTTTCACATGTTGAAAAACTATACAACTTGACACAAAATCAGCAATCTCCCTCTTCATGTTGTCCCACCAAAAATGTTCTTTCAAATCTATATACATTTTGGTGCTCCCAGGGTGTATTGAGAAATTGGAACTATGAGAATCATCCGTAAATTCCATTTTTAGATCAGGTATATTGGGAACACAAAGCCTCTTCCCAAATTTCAAAATTCCATCTTCATACACAAATTCTCTCAATATCCCATCATTCACAGCTTTAATATTCTTTTGAAATTCGTTATAATCAGTCTGAGAACTCTTAATCCTTTCTAGTAAAGATGGTTTGGAAACCATTTGAAAAATAATTGATGTTTCACCTTCCATGGTAATTCCCATATCCATATTCACTAGATCCATGAAAATAGGATCCCTTTAAATTCTCATCATGTTCAAAACTCCATGATCTTTTCTGCTCGAAGCATCTTCCACCTTGTTTGCCTTCCCCGGGTGGTAGTGTATTGTTCTATCATAATCCTTGAGTAATTCAAGCCATATCCTTTGCCTCATGTTGAGTTCTTTTTGTGAGAAAATATTCTTCAAACTCTTATGATCAGTATAAATCTCACATTTTTCACCATAGAGGTAGTGCCTCCATATCTTCAAAGAGAAGATCACAGCTACTAACTCGAGATCATGAGTTGGATAGTTTTTCTCAGGAATTTTCAACTGTCGTGATGCATAGGCAATAAACCTATCATTCTTCATAAGGACACAACCAAGTCATTTCTTTGATGTATCACTATAAATAACAAACCCATCATTCCCTAATGGTAGAGTCAATATAGGATCATTGACTAATCTTCTCTTCAGTTCATCAAAACATTCTTCACACTCTTTTGTCCAGACAAATTTAACCCCTTTACGTGTGAGATTTTTTAATGGGTTAGCTAATCGGGAAAAATTATCGACGAAACGTCGATAATAACCTATTAAACCAATAAAACTGCGTACCTCAATTATACTCATAGGTGCTGGCCATTCTTGGATTGCCTTGGTTATTTTAATGATCAATAAAGATTCCATCTTTGGAGACAATATGGCCAAGAAAAGAAATCTCCTAAAGCTAAAATTCACACTTGCTAAACTTCCCATATAATTCATGTCTTCTCAGAGTCTTCAGGATAATGCGCAAGTTATTTTCATGATCTTTTTCGATTTTGGAGTATACCAAGATATCATCAATAAATAACACCACAAATTTAACTAGATATTCCTTGAAAACTCTATTCATTAGATCCATGAATACAGAGGGCGCATTAGTCAACCCAAAAGGCATTACTGCAAACTCATAATGCCCGTACCTGGTTCGAAATGCTGTCTTTGGAATGTCTTCAATCTTCATACACAATTGATGGTATCTAGACCGAAGTTCAATCTTTCAAAAGTATTGAGATCCATGCAGTTGGTCAAATAAATCATCAATGCGAGGTAGGGGTTACTTATTATTTATTGTTATAGCATTGATTTCCCTGTAGTTGATACATAACCTCATAGATCTATCTTTCTTCATAACAAAAAGGAAAGGGGATCCCCATGGAGAAACACTAGGTAGAATAAATCCCGTATTACTCAATTCCTCTAGTTTTTTATTTACTTCTACTAATTCCATAGTGGCCATTTTATAAGGGGTCTTCGATATAGGCCTTGATCCGAGAATTAAATCAATGGAAAACTCAACTTCTCGTTCTGGAGGATGTCCATGTAAATCTTCTGGAAACACATCTACATATTCTTTCATAATAGGTACATACTCAATTTGAACACTCCTTTCCTCACCCATAGTCATTTGATTCTCTTCCTCCCCAATAATTGAATTTAGTTTAGCTACTGGGGGTGGATCTAGATAAGAATTACGTGGTGACGATTCTGCTCTAAAAATAAGGTGTTCATTATAATCATCATAAAAAATAGTAACCTCCTTCTTATGAAAATAAATTTTTGAATCGTGGTCTGAAAGCCAATCCATACAAAGGATTATATCAAACTCAACCATAGGTATGAAGACGAGATCAGCGGATAAAGAACATTTATGTGCTCTAATGGGGACTGATTCACAAAACTTTGTTGCAATGATACTTCCCTTAAGAGTTTTAACTGACAACTCCTTTAGTAATTCAAATTGGAAATATCCAATTTTCTTAGAAAACTGGGAAGATATGAAATAATGCGATGATCCAGAATCAAATAATGCATTTTCTAAACATGAGGAAACCATTAAATTACCTGCCACTATGTATTTCAGATCTTCTAACTCAGCAGTAGTGATAGAATAAGCTTGGCCTTGATCCCTTGGACTTTTATGAGGTAAGTTCCCCTGATGCTTAAGACATTAATTTGCATAATGTCCCATCTCCCTGCAATTTTAGCATTGGACATCGGTAGCTTCTTTTTTCTCCGTGCAATCACGAGCTTGGTGGCCTTTTTAACCACACTTGTAACAGACTCCCATTCCATTTATGCAAGTACCTGGGTGTTTCTTCCCACATTTAACACAAGATGGATATTTAACTTTTCCCTTTTTCCCTTTATTTCCATTCCCAGATTGATCGACAGATCTCATCTTCTCTTTCTTTTCTTTAAAGTCATAAGACGTAGAGAATTATTTTTCTATCTTGATAGCACATGAGATAATATCTTCATACGACGAGAAGGATTGTGAAACTAATTCTCGACGAAGAAATGGTTTTAACCCATCAAAGAAACGATCAATCTTTCTTCTTGGGTTACGTATATAATCTCCAGCATACCTTTCTAACCTTGTAAATTTAGCCTCATACATTGCAACATTCTCATCCTCCTTTTGTCTCTGACTCAGAAATTGTCTTTCCATATCTTCTCGATGGTCACGAGGAAAGTATTTTTCTAAAAACAGATCTTTGAACTCCCTCCATTCCATATTTGATACTTCATCATCTTCCTTCATGTTTTGAATTAATGACCACCATTGATCAGCATCTCCAGTGAGGCGGTAAACTGCCATGATAACTTTTTCCCTTTCACTAATCCCCAAAACCTGAAATATTTTCTCTAGGGAACTTATCCATTGCTCAGTTACCAATGGATTTGTACTCCCATTGAATGTTTGTGGTTGTTTCCCCATAAAGTGATATAACATTGTCCCTTTACACTGTGGATCAGGGTGCTCCATACAGGTAAGGTTATTATTCATAACCTGAGTGAGTTGTCCCAGTATGGTGATAAGCTGATCAGCACCAGTTGTATCACCATCTCCACTATAATTATCTTGAGCAGGTGGGAAATCCCTACATGGAGTGCGTGCATTTATACGGTTTCCATTTCTTCCACTAGTCTCCATTTCGAAACAATAGCATAAACTAGATCAGTTTATGAATCAAAATACATAATTCCATAATTATAAAACACTTAACATAAATTGAACTACTTATGGATATAATCCATAATCATAAAAAAAATTTCTTTGAAGAAGTATATACTAATAAACCCTTCATAATGATTTGTAAAGAAAATGAGAGTTATCCTAAGCATATCCCCTGAGGTGTCGTAACCATGAGTGCAGCAAGGCCCATTGTCGTGCACCAGTTCCCATTCGAGTCTAGCTCAAAGCAGTGTTTTCGAGTTTTACCCCTAGGTATATCTGTTCCAGATCCGCCTCTACCTTCTCGTATCGAGACAGAGATGTATTTCTCGGAAAACTCAAAAAATCTCTACAATACCAAAATTCTAGGAAGTTCTTCTGTACTAATCCTCAATGTCCATCTTAGGTCTATGGGCTCTAATAACAGTTTATCTAAATCTAGCTTCCAAGGTTTGCACTAAACTTCCTCTGATACCAACTGTAATGCCCCGAACATTGTTACCTAGATTCAGTGCATTATTACATATCATTGGCATGATCACAAGAAAGATCAAGTCTCGAAAGACCGATTAGTTTAGTAACCTTGGAATAACTAGATACATTAATAATGTTTACATTACATCATAAAGTAAAAACAACTACAAAAAAATCTTGTCTTTATATCCCCTCATATTATCCCTGCAGGTCATTCATAAATTTCTTCTTCACATCCTGGAAAAAATAAAACATTTAAATGGGTGAGCTCAGATGCTCAGTAAGGATACCAATATAGCGGAAAATTTCTGTCACGACCCGCCCTCGGGGTCCGTGCCGTGACTACCCCAAGCCCGCCTTCCATAGGCCAGGGGCTGGCGACTAGCACCAAGGCGTAAATCCCGGTAAAAAGGGAAGGAATTGCCTTTGTAAAGTAAACAAACACCACAGATTAAGCAAGCGGAAAGTAAACACTAAGCAAAAGCAGAGTACAACTGGAAGTGCGGAAAAGTAAATGGGCCAGTATACAAACCCAAACTGAAAGTAAAGTACAACTCGAAAGGGAAAACAACAACTGAAAGGTAAAAGCCGCTACACCGAGCTGTCCACTGGAAATCCCACCTGAAGGGTGGATACAGATAGCTCCACTGCTCCGCGGTTCCCGCCGTCCGCTCCGAGCACGTTCCGCCCAGTGGTCCACCTCCGGGTACCGTCCCGCTCTGCAAGCCTCAGCTAAGATCAACGTTGTCCGTCGTCTGCAACCAACACAACGTAGTGCGGGCAAATCCCATGCAGGGGTGAGTATAAGCTACTCAGTAGGGACCCCGAGACCCCTGAAGGTCTCCCAAAATCCACAAGGATAAACCACAAAGAAAGGTACAATCACGAAGTAACAACCGACACTGCTTAGGTATATGCCCATACATATACCTAAGTCACCAATTTCAAATACTCTCCAACCTCTGAGCCCAAGTACAACTCAGTCCACACACAGGAAAGTAGACGCATTCCACACAGGAAAGCAAAACGTAATCCACACAGGATTGCACAACACAATCCACACAGGAAAGCAATAGGTTTCAGCACACACATGATTTTCATTATCAAAAACGTAACTACTGATGAGCCCCATCTCTGAAGTGTACAGTGTCCAGTCACGACTCTGAGATACTGCTCACTAACCTAAGACTGCTGAGGTACTCCTCCTGTAGAGTACCGCGGGTCTGCCGCCAACTACCAGGCGCTCCATCCGCTGAGGGTCTGCTGCCAAATACCGGGCGCTCACCCAAATAGCCTACAGAGGTACTCCTCCAGTCGAGTACCGTGGGTCTGCTGCCAACTACCGGGCGCTCCGTCCGCCGTGGGTATGCCGCCAAATACCGGGCGCTCCGTCCACTGGGCTAGTCGACTCACTCCAAGTCGAGTCGGTCGAGCAGTCTTTAGGTCTCAGCCGGCTACACGGTCTCCGTACTCCGTACGCTCGTCTCCAGTATCGCGGGTCTGCCGCTACAACCAAGCGCACCACCTCTATCGAGTAAAACAGAAGATTCAAGCTCACACAGGTATACTTCTTCGATAGACGATAATGATGATCTATGATCCATCTAAGTCGTCGGACCCACGAAAGATCGATAGGTAACTAACCCCCGCAAAAGACCCACACAGGATCGGGCCCACGCATGACTTGTAGCACTGATCCACGTAGGATCGCTGAGTGCTGTAGTCGTCGTCGTCGAATCCACACAGGATCTCTGTACTGTTGTCGTCGCAGTCACAGTAGCAGTAGCAGTAGCAGTCACAGTAACAGTCGCAGCCAGCACTAGGGTTCCCGCACACAGCAAGCTCATTCGGAGGGTCCGCTCCACGAGCCGAGAGGCTGATACATCAACTGTCACAAAGTCCAGAGTTGATGTATCCAAATGTTCCGTATCGTCAACAGGAACTCAACGCAACAGACGGCGCGTCGATCGGACGCCCGGTCTGAGAGTTATTGGCATTTTCGTTCCCGGGGCCCGGTTGGTTTTTAAGGCAAAACCAACCCAACCGTACTCCACCTGCGTCCAAACCTCGGGCGGAATATGCCAAAAGATCCGTCTCACTAAGAGGAACACAACACAGCTGACGGCACGTCAATCGGACGTCCGTAGCTCAAGATATGAGCGTTTCCGCTCCGTAGGCCCGGTTGGTTTCGTGAACGAACCAACCCGGCCGAACACAAAGTAATCCGAAACCTTGAGTGCCATATACCGAAACGACCGTCTCAATCCAAGTATCGCGTTGCCATAGACGGTTCGTCGATCGGAGGTCTGTGGCTCAAGTTATGGCCAAAAGACCGAAACTGATTCGAAACGGGGGGTCCGGGTCCGGGCCGACCCGAACCGGGTCGACCCGACCCGGGTCTGACCCGGCCCGGCCGGCCGGCGGCGCGGCGGCGCGGTGGCGCGGCGGCCTGACGCCGCACGGAGGTGGCATGCGGGGGGAATCAATCCCCCGCTTGATTGATGAGGTGGCGCGGCTATATGCCGCGCCCTTTGAAAAAAAAAACGACCCCCACGTGGGGGCCGGCTTGAAGAAAAACCGGGGGGGCCTCCTGACCCCCCTCAAGGGACCCGCCCTCCTCTTAAATGAGGAGGGTTTTAATGCTGGCCGGGGGAATTTATTTCCCCCGGCCTTTGACCTTCCGGCCGACCAACTGCCGGCCGGTTTTCTCCAACGGGACCGGAAAAATCCGGTCCCCTTTTCGGCTTCTGACGCTGGCGGGCCGGCCACCGGTCTTCTCATTCCGCCGCGGCCCGGAACTGGCCGCAGTGTTCGTCATCCGACGCGGTGCGACGGCACCGCGCCCCTCCGCCGCGCCTTTGATTTCCTTCAACGCGGCGCGACGGCGTCGCGTTCTTGATGATTCTTCCATGGCGCGGTGCGACGGCGTCGCGTAAAAAGACTTGGGCGAATATCTGCGTGGTGCGACGACACCACGCCACCTTGATTCATCCGCAAAATAAAACACCAAGAACGAAGGAGGGGGTTCGGCCGTGTTCATGCGGTCCGCCCCCTCACGTTAAAACACAACTTAAATATTCAATCCTCACGTTAGTCATGCGACCCACGAGCAAGAATAAAATAATTAAACAATAATCAACAACCCCTACCTTGGGTATCAGTTCGAAGATTTGTCAACGTCCCGCGGAAGACAACGTCGCGGAGGTCGGGCGTCGCGGTAGTCGTTCGTCAAATCCGTTGACGAAGAGATACGCCCGAAGAGATACGTCGTTGGAGAATCTTCGTATGCCGACGAAGAAGGTCCGAGGAGGAAGCGGCGTTCCCTCTCGTTGACACGGAAGACGAAGAAGAGAGGAGTGGAGTTCTTCGTCGGAGCTTGAGCGTTCTTCGTCAAAGATTGAAGAAGGAAGAAAAAGCTCTCAAACCTCACAAGATGAATAAACAAAACTAACCAAATAAAATAAGGTTCCTCCTTATTTTATTTACCAAGCCAAGGAATTCAAAACTTCAAATTCAAAAACATAACACTTAATTAATTATACATGTCATGTGTAATTAATTAGATGTTAAGTTAACAAACTTTTAAGAGGGAGAGAGGGGAGTTTAAGGGGGAAGATGAGAGGTTTAGGTTCGTGTGGGTCCCACCACACTTAATCCTCTCAAGAGAGGTTAAGTGGGTGTGGGTCCCACCCCTAACTCCCTTTGAGAGGAGTTAACCTACAAAAGTAAAAATAAAAATAATTCCATATTTTTTTATTCAACTTTTTATAAATCTCCCAAAAACTAACTTTCGTCTCGCAACAAACGCAACTTCCGAAAAGGTCTCCTTAAGCGAATATCGGCGCTGCGAGTTCATCAGTGCCCTTAGATTTCAATTCCGAGCACCGGATCAAAAGTTAGGAATTCCCGCTCGTTCGTTCACTGAACGTACCCGAGCCAAACTTCGGAAATTGATTCCGGGCACTCCGGGCCTCGGAATCAGGTGCCGTCTGAAACCGCGCTCTTGTAAAATTCTAAAGAAAATTAAGAAAAAATTTCCCTTGAATTTTACGGGTCTTTACATTACTCCCACCTCAGGGCTTTACATCCCCGTAAAGATACATAAAAAACTAGGGAAACAAATGAGGGTACTGAGCATGCATCTGAGCCTCCCGCTCCCATGTGCTCTCCTGGAGATTCCCGTGCTGCCATCTGATGTGTACAAGAGGAATCGATCGCCCACGCAGGACCCGCTCCTGTCGATCCTCTATCTCCACCGGGACCTCCGTAAAAGTCACCCCATCGTCAACGTCAAGCTCCCCATGATCAATGATGTGCGTCGGGTCGTGCACGTATCTCCTCAGCTGAGATACGTGGAAGACGTCGTGCACCCGGTGCAACTGAGGTGGAAGAGCCAGGCGATAAGCCACCTCGCCAACCCTGTTGAGGACCTGAAAGGGTCCGATGAAGCGTGGAGATAACTTGCTGCCTCTGCCAAATCTCCGAATACCACGTCGAGGTGAGACCCACAAGAAGACGTGGTCGCCATCCTCGAACTCTAGTGGCCTCCGCCTCCTGTCAGCGTAAGGCTTCTGCCGGCTCTGAGCTGTACTCATCCGCTCCTGGATGACCTGGACCTTCTCAGTCATGGCCTGGACCATCTCCAGTCCCACCAGAGCTACAAGATTTCTTCTTTGCCGATAAGATAAATCTGGTCCCATCCCCTGGATGAACCACATTCTTTGCCTAAAACAGTCAATCCTAACATGGATGATACTAATCCATACCAAGGATGACGTCGTAAGGCCTCGACGCTACTACTAAGAGATTCAACCGTTACTCTCGCCTCCAAGGGTTGAGTCACACTGTCGGCATCAGTGTGTGGTAACTAGGTCTCCTCCAGTAGATGTCTCACAAGTGAGGGTCAAGTCAACAGCCAAAGCTGGAACCTCTTAGTAACATCACGAAAGAGGATAGGAACGAAAATATCACATAGGTATGCGTCTTTTATTATTGCAGCTCATAATACAAGACGCTACACAAATGCAACAAGGAACTAGAAGTACAAAGGATGTATCCACTAGTTCTGCTCTTGTCCATCGGCTCCCAGAGCTCCATGATCGAAGGCCTCGGCTGCCTGAAGTTGAGCTCTCGCATGTTCACCTACTCCCTATGGTCGGGGTGGACCTCCTGGTGGTGGTGGTGGAAGAGCCTCAAAGCGTCGCCCACCACCGGCTGCTCGTCCAGCTCCTCTGCCTCGTCCGCCTCCTCCCTGCGGATCGCCACGGTCGAACCTCTGCCTCTGCCTGGGAGGTTCTTCACTTAACTGCTGATCATCAGCATGGCGGGTCGGACAGTCACGAGCCATGTGACCAATCCCGCCACAGGAGTAACACTTCCCACTCTCGACACGCCTGGCTCTGACTCCACCCCGACTTCCCCGTACAACTGAGCCTGAGTCGTGCAGTCGGCCACCGGTAGGTCTGGTCTGCCTGGAACCCTGAGTCATCCGTCGGCTACCTGTTGTCGAAGACTCCGCTATCTGTCGCCCTGCGGTAGGTCTTGCTGTGGACTAAGCCAGGAAACTCTCGATCAGGAGGGCTCGCTCCAGTACTCCTGTCTGAGTCGGTAAGCTGAGGGAGATCAGCGATGCCCTGATCTCGTGTCTCAAACCCTGCTCGAAGGTCCGGGCCCGGAAGAAAGGGTCCCGTACCATGTCGGTCGAGTAGCGCGAGAGATCGGTAAATCTCGCCGAGTACTGAGCGACCGTCATGCTGCCCTGCCGCAGCTGAAGAAGCTCCTGGATACGCACCGCACGAAGGGTGGCTGGGACGAACTCCGAGCGAAAAAGGCTCTCAATGTCCGTCCAAAGCAGAGATGCCTCATCGTGCACCTGGAGCATCAATCTCCACCATCGTCCTGCTGCTGCGTGTAGTAGGCTCTCAGCGAGGATCACCATGAGGTCTGTTGGTGTCCTCACTAGCCTAAACACTCGTACTACTGCCTCCAGCCAGTCCTCTGCTGCCTGGGGATCCGTCTCCCCGCGAAACCTGGGTGGTCGCTGGCGCTGAAACTCTTGCAGTGCGCTGAGGCGACATGCATCGTCAGCGGATGGTGCTGGAAGTATCGGGGGCTCGACGGGTAGTGCTACCGCTGGTGCCACTGCTGACAAAGGGCCCTGCACCGAGGCCTCGTCGCTCGGTGGGCTGTCGTCACGCTCAACTCTCGGAACCCTAACTGGCTGTCGTCGTGGGGCCATCCTGAAAAGGGATCAGGTGCGCCACGGTCAGAACAGTATACCTGGTGAGTTGATTTAAGTAATCACAAAGAAAACTTTGAAACACACACGCAATCAATGTTTTCGTGCATTAAGTCGGAAATCAGAAGTCAGGGTCCTGGTGTACGGATACGTCGGTCGCCGCACCAACACTGGACTCCATGGATTGATAACCACACTAAATACGCTAAACATTATTGCTTCATATAGAAAAGATCAGAGTTCGCGGTAGAACCGAACTCCTTTGATACCAATTGTCACGACCCGCCCTCGGGGTCCGTGCCGTGACTACCCCAAGCCCGCCTTCCATAGGCCAGGGGCTGGCGACTAGCACCAAGGCGTAAATCCCGGTAAAAAGGGAAGGCATTGCCTTTGTAAAGTAAACAAACACCACAGATTAAGCAAGCAGAAAGTAAACACTAAGCAAAAGCAGTGTACAACTGGAAGTGCGGAAAAGTAAATGGGCCAGTATACAAACCCAAACTGAAAGTAAAGTACAACTCGAAAGGGAAAACAGCAACTGAAAGGTAAAAGCTGCTACACCGAGCTGTCCACTGGAAATCCCACCTGAAGGGTGGATACAGATAGCTCCACTGCTCTGCGGGTCCCGCCGTCCGCTCCGAGCACGTTCCGCCCAGTGGTCCACCTCCGGGTACCGTCCCGCTCTGCAAGCCTCAGCTAAGATCAACGCTGTCCGTCGTCTGCAACCAACACAACGTAGTGCGGGCAAAGCCCGTGCAGGGGTGAGTATAAGCTACTCAGTAGGGACCCCGAGACCCCTGAAGGTCTCCCAAAATCCACAAGGATAAACCACAAAGAAAGGTACAATCACGAAGTAACAACCGACACTGCTTAGGTATATGCCCATACATATACCTAAGTCACCAATTTCAAATACTCTCCAACCTCCGAGCCCAAGTACAACTCAGTCCACACACAGGAAAGTAGACGCATTCCACACAGGAAAGCAAAACGTAATCCACACAGGATTTCACAACACAATCCACACAGGAAAGCAATAGGTTTCAGCTCACACAGGATTTTCATTATCAAAAACGTAACTACTGATGAGCCCCATCTCTGAAGTGTACAGTGTCCAGTCACGACTCTGAGATACTGCTCACTAACCTAAGACTGCTGTGGTACTCCTCCTGTCGAGTACCGCGGGTCTGCCGCCAACTACCAGGCGCTCCATCCGCTGAGGGTCTGCTGCCAAATACCGGGCGCTCACCCAAATAGCCTACAGAGGTACTCCTCCAGTCGAGTACCGCGGGTCTGCTGCCAACTACCAGGCGCTCCGTCCGCCGTGGGTCTGCCGCCAAATACCGGGCGCTCCGTCCACTGGGCTAGTCGACTCACTCCAAGTCGAGTCGGTCGAGCAGTCTTCAGGTCTCAGCCGGCTACACGGTCTCCGTACTCCGTACGCTCGTCTCCAGTATCGCGGGTCTGCTGCTACAACCAAGCGCACCACCTCTATCGAGTAAAACAGAAGATTCAAGATCACACAGGTATACTTCTTCGATAGACGATAATGATGATCTATGATCCATCTAAGTCGTCGGACCCACGAAAGATCGATAGGTAACTAACCCCCGCAAAAGACCCACACAGGATCGGGCCCACGCAGGATCGGGCCCACACAGGACCTGTAGCACTGATCCACGTAGGATCGCTGAGTGTTGTAGTCGTCGTCGTCGAATCCACACAGGATCTCTGTACTGTTGTCGTCGCAGTCACAGTAGCAGTAGCAGTAGCAGTCACAGTAACAGTCGCAGCCAGCACTAGGGTTCCCGCACACAGCAAGCTCGTTCGGAGGGTCCACTCCACGAGCCGAGAGGCTGATACATCAACTATCACAAAGTCCAGAGTTGATGTATCCAAAAGTTCCGTATCGTCAACAGGAACTCAACGCAACAGACGGCGCGTCGATCGGACGCCCGGTCTGAGAGTTATTGGCATTTTCGTCCCCGGGGCCCGGTTGGTTTTTAAGGCAAAACCAACCCGACCGTACTCCACCTGCGTCCAAACCTCGGGCGGAGTATTCCAAAAGATCCGTCTCACTAAGAGGAACACAACACAGCTGACGGCACGTCAATCGGATGTCCGTAGCTCAAGATATGAGCGTTTCCGCTCCGTAGGCCCGGTTGGTTTCGTGAACGAACCAACCCGGCCAAACTCAAAGTAATCCGAAACCTTGAGTGCGATATACCGAAACGACCGTCTCAATCCAAGGATCGCGTTACCGCAGACGGTTCGTCGATCGGAGGTCTGTGGCTCAAGTTATGTCCAAAAGACCGAAACTGATTCGAAACGGGGGGGTCCGGGTCCGGGCCGAACCGGGTCGACCCGACCCGGGTCTGACCCGGCCCGGCCGGCGGCGCGGTGGCGCGGCGGCCTGGCGCCGCACGGAGGCGGCACGCGGGGGGAATCAATCCCCCACTTGATTGATGAGGCGGCGTGGCTATATGCCGCGCCCTTTGAAAAAAAAACGGCCCCCACGTGGGGGCCGGCTTGAAGAAAAACCGGGGGGCCTCCTGCCCCCCCTCAAGGGAACCGCCCTCCTCTTAAATGAGGAGGGTTTTAATGCTGGCCGGGGGAATTTATTTCCCCCGGCCTTTGAACTTCCGGCCGGCCAACTGCCGGCCGGTTTTCTCCAACGGGACCGGAAAAATCCGGTCCCCTTTTCGGCTTCTGACGCTGGCGGCCCGGCCTCCGGTCTTGTCATTCCGTCGCGGCCCAGAACTGGCCACGGTGTTCGTCGTCCGGCGCGGTGCGACGGCACCGCGCCCCTTTACCGCGCCTTTGATTTCCTTCAACGCGGCGCGACGGTGTCGCGTTCTTGATGATTCTTCCATGGCGCGGTGCGACGGCGTCGCGTAAAAAGACTTGGGCGAATATCTGCGTGGTGCGACGGCACCACGCCACCTTGATTCATCCGCAAAATAAAACACCAAGAACGAAGGAGGGGGTTCGGCCGTGTTCATGCGGTCCGGACCCCTCACGTTAAAACACAACTTAAATATTCAATCCTCACGTTAGTCATGTGACCCACGAGCAAGAATAAAATAATTAAACAATAATCAACAACCCCTACTTTGGGTATCGGTTCGAAGATTTGTCAACGTCCCGCGGAAGACAACGTCGCGGAGGTCGGGCGTCGCGGTAGTCATTCGTCAAATCCGTTGACGAAGAGATATGCCCGAAGAGATACGTCGTTGGCGAATCTTCGTATGCCGACGAAGAAGGTCCGAGGAGGAAGCGGTGTTCCCTCTCGTTGACACGGAAGACGAAGAAGAGAGGAGTGGCGTTCTTCGTCGGAGCTTGAGCGTTCTTCGTCAAAGATTGAAGAAGGAAGAAAAAGCTCTCAAACCTCACAAGATGAATAAACAAAACTAACCAAATAAAATAAGGTTCCTCCTTATTTTATTTACCAAGCCAAGGAATTCAAAACATCAAATTCAAAAACATAAAACTTAATTAATTATACATGTCATGTGTAATTAATTAGATGTTAAGTTAACAAACTTTTAAGAGGGAGAGAGGGGAGTTTAAGGGGGAAGATGAGAGGTTTAGGTTCGTGTGGGTCCCACCACACTTAATCCTCTCAAGAGAGGTTAAGTGGGTGTGGGTCCCACCCCTAACTCCCTTTGAGAGGAGTTAACCTACAAAAGTAAAAATAAAAAGAATTCCATATTTTTTTATTCAACTTTTTATAAATCTCCCAAAAACTAGCTTTCGTCTCGCAACAAACGCAACTTCCGAAAAGGTCTCCTTAAGCGAATATCGGCGCTGCGAGTTCATCGGTGCCCTCAGATTTCAATTCCGAGCACCGGATCAAAAGTTAGGAATTCCCGCTCGTTCGTTCACTAAACGTACCCGAGCCAAACTTCGGAAATTGATTCCGGGCACTCCGGGCCTCGGAATCAGGTGCCGTCTGAAACCGCGCTCTTGTAAAATTCTAAAGAAAATTAAGAAAAAATTTCCCTTGAATTTTACGGGTCTTTACACTTTCACAAATGAACATAAACATTTAAGGCAATGTATAACTAAAAAGATAATTTTAAACTTTATCTTCAGCATAATATGTCAAAGATAAAATGAAATAATTCCATTTACTTATTCACATGGATATTTTACTAGTCTAATAATCACATGAAATATCAATAACAACTTTCATATTGATGGAATGCATAATGCCAGACTATCATAACTACATATCCAAGTCCTCGTGGCAAGACTACAAATAAGATTTTGTCAAGGCCTTGTGCCAAGACACTAGTTTGTCTCATGAGACCTACCTATGCATCGAGGAGATATAGCGGGCTCCACCTGTCCCTTATTAAGTCCAATGCATTCCTCATTTGAACGAGTTTAAACATAACATAAACATTCGTATTAAAACTAGCATATGAATTTTGAATACTTTCTCCATAAACCATGAATGGTATAAAAATAACACATCCACAGTCAAACATATCACAAAAACATCAATACAATATAGAAGTTTTGTTTCATAATAAATCAACTTCAAATAATCATAAAATCCATCAAATGATGTTGACATAGATGAAATCAAAACCATTAGAGAGAAATATCTCTATTTTTGAAATCATTTAAAAGTCACATAATTATAAAAGAATGCATTTACTTTGAAAATATTCTTATAATATTGTAAGGGAATCTTCAACAATTTTATAATGGTGGAATATAGCCTCACCCGTTGTATAAGTTAAAAAGGACATTCTTACCATAATTCTGTCGAAAAGGTTAAAAAGGACCTTGTTTGGAAAACGACAGAAAAATTTCTTTATAAACTTTTTATAAAAAGTCAGAAAGGGTATAAATGACTTTATCCTATAGACTTTAAAATATTAATAATTATTTGAAATATATTTTTAAGAAACATGGATGTGGATGATAAAGAGGTCCTAGTAGATAATCACGTATAAACAACCTCGGATAACGAAGAGATTGTGAAATAAACCCTTACATTGTACTTTTTTTAGTCGATGGTATGTTAACCTACAGTATAATATTTAAACATTGTTATTAAATTATAAAAGAACCATATACATAATTATGATATCCTATATGATCTTCTATTAATACTTTGTTAATAATATCTTAGTATTATCATTGTTTCAGGTGTTAACTTACTCATTTTCTTTTATATGTTTTGTTACATAAGTCATGTTTGTTATGGATAGGTTGTAGCTTATCCCTATCCGTAATGATATAAAGTTCTGAAACATTACTTTTAATCATCAAATGAGAATTAGTCTTGAATGGATACGATGGGGAAAGAATCTCATCGCGTTCGTGGAGACGGTAGTCCGTACGTACGCACAAGAAACAATATCATTCTTTTGATATTAATATAATATATAATTGGATGTAAAATCATATATAAATAATAATTATCATGTTATATTTATTATTTACATGAATTACACATCATTATTATACCCATCCACATAATAATATATTGAATAACAATTACACCACGACGTGGAGCCGGTAAGCCGTACGTACGCACGTATGGTGACATGTCATTCAAAGGATGGAAAGAATATTGAATATGATTGTACCATATTTATAATAATATCATAGTTTATAGGAGATACTTTATTTTTTATTTTAGAATGGGAATAACAAAGAAAGAAGAAGTTGAAGAAGAAATGAATTTGAACAAGGGTGGTGAAAACATTACCTCTTCTTCGGGTTCTTCCTTTTGATTTGATCAAAAGGGCTCCATAGGTTGGCTTTATGATCACACTAAGGCCTCTAGGTTGTATTGAGGTATGTTTATAGAGTATTTGGGCATGGTTTGGCCGATCCAAATGGCTTTTAATGTGGTAATTAGTGATAAGGGGGAGTGCCCTTTTATAAGAGGGGTGAGGGGCACCTTTGGAAAAGCTAGAAATATTATTTTTTAATAAATTCATATTCTGTTTCTAATGGATCCAATGTGTATTATTTAGATATTATGGTGGGAATGGGTCGAAAACCACTCAACCAATAGATGTTAGACAGGTTTGGGTCATTATATTTACCTTATGTTTTAGATTTAACTCTTAGTTAATTTGTTTGACACTTACCATGTCACTTTGTATTTTTATATTCTATAGTTAATAAACTTACTATATACCTCCAAGAGACCCCCAAGTGGTCCATTAATGATACACCTATCATGATATAAGTATATTTTCCAAACCTTAGATTTTCAGGAATTTAATATCAATTAATAATATAATATTTGTTTTAAAAACTCTTTTATGTCAATTTTGACACTATTGGGTATTTTGTTTTTGATAATTTCATAACAACATTATTACTTAGAAAAAAATTTATATAACCAATCCTAATATGTCATATTAACCTAGAAAACTAGTTTAATTCAAAAAAACTATCAAATTACATTTACTTTGATATTTATATTATTAATTAATTTAATATTTCATTAATTAGGTAATTACTGCATCAACATTGTTTCATAAATAAATTAAATTATTTAATGTCTAAAATTTATAAATAAAATAAAATTATGTAGGAAATATTTTTATATTTCTAATTAATATTTACAATCGAATTTATCTTATGTATAACCCTATTTTAAAAATGTTTTAGTAAACAAACTTTGATTTTAACTCTTTTAACTCTTCTTTGAATTAAATAATAATAAATGTCCTAATCTAATCCAAGTGGACCTAAATGATAATATTTTATTCCTAAAGTTGTTTTTGGTTGATATACACTTGTCCAATAGAATTAGGACATGTGTTAGGGAAATATTAATATCATTTTTACCCTTAATTATCCTATTTACTTTTAACCGTGGTAAATAAAAGTAAAAAGTTACTATTCATCTAAAATTATTTTTATCTTATTGAACCACATTTTACTCCTTGATATTAACTGTGTCTCTTGGATTTACAAAATTCCACTCACAGACGTGGTAAAATTAAGTTTTATGTGAATTTTCAAATTCTTCTAGGAGGTGGGTAAAAGACGGTGAAAAGTTCAATAAAATTTTTATATATCTAAAATTATTCTAAACTAACTCCAATTAATTACATTGAACTTATATAGGTATTATGTATCTATTTTGACCTTAATTAAATTTAAATAAAATAAATAATTATCTAAATAAAAAATCGGTTTTAAACTATAACTCAGTGTTTTTTTTCACTATTCATCAAAAATTGAATGTTTTCAGAAAAATACCAAAATTTCACCCTAGGCTAATTTCAATATTATGAATCCAAAAATGAAGTCCATTTTGAAAGATAAAATTTATAAAATTTCAAATAGTGGGTATTACTATTCATAACGGCTAGTTTGATTGGTTGTGGTGTATGTGTTAGATCTCGAAGTTGCGTACAACAAACGCTACTGTATTATTCAAAGATAAGCGTACCGTGGAATCTTGGGGTGTTAAACTATGTGCATCTGATGAACCATTGTATGAGAACCCCTATATTTGAATCCTCATACCATTGAGTATAATTTTTTTTATTCATCTATATTATATTATTTATGGTAAAATATAAGGTCTATTACAAAGAATGGAACTTTGCACCAGTTGGGAGGGTTAATCCATAGTAGGTGTGGACCAGTTGGGTGTAAGAGAATTGTGTTGAGTTTGAAGCCAAGATGAAGGTGGCCGGGAATTATGAAACATTCTATAATGGGAATATATATGAATATAAGCATCCTCAGATTTTCCTAGATCTTCATAGTCAATGGATTCCATAGACTAAGACTTTTAACTTAAGATATAGGTAAGTCAACATCAGTTCATGGAAATGTTGAGTGACGTTGAATGAATGGACTCATAGGCTCAAAAGATGTTGGAAATAATATGGGATGTCATAGGGAAATATACTCTACCAAGGAATGATGTTTATCCTGAAGTATGGATGAACTATTTTATTGGAGTCTAGTGGCATAGAAAAAGATATTCGCGACCAATGGAAACTTCTTCAATAGAAATGTGGGGAATTCCTATTTAATATTGGTTGGTATTAGAGAAAGTAAAAGATAAAACATGAGGGTACACCATCAACTACAACATTCCTACCATGACCTATCTTATATACTTTCTAGATTTTTTTTTTATAATTTACATGAAACTATTTCATGGTTCCAATGGTGGTGCAATGATAGTTACATTAATCTAAAAAGTGAGGTTTTTGGAATGTGATCTTATAGGTTTGGACTCCTAGACATTGGTGAATATCCATTGATTCTTGAAGCATGTTTATATGGATAAGGTACCCTTTTGACTTTCAGGTCCATTCTATGTTCTATGGGAAAGAATAAAAACACATTTGACCTGTTATATGGTGTTAAAAAAGGTTAGTATCCCTGAATTTTGATTCCATCCATTTTTCAAGACGTTTATGGCATTAGGCCTTTAAATAAGAAATATAGGGGAGCTCAAAATGTTCTGATATTTTCTGAAGAATTAACTTCATTCCATATGGGGATCCTACCATAGGGAAGATTATTGATAATAACCATGAAAATTATGAAATGATAACATATATGATGATCTTTGGGGGCTACTTATTGGAAACATGCATATGAGGGAAAATTAACTATGAAACCAATATTCCCAATAGACCTACGGGTCAATTTATGTCTTTATAACAAAGAATAGTTACCCCTATAGACATCCAATTAATGAATCCCCAAATGGTAGCCCAAAAACTCTAGGTTCTAATGGATCATGAGGTTTATAAGGTGGTAATCATGTTTCATCCACTAGATACAACCATTAGGGTTGACTCCTTAGTATGCTAATTCATGGGTCTTTTTGTATCCTAAAGGGGTGCTGGGGAAGATCATTTCCCAAGTTTTCAATGATATAATAACCAAATAATGTAGGCATAGTAATAGGTCCCAACTTGAGGTAGATAGTGATGGAGTTTCAAAATCTCTTAATAGCCCCGATCATAATCCTCTTGGTAAGCCGGATTGGAAAAGGCTATACTGATTAAAGAAGAGTTGATGTGATTTTTCCACAATCATTAGGAGTAAAATTAGGTTCCATTTTTTCAACCATCTACTAGAACAAAGAGGCCTATAAATCTAGTAACATTGAAAGATGTCAGATTTTCTTCATAGTCATCCAAGGAAATATTGAATTATGTACATTTTAATGTTGTTCAATTTGGGAAAGATAAATCTTCTGAAATAAATGATTTATGGAATTTTCCTAAATTTAGAATGAATATTCTATATCATAGAAATTTTTTAGAACCCTATGACTTTTATTAGGACACTAATCCTTCCAAGGTAGGAAACTTTGTTTAGGAGTTGGAGATTTTCATCAAATCCACTGATAACGGGATCCTTTCTGTGATGTAGGCAATCAATGTTTTGGATCAGGTTGTCAAACCTTTGTGGGTGAATAATCCATAGATGAAAGGGATGAATTTATTGATCTCAAGGATGTAACCACCCCTATTGTTTGATTAAATTTCAATTATTGAGGAAATAAATAACTTTGGTTAGTTTGTGTAAGAGTAAGTGTCATTAAAACTAGCATCACACATATATACTATAGATGGGAGTCCTATTGGGACTGAGAAATTATATCCTTTATAGTTAGGGTAATTATACTTGAGCCAGAAGAATATGGAAGAAGAAATGGTAGGTGGAAATTATCACAAACAACCCACAATACCCGTATTGGAGAAGACAAGAAGCAGTCTTCCACCATTTTATGTATAACATGGAAAGAGGTAAAAAAATATTGGAAAACATTTCATAATCTATGGCATGTTTTCACAACACCACTTATCCTTGATTTACATGAAATACTCATCTAAACACACTTATATATTTAAAAAACATAATTTATTTACTACGTAAAATAATATGTAATTGGTACTTCTAGAATTAAGGAGGATTCCATAAATAATGTATAAACTCAAGATAAAGATCCTGTTTTTTTAGTGGGGGATGTTTCAAGGGAAAAGACCGCACCTACTCCCGCTAATATAGAGGGAGGAAAGAATCCTAGTTATAGGAATTATGCATAACAAGATGTCAAGTATTAACTATAAAATTATTTCTCTATGACATTTCTAGATCCTCACATATATAGGTATAACCTAAAAAATGGATTTCATCTCAGTTACCTTCAAAGAAAGCTATAATTAGAAGCTTCAACCATCAAAAAAGGCCGGTGACAGTGGTCCTCATTTCACAGAGCTTGGATTGGGGGTTCCTACCAAAAACATGGATGGTGGAGTTGATGGAGGAATATATTTGGTTCTTATTTTTAGTATCTCAGTTACCCCATCTTGTGATGATGTTGTGATAATTGAGGAATTATTTCTTGAAAAAATAGATATTGAGGACATTATTACATGGTTTAATTTCTCTAACTCTCTAGAAGAGTTCAGGGACTTCAGTAAAGAATTTTATGGATGTGAGTCTTTATTTAAAAATAAATGAAATCCTTATTCCAGATATATTAATCAAGAATATTGAATTGTGTACCCTTATCTACAGATAATATAAACAATGTGATCCATGTTCAGGCTGTTGATGTACCTCATAATCCTGTAATAGATGAAATTCCATGATGGGATCTCAAAGAAGAGGATTTCTTTGACTCTTATACCCTAGGATTTGGGAAAAATAAATAAGTCCATCCTCCCCTGGGAGTGAACATTCAAGCTAATGAGGTCAGGAATTCCGATGGAGACTTTAATCAAGCTGTTTTCTATCAAAAAGTGATCATTTTATCTCTATTGATTTTCTCTCTACTCATTCCTTTATTTTATTTAAATTTTCATAAAATAATTGACATATCCTTTAGTATTTTCCCCTTCAACAATTGATATTAATGAAGTCTCTACTGCAATTAAATTAATGGTGATCGGAGAGGCTGATGTAACTCTAGAAAAAATATCAAAAGATAATTCGATGGGTGAATCTATTCCAAGGTACATCTCCCCTACCCTGAGAGTGGTTTTATAGAATACATGGACGCCCAGAACGCCATCAGTGTCTCTCATGATTTTATTTGACAAGATATATGAAGGATGGTATTATAGATTCCCATTGATTACCTTCCCTTCTATAATTATTTAATCTAAGGCATGTTTAATACATTATGGTGTTGTTAATTAAACCATCACAAGGTTATTTTTGTTACAATTTCATCAAGGTGATGTTTCTGACCAAATCTAATGCCGTTATAGATACATTGACTTGATAAGAACATGATCATGAAATATAGTTATAATAATGTCATCATCCATTTAATGAAAGGATTTCTATATTATTTTTTCTATAAACAGTTCATTGTCGCAAAGAGGGAGGTTGTACAACTTCATCGATCATGGGATGAGTTCGAGGCTCTGGGAAAAGATGTTATTGCTCTCATGATGGAGGAACCCCACCTTAATAAGGAATCTAGAGCTACTGATATACCTATTATTTTAAATAATATTGATAATGATTTAATGTTGATTAAATATCTCAATTTTTTTGAGATCATATTGTAACACCAAGTAGAGAGACTCAAATTTTGGGATTCTCCTATCACTTTTTGTTCTATAATAGATATAATTTTTCTCTTTATTGTTTATTTCTTTATTTCTATATTCTATTGTGAGAATAATTATTATTATCATGAATATGGGTCCATCATTTACTTTTTTTGTAGATGTCGGTGGATATAGGTGTACAAACTATCACCATAAAAAGATAATAAGCATTTTTTCCTAGGTTACGTGGCATAGAGAGCATGGGTAGACTATTTCTGGACTCACATGATGGGATATACAAGCATTGTGTCTTTTTTCAACATAAATAATTTTTTCTTAAATTTTATATAAATATAAATTATAAAGAAACATTCGTATTTTTTATAAGATTCCAATTATGTGTTTTTGGACATACAAGTTGCATACCACTTTTAATCATCAAATTCATAGTTTCTCCTAGATCATGTTTAGATTATGGCTAGTAAATAGTGTCTAGAATTCTGTTTGGGGTTCCTGTTTTAGATTTTCAACATGGTGGGTATTATTCCTTTATTAATTGGTAGTTTAAGTTCATTCAATGCATACAAATGTTGATGATTTTTTCAGGCCGGATAACTTTGACTGATGGTCATGGGGATAATGAATCATTTTGGTATTACAAGACAAATAATACATGATTTATTATTGATGTAATTGGTAGATATATAATTCATTATCATTGGGATATTATATCAAAGGTTATTAAACCTGAAAATTATTTAAGGTTTCATAATTTCCATTTTTGGAATGGGGGATTTTGTTACGATGCTGTTAGAGAATACATAGATAAGTGGATATACTAATGAGGATGATGATAACTTTGGTTTCTAGTTTTTAATTAGGGATTTTACAAAATGTTGTGTTTGGGGAGTAGTATTCATAGAAAAAAAGAATGGTTTCCTTTGAAGTCGGATTCTCTCATCATTGATATCCAAGGGTGGTATGTGACGATCCATGTTTCCCTAGACAATGAAGTGTGGTTTATGAAAAATGAGATCTTCCAAAACTATAATGGGAGAATTTATACAATATTCTTCCATGAATGGACTGTTTAAATCCTATTGAGATGTTGATTTCATATTTTATATGGATCTCATTGGGATTTATTTTCATTGATCTAGATCATAAGAAAAGGGAAAAAATAATTTTTGGCATTATGGTTGGACATAGAACGGAGGATCTAGGTGAGACTATATATCTCAATAGAATGTGTATAAATCCATATGTATTTATGAGGAAAGGGTGGTGTGGTAGAGGAAATACACCATTAGTAGGGATCCTATCAATTTTAGACCAACGTATCATGTAGTTGTAAATCGTGTGATAGAGATATAAACCAGATAGTTTAACATTTTACATTAAGGATGTTTCCCTATAGATTAATATCATGTGCGGAGGATATCTCTTGTTTTTTTAATGTATTTTATCCAAGACCATATATTCTCTTACTCTAGTTGTGATGTGGTTTAACCATGACCAATATAATATTCATTAGAAATTGTTAGGATCCCATGAGTCTTATTTTGTGTGAGAAACAAGAGGAAATTATAGGGTTATCCAGATTGTATGAATTTTTATTAAGGGATTTCTCTATCAAGAACCATATGATTTTATATCATATGGTGGGGTGATTTCTTCACAATTTAAAATCATGTGACCCAGAAAAATGTCTTCTATAGCTTAGCGTCATAGATATTTGACCACATGATTATGAAGACAATGAAAAAAAATTGGGCCTACTAGGCATAGAATATTCTATAATATTCTAAACTTGAAGAGGGGAGTTGGAAGGTTCTCATATAGGAATAAATTCCATGGTATAGGTGTATAAGGGTTGAACATGGACCATTGTTTGAAATAATGATTTTGTTATGATGTTGTGAGAGTGTACAAAGATAAATGGTTTTTCTCCTAAGGATGAATATTCCACTGGTTGATATGCCACATTTGGGAAATACATTATACAAATCCATATTTGGCGTGTAGTAAGAATAGTCAACACAAAGGGTTACCTTATAGTTGGATACTTCTATCACTAATATCCAAGGAAATCTTACGGGGTTTGATATTCTCAAGACAAGGAGTGTGTGGTTTAATTGAATATATCTATTTATGAGGGAATCATTTAGATCCGCATTGACCATGTATGGAAAATTCACTACATAGATTTGATTCATATATATAAAATGGGAAATTTTGGTTTGGTAATGAGGTTATATATGAAAGAAACCATGTTGGAATCTCGTGCACAGATCAGTGTCTTATGCATGAGATAGGGAGTATTTTTATCTATGTTTTGGACTTGAATACGGGATCTAAGCATCACTAAATATATCATTAGAAGAAAAATAAAGGCTCACGTAGTTCTGGGGTAAAGGTACCCCACACTAATCAAGTCCTTATTTGGGGATAACAATTTTTTTTTAAATAAGGGTTTATGAAAGAAAGAAAAAATCATGTTAGACTCTCACATGTATATCATGATCATACATAGGATAGTGGGTATATTTTCTCGATTGTGGTTGGGCCTAGGATGGGGAATAAATTCATCACTATGTATCCAATATTGAAAGGAATCAAGACACACAATGTTCTAATACCAAAAATTAGTTGGATACTGAAACCATAAATGGTGTTCCTATAAGGTGAGAGTCATAAAAACACATAGTTCTATGACTTATGAAATAGGTGTTTTTGTATTGTTTAAATTCATGTGATCAGGATGAGAATTTTTTTTAAGGTGTTACATCGAGGTCCACTGGTTAGTAGAGAGTTTCTAGAAGAATGTATATGGTGATTGAGTGTTTTAAACCCAACAAAAACAATTATCTAGGGGGATCATTACATTAAAATATAGTTTGAGAAAGTTACATGTAGTTTAAGGTTGTGATTCTTGGATCACATGGTGGTTTAATGTGCCTTTAAAATGTAGGGATGTCCGAATTGAGATTTCTTAGCCCCCGTGAGCCATGATCAGTGTGATAAATAAGGAATGTTAGGGGTTTTCTTTGTTATACGAAATCATGTACAGGTATGATAGTTTTCTAAGAGACCAAAACCAGAATTATAGGTCCTCTAAGGTTAGGTCCATAAAAATATATAGTTTTACACCATGAAAAAGAGAGGTTAATAATGTAGCTTAACATATTTCATCTTTGATGTTTTCATGAAGTTTAGTATCATATGACCCTGAAGATGGTCCAATATTTTAAGGTCTTGAGATAAGGATGATTATTTTTATTACATGAAGCATTTATAGAGAAAACATGAATTGGTATTTTTAGTGGTACACTCACAATACATGGTAATTATTGAATAGAAACCATTAGAGTAGACCTCGTGGATGATAAAAAAAATCCATCAATTTTTTGTTCTATCATTGGAGGTTTCTTCCAAGGTATCATCAAGGTACTAATATCCAAAACTAGTTATCCTTTAAGGATGAATGAATGTGAACATTCTTAATAAAATCTTGTACTGTTTTGTTTTGATAAACATAGAAATGATGCATGGTACATAGTGATTTATCTTTTAAAAATTCCAATTCATATAATACCTTTTTAGATTTATCTTTTATTGATAGATGATAAAAATGGAAATGTGAAGGCCATTGGACTTTGATGGGAAGAACTGATTCTATCATTTATATTAGTGAATTAGGCTTCACTTGTGTGGTAGTACATGATTTATTTTGGTAAGACCACAAGGCATGCATATCTTTGTTGGGAAAATATTTCTTGTCATTATTTACCATTTAATTGAGTATATTTGATATAGTTTTATTAAGTTCCTCAATATGTTTTTTTCTATGAATCATAATAGAGGGGTGAATGGTATGGTCAATCTAAATCTCCTAGAATTTTTTTTCAATTTGAAAAAATAGAAATTATCATCTTTGTTCCATTAATAACGTGTGAGGGAATCCAAATATGTTGATATTATCAGACTTGATGAAATAAATGTTTCTCTTTATCATGAATTCTTTGAGGGGTATTTTTTCATCCCATTTAAAAAATTAATTGGTAGTGGTAATGATGTACTTGAACTAACTATATGTGTCCATATGATATGGAACCTATAACATCCAACCCCTATGGAAATGGGAAATACTACTTTGTAGTGTGAAATAGATCTAAGGGATGATGGATTAAGTTGGAATGTATTGTATAGGAATGACACCTATTGGTAAATTTCTAGGCAATCATATATAATTGTAGGATATAAATTTGAAAGCCTCCTGATTTGATGACTTTTTTATCCCAGAATAATTTGTGCCATAGGAAGTAGTATGAAATTCTAAATTAATGACAACCATATATTCACAATAAAAAAACTGAGAAGGAATCCATCTATGCCTCATTTATAAAGGATCTTATGATTGTTTAGGGTGTCATAAAGAGTAATGTGATCTTCTTATTTTTAGATTTTATCTTTTCTTACTCATTATAATGGAAGAACCTAGTTTTTGAGGTAGTCCAAAATAGGCATCATCCAACCATTTTCATGATTATCTGGTTCCTAGATGATTTTTTTCTCATTAATCTCGTCAATGTTATTATGAATAAATGAAGAACCCGTTTTATGGTTCACAATTTTGATGATTGTTCCATCATAGTATAGATCTTTACAATCTATATCTTCATTTTCTAAAAACAATTCCTAGTCATTATATGAGTGTGGGATGTTAATTAATGTTGGATCTTATGATAATTATTCCATAAACCCCTGCACATTATGAAGATGGGGGGGGGGGGGGGTCAACTTTTCTTTTATAATTCATAATCACCATTGATGTGATTGATCACCAATTTTGAGTCACATATAACCTTTAGTTGGTACACTAGTATTTGTAGTTTAAATTAAATAATCGTTATTAGGGAAGATTTTCTGACTAATTATTGGTGCACCCCTCTTACAATAAGAAAGAATAAGATAGTACTTCCATTTTTAGAGAGATAAGAATGAATCCAAAAGTAAATTTTTTGAGTTTAGAGTTTTCCATTATCTTAACTATTATTATTATAGATACACCATCAAAATAAATCTCTGATGTTTGGGGGAAACATTGAATAAAAAAAAAATTTCTTAGGGGATTTTTTATTCAAGGACATTATTTATATAGAGGGATTTTAAATGAGGAAATTTTATAGCACCTTCGATTTTACATACTTTTGAAGTATGAATTGCAAATCAATATATCATATAATGACTTCCCATCCTTCTAAAAATTCAGTCAACATTGGATAGTTGAGGATATATTAGAATAGATAATTATGAGAGACCAAGTGGACTCTATTGCACTGTAGAAAGTGAATCAGTTTCTAAACTATAAATATTAGCATAAGGAAAATATTATGGATATCTGAATATTTAGTCTTAGTCCCAAGTATAGTTCGAATGCGATAATAGATAGTATTCTCGTCTCTTATATCATTATTTTGTTCATGGAAATCACCTAATGATTACTCTTGGTCTATCACATATAACGTGGGTGTATGTCTTTAGATAGGAAGAATTAACAATAATGGAGTTTAAAGGTATTTCTTGATATTTTAAAAGGATTTTTTGAAATCTTGAGTCCATTGATAATCAAATCCATTTTTCATCAACACAGTGAAGGAAAAATAGTTTCCTTCAATATTTTCTAGGAATCATCGAATATAGTATAAGAATACATGTATTCTTCTAAAGTCATTATGGTTTGGAGAAGGCTTCATATTAAGGATAACCATATTCTTACCAGGAACAACTTCATTTCCAAAATGGTGTACTATAGATCTACGAAAATTTCTAATGGTAATACCAAAACCATATTTTAATGGAATCATTTTCAGGACATTCTCTCAGAGATTGTGGAAAATGGTCTCAATATCTAGAATATAATCAGGATGTTCATAGTATTTTACTTACATATCATCAAAATAACATTTAAATGATTTTTCAAATAAGGGATTGAAAATATGATGCATGGAACATTGATATATAGTACCAACATTCTTATAAGAAGGAAATCCCCTAATAGTAGTATAACCAGTGGGGTGATATGAAATTAATAGCCACTTTATCCTTAGAGGAAATCCATATTTTAGTTGTCTCCTGATAACCATTCGTATTGGAGAGATACTGACAACCAAAATTTGGAATGAAAATAAGTTATGTAATCATACCCGGGAATTCGTATTTTGGAAAATGAAAATTGAAATCCTAGAAATGAATATAAACACTGATCTACACATTCATCTATTTTATCAGGACAATATTAGTGATCCACTTCATGTATTGGACGTCCCGAATTAAGTTGGGATTGATGAGATTATAAACTTAATCATTATCCTTAGTAGTGTGAGTTGGAAGTGTTTTTATTTCCATTTTCTTATAAATATGGTGATATTTTCGAAAACCCATGTGGGGGTTGGTTTTATTCATACCAATGATATGTATTTTTGTGTAATTATAGGTGAACACGTGTCAGTGATAATTTATTAAAGAAGAAAAAACCTCTTGTTTTCTAGAGGATACAGCTGAACTAATCATTTTAGGATGTAAATACTCCATCTTGCACATATTCATTTTCCAATGTTCATTAATAGTGGTAGAGACAGCTTCCTCGATGCTAGAGGATTGTCTTTGAATAACTTTTCTTATTCCCCCTTTTTATCCACACTAGCCTCATGAGGTATTGGAAATGAATTGGAATCTTCATAGTAAAAAAATAAAATTCAATATTTTAATATACTAAGGATAAAGAAGAGGTATACCCACTCTCCATTCATGATATGATAGTTATTTCTGATTTAGATGATGAAGTAGTGGTTGATGAAACTATGGGGACAAAGTGAAGGAACTTTCACTTGAGGTGTTACCACTATTGTGATGATCCTAGACCTCATCAAAACATCCAGGTTTATTTTTTGGAACTGATATAATGCAGGATTAAGGGTATGTATTCAAATATGAACTCATGTTTTTTGATATGGTTGTTGGGTAGCATGTATTAATCACCAATATCTTTGGACGAGTTAATTGAAGTCATTTATAGACTATTTGGCATAGTAACCCATGAAACATCATAAATCATGGTTTTTTCCCTTAAATCCAAAAAAACCTACATCAATGTATTGATAATCACAATATTTGAATAAATATTTATCACCATGCTGTGTCCTGATCTTCCCATTTAAATAGTATCTGAGACATTAAGGGTATGACGAAGAGATTCTAACATGTAAATGTAACCAAGGACATACTAGTATATAATTGAAGTATATTTCATTCTAAACCAATAAGAACCAAAAATCAAATACATGGTCCCTAAATTGTGCTTTAAACTTGATTCGGGTGAAGGCATTTTTCTAGATTTTTTTTGTAACCATGAATTGTTAGGGGAAAAATAGAAAAGTAATATTTTCTATAACCTAATAGATAGATCATTAGAAATAGAATTATTTTGATCCCAAATACATTATGAATGGAATATCATTAGATTTAAATGTAATATAACTTACCAGATATATATAAGGTCCTGATGGTCCCTTATAGAAAAATATCCATGCCCTGTTCAATTAAAGAGATAACTGTATAACACTCTATAGGTTCTATCTCTTCATGATATAATTTAGTGTAAGTGACCTTAGCTTCAAGATGAAAATAGATCAATAGGGACTCCATGAGTTCTTCTATAATATACTTTGATAAATTGGGAGAATCCAAGATTGAGATTTTGGTCAGAACTATAACCAAATATTTAAGGATGTCTTATTTTTGTGCCAAAGGACTATGTATCTTTGTGCGGGATACTACCTAGCATTCACTTTAAGGGTTTATGTTCATAAAGTAGACATATCATAAAATTCAACATGTGTTAGAGTTTCTCATATCATGGATGGATTAAGGTAAATATGTCTGACCATATTCATTGTTTGATCATATTTTTATACATTTTTCATTCAGTATAACATAATAATTGTATTTGGTTGACTCATGAAATGTGTTGGTGGTGTCCCCATAAAACATTCAGTCCTTCTGAAGTGCCTATCCATTATTTTAATCCACATATATAGATTTAAAAGAGATGTGGGATGGCTGATGGGCTTAGTCATGATTACATCTTCCCATGCTTCCTAAATTTTTGTGGCCCCCTCAAAAGGATCCTTAGTTTGGTACAAGGACCTCATGTCAATAAGTGTACTCATCATCAGATAAGGGATTCATTAGATAATTGATATTAATAGAAACATTTAATAACTATTCATCTAATGATGACTCCCCTTAGTGGTACAATGCATGTGGTACTATTTGGATGGATGGTTCTAATCCCCTCAGGAATGGCATCATGAAGTTTGAGAGGTTGAGGATTTTATTTGGAATCTACACAATCTCATCATCCCTTTATTGATTTTCATTTCTCTTAAAATATTATCTTTTGTAAGATATGATCTTAGAGGATTGTGGCCCAGAAAAAGTTGGTCATACCATGGAAGAAGAGGCTAGGGGAATAATTGATTGATTAACCATTCCCTGAAGATAGAAATATTCTAATTGATCTTCTTTCTTTTCAACCAATCATTAATCTTTTTGTAGACCCTTTATAGTAACCTCTTGTCATTCAGCTTATTTATACATGGTCATATTAGAAACACATTTGACCTAAACTATAGGTTTTCCTAGATTTACCAGCCTAGAATCATCCATCTTATATAGAATTTATTTAAAAACAATGAAATAAAAGATGGTGTTCCATAATTTTTAGTGAAAGGGGCATTAATTCCAGTGAAAAATGAGACCAAAATAATCATGTATTTTAGGTTCAAATAGACTTGGTATGTTTTTTCTCAATAACTTATATAAATTATTTAGATACATGTTCATTACGGAATGAGTAAACCTTATTATTTCTATCATTCAGTTGATGATGTTTCTTCCCCCTAAAATCAACCTAACATGGATAATGTTGTTTCTGTTTTTGTTTAGGAAGATATTCCACACGATGGCGTGTAGGCTCCCATGCTTGAGCTGATGTAGGTGAGAACGTAAGAGATAAAGTCTCACATTACCTATTCTATTTCCTTGAACAAATTGACTTGGATGAGTCTTATATTTGTTTCACCAAATAGAACCATCCAACCCATGTGATATAGTATCAATTTCTTGAAAGATGATCGAATATTTTACCAAAATGAGTGGTGTTTGCACTTTTTTATGGAAGATCTCTATAGAGATACACAACAAGTATTATTGGAGAAGATGAAGGTTTAGGGAGTAAGTTTTCCCCTTCCACTTAGAAATGAAATCTTATATCCTTTATTTTTCTCAGAGTTTTCAATTTTAGAGTCCAATGATTATTGATTTCTATAGTTTAGAGTAGAGTTGATGAATAATTTTTCGGTGAAGATCTTCCCACACTTTGATTAACCTGGAAGGTAAAATAGTATACCAAATAAAGGAAGGTACCTCCAAGGTTTGTATGAGACACCTATTTTTAATAGATTCATACTTCTCAAGAGTTCAAAAAATAGGACCACGGTTGGACTTAAAATCCATTAGTTGTTGTTCAATATCCTCTGATCCATTTAATATTAGAATCATAGGATATCAAAATATAGGTGGGGAAATAGTCACATCCAAATGTTTAGGGTAAGGCTTCCTCTCCATATGAAATGGTGAATTCCATCCTTTAATATCATACAATCAATATTTTAATAACTCAATAGTGTTAATGAGCTCTGGGTGGGATAACAAATAGATTGAGAACAGGAATAGGTGGAATACCATGTTGAGAATGACGTGGTAGTTGTACCTGTAATTGAGGTTGATAACCTTAATGAGACTGCCTATTATCACTAATATGAAATAACTTTGGATACTTCCCCAATTAAGATAAATCCTATAATATTTCTCCCACTGGGTCTAGATATATTGGTTGTCTAGATCTTATATTATATAGGTTCCTATGTTGCATTTATCTAGAATACTAGATTCTTTGTATTGAAGGAGATATGGTCGGAATGTAGGATGAGGTTCTGTTTGAAGAATATATTTATTATGTATATTTCTTATAAGTATCACTATGTTGATCTTTCTTAATTACTTCATATATACCTCATACGAAGAAACGTTTGTTCATTAGTGAAATATTTAACATTCTTATGAAGTGGGTGGGATATAGACACAATATTACCCTTTTATTTGATTGACACCCAATAATGAGGTGAAAATAGGAAATTCAAGTTAGTTTTCAAATTCTAATTCGACCTATGATTCATGGTAGTCACACTATATTTAGTCACTTTATTGTGGAGTGTGTTTTTAATATAAACATCCTCCTCCTATTCTCCTGCACTATCTTTATGTTCTATATCACATACATGGGCAGTGATAATGAAATTCAAGGACATTTAATTAATTTTAGGGGTCCTGTTAGCACTGAAATGATAAGATGGTTGGATGATCTCATGATATCCATTGAAAGGGTCGTGATATTTGGGATAGGATATACAACTGATGGTTTTTTTGGATTGCGATCACTATGGGGCCTTCTTCTTCCCTTCAAGGAGTCTACCGAAGCTTCCTTGAGAAGGGTTATCCAAATAGAATCACTAGAATACTTTATGGTGCCCATTAATAATGAGGAATCCAGGACACAAGATGAGAATAATGGGGAGGACTCAGTTTTCTATGATCCTCCTAAATATGAAATTATATAATTCTTTTGGCTAAGAGGTTGAGGTAAAACTTTTCCTATCCCTCTAGGTTGGGGCTGTTCCCACTCATTAACTATAATTTTATGTGATGAATTTGATGATATTGAAGGAATTAGTTGGGAAAAAATCTCCCATTTATCTAATGGAAAGGGATTCTACCATATTTCCATGGATGTGGCTTTGGAGAATGCTTTATTAACCTTGTGAATATTTGTTCAAGCATGAGTTGGGTGCAATGTATGATCTTTATGTGAGAAAATTTATTTCATAGAAATCAATACTACTAGATGAATGGATTTACATATGTAAGAATCTTTCTCAATATTTTAAGATGCATGGTGAATGAGTCTTTTTATTTCGAACTCTCATCGAGTGTGGTGCTTTTGTGATCTGGTCATGACTAATTCCTTCGGTGCATACCATCATTCATGGGAAGATCTTACTTCTGATAGATAACTCGAAGAAAATTTATTATATGATGTAACATATGGAAGGATTTTTTGATCATGGTGTCAGATAAAATGAAATGATTTTCTCCACATCCCATGATATAGACTCTGGATGGAAAATTGTTGGCCAAAAGATATATTTTTCATGAAGAATTAAGACATGTACATTGGATACACTCCCATTGTTTTTTCAATTTCATGCATCATATAGATAAAAGGGAGGCCAGTTCACTTAGATGAGAAAGTTCATATATTACATTTAAGTGACATTTATATCCTTTTTAAAGAAAAATTTTCATTTTTAAATGGATATTATTCATCCATAAATTAATATGAATGTGATGCACACAATATTCCAACAATGTCTTCGGAATGATATATTATAGAATAACAAGGACTAAAACATGAATGGTATACTATAACTAGACAACTGCATCCTCATATGTAATTCATTATATTCAAATTATGTGGGATATTCCTTCACCAAATTTTACTAATGTGGGAATTTCATTACTACTTTTCTATAGATTGTAATATTGGTAGGGATCTCCACTGCTTTTCTGTAAGAAAAATTATCTAAGGGTGGTTCTGAAAATTACTGATACCTTAGGGTGCCTTACAATTGAGAAAAAATATAACTTTCATTAAAAGGAATAAAACATGACTGGACTTATCTTCCCAAGAGACTTGTGATATGTGGTATTTCTACTAATCTATTATTAATGGATTACTTTGCAATCCAATTTAGATATCACCATGGGGAAGACCATCACATTGAACACAATCATGGAGAGGGATACCATTGTGTCTTAATATCCAACTATTGGAAGTATTCCTCTAGTATATACCCCAAGGAGGACCTTTAGGGTGGACATTGGAAAGGGGATGACCTTCTTTCGATTTGATCTTATAACCGTGAGTAGGGTTTCAAACGACACTGGTGAGTAACCATACATTATCCCCCGATACTTGGGGGGAGAAGAAGGGCCTATCAAATGGTGTTGAGAAAGAATTGATGGTCTCTCATTTATCTCCTCAAAGATTCCTTCTTTTATCCTTAGTTCAAGGAGTGTTGGGGGAAGGTTCCACGGATCTTCTCTAGTTGGGAAGGAAGCCTTAATTATAGGTTTCAGTTATTTCTTTTAAGAAGGTGATTCTTTCGCCGAAACGGAGCCTCTACAAAGATGGTTTTGCTGGACCAATTACCCGCTCGATGGAAAAGGAGAAAGGTATTTTTTCTCCTTCTCAATTATCTCTTTCTCCATATCAAAAGGCCCTTAAGTACTCATTGTAATTATTTCTCTCTTTATCTGGAATGCACGTGGCTTTGGAGCTCCAGACCAGCGTGCTTACTTGGCATCGGAAGGCAGGAATTATAGGGTGTCCTTGATAGTGATTTTGGAGCCGAAGTAAGACTTATGAAAATTATACGGTATTGCTAAGAAGTTTGGTTTCACGACTTCCTTTCATGGAGGTGCTATCAATTCCCAGATTTGGTTTGGATGGAAAAGCTGCATCTCAGTGGAAATTATGAATATTATGCCTCAGTGTATTTACACGAGGATTGATGTTGGCAGTTTTAGACTCCTTTTCTCATTTTTTTACACGAGTATTGTGGAGGGTAGAAGAAGGGAACTATGGAGCCACCTGGAGGCAATGAAAACAGGCTCCTGACCATGGTTTGTGGGTGGGGATTTCAACCCCATTGTAGATGGTTCAGAGAAAAGAGGAGGAGATTGATGTAATCAGGAGGGTATACTGGAGTTTCACAAATGCAGGGTGCACACAAGTCTATTAGATTTGGGCTTCGTGGGGTCTAGATATACATGGTTCAACAATCATAAATGCTCTAACCGCGTCTCGAGTCATCTAGACAGATGTATCACAAACATGCAAGGTTTGGATCTTTTTTCTAGAACCTCGATCATGCATCTTACATGTATACTCTTGGATCATGCTCCCCTGCTGATTGAAATCATACGTGAAGTAGTGATTGTCATGTCTCTTCATTACTCAAGTAAATGGAATCATAATTCTTCGTTCATGAAAATTATGAAAGTTTTTTGGCATAGGGAGGAAGGGGGTGGTATTAGGGAGTGCTGGCGAATCGTCTAAAACTTATGAAATAGGATATCAGAAGTTAGCTGACCAATCAACCAGATGTTTGAAATGGGGTGGCTAGCATGCAAGATGAGGTGGGAAGATTGTAAAAAGCCCTCCAGGATTCATGGGATGTGAACATCTTTGTCATTTTATGTGATAAGAAGGTTTCCCTTTCTGACAAACTTTTGGAGATGGATAGGGTTTACAAACAGCGGTCTCAGGTTTGATGGTTACAAGAAAAAGATTGAAATAATGCCTTCTTTCAGGCCTGCAATAATGAGAACAAAAGCATGAGTATAACTCTAAAGCTGGAGGATGGGTCCTACACGTAATATGTGAATATTGGGGGGAATATGGCATTGGAGCACTTTGAGGGTATCCTGGATGGGGGTAATACTCCGAGTTTTGTGAGGGATGCTTTGGACTACCCAGAATTCTTGAATTGTCTGGCTCTACTGGTGAATGATATAGATAATGTTTGTCTCTCCTCGATTCCTCCGAATAGTGAGATTAGGGAAGCATTGATGAGTATACTGATGGAGAGTGCTCCCGGACCAGACAGTTTTCCAGTTTCATTTTTCAGTGCGGCCTGGGATGTCATGGGATCACATGTTGTGGATGCGATACAAGATTTCTTTGGTGGTGGGTCCTTGATCAGCGGTGTGGCTTCTTCAAGGGTGGTTCTTGTCCCAGAGATTATCGACCCTAGTCTCCCTAACCACTACCGACCCATTTGTCTATGAAATTTTTCTTATAAGATTCTGGCCACGGTTATTGGTAGGAGACTCTCCAGAATTATTCCCAAGGTGATCTCGGCGTACCAACATGGTTTTATACAGGGTCGAAGCATCCAAGGGGCTTTTGGAATTTCTAGTGAATTGGTACATGACATTAACAAACTTACAGTGGGATCCAATATCATTTACCAAGTTGAAATGAATAAGGCTTATGATAGAATGGAATGGAGTTTTCTCATTTGTGTTATGAGGGGGATCGATTTTGAGGAACGATTTTGTGACATTTGTTTCAGGTGTTATTCCTCGCCCTGGCTTTCGTTTTCTATGATGGGGAGGTGTTTTGGTTTCTTTAAATCCGTGTGATGTGTTCGAAAGGGTGACCCACTGTCACTATCTATTTTTGTCCTAGCTTAGGATGCATTGTCTAGGAATTTGGTTAGAGGCTTAGCGGAGGGCAAGTTGAAACTGTTCCATAGAAGAAGGAATACTGGGAGCATCTCACACTTGATGTTTGCTGATGATTTATTGCTTTTTATGAATGGAAGTAGTAGATCATTGAAACATCTCAGAGACATCATGTTATGATACTGCATGACTAGTGTAAAATCTATCAACCCTTTTAAGATCCACGTGCATATTTAAGATAAATTCTTCGAAAGAAAATGTAGGGTCATTGGGGGATCCTTGGTTTCAGGGAAAAGCAGCTTCCTATTCTGTACCTTGGGGTACCAATTTCTTGTGTCAGAATTAAGAATATTAATTTCAATGAGATTCTTGATCATCTTTGGGGAAAGATTTTCAATTGGAAGAACAAGTTATTGTCGTTTGGAGGTTGGGTTATGCTCAATAATAGTGTCCTTCTGTCCATTCCCATGCATATCTTTTCTGTTATCAAGCCTCCGAAAGGTACTGTGGAGAAAATACAAAGTATTCTTTCTACCTTTATATGGGATGCTAGAGTTGAAGGGCGGTGTCATTGGGCATCATGGCAGTAGATGGCTCGTCTAGTGGATGAAGGAGGTGTTGGTCTTCACGACATTTAGGACACCATTTGGGGATTACAAGCCAGATTATCTTGGCAAGTCATTGTGGGGGAGAATCTTTGGGAGAGATTTTTCAGGATGCGTTATTCCAGGAAGGGAGGGTATAACATGCAGGCCATGACTGGACTTTCCAAATGCATGTTTGCTCATATGGAATAGTTGTCTTGCTAATTCAGGTGGGTTGTCGGCAAGGGGGATATTAGCTACTGGGAGGATAACTGGATAGGTGAAAAGGTGAATAGATTTCCCTCTCTGGTTTCCCATATCCTAGCATTTCGTTTAGGGAAGCTAGCGACATGTATGATTTTATTCATGCAACACTTAACTCAGCTCAGTTAAATCTGTTTGAAGGCATCGTGATTAGTGATGATTCATATTTGTGCTGTTTTACGGAAGCCAGATTTGGTAGGTATAAGATACGGGACTACAGGAGAATCCTTTAGAGAGGCCCCTCTAGAGAGGATTGGGGTCCGGTTTCTTGTTGAATGGATATTCCGACAAGAATGATTTTCTTGGTGTGGAGGATCAAAAATTGAGCAATATCGATGGAGGAAAACATACAGGAAAAATTGTTATACATGGTTTCACGATGTTACTACTGTGAGCACCTATGGTCAGAAACGACGACCCACTTATTTTTCCAAGGAAAATGGGCCTCTTATCTCTGGGAATTATTCACTCATCCTCTGTTCCCTGCTGGTGAGTCCCGGTGTCCATAAGAGTTTATGGCAGTTTGGCTTTCTGGTACTGAAAATAGGGGGATGGAACAGACTTTGAGGAATATCATCATGGTTGCCATTTGTTGGGTCATATGGGAGGTGCGTAATCATGTTAGGTTGGGATCTAACAGATCCCTGTTTTATATCCAGTTTCAGATGAAGTATGTCATAGTGGAGCTAGCCTCGCTTGTCAAAGGTGGGTTATCATCAGTTACAGTTTGAAATCTTATGAATCATCCTTGCATTCAGCATAGAGGTAGATGATGTTGGGTGAGGTGGTAGCCCCTGATATGTGTCTTGAATCTTAACATTGATAGTTCTTTCATGCAGGGAGTCATGAGGGGCGGGGGTTTTCTTCGGGACTGTTGGGGCTCTGTCATTATTTCTTTTAGTGCCTTTTATGTCCAATGGAACTCTTTCAGTGCGGAGGTGCGGGCTCTTCTCTCTATCTTGATGGTTTGTAGGCAGAGTGGTTTTCAGGTGACAGAGGTGGAGTCCGACTCTATGGATTAGGTTAAAGTGTTATAGGGAAGCTAGGATATACCTTGGGATTTGATTTATCTCATCCGGAGGTGCAAGGTAGAGACCGATCATGGAAATATTATTCATCATAGTTGGAGGGAATTTAACATTGCGGAAGATTAACTTGCTTTCTTGGGTAGACAGGAGGAGACACTTAGGATCTACGATAGCTTGCATTCCATTCCCATTGAGTGTTTTACTACGGTGCAAGGGGATGCCCTTGGACTTCACTATTTTCATCCTCTTTGAAGGGTTGTGCATTGTTTTTCCAGTAATAAAAAATAACTTTCAGTCCTACTCCTGTATACCCTTTTCATTATGACGATGAGACACTACAATTGAGGGTATATGCTTGTGTTCTCGATCCCTAATTACTACCACTGATGTCACCATATCATTTCATGTTTTTAGAATATGAGAAGGGATATATTCATGAACTATTATAGCTACTAATATGTGACGGGTGACCTCCACATATATAACAAGAATATATTCCCATTAAAATTTTAGATCAAGGATACATGCCTTCTGTTTTACACATACTTCTTCAAGGATATACTAAAATTCCAAATCTTTGTGGGGAGATATTTGGATATTCTCCAAAAAAAAGAGATCTATCATTAAGTTTCTTCAGGTGCTGCCAAACAATGCTTGTAAACTTGATAGATGCGGGTAGGTATATGTGGACTATTTTGGATAGGTGATAGAGTATATTAGTGGGATTGTTCTGTGGGAATGGGGATATAGTATTATTCAAGCTTTATTTTTTTCAACCCTTGGTGGGCTATACTTGGTTCTTTGGTCTGGATGACCTATGTTTGGGCATGGGGGTGGAATCGTCAGTAGGATAAGGATTTGACACTGTATTGTATTTCCGGAAGCCATTACATGAAGGATCCATTATACATGATCATGTACTATTTAAATGTGTCCCTTATCAGCCACTTAAACTACATCCCTCATATAAGGTAGGTATTGCTTATTTCCATATGGGGGAAATCTCTGGAAATAGTTTGAAAGGGAAACATGTTCCTCTTTCTTATTAACCACTATTTGTCACTGGATATATGGTTAGTGAAGCTTCATGTCTAGGAGGGCCTCATGTGAAACATACAATGTTAAGATAACACCATTATGGTGATACTCCTTGATCAGTAATTGTTTTCCTCAACACTGAGGTCTCTAAGTGGGTGACATGATCCGTTGGTTTCATGAGGACCCATCTCATGAAACTACTGATATATAAGTCTATATCAATTGAGCAGATGGCCTTTTTTTTTATGAAATGGTGTTTTTATGGGTGTACCTATGGTCATTTTATAAAAACAATCATGAAATACAATTAATTTTACTTCAAGAATGAGGAAACACATGAAAAATTAATTTATATGAAGGATCCACATTGGGACCACTTTTTCTTCATAAAAATACATAAGAAAAAAATTAAATAGAATGTGGATAAGACATTCATTTTGGTTAAATATTGATTTAACATTAGGTTCACTTTATTTTTTTCACACACATTTTTAGAAAGTTTTCAACATGGTTTCTTCATGGAACCCAAATACCCAAAAGTCCTCACATCCATGATGGTCCAAAATCAAACATTATCAAGGCATGTTATGCTTAGGTATTTTCCCAATGATGCTTATGAACTCAAAATGGTTGAGGGGATGAGTGGATGAGGTCATCAAACCCTTTCAGAGGGAATTAATTTCTATTATGTCATTATCATTTAGATTTAATAAATATAAATGAATCCTTTTCAAACCCTAAGTGTGGTGTCATTTTACCTTCTATTAATAATCAATCATTGACATTTTTTGTCATAAAACCGTCTATAAATAAATGAGTTTCTCCATTAATGTATCAATAGTTATGTATTAGAGGTTCTCTATCAATGTTATCATATTTATGTATTAGGTTTTCTCTATCAATGGTTTCATCTCTTTGAATCAGAAGTTCTCAATTTTGCTTCATTATTTGGAGATACTAGTTATAATCCAAACATTGGGGCACTTTGAAATTTACCATCATGTATGGACATGGGTGTGGTTCTGATTTTGGGATCAGGACCATGAGAATTGATTCCTACATATCCTAATAAAGGTAACCAAAGCCCAAAATTTTTGATGTATGTTAATTGGACATGTTGAATATTTTGAGGCCATCAGACAAGGACTAGACCATGTAGTTTACTGTCATGTAGTGATTAATTCTAGAAAAATGTTTTTTAGAAAAGGATAGTGTGGTATTTATATAAAGGAATCCCTTTCAATATGATCCCATAGGAAATATAGCTCAATTATATTAGGTCAATATTAGAAGGAATATACCCCTATTAGGATAACTCTCACAGATGATATGGACTGATGAGTATGATATAATGAGACTCAGAAGGAACGTGGCCCTATAATTATATTTTGATCTTACTAGGAATATGGACCAATAAATATGATGATGATTTAAAATTGATGGGTTTGAAACTCTTATGGTCTTCCAACATATCCTGTTGGGACTGGAATCAAATCCTTTGTAGTCCAAATTTTTTAATACTTATACTTAAGGGGGTGTCCCAAATTGTATATTTTGATTGTTCTAATGATATGTTCAAAACTGATTTTAAATCCCATGTGATTCATGATTAGTGGGAGAAATAAGAGATATTACAATATCATCATATTGGCCAATCACATTAAAGAGGTACTTACACCTAAATTAGAATACCATAGTGATATTTTATTCTTTTTCCACCATTGGATGAGGAAAGTTATATTAAAGGCATGTAAAGTATGATGTCATGCAAAAAAATAGTGGTTACTCCATGTGGGATGACCAAGAAGGATATTTTCTCCTCATCAACTGGTAAAAAAGGATTATACTTTAGTGACATATTCTTGAAGAGGGCTAAAATTTTACAATTATCATATTCCAGACTATTTCTAAACCCCAAAATGGGATTTAGATATCCATTAAAAGGGAAAATGTGTGGACATGGTCCGATTCCAAACATATTTCATACAAAAAACCGGAAATGAGTACTACTGACTGAACAAAGAGGCCTCCCACTACATCCCTAAAGGATAAAATACCTATTTCCATGGGAATGAATGATTGATATCATCTAAAGGATCAAAACTAAAATGAAGGATGATTGGGGGATGTTTTACCATGAGAATGCAAGATTAAAGTGGATATGTTGGTGTGTCTTATTCCTTTATCATGCACATCTAGAGGTCAAATAGGATGTCTTGATTTTCTTTCCCTAATACAAATGACCCAAGTATTTTAGTTCCCTACCACATGAATACTAAGAGGTACTTGAGACTTGTTTATACCTCATACAAGTGATAATCTAATGAAAATAAGTGTACCTTACCAAAGTGGTAATTATGTGAACTATGATATACCTATACCAAATGATATTTGGGTTGTCTAGTAATTACCTATTCCATGTGATACATGGGAGGATCAAAAGGGCCTCTCCCAATTAATACATGAGTAGATTGAAGTTGATTTATTCAGTAGAAAAAAACATGGGAAACATCACTTGGTAAAGGATTCCCTCTAATGTCCAAGGTTCTCCTAGATGTTTCTATAAAATGTTCACACACATATTATAAGTAGATACTGGTACATCACCCTAGTGTATTTATGACATAGAATAAGTGATTACATGTGACGTTTCTGAAAATGTGGAACTTCAAGAACTAAAATACCCATTCTCTCTCAAAATTATCCCTATATTAATTCGTTTTAAGACACCTGGGGTTTTTAGAGACCTAAGCAAGGGAGTTGGGTGAGAAATGCTTCATCTGTTTCACCATTTTCAAGAATTCCAAAATGATGAGCTGAAGGGGACTCTATAAAATAGAATAATGGACCCCAAGTAAATGGGGAAACTCCCATAATCTATTCACGTAGGTCAATCATGCAGCTGGACTTGGGTGAGATGACTGGATGCACAAGTTGGATTTTCCCGACCTGTATGGCTTTACAAGTTCTATTTTCAATCACTACTTGCTTGAACCCCAATAGTTTTAGGGTATGTGTATTTCCATACCTTTGGTATTTTTACCCTTTATATTTTGAGATATGTTTCTTTTGAGAAAAAATTCTTTCTTCAAAAAGGGATTGACAACAATATCTAAACGGATGGAAATTCAGGACCAGAAACCCATAAAAGTAACAAAATCCTTGAGGTAATAATAATTTGAAATTGGCATAATAAGGAAGAATTTAAGAACCCTAAAAAACGAGGAAATAAAACACCATGTATTCATTAGGTATAATTAATCATGCTTCGATTAATAGATTTTAAATAAGAATGTTTGTAAATCAATAGAATAAAATTGAGTTAGAAAAAACTATTACCTTAATTCACAAATTCCACAAAAGATACTAAATATCCTGTATAACAAAAATATATATTAATATATAATTTTAGAAACTTATTCAAATGTATAAAATTTTATAATATTCATTTATAATTATTACCTAAATGTATATTTGTTAGTTATTATCAACTTTCAATATTGTGTGTGTGGAATCTTGATTATTATGGAACTTGATTCATAATAGCGGAGTTATATTTATTTATTCACCCAAATTTCAGTATTACGTGATCATAAAAGTTAATTTAATTGATGTTTTATAATTATTTATTATCTTATAATTTCAATCTATGGGATTTTTAGTTATGATCCTCAAATATGGAATTGACTTTGAGCATGTTTCAATGATTTTTAAAGAATGGATGTGGGAATCTTAACTAATCAGTTTTATATTAATGATACCATTATCGACCTAAAATAGAATAATTATTTTATTATTTATATCAGAAATTATCATAATATAAATATCCATATACATCCATGATATAAATTTATCTCATTGTCCAAGTATGTGGTTAAACCGACCCAAACAAGAACATACCATAATCAATGGATGATTATGAAGTGATTTAATTGTCAATTAGTCATACAAAATTAATAATGAAATTATTTATAGATTATTAGTATGATACATAATAAATTAAAATAATTATAATAATAATATAACCTATATGATGTTATTATTTAGTATGAATAAATCATTTTTCCTCCAAGAACACTCTTTTTATGGTTTTATTTACCACTATTGTTTATTTTTCACATTTTTTTTTCAATTTATCTTTAAAAAGAGTTGAAATTTTAATATATTTACTGATTATACATTAAACCCATTATAATGAACATACATGAAAGGAAATGATGAAAATAAAAAATTGAAATTAAATGTTCTATGGAGGTGGTAGTCCACAGACACCCATGGTTGATGAATTATGTTTCCAATGAATGGGAGAAATGTATAATATTTTATATCATTTTAGAATATAATTTTTTTTAAATATAATAATTATTTATTAAATTCAACATTAGTATTACCCGTGTACGGTGGTTAAGGAAAGAGAAAATAACACTATGTGTCTGCGGTAGTCCACACACATGCATAAATATCATCTTCATTTTACTTAAGGGAAAGAGGGAATGATGTTTAATATCTATTACCATAGATTAATAAAATTTAGTATAAAATAATATTGATGTAATTATATAGTAATGATGAAAATATATTTTTAAAAGTAATACAAGAAAGGAAATAAATTTGGGAACATTAGTACTCACATTGGGGATGTGGGGTGTCCATTAGAGGGATCCTTTAAAAGGTAGGGGTCAGGATAATATATTATAACTATATTCTTAATAGTGTTAATTATTATGGAATGTTATGTAATATGGGTATATTCTTAATAGGAAACTAATTTTTTTAGTTATATTTAAGGGGTGGTGAGAGTTAACTTTTATATGTGGTAAGAATGACATTTTTACTTATCTCAACTTAATATAAATAGATTATATGATTTATATCTAAACTAGCTCTGAAAATTTAAATTAATTGATTTAGGTATGAGATAAGTTTATAATAACTGAAAAGTTTATTTTTAACCATTCTTTAAAGTCCTTAACTCTTATAATTTTCACCTTTATTTTTTTTTTCTATGGAAGATATTTTTTACCAAGGTAATTTACATTTAATTTCTAAAAATAAAATAGACAATATTAAATAATTTATACATAATTATTCCATATATAAAATAAATTTTATCAGAAAAACATTCTATGTGTGAGAAAATAAAATTTTATATTAGCGCATACAACGCATAAAAACCTATTTTCAGAAAACATATGTTTTTAAGATTAGAATTTACGTGTATGATAAAATTATCAATGTTTTTGGTTTTCATGATATATATTAGTTTATTATAAAATAAATAAAAGTTATTTGGATTTTATATCAATCCAAAAATGAAATTTTTTCCAAATAATATTTAAATAAAATATAGTACAAAAAGGGTTTCATTTATTGTAAAATATTACTTAAGTTCATATAATTTTAAACATAAATTTATAAATTCATAATGGTATGTAAATATTTATGGTATTACTACTTAAATACATCTTTTATCAACTAAAAAAAATTAATGTTTTTATTATAAAACAACAACGTCATAATAGTTACTATTTTGTTAAAAACTACAATTTTCACTATTCACCTAAAAATCAACCATTTCCAAAAAAATCTAAAAAACATAATATTAATATAATATTAAGATAATGAATCTAATAATGATTTTTTGTCAATTTATAATTCTAAAATATTATAATTTATCTTTTAAATAAAAACATTACAATGTAATGAAAATTTTTTTCATAGAAAAATAAATTCTTTTAAAATTGACAACTATACCTATTCTTATTTTATATCAATTAATAATTAAATTTGTCTTAATATAGTATTCATATAATTTTTCTGTTTTATCTACAAATTGTTTATTTTCTTAAAAAAAACTCCAAAATATTTTTTTTTTAAAAAAATCATTTTAAATCACAAATCAATCTTATAAGTTATTTAGCCACACTAATTAAATATATCAATACCCTAGAATTAATAATTTACATTATTTTTTTTATACACATATATAATCATTAGGTTATATCTATTTTTACATACTAATTCTATGACTACATTATAATGGTTATATATTCTTCCATGGTTCATTTTGGCTCGATGTTATATGTTTCACTAGCTATAAAAACATTACATTCTAAAGAAACTAAAATATAAAGTCATTAATTTTGGGGTGTTATAATCTACCCCGCTTAAATAAATTTAATCCTCATAATTTTAATTATCACATACCAATGTAAATGGTTAAGGGTTTCTAAATGAAATAAGGTATAATTTTTAGAGTGATATCAACATCACAAAATTGGAAACAAAATATCTCTTCTCAGAAAAGGAATAATCATAATATTGAGTTTTTCTCTAACCATTTGAGTAAATATTCTATATATATTTGGTATTAATTCCCAAATCATATAATTTCTAAAATATAGGTGTTAATAATCATCCTTTAAATAATATAATATTATTTATTGATGTCAAATTTGATCCCCTTATTCCAAATAATTTTCCCTTTAAGTGGAGAGTACCAAAAAAATTAAAAACAAGATTAAAATTTTCCAATGGAATTTTAATAATATTTGCATGAAACACCTTTTCAATATCATTAACTTCGGATAAAATATACATATAACCAAAAGTTTTATATGATGGTAAAATCATCAAGTTAATTATTTAATATTATTAGAAAATATACTATCCTTACATGGATGGATAGAGTAGATTCACATTCCCACAAATTTGAAGTTAAGTTTGAGGGATCCCTTTAAAATTTATTTTCATGGATTAAATTCATTATTATAGTTTTTCCCTTGGTCTAGGGTTTTTTTTTGGATTATTATCCTTAGTAGTCTTGGGTTAGGGCATTAATTTTCATAATGCCCAAAGTCCATTCATTTGGAGCATTGTATTGTATATGGTGTAATTGTTAGGAACTTTATAGCATCTACTATATTTGTTAAACTCTTTATATCTATTCAATAATCATGATCTCTATGGAAAATACTTTTACTCTTGAAACATTTTCGTGTTCATTTTAGAAATTCCCTTCGGTACTTCTACCCACATTTTTAACATGTTTGAAGTTGAATCTTTTTTTCATTCATCAGCTTCATCACATAAAGCTCCATGAGACAACATATTTATCTTCTTTCGCGTAATTGATAAATCAACTTATGTTCAGGTTATTAATAATAATTCTCAATATCTGGTTTGGAATAACAATATAATGTATCACTCTAGGTCTTATCTCATTAGGTATCCTATTAAGACAATCCCCACATTTTCCATGGCATCTATTGCTAACATAGTTTCTCCTTGATCTTGGCATTACATCAAATAAAATAAAGATTGTGGACTTATGTTAATAAAATTACTATGTAATAATATGATCCTTGATGTAATAACTGATAAGTGATGTTCGTAACCTAACTTATAAATCACTAGGATTCAATCTAGGTTATCCATGGTAATTTTCTATTATGTTCTCTAATGTTAACATATTCAAATACATCATAATGGTTTATAAATATAATGTGAATAAACCAAAGTATATACCTCAAGATAGTAAATGAAGGTATTTATTATACCACTTTTTTGATAATTCAGGTGAGAATTGAGTTAATGCCCAACACACCATTTTCATGGTTATTATTCCTAGGTAAATCTATGTTAGATGTTTTATCCACCTTTAGTATCAATACATGGTTGTTATTTAATGGTCAAACACACAATATCTACTTTACCAAAACATTGTATTTTTATCCAATATATATAATCATCCATTTCAATTATCCCTTATGGTTTTTATTAATGTTATCTTATCCTAATCCTAAAAAAAATAAATTTTCCAATACTACCTCAACCAATCCTAAGGTTTCATCTATACCATTGAAATTATGATCAACCTTAATTTATCAACCCCTAATAACTACTAAATTATCTTCAAATGATAATATTATAACATATAAATTTTTGTAAACCCTCCTTTGATACCAACTATAACAACCCATACCCACCTCCTGGAATTATATGTGAATACATAACTTCTTTATATAATGGAATCTAAATAAGCATAAAAGAACCAATTTTTACTAATGTTGATTACAATATAACCAAAAAATATTGAGTCATATACATTAGAAAGAACTTTTAGGTTTAGATTTTTATAGATTTGGGAAATAAATTTAAATCCAAAAAACCATGTATATTTTATAAAATGGTTATTTTACAATATATACAAATCAACTTAATTCATAACAACTCTTCAACTTCCCTAATAAAATTCACAACCCAAGCTATTATATTAGATATATCATGTGTGATATATTTATTCATTACCTAGAGAGATCGAAATATAATAATGGATAAGTTGAAATTCTTAGTATGGTGGAAATTAGAAATAAAAATACAAGTTAATAAGTGAGAAAAACATTAGCATAAGTAATAAAGAATCAATAGATAATCAATATAAATTGATAACTGTATAAAGTTGTGAGCATAACATATCCCTGGTTAAAATACCAACAAATAATCACATGGATAATAATAATTGGTTACTTATGGTTGAAATAAAAAATTCTCATTGCATAATTCTATACCCTAAGAAAAGATATCATGATCATAGACATCATGATCCTTCCATATAGACAATGTTTATAGTAAATATTTTGTTTCAGATAGTCATAAACCCAAAAACCCAAGATAGTTTGTCTCATGAGACCTATCAAGGCATCAAGAAAATATTATGGGCCCCACACATCACTAATTAATACTAACGAATTAATTATATGATGGAAACAATAAGATATAACAAACATAACAAATATTCCTTAATTATAAAATAAAAATCCTTATTGTAATAAACAGTTTATTAATTTTTAATATTTCGAAAATAAATAGAATAACTTTATATGTAATAATCCATTAAAATAAAACCATATATAGAAGGGGTATATGACTAAGTAATTAATTTCTCTAATAAATTGTTGTGTTTCATCTAGGTGTACACCCTTCGATCAGATGAAATTAGTATAGAGTGTTTCCAATGTTATAGAATTAGAATAAAAATTATTCCTTCAACAATTGATGAATTAGAAATTAAAAGGTAGTAATATATCTCCATGTTTTTAATCCCCCAAAATAAAATATTATGAGAGGAATTAGAAGTTAATCCCTTACCAATATAAAAACTACAAAAAGGAAATAGGTGGTGAATATGAATCATCTCTCATAGAAACAAAATTGAGAATGAGAAATCCTTACTTTAATGTTAACCTAATAATCAAATGAACATGATAAAGAAACCATAGAATTTTAAGATATTAATTATCACATAAGTTAATAATTCGTTTTATAGAAAATATAAAACCAAAAAAATTGTGTAAATTATTAAACATGTCTCATGGAATTGAAAATAAAGATACATAACACTTAGAGATTTAGAATCATTTGAATCAAATACCCTGAAAGGATATGTTTAAAAATTAAAAAATAAATAACATTGTCTCGTTCTTGGCCTTTCGGACACGAAACACCCAACGGCTCCGTATCCAATGATTGATGGACCTGGTTTCCAAAGGCAGGCATTCACCAGATGGTCTGACCAGCGAATCTTAAGAACTCACATTGGTAAGTGGATGGGAAGTCAGGATCATCGCACCCTTTGGGGGGGGGGATTATTGATTGTTTCGGGACTCTCTTATAGAGTTAAGCCGTATTCATATGTTCGCGAATCTTTGGTTTATACCCAAAAATAGTATCCATGGATTCAACCCTGGTGGGCAACGGTCAACTGGACGCAGGGGTTCGGAATCATTTATGCCCGAGGTTTACCATCCCTCATTGGATTAATGACCCTGAAGGGTTGGAACTCGATTGAGGCAGCACTAGGAGTGGCATGCTGAACCGATGTGAAGATGATCAGATCGACTAGCTGTAGGGCTTGATCCTCAGGGAGGCTTCCTAAGTACCCTGTCTAAGAGGCAGGGATCAAAGTCCATGTAGTTCGCTTAGGTGTCGGGGAACCAACGTGAAGAGAGACCAGGTGTTCTGATGGGTGTTGGGCTTGAACCTCATGAAGGCTTCCTACATACCCTGTCTAGGAGGCAGGGATCAAAGTCCACGTAGTTTGCTTGGGCTTGGTGCTAACGCTCTGGGGAAGCCCAGAATGATGGATTGGGGCTTACAATATGAGGAGGCCCAGAATGATGGATTGTGGCTTACACTCTGAGGAGGCCCATAGGAGGATGTCATGGTCGATTCTTACTCTAAGCCCACATGAGTCAAGCTCGGTGTGAGAAACAAGAGGCAGCAGGGATTAGAGGATCACGTCGTGAAAGGTGCATTCGTGAGAAGCAAAATAGGACTTACGCATGAAGGTGACGCATGGTGATGAATTGGGGCTTACACTCTGAGGAGGCCCAGCAGGTGATGAATTGGGGATTACACTCTGATGAGGCCCATAAGGTGATGAATTGGGGCTTACACTCTGAGGAGGCCCATAAGGTCAGGGATTACTCGAAGATGGACACCCACAAGGTCGGGGCTTACTCCAGGATGGATGCCCGCAGTGACAAAGCCCAGAGGGATAGGGAAAGGGGGGTTCTCCTATCCTCGTCACCTCTCTTATTCCCCGGGGAGATACTCGGGGAAGTACTAAGGTGCATGGGGACGGATACCTTCAGACGGATATGCCTCCCCCTCTCTGGGGAGGGGATAAGTGCCCGACCACCGAAGCATGCTATCTCCCATCCTAGCAAGTAGAGGCAGGAAGTTGTGACCTCGGGCTCAGACCCCACATTACCGTGGGAATGTGAACCGAGGCATGCTTCGGGAATCCGCCCAAGGGTCGGGGCAACCCCTTTTCCCCTATTTACCGTGGGTATGTAAACACAAAACTGCACGCTGATGCGCCTGAAAGTTACACCACGTGGATCTGATGGCTCTGGTGGAGGCCATGCCTCGGGGCCGATGAATAGGAAAATGAGGGAGTCATGGAGGACCTAGCTGGATCGGAAGGATTTTACCTAGATCTAGAAATGAGAACACCAAAGTATTTGGGTAGACACCGAGAGATATGGGTGGTGGCTCCCTTTGTGTGGGGAAGTGCCATGCGGCTAGTGAAGCCATCTGCAAACCAAGGTGGTCCGCGGACTGATGGGAATCCCGCGAACCAAGGTGGTTCGCGGCTTCAGGTTCAATCCGCGAACTGAGATGGTTTGCGGCTTCGGGATCAATCCGTGAAACAGGGTTGTTTGCGGCTTCGGGTTCAATCTGCAAACTAGGGTGGTTCGCGGAGGGTTCCAGGAGAGTAGTGGCGGCCAAGGGCGGCACCGATCAGAGGCTCTTCGGTCGGGGCTTCGTCCGTAGAGGAGGGTGCTACACGGTATGACGGATGGGAAAAGAGGCATAAACTCCCTAGTCTGCGGGGAAGTCATCTGTGGAGGGGGTATGGTTCACTGTTCTACTTTTTGTTATTTAGGTTCGCATTTCACCCAATTATTATGCGTTTTCCAATTACATTTTAATTCATATACCTATTGTGGTTTGCGGGTGGGAATTTCGCTATTTTCGAAACCCGAAGCCTTCCTTCAATCGATCTCCTTCCTCTGAATCCAATCTGATACTTGATCCTCTGTCCTTCTTTTTTTCTTCTTTCCCCCTTGGTCTCCTTTTATAGAGTGTGGAAGGGAATGTATCTGTGGCCATGCAGCACCTTTTGCGGAGGCCCATAACCAAATACCTGGTTCACAACTGACTTGGTCAATCCACGATTCGCGGTGGGTATCGATCGCTCCCCTCCTTCGCGAGGAGAACTCAGGGAGTGATCCGCAGCTAAGGAGGGTTCCGCCTCCATTCCGCGAATGATAGTGGGTGCGGCTTGAGCCGATCGACACGGTCCGCGGTTGGGGTGGTTCGCGACGGCGAACCGGACTGGCGCCCATACTACCTCGCGACCGTGGAGGCCCTCCGCCACCATTTCGCGAATGACAATGGTTCACGGAGTGGGGTGCCTCATGGTGCCTGGGTGCTATGTGGTACTTCCATGGACCGGTTCGTAGAGGGTGTGCCTCGTGGTACCTGGCCACGTTGGGCTTCCGTGGACCGGTTTGCAAACCGGTCCTTTTGTGTCTCCTCTTTGATTTTTTTACCCCAATTTATTGGGGGATTTGGGTAAAATTCCCTTTGAGGATTTTTCAGGACCCCACAAATGCCCCCCATCGTAATGGGGTCTGATCAGAACGAAGAGGAGGCCATTCTGATGCAAAGTGGTCCTGAAACTGAGATGGTTTGCGGAAGAAAGGTGGACCCTGTGGGGGACCATGCCTATAAATACGGGGATCCCTCACTTTGTCCATTACTGAATTCTTCACGAAACCAGAGCTACTGCACCTCCGCGTGTTTGCTCCTTCGTGAAGTGCCTCGTCCGCGAACTGGCTGCAACTTCCACGAAACACTTCTTCCTTCGCGGTCGCCTTCACCCGCGAGCTGACATCCCAACCACAAACCATTACTCTTAATTAATTAAAAAGTAAGTGATGACAAGTTGTGGAGGAACTTGCTTCGTGGTTCTGATGCTCCGCGGACTAAATATCTCTTGAACTTTAAAAGTATTTGAGCCCTCCGAATAAACTCAGGATTGAATTTCCGTGGAGCAACTTTGTTCGCGGATTCCGGGCCAACGCTCCATGGGCCAGGGCATCGTGAACTGATTTCGCGAAGGGCTGGTTCGCAGAATAAGGTCATCGTGAACCATCCTCCAAGGAATCCTTGCAGATTTGATTAAGAAGGCTCCTTAACTATTCATTTTGGTTATTCTTGTCCAGATTTTTTTATCCCAGGCTGATTTCTCTCATTTGTGCCTGGAGAAAATAATGGTTCCCCTTCGTTCTGTGATGAGGCCTGCTGTAGAGCCCCTCTCAACTGATGATCAATGCCTGAAGGACATGGATGACTATGTTCAAGATGGAGTTCGCCACTCCCTACCGTCTTCCTTCCATGCCTCCCGGCTCTCCAAATCTCAGTAGGAATATCCTTTTTCTAACAGACTTCCTGCCTATGGGTTTGGTTTATTGTCCGATACCTCGATTCCAGAACCCTCCCGTGACAACAATCTCGAAGCATAGATATTTACCGCCACTATTCCCCAGTTTGTGATACCTACCAGCGGGTGGCCTTCCTCGAGGGGTAAAGTTGTCAGATCTTTGTTGAATCACCTTCCAGTATCTCTGACATGAGGACCACGTCAACAGGATGGAATAATCCACTGCTATCGGAGTATTTCCCGCAGCGCAATGGTAAGCGACCATCATGGCTGGCCGGCGACTTGGGATCTCTGATCGAGAGGAGCATTTAAGTCGTTAGATCCTTCTGGGTTCGTCAGAGTTGCACAGAATTTGGGACAGAGTTGCGTGCCATGGGCTTTTATGAAGCTACCTGGTGTCCCAAACCTATAACCACCGGCCTCATGCCCTCGCCAAGCAACTTATGATTTTTTGGAGCCTAGACACAAACCCTTTACATCTGGTCCATGGGGAAGTTGGCATTAGCCTGTGGGATGTCTTTCAGATTTTAGGGGTCCCCATCATTGGGAGTATGTATGACGAGTTATTGCCTCCTTCCTCTGTGTGGGAGGACGAAGAGAGGACCCCCCCTAGTGAACCATCTCATTAACTAGGATCGGAAGCACTCAAAGGATACGTCTCCAAAACAACTCGTCCCATACCGTGAATGGGTCACGACTTTCGTGAGAAAGAAGAAATATGTCGAATCCACGGATCTCCCATGCAGGCCCATGACTTTCCCTATGATGGAGTCCCATAATTAGGGGGCAGCTATTGGATGACTTTGGAGCAAGGCGATTTTCGTGGCTAGGACTGGGAGCTTATTCCGGATGTCAATCGATTGCTCCGCCTAGCAGCTTTTCTGGCCATGTTCCTAAGTGGATGGTTATTACCTGTACACAAAGTTGGTGGCGTGCAGGTCACTAATTTTATCATGGCGGCACACTTGGATACCGGTAACGTTATCAACCCGGTTGTTCCTGTATTGGCCAGGATTTACTGGTTACTTGGTAACATTACTGACGGGAACCGGCCAAACCGAGTGGCCGACCCTTTCAAAATTCTATGGGGATGGTTAAACGTACACATTAAGAACTGCTACACCTTTATCAACCCTCTTTAGATTCCGAGAACCACATTACGACTGTACTTGCAACTGACCAGTGGGGTTATGTCCGACGAGTGGGTGACCCAAGAGAAGGATAGTCAACAGACAGTTGCGAGCAGTCATCTGCTATCAAGTCAAATTTTGAATTATGACAATTTCACCTTTCATCCATTTTCTTCCTCGTCTGGCGCAATTACGAACACCATAACAGAAGATTTTAGAAAGAGGGGATACCTCCTCTCCCCCCGAGAGGGTATTTTGGTGGCTCTTATTGGTGGGAAACTGATCTACGAGGGGTACACACCATGCCGATTTGGGCGTCAATTTGGTTGCGTCCAAGTACAGTGTCCTCCCGCATTTAATAGTTCCCGCGAGAACCGTCATTTGATGGCGGACAGAAAACTGTGGTTAACGTTTACCCGGGAGGATACCGACTGTGAGGTTATGACCCCCACACTTACAGACGCCATGCCCTTTTTATCCAAGAAGTATGCTGACTCCTGGGTACAATCATACCCAAATGGCCAGCTAGGGACATTAGTGACCACCATCTCAAGTCCTAAACCGTCAAACGGAAAAAAGAAGTGAAAGGAGGATGGCACTCCAACTAGGCCGGGCAAAATCCTTCGTCACCCGACTGGTCCTGTGCTTCCGAGGAAGATTCTAACATATAGAGGAGTATCCTCCCATGCCCTTGAGGCTGCCCAAAGGGGGGTGGTTATTCCTGCAGATGCTGCCTTCCCAATGGCCTGAGTTCAATGGAATGAATTTAAGGGTCGGTCAGCCTTCTGTAGCCAGTACCCCCGTTCTCTATGGAAATACCTTTAGGAACCAGAAGTAGCATTGGACGAGCTGGGCTATATGTCTGCCCCTGCTAACATTCTTTATGATGTGGACCCAGAGCGGGTCAATCGATATCTCCAGGATCTTGAATCCTATATTTATGCGCGCGAGGGTCATGTGGTATTAACCCACCGAGTCAAGGCCATGCTGCATCCGGTGACTGATGAGGAGGGGGAGGGAAGTGACCACTCTTCCGGGGGCGATGATCTTGATGATTTCCACATCATGGATGAGGCCAGGGAATTTCCGTCCTTACCTGTGAGGTCCTACCCACCAATAGTCCCAGAGAGTTCAAAGGTGGGGGTGAGGTCTAGAATACAAACGCGACCATTGGCGCCCTTACTAGCTTCTACCGCCGCCCGACCTTCTCTGGTTGATCCTCCCTGATCAACGATTCATGCCACGACCACATTCCCAGAGGCTTAAAGGATTTGGGATGACCTAAGGGTCAGTGGATCGGATGAGGAAAATTGGGTGTTTCTTCAAACAGGCCCTCCTAAACATCCAGGTATCGGAACAATCTTCTCTCCACCCCACATGAAATTGGAAGAGGATTTGGATGAAATAGTCGCCTCATTAAAGGAGATGGATGTGTACATTAATTCACTCCAGAATCGTCTCTATGGGAGAATTTAGGTGTCTATGATGATCAGACGCCACAAATTGTCCAACCCTGAAGAAGAGGTTTCCATACTCACCCATTCTGACTTCTCCCCCCCTTTATTGTGGAGGTTCTAAGGTTTCTTCATTTTATACAGGGTGCCTAAGAATATCCGGGGGTGAATCCTTCTCCAGAGTATACCCCTCATGGGACCGCGGTAGGGGAGCATGTGCTTTCGGCCACAAGGGTCACCGAGGAAGGATCCCCTGGCGTAGCTGAGCTCATGGAGGCGACCATCGCAGATTCATCTAGGGTGTTTCCTCCTCCCATCCCTTCCAGAATTCTGGGTGAATTGTCCCCTGGGCAGATCCAGAGATGGCAACATGCGTTCTGTTTATTGGAATGGCTCAAACAGGGAATATCAGGTAATCATGACTTCCCGTTTTCTCATTCGCCAATTTTTATTTTTAGAATTCGTCAGTAGTTAACTATTTGAAATTTGGTGCAAGACCACTCGGGGATCTGGCTATGGATACCCAAGTGATTCTACCTCTCACCTCCTTGTCGCCTGCGGAATCACCCGTAACCATGCCTAGGCATGATGATATGGCGAGCCCTGCTGGAGGGGCCAACGATATGGACTCTTTACTGGTGCATTTATCAGTCAGAGATATTTTAGAGGAAGAACCACTCGTATCCGAGACCCTTGATGATAAGATAGCTTTTTCAATTGCGGAGGACGACGGGGAACCCATGATCGCTGAGGGGGCTCCAAATCTGACAGAGGCAGCCACCCCAGGTTCAAAGGATCCCGTGATAATAGAGGAAGATCCTGCCATTACTCCAGTTGCTGGGAACCTGGAGCGGGCCATTATTTTGTTCACCGGGGGAGTGATTTTCCTCAAGCTTGATCTCCGTGGGCGACCACTTGGGGACGGCTTTAGAAACTGCACGCCTTAGGCATGCTCTCAGGCCCTGAACCCTTCTGGGGGCTCCTCGGATTCCCTTTCCTATCAAAGATGTGTCATCCTCTTCGAGTGTCTGTCGTGGCACTGCAGAGATTACAGATGCAGATGTCTCGTTGATTAGGGGTAAGTTCCCCAATCATCTGCTACTGACTGCTTTTTATTCCCTTCTCTAATTAGGGGTACTCATCTATCTTACTGACTCTCATCTTCAGGACCGCAACCTCTGGCATTGACAATAGTGTCGCCAGACCCGGTTGTGCCTATGACCACAACTGTTGGGGTCGAAGCTTCCACAGTTCCAGAGTTTGTGGGAGAGGCCGCCTCGGGTCCCTCCCTGGTGACGTTCACCCCCGAATATGTGTCATCATCTGGGAGTGATTCGGAGCCCGATATACAAGTCATTTCCAGCCTTCAACCCACTCGCCAAAGGGCTTGGGAGAAAATATGGATACTGATCTCTCAAACTCCCTTGGTCGAGATGTTGACCAAATTACCGAGGCTACACAATTTTTTTATGTTGCTGGGATTTGATGGCTTTGACTATCACAGAGTTTATGAAATATTCAAGCAGGTAGTAGCTGACCGGAAGAGGCTAGGTGATTTAGAATTTCGGATTTCTACTACCCAATCCAAAGCCTACCTTTTTACGACTTGGCAGCTCTACCTAACAGAGGCTCATGACCATGTCGGGGTCGTCGCCGAACATCAGAGAGAAGTCATTGAGCTGCATTCTCACCTAGAGGCGCTGAAAAATGAGATACGACAGCTTCATCAGGAAGAGGGAAACGTCTCAACCATGATTGAAGAAGGAGAGTGGCGGATGGAGGAGGAAATGAGGGCAAGAACAAAGGCAGATCAGGAGGCTGACGAATTTTGGGATGGTGCAGAAGCTGAAGCGGTGTTACTGCAAAATATCTCTCAGGTGATCGAGGATTCTCACCAGCGCCTGATATAGCTTTTTGAATCCTCAGAAAAACTCATGTAATCACCTTTCGTACTAGAGGAGGCTCTAGATTATGGATTCCCTTCTTAACTGCTTTGTTATGAAACAAAGAAACATTTCTCCTTAATGCCCTTGTCACCTTTTCCTGTGATAGAAACTTATCTGGTACGATTGTTTCATATGTTAATTCTCTGAACATAGGATAATCTGGGTCCAGGACTAAAACTAAATCAAGCTCTAACTTTTTCCTGGATCATGGGATCCAGCGAGCATATTCTGACTATTGCTAGGGTTTTATAAGAAAACCCTACAATCTTTATGTCTTTTTCTTCTTTTAATGCCCTGATTTTTTCTGGGCCCATTCGGTATGGACCCAGTGGGTATAACCCGTCTTTTTCATAGGTTTCCCTTTTCGAGTTTTCAGCCTAACAGGCTTTGTGCCTCTTTCTTCTATGAGCGGTTTAAAGTCCCGCCGACAGGACCATCATTACTGATGTTTTAGGTCGAATAGCTTTGACCAAATATGGTGGGGTGAGGTCCCCAAGGGTGTTCAACTGATTAAAAGATGTCTTAATACCCTTCAGACACACGTGGGGGGAATCATATTTGAATTTGAGCAGCATGCAGGGCATGTCTCAAGGCATGGGAGTCGTGTCTGTGTATAGAGGTAGGAAGAGCATTGCCTAAGGAAAACATGACTTTGGTTGATGGGCCATGGGAAATCAATATGCAGATCCGCAGAGGGCATGGTATGAATAGTCATACAAAGGTGTCCTTAAGTCAAAGACTTATCTGTTTATGATGGCCAGGGGACTTCATGGAAGTCCGGCTTATGGAAACCATGATGGGTGGTGTGGGAAGAAATGAAAACCACAAGGGGTGGCTCAGAAGGGGAGGGTGACATATGAAAGTGTTTTGGGAACATCTGTGCTAATATGAAGCATGGTTCAGAGACCACCTCCCTATGCATTTAATTAGCGTACGGGATGGTTGAGGGTTGATGCAGTTTAAAGTCATGCAGCTGGGACATCATCTGAAATGGAACGACTTTTCCTGGTTCTCGGTAATCTCGTCAAAGACGCTCCGCCACATTCAAGTAGGATTGTGGAAGAGGTTGGTAATCTATAGCTCAGAGGGTTTACGAATCCCCAGATAGAAATAGAGGCTCGGTGGCCAAGAGGCGTACGGAGAGAAGCATTGTATAAGGAAAACTTGCCTTTTGTAGACGGGCCAGGGGAGATCAATATGCAGAGCCGCTGAGGGCATTGTATGCATAGTCATACAAAGGTGTCCTTAGGTCAAAGACTATCCACTTCTGATAGCTGAGCAACTTTAGGGAAGTTTGAGATTTGGAACCACCAGGGGTGTCTTATGAGAGTTCGGATTTTTTCTGAGTACATAGTGTGGTTTATGATGAGAGTGTGCCTGAATACGGAGGAAATATCTAGAAGAAACTTTCTGAGAATAGGTGAAGTAATTTTTTCTCACACTGGTGTGAGGCGGTGGTTAGTACAGGTCTGACCCGTGCACAGGAAGACAGAGAAAATCCTCTGTTCCTTACTAAACTTGTGATGGGTTTGACCATGCAGTTTATTGTTATGTGGTTAAGACATATTCCGTGCAGTTTAGCACTATTCGGCAAGGGCGAGGGGAATTATTTAAAGATTTCCGTGCAGTTTAATGTCATACAGTAAGAACAGGGGTAATTTTTGTAAGGGTTGCTATGCAGTTTAGCATCAGGCAGCGAGGATGGCTTCCATGCAGTTTAACGTCATGCGGTAAAGACATGGATACCTTTAATGGTTGTCGTGCAGTTTAACGTCATGCAGCGAGGACGAGGGGCATTATTGTGAAGGCTGCTCTTCATCAGAATATAACTGGGTTTGAATACATCAACATTCCTCAGACGTGGAAGGGGGGTTGACGGTGTAAATCATGGTTCCAGGGAATCTTAGATCAGGAAAGGTGATATGGGGGATCTAAGGCCGGTAAGCGTACCGAGCTAGGAAGAGTGCTGGCTGAGGAAATATTGCCTTTGATGGACGAGCCAGGGGCTAGCATTATGCAGATCCGCTGAGGGCATGGTATGCATAGTCAAACAAAGGTGGCCATGGGTCGATGAATTTCCACCTATGATGGCTATGAAGGATTATGAGGATCCGTAATTATCCAGCCCATGATGTCTGCTATTTGGTAGGGGAATGCCTGGACATGTCGGGGATATCTGTCCCTGGTTGCTTTTTGAGTTTCAAAGAGCCCCCCTGTGCTGATTTATCTTGCTCACGGGGGTGTTCCTTCACTCCACGCAGTTTAACGTCATGTGGGGAGGAAGAATTACTCCTAGTTTATCGGTCATAGAGCTCGGACCATTGGGTGACTATTTCTACAGTCACTCGAAGGGTAAAGGGGTTAAGATGTCCTGATATACTTAGAACAAGGCGGGGGATGAAGGTCGTAAACTGCAACTTTGAGCTTTCCCGAATCAGGAGGCGTGGTGTGGGGGATCTTCGGCCGGTAGACATACAGAGCTAGGAAGAGTGTTTCCTGAGGAAATATTACCTTTGATGGACGAGCCATGGGCTATCTTTATGTAAAGCCATTGAGGGCATGGTATGCATAGTCGTACAAAGGTGTCCCCGGGTCGATAACATTCCACTTCTGATGGCCATGAATGGTTATGAGGATCTTTGATTTCTCCTAGTGCAGAGTTTGACATGTGGGGATAATGGTGTCTGGGTAAACAGAAATCATCTTCACCGCAATTGTCCGTTGAGTCAAAGTAGCCTAGTCCTGTCTTGATGTTTGTTGATGCAGGTCGCTATGTGAACCACTGACAAACACATAGGCTAGCCAGATAAGGATACCCAGGTAGCATCTAGATGTGGAAAGGGGAATGAACTTGTAAAGCACTTCGCCATAAACTTCTTGGTCAAGAGGTATGGTATGGGGGCTCTGAGGTCGGTAAGCGTACGGAGCTAGGAAGAGTGTCGCCTATGGAAATATTTCCTTTGGTAGACGGGCCATGGGATATCAATATGCAGAGCTGCTGAGGGCATGGTATGCATAGTCATGCAAAGGCGTCCATGGCTCAATAACTTTCCACCTTTGATGGCCATGAGTGGTTATGAAGATCCATAATTATCTGGGCCATGGAGTCTGATGTATGGAAAGGATGTTTCCAAATGTGCAAGGAGTATCTCCATATCATATCGCCATGTGTCCTGTGTGGGTCGCAACGTAGTCCGTGAAGTTTAACGTCATGCGGTGAGGAAAATACCCATGCAGTTTAACGTCATGCAGTAAGGATGAAAGTGACCCGACTTGAAAGAAAAAGGGGTCTGCGTAGTTTAACGTCGTGTGGTGGGGACAACTTCTATGTAGTTTAACGTCATGTGGTAAGGACAACTTCCGTGCAGTTTAACGTCATGCGGTAAGGACGAGGATATACATTCTGTGCAGGTCTGGTCCATACACGGGGGAAGGGGCATTTTTAACATCATTGTACGTGCAGTTTAACGTCGTGCAATAAGGACGAGAAGTACACCCTCTGTAGGTCTGGTCCATACATGGGGGAAAAGAGGAATTCTTAATTTTGAAGGGCTGGGCCACGACCGGGGATCCTGGAATCTCTACGTATCCTGTGAGGGTAGGAATCAAGCCATATGTTGTTCTCTTCAATGAGTACACCCCACGTAGGTCTGGCCCATACGTGGGGGGGGGGGGGCATTCTTAATTTTTGTTATCCGTGTAGTTTAGTGTTTTGTGGTAAGGACGGACTCCGTGCAGTTTAAAATCATGTGGTGAGGACGTGAATACACCCCGTGCAAGTCTGGTCCATACACGGGGGAATGGGTAGTTTTGTTTTTCTTTTTGAGGTGGCTGGGCCAGGGTGTGGAATTCTGGCGTCATTAAGTATCCCTCAAGGGAATGAATCAAGGTTTACATAGTTCTATGAAAGACGATACACCCTGTGCAGGTCTGGTCCATACACCGGGGAAGAGGGAAATTGTTTTTGAGGTGGCTGGGCCATGATAGGGAATCCCGGCGTCGCTACGTATCCTATAAGGGAAGGAATCAAGCTGTACGTAGTTCTGTGAGAGATAATACGCCATGTGCAGGTCTGGTCCGTACACAGGGGAAGAGGGCATTTTTTTGAGGTGGTTAGGCCAGGATAGGGAATCCCAGCGTCGCTACGTATCCTGCAAGGGCAGGAATCATGCCGTAAGTAGTTCTGTGAGAGCCGTGCAGTTTAACGTCATGCGCTGAGGATAGAAAGATGAAATCCGTACAGTTTAATGTCAAGCGGCATGGATGGGGGGAATTTTTGAAAGTTGAAATGAAGTTTAACATCATGTAGTGAGGACGGGGGCCGTACAGTTTAACTTCTTGTGGTTTGGACGAGGTGCTTGGCAGTTTTAGTGTCATACAGCTCGAACGATGTGTACATCTCATTTTTTTCTTCATCTGTGTTGTTTATCATCGTGCGGTAAGGATGAACTCCATGCAGTTTAACGTCATGCGGTGAGGACGTAAATACTTCTCGGTCTCTATGCGACATACTTCTTCAAGAATCTCGCATTGGTAGGAGCGGTAGTGAATTGCCCGTCCATGGAGATCAGGGCGTATGCTCCATTGGAGTAGACCTTGTGCACCACATATGGTCCCTACCACTTGGGCTCCAGCTTTGGAGGCTTCTTGCCGGGTATCATTTGGGTCCGGAGGACCAGCAATAATTCTCCATCCAAGAAATATCAGAGGCGAACCTTTTTATTGAAGGCTCTTGCGATCCTGTTCTGGTACACTTCCAGGTGGTGCAGAGTGTGCAGCCGCTTCTCGTCTAGCTGTTCCAATTCACCTAGCCACTTTACTGACTACTCATCATCGGATAACCGATCACAGATGGAAACGCAGAGTGAGAGAAGTTGGAGTTCAATGGGAAGGACCGCCTCCATGTCGTACACCAATGAGTAAGGGGTAGATCGAGTAGTGGTGCAGATTGTGGTTCGATAAGCCCACAACACATGGAGGAGTTTATCTGGCCATAACTTCTTGTCTTTTTCCACCATTTTCTGGAGGATGTTGGACATGTTATTGTTGAAATCACCTATCTATCCGTTGGCTACTGCATGGTAGCGGGATGAGTGGTTAGCCTTGATACCATACTCTTGGTAAAGCTTTTCCAACTCAGCAGAGCAGAAATTGGTGCTGTTGTCCGTCAGTATGGTATAAGGGACACCAAATCTGGTGATGATATTAGTTTTCACAAAGCTGACAATATTTACTGCCCCGAATTCCTTGAGGGGTATGGCTTCCGCCCATTTGGAAAAGAAGTCGGTCGTTGTGAGGATATACTTCAGCTATTTGGCCATGGTGGGAGGGTATGGTCCTACAATGTCCATCCCCTAGACGACAATTGGCCAGGAGTACTTAGCTTGATGAAGTAACTCTGAGGGCTGGTGTCTGAAGTTGTCATGGATCTGGCATGAGTGGTATTTTGCGGGAAAATGCTCGCAATCTCGTGCCACTGTGGCCCAGTAGTATCCGAGCCTTTGAACCTGATGGGAAAGCTTGGTCCCTAGTTGATGTGCTCCATATTCTCCTGCATGTACTTTAGTCATGATGGAAATGGTTTCTTCTCCATCAATGCATCTGAGGAGCACTCCATCGAGGCCCCATTTGTAGAGGACCTCTTGCTGACCTACGCCACCATATAGAACAAAATTGATTTCCCTTCTCCGTATTTGATCTCGTTCAACCCTGTCTGATGGAAGCTCTCCCCATTGAAGGTATTTCATGATGGGGATCATCCAGCTGGTAGCAGGAGTATTAGGCTCAGGGATAGGACAGAATTTGTGGATCTCTTCCATCTTAGTGTAAAGAAATGGAAATACCATTTGATGGTGAGCAATACTGAGGACCATTTCATCCCGGTATGGGTCAGCTAGGGTTGTGGCCGCGTTGGATAATGCATCAGCCTGAGTGTTCTGGGACAAAGGAATATAAGTCAATGTCGGTTCTGTGGATAACTCGGCCATTAACTCTCAGACATGGTCAAACAAGAGGATTAGCTCCTCTTTTTTAATAGCATAATCTCCATTGACTTGCTTGATGACCAGCTCCAAGTCACCTTTTACCTTAAGGTGTTGTACTTGTGCCTAGAGTGCGAGCTCCATGCCTGCAATGAGGACTTGATATTCCACTTCATTTTTCGTACAACCCTCTAACAGGAGGAAGGAATACTGTAAAACTGCCTTTTCTGGGGACACAAGTATTATCCCCAGACCCACTTTGTTGAATCTGGGAACCTCCATCCTCTTCCCGGTGGGACTTCTTAGGTAGTTCAGTGTCCGGTGCAGTGGTTCCTATTGAAGGGTGCTCTTCCAGAAAGTCTGCTAATGCCTGGCCCTTGATGTCTTTTTGAGGCACGAACCGGATGTCGAACTGCTGCAGGATGACAGCCCATCGGGGTAGGCGTCCGGTTAGCATCGGGTGACAGAGGATGTACTTGAGTGGGTTACTCCGCGAGATAAAATGGACCTCATGATGCTGCAGATAATGTCGCAGCTTTTGAACCACGAATACCAAGGCCAGACAGCTCTTCTCGATATTCGAGTATCGAGTCTCAGCATCAATCATGGTTCGACTGAGGTAAGAGAGACTGTTTTCGCAGCCGATGTCTTTCTTCTGCGCGAGGAAGGATCCCAATGACCGTTCTAGGGCCTTCACATATAGAATGAGAGGCCTTCCTTCGACCGGGGGCATGAGCACCGGTGGGCTAAAGAGGTACATTTTCAAGTTGTCGAACTCCTCTTGGCAGTCGTTCTTCCATTGGTACGTGACCCCCATCTTCATCAACCTGGTGAAGGGAAAACATTTTCCTACCAGGTTGGCTATGAACCGCCTAATATAGGCCAGGTTCCCTTGGAATCCCCTCAGCTCGGTGATATTTCGATGGGGTGGTTGGCTCAGGATAGCCTTCGTCTTCTTAGGGTCGACTTCGATGCCGCGATGGCGTACGACAAAGCCGAGGAACTTCCCTGAGCTAACCCCAAAGGCACATTTCAAGGGGTTCATCTTCAAGCTATGCTATCAGAGCTTGTTGATGATAGTATCAAGGTCCAACAGGTGATGTGAGTGTTTTCTGGACTTTACTACTATGTCAACCACATAACATTCAATGAATTTCCCCAGGAACGGCTTAAAGATCTGTTGCATTGCACGCTGATACGTGGCGCCAACATTCTTGAGACCAAAGGGCAAGACCCTATAACAGAATACCTCTTGAGGGGGCCTAAAGGTAGTGGCTTCTTCATATTCTCAGGCCATCTTGATTTGATTATATTCGGAATAGACGTCCATGAAGGATAGAGCCTCATACCCAGCCGACACATCAATTAACAACATGGTGATTGGAACCAGGAAGTCAACTTTCAGACAATGCTGATCAAGGTCTCTGAAGTCAATGCGGACGCAGATTTTCTTGTTCTTTTTCCTGACAGGGATGATGTTGTCCAACCAAATGGGGTACTGGACCTCCCTAATGAAGCTTTCTTTAATGATCTTATCAACTTCAACATCTATCTTGGAAACGTGTGAGGGTTGTGTCTTTCTAGCGGCCTATTTGTAGCCCCGGTGGCCTTCTAGAAGACCCAGGTGATGCATCGCTACCTCGGGATCGATTCCTGGAATTTCTGTGTACTTCCATGCAAAGACATCCCGATGTTGCCTTAGGAAGGAGGTATATACCTCATTTTCCTTGGGAGACATGGCTTCACTAATGATATTGTCCCTCGGGTTTTCTTCGGTACCCAGTTTTATTTCCCTGAGCTCGTCCAAAGTGGTGGAGATACCCTCCTCAAATGCAGAAGGAGCATCTCTGAGATCTTCCCCCTTTTCTTCTCCCAAGTCCTCATCTTCTTGATCTGACAAGGAGAGAGTTTCCAGTCTGAGCCTTTGAGGGTTTGAAGGAGAGGCATCGTGGGCATCCCTGCATGAGTGTTCGTCCCCAAATCGAGGGTTGGTAGACGTTCCCGTGTTTTCGTGCTCCGCCATCGTGGCTGAAGTCATGAGGACATTCGAATGTGTGTCCGAACATAAACTTATACTCTCAACATGGTTGATGGGCATGACATAATCTCTACCAAGCTTCCTGAGGGGGTCATTAGAGACCATTTCCAGGCCATTTGGAGTGGGGATCCATTCGATGCCATTGATCAAAGGATTCTTCTTCTTTTGCTCATAGAACCCGGCGTCGATGTAATGTGAGTCGGAGAGCTCGAAAGGGGCCTTGTAGGTGTGAAACATCCCACTTTGTCCATCGACGCAGTACTTGATACACTGGTGGTAGGATTAAGGAACGATCATGTGCTTATGGAGCCCTGACCTTCCCAGCAGGGCATTGAATGTCGTGCTCTGCCGGACCACCAGGAATTTTGTGTCGGCTACCAGGTCACCAAAATGGGTCTTTAGCTTAATATGTCCCATTGGTTTCTGCTCACTCTTGTCGTAACCTAACAAGGTTGTGGCCGAGGGAATTAGATCGTCCTCACCGTAGCCCAACTTACGGAGTGTCCATACGAGAAGGAGGTTAACTCCAGATCCACTGTCTATAAAGACATTTCAGATCTCAACACCATTCAGTGTGCCAGACACATATAGAGGTCTGATGTGTCCTTGCATGATGGAATCTTTGTCCTGATCGGTGAAGGAAATCACCGCATTGCATTCCGTTGGGCCAGTCTCCGTCCGGTAAATCTCGGCGGAAGCTACCTCGGCTTGGAATTCCTAGGGGCTAATCAAAGCTTCGATAAGAGCCTCCCTAAGGTTGGATGAAAAACTCAGGGCATCCAAGATTGATAACCTGGCTGGTACTGACGCCACCTGCTTAAGGATGTCGTATTTTTGCTCAAACGACCAACTCTTCTCCATTGGCGGGAGAGGCTTAGCGGGTGCTTTGGGAGATGAAGCATTTGACGAGGAGGGACCGACTGCGGGGATGGATGTTGATGGTGTTCCCGCATTTTGAGGACTTGGCTTGGCCGGTCTGTTTGTACGCACTAGGTGACCAGACACTTTCTCTTCCTCTGGTGGGTATCGTAGAACAACAGGGCCAAAGTTGCTGTTGGTGGAGATGGAGGGGCATTCCCTCTCATGCTGAGTCTGCTGAAGGGACCTCCCACAGGTTTCCGCAATATTGATGGTCTGGGCCGGGGTCCAACCGTAGGGTTGGTTTCGGTCACGGCTACACCTCCCCTGGTATCCCATGCCTCTACGATTCCTCCTCCCGGCTCCTCGTGCAGGAAACTCAGGTTCGTAATCATACCCTTTGTTATGGAATGGTTCCATGATATGGATGACATTTATAGAACCAAAGATTGGCTCCTCATCCTCTAACAGGTCATCCTGGTCAGTTGTCTTTGATGGTGTCTTTTGGTGGGTCGGTGCCCGTGATGTCAAATTCGAGGGCATAAAATCTTCCAGGGTTGGGACTAACTTTGGCCCCGTCACAGACTGCTCCTCTTGTGATTTCTTCTTCCTTTGACTCCATCCAGATGACTGACTTGTGGAGGGTTGGGAGGCTGATGTGGTTGGCTCTGCGGCTCCAGGGGCTGATGGTGGCAACACCGGCTGCTGAAGATGAGCTCGGAGTATGCCCTGGGCTCGGTTGATAGTCTTCTGAGTCATCCAGTTGTCAAATTTAATCCCCTTCTTACTAGTGAATTTCTGCCACCCCTCCTCTTTGTCAGAGTGGGTGGTAGAGAGACATACCACATGTGCTGGGGGTGGTCCCAGCTCGACTTGTATGGAATCTACCATCCTCTGCAGAAGGTCTTTGCAGATGAAGCATTCTCGGATACTATTCCCTAACATCCGATGGTATGGGCAATAATCTGGCCTCTCATCATGGCCGACTTCTTAAGGTCTCCTCGGTTCCAGAAGGCGGAGCAAGCTTCAATTCATGGCGGAAATGAAGTAGCCATGAAATTGATCGTCTCGGAATGAGTATACTTTTTGTCTTCGCTCCTCAAACTGGTTCCGCTTGGGTCCTTGTTGATCATCCCATTTAGGCGGGGCGACCGCTGATATACAGGGGGCCCTTGATGATTTGGTGGAGGCCTGAGCGGTAGACCGGGCACATGGGAAGGCTTGAGTATGACAGAGGACACCTCACATCTAGGAGCTATCTTCACGGGAGCCTGCGAGGCTATTCGGGACTTTGAATTAGTCCGCCGTAGGGAGTCCTCAATTCTCTAGGCAACGACCAAGAGATGGTGGAAACCAGTGGTACACTCCACTGGTATGAACGGTGTTCGCAGCTCATCTTTAAGATTATCGATGCATATGGATATCATCTCATCTTGAGGCATTGAACTATTCAGATAATAGGTCAGACCTTTCCATCTGACGATGAAGTCTGAGACCCTCTCGTTCTCCCTCTGCTTGAAGTTCATGATAACGCTGACCATTGTTTTAGGCAATGTTGAACTGAAGTGGAAAAGGAACTGCTGCTGGAGGTCCTCCCAACTCTTTATCGACTGGGCCAGAAGACATGTATACCAGATGAAGGCGGATCCTTTCAAGGTCCACACGAAGCGTCTGAGTTTCACTAATTCTTGTTGTTCCAGAGTTCCAATCATAGAGTCGCAATAGGATGCATAGTGCATCAAATGCTACTCCGGATCGCCTGACCCGTTAAAGATGGGGAATACAGGGACTCCAAAATTGGTTGGAGGTGGTGTGTTGGTCACCCAATATAGGTAGGGTTTCTGCTCTGGCTGTATCGGAGCACATCGACCTTCTATCGCTTCCAATCGAACTGTTAGTGCATCGTTGGTATTGGTGAGTCCCTGGTTTACATCCTGTTGAGCACAGTCCTGGGCCGGCGTAGCCTGAGGCACTGCCTGAGGATTCAGATTGGCCGGCACCAAGGGTGAATATTCCGTTTGGGTTACCCTCAGAGGGTTTGGGCGTACTTTCTCTGGTTTCCTCCTAAGTGGAGGGAAATCCTAGTATTTGTCATCCACGTTTAGGTATTTGGACGGACCAGGCGCCTCACTGGGCAGGAGCCCTGATCGTGCTTCGTTTTCCAGGGAAAGCCTTACCCTTTGAGGTGCACCCGCTGGGAGTGCATGACGTGGCTCTTCTTGGGATGAAATTTCAATAAGGAGGTTCCTCTGGAGTAGCTCGGTGTTAAGCCGCCTCAATTCTTTCATTTCTTCTTCCTGTCGAGCAAACCTCTCTTCGAGCGTGTGTGGCTCGTTTTTATCGAGAGAGGGGGATGGGTTAAGGGTAACCATTCCTTTGTTCTTATCCTTGCTGGAAGCTCGCATGGTATGCAGAGGGAGGTTAGCTGAAGTGGCGTCCATATTTAATGCGACCCTCTAGTTCCGGGTGTGCACACCTGGGGGTTCACGGTGAGTCATAGCCTGAGCAGAACCGTCATATCCCGATCCCTCCTGATTTTCATTTTATCTGGTGTCACCCACGGGGTTAGCCTCTATGGAATTGATTAACGCATATTGCAGGGTGGAGGGGACGTCATCTTTCAAGTAGGAAAAGGATCTCCCGCGTCTTCAATTGTCCTTCCCTTTCATGACCTGGGATGGCCCTCGGACTTCTTGACCAAGGGTGACGCGGAGAGTTCTTTGATGCGACCTTATGGTGAGCCTTCCTCTCAGAGGGGATGATGATTCGAATAAAGGGATAGGACGGAAACCTCCTCATTTGATTTTCCTCCCTATATGAGAGAATACTGATTCTCATGGGGGAGGTTGTTGTTGAGGGGGTAAAAATGCCCCCAGCCCTGAGGGCTGGGGCTGGCTCTGTTCCCTGGATGTTGAGTCTCTTCCCAGTTTCATTGGTCTTACGGGGGAATTTGTTGTTAAAAATTCCCCCAGCCCTACAGGCTGGGGTTCACCCTGGATTGCGGCAGTAGCTGCGGCTATTGCGACCTACCGGATCTCACGTTTCCCCATCTGGGGGTGAACCAGATCTGGTACCAAATTCACCTGTGGATCAATCCCTTATGGGGAGGCAGGCAGAGATCGTTGATTGGCCTCTCTTAGGAAAGAGGCCTTCTGTATGCTCTTGGTGCCCTGATTCAAGAGTTTTTGAATGGCTCGTTCCCACCAGTCATGATGCTTCTGGGACTTACTCGAGGCCCGACTCTGTTGGGTGTGTTGCCTTTCCTGAACAGGGGGTCCACCCGATTTCTGTCTCGATGTGACGACGTTACACGATACCATGCCCAACGGATTTTTCTTGGCGGGGAGCAGAGTAAAATGAAGAGCTCTGTGTTCCCCCATCCCCTGATATGGACTCCCGTCATAGCATCCCTGATGAGGTGGCACAGTTTGTGTAGTGCATGGAGGCAGGGTGCCTCCATATTCCCTTTGCGTCTCTCGGGGCGTTGTTGTCACGTCGAGGAAAGGGCCTCCAGGTCAATGTGACGCAGGAGGCCCCCTATCATCTTGACGTGGTCTACATACCCGTCATAGGGTAGGAAGCTCAATTTCAGCCGGTGGAGGGTCATCCATATATTATGGCGGATGCCGTGCATGCAGTCTTCTGACAACTCCCTGGGCATTTCATACTGAGAGGTGGCCGTGGGCCAAAACATGACTGGTATATCATTCATGGGCAGTCGTTTCCTCAGGTTCATCATATCAGCAAACTCCCCCGCCTGTGATTCTTCCACCTAGTAAGACCAGCTTAAGCGCTCACTGCTAGTGTGATCTGAGGCAGTGGGACTTGTAGGTGATGAATCACTATGTAAGTGATTTCGAGGTGTTTCAGAAGATGAATGCGGCCCCAGACCATCTCTGGATTGAAGAAGGGCGTCGTTAGTGACAATCTGGGTATCTGACATGCTCGATCCCATCCTTCTGAGTGCCTCGACATTCGACGGCTTTTCGATGCTTGATTCGGCAGGAGGAGGACATTCCTGTCAATACAATATGTCATCGCGGGGAGGACCTCCGCAATGAAGGACTTAATGGCGAGGACTACCATTACTACTTGATGCCTCACTGCATAGAGGACTTTTGCAGTGCACACCTTGGGGGGGACCTCCAAGGCATGTTGCCGCAAGGGGAGGACCTCTTGGCTGCATGGCGTTGTTACTGGGAGGACCTTCACAACAACTTCCATCATGGTGAGGATGACCATCATGGCTGGACGTTCGACACACATCCTGGGGAGGACCTTCAGGACATGCCGCGACAAGGGGAGGACCTTATTGTTGCTTGGGGCCATTGTGGGGAGGACCTTCGCAATGGAGGTCGTGGTGGCCAGCACTACCATCACAGCTACGGCAATGGCGAGGACTACCATTACTACTTCCGCAGGGAGAAAATCTATGGAATACATCATAAGGAGGGACTCCAGAATGTTCTGCAATGAGGGGAAGACCTTCTCATTGCTCGACGTCTCTACGGGGAGGACCTCCATTATCAGGGTGGTGAGGACCACCACCGTGACCTGATGCCTGGCAGCATGGAGTTCCGTTGCAGCGTAACCCCTAGGGAGGACCTTCAGGGAAGGCCAAGACAAGGGGAGGGACTTTATGTCGTGATGAGACATCACTATGGGGAGGACCTCCGTAGTTGCGACTATGATAGCGAGGACTACTATCACAATCTGTGGTCCCACTGCATAGAGAGTGATTACAGTGTATACCCTGGGGAGGACCTTCCGGGTGGACCGCAGCAAGTGGATGATCTTCTTGTTTCTCGATCTTCTGGTCATGTGGAGGGTTTCCATGACTCGCATCAGGAGATAATCTCTCATTACTGATCACCATATGCCCATGGTGGAGGCCCCCACAGGTGCTCTGGGGAGGACCTTCAGAGCTGCTAGTAGCGACATTGCGGGGAGGACCTTTGCAACTGCTACTGTCACTCCCATAATATGGTAATGGATGGGCAGGGGTTCGAGCCTTTGATGTGCGCTTGGCGGCGTCAGAAACCCCAGCTTCCAGCATAACAGAGTCATGAACCCGCTCTTTATTTTTCGGCTGCCTTCGGTGCGTTCGGGGCGCTCTTTTGCGGGCAGCGGGGACCGTATTCTATTGACAACGACCTTCACCTCATTTGGGTCCCAATCTAATTGGGTCCCATGACGTTGTCGGGATACACCGACGAACATCTTGACTTTTAGCAGGGATCTATGCCTACTATGGATCATCCACTGTGATGGACGGGTGTCCCCTAGTTGGAACGAGTGAATCTTCTCGATCTGGTTTCCCTTGCGTCGCGAAATATAGCCAGCGACCCTCCTGGGATGAAGAAGGGATACAAATCTACTTCGAGGCGACTATATCGTCTCATAGATGAGTCGCCTATATTGGGGATATGGGCTCATGGGCCCAAGTCCTTACTGTTTCCGCCAATGCAATTACATGCTGGAAAGTCTGCAAGATATGATCTGGGGTCGATACCTGCCCCTACATCATTTCCAGGATATGTAGAGAGACATCTTTGGATGGAATGGGTATGAAGGCCCATTCCAGTATTAGAGTAGGAATATCCTGCTCGGGTCCTCTAGTGGTCAGTGGGTACTGACAATTCTCTTATGTCGGTGCAGGTGAAGGAATCTGCCCCTGTACTGGGATACACCAGTTTCTCTCTCCATTTGCCGCCACATCAGGGTGGCTGACTTTACATGCATCCGCATGGAGCTGGCCCTGCATATATTGGTTTCCCACCGTATCGAGTCAGTGGCCTTTGTTGGCAGGGAGACGTTCCCACCTATGATTTTGTCGCCACATCTGGGTGGCGGGCTTTGTTGATCACCACTATATCAGGATCGTGGGTGTCTGAAGCAACTGCCAGGAGATGGTCTTGCAGGTGCCGGGTCGCCACCATGTCAAGCTGGTGGGCTTCGCGACCCTGGGCAGGGAGAGGTGCCTACCTGGTGAGTGCCATCCTATGTGAGCGACGGGCTTGATGGAGCTCAGTGGGGATGCACGCTAGCTCGTGCGATGCCTCCATATCTGGATGGCGGGCTCGCGAGGAGCAAACAGGTGTAGGTGACTGTTCGTGGTACGTCTCCATGGCTGAGCAGTGTAGCTCCTCCTCAGGGACCAGGGTGATGACGGGTCCCCGATTATACGTCTGTCGCCCTCGTCGGGCGGTCCAAGGGGCCAGATCTCAGGGAGCGTGGGCCTGAATCCTCAGGGAAACTTCTTCCTTGGTGCGAGGATGTTGGGTCGCGGCGTGACCACGATGACTCCTTTCAGCATGGGCCTTGGGGAGGAAGCCCCGTTCAATATGGATGAAGTCCTCAATGTCAACCTATTCCACCTCCCTAAGATAAAGGAGGTATGCATTGTCCCGTTCAGGGGATAGGCTCCCGAAACAGTTGGAGACAGCGAAAGAGGCTGTCTGGGTCCTCCTTTGAGGTCGCTGCTGGGCAGGTGACCGACGAGCCTTGACGGATTGGAGGGCGTGCATGGACGCCTCCATCGTTGGGAGAGTACCATTCGCGTGGTACTCTCGGATCAGCACGTTCGAAACCCAACGTTGAAGACGCTGGGTGGGTGACGAGGTCCTCCGTTGTTGAGGAGGCGCTGTCCTTGTTTCGTTGGAAGCACGCACTTGTGAGTTCCTTTGCAATGCCATTGGATCGAAGGGAGTTCTGAAAGTAGGGCCTGCGAAACATTTTAGCAAATACAAGCAGCAAACCCGTCAAATAAGCATCTCATAATCCCATGCATAGTTAATGACCTTGCTTGGACCCCCTTTGGAGCATAAGGGGGCACTGGGTGAGATTAAGTTGAACCCGTCATGTTTGGTTAAAGATTCACATTGGGTTCACCAATTTTTGTCTCGTTCTTGGTATTTCGGCCACGAAACACCCAACGACTCCATCTCCAATGATTGATGGACCTGCTTTTCAAAGGCTGGCATTTGCCGGATGGTCTAACCGGCGACTCTTAAGAACTCACATTGGTCGATAGGATGGGAAGTCGGGCTCATCGCACCCTTTTTTTGGGGGGAATTATTGCCTGTTCCGGTACTCTCTTATAGATTTAAGGTGTATTCATATGTTCTTGAATTTTTGGTTTATACCCAAACATAGTATCCACGGATTCAACCCTGGTGGGAAACGATCAACTAGACGCAGGAGTTCGGAATAATTTATGTCCGAGTTTTACCATCCCTTGTTGGATTAATGACCCCGAAGGGTTGGAACTCGATTGAGGAAGCACTAGGAGTGGCGTGGTGAAGCGATGTGGAGATGATCGGATCGATTGGCTGTTGGGCTTGAACCTCATGGAGTCTTCCTACGTACCCTATCTAAGAGGCAGGGATCAAAGTCCACGTAGTTTACATAGGTTTCGGGGAACCGACATGAAGAGAGACCAGGTGGTCTGATGGGTGTTGGGCTTGAACCTCAAGGAGGCCTCCTACGTACCCTGTCTAGGAGGCAGGGTTCAAAGTCCACGTAGTTCGCTTGGGCTTGGGGCTTATGCTCAGGGCAGCCCAGAATGATGGATTGTGGCTTACACTCTAAGGAGGCCCAGAATGATGGATTGGGGCTTACACACAGAGGAGGCCCATAGGAGGATGTCATGGTCGATGCTTACTCTAAGCCCACGCAATTCATGCTCGGTGTGAGAAACAAGAGGAAGCAGGGACCAGAGGATCACGTCGCAAAAGTTGCGTCCGTAAGAAGTGGAATGGGACTTACGCATGAAGGCGGCCCATGGTGATGAATTGGGGATTACACTTTGAGGAGGCCCAGAAGGTGATGAATTGTGGATTACACACTGAGGAGGCCCATAAGGTGATGAATTGGGGCTTATAGTATGAGGAGGCCCATAAGGCCGGGGCTTACTCCAAGATGGATGCCCGCAAGGTCGGGGCCTACTCCAAGATGGACGCCCGCAGTGACAAAGCCCAAAGGGAGACGGAAAGGGGGGTGATCCTGTCCCCGTCACCTCTCTTATTCCCTGGGGAGATACCCGGGGAAGTACCGAGATGCATGGGGACAGCTACCTTTGGATGGAAATGTCGCCTCCTATCTATGGAGGGGAGAAGTGCCCGACCACCGAAGCATGGGGTCCCCCATCCTAGTGAGTAGAGGAAGGAAGGGGGGCTCTCGGGCTCGGACCCCGTATTACCGTGGGAATGTGAACCGAGGTATGCTTCAGGAATCCGCCCAAGGGTCAGGGCAACCCCTTTTCCCATGTTTACCGTGGGTATGTGAACTCAAAACGGCATGCTGATGCGCCTGATAGTTAAACCACGTGGATATGGTGGCTCTGGTGGAGGCCTTGGCTCGGGGCCGATGAATAGGCCAATGAGGGAGTCGCGGAGGACCTAGATGTATAAGAAGGGTTTTACCTGGCTCTGGAAATGAGAACACCGAAGTATTTGGGTAGCCACAGAGACATATGGGTGGTGGCTCCCTTCGCGTGGGGAAGTTCCACGCGGCTGGGGAAGCTGTCCGCGAACCAGGGTGGTCCGTGGACTGATGGGCATCCTGCGAACCAAGGTGGTTTGCAACTTCAGGTTCAATCTGCGATCCAGGATGGTTCGTGGCATCGGGCTCAATCCGTGAACCAGGGTGGTTCAAGAATTTGGGTTTAATATTTGAACCAGGGTGGTTCGCGGAGGGTTCCAGACGGGTAGCGGTGGCCAAGGGCAGTGTCGATTGGTGGCTCTTCGGCCGGGGCTTCGTCCGCGGAGGAGGGTGCTACGAGATACGATGGATGGGAAAAGAGGCATAAACTCCCTAGTCCGCGGGGAAGTCATCCGCGGAGGGGGTATGGTTCTCAGTTCTCCTTTTTATTATTTAGGTTCACAGTTCAACAAATTATTATGCATTTTCCAATTCCTTTTTAATTCGTATACCTGTTATGGTTCGTGGGTGGGAATTTCGCTATTTGCGAAATCCAAAGACTTCTTTCAATCGATCTCCTACCTTCGAATCCGATCCGATCCTCGATCCTCTATCCTTATTTTTTTCTTCTTTCCCCCTTGGTATCCTTTTATAGAGTGGGTAACGGAATGTATCTGTGGCCATGCAGAAACTTTTGCGGAGGCCCATAACCAAATACCTAGTTCACAGTTGACTTGGTCAATCCGTGATTCGTGGTGGGTATCGATCGCTCCCCTCCTTCGTGATGCGAACTCAGGGATTGCTCCGCATCTGCGGAGGGTTCCGCCTCAATTTTGCGAACGACAGTGGGTGGGGCTTGAGTCGGTCGACGTGGTTCACGGTTGGGGTGGTTCGCGACGGTGAACCGGACTGGCGCCCATCCTGCCTCGCAACCGCGGAGGCCCTCCGCCTCCATTTCGCGAACGACAATGGTTCGCGGAGGGGGGTGTCGAGCAAGTGCCTGGGTGCTACGTGGTACTTCCATGGACCGGTTCGTGGAGGGGGTGCCTCATGGTGCCTGGCCACATTGTGCTTCTGTGGACTGGTTTGAGAATCGGTCCTTTTGTGTCTCCTCTTTGATTATTTACCCCAATTCTTTGGGGGGTTTTGGGCAAAATACCCTTTGCGGATTTTTCAGGACCCCACAAACATGAATAATGATAGGATCATGATAAAAAATATTAATGTTTAATTTGATACACCATTCCAATTGAAAAAAAGGTTATAATAAGAAATATGTCTTAAGGGGTTAAAATAAAATGAAACCCTTATAACCATAGAAACATTCATGTCAAAACCCCTAGAAGAATATAATTTCAAATGAAAAATTAAGTACCATGAATAATTATATAATCATGGTATAAGATTTTAAAGAGTCGTTAGATACACCATTATAAATAAAACATGGTGTATTGTAAGTATTATGTATTAAGGGGGTGAAATTTTGAGAACATAAACCCTTTTAATGTTAGAAAAAATCAAGTAAACCCCCTTAAAGAATATGATTTAAAATGAAGAATTAAATTAAAAGAAATAATAAGAGTATCATTATAATATATTATTAAATAGTTGTAAGATACACCATTATAAATAAAATATATAGTATAATGAAAAACAGGTGTCAACAGGTTAAAGTATTATGAAATAAACCCTTACATGTAACATCACCATTATGGTAACAATCATTTTATAATGACTTTATAAGGAATTATTATAGACACATTGAAAATAAGGATAAAATTCAATAACATGTTTTTTTGTAGAACACAACAAGCTTGATATAATAGAATAATATTTCTAACTCAATAAAGGAAAATTGAGTTAGAAAAAGCTGGTACCATAATTCTTTTCCTCTCCTAAAACACATAAATTTACCCTTTAAATAAATAAATATATGAATAGGTTATTTAATAAACTTATTAATATCAAAAACATTTTATAAACTTTTTCATATTTTTTCTCAACACATATTTTAGCTAGTTATTATCTACTTTCAATATCAGGTGTGAGTAAACTTAATTAATAACATGTATTATGATGTTGTCATTAATTATTAGGACAAGACATGATGTCGTATTACCCAATATTGGGTGTGAGTAAACTTGATATTTTTAGGTCTTTTACTATTATAATTTCCACTTTTACCATTTTGGTTTTACCGTGGTAACTAGTTTTTACCTTGGTAATTTACTTTTAATGAATCAAAATAAAGTGATCCTTGATTCATAATTTGAAAACACTTATTATAAATATGAAAACATTTTAAAAATATAAAATTTCTACTTTCAATAAAAATCCATTTGAACATTAGCCCATGGAACGCATAAAACCCAATTTTTGAAAATGTTTATTTTTAATATTATAATTAATCTATATAATAACATTATAACTTTAAACAATTTTTATGATAAAATTTTGTTTATTATAAATAAAATAATTGTTGAATTTATTTTCTGTCATTAAAAAATCAAATTTTACAAAAAAAATATTTATTTAACATAAATGACCAAAAAAAAAATCTTGTATTGGAAAATATTTTTAAGTTCATAAAATGTTAAGAATGTGTTTTATAGATTAAAAATAGTATTTGAAAATTTAAAATATTACTAAATAAATTAATATTTGATAAATTAATTGGTTTTATAATGATATAGGTCTTCCTAATATACTGATAATTTCATCAACGTTGTAGTTTTGAAAAAAAAACGAATTTCCACTATTCATCTAAAAATAAACTATTTCAAAAAAAATACGAAAATCAAATATCTAGATAATACTAAAAATAACTAATCCAAAATTATGTCTTTCTGATAAAACTTGAGTCTGAAAATTTTATAATATAAGTTTTAAATAAAAGAATAAAATATAATGAAATCTATTTTCCTAGGGAAATATAATTTTATTTAAATATTTTATATTCTTATTATTAATACCTATCAATTAATAATCATACTGATGTTAGTTTATTATTCATGTCAAAATATATTTTATCTATAAAGTGTTTATTTTCTTAGAAACAAACATAAAAATTCAATATTTTGAAAGGTTATATTTTAAATAAAAAACTAGTCCTTTTATTTATTTTGTTAAACTAATTTAGTTTATAAATGATTTAGAATTAATAATGATCTCATTTTTATTTTAAATATATTTCACTACTATATGTTTCCTATATTTTTAACCACTAAACTTTAAATACACATTAATTTTTTTATATTGTTATATGGTTTATTTTAGTTTCTGTGGCGTGTGTCATGAGATATCAAAAGAATTATGTTATAAAGGAAATAAAACATATAATATCAAATTTTAGGGGTGTTAAACTGTTGAAAACATAATATAATGAATTTTGTGATTTTTGATTCCACATTGCTTTAGGTGATAAGAGAAGTCTCAACACAGTGTTTCAGCCTTAGATTAACAATCTTGTCATTCGACTTTGACTTAGTGAATATATTTATAGTATTTTCCTTGTTGACAATGTATTAAAACTTTAAATTTGCATTGTACAACTTTTCTTTTATAAAATTATATCCATGGTTTATTTTATTAGATATTGAATGTCAATTTATATTCTCTAAAAGAACTATATAACTTTTATTTTAAAATTAAATCATTTGTGCATTATTAATATTGACTCTCAAATCTACCACCTGCACTCATATCCATTACATTTGTGTACATGCATGTGTAGCTGCTATATACAATGCATCAATATTTCTTAATGAAATATATTTATTCCTTAATTTTATAACTTACAAAGCTATCACTAAAAAATACTTCTCCACCTTAATTGAACTTCATATCAATATAATCTATATCCCAAAAAACATCTGTAAATCCATGCAAAATCTAATCAAATATGTTAGTATATATTAAGATGAAATTAAACATTTTTAGGTGTCTCTAGATTCTTTTAGATTACAGTAAATAATACTCCATTGAAACACTCTGAAACCTTCGAAAAATATTAAAAAAACACTATATATTGTCTTGAAGCGATCAAGTTAGATGGTTTCCATCAATTTTTTTGAAGTCCTTCTAATTAAAATTGTTTCCAGCTTCATCCTTTTTCAATTTTATTATAAAATCTACGTCAGATTAGACTTATTTTAAATTTTTTATTCCAAATCTATTCATTAATTCCCTGGAATATTTTTCTTGGGATTGAAATATGTAATCACTCCTTTACACAATATAATACCCTAAAAAATAAGTCATCTCACCAGACATAGACACCTCAAAATTTATTTTCATCCAAATTGTAAATTTCTAAAAAATATACACTTTATCAAATGAAAAAACAATTTCCTTAATATACCTAATAGTTATAGTATTTCCCATGGAAATCACCTTCACAAAGAGGTTGTTATCATCCATTCCTTTTGAAAATTATCTATCCTCAAAACTAAATTTAACTTTTAATTTTTTAAAGTTATATTTGTATTCAATAATATGAAAGTAGTGTTTGATGAAAGAGATTTGTTTTTGATTAATTTTTATATGTTTGGTGGATTTTCGAAGAAATTTTATAATTTAGTATAAATGTTAAATTCCTCTTCAATGACTTGAAAAAAATTGTTAAGTGTTTTTGGTTTTAAGCATTTTGAGTTTCCATAAAGACATATAATACATTATGCGTAGAATAAAATGGTAAAGGAATAACATCTTATTTTATTTAACCTATTTATAATAAATTTGGTACCACTTATTTCATTCACCTTACATGTATGATATTTTCTGAGATAAAATAAGACATTTCAAGAGCTATTTAAGTTATTTTTAGGCATATGATATTTGAGATCTTTTAATATAATTTCAAAACACTTGATTGTTTATTATTTATGTGTAATACATTTATTGAACACATAATACATATACACATAGAGAATTTTAGGCTTCTGAATAATGAAAATATGTATCTATATAATATTTATTCAAAAGAAGTTACAAAATTATGATGAATCCTTATGGATCAATTAATTCAAATATATCTTTATTATAGACTAAAGCTGTTAATAAAGTTGATATTATAATAATTATGAATAAAGATTAAATGATATGGATCATGATTATAATTAATAGATATTTAAAATTTAAATATTTTTATTTAATCTTCATGTTTTTTTCTTCTAATGTTTAGGGAGGCTTCGATCAGGAGTTCAGGAGTAGTCGAGAAAGAAGGATGTTCCAAAAAAATATTTGGATTTTTTTCCATATTAACAATGTAAATATAAAAAGAATTATTTAAAATATAAATGAAGTTCATGATATGGTATGATTCAAATACTCTATAGTATTTAAGTGAGAAAAAAGGAAATAAGATAACAAAAACTCTATCAATTGATTATGGAGTTCTCAAGAAAATGGTTTTATACTATTATTCATCTTGGAAATTACTAATAAAAATTAATTTGTAAATGTTCAAGAATGAATTATCCCATGCATTTGAATTTTATCTAAAAGATATATGAAAAGATATTAGATTTCATTTAAAATTATTTCTCTTTCTCAAGATGCTGTAACTATTTTAGAATAGGATCTAAAATTTTATGAATAGTCATACTCTATTTTTATTCTGAACTGATTCATCCAAAATTTAGGAAGAAATATTTAATGGTTGGTGGTACGAGGGTAAAAAATACCATTAATAATTCTTGTTGTTATGCAAGTTCAAGGGTTTATTCTACACTTAATTTATATAATCCATAAATATCCTCACAAGAGTCCAGAATTCAAATTTCCCCTATAATATAATCATTTTCATTTTAGTGATTATACAAGTCTCATAAGTTGACCTGGACGTAGGAAGTATTAGCTTCTCACATCATGGAAAAACCTTATAAATATTTTCGTGTATTTTTTTTGATAATTTAATTTTTATGTATGAGTGAGGAGGTTGAATTAAGAGTGGATCATGAATTTAAAAATTCACAAGGATTTACATTTTTATAGAAAATATTTTTTAAAAAAAATCAATTATTTCACCCCTTATAATGGTACACTGACAGATTTGAGTAATGCATGTGGTATCAGATCATATTCACCCATGAGATATTTCTCTTTCTTAATTCTTACCAAGGAGGATTAAATTCTATGAACAACATAGGTTTTCCTTTTATAGGGAACAATATTCATGGATGAAAGAATTTTATGATAACTTATTTTCTTTCATATGGTATGGAAGTTTGTGATGTTATTGTTGTGGGATTATAACCCATAAAAATAGATTTAATTTTTTAATTTTATAAAAATAAGAACTATGATATGGATGGGAAGTCTAAGAATTCTATATTTTCACCTATGTCAACCAATGTTTACACCAAAGTGACAGATTTTAAAATAACTAAATAAATGTGGGTTAAACATGAGAATATGATTTAAGGAATCATCAAGATCAAAGAAACCAAATTGAAACACTAACATGATAAGTTTTTAGATGCTATAATGGTAGAGGATGAAACTATTTATGAATATTTCACCAAGGTAAATTAAAATTTTAGCTTTATCAGATGATTTTCATACAAATTATACGGTTATGATATTGTTAGAAAGTAATGAGGAATTTCTCTAGATAAATTTAATGAACAAAATATTTCATCCATTGATGATAGGGAATATATTTCCCTTAATTAATTGTATAGTAGTATATTTAATGATGAAATTATAAAATATCCCATATTTAAGAAGAAGGCTAAAAAGGAGATGAATTTTAAAATCTTGAACAAAACAAAAAATAATGGTGATGCATTTGAGGCCTTTAGTGGTTTCAAGGATTATGATTAAAGATATGAAATCAATAATAAATTTATAGGTTTTATATAAAAGAATTTGAAAATGTAAAATTTAATGTACAAAGAAAAGCATCAACTAACATGATTTAAGTGCATAGAAATATGACATTTTTCTACAGACTATACTAGAAAAATATAGGATATATAGTGTATTTTGGAAGAGGATGAATATATTTCCTTCAGGATTTCAAAATGGATATATTAAAAATACAATAATAATCATAGTCAAGTTAGAAAGATAGTACATAGATGATATAAAATGAGTATTCTGAGTAAGAAGGAGGAGTAATTATCTTCATTAAGAAGTGATTTTGAAAAGTATTATGCAATAATGGATGCTAAATTTATGGCACGTATCGATAAAAGATATGTTGAGAAAAATGAATACAACTCATATAGCTAATAAGAATAAGAACAATGATATGTTAATTATATATTGAACATGTTGAAAACTAAACATGATGTATATCATGATAAAAATACAAAAATAATGAAAGATGTAAAATATATCATAACAGATGTGATTTAATTGAATAAATATAAAGATTATATTTTTATTAAATAATTTAATCACAGTGAATTGATAAAACATCTCAAAGTAAGAGTAGAAAGGTAAGAGAAAATCATGAAAAAAATAATTGAATAAAGTGACTAATTTAGTAGGAGTGTTTAATTAAGATAGGTAAAGGTGTATTATATCATAAAAACCAATGTATTAAATGAAGATCTATTTTGAAAAATTTATAGTAGTGATGGATGAATAATATCAGTTCATTAAGAAACCATGTGCATCAACTTAGGTTATATTTTTACATATTTTATTTAAAATTAGGAAACATATTTCCATATGTAGAGCATGATCCAAATGAAGATATAAGAAATAATTGTTCTATAGAAACATTTAGATAAGGTCAAATATATCTAAGTATATATAGGGTGGTCATACAAGATATTATTCTTAAAAACCTATATTAAAGATTGATGACATTACATCAATACAATAAGTAAATTTTCTAAGACAAACATTGTATTTTTATGGAAGATCCAGCTTTTGGGAATTTTGTTTATTCTTTGGAGATTATGGAAACAATGATTATGCTTTCAGGTAAAACAAGTATCTCCCTCGGAAACAAATATGTCTAGAATTTATGGGTAACTACCCACATGATGGAGTTAACATAACTATGAGGAGACAAGAAAGAAATGAGAAAACTTATGTGATGTTAGTATGACATATATTTAAGGGTGTTGATGAGATATGTGAAATATTTAGTCACTAATGTAAAAATTCCTTAAAATGTATGAACATGACGAATTTCAATAGTATTATATTACTAATGAATGTGAGATGCAAATGAAAAAATGCGAGAGGTCACTTATTATTGAGTTGGATCTCAAAGAAAGTAAAAATGTTAAATATATTGATCCTAGATAGTGGATGAACATCACACATGCCTATTAATACCATGATCCCAAAAAATATTGAATAAAATTATGGTGATGTAGTATCTTTGTTAAATAAAATTACTTTAAATATAAAGTCTATTTGAAGATCTCAAATACAGGCATAATAGAAAAAATCAAAAGATATCTTCTTTTTTTATTGGTTAAAATGAAATCTACATAATTAGATCAATTATTTGTTGATGGTAACATGTTAATTTTTACGAGAAACACTTGCCTCATCCAGAGAATAATATATATAAATTCACATCAGGTGAGAAGACTATGGTTAATATTTTTTAGATTGGATACTCAAAATATTTATTTCTACTGATGTTTCAAAAATTAAAAAAACAAAAAAAATTGGGTCATATTTTTCAAAGAAACATTAAAATTATTTCAATGAGATATGTGGTGAGGGTCTTTCCCCACCTAAAATAGGAAGGGGAGGACCTTCTAAGACATATTATAATGGGAAAATTACTCGAGTTTGGTGTAAAATTGTTGAAATTCAGACCCCTAATCCTCTTGAGTTGATACACTTTTATTTGTGTGAATTAATGGAAAATAAGTACCCTCAAGGTGATATTTATTTCAACACATTTACTGATTATTACACTATAATGATTTATTTTATGTTTATAAAACACAATTTCAAGGCATTAGAAATGTTTAAAACCTTTAGAATGAAAATTTATAAATAACTGGGGATGTGAGTCAAGAATTTAGGATTTGATAATGGGAAATATTTCGAATGTATACAATTTAAATACTATATCTAAAAACATGGGATAAATAACCACTACAATAATTCATATATACCAAAAAAATGAGTTTTTGGGTGAAATAATATGAAACTATTAGAGATGGTAAGAATCATACTAGTAAAATATGGAATCTCAAGGTTCTATTGGAGAGAAATGGTTTGAATATATATATATATATTCATAAAAAACGTTTACCAATATGATATTATAAAATAACCTCTTATTATATGTGTAATGAACGTAATCCCACTTTGGGAATTCTTCAGTGTGTTTGGTTGTCCCAGCATTGTAAAACATTAAAATTCAAATCTAGAATATTTTTCTAAAAAGGTTGATAATGGTAACTATTTGTGATATTTATCAATAGGTAAAGTATACATAGATTTAAGAAAGAGTTTAAATAATTTTTTTAAAATGTTTTTATGTAAATGATATTGAAAATAATCCTATATTTAGTTCTCCTGATATAGCAGTTTTCGATGATGGAGATGAAAATGACAAGTATAATTCTTAAGAAGAAAGTTTTTTACAAGATGAATATAGACCATAGGATGTTGATGTTTTTTCCAATCATACTAGTTATGAGGATTCTATTTATAATAATGAAAATAATAAGTACCAATGTTCAGTGAAACATATGAGGACAAAGAGTACTATTAAAAATCAATCAACTCTAGTAAAGACCAAACAAATTGTTTCATTATAAAAAAATATTAAATCTAATAAATTAAGCCACATTAAGTGGATGATGAATACAATTAAAAATATTATATTAAAGATATGTATGATGAGATGAATTATACTTAAAATAATTCCATATGGGATCTTATTCCCAGACCCAATAATAAAAATATAATTTGTACAAAATGGGTATTTAGGAATAAGATGAATGATCAAGATATGGTTGTGAAGAATAATTAAAGAATTGTATATAAATGTTATTCTCAACATTCATGAGTTAGTTTTGAAAAAAAAATATTCCAATTTCAATATTAGAGTTTTTACTGATTTTCCTAATCATGGAAACATATAATTAATAAAAAATCAATCAGTTGGATATGAAATCTATGTTTTTAAACTATGATATTGAAGAAGATATATATATTGAGTACCCTAATGGAATTATGATTGATAATAATGGATAATTTGTGTGAAAATTTAAGAATGAATTATGTTTCTTAATTAAATACCTTAGGTTCTAGAATTAAATTATTTATAACTCCTTTAATGAGATGATAATCACTAAGGGAAAAGCTGAAAGAAAATTGTGCGTCAATGAAATGGAATCAGGTACAGTTATTGTTGTTGCAAATATCTATTAAATTGTATTTTTTCAATTCCCAAGAAAGCACATATATATAATTCTTCAATAAAATTATGATATAATTTGAGATTTCTAAGCTTGGTGATCAAAGATACATCACGGGGTTTCTAGTCATGAAAGCATAAATTTTATCATCATGTACTAAGAAATTCCTTCTAGAGAATCTATGATGATGTTTGAACTAGAGGAGTTAAACATTGGGTATAATATCATTCATGTGGTTAGAACATTTCCTAATGATCTTGAAGGTGATTATATTAATCAAAGGTTATTCAGAAGGCTTATTGATATCCTTCTTTATATCACTAATTTTAGATCTGATATTTTATATGCTATGAGTTTTTTAATATATAATTGTGACCCAAAATAGTCACATTTGATGGCCTGTAAAAGGTAACTTATATATTTCAAAGTGATTTTGAACTAGGTAATATAATATAAGAAGGTAAAATAGAATAATCTTACTAGGCTTTCATATGAAAACTCAAAAAGTGATTGTAATGATAGAAGGTCCACTTTAAGATGAATTTTACTTTTTGGGGATATCTACGTGAGTTGGAACTAAGAGAAGAAAATATTAGTCACACTATGTTCTAAAAAAATCACAATATGGTTATACTAATAGTACATGCACTCAAATTATTTTTAGGAAGGATAAATCGGATGATTTTAGAGGAACATTGAAATACCTCTCAGAAAAAATTATTCTAATCAAACTTTTATAGATCTTTCTAAAACTAATATGTGACACTCAATTTCACAGAATAAATATATAATATTTCATATTTTTAAATATAGGTTTTACTGTTGGGACATAATGCTATAATTAATTACTACATAAAAAAATTTCACTAAACTTTTCACAAATACTATCCCTAAATATGGATTTTAGTCATTAAGGATGAGCATGAATGTTCACCCCCTACACCATTGAAAAAACTATGGAAGGTCCCCCCAATGAGACATAGAATATATTTTAAAAGTATGATAATTAAATTCAAAACACTTTTCATAATATATATGTCAAAAAGGGACAAGTTAATATCTATACTTTTTAGTTATTAATTAAATGGAAATGTTTATTGTGAAAAAGGGAATTTGATTGAATAATTGAGTATCCATATTAAGTTGGAGATAATCCCATCACTTTTGAAAAAAATTCTTATCACTGAGAAATGGATTTCTATAAAACTAATTTTTTAAGCTGTTGTGTCAATATATTTGTCATGTGAAAAAGGATATGATTTAGAGACTCTTGAAAATGAAATTGTGTTTCAAGAAAGCGTTTCATGTTTTAAAAAAAATTAAAGGATGATATTTATGTTCCCCTATAAATGTTTATGGTTATATTATTTTAATTCCTTAAAATAATTAATTTTAATAATGAAATGTTTTTTGAGGCATTTGGAGATGGATTGAGGATTTTGTATGAAAATATATCACTCAGAAAGAATCATGGATTCAACAAAAATAATTCAAAAACATTTCTAAGTCTAACTACGTGTAACAGACATTAAGTTGGAATAATATATCTTATTTTTGTATAAGACTTATAATCTATTATTATCTAAATAAAATGGAAAAGTAATAACCAAGTAATACATTAACCCCATGTGTATGATATTTTGGTAACTCTTAAGACATTCACTCTATGCGTATACTCTTCTCCGATATCCCATAAGACATGTTGAGAGTTTTTACGCTATTGTATATAGTTTTAAGATATTCTAGACCCAATAAGTTATTTTGAGATCATTTAATAACTTTTTTTTCTACGAATAATACATTTACAACCCTTGTAATACATATACACTTGGCTAATTTCAGTATATTGAGGTTGTAATTTTGAGTTTTTAGAAACATTATTATAAAAATAATATAATATTTTGACAATTCATTATAGGTAAAATAAATGAAAAATATCACTCTCTTGGTCTATAGTAGTTATTCGATCTGAGATTCAAGGAATTTTGAATAAATATTAAATGAGATAGATTATGATGGAAATTAATGTATATTTTGAATTGAAATATTAAAAATTAATCTTTGTGATAATTGCAACTATTTTTCGGCATGTTTTTTTTGATATTTTCGGTGAAGCTAAAAAAGAAATATGTTCTAAAGATTTATTTAGATTAATTATCTATATTCAATATATGGATATAAAAATAATAATTTAAGGAGAAATGATGTTCAATAATTGAGAATTTGTGGATAATATATTGTATTGAAGTAATGGAATACAATAATAACAAGACATGAACTTAATTTGTAAATTAAATAATGGTTGAGGAAAGTTGTTTTTATATCCATTCATTGAGGTGCTCACTTATAATGTGGAATGAGGACTTATTTATTCATGCATCTGTTCATGTATGGAAAGTTCGTTCTAAATAAATGAGATAAAGTGCAAGCTGGTATTTGTTATTATTTCTCTTATTCTTTTAAATTGAGTATACATCATAAGTAGATCTTTTATTTGATAGAAATTCATTTTTATGCTCTCTAATGATTTAAATCATCCATGAGTGAGGAAGAAATATTCAAAGGCTTGTGGTATCAGGCTAAACAAATTCCATTCACATGTTTTTATTATTTATTACATTCAAGGATCTATTCATCCCTTACTTTATACAAGACATAATAATCTTGAAGAGATTAAGGTATATACATTGAACCTCTCTTATAATCACTATTATATAAGTTATAAACCATGTCTCAGAATACCACCCAAAACCAGTAAGAATTAGTCTCTCACATAGAGGTTGTACCTTATAAATATTATTGTGTATTGATTATCTTATTTTTATTAGTGACTTTTTGAGAGAATCATGAATCTAATATGCCACAAGGGTTTAATTAATTTATGGAAATAATTTTAAAAAATATGTACAGTTGATTCACCCCCCCTCATTGTTAAACTGACTGATCTGGGTACTACACAAACAACAATCTAGATTAGAATAATCTGATCTTGTGGATTATTTAAATCCATATATATCCTTTTTAGGACTATGTAAAATTCTTCCATAATTATCATGTATAAAAACCTCATGATTTATAATAAAAACCCCCTCTTATAGGTCACCATTAAAGAAGGTATATTTCTAATTCTCCTGATATATCTAGTAATTTCTATGTTTTTTAACTCCTAAGAACATTATGATTTCCAAGATCATAAATAACTATGGAAATTTTTCATCCTAAATAAATCCACTCCAATTGGGAGTATCCAATATAATACAGCCTTACTTAATTTTCTATAACTGCTCCCTTTTAATTGATTATATTTCAAAAAATCCACTAGGTATTATTCAAAATTTTATATCCATGTACCGGTCAAAATCATAAGTATATTTATTCTCAATTTGATCAATATAATTGTTCATAGCATGGATCTATTCCTTGTTCTCACATAACATAGAAATAGTTTGAGGTTTAACTATGGAGATGAATTCTTTTTGGTTTTCAAATCTTAGACACCTTATTTAGGCATGTGTATCTTGATTTCCAAAAATATTCTCAGAATCGATATGTCTCCATAATACTGATGTCTCTATATATGAATCTTAATAGTCACATCCTCATCACTAGTTTTATCTAAATTAACTTCAATCATATTTTTCATATTCATAGCTTTATCATAAAATAGTTTTTCTCAATATTTATTACTTTCAGGTATAGTTATCTCATCATCTGTCTCAACTATTACTTTTTTTGTACTTATTTTCAATTCTTTTTAAATCGAATAATTCTAAAAACATGTGTAATATTTTATTTCAAAATTTACACCCACTACAATTCGAATAGATTCCCATGGATGTTTCTTATTATACTTTTACATCAAATATACATAGATTTGTGTCTTTAAAATTAAAAAAAAAGGTTCGTCAAAAAATATATTTCACAATTGCATTTATTTTATAGAACATATCATATCTTGGAATATGATATTTTCATCTCAATAAACATCTCTTATGAATTTTAAATATCATGTAAAAAATTATTTCTATAAAAATCTATAAATTTTATCCTCAGCTTGCATAGTCCATCACATATCAACAATGCCATTGCTTTCCCTCTTTTCAACCCCATTTTTGGGGTTTATGGAGTTCTATATTAATGTTTTATCCCATAATTTTTATAGATATATCTCAATGTAATTATAAATTTATTCCTTTCTCTTATATTATATCTCATTCTTGATGTAAACACAAGGTTAATTTTCGACATGTCTGCTAAAGATATTAAATATTTCAATTATTTTACACATATGAATAATTAATAATACATTTTTCATCTAGTTACATCCATCAATGGTTGTAATGAAATAGAGATCACCATTGGTTGAATTGTGTCTTATTAGACTACACACATATTAATAATTGAGTTATAAAGTTATAGTGTATTGAATTTCCTCTCTTTTATGTATACTTTGAACCATTACCCCCTTTGAACAATTATCACAAATAAAGTTATTATCTATATTGAGTTGGGGAAGGTCTCTCTCTATTTCATGTGATAAGACTTTTATCATGTTTCTTCTTCCAATGTGGCCAAGTTTTCTATAAAATATATTATTTTAATCATTTTCACTAATGTATAATGAATTGAAGGGGTCATTTTTTGAAAAAAAAATCCAATTGTTCTTTATCCTCTAGTAATGAACCATACAAATTTAAATTTCTTGATGATGAATATGGTTTCTTGAAATATATTCTCATTACTATTATGACATAGTTGAAAAAATTTAGAATATTTTGTTTCATTTGTTCCACGTAAAGGATATCCTTATATTTTAACGTAGTAGATTTAATATTCACAATTCCTACACCTTTAAGTCATTGGGAAATATCACTTCCTTCCCTTTATGTTATTATTTGTTATTTACTATTTTAGTATCCCTAGTAATGTGTATGTAAAAACCACAATCAAGGACCCTTGGATTATATTTAAAAATAGATTTAAATGAATCCTCATCATGGATATATTTTTCTTACTAAATTTTCATTTTACCTCTATTGGATTTTTATTTTTTGGATAGTATTTCAAGATTATTAGTTATATGTATCTCAAAAAATATACATCATTTTAAAATATACCACATATTTCCTCAAAAACGTTATATCTTTATTTTTTAATAGTATTGGAGGTCTTTTTATTCATATCCTTTATACATTATGATTCTTTTCTTATCTTCTCATAACTTCTCCCCTTTTATTTCTACCTTATTCATGGTGAATACGTGTTTTATCAACAATTATATGCCCTATGACAAAACATTCTATTACACTAGAAATATCCATTGAATTTTAATCTTTAAAAATAATTGAATTATTTCCAGAAACATAATGTCTAGAACTATGACCTTTCTAATAATTTTTTCTTTGAACATTTTTTGAGTAAATGTAATTATTTACTTTCTTATTTATTTCTAGTGTGGGATAATATTTCTCATCCTTATTTTAATCATGACTTATCTATATTTATAATTATGACTATTATTTTTTATCAAACTATATGTATAATCCTATTTTACTTATATATATTTAACTAAATTTCTCATGTTACATTACTTAGCTGATTTGTAGGTTTTAGTTTTTGAAATCAATATATTTTTCTACATATTCCTTTATCTTCTTAAGTTTAATTATGCTTTAATGATACATTAATTTATATTTTTCAGTTTATCTTCTTTCATAACTAATTTTTTTCAAGATCTAGACATATTTTATCTTGGATCTCTAGAGTTATTTAATTTTTTTTATCTTTTTTGAAACTCTTATTTATTATCATCTTTCTTTCCAACACCCACCATCTACAACATTATATCCTTCATTAGATTTTTATTCTACTCAAAAAAGTATACAAATCATATTTTATCATATTATACATGTATGTTTGTTTATCTCATCATCCCTAATTTAGAAACATTCATGATTCGACACATGTTCCAGGATTTTATTAGTTTTTTCAAAATGTCAACCTCAAATTAGATACTAGAGGAATTATATCCTTCTTCCTCTTTACTCAAAAAATCTATTCTATTACTTCTTGGTAATATCTTTTTTATGTCACTATATTTGTTTACTATTTTGAGACTCTTTCTTATTTCTTCTTTTCAGGGTTTTCATCTTGATCATCAATAACAAGTTCATAGTTTTTATTATTCATACTCTAGGATAAAAAGTGTTTAATGACTCCATATTTGATGAACTTCAAGGGAATTTTCATGTTATAGTTTACTTTTTTTAAACACCCAATGGATGATGGGGATTTTATTGTTTTCTTCTCACTATTTTTGTTTAAAAGCCAATGTGTAAGTTAAATGTTAAGTTTCCTTTGTATGTTTATGAAGTAAATCCCTCAAAAGTTTATATTATATATGTTGGAACTATCAGAAGTAAAAAACATCATTGTTGTGAGATATACCATAGGAATATGTAAGGATATTGCTTATAGAAGTATAGAGGAAGAGATATAAGTAAATAATATTGATGATTATAGATTAATTCTCAAATGTTACGTGAAGAATTAAATATAAATTTTATGACTGTTGAAATATTATTCAAGAATAATAAAAAGTGATGAAGGTTAAAGAAGCACTGTCTGCATTAGTATTGAGGCATTAATGGTGAAGCTAGGAAAATAAGAAAATTTAAGATACTAAAGAAAAATTTTAATACAAGAGTTTTTACTCCAATAAAAGATGAGTAGCATTTAGACTTTATTAATGTTATGTTATAGTGAATCCAGAAGTATATTAGATCAAAATATGAAAAATAAAAATATACAAGAGGATCTTGTGATGAAATTTTTCCAGAAGGTAAAACCATTGAAAGTCACTCGATGAAGAAATACTAGAGTGTCAGAAATATAAATATTATTAATGTGAATATTTTTAAGGAATATAAAGATTATAAATGAAGTAAATTTGAGTTTCTAAAACAACCCAGAAGATTGTAGGTTTTATTCTACCTTATGAAGATATTTCATCCATGATTGTTGAAAATGAATGAATTATTGTTCAAACTAAACAAAACTTACAATAGTGATGTCACTAGAAGATATATAGAGAGTAATAAAATGTAAGGGCTCATTAAAAATATTCTATTGAGAAAGTATAAATTCACAAGGGAAATTAAAAGGATTGGTCATTAAATAATAAAAATGAATTCTAAGGTAACTAATACGTGTTTGAAGCAATGTGAGAGATTATAATGTTAGACAATGCTTGATCAAATTGTTTAGGAGACAAAAAATCACTCTAATATATAACCAATGTGATTTAATCTAAGTTGGAAGAATATTTAATCAAAAAAGAAGGAATAGAGATCCCATAATATCAATTCTATAAATATTTTTACCTGAAGAATATTTTTCTTTTCACTTGGAATAATATTTGTGAGTTTAAGGGAAGATAGGACACGTGAGGACACCGAAGGAAATAATTGCAAGAAGGATTGAAGATAATAAAATATGTCTTTCAATTACAAGTAGTTGTAATGATAAATTGTGGATATGGTGTTGATAAAGTCATTATCATTAGAATTTTTTGTGAATAGGATTCTAAAATATGATGAGACTCATTAGCAAAAGAATATATAACAGGGAAAAACTATATTAAAATTGTTTCACAAACCATATTAAGAGTGAGAATCTCATTCATAAACATAAATGATCTATAATTATAATTCATAAAAAAATAGTATGAATAATTGATTTTTTTGCAAGAATAAAAATATATATGATGAGAAGAAGTAGCTTATACTTGAAGTTATTCATCTAAAATTGCACAATTTGAGTTCATGATCAAAACATATTTCTTTAAAGTAATGAAAGAATAATTTTAATAAATGTTTTTTAGAAGTTGGAGATGATATTCATAAAATTATGTTTATGAGTATATTGATAAGTAATAAATAAATCCATATGAGATGATACATCTCTAAGATACATTTATGTACAATTATGTTCATATGAAAAGTTAGTAAAGTTTACCAATGGAAGTGTTCCTAAAATAAATTAAGGACCATAACATTTATGTGAATTCAATTATTATGGAAATCCTGATTTATACTCTCAATATTCCAGTATTCATTAAATAATTACCTTTATTATAGACAAGTTTCACATATGACTTGAAGAATATTGAATTTCTAAGGTGATCTAACAATGTAAAACTATGATATATTTGGAAGCTATTTAAATCTATTGACTGAAGACCTGATATGAGTACATTTCAAATTAGAGATTGTGTTTTCCACAAATTTGTTAGATTAATGTTTTCTATATAAATGGGGAACATCATTCGAGTGATTCGTGCTACTAATTATAAATTATTTGTAGAGCTATTGAGTTTATCAAAAAATTAAGGTCATGAAGAAGACGACCTAAAACACTCCAAAAGATCAGAAGGGTTGAGGAACTGAGAACAATACAACATCATGTTTTAAGGATTTGAGTGATTTATCTAGATTCAGTATAGTGGAAGGCGTAGAGAAAGACTAATTTCAAGAACCAATATATGGAAGTTATGAATGATGATGTTTGAGTTAGTGAGAGCTCTAGTAGATATTTTTACTGAATGAACTTGAAACACAAAGAAGCATGTTGAGTATAGAAAAATTTCACCTGGAATTAAAAATTCCATCTATGATTATTTTTTAGGAGAACCTATGAAGACTTATTATTATAGTGTAAAAACATTATTCACTCTTATCGGGGGTAGAAGGATATTTTTGATAGATGGAACGACTACATGTGTAAGATTATGGTTTTAGAGTTTATGTTGACTCTCAATCTTGGATTAACGGATAATTTATTAGCCCATTATAACAATTATGAGAAAGTGAAGAATATTTGACATGGAAATACCGAGTGTAGTTGATAGTATGTAACCTCACTAGGTATAGACCTTATAAAAATTATCTTGTATTGCATCGTTTACATTATCTTCATTGAATAATGGAGTAAGTTTTTAGGGTAAATATAAATTATCAATACATCCTAATTGGATAAGGAGTAATAATCATCATAATGGAATATAAATGTTAAATTTTAACTTAATAGGTAAATTTTGGTTGACCGTGATTCTTCCCACTCTCATGGTGACTACATGATTCACTAAGACTCTAATATGTTATCAATACATAAGTTCCCACTATTAGATATATAAGTATATTCCCAGTTGTTTTGTTCACTGATCTATATAAAGTGTATATTTTTAGAAGTTTAAGAAATAATTTATCAACAAGATATAATTTTTATTCTTGATATGAATATAATAGAAGTTATTCATCATAGTAAAAATGCAGAGGTTTCATTAGAACATTGAAAAATCAATAGAAGATAGAATCTTTGAAGTTGAAAATTTTATTCTATAAAAAGTAGTGGAATGAAAAATCTTTATTATTATAAGGAAAATATAGTGAAATTTATATTGAACAATTCATGATAATTAATCCTATGAAAGAATAATGTTCAATATATGGTGCGTTTGAATCCAAAGAAATTATTGAGGATTTTTACTCTGTAGAATGTCCCTCTGGAAGTTGTTATATATATACTTGAATATGTATATATATATAAAGGTATCATTGTTAGAAAAATTATACCATTAATTAGAACATTATGATATTGAATATTATTTAACAAATAAGTTCCAAAAATTGAAAAAAACCTCACAAAGCATATTGAAGCAAATGAATAGTTTTTATAGCTCTATGACTAAAGATTATTCCTTGTAGAAGATGAATTGGAATGAATGATTTGTGAGAGGAATGAAGATTGGGATGTTTTTTTAATAAGTATTCCATATATTTGATGCTACTATTGATGTTAAAAACACTCATTTGGTAGATAATTATAGAAGGATAGAAGATCTTTCAAAAGTATCCCTGAATGAGAATAAATTTCATGAAGAAAAAGATATATTTAGTTGGTATATATGTGTGAAAACAATAAATAATCTCAATGAGTTTAAGGATAAATTAGTATTAATCATTGAATAATGGTTCAATATTATAGAATAAACATTATAGAAGAGTTTTGGTGAATACATTATATTAAAAAAATTGTTAGTGAAAATCTCGATGTGCTAAAGAATGCTTAAAAATAAATGGTTAAAGTTATGAATAATAAAACGGAGATTGAGGAAAAATTAATAAATGAATATGATGACTGATTGAAATATTTTATTGAGTTTCAAAAATATATATATAAGTTATAAGTTCAATTTATATACAAATTGGGGTGACTTGAAGTAGAGAAGAATGTTTGAAATTTAATGTTCCTTGAGAAGGCTATGAAATTAAGGAACGTGGAAGATAATCAAGTTGAATATTAACTTGAATTAAAATGAATATAGACTTTTAAAATATCATATAATATTATTACTGATAATATGTATCAATATTGTGGGTGGAAGAATTGGAAAACATCATAATTTCCATATTTTAATAAATTTATGAAAAAGTAAACCCAAATTCTAAAAAAACTATTTTCACTAATTCCAGATATTTTATTAGATTATGTTATAAAAAATAAATAAAAGAATATGTGTGAGGAAATATATAAATTAACCCACCACTTCAGTGAAGGTGAATGAAATAATTCGAATACAATGTGTTCATAATGAATCATTTCTTGAAGAATCCCCCACCAGTAATTTCACTCCATAGTGGATAAAAATATTAATTATTTATTGTTGGTGTTGTGGAGTGTCTGGAAACATGAAAAATATTATTTGAATAATTTTAAAACTAATATAAAATTGATAATGAATATATTAAGATGTATTTTTACTTGAATTTATGATAAATTTTTCTAAGTACCATCGATTTAAATGGAGGAAGGAAAATATATTTACACCCAAAAAAATTTTATATCTTGAATAATTATTGTTGTAGTTATGGAAAAAATAGTCCTAGTAATGGTGAGTGATGGGTTAAAATGACCAAATAGAAATTAGGTAAAACTAATATAAGAAGTCAATAATATATAAGTAGAAATAAAAGGAATGTGCATTGTATGTCAACCTTATTAAGAAAGCATAAAGAAGTTAAAAAAAGTATACCCAGGAAAAATATGAAGGTAAATGTCACACCAAAAGGATGATGCTTCTAATGTAGAAGGAAAATAAGATTTAGGGAATGATGTATTAAATCAATGAATATTGAAATAAAGGAAATAAATATGAGGTAAAAAAGTGAGTCAATATATGAAATATATAAGTGGATAGGAATGGTGGAATGATTCTCTGATAAAGAAATTGAGGTTCACTAATTTATTTTGAGGAGAAACATACAAGAATATAAGAAGTTTTGAGGAAATTGAATGTTGGTTGGAAAAACTCCTAGAAATGAATGAAATGTATTTCTATATAAGAAAATATGTTGAAAATATATGAAATCTTCTGAAATTTAAAAAGGATATTGTGAGGAAAAAACCCCATCACATGGAAAAATTTGAACATATTATGAAGTTTTACTATTTTATGGAAAGAAAAATGGGATGAAGAAAGGGGGTTAAAATAAAAATAAAAGAACATAATAATATGCCCTACTAGAAGTATTTAAGAAGTTATATCCCCCAAAAAAAATCAATTCAGACTAAGAAGAATAATTCTTGGAAATTATAGGGTGGTTGTATGAATAATTATCAAGCTATAGTAAAGGTGTTTTTTCTGAGAAACATTTACCAACATTGTTTCTCTAAGTGATGATAATGAAAGTCCCAACTTATTCCATGATAAATTTTTATGTAATGTATCACAAAAGAAGAATTAAATGTGATACCATTTATGGGAACCCTGAAATGGATATGAAATTGGTGGCATACAAATTAATAATTTGATGTAAAAGGTTAATTTTAATAAATCCCATGATCAAAGATACTGGATGCTAACAAATAATTAGTTTGAAGACTGAATTGTCCATAAGTTTGCGCTTTAGAAGATGATATGATGTTTTTAAGAAAAATGATCTAGATTAGTTAAGTTTATATCATATTTATTAACATTTATGCTTGTTCCTCCTATCCATACATGAAAAACTAACTTACATATCCATGTGGGAGAGATATTTATCATCTGATGAAAAATTGATAAATATTATTTAAAAGGGGAAAATATACGTTTTAGGATGAAATTTGTTTATCCTTTTTTTAGATGAATTTAATAATGTAATTTGAATAAATATTATATGAATTTCACATAAATGATTATTTTTTTAAAAGTTCTCTTCACATAAAAAAATTTAGGGAGAACATTAATGTTAGAGTTAATTCTCTTGTTTAATACACTGAACATGGGTTATGAAGACATAGAGTTAGTTTATTTGAGGCTCATTTACTTATAGAATGTGATTACATCTCTCAATCATGAAATTTAGGGATTAAAAATTTTCAGGTGATATTGAGGTGAGAATAAAAAAATGTTTGGAAAAAGTTCATTATTCTCCCTAGAATGACAACAAAGGGGATTTAAATTTAGATAACTAAGGGGGAGAAATAAAGAAATGAAGACCCATCAATTAAAGTTCATGAATTTAGGAGATAGAAGATATTTTAAAATTATTTTCAATAATGGGGAAAAATATTATTTACTTATGTTTGTTTCAGTATTAATAATAAATCCAAACGGGGAGGTCAACGTACCCAATAAATGATGGTTATTATATTGTATTTACTATAAATAGTTTGTGGAAAAGTAAATGAGTATGTTAAAGGAAAATCTTCTTATATATATTTCAGAAGTAAGCCCACCTAAAGATTGTGTTTATGATGGTGTAATCATCAATAGAAAAAACATCATAGATGTGAGATCTATTATCAAAATATGTAAGGATCATGTCACATGAAGTTATGAGAAATAAATGAAAGTAAATATTGGTAATGGTTGTAGATACATTCACTAATGTTACTAGAAGTATCACATATACATTAGAAGATTTATGAATTATTATTCATGATAGAGGAAAAGTTTTTATGATTCAATTTGTTTTGAAAAAATTACTAACTATCAAAGGATGATGAAGCTAAAAAAATGGGAAGATTGAATTCCTTAAAGAAGAGTATGAAGATCTGAGTTTTTTTCTAATGAAATATGATCAGCTAGTATATTTCATTGATCAGACATTGTGGTTAATTCAAAATAAAATTGAACCAATATATAAAAGATTATAAATAAAAAGAAAATATATTTAAAGAATTAATCTTGAATTTAAAACCATCAAAAGTCACTCAGTGAAGAAATACTAGGGTTTTTGGAAGATAGATATCTGAAAGTTAAATATTATAAACTATTTAAAAAAGACATAGTGATGTTACTCTATGTTCATAAAAATAACCATGGCGATCATAAAAAATATGAATAGAGTTCTTTAATGAATTTTGAAAAGGCATGAATTATAGCGTAAAATGAGATACACTATTAGATGTAGTAACACCAGAGGATTTGTAGAATGTAATAAATTGGATAGTCTTGGAAATAGAATGTGAAAGAGTAATTATAGAATCTTAAGAAAACATAAACGGAACCTAGAGTATATATTAGAGCATTAGAATATGGGGTACTAAGAAGAGTTGGAATTTGAGTGATAGATGAGAATATCATATGATTCTTGATCAAACTGTTCATTAGAGAAATATAAATTTAATTGAAGATCAAACATTATTCAAAGTAATATGGAGAATGTCAAGTTTACCAAAATAAGTTAAATATACCTTAAATTTTTAGCTTCAAATGAAGGTTATAGGAAGAATATTTTTTTTTCAAAAAGTTGATTTTTATTTAACTTATGTTTTGATACATGAGGATACCAAAAGTAAAAAATAAAAAGGCTGGAAGAAGATGAGATGATATGTGAATCTATCAGATGAAGTTATGAAGATACTATATAGAGATTATGGGGATATATTCAAGACTACTGGAAACTGTTGGGTACGGTCTTCGGGAAGAAGAAGAGACAAGTTATAGAATGAATATGTAATAGTTAAAGATGATTTATATGATTTTTCATAAAGAATTTTAAAAATGATAAGTTCATGAATGTACACAAATAATAAGTGATCATAAGGAAGAAGAAGAAAAAAAATAGAAAAACATTATGTTGTTTGAATAACAACAATATATGTTATCAGAAGAAGTAGAAAAACATGGATTTTCCCTTTCAAAAATGTGTGATATGATCTTTTCATTGAAATGTATTTTTTTAAAAGTACAAGAATAAGGGGATTTATCTCTGATGATTAGAAGTAGGAAATAATCTTATGAATAGTATGTGAGTGATTATTTTAATTAGTATTTGATATAACATATTGAGATGATACTTCCACAAAGTAGAGTTTTGAAGAATTATGTCCATATAAAAAACTATTGATGTTTGTAGAAGGAAGTGAACATGAAATAAATTAAGGAACTTTGAATTTATGTGATGTTAATTATTATGGGGATAATGAGCTACACATTCAATGTTCTAATATTTTTGAAAGTAATTACATGATTCCACCAATGTTTTTCATATTAGTTGAATGATTATGAAATCATGTTTTGTAGAGGATTTGACAAAATCAAAATCCAATATCTTCAAAAATAACTCAAAGATGTTGACCAAATACTTGAAGTGGGTGAGAGATTAAAATAAAATCCCCCACATACCTTAAATTTATGAGATTATTTTTGTCTATAGAAAGGGTGATATCATTTCAATGATTATTTATGCTAATAAAAAATTATTAAGAGAGTGGATGAAATTATCAAGAAAAACAAAGAGAGGAAGACACCAAATTAATAAACACGGAATGATTATAAGGGTAAAATAAATGAGTATATCAGAAAATTATGTTTCAAGGAGTTGAATGAGTTATATATATTTTGAATACTTAAAGGAAGAGATAAAGACTGATGTTAATGTCCAATATGAAAACGTTTCTGAGGTTTTAGTTTGACAAACTGAGTGATTGGGATGATCAGTCTACTAAAAACACAATATAGGCTGACATGAATGCTTATTATAGTCATAGTTTACATATTAGTAAAATTTACATCATTGATATTGTTCAGGGAGTGCCCTTGTAGACTGGTGGTTCTAGTTTAAATAATATCATCAGTCCTACTATAACAACCTGAGTTTTAATAAAATAGTCCTCCTTAAATAAATATTCCGTTTGATTGCTTTCCACAAAAGAAACATTGAAACCAAATAAACAAATACTGTTCTAAGTTAGATGCGTAAATGATAGGTATAATCATATGTAATAGAATTATAATATATATATATAAGAAGAAAATAAAATAAACATCTTTTGAGAAAATGAGTCAACTTGTTGAGCTAAGAGACTAATTAAATATTTTTTCTAAAATTTTCTATCTTCGACATATAATATATTTTTGTATGAGTAAAGAATTAACACTAGATTATTTTTCTAATTTATATTAAATGAAAATAATAATAAACAATATACAAAATATCAATTTCCTATAAAATCAATTTTTTTGATATATTTTAAATTTTTAAGAAAATATAAAAAATTTAAATTTTATCATGAGAATTTGAAAAAATAAACTTCATTTTTATATTTATCATATAAATACTATATTAGGATAATATTGTTTTTATTTTTATATAAAAATTGATTTTAGTTGAATAGTTAAAATACCATTTTTATAAATAAACTGGATTTTATGACATTATTAGAATATAATTATGAATTTTAAAATTATGAAACTTTTTTACATGAATAAATATATATTTTATAGTATTATTTATAATTTATAAAATTTTATTTTTAATCTATAACAAAATATATATAATTTTTTAAGTTATGTTATATTTTTCAAAATGTTTTTAATACATTATACATCTTCCATTTTCGAAATGATTTTTATCTCTTTTAAAAAATTAATATAATAAAATGGATTTAAAATTTTGAATAAGTGGGTCCAAATTATATAAAAAATTCCATTTTTTTTTTAATAATAATTGATAAATTACTTTGTTAAAAACTTATCACTTAAGTAAAAATCAAAAAAGGGTAAAAAGAGTTTAACAAAGAAAGAATGTTCACAGGCATGTTTATAAAAATGTGCGATAAAGGGTGGTTGAGGAATTTATCCACCACATCGCTTAACCTCTCTTTTCATTCCCAATATTGGATTATATTTCCTTTATAGTGTATTCCCAATATTAAATGATTTTGGGTATTTGCAAAAATGAAATCCCTTTTAAAATATACAAGAGTCACCCATCTCCTCATTTCCCCTCACACCACAACCCACTTATTTCAAACCAAATTATATCTAATAATATGAAAAAAATATAATAATTAATTTATATGTTATGGTATTATCAAATGACCATCCCTTAAAGGTTTAACCCCCAATGAAAAGAATATAATCCAATAAGTAAGGTATAAAACTCTAATTGGTAATTTCTCATTTATATTTATTTATGTACACTTATTCTTCATAAATTTCCTTTACATCATCTTAAATTTATAACATAAGTTTAATTAGTAACCTAGTATGTTATTTTAGTTATGGTATAATCATTAAACCCCTCTATTCTATCATTTAAGATAAACAAAAATGTGAATCATGCATACATGCAGACTACCACCTCTTTGAAGAAGCATGTTTCATTTGTCATCACTAACTAACTTGGATGATCCAAAAAGAGGATAAAATAAATATTAATTATATTTATATAATATTTAAGTTCCATAAATGATAAACCATTATACTTATTTCTTCCTCTAAAAAAATAATTTTTCCTACATGTGAATTACCACCTATATGGATTAATGAATTTTTTTCTTCCCAAACATCTTTATTGATTTTTTCAGTTTATATAATATGTGTATATATAATTCATACAGTTAATTTATATCATTAACATGTTTATTTACGTGTAATACAAAAATTAACAACAGTTATACGGTAATATATTAATATTGGTAAATTACATGAAACTTGTTAATCATTGATTTTTTCTTCATGAAACATGACTAAAACAACCATGTGATTGAAAAATAACATTATAGGTCTGTATAACACATAAAATATAGTACCTTTATCTTCTTGTAAATGATGATATTTAATAAAATGGGAAATCCTGTCACTAAAATTTTAAAATTATTAAAATGATCAACACCTATTGATGAAAATATAATACATGAAGAGAATTATTACAAAATAATGTTTTATATGGAGGTTTATATGATTAATATTATTAAATAGGTAATTAATATTTTTTTATTTGTGATATAAGATATTCAATAATTTCCTTGGGAATCAATAGTAAAGGTAAGGGTTCCATCGACTAAATTTCTGATTCATTTGGTCAGAGTCATTATTACTTGAATATAATGATCATATTTTATTTTATAATAACATTACAATATTTATATGTTATTTCTTATTTTTCTATAGGGAATTTACTTATCATAATCAATAAAAACTTCTTCGATATTTTTTTCAAATTAAACATATATCATAGGTACGAATAACTCTGATTCTGACCATTGAATATTTTCTTCCAAGATCATGATTTACCTATCAAAAGTGTTTTATTTAATGAAATAAAAATATATTTTTTACTTTTTTTACTCAAAATTTAATTTACCAAATTTAGTAAATTAATTGTTTTCAACATTTCTTTGATATGGAGTTTGTTTTAAAATTCCTTAAGAAGATTAATAAAGTAATTTCTTTTCATTATTTAACACTTAATAATTATTGAATTGATTTTTAAATATCCTTTATTTCAAACTCTTCATTATATTTTTTAAGTAATACATTTTCTATCTTTTTTTTAATTTAATTTTCACTTCATATTTTATAATATGGTTTAAAAGTATTTTAGATAATATTTGTATTATCATTTTTAATTTCCTCTATGTTTTATACCTTAGGAAGTGATGTTTTGAATATAATATATATATTTTTATGATTTTATTCATTTAGGAAGAATATGTTTTTATATACAATAATTTTTTGACTTCATGTTATGTGATTTTTTGAAATGTTTTAAAAATCCATTATTTTCTATGGGTTCATTAAGATATAATTATGGTCAATTTTAAGTGGGACACATATGTATGGATGATGATGGGAGGTACTATATATCTCTATAACTAATATTTTTATGTTTATATCACATGATATAGTTAGGTATGTAAATAATGAGTTTGTTGACATTGGTATGGAAATAATGGGTTTTCTCAAATTTTCAGGCATGAGAATAATGAGTTTGTTCACATAGGCATGAGTATAATGTTCTTTATCACAAAGGATTTCTTTTAATTATATATGTTCTAAATTTCATTTTTTTTATGTTATGTCACATTTCCAATATGGTTTTCAATTTCAAGATATTCCATGTTTTCCTGATTACCCCTTATTTTTAAAGTATCATATACTTTTATCATGAGATCACAGTTTTTATGATAATTGATATGTATTTCTAACCATGTCATAACTTTTATAATTCCTTAATTATTTTATTTATGATATTATAATGATCTAAAATGATCTAATATTATCATATATAGTCTCATGATATTTTAATATGATATTTTAGTCTTCCTCATGTACTCATTCATGTTTATGATCAAATATATTATGATATGTTTTCCCTTATTGAGTGTTTGAGGGAACCCCCTTATTATTGTTTTATCCCAAAGGTTAGTAACATGATTATATCACATGATATGTCTAAAAGGTTCAATAAGAGTGAAATTATAGAGTAAATTTTCAGTTTTTTTAAAATAACTCATATATATAGCTAGTCTATAAGACACTAAAATTTTCAGTCCCCAGCTTGTGCAAATGTTTGTGAAATGTATTATCTAAAAATAGAAATTAATGTATTATTTAAATTAAATTTATCTTTCGTATATTTATTTGGTATTATTATAGTGTTTAGTCATTTTCAGAGATTTTATTACATAACATTAGTGAAAACCCCAAGGAAAAGTATAAAGGATATGTCTAAGTATTGGATAACATCCTGAAATATTGGTAAAGTAGAGATTATGTAATTATCCTTGAAATTACACCACTATATAGAGACTAAAATTTGATAAAGGAACTAGAATAAATTAACCTAGGGTTAATAACCCTAGAATCGGTGGATTCAGTAGTACCTGAATCGTAACCAATTTCATGAAAAAGAAGACTAGCTATACACTATATTTGACACTCTCAAGGGGTATAATTCGGTTAATTCACATTATCTTTATGAAACATTAAAAATAATTTGTATATATATAGTTTAATTAGAAAACTAATCAAGGATAACATATATTAAAACATAGAAAATCATTGGCTAATGTATGCATTTTATTAATGGAATCCCTATCAGTTTGTTGTTTCCTTATTTTGATATTCATTAATTTATGTATACTCAATCCAAATTTTTCATTAGACTAGGCAATGTAGGGAATCTGAAAAAACAAAGCAAGAAAATGGTGAAATGGAAAATGTGGATATTTTCCCTGTTGGGAAACCAATGAGATTAGGGATATAATGAAATAAGGGTGTTAATTATCACCCAACTATCACTAATCAGGGGAAAAAACCCAAAACTTTTTCAGTTCCTAAATAGATCAAGGAAGGAGTAACATACTATCGATTCATTTATGAGAAAATATCAACCCTGTTTTATAAAGTATTCTAGTCCACTGGATGCTAAGTAGTGGGTCAATGTAATGGAAAATATATTTTCTTTTTTCTAGTTCTCAGACCTTAAGAAGGTCATTTTTAAGATCGATCATTTAGAAGGTGATGTTGATCAGTGCGGAAGTCTCATTAATAATATTCTTAAAAATTAGAAAGTAAAATATTTATAATGTTAAGTTTTTAGGAATATAATTTTCATAAATTATTTTTCCTAGACTATTTTAAAATCACAGTGCAAGAATTATTATAATTGAAGAAAAAAGAGGATGAATCTCTTGAAACATACGAAGAAAAGTTCACAAGGCTTGTGAGTTCGGCTACTGATTTAATCTCTAATACTGGGAGAAAAATTAATCACTTATTTTATAGATTAAATCATATTATTTTAAGGGTTTTAAATATAATATAATTTTTTAACTATATAGATATATTTCAATGTTTTATTTAGGTAGATATGGAAACTCGAACATCTTAATATTCTGGGGAACAAAAAAGGAAAGTATAGTATAATGAAAATAATGATTATTAGATAGATGATGTGAAGAAAGTAAAATTCCGTATATGATATGAATATAAGATAAACCACCCATGTAACTGACTCAAGGGGTTAAATAAGTTTTTAATGGTTTAAGTGTAAGAATTTGAGATGAAAACTATCAAACTAAGGCAAAGAGGATAATTAATGAAATAGAAGAGAGGAAGTTCACAAATAATGATCCACCAAAACTAAAAATATTCATGTGAAAGGATTTTAGACATTATGAAAATAGATTCCCCAACCCATGCGATAATAAAGAAAATAGTCCATAGTAACCTTCCTAACTAAGTTAAAAGGAATGAAATTCACAAACACTTCCATTGAGATAGATCATGATAATGATTTAATTTTAGGTATATGTGATCTATTTTCTAAACCTTTTATTACATTATTTTATTATTTTTTCAACACATTTGTTTATAAAACACATGTTTTCTATGAAATCTGAAACACCAACATAATAAATAGATATTAAACTATCAGTGAAAACCCCTAGTGGAACAATGATCATGATGTATACATATACTCTTATTGAGATTTTTTTGGTAGGATACTTTAGATCTATTTTTCATCATTTGGTTGAATGTTACATAATATTGGGTATTTTTTTGCCTTAATTACATAAATAACATATCAACTGGAGGGATAAGGAAATAACATTTAATATTCAAAATTATTCTATTATCACTTATCAATACAATGAGGATTATGAATTACATGTGGAATTAAATTATTTAATATGGGTTACTATACCTAGAAAAAATTGACTCTTAACTCAAATGATCTAATAGGAAGTCAAAAGTTAGGACATGCATATTGTATGGGAATATTCAAATATATTTCTGGATAAAATACTTATCCTTTCACTAGAGGATGAGTTTTAGTTGTAAATCAAACTCATACCTAGATCCATACCTATCTCAGAGTGTCTATATATAGTGGAACCCATTGGATTAGATTAGTTAGAGAATAAAATAAAATAGAATTTGGACAATTGTTTCATATTCTAAAATGGTCCACCAAGTAATTCACTAGTCATATTTGTCAAAAAGAAGGATGGATATAAAAATATTTTCATTTTTTGTCCTGGGCTTAATGAAATAATGATCATAAAAAATTATATTAAACCCAATATTTATAATCTATTCAATCAACTCATAAGAGATTTATACTTCTCATTTATTGACCTTTGATATGGATATCATCAATTAAGGGTTAAAAGGGAGGATATTTCAAAGAAACATTTCTAAACGAGGTATGAAAATTATGAATTTATTATGACTCCATTTGGATATAAGAATTATACCACTATATTCAATGATCTAATAAATATATTCTTTAGTAAATACCATGATAAGTCTATAGTTTTCTGTATAGATGATATTCATATATATTAAAATATAATTGGAGGGAATAAGTATAAATTATTAACTATGTTAAAGACCTTGAAAATGAGAAATTACAATCCACATATAGAAAGTGTGAAATGTAAATAAAGAAGGTGTCATTTTTTGGTTATGTAATCACAAGATAGGTCATATTAGTGAATCTATCAATGATGAATGTTATCGGGAGAAGGCCCATACCATCCACTATAACTGATATCAGATGTTTTAGTAGGTTAACATGGTATTAATGATGTTTTGTGAAAAATTCTACACAACTATAAAATCAACTAATTAAATTAACATGGAAGGGAGTTAAGATATTGTAGACATAAGAATGTGAAGAAAGTTTCTAGGAACTCAAAAACTGGTTGGTCACTAATTTTGTACTATCATTACCTTGAAATGGGAAATATTATTTAATATATAGTGATGCTTTAAAAAAAATTAGGTTGTGTCCTTATACATAATGATAATGTAATTATTTCTTCCTCAATACAATTAAATTATCCTGATAAAAATTACCCAAGTTATGTTGAATATATGGAAGCAATGATCTTTGAATTAATATTATTATCTATATAGAGAATAGTGTGATATATATACTAATCATAAGGATTTTAAATATATATTCACATAGAATAAAATTAGTATTCTCAAATAGAGATGGTTTTAATTGCTAAAATATTATGGATACTCAATAAATTTCCACCTATGGAAGTAAAATAATGTGGTTGATGCTCTTAGTAGGAGAGTCCATGCTACTCTATCAATTTTGGGGTTTGAAAAAGACACAATAATCATATATTTATGATCATCTAATATTGGATTCATAATGGGAGGAGATAAATCCCATCTTAAACAACCAAATTCTCAACCTTATATTCATATAAATATCCAATAATCCCACATAGATGATGTAGGGATAAAGAAAAAAAGTCAATATTTTGGAGTTCAACTATGACAAAGAAGGGATTACAGGGTTGGGATCCAAGATATGTGTCCCATTAAACCATAATTGTAAGAGGAACTTTTGGACGACCCATATAGTTTAAAATTTTCTATTCATATACTGAGTACAAATATATATAAATAATATGAAATAAAACTCCCACTTGATTAACATGAAGATAGAAATGTCATAAAATGTATCTTGATTCTTGGTATGCCAATAAGTTAAGGCTAAAAAATAATAATATGTTTAAGTTGATACCATTGTGAATACTAGTATGGAAATTGGAAAACAAAACAATATATTTAATCATAGGAATCCCCAAATAATCTAGATGTTTTAACTGTCTTTGGGTTATAGTCAATCAACTTATGAAGTACATTTTGTTACCATCAAAGTAGATATCTCCCTTGACCATCACACCAAGATATAAATAATGGAAGTTGGGAGGATTCATAGAGTACCACTATCCATTGTATCTTATTGAGATTTTAGTATTATCATGATGTTATATAGTATTCTTAAAAACACATTGGAGTCAAAGATGAGATTTAGTAATTCTTATCATCCTTAAAAAGATGGTTAATTTTATAAGACAGTTCAAACACCAGATGAATTTTTGAGAACTTTTTATATGGATTTCTATGAATTGTGGTATCCATACCTTATCCTATTAGGTTTCACATCTGAAAAAATTTTATATATTAGAATATAGATGATTCTATATAAGGCTCTTTATGGGAATATATGTAGGTGAATAGGCCGGAGGTCGTCACGGCCCTCAAAATTACATTTATTACTCCTACACTAGTATAGAAGAGCAGGGTCGTTCCACAGAGAAGGAAGATGAGTGAATACTATGGTTTTGAATTTTAAACCCCTACTGTTGTCACCAGTGGGGAGAACATCTTCTTACATTTTAATATTTTTATTTTATTGATGAACTGGAAACAGGATGAGGAAACGTTAATTTTTAACAATGAAACTAAAAATTTATACTAAGTACTGTCAAACATAAGAATTACAGTATACTAGTATTAAGCAGCATGACAAAGAAGTGAGATCAAATAATTACATAGGAATTCAAAACTACTAGTATGAATGGATGTTCTCTCTATAGATTACAATTGAATCACACTCCAAGAAAGACTATAGAATTTCCCTCACTAGGAAACTCAAGAGGAATATTATTAAGTCTTAGTGTTGGCCACACAAAAACGTAATTGATCTGTAAGAAGTGTCTAAATGATAACATTTGGAAATGAACTCGCCATAATTTTCCAAAGTTTAAATTGTTATAGATTTTAAAAATGAATTCAATATCAACCTTGCCAGTTGAGGTTGAAGTTTGAAATTGTAATCATTGATGTGTGAATGATCAAAAAATTAGAAACAGAATCAGTCTTGCCAACTGATTCTAATTTCGTAAAAAGATAAACTAATGAACATTTAAAAAGCATAACCAAAAGGTTTTAAAATTCTTGAGCTAAGAAAGTTCAACATATGATCATATTGTCTAAATCAGTGAAAACAACCAATAAACAGAGTGTAAGAGTTATGGACAGAGGGAATAAGAACTCCCCTGGATTAGCTCTGCCTCCTAGCTCCTTCATCTTCTGCTCTGGTATCTCCCGGGAGTCTTCGCTCTCGTCTGATTTGTTCGTGGGATGGAGAAAATGAGAGTCCTCTAATTATGCTGCTTGCTCCGCTTTAAGTACACTGCTGTCATCTTCTACACATCACTACAATATCTTCCACCGACTTCAAAAGTTCTTCACCCATGCACTGCAACATGTGAATTTTTTTCGGGACAAACATGTCGCGTGAGAATTTCTCACATAATTAACTTCTTCTTAGTTAGTTAAATGCACCTGGATGCGTTTAATTCCCTTGAACGAACCTGCAATGTTAAAAAAGAAAAATCAATAAAACAAATATAAAGAATGAGAAATTGTTAATTTTATAGTTAAGTGTTATTTTAAATCATTAATAGTTAACGAAAGTAAATTGATAATTTATTTACATTTATATTAATTATACAATTATCCACAAAATATTACATGGTAAAACATAATTTAATTAAATGTTATTATCTTAATCAGGTTAATAAATATAAATACTAAGTTAATAATTTTATCAAATTTTTAAACAAAGTTATTATGAACCTCAATAAATAAATAATTAAGATAATATTTTAGATTGTATTAATTATTTAATTATTACTATTAAAGAAATTAAACTGCTCGATTAATTTAATAAATAGTTTATTTTAAAATTGTAATTATAATTATTACTTTTGATTAAAGTATATTTAAATTAATTAGAATATTCTGTAGTTTATTTATAATTATTCTTAATTATACATTTATACTATTAATTGTGTATTAATTACTTTTTATAAATTATTATTAATTTATTTTAATATTTTAGTTTATGATTTATTTATTAAAATTATAATTGTTTAAAAATGAAAACTTTTAATTAAATTAATTTAACTTAATAAAGTTTCTTTTACATTTAAATTTTCATTAGTTTTCTTTCTCTTTTTTGACCTTACTTTTATAATACTTCTATGTTTTTTCTTTTTTTTATATTACTTTTTTATTATTTATTTATACTTATTATTATTATATATATTTTCATCTCCTTCTTCCTCCCCCATTTCACGTGGAGTAAGGGGAGAAGGGTTTCCAACATTCTTCTTCTCCACGCCGCAACAGAGAAGCATCAGCTTCAATTCAGCGCGGCAGTCCAATGACTCCTCCTCTTGAGCGCAGCAGACCCGCGGTGGCCCTCCTCTCCAGCTCAACAGACCCGCGACATGAATCCCTATTTGTCTTGAGCAGTGGCATCTCGCCTCCTCTAATGCGTAGCACGGCGGACAACAAATGGTGTATCTTCCCTCTAGTTCGAGCAAGGAAACAGCGTGGCTCCTCCTCTTGAGCGGAGCTCCAAGCTCAGTATCGGCTAGTGGAATCTTTGCCGCCTCTCTCGACTCGGCTCAACTCCAGCGGACAACGGTGATCCTTCTTCACAACCCAAATTGTCAACCCTCCTTCACTGCAGCGCAACTACACCTCCATTTCGACCACCAAACAGCAATGGAAACCCGCTGGATTTCAGCGGATCATTTGCGACCTCCCCTTATCCTTCCTGTGGAGGACCAAAGTGGTGGCTCGGCTCCTCCCTTCAAAGATGGCGTGACATCATACCTCCCAGTAGCAGCACGACTCTACAGCGACTTCATCTTATGCGGAGGCCAACGGGATGTTGAAGATGTATCATCAGGGAGGGAGCTACCGATAGAGGGTATCAGTAGCTAAACAGGGGAGAGAAGAAATGCTGGCTATCGGTGAGGAAAATGAAAACTCTATATCGGTGAGGATAGGAACATCCTATCGTTGAGGGGAAGCTACCAGTGAGGTAGATGGCATCGGTGAAGCAGTGCGACATGGGGTCATTGATATGGAAAAATAAGAAGTCACCGGTAGAATAAAAAAAATAATCACCACTAGTATAAAAAAACTCAGTTATTTAAAGAAAAACTAACAGTGACCTTAAAAAAAATAAATTTAACATAAATTAAAACTAAAGAAAAATAAAAATAATAAAAACAATTAATTACAATGAAACTAAATCTAAACACCGTTAATTTGAAACAAAATTTTTATTTAACCTTTAAAACATTAAAATTTTTAATTGACAACACTAGAATTAAAAACTAAATAATTATTAAACCAAATTAATAAAAGACTTAAAATTAAAATAACTAAACAAATTAATTTCAAATAATAGCAACAGATAAAAAAACATCAGTGACCCAAATAAATCACCGCAAGCTTTTAATTGCCTCACTGGTAAACAAAAATCAAAATTTGGTGAATTAATAATTAATATGTATACATAAAATAATATTATTAATGATTAATAAATCTTAATTAATTAATTAATTAACTAATTGAACACATAATTAAGAAGAGAACTATTAAATTTTATTAAAAAACAGAAATTATATACTTAAGTTCTTGGAAGGACGAATGAACTAATTAAACAAATAAATTTAACCTATTCTAAAGTAACTAAGTGAAAAGATTAATTATTAAAACAAAGTCTAAGTTAATTAAAAAGGATTATGTATATTAAATACTCACTACTTCTGATAAAATTAAAGGGCTCACCGGTAGAAATTAAAGGCAACCCTTATAGTTAAATAGGAGCTACCGGTAGGAAAGAGTAACGGTGAAAATGGTTACCGAAACATCTAAAAACAGGCTACTAGCAAGCAAAAAAAGAATGAAGGTCACCGATAGACAGTACCGGTAACCTAGATATAGGTAGAGAAAATGTAACCCTACTATCGGTAGCTATGCTACCAGTAGTATGAAAAGCGGTAACTAAGTTGTATAAACTTCAAAATTAAAAGTAAATTAATTATCAAACTCAAAAATTATTAATAATGAAAAAATTAATTAAAATAAAAAAAAATATAGGTTAAATAAACAAATTAGAAATTAATTATATTAAAAAAAAGGTATAAATCAACTATTTAAGGGTCCATAATTACATAAAATGTTATAAAAATGAATATTTGAAAAATTTAATTATAAAAATACAAAAGGAAAAATATTTTGCATAATTTGATTAAATAATTAATTAAATAATTAAAAAATAAGTAAAAAGGTGTGGCAAAACTATGAAAAAATAGAGCCACATAAAATTCCCCCACACTTAACCATTGTTTTCCTCAAAGAATCTCATGTTTTATTTTCTTTGAAAAACAGAAGTATATATTAATGAATTTGTTCAAAATGTAACATGTCCAAAACTAAAAATAGAGGACAAAACATAAAAGAAATCTTTTGGAAAATTAATTACTCATACAAATATTGCCTAAATCAAATACTCAAGGATAATTAAGAACACAAAGACCATCCATCAAAGAAGATTCCAGGCCTCAAATGTGATACAACTTAGTGATTAACTTCAATCCAATCTCATGCTCTAAATCCAAGAATGATAAGAGATAAAATATCAATGGAATTAAGACCTTAACTAAGGAACTCTGCACTTTGAATTTTTTACTTAGGTTCCAAAAATAATTTTTTTTTGAATCACCTCAATGACAAAATCTAGATGATTTTCATATAAAACAATTGAACCCTTCTTCATCTATCATTCATCATTCCCCTCACCTTAATGAGATAATTTTTGACCCTAGACACTTTATTTATTTATTCCCAAGCCATGTAACATTGTGCTAAGAACTGTGCAATACACTTATTCAAGGTGAACAGAGGGCTTATAGTAAACAGAAACGCACCCAGCATCTAGGGTCTTAGAGACTCATTGTGGGATCCCAGATGCCCACATTACTCTAGTCTCAAAAGATTTATATCAAAAATCATTTATATTGGTTCATTAAAGAAATTACATTTAATAATTAAAATATGAAAGATGCCCCTAGAATCAAAATAAAACTTTCAGTTCCAAGGGTTATGACCATAGATCCATAAACATGTAACCCATAATACTTTCAGAAAAAGACCCTAAAAAGAATTTCCATCAAATCACAAAGTAAGATCACTCAGAAATCATCCATTATCATTAATTTCAGACTCTAAGCAGTTCCTAACTACCAGCAAGGAAATTTTCTTAAGTCAAGACACAATTGAGTATAGTGTAAATCCTAAAAACATGAACGAATTTTGAAAAAATTTATCCATTTTTTACAAAAAGTTTTGAATTTGCAGTGGGAAATTGATGGGCTTACATTAAGAACAGTTTAGCACATTCAAGAATTGACCCCCTCCCCCACACATAAAACCCAAATTTGTCCCCAATGTTGACTTTAATATATAGAGAAGAACAATTAAACAATTATGTTTCAAAACTAATTTTCAATTAAGTAGATTAATGACATGTATAAGGGTCTTAATGAAGTTCAAAAATATTTTTTTCCACAATGAATAAATAACCATAAGGTTCATTTACAAGTACATGCAATAAAATTAATGTCTAGTGAAATATAAGATGAGGGTGCATAGTTAATTGGGTTTAAGTATTCTAACAAAATATGATTCAAAAGGATGTTCAATAAAGCAGTAAGAAGCATGCTAAACACCTTAAAGACTAATCAGTTCCAATGCAAAACCCATGTACCAGCAAACATGGATCCCACCACACATAATTTCAAGTAGATAATGGGTTTAAAACAATGAATTTTAGTTTATAACAATGAAGTACATGCAGATTTTTTAAAGAAAATCATAGTGACATGCAGAAAAAGTTTTTTTAAATATGAAATATATACATCAGAGTTTCAGCAAATATGTAGCAGAATTTTTTAAACAAGGAGAATTTTTAGTTCAGTAGCAACACAAGCAGCAGAATTTTATTAGCAAAAATAGGAGATGAAATAGTTGAAAAGGTTAAATTACTTACCTGACTATGTTCTTGTCCAGAGATGATCATGGGAACTCTACTCCATTATTATCACAAGAAGCAGCATCCTGAAAAATAGAGAATGTAATCCCGAGAAAAATAACCAGCATAGGCAGTGCATACAAGAGGCATCACAACAGAACTTTATTAAAAGTAAAATAAGAACAGAAATAAAAGTAACACAAAAGAAAGAACATGGGTTGAATCCTATGAAGCACTGAATTTAAAGTCTTCAGCTAGACATTATTTAATCACAATTTGTTTATTTATTAACAAAACAAAAACCATGGGTTTCCTCCTATTCAATGCTAGCTTTAAAGTTCCCTTCCAGAATCACCTAGAAACTAACCATAGTCACTAGGTGGATTTGGTTTCCTTAATAGGAACCACCATATATGTTTTTCCCAAATATTTTTAACCAAAAGATGAAATTCTTGGGCACCGAAACTTAAGCAGACAAAAACTGAATTCTCAACGCCTAAATTAACCCCTATGTAGCACCCTTTAACAGTTGTGAGCATAGTGCTATCCACTTCCCGAATAAGTTCAGAAATTTCAAGATTTGAATAGTCATGAAGTGAAAACATAGATCTAGTTGCTTCAAAGGGTGTATCATTAACCTCAAAGCTATTTCCTTCAACTTCTACAATAACAGATTCACATTTAAGGGTGAAAATAGGTAAATTCTGAATAGTAGGTTCAAAAGGGGATTCAGTAATGTTCTGAACAGAATCATGTACAATGTAACTCAAGCATACATCCACTTATAAACTACTATCAACATCACAAGAAGGCTCACAACCCTTCACAGGTGAGGATGGAAGTGATTGGAAGGGAAGAGAATTTATATTATCACCAACAGATTCAGGTCTAACAATATTGTAAATCTCTTCCAAAAGATCATCATCTGTTAAATCACACTGAACATCTACTGCCTCTATCAAATTTGTTCATCCTAATTCAAGTGTGTGTTTAGCCCTTAATTTAAGTTTATGTTCAAAAGACTAACTTTCCAAAATAATGTCTGTAGTGTGTACCAGAAAGTTCAATTGAGGGGAAGAAATGTTCAGTTCAGCTTCAATAATGTCATGTTCAAAATTGATAAAATTCAAACAGTTTTCCCTAGGAATGACAATAATACATTCTATTTTAGTACACATAGTCTTAGAAAAATGATCACTATGAGAATAGGGAAATGTAAACTCATCAGTTAATTTTTCTTCAAATATCATCCCCTCATCCTCATTATCCAACAACATTTCAGAAATTATTAGGTTTGGAGTTTCAAAACATGGAAGAGAGTTTATTAGATTAGGTTTAAAGATTTGAGGTTCTGTGATTTACAACTTATGTTTCTCTTCCAAAGTGTACCCAATATCATGTTTAGGCTCACTGTTTAGAATTCCATAAATTTTGGGTGAATAATTATTAACAATAAAACTTTCATTCTAAAGTTTCTCTTCTACTTGAGTGACTTCATTTTCCAAATTTCTAAAACAATGATTTTTCTCCAATGTAGGAATGATGAAATGAACTGGGAAAACATTCCCAATATATTTTAATTCAGTTTTAAAATTGACCAACTCGACTTCATTAAAACTCCTTATTGGATTTTCAATGATGTGTTATTTATTTAATGAGTTGGTTATTTCTAAATTTGGTTCAACAGTTTCATATTATTAAAAGTGAATGTTTTGTTGTCCAGTTTCACAGTCACTTTCCTCTTCAACATGATTTTCAAACCTTTTATAAACATTTTCCTTTTATTTTTCTTCAAATTCTTCTTGTTCTTTAACACTCTGTTGTAATTCCAAGTGCATGATTTCCAATCTTTTCAATCTTTTATATTCCTCTTGAAAATCTATAATTTGAATTTCATGGGTTTTAGTTAACCAATTATTACAATTATTCTCCCTAGCATCCAGTTTGGTTTCTATTAATTCTATTTTATCTAGGAATTTAGAATTAGATTTAAAATTTTCATTTTCTTCAATATAAACACCCTGTTGTGGTTGGTTAGAGACACACTGCCAGGAAGTGTGCCCATAATAGCCACAACACACACAATGTGTCCCCTGTTGATTCTAGGTTTCAAGAACATCCATTATTAAACAAAAACCAGGTGAGATTAAACACACAACGGTTCACTGTGAAGCAAATTTCTCAAAATCAACACAAACATTAGGTTCCTGTTCAAAAAGGTTTTTTAAACGGATTTTTTTTAAATGATTTTCTTAGTCTTTTTTATTGTTTTTTTTATTTTTTTCAAACCCTAGACTCTTAATGTTTGCCTTCCCCGACAACGACTCAAAATTATGAACTGGTCGGAGGTCATCACGACCCTCATTATTACATTAATTACTCCTATACTAGTATAGCAGTGCAGGGTCGACCCACAGTGAAGGCAAATGAGTGAATACTAAGGTTTTGAATTTTAAACCCCCACTGTTGTCAGTAGTGGGGGGAACATATTCTTACTTTTTAATTTTTTTACTTTATTGTTGAACTAGAAACAGGATGAGGAAACGTTAATTGTAAACAAAGAAACTAAAAATTTATACCAATTACTGTCAAACATATGAATTATAGTATACTAGTATTAAGAAGCATGAAAAAGAAGCGAGATCAACTATGTACATAGAAATTTAAAACAACTAGTTTGAATGGATGTTCTCTCCATAGCTTACAATCGAATCACACTTCAAGAAATACTGAAGAATTTACATCACCAGGAAACTCAACAGGCAGATGATTAAGTCTTGGAGTTCACCACACTAAAACATAATTGATCTGTAAGAAGTTTCTAAAAGATAACATTTGGAAATGAACTCTCTATAAATTTTCAAAGTTTAAATTGTTAAAGATTTGAAAAATTCATTCAATATTAACCTCACCAGTCGATATTGAAGTTTGAAATTGTAATCCTTGAAGTGTGAATGATCAAAATATTAGAAACAGAGTTAGTCTTGCCAACTGATCTAATTTCGTATAAAGATAAGCTAATGAAGATTTAAAAATCATAACCAGAAGGTTTTAAAATTCTTGAGATAAGAAAGTTAAACCTATGATCATATTGTCTAAATCAGTGAATACAACCAAGAAACAGAGTGTAATATTTATGGATATAGGGAATAAGAACTCCCCTAGCTTAGCTCTGCCTCCTGGCTCCTTTATCTTCTGCTCGGGTATCTCCCGGGAGTCTTCGGTATCGTTTGATGTGTTCGTGGAATGGAGAAAATGAGAGTCCTCTAATTCTGCTGCTTGCTCTACTTTAAGTACCCTGCTGTCATCTTCTACACGCCACTGTATCATCGTCCACCGAATTTAAAATTTCTTCACCCACGCACTGCAAAATGTGTGTTTTTTCAGGACAAGCACGTCGCGCTAAAATTTCTAACATAACTAACTTCCTCTTAGTTAGCTGAATGCACCTGGACGCTTTTAAGTCCTTTGAATGAACCTGCAATGTTAAAAGAGAAAATTAAATAAAACGAACATAAAGAATGAAAAATGGTTAATTTTATAGTTAAGTGTTATTTTAACTCGTTAATAGTTAACTAAAGTAAATTGATAATTTTTTTCATTTTATATTATTTATACAATTATCCACTAAATATTACTATGGTAAATCATAATTTAATTAGAAGTTATTAGATTAATTAGGTTAATAAATATAAATAATATGTTATTAATTTTATCAACTTTTTAAACTAAGTTATTAAGAACATAAATAAATAAATAATTAAGATAAAATTTTATATTGTGTTAATAATTTAATTATTAATATTAAAGAAATTAAACTGCTCAATTAATTTATTATTTAGGTTATTTTAATATTATAATTAGAATTATTTCTTATTTTTTAAGTATATTTAAATTAATTAAAATACTATATAGTTTGTTTATAATTATTCTTAATTATATATTTATACTACTAATTGTGTATTAATTACTTTTTAAAAATTATTATTAATTTAGTTTAATATTTTAGTTTATGATTTATCTATTAAAATTATAATTGTTTAAAAATCATAACTTTTAATTAAATTAATTTAACTTAATAAAGTTGCTTTTACTTTTAACTTTTCTTTACGTTTCATTGTCTTTTTATACCTTACTTTTATTATAATTTTATTTTTTTCTTTTTGTTTTATATTACTTTCGTTAGTATTTCTTTATACTTATTATTATTATATATTTTTCATCTCCTTCTTCCTCCCCATTACACGTGCAGCAAGCGGAGAAGGGTTTCCAGCATTCTTCCTCTCTACGCCGCAATAGAGAAGTTGTGGCTTCATTTCAGCGCAGCAATCCAAGGGCTACTCCTCTTGAGCACAGCAGACCCACGACGTCCCTCATCTCTAGCTCAACAAACCTATGGCGCGACTCCCTCTTCAGCTTGAGCAGCGCCATCTCGACTCCTCTAGTGCATGGCATGACAGACAGTAAATGGCCCGACTTCCCTCTGGTCCGACTAAGGTAGCGGTGTGGCTCCTCCTCTTGAGCGAAGCTCAAAGCTCGCTATCGGCTAGTGGCAGCTTCGGCGCCTCTCCCAACTCGGCTCAACTCTAGCGGACAGTAGAGAACCTTCTTCAGAACCCAAATCGGCAACCCTCTTTCTCTGTAGCGCAGCTACACCTCCATTTCGACCACCAAACAGCTGCGGAACCCCACTGTATTTCGGCGGATCATTTGCGACCTCCCCTTCTCCTTCCCATGGAAGACCAAAGTGGTGGCTCAGCTCCTCCCTTCAAATTTAGATCGGCAGCAGACCTCCCAGCAGCATAACGACTCAACAACGGCTTCATCTCCTGCGGTGGCCAGCGGGAGGTTGAAGATGTATCACCGGTGACGGAGCTACCGATAAAGGGTATCAGTAGCTGAATAGGGGAGAGAAGAAATGCTGGCTATCGGTGAGGAAAATGAAAAGGTTGTATCGGTGAGGATAGGAACAACCTATCAGGGAGGGGATGCTACCAGTGAGGTAGAGGGCATTGGTGAGGCAGTGCGGTGTGGGGTCACTGATACAGAAAAATAAGAAGTCACTGGTAGAATAAAAAAAATAGTCACAACTAGTATAAAAAAAACACAGTTACTTAATGAAAGCTAACAGTGACCTTAAAAAAATAAATTGAACTTAAATTAAAACTAAAGAAAAATAAAAAAATAAAAACAATTAATTACAAATAACCTAAATCTAAACACCATTAATTTAATACAGAATTTTTATTTAACCTTTAAAACATTAAAATTTTTAATTGACAAAACTAGAATTAAAAAATATATATTTATTATACTATGTTAATAAAAGACTTAAAATTAAAATAACTAAACATATTAATTAGAAATAATAGCATCAAATGAAAAGAAAAACATTAGTGACCCAAAAAAACACCGCAAGCTCTTAATTACCTCACTGGTAGACTAAAATCAAAATTTGGTGAATTAATAATTAATCTTCATATATAAAATAATATGATTAATGTTTAATAACTCTTAATTAATTAATTAATTAACTAATTGAAAACATAATTAAGAAGAGAACTATTAAATTTAATTAAAAAAAATTATATACTTAAGAGCTTGCGAGGACGAATGAACTAATTAAAAAAAATAAAGTTAACCTTTTCTAAAGTAACTATGTTAAAAGATTAATTATTAAAACAAAGTCTATGTTAATTAAAAAGGATTATGTAGGTTTAATACTCACTGCTACTGATAAAATTAAAGGGCTCATCGATAGAAATTAAAAGCAACCATTATAGTTAAATAGGAGATACCAGTAGAAAAGAGTAATGATGAAAATGGTTACCGGTACATCTAAAAACATGCTACTAATAAGCAAAAAAAATAAAGAAGGTCACTGATAGACAGTACCGGTAACCCGGCTACCGGTAGAGCAAATGTAACCCTGCTATCGGTAGCTAAGCTAACGATAGTCTGGAAAGCGGAAACTATGTTGTATAAACTTCAAAATTAAAAGTAAATTAATTAGAAAACTCAAAAATTATTAATAATGAAAAAAAAAATTAATGTTAAATAAACAAATTGAAAATTAATTATATTAAAAACAAAGAAGGTATAAATCAACTATTTAAGGGTCCATAATTACATAAAATGCTATAAAAAATGAATATTTGTCAAATTTAATTATAAAAATACAAAAGTAAAAAATATTTACCATAAAGTGATTAAATAATTAATTAAATAATTAAAAATTAAGAAAAAAGGTGTGTCAAAACAATGAATAAATATTGCCACATCAGTAGGGATCCAACATTTTAGGATAATGTTGGAGAAAGGAAGCTGATAGGTCCCAACCTTGTCCAAGAAATAACTAATAAGGCTCAAACAATTCAGTGACATACAAAATTGGTTCAAAGTTGAAAAAATGTATATAAGGATAAATTTCTATTAGATCTAGAGTTTAAATTTTGTGACAATGTTTTCCATATATTTTCTCTATAGAAGTGGGTTCTGTGATTTGGGAAGAAAGGGAAGTTTATCCCAATATAAATCAGTCCCTTAGATATTCATGATCATGTTGGGGTCATAGACTATCACTTATCACTCCCCCCACTCCAATATTAATGGAACTATGGGTTCCAGATATCACTTTTGGGTAAGTATATAGAAAATACATCACATATACTATGCATGGATGTTATAATTATTATTATATCTTGAATTGATTACTGAGAGGAGGTGGCAATGAATTTGTGATCCTATCATTCATTTATGAGTTACTCCATTTAACACAACCTCTTGAACTGATGAAGGTTCTTGATACACTCAATATAAATTCTCAACATTTCCTTGTATGATTTAATAATAGACAAGAATGTGATAAGTACAATGTTTTGTACCCATTCCTACTACATTAAATGTTGTTTTATCCCCCCCAACATAGATGAATCCACTACTTTAGAAATATATCCAGAACACCAATTATAATGAATCAACAAACCACTACTAAAACTCACTATAATATACAAATAATTTACAAAATATGATCTAACATGGATGGAAAACACCTGGTGACCAATGAACCTCTTAATGATTTCCCTCATCCATGAATAGATGGATCATAAGATCTGTACAAGTACCACTTCTTTAAGATTGTTATTAGTTGTTGAGGATTAATATTATTATTGAAACATTAGTAAGATTCTTAATGATTTGTATCTTTTGATATTCATGAATATTCAGGGTCTCATGAATTCCCTTCTGAATGAATACCTTTGGTATTTTCCTTCCTAACCACTCTCCTCTATATATGCTGTGTGAGACCTTTCAATGTACTCTATCTATCACTAATCCATACCCTTTATCATGTATGATCTCCTTCCTAAAATATAGGGACATGCATCCACTAAATGGAAACTTGGAACTTCTTTAATAGGTTTCATAAACCACTCATTAATACCTAACACAACATATTACAATTTTCTATATAACTATTAGACACGAGGCTTCTATATTTTCATACAATATGGATTAAGTCTCGAATTAATCCACCAATGTTAATTTTTCACACTCTCCAAATTAATGAAAAACCAGTGGCTTAAAACTGAGGCCGATTATAATTGTGACATTGAATAACCATTCAATCGTCGTCATAGATGATTATACTATGTTTTCATGAACCACACATGTAACATCCCAACATGAATCTCACCATTGCATTTTGAAAAATATATTTTTATTTTGGACATAACACATGGAGAACTATGGTGTGGTATGCTCCTGTTGACTATTTATCACAGGTAATCATCCATCATACCATAATCACCACTATATCGATTTTTTCCTGCCTCATGTCTCATACAAAGATATTTTAATCTCCATTCCCACCTATATGGTTTGGGGAATACTATGTTGTCTTGAATCACTTTTTGTTGACCATGAATTCCATCATGCATAAATATGCATATTTTGGGCTTAACCATGTGGAAAAAGTGATGTAGAATCTTACCATAGAGACCACTACAATATGATCCCTCTTGAGGTTTTCATGTTTGGAATTTATTTCTCAATATGAGTAAGGTTATGGGTGTGGTCTGCTCATGGATTCTTCTCAATCTTCACTATTCCCATCTCTATAGAATGGCCTTTCCAATGTTGGAAAAAGTCAACACACCATACCTTAATATAATACATATTCCTTCACTTCATTCTCCAAGATGGTATTATTTATACTTCATATCTTATTTTCAACAAAACCAAAAAATTCATTTAAAATTTCTAACAAGTTCCCCCTTTTATTTATTTTTGAAAATAAAACATCTTACACATACATACACCCCTATTTACAAATAAATTCAAAGTCCAAATAATAGGTTCATTTAAACTTTTCACAAATATATTCTCTTATTTTTATTCATTTTATAAGGATGGTTGATATCACATGGTTCATAAAAAAGTTCATTTGATTAGTCCATTGAAATTTAATATGGAAAAATTGGTGTATAAAACTAGATATATTTAGTCAAGGGTATATACGTTTTCCATAAAATCTCATCACGTGATAACATGCTTTGAAAATTATAAAATTCTCAATAGAAGGGTAACATTAAATAGATTTATCATGAGTTTCATGCATACATTTCAACACAAAAACAAAATAATTCATGTGAAATAAGATCTGTCCCCATTTATTTCTACCAATGACTAACCAAAAATCCCCATTAATAAATTTATTGAGTACATTCCTAAAAATGGATAGAAATTTTGATTCTCATATGTTATTTCATTATTTCTCTAGATTGTCCAAAAGTTCCAAAATCAGATATTCTATGGAGAGATCCCCCTCAAGGGATGAAGTCCTATAATATTTATCATAGAGAGGTACTCCATAAACAAATAATTCTTTTGTAATGTCCAGATATGATAGCCTAAACCATCTCCTTCAATCCCTTGAACGTTCGCATAAGTTATAAATAATATTAATGGAATAAAGAGAGATGACATTATTCCTTAATGGAAAACCTTATTCTCAGATATTACTCTTAATCCATGGAATTATTTACCTCAAATACAAATATATTTATTGTGTAAACCACCTTTTTAATGTAAGGAATACATATTTCATCACATACTTGTGATTTAATTGTTATTAAGATATGAACATCTTACTCACACAATTAACTCTTCTTCAACTTATTTCTTAGGGATTTAATTTAAAATACATTATCCTCTTCATCCAAAATAACTTTTTCTTCTGATATTTCATCTTTATATTCTCAAAAAACACCCCATTTTTGTTTCCTCTTCCCAGGTAAAGATATGTTGAACCGAAATGAGTAGGCTTTATGTCTGTACCTTTCTACACCAATTATATCCCTTAAATTGAGATTTCCTTAACTGATTCTATAACTTTATAGAATGTTGTAGATGTGTCCTCCTTGAGACTTATTTTTATTTAGGGGTTATTATTTTCTTGTATCATTACTTTTTTCTCCCATGTGGAGGTTTTACTTTCATCCTTATTTGATTTACATTGATAATTTTCACTATTTGAAAAATATCCATTTTTATGATAAATCTATATAGGATTACTTTGTTAGTTTGGTCCACTATTTTCACCATCAAAAGAACAATCAATTATAAACACAACATATTTACTTAAATCTTCTCAATTGTTCTCCAAATCAGTTTTAGCTATAATACAGATTGATTATGTCACGAATAATTTATCTTCCATAGTAGCCAATTTCTCATTAAGATCACATGTCATCTTACCTTTCTTAGAAACCATAAACATGTGTTCCTTGATTTATTCAACATGGTGTAACTCCATTTTAATCAACTCCTCATTTCATTTTTTAAAACACTATTTTCCATTTTTTCCAACACCACTAATTCAAATAGCCATATATTGGTTCTTATTTTCTATATTAATCTTTTCATTATTTAGTTGTGTTATATGATCAAGGAAATATTCCAAATTATATTGAATTTTTTCAATCATGTTATATTATCTCTTTTCCATCATCTCCACTCCTAGAAAAATGTAAAAGTTTCAACACATGATAAATAAGAATGATTTTTCAAAATAATTTATAGATGATTATTCATTCTTAATTAAAACATTTATTCTTTTGGAGTTGTATTTATTCTATTTATTATCATTTTTATTATATTTAGGTATTTATTATTCCTCATATTTGTCATGAACCAACCCAATGGGGCTCGTGCTGCAACTCCCCAAGCCTGGTTTCAATTGGCCAGTGGCTGGCATCCTGTTCCGTGTATGTAATCACACACATGGGAGGCCTTATCCTATCATACTTGTACGCACGCACCCACAAACACCTCCATTAAAAAGTGTAGAGATATATAAAAAATGAAAGGAAAAGAATGCATACATTTATCCCAAACAGAGTACAATAGAAGTACATAAAGGAAAAATGCATGGCCCACCAAAAAAAATTGTAAAAGTGACCAACTTGCTCAGAAGGAGGGGATCACTATCAAAAGCACCCACCGAAAAGCTCATTGACCCAGATCTAATAAACACCCTAGTCGATCTAGATCACTAAGATCCACATGATCCAGGTCTTCCCAGGACTTCGTCAAAAGGCCTCTGGTCTGTAGAAGGCATATAACATGTGTGGTTAAATCATATGTACGGGTGTGTATAAAGATACTTAGTAATCTCCCAAAAAACCCCAAAAACCCCCAAAAAACAAAGAAGAAACTGCAAAGCATCAGTCCGCTCATCCCATCTAGAGGGCACCCAAATTAGAGATAAACTCTATCTCGAGACCATCCTTGGCTAAACATGACTAGTCAGCTCAAAAAACATAGTGCATCAACCTAGAAAGAAGACTACATATACTCTTCTCAGGCACCAATCATTATGAGGTTCTGATTTCATTAACAACATTATATTCTACTTGAGGCTCTATGGCAACACATAATTAAGAGAACAAACTCCATGAGATCTACCATCCCAAATGACACTTGACTGAGTGATACACTCCATAAGGTCTCACACCATTATCTAGGATGGTCCATCCAAGAGAACACACACATCAGATATCTCCATTAAGAAAAACATGCCAAAACATAGTGGAAACATAAAAACTCCTTGAATAGGGGATCACACATAGGGTTTCCTAGTGGATACGAGAACCCAAGTCAGTAACTTGAAGATCTCTCAGTTAAGGGATCACTCCCAGGAGCCACTGGGGGATACTACAACCCGATCTAACATTCCAAAAATCGCATCACTCATGTAGTGGATCGTTATAACAACTAGGTCTGGGTGACAGAACAATCACCCCACCTTAATATGGTCATCATGTCCTAGCCCTCCCGGTAGTACCAGTTTCCTCGCAGACACATGGTCCCCACCCTATGGCCCACCCATGGGCCGAAACGGGTCATCCGACTAATTATTGTCCCCATAGGCCAACACATGTCCTTTCCAGTGTACTTTTTCTTCATTCACACACACCCTGAGAATCATCCCAAAAGGTCATCAATCCTGATCACTACTGTAGAACATACATGCTTAACTGTAGAGTTCTAATTATGTTGGCTCTCGAAAAAGAAGGTGCACCGTCTTAACACGGGTCATATCAGTTAATCATTTAACCCTTTATCATTCTAGGGTGTTAAATTCACCCCCCCCTTAGAGAAAAACGTCCTTGTTTTGGTCCCTACATCTCAACCTAAAAAGTGAACCTCACTTAAAGATGGGTACCACCTTTGATACCCAATGCAATAACCCATAAAACCACACATGTCCTTTCCATTTTGTTTTTCCTCAACCACACACACCTTGTGAATCTTCCTAGAAGGCCACCCATCCTAATTAGTACTCTAGGATAAGAACACTTAATTATGGAATTCTAATCAGATAGACTCCCAGAAAGGAAGGTACACCTTGTTGACTTGAGTCATATAATTTAGTCATTTAACCCTTTATCATTATGGGGTGTTATATTCACCCCCCCCCCATTAGATCACAACTCCCTCATTGTGGTCCCTACATCTCAACTCATGCATTGCACTGAACATAAGGTTGTGTACCACCACTGATACCAAATTTAACAAACCACCGGCCAATACATGTCCTTTCCAATGTGCTTTTCCACACTCACACACACCCATGGAATCATCATAAAAGTTCACACATCTGGATCACTACTCCAAGCTAGACACACATAACAATGGAGTTCTAATTAGGTAGGATCAAGAAAAGGAAGGTTCACCTTGTTGACATGAGTCATTTAATCTAGTAATTTAATCCTTTATCATTCATGGGTGTTATATTCACCCCCTTTAGAGAATAACGTCCTCGTTGTGGGTCCTACATCTCAGTACAGGAGGTGAAAAACACTTAAGTCTGGGTACCACATATGATACCAAATGTAACAACTAGGGCCCCGCTGATATCACATACACACCACCTTAACATGGTCGTTAGGTCCTATCCCACTAGGTACCACCTGTTTCCCTGTAGACACGTGGTCTCTACCCTGGGTCATACACACGTGCCTGGACAGGTCATCTGACTAATAACAGTCTTCACATGACAACACATGTCCTTCCAGTTTGATTTGTCCTCAGTCACACACACCTTGGGAATCTTCCTAGCAGTTCACCAATCATGATCACTACTCCAAGACAAGTTCGCTTAACTGGGGAGTTCTAATCTGGAAGGCTCCTAAAATAGAAGGTTCACCTTGTTTACCTGAGTCATATCATTTAGTAATTTAACCCTTTATCGTTCTAGGGTGTTATAATTGTTTCCCATGTAATGGTGGTCACGACGATGCCAATACCCCCATCTAGTATAAGTCTTGATGCAGAGGATCATACTGACGATAACACAAACCTTACCGAAACAACATGTTGAGTATGGGATCGTATAAACTATGACACCAAAACCCTACTTTTACCACCCTCTATGTAGGGGATCATATTTTTGTTGATTCCACAAACCCTACATGGAATTCCTGCTAGATAGGGGATCTTCGTTAGTCTATAGGTGGTCATAGAGATACCAAGAACCCGATGTAGGGAAGTGAAGGTAGATGATCCTACCCTAGCCTCACCAAAGGGATGCCACAAATCTCTCCAAACTGATCCTACTGAGGGGATAAAAAACCTATACTTGTGTTGTAATGCCACAAAAACCCTCATAAGAAAAAATCTTTGGAGTTCACTCAACCGTTGTTGGTCCAAATGTTGCTAACCTAAGAGACACACAACAATGCCTCACTCCACGCCTCCTAGCCCAAACCGAGGCCACCATCAAGATCTACATAGAAAAACAAAAAAGATAGACTATTTACTCACCTGAAATCAAAAACTAAGGAAAAGGGTACTATTCACCATAGTAAGCTCGAACATGTCACATCGAGTTCCTGCCTCAATCCCAGAGCTCATCGAATGGGTCACGTCATTATGATTCCCATCGATAAACACATGGGATCGACTACTCATTTTTTCAAATCGGACACCCGGTGAAAAAGTCATATTTAACCAAAAATTCCCAAATCGAGCCTCATAGGGCCCATACAACAATTTTGGTATCAGCACCCAAAATCGATCTTGGAATTTTTGAATTAATGTTAGGTTCACAACTCCCTTGATAGTGTATTAATCAGAAATCCGACACAGAAGATACATCAGATTCAAGATGATCCAAATAATAATAATTATATCATCATCATCATCATTATTATTATTATTAATGGACATTCTGTGCCACTATGTCTCAAGAATGTGACAAAAACTCCTCAAAGTGATTTTCAAAGGTCTTTCCTGAAGCAACAGTCACATTTCCAGAGATGGCACACAAAATAGACCCACGGTTTGCAAGATACGAGTTTTAAAATAAAACCCCCAGCCCACCATCCCTCCACCATCTGTCCATCCGGATCAACCGCATCGCCCTGCCAGAGCCTTGGCACCACCCTACTGGCATCACCACCTTACTAGAATGTCGTTTCTTTGCTGGAAACTACTGCGTTATGTCGGAATTTTGTAGTTGAGCTTCCGCGGACCAGCAAGAACACTTCGGTGGTCCAAAAATAAATCTAAAAGCTATTTCAAAAGGATCAAGACCTTATATACATAGCCTTGATAACAAATAAAAGAAAAATTATGCATAAATAGGGGAACATGATCAAATATCAAGCCACCTACAACATTGGTGAACCATCAAAGATTCCGGTGCTGAGCGACGCCCAAGAAGCTCTGATGCTTGATCTGCAGGCGATGGGCGTCAAAATCACATGATGGAAGCTCCTCCTTAATTCGTTCACTGATGGTAGAGGAGGATATGATCACTTTTTCAACAATGAGGTAAGGTATGAGGAGGTGATTGACATTATTTTATTTTAAATCAATTTTCCTCATTTAACTCCCTGTCAACATGCCTCAGCCCGTACACCCGACGCCAACTAGAATTATGTTGCACTAAGGGTATACATGGTTGTTCGGAATCAACCACAATCACTAAAATTATATTCAGGACATTGTCCTAGAGTTATTCATTCTGTAATCCAAAATAAAATAATTTATTTTATTTACAAAAATTCCCTCGATAACTTTTTTCTACAGTATGCCCACACTGGAAAAACATATACCCCTCATAGTGTAAACGTATAAAGGCCATTGCCTTTTACCCCTAACATTAAATTATTTTATGCATAATTATACATTAGAATAAAAGACAAGGATCATTAAGTCTAGTGTCTTGGAAGAAAATGTACATAAAACTGAAGACATGGGACTAAAAAACACTTCATTATTTAATCTTCATAAACAGATCTAAATTTCCTTTGATCCCTTACATCTACATAGGGTACCTTGGGGATCATATGAACAAAGGGATGAGCTAAAATAAATGCAAGGGAATAAACATAAGAATAATTATTTAGCATAAGGGTTAGAGATCATGACATAATGATATAAACTGGTCCATAGAATCATGAGATGTAAACAAGGGATCATATAAACATGAACTCATAATAATGTGGAAGCAACATAAATAATGACTTTATCCTGAGTCAAGGAACACTGCATATAGAGAAGCACAAGTCAAGGTTAATCACCAAGACCGTTGCACATGGAAACATGAGTCAAGGCTAACCACCAAGACCAATACACATAACATCGCATGAGACTAACTTACCCAATGCATTAGAGTGCTATCTGGTTATACCCATCTTAACATGTTCATGAATATGATTTATAAATATAAAATCATAGATAAACAATCATAAACATTAAGGAACCCGTGGAAAGAAATGGGAATCATAATCATGTCATAAAACATAATGAATGGGCATATCATAGCCAATGATCCTGTACCTGAGTGGGAGAGGCTCATGCTTGGAATCCAGAGACCCAGGATCAAATCCGGGTGAGGTTGGATTTTAGGGCATACTGTAGCAGTACTATAGCAGTTATTGTAGCAGGTACTATTTAATACTATAGCAGATAACACTATTCATCCGATTTGGACCCTTAGGACACCAATTTGGGCCTATGGGTCTCAAGGCCTTTGGGCCAACAACAACATTCATTCCATAGGGCCTTTGGGCAATAAGGACTTTTGGGACACCAATGGCCTTCGGGCCATAGGGTATTCCGGCTAATGAAAAGTCCAATTGAGTAGACCAGATAGGAGGAGGCCCAGATGAGGATTCAAAGAAAAATTAGCAGCCACCAGAGTAGAGCTAACCAGATTGGAAGAATGAGAGGGTATAACAACATCCATCAGTACCAGGCACCGTGAAACTCTATATGGGGCAATGCTAGTCAATCAGCCATGTGAGGTGGGGGGATAGGCACCTTCAAGATGAAGATGTTTGGGAGGGGCTATTGAAATTATTTCAGGTGTTATCCCTTTAAGGTCATGTATTGGGTTGTGTATGGGCCTTGGTCCTTGGGCCTACGAGTCATGTAAGGGTTCCCCTTCAACCCTTAAAAGGGGGATTATAAAAAAAATAAGGCATTCATGCCATTTGGGTTGAATGGGAATATCATAAAAATGTATATGAAAGAAAGGAATTAGAACATACATGGACATTCATAAGGTAAAATAGTTATATATATTGGTATGTAATTTCAAACATAAGTGACCACATGTAAAAAGAGTATTTATGAATTTTTGGCATTAAAACATTTTTGTGTGGTTTTAAGGAAAACACTAATAAGAATTTAAAATAGTAAAGGGAATTATATTTTGTAAAAAAAAAAGTGATCCAAGAATTATTAAATAATAAAAATACTGTTTTTATAAAATAATTGTATCTTAAAATTTATGGTTGAGGGTACTTTAAATTGGGTATGAATTCGGGATGTTCCCTTAAAGCGGGTTTTCTTATCCAAGAGTATTGAGGAGGGAATCATTTGAAAACATGTATATCCAAAAAAGATAATGAGGGTTAGATTGTGAAACATGAGTTTGGAGTTTATAACCAGAATGTATATGTTTTACATGAAAAGAAAAGACAACTTCATTTGGGTAAAAAGTAAAATAGAGCATCCCGAGGGAATAAAGGTGGTTCAGGTAGAATCCCTTACGGAATATCGGCATGGTATCAGGTGTACTTAAGAGGTCTTAATGAGATAGAAAATGATTTATATTATTTTATAAATTATTAGAGATGTACGTGGGTGGTGTGAAATCATACCCCATTATTAGTAATTACACATAAAAAAGACATGATAGAAAAGAGATTCTTTAATAAATGTCAGAAAGAGAGGACCTCATACCTTAAGTCTAATGGTGTTCTTCACTAGTTATTAATGAACTAAATAATAAAATTAGGTTAATTAATTTATAATTATAGAACTTATTTTATGTGAAAATTATTTATTATATCCTTTTTATGTTCATTCATAACCTTTTTATGGGTTAAGTGGTTCAATTTCATTGTTAGGGTCTATTTGTTTTCTTTGTTTTTACGATCGGTATACATATTATCATGAATGGATAATCATCTAATATGAGGATTGTTGTCAAGAATTGGATTTATATTTTATTATTGAATTTTCATAAGGTTACATGGTTTTAAATTTAATTTATTTACTTGGAGTGATGTAGATTCATTATATAAAAGATTAGTGATAACCTTTTGGGTTTATTGGAGGTTTTTGATCACTACGAACTCATTTTACATTATAATTTAATATCACATGAATACAATATTATATAACCACAGAAATGATATATTATATAATAACCTAGTTCAACCTTACCAAAAATGGTTTCATGAGAAGAATTGGAGATGGTAAAATAAATTGAATTGCCATCATCCTTGAAATGGTAAATTATCACTTCTAGAATGGTCTTTTTAATAATAAAATAAAATAAGAGTAAAGGGGGGATGATAATAACATATTCCACTATCATAACAAAATTATAGTACATTTAAGGTACTAGAGTTTTCATAACTTTTGGATGAGGATAGGTAAGGATAGAAAACAGATCAAATGAACTTGAAAATAAAGTAAAAGAATTGAAAATGGGAATTTACCTCTTAAATCAATCATCCTTGAGAGCCTTTTAATAAGAGATGATTTAGTATTCTGAAGTTACCAAGGGATATTGGAAGTGGGAAGGATATTGTATAGATATTTAGTTAAAATTCAGTGAAGGAACCAGGCATGAGAGGAGTGAAGAGAAGGGGAGTGTGTGGGTGGTTTTTATAATGGAGGAAAGGAGGATTTCATGATATTTTAATCATTCGTTTATTATTTTTTTCATAAGATAAGAAATAATATTTATTATTGTTTCCAAAAATAGTAATATGTTCATGTGAGTTTGAACTAATGTCCATTTTAATCATCCATGACTCATGAATGATGCATAAATTTAGGTTTCTTCATTTATCATGAATTATCATATTTTACTATTCCTAAAAAATTCATTTATTTTAGAAAAATACCAAAAATTCACTATAACTATTTTTAAATAGGGGTAATACTAAAATGAACATCAATTTCAAAAAATACTTTTCTAAATATAATTATGTTATTTTTTAATTAAAATAATAATATACATGAAAAAATACAGATTTTAAAACTATAACTGATTTTAAAATGTTTTCAAAAATTACATAAGGTTTTATAAAATTATCTTAAAACCGAAATAAATCAAATTTATAATTTATGAACAAATTTTAGGAAAATAAAATTTCTTTTAAATTAATTAATTAGGTTTAATTAATTATTTAAGACATAAAAAATTACCAATACTTTTAATATGGTCATATTATCACTTATAAGATGCCTAAATTTTATTTATACACTCAAGGGTGAGGTTACTAGTTTTTTGGAAAATTTACTATTCATAAGGGTCATATTAGTATTCATAAGAGTAACATTATTATTCATAAGGGCCAGTTAAAATTCATTGAAATTATGTTTGTCTTATAAGACTCCAAACATCTTAGTGATCGCAACCATGTATGTCAAATTTTCCAAATTCAAATCATAGAAGTTGCAATATTATGTTTAATAGTCACATTGTACTTATTAGTTCATGTTGTTGTGATTTCATGTGATTATATGAAATAATTATAATAAGGTAATATCCATTGATAAAACATTGGGTCGTCACATTATACCCCCTTATGAAATTTGTCCCTTGAAATTTCATTTTACATTCTAAGACATAAATAGGTGCAGTTACTTTTCCTACATTCCCCCTCCAGTTCCCATGTTGCCTCTTTGTACTTAAGGTTCCACTAGAGTAATTTAACCAGGTGAGTAGTCTTGTTATGTAGAAATTTATCTCTATGATACAATATCTTCAATGTCTGCTCCTTGTATGAAATATCGTCTTCCAACTGTACCACCTCTGGAGAGAGTACATCTGAAGTACCTGGTATGTACTTAATTAAGAGGGATATGTGGAAGAAATCATTTACTTCAGACTTGGTCAGTTGAAGTTCCAATCGATAGTCCATAGCTCCAACTCGATCAAAGATCTATAAGGGGTCTATGTACCTATAGATTAGCTTTACTTTCATCACAAACCTCTTGATCTTCTTCCATGGAGATATGTGTAGAAATACAATGTCTCTAACTTTTAACTAAAGGTCTCGTCGATGATTGTCTACATAACTCTTTTTTCGAATTTGGGCTTCCTTGATGTGTTGCTGAATGATTTTCACCTTCTCCACTATTTCTTATACCATTTCATGTTCTAGCATCTTATGCTCACCGACTTCATCCTGACACACTGCAGTTCTGCACCTTTTACTATAAAGGGATTCACAGGGTACCATTCAGATGATTGAGTGGAAACTATTATTGTATGATAATTATACCAATAGATGATGTTTGTCCCATAGTCCATTAAAGTCTATATAAAATTCTTTCAACATATCTTTTTGTGTATGAATATTCCACTTAGATTTTTCATCAATTTGAGGATGATAGGCCGTACTGATGTTATATTCAGTCCTTAGAGAAAGTTGGAGACTTTCTAGAACTTCGAGGTGAATCTCATATCATGATCAGATACAATAGATTATTGTACTCCATACCTCCTTACCACCACTTTTTTATATATCTATAAAATTTGATCCAATTAGAACCCCTATTCAATTTTTATAAAGTGAGATGTCTTTGTAAGATTATCCAAAATGACCCATAGAGCATGGTTTCATCTATATGTCCTTGGAAGTCTAGTGAAAAACTCAATGGTGATGTTCTCTCACTTTCATGATGGTATGGATAGTGGTTACATAATCCCCTTAGTCTTTTGAGATCCATCCTTCACTTTTTGACATACCTGGCACTTATGTATATTCATCAATATCCTTCTTCATATTGTCTCACCAAAAGTTCTCTCTAAGATCTTGATACATCTTCTTTCTCCCTGGGTGCATTGAGATGTTTGAGCTATGTGCATCATTCAAAATCTCCTTCATTATCTCTGGATCAGATGGTACACATTATCATGAACCAAATACTACTACTTCTTCCTCATCAATCTTGAAGTCTGTGGATTTTCCATTTCTAACAGCTTCCACCCTTTTCAAAATTTCCACATATTTGTTTTGAGCATCCTCTGTTTTCTCCATGTGGGATGGTTGAGAGATTATTTGAGAAAGGATTGATGATGTTCCTACCTTAATGATCCCCATTTCCCAAAAATGAAAATCTAAAAAGATTGGATCCTTTTCAATTATCATTATTAATAAATATGCATGATCATTTCTACTTAGAGCATCTTCCACCTTATTTTCCTTACCGGGGTGGTAGTGGATTGATCTGTAATAATCCTTGATGAGGTCTATCTATCATTGCTAGCTCATATTAAGATCTTTTCTTGTTAATTTATATTTTAGACTCATGGGATCAGTATATATCCCAGATTTCTCCCCATAGATACAACGAAGCTGGATTTTTAACTAAAAGATCATATACACCAACTCCAGAACAGGCATAGGATAGTTTTTCTCATGGATTTTCAGCTTCCTTAAGGCATAGGCTATCACTTTTTCAATTTCATCAGCACACAACCTAATCCTTTCTTTGAAGCATCACTGTTCATCATAATAAGTTGTATACTTTTTGGAAGTTTGAGTATTGGCACAGTGATTAGCCTCTTACTCAACACCTTAAAATAGTCTTCACATTCTAGAGTCCATTCAAACATTACTCCCTTCCATTTCAACTTGATCATTGTGTTTGAAAATAAGGAAAAGTTCTTCACAAATGATTGATAATACCCAAGTAGCCCCAAAAATCTGCGGATCTCGGTTACAGATGTTGTCTTGGGGAACTCTTCAATTGCCATTGCCTTGAAAGGGTCCATAGATATCCATTTTCTAGTGATAACATGCCCCATGAAAGATACTTTTTTCATCCAAAACTCACAGTTACCATACTTTTCATATAGATTCTCCCTTATAAATGTCTATGGAACATTATTAAGATTCTCCTAAGGTTCCTCCTTTCTCTTGGAGTATATCATAATTTCATCAATAAAGACTTCCAAAAAAATTTCAAGTTAATTTATAAAGTCTACATTCATTAAATCCATGAAAATTTTTGGAGAATTAGTGAGTCCTAAGGGAATAACTATGAACACATATTTTCTATACCTCGTTTGAAAGGAAATCATGGGAATATATTTCTTCCTCACCTTTAAATGGTGATATCTTGACCAATGGTCCAGCTTAGAGAAATAACTGGCCCCTTGAAGCTAATCAAACATGTCATATATCTGTGGTGGAGGATATTGTTCTTCATTGTGATTTTATTGAGCTTGCGATAATCAATTTAGAGGGGCATTGATTCATCCTTCTTCTTGACAAAGAAGACTGGAACACCCCATGGTGAAGCACTTGGGGATATAATACCCTTCTCTAGATTCTCTTGTAACTGTTTCTTCATCTTCTCTAGATCTTTAGTGTCCATTCTATAAGGTGTATTTGATATAGGAAGAGATCCTAGAATATGTTCCCTTGAGAACTCAACATCTCAATAAAAAGGAAGTCCAAGAATCTCTTCAGGGAATACATCAGTGTAATCCCTCATGATGGGCTTGTCTTCATGCATGATTCTCTCATTTAATCAACCATTTGAGCTAGACAGTCTTACTCCTAAAGAATTTATATCCACACATGATACAATGATTCTAATAGAGATTCATCTTCATCCTTACACAATTAAATAATTATAGGATGCTTTAGGATGTGAATGGTGATCTCCCTTTACTGAAAGTTGATGTTGGATATGTATAAAGATATCCAATACATGACCAAGATAGCATTAAACACCACTAAAGAATGTATGACTATATTTTCTGGGAGTTTTAGTTCACAAAAATTAACCAGGGAGGAGTTATAAAGCATTGATGCAATAACTTCCTGATTCACTGTTCTAGCAGATAACTTATCCTCCAAATTTTGAGGTGGTGTTTGAATAGTTATACTAAACTTCTGGATATGAATGAATGTGTAGAACTTGAATCAAATAGTACGTTCTCTATTATTTAATGAATTACTAGCGTACCTATCCCCACATCGTTGTATGTCTCCACCTCAGCAGTAGTGATAAAATTAGCCCTTACTTGTTACCTTGCAGGTTGTTGTTGATTTCCTCTGACAACCATTGGATTAGAGAAATTATTCACATAATACCCATGTTCCATGATGTTATAACACTTCACCAACGGCTGTGCATTTATCTGAACCTTTTTTTATTCTTTAAAATTAGTGGGATTTTTCATATCCCTTTGGATGTTTTTATCCATATGTCCTAACTTTCCATATTTTATGCAATTCCTTATTCCCTTTAGCTAGTTCCCAAGATACTTCTTCCCATAATTTTTACATTTGATATGATCCGGCTTCTTTCCATCAGGTAATTTATTTGTGGAACCACCCACATTAGATTATATTTTCCTTTTTTTGTTGATGGGAACATGATACCATTGAGAGTCTCTTATCTCTATTTCAACCTTGAGGTCACAATGGACAATATTCTAATAACTATCAATGTATCGAATCTACATCACTTTTCTTAGACTCGACTTTAGTCCACTGAAGAAGCGACCCACCTTTCATTCATTGTTCAAGACAAAACTAGAGGCATACCTTGAAATCCTTGTGATGTTTGTTTCATACGCCTCGATGGACTCATCTTCCTTATGCTTGAATCTGAAGAACTCTCCTTCAATCTTCAGATGGAGGGTTCAGGGAAAATATTTATTGAAAAACATTCTCTTTAATTCCCCCCAATCCATGGAATAAAATTTCTCATTGGGATTCATTTTATTGATCAGTTTCCACCACTGATCAGCTTCCCCTTCAAAAAGATAGACCACCAGTAAAACTTTCTCTTCTTCTGAGCACTGGTGGATAGAGAATATCTTTTCAATTGAGTTAATCTATTTTTCTATGAGGAGGGGATCAGAATATCTACTAAAAATGAGAGGCCTTTTCCACATGAATGATTCAACGACAACTTTCCATTTCCTCGATGGAGGAGGGAGTTTCACATGATTCAAGTTATTATTCATAACATGAGACAGCTGGGAAAGTACAATCATAATGTTTTGAGCACCTGGTTTCATCATATCAGGCATATCAATAAGGAAATCTCTACATTCCCTATCAAATTTATTGTTGGCATGGGTTATTCTATTTTATATAGTTAACTAAGAAAAATAGCATACTATTAGTGGGCTACAATACATAGTAATTGAGCATAAAAAAGAAACTTTTAACATAATAGGATAAAATTATACATGACAAGTATACCCTAACTTGTGATTCCCTATGTTTGAATCGAGGTTATCCTTGATATATTTCTTAACTTATATTCCTATGGGATTTTTTATCATTCCATTAATAATGGTTTGTACCAAGCTAATGAATTTAACAAAGCATATCCCCTAGGAGTGTCAAACCAAGAGTGTAACAAGTCCCGTTTTCGTGCACCATTTCCTGTTAGAGTATAGCTCAAAGCTGTGTTTTAGGGTTTTACTCCAAGATATATCTATACCAGAGCTACCTCTACCTGTTGGTATACATAAAGGGATATATTTTCTTGATAAACAAATTACTCTATATGTATAATAATTTTTGGGTTTTTCATATACTTAGTCTCACCCTTAAGATTATTACTAAAGTTCTATATTCCAATCCTCGAAAAAATAACTAGAACGTACTATGACACCAACTATAGAGACCCTAGACTTTTACACATAACATTACATGATTTTATGCATAATTATAAGTCAGAGTACAAGGTAAGGAACGTGAAGTCTAGTTCTTTGGAAGATTGGTTACATTAAACTGAAAACATATTACTAATAAAATAATTCATTATTTAATATTAATAAAGAGATCCTAACTTCCTTTGAGCCCTTACATCTACATAGGGTACCCTAGGGATCACATGAATGATGGGATGAGCTAAAATCCTAGAAAGTGAATAAACCTAAGAATAAGGCTTTTGCATAAGGGATAAAGATCATGAAATAATGATATAAAATAGAATATATAATCACATCATATAAAAATGGGATCCCATAAACATGAATTCATAGTAATGGGGTTGAAACATAAATCATGAATTTATCATGATTCAAGTCTCATTGCACATAGAAGAGCACAAGTCAAGGTTAACCACCAAGACTCTTTCACATTGATGCATGAGTCAAGGCAAACCGCCAAGACCGTTCGGCATAATGTATCATGCGACTAAACATTACCCAATTCAATGGAGATAAATCTGGGATCATCCATATTATCATGTTCATGAGTATTCTTGACACATATAAAATCATACATAAAAAATCATAAACATAAAGGAACCCACGGAAAGAAATGGGTATAATAATCATGTCATAAAACATAACGAATGGGCGTATCATAAAAGTGTCCATGGATGAAAGGTGTTAGAACATACATGGAAATCCATAAGCTAAAATAATCATATATCATGGTAAGTTATTTCAACCATATGTGATAACATTTAAAAATAGTATTAGATAATTTTTTGCATTAAAACATTTAATGTGGTTTTAAGGAAAACACTAACAAGAATTTAAAATAGAAAAGTGAATATTATGATGTAAAAAATGGATGTAATCCAAGAAGGTTTTTAAAATAAAAACCCTATTTTTATAAAAAAATGGTGGATTAAAAAATATGGTATATTTCACTTGAAGTTAGATATGAATTCAGAAATTTCCCATAAAACAAGTTTTCTTAAATAAGATTATTGATGAGAGAATCATTTGAAAACATGTATATCCCCAAAATAGAATGAGGGATGGATCTTGTAACATGATTTTGGAGAATATAAATAGTATTCATAAGTTTTACATAAAAATAAAAGACAACTTCATTTGGGTAAAAAGAAAAATAGAGCAACCCGAGGTAATAATGGAGGTTCTAATAAAATCCCTTACGGAATATCAACATGGTATTCGGTGTACATAAGAGGCCTTAATGAGAAATAAAGTGATATATCATCTTTTATAAATCATAAGGGAAGTATGGTTGAGGTTCTTAATCACACTCCATTATTAGTAATTACACATAAAGGGATATAACATAGAGGATATTATTTAATAAATGTGAGAATGAGAGGATCCCTTGCCTTAAGTCTGTTGGTGTTCTCCACTGAATATTAATGACCTGAATAATAAAATTAGGCTTATAAATTAATAATTCCAGAACCTATTCTATATTTAAATGATTTATTATAACATTTTTGTGTTCATTCATGACCTTTTTGATGGGTTAAGTGGTTCAATTTCATTGTTCGGTCCGTTTGTTTTATAGGTTTTTGTGACTGGTGTACATATTTTCATGAACGAAGAATCATGTAAAATGGTGATGGTTGTCCAGAAGTGGAGTTATATTTTATTATTGAACATCTATAAGATTAAATGGTTTTTGATTTCATTGGGTTACTTTGAGAGAAGTTTAATCATTAGATAAAAAATTAGTGATATCCCTTTTGGTTTATTGGCTGTTTTGAATCACTACGAAATCATTTTTCATTATAATATAATATCTTGTGTAAAAAAAGATCCTAGAACCTTAAATAGTATATATTAAAAATTTATATGTTTCAACCATAACAAAAATGGTTTCATGACCATAATTAATGATGGTAAAAGAGATTGAATACCCATTATCCTTGAATGTGGTAAATTAACACATCTTAGATGGTGTCTTTACTACTAGCATAAAAGAAGAGCAAAGGGGAGATAACAATAGATTATTCCATTATCATAACACATTATATTAAATATAAGGTAATATAGTTGTTATAACATTTGGATGTGGAGAGGCAAGGATAGGAAAAAATGAACATGAAAAGAATGTAAAAGAATTGAAATTAGGAATTTACTTCTTGAATCAATCTTCCTTGAGAGCCTCTTAAGGGGAGAGGATTTGGTATTTTCAAGAGACTAAGAGATTTTTTTTGTGGGGGAGGAGATTTACGAGATCTTTGGGTATAATTAAGTGACGGAAAAGTGATTGAGAGGAGTGAAGAGAAGAGGAGAGTGTGGGTAGTTTTTATAGTATAGGGGAGGAGGGTTTTCTTTATATTTTAATCATTAGTTTATTATTATTCCATAAGTCAAGAAATAGTAATGATTCTTGTGACTAAAAATAGTAATATATATATGGTAGTTTGAAAAAATGGCCATTTTCATCATCCATGACTCAAGCATGACAGGAAAATTCAGGTTCTAGTATTTATCGTGAATTATCTTATTTTACTATACATAAAAATTCATGTATTTTAGAAAAATACCAAAAATCACCCTAACCGTTTTTTAACATGTAGTTACCAAAAATTAACTATATTTCCCAAAAATAATTTTCCCAAAAAATATAATTTAACATTTAATTAAAATCATAATTTATTATAAAAATTAAACTTTTTAAAACGATAACTTATTTTATAATGTTTTCAAAAATTACATAAGGCCGTATAAAATTATCCTAATACAAAAATATAAAAAAAAATTATTTATGAACACCTTATAGGAAAATAAATTTAATTTTAAATTAATTAATTTTAATTATTTGTTTATGACTTACAAAAATAACAATACTTTTACAGTGGTCATAACATCACTTATAAGATGCCTAAATTTTATTTATACATTCAATGGTGAGGTTACTATTCTTTTGGAAGATTTAATATTCATAAGGGTCATATTTATATTCATAAGAGTAAAATTACTATTCATAAGGGATAATTTATATTCACAAAAAATCATGTTTATCTTATCAGACTCCAAACATCTTACTGATTGCAGATGTGTATGTCAGATTTTTGAAATTAAAATCACAGAAGTGAAAATATTATATTTAAAGTTCATATAGTACTTAGTAGTTCGTTTTTTTGTGATTTCATGTGAATATATGAGAAAATTATAAGAAGGTAATTTCAATTGATAAAACATCAGGTCATTATAAAATGGAATCCTCTGAACAAAAGACTGTCCTGAGATTTCTGATCCAAGCTACCATCGGTGAAATAAATCATTTATGCCCTATGCATAGTATAAAAACACTTAATATTTTTATAAAATTTATTATGGGAACTCCAGGTCATGGAATTGGATTCCATCTTCGCACCTAACTCTATAAATATTCTTATAAATATTCAAATGTTTGACAAGAAAAAACCTATGTCACTACATCCTCCCCACCTTAATATTTTTCGTCCCCCAAAAGACCAATGCTAGACATAAAGGAAAGAGAATAAACTCTGAACTCAGTCTCCCACGCTAGTGAGTTCACCAAAACTCCACAAAGCCACCATGTGTTCTCGTTCATCCAATGAGAACACACTCTGAGGAACCCAAGGCCACACCCTAGTCCTGCTCAACCAGGTTCACATCATGCAACTTGGAACATGTCACCTCAATTGCGATGGGTGGAAAACTATAAACACTGGGTCCATCTGCTAGAATTAGTTCTAGAAGAACTCACCCCTCGCTATCCCGAAGCAGATACCAAGAAGAACCCACTCATAACATCACAAGTAAAAGGAATCTTTCCACCGCACCTCGATAATATCTGCTTTGGGCGGCACTGGATTACCCTCACAACATTGCATCACATCTCAGGAATGCAACCTTGTGGGGAATGTGTTCCTCATCCTTGTGATCCTAAACCTACATTTAACTGATCCAAATATTAAAATCTCAACATGTGGGGAACAATGAAAAAACAGGGTGTCCCAAGCACACACTGGGTCATACCAGACCCTTCATGCAAAGGTGGTCAGTCGACCTGCTCCCTCTCAAAATCAAGGTGGGTTATATAATCTATAGAAGGATGCCAGCATTCATAGCATGCCTAACACAACCTCTCATGAATTTGGCCAAAACTAGACAAAGAGATCTATGCCTTAGACCCCCCATCTTGGGGTCACTTCCAGAAACGTCGTGCATTCCCAGACCCCTGAGCCTACTGTAAACTATGAGCTACTAAACCAGCTGCTGAGGTCTCAGCTCCCACGTGCCCAGGACTGATGTTCATAGTCTGCTCATTCAAAAGGCTCTCCACCACCAAGGCCCATTCCAGGACTCCAGCATAAGTGGGTTTGCATTGTGGTACCACTAACACCCTGATCTCTAAGTGTAATCCATGATCGAAGGTTCATGCTCAGAAGAATAGAGCCCGAACCATATCTAAGGAGTAACAAAAGAGGTCTGTAAACCTTGTCGAGTACTCGGCCATGGTCCTGATCTCCTACAGAAGCTGTAAAAGCTCCTGGATACACACTAAAATTATTGTTTCTAGATAAAATTCCACCCAGAAGAGCCACTCAAACTATAGATAGGTGATCATCTCCTCACCGTGGTTTTGCGCCATAAGGCTCCACAATTACCCAACCGAACCATGAAAAAGGCTTTCCACATGGACCACCATATGATGAGCTGGTTTCATCACTAGGCGGTAAAAGTGAGTGAATACCACAAGATAGTCATTAACTTCCTAGCAGTATGGTTCACCCTGATTCCTAAGAGTTTGTTTCCTCTAGAACTCATGTAGCGCACTCAACCTACGTGCATCCTTGTCTTGAACTAGTGGCACAACCAACTTCTCGATGTGTGGTGGATCAATTGGCAGACCACCTCGAGGTCTAGAATTTGAACTATTACCCTACTACAAAGACTCTACTCAGTTATGTTCATCCCCACAATCCTACTATGGAACCCTGTCTGGCTATCATTTTTGAGGCATCATGAAATAACATCAATATGCACAATAGTCAAAGAATATATCTAGGGAGTTGAATAAAAAAGGACAGGAAAACCCAAAACCCATTCATATATGATGCATGTAACAATATTTCCCTTAAACCAGTATCCTAATGTATCGAGTCAAAATGAAGGTTACCAGAGTCATGGTGAATGGAACCATTGGATGTTGCATGCACACTAGAGTCCCTGGTCCAAAATACGAACTTGAAACACTCTAACACTGTTTATATGAAACACAATCCAAACTCTTGACTACAGTTCAAAAGTAGAACCTACTCTGATACCACTCTGTCATGACCCAAACCATTAGGGCTTGAGCCGTAACTCCCCAAGACCACCTTCAATAAGCTAGGGGCTAATATCCAGGGTAGATTAGGAAATATAACAGATGAGAGACATTATCATATAGTATCTGTACACTTATACCAACAAACACCTCCATGCTATAGTGAAAAGATATATAAAAACTAAAAATAAAAGAATGAATACATTTATCCCAACCAGAGTAAAAAATAAGTACAAAAATAGAAAATACAGGGTCCACCAAAAGAAAACTACAGAAGCCATCAACTTTCTCAGAAGTAAGGGATCGCTATCAAAATCACCCACAAGAATGAACCTCAGCCCAAATCTGGTAAACACCCTGGTCGGTCTATCACACTAATCTCTGACTTCTTTGTGTCCTCTTGGGACTCCATCCAAAAGAATGTGGTCTCCACAAGACACATGACATGTACAGGAAAATATCATACATGAGTGAGTGTAAATATACTCAGTTGGTGCCCCAATAACACCAAAATGAAAAAGGAGAAACTGAAAGGAAATATCCCATTCATCCCATATAGAGGGAACCCAAGAGATAGAAACTCCACCTCGAGACCATCCCTTGTTAAACATGACAAGTAAGTTCAAAACACTTAGTGTGTCCAACCCAAAGGGACAACACCACATAGAAACCTAGAAAGAACACGAGATATACTCGTCTCAGGCACCATGCCTCATGAGGTTCTGATCTAGTAGCCATCATCAGATTAACACGAGGTTCTAAGGCAACAAAAAACCATGAGAAAACACTCCACAATCTCTATCATCACAAATGAAAATTTTCTGATAGATATACTCCATCGAGTATCACACGACCATCCCAGAAATCTCATCTAAGGGAAGACGCTCGTTGAATGTTTTCATTAAGAATGACTTGCTAAAAATCAGCAGAAATACCAAACTCTTAAAATAGGGAATCACTCCTAGGATCTGTTAGGGGATATTATATCCCTTTTAGGTAACTCAAAGATCTCTCAATTAGAGGATCACTCCCATGATATATTGGGGGATACTACAAACTAATCTAACATTCCACAAATCACATCGCCATGATAGAGGATCATCGCCTGTGTAAAGGTGGTAACAATGATGAATGAAATCCCATCTAGTATAACTCATGATGTAGGGGATTATACAGACGATTCTTCAAACCCTACCAAAACCACACATTGAGTTGGGGATTGTATAATAAATTATACAAAAATCCTAAAATTACTTCCCACTGCATAGGGGATCATATTCCCAATGATGCCACAAACCCTACATGGGTATTCTTCTATATAGTGGATATCTTCCCATGTATAGGTGGTGACATCAATACCAAAAACCAGTTCTAGGTAAGCGAAGCTAGAGGATCCTACCCTATCCTCAATGGAGGTATGCCACAAATCTATCTGAACTCATCATATCGAGGGGATTACAAACCTATACGGGGGCTGTAATTTCACAGGAACACTCATAGAAATGAACCAAGTGAGTTCACTCAATTTCTATTATTCCAAAAATCGCTAACCCAAGATACCCACAACATCTCCTCACTCCACACCTCATTGGCCCAAACTGAGTCCACTATCATGTTCTACGTGGGAAAACAGGTAGGATAGACTATTTACTCCCCCAAAATAGAAAAAAGATGAAAAGAGAACTATTCACCATAGAAAGCCCATATGGTTTAGGTGGGGATCACACCTCGTTCTCAAAACTCATTGGATGGATTGCATCATTGTGATTTTCATAGAAAAATACATAGCATCGACTACTCATTTGTCCAAATTGGAAACTTGGTGAAAAAGTCTCATTTAACTACAAACACCCAAATTACGAATCATGGGGCCCACACCATGATTTCAGTTTCATCACCCAAAATTAATAATTAATTCTCTAAATTAAATTTAGGGTCGCAACTCCACAGACAGTGCGCCGACCAGACATCAGATGTAGAAGATATATCTGATTCAAGGAGCTCCAAATAATAATAATTATATTAATATTAATATAATTATTATCAATGGATGTTACATGCCTTCAATTATTTATCATAGAGTAAAAATTCCTCAAATAGACCAAAAAAGATCCTCCTTGAAGAAAGTGTTGGAACCACTTTGTGTATAAGGTTGTATTTTTTGTCAATAGTTGTCAATGCAGATCAAAATGAAGGTGATCATGAAATACTCCGATGAAGTAGAGGAGTGGTGATTCAGATGATTGTTGTGCTGATCTTAAGTTCAATGAACATGTGTCAAAGGTGATACATTGTTTACAACAATGAAGAATGTGAGGAGTAAGCCATTCGAGGATGATTAAAGAAGAATGAGGTTTTTGGATGAAGACCATGCAATTACTCATGGTTTCACGAGAACCATGCTAGAGACTTCTTGACGGATTGAATCACATGCTTTGCATGAAGTTGATCATGACAGTTGATGAAGAAGACAATGTGCCAATGAGTTGACTTCTGAGATGGCCATGCGGAGATTGCAATTATGAGATGGCCATGCACATCACATTGTATCAGAAGATATTGGTACTAAAGTTGTTCCTTCAAAGAATACATATCACAATAGTGGAGTTTGTGATTAAAGCCAAAGAGTTGCTGAAGGATACAGATCACCAAGAAGAAGTGCAGTTGAGGTGATCGTGCTTGTTGACAAAGCAAACAAACGGCATACAAATTTGTTGACAAAGGAGATTCCATGGTGACATGTCGAGTTCAAGAGTTGTGGTCAACGATCTATGTTTGATTCATGAACTTCGACAGAGGAATGGATGATCTGGAGGCGGTACAAAAAGAGCAGATACAAGGTGGCGCTGTTTTCCGGTGTTTGCCAAATTTTTGGGCCTCAAAATCGGAAAATGAAGACATGGATTGTCTGCAAAAGGAGGTTCGCACAAAAAGGAAGTGGTGCGCGAAATATAAGAGGCTTGCGCGAAATACATAAGCTAGGCGCGAAAAACAGCGGGATGCGCGAAATGAGTGGAGCGATGTTTTTCGCGCAAACAGTGTTTCAGAATCAGAACGCTGTAAAATGGTAAAGGCATGGGCTGCGCGAAAAACTAGAGCTGTGCGTGAAAAACCAGAAATGTGCGCGAAAAATGTTGTGCGCAGAAAAGCTGGGTGAATTTTTCACGCAATCAGCATATCGAATCAGAAATACAGAAAATCGGCAAAGGCAAGAGGCGCGTGAAAAATTAGAGATGTTCGCACCATGTGCGCGGAAAATCGAACTGGTGCGCGTAAAGTTAGCTGTGCGCAAGAAGGGGGGTTTTACGCGCAGGATCACAAACGTCTATAAATATGAGGTGAACCCCTCTCATTCAGAGACGCTCGACACTTAGACAAATCCTGAGCTCCGGCGCGCGGAAAAATTAAGGTACAGAGGGTTGCGCGAAAAAGAAGGCGTTGCGCGAAAAAGGGAAGTTTTGCGCGAAAAAGAAGAGTAGCGCGAAAAGCCTTTTACGCGACAAAAGTTATTGTTACGCGCAAGGTTTGAATTTTACGCGCAAGCCCCCAGGAAGGGTGCGCAGAAAATTTGGGGGTCCCGCAGGCCTTTTGATAGGTGCTTAGCACTCTCAAATCTGCTTTGTGAAGAGAAGAAGAACGATCGTGCAACCAAAATCTGATCTGCACAGAGAGACAAATATGTCGATACACTCAGGTGTCAGAACTTGGAATTGAAGGAAGAGAAGGAGATTTAGTGCATTCAGGTATTGCACTGAAGTAGAATATTGATTTCAAAAGATCATCAACTCAGGACTCTGATGCAAGCAAAGTCTCATGCTGAACAGGAGACAAAGACTTCAATGCATATCTATTGAAGAGACCTTCACGTCTATAAACTGATTGAGACTTCACCAACGGCAGTGAGCCAGGGGGAGTCAACGGGAGTGACCCGAGGGACACAGTGAGCTATCCCTGAACAATTGTAAAGGTAGTGAGCCTGGGACAGAGTGTCTGTACCCGAACATTTGTATCCGCAGCTAGTGAAGCATAATGGATTTAGGTACGACCGGCAACCTGTCGGCGTATACTCCTTGGACGTAGCCCTCAGTGGTGAACCAAGTAAAAATTACTGTGTCATCTGTCTCTGCATGTGAATGTTTAATTGCTGATCATATCCATCATACAGGTTTAAGTAGTTCCTACCAACGTGGGAACAAGATCTTCAACTTTAAGAATAAAAAGTTGCCACCCTGATTCACCCCTCCCCTCTCAGGGTGTCCCGGGGTCCTACAAGTGGTATCAGAGGGAAAGGTTAACGTATGTTGGATATTCTCCAGTAATTCTATTGAGAAGAGGATTTGAGTTTCTTTCCTAGATTCAACAATGAAGAGCAGTCTTGATAATGACGCAGTCATTTCTGAGCAGAAATCTATATCCACCAAGACTTTGACAAATAGGAAAAAGAAAGAGAAGAAGATGATTAAGAAGTCCCCCACATCCAAAGAAGATATAGTGTCTTGTTCTCAATGCCATTCCAATAATGAAGAAACATTAGGCATGGAATGTATCGATCAGGTGACTCAGAATTCTTCCAGAGGAAAGGATGACACCCCCAATTCATGCTTTCAAGAAAAACTCAAAACATATCTGCATGATATTCCAGAAGAAAGGGTTGTTATTATCTGTAGCCTATTTCAATCTATGCAGGTTGAGATCACTAGACTTGAAAGGGAAGCGGACAATATGGAAAAGGGGCTGGAAGGAAAAATTATGGAAAGTATGAAGCTCACCAAATGGGTGAAATCCCTTGAAGAAAAAGGTGAAGTCAGCAATACTCAAGAAGAACGGATCCATGCACTTGAAGCTGAGCTGAAGAAGAACAATGAAGTCAAGAATTTTTGTCTGTAAGAAACGTCCATTAAATTCAGGGAACTTGACTCTTTGTTACAAAACAAAGTTAAGATGCATGAAGATGAGGTTGAAAGGTTGAAGAAGAATTGTGAAGAGAAGATGATCACGATTGAAGATCAGAAGATCATCCTCAATATTGTGGGTCAAAAATTGGAAGCTCAATTGACCAAGATTGAGAACACACATATTGAGACTTCACAAAAGAATGAAATGAGTGATGCTTGCACTCAATGTTCGTCGGAGGAGTCTAAAGCTGAAATGCCTCCAACATGTGACAAGAATATTATGACAACTCTTGATTATCCACGTCAAGAATCAGTTGCTGTCGGTACTCAATGCTCAATGGAGGATTATATTGTCAAAATACCTCCAACATGTGATAAAAAGATCATGACTTCGCTCATTGATCTATCACAGGCAACTTAGAATGTGAAGGTACCATCCAGACCATCTTGTACTCATGTTTCTAAATACACTCCGACAATCAGTGCAGGTGGGAAGAAAAGCTCTAAACAAGCATGGATGAGGATAGGTGAGAAGAATAAACCTACCACCATGACTAGGGTGGATAGGAAGAAAAAGGAAGAAGCTTCTTCCTCAAATAGAGCACAAACGATTAATCAGATGGCCCAACAACTTAATACTGAAGAAACAAAGAAGAAAAGATTTGTGGGCCAATGTTGGTGCTGCAATAGATTTGGGAACTGTGCACTGGATTGTTTTTATAATCCCTTTCATGGAAAAGCACAGGGAAAGCCTATATCAAAGGGGAGGAAGGCAGAGAAGAAGAAGCAACATCCACAGGTTCAGAAGCATCTATTTACAGCAAACAGATTTGGAATGCTTGATAACATCTGTGATGTATGCAACGGCAGTGGTCATAAGAATGGTGCATGCCTAGGTCAACAGATATCCAGAGCTGATAAGAACAGAAGACCACACAATCCATCTAAGTATGAAGAAAGTACCTTGGGAAGAAATCAGAAGAATATGGCGAACACATCACTCCCCAAGAAGATATCAAGTAGGCAAGCTGAGAAGACCCAGGATTTTAGATCCATGAAATTGAAGGGTTATTCATCCAAAAGAAACACTAAGTGGGATGAATCTCGGATGAACCCATGTGGAAGACCTAAACTAGCTGCAAAAGTTCCACATGACATATTGGTCATTTGGCCAGAAGATTTGAAAAGAATAAGGAAATTTGAAGATGAGAAGGCCAAGGCTGGTGACAAAGGAAAAGGAAAACTTTCACATGATGAAGACACAGTGGAGGAGAGATTGCAAACAAAGAGAAACACACGTGTCAAAGAAGTTCTGTGTGAGAGATGCAAGAAATCTGGTCACATTGCAAAAGGTTTCCTAACCTTAATACTAGAGCAAGAAGCAGTCCTTAAGAGGAGTAAGAATGTATCATTCATGATGGATGCTAAGAAAAACAATTCTCCACACAAAGAAGAAGAGAATGTGAATAGAGCCATGCCACACCGACAGATGTCAGAACACATGTTCAAATGTGCAGGCATGAAGACTGGAGTGAATAGAGGAACTTGGTTGAGAAAAGAACCTCAACCAAGCAAGTCTTCTTGATGAAGCAAGAAGGAACCACCTTATTCCCGTAATCATTTCTGTATTGTATTTGTACTAATAATGCAGGGAATTGAAGGTGAAGCATGCTCTCAGGGGGAGAACCTGAGATGTAGTGAATGCTGTCAACTCTTGATAGCGAAGCTGAAGAAGTTTCCATCCTTAGTGGATTCTTCAATTGATATTCAAGGATTATGATGATGAAGGATCACTCTTGATGAAGATGATGAGGAGTGTTTCCCTTGAGGGGGAGAAAAATGAAGAAGCTTCCATAATCACTGTTTCAATCAATATCAACTCCAGGTGGACTCAAAAGCAGTTATTCTGTGAATTTCTTGAAGAACACACCAATGGAGAAGGTATGTCATTTCTTAATCTCTATCCCTTGGTTACTCAAATCAAAGATCATTCTATAAAGTGGGAGTAACTGAATTGATCAGTGACATAACAAAAAATTGGAAGTGCCCCAAGGTCATTTTTCCTGCCGATTGCACATGAATATTTTTGATCCACATGCTGTTGTGAGTGCAGGAGTTTCAGGTTGGTTTTTCTCTATCATAGTGATTTTTCTTAATCCTGAAATAAAAGTGGTAAACCCTTGAAGACAAGATACATGAGTTCTCATCTCATGTTGGTATCATGATCTGTGGATAATGGACAGCCTTGTTGACTTAATCAAATCCTCTTGTTTTCTACATCGAGCACTGCTCAAGTAGACTTAGAGTGAAATGATTAATAAAACTTTGCTTAAGTGAGGATTGATACCCTCCCTACCATGCGCTTTGTATTTCTTGTCAATAAGGGGGAGAGAAAGTGAAATGCAGAAGATTATCATTTTGACATTGACGGATTCATTTCAGAAGATGTTTAAGGTATTGACAACAAAATACAAAGGGGGAGATTGTTGGAACCACTTTGTGTATAAGGTTGTATTTGTTGTCAATAGTTGTCAATGCAGATCAAAATGAAGGTTATCATGAAATACTCCGATGAAGTAGAGGAGTGGTGATTCAGATGATTGTTGTGCTGATCTTAAGTTCAATGAACATGTGTCAAAGGTGATACATTGTTTACAACAATGAAGAATGTGAGGAGTAAGCCATTCGAGGATGATTAAAGAAGAATGAGGTTTTTGGATGAAGACCATGCAATTACTCATGATTGCACGAGAACCATGCTAGAGACTTCTTGACGGATTGAATCACATGCTTTGCATGAAGTTGATCATGACAGTTGATGAAGAAGACAATGTGCCAATGAGTTGACTTCTGAGATGGCCATGCGGAGATTGAAATTATGAGATGGCCATGCACATCACATTGTATCAGAAGATATTGGTACTAAAGTTGTTCCTTCAAAGAATACATATCACAATAGTGGAGTTTGTGATTAAATCCAAAGAGTTGCTGAAGGATACAGATCACCAAGAAGAAGTGCAGTTGAGGTGATCGTGCTTGTTGACAAAGCAAACAAACGACATACAAATTTGTTGACAAAGGAGATTCCATGGTGACATGTCGAGTTCAAGAGTTGTGGTCAACGATCTATGTTTGATTCATGAACTTCGACAGAGGAATGGATGATCTGGAGGCGGTAAAAAAAGAGCAGATACAAGGTGGCGCTGTTTTTCGGTGTTTGCCAAATTTTTGGGCCTCAAAATCAGAAAATGAAGACATGGATTGTCTGCAAAAGAAGGTTCGCACAAAAAGGAAGTGGTGCGCGAAATATAAGAGGCTTGCGCGAAATACATAAGCTAGGCGCGAAAAACAGCGGGATGCGCGAAATGAGTGGAGCGATGTTTTTCGCGCAAACAGTGTTTCAGAATCAGAACGCTGTAAAATGGTAAAGGCATGGGCTGCGCGAAAAACTAGAGCTGTGTGCGAAAAACCAGAAATGTGCGCGAAAAATGTTGTGCGCAGAAAAGCTGGGTGAATTTTTCGTGCAATCAGCGTATCGAATCAGAAATATAGAAAATCGGCAAAGGCAAGAGGCGCGTGAAAAATCAGAGATGTTCGCACCATGTGCGCGGAAAATCGAACTGGTGCGCGTAAAGTTAGCTGTGCGCAAGAAGGGGGGTTTTACGCGCAGGATCACAAACGTCTATAAATATGAGGTGAACCCCTCTCATTCAGAGACGCTCGACACTTAGACAAATCCTGAGCTCCGGCGCGCGGAAAAATTAAGGTACAGAGGGTTGCGTGAAAAAGAAGGCGTTGCGCGAAAAAGGGAAGTTTTGCGCGAAAAAGAAGAGTAGCGCGAAAAGCCTTTTACGCGACAAAAGTTATTGTTACGCGCAAGGTTTGAATTTTACGCGCAAGCCCCCAGGAAGGGTGAGCAGAAAATTTGGGGGTCCCGCAGGCCTTCTGACAGGTGCTTAGCACTCTCAAATCTGCTTTGCGAAGAGAAGAAGAACGATCGTGCAACCAAAATCTGATCTGCACAGAGAGAAAAATATGTCGATACACTCAGGTGTCAGAACTGGGAATTGAAGGAAGAGAAGGAGATTTAGTGCATTCAGGTATTGCACTGAAGTAGAATATTGATTTCAAAAGAGCATCAACTCAGGACTCTGATGCAAGCAAAGTCTCATGCTGAACAGGAGACAAAGACTTCAATGCATATCTATTGAAGAGACCTTCACGTCTATAAACTGAGTGAGACTTCACCAACGGAAGTGAGCCAGGGGGAGTCAACGGGAGTGACCCGAGGGACACATTGAGCTATCCCTGAACAATTGTAAAGGCAGTGAGCCTGGGACAGAGTGTCTGTACCCGAACATTTGTATCCGCAGCTAGTGAAGCATAGTGGATTTAGGTACGACCGGCAACCTGTCGGCGTATACTCCTTGGACGTAGCCCTCAGTGGTGAACCAAGTAAAAATTACTGTGTCATCTGTCTCTGCATGTGAATGTTTAATTGCTGATCATATCCATCATACAGGTTTAAGTAGTTCCTACCAGCGTGGGAACAAGATCCTCAACATTAAGAAGAAAAAGTTGCCACCCTGATTCACCCCTCCCCTCTCAGGGTGTCCCGGGGTCCTACAGAAAGTTTCATGTTTCCACAGATGACATGTAAAACGGACCCATGGTTTGCTAGATAAGAGGTTTTTTTTAAAAAAAACCGGCCCGCCGACCCTCCACCACAGGCCTTGCCAGAGCTACTATGCCACCATGCAAGAGCTAACATTCCACTCTACAAGAGACTCAGAATCTCCTTGTGGCCACCACTTCCTTTCCGTATTGCCTCCACCTCATGGGAAGCTACCACGTCGTGCCGAAAGTTTCCGCCGGCGCTTTCGCGGACCACCAGGAACACTCTGGTGGTCCAAAAATTGATCTGAAAGATATTTCAAAAATATTGAGACCCAATATAAATATTCTTGATGATGAATATAAGAAAATATATTCATAAACTAGAGGTAAGGGATCAATTCGGGAACTTCCTACCTCGTAGGAAAATCACCCAACCTTCAGGTACAGAATGACACTCGTGACACACTGATGTTCAATCTATTGAAAATTAGTGTCAAAATAGGCTACTAGAAGCTACACCAACATTCATTCATATAAGGGATTGGGGGATTTACCCTCCTATGAATCTATGGGGTAATAGGAGAGGAGGTGATGGATTATGTTTTTTTAAATCAACTTACTCATTTAACAGTCCCTGAACACGCGTCTGCCATGCCACTCGACGACAACTAAAATTATGTCACACCTAGGGTAAACATGGCATTATATACTCAACCACATTATTGTAAATTTGATATAAAACTTTATTAAAGATTTATTCAAGCCGACGTCTAAAATAAAATAAATTAATTTATTTACAAAAAATCCATCGATAACATTTTCTACAGTAGTCCTGCACCAGCAAAACTTATAGCTCACTTAGGGAAAATGACATGGTCCTGATTCAACGGTGGCCTAAAATTTATAATCTGAGATACCATTTGAGAGATTAATCATTTCCCCCAAATTAATTTTATAAGGGTACTTAATATTTTTACAAAATTTATTTTTGGAACTCCGTGACACAGAATCGCACAACGTCTTCGTGCCTAGCTCTTAAAATATTTTTTAAATATTCCAAAGTCTAATACGGGAATAAAAAAGTCGTTACAATATTATTCATATCAATCAACCTACAAATTTTGTAAAAATTTCATAATATGTACAATATCATTGAAATTAAAACATATAATAAATTCCTTACATTTTCCATTCCATTTTACATTAAAGAATCTTGTTCATAGTAGAGAGAAAACCTGACTAAGATATTCTCCATTTTCTGAATTTTTGATGACATCCATTTATTTACTCTTCCCCTTTATTTTGGTTTCATTGGTAATTTCTACTTAATATTTCATTCTAAAATTCAAGGGGTTCCTAGTTTCATTTGCAATAAGAATATTGTGTATCCCATCTAGTGAAAAATATTCTCATTTATCCAAAGCTAATACCTTTGGATCAAAAAGATTTAGAATGTTCATCATATGATTTTTCACAATAGTGGGGTCTTTGAGTTTCTCACCAAATCCATGAATATTTTTAACTATTTTATTTACCTACGTGAAACAGTTAACAACATATTCATGTTAATCCATTTTAATGTCCTAAAATATACACCCCCATATTTGTATTTTTACTTCCTTCACTTTGACATTTCCCTCCTAGCTACTCTTCAATTTGTCTCATATTTACTTTTTTATTCCAAGACAAATAACCTTGTTTAAAACTTCTATAAAAAACACATGAAAATAGCATTCCATTCCTTTACAGGTGTCTTAGTATTTCTTTAATCATCATGAGTCATATTAGAATTATTGTTAATTGGTTGAAAAACAAATGAAGATGCATGAAATACCTCATGGGTGACCGATATTAGGTAATAATGAATCTTATACCTTAAATATGAACTACATGAAAATAGGGTTATTAGAGGGGGTTTTTGGAGGGGTTATGCACAAACCCCTCTAAATTCATTATATATATGAATTAAAAGGGGTACGTGTGACCATCATTCATCATAATATTTATAGGGGGTTATGATCCCCATCTAATTTCTTAAATCAAAGGTGGTTTTGAAGCCCCTATAAATTTTTAACATTAATGTTTTAATTTTTGGTGGGATTTTACAAGGGGTTTTCAACATCAACTAATTTAAGAAAATGGAGGGTCTTTATGTCAATCTCCAATCAATGATATTGGTGGTTTTTCACAACCCCCAAATGTATTTAATAAGTAAGGGTTCAAAACCCCATATAATGTATTAAATTAGAGGGATGTAGAAAACCCCCTATAATGTATTAAATTATAGGGGTTTGAGACCCCCTCTAATGTCTTAAATTATAGGGGTTGAAAACCCCCTCGAATTTATTGAAATTATAGGGGGTTGAAAACCCCTCTAATGTCTTCAAATTAGAGGGGGTTCAAACCCCCTCTAATGTCTTTAAATTATAGGGGGTTTAAGAAACCATCAAATTTATAAAATTAGAGGGGGATGAAAACCCCCCTCTAATTTATTAAATTAGAGGGGTTTTAAAACCCCACTAATGTCATAAATTATAGGGGGTCTTTAAATTATATGGGGTTGAAATCCACCTCTATTTTAAAATATTTGAGAGGGTTGTGAACCCCCACTATTTAAAAAAATAAATTCCAGAATATATGGGAATATATATAATTAAAAAACTATAAATAAATGTGTTTAAAAACATTATTGGGACATATTGTAATAAAATATTAATATAATTGTATTTAATTGTATTTATATGTATACATAAATATAATTGTATAAGTTTATGTACAATAATATGTATTTATTTATATAAATATTATTTCAGATAATATTAGTTATATAAACTATAAAAGAATTAAAATATTATTAAAATATATATTTGTTTTTTTGTTGTTCAGTTTAATTGTACTCCTAAATACCTAATATAAATTATATAAATAAATATATAAATATAATTTATTTTAAAAATATATCATATGAAAACTAAATTTTATTGTTTTTATAATTTGTATATTAATAATGAAAAATAAACTTTGAAATAATATTTTTATGATTTTATATTATATATAATTAATATTATATGATATACAATTTATATAAATTAATTTTTTTTAATTTACACAATATTATACAATTTTATTTATTGAAATCCATTCTCCTTGGATCTTCAGTGAGAACCTCCCATTGACACCAATTATTAGGATTTTACCTAATCATAGTGAGAAGGAGTGGGGAATTAGTGTTATTATTTTTCTTTTCTAAGTTACTACTTTTGAAACTCAACCTCTTGAACCAATAAATGTCCTCAATCCAATCAAAAGAAAATATCAACCTTACCTTATATATTTAAATAAATGATGATGCACAAGATATTTGTATGGCCCGACATCCATTCCTACTCCATACCATGTTTGATAAATATCTGAACCTCAATGCATCCACTACATCAAAAACAACATTAAAAAAATGAATAAAAAATGTTACTACATAAATTATTTTATCCTCTATAATATTTAAAACCTATAAAAAATATGATTCAATTATGATAGAAAACACTTGGGGATTACTACACCTGTCAATGATGGTTATACTTAATGAATATTTGGTTAATAAAATTTTAATATGTATTAATTATTTGAAATATTAAAAAGTCATTGAGAACAATAACAGGTCTTGAAAATTCAACTAAATTATCAATTATTTTGCTATCTTGATCTTCAAGAACAATTTAGTCCTCATAGATTCTATTCCACTTGAATGTATTTGGGATTGAACTCACTATATTTTATCCTAAATATATATTGTATAAGACTCTCTAAATATAATTTCTCTCTCATGAATTCACACCCTCTATAACATCTTATTTTTTTCCTCAAATAGAAATCCCATGCATCCAAGAAACATGACACCCAAAATCACAATAATACATTCCATAAACAACCATTTATTACATCAAATAACTTACACTCCATTTATCTTAAACCATTGTATGTGGACCTTCTATTTCTTCATGTGATGGGAATTTAATATCTATTTAATCCACTAAATTTAATGCTCTATACACCATTGATTTATGTGAGAATCATGGTCTAAAAATCGAGGTCCATGATTTTTTATAAATTTAATAACTATCCAAGCTTCATAAGAATTTAGTCACTAAAGCTTTCATCTGTTACACAAGTTACAACCTGAATCAATCTTCTAGATGGAATTGCACACATTACATGGATATTTTGTCCTCAACATGTTAAACAATATGGTGTGGTCCTATCTATTTATTGTTCTTCATAGTCACACCTTGATCATTCCACAATAACCCTTATGGATATTTTGGTATTACCCATGTCTCATAGGGATACATCTTTATCACCATGCTCACCTAAATGTTGTGGGACTTGCAGTATTTTCTTGCACATCTTCTTATCAATTATGGCCTAAAACAGAGGACCATAATTTTTGATACATTGAATAACCATTCAAGAATCACCATTAATTGATTCAACGAATCTTTCATGTGTCACACATGTTATATCCTGACACGGTCTTCACCATGTAATTGAACACAATCCTTATCATTTGGACTCAACATGTCAAAAACTATGGTGGGGTTATATCCTATTTATTCTTCTTCATAGGAACTCAACCACCATTCCACGACTGCCACTGTGGACATTTTTGGATTCCTCATATTTCATAGGGACACATCTTAATCCCTACACCCACCTAAATGTTGTGGGATTGGATGTATTGTATTTCCCCACATCTTATCAACCATGAATTCCATTAGGCATAACTTGTCCATTTTAGGATTATTAGTGTTTCAAGAGTGATCTAGAATATCAGATTGGGGACCACTAATATATAGTCCTGGTCTGGGATTCCCTTTTGGTAATTTAAATCTCAACATGTCCTTTGTTATGGGTTTGTTCTGCTCTTGGATTATTTTCTATATTCACCAAGACCACATCTACAGTGTGACCTTTCCCATGGGGAGAAACATATACACACCATGTCTTAATGTAGTACATAGTCCTCCTAATCTTTCTCTATGATGGTTTTCTACAGACATAGAATCTTATTGTCAACAAATCCAATGATATCCTTTAAAAACTATAACATAACTAGAACATGACCTTTGATTTGAAGAAAATTCTCTAGAAATCTCATATAGATGAGAAACATTTCTGAGAAACAATCACAACCCTCTAGTCAATGTTTTGTGGTAAAATCATAAGATCTAGGAGGCTCATGGGAACATTTGGATGTGATGAAAGACAATTAATATCACTTTTATTCTTCTATGTAATAAAATTTGAAGGATGAATTAATTTTTAATAGGGGTAGAATGTAAGGGTCTATATTTTAGTAAAATAATTATCCTTAAATATATACTATGTTAGATAGATTTCTCCACACACAACACAAAAAAAAAACAAATAAATATAGAAAATTGTTAGGTATTTATATAAATGAAGATTATAAATAGTGGTAATAAAATTATGAAATATATATATTTATAAGAATAGAAAAGAATAAATTTAACCTTAAAAATCGACTCAACTAGTGCTGTTATGTAACTAATAAAATATTTTTACTAAACTTTGCGTATAATATATTTTTATATCAATAAAGGATTAATAAAGTTTTAATAATCAATTTATTGAAATGGGTATAAGAATATATAATATACCAAAATATGTTTTCATATAAAATGAAATTATGTAATATTTTATGTTTTCAATTAAAAATATAAATTTTATATTTTAGGTTGAAAATTTTGAAAAATTAATCACATTTTCTATATTTATCATTTAAATATTTTCTCAAGATGAGTTTTGGGTATTTTTATAAGAAAATTGATTTTAGGTATTTGGTGAAAACTATTGTTTTTAAAAATAAATGGATTTTATGAGATTATTAGTGTATACGTATGAATTGTAAATTCTTGGAAAAATATTATATGGCTTCATATTTATTTTATAAGTGTATTTATACTTTTAATGATATTTTTTTTAAAACCCATAATTTACATTTTAGAACATAATTAATATTTTTCAAAAAAATATTTTTAAATATTATATTTTTTGTATTTTAAAATTGTTGTTTATAAGTTTTAAAAAATTAATATAATTAAATGGATTTAAAATTTGGAGTTAGTTGTTCCAAATTATATAAAAGTATTATTTTTTAGAAAAAATGATAAATTACTTTGGTAAATATTAGTAACCTCCATAAAAATCGAATGGGGTAAAAGGGTTTGACCATGAGAGAATGACCAAAAACATGTTCAAAACATGTGTGTGAATGGGTGGTAGAGCCCTTTATAGACATTATCCTGTTCCCTACACATTATTTATCTATTTTTGAGCTGATTTCTTTTTGCATGACTTCCCATTATTAAATATTTTTGGGTATTTACAAAAAATCCATCCCTTTTCACATATAAAAGGGGAACTCCTCTCATCACTTACCCTCGCACTAATACCCACTTAATTTAGTCTAGGATATTCTAAAAAAATGACACCATATTTATAAACACAATAATGAGTAATCAATCTTCACAAATTATCATTCCTAAAAGGTTTAACCCCCTTTCAAAATAAGATTGTCAATGATGTGGGGTATAAATTTATAACCACTCATTTATCCATTCAATTTCATTATATGAACTTATACATTCAGAAATTTCATTATTACATATTAAAATTATAACATAATTATCATTATGATGATTTTATTTTATTTTAACTATGGTACAATAATAACACACCATTTCTCTTTTCATTAAAAATAATGAAAACGTGAATCATGCATACATACAGACTACCGCCTCTAGGAATAATGTTGTTTCATTTTGTTTCACTGACTAGTAAAAATGGAGTTAAATAAAAATTTATGATACATATAAATAACATATTTAATTACTTGAAATAATAAAAAATGTTAACTCTTTGTTTCCCTCTTCAAAATATGAAATCAACATTCATACATACGTGCGAACTACAGCCTCCAAAGAATGGTGCATACCATTTTTCACTACTATATTTATGGATGGATTTATTTTATATTTTGTGACTATATATGATGAATATTATTAATATATATCTCATAAATATGTTTCTTCATGGATAACACAAAATAAAATGATCATCATAAGGAAATCTATTCATATCGGTATAAAACATGAAACTAGTTCATCACTAGTTTGTTCATCATGAAGTGTAACAAAAAAACTCATGTTCTATAATTATAAAAATATAGGTATTTATAGAAAAAAAATTCTATAACCATTAATTTTTTTAAATGATTAAATTTGGGAGAATAATAAATTCCAACACCACTATTAAAAAATTAATAAAAATGATTAACACATATTTATGAAAATATAATACATGAAGAGAATTATTACAAATTAAGAGTAAAAATGTAAATTAATAAAAATAATCATATTAAATAGGTAATATAGATGTTTATATTTATGATATATGACTTTGAATAAATTCCATGGGAGTACATAGTAATTTTAAGGGTTTCATCCACTCAATTTTATATTTATTGGGCCGAGTTCTTGTTTTTTCTTGAAAATAATCTTCTAGTTTTATTTGATCTTATTATTCCCATATTTTATATGTTATTTAATATTTCACTATGGGTATGTTACTTATGATGATAAATAAACTATTATTTTAAACATTCTTTACAAATTAAATTTTTTGAATTTGTATGAATAACTCCCATTCTTACTAATGAATATTTTCTTCTATAACCATGTTTTTCCTATTAAAAGCCTTTTATTAAATGAAATAAAAATATTATTTCTCAATTATATTCCTCATACTATAATTTACCACTTTTTTGAAATTAAATTATTTCTACATTTAATTGATGTGGTGTTTTCTTTAAAATAAACTAAAATGATTAATAAATATATTTATTTTCATTATCTACCACCTATGATTTGTTAAAATATTTTTAATTGTTTATGATATCATTGATTTGGAACTCTATAATATGTTTTTTTATTTCATTAAATTTACATCTCAATTTTTTTGGAAAATAATTTCCACCTAATCTTTTATAACAATGTATAAAAGGTTTTGTTAAAACTTTTTTGTTTCCACTACTACTTTTCCTCCATGTTTTATCTCTCACAGAGTAATTTTTTAATCATATTATATAATTTATTATGATATAATTGCTTTAGTAAGATGATGTTTTTGATATATTTTTATTTCTTATGTTCAAGCTATGTTATTTTTTTGAATATTAAAAAAAACCCATCCCTTCCCATGGGTTCTTTAATATAATATTTTGGTTGGTTTTAAGTGGAGCACATATTTATGGATAATGAATGATGGATTCCTATATTTTCCTAAAATACCTTCATATAAGTTTATATCCAATGAAATAATTTTACATGTAAATAATGATTTTTTACACAAAATGGACATAATGGGTTTCCACACATTTTTAGGCATCGATATAATCCGTTTGTTCAAATAATTATGCCTATAAAAGGTTTTCACATATTTTTTTCTATGGATATAGTTATTCAACATTTACATGTTGTTTTTTAAGTTATTCCAAGATTCAAATAATATTTTCCTTTCCAAGATATGCCTTATTTTTATCGTTATGCCTTATTTTATAATTATTTAACACTTTTATATTATGCGCGCATGTTTCATGATTATTGTATGAATTTTTCACCAATTAATAATGATTATTCTTATGATCTTTTGTTTATCTATCATGTTTCAACAATATCATCTATTGTCTTATGATATTTTATTAATATATTTTTTCCTTTCTCATGTTTTCCTTCATGTTTATGATTTGATAAGTTATGATATATATTCCCTTACTAAACATAGTATATTACCCCATTCTTATGTTTCCATTCCCATATTTTTAAGGGAATATTATCAGAAGTTCCCCCATTACTATACCTATTGCAGTGTGTTGAGGGGGTCCTAGTTTGGAGCCTTCATGTTTGAAACATAGTTTTTTTTGTACCCAACCCCGACCAAAAATAATATAAAAGGTTTTATCGGAGAATTATTATAGATTTGAGTTTTCATGTTTTGTAAAATAATTAGTTTATATATATAATCTCTAAGACACTAAAACATTCGTTACTCAAGACTTGTGATTTATTGTGAGATGTATTATATATAATATTAAATTAAGTTATTATTTAAATTATGTTTTTCTTAGGTCTCTTAACCTATCGAGAGGTAGAAGGATATGTTAAATAAATTTTTCAATGACATGATTAATATTTTCGTTTTTTTGTTTATGTTGAATCCTACTCTTAGGTTAAATGATGATGTCTTTATCCGTTGTAAAACTTATGAGAAAGTGAAAAATCTATGACTTGAATATCCCACGTTCATTATGAAGTAGGTTTCCCACACTGGGGACAAACCTTGTAAAAATATATTTATATTTTTTTCTTTAATTTATCTTCATTTTATAAGAGAGTAATTTTTTTGGGTACATATCAAATATCTATAAAAAAACCCATGATGGTGGTTTGATCAACTTAATGAATGAAAAAAAATATTAAGATGAAATTAATCGGTAAAATTTACTCACTATTGACTCACTTCCACTCAAAGTAACTTCATGATTCATTGGGAATCCCATATTTTTTAAACATTTTTGGAGATTAGATAAATTATTCTATTTCAAGTTTCATTCATATAATTTCTATCAGCATACTCATTAGATTCTTTATGATCGTAATCTATCAACTTGTCCTTCAGCATGGATTTAAAATCCATCCATTCATTAATTTTGTTTTTAATGGAATATGTATTCAAAATTTTATATGATATTAGAATATTTTTTAGATAATATATGTAAATTTCCTCTCTATCATCCAATTATTATATTTTTAGATGAAAATTATTAACGAAATTTCCGATAAGTATATAGAAAATAGTGTAATCTTTAAGATTTTCCCGATATACTCTCATATTTCTCAGAGTTTCATTGAATCTAGTGAAATATAAATAAATGATATTATTTTTATCTATTTGAAATTATTTAACCTAATTTTTATGATTTTATATACTACCTTCATAACTTCTCTCAAGTTTATCCAAAAATTATTTGGCAATTTGACATATCATCACTTTACTAAAATATTAATATAAGGATATAAGAATGGAATTTATAGATTTTACACAAACCTAATCTTTTATTTATCTTTAAATCAAATCTATTCCCATCTCTAAACAGGTGGAAATCCAAAAATTTCACCATCCCAAAATTTAACACCATGATAGAAACTAAATTATAGCATCATATTTTTTCAACCATGAAAATAATTTTCATCAAAGGAAGGCACACTATTACCATTCAATGAATTGATATTACCCATAACACACTAAATAATGATATAGTAGGGAAATCAATGGATATAATACTGTGTGAGGGTGACTTAGGAAGGTTTACACTACTCAGAAGGGAGGATGAATTGATGGGGGAATAAAAATATTATCAAATTTATTTTTCTGGAAATCAACCCCTATGCATTGTTAAGATCTAATCCAATCAACATAAACACTCATCCAAGCATAAAAAAGAAATAAATAATGAACATAAGGACATTATTACTTATATAGTGTTTATCCTTAGTATGGGAGCTTAATTTTTTAGGTAACCAGTTTCTATCCTAGTCCATCTATTTTTTCATTATAATTATAACACCAAATCATGATGTGTAGGGAGGGGTCATCCTTAACCTATATTTCAAATCCTCCAACTTGCTATAAATTTTTATATTGGTTCCTATCAATTACAATGGAAAACACATAGAATTAGTAAATAATGTTCTCTAGTGGTTACTTATTACTTAATAAACAAATATAAATCTTCTTATTTGACCCTTCAGAGTTATACATGAAAATATTCATTTCACTTCTTTAAGAAACATAAAATTAAAAGGTAATGACTAAGTGAAATATGAAATATCTACTAGGTTATTTATCCTTGTTTTAATATCCATGATGTTTGAATTGTTTTCTTCTCTAAAATATTGGGAGGAATAATTTTTCAAATATCTACCTCCATTAAACATCAGACTGAGTTTCTTATTCTTTTGTGGGATTCACTTTCCTTGAAAAAAACTCTTCCTATTTATTAGTCCTAATATTATCTCTCTTCGATATAATTTTCTACAATGGAAGACTCATTTAATTTATTTTCATTTTTTTCATATCCATAAATAAAAATATTATAAGATGAATTGATCCTTTAAACATATATCACAATTATTATTTAACCATTTTTTATCACCTGTGATCTTATGAGAAAATATCACCAATCACGGTTTAATGTATTTCTCACCTTTATCCTTTAACATAGAAAATATAAAAAGTACCATTTTCTTTCAAGTGATTAACAAATCCCAAAAACTTATATCTTATCAATAAGATAAAAACTCACAAATAAATACATATTTTAATTCCTGAAATACCCAGTAGTTATCTCCTCGTCATTTCAACTATATCAAACTATGTTCCCAATTTACTAAACCTAATAATAGAATGATATAACATATAATGAAAAAAAACATTGTAACACATTTTTTCTGGAATTAATTTTTATAGTTTATCCTCTAACAGACTCATCTTCTTTTAAATTTTCTCTCATTCAGATGTTTCCAATATAGATCTTGTTCTTAAAAATTTAATGATAACAAGTTCTTCATACTTGTAGAATTATAATTCATTTGGGATATTTTTATTTTTAAATTTTAGATATAGAATCATCTTGTTTTGATTTATTGTTCAAAATTTTTATTCAATTTTTTTTATCTTTCTCACTCTTTATGAGTTTCAAGAATTTATGAAGGAAGGTTTCTTATAAAGTTGGCCACATATGTTTTGAAGTCTAATATATTATGAATAATCCTAAAGATCTTATGAGAGGTATCATTTGAAACATTTCATATGAATTCTTAATGTCTTATAAAGTACCGTATCTTTCATATTCAGATCATATCATTTGGGCAAGATATGTATCATACATGATTCAATATTTCTTTTGTGGCATCCTTATTTTATGAGAGAATCTATGAAGTATCATATAAAACATGTCCTGCAAAGTTTCTAGTTATCATTTGTATTTCAATATCTTATAAAAAATGGGTATCATATGATATATTTATATATTATAAAATGAGCTATGAATATTTAATATTGGTCAACAAATTATTATGAAAACATAGTTATGTTATACAAAATCTGTAATATCTTACAAAAAACTCATATGTATTATGAAATTCCCATAAGATATCATACTTCTCAATTTTTCTAGAAAAAACTATATAATTCTAGATATCCTTAAATTATCACAAGACTACATCAATTCATCCATATGCCTCTCGAATTATCTCAAAATCATTTGAAATGTCTTTAAACAAATATCATCAACGTCTAATGATTCTCAAACATGACTGACAATAAATACAAGTAATTCCTTATGGTTATTCACTTATAAAAAAATTTAATTTTAATAATGAATTTTTAAAATTGATACATTAAATATTAAAATGAAATTATTAAAATGGAAATATCATTTATATAATATTGTTATTATTATTCTTAATAAAAATAAATGATTATATATCATATTAACAACTGAATTTCAAAAAAAAAGTAAAAACAATTTATCAACAAAATAATTTTTAATCTATTTTTACAATAATATTAAAAATATGATCATTATTTTATTAAAATAATTATATAGTTATTAATTAGTAAATTTAAAAATCATAATATATTTTTATGATAATAAATATTTATTTTCAAATAAAATACCAAACGCCTACTTCATATTGTGTTACCTTAATTTATAAAATATTAATAATGATAAGTATCTACATAAATACATTGAATTATTATAAATATTTATTTCTTAAATACAAAATAATTAAATAATTCTTTATATAAATAAAAATAAAAAATTATATTAACGAAATATATTAAATCCTTGTATAAATAATCTTTTCTGTTATTATGTAGATATGATAATTTTTAATATATAGAGTATCAATGAAATATATTATTACATGAAATAAACATATATAAATTTGATAAAAAATATTTCTTGAATAAATATAAATTCATATCATGAATATTAATTTAATATAAAACAACAAAATTATTTAGTGTACACATATTGTCACATTCTCCCCTATAAGTAATTGCATCTTCTTTATTTTTAATTTCCACTTATTCATGAAAAAATATATGCATCATAAAATAATCATAAATTTATATGTATATTTTACAAAACAAATCAACTTAAATTTAAATGGTAATATAAAAAAGTTCACTGATTCCCTCATAATTGGAAAATATGGTTCGTTTCGGTAATATAAATTTTTTAAATAAAGTATGTTGTTCTTTATAATTTTAATGGACAAACACTTTTAATTAATTTTCCAAAGGTATGCCTTGGATGTTTTATAATGCATCTCACATATTCCATAGAAGATTTCTCATTTTTTCCCTAAAGTCGTGGGTTTCATTTTCCATTTTCAGATAGAGAGTATGAAAAATATATTTACATGATTTCCTTCCATTATATTGGTTAAATTTCATCCTTCTGTTTTGTGTTTTGGTTAGTTTTCTCAACTAATTAAATTCAAATTTTAATTGATGAACAATCAAGATTATTATATCATGCTTGAAGCATGAAAACTATTTTTTTATCATGTATGTATGTTTTTAAATGATTTATTCCTTCTATTTATAGTCACTTACTAAATCCAAAGTGATTAGTTTGAGTGACAGTAATATCAATGTGAACCATTGTATGAATGAAACATTTCCAGAAATATATCTAGAAATATAACACCATCAGTTCAAACTATGCCAAAATATTTTCAATATATGAAACATGTAGTTCATCCAATGACTATTTTAATTTAACCTATGGTTCTTTCATTTCATCCAGGACTACCTTAAGTTTAATCCTATCAATCTTTTCAACCCAATCTTTAAACTTTATTGTAAAAACCTAAAAACTCAAAAAAAATTATTACTATATACTAATCTCTAAATATTTATAAACAATAATCATAAATAGTCCAAAACATACCTTTACACATCATTCTAATTTATCAAAAACATTTTAAAATAAAATAACATATCAACTACTAATGTTATCTAAACCTCAATCAAGTATGCTCCAAATATAAATCAAAATGAAACTTCTTATTTAGAGATTATATGGAGTTTCCAAATCCAAAATGGTCAATTCTCTTCATAGGTATTTTTACCTTCACAAACCCATGATTTTGGGAATTTTTATACGAAATAAGAATTACTCTTCTGGAATTTCTAGTAAGAAAATAGGTGTTATCATTTGATTGGTGTTAACAGTGGCTTTCCCTTGGTTCAAACCCTTTTAGGTTTTTTTATCAATTATCAATGGGGGATGTTTCTAGCTATAACATTTATGGTAAGATGATTACATGTGTATTTGTTACATCACCCATGTCTTGAACTCTCTCATGGGACCATGAAGGGTTGGTTACGAGACATCAAGAATGCCACCCCATATTCCAAAGGATTCCAACTAGCAGTGGGGGTGTGACAAGTATAGTGGGGATACTATACCCCCTGGTATTAAGTGTCCTAGTAGTAAAGGAAATCATAATAAAATTAATAAAATAAAAGTAAATACATAGTGTATGAAAACAAAAAATTCCAAATGAATAATTTAATAAATAATATGTAATAATGTAATGACATGATGAAATGTAACTAAGTTTCATTTAAAAAAATAGAAGAAATATAATAGTGGATTCAAATAAAAGTCTCAAAGTACTGGGTCTTGAACACCACATTAATCCCATATCCAAACTGCATCCCATATATAAACAAACAATCAATAACATTTTCCATTTCCCTTGTCCAAACCTACATCCACATAATCAGCTCTGGTACCCAATGGATTCCCGAATTGGATGGGAATATAACTCAATAGGTCACCACCCATGTCTAAACTAAACTAGTCTAATAATAATTGTATTCAATAAACAGATAAACATGTGTATTAATTAATAATAAAATTAAAAAAAATACAACAACAACCAACTTCATCTTCATACCAAAATATCATTGAGCATGTCTTACAACCATGAAAACCACAACCATATAACCAGGCTAAACTGTCCTTCTTCAACACCTTCCAGAAGATCCATGAGAATGTATTATGACCCTAGAAACCACAACTATATAACCGAGATATATTCACAGCAATATGGGTCAAATCCCAATAAGCATTAATACATTCAGAAAAAAGTAAGTTAACAATTACATCATGGTACTGTCCATATCCCAATCTCTATAAATATTACAACATGGGATTGGGCTAATTGCACTCAATATCAACATTAAATCATATAATTGTGCATGTTATAGGGTTGAGCCAGATATATAAGCATTATATCATGGAATACAATCACTTTCACATAGAAAGTGTATCACAATATCATATCACATTTCTCAATGGTTGAATATGGGAATTACCATACTTCTTTCATACACTACATGCAATGTAATTAACAAATGATTAAAAATTATATCAATATGAAGTAAGCCACAATTTAAGGGATTATATATCAAGAAACCACCCGAGGTCAAATGTTATTCTAAACATACCTTAAGATGTTACACAATTTAATTTTAATCATGGTTAGCTCACTGCATGGGAGACCATGAGCTAGTTAAAATCCATTTGAAAATAAAGGAATTAAATAAATAATTCCATTTTTTTATTTATCTAATTAGGTGCATTTAATTATGGACTAATCTCAATATTGAATAAATTTGAAAATTAAAAAACCATAGGGTTATGATTTAGATCCCTAAAATTAACCTAAAATACAACAATGCTTCTAATGGCCAACACCCATGAGGAAGAAGCTGCAGATGGTTTCAAAGAGGTTCCTAGATCAAAGCTAATCACGATCCAAAACAAAAATGCAATTGGTCCAAGGATTTAATAGCTATGTTTGTTTAAGAAGGAAGAAACATAACAGAAAATACATATGATGGATTTCACACACAACCAGGGCATCCAAATGGGAAGTTGGCACCCAAATATCTCATGAATAATTCCTTAGGGTTGAGAGTATAAGAGATACAACTATAAAAAATATGGATTCATCCGCACATCATGTTTAAAATAGTAGGATGATAATTTACAAATTTTGTAATGTGATTACACATCTTATAATAATTTTTAATGGAATACTCAAAAAAACCCATCACTTGGTATTTATTTTATTAAAACCCCCAAACAATTACATGATGTATAGTCCCTTTACAGGATGTGTAAATGTTTTGCAGTTTATTTTCAGCCCATTTTCCTTTTTAAATAACCAAACCTCTTTTTAAATATTATCAACCCACCAAGAACCCATGAAACACTTATCCCATTAATATAGAGACTCCATTAATTCGAACAATAATACATCACTGAATATTATGTCATTTTCTACAATAGATCTCTCTTTGTTAATAATCTATGATCCTTTTTCATGTTTCCCTACAACCCAAGACTTTGTTTATTTAAATGAAGAACTCCGATAATAAAAATAAAAATAGTATAAATGATTAATGAAATACTCAGAGAGAGATGTAACTGGAAAAATATGGTTTCTTACAACCTCACCACCTTATAACAGCTCATCCACTAGCTACTCCATGCATCACTATGAGGTCCCAACAAACATGTATGGCCACTATGTGTTCATATCATACTACCTATCCCAGGTATCCACCGGATCTTTCCCATGATGCCACTGTACTCTAACCAATGGTATAGTCCTACCCCAAATATATTTCTCAATATGATCCACAACTCGTATCAGATGATCCTTAATGGACGCATCATCACAAATCTTGACGTCTTCTACCTATATCACATGGGAATGGTCTAGATGAAATCATTGTAGCAACAATGTTTAGAAAACATCATGCATGTAAGTATAACACATCGGAAGGGTTAAAAAGTACGCCACTGGAATGAATATTTAAACTATTTCGAATGGCCTGAGAAATATGGGTGCGAGATTTATTGATTTATTAACATGGTGTCAGCCCAATCTAAGTGAGACCCAGAGGAAAACATGCTTACCAACCTTAAAATCCATAAGTCATCTTTGATGGCTAGAATATGATTTTGACCTATTCTGCATGGTCTCCGATGACTATTTGATAAAAACACATGTTCAAATGACTCATGTATAAGACTAGGCCCAACATGTGCCGACTCACCTGCCACTAAACAAGAAATAGAAGAACAAAATAACCTTCCCTAAAAATCCTCAAAAGGTTTTGTTTGGATCTATTCTTATAAGGTATTATTATATGAAAACTCCATAAATTCCATTTTTGTCTTCCATGAACAACCAAATTCAAAATCATATACACGTAACATATCCTTCAGAACCTGAATAGCCCACTCATATAGGCCATGAGTCCATGGATGATAGGTTGTGCTTAAAATGACTTTTATTCCTCGGTTTTGCTAAATACCATTCCAAAAACGTGATGTGAAACAAGGATCTAGGCCTGAAATGATACTCCTTAGAACACCATGCAACCGAACCACATTTTGCACATAAATATATCCTAGATCATTAATTGTGGATGTTTTCCTTATAGGTATGTAGTGAGATAACATAGTTAGTCAATTAAAAAACAACTCATTCAACATCATTCTTACAGGTAATCCTAAGTAACCCTGACATAAGATCCATCATTAACACATCCCATTTCCACTCTAGAATGGGTAAAGACTACAAAATCCCTACTAGTCTATGATGTTTGGATTTCACCAACTAAAAAGTAAAGCTTCTAGACACAATGAATTCCACCTTCTTCTTCAATCCTGACCACTAGAACTGTCTATAGAGATCATGATACATATTTGGTAAACTAGGATGCATTGACCCTCTATAAGCATTAAGTGACCTCATTATCTCCTCATGCAATCCCGTAGGGACCCATAATCATCCATGGGAAATGAGATAATTTTCAATATTAAGAGACCATACTGATGGTGTCTCTCCACCATATAAGGTTTCTCTCAAAACTTTTCCCTATGGATTGAAGAACTTCTCAGTCTAAATAAAATACCAATGAATTGGTATAATAGATGTCAAAGTCAGTGATACTCTCCGCAGAGATTCTTTAAAATCCAAATGCTTTTCTTCAAAGAGTTATATTATATTCCACTCATCATAAGACTCACATACTTCCTCTTTCAATGTATTTTTACTCAAAGTGTCAACATTTATGTTTCCATTTCCTATTGTAGATGCCAATTCAATGTCAAATGACTATAGATACTCGACCCACCTCCTCTACCAAAGGTCCAGGTATCACTCATAGAAGATTACCCGAGGAACTTGTGATTCATGTATACCAAAAACATCTCTCCCATGAGGTAGTGTCTACAACATCATAGGGAATATACCTTTCCATCTAAATCCATATTGTGAGTAGGGTAATTCCTCTCATGCGGTATCAACTGCCTGGAACCAAAGGAAACCAAATTATCCTCCATTATTAGAAATTTTCCTAGTCCAACTCATGATGTGTAATAGTACTTGTTATATTCTTTACCTAGAATAGATAAAGTGGGGATAGGTTCTGAGATCATACTACCATTCATCTCCTAAAATCTCCCTCACAAGTATTAGACTAATCAATCTTCACCCCATTCCTGGTCAGGCTAGAAATTGGTGCTACCCAACAAGAAAAAACATTGATAAAATTTTTATAATAACATCCTTGTTGTAGAAAGCTATGAATTTTAAAGATGATATTTGGATGATCCCAAGATATCACTGCTAAAAAATTTTTGGGCCCACTAACACACTTGGCTCTAAGATGACATAGCCCATGAAGTGCACTTCATTACTCCAGAAATTAAAATGAGTTAGCTTAGAGTAAAGAGGATGTTATCTCAATGAAATCAAGATGATGTTAATATGCTTTTCATTATCATATACCAAATTGTAGAACACTAATATATCTTCGAACAAAACCACCACAAACTGATCCAGAAAATGATGAAAGATCTTGTTGGTCAGAGAGAATATATCAAGAGGGGGTGAATTGAGTACCGAATAAAAATTTATATTAAAATAGATTTAAATAAAATCCCCCAATTTAAATAAAGTGTATTGGTTAGTTAAAAAAAATAGTTTGATATAATTGTCTACCTTTTAAAATAATTATCAAATATTGATATGGTCTTGGTTAGAAATAATATACAATATTAGTATATCCATTGAAATCAATTTAATAAATCAAACCCTTATATAAACACTTATTATAAATAAATAAAAAATTATTGTTTTGCTGAAATGTACAAATAGATTTGATTTTAGTACATAAAATGAAGAAAACAAAACAATTAGTAGAATATGAATACAAGAGGATCAGTCTCAAGCTAATACATAGTCCCCTGCACATGGAAATCACCAGCTACCAAGAATATTATATAAAATTAAGTTTTGATCCACAGCCTAAATCTGGTATTATAACCGTTTGAAAACTTTTCATACCACTCAAGACCAATTCCATAGTAATTGTGGGAGTAAAAAAGAAAACAAAAATCCATTCAAAACCAGACCTCTACCACACCACATGAGAAATAAGAGAAAACGTTGTTGAGAATATTTCAAAGTGTATTCCAATTAAAATGAGAAAATGTGTTTTTTTAAATAGAGTACACACACACTTCTCATGATGTAAATAAAAATAATAAGACTGATAATATAAGAGATGTAAAGGAATATATTTTCATTCTATTTTTTTCTCTATAGCTAGTGGATCTTGAATGTGATTTGAACTGAGGATTGAGTCCTATTTCATAAATCTTCTATAGAGGAGAGTGTCATGAACTACTTTCTCTTGACTGTAGGAAGGCACTGGATGTATGTTGTGCTTTAGTTTCCCCAGTTTTGTGTAGTCATGAATTTTTTCTTCATGTTCTTGCAATAGGTCCTAGATTTAACGTACAAATAGAATTGATTTTTGTAAAAAAACAAAGAAAACAAAACAATATTACTATATCCTTCGAAATCATATTAATAAATCAAAAACTTATACACACAGTAATTAGAATTAAATAACGAATTATTGTTTTGATTGACATAAAAAGATATTTTATTTTAGTACAGAAAATATATAAAATAAAAAAACTAGTAGTATTTATATATAATGGGTTCAGTTTTAAGCAGATACTTAGTCCTCTCTACATGGAAATCACTAGAAACCAACCAGATTTTACAAAATTATGTTTCTATCCACAACCTGAATATGTTATTATAAATATTTGACAATTTTCCATGCCATTCAAGAAATATTCTATAGTAATTGTGGGAGTACATAAGAAAACAAAAATCAGGTCAAAACCGGACCTCTACCACACCACATGGGAAATAAGAGAAACAATTGTTGAGAATATATCTAAGAATTTTCCAGTTTAAAGAAGGAGAAAATCTGTGTTTTATAAAATAGTGTACACATACACTTCTTATGATGTAAATGAAAATAATAATACTAAAAATATAATAGAAGTAACGGGATATATTTTCTTGGTATGTTTTGCTCTATAGCTTGTGGAACTTTAATGTGATTTAAACTGATGATTGGGTCATATTTCCAAAATCTGCTATAGAAGAGAATGTCATGAACTCCTTTTTCTTGACAGTATGAAGGCACTTCAAGTATGTTGTGATCCGATTTCCCTAGTTGAGTGTAGTGATGAAGGATTTATTCAAGTTCTTACAATAGTTCCCAGATCTAATGTACAAATAGATTTTATTTTAGTACAAACAATAATGAAAACAAAACAATATTACTATATCATTTGAAATAATTTTAATAAATCAAAACCTTATATAAACACTAATTATAACTAAATAATTTTTTTTTGTTTAAATGTAAAAATAGATATGATTTTTGTACATAAAATAAAGAAAACAAAACAAACTATAGAATTTGAATACAAGAGGTTTAGTCTCAAGTTGATACTTAGTCCTCTCCACATATAAATCACTAGCTACCAAGAAGTTTATATAAAATTATTTTTTGATCTAAAACCTAAATATAGTTTCGTAATAGTTTTAAAACTATCCATGCCACTCAAGACCTATTCCATAGTAATTTTTGGAGTATATAAGAAAACAAAAAACAATTCAAAACCAGACCTCTACCACACCTCATGGGAAATAAGAGAAAACGTTGTGTAGAAGATATCTAAGTATATTCCATTTTAAATAAGAATAAAATATGGGTTTTATAAAATATATTACACACACACTTATTGAGATTTAAATTAAAATAATAAGACTGATAATATAAAATAAGTAAAGGGATTGATTTTCTTGGTCTGTTATGCTCTACAGGTCATAGATATTGAATTTGAATTTAACTGAGGATTGAGTCCTATTTCAGAAATCTGATATAGAAGAGAGTTTCAGGAATTCCTTTTTCTTGACTATAAGATGAAAATTGATGTATGGTGTGCTTCAATTTCCCCAGTATAGTGTATTCATGAAGGATTTCGTAAAGTTATTCCAATATGTCCCAAATCAACTGTATGTGAAAAATAACTTTTTGTGTGATCGACGTCTATATACATGTATCCACTTCTATTGTTCTACATGAGGGAGTATGCTTCACTTCTAACAACCACACGTAGGAACCGTCATCCAGATTTCTTGATCCTCATTTTAAAATAGAAAATATTCTTTAATTCATCCCCAAACATCAAATAATCAAAAATAAATAAGTAAGTTCAATAATTAAATTCAATAAACTGGTTTCTAGAAATGATTAATTCAAAAATATTAATAGAATAAATAGTGGAGAAGATTCTTTTCAATGGTGATAATGGCAGAGTCTAAATTTGGTGGTGACTCAGAGTCTAGAGGTGATACATTTGAAGGGTGTGAACTTCTCGAGGTGTCAAGATCTAGTGGTAACTAATTTTTTTTTTCAAATTCTCTTCTTAGTGGTGATTCATTACTAATGGACAGTCTTTCCACAAATTGTCCAAATTATGATCTAGTGGAGACTCATGCTAAGGGTTATTAATCATTATAGTTATTTGATTCAAGATCCCAATGGCGAGTCTCCTTGATGTTGTCTCAAGGAGACAGTGTGACATCCTTAGTAGTGAGATATCATTGGTGGTGAGACATCATTGATAGTTAGACTTCAAGGGCAGTGAGACATCACTGGCGGTGATTTTTTTCTTGTGGTGTCTCATATTTGGTGGTGAGTCTATTAAAGAGCTAACCAAAATAATTTCCAAACTATCTTATAACATAAAATCCTATCATAAAACATAAAAATATTTAATATCATAATGAACATGGTTACATGGCCATTATAATAAGGATAGCAGCAATCATCCCCTTTTAGATGATAAAAAATCATGGAATTTTATGTACATGATATCAAAGATAAATAAATACATAAAAAGAAAATCGGATACACTAGGTATTAAATATATTAAGTAAATGATATTAGGAATAAATAAAGTAAGTTATTAATGTTAAATCATTAACATAATTATATTTAATCAAAGGTATAAATATATTAATCAGTAATATGAAATAATATCAATGAAAATAGTAAAGGAATAGAATGAAATTCCATATATTAGTTCTCCCCCATTTGAGATTATAAAAAAAGTACACAGTAAAACAGGAATATTAATAGAATTTGAAGAGAATAATAAATAAAAGAGAAAAATAATAATATTATTATTATATGTTCCATTAAAAACTAATTGATGGGAATCCACAAAATGTTATACAAAAATAGCCCATCAAATAAACAATGTCTAATTATCAATTCAATTTAGGTTTGGATGAAGGGTCAATATGATCGTTCAACTTGTCCATGTCTATGGCATAATCAATGGCGATATAGGGTCTATTGGGAATAGTGGTAGAAACATCAGTTATAACTGATGTTGGTCAATGATCTCAAATGTGGATAAGTCTGAGGTACCTTCCACCTTCCCTAGAAGAGAGCGTAAATGGATAGAATCTATATGGTAATAGGTCTTGAGGATATTGGGTCACATTAGATCTGATGAACTCCAGATATGTCGAATGAGGTGTGAGATGGGTTTTCATTAGAATTGTCTCATGAGATACAACTGTAGTCCTATGCACATACCGGAAATGATTAATATTATTAATGAAATACATTACAGTTTTTCCAACTCTCCCATAGAACTAAAAAAGTATATCTTGTGATCCTTAAAATGTTGATGCATAGGAGTCAGAACTTTCAACTGGTTGACAAGTTCCTTAATGTATTTGGAAACATGAGGCATCCTCATATCTTCTACTAAAAATATAATGTGAGTATTAAAGTCATTCTTGGAGTAAATCCTTGAGATACAATACATGATGGATATGGTTATGATATCTCAATCATATTTTATATATTATTCATACTATATGATAATCATATGAGCATGATAATTATTATGCTCAAAAATATGAAAAGTATCTATAGGTAAGGAAGTATCATCACTTGAACCACTTCTTGAGTTTTCTCTAAGATCTTCCCTGATAATAGTTCTGATTAGATCAATATCATAAATAAGTTGAGGAGTTTTACAACTATATTCTATTGAATAAATATTTTAAACAATCTTAAGAAATGAATCTGTAAAATCTGAAAAGGTAGAGTGAATCTCTTCCAAAGAGGATTTTAGTGATTCCAGATTACTCACTAACCTTATTTTATCAATTTCATGTTCTTGGATATAGTGCATCATCTTTAGTTGAATGTGAATGATTACAAATTAAAATAGGTATCTCACATCAAGTTCACTTATCTTAGTATGATGAGGTTCTAGAATTGTCAAAATCTTGCCAAAATAGAGGTCATATTTTCTTTAAAACATCCAAGTCACGCTTGGTGACCACATCAACAAGAACGGTCTGGGTAGTAGTATATAAGGGTATATCTGGTACTATATCAAACCTTTGTATGTTAAAATATGCATCAATATGATCATTTAATGATCCCTTATGATACTTTTCTTTTTGAATGGAATGTCCATCATTATTTGGTGAACCAGAAGGAGTAAAATCCCATTCTTATCACATTGGATATTCCCAAAATTTAAAATGGGTTTTTGAGAATATCAACAACTGCAGAAGAAGAAACTGTAGATACCACTACAAAAGGATCTCCAGTAGAGGTCTCCACAGTCCTTACTTCATCGATTTTTTTCAACAATCTAATCTTTCCTCTGTTTAGGCACATGATTCTCAATAGAAGCAAAAAATATCATCTGCTCAAAAACAATATATTCTGAAACTGTCTAACTATTAGCAACATATACAATATCAAATACATCAACATTAGAAACCAATTGATGAATTCCATGAATTTGGAATTTCTTACCCTCAAAATATGTATCTCCCTCTTCTCTATTAGGAAGGAAAAATTCACCAACAAAGTTAGGCCTCTTCTTTGATATGGAAAAAATAGACCAGGATAAGTAAGAAGATCTTGAGGAAATCTAGACATCCTCTCCTCTAATTTTTCTGTTGGAACCATTAAAATATGATCACCCATCATCAACATCATTTCTATATTCAACTTCTTAATATTTTGCATCATCGCCATCTCTATTCCCCTAAAAAGGTTTCCAATTTCTCCTGAATTGAATTTCTCTAGAGACTATGGTCTCATCCTCATCACTATTTATCAATTTATCTCTTTTTGGGAGAGTCCTAGGTGGTCTAGGTGCTTCATTTATGATATTAAGAGATCCTGGAGGAAGTTCGGGGTCACTTACCTCCTTAAAAAAATTCCTTCTCTTCTTCCTCTCTAGAGAAAGTAGCCTCTTCTTTCTCATCAAAACTACAGTTCTCAATAATCTCATAAGGCTCTAGACTAGTGTAAAAAATATCTCTATGTCTAGAAGGGTGGTCAACTACATTACGCTCATGATACAAATTTTCATTATCAACTACACATTTCTTTCTCCATGGGTTTCAACTAATTTTCATCCCTTTTCATATTATTCTAGTTATTTTGAAACCACTACAACCTACAAATACCTCCTCATCATAAATAACTTATATTTTGGCTTTAAACATTGTTGAAATGAATGTCAAATAAATCACAAAAACTGATATAGGTATTGGTTTGGTCATTTCAATCCAATGAAGCATTAGATATCTGAAAAGTTTTATCATTTATCCTCATTTCATAAGATATAATAGGAATACATACAAAAACCATAACGTAGAAAAATCAACATTACATGGGGTACAAAATGTGTTGAATGAATTAAAAAAAAACAATATTCTCCATCTAACTTAGAAACAATCATTCTTATTAAAAATCGATCTCCTATTGACTCTACAAGGGTGTCTTCATAAATAAAATCTTCACTAGATTCTGAAATCATACATTGATAGTCATTAAACACACCTTCATGTGGTAATTTTAAACAACTATCCCACTACCTTTATGAAAATCCAATTCTATAACCGTTAACTCTATTTCTTACCCATTATTCTTATTCTTCTTCAAAACTAAACTACACATACTGATAAAACTGATATACAAGCCTATAATAAAAATGTCTCTCATTTGAAGAGAACCATTCCATCAATCCATGGGTTTTTATAACATTCATTACTATTGACTATCTTGATAACAACAATTCAACATGCACATATTTCTTTGGATTGACTACTCTCTCCAAAAGCTCGGGATTCACTGGTTCAACTACAACAGGAAGACTCATTTCCCTTTTCTTCTTCTTTGTAAGATGTGACCTTTCGGGCGAAGTCTTTTAAGGTCACTTTACTATAGATATGGAGGATGAATTGGTTGGATTATTATAAGATAAATGGAATATCAATTGGTTGGGAGAGAAAGATCTCACAAGGATCAAGAGAAACAGTTGTGAGGAAACAGTTGTGTTGAAATTAGACAAAGTATCACATTTATTATCATTTAAGAGTTTAGGGACTCAGAAAATTAAATTTGATAATTTGGAAAAAATTAAATCGAGTTATAAAAATAAAACATAACTAAAATTATAATGAAAAAAATTAAAAACCTGCCGTTTAATTATTATAGTGTGAAAGAGAAAAACTTGACAAAGGCCTAAAACATTCCAACACTAAGTCAAAGCAATAGAGGCGCGTTCCATAGTGATAATTATCAAAGATGAGGACTGTTAATAATGAGAAGTATCAATGTTTAGATGTATCAACCATGAGAAATACCCAAATGCGAGACATGTCCAATGGTGAGATATTCAAAATTGTGAGGAATTCACAACAGTGATACATTCCCAATAGTGAGTCCTAGAAAATTGAACTAAAACAAAAATTGATCATACCTAATTCATGTTTTATATAATTCATTATCTAATAATTCAATGTCTTAGTGAATATATCAGTACACTGATGTTCTTTTCCAATTTATTCAAGAGTGATATCAGTCTTTTGAAAATGATCTATCAGTAAGCAATCACTTGTATAAGTATTTTTTAATCTAGAATGTGATACACGATTCATAGAAATATTTATAGTACTTTTGTTGTTATAATTTATTGGGATATCTCATAATTAATATCTATAGTATATTAATGTATTTTTCATCCCTAAAAACTGTGCACAACAGCCTCCTATAGCTATGTATTAACTTTAGCAGTAGGTAGTGAAACAAAAATTTTCTTCAAGTTTACTAATAAACTAGTCACTTTCATTAAAATTGACTTGTTCTATAGGTTTTTTTCAATCTAACATAAATCCACCTAAATTAGATTCTGAATAACTAACTAAATGAAAATTTATTCCTCTTGGGTAAAACATTCGTAAATTTTTATTATATTTGAGGTATTTAAAAATTATTTTTATAGCAACAAAGTGTGAATCTTTTGGATTTAATTGAATTAGATCACACATAAACACACTAAACACAATATCAGGTTGGATAATAGTGATATAGAGAATTATTATAATCATACCTCTATAACTAGACTGATCCACTGGTTTCCCAGCTTCATCAAGACCAGGTTTATAGGTGGTACTCATATGAGTATTACTACTCTTAGTGTTATCTAAGATAACATTATTCAAGATATCCTTAAAATATATACCTTTATTTATAATTATTCATTAATTATTTTGGAAATTATGAAAATCAAGAATGAATTTGTGATGACTCATTAAACTCATTTAAAATTCATTTTATATCAATTGATAAAAATCAGTACATAAGGCATTTTTTGAAGATCCAAAAATAATATCATATACATATATGTAACACCCCGACCCTGTAAACCAGATCTAGTGAATTACATGTTATATTTTCCTGGTTAAAATGAAATTAATCATGAAGGATCAATCAGTTTAGTAGTCTTGAAAGAAGTAGATACATTGATATAACTCAAATTACATTGGAAAAATTTACAAAATACTGTACATAACTAAAACTAAAAATTGCATCCATAGAACTGAATAAATTGTCTCATCTTTATAAGTTGTTTAATGAATAAAATGAAAGGGGTGATCTCAAATGGTTAGTATGGATTAAAAATGGATGAATCATGAATCAATAATAACTGAATCATAATCAATTGTTTATAATCAATAAGGCATGGTGAATAAATGAAAAACTCACGGCATTATTAAACTAACAAGGAAACATGATCCCTAGATTTTTTCATAGTGAAAATCTCATGGATAGTAATAAATGATAATGAGTAAAGAGAATTATTATTAATTGGATGTCATGTATCTGTCACATTATACCATAATTCCATTAAAATGGTTTAATTATATGGGTAGAAACCCGTTTTTGGAAACAAACTCGAAGGATTTTTCACCAACAGATTTGTCTCATGAGACCTGTCATTGAATCGTGGCGTTGTAGTGGGCTCCAACCGCTGCTTCAAGTCCAAATAATTCTTTATAAATACATTTAATACAAGTTCGATCTTCCTTCCCATTATCTGTATAGAGTAGAGATTACAGATTCATCAATATTTCCATAATAAGAACATCTTTCGAAATTAACACTCTATGTGTAATGTTATACGACTTAAGGAAATTGTAACATACATGCAACAAGAAAATGGATATTTAAGAGAATTATAATTTCAAATGAAATATGATCTCAAATGGGTAGCAGATACACCAAATAAGAATGATTAGGTTCACAATACCAAGTATTTCTCAATGAAATGGAAATTCAGACAAAGTAACTTACAATATTGTAATCAATTGAATCGTATGAAAAAATTCAAAAATCGCTAAATGAATGATAGAATACCGTGAATACAAAGAGAATAATGATAATATATATCAAAAGTCAGTAAAAAATACACAACATGCAAGAAATATGTGGCGAATCAATAGAAATATCAATGAAATGAAAGTGAGATGAGAAACCCCTTACCTTATACTCGAGTGCATTTTTAGTTTGTTTTAATGGACAGAATAATTAAATTTAGCTGCATTAATTAATAATTACAGAACCACCTATTCTTTAATTTATTTAGTATAATATTATTAGGTTCATTCATGGCCATTTTATGGGGTTTAGAGGTTTAATTTTATTATTTCATAACCCTTTTCTTCTTTGGTTTTCATGATTCGTTTACTTATATTCATAAAGGGATGTATGTTTTAAATGTGCTTAAACATATAGAATAGTTAATATATATTATTAGTGAAATTAAAGTGGTATAAAATATCTTATAATTATTTTGGGTTATATACTTGAGGATGAATCATTAGTAAAAAGTTATTGATAAATGCTTGGATTTAGCTTGGTGGTTCTATGCATAATGAACTTGTTTTGTATTATTATTTCATATTATGAGTGTGTAGGGATTCCAGAACATTAATGAGATTAAATAAATATATTCTGATATATTTCAACCATAAAAATGCTTTCATTGCCATAATTTAATATGGTAAGGAAAATTTGAGAACCCGTCATCCTTGAACTTGATAAATCAATACATCTCAGAGGATGTTTTCATTTTCAGTATAGGAGGAGAGGGAAATAGATGGAGATGAAATATTTAATTATCATAATATAATTCCATTTCATGTGTGGTAATGTATTTATCTTATCATTTGGATGTGGGTCAGCGAGGAAATAAGTATAAAAGAAATGGAATCAAAATAGAAGAAAAATTGAGAAATCTCTCACAACAATTCGACATCCTAACAGCGTGACTTAATATTTCATAAAATAGTTTGATGAGAGAAAAGGGATATATCATTACTCATACATAATATGGTAAGTAAGGGTAATATGTAATGACATATCCCAACATAATCCAGTGTAAATTTAAAAAGAATAACATAAAATGAATGAAAAGAAAGAAAACTAAAGTGGATGTTTACCTCTTGATATCTTCTCCTTGAGATCATTATTAAGGCCTTTGGTGTTGGAATTTTGGTGAGACCAGAAGATTTAGGACATGGGTAGAGGGCTTGGGGAGAGTATTAGGCAGAATTTAGGTAAGGCTCAAGGCTTGAGAGGTGTGGGAGGAAGAGAGGAATGAGGGTGGTATTTATAGTTGATGAGAGGAGGTATTTTTCATTATTTTAATCATTATTATAATTTTTTTCTCAATACTATGAATAATATTAATTCATGTGACCCAAAATAGTAATAATGGCATGTGAGTTCGATCCAAACGGTCTTAAATAACTTATTATGTCATATAAATTGTATTTTAATGATAATTTGAATATAGGGTATTTTACCATATTTGTATATTTATCAAAAATTCTAGAATTTCAGAAAAATCCCAAAAATTCACCTTAACCATTTATTCAGTGTGTAGAATATAAAAATGAACTCCATTTTTCAAATATAATTTTCAAAGTATTATTAATTTAAATTTTAAATAAAATCACTATTAATTCAAAAAATAACAATTTTAAACATACAATTAGTTTTATATCACATTGAAAAATTAATTAAGATTTCATTATCTTATTACCTTAGAAAAATAAAATATTATCATTATTGACTATTCATAAAGTTCATATTACTATTCATTTTACTATTAAATAGGGTATGTTACTAATCAACAAAAAATCAAGTTGGTTCTATCAGACTCCGAATAACTTTATTTTCCCAACTCTAGATGACTGTTTTTCGAAGTTCAAAACATAGAAGTGGAAAATTTGTGTTTAATGACTAGGTTTTGACTATCTATTAAATAACCAAGTGTCATTTCAAAGGAAAATGATGATTTATGAAGCATAGGCTAGGAATTGAATGTATTTAAGATAAACATACCATAAATTGTTTGGGGTGTTATAGTATTCCCTCCATTGAAAATTTTTTCCTGATAATTTTATGTATAAAGTCCACCAAAATGATATGGGTGGTTCTTCTTCATAACATCCTCAGGTTCCCATGTTTCTTCCTCCATATTCTGGTTTTTCCAAAGAACCATTACTATACAAGTCATCTGATTTCTCAATACATGTTATGTTGTGTCAGGGATCCTGATAGGATTTGCACAGTATGGAAAATCAGGTTCCAGTTCTATTTCATCATAGGTGAGTACATGCGTTAAGTTTGGCATGTATTTATTCAACAATGACTCATGGAACACATCATGGACTTTGGAGAGACATGAAGGAATTGCGAAAAGGTAAACTACAGCTCTGATTATTTCCATAATTTTAAACAGTTCCAATGTACTTAGGACTCAGTTTCCCTTTCTTACCAAACCTTAAGACACCTTTCCATTGAGATACTTTCAGAAAGAAATTATCTCCCTCATAGAATTTCAAATCCTTTCTCTGGTTGTCAGCATAAATCTTCTTCCTACTTTGGGATGCCTTAATATGGGATTGTATTGTCTTCACCTTTTTCGTGGTATCTTCAATAAGATCTGGGCCTTTAAGTTTACTCTCACAAACTTCATCCCAACAGGTTGGAGTTCAACATATCTTTTCATATATTGCTTCATATGGATCCATTTGAATACTAAAATGGAAACTATTGTTGTAATAAAATTACACCAAAGGCTATTATTGATCCCACACACCTTGGAAGTCATGAGAGCATGATATCAGCATGCCTTCTAGAGTTTGAATATTCCTTTCAGACTATCCATCAGTTTGGGGGTGAGAAGAAGTACTCATACAAAGCTCAGTATTCAAAGCCTTCTAAGGAATTTTCTAGAATTTTGATGTAAACTGGGGATATTGATCTGACAAAATCGATATAGGTGGACCATTAGTTATAAAAACTTCATTAAAATAAATTCATTCCAGGCACTCAAGTGGTAAATCCTCTCTTATAGGAAAGAAATGTTCTGATTTTGTCAGACGATCGACAATTACCCATAGTTCATCATTCCTTCTAGGAATCCTCAGTAGTCTAGTGAAAATATCCATCATAATGTTATCCCACTTCCACATAGGAATAGGTTGATGTTGCATCACTCCTATGGGATGTTGTCTCTACACCCTCACATGTTGACAAACTGGACACCTAGACACATAGTCAGCAATTTCCCACTTCATATTATCCCAAGAAAATATTTCTTCACATCTCTATAAATATTTGTGCTACCCAGGTGTATAGGGAAATTTGAGCTATGAGCATCATCTAATAGTTCCCTTTTTATCTCAGGTACTAATGGAATGCCTAACCTCTTCCCAAACTTCAGAACTCCTTCCTCATACACGAAGTCTTCCAATCATCCATCCTTAATAGCAATAATTTTCTTGTGTATATTTTCATCATCAGATTGAGGGATTTTTATCTTCTATTATAAATATTGTTTAGCAATCATTTGAGAGAGGAAAGATGTTTTACCTTCCTTAATAATTACCATATCCATATTTAGTAGATCTATGAATATTGGATCTCTCTCAATCCTCATTTGAGTTAGAATTCCATGATTATTCCTACATAATGCATCTGATACTTTATTTTCCTTTCATGGGTGGTAGTGTATTGAATAATGATAATATTTAAGAAACCCAAGACATATCCTTTTCCTCAAGATGAGTTCGTTTAGTGTGAAAAATGTATTTCAAACTCTTGTGATCCGTGTATATCTCACATTTTTACTATAAATATATTGTATCCATATTTTCAGAGAAAATATTACAGCTACTAACTCAAGATCATGTGTTGGATAATCTTTCTCATGAGTCTTCAACTTTCAAGATTAAGAAGAAATAAATTTATCATTTTGCATCAGGACGCAACCCAGACCATTCTTGGAGGCATCACTGTATATTACAAATCAATCATTTCCAGATGGAAGAGTCAAAATTGGAGCATTAAACAATATTATTTTCAATTCATCAAATCATTCTGTACATTCTTTTATCCATAGAAACATAACTCCTTTACCGGTGAGCATTGTTAGAGGGTTTTCCAATCGAGTGAAATTCTGAACGAAACACTGATAGGAACCTTCTAATACAATAAAACTATGTACCTCAGTAATATTCGATGGCTTGGGAAATTCTTGGATTTCCTTTTTCTTTGCATGATCAACTAGGATTCCATACTTAAAGACAATATGTCCCAGTAAAAAAACTAATTGAATCCAGAATTCGAACTTTCTAAATTTACCATATAATTCATTTCTTATAAGAGTTTTAAGAAAAATCTGCAAGTGATTCTCATGTTCATCATATATTTTTGAATATAATTGAATATCATCGATGAATACCACCAAAAGGTCATCAAGATATTCCTTGAAAACTTGATTCATTAAATCCATGAAAATAGTGGGTGCATTAGTCAGTCCAAACGGCATCACTGTAAATTCATAATGCCCAAACATGGTTCGAAATGTTTTTTTAAGAGTATGTTATTTCCTCACACACAGCTGATTATATCTAGATCGAAGGTCAATCTTCGAAAAGTATTGAGCTCCATGTAGTTGATCAAATAAATCACCAATTTAATGAAGAGGATACCTATTCTTTATTGTAATAGCCTTGACTTTTCTATAATCAATGTGTAAGAATTCGGATCTTCATTTTCAGCTATGTCTTTCCTTTTCCTGTAGTTTTTGACAATAGTGGAGTTTCTGGAAATTTTGAAGTACACGCCATGTACTTTATGAGTACACACCGTGTACTACCTTGCCGCGCCAGGCCGTGTGCTGGCCGTGTCCGGGCCACACACACGGTGTGTCAGGGTGATGTGGAGGCCGCTTAAAGAGGAGTATAGAAAAGTAGAGTACACTCAGTGTACTCAAGAGGTACACACCATTTATTTTCTTTTTTTTCATTAAACGGACAGGGGTCGCGCCTAATCGACAGAACTATTTTCTTCTCTAGCGCATTCGACCGGGAGCCACCCGTATGGCCGCCGATCTTCTCCGAGCCCCTGACCCTCCGTCCATTCTCCGAATTGACCATCATTGATTGCGTTGGAACCACAACTGTATGTTCTTCCTTATCCAAGAGATTTTTTTTCCAATTCCTCCTCTTTCTTAAGTTATTTTGGGTTGAACGGTTTGTTTTTTTCATAGATATACGTTGTTCAAAGTAGAATAAAGCCTCGTGGTTCAAGTATATCGATCTCCTAGGATCGAGGTAGGGTGTTTGTGCCTTACCTTTCGATGTCTTTGAGTTTTATGTGCAATTTCCACCAATACCCATGAACTGGGTATTGCGCATTTACCTTTTTCCCCTATTGATTTCCTGCCTTGTTTGTATTCTTGTGTAGAGGTAATTTGATCATGTTTGAGGATAATTGTGGTGCTTGGATGTTTTTCCCATGCCTTGATCTATTTAAGACCTTCAGGTCTCATTAGCCTTTGGCCGTTATACCTGTTTCCATGCCTTGTGATTGTAGGATGGAATGATGTTGTTAACATGCTTTTTGCTATGTAGACTATTTATCCAAGTAGCACTATAGGCGTACTTTGGTTAGCCAAGTAGATCTATAGGTGTACTTTGGCCTTATAGCATTAATATGCACTAACTGGCACAGGACCGTGAGAACCCGGTGCTATAGACTATAAGGGATAGACCGAGTGAGCTTCCCAAAGAGTCTTAGATATTATAGACTATATGGGGATAGACTGAGTGAGCTTCCTCAGTGAGTCTTGGACATTATAGACTACATTGGATAGACAGAGTGAGCTTCCCAGAGAGTCTTAGTTATTATATACTACAGGAGGGTAGACCGAGTGATCTTCCTTAGAGAGTGTTTACCTTCTCTAAATGTCTTTAAAACCTTCCTAGGCTAGAGGAGTAATTGACCATGTGAGCTTCCTTAGAGAGTCTGTGGTATACCTGAGTCTATAGGAGGATTGACCAAGTGAGCTTCCTCAGAGAGTCTCTATACCTTGGGCCAAGAGGGTTAGACCACATGATCTCCCTCAGAGAGTCCCTGACTACCCTAGAATATAAGGGTAATTAACCGAGTGAGCTTCCCTAGAGAGTCTTATAAATTCGAATGTCCAAACCAGAGGGGATAGGCTGAGTGGACTACCTAGAGGGTTGTGGTACATCTTGGATAGGCCATAGGGGATGACTACGAGTACTTCCCATAGGGTTTTCTGTTTGTGTTAGTTGTTGCTTCACCGTTGCTCATTGTTCTATGGATTTATCACTGTTGTATATCATCCTGTTTACTGGTTAGTGATTACTACCTTCTATTGCTGCTACTTTTTACTACTTATTCCACTATTATCTGCCATATACTCACTGACTATTAGGCATAGATCTTCGGGTGGTTTCCTACTGGCATTTAGTCTCACACCCTGTTTGGGTCATGCTTTTGGGCCCAAACAGACTATGTTGTTGTAGGTATAGACAAGGGCAAGCGCCCTTCGACTTCTGGTACTTGATTTCTTGGAGCAGGATAGCATGGGACCAAGCTTTGGCTTCCGATGCTGAGGAGCTGTTTACATTATTTTGTACTTGTTTAGGTACTATTGTATTTTTCAGCATTGTGACTTGTTAGGATGCTTTCCGAGATATGTATCATGCATCATTTCATATATATACATATGTGATATAGTTGTTTGCAGATTTAGTCTTCCACTATTTATTATTGTTGGTTATTTAATGCTTCCGCTATTGCATGTTTATTTACTTTCGCTGTGTACTCTACCAATGAGGGCATAGTTTCCCAACTCTCACACCCAAGGCCCTCACTGCTAGTTGGCAGCCTCTGGCATTTGGGGAAATGTTCTTGAGGCCATGTGACCAACCGGGTACGGGGTGCCTCTAGGTGGACTCCGAAATCGGGACTTTACAAAGTGGTATCAGTGGAATTATTTTCTCCTGATTTACTGTTTGGAGCCTTTATCTAGGAATAGGATAGATTCGGTACTTGGTATAAGCTGTTCCTGGTAGTAGCTAACCCGTGTATAAGGAAAATCCATACTACCTCATTTATTTTAGTTTTCTGGTTTTGAGATTTTATGGTTGATTTGATTTCCCCTAGAGTGATTCACATGACTTGTGTTGTTATTGTTGTTGCTATTATGGTTCTATTTCTATCGGAACTCGATGAGATGACGGTATACCATCTCATGCATCATATAGGCACTTGTTAGAAATCACATGCCATGCATTCTTTCCATGCCATCTAGGGTGCATTAGTGATTGCATGTTGTTGTGAAAGACTTTGGGTAGATTATGCATTATGTTGTGATTGATTATTTGATAGAATCTCTGCTGTTTGATTAAGGACTGTTTGTATTGTACTTTTCCTAAATGAACGTCAAATATTGGTTCTTGAGGTATTATGGGCCCTCTTGAATCAGAAATTGGTGAATCATTGTCCTATTTTTCCTTATATATGACTGTATTGGATGCCAATATTTTATTCGTGGGGAGTATGGGCCCTCACGAATAAAAATTTGGCACCTTCATGCCTAGTTTTCTGTGTTTCTGGGATTCGGTGCAGTTTATGTTCTACTGCCTAGAAAAACCCAGAATACACGGTGTCTACTTTATGACCACACACCGTGTATTTTCAGAGCATGTCACTGACTGTGTGAGCAGGAACATGGTGTTGAGGAAATGTCTTTAGGAACACACAATGTACGGTAGGTGCACGCCGTGTAGTATAGTGTTGTGTAACCGACCGTGTCACTAACAACACAAGCCGGGGAAGCTCGAGTAGAACACACCGTGTTGGTAAAGAACACGCCATGTAGTCTTTTTCCAGGTACCCGACCATGTCATGAACAACACTGGTCGGTGTTAACTTCTTCTATACATGCTGTGTTCCTTCGGAACACGATATGTAAGGGTCAGCTGTGTAGCCGGATGTGTAACTAACAAAACGGGTTGCCAAAACCTTGTCTAGTACACGTCGTGTCCTTAGTGGACACGCCGTGTAGTATAGGGTTATGGTGACCGTGTGGGTTAGCTGTGTAAAGAGACTCGGGCATGGGAAGGGAGTTCAAGTACACGCCGTGTGTGAGAACAACACACCGTGTAGTTTGGGGTGTTACACGACCAGAGGTGGCAGGAGTACACGCCCATGTAAATGGCTTTAAGGAACATGCCATGTAGTTTAATACATGCCGTGTAGTCATGTTTTGTAAACTTTAATGTTTCCTTCTCTGGTTACCATTGTGTACCCTTGTGTTCTCAGTCTTTTATAATCATGATCTAATGTGTGATTTTGATCTTTGAGAGGTATGCCTCTGAGACGTCCTCTGGTTGTACGTCTATTGCCAAATGGTCATCAGACACATGATATGGCCGACCAGGGACCTCCTGTAGATCCTCCTACTCTGCTAGCCTTGGCACTAGCAGTTATACCTGTCGTAGGAACCGAAGCACTGTTCAGGGAGGACTTCTTGAGGATGATGCAGACTTTTCAGGGAGTGCCGCCTCCTGCCCCGTCGATGGCCGAATTGACGCGGGTCTTTCAGCAGCAGCATCCTCCTACTTTCTCAGGGGATGGAGGACCCTAGGCCGCAGAGTCGTGGTTAGAGGCCACCTTGATAATCTTTGAGCATCTGGAGATACCCCCATTGAAAAGTGTAAATATGCCTACTTATATGCTCTAAGACACCGCCAAGAGGTGGTTGGAGGTGATCTCGCAGTCAGGGCGCCATCATAGTATGTCGTTGGATGATTTTCGGCGCACCTTCTATGACTACTTTTACCCAGAGACCTTGAGGTCCAAATGAGCCTGGGAGTTTATGGGTCTATAGCAGGGTACTTTGTCTGTTATGGAGTACTCGTCCCACTTTATCAAGCTGCAGCCCTTCACACCGATCTTAGCAGGTGATGAGTTGTTCCTTACTAGGAATTTCGAGGATGGTCTCAGGAAGGAGATCAGTTACCAGGTGAATATCTTCAGGTTGACTTCGATATCCTCTATCATCAACCAGGTACTGATCATTGAGCGCAACCTGAGGGATTCTGGAGCAGTGAGCCAGGGCGGTTCAACATCCAGAGCTGGTGTTCCTACTATGGATAGTAGAAAGTGCCGCAGAGAGTCTTCTCAAGGAGATCAGAGTAGGCAAGATGTATCTTTCGGAAGCAAGGTCTTATGCTACCAGTGCGGTAGGAGTGGGAATACTAGGCCTCTGTGCTAGAGGGACCCGATGGAGTGCTGATCTTGCGGATATATAGGCCATCCTCAGCGCTTTTGTCAGATCTTCTCACCTTCAGCCGGTGGTAGGGGTTCTTCTCTGACCCCGCGTTCAGGAGATGCTTTTCTAGTTTCTCACCAGTCTCGGAACTGGAGTTCTTCCGGCCATTCGGGCCAAGGTGTAGGTGGCGGCTGTGGTGGTCAGTCACTAGGTTACTCGCGACATTAGAGTGGGTCAGCTCAGAGTGGTCATCCAGGGGCGTAGGGCCGCGGTGCAGGCTAGACATTCAACGTGGAGAAGATCTACTAGGATCATGATTCAGACCCTTCTCTAGTTCGAGGTATGATCTTAGTAGCCTTAGTTTTATCTTTAACCCTTTTCAATTCTGGTGCTTCGCATAGTTTTATATCTGTTGCTATTATGGAGAGCCTTGGGATCTGTATCTTTTCGTCTTCCGACTTGTTGACTCTTGACACACCATTGGGAACGAAGAAATCTAGCATAAGTCAGTGAAGAGAGTTCCCTCTTGAGGTTGCATGGTGTCTTTTAATATGGGACCTCTATTTCCTAGAGATGACGAGCTATGGCATCATTCTTAGGATGGACTGGTTGGTTCTCTTCCAGGCAGTCGTCGATTGCTTTCGCCGTAGGGTGAGTTTCGTATCACTATAGGGAAGCTCTTTTCTTCATAGAGGCGAGTGGGATGTCCAGGTGGGTAGTACTAGACCAATGAATCATGGGCTGGGTGGAGTTATAGCCCAAATTTCCAGTATTTATCTGGATGACCAGGGGACTTCACAGTTATACTTTCCTCCAGTGGTGGATCGTTTTAGGGATGTCATACCAGTGGAATTTTTAATTTTTCCGATGGAGTGTGAGGTAGACTTCTCGATTGAGATCGTGCCAGGAGAAGCACCAGTGTCCATTCCTCCTTATAGTATGGCTACACCTGAGTTGTAGGAGCTCAAGAAGCAGTTTGAGGAGTTATAGGAAAAAGGGTTTCATTCGACCCAGTACTTCTCCTTGGGGTTCGTCTTTCCTCTTTCCGAAGAAAGCAGACGACACCCTTTGACTTTGTGTGGATTATCGGAATCTGAACTAGTTGATAGTGAAGAACCAATATCCCTTGCCAAGGATCGATGCCCTCTTTGAACAGCTTCGAGGAGCCCAGGTGTTCTCGAAGATCTATTTGAGGTCTGGTTATCATCAGTTGCATGTTAGACCATCAGATATACTTCTTACAGCCTTCTGGAGTAGGTATGGTCTATATGAGTATACAAATATGCCGTTCGGTCTCACGAACGTGCCAATAGTTTTTATGGCACTGATGAACCAAGTGTTCCATCCGTACTTAGATTCCTTTGTGGTGGTTTTCATGGATGAAATCTTGGTGTACTCTAACACTCAACACGACCATTCCACACATATTTAGATCATTTGGAGTACACTGAGAGAGCATCAGTTATATGCTAAACTATCGAAATGCCACTTTTGGATGGATCAGATTCACATTTTGGGTCATGTCATCTCAGAGACAGGAGTATCAGTGGACCCAGAGAAAGTGAGAGTTTTAGTTTCCTAGGAGAAAATAAAGAATTTCTTTTAGGGGCAGAGTTTTCTAGGGCTTGCTGGATACTACAGGTGTTTCATATAGGATATTTCACGCCTAGAAGCACCGCTGACAGGTCTGACCAAGAAGGGGGTGAAGTTTTTATGGTCAGATTCTTGTCAGTCAGCCTTTTAGGAGCTGAAGTGGAGGTTGACGTCAGCACCGATACTGGTCTTTCCAGAGCCAGGAAAGGTCTATATTGTTTACTGTGATGCTTTGTGTATCAGGTTGGGAGCTCTACTTATGTATGGATATGGAGTCGTCGCTTACGGGTAATGGCAGTTGTGGCCACACGTGAGGAACTACCCAACACACGATCTGGAGTTAGAAGCTGTTGTTTATGCCTTACGCTGTTGGAGACAGTACCCTATGGGAGAGCACTTTCTTGTTTTCACCAACCACAAGAGTATCAATTATATCTTCACTCAGCATGATCTGAATCTGAGACAGCACGAGTGGTTCGAGTATCTTCAGTCATTCGACTTCGAACTCACCTATATGTCGGGGAAGGGAAACATAGTGGCTGATGCGTTGAGCATGAGAACTCAGATTCAGGCAGTTCAGGAGACCAATAATGAGTGGCAGCTTATGGGTATCTTCTCTGAGAAGAAAATGGAGTTACATGACAGACATGGAAAGGTTTTCCTATCTTCTGTAGTTGTTACCTCATCTCTTCTTGATCGGGTACGAATGAGGAAACTATCAGACATAGAAGGCCTAGTCCTGTGGGAGAATGTGTCAGGAGAGGACCCTCTTACTAGATGGATAGTGGTCGAGGATGAGATCTTGCATTTCCAGGGACGCATATGGGTGCCAAAAGAAATACACGAGTAGATGATGCGGGATTTCCATTCTTCAGTTTGGGAAGTTCATCCTGGCGTCACCAAGATATATCGTGATCTACACCGCCTATACTGGTGGCCAGGTATGAAGAGAGATGTTGCTGGTTTTTTCATGAGATGTTCTACTTGTCAGCAGGTGAAAGTGGAGCATCAACGACCATAAGGGCTTTTAAAACAGTTACCCATTCCTAAGTGGAAGTGGAACAATGTCATGTTTGTCTTCATGATCGGGTTGCTGAGGTCACCTCACGGGAGTGATGTTTTTTGGGTTGTTGTCGATATGCTTACGAAGGTTTCTGACTTCATTCCAATCAAGGAGACCTTCAATATTGATGAGCTAGGAAAATTTTACATCCGAGAGATTTTACATATACATGGAGTACCACAATCCATTGTTTCAGACAGGGATGCGCGCTTTACTTCTCGGTTCTGGCAGGGACATCATATGGCTTTGGGTACACAGGTACTTTTGAGTACAACATACCATCCCCAGACTGAGGGCCGGTCCGAGCATACGATCCAAGTGTTTGAGGATATGCTCCGATCTTTCATTATAGACTTTCCATATTATTGGGAGAAGCATATACCTCTTGTGGAGTTTGCCTATAACAACAGTTTCTAGGTGACTATTCAGATGGCACCTTACGAGGAATTGTATGGTAGGCCATGCCGATCACCCTTATGCTGGCTGGAGGCAGGATAGGCAGCTTTGCAAGGACCTTGTCTTGTTTAGGAGACCTCATAGTAGATAGAGTTGATTTGGAAGAGGATAGCTACAACATAGTCTTGATAGAAGTCTTATGCTGATCAGTGGAGATGAGCTTTGGAGTTCGGGGTCGGGGATCAGGTTTTCCTGCATGTCACACCGAGGATGGGACACAAGAGGATTCAGAGATAGGGTAATCTTTCACCACGGTAAGTTAGACTGTTTGAGGTTTTGGAGAGAGTTGGGCCGGTTTCCTATTGGTTGCAGTTATCTCAGAGGTACCGGGCTATGCAAGACGTCTTCCACGTTTCTCATCTCCAACGTTACTTTTCAGACCTGTCTCATGTCTTTCAACCTGAGGAGGATGAGCTTGAAGTGAATGCATCATTTGAGAAGCATCCTATCCGGATTGTCAATTGCAGTACAATGTTTCTCTGTGGGTGGTCTGTTTTTCTAGTACGGGTGCTATGGAAGCACGGGCGAGTACAGGACGAGACCTGGGAGAGGGAGGCCGATGTACGATTGCAGTGGCCGGAGCTATTCGTGGTTTCTTCTTCTATGCCTTGCTAGGTAAATCCGAGGATTAATTTCATTAAGGGGGATTTTTGTAAGAACCCGGATCTTAGTTTTCAGGTATATCTTTCCTTTTCCTAGAGTTTTTGAGAAAGGAGGAGTTTTTGGATATATTTGAAGTACACGTCGTGTACTTTATGAGTACGCATCGTGTACTACCTTACCGGGCCAGGCCGTGTGCTAGCCATGTCTAGGCCACACACACATTTTGTAGGGGTGATGTGGAGTCCACTTAAAGAGGAGTATGAAAAGTAGAGTACACACCAGGTACTCAAGAATTACACATCGTGTATTTTCTTTTTTTTCATTAAACAGACCGGGGTCACACCTAATCGACAGAACTCTCTTCTTCTCCAGTGCCATCGACCGAGAGTGACCCATACGACTACATATCTTCTTCGAGCCCCCAATCTTCCATCCATTCTCCGAATCGACCGCCGTAGATTGCATTGGAACCGTAGTGGTGAGTTCTTCCTTCTTCTAGAGATTTGTTTCCAATTCCTCCGCTTTCTTAAGTTATCGTGGGTTGAAATGTTTGTGCATTTTGATAGATCTATGCCGTTATGAGGGGAATCCAGCCTCGTGGTTCAAGTATATCGATCTCCTAGGATCAAGGTAGGTGGTTTATGCCTTACCTTTTGAAGTCTTCGAGTTTTTTGTCCAATTTCCAACAATAACCGTGAACGAGGTAATGTGCGTTTACCCTTTTCCCCTGTTGTTTTCTTGACTTTATTGTATGATTGTGTAGAGTTAATTTGATCATCTTTGAGGATAATTATTGTGCTTGGATGTTTTTCCCAGGCCTTGCTCTGTTTACGACCTTTGGGTCTCATTATCCTTTGGCTGTTATACCTATTTCAATGCCTTGTGATCGTAGGATGGAATGATGTTGTTAACATGATTATTGCTCTATAGACAGTTAATCAAGGTATCTCTATAGGTGTACTTTGGTAATCCAAGTAGCTATATAGGTTTACTTTGTCCTTATAGCATTAATATGCACTAACTGGCAGGACACCGTGATAACTCGGTGCTATAGACTATAAGGGATAGACTTAGTGAGCCTCCAAGAGAGTCTTAGATATTATACACTATACATGGATAGACCGAGTGAGATTCCTCAGAGAGTCTTGGACATTATAGACTTCATGGGATAGACCTAGTTAGCTTCCCAGAGAGTCTTAGTTATTATAGACTATAGGAGGGTAGACTGAGTGAGCTTCCTGAAAGAGTCTTTACCTTGTTTGAATGTCTTTAAAACCTTCCTAGGATAGAGGAGGAATTGACCAAGGGAGCTTCCTCAGAGAGTTTGTGGTATACCTAAGGCTATAGGAGGATTTACCGAGTGATCTTCCTCAGAGAGTCTCTAGACCTTGGGCGAAGAGGTTTAGACCACGTGATCTCCCTTAGAGAGTCCCTGACTACCCTAGACTATAAGGGTAATTGATCGAGTGAGCTTCCCTAGAGAGTATTATAAATTCGTATGAACAAACTAGAGGTGTTAGGCTGAGTGAACTGCCCAGAGGGTTGTGTTACTTCTTGGATAGAATAGAGAGGATGGCTGCAAGTACTTCCTAGAGGGTTTCCTATTTGTGTTAACTGTTGCTTCACTGCTGCTTGTTGTTCTATGGACTGATCTCTATTGTATATCATCATGTTTACTACTTAATGATTACTGCCTACACTTTCTACTACTATTTACTGCTTATTGTACTATTACCTGCCATATACTCACTAACTGTTCGACACAGATCTTCGGGTGGTTTACTACTAGTATTTAGTGTCACACCCTGTTTGGTTCATGCTGTTGGGCCAAAGAGATTATTTTGTTGCAGGTATAGAAAGGGAAAGCACCCTTTGACTTCTGGTACATGATTTCTTGGAGAAGGAGAGCATGGGACCAAGCATTGTCTTGCGATGCTGAGGAGCTGTTTACTTTATTTTGTACTTGTTTGGGTACTATTGTATTTTTTAGCATTGTGATTTGTTTGGCTTCTTTCCAAGATATGTATCATGCATCATTTCATATATATACATATGTGCTATAGTTGTTTTCTGATTTAGTCTTCCACTGTTTATTATTGTTGGTTATTTACTGCTTTCACTATTTCATGTTTATTTACTTCCACTCTGTACTCTGCCAATGAGGGCATAGTTTCCCAACTATCGCACCTAAGGCCCTCGCTGCTAGTCGGCAGCCTCTGGCATTTGGGGAAATGCGCTTGAGGCCATATGACCAACCGGGTATGGGGCGCCTTTGGGTGGCTTCCAGAACCGGGACGTTACACAATGCATAGCTAAATGGATCCATCTTTCTTCTTGACAAACAGGATTGAGGCTCTCCCTGGAGAATCACAAGGTCGAATAAATCCTTTATCACTAAAGTCTTCTAGTTGTTTCTTTAGCTCCACTTACTCCACAATGTCCATTCTATAGGGGGTCTTTGATATAGTTCTTGCACCCTGAATTAAGTCAAGGGAAAATGAAATTTACAACTCTGGAGGATGTCTAAGAAAATCTTCTGGAAATACATCAATTTATTCTTTCACTATATAAAAATATTCAATTTGTTAATATTTTTCCTTACCCTTATATATTGGGTTCTCTTCCTCTACAAGAATTGCATTCAGTAGATCTATTAGGGGTGGGTCTAGATAAGAATCATATGGTGCAGTTTCTGTTCAAAAGATAAGATATTCTACACCATTTTCATAAACTGTAACTTATTTTTTCTTGGAAGAAATCTTCACATAAAATTTTTAACTCCAATTAACCAAAATAATTATATCAAACTCAGTCTTTGTTATAATGATAAGGTTAGAAACTAAAGCATGATTATGTGTCACGAGGGGGACAAGTTAACATTTCTTTGTTACAATGATGCATCTCTTAAGAGTTTTGACTGATAACTCCTTTATTAAATCAAAGTGGACATGTCTAATTTTCATAGAAAACTGGGAAGTTATAAATGAATGCGATGATACAAAATCAAATAAAGTGTTGGCTAGGTTTTAGGAAACAATTAAAGTACATGCCACCACATCAATAGAAATTTCAACCTCTGCTGTTGTATTCGCATAAGATCTCCCTTGCTCTTGTGGAATTTTCTGAGGAATGTTTCCTTGGTGCATAGGTACTCATTTTCATAGTGTCCCCTCTCTCTACATTTATATCATGGAATATCATTGAATTGTTTATTCCCCTTGAATTAATCAGATCGATGACCCTTAAATCTTCACTTATAGAAGACTCACATGCCTTTAAAGCATTTATATGATGATTCTTTCCATAGTTTTCACATAATGAGAATTTCTTCATTAACTTGTTCTTATTTGGTGCTTCACCTTTTCCATGGTTATTAGAGTACCTCTTCTTATCTTGGTTTCCCTTAAAAAATTTTGATCAAGAAAACTCCCTCTCTGTTTTGATGACAGTGAATACAATTTCATCATATGATGAAAATGTTTGAGAAGATAGTGCCCTTTGAAGACTTGTATTAAGACATTCAATGAAATTATCAATATTGTCTTGTGTACCACTTATGTAATCTATATAATACCTAACTAGTCTTGTAAAGGTAGCCTCATACTCTCCAACATTGTCCTCTTCCCTTTTCTTCAAGATCATGAATTTCCTCTTCATTTTGGATCGCTGCTCATGAGGGAAATATTTGTCGAAGAATATTACCTTAAAATTACTCCATTCAATATATTTTTTCCCTTCTTCCACTACCGTATTATGGATCAAGGAACAATATTGATTAGTGTAACCCTTGAGACAATACACTGCCAACACTACCTTTTCATTATCATTGCATCATAATTCCATGATTATCTTTTCAAGGGACTTGATCTACTACTCATATTCCATTGGATTAGTAGTCCCACTAAAATATGGGGCTTCTGCCGCATGATATAATCCAACATAGGCGTAGCATGGTTATTCGTCAAAACATGAGTATGTTTTCCCTATATTTTTATGATCTTATCTGCTCCAACATTAATTGACTTGACTTGCTCAGTGGAAAAATCGATACATTTTCCATGAGTATTGATTCCCCTTCTTCCATTAGGTTCCATTTCTAAATAATGTAATACAATGTGTTAGGTTATGAATCATAATTTAAAATCTCATCTAGCAAAGTACTACGAAATAATTGAAATCCTATACATATCTAATATAAAAGACATGGTTTCTCTGTGGAACATTTTACCTTAAAACCCATCATAATGGCTTGTGAATAAAATGTGAATTATCATAAGCATATCCCCTGGGAGGGTCAATACCAAGAGTGTGGCATGGCCCACTTTCATGTACAAAGATAACCCGGGTCAAGTCCGAAACTCTTTGTCGGAGCATTCACTCCTAGGTACATCTATGCCAGAGCCACCTCTACCTATTTTTATCGAGAATGGGATGTATTTTCTAGAAATATTCACATTATCTATTCCATAACAAACTTCCAGGGTGTTCTTGTATGTTTATTATAAAATATTACCTTAGGGATTTATTCCCTACTATACATTTCATACTCTATTTTCCATGTTTTCTACTAAACTTTCTTTGATACGAACTGTAACACCCCAATCCCTCTAGACCAGAGTCAAGGCATTAATTGTTATATTGGAATGGTTATAAGGAATGAAATCCAAAAGGAACAATTATTTTAGTAGTCTTCAATAAACTAGATAAAAATATGTAACTAAAATTACATTGTAAAAGTTTACAAAATACAATACATAATGGAAACTATAAAATACATCCACAAAACTCAATAAATAATCTCTTCTTCATAACCTGTTGAAGGTAAATAAATGAAAGGGGTGAGATCAAATTCTCATTAAGGGTTATAAAGGGTGGAAGCAGAAATCAAGAATAACTGAATCATAAATAAATTTACATTACCAATATGGCATGTGGAATAAATGAAAAACTCACGCCACTAATAAACTGAGAATGAAACTGCGTCCATAGATTTTTTCATAGTGAAAACCTCATGGATAGTAATAACTGATAATGAATAAAGAGAATTATTATTAATTGCATGTCATGTATCTGACACAAGATACCATAACACTATTAAAACGGTTTATGTTTTTGTGTAGAAACCTGTTTGATTTTTGGAAACAAACTCGAAGGGTTTGTCGCCAACTGATTTGTCTCATGTGACCTGTCGATGCATCAACGGGCTATAACAGGCCCCACCAGCCACTGAAAGTTCAAATCATTCATTATACACTGTTTTAAAACATATTTCCAAATTAACACCGTATGTCAAATGGTATACAACTCAAGGAAGTAGTAACATCCATGCTACAAGAAAATTTATATTTACCAGAATTATAATTTAAAATTAATGATGATCTCAAATGGGTAGTAGATACACCACAAAAGAAAGATTAGTTGCACAATACCAAGTGTGTCTCAATGAAATGGAAATTCAGACAAAGTCACTTAACATATTGTAATCAATTGAATCGTACGACCAAAAGTCAATAAATGCTAAATGAATCACATAATACCATTAATATAAATAGAATAATGATAATATATATCAAAATATAGTACATAATACACCACATGCAAGAAATAAGTGGTGAATCAATGGAAATATCACAGAAATGAACGTGACATGAGAAACCCCTTAAATTATGCTCATGTTTGATCATCATTTTTTTAAAGAACTGAATAATAAAATTTAGCTTCATTAATTAAAATGTAAATATCATCCTATACATGTAATTTATTTATTATACCCTTATTATGTTCATTCATGGACCTTTTATGTATTTCATAGGTTCATTTTTATTGTTTTCGAAGAATTTTCATCCTTTGTATTCATGATTCGTTTACTTGTATTCATGAATGGAAGTTCTTTTGAAATACATTTTAAATTACGTAATTGTTAATATATATTATTAGTGACATTAAAGAGATATACATGATCTTATAATATTTCTGGGTTATATACTTGAGGATGAATCATTAGATTAATGTTATTGATAAATGCGTGGATTTAGCTTGGCGGTTTTGAGCACCATGAACTTGTCTTGTTTTATTATTCCATATTAAAATTGTGCTGGTATTACAGAACATTAATGAGATTAAATACACATATTATTATCAGGTTCAACCATAAAAATGGTTTCATGACTAGAATTGAATATGGTAATGAAAATTGAGAACTCGTCATCCTTGAATATGATAAATCAACACATCTCGGACGATGTTTTCATTTTTGGTATAGGAGGGGGGGAAGAGATGATGATGAAATATTACATTAGAATAATATAATTCCAGTTCATGTAAGGTGTTTTAATTATTATAGAATTTTTATTACAGTATATGAGTAAAGAATTATAAAATAAAGGAACTCAAAATAGAAGAAAAATTGTGAAATCTCTCACGAAAATTTGACATCCAAATAGTGTGAAATAAAATTTCATATAATAGTTTGATGAGAGAAAGGGTGTATCTCATCACTGTTAAATAATATGTATTTTATAGAGAATATGGAATTACATATCCCAACATAATCGAAATTAAATTTAAAAATAATTAAATAAAACGAATGAAAAGAAAGAAAACTAAAGAGGATGTTTACCTCTTGATCTCTTCTCATTGCGATCCTTCTTAAGGCATTTGGTTTTAGCCTTTTGGTGATACCAGAAGCACTAATACGTGGGGACGAGGGATATGAGAGAGTATTTTTCTGATCATAGGTAATTCTCAAGTCTTGAGATGTGTGGGAGGAAGAGGGGAATGAGGGTGGAACTTTTAGTGGAGGAGAGGAGGAATGTTTCATTATTTTAATCATTATTATAATATTTTTGATCTAGACTATGAAAAATCTTAATTCATGTGACCACAAATAGTTATAATGTCATGTGAGTTCTAACTAAGTGGTCTTAAATCACTTGTGAATTCATAAATATTTTATTTTACTGATAATTTTAATATATGGTATTTTACTGTATTTCAATATTCATCGAAAATTCTAGAATTTCATAAAAATCCCAAAAAATCACCATAATTTTTTTTCGATGTGTAGAATTCAAAAATTAAATCATTTTTTAAAAATATTTTTCTAAATATTATTAATTTAAATTTTAAATAAAATCATAGTTAATTCGAAAAATAACAATTTTAAAAGTATAATTAGTTTTATATCACATTGAAAATTTAATTATGATTTCATTATCTTATTACCTTAAGAAAATAAAATATTATCATTATTTACTTTTCATAAGGTTCATATTACTATTAATGTTACAATTCATAAGGTTATGTTACTATTCATCCAAAAATTAAGTTGGTTCTATCAGACTCCAAATGACTTACTGGTCACAACACTAGATGACTGTCTTTCAAAATTCAAAACATAGATAGAGATAAATTTTGTTTAATGGCTAGGTTTTGACTATATCCTAAATAACCAAGTGTTGTTTCAAAGGAACACAACGATTTTTGGAATATAGGTTATGAATAGAATGTATTTAAGAGAAGCATACAATAAAATGTTTGGGGTGTTATAATATATTTTTACAACTCAAACATATTTTGAAGTTAATTTTATAAAAATTATAGGATAAGCAATATCATTTGAAAAACAATTGAAAGTATTAAATGATTTTATCCTATCATACCAAGCTCAAGGATGTTGTATTAAAATATATAAATATTTTCTTACTTTGAAAACTATATTTGGAAAATGATGACTTTTTAAAATAGGGTACTGTTCAAAAAATCATCTTTAGTAATATACTCATTTATCAAAGCACTCTGAAAATCCATTTGATAAAGTTTGAAATCTATATGTGCTGCATAGTAAAGAAATATTCTAATGGATTCAAGTATGGATTCTAGTATAAAGGTCTCATCATATTCTATACATTCATCTTAACTATAACCTTGTGAAATTATTTTATATTTTCTTGTTACCATAGTTCTTGATTCATACACCTTGTTTCTAAACCCAAATTTAGATCCTACATTAATTTTTTACTTTGGTCAATCCAAATGTTCCAATAATTTATTTCTTTAAAATTTATTTAGTTCTTCTTTCATAGACATTACCCAAAATTCTTCATAAATTGCATCATTTATGTTCTTTGATTCAATATTTGATAAGAATGATAGATGTTTATCATAATTTCGAAGAGAAGATCTAGTCTATGTACCTCTATCTAGGTCACTAACTTCAAAATTTAAAGAATGGTATTTAATGGTCCTAACTGGTCTAGAAAAATAGGGGATGGTAACATCAAGTTCTTCTACAGACTCAGGTTCTGGAAGTTAGAGAATTCCCATAGAACTAGAAGATATTTTTAACTGTTTTACATTAGAATTATTAGGTTTGGAATTTAATTACAAAGAAGATAAATAATCCTGAAGATTTTCTAGAGAGTTCATGATATCATTTCGATATGTGTCATCAAATTTGATATGAACATATTCATCCATAATCTTGGTCCTTTTATTGAAGTATCTATAGGATTTTCTGGATGTTTAATAAGGTAGGAATGTTCCTTCATCACATCTGAAGGAAATTTATTAAGATCATCCTTAGTGTTAAGAATAAAAACATTTCAATAAAAAACTATAAAGTAATCGACCTTTGGCTTCCAATTATTCTAAATCTCATAAGGGGTATTCTTTATGATGGGTCTAAAAAATTCTCTATTGATTATGTAAAATGATATGTTCATAGCCTCTTCCCAAATGTAGATAGGTAAATCATATTCATTAAGCACAATATTAGATATCTCTTGAAGTGTTCTATTTCTTTTTTGCTACAAATACTTTCATCTGGGGAGTCCTTAGAGAAGAGAAGTTTTGACTATTTATTTTTTTTGAGAAAAAAGATTCAATGTCTTGGTTTTCAAACTCACATCCATTGTTATTTCTTAGGATCTTAATCCAAATTCCATATAAAGTTTCTACAGACCTAGAATAATCTGTAAAGTAAGAACACGATTCTCATTTTTGAGATAAAGAGAACTCCTGAGTATACCTAGAAAAAGAATCAATTTTTATATAAACAAAGTGATTCCCATTTAGACAATAAGCTCTAGATGGTTGAAATAAATCCATTTGAACCAACTCAAGAGGTTGAGAAGTTTAAACATCATTAATTAATTTAAAATAAATCTTTTTTTGTTTCTATTTTAGATAGGGGTTACATAATTTGTCCTTTTGGAACTAATGTTTGGGTAGATCCTTGAATAAATATTTCCTATTAATATTCCTAAGTGAGTGAATGTTATATTGTCATATTCTCCTATGCCAAAGACAAGATATTTTTTTGAAATTAACTCAAGTTAGAAACATTTTTAGAAATTAAAGAATGCAGATAAAAATCACAAACATTCTCATTCCTTAAATAATTTAATAATAAATAATATTTATATTTAAAAACATTACATGCATTGTTCTAAATTAAAAAATTAAAAAATTCATCAAATAATTGTGAGATGATAATAAATTTATACTTTATACCTTCAAAAATAGTACATTGGAAATTAAAACTGAATTAAGGTTACCAATTTGGCCAAGGTTGATAGTTTTTGCTTTAGAATTGTCAGCAATGGTGAGATGACCACCACAATCATTTATTAGGCTCTTGAATCTATAATATTATACTATCATATTCCATGAACAACAACTATCCACATACCATCTACTTTTATAGGAGGCCTTCAAAAATATTTCCAATAAAAAAATTTATTCAAGAAATGATTTTGGTACATAGTTTTTTTTATCTTGATGTGTTAGTAATGAGGGATTTGGGAACCCATATTTTCTTAACATGTCTCTTATAAAAAAAATATAATATCATTGAAATAAAAACTTCATTTGATCACTTAGACAAATAACTATCAATATCCCTATTATATTTTGATATAGATATAAATGTGTTCTTTACTATTCTTATTTTTACAAGTTGGTATCCTAAACCATTGAGATACTTAGGAGTGACATGTTTTCCTAGAAAATGAGTAAGAGTTTCTCTAACATTTTAAAATCTTTATAAATCCTTCTTATATTTCTCATTATACAATTTAAATTTTATGTTCTCTTTTAACAATTGATCATTCATTTCTTTTTCAACAGATAAGTCAGATTTAATAGTGTTAATTAAAGCATGTTATCTTTTCAGAGTCTTATATTTTTATCTTAGTTCACTAAAAGTGTCCTAAAGAATATTAAAATATTCAAAAAATTTCCTCTTGATACATATCATCATCATTATGTTCATTGTTAGAATTATCTAAATTACACATACGTAAAACAGTAGAAACAATAGGTGCCTTAGAGAAATTAGTCATTAAACACATATCAGATCAATCCAACTTTTCTTCATGAGTAGAGTCAGAATAATTAGATATGTCCGTAGTGGTACTCCATGTTTCTTCCATATCTTTCTTATAAATTGTGTCCTTATTAGCATATTTTTTATTCTATTTTAATTTTTGAAAATCTACCTTAAACTGGACTACTTTTTTCATTCATAATAGGTAATTTCATTATCATCCTTCTTCCAATATTTTTTAGATTTTCATTTAGATTCCTAAATTCCTTTAGTTTTTTTCATTCTAAAAAAATATTTGTATAAAATTACTTGAATCTCATGGTAATATTGGCCATTTCCTCATCATTATCCAGTGGTGATTCATCATCACATGAATTTTCAGCTTATATATTTTTCCTTTTATTATTCTCTCTATTTAGATGTAGTAGAATTGAAATCTAATTACATTATTTTTGGATCATCATATTCCTCTTGACATACATTCAGTTATTCTTCATACAACATTATTTTCCCACCATTTCCTTGACAGGAAGTATGATTATGTGACATGACTCTCTAATTAAAATAGATGGGCCTCTCCATCTTTTTAGAAGGAATCGTAGAAATACCATAATCCGATCTATTTCAGATACTATATTTCCATGGGAGGTTAGGGTGTTGAAAATTTTATAAAAAATGAGATAAATATAAAAAATAAATTCATCAATATTCATCATAAATTTATCATACTTAATAGTATATGTCTTGGATTTCATCTCTTTAACATTAGTTATTCCTTCATGAAAAATATCTAATGTGTCCTAAATATCAAATATAGTTATTAAAGAAGAAATTATATTGAATTACTCATATCCTAAATTAAAATATTGGTCATTCATGGATTTACAATTTTTGTTATAAGCCGTTTTGATAGCTTTAACAAAAGTGGATCAATAAGTTAAAACTAATTCAAATTTATCATATATAGTTGTCCAAATGTCAAAACTCATACTCTCTATATTCATTTTTATCTTCTTCTTCCACTAAGAATAATTATTTCCATTGAAAAAATGAGTTTTATTAGTATCTGAACCATATTTTATATTATCAATTGAAAGAATTAAAATTTTTAACTAACAAGAAATTAAGATCTTTTATGCACACAAAATCATAGTAGAAAAAGTTTTGAAAAACATTGATACCACAGCTATAAAAATTAAACCCAAATATTTTTCAGAGTGGGTATCTCAAGAGGGGTTGAATTGAGTACCTGATAAATGTTTCAATAAAAATGTATTTAAATAAAATATATTAATTTAAATATAATATCAAAATTAGTAAAATAAATGGTTTGATATAATTATTTACCTTTTAAAATAATTCTCAATGTTTGATAAGGTCTTGGTTAAAAACAAAAAATAATATTACTGTAAAATTTAAAATAAATTTACTAAATAAAAAACATATATAAATACTAATTAAAAAAATAAAAAATTTGTGGTTTTTTAAATTAAAAATAGATTCTTCTTTCATGTATAAAATAAAGTAAACAAAAAAAAAACACACAATAGGAGTTGAATAAAATATGTACAGTCTCAATATGAGCTTAGTCCTCTTCACATGAAAATATTCTACTATCAAGTTGTTGATATAAAATAATATTTTGATCCCAAACATGAATTATGTATTACAATAATTTTTAAACTGTGTAGGTTATACATGATCTCTTCCACAATAATAATGGGAGTAAAATTGAAAACAAAAATCAAGTCACAACCAGACCTCTACCACAACATATTCTAAATAAGAGACAAATATGTTGAGAATATATATAAGTATCTTTCTATATAATGAAGAATACATTGTGTGTTTTATAAAATAAATTACATATGCTTATAATGATATAAATGAAAATAAACAACCTAAGAAAATTAGAGATTTAAAGGTATGATGTTCCTTAGTTTTTAATGCTCTACAACTTGTGACTCTGGAATGTGATTTGAAATGAGGCTTGAGTTGTGTTTCAAAAATCTGATATAGAAAAGGGTGTCGTGAACTATTTTTTATTAACTATAGGAAGGAACCAGATGTATATTGTTCTTCAGTATACTCAGTCGATTGTAGTCATTTATGTATTATTCAAGTTGTCGAAATAGGTATCATCTCTAATTTATGTGAAATATAGTTTTTTGTTTGTTCGTGGTTTGTTCGAATGTATCCACTTGTATGTATCTATATGAGGGAGTTTTCTTCACTTCTAACTATAGCATACAGAACAATCATCCTGATTTCATGCTCCTCATACTTAGAGCTGGAATATTATTTAACTAATACCTATACAACTATTAAAGAACAATCATTAAAACAAGTTCAATAATTTAATAAAATAAAATAGTTTTTAGAAATATTTAATTCAAAAATATATGTATGAAAACAACAACAGTGAGTTTTTTTAATGTAGACACTGGTGATGTCTAAATCTAGTGGTGGCACAGATCTTGGTGATGAGACATTGGAATAGTGAGATAATCTTGTAGTTTTAGGCTCTGGAGGTAAATCATACTTTGTAAAATTACCTTCTTAGTGATGATTCATTGCTGATAGTGAGTCTTCCCATACATAGATAAAATTGCGTTCTAGAGAGGACTCGTGATAACAGTGATTCATCCCAGTACATAGAATATTATATATCCCAGTGGTGAGACTAATTGAAGATATATCAAGGTGATGTTGAGACGTCCTTGGTGGTGAGATATCATTGGTAGTGATACTTAACTGTTAGGGAGACTTTGATGGTGGTGAGGCTTCACAGGTGGTGAGACTTCGATGGGGGTGAGACTTTACTAGTGGTGAGTCTTTCCTAGACATACCCAAATTTATTTCCATACTATATATTAAAATAAAATTCAATCAAAAAACATAAAACTCATTAATATCATAATAAACATGATTGTCTGATCCTTAAACTAAGGAGGCCAATAAATCCCATTCATTAAGTCTAGGAATACCATATGTGCATAAACAAACCAAATGAAGTCACTATGAATTCAAACAAGACATACCTGCTTCTAAAATTAGTCTGGGATATGTTTGATATTATCACCCATAACTGATGATATTCAGTTCTCAATTAAATCTTTGATATGATCATGGAACCTCTAAATTGATCTAAAAGATCATTAATGCATGGATGAGGTTACCAATTCGTGGCCCACATATGGTTTTACCTCTAATAATCCACACATAAACACAATTATCCGTCAACATTTTTGGAGAAGAGATCTAGAGAACTCCATGGATATTTACTCATTTAAACAAAACTATTAGATTAAAGATATTCAAACAGAAATTTCATATCCAGAAGCTTTGTCGGCGCCATTGGGTATGGTGGGATAGAAACTGGCTCTACTCCCAGCACCAAATTGACCATGAACATAATCTCTCACTTGATCCGTAAGTCATATAATTTTCGGTGAAGTCATAATGAATTTTTTTTACCACAGATGGAAAATAATACTACTACATTCCACCATTATCTAGTGAAACATCTACAATATGAGTCGTGATACAATCCAATCTATACTAAATTGGTCCCACATGATGAGCCTAAAGATCCCACTCACCCTGGTGAGAATATATACTTACTTCTAGATATATAATGGTTACCCTTCCCCTATAATAGTTGATATGAGTATGGTATAGAAATAACCAATCCAAACCATGAATCTAGTCCAAGCCTATCATTTCTAGCATGAACAGTTCCCAATAAAAACGGTAACCACCAATCTACAAAGAACATGTCTTCCATAATTTTATATTCTCTAACCACACTCCAAATGGTGTTTCAATTGTTAAAACACCATCAAATATATCCACATCCCTGACCAAACCATTTTTAAAAATTGAATATATAAAATAATGTGATGATCTTGTATCAAACAAAACATAAGCTATGTGAGATCCTATAATAATCGTACCTCTAACAGTAGATGGTCCTACACCCAGGATAACCAGAGTAGTCTAAAAAATGTGAAACTAACATTTCTTTCTGACCTAGGACCTATTTTGAATTCCCTAATCTATTTCACTTGCTTATTTCTAATTCTCACTCATTAGGGTACCATGTCTCTTTCCTCTCCCTGATGGGCCTGCGGAACTCCAGCTACCAGCCAGCTGAGGGGTAGCTATGCCACTTCATGATTCCAGTGCATGTCCTAGTCCTCTTCCACTGTTCTATTGCAGAATGGTCACATAGAACCTATGATGATAACCTAGAATTCCACCTATAAGACACTTGAATTTTTTGTAAGGATACTATGGGTGCTTGTGTACAAACATTCCACATGGATAACAAAAGAACAGATTTCAATGTTGATACGATTGTTCGTATCCCTATATAATATTCCTACTACTAATTTAGAAGAAACATTCATAATGGTGGTTCATAACACTCTAATAATGACTCCCTAATCGCCCTACTAAAATAGTGGGGTCACTGCTCGGTGCCTCTCTCAGGTTCCCTTCCATGATGAATGCCTAATTTATCACATCTACCAAGGTTCTTAAAAGGAAAATGTTTACCGGCAACCTGATCTCAATATGAAGACTATTCTGGAAACATCTTTCCCTATAGATATCAATATCATCCAAGGATGGAGAAAAGCACTATTGGTCGATAAAACAACTAGCATAGTCTGGAAATGGCAAACCCCCCTATATTAGATGCATGAACTCATAATCTTTTTCATCTCTCCAGGTACCAAGATATAAATGTATTAGGAACTATGTCTAGAAGTCATTCCAAGATAAATCATCTTACTTCTTATATTGCTCCAGAATATCCCATTGACTCTGGGTAGGTCCACGAAGCATATACGCAACAAGATTCACCTTTCTATCCATGGGAGACCAGAGATGCTTGAAGATCATCTGGAGTAACTTAGTCCATAACTTGGATGGTCAGGGTCCTCATTCCCTAGTAAACATAGGAAAATGATGAAGATAAAACATTATTGTTACCTCAAACACTGAAGGAAAAGTACGAACAATCTTCTTATTCCTGGATCGCAGTACCCTCAAGAAGCATTCACCAATATTCACATCCATCTAGTCCTCGGGAACAATAAGAAACTCTGGTTTAGCTACGTTAGGAGTGGGATAATTTCCACTCTCCTGATTCTCAAGTCAAATATGAATAAGTGACATCTTCTCTGTAAGAAAAACACACACCATAGAGAACTGGACAACAATAAGGCTAACCCCAATAGGTGACTACAATATAGAAACACTAACTATTGGTCTCTGTAAACATGCTTACAAGTATTATTGCATGACATGAAAACTCATTTTGTTTATCTGATAAATAATTATATCATATCATAGTTCAATAGGTAATTATATATTACCTAAAAAATAGATATGTCCCTATGATGAAAAATGCATGTAAACATATACCTATCTGCCTATTATGATGCATGTATCCTTATCTCATTCCATATAGGGGAATGAGTAAAAATATCAAGAAATTGTGACATAACAAAAAAATAACATCACACAAAAAGTGAATCGCCCAAAGTAAAATAACATCTACTGTAACAAGAACACAACATAAATAGTAATCCCATCAATGGGCACTCAGATTTCCCCCTCTTAATTGGCTAGCTACTCCCATGAAAAATCTCATTACCATATCCCAACACATCCTATTCTCCTTTTTACCTTTCCTAAATAGTAAATAGGAAGAAAATGAAACCTTCTCCTTTGATACCACTTTGTAAAATCCCCAAATCTCACATTCTCTCACATGGCTATAAAGGGATGGTTATGAGAACTCAATCACACCTCCCCTTATTCTATAGGTTTCCAACTAGAAACGAGGGTGTGCAAAGAATAGTGGGGAGACTATAACCCCTTTTATGAAGTGTTATAGCCATAGAAAAAATAATAAACAAACAGAAATAATAAATATAAAGACATAGTATAAGACTACAACAAAATAAAACTAAATAATCAAACAAATAATATAAAATAACGTAACGACGTACTAGAATGTAACGAAATGTCCTGATATAAAAATACAATAAAAATAATATAATAATCAAATAAAATACTCAAAGACCTTGGTCCAGAACCCCACCTCGGTCCATCTCTAAACTCCAACACATCTGAAAACAAGTAATCTAAAACTATGTCATTTTACCTTGTACGAACCTGTACCCACAAAATCTTCTCTAGTACCAAACAATGGTTTGAATAGGAAATTAGTATAACTCAGTAAGTATGAATCACCATGTCAAATATGATATATTATAATAAAAATTGTATGCAATAATTTGATAAATAGGTTTATTAACTAATTCAAAAATTAATGAAATACAACAACATCCTAGTTCATCTCCCTTCTATAATATCTCTTGAAATGGCTTACGACCATGAAAACGAGGGCCATATAACCAAATTAAAATAAAATACTTTGTTTCCATGTTGAAATAACTTTAAGAATATATATTAAAATTCCAACCACAACTATATAATCATGGTATAGTCAAAACAATCTTGTTCAAATCCCTATAAGCATTACAACATCTAGAACAATGCCCAATAAGCTTTACAATATGGGATTGGTAATATACCACTCTCTATATGCATTACAGCTTGAGAATGGGATAATCCTGATAAATATCAGCATTACAACATAAAATTGTCCAAGTTCATGGGCCGAGGCTGATATATAAGTACTATATCATGGAGGACAATCCATATCATACATCTTGGATATCACAATATCACATCACAATTCTCAATGGTTAATTATTCAAATTACCATTCTTCTTTCATATTCCACATTCAATTCAATTCACAGTTTATTAAAAATTATATCAACAATAAATAAGCCACAATTGATGTATTATATAACAAAAAAGTCTCCCTAGGTTACATGTCATTCAAAACATACCTTAATTCATTTTCCAATTTAATTTTAGTTGTGGTTGGCTCACCACATGGGAAGACATGAGCCTGTTAAAATCCATTTGAAACCAAGGGATTCATGGAATAAATCCATTATTTTTTTAAATTAATTTGGTCACGTGAAATGATTTCAAAATCCCAATATTACATAAATATAGCAATTATCAAACTGTATGGTTAATATTGACACCCCAACCTTTAATTGAAAATCCAAAAAATGCTTCCAATGGCCAATTCCCATGAGGAAGAATGTGAATCTAATTTCAAAATGGTTCCAAGATAAAACCTAATCAATATAAAACCCAAAAATGTAGTTGATTGAAGTATTTCACCACAACGGTTGGAGAAGTATAAAGAAATGTAATAAACTAGACAAAAATGACATACTAGGGATTTCCCACACAACCGGGACATCCTGAAGGGAAGATGTGACCTAAAAATCACATCTAGAATTCTCTAAGTTCGATAGTAGAAGAGATGTAGACAAAAAATAGAAATTCAGTCACAAAACATGTTTAAAATAGATGTTCAAGCATTACATGACATGTAATGTGTTAACACGTCATGAAAATGATTTTAATGGAATAATCCAAAAACTCTATCACCTAGAATTTATTTTATTAAAATATTTAAATAATTACATGAAGTCTAATCCCTTTCCATGACGTGTAAATGTTCTGAAATTGATTATTTATCCTATTTTTATTTTTTAAACAACTAAAACTCTTACAAAGATTATCAAATCACCAAGAATCTATAAGGTAATTAATCCATTTATACTTAGACTCCCCTAATTCAAAAAAGTATAAATCCCAAAACTTTGAGTCATTTTATCCAAAAAATTTCTTATCGTAGATACTCTATAGTAATTTTTCATGTTTCCCTATTAACCAAGGCTATGTTTATTCAAACAGAAGACTGTCATGATGGAAACACAATCGAAAGAAAATATTAACAAAAAACTTATAGAGATACATACCTAAAAAATATAGTATCTTATAGAAGTGGTGCACATTGATCTTCATTTTCTATTATTCTTTTATTATTCTAAATATAGATACCGAGATATATGGAATTTATTGGAGGATTTTTAAAAACATAGTTAAAGAATCAAGGAGACATGGGTAGTCCTTTGTGACTTCAACACCATCCTCTACTCCAGTGAAACAATTGGACCTATGAATTCCCCTATTTCACTTAGGGAGTTCAGGGATTTTATAGATTAGAATGATATTTTAGAAATAAACTTGGTTAGAGACAAGTATATGAGGTATAAAGACACATAAATAATATATTTCCTAGAAATTTTGACCGTTCCTTTACAAATGTGATGGACCTTGATAGGGGGTTATGTTTCTACCATTACTCTTCACAAATTGAATTTTGATCTTAACCCCATTTCTTGAGGCTTATGTATAGTGATTTGAAGCTACCTTCTTCCTTTCATTTTAGTATTTCATAGGCAACTCACAGTGACCATGACTGGATTATGTAGGAATTATGGAACTCCATATATTGTGAAAATGAGGTTGTGGTTTGCATCCAGAAACTAAAAATCATGAATTACAAGCTCAAATAATAGAGTATAAATACTTTCCTCAACATTGGAAAAGAAATAAATTCTCCTAAATCCTCACTTAAATAGGTACAATATAATAACACCAATATGTATTTCACTCTTAATAAATATTAATAAATTGTTCTCTCTTCCAAATTGAATTCCATAATATATGAAAGAAAATATTCAAAAAGAAACTTTCAATATTTAATGGATAATGGATGGGGATAAGAATTCAATGTTATATAAATCTATACAAAGGACCCAAAAATATTGAATACACCTTTATTTTTTTTGATCTTTTATGTCAATATCATTCATAATAAAAAGAACCTTACATTCCACATTGTATCCTTCAACCACAATATTTTTAATGGGTCTGATATTGAGTGGGAATTGATTGAAGTCATTATTCTCATCATTTTCAGCTCTGAAGAAAACACATTTATCCTGAGCTTTCGTCTATACATTGAAATCAAGGATACTATATTTATTCTGAATCTGAGTAGTTCTCCTTGATCATCTGGTTTCTATATTTTATTTTTTCAAAGATAGTTGGATGTAATACAAGAAACTATTTTTATGATTATCATATCTTTCTTCACTTGATGTTTTATTCATAGTGGTATCAATGCTCAATTTTTCACTCTTATACTAATGATAGAAAATGATTATGATCATAATTTTTTTCAATCACATTATTCATGTTAACATAATTTAGAATATTATTACTAAATTAATTGGTAATTGGTTTTCTGTTCATTATAATAAGATCCTTTATTAGGACTAGTTTTGTTTTTATAAAGGTAGATGAATCAAAGATTCCATTGGCACAACCTCTAAGTGTATCAATTTTCTACGAAAGTTTAACAAGGTTGGTATGACTTCTAAAAATTTTAATATTAGGAAGTATTTGGATACAATTGATTGGAACTTTATCTATATAGTTCTTTAGAGCTTTGGCTTCAGTTTCACATTTATTGGATGTGTGAAATCCCAATTTTCCTCATCCCACATTTTGGTGAAAATGAATGGTTCTCCTAAGGGTTACATCAAGTGATACCAAGGGGTTACACAAGGTGAAAATATTTCATCCATCTTATTATCTATTGCTAAAGATTATCACATTTGACTCATCTCTCACATGGTGGATTGTAGAAATTTCAATCTCATTCTTACCTCAAGGTGTTTTGGTTATCCTACTCATATCTTTTATATACATGACATAATTATATTCTTATATGGAACCAATATAGAAATCCAAAATAATAATGATACAATTAATCATTATGAAAGTGTATCAGGACAATTGTTTATCTGGGATAAATCATTTATTTTCTTTGGAAAAGTGTTAATCCTTGCTTGAGTGTGAAGCATTGAGATGAAAATTTGAATTATATAGGGTTCCTTACCTTTCAACTATCTTGGATATCATTTTTTTCTAGGGTGGACCAAAAGATAGTCACATTATTAACCTTGATGAACATATCAAAAATCAGCTTTTATCTTGGAATGGAAGGGCTCTCTTTTCACAACATATCCCTATGGGGCCCATGTCGTGACTCCCCAATCTCTCTTCTAATAGGCCATGGGCTGGTGGCTATCACCATGTAGGAATATCACTAACATGTGATTCATTTCCTAAGTACATGTACACACACACACACCTCCAATCCCACAAATTCTGAAATGAAAAAAACACTAAGGAACAAAAATGCATGCATATAACAAAACACAACCAACAATGTACAATGGAAAGTAAAGTGCATAAGGTAAACTATCCCAGAATAAGATCCCACTACCACCAAGAGTCTGAAAACTATAAATTCAAACTTGTAAGGAAATATGTACTGAGACTGCTGCTCATAGCCATAGGAACACCTCAGCCTTTAGTAAAACTCAAAAATATCGGTTTGGTCCTGATCCGCCCGGGACTCCATCAAAAGTTCACTCGTCTGCACAAGAAACGAAATGTAAGGGAAAATCCTGTGTATGGTTGAGTATAACAATACTAAGTAGAGGACCCCAAAAACACAAAGTAATACACAATGTAAAGGTATGTTCAGATCTATACATTATATGTCTACAAAATATATAATAAGAGAAACATATCCTGATACACATGAAAACCAAATCTCGTATTGCCGAGGTAAGTCACAATGACCTAATACCCAAACTAGGGATTTAGTTCAAAGTTTCGACAAAGCACTCACCTAAGAGTACTCACTCCATGAGTTTGATAGCTCTGATGATGTTTTTCTAAGAAGTAAATTCATCAGGAAGTATCACGAGAGTGATAGACACACTTATAGATCAGAAGAGAGAAAATATTCACTCATTTTGGGAGAACACACTCTTGAGTGGGAAAATATCATGATACATGGATTAGGATCACTAAAATGGCCTTCTTGTAAACCAAGACTCATCTAGGTTCACCTACTAAGTAGAGGATCGACATCCTGTAGGATTGTTCATGTCAATACATGACTCTAACTAGGGTGAAGAATGGGTATAAGATCTTTCTCTAGGACTCTCAGAGGAATTTTACTCTATCCAGAAATTCTTGCTGAAGGGATCATACTCCTATGGATGGAAATGATATGTACACTATAAGGGAAATGAACAAAGGGGAACTAAACCAAACAGAAATTTTATATGGAACAATGGACAAGAAGATTATTCCATGTAAAAAAACACAATGTGTAGAATGGCCACACACCATGTCCTATGACCCTAGGTACTTCCCATGTACAACATCCCATGATGTAGTTCATGTCATGTAGAAAGAGATATACACAATGTATAAGAATGTGACACTATGTGTCCTACTATCCAGGGGTTGTTCTGTTTGCGTTGTTAGTGTTCAACTACATAGCTTAAACCCATGCCTTTGAACACGTGTACCGGTACACAGGGTAAACTGTGTAACTGACCTGGATTGACTGTGTGGTGGAGTACATGTTGTATACTTCACATTGTGTATGTGTATCATCTGAGATATAGGGATGAGTCCTGTATAAGGACCCACATTCCTTGTGGTTGTTGTCACAAGCCATGTCATTTCCTCCAACATCACAAACCCCTACCCGTCATTGATTCGACCTCACATGTCATGTTCTTCGAAGAATACACCATGTTCTTCATGATTTTCTCGAAATGATGTTCATCGTCGCCGCACCTCGGGTGATTCTCCATCCTTCAATTGAACTATCAGATCTTTATGAAACTAAAGGTTTGAGTTCTACCTAACAGCATAAATCCAATTACAATGGTTTAGGGCCTCCGATCAGTCCCAAAAACACAGTTCGATCCACAATCATGAAGAACACTTAAAGTAATATTTATATCTAACCATGTTGACTCATTCACTTCCATCGTCGTTTCACCTTCACTAGGTCATCATAATTTCATATCTACAATTTCTGATCATTGTGTTGCGAAATTGGTGTGCAATAATCTGTTGTTCGCAACCCCATGAAGAATGAGAAGAACACGGGGTCAAAAAATGGATAATAAAATAAAAAGCAATTTGAGGAATGAATCTCCATCATCATTTTTCATGGTGTGGATATGCTCCCATTAATAGGATCAAACGGTGAAAATAAAGACAAAAAATAATATCTAACAGGGATTAATTCCCCGAAATAAAACCCAAAGTCCCTCCTGCAAGAAAAAACGATCCACGGGTTAATGTGTTCATGGGTTGATCTGTGTTCTTTATTAATTTGAAGAACACAGAATAATGAAATCAAAATAAAAAACCCCTACCTCGATTTTTGGAACAGAGTAAAAGAGTTCGTCGTCTATTGAGATTTGATCTCACTATGTAATAATCCATGGTTTGATCATTCATCATCGCTCGTAGAGAATCCTCCAGGGGTGGATTTTTCCCAAATATTCAGATGATTCTATTGAGTTTTCCATGGTTATGACCCAAACCCTAGGATCTAGTTTATTTAAAACCACATAACTCTTCACTACATTATGAAAACATTAAAATAAAATAAACTATTAAATTTATTTTATTTCTTTTAAAACATCCAAAAACTATCTTCTTTTGTTGACCTGCACCGGTCAATGTTATATACCACCTATGGTAAAGTCACTGCTCTGAATGCAATGGTGCCCTCAAATTTCTAATCCAAGACCTTGTTTAAAATATAATCAATATTTTCAGGAAAAACACCAGAACATGATATATAAAAGCATAATGTATTTCAAACATTTATTCTTGGAACCTCAGGCCTCATAATCACATACCATCTTAAATCATGGTCTGGAAATAATTCCATATAATATTTAAAAATAATACATGGAAAATACAATACATTATATATCACTTGGTCTATTCATGTTTATCTTGTTACATATTCCATTGTTTTTAATATAGTTACCCCCATTATAGTTTATATATTCCCTATGGGTCTAATTAAGAGTTTAGATATCTACATAAAAAATTTTGATTGGAAGTATTCTTTAGTGGAAAATGGTCATCTTGGTTCCCTAGAGAAATTTTTTTAACCCTCTCTCCAGTGGTGGTGTTGGTATCATGAGAAATAATCTATTTAAATATGTAATTCATGCTCATTTCAACTAAAATATGATCAAGAGTGGCTCCAAGGATTTGAAATTTCCTAGACATAGGTTCTTGGGGGTATTGAAGTAATTTACTATTGTTTACATGGATTCATCATTGTGGCTTGCTATCAAGAATGTACATTCTATTATTATGTGTTTCTCTTGATGGATTTTTGGTATGTGTTCAAATATCATATTCTAGGCCAACAACTAAACAACAAGGACCCCTCTATTTCTTTAATTTAATCATTTTTAATCTTATTTGGATCATCATATTTCAATTAAATAATTCTTTAATAATCCTCTTATACATTTATATAATAATATTATATACATCATCAAAAATTATTCCTTCTCCCCTCCAGAGGAAGTGCACATTTTGGAAATGGTGAGAAATTTTTTTCTCACCATCTGATCTTATTAAAAGAATGATACAATGGGTTCCAATACATATTTTCACTAGATTCAATGATTCAACAAGTCCAATATTATGCCTTTAAGAATCATTCTGATATAGATATTAGCTCATAAGTATATTCATAATGACACTTATTTATAATGGTTTAGTTTTTCTCTCTATTCTATGAGCCAACTATGTAACCAACATCAGTAAGACTCCAATAACCCATTTATTAGCTGCACAACTGATTCAAATCTATGGAATGTGATCTTATACATGATTCAGGTTTTGATACCAATGATTGACTCAATTAGATCAATGATTTAGTGATTTAGTTGTGTTCTATCACAACATCTTGGGAACCACATTCATGTGAAAGTCTTCAAAATAATGCATCTTACATGGTATGGCCGTAACATTGAGATCTATTACGACATGCCATTCAGTATCAAATCATCCTTTGCAGGTATCATTGTTTCCATCAAAGAATCAAATTGAATTCAAAATTAATTATGTGATAATAGAATCCATGATTTTATTGTTCATTGAATTCTTGTTATTGCGGGGGCATTCATGTCCCCTTCTATAACTTTTTATATTCTTTAGGATCTCCCTTTTCTATTATGGATTAAAATTAATTCAGATGGTGGTTAGAAATGAAATCGTGTTCTTTATAAATGTAGTGGTGTTTATCATGATCAAAATGGAAGAATACTTTTATACTTTTGGGATCACATGGACTGGAAATTTTGATCAAATTTGAAATACATGGAGTGATCAATGTGGTCCCCAATTGTAAATCTAAGGTATATATTAATTTATGGATTGAAAGTCACTCCACTACTACAGTTAATTCCATAAATAATGGGTTGTTTCATCTCCCATGGATCCTGGATTGTTGTATAGAATATATGATTTATCTATCTATTCTCAACTATATCATAAAAAATCACTTCCATGAGGTGAAACATGTGGTGGATGACCTCACTAAAAAAGGTGTTAATAATAATCTCACTTGGATGAATGATCTTCCTTCATATTTGATTCCACACTATGATAGACATTATCGTCAAATCCGATCTTTCAAACTCATTTAGTTCTTTGCCTTTTACTAAATTATGCATGGACATTTTATTTAAGGATTCCCTTTTAAAAATAATAATAAAATAATCATGAAGTTTTCTTATAACATCAAATTCATATAATCTATAATCACACATAATCACTCAAAAACATCTATAATTGAATAACATTTTCAATAATTTCCTATATATTTTATCTAAAGAATAAATAATTATCCAATCCATTGAGTGACTATGTATGGATCTCACTCATCATAATTTATAAATTATATGAACCAAAACACGAATTAAACATATATGAACTTCTATTTAGACACATAAGAATAATCATAAATGTTAACCCCAATGAATGAAAAGAAATGGTTTAACCAATTCCCTCTTGGGAGTAAAATAAATGGACAGGATGGAATATAAATAAATAAATATTGAATTTAACTAAGAATATTGTTAAATAACATGTATTGATGTAGAAGAAAAATAATTCAATGGAAGGTAGAAAATTTTATAAAAAATAAGATTAAAAATATCTTTCATTTTGATGAATTTATATTCAATAAAATATTATTAAATGATTAAAATGGAAGAAGATATGTAATAAATTATTATTTTCGGAATATAAGATAAGGAAAATTTAATAGGAATCCATTTATCAAAAATTAGATAATGTGATGAGAGAATAATCCCAATTGAGAAGTATAAAGGAAGAGTCAGAAAATATTCCCTTCATAATAACATATAAAAGTAATAATCAATGGTAATGGATATAAACCATGATATAATATGAAGAATATGAACTTGTATTAAAATTATATAGTCTCAATAGTTATATCTGAGAGGGAAGTATGAACCTATAGAACAGATCATGTTCAAGTATTGTAGTAAAATATATAGCCAATATGAAATATAGTCTGAACATAAATAGATATTAGGAATAAATTTCTTATGTCCTTGGTAATGTAAGAGTCACAACTAATGAAAAGAAAATCATCAAGTGGAATCCTAATTACCTTGAATGGAATATAAATTAAAATAAAATACCTTCATGATTCAAAATATAAATTGTACAAAATAGATTTATAATATGGAACATGTTTCAAATAAAGCAATCTGATATGATAATCCCCTAAAAAATATCGTAATGTAGAAATTAAGAATATATCAAAAAGATATTGTGAGAAGGATTTTTAAATCCACATAGAATAAGAGTAAATTAAATATAGTTAATTAAAATTATAAAAAATAAACATTCAAGAAATCAAATAATCAATTATGGAATATCATAATCTAATGAAAGAAAATTGATTCTTAAAACACTTTACCTTGTCCAAAAAATCAACTAAAGTATTGAATCTTGCATTAATAAAACCTTTTTTTTATGAAATGATTTGTGACACCCAATATCTATTTTATGTGTGGTTTTTTGTTTTATTGTTTGTACCTATGATTTTGAGGTGTTTTTTGGCTAAAAATGTGAAAATGTTGGGTAATTTTTCTAGGTCACATGACTAAGGAGTACAATTAAAAACCAGGAATCATAAGTCTGCAACCTACTGTAATTTTTAACAATGCAGATATGCATAGTTTTCACACAATTTGGTAAAATGTATTAGTAAATCAAAAAACCCACTCAAACATGGGTATTGTTTCCTTTTGGATACTTTTTAAATAGTTTTTCTTACCTTAGGTACCCATTTCATACCACTTGACTTGGATACCTATCTTATTATTCTCTCTTTTTCTCTAAGCTCTCCAGGGTGGGGTTTTTATGAATTAATAATGATTCTTGACCAAGAATGAATGTTTTTATTCCTTTATATTTAATCTTGGATTTTATTTCTTTTGTCTTTATCCTTTAAAAATATAGTGGTCATGGTTATCCAATTTCTACAGCTATGATTACTTTAAAATTGGGGTTTTTCTTTCTAGGGGTTTTGAACTCTATTTTGAGACTTAAATTGGTGGTTTTCATTGAAGGTGATATGATTCCACCACATTAGTAAGGTGTTTCCATTTAAATATATTTTATTTAATAGTTTCATGGGTGATGTTATTTCTGAATTATTATTTAATTAAGATAATTTGGATGTGGGTAATCTAAGGATTGATTATCAATGTATTCCATAACATTACATGGTCTTAATGTGGAATAATGTTTATAATTTCATGATTAATTGTAAAATTGATGAGAATTGGTATTTCTTGTATCATAAAAATTATATAGAATACTAAATATGGTTTAATATTATAAAAACATTTATTTACAGGGTTTTATGCCAAATTTTACTTTCAAAGTTGATTTCCCTTTTGATTTTAAAGGGTTTTCATTTTAATAAGAATAGTGTTTTATTACAAAATGAATATTAAATTTATTTTAGTTCTATGGTCATTTATTAGTATTTATTGTGATTTTACTTGAATTTATATTTGGATATAAAATATTTTTATAAAAGGGATTTTCAACTACATATACTATAAGTGTTATATGAAAGGCTCGGTTTTCACTTTGTGAATTCATATTTGATTGATTTGTTAAATGTTCCCTTATTGAGACCCATTGTATTTGTTCACTACAATTACGTATATAATTTTTATTTATGTATTAATTTTGATTCATTTTGTGCTTATAGGTTGGGAATCATGATAAGGGAAATATAGGAGGTGAAAAGGATGTGATTATGGTGTTATCCTTTGGAATTGTTGTTTTTCCATTGATGAAAGTTTCATTCAAAGTGGTATGCATCATTTTGTAACTTCATGAGAAACCCTAGGATACTAATTCATAAGTCATGATACATATTTAATATATTTGAGATTAAGTGTTGACTAGTGGACCCTAGTTGTATATAATACCTAACTAGGCGGTGTCACTGATGCAACCAGGATATTGTGATTCTTTTGGCAGAATGTATGACCATTAACCAGCTAGAAGTTGGTCCACCTATGAACATATTGTAATTTTAAAATTATTACCTAATTTTTTAACTCATTATATGTATCCTATTTTATGACTATTTATTTATTGTATTTTGTGATTATTATTTCTTTCACGGACTTTATTTCAGGCATCTGTCCTTTTTTATTTAGACATTATGTTGTATAATATTATTCTATCTATTTATTGACATTATTTATGACTTTATATTTTTCTCTTTTCATTATAAGTTATCCTCATTCCATACTTACATTTTATTTGTTTGTATTAAATATTTAAAGTAGAAGGGGAAATTTTTTTCATATAGTGCTAGTGTTTATTGGAAATTTCCATTTAGTTATTTTAATCCTTGTTTGAATTTGTTTTCAAAATTTATTTTTAAATAGAAAGGATTTATTTAATGTTCTTATTTAAAAGTGTTATTTTTTTTACAATTGATGAATGGTTTTTTGAATTGTAATTTTTTTGGTAAAACATCTTTATTTCATGTTTTATATTTGTTGTAATTTTAGAAATTAATGATTTTATATTTTGTTTATTTTTATGTAATGAAATAGATATAAAAATATATTTACATAAATTATTTTAAAACTAGATGTTTCTGTTTATTTTATAAAATTAATAAAATAGAATCAGGTTGCTATTCTATTTTCCTTGGGATCACACCATATATACTCAGGGTGGTGGGCATGTAGTCTTCATATATTTTGTAGGATTATTTAGTTCTTATAATTTTGGTTTGATTTAGTTTTTTTCTTGGGAGTACGATAGTTGTTTATATTAGAGTGGTGGTTCAAGTGTCACACATAGATAGTGGTTGGTCTTTTGGTTTCATGAAAACAGTTGTCTTAAGGGCAGTTTTTCTCTCTTCAGCCTCCTGTTCTATTTACTTCATTTTATTTTTGTAGTTCTGTAATCATAAATTCAATGTATATTTATTATAAATTTAATTGATTACATTTATTATTATTTCAATATTATTATGTCATGTTTTTATGTAAATGTTTCTGGTTTATACTTATTTATTTTGGAATGACATTATATGATAGAATACCTCATTCCAGGTTTATAGTTAGAACCTTGTTTATGATAGGGTTCTTGAGGGTGAAGCCATACCCAATGATTATTCATGTTCCCGTAAACTCTTTTTGTCATTTGAGGGGATCATAGATACTTTTTGGGTGAATTTAAGGTTTTCCAGGGAATCAGTTCATATTGTAGATTAAACTAATTATATACAAATGGCATCAAAGAATATGTTTTGATGAAAGGGGTGTTGGTTTTTGAGAATCGCCATCTTGTTATTTTGGGGATGATTATGGAGAAGATATAGGGCTTTAGAAGCTCAAGGTTTAGGTCTGGGTAAGGGATAAACAGTTATTTCTTGTGTTGGATCATGAGATGGCATGGGGGTTAGGTGTTTTATTTTGAGTTTGGGTTTTATATTTGTTTATTGTTTTATGAATTTTATTGTTCATTTCTATTACCCTATGTTTCAATGATATTTGAGGAGATGTTCTAGGAAAATTCATGTTTCGTGGTGAAGTTGTAAGGAATCAATAAGATTCTTGGTTAAGGTGTATGGTCTTTCAAACTGTGTGTGGGTCATACTAACCATTTTTGACAACTTCTAGTGGAACTCACAAAGTTTTCACATGGTCTAAAAAACTGTTCTTATTAGAGAATGTTTATAATGTGTTGTTTAATGATTTTGTAGTTCGTATTGTTTTGAAAACAATTTTATGGGTGGTTTATGTGTTCTTATGATTTTTTTATCTTTATTAAAAATAATATTTGTAAAGGAAGTGATTTGCGAGTTGTGTTATTTTTTAAATAATTTTAGTCTGTGACATGAAACGTTTTAAATTATTTTGGATTAAAAATTTGAAGGGGGTTTTTGAAATTTAATTTTTTTATTCACTATTTTCTTCCCTTTTGGGGAATTTTAATGTGGTTTTAAATTTTTATTGGTTTAGTTTGTGGTTATTCTATTTGTATGTAAATCTAAATTTATTTTTTAATGTGTTTTTATTTTTTGAGATGTTTTATAATGCCCCCATGGGAATTAACATGAATGTTAATAGTTGAATTCTTTAGGTAGTTATCATAGTGATCTAGGATTTTTCTTTCTGGTCTCTCTATCATCCCAAAATCATGATAGAGGGGTAGATCCATATTTTTCTTTGCTCATAGATCATGCATGAGAGTTTTTGAACCAATATCCTCCATTAAATTTTGGGGATTTAGGTTCCCATTATTCAATTGAATGGTTATCCAAGGTTGAATATATTTTCAACTCACTAATGACTCTCGAAGCCTCTTGGGTTAGGTGAAATGTTCCTTTATTCAAAGTATTGGTCTTGGAGTGGTGGAATATCAATGATCATTATTGACCATTTCAGGCTCTATCTTAGTGATATTTTAATGATTCCTTGATTCGATGGTTTTATCTTTAAGATGTGATTGTTGAGAATGTGATGGATTTTTTGTGTATCCACCAGGGTGATCATTCAGTGAAATACTATGATGAATGTTTCGCTGGATTGGTTCCCCTCACTCCCAAGAAAACTACTGAAAATTTCAAGAAGATTGGTTCTTTTCTAGATTCCCTTTTCTAAATATTCATTCTTAAATATTTCAGTTGTTCCTAACTAACTATACATAAGTGGTTTATCAGTCTACCATAACTAATGAAATTTTAGTAGGTAATGTAATGATTGTCAATCCTCCGACTCCATCTTGATCTAGTAAATATTATTCAACTAGAGAGAAGGTGAATAAAGAAGGTGGTGATAATAATAAGATAACATCAGAACATACTACTCATGTTTCAATAAATAAGAATAAGTTATTTATGTTTTAGTGTAGGAAGTCTGGACATGTTAAGGCGACAAGTATGTCAAATCAAAAAGCTGATCATATTTACTAGTTTCTTGGTCGCATTCTATGGTTTGTTATGATGGTCATTTATTAGAAGAAAAATTCTCATACCTAGCTTGATTCTGGATAATAGTGTGTATTGTCACTTCAATTATAGAGTTAGAAACTGATCATTATTTTAGGAATATCCTTTTCTATAATTTTGATATTTGTTTGGGACTTTTCCCATATCTTCTGTAGCCAGATCCTTTATATATATATAATGGATTAAATAGATTTTGAACCAATTCTTACATCTTTTTATATGATCATGGCCTATTAATTATTAATTTTTTTATCTTCTATGAATGATATAGACCATGTGTTGATTTTTTTTATGGGTGAAATGGGGATGTCTTGAGGATCACCATGAGTGGGTGTTCCACCCATTTATCCCTATGTTACCCTCTTCATAGTTTTGTGACATAGGTTTAAAACTATGTAATTTCATGTTAAGGAATATTTTGGTCAGGGTGTCACTATGATATAATAGTTTCTGTTTTCTTGGTGATTAGGCCTTATTACATTTTTCAAGTTCTCATGGGCATCCTTTCTTTTGGTGTTTTGAGACTGTTGATATGGTTAGTGGAATCATGTCTTTTTGGTGAAAATATTCATTATTGGTGTGATTATCGATTGTTTCACCATAATATAGAAATTATGAATGGTGGGGGTGACCTATTATATATCTCTTTGTATTTTACCAATTATCAGGGTGCGATCCTTTTAAATTCATTTGATTGGGATGTGTTTTCATTCGAATATAGGTACCTTGAATGATTTAGAGGTATTGTATATATTTTTTATGATTTGGTTTGGGATTTGGGGGGATCATTGGATGAAGTGTTGATATATTAATTTTCCCAATTTAAATTAATATCATGGGTGTGGGTATCCCAATTTCATCCATTATTGTCTCCTAAATATCATTCAATGAGGATTATAAATATTAGTATTCCTAGTGTGTTATCGGTTGGTGAATTCTAGATTATTTAAGACTGATTATCACATGGGGGTTTTCATCTCTAGTGTCCTTGGTTTTAAGGTTCAGAAAGTTGGGTTTTAATCAAGTCCTCATTAGAGGGATGTTATTCTTAGCATTCATAATTTTCCTATTTTTCTAATGAATTTATATGGGAATAAATTGTCATGGTGGGGATAATTATGTCACCAAAATGTCACTTTTATCTATGAGTATTTTATGTATGGATTTTCCTCGTGAGTTCAAGGTGTTTTGGGATGAAAATGTAAAATTATTTCAGGGATTTTTCTAGATCATGTACTTAAGGTACACATTTAACCAACCATACAACCTAAGTGTGTAGCCTCATATACTTTTTAATAGTTCCATTCTACATAGTTACTACTTGGTTTGGTAAAACATTTGGGTAAGAAATTAAACCCACTAGAAAAGAGATATTTTGTACTTCGAGATATTTTTAAATGGGGTTTTTTCCCTTAGGTCCCCCACGTAGAACCAGCCAACAGGGATGCCTCTATTAGAATTATCATTTTTCAAAAATCCCTAAAAGGTGTATAAGTTATGGTTTCTTGGTGATTCTTCAACTACATTAAAATTTTATGGTTCCATTCTACTTATTCTATTGTTTCCTTTATTTTATCACCATTATTTATAATCATAGTGGCTATGGATGGATGAATTATATAATAAATGTTTTTTTAGTGGTTGTGATCCCTCTTTTAATTAATAACCAATGGTTTTCATCAAAGGAAATATGATTCTATCACATGTGGTGGGCGTTTTAAACTAATTAAATTTTATTTCATAGTTTCATGGTTTTGTTTACTTTTAAATTCATTTTATATGTACATAATTATTATATAGGTTATCTAGGGTTGCATTATAAATGTTTTCTGTAACTTTATTTTGTTTTCATGTGGCTTAATGGTTTTAATTTCATGATTATATGGAAATTTTATGAAAATTTATATTTCATGAATTCTACATGTTTGATAAAATACTGATGATAGTAATATATAAGAAAAATATTTTTTCAATGAGTTTTACGAAAAATTTAATTATCGATGTGGGTTTCCATTTTGGGTTTAAGGGGTTTGAATGTTTATAAATTGGTGGTGGTGTATTATGAAATGAAATAGAGATTCCTTTGAGTTTTATGGTTTTATTTTAATATTTGATTTTTATTTCATTTAGATTTATGTTTGGAATAAATATAGTTTTATAAAATGGTTTTCTAAATGAATATACTATAAGTTATAAGTGAAAGTGTTGGTTAGAACTTTTCTAAGTAGTGTTTGATTGATTAGTTGGTTGTACCCTTTCTTAGTAACATTATACTTGTTAGTGATGATTATATATATAAATGTGAGGGATGTTTAAATTTTTATTGGTGTTGTGATTATGGGTGGAGGATCATTCAATGGGAAACGGGGGAGGTTGGAAGGATATGATTGTAATTTAACATAGGAATTGTTTTTTCATGAGATGATGGTTGTTTTGAAGGTGTCCCACCTCATTTATTAATTCCTTAAGGGACCCTAGGATAATAAGTGGTAATATATGGGATGTTTCTAAGCTATTTAAGATTACATGTTGGCTGGTGGCCCCTAGATGTATATAATTTCTGTCTAGTGGTTTTCACTAATGAGACTAGTTTAGAGTGATTCAATTGATGGGGTGTGTTATTACAAACTTTCCGGTAGTTGTTCCACCTATGAACATATTATACTCATCCCATTAGTACCTAACTATTTCTTTATGATATGTATCCTATGTTATGACTTTAATTATTTATTGTAATGCATGTTTCTTATTATTTGGATGGACTTTATTTTATGTATTGATCCTCTTATGAATTATTCTTGATATTGAATAATATTATTCCATAAATTTATTGGAATTATTAACAAATTTATATGGTACTATTTCCCTTTGATTTTATCCTCATCCCTTAATAATATTTCAGTAGGGTGTGTTATGGATTTTAAAGGAAAAGGGGGAAATTTTTTCAATGTTCTATTATTTAATATAAATTCCAAAGAAATGTTTTAAACTATATAAGGGTTTTTTTTTGCAAGTGGTGTTTTAAATATGAAGGATTATATTATCAATATATTCAAGACTGTGATGTTTTTAGGACAAATGAATTATTTTTTTAATTAGAATTATTGTGATAAAAAACATTATTTCATATTTTATAAATATTGTTATTTGAGAAAGTATAGGTTCTATATTTTTTAACTATATCATGAAAATTAAATAAAAAACATTTTTTTTATATTATTTATGAACTATTTGTTTTAGTTTATTTTATAAATGGATTGAAATGTAATATGGGTGGAGTCCTACTGTACTTTTGATCACACCATACATATAAACATTAGTGGGTATTTTGTCTTCATGTATTATATAAAATTATTCTGGTTTAGGCCTTCGGGTTTTATTTAGCATTTTTTCCTTGGAAAGATATTTTTTTTTGTATTATGGTGGTGACTTGAGAGTAACAAGGAGTTAGTATTTTGTTCTTTCATTTCATGGAAATGGGTGTCCCAAGTTAGGTTTTGGCCGCTTCGGCCTCCGATTATATTTCCTTCAGTTTCTCTTTGTAGTTTTATAATCATTTATTAAATGTTTATTTTTGGAAATGTGTTTTTTATAATTTATTATTTTTTATCTCTTATAATTCCATGTTTTGATGCCTACTTTTATATTTTTTTGATTATTTATTTTAGAATGGTTTCCAACACTTAGATACCTCATGTTATATTTCTAGTTAGAACTCATTGCTAATGCTTGGGTTCGTGAGGGTGAAACCATCCCCAATGGTCATGCTTGTTACTCTTTCCACTTGTCATCGGCCTGGGGGATCAAGCATAGTCCTCAGATTAGTGGTGGGCCAGTGTGGGAATTGATTCAAATAGAGGCCACGTCCCATTCTCTACCGTATTTGGAATCCTTAATGTGAAAAATGGATATAACTGTTTTGTATGTTTTATAGGATAAATAATTTGAGTGTGGTATTAATATAAAACTGAAAATAATATTTGTTTTGTGAAAATGGTAGAATATGACCCTTGTTATAGACATTATTTGATGGAATTTTTTCAAATTTTTATTATTGAAGCGGTAAAATAAACGTTTTAACTGTGATGTGGATTATAAATGTAATATAAAAATATGTCAAAATTATCTCATCCTCATATGTATTATGATAAGGTTTTATGATTTTTTATTAATTTATAAACCCTTTAAAATATAAAATACCATATAAAGTGGTTTATGGGTTATTCCTATAATTTCAAATCAAAAATATCTAGAGAAATATGTAATTAAAGTTTTTATATTAAAATAATTATTTTTAAATCATATTTATACTTGAAAACCATGAATGACTATAATCATCCAAATCTTATCACAATATACATTTTAAATCTTTTATTTTAAACATTTGTTCTTCTTTTATTTGTGTTGGGTTGACATTGCATAAGGATTTTGGGTAATTATCTAATTAAATAATTTTTAAAAATTATTAATATAAATATAATTTATTATTATTCAATCTTATCAAATATAAATTTTATTAAATTATTTACAATCATGCATATCATGATAACATATTTAATATTTGAATTCTAACTTTTCTTACATTGTGCAATCACTTTGTAAGAGGTTGGATATTTATCGAATTTTATAATTATAAAATTCATAAATATATATATATAAATGATTAATAATCATAATTATATCTTAAATAATTTAATCACCTTATCCTTTCTCAATATTATCTATAAGAAATTAATTTTCACTTTTCTTATATTGTGAAATCACTGTATTAACAATGCATATGCATTTTCATATTTATCTTGACATAAATATTAATTTAAAATAATTGCACAATAATTATATTGAAATTTTATTATACTATCATATAATAAGTGTTCCATAAGTTTCCATAATATCCTATATCATTTCAGATAATAATATAATAATAGAAAATAAAATCCCATTTGAAATCGAATTCTTGTTTTAAAAAAGAGATCTAATGGTTTAATAAATATCTAAACAATTAAAATTCACCAATTGATTTTGAAAATAAATAATTTATGTTTATTATGTATTTTAATATTATCAATATGTTTCTAAAATATTTCATGTCATTATAGATAAATATACAATAATATTAATATTAATTCCACTTAAAATGAATCCTTATTTTAAAAGGAGTTAAAATTTGTTACTCCAACTATAACCGATTTCAATTTAGATATGACTTGTGAAATTTATTATATATAAATATATAGTTATAAAAAAATTTATACCTTTATTAAGTGTTTCATAACATCTAAGATAGATATTTAATAAAGGATTGAAAATTTTGATTCAAACATGGACTCTTATTCTATAAAATGAATTTAAATCTTTTAATCAACCTCTAATAGAAAATATTTCGAAAATTGAACTTTTAAATAATTATGTTATATATATATATTATGAAATTTTATATATATTTATCAATTTTGACAAAACTATTCTATATATTTTTAAATTAATAAGTAATATAGTTCAATTTAAATTTGAAATGTTACTTTTAAAAAAAATAAATATATAAAGTATCGCTCTACTTATAACAACATTGAATTAAAATATTGAATTAAAAAAAATATTTTTAAAATAAAATATAAATATCACTTGTATTATTTTATTATTATATTTTATTAAAATTTTTATTATAAACCACATTTACTACATTCTATCATATCTAATTTTTTATTATTTTTAATAAAATAATTTTAATCTATTTTTGAAATTATGATTCCAAACATGATATTACATTAATTAAAATCAATATGATATTATTAAATATTAACATTGAAAATAAAATTCACAATATATATTTTTAGAAAAAAAATATGTGTTTTTAAAATCAAAACAACTTCAATACTTCATATCATGCCATAATAAATTCTAAAAAAGATAAAATGATAAATATCTACATAAATCCATAAAATAAAAATATAAATATGTTTATAAAGTATATAATAATATTTATTTTTTAAATATATCATAATAAGAAATCATGTGAATGAAACATTTTATATACTCGGATAAATCATATTTTATTCCATGAAGTAAGCATAATAATTTAAAATGTATAAAGAGTATCTACAACATCAACGTTGATATGAAATAAAAAATATACACTTTAAAATAAATATTTATTAAATAAATACTAATTCATAACATTAATATTAATAAGATATAAAAGTAATATATTATTTAAAATGCATAGTTTGTCAAAGGGACCCTCAAATGAGACAAGTGGGGATAACTCTCCAAAAGTGTTAATCGATTACTCGTCAGTTGTTGATATTGGATATGTGAATCATAGAAGTTGTGGAGGAATAGATTCCCATAGTGTTGGAGGAGTACCTGTACATTTTCCCATTGAAAATTACTGGGATTCCTCCTCATTGAGTGGTCTATATCAATATTGACTTGTACTCTTTGACCTTGATGATATCTTCAATAAATTATAATATAGAATTTTCTAAGCTCTAGGAGACGAAGGTGCTACTACAATTCCTTTTAAAGAACGGTTTCATCAGGACTATTATATACCATTGGGTAGCACTTTTTCTATTAATTGAGAATAAATACAAGATTTTAGGGATTTTTATTTACTATAATCGAAAAAACTAGGTGATGGTCAAGAAAATGTACCATTTAAGGAAAATTGATGATCTCTTCAACTAACTGGAAGGAGTGAAGTGTTTCTTGAAGATCGATCTTAGGTCGAGAAACTATCACCTTCATATTTAATTGGAGGATATCCTAAAAATTGTGTTACAAGTCTCTATGGTAACTAAAATTTCTTCATCATGTCATTTGGAGTGATTAAATCCACTATTGTATTCCTGGGACTCGTGAATATGATATCTTGGATATTCATAGACTAATTTATAGTGGTTTTAATTGAAGATATTATCAATTATTATTGGATAAAAAATAATAATTTGGAGAATTTAAGGATTGTTCTAGACTTACTTCATAAGAACCAACTATAAATAAATCTCTTGAAATATAAATTCTAGATTCATGATGATCATTTTGTGGGGCATGTAATGACTCAAAATTTTATAAATAATATTTCCTTTACAATTGAATGTAATGAAATATTATGGTTATTTAAAACACATGCAATTATTTGATTATATCATATCAAATAATATTTCAATGATAGTTAAGTGCCATAAATTTTGATAAAATTGACATTGAATAATGATCATATAATCATTATAAATTTAGGGTTATAAATAATCCAATCGACACAGACAAAAGAAGAAATGGCCACAACTAGTAATATCATACCCAGTGAAGCCCATTTTTTAGAAATTCTAAAGTAAATGGCATCATTTGGATTTTTTATTTAGAAATCCAAATCCAATATATACCAACTAAACCATGATCAAAACTATTTATGGGATAATTTCAATCTCATAAAGATCATTACCCAAACCATGTAAGTTGAACCACCCCATGAAAATCTCATCATTGTGGACCTTACTGTTAGGATATTTTCTGGTCTAATAAATTTTTGTGTATATAAAACAAAATAATATTAATATGTATACTCTATATTAATGGTAATATTCACTTCTTATTATTGTTACATGATAAAAGATTTTTATTTCTATATGATAAAACACAAAATTTATTTTTGGGTAATATAAAATTTCAATTAAGATATTAGATTTTGATAAGTAAATGTATTTTAAAATATATATTATTTGTTAATAAATTAATACAATTAAATATTTTCTATTAAATATAAATGATAATATAGTTTTATGATGTCAAATGTAAATTGTTATAAAGGTTCACAACCTCTTATTATCAAAAAACCCAGTATTTCTCAATGATAATCAATTATTGTTTTAAAAGTTAAAGTCCACTTATTTACAAAAAATATTGATAAAATAAATATTATTTTTTGAATAAAAATGGTGAAATTCTCCAATAGTGAATTTTTCATAATTTTTTGAGATAGTTGAATTTTCTGGTTAAAATTAAGTACTGTATAAATATAGTGTATATTATGATACCATAATGGCCTAAATGTGATGTCATAAATTAAAAAAATGGTACAAACGAAAAAATATCTGTTTACCATTTAAAATAATTCCCTTTTAGGTTAGTTTTCTAATTATAAAAATCCATTATGAATACTCCAAAATAAACCTTATATTTTATGGTTTTAAAATAATTTCTTTACAAATGTGACTCACTTCCACATCAGAAAGGGAAATATTTTTATGAGTTATGACACTAAACATATAAATTAAATAAAAAAATACTTTATTTGTATAAACCGTTTGAAAAAACCCATGGAAATGTCTGTGGTTTTGATTACATTATTATTTAGAGTCCAAAACCATTGTTTGGAGAACAAAATAAAGAACTCCCCTCTCTTGTCTTATATAAACACTCCCAAGCCCCCATTACACTCACATAAAACCCATTTTATCAAATAATAACTCTTTCCCACCATCTATAGAGTCCTCCCAATGCTCCCCAAGCTCTCATGAAGCTCCTCACATGCTTTTGTAATAACCCTTTCATTGTACGGGATGTCTCTCTCTTATTTTAAATTCAAGAACCTTCTTTATATTTAGCCTTTTAAATATCATTTGGTTATGTTTTCATGAACTTATAATGATTCATATATTATCCAATTGATTTCATAATAATTATACATCACTCCGACACTCTCATTATAACATTTTCAATAGATGTTACTATGCTGAAATTTAGTAAGGGATCTTACCCTTCTCCTCTTTATTAATGCATCATATCTACTTTATTAATTTTATGTAAAATTAACTATGTTGATATTTGTTTTTTAAATAACAATAACATTAATTTTAATTTAAAATTTATGAGATACCCCTTATTCTCTAAATAATCCATTTTATTAATCTTTATGTAGTGTCATTATGCGGCCAAAATTTCACTATGATTTTTCCATGACAAACCTTTGTATTGTAAATACCGTAGATATTTCCCATCAAGGGTATTAACTGAAACATACCTATACTTAATTTATTATGGAATTCAATTTATGTATTCCACACTCATTGATCATGGAATTAAATTTGATAAAATGTGATCATATATTGAATGATCTATGTGGAAAAATTATGCATGTACATGATATGAAAGTGATGGGTGCATCCAAAATTATATTGTTCTCCAATGAATTAGGCAAGGTTTTAGTCTCAAGAGATGTCATGTATCAAATTAAAGAGTGAAACTAATCCATTATGGTTATTTTCCAACAATTTTATGATCTCCTTATAGTTTTCCTTGACTTATTTTTATGATGTCTTTTTTAAAGGTGTTTCCACACTACCATATTACCGTTACATTATCATGTAATATCATTAATAATTTTTCATGTTTATAATTCTCATCCATTTAATGTCCCATTGGAATGAATATTTTCTACATGTATTACATTATTCATGTTGTTATTTTTTTAATTCTATTATAAGGCATTATATTTCACCCCTTTCTTATATATGTCCCCATTTTGTCACATGTTGTTTTAAGAACAATGGAAAATTGTGATCATGTTAAGGATGTGTTAAATAATTCCAATGTACAACTTTTTTATTCCATAATGTAATGTTCCTAATTATCCAAAGAAACTAGAATTATTTATATTCTAGTTTTTATTATGAGTATTCTTATTTAATAAATCATAAATTAATGTGTAATAAAGATAAGGGTTTTTATAGGGAATATCAATTTTGAGGGTGAAGTATTAGTTAAACCTACTAAAATAAATGTTGTCCTGTTTTGTGAGAAACACTATATAGTTTTTAAACAACAAAACTTCATTGGTATAGAATTCTATTAGCATATATTCACGATAAACTCTCTGTTATAATGGTTCTCTGACCCTCAATACCCATAAATTAAAACCATTTTCAAATATATTTTGATGAGATAAAGCTAAGGTTAACCAATGATTCAATTTATTTAGTTACCAAGTTATGTGGTTAAGTTTGAGGAATTATTTGATGTGTCTAATTTTGGGCTTGGATGTGTACTAATGTTTATGCTGGCAGTGGTCACTTATGAGTTTATGCGGTTGTGACCTTAATAGAATAATTACGTGACTCGTTAGTTGGATCGTTCAACAATGGTGTTTTTAAAAGTTTTGGGTGATGTGAAAGAACCTACTAGGCCTATGGAAAACTCATATTTTATCAAATTTAATGAATAATTTTCCATGTACATTAAAACAAATTTCATGACCAAAATATTAATTCCAATAATATTGTAATGAGATATTGGATCCAAGAGAGAGGATATTTCATATAGATTTATAATTAATTTAAATTAAAGAATGACCTCAATCTTGGGAATTATTTATTCATAAATGTTGTCGATCAATTGACCATTTTTAGGTTACAAAATCCTTACATTATGAGGATCCAAGAAAAATACCTACAATAGTGATCCACACATTATCCATTGATCTAAGAACATTACTACTGGAAATCCAGGTTCTAGTGTGGAGACACTGATCATTTTTTTCCATTTTTTATTAAAAACAATATTTAATTAGCATAATATTGATGAAAGAGGAAGATGTCCTGGAATTCTCTCTGGGTTGATTGAAAATAATTTTAACATTCCTTATTTGAGAGAAATATTTGGGGAGTGGATTCATTGTGCACATTCTATTAACCATAAAATTTATATATGACTAGAATATATGGATCAAGGGTTATAAGATATATAATTTTACTTAAGGCCCTTATTTAATATTTCTCTCTAAATATTCCCCATTTGATAATAATAATATTTTTACATATAAAATATTTTTGAGACAATTAATCATTAAATACCATTTTATAAAATGAAAATTTAATATATGTTTAATGATATTTAACACACATATAATTATCATCTCCTGGCCCAACATTCCCCACCCAAATTCCTTGGTATTAATCTAGCATCGAATAATAAATACTATTAATTTAATATATATATATATATATAATATTATATTCAAAATCTTATGAGGGGTGGTGGCTTGCTTCGGGACTACTGGGGATCTTTTCTTCTCGCCTTTAGAGCTTTTTATGGTCCAGGGAACTCTTTGGGTGCAGAGGTTCGGGAGCTACTTTCTGGCTTGATGGTTTGTAGGTGGAGAGTGTTGCAAGTGATGGAGGTGGAGTCCGATTATGAGGTTTTGGTTAAGGTGTTGCAAGGTAGGCATGAGACTCCTTGGGAATTTACTTATCTCATCTTAAGGTGCAAGGAAGAGAACAATCATGAAGTGAATACTCATCACAGTTGGAGGGAATCTAACATTGCAGTGGATTAACTTTCCCGCTTGGGCAGGAAGGAGGAACCACTTATGATCTTTGATAGCCTTAATTCTCTTCCCATTGAGTGCTTCACCGTGGTGCAAGGGGATGCCCTTGGACTGCATCACTTTCTCCCTCCTTGAAGGGTTGTTCTTTGTTTTTCTTGTTCTCTTCTAAAGAGTAGTAAGAAAAAGTAGCTTTTAGTCAGAAAATAACCACATATGAACACTCACTGTGAAATATAATCCCTTCATCTCAATATCTCATCAATTATATTTCATAGCCATGTCATCGACTAGTCTACATGATATGGTTTTATTTGACATCCTAAAACAAACCTTTCAATACTCCATGATAAAGGAATTTAGTTTGATAGTTTCTTTCTAATCAAAGGGATGAGAAAATATTATTACGCACTATATGTGGTATTCCAATTGGTGGGATTATTCTCATAAACTCCCATATTATAGATTATCAAGTGGGAGATTCCTTAGATAAACACGCATCCACTAATGATTACTCATACTTGATAATTAACATACTATGTATCCTATTATTGAATGTTATTTGACCATAGAACAATATTTAAGAATATTATCTGAGAACATTAAGGTTCCCATCATAGTGGGGAACTATTGTAACCATATCACCGTGATTTGAAATCTTAGATATAATCTCATTAAAGAAACATAGAATTATAATCTATATATGATACGTAATATATTATTATAAAATGAACATAAATGTAATAGAATTTAAAAATAGTTTGTTCTATGAAACAAACTCTAAAATACCCCTTCTTGTACTAGATCCAACTACTAACGACTATGGGTCCACTAGATATCACATGATGTCCATGCTTCTGATAAGAAAAGGATTTAGTCAATCAGTCCTCCATGTTTCCTCATGGGAATATATTTCTCACTATGACCTTACATCTTTGATAAACATCTCTCCATATATTATAATTCTATAGTAATTTCATCATCCATTTATGTTCCCTTGGATCCTTTGAGATATCTGTCACTATAGTATTATCAAAGTATACCATGTATGAATCTCTAATGTTAAGAACTTTTTCATGATCTTGGATAAATTTTCTTTATCCAATCTTCTTCATTTTCTAACATAGAAGACAAAATATACTCACATAATTTTGTGGAATTGGTGACCATGTATTTCAGTAGGATATTCCATCTTAGAGCACCTCCATTAATAATGAATATTTTTCCTGACTATGATTTTATATCATATTGATCAATGTAGAAAATAGTATCTAAAAACCCCCCGATGAATAGCTCTCTATCATATCTATAAACTAAGAAAATATCCTTAGTATGTATTAGGTTCTTCAAATTAGTTTTAACTAACATCCGATGGTGGTCTCTTGGGTCTTCCTATAATAGGCCTACCATAATAAGTGTGTAGGAATCATTTATATTAGTTGATAACATGGAATATATAACTATCACGACCACAATGGGATATCCTCAAGTGTCTAAGGACATATTTTCGAAATGAAATACATTCCATGTGACATATTTATTAGTCACCTCTTAGAGTGTTTCATGTTGAGTATCTTTTGTATCTTGACAATATATGTACCATGGCTCAGTATAGTCATCATCTTGGATCTATCAATGTAAATATTAATCCCAAGAATGTACGTAGCTTCACCTATGTCCTTTTATGGAGAATCATGTGTTCAACCAAGTCGTAATGGATTATATAACTAGTATTTAGTTTCCAATAAGAATTATGTCATCAGTATATACTATCAGGAAAATAACCACACTCCCAATAAACAACTAATAGACATTGGGGTCACATTTTTATTTTGGAAACAATATTTCACTATGGATTCATCAAACATAATATTCTATTGAATATATAACCATTTTAATCCATAAATGGATCTATACAACTTTCAATCCTTTTTGGAATAGTTTGGAGTTACAAACCCTTCAGGTTGTGGCCTTTAGGAATCTTCTTTAAGGTTCCAATTAAGGAAGGTTGTTTTGATATCCATCTTAAAAAAATCATTGGACTGGAATTATACTATAACAAGTAAAATTTTGATTCATTTAAACATATAAATTAGTGAAATATTTTTCATAATCCAATACTTGAAATTTTTAATCTATTTTGGAACCATTATATCCTTCTATGTACTAACTTTACCATCCATGTTTTGTTTCTTCATGAATACTTATTTACTACCAATGATATTTACCTCCACTAGATGATCTACCCAAATCCATTCTAGGTTTTGACACATGTCATACATTTTAGAACTCATATCCACTTTCCATCTGGTGTCTTCTATCCCCCCTAATTTCTATTTCTAGATTATAGGATCTTTTTTATTTAGTAATAATGTGTCACTATGCTTGGTTTCTAGAAAACCATATCTTTCAACTTATCTAACCACTATCATGCTACTATATAGTATTATTTTCTTCTAAAACAACCTATTACATTGTGATTCATTGAATATTTTCTTATACCAACTCTTATGCATTGTGATCCAAGACTTCACCAAAGATTTTCTTTCTAATACTATCTATTTTATAGATCTGATCCCGCTAAGGAATATGGAATTTCTTATCACTATAACAATTTTTTCTGAGGGTTCGTATAAGTAACAACTCCTTCTTTCCTTATAGTATCATAGATACACTACATGCCCCAATGTGAAATTTGGTTACCTAAAGAGGACTTAAAAATTATTCGCATCCTCAAGTACATAATTTATAGATCACATATTTCCTTCTAGAACAATGTTCATATTTAATATTATCTATATCTTTGGTTTGAACTGGGTTTAGTGTACATGCTATTGTATATAATCTATATCATTGGAAGGATAATGTAATAATTTCTTGACACATCATTTAACTCACAATACCGAGAACGATGTGGTTCCTCATTTCCCACAAACTATTCAATTCTAGTGTATAAGGATGAGATAGTTAGGATAGAATACTTAAGTTTATAAATAATAAACAAACTATTGAATATGATATTTTTTGTCATATAATAAATAAATTTTCGTTATATTATTACCAATCTGGTTATCCATTTCATTCATGTATTCAATGAATTTATCAAAGGAATATTATTTATACCTCATTAAGTAGACATATCCACATATACTAAATATATAAAAGAAATTTATTTAGTATGAGTACCCACCAATTACTACAATGGGTAATGGCTTACAAAAATCAAAATAAACATACTCAAGAAGATCTATAACCCCTTTTCCTTTTCCACTAAATTGAGATTTAGATATTTTTCTTTATAAAAATGTGTCACATGTTCCATGTGGTATTAGATAATAAAAAACTGGATATCCATATTTATATAATTTAGTCAGATGCTTTTCATTTACATGACCTATGTGGTTATTCAAATATTGACATTGTGATATGGGTTATTTAAACTATATTCAATATCAATTATAATTACTTGATTTATATAATCCAAACTATAATGACCATTATTTATATGTTACTTAACATAAAATAATATCTATTTATAAAATAATTATTATATATATTCCAAAATATGAAAAAATACATTCATACCAAGACTAGATATATATATAAGGGTTTTGGTAATAAAAGACACATAATAATAGTTTTTTAAAACCAAGATCATTAGAATCAATAATGTGAGGAAAGAATATTCAACACCTATAACAATGAGACTTGCTCTATTAGTGACTCATAGATCCAAATCACCCTATGAAACTCTTCTGAATCTACCTAGTTCCTATAAATGGAAATGGATGTGAATTCCACATGTTGTATCCAATATGAAATTTATAGATATAGACAGATTTCACTCATTAAAAATGATCTTGAAGCTTCCAGTTGATTATTTTCTATGGTACCGATCTTCTTCCAATATAACTTCTCTCCACATGTAAAAATAATAGAATAATTCTCCCTTACGTTACCATTGATCTTCCTATTCTTGGATATTCATTTTAAACAATTTGTTTTCTTAGAATAAATCACTAGACCCTTTTTTTGGTCCGTCCCATTTTTCACCAAAATAAATAGAGAAGCTATGAGGGATTAATGAAATAATGAGATAGTTGCATGATAAATTAGATAGTTTAAATAATTGAATCTAAATTTGTTCAATTTAACCTATTAGTTTGACAATGTGAGGTCCAATGAGTGAACCCTCTACACGGTTTCTTATGAATAAAGCCTTGAATTTTTCAAAATATTCCTACCAAGATCTATCATGTTATTAATCATGGATATTATTAAGAATTATATAAAAATACATGATCTTTGCGAAATCATATTTTCATTATTCATGAATTATTGCATCGAACACTAGACATATAGTGCATCATTTCGGTTTTTTTTCATTGGAAGATAACACCTCATCACTCACAACCTTAGAGGAATCATTATGAAATGGGGGATCAGAACTCTAGCATGTAATACTTTCATTAATGTAATAGTACAATATTTAATCATATAAAGCAATCCTAAGAGTTATTTCAAGTAAATAGATGATCTTTATCTTGAATTGATCACATGGATAATGTGGTCAATAAGATTTATATTTTATATAATAATAGAATAAAATATTATTTCAATTTTATTTAATTACTAAGATATGAGAGATATAATCATTTAATTGTCCTTAATAACTCTCTCACTTTTTTATAAAGTCTTAAAACCTCTAGTTGTTGAACATGTAATGTATTTTTTTGTATAAATTCTAGTGGAATGGATCTATATTTCCCTTCTCATAATCCAATTAGGGCCTAGAAAATTATTAAATGGTATTTAGGTAAGTGGTTATTTCAATAGTGGATCCATAGATTCTTGATTGATTTAGTGGATTCCCTAATCCATGAACCCTAACTCATATTTCCTCAACACTTATCTCAAGATACATCAAGATTCTTGAGGGATAATTATCTTAATATAATGTTGGTTATGTCAATCAAAAACATTCATAATAATTCCCTAATAAAATTAAGTGTCTTTAAGAGGGACATACCAATAGATATTTCCATGAATCTGTCCTTAAAAAATTAGTTTAAGGCTTATATTGACTTAATATATAGTTAAGTGATTTTTCTCATTATAAATAAATAATATTTTTTTACCCTTTAATATTTATTTTTAATATTTAGGGGATTTTACATAATTAATCTACCATATTTTAATAAAACTATTATTCATAATCCCATAATTTTAATTCAAACTTCTATTCCTGTTAATTTATTAAATTATGTGATCATGGTCAACAATCAAAAAAATAATGATGCATCAAAAAAAATTAATTAATTGATCTTGAGATTTACTAATGGCTGATTTATTAAGTAAAAACATAAATACACATATGACCTTCAGGGAAATAAACTCCATGATATAGACTCATATTGTTAGTTGTAGCATTCCACCGTAAACTTTTGTATCTTACTTCATTTAATCCACCTCAACTCATGTTTTCAACTCCCTTTATACACCAACAAAATCCTTTCCATAACACATAATTTAAACTCACCAAAATGTTATGGGATCCAATGAAATGGATATAAGTTTTATATAAAATAAATTGTGGGCACACATGTCATATATAATAAATAAGAGGATAGATGATGTGAAATCCATCATTTAAATTAATAATGATAAAAAACATCCAATAAATTAAAAAAATCGTACATTGTTAGGCCAAAATCATGATCAATCATGTTTAGATAATGAATACTAATAATCTAAAATTCATTTCAATTCAATATTTTGTAAAAAAACACAATTGAAATATTTATCTTATCAATTGAGTAATTAATTAATTTGATTCCAACTTCACCAACATAACAGTGAAGAAAAATTCCCTTCATAAGAATCTTAAAAAAATAAAATTAATTATTTACTAGTCATATTATTGAATTAAACAAAATAAATACTAATCATAACTATGTTCAACCTTATATGGTTTTTACTAAGTATTTAATACAGCATGTGATGTACACTTTATGATATGTATTAATTGTCAAGTAGTGTGTCAAGCTGAATAAATTCTTTATATATAAGACACATTACATATTTTATTTATAAAAAATATAAATATTTAATGATTATATTAAATACGATCTATGTGACACTCGTACATGGTATGTAGTCTTTATATTATGTAGTAATTAATTAAGAATTTTACATTCATTAAAATTGATTACAATGAATGTACACTAGATACACATTATATGAATCAATTTAATTCCATAAATAATGTTTTATTAAATCAAAATAATCCATAATGTCATAAACTAAAGGGGACGTTCTCTAAAGAGATAGGTATAGACATGTATATCCTGTTACACACTGTGTAACAACTTATGTACTACACCCTTAGGGACTCTAAATGTTTTTACGACATATAGTAATGAGGTGAACATGATGTACACTATATACAAATCATATGAAATCTATTTTGAGTATTTATTAGTTCAATGTTTCTTTTATGATGCATCATTGAAAATACGATTTCCTAAAATTTCACTGTAAAACCATGCAGAGAACACTACATTTCAAATATATTAATTCCATGTAATCTAAAAACATGTCTACCAATCTAGTTGGTCAACACGTAGAGTAAAAAATACGTATTTTTATAATCGATGAGGTGATCCATGTATCCTAGAAGCATCCCAGATTTCTTGAACCTTGGTACATGTTATTTTTTTATTTCACTGCATTTGACCATGTCAAACTTCCAAAAAGATTCTCACACCCTAATGGAAACTCCTATTTTTATTCATTTATTTTTTCTTTTTTAAGATCATCATAAATTGAACGAACAAATGATATCATTTTTTGAATTGTAAATTAATTATCCTTGTAATTAATCCAACATTAAATGAAAAAAATTAAAAATAATTATTAGATGATTATAAATTTTACATGGGTGATTTGATACCACTAAATGGTTTCTGACATAGCATAAGTGCCTATATGGACCATACAAATCTCATATATTTTTTAATTCAATGTAAAATCCACAATATAAAAAAATCATAAACTGTGAATTTGACCAAAGAATTTTGGAAGAAGATTCCAGAAAAATGTGAGGGGATCGTTCAAAAAACTTTCTAATTAATTTAAATTTTAGAATTACCTCAGCCTTGGGATTTATTTGTTTATAGAATATATTGATCCATCAACCACTTTCCAGGTTATAGTATCATTTAAATATGATGATACAAGAGTATAATTCTTCTAGTGGTGATACACATGTGTTCTTTGGATCAAAGAATATCACCTTTAGAGTTCCACATGCCTGCGTGGAGTCACCAATGATCTTGTTCCATTTTTGTTGATCAATACACAGTCCTTCATTAGTGTAGGATTTTTCTTATATCTTGTTCTTGATAGTAAATTGTAAGAGGTGGTGAAGTTCTATAGAGCTTGAGAGAAAAACTATTGACAGTTCTTTTTTGGAGATATATCTCTGATAAGAGGAATCATTTTTCACAATCTGTTTACCATAATAATGATATACGATAAGAATATATAGATCTAGGGTTATAATATATATAATTTTACATAAGTACCTTATATAATTTTATACTATAAATATTAATCTTGATAATAATAATATTATTATTATTTCATTTCATTTTCAAGCGAGGGAATCGTTAAATATCATTTCTTAATACATAAATTTATACTTATTTAATGATATTTAACTGACATATCGTTATCCTATCCGAACCTAATGTTGTCCATCCACATTCCTCAGTATTTCTCAAACCTAAAATAATAAATAATATTCATTCTATATATAAATAAATATTGTATTAATGTTGTTGAAAATAATTATTAATTTTAATTTTTACAAAACTAAATAAATAAATATTTAATAATTAGTATTATTTATTACATTGAGAATTAATATATAAAATCAGTAAATATCGTATAAATATTATTTATCAGTGTGAGTACTATTTATTCCAACCATTAAATATTAATATTATGTAATTGAGGCCATACGAAACACTGAGTGTGTGGCCCTCTGGGATTATTCTTTAGTGACATTGGAAATGCTTTCCTAAAGTATAATATCAATGTCTATAAACGTGAAAAGGAACCCAAGAGGAATAAGTAAATTTCATAATAATGATAACCACTTATAAATTCTCATTGTGTAATATAATCTATTCATCTTAATATATCTTCAACCAGGTTTCATAACTATATCATCATCCTATATGCTTTATATTTAATTATTTAACTTCTTCAAACAAACCTATAAATACATAATTTTAATAAAATTTAGTTCTATTGTTTCATTCCAATAAATGACCAATGATATTAACTACTATAAAGAAGTAAGGTATATATCCTTACTTGACTTACTCTTTAATAACACATCACTCATGACACACCCAATGTACCCCACTTCCTAACAAATATATTGAAATACTATTTTTTCCATCACATATAACTACATGGTGCATGAAAAAAATTAATAATAATCATTAAATATAATTATTATTATACATATTCTCATATAATGATATCCAATGACACATAACATGTGGAATTCTGATGGGTGAATCTATTCTCGCAATCTCCCATATAGTAGATTACCAAGAGATAACTTCATGAGATAAAGTCTTATCATATTATGAGTACATTAACCTAATAGTAAAAATCCTATGTGTCTCTTCATAGAATATTATTGGAACATTGAGTAATATTTTAAAATATCATCATAGAACATCAAGGTTCCCATCATAATGAGGAATTACTATGACCTTATTAGTGTGGAAAATAATATAATTCATTATCACATTGAAGTTACATAAAATTATAATTAATATGTGATGAGTAACTTGTTATTCAAAATTGTGAATATATAGGTAGTCATATTTACAAATAGTTGGATCTATGACCCAAACTTAAATTTTTTCCATAATGATACATAGAAACTCCATTCTAATGGATGAATTTGTGTTCTTTATGAATCAAAATTTTATTCATTATATATTCTCATAAAGTGATCTAATCCTAAGGTAGAGTATTTGGAAAGAGTTCCTATTTGATTACAAATTTTTTATTTTTTTTACTTTTAGGAAGGTAAATGTAGTGCTTGGTGGCCATAGTAGTATGTATCACTCTTATCTATTGGAGGAGGCAATGAAGAACATGGTCTCCATATAATTGATTTTTATAGAAGAGGGAGATGTTTCTTTTTTCAATGGTTGTGACCTCTTCATTTATTCATTGGGTGAGGGATGAATATTTGGAAAATATGGATTACAAGGTCTTGTATTACTAAATATTCTCAGGATATACACTTGATTTATTCTATAAAGGTATGAAGAATAATATTGTTTTTTTGGTAGACAGTTATTTTAACAGAGATTTTTGAGAATTTTTTAAGGTAATATAACAATTACCCTTAGGTGGTATATCTAAGTGTAATGATGATATACCAAGACCATGGATTCAAATTCGTTTATCTGTGTAAGATTAAATGTGTGGTTGGGTTTGAATCTTAGTGCCTTACCTATTAGTAGGTGATGGTTGAAAACTAGGATCCCTATGGTTTGAGAAAACCCCTTAATGTTACTGAGAAGAAGTGGGACTACATATTGATGGATTAAATGATTTTAATTAAAAACTTCTTGGCAAGTTATTATGTTTTTTGGGTGACCATATACCAGCGAAATGTTATCTCACTTTCTATATATCCAGGAGCAGAGTGAAGTAGAGTTTTGCAGAAACCAGAACATTGAGAATATTATTTGGTTACATGGGGTTCCCATGATGAATATTTATTAATTATGGTTCTCAGTTCACATACTAATTATTAAGGGGTTTCCAGGAGGGTTTTTTAGATTATTTTCATTTAAATAATATATTCCACAACTACATTGATTTTTAGAATGATAGGGTCATCTATGTTGTTGATGATATGTTGTGATCTTGTACGCTTTATTTGGGTTGGATTTGGGTTAATCAACTACCATTACAATATTTAACACAAAAAATAACATCAAATAATCTAACAACATTGTACCCTTTTAAGACATGAATGTGAGACCCTATAGGTCACCCTTTTGTGAGATGGAGATTTGTGAGACATTACATCTATGGACCATCATGGTGAAGTTTATAATTGGGATGTTATAGGTCATCTAAAAGTGGATGAGAAGAGCTCATGGCCATAAATAATTATATGTGGATAAATATAAAGACCTATGTAGTTTAAGGAGGAATAAAATGTGTTCCTAATGGTTTCTTTATTGTGTATATTGAGAGTATTCAGTCCAGGAAGCAATCAATCTATGAGATTTATTTTGTTGTTTAATATATTGTTTATGATTGGTTTTGTTTCTTATCACAAGAAATTACCCCTACTATTGGATCAGGTAAAAACATTATTCCACTTACAATATCTAAGGTTTATATTCATCTTATTTCAGACATTATCAACTAGGGGTGTTGGATGTCGAGGATGACACCACCATTATTGAGTTTCTAGTAGTGATCAAGGAGAATTCAAATAAACTTTTACATGGGTGAGTGATTCCATAAGATTGAATGTAACAGGAGCATGATAGTTTCTAGGATAGATCCTTAGAGCATAAAAGATATATGAAATTTTAATAGCATGAACTCTTTGAGTGAGTTACACCTTTTGAGATAAAAATTATTAAATGAAGTGATGATATAGAGACCTAAATTTTTTTATTTTGAGCCTTTTTGTTGATCCTAAGATCTATTTACAAATGTTTGAGTAATTTAGAATATTTTTTAGAAATGAATTTAATGTTATTAGGATTTAAGAGAGAAATTTTAAAATTATCTAGATAAAATATATTGAATAAGGATGAAGTGAATATTGTTTTATTATGTTGTTAAAACATAAATCAGGTTAAAACATAGCTAATGTCTAAGGTGATGAGAAGGTTGTTGGAATGGTTGAATATTATTAGAGTTTATTTAGTGAGGACATGATGTTATTTACATGGATATGAATATTTAGAAAAAATGAGAAGGAAATGTCTATATAGTAAATTCCAGATCTTCTAAGGGCACGCGCTGTTACTGGAATTCAGATGGTAGACCCTTATAGTAATTTGGGAAAATTCAGGGAATGTACATAAGGTATATAATTTGTAAGTTACTGTTATATGGTGTATGTAGATCATCCTATGGAATAACAATTTGTGAAATTTTAACGAAGAATATATTTTTAGGTTGCATTTATAATGTATAGTGGAACATTATAAGGTAAATTGATGTCTTCATTGGGTACATAGTATAATTAACTAGAATAGGGGAACTTTTTATATTACAATAAACATAATAGGGTAACATTCTACTTTTTAAGTCATAATAATCTCAGTGATGAACCTTATATGTTAAAACCTAAGTAGAATTGAAATAGTTGAAACAATTCATGAACATTACCTAGTCCGTAGGGTATATGTACATCATAGGGTACAATAGTTGGGAAGTTGTTTTTAAAAAGATGGATATTTTTAGAATTAATATACTAAATAAAATATTTAATCTAGGTGATGATAAAGTCATTCAATCATGGGTAAATCATTAAAAAAATGGGATGTGTGAATCAATAAAAGGTATAAGATTGTTTATAACCTGAAGAAGAGTCTCACTATAGATTTGTAAGAATTAGTTACTAAGTAACCACTTGATCATGTTGTATCTACCCCCACTATACTCTAGTGAACTTTAATAATTTTTTTATTAGAAAAATAAAATGTGGAAATAATTTAGTGAAAGGAAGTTATTTTTTGGAATTTTAATTTCAAAATAAATTTAATTTTTTCCAATTATTTTTTAATATAAGTATATATCATGAATTTAAGAAATAATATCTACAAATATGAATATGATTATTATTAAAAAGGAGGTATATAAGAGAGATATAGAAACAAAGGCTATTGAAGAATTTTATATTTCAATATATTTTGATGAACCTTATACATGTTAAAAACTATGCAGTAGTATAAGTGGTTACAATCTATGTAGTGATTTAAAATTAATGATGTGTGTTATTACTATGGAATAATATATTGTGAAGAAGAACATAACACAATAAATAAATCAGTAAAAATCTATTTGGAGAAAGAAACTTTAGTTGTTTCATATAGTTTCTATCATTATAAAGTGTGGGAAAAAAATTTATGAGATGTACCAAAGCACAGTTGGGGGAATGTAATATAATTGTAAGGATAATCCATTATCATTTGTACCAGTATATTTATACTATGGTGTTGTGAGATCATGGGTTTTTAGATCGTAACAAGGATTATTTATTACATTTTTAGAGATGAAACTTGTAATTTTTTTTTATTCTTATGTCATTGTGTGTTTTTACAAGGGTAATAAAAAACTAAATTTAACTAGTGCTGACGGATCATTGGAGAGAACCCTAAAAATATTTAAGATCATTTATTCACCCATTTTACCAGTAATCTCTTATAGATCCTACTGGTGGTTTCACAAGGGGTTCAGAGCCTAGTTCCCATCGTTTTTTATTTTCAATGGGAATTTTTTAGTATGAATCCTCTTTCTAATTGAATATCCAGTAATTGATTTCTATTTTTATAATGGATAATTTAAACCCAGGGAATATGAAGGGGATTACAACATTTTATCTTAAATGTTATCATATATGGGAGGAAACAATGTAATAATACCACTTATCTATCATTTATGATATCATGGAAGATGTAATCAATAGAATAATAACTTATACTGACGGTTCTACCATGATAATGATTTGAAATAAGATTCTAAAAAAATGCTATGTTATTGAAATTGTATTTTATCTCCCCTTTTAGATAGAGAATTTCTAAAATTCAATGGAATCAAACCATACAAAAGCTTCTAGCAAGTATTGTTTAATGATTATGTTGATAATACCAAAGTGTTTTTGAAAAATATACAAATTTTCATGTTAAAATATGAATAAATTATATTATAGGGTAACTAAACTATATAAAACATCTTCACATAGGTGATTAAAATTTTGAGCATGATCAAAGGCTTTGATGACAAGCTTGAAAAACCATTATTTTAAAGAAGATCATGTGAATCCGAACTGACAAGTATGAAGCCAAATTCTCTACATTAGAAGATAAAAATCTAGTTTTTATTCTTCTTAATGGATTAATAATCAATGATATATCTTATGATATGATAATGGATCATTTTTAAAATAATATGTTAAATATTTGTAGGAAAAATTATTATAATTCATAAAAATTGAGAATATGAAAAAAGGTATTATTGAATAATTATCTAATAGTTATGATTTAGAAATATAGATGGATCAGAAATTTGGAGACTTTATGTTCCTTATATAATTTAATGTGATAATATTGAAGGAAAATAAAATGTAAATATCCCATTATAATATTTTAGGTGTGGAGCTATTGGTTATTTCACAGAAAACTTCTGATGATTAAAAACTGTAAAAGTTAACGACGAGGTAGAAGAAACTCATAGAATATTTTCTAAGAAGAAATGTAAAAAATCAATAGTTTTTTATCAAGAAAAGGATAATATATTAACTAAATATAAAAGTATTAATTTATTCTTTTAAAAAGAAAACACAGTGAAACTAAAGATGGAGTTGATAATTCTAATGATGAAACTAGTGAAAACTTTCTCATTACTATACTGAATAAAAAGGTATCACTGGTGTTGAAAGTAGAAACTTAGTAACTGAAGAAGAAGATTATAATATGTATTTTATGTTAAAGATGGAGATAAAATAAGTTTTCTCAAATATTTATTAATTTGATAAGTGTATCAAAAGACATAATAATGGTAATTAGTCTTCCAATAATAATGATTTTTATTTTATAGAATAAAAATAAAACATTTTAAATGCTATGAATGATATAAAGTTGTTTAATAATTATGATATAACCCTTAAAAATAATATTGATGGAATTATGAAAGATAGAGTTAAATATTTTGACCATATTCCATAGAAAATGGTCAAAAATGAAGAAGAACTAAACAACTCTAAATCAATATTTCAAAATTCTATTTCATAAGTTGAATAATTTTCAAAGATAAATTAATATATAGAGGAAAAATAAATTCATCTTAAAATTATGATACAATTCAAGAAATTCTACTTACTAGTGGAAGAATAAAAATATTTTCAAGAAAGAATCATTTTTAGCAAAATCTGGTGACCCACCAAAATATAGAAATTATGATAACACCAATTTGAAGTTAAAAAACTAAAAATATTGACTCCATAAAGGATGATAAGAATCCAAATATGAAGAAGAAAATATCATGATTCAATAATATATTTTGTTTTGGAAAAAATGATCTAATATTTTGGAATCAAATAAGGAAGGAAGAAAAGTATAAAATTCGGATTAGTAAGTTATTGAAAAAGTAATGTATGATTTTAATTGATTTTATTGGTACTATATAAGATTAAGGAATAAAAAAATCTGTATTGGTTTAATTATTAAGGTCACAAAAAGATTAAGAGGCTTAGTATCCCTGGTTTAAGGGGGATTCGGTCATCTCAACCTAATTATTTAAAATCAATTATAAATTATTGATATAATTCTCAAATTAGGTTTAACTTTATTGATAATGTTTTTGTAATATGTGACCATACATATATAAATGAAAATTAATGTATCATTCTTCTAATATCCAAGAATTTTTTTTTTAACAATACTCAACATCATCATAGCAATAATAGAAATATAAATGACAATATTTTGGTTGTGGAAGTGGAATATAAGGTATAAAAAGGGGATACACCCTGGATTATAGTTAGAGGATGTTCCTCTCATATTACAGGAGGTTTAAAACTCTTGAAAAATGTTGAAAAGTAAAATTAAGTCTCATTTACCTTTGTAAATGACGGGTCACTCGAAATAAAAGAAATCAGTCCAAGAATGATTGTAATAGGAAAGTAGAAATAAATAAACCCCTTTTACATTGAGGGATTGAAACACAATATTTTGAGTGTTAATAAGATTTTTGATAAAGTAAATGAATTTTTATTTATTAAGTGTGGGTTCTTGTTTCAGAACCATGAATATGTAACATTGGTGACAAGAGTATATGGGGCTTATTAAAGCTTATTTAAATTTGGTGATTTTTAAATCTCATGATATTTAATCAAAAAATTAGAATTTTTTGTAGAATTAATGTTTCAGAAATATTGGAAAAGAAATATAAATAATATCACTTAAGGTGGTAATTTTTATTTTGTTACAATGTTTAATATATAAATAGATTGGATGTTCTCAAAATATAAAAAGGGATGATTTTTAACTATTTATATAAGAAGTTGGAGATTCAGTCTACATAACCTTTGAGATTATTCATTATATATATATTGACCTATGAGGAATAAAACATAATGTAGATAAATACATTATTTATTTTATTAATTAATTTACTCACATTACTTGTTCCATTTTCTGGAAGCACATGTCATAGGCCTTAAAAATGTTTAAAAGTTCTTGATGAAGTGTAAAAAAATAGTGTGGTCTTGCTCTGAAGAATATCCAGGCAATAAAACATGAATTTACAAATGGTTATTTTGAATTTTATCTTGAAAATAATGGAATCTACTTTAAATTTAATTCACCATAGAGAGAACAATATAATGGTTTAGATTAGTGGATGAATATAATATTAATGGATATGGTTTGAACTATATTGATTGAGCATGATATTTTTTGATACTTATATAAAATAGCTATTTGTGTAGTAGTTCGTATAAAAAATCTTTCTCTACACTTAATAAATTCATATATTGTTTCCGACGCTTTCGTCGGGGCGCGTGCGTCTGTCCGCTGGGGAGGGCACGTTGCTTGTTGCCCCGCATTCCCGCTTTCCAAAGGCGGGCGACATCCGTTCCTTGTTCAGGGACGTCTGCTCCATGATCGAAACCGGGATGATGGGATGTCGGTTCTTCCCTCCGTGGATTCCTCCTCAGAGCTCATTACCTAGTCCGAGTCTCCCTCATAGATTTAAGATGGGTTCGTGAAGCTCATCCCCGGTGCCATATCTATATAGACGCCAGTTAATTACACTGCTTCCGTCAAGACGCTCCAAGAGATCTTGTCAGGACAACAACCTGCGGTGAGGAGAATGGTCACGTTGGGGCGTCGTCAGCTTGTCTGTCTTTGGTCCCTCATCATAGGGCTTCTCGAGGACGTGGAAGCCCGAGGCATCCCACATTGAACGCGGGGAACATATACCATCTGATGTTTTCCTCAGCTTCCCATGTTTAACATGGGGTATGTCGTGAGTTTAACGTCTTTCAGAGATGGATCGGGTTGAAGGATCCTTAGGGGGGAACACCGATGTTGGGGCCAGCACGTGGGAGGCTTCCCATATATCATGGAGTGGGAAAGGGTGGCATGATCTCACCGGGATGTGGCGGCCTGGGTAAGGATTATGATGGATGGTGGAGTGAGATATGGGGCTTACATTCTGAGACGGCCAAAAAGGGGGGATACAGTTTAACGTCATGCGGGATGGAATACAGTTTAACGTCATGTGGGACACGATACAGTTTAACGTAATGCGGTACGGAATACAGTTTAACGTCATGCGGGACGGGATATTTGGGGCTTACGCTCTGAGGCAGCCCAAGGTAGTTGGGGAACCGACACGAAGAGGTCGGGATGACTGGGTGGTGGGATTGAACATCGTGGAGGCTTCCTACGTACCATGCGTTAGCACGGATCAAAGTCAACATAGTTCGCTGGGATAGGGCTTACTCTCTAGGGTGTCCCATAAGAGGATGTAATGGTCGACGCGCACTCTAAGCCCACGTGAGTCATGCTCGGTGTGGGAAATAAGAGGCAGCAGGGACCATACGATCACGTCGCGAAGGGTGCGTCTATGAGAAGCGGAATGGGGCTTACGCGTTGAGCGGCCCAAAGAGGAAATAGGGGCTTACGCGTGGTTAGTGGCCCTTGGGGTCGGGGCTTACTCCAAGGTGGAGTCCTGTGGTGCGACAAAGCGCAGTGGGAAAAGGACTCCACTGGCCTTGCCAGGGGGGAAGTACGGAGATGCAAGGGTGAAATCATCTGCAAGAAAGGTTAGGGGCTTACACTCTGAGGCAGCCCTTCCCCCGCGGACAAATGCCGCTCCGACAAGGAGGATCTCATTCCATGTGAGGAAGAGTCCATTCCCGTGGAGACGAGTGGGCGTAAAAAATGTCCGAGCTGGGGGGACCCTGCGTGCGAAGCACGGGGTCGGACCACAGTTTAACGTCTTGGGTTAAGGACGAGGTGCTTAGCAGTTTAACATCCTGCAACTTGGACGAGGTGGGTTCGCTCCACACCCCTAGGGCTTACATGCCCAACGCCCTCTACCCCTTGTGGAAGGGAAGGCATCGGCAAGGCCATATGAAGGGGGGGCCATAGGGCGAACCACCGGGGGGTCCACGTTAGTGTGGCTATGCGAAGAAGCAATAGCCGTTAGTGTGCCTATGCGGAGAAGCATAAGGCAAAGCAACGCAATGGGAAACATGGCCAAAGGGACCTTGAGGTTACTTTGCACGAGACTGGGAGGCCGTACGGGAAAACAACGCATGGCGCGCATGCCCGGCAGGGGAGATATCAGGTGCCGGTGCAGGGGGCAGCCAAGGGGCGTCAAGGTGAAGAGTCCTGGGTTTTGCGCGCAAAAGGGGAGGTTTGCGCGCAAAAGACTAAGACGACGCGCAATTGGAGCAAAGAAATTGCGTGCGGAGAGGGAACTACATGTAGGGTTTTCCGCGCACGGTAGGGTATTGCACGCACGAGGCACGGATTGCGCGCAAGGCTCGAATACTGCGGAGGGTGAAAATTCACTGAAGCCGGTGGAGTTGCGCGCAAAGGCGAACTCTGGGGCAAGGTTGCGTGAAATGAGGGTTTTACCTGGATGTCATCTTTCACGCGGGGGGAGCCGAATTGAGCGCATGAGAGCTGGTTCGGATTCCTCAACCCCCAAACCGTTCGGGGTCACCTTCTATTTATAGGCGAACTCCGGCGCAGAATCTAGGTGGCGCGCGAAAATTTTCGCGCCGAGCGTAGCCGGCGCGCAAAAGCTCGCCGCGCGAAACCGGGGCACGTAAAGATTTCGCGCGTCAATAGCTCAATTCCGTGAAACCCTGTGATTCTACGTGCACAGACAATTTTTTCACACGGAGCCTCTTTTATTTCGCGCACCACATCCCGGGCCTCCGGATCGGGCCTCCGATTCCGAATATGACTTCACATCTTCATTCCGAAACTTCCTCCGGGAGTTACGGGCTTTTCTTCGGCATCAACAAATGCCCTCCCTTGGAATTGGATCGGCAAGAGGTCACAATGATCAGATTCCAAGGGAAACGCCGAAACGCCAAAGTGCTGAGCCTCCTGGTCAAGTAACACCCCAAATTCCGATGGGGCGTGCAAAACCTACGGATGCGCACGAAATACTCTTTCCGTGCGGCGCGGAACCCTAGCATCGCCTATAAAATGGGGCACTGGATCCCAGATCCGTACTTCTGCTTTTTTTGTGCGATAAGCTTACCGCTCTCCTGTGCGAAATTCCTTCCACTGCTGTGCGTAATAACGCTCTGGCAGCGCGGAATTACATCTGAAATTCAGCCATAATCTCGCGCCTGTTCGGGAGTTTCCGCGCTCCGTGTGCCGATTGCATGATCATCTCCAAGATTCCGCGCAACTCTTCCTGATTTCGCGCTGAACTCTCTGATTCCGCGCACTGCATCCTGATTTCTCCCAACTCCCAAAAAATTCGAGATGGCGGAAAACCGAGTTGATGAGGGGGAATCCGCTGCGCGTAGGATAGAAATGGAGGCAAACGAGGAGGTTTATGGTTCCAAGGTGATTGTCTCCAACAATCTGACCTTGTTCAATATGCTGACTCCAGCCCAAAAGGCATATCCCTTGTCGGACAACCTCCCGCTCTCGAATTTTGGCATCCTGGAAGAGGTGCCCCTGCCGGGCATCGAAGTGGACACGCCGCGGTCTTGGGTGACTCGGGAGGACGAACTTCCTCGCTACAACATCACCAACAATGGCCATCCTTCCAGGGAAACTAGACGTATGGACGTTTATGTCCTGAACCTGAGGATGAGGACCATTACCGTTGACGAGCCTGTGGTGGAGGATTCTCCGGCCCTCTACGCGAGCACGTTCCGTCAAAGCATCACAGATGACACGAAGGGATGGCTGAAGGATTGGGACTTGCGGTCCGGGGGTAAATTCACCAGCGAATGGGCCTGGGCATTCTGGGTTCGCCATACGAGTGACCGGGTAGTGGACGAACTGCGGTATATCAGCATGTTCGAGGCGGTATGGACATCACAGTTCCATTTCAACTGCCAGCCTGAACTTGGACTGGAGCTATTCACCTGGTGGTCTGCTGACACCAACACGTTCCACCTTCATCATGGGGAAGTCGGTATCATTCTGGGACGTCCACTGCATCAGAGGTATCCCACTGGAGGGTTACCAATATGACGAGTTCGTTCCTCCAAAGAACACCTGGGGAGACAGGTCACGGACGCCTATGCTGACGTGGCACCTGCTGCAGCTGGCGAAGGAGAGGCTAGGGGTCAAGGAGTTCCTGAAGGACATCGCCTACAAGGGATGGTTCATCCTGTTCCTTGAGAGAGATCTCGCCGTCAAGATGTCGGGACGGGGAAAATGATGCCCAACCGCGACTCAGAGGAGCAAGGACGTGTCATACTGGAAGACCCTGGAGGCAGGGAAATACCAATCATGGGGCTACCCCGTCATTGAGGCCCAAGACCCGAACGTCCGGTATGCCGGGTTCCTTTCTTCCTTTCTGAGCGGGTGGCTCCTACCGGTGCGGGACGTGAGGATGGGCATCTGTCCAGCAACTTTGGTGATGGCAGGCTCCATGGCCGCCAACAAACGGTTCAACTTGGGTGTCCCTGTACTGGCCAAGCTGTATACCATCCTGGGGCGCATCTCACGAGGGGGGTCACCTCGGAGAGTCTGTGGTCCCTTCCAGATCTTCCATGGCTGGGTGGCGGCTCATCTCGGTGGGTATACTTTCCCAAACGTCGTTTGTCCTCCGGGAAATGGCTTGAGACCGTCCTTGATAAACATTACAGGGGTGGCGCCATTGACGCTCAATGAGGAGGGCGTGAGGATCCGCATTGGCAACCATGCCAACATCAAATTCAGCCCATTCCCCACCCCTTTTGGCCAGCTGGTGGACAACGGTCGAGGCCCTCTGGAACAGCAGGAATACTTCCAGAGCATTCGGGGCGGGGTACTCGTGGCTTGGATCGACGGGAAGGTGATCTGTGAGCCCTATGTGCCGTCCCGATTCGCCAAGCAGTTCAGGTGCCTTCAGCGAATGCCAAAGAATGTATTCACAGCTGTCTGGTAGGAGAAGAATCCTTGCATCCTGTGCCAAATGTGGTTCATGTTTACCACTTTCGGCTATGGCGACGTCGTTACTCTTCCTCCCACCGGGGTCGATGCCGGCCTAGCAACCGAATATACCGAAAACTGGACCATTGCGTACCCTGAGGGGCTATTATGAAAGCGCGTCCGGCAACTCAAGGTTACTCGCACGGAAACCGGGCGACGGGAAAGGAGTCACGGTGTCGTCGGAAGGGGGGAACCAAGGGCGCGTCAGGCAGCGAGGCCTGCGCAGGCCGGGACTTCGGCAGTGGGAACATCACATGGTGCTGTCACGTCCTCGTTACCCGCAGGGGGGTCACATGAGGCGGCCAGAGAACTGCCCGGGAAGTAGATAAGATATCTGCTCGAACCTTCCCAAGACGCAATTCTCCCGGCACTGTGGTCGGCCTGGAGGACCCTGCGGCAATCGCTGAGCGTCGAAGCCATCTGGTAGAAGATAATGCAGAACGGGATCCAACTGTCGGAGGTCGGGCTTGTTCGGATTACTGACTGAGTGAACTTCCATCAGCGGTATGATTATCTGATGGTCATGGACGCATACGCACGCCAAAGGGGGTGGCATGTGGAGCCAACATTCCTAGTGAAAGTGATGCTCGGCCAAGAGCATGATCCGGAAGCGATGCCGCCGAGAGAAGGCGACAGTGATGAGGAGCCGGAGGGGGAGGAGTAAACCGGAGAGGACGAAGGCGAGGGAGAAGATAAAGAAGAGGAGCCCGAAGGTGAGGGGTCACAAGGTGCGACCTACCAAGGGAGTCTTCGAGAGAGCGGCGAGATTTCTGACTCTGATCTCGACATAACCGAGATCCTCGAGGTTTGTCTCTATCTACATTCATTTCCCTCATTAATCCATTCTACTTTCCAACTTCTAACTCACTTCCCCATCCTACTCAGGAGCAGCTGAGCGGTGGACGGGCATCCCCACCAGAGGAGGGCGGAGAGGAACCAGTGGGACATGATGGGGATCCGACACCCATCATTGAATTAACCAGCGCAGAAGGGTTTCCCCTTATGGCGGCTCCTGCAGCGGCCAGAACACTAGGGACCGACGCTCTGGATTCCTGTAAGTCTCACGCTTCACTAATGGTGCTTGGTGTTAAAATATCTCGTCTGACCAGCGTATTCCCTGTGCAGTGATCTCAACACTGGAGGCACGTCAGGCTGCGGAGCCCGGGCCATCCGCGAGTGGACCAGCAGCGGACATACCACCTCGCTCGGAACATGCTCTCTACACTGAGCCGGCCCCGACAATAGATGAACAGGGGGCGGTGGACATCAGCGGTGCTGTTCCTGAAAAGCGGTCGGAAGATGGTGGAGGCATCATTGCTGCTGGGGTGAGAGAAGGTCGCCTGGACGTCGAGGATTTTATTCCTCAGGAAGACATACCTAGGGTGGATCCTACTGCTGATCTGTTGGCGGCCTTTCCCCTATACCGACCTGCTGACCCTGAGGAGATTGATGACTCAGACTCAGAATCTGCCGAGGAGAGCCGGATGACACGACGCAAAGGGTGGAAGTGTATCCAGCGCTTCCTCAGGAAGACCTAGTCGGATTGGCTGAGGCGCATGGGATCACTTCAGACCTGGCTGCGCTTCCTGTGCACCGGAGGGGCTGACGCTCAGCGCCTTCATCTGGCAGTCCGTGATTACATGGCCGAGAAGATACACGAGAGCAGCCGGCGCACCGACATTTCCCAATGCCGGGAAGGATCGGCGAGCGCTCAAGCGCTGCTGAGGGCGGAGCAGGAAGTTCGGCACCTCGAAGGGCAGGCGGCAGATAAAGAGGCCTTCATCGCAACATGCTCTGAGCTCGTGGAGCAACTAACGGCCCAGCTGGATGATGCGTCGGAACAACTGGTGGAGGTGAGTCGCCAGATGACCGTACTTCAAACCGAGTGGGCGTAGGCACAAGCTAGGGCTGGCGAGCTGCGCTCTATGGTGGCTGATGAGGAGAGAGTCTTCAGGGAGCGAGAAGCGGTCCTAGAGGCTACCAACCAGAGGGTAGCAGTGCTGGAAAGATTGCTTCAGCACGCCGACCCCTAAGGGCTTTGTCCTTGCCATCTCATGAACTTTCTTCATGTACTGCTCATCGTCTCAATCCAATATGTGGTCAAATCCGCTCATTTGTACCCTTGGTTTAATGCGGTCAACCATAGTTTTGAAACGAATAACAACTCATCCCTAGGATCCCGTGGGTCGTGCCCAACGCAAGGAGCAGAAGATGCTCGTACCATCATTTCGTTCAACTGTGGGGCATTGACCAAGCTTTAGGCATCCAAAATTGGGCCTTGACTTCTGAGGAAACCCCTGAGCTGATTGATGTGTCGACATCTCAACGTGCTCTTACACACAAGCGGGGCAATGCCAGGGGCATTGAAATCCATCTGAACACAGGGGAATCGAGAGAAAGGGTGAATCACGCTGCCCAAATTCGGAACCCAATGGGGCACAACCATGGGGGATAATTGTCAACTGTGGTGGAAACACATCATCCATATCACATTGGCCCGGAATGGGAGGACAACAAATGGGGGATGACCACTGACCATGTTCGCAACACGGGGCCTAACTCAAATATCGTTGGTCAGTTTTCCGGAACGTTGGCCCAGGACAGTAGGCGGACCATAGGTCGAGCATCCATACTGTTAGGGGGTCCCGTAAAACACGAAAGGAAATGAGGGTTTGAACAAGGGGGGACGCAAGGCGTGGAAGGTGGAGTGGTGGTTTGTTCGAACAGAGTCCAACACTCCCGAAATTGCGCCACCATGGCGAAGGCACATTAGGTGGACGTACCAACATGATCATGGGTCGTCCCAATTTCTAGGCAGGACCTCTTTGGCGAGAGGACTGCCGCTTCCCATTATTACCATGGGGCATACCGAACATGCTTGGGGTAGATATCCCGACTACAACACTTCCCATGAAGTCGGGTCGAGCGGCCGACAATAAGGAAGGACGAGGTTTACTAATCCCTGGGGCTGGACCCAAGACGAAACGTCCGGGCAGTCCTACATATCTCATAAGGATGAGAATCAAGCCACGTGAAGTTTTGAAAATATAGTTTAACGTCATGTGGGATGAAATATAGTTTAACGTCATGCGGGACGAAATACGGATCTTAGTTTTAGGTCTTAGAGCTCGGACCGAGAGGATCTTAGTTTTAGGTCTTAGAGCTCGGACCGTAAGGATCATAGTTTTAGGTCTTAGAACTCGGACCGTAAGGATCTTAGTTTTAGGTCTTAGAGCTCGGACCGTAAGGATAGGGGAGAAACGGAAACATGGCCAGGCGGTTACAAAACCCGACGTGAAGGAGGACGTAAGCCCTACTTTACATGTGATCTCCGGGGAAACGCTCGAGTTGAGGGACCGAACATGGAGGTAGGATGGACCCGCGGGGAAGTGCCCCATGCGTTCCTACATATCTCATAAGGATGAGAATCAAGCCAAATGTAGTTATGAACTGACGTGGTAAGATACCAGTGCCAAGGGAAAAGGGGAGTACGGGCGTGTCCCTTGCACTAAAAGAAGGGGCATTTGATAAATCTTGTTTTTCCTCTAAGGTGAGTGGTTTTTTTTTGTTGTGAAGCGACAGACCCATAGTAGCAGGCCATGGTGTCGCCACAAGAATCATGCCGTGATAGGCGTTGACAAATGGCATGGCATAAAACCAATACCCAATGTGATGTCCTCTACAACGAGGTCACCACAATGCAATGCCGTTTTTCGTCGTGCGGCCATGACGATAATGTCACAGTTTAGGGTCATAAGGTTTGGACCAACAACACAGTTTACGGTCATAAGGTTTGGACCAACAACACAGTTTATGGTCATATGGTTTGGACCAACACCACTGTTTAAGGTCATATGGTTTGGACCGACAGCACAGTTTAAGGTCATATGGTTTGGACCAACAACACAGTTTAAGGTCATATGGTTTGGACCAACAGCACAGTTTAAGGTCATATGGGTTGGACCAACAACACAGTTTATGGTCATATGGTTTGGACCAACAGCACAGTTTAAGGTCATATGGTTTGGACCAACAGCACAGTTTAAGGTCATATGGTTTGGACCAACACCACAGTTTAAGGTCATATGGTTTGGACCAACACCACATTTTAAGGTCATATGGTTTGGACCAACAACACAGTTTAAGGTCATATGGTTTGGACCAACATAGAGAGGAGCCTCAGGCAAAGGGGCCTACAAGGGTTCAACAATTAGGGAGTGGCAGCAGATGCTAGCTCCCAGCTATGCTGGGCCTGAAATGCAATGTCTAGGCGACTCCTCACTCCCCTAAGGGGATGAAGATCAAGCTGCATGCAACCTGTAAAGAAGAGACCCAAGCACATACTCTAGCGCTCAGATCACGGGATCCCCGAGAGACACCGTTACGCAGCTCGATCTGTCTGATGTGTGGGGGTGTACTGAGGGTTAGTATAAGGAGTGTCGAGATTCCACCTTGACGAGGCAGGGCGGAACATGACATGAACCATTCAACCAACATTCTGGGCCTGGGGGAACCAGCATAACGACTGAGGATTACTGTTGACCATGTTCACAACATAGCATCCTGTCATGTTAGTCATGGGGAAAAACAAATGAGCATCAACCGCTGACCATGTTCGCAACGCGGGATTTGTATCAATTTGTTGTCTGAAACCCGCGAGGGCATTTTCCCATGACGGTAGGAGAGCCCTTGGGCGTTGTATCCAGGCCGTTCTTGGGGGTCCCTTCGGGTATGAAGGATGACGGGGGCCCGAATGAAGGGGAACACGAATCTTGGAAAGTGGATGGAACTTGCCTAAGTCAATTCTGGCACTCCAAGTTCTAGACTAGAGTTCCTTGAGCACATCAGCAGACCACTGGAAAGGGTCAGAGGGCTCAGTCCGAGAGCGGCCAAGAGTTGGCGGATCCCTGGCCAAAAGAGGGGGCGTAATTCCAAACACCCTTGGCACTGAGAGATCGTGGGATCTCTTAAGAGATGGGGCTGGACCTGACATCTAGGTGTTCAGGCGGTCCTATGTATCCCATAAGGATGGGAATCAAGCCACACGTAGTTATTGATATGCGTCTTTAAATTCCATTGGACAGAGGAGGGCTAAACCCTGAGGACAGGGTGCACGGGGTGCATCTATCGCAAACTCGACGTGAATGGGGACATAATCTCACACCATGCCATGCGACCCTGTGGTCGAAGTCCGAAAGGTGAAACAGACGCGACAGCGGACCTCAAGCTGGACCCAAAGACGAAAGGTCTGGGCGTTCCTACGTATCCCATTTGGATGGGAATCAAGCTGGACGTAGTTCTGGAAATACAGTTTAACGTCATGTTGGACGAAATATAGGTCTTAGTTTTAGGTCATAGAGTTCGGACCATGAAAAGGGAAGAACCAAAAGAGGATCTTAGTTTTAGGTCTTAGAGCTCGGACCATGGAGCCCAGATGCAGGGCAGAGTGTAGTTTAACGTCGTGCATGACCATACAGTTTAAGGACATGTAGGACCATAGAGTTTAAGGTCATGCAGGACCAAAAAGTTTAAGGTCATGCAGGACCATACAGTTTAAGGTCATGCAGGATCATACAGTTTAAGGTCATGCAGGACCATACAGTTTAAGGTCATGCAGGACCATATAGTTTAAGGTCATGCAGGACCATACCGTTTAAGGTCATGCAGGACCATACAGTTTAAGGTCAGGCAGGACCATACAGTTTAAGGTCATGCAGGACCATACAGTTTAAGGTCATGCAGGACCATACAGTTTAAGGTCACGCAGGACCATACAGTTTAAGGTCATGCAGGACCATACAGTTTAAGGTCATGCAGGACCATACAGTTTAAGGTCATGCAGGACCATCAGTTTAAGGTCATGCTGGACCATATAGTTTAAGCAAAGTACTTTTTGAGGAACCTGGCATTGGTGGGAGGAGTGATACGCTCACCATCCCTAGTCACCAGGGAATACACACCATTGGGATATACCTTATGGACAATGAAAGGTCCCTCCCACTTGGGTTCCAACGTGGGTGGTTTCCTGCCGGGAATCATTGGCGCTCTGAGAGCCAACACCATGTCACCTTGTAGGAAGAAGCGGTGGAGAACCTTCTTATCGAAAGCTCGAGCCATCCTTCTCTGATGCCTTTCCATTTTATGTAAAGCGCGAAGCCTACTCTCGTCCAGGGCTTCCAATTCGGCTGGACGGATCACATAAACTCTGTCCGGCACTTGCTGGTCGTAGACCGCCGTGCGCAATGAGGGCAGTTGGACCTCGATGGTAAGGACGACCTCAGCTCCGTATACCAGGGAATACGGGATCACTTGAGTGGAATTGCGAGTCGTCGTCCTATTAGCCCAGAGGGCGTTGGGGAGCTTGTCCGGCCAACTTTTCTTGTTCTTACCAACCATTTTTTTGCAGAATGTTAGAGAGGGTTTTGTTAAACGCCTCAATATTTCCATTCGCCTGCGCATTATAGCAGGAGGTGTGGTTAGAGTGAATGTTGTACTTGGCGTACAATCTCTTCAGCTCGACCGCTCAGAAGTCGGTTCTGTTATCCGTGAGGATAGCGTGAGGTATTCCAAACCGGTGAATGATATTGGAACTCACCAATTCGGCGATAGAACTAGCCTTGACTTCCCTAAGCGGGGCTGCCTCTGCCCACTTTGAGAAGAAATATGTGGCGGTTAAGATGAATCGGCACTGGCGGGACGTCGCCGGCGGGAAAGGCCCTATGACATCCAACCCCCAGACTACAAAGGGCCAAGAATACTTAGTAGTATGGAGAGGCTCCGGTGGCCGATGCACAAAGTTAGCATGAACTTGGCACGCATGACACCTCTTGGCGTACTCGATGCAATCGTGGATCATGGAGGACCAGAAGTATCCCAGTCTCTGAATCTGGTGGGACAACATCGACCTGGCCTGGTGGGCGCCACAAGAGCCAGCGTGCACTTCCTCCATGACCTATGGGATCTCAACTCCTTGAAGTCAACGGAGGATAATACCGTCAAACCCACACCTGTAAAAGAGCTGCTCACGGCTGGGACCGCTTTGAAGGGTGAACTGCGGCGCGCGGTGCCGAATTCGTTCCCGCTATGCTCGGTCCATCGGAAGATTACCGTTCCAGAGATATTCAACCAAGGGTGTCCTCCAGTCAGGAACTGTCTTGATCACCACGCCTGAAGCCCCGGGGGGTCCTGACGCGGGGGCACTAGCGGTGAGATGGTTCACTCGCGGGCCACAACCACCCTCCGGGATAACAGGAGCAATGACTCTTAGGTGCGCCACGTGGATGATTAGGTCATCCTGTTCAGGTTCCGCGAGTGATGCGGCCAGGCTGGCCAAAGCATCTACTCGACTATTCTGCGACCGGGGAACGTGAACGACATCTGGTCGGGATGGGAACTTAGCCATTAGATGGAGGGTACACTCCAGCAACAGCACGAGTTCTGGTTTCCTGACAGCGTAGTCACCGTTAACCTGCTTGATGACTAGATCAGAGTCCCCTTTTACATACAGGTGGGGTACGTCAACCTCCAGAGCCAACTCGAGGCCAGTGATGAGGGCATGATATTCTGCCTCATTGTTGGTGCAGCCCTCTGACAACAAGAAATAATATGGCAGAACGGCTTGCTCCGGGGTGATGAAGATGATACCCAGGCCCACTCTGTTAATCCTAGGATCGTTGAGCCTTCTACTGGTAGGGCTTCGGGAGGCGCCATCAAAGTTCATCTGCCAGCATGGGGTGGCATGATCGACTGAGAGGATTGCCTCATTAGGAAAGCCCAAATCCAGCAGCTGGTCCGCAGAGGTTGGATGAGCAGCTAAGAAGTCTGCCAACTCCTGTCCTTTGACGGCCTTCTGAGGTATGAACCTAATGTCAAACTGCTGGAGGATCACCGCCCCGCATGCCAATCGGCCGGTCAGCATAGGCCGACTCAGGATGTATTTCAACGGGTGTACCCGACAGACCAGCTGTACCTTGTGGTGCTGCAAGTAGTACCGCAATTTCTGTACGACGAATACAAGCGCCTGGAAGCTCTTCTCTATGGGAGAGTATCTAACTTCCACGTCGAGGAGCATGCAGCTGAGGTAGTAGAGGATATTCTCCAATCCCTCATTCTTCTGGGCGAGAAGGGCGCCGAGGGATCGCTCCAGGGCAGTCACGTAAAGGACCAACAGCTTTCCAGGAGCGGGTGGCATCAGGACCGGAGGTTGAAGAAGATACTGCTTGATTTCCTCAAAAGCGGTCTAACACTCTTCATCGCACCTATAGGCGGCGCCTTTTTTCATGAGCCAAGAAAAGGGCTTACACTTGCTGGCCATATTCGCAATGAATCGGCATATATAGGCTAAGTGGCCTAGGAGGCCTCGAAGATCCCGAATATTACTCAGGGGAGGCATCTGACTGATGGCCTTGATCTTCTCGGGGTCGATCTCGATACCTCGATACCTGACGATGAAGACAAGAAACATTCCAGAGGTTACCCCGAAGGCACACTTCAACGGGTTCATCTTCAAGTGACGAGAACAGAGCAAACCGAACACTTTCTCAATGTCTTTGAGATGGTCCTGGTGTTGACGAGATTTAACCACCAGGTCATCTACATAGCACTCCACCAGCGTCCCGAGGATCGGCTTGAATATGAGGTGCATAGCTCGTTGATAGGTGGCACCCGCGTTCTTCAGGCCGAAGAACATAACCCGATAGCAGAAAGTTCCCTGGGAGCCCTGAAGGCAGTGAACTATTCATCCTCGGGGGCCATCTGGATCTGGTTATACCCGGAGTACCCGTCCATGAAGGAGAGGGCTTGGAACCCGGCCGTTGCGTCGATCAATAGCTCTGTCATGGGAAGGGGAAAGTCATCCTTCGGACAGTGGCGATTAAGATCGTGGAAGTTGATACAGATCATGATCTGCCTATTCTTCTTCCTGACGGGCACAATGTTGGCTAGCCACCTGGGGTACTGGACTTCCCTGACGAAGTTGGCCTTAATGATCTTATCAACTTCGGCCTCAACCATGGCACCGTGAAAGGGGTGCATTTTTCTGGAAGGCTGCTTGAACCCGCGATGGTTTGCTGGGAGGCCAAGGCGGTGGACATCTACCTGGGGATCTAGTCCCGACATCTCGTCATAACTCCAGGAAAACACATCACGGTGCTATCTGAGGAATTCTATGTACTGTTGCCGTTCCTCGGGAGGCATATCGGAACTAACCAATGTAGGTCTCGGGTCCGCATCACTACCGAGGTTCACCTGTACGAGCTCGTCGACCGTGGTGGAGACGCCCTCTTCAAAGGCAGGAGGAGCATCTTCCATGTCTTCTTCTTCGCTTGTGGAAGGATCGTCCACGGGGGGAGCCGTTTCGGGGCTGCTCGACCCTGATGGGGAGCTAGCACCGGCTTTGGCGGCAGAGGTCGTCATGATGGGAGACTCATGCACCGTAGAGACCGTAGCGACAAAGGCGGTTGATCCAATCCCATCCGGCCTGCGGCCCAAGGGGCCACGCATTATGACATCGAAGTAGTGGTGTCGCGTTGGCCTGAGTCGGTCGATCCCAGCTCGGCGAAACATGTACGTATGACGTACCATCATTGCCATAATCCCAACGTCCTGATATCGTACGCGGGTAGGAGGCTCGGGGATCACCCGGGCCGGGTTGGCGTAAGAGTACGAGGTGATTTCCCGCCGTCTCTTAGACCCGGAAATATGCATTCCTCTGGTACCCGAGACAACAAAGCACTCTCCCATATCGGGAGTCGTGGCCTCCAACCTATGGATTGGGAAGGCATATGCGTCATCCAAACCTGCACAGGGATCGCTCGCGACAGCGGCAGGCTCAACCTCACCTCTCAGGATCTGCTTGTCCTTGCTCTTGTAATAGTTAGTGTCCAGGTAACGAGCTTCACAAGAAGGAAAACGGGGACGCATCTCCTTGGAGAACACCCACTCGACCCTTAAGGGAGTATTTGTGGCACTGATGGTATGATGAGGGAACCGCTACGTGATGATGGATCCACGGCCTGCCCATCAACGCGTTGTAGGCAGTGTCCTAAGAGACAACCATGAATTCAGTATTGGCAATTAAGCCGCCGAACTGGGTCTTCAGATGAATCCTGCCGTGTTGAGTTTTCTCGGTCCTGTCATACCCCTGGATTCTGAGGTCGGAGGGAGTTAAATCATCCTCGGACAACCCCAGTTTTCGCAGTGTCCGAGTTGGGATCAAGTTAATCCCAGAACCCGTGTCGACAAGACAGCGACGGACCTCCACGCCATTGAACTGGCCGGTGATGTACAGTGGGCGGATGTGCCCCTGTATGAGAGGGTCTTCATCTTCACCGGAGAATGAGATAACCACCTGACATTCGTTGTCCTCAATCACCTCGGTGTGGAAGGCTTCTGTGGTCGCTACCTCTATTTCAAACTGAAGGGGGCTCCTTAGAGCCTCAGAGAGAACCTCACGCATTTCAGAAGACAGACGGAGGGCCTCAAGGATAGAAAGCCTCGTCGGAATGCCGGCCATATGCTTCAGGACATCATACTTTCACGCCAAACGCGAGCTTCTGCTTACAGGAGGTCTCTCTACGATTGGGGGCATGACGGGCCCTACTGGCGGGACCGATGACTGACTGGTACTTGGCACGTCCCTCTGTTCACCAGCTGAAGCCCAGGAGGTGGCTGCCATGCTAGGACCGGAAGGCTGTAGTCGTCCAGTGGCAGGGTAGGGCGGATTGCGACGCGGGCAAGGCGATTCTGCCTGATCCAGCAACACAAACGGTGGTCGAAGCGAACCTGTTGTCACTAGGTTAGGGAGCCGCGAGTGTTGCTCTCAATACCGGGCCTACTGCCTGGTCTCGGTGGCGTGCACGGCCTGACTGGAGGTGACGACCGCCGTGCCCCGGCGATTCACGTAGGCACGGTTCCGTCGATGTTGGCGACGACTGGGGACATTGGGGAGGTTCACCTGGCGCTCCTCGTCGTCGGGAGCCACAAAGGGATTTACCAACTCTACGGGGTTAACCGAAGCGTACCCCGGGCTCTTGGGAAGTCTCACTCGGCGCTCCTCGTCGTCGGGATCCACAAAGGGATTTACCAACTCTACGGTGTTAACTGAAGCGTACCCCGGGCTCTCGGGGCGGTTCACCCGGCGCTCCTCGTCGTCGGGAGCCATAAAGGGATTTACCAACTATACGGTGTTAACCGAAGCGTACCCCGGTCTCTCAGGAAGGTTCACCCGGCGCTCCTTGTTGTCGGGAGCCACAAAGGGATTTACCAACTCTACGGTGTTAACTGAAGTGTACCCCGAGCTCTCGGGGAGGTTCACCCGGCACTCCTCGTCGTCGGGAGCCACAAAGGGATTTACCAACTCTACGGTGTTAACCAAAGCGTACCCCGGGCTCTCTTGGAGGTTCACCTGGCGCTCCTCATCGTTGGGAGCCACAAAGGGATTTACCAACTCTACAGTGTTAACCGAAGCATACATCGGGCTCTCGGGGAGGTTCACCTGGCACTCCTCGTCGTCGGGAGCCACAAAAGGATTTACCAACTCTACAGTGTTAACCGAAGCGTACCCCGAGCTCTCACTCTAGGAGTCATCCATTACCGGATGGGGTCTCAGAGGGATCCCCATTTCCGGGGGCATGAAATCGCCAAGCGTGCGAGAAGACGACGACAATGGCAGGGCGCGTTCTTTCTTCTTGCGCCGCCGCCTGCTCTTCTGGGAAGAAGTAGGCTGGGATGACGATGCCGAAGCGGCGCTCGCAGATTCTGAGGGCTCTGACAGGTCCAGGCGGGCACGGATGATGCCATGGGCACGGGCGACCATCCAGCGGGCCATCCAGTCGTTATACTTATGGGACCCATGGACGGAATCCTATTCCCACCCATCCCCGTCGTCACTACTACCATCTGATCCCACGAAGACACCTGCCACCTGTGCCAGGGCTGGGCCCAGCCTGACTATGTTGTTGTCAATCTGGTTTTGGAGCCAGTCCTTGAATACATATCATTACTGGATGGTGTGTCCCAGGAACCGGTGATAAGGGAAGTAGTTAGGGCGAACCGTGAGACACGCCTCTTCTGGCTTCCGGCACTCAGGCAGTCGCACGATCCTCTGGTCCAAGGTGCTAAGGAAATAACTGGGGACCTGGGCCTCGCCAAACGAGTAAGCCCGATTCCTTCTGCCTGGAATGGGGACTCTAGGGGGATGACCATGGCCAGGGACCGGAGGAGCAGGCCGAGGAGGCGGAGCCGGATTACCTCGCCTAGGTGGTGGTGGGGCGTTACGCGGAGGCGCCTGCCGATTTTGAGGCGGTCGCTGGTGGGATGGAGGCTGTGGGGGTGGACCCCGTTGAGCCTGCTGAGATGGCCTCACCGGCAGCAAATATAGCTGTCTGGGGGCCTCTATCTGCGCCACAACAGTGGGCTCGGCTCTGGCGGCTCTCCTTGCAGAGATCACAGGAGGCAGCGGGCGTGCCTGACTGGCCTGTTGCAGGGCTTCTTCGAGGCGCTGAGCCTTGTTTGAGAAGTCCCAGAACCCTCCAGGGTAATTCTGCGTGATCAGGGAAGGAACCAACTCCGCCTTGATGTTCCCCACACACATCGTCAGTAATTGATCCTGAGTCAGTGGCGTGTCAAGCGAGTACGTGAGCCCCTTCCACCGGGCGACGAAGTCTGCGACTCGCTCGTCGGGCCTTTGCTTGCACCTGAATAGGTCTATAATGTTCGTCTTCCAGGTTGTGGAACTGAACTGGTAGAGGAATTGTCGGCAAAGGTCCTCCCAGCTAGTCACTGATCCAATAGGGAGCTGGTTGTACCAAATGAACGCTGGTCCTTCCAGTGTCTGAACGAAGCACCGGAGCTTGGTAGCCTCCTGCTGCGCCGGAGTCCCTAACATAGGCCCTCACCTCGTGTTGAAGTTGTACAAGTGTTGTGGTGGTTCTCCGGTCCCGTTAAAGGGGGAAAAATTGGGGTTCCCAAATCCCAGCAGGGCCGGCAAGTCATCCACCCATGTGGTGTACGGCTTGCCATCCGGTGGGATCGCCACCTGCCGAGTTTCCAAGGCCTCCAAGCGAGCGATGAGTACATCCATCAGATCATCTGGATGAGGATTCATGTCCTAACAGGGATCTCTAACCACAAGCGCATTGCCAGGCTCTTCGATACGATAGTCGCACTCAGCGGCTCGGGGGGCAGCTGGCCGAGCGACTCTTGGAGCGGCGGGAGGAAACCGAGCAGGGTCTCCCAGGTTGCCTCGCTGCTCGGGAGGGTTCGGAAAAACATATCACGCCCTCTTTCCATGGTCTCCAGTGTCTCCCCTGTCAGTGAACATGACACGGTCACGGTTGCCCCGGGGGATCTCAGCAAGGAGTAGATGCTCCTGCCCCTACTGTCCTGGTCTAGGGTTGCCGTAGACAGGCCGCCGCTCTGCAATGCGTTCGGCCAGTAGCTCATCAACCAGACTCTTTTGCTCGGCTAGATGTTGGTGCAGTGTGGCCTTCTCGGGATCTTCCTCTGCCTTCTGCACTGAGGCAGATGGGTCAGCGAGTTTGACAGACCCGACGGGCTCTTTACCCTTGCCGATGTTTCGGCCCAGCGCCAGTGCCTCCGTGGGTACAGGAAGGCCTAGAAGGCTCCTCTGTTGGCGAGTAATCCTCCCATATAGGTCCATTAGCGGCCTGTCCTCGAGGGGTGAGTCCCCGTCGAGGGGCTCCACAAAGTTTCCCTCATCTGAAGGTTCAGCCATGTTGACTGCTACTGCCCTTGGCGACGTTCCATCAGGGCCACCCAGAGGATCGGGCTGCCGACGGATCGCACAAAATAGGAGAGCAGCGTACTGCCCCCACCCGCGGACGTGCGCGTGGGGGGTGGCCTCCTCAATGACTCTGCGGAGTACTTGAAAAATCTGGACGCATTGTTGCTGAAGGGCCTCGTGGAGGCCCAGCGACTAGGGGTGTCGGACCGCAGGGAGTGCTACTAGGTCAACCCAGCGGCACTGCTCACCAATCTCCTCGAGATGCGCTTGGCTCCCGGGATAAGGCGCTAGCTGATGACGAAGGCGGGAGTGAGTCACTCGAAGAATATGGCGGAAGCTTTCAAACTCTCCCGGGGTGAGTGACTCGGGCACATCAAAACCTGATTCTGCGACCGGCCAAAACTTCTCAGTGAAGTGTCCCGCTGCAATAATGGTCCAGAAGCTCCACGGCTCCGGCTCGGGGTCTGGAACTTGCCGCCCCTGCTCGTCCACCGAGGAAAGTCGGGGAATTGGCACTGGCACCGAGGCAGGCCGTTGGGGTGGTGGGTTGGCCGGCGTGGAATACGGCGAACAGGCCGATTCGTCGCTGATCCATGGGTCATCCTCCCGGGGTTGCAGTGCCCTGGCCGCCACGTCGTGATAGGATGGGCTGGTGGATGGGCCTCCTGTCACAACGTCGATGCCCGCCGAGGGTGTGTCGCCTCGCGATCATTCCGTCGGTCCCTAGATAAGTTCCTCACCCTCCCTAACAGGGGCGGGAGGTACTTCCGAGGAGATCAGCGGCAACTGCGGGCATGATCCCTGGCGGTACGCCAAGTCCTCTTCCTCCTGGATATACCTTCGAAGGGAGGATGGAATCATACGGATCTCGCATTCGGGGATTACGAGACTGACGCGCCATGTCCCCATCCCTGCCCTCAACTCGAAAGGTTGGGGGGGAGGTTCTATCGTCGATTCGTACTCTACCTCAGAATCCGAGAAACAGACTGGTCTGATTCCCGTCTGGACTCCCCTGACATTCCTCCTACGGCGACGACGCCCGGCCTTCCGGACCCTGGGTAGCTCCTCAGGGTAAGGACGACTTCCGTCATGGGATCACCCGGCCACAATAGAGCTGGGGAAGAGGGGACTGAAGGCCAGGGTGCGAGCAGCACCGGGACAGATGTCGAAAGGGACATGGGGAGGACCTCCATGAGAGTGAGCGACTGGATACACAACGACTCCATGCTCGTGACCGGCGGTAGGGGGAGTGACCTCATACCCCATGCAGTGGGTGTTGGAAGGAGTCATACCTGGAGCATAGCCATCGCAAAGAAGTTTTTGGCTTCCCAGATCGGTGGCACGGAATGGGTCTTCATGGTGAGCGGCACTACCGCAGATTGGTCCGTAGTGGCCATTTCTAGTGTCCGCGACCGGGAGATTCGAACCAACCTGCCTACAGGGCGGTCGGGGTTTCGATCCCAGTCGGGCACGCGGCTGCCCCTGCTCAACATGCACAAGGATCTGGGAATAGGAGTTAGAAGTGGCTGGGGCCACAATGGTTGCTGATGCTGGTGCCCCAGGATGGGCATTCTCCCCCACTCACGCCCGACTCTGGCATCGAGTCAGATGGGCTAGAACCAGCGGTGCGGGCATTAAGATTGCCTGCTCCTTGGCTCGGGGAGTCGGGTGGCGGCGTCAACGCAGCCTGGCAGGGGTTCTGGCCGCTAACCCCTGGGATGGATCGCCGATCGAGTGGACCCGGACATCCCCCACCTCATTGGCGTAGGGGAGGGATGTGTCAAAGTGCTCCGGGGATAGGCTCCCGAAGTGGTTGAACGTCGGCGTGGGGAGCGGCGGCTCCCTGCGAGGCCCTTGAAGGCAGAGATGGTGGTGAGGCGCGACCGCCTCTAGATCCAAGCGGGCCATGCCCCTGGTGGGGATGACCCCTTCCTCGTCATACCTGTGAACCAGGTTATTGATCACCCTCCGTTGGATGATTTCTGATGGGGAGAGGGGGCGCAAGAACCTGGCTGCTACGGCGGTCAAAGTCGGAGCGACCGTGGGATAGGTGGGACAACACGGGGTAGCTGCGTCGACATTACCCCTTCCCCTGCGCCGGTGGGCAGGTGGCGATCCAGCTCCAAATGTAGTGATCTGATTCCTGGAAACAGGGAGATGAACCCATTAGTATCAACAGGAAAGGAGATCAACAACCAAGGCCTGGCATCATTCCGTCTTCCGTGGTCGGCGAGAGGGATCCACGATGACGACGTCACAGAACGGAGTAGTCAACGTCCTGACGGCCTCGACCCCTAGCGGGTTCACGTCCCGGTGAGGGTTACCCGGACCTGGTGACATGCTATTATTCCAATGCTCTAACGGCTACCATTCCCCATGTTGATGAGAAGAGCTTCACGTCGGGTTCACCATTTTTTGTTTCCGACGCTTTCGCCGGGGCGCGCGTGTCCGTCCGCCGGGGAGGGCGCGCTGCTTGTTGGCCCGCATTCCCACTTTCCAAAGGCAGGCGGCATCCGTTCCTTGTTCAGGGACGTCTGATCCTTGATCGATACCGGGATGAGGGGATGTCGGTTCTTCCCTCCGTGGATTCCTCCTCGGAGCTCATTACTTAGTCCGGGTAACCCTCATAGATTTAAGACGGGTTCGTGAAGCTCATCCCCGGTGCCATATCTACATGGACACCAGTTAATTACACTTCTTCCGTCAAGACGCTCCAAGGGGTCTTGTCGGGAAAGCAACCTACAGTGAGGAGACTGGTCACGTTGGGGAATCATCAGCATGTCTGTCTTTGGTCCCTCATCACAGGGCTTCTTGAGGGCACGGAAGCCCGAGGCATCCCACATCGAATGCGGGGAACATATACCATCTGAGGTTTTCCTCAGCTTACCATGTTTAACATGGGGTATGTCGCGAGTTTAACGTCTTGTGGAGACGGATCGGGTTGAAGGATCCCTAGCGGGGAACACCGATGTTGGGGCCAGCACGTGGGCGGCTTCCCATATATCATGGAGTGGGAAAGGATGGCATGATCTCACCGGGATGTGGCGGCCCGGGTAAGGATCAGGAAGGATGGTGGAGTGAGACATAGGGCTTAAGTTCTGAGACGGCCCAAGAGGGGGGATATAGCTTAACGTCATGCGGGATGGAATACAGTTTAACGTCATGTGGGACGCGATACAGTTTAATGTCATGGAGGACGGAATACAGTTTAACATCATGCAGGATGGGATATTTGGGGATTACGCTCTGAGGCAACCCAAGGTGGTCGGGGAACCGACATGGAGAGGTCGGGACAACCGGGTGGTGGGCTTGAACCTCATGGAGGCTTCCTATGTACCATGCGTTAGCACGGATCAAAGTCCACGTAGTTCGCTGGGATGGGGCTTATGCTCAAGGGCGGCCCATAAGAGGATTTCATGGTCGATGCACACTCTAAGCCCACGTGAGTCATGCTCGGTGTGGGAAACAAGAGGCAGCAGGGACCAGCCGATCACGTCGCGAAGGGTGCGTCTGTGAGAAGCGGAATGGGGCTTACGCGTTGAGCGGCCCAAAGAGGAAATAGGGGCTTACGTGTGGTTAGCGGCCCTTGGGGTTGGGGCTTACTCCAGGATGGAGGCCTGTGGTGCGACAAGGCGCAGTGGGAAAAGGACTCCACTGGCCTTGGTAGGGGGAAGTACGGAGATTCATGGGTGAAATTATCCGCACGAAAGGTCAGGGGATTATGCTCTGAGGCATCCCTTCCCCCACGGACAAACGCCGCATCGACAAGGAGGATCTCATTCCATGTGAGGAAGTGTCCATTCCCGTGGAGACGAGTGGGCGTAAAAAATGTCTGAGCTGGGGGGACCCTACATGCAAAGCATGGGGTCGGACCATAGTTTAACGTCTTGTGTTAAGGACGAGGTGCTTAGCAGTTTAACGTCCTGCAGCTTGGACGAGGTGGGTTCGCTCCACACCCCTAGGGCTTACATGCCCAACGCCCTCTACCCCTTGTGGAAGGGAAGGCATCGGCAAGGCCATATGAAGGGGGGGCCGCAGGGCGAACCACTGGGGGGTCCACGTTAGCGTGGCTATACGAAGAAGCAATAGTCGTTTGCATGCCTATGCGGAGAAGCATAAGGCAAAGCAACGCAACGGGAAACACAGCCCAAGGGACCTAAAGGTTACTTCACACGAGACTGGGAGGCCGTACGGGAAAACAACGCATGGCGTGCATGCCCGGCAGGGGAGACATCAGGTGCCGGTGTAGGGGGCAGCCAAGGGGAATCAAGGTGAGGAGTCCTGGGGTTTGCACACAAAAGGGGAGGTTTGCATGCAAAAGACCAAGACGACGCGCAATTGGAGCAAAGAAATTGGGCGCGGATAGGGAACTACGCGCAGGGTTGTGCGCGCACGGCAGGGTATTGCGCGCACGAGGCACGGATTGCCCGCAAGGCTGGAATACTGCGGAGGGGGAAAATTCACTGAAGCCGGTGGAGTTGCGCGCAAAGGCGAACTCTGGGGAAAGGTTGCGCGAAATGAGGGTTTTACATGGAAGTTATCTTTCGCGCGGGGGAGCCGAATTGTGTGCACGAGAGCCGCTTCAGATTCCTCAACCCCCAAACCGTTCGAGGTCACCTTCTATTTATAGGCGACCTCCGGCGCGGAATCCAGGTGGCGCGCGAAATTCTTCGCGCCGAGCACAGCCGGCGCGCAAAAGCTCTCCGCACGGAACCGGGGCTCGCAAAGATTGCGTGCCTCAATAGCTCAATTCCACGATACCCGGTGATTCTACGTGCATAGAACAATTTTTTACACAGAGCCTCCTTTATTTTGCAGACCACATCCCGGTCCTCCGGATCGGGCCTCCGATTCCGAATATGACTTCACTTCGTCATTCCGAAACTTCCTCCCGGAGTTACAGGATTTTTTTCGGCGTCAACATATATGTTATAATATTAAATTTATTTAAACAATTCATCCCTGTTTGAAGAATATTTGAGTGTTTGAAATCCATTTTATTATCATAAATAAAGGTTAAATTCTTCAAAAGTTTGAGAAAATAGGTGTTGATGGAATCTTCCAAGGATATCCTCCAAATGGAATAAGATACAAAAAATATGAAAAATAATCTAGAAATATTGTAAATATTATTGATTTTATAGAGTTATAATAATTAAAAAAGGAATTTATGTATAGTTAAGTATGTTCCATAAGTGATGATGATATGGTTTTGTTTCAAATTGCCTAATGTAGTTTATGAAAATTCAGAAAAATAAATTTGATGTATTGGTTATAGAAAAATATTAAACTATTTCATGTGATGAGGAAGACCCTATTCACCTCACCCAAAGATAATAAGACATGTTTGGGTCCATAATATAATTATAGATCAGGGAAAGTAATCTCAAAGTTGGAGAAAATTGAGGATAACATCACATACATCACTACTATTGAAAGTTAAACCATGATATGTTTAATAGTACTTAAACAATAAAAATTTGGCTGATACTATAAATTAAATTGTAAACTATATTTATAAGAGTCATACTTTTGAGTCAGTACCTAATCCCAAATATAATAACATTATTGATAAAAATTTGGAGTTCTAAAACAAGTTGAATGAAAAAATATATTATTATAAGAAACAAACTAAAATTTTGGTGTAAAGGATATTAACTATTTGAAGGTGTGCATTTTTATGAGATATTTTCACAATTTTTTTGTCTTGAGACCATAATAATATTTCTTATTATTTCATATAAAAATATATATATGATTTTTCAAATGGATTTCAAGTCTTTCATCCTCAATGGTTAGTTGGAAAATGAGGAATACATTGAGATACCTTGTGGTTTCACTCTTAGTGAATATGTGAATTATTTATATAAGTAAATAAAGTTTTTATATGGATAGAAACAAGACCCTAAATCATAGTATTATAATCTATAAACATTCATGAGAAGGAGAAATTCAGAAAAGGAACGTAAGACAAAAAATCTACATCCAATATTCAAAAGTTGTATCTCACATTATTATTTTTTATTTAGATGATATCATTTTTATTTGAAATGATGAATAATTGTGTGTAGATGATTCATTGTAGATATAGAATCTAATTTTAATTTCCATACATGGTAATATGAGGAACATTATCAACTTATAAATTTTCTAAAAGAGGTATCACATTTTTTTCTTGATATATATGTGCCAAAAACATCTAAAATGTTACGGAATTGAGGATTCAAAACTGGTGTAAACACCAATCTTAAAAGGAACTAATTATTTGATAGATGATAAAAAATAATTAGATACAAATGAATTTAAAAATATGAAAGAAGTTTATTGTTCCTTCAACTTCAAGACTGGATATTAATTATGTTTTTACACTTTTTGCATAGTTTCAAATTACAACAAAAGATTATTTGTTTACTAATGGAAATATGATTATTAGGTACAGTAGTTGAATAATGGGTTTTTATTTTAAATGTGAGAGAATAGTTAATTTTGATATATTTAGTAATTTAGATTCATACTAGGCAGGTTGTCTTCATGATAATTGGTCTACATCCAGTGGAGTTTTCTTCCATGGAGAAATATGTGATTGTTGACAGACAAATAAATAGTGTTTTATAACCATAAATACTATCAAGGAAGAATATGAGACTACTACTCATTCTATAACCCAAATAATGTTGATAAAGATGATATTTTTTATATATTAAGGTTTAAGTGAAGTTTACATTACTTAATAGATGTGATAATTAAAGTGATATCGATCGTTCAAGGAAACCAGTTCAATATTTGGGATCAATGAAGATTGATATAAATTATTACTTTTTGAAAGAACCTATGGAATGAAATGAATTAAAGTTGGATTATATTCCTATAAAAGAGAAAATAAATAATTTATTCACCCAACCGTTGTCTCAATATGAATTTAAGTATCAGGGATTGATTTTTGGAGTTAAACCATATTCCACTTAAGGATAAGGTATGGTGATTCAGTCTCCTATATCATTTTATATTGGCATATTATTGTCAGATTAGGAAAAAATGAAACCTAAATCATCCTTTTGTTTATCACTTCATGTATTTTTAAAAGGGGAAAGATAAATATTAGGTATGTTACCCATTAATATGTGTTTATCCATTTAGGGGAGAGGTATCTTAGGGGGACAATATATTCAAAGACAATTTTTAAATAGGGAATGTTGTGAGGGAAATATTTGGATGTGATAGTTTGTTAAAATTTTCATGAGTATGTATATATAAATCTATCATTTACAAGTTTCAAAGATAGATTCATTTACATTGTGGGAGGTTGATGCTCAGATTATTCTCAAGTGTGGTCAAAGGGAAGAGAATGGATGAAATTTGGAACAAAGAAGAGTTGATAAATTTGAGGTCAAGTGGATCAAGTATAGTGAAGGTTTTAATTTATTTCACCATTTATGGAAAACATGATATTATTTGTCAATGTTCTCATATCATACATTGAGTTCACTTAAGTAGTATTTGAATTATTGAATGACGATTCATGGATTAGTGGTTTGAGATTGAAATTTATTTTTGTTCCCTGGTTTCCAATAAAATACAAAGGGTTTTATTATTGGGGACAAGATCTATTTTGAATTCGTTAATTGCCTTGAAATATTTTTGAGGACCCAAGTGTATGTTTTTGTTATTTTAGAGTGAAGAAGATCCGAAAATCTTTTGAATCTATCTAGATAAGCTATATCATTGAAGGATGAAGCGAATATAGTTTATTGTGTTTTATTTTATTCTCAATATTTATATCATGTTCAAAATACCATAGCTTCTAATATGAATTGTAGGTCATTGAAGAGGTAAAATAAGATTATATTTGATTTGGTAAGAGAATTATGTTACTTAGAGGTTATAATGTTTTAAAAAAATGAGAAGGAAATATATGTTGGGTACGTGGATGATCTTTATTGGGTAAAGATGGGTAATGGAATTCATAGGCTAAAATGTAATACTGATTTAGGAAGATGTGTGGAACGTTTATATGCAAAAAAACATCATAAGGTACCTTTATACATGAAGTGAGATGAAAATTTCAAAAAAAATTATTTTTTCATTGAAATATCCCCCTTAATTGATTAAAATGACAAGAAAATCATTCACTTTTTATACTTCTAATATTATAAAAATAATTTAAAATTTGATTTAAATGTAAATATTTATAGGATTTTCCAATTTTGATTTCTCAAAAGACCCCTTCTTTCAGTTTTGGAAAATAATTTTTTTGTTCATTTTTTTATATAATTTTGAAATTAAATTCATAAATGGATGATATTTTAATATTTTATTATTATATTATTAAAAACAAAAATTTATTTCTTTTAATCTGGAATTAGATTCTTCATTGGATTATTTTTATTTTAATGGTTTATTAAATTTTGAAATAACTAAAAATCCATTAATAATTTTTTTAGAAAGAGGGATGTGAATTTAATTCTTTGAATTTTCAATCTAGATTTTTAAATTCTTTTTATTTTTGATTTTTGATTCTAAAATTCAATGGTAAAATCATGATTTTAAATTTGTTTAGAATTAATTTAATTTAATTAATAATTTCATAATTTAATTTTATATAATATCTAATTTTACATGAGAAAAATGATTTCACTAAAAACAATTTTGTATATGTTTTGTTGGTTAGAATAAAAATTTCAAAAAACCTTGAGTGACATCATGACCAAATTTTCAACTATTCATATGTGCAGTGAAGTACCCATGAAAATGGAAACCTCTTCGAGTGACCACATGACAAAAATTACACCCATTCATATGGTCAATGGAAATTGACCGCACCCTTAATTTATATCTGATGTATCTAAAAATTACCCAAAGCCATGGATCAACAGTGTGCCTCCCACTTCCCTTTAAATTGACTAAATAACAATACATCAATCTACTATGATGATGAGAGAAAATTACACAAAGGCATGAATCGAGCACAATACAACACCTCCCTAGTAGGTCGACCATATTAATTTGAATCCATACTACAATCAGAGAAGATGAAATTCAAGAATTATTTTTAGATTATGTTCAGATTGAAGAGACCCAAACTGAATATACATCACTTAGTTCTCATTGAAGAAACAAGATCTCAGCACTCCGATGATGATGTTTTGTTGAACCTCAACATGAAGAAGCTAAGGCCATTTGAATCCCACTGAGGCTTGAGATATGATTTTTAGTAGATGAAGACCAGAAGTCACATGTAGAAGTCCATAAAGAAGACCCCATTTGTTTTGTTGATGATTGATTCTTTCACCGAAGTCATATGAGTCATGTCTATTCTTATTGGAGAAGAATAATACACTACTGACCCAAACTCAAAACAAAGATCACCATAAAATTTCTTCCATAGAGAATATTGGAGGTTGAAGAAAACTACGAATATTATCATCATTGATGATTTAAATATCCAATTAAGGAATAAAATATGAATTTTGGGATCAATATTAGAAACTTATCGAGAATCACTATCAAAACTAGTTTTCCAAAGAAACCAAACATGAAGTAAAAACTTGTTCTCATTCTTTCTATTCAAACTGTGGCTCTTTGGTGAGGGAAAACATTTAGTGAGTTGACAAAGAACCTATAAAATCCATTTATATAGATATTGGTAGAATATATAATGAATTCACACCACAATAATTACACTAGGAAAATTAAATCCCCATGATCTAGTGTCGAGGTTGGACAAGTACGGAATATCAAAGCATATGCATAAACATACATGCTCATTGGTAAAGAACCATTGAAGTTAAAAGTATAAAACCCATTAAAAACCCAAAAAAAACCAAACTCTAATACTAATATGTTTACTAAATATAAAAATACAATATTTCACTGAAATATGTGGAACCATATTAGAAACAATTTCAATTCAATTGATAAAGGAAACTAGAGTTGATGCCGAATAAAAAATGGATTTCCAATCTTGTTCCTATTGTATCTGATGACCATAGGAGGCCTATACTCCTACCCAATGCACCAAAAACTATATTAAATTTATATGTATAAATTATTCTTATTTGAATACTCCAATACAAAGAAACTTACTTATCCATCATAATCAATTATCAACAATGTTCTCTGAAATTAGAAATGTTGATCCTTGGTTTTGTATCATTATCAAAGCTCTGATTGATGTAGAAATAGAGTTTATTGACATAAATTTATCTGATATTGTGGTATTTATCTATTTTTATCCTCTATTAAATCCATGAATATATAATTACTTATCTCAGTAATGTAACCTTTTTCTCATTCCATCCCCAATGAAAGTAAACTAATAAGTGAAAAGAGGTGACATATTTCCACATACTTCATCATACTGAGTACTATCCAAACCCAAGTATAGTGACACGGCCCATATCTGGATATGTTTTGGGAAAACATTTGAGGACAAAAAATATTTCATTTAAGCCTATAATATTATTTAATTTGACAAACCTTTAATGAGAACCATATCCCCATCTCCTTATATGATTCTAGGGTAACAATCATCTTCAAGTGCTCCATAATAAAACAAAGTTCTTCCCCTAAAATAATTATTGAAAAATTATGGTCATGATCATGTGGGAATAATGTTTTAATAAAAACGTTTTGAGTATTATAATTTTGAGAAATCTCAATTGTCGATCTATTCACTTTATAGAAATTTATAGAAATAGAAGGGGACTCCCGAAGCCCGATTGGCACGAATGCCTTCATTTTTATTGATTTTTGATAACCTACCTTTAAAGGGATGAGGGGGAACCCTTACAAGGTCCGTCGGCTCAGAGATTACATGGCCCGTAGTATTAGGAGATTACATGACCCAATGGTCTTAGGGAATTCTTCCATACTATCTATAAGGAACTACCCCTCCCCAGCATCGGTATCATGATTGTAGCTCGCCACCTTCGCATGGTCGTCTGGCTAGGCTTCCTGTGCAAGCACAGGCTGGTCCTGATGGTAGAAGGGGACTCAAAATTTGAAGAATAATTTCTAAATTCATGTTTTATTAGAAGATATTATCAGGTTTTTCATGTGGATTAAAATTTAATATTGAATAACTTATAGCATTTATATATAAAAGATGAGCTATTATCTGTAGTAGAAATCTTATTTCATGATCATCAAACCATATCTATTGTATCTTCATTTGGGTTTTTCTTCTAATTTCAATTTACTAAAATTCTATATTTATGGGACACTAATTCATTAGAATCTTAGCTGAGAAGGTATCCCTTACCACCATTAAATGAATTCAATGTTCTAATGGATTTTCATTTATCTTTATCTCAGTGGAAATTTTTTAACATTTTTATGTTTTATGATATTTCTTTCTTCTTATGAACATTAAATTTTTTCCCTTTTATCTCTAGATAACACACAAAGGTCACTCAAAATCACTCCACTACATGCGATAGCGATCTGTGGGTGAAGATGAGGGTGATCAGTGATATCTAATCCCTAGTTCAGGTGAGGGTAGGGTTTAAAATGATCATTGTAATCCCCTAATCAAGTGATACCTCCAGGTGAAGGAAATCTAAGTGAGGTTTCACATGATTAGAGATAAAATAGTGGGGAATCGAAATTGAAACATTATTTTATTATAAAGGTAAGGGGATTATATTAGGTTAAGATAATATCTCTAAAATTGAATTCAAAACCAATACAATCAGTCCCACACACTATTCTAACAAAATTGAACCCATAATAAAAAGAGAAACACAATCATAATATTGTCTTATCAAAGAGACAACACAAGTACAACTACTAAATTTTAATTGTTTTTAAAATTTTATTTTTTCAGTTCCTAGATATGGGAGTTCATTATTAGGTTTCAAGTAGATCATCATAGAGTATGACACATTTTGAAATTGTATAGAAGAGAAAAATTATAGGGTACATTTTTAAGGTATAGGTATGTTGAAGGATTCCTAGTGTATAAGGTGTATTTATAATTTATGATAGATTTTTTTATGGTATGCTTAACTTCATATAGTTCTATAAGAATTCAAAAGTTATAATCAACCCTATGATAAAATGTTGTAAGGTAAATTATGAGTTGAAATCTATGATTTTGATGAATTCCTAAACCCTACACACTTCATATGGTACATGGACATTTTAGGGTACATACTGGCTAAAATTTTGGGAAAGAATAATGATTTCAATAATTGATTTACTAAATAAATTATTCATTCCATACTATAATGAATATGTTTGATCATGAATAAAACATCAAAAAATGGGATTTTTAATCCCAGCAATGATAAAAGAAGGTTTACAAACATAAGAAATATACATGTTTTAAATATAGGAAGAATAGTTACTAACTAACTACATTTTCAATTAGTATCCACACTTACTACACTACAGTGATCTGGAATAAAGTCCAAAATTAGTATAAGAAGAAGAAGGAATAAGAAGAAGAGGTTCAAAAATACTTAATGGATGTTAATTTGAAATTCAAATTGGAACATGTTTTTCTATTTTGGTATGATCAAAATATATATCATTAATTCGTGAAAAATAATTTATACTCTTTATATACATATTGTGGAAAATAAAGAGAACAAATATATTGATATAGAGAGTTTGTGTGTAAGGATTAAGTTCTTACTACTATATATTATAAAGCACCTTATACATGTTGAAGATGTTGGAAGTCGTGTAAGCTATTATATTCTATGTTTTACATGAAAAATAAATAGTTTTCTTACTATTTTGAAAAAATATAAGAAGACGAATAATAACTCAACAAACTAAAAAATGTGATACTAGTCTATTTGTTGGAATAATACAAAGATGATACCTATATTTTCTATCATAATAAAGCATGAGATTCACTTTTCTGTGGGATGCACTGAAACACTATTTAGAGACATCTAACATGAGTTAAAGGATAAACCATAATCATTTGTACCTATAGGTTAATACTAGTAGTTTTGTGTGATCTTTTGATTTTCTGGATCACACTGAGGATTAGCCTACTATTTTAAGAGTTGAATATTTTAAATTAATAGGATATTTTTTTAGTCTGTATTTATAAGTGTGTGAATAGAAAATATCACAAACTTTTACAAGGGGAGGTTTCTTTAGAAGAAAGCTAAAAATAATTAATATTACTGATTATCCCCCACCCCACCCCCTTAATGATTTCCAAAGATAAATTAGGATGTTTCAATGTTCGAATATTTATAATCATCTATCAATGTGGTCACATGGTTTATCCGATTTTAAATGCATTATTAGAATTCATAAAATATTAAATATTCCCTAAATAATGTTTTTATCTGTGCACCTGTGAATATTTAATATCTCCTAAATATATCCCTTTTTATAAATTATGATACCATGATTTTATTGGAATGGGAGGTTTCTCTTAAGAGGGATATAATTTTTATCAGATTTTTGGGTCCATTTTGGGGCCATTTTGGGGCTTAAATTAATTTTTAATGGGAAAGATCATTGCTTACCCACCCATCCAAACCCAAAATTATATTCTCATTTGTGGAGGTGGTGTACTAACATTGAATCTAACCATGGGTGAGGAAGAATGGATAGAATGAGATATTTTTATGAAGATACATCAGATCCACAGGAAGGAAAAGATTTAGAAGTGGAAACACACTACAGATTGAGGTTTACTTCTTGAAACATCAAGGGTCTACACCACATCGATGGATTTATAATTTTAATTTCTATAAAATTTAATTTTATATAGTGTATGTTCCTTATTCTTGGATTTTTTGTGGTTGTTGGTTGATTTTCTCTTGGTGATGAGGAAATTCACAGAAAAATAGTTGGTTCGAGCTAGTTTATAGGGATTCCACATATGGAATTTCTAATCTCATGACATGTGGTCTTTGAGACACATTTCATGTATTTTAGTTTTCATATAATGGGTTTCATGATATTATCACGTACATTGTAGTATAATAACACACCGCTTGTATGATTGATTTTTATAGGAACTCTTAGTAAAACAAGGTATAAGACCAACCTCTCTATTTGGAATTCATTGTGTGATGTTGTAAGCACACACATTTATATTTACATGATATAGAATAGGATGGGGTTCATGAACAAGGTATCCATTGTGATTTTCACAATATGTGGTAAGAGTATATTCCATGAAGTTTAGAAAAACATGACATGGAGTCATGATAATCATGATGAATAACCATCAAACTAAACACATGATGTATGTATAGTTGAAATACCATTAATAGTAAATAATATGACTTGGTGTAACACCCCGATCTTCCATGATACGCTTCTCATTCAATAATTCAATAGCTTGCATTTTACGCAACTTCGAGTTCTAAAACACCGCGACTAATCAAAGTAGCCGTTATGAATAGTAATAACCACTTTTTAAAATTATAGAAATTTTATATTTCAAAATGGACTTCATTTTTGGATTCGGAATATCGAAATTAGCCTATGTTGAATTTTTGGTATTTTTATGAGAACTTCTAATTTTTTATGAATAGTGAAATATACTTAAAAACAATTTCTTTAATCAAAATAATTTATAGTGATAAATTATACTATTTAGTGGTTTTAAAGTATAATTGGAATATATTTTTACCATTTTATCCAATGGTGGTCATTATAATTAATTTAACATTGAAATTAGACATAAACAATTGCCAATCTTTTCATATAAATTGTTTCTTAAAAACACGCTATTTGTTATGACAGAGGGAATTAATTATAAAATTAATTAATGCAACTTATATGTTTGGAGTTTTGTAAAATAGGAATCATTTTTGAATTCGGAGTATCAATTATAGCTTAGGGTGAAATTTTGGCCTTGTTCTGAAAAACATCAATTTTTGATGAATAGTGAAGCCACTAAGTGGTAGTTAAATAACTGATTTTTCGTTTAAATGAAATATTACCACTTCTGTGATTTGATTTTAAAAAATCCGACATACATGGTTGTCATTAAGAAGTAAAATGTGGTTCAATGAGATTAAAAATTATTTTTTGGTAAATAGTAACTTTTAAGTTCTTAATCGCGATTAGAGGTAATTAGTGTAGTTTAAGGTACAAATAATGTTTTAATAATATGAGATGAGCATGACACTTGTCCTACTCCTATTGGATGAGTCATGGCCGACCAAGACAACCCATGGGTCAACTTGGGGACCCCATGGAGCCACTTTAGTTGGAAAATGACATTAATATATATTTATTTAATGTTAAAATTAAATTGATACAAACATGAGTTATTTTACTAAAACAGTTTTTAAGTGAGGTTACACAAGTCCAAATTTTGACTATAAATATTAATTAGAAAGCTAAAAATATTTCCTACATCATATTATTTTTTTATATAATTTTTAGACATTAAATAAAGTAAATTATTTATGACATCATTATGATGCAGCGATGACCTCATTATTTAACGATTTTAATAAAATGAAAAGATAATGTAAAATCCAAGGCTTACACTTGTCCAAAGACTATTGGATGGGTAGATTTCGAACCCTTATCACCTTATCCACGAATTATATAAGTGTGGTACCTTTAGAATCCTAAAAACATTGTGTAATAATGTAACATTTCAATCTTTCCAAAAGAGCCCCTCCTCTCCACTTATAAAAGGCCCCCACCTCTCCCACCTTATTCACACCTTGAAGCCATTTGGCTCGGCCAACCTCTGCCCAAATACTCTCCCAACTTCTCCCTCATACTCCTAGAAGCCTCACTTTGGGCAGAACGCTTCCCAAGGAAGCCTTTGGCTCAAATCAAAAAGAGTTACCCGATTTTGAGGAGGTTAAAGAACGGTCGAGTCAGGACAGGACGCAAGGTAAGGGAATTTCTTAACCCAATTTTCATTCTTTGGGTTAATCTCCTACATTCAAATTATGTCATGATATTATTATGTCCTGTATTGTATTTTTACATTATTTATGTGTACTTATAGTGAATACACATTATAGATGTACTTTATTTAAAAAATGATATTTTTAAGGACTTCGTCTCAATCCCCTTTCATTGAGGCATATTTGGTTTTATACAAAACTTTCTTTTATACGGTGTATAAACCCCTTTGACTTTTACGTTTATTCAAAAGGAATCTTTTTTATATGAAGCGTTTTACTAAACAACAAAAAGGGAATGTTTTTCCTTCCGTACTTTTGCGGCGACAACGACTTCTCCGCCGTCGTGACCATTATTTGAGTTTCGGCTTCCTCTACAAGCCATCACTTTTTTTTAATGAAAAATAAATACAAAGTTTTAACTTTATTTTATTTTGGTATTGAAAATGGTTTTGAAAGCGTTTTTATTATATTAATGTGTTGTATTTATATCTTGTGATTGAAATGTGAAAATGTTATGTTTCCTTTATGCATGTTTTATGTGATACGATTATGTTATGGTTTATGATATGTTTAAACCTATTCATATGAGGAATGCATTGGACTTAATAAGTGACAGGTGGAGCCCTCTATAGCTCCTCGATGCATCGGCAGGTCTCATGAGACAAACTAGTGTCTTGGCACGAGGCCTTGACAAAATCTTATTTGTGGTCTTGGCACGAGGCCTTGGCTACGTGGTTATGATAGTCTGGCATTATGCATTCCATCATTATGAAAGTGGTTATTGATATTGCATGTGATTATTCGACCAGTAGAATATCCATGTGAAGAAGTGAATGGCATTATCTCATTTTACTTTTTCCATATTATGTTTAAGTTCAAGTTTAAAAGGATTTTGTTTAGTTATACATTGCCTTAAATGTTAATGTTTATTTATGAAAGCTTCCGCTATATTGTTAACATTACTGAGCATCCGAGCTCACCCCTTTCAATGTTTTAATATTTTCCAGGATGTGAAGAAGTATTTTATGAATGACCTGCAGGGATAGTCCGAATAGGATAGAAGTGTGGACTATGGAGACTATGTTATTATAGTTTTTCACTTTGTGTTGTAATGTAACATTTATGAATGTATCTAGTGTTTCAAAGGCTACTAAACTAATCGGTCTTTCGAGACTTGATCTTTTGTGATCATGCCAATGTTACGAAGTAATGCACCGACTCTGGGTAGCTGGGGTCGGGGCGTTACAATTGGTATCATAGGCAGTTTAGTACTAACCTTGGAAGCTAGATTTAGATAAACTCTGATTAGAGCACATAGCCCCAATATAGAATTTAAGGATTATTATAGAAGAACTTCCTAGAATTTTGGTATTATAGAGATTTTGTGAGTTTTCTGAGGAATACATCCCTGTCTGGATACGAGAAAGTAGAGGCGGCTCTGGCACAGGTGTACCTAGGGGTTAAACCCGAAAACACCTCTTTGAGCTAGACTTGAACGGGAACTGGTGCACGACAACGGGCCTTGCTGCACTCTTGGTTACGATACTCCCGGGGGATATGCTTAGGATAATTTATCGTTTTCTTTACAAACAACTATGAACGGTTATGAGTATATACTTCCTCAAAGAAAACCTTTTTATGATTATGGATTATATCCATAAATAGTTCAATTTATGTTAAGTATTTTATAAGTATGGAATTATGTATTTTGATTCATAAACTAATCTAGTTTATGGCATTGTATAGAAATGGCGCCCAGTAGAAGGAATGTGAACTCCATCAATACGTATGATCCAAAGAGTAAGAAGGATCATATCTTTCATGGTATTAAGCCAACATTTAGAAGGTAAATATTCTCCCATGTGTTATCAACATATGAAGAAATAGTATCATGTGTTAATAAGATAAGTAGAGAATTCTCTGAGTCTTATGGATTTGAAGGGATGAAAGAAAAGAAAAGGATGGAAGAGACAATGATGGATAAAGGGACGAGGGAAAAGAAGAATTTTCCAATATGTGATAACTGTGGGAAGAAACACCTTGAAGTTTTCCTGAAGGGAATGTGAGTTTGTTATAAGTGTGTAGAAAAAGGAAACCAAGTGCTTGACTACAAGGGTAAGAATAAGGTTTCAAATGTACAATGCTTCATCTGCAAGGAGTGGGGACACTACGCAAACCAATGTTCAAATCATCAGAGTATGCGCCAAATGATGTTATTGGATAATAATCATGTTATGATACTACCACAGATGAGGAGGAATGATTAGAGTTCTTATGTTGTTATTAAAGAATTTTGTAATTTGAGTGTTGTATCAATGATGTACTTGTTATAATAATTATGGAGTATATAAGGATTGTACTGCAGTACTATTTCATCTAGGACCTGAGATTGTGTGGAACCAAGAAAAGTGACTCCACAGTAGGTTAAATTTTTGGAAAATATATGGTTGAGAGAAAGATAAACCATAATATGGTTCTGATACCAAGATAGTTATTTTGGAATAAGACATGATTGATTCGGATAAATTATGTTGGATATTCTTAACATCCTTGAAACTGATTAATGATTTGTATACATTTTTGGATAGAAGGAGTATATCTAGTTTTCAATAAGGAATAAGGGATCATGAATGTAATCAATAAAGATTTCTGGTAATACAGTATGTTGCAGTGTTTTAAAAGAATACATGATGAAGGTGTTCATATGTTGTTACGCAGAAAAAAAAGGAGCTTCATTATGTTTCCCTTCCTCATAAAATCTGGACTGTGAGTTGGAAAAAAGTATTTTGGATAACTATAAAGGTTGGAATGGATTATATTTTACATTGGATACTATTGTTAAGGTTATTTTTGGATATTTATAAAAAGGAAAACACGCAGACCGAGTGAAAACCCATCGCGTCGGACAAAGCTGCAGGAATCGAACCCACAACCATAGTGCGACAAGCCTTTATTTCCTACCACTAGTCTACAGGAAGTCCCTGGTTATTACAAAATAGTTTTACTAATCTAAATGGTATGTGTTAACATTTGGAACATTATACAATTAGAATAAATAGATTATTTTTTAGTTCTGTTACCATTTGGAGTAAAAGTTGGGTTTGTGGTAAAAATTTATTAACGAATGAAAGTATACATAACAAGTATGTATATTCCCTTACGTTCTTAGTAAATCTCCTAAATAAATTCCTCAACATTATAAAAGGTAACTTAAAACAAAAATGTTGTCGGTTAACTTTTCCAACTGGGGATTCAATGACTGTTTAACTAATCACAAGTTTGTGATTTTCTTGTGGTTAAACTTTCTCCTAATCCTGTTTTCTATAACTCTCTATCAGACCTTGATGGTTTGTTTCTCCTCCATATCCATATTTTCATAGAATCCTAGAATGGGCTATATCGGGTGACCTTTGTACTTATCTTGCTTTCTTTTAATGTTATATATTTATTAACCTTATTTCCGATGTGGGGTTTCCACAAAGGTATTTTCTATTATCAACCTTTTGTTTTCAAATAAAATTTTCAAATTGAGAGGACGCAATTTATTGAAGGAGGGGAGAATGTAACACCCCGAGCTTCCATGATACGCTTCTCATTCAATAATGCAATAGCTTGCATTGTACGCAACTTCGAGTTCTAAAACACCGCGACTAATCAAAGTAGCCGTTATGAATAGTAATAACCACATTTTAAAATTATAGAAATTTTATATTTCAAAATGGACTTCATTTTTGGATTCGGAATATCGAAATTAACCTATGTTGAATTTTTGGTATTTTTCTGAGAACTTCTAATTTTTTATGAATAGTGAAAAATACTTAAATACAACTTCTTTAATCAAAATAATTTATAGTGATAAATTATACTATTTAGTGGTTTTAAAGTATAATTGGAACATATTTTTACCATTTTATCCAATGGTGCTCATTAGAATTAATTTAACATTGAAATTGGACATAAACAATTGCCAATCTTTTGATATAAATTGTTTCTTAAAAACACGCTATTTGTTGTGACAGCGGGAATAAATTATAAAATTAATTAATGAAACTTATATGTTTGGAATTTTGTAAAATAGACATCATTTTTGAATTCGGAATATCAATTATAGCTTAGGGTAAAATTTTGGCCTTGTTCTGAAAAACTTCAATTTTTGATGAATAGTGAAACCACTAAGTGGTAGTTAAATAACTGATTTTTCGTTTAAATGAAATATTACCACTTCTGTGATTTGATTTTCAAAAATACGACATACATGGTTGTCATTAAGAAGTAAAATGTGGTTCAATGAGATTAAAATAATTTTTTTGGTGAATAGTAACTTTTAAGTTCTTAATCGCGATTAGAGGTAATTAGTGTAGTTTAAGGTACAAATAATGTTTTAATAATATGAGATGAGCATGAAACTTGTCCTACTCCTATTGGATGAGTCATGGCCGACGAAGAAAACCCATGGGTCAACTTGGGGACCCCATGGAGCCACTTTAGTTGGAAAATGACATTAATATATATTTATTTAATGTTAAAATTAAATTGACACAAACATGAGTTATTTTACTAAAACAGTTTTTAAGTGGGGTTACACAAGTCCAAATTTTGACTATAAATATTCATTAGAAAGCTAAAAATATTTCCTACATAATAGTATTTTTTTTATAATTTTTAGACATTAAATAAAGTAAATTATTTATGACATCATTATGATGCAGCAATGACCTCATTATTTAACGATTTTAATAAAATGAAAAGATAATGTAAAATCCAAGGCTTACACTTGTCCAAAGACTATTGGATGGGTATATTTCGAACCCTTATCACCTTATACACGAATTATATAAGTGTGGGACCTTTAGAATCCGAAAATCATTGTGTAATAATGTAACATTTCAATCTTTCCAAAAGAACCCCTCCTCTCCACTTATAAAAGGCCCCCACCTCTCCCACCTTATTCACACCTTCAAGCCATTTGGATCGGCCAACCTCTGCCCAAATACTCTCCCAACTTCCCCCTCTTACTCCTATAAGCCTCACTTTGGTCAGAACCCTTCCCAAGGAAGCCTTTGGCTCAAATCAAAAAGAGTTACCCGATTTTGAGGAGGTTAAAGAATGGTCGAGTCAGGACATGACGCAAGGTAAGGGAATTTCTTAACCCAATTTTCATTCTTTGGGTTAATCTCCTACTTTCAAATTATTTCATGATATTATTATGTCCTATATTGTATTTTTACATTATTTATGTGTACTTATAGTGAATACACATTATAGATGTACTTTATTTAAAAAAATGATCTTTTTAAGGACTTCGTCTCAATCCCCTTTCATTGAGGCATATTTGGTTTTATACAAAACTTTTTTTTATACGGTGTATAAACCCCTTTGACTTTTAAGTTTATTCAAAAGGAATCTTTTTTATACGAAGCATTTTACTAAATGACAAAAAGGGAATGTTTTTCTTTCCGTACTTATGCGGCGACAACGACTTCTCCGCCGCCGTGACCATTTTTTGAGTTTCGGCTTCCTCTACAAGCCATCACTTTTTTTAATGAAAAATAAATACAAAGTTTTAACTTTCTTTTATTTAGGTATTGAAAATGTTTTTGAAAGCTTTTTTATTATATTAATGTGTTGTATTTATATCTTGTGATTGAAATGTGGAAATGTTATGTTTCCTTTATGCATGTTTTATGTGATACGATTATGTTATGGGTTATGATATGTTTAAACCTATACATATGAGGAATGCATTGGACTTAATAAGTGACGGGTGGAGCCCGCTATAGCTCCTCGATGCATCGGCAGGTCTCATGAGACAAACTAGTGTCTTGGCACGAGGCCTTGACAAAATCTTATTTGTGGTCTTGGCACGAGGCCTTGGCTACGTGGTTATGATAGTCTGGCATTATGCATTCCATCATTATGAAAGTGGTTATTGATATTGCATGTGATTATTCGACCAGTAGAATATCCATGTGAAGAAGTGAATGGCATTATCTCATTTTACTTTTGCCATATTTTGTTGAAGTTCAAGTTTAAAAGGCTTTTGTTTAGTTATACATTGCCTTAAATGTTAATGTTTATTTATGAAAGCCTCCGCTATATTGTTAAAATTACTGGGCATCCGAGCTCACCCCTTTCAATGTTTTAATATTTTCCAGGATGTGAAGAAGTATTTTATGAATGACCTGCAGGGATAGTCCGAAGAGGATAGAAGTGTGGACTATGGAGACTATGTTATTATAGTTTTTCACTTTGTGATGTAATGTAACATTTATGAATGTATCTAGTGTTTCCAAGGCTACTAAACTAATCGGTCTTTCCAGACTTGATCTTTTGTGATCATGCCAATGTTACGAAGTAATGCACCGACTCTGGGTAGCTGGGGTCGGGGCATTACACTTGGGGTGTACGGGAATTATATGATTGTATAGACTAACAAGAATCCCACACCATGTATCCCCATTTGATAACCATGTAAGTTGACCCCATATGTCTGAATGATTGTAGTACATACTAGACTTATGATGATGGTTCACATGACTGGTAACTTTATGGGACACATTCTATAACAAGTGCTCCTTAGGTTATTACATATATTCTCACTCAAGTGTCATAATTGGACCCATGAGAAGTGTATTCAATGAATGATTCTATATAGTATATGATAGTGCATCTATCTTCTATTGATACCATGGTGTGGGGCCTCTATACATTTAATAGATTTGGTAACCCCCTCAGTCGATACAGTTACCAAATAAAAAGGTGATTGTCCTCCAAAGTGGATAATACTTCATCATCTGATTTCAACTTAACAAAGAGGTGTGGGTCCCCTACCTCAATTCTAGTGAGGTGATGTGGAATATTTAATATTTGAGTAACATGGTTCAATTCACAAGTTTCTCTAGTTTTTCTAGGTTCCTTTCAGTACATGAGCTATCAAGTTAATCTATGAGCACTATAATTCTCTTTTAAACCCTATTTAATCTTCCCCCATAAATAATATTTTTGTTTTTTACTTGAGTTGACTTGAAATTATAATTCATTCTTAATTTTTTTCGGTATCCTAAGGGGAATATGTATACTCACACCTATAAAATCTTTATACTCACACATTTTTTGTTTGTGCATACGAAACCTAATTTGGAGGGGACTTAGGTGAGAATGGTGTTGATGGATATGGATCTTAGTAGTTGTGTGAATTAATGGTTTAAAATGTTGTTATTGTTTCATGTAAGTTTAATTTTTATTACTCTCAATATGATTATTGATTTTTGTCTTTCTTTTTATTTTTTGTGCCCTTATGTAAGCCTCTTTTTATTAGTAATTCATTTAACATTGGATGTTTGTATTTGGAATGAGTTATGTGAATATTATTTTTAGTCAATGCTTAAGTATATATTTTTATTATTATAAGTTTTTCTAGAGATGTCTATTGGATATGAACTAAAATAGGTATATCATATTGTAAAATATACCCTAAATTGTAACCTATTATATACATATAATGTATATTAAATATAATAATTTATGATAAAAATATGGTAATTTTGATATGGATTATAATTCACATTGTTGATTGCATATTTATTGTTACTTATTTCACATGGTATCCTTGAGTTTTGAATCATTATGATGATTCATTTAACACTTCACATACATATAATAATAATTTGAAATGTTTAAATTATTATATACTAAATGATAATACATTATCGGTAATGCATGATATCTACCAATGTTTAAATGTACACCCTAAATTTTCTCCCTTAAATGAAGGGGTTCTTTATAATTAATGGTCCCCATGTTGGGTAGTTTGTGCAATTTTCTTTCCAAAGCTGAATCACTCTCCACAAATAATTCTCCATTTTTCTTCACTGAATAATGTGTTATCAAAAATCGTAGATTATTCAACATTATCTCATAGTTTACATGAATTATAGTGGTCTATGTACGTCCAATGTAGGTGAAAATATATTGTCTTTCACTTGGTGACTTCTCCCAAATATATTTCATCATGATTTACATTGATGGAGAACACTCATTTTGAGATATGGTAGTTTATATTATTTTTCATCATTACATGTTTATTTGATAATGATAAATCCATAATTTAAATGGTTTTATTGTACTATAATTTTCATGATGTGATCCTGTATAATTAATCCATGGTATCAAATCCATTCTCATCTTTGAATAAAAATGTTTTCTATTAAATTCATAAATAAAATGTATATAGTAAGACACATGAGTGGATATCATAATATATGATATTATGTGGTTAAATTTATTCATTCGATTGATATTACTATTTCTGAAATATAAGATGTCGTAATATATTATTTTCTACATTTATTAGTTTTATGTTAATATCAATTGAGTCATAGTGTATGATTTACTGAATCTTGTAATTTTACATTATGTCATTTTCTATGATAAGAGTTTTCAAAAGTTGTGATAGATAATTCAGGGTATGAAAAATAGTAGATCATGTCATTAAGGTGATATGATATATATCTTAGTTTATATTTTATGTGGCCTTGTATAAGAAGAAATCATTGATAGTGTTAACAATTAGTTCGTACCCAATCACCATTAATGAATGGGTGTTGTGTAAAAATAGACAAGTAATAAAGATTATTATGTAATAAACATAAGGGAACTATGTAAGAGTAAATAGGCCCCTCCCATGAAAATTACTAATCATTATCATTGATTCCAATCATGGATTATAGCTGATAATGGATTTTGTCTATTTTAAAATACAATATAAGACAAATATAAAATTACTAATTTTTAGCAGAAAAACATTTCGTTTATAAATTATTTATAAAATATAACTGTGAGGAATTATAAATGGTATATTTTTATGCCTAAATAAAATATGAAATGTTAATATTAGTATATCATGTTTGAAAAATAAATGAAATGTTTAATTTATTATTCAATTTAAATATTCATATATATAATTTTTTATATGATGTGAATATTATGTCAGATTTGGTTTATGTGATAATGTTATTCTCATGAATAATTAGTTCCATTATAGGTATAGAAAATTTTTATTTATTTTTCATCTCTATTGACATTAGTTTTTTATTGAAGTTATTGTCATAAATTTATAAGTCAAATTTAATTTAAACAAACTTGAAATCAGATTTACGATGGATTTTTAATATCTCTAGAGAATGGTATCCTTATAAAAACGGAAATTAGATTAGAATTCTCACTAGATTTGAGGATTATTTTAGGTATAGAAATATAGTGTTCATTAGTTATGGATCCATGCTTACACATGTTAGGATTGTAAATTTCATATAATTCTACACCCTTAAATGAAAGAGTTATTCTAATTTATGCATGAGATGAATTTGGATATCCGTGATTGTGTATAGATTATATTTTTCTATATTAGAAGCATAAAATATAAGTTATGTAAATAATTACTCATTAATATATTTTGAAGATATTAATTTGGTGAAAGAAAAGGGATTAAAAATAAATATCATTACAAGCATGCATACATAAGGGAATAAACCATTATATAATAAAGAGTTCATGTGACGTAATTGTAATGTATTTAATATCTATATGATGTATATTAAAGTGGTGAGATTTTAAAATAAATAACCTCAAATAATAAGTGTGATATTACATCCATATTAAACACATGTCTTGAACTTGATCATTCAAATGCGAAGGTTTTTCCATAGTAGGGGGCTCATTGATTATCTTGTGTAAGTCATAGAGGAAATGGAAAACCCTAAAAGTTATGTTCCCAAATATCATTATGGTATTATTGTGACACTTACTGCAAAACCTTAAGAGTTGAGATACCATGAGAGTAGAGTTGAGTTTATAGAAATTTCATTGATTTAGAGAAATAGTTTTCCACTAAACTATAAAAGATTCATATTTCATACGATTTGAAATATTGCATCCCCAAATAACAATGTTATGAGAGGAATGAAAAATAAGACTCAATAATTAGTTAGTTATGAATCCTGGACCACTGAGGATAATGATGTATGGGTCATAAATTTATTTGGGAGTAATTCATTAAAATTATTTGATGAAAATGTATATAACATGACATTAAACAATAGATAATTCTTTGTTGTAGTTTAAATCATGGATTATGATTATGATTTTGATGTGTATTACATGTGTAAACTACTAAATAATTCTATATATTTTTTTTATAATTTACCGAATAGTAAATTATTCTAGGCATATGGATTTGAATCGTATATAAATAAATTTCTCTAATTCTGACTCATGGGTATTAGATATCAGATGTGCATGGAACTTTTTTGATGATAAACACAAACTCAAATATAAAACAAAATTGATGAAAGGTGAAGTAGATCCAGAAGTTGACAATGGGGAATGAGTTATATCATTATAGTTTTTCACTTATTCTATAATTCTACATAGAATATTGGTTTTTGAATTAAAAAATTATAATTATGTTGCTACTATAAATAGTGGTTTAATTTGAATATCTTGATTATGAAATATTAGATTTTCATTCATTATTAACAATAATAGTTGTTAAATATAATCTAATGAAATTATTTATATAAATAAGAATATAGTAAATGGTTTATACTTTTATTAAATAGAATATCCAATATATAACTTTCAAAATAATAAGATCATGTTTGATTTAAACCCCACATTACATGGATATTTTTTACATAGATATATAACTGAGAAACAAATCCAAATACTCAATAAATATGAATTGTTTTAGTCATTCAATTATGAATCATTTTATAACTAAGAATATTGTTAATTAAGAAAAATTTCCAATGATCCTTTTAGTGGGAAAGGTGAAATAGATGGTGTACTATTTGTTCTTATAGATAGAGAGTATGTGGATCAACAAGTATTTATGAAATTGGTAATTTTTTATACTTCATAAATTTTGATGATGACTTTAGATTTATGGTTTTTTATCAGATAATTGTTAGAAACATATTCAAAGATAAATCAGTTTTTGAACAAGGTAAAAATCAATTGGGTTGATGAATTAAGATTCCATGATCAAATTTGTGTGTTGAATATGAATGTCATGAAATTACAGAAAATCTATGAGATTTTGGAATTGTTTCATTACTTACTAAAACTAGAACACAATAGCAGAATTGTGTTTCTAAAAGTAGCAATGATACACTATTGGAATGTATTATTTTATGATGAGTCAATTTTAACTTCTTATTTCATTCTGGTGATATGTTGTTGAATTTTTTTTATTCCTATTTAATTGTGTTCTATATAATGTATTCTAAACACACTATATGATATATGGACTTGGAAACATCATTATTTTTATTTTTTATATATTTTGGGTTTTGAAGGTTATGTGTGATGTTTATCATCAGATAAACATAACCCTATCTCAGAAAAAGGCATATTTTTTTGTTATCCCAATGAAACTAAGGGATAATATTTCTATGTTTGTACTGATCAAAAAAAATTTTTGGCCAAATTATTTTACATTTGTTGAGAATTAATATATCAATCAAGGATTTTACAGGGGAATTTAAACATAGAGAAATTCAAAACCAAAAAAGGAAGTGTTCCTGGGATGAAAATCCATCCGGTTATATAGATTATTGAAATATTAACCAATTCAAGTTACATAAGATCCTTGAAGGTGTGGTAGGATTGGATAGGAGATTAAGAGATGTATATTTATCATGGAAAATAGTGATAAATAATAAAAATAGATGATAAAACCACTACCTATTGAAAGTTTATTGATATTTTTAATTATAATAAATAGTTAAATGGAATGAAATCTAAGAAGAAATCCATATACACTAACAAAATTTAGAACATTTTGGATGTACCTAAAGGGGTGAGACCCATAGGGTGTAAGTGGGGTTTTCCTAAGGAAAATTAACATTGATGGTAGAGCATCTAAATATAAATAATTCTTAGTGAAAAAGGTTTACAAAAAAATATATGGTGTTGTATATGAATAAATATTTTCTCCTTTTATGATGATAATGTCCATTAAGATATTATTATCCATAACAACTCACAATGACTATAAGATATATCAAATGTATTTCAAAAAATGATTACCATAATAGAATCTTAGTCCATGATATGTATGTGTTGTAATTCGAGTTTTAGATGTCCCAAATGTGTTATATATGGTTTCCAATTTGAAATGGTCCATTTCTAAAGAAAATAAATATTTTCGAAGGCAGAATATATTGATTAATGCTTAAATCAAAGAGTTTTATTTCATAAAAAATTTTGGGGGATTCATTTTTATACAATAATAACAGTGGTAGTGTTATGTTATTTATGGTATTGTATGTGGTTGATATACTCCTTATTGGAAATGAAATATCAACTTTATATTCTATAAAGGTGTGTTTGGAAAAAAATATCTCAGTGAAAGGTATGGATGAAGTATCCTAAAAACATGATATTAATATCTTTAGATTTGAATGAGATAGGTTTCTTAGGCTATGTCAAAGCATATATATTAGTAAATTGAAAATATGTTTAGAATTCATATCTCAAAGAAATGATATTTACTAGTGTTTCATGCCCCAAATATTAGGAAAATTTATGATCCTTCTAGGGAGTTAGTGTAACACCCCGAAAATTTATGAAAAATATTCTTTTTAATGTCTTGTGTTGTACGCTACACCAAAATTATCTTGTGATATACGCAACACCATATTTTCTTGCAGTATACGCAACACTATTCTTGGCTCGTCTTACAAACAATTTCAAGTTCATTTTGTAGAAATTATTCTATGCAACATTATGTATAGATTTTGTTTAATGTATAAATGAAATAAGTTTTGATTGTACGCCACACAAAACTGAGGTTTCACTACACGCAGCCCTGACTTGGCTTGCATTACACACAATAAAGACCATCCTCGATATCGTGTGTAGTACGCAATACCGAGTTTCACTAAACGAGATATTATTATAATATTATTATGAACTAGACGTTATGAATAGTAATACCCACTTTTTGAAATTTTATAAATTTTATCTTTCAAAATGGACTTCATTTTTGGATTTGGAATATCGAAATTATCTTAGGGTGAAATTTTGGTACTTTTCGGATAACTTTCATATTCTAATGAATAGTGAAAATTATTAATTTAAATTAAAAACAACTTTTTTAATCGAAATAATAAATAGTGATATATAATTAATTTGAGTGGTTTTAAAGTATATTTAGAATATATTTTTACCATTTAATACAATGTTGGTCATTGGATGTAATTTCACATTTAAACCAGACATAAACAAGTGTCAATCTTTTGAGAGTTATTATATCTTAAAAACACGCTATTTGTTTTGACGATGAGAATTAATTTTTAAATTAATTAATGAAACTAATATGTTTTCAATTTGGTAAAATAGACATAATTTTTGAATTCATAATATCAAATATAGCTTAGGCCTAATTTTTGGTATTTTTCTGGAAACTTTCATTTTTTTGATGAATAGTGAAACCACTAAGTTGTAGTTTAAAAAACTGAATTTTTCATAGAACTTAATTTCACTGCTTATGTGAGTGGAATTTCGAAACTCCGAGAGACACGGTTAATATAAATGACTAAAATGTGGTTCAATGACATGAAAATAATTTTTGGTGAATAGTAACTTTTTACTTTTTTTTCCACGAATAAAAGTAAATTGGGTAATTAAAGGTAAAAGGGTTATTATTATTACCCTAACACATGTCCTAATTCTATTGGATAAGTGTAATTCGACCAAAATCAACCTTAGGAATAAAATTTGACCATATAGGCCCACTTGGATTAGATTAGGACATTTATTATTAATTTATTTAAAGAAGGGTTAAAATAGTTAAAATCAATGTTTAATAAATAATTCATTTTTAATATAGGGTTATACATATGATAAATTCGACTATAAATATTCATTAGTAATATAAAAATATTTTCTACATAATGTTTTTTAATTTTTAATTTTTAGACTTAAAATAATTTAATTTATTTATGAGACAAGGATGATGCAGTAATTATCTTATTAATGAAATATTGACATAATTGATGTTATAAATACCCGAATAAATTTAATTTGAGACTTTTAATGAATTCAAATAATTTTATATGTTAATATGACATGTTAGTGTTGATTTAATTAAGTTTCTCCGAACTAATAATTCGTTTATAGTTTTCACAAAAATCAATTACCAAATAGTGTCAAAATTGACAAAAAATAGTTTTTAAAACAAATATTATATTATTAATTGTTATTATATTCCTAAAAATATAAGGTCCAGCCACGATACTTATATCATGATAGGTTTATCATTAATGGACCACTTGGGGGGTCTCTTAGATGTATATGGTATGTTTATTAACTATATAATATAAAAATACAATGTGACACGGTAAATGTCAATCTAATTAACTAAGAGTTAAAACTAAAATATAAGGTTAATATAATATCCTAAACTTGTCTAAATTCTATTGGATGATAGGATATCGACCCATCCCCACCTTATGCTCGAAATAAATCAATTTGGAGATATTAAAAACCAAATATGACTTTATAATAAAATAATATTTTTAGTTTTTCCAAAGGTGCCCCTCTCCTCCCTTATAAAAGGGCACCTCCTCCCTCTCTTCCTCACACCACTTTGAGCCGTTACGCTCATCCAACCCCTACCAAAATATCTTCTCCAATTACCTAGAAACATCCTAGAGGTACTGGTCTTCTCCAAAGACAAATTGTAGTTCCATAATAGGAGGTCTCAAAGAGGCACTTCAAAGAAGAGGTAATGTTCGGTACAGATTTTTTCAACATTATTTCTTCTTCCACTTCTTCTTCTTTAGTTGTTTAATTATGAAGTAATAACATAAGTATCACTCATATATTGATATGTTATTATAAGTATGAAACAACCATATTTCACCATCTATCCATCCTACAGAAAACGAAATCACCGCGCGTGCGTACGTACGGAATACCGTCTCCACGCCGTGGTGTAATCTAATTTCCACCACCACCTTACTTGGATGGGTATAACGGTGAAAGTAATGAATATATATGATTATTTTAAAGTGATATTGATTCTGTAATATTATACATACACTTTAATACAATTCCATGATCATGGGAATGATATCATCGCTCGTGCGTACGTACGGAATACCGTCTCCATGACACGATGAGATTCAATTTCCATGATAACCATTCACGAATGATTATAATTTATATATAATAAGTAATCATGAAATATATGACAGAATAATTATAATTTATTTATGTATATATATATATATTTGATCTACTTAATTCCATTCAATTCAATAAGGAAACGAAAACGGCGTTCATGCATACGTACGACCTACCATCTCCATGAGTGGTGTATTTCTTTCCATTTACTGATCCATTATATATTTTTATATTCTGAATATATATTATATATAAATAATTTTTTACATTCTAGATGTAAGTAATCAGGATCTAAGAAATCATATGAATAATTACAAGTTAAAAACACGAACGACAAATGAAACGATTTTACCCAAAACGCTACTTTAACATGAATTTACAAAAGAACGGGTAATATAAAGTCATAATTGAACCATATATGATATAATAAAAATGAATATGATTCTATAATAATTCAATGCCATTATTTAAATCATTATATAGGAGGTTTGTAAACATACAAAGCATATCATACCTAAGGTAAGGGATAATTTTGCAAATCTCATTTTTATCCAAGATTGCTTATTCGTAAGTATTTACTGGGGTTATTTCTATCATCCATGTCCATGTGTTATAAAAGTGTTTTCATGTATGTTTAAAGTCCTTTTTACCCATTTTTGACTTTACTACATGTTATGTAAGGAATCTTTCTTTTGTTTACGTTACGAGGTACTTTTTTGACTTTTCTGGCAAAAGTACGAGAAGAATGTTTTTTTAACATATACGGCATGAACGGATTTTAATGTTCTTATAAAGCATTATTTTTCATGAAGATTCCTCCAAAAGATTTCATGACTATTTCAAAAAAATCTTATTCTTTTAAATTTTCATGACTTTTTGTGAAAAGAAATTGATTTTCAAGAAAAAGGATATTTTCCTCAAGAATTCATTTCAAATGTTTTATCAAAACCATTTTCCATAATAGATGGCATTATTTCATATGTGTATGTTTCAATTATAATTTCTCTATGATATACATGGTTTCACTTTTCTTATGATGAAATATCCATTTGTTTTATATGGATTATCTGATGATGGTTTGATGTTTATGAAACCCATTTTATTCTTTGGGTTTTGATGAATGTTTTAAGTTTATTTTGTGGCACAAGTAAGAATGATTTCATTATGAGATGTGTGGGACCTATATATCCCTCCAATGCATTGGGTAAAGATTTATATCTCATGAGATAGGCATGGCCGGAATGGTAAGTTAATCCGGTTCAGTATTACAAGATTGGAACGAGGAGTGAACTCGATTCAGAAAGGGACTTTGTCCACTAAGATGGTCTTGGAAGCAATGCCTTGGCTACTATTGAAATCATTACATGTGCTTAATGGATTCCATAATTACATGTTTTATTCCCATGCTATTTTATCATGATTTATGTTCCATTATGATCTATGCCTTATGTACTTTCATGTTTTATGTCGTTGCACAAGATTTTGATGTTTAAACATTATGTTCATGTTTTTAAGTACAAATGTATAGGGTATATTTTATTTTATCCATGATTACCCTTACTAAGCATTTGAGCTCACCATTTTTATGTTTTATTTTCCCCCAGGATTAAAAGAAAGGTTTAGGGTAAGGAAATAAAGTGGATGAACTTTATGGGAGATGTTGAATATCTTTCACCACGATTAGAATATTACGTTCCAAGTTTCCAAAGACACTGAACTATTACAGTCCTTGTGTGTCTGTTTTTGTTATATATTAAATATTCTGAAAAATTAATGTAATGTCCATGTACGTCAAGCTTCAGGTCTCTATAGTTGGTATCAGAGGAAAGGTTTAGTCAACCTTTGGAAACTAGGATGCGATAACTTTAGTGAGATCCCTAGAGATATTTCTAAGGTATCTCTAGGGATGTCCCTAAGGTTAAGTGTAAGTATAGGTTCTAGTCCTAGAATTACAGTAATGATCTTAGAATTAAACCTAAGATGTTATATATTGAAGGTACTCCCCCTTTATTATGTTGTTTTCCCTAGCTTGATTTTTGCCTCTCACACTATTCTTTTTGGGTTTTAGACGATGGATGGAACCCGAAGGAACCGTGTTGATCAATGCAATGGACAATGAAATGATTTTCCTCCTGAACAAACAAATGTTATGGGAGATGGAGTGCAAAATCTTATTGCTATACTTATACAAGCTATGAATCATTCTGGACTTCCAAATGAGTAGAGAAGGGAACAATATTTTATTGAGTCCTTCATGAGGCAACGTCCACCTTCTTTCAGTGGGTCTTCTGATCCACTTGTTGATGAACAATGGATCAGTACAACTGAAAAGATATTTTCAGTTATTCAATGTTCTGAACATGATAAATTCATCTTAGCAGTATATCGTTTGGATGGTGAAGCAGATCAATGGTGGAATCGTATCAAGATTATGAGGCCAAGAGATGAAATTGAGTCCATGGAATGGGACGAGTTCAAGAACTTATTTTTCAATAATTACTTCCCTAGTATTCTTTGAACAAAGAAGGATAAGGAGTTTCTTCAACTAAATAAAAAGGATAATGAATCTGTTGGTATATACGAAGCGAATTTTACAAGGCTTGGAAGGTATGCATCTGGATTTATCATCCAACCTAAAAGTAAAGTTGATCGATTCTTCAGTTGCTTAAAACCAAATCTTCGAAGGGAATTAGCTATAAGAGACTTAAGTAGCTATGAAGAAATTGTACGTTGTGCTATCAAGGTAGAAATGGATGTTGGTGTTATTAATCAATCTCATGGTTTTGACAAGAAACGAAAGATGGAGTTCAAGGAGAAATATCAGAATAATGGTGAAAAGAATATGAATGTTTCCTTATGATCAATGTGTGGAAAGAAGCATGTTGGAGATTGTCTTAAAGGGACGAGAAAATGTTTTAAGTGTGGAAAATAAGGTCATCGAGCAACTGAGTGACGAAGTAATGGAAAAAGGGTTGCTAATGATGTTAATAAATAAAATACTACAGAGGACACACCACCAACACTTCAATACTTCGAGTGCAAGGAAATGGGGCATTATGCTAATAAATTCCCTAATCCAAGGGTTAGTGATGATCGACATGAGAAACCACTTAAGGAAAAGGACAAAGGGAAGTCACATGCGATCACTATTGGCAATTTTGAATATGAAAATGATGTGGTGGAATGATTAAGTGTTTATGGAATGGGATTCCAAAATAATGTTGTATATAGTATCATGGAATATTGGAATATTTATGTATTAGTCTATTGTGGTATTCAATAATTTTATGGTACCGGTTACCATAGAAAGTGATTGAGATATTTTTGGAAAAAAGATGATATGTGCATAATGAAGGGATAAAGAGAAAATGAAATGTTTGATAGTATTCATGAGCTCTTGACTGATATAAGGAAATAGTTGTATCATGGTTTGAGTATATAGAATTTTGGGGTTTTGGTATGTAGAAAGAGTTAACTTTTTACAGAACTCATGTTTTCAATAGGATTCAATGAGTATTCATTTTTCAAGAGAATACATGATTATGGCCTTCGAATGTTTGGAATGTGACCCACAAGACATATCTTATGATATATGGAGATCAACGATGGTATTAACATTCTTGTTATATGAAATCTCTGGTAATTGTTTTCACTATAATATGAGAGTTGACTACAGTATTATGGATAAGCCTAAAGATTAGAATGGATTATATTGGACATACGTTAGTATTGTTTAAGGATAGAAGTTTTTTTCGATATTATTGATGGGATGTTATAGTAATGTAGTTTTAGAAAAAGGACAACCTACAGGATGGGCGACAACACATCGCATCTGTCAAGGCTATGAGAATCGAACCCACAACCGAAGTGCGACTGGCCTTTATCGCCTACCACTGGCCTACAGAAAGTCCATGTTTAGTAGAAACTAGTTTTATTATATTAAGCAGTATGATATATGAAGTATAAGTCCATTTTAGGAACCATATATGATTAATCTCACTATAGATGGACTTATGTATTTTTTATAACTTTTATAATCTTTTGTTTGAGACAGATGGAATGATCAATCATTCTATCGTATGATCTGCTAAAACTTCATGAATGACAAATTCAACTTCATTTCTTTAAGAGATGAAGTGGAAAATTTCCAAAGAATGACCAATGGTGAGACTGTAGCAAAATCACAAAATAATTTCTTCTAATTCCAATTTCATCAACTTTAGGAAATGATCTTGAAAAAAAATGCTGTCCTAGTGCCCTTATATCCGATGAATCAGATGGTACCTTAGATCATCACAAATCTATGGCATTGTGATTGATGGCTTTTTCATAGCCATGTTCTCTACCACTCTCCATTAGAACATGATGGTCAGATTTTTCCTCCATATCCATATTTTCACCTATGTTCTCCTATGTGGAAACCCAGTGATGAGTTATTTGGGTATCCATTATGTTTCTAACATTCCTTTTTTAAATGAAGTTTTAGTATTCCTTTTTATGATGTGGGTTTCTATGAAAGAAACTCTCATGTAATAAACTATTTATAACCCCGATGAATTTCGACGGCGAAATTCATTTTAAGGGGGGTAGAATGTAACACCCTGAGATTTTATGAAAAATATTCTTTTTAATGTCTTTTTTTGTAAGCTACACCAAAATTAGCTTGTGATATATGAAACACCGTATTTTCTTGCAGTATACGCAACACTATTCTTGGCTCGCGTTACACACAATTTAATGTTTGTTTTGTAGAAACTATTCTACGCAACATTATGTATTGATTTTGTTTAATGTATAAATGAAATAAGTTTTGATTATATGCAACACCAAACAGAGCTTTCACTACACGCAGCCCTGACTTGGCTTGCATTACACACAATAATGACCTTCCTCGATAGTGTGTGTAGTACGCAATACCGAGTTTCACTAAACGAGATATTATTATAATATTATTATGAACTAACTGTTATGAATAGTAATACCCACTTTTTGAAATTTTATAAATTTTATCATTAAAAATGGACTTCATTTTTGGATTCAGAATATAGAAATTACCTTAGGGTGAAATTTTGGCCCTTTTCGGATAACTTTCATATTCTGATGAATAGTGAAAATTAGTAAATTTTAATTAAAAACAACTTTTTTAATCGAAATAATTAATAGTGATAAATAATTAATTTGAGTTGTTTTAATGTATATTTGGAATATATTTTTACCATTTAATACAATTTTGGTCATTGGATGTAATTTCACATTTAAACCAGATATTAACAAGTGTCAATCTTTTGATAGTTATTATCTCTTAAAAACACGCTATTTGTTTTGACGACGGGAATTAATTTTTAAATTATTGAATGAAAATTATATGTTTTGAATTTGGTAAAATAGGCATCATTTTTGAATGCATAATATCAAATATAGCTTAGGCCTAATTTTTGGTATTTTTCTGGAAACTTTCATTTTTTTGATGAATACTAAAACCACTAAGTGGTAGTGAAAAAAACTGAATTTTTCATAAAACATAATTTTACCGCTTCTGTGAGTGGAATTTCGAAAATCCGAGAGACATGGTTAATATCAAGGACTAAAATGTGGTTCAATGAGATGAAAATAATTTTTTTGTGAATAGTAACTTTTTAATTTTTTTACCACCGTTAAAAATAAATAGGGTAATTAAGGGTAAAAGTGTTATTATTATTACCCTAACACATGTCCTAATTCTATTGGATAAGTGTAATTAGACCAAAAACAACCTTAGGAATAACATATGACCATTTAGGCCCACTTGGATTTGATTAGGACATTTATTATTAATTTATTTAAGGAAGGGTTAAAATAGTTAAAATCAATGTTTAATAACTAAATCATTTTTAATATAGGGTTATACATAATATAAATTAGACTATAAATAGTCATTGGAAATCTAAAAATATTTCCTACATAATGGTATTTTATTTGTAATTTTTAGACTTAAAATAATTTAATTTATTTATGACACAATGATGATGCAGTAATTATCTTATTAATGAAATATTGATATAATTGATTTTATAAATACCCAAAGAAATGTAATTTGAGACTTTTTAGGAATTACAGTAATTATATATGTTAATATGACTTGTTAGTGTTTATTTAGTTAACTTTGTTCGAACTAATCATTCTGTTATAATTTTCACAAAAATCAATTACCAAATAGTGTCAAAATTTAAATAAAATAGTTTTTAAAACAAATATTATATTATTAATTGTTATTATATTCATAAAAATCTACGGTACGGCCAAGATACTTATATCATGATAGGTGTATAATTAATGGACCACTTGGGGTCTCTTGTATTTATATGTTATGTTTATTAACTATATAATATAAAAATACAATGTGACATGGTAAATGTCAATCTAATTAACTAAGAGTTAAAACTAAAAGATAAGGTTAATATATTAACCTAAACTTGTCTAAATTCTATTCGATGAGAGGATTTAGACCCATCCCCACCTTATCCTCGAAATAACTCAATTTGGAGCTATTAAAAACCGAATATGACTTTATAATAAAACAATATTTTTTGTTTTTCCAAAGGTGCCCCTCTCCTCCCTTATAAAAGGGCACCTCCTCCCTCTCTTCCTCACACCACTTTGAGCACACACGCTCGGTAAACCCCTGCCAAATTCTCTTCTCCACTTCCATAGATACATCCTAGAGTTCCTGTTCTTCTTCAAAGACCAATTTTAATACCCTAAGAGGAGGTCTCAAAGAGGCGCTTCAAAGAAGAGGTAATGTCCGTTACCGATTCTTTCAACTTCATTTCTTCTTCCACTTCTTCTTCATTAGTTTTTTCATTATAAAGTAATAGCATCAGTATAACTCATATATTGATATTTTATTATAAGTATGATAAAACCATATTTCACCATCTATCCATCCTACGGAAAACGAAATCACCGCGCGTGTGTACGTACAGAATACCGTCTCCACGCCGTGGTGTAATCTATTTTCCACCACCACCTTACTTGGATGGGTATGGTGGTGAAAGTAATGAATATATATGATTATTGTAAAGTGATATTGATTTTTTAATATTATACATACACTTTAATACAATTCCACGATCATTGGAATGATATCATCGCTCGTGCGTATGTAAGGAATACCGTTTCCAGGATGCGATGAGATTAATTTTCCATGATAACCATTCAAGAATGATTATAAAGTATATATAATAAGTAATCATGAAATACATGACATAATAATTCTACTGGATTTATGTATATATATATTTAAGTCATCTACTTAATTCCATTCAATTCAATAAAGAAACAAAAACAGCGTTCATGCTTACGTACGGCCTGCCGGCTCCATGAACGGTGTATTTCTTTCCATTTACTGATCCATTATATATATGTATATTCTGAATATATATTATATATAAATCATGTTTTACATTCTGGATGTAAGTAATCATGATCTAAGTAGTCATATGAGTAATTTTTAGTTAAAAACACGAACGACAAATGAAACGATTTTATCCAAAACGCTTATTTAACATGAATTTACAAAAGAACGGGTAATATAAAGTCATAAGTGAACTATATATGATATAATAACAATTAATATGATTCTATAATAAGTCAATGATATTATTTAAATCATTATACGGGAGTTTTGGATACGTAAGAAATATATAAGACCTAAGGTAAGGGATAATTTTGAAAATCTCATTTTCATCCGAGATTGCTTATTCGTAAGTATTTACTAGGGTTATTTCTATCATCCATGTCCACGTTTTATAAAGTGTTTTAATTTATGTTTAATGTCATTTTTACCCAGTTTTTACTTTTACTACATGATATGTAAGGAATCTTTCTTTTGTTTACGTTATGAGGTACTTTTTTTACTTTTCCGGCAAAAGTACGAGAAGAATATTTTTTTAACTTATACAGCATGAAAATATTTTTACGGTCTTATAAAGCCTTATTTTCATGAAGCTTCCTCTAGAAGATTTCATTACTATTTTCAAAAAAAATCTCCTTCTTTTAAAATTGCACGACGTTTTGTGAAAAGAAATTGATTTTCAAGAAGAAATGATATTTTCCTGATGAGTTCATTTCAAATGTTTTATCAAAACCATTTTTTCATAATAGATGGCATTATTTCATATGTGTATGTTTCAATTATAATTTATCTATGATTTACATGGTTTAAAAATTTTTATGATGAAATATCCGTTTGTTTTATATGGATTATGTGATGATGGGATGATGTTAATGAAACCCATTTTATTCTTTGGGTTATGATGACTATTTTATGTTTATTTTGTGGCACAAGTAAGAATGATTTCATTATGAGATGGGTGAGACCTATATCTCCCTCCAATGCATTTGGTAAAGATTTATATCTCATGACATGGACATGGATGGAACGGTAAGTTAATCTGGTTCAGTATTACAGGACTGGAATGAGGAGTGAACTCTATTCAAAAAGGGACTTTGTCCACTAAGATGGTCTTAGCAGCAATGCCTTGGATACTATAGAAATCATTACATGTGCTTAATTGACGCCACAATTACACGTTTTATTCCCATGCTATTTTATCATGATTTATGTTCCAATATGATCTATGCCTTATGTACTTCCATGTTTTATGTCATTTCTCAAGATTTTGATGTTTAAACATTATGTTCATTTTTTAAGTTCAAATGTATATGGTATGTTTTATTTTATCCATGCTTACCCTTATTGAGCATTTGAGCTCACCCTTTTTATGTTTATTTTCCCCCAGGATTAAAAGAAAAGTTTATGTTAAGGAAACAAAAAGGGGAAGATCTTTATGGGAGATGTTGAAGAACTTTCACCACGATTAGAAGATTACGTTCCAAGTTTCCAAAGACACTAAACTATTACGGTCCTTGTGTGTATGTTTTTGTTATTTATTAAGTATTATGAAAAAGTAATGTAATGTCGATGTACGTCAATCTTCGGGTCTGTACAGTTAGAATAGATAGATAACATTCCTTCTCTGTTTTCTATAAGATCTATCATGTAATGTATGTTATGTACTCAAACCTATGTCTTTTATGATTTTGAAATAACAAGTAAAAACCAATCCAGTCCAAGTGATATTCACTTGTTTACCGTCATGAAAATACTTAAGTACTTGAGATGAAATAAGGGTTAGTTCCATGTGTTTATAATAGACAATGGGCTTATTATATGGGGTCACACTAATTCTAGTTTCCAACCCAATAATTTTTATATGATATTTCAATTTGGTTTATTTTTTTCCCTATATGATGAATCTATAAGTTATAATAGTTCCAAGGAATCCATCATAGTGGACTTGAAAAAAGAGGCACAAAACATTTGTTAGGCCCACTAGGTCAAATAACCTGAGGGGGGTGAATCATGGTATGCCAGATTAAAACTGATAACCATTCAGATCTTGTTAATTTATTAAATGAAACATGATTCTATCTTTATCCCATATCAATATATGAATAGTAATGAAATCACACACATGACATAATTATTTCACTTGGTTCACCCTCACTGGGCTACATCCAAATAGCATACAACAAAGATATGTTATTTATCGAATCCACTAAAGCACACTACTTATTAATAGTTTGGGGATAGATCTTCAATTACATAGGATAACTACATTTACAAAGTTTAAGGTCTAATAAACTCATTCCCAAGGGTCACTCCATATGTATCTTCCTCTGGCTCACTGCTGGTGGAAAGGATCATCATCTTCATCTTCCTTCACTGACTGCTCTTGGAAGGGTTCCACTCACAGTTTAGGGAATTGTAGGTCCCTTCATTTTCATGGAAGCATGAATCCTATACTACAGATAGATTCTCTATTGAAGTCCATTTTTCACTTGTAGATGAAATCCGGTTTTCTTCTTACTGTTGGGTTAGCATAAATTTGTTTTGAGAACTGTTTTTGAGATTTTTCAAGATTCCTTGAATCCTCTTTGAACCATCTAGCTTCTTCTGTTTACCACCTTGATTCCAACCTGTACTAAGTAGTGGTTATTCTATGTGTATTATCTCTTCCGCATGTTGTATTTACTACATAGATTGTCTCCGATTTGGAAAACCATCTATCATTAGCGAACACGATCTTCCTTCTTTGCATACTACGTCTTCTTCCTTCATGTATTGTGTCTTCCTCCTACTTGTACGACATCCTCCTTCTATACGTACCACTTCTATTTTTGTCTATAGTTCCCCAGAAAAACATTTTGTAGAATTTCTTGTACATGAACCACTTCACTTTGTGGAATCCTCCCTTGCGAACCACCTTCAATCTTATCAGAATTACCGGAGCACAAATGTTTTATTTGAAAAAATATTCTCTAATTAATGATGGTATTAGCACTCCATATATAAGAAAATCGATTCAAAAATTATATTAATCTGAAATTTACCAAATCTTCAATGTGGTACCACCTTCACTGGATGCTATAAAATTTGCATGAATCAAAATTTTCCCATGAACCATTTTTCCTACACAATCATTATACTACATCTCTTCGTACGTGGTGGCCCAAATCCCTTTCATGTTTATTTTAATGACACCCTTAATGGGTCCTCTGATAACCACCACATTTTTTAGAATTACTATCCATATCACATACTGAAATACACTACTTCTAACCACATTCCATTGAATGAACTGCTTCTATAAACCACCTTTTCAATCTGTGAACTGGGATTCATGGTCCACAAACTGTTCCCATTACCCAGTATGTAGTTCGTGTCTTGTGTGACATAGTTCCATTCCATTTTGAATTCCATTATCCTTTACACATCTCATTCAATATTATTCATAAATCATTCCTTTTCCAAAAACAAACTCCAAATTTTGTTGCCCAAAAATTTGGAAAACACTGGGAAACTACGCCATGTTAGACACCTGTTTTGACAAACACCAACCATGATCATTCATATTCATTTGTCTTTGTCAACAAACACAATCACACCCAAAACATACCCTGATGACACATTGAGATATTTTTCCCTAGAAACATTAATGCATCAGATGTTAGGAAGTAATATGTTTAGATGAAGAATATCATCATCGAACAAAGATTGGTTAATATACTTGAGTGAGTGATTGAGATTTACTATGAAAAAACATTGTGCTATTTCTCATTCCATATAGACACAGCCTCACCCAATGACCAAACACAACCTTCAAAAATATTTTCGAACTATTGAGATCATTGACAGGGGTATAGTACTGATGTGTTGGGTGGATTCATATTATATCATCTGATACAACCATTAGCATGGAAAAATAAATATGGTCACTTTAAATATCCAGGTAATAGAAACATGAAATATTGTATGTAATGGTTATAAAATGTATCTTGGTTTTTTAATAAAGTAAATATCTATTTTTGATTTCTTTTTGTGAATTTTGTGAGTCCTAGTAGACTATGTTGTCACCTAGAGAGAGAGGTGAATCCGGGGAGACAAAAAATTTACAAATTAATTTCAACTTAAACATTTCCACTCATTAAGTTGAAAGGATGTCTATCGTCCATTATGATATATAGTTCATTTATATTCACCCTCAATACTTAATATTGTGTGAAATATATATTATTTAGAGGTAAAAAAAGGATTTTTCAATGGTTCAGATCTAGTGTAGGAAACCTACTCCTTACTATTTTCAACTCCCATTGAATCATATATTTTCCACTAATATTTTTGTAATAACAATAGGTGGAAGAGATTATCATGAGATTGGGTTCACCATATTTTATAGGTGGTTTCATAATATTACATATCAAAACAAAATTTTTATCCCATAGCGGCTTTATAATGGAATTCTAGAGGTTATTCCATGAAGTTATTCCTCTTTAATTTTTATAATTTAGGTGAAATCATTGAGAGAGGAAGGGGTTAGATTAGTTATCATTTTTATTTTTAAGATTATTCAATCTTAATTAAACCACCTTACCCAAAGAAAATATTAAATACACTCCTATTATTGTCTTTAAAACAAAATTGAATGTATAGAATATAAAGGGTATAAGACACAATGATTTACATGGTTTTGCCTTAAAATCGTACTCCTTAAAATGTTTAGGTTATGTTACGAGTCATGTATTCTCAACTATTAATCCTTTTAGTACAATGTACAAGATATCCATATAAAATCATGACAAACAATCTCTATAAATACCTAATAAAAATATCTCAAAACTTATAGTCTTCATGTTATCACAACTCTACATCCCTATTGGTTTTTTTACTAGAATCCCACCTATTGAAATATTTACCCAAAAAATAATGTTGCAACATTTTTGTATGATATTTATAATTACATCTAATAATTATTCAATGGACCTATTGAACTCCACCTTAAACAAGTATTCAACATATTTTTTGATGGTGGGTATACTTTTTTTCCCTTTAAGTCTATATGTGTAATCTTCTTAATGATAAATTTCCTTTCTTCTTATTCTCTAGACGAAGCATTGTAAGTAGTAGAAGGAAATGATTCATGCTTCTCAGTTCTCAAATTCAACACATCGTCATTTTTTTAATTATTCTATTTATTTAAAAAGCATAGGGAATTGTCGAATTATACCTGGTTTCTATTTATTTACCATTTTATAGGGTATTGGTTTTTTCTAATTATTGAATTCTTGTTCATCAAATGAAAAGGTAATATACAAGAGAAGAAGTATCAGGTTCACTCCCCTTTTTTCTTATATTCATCAAAATATGAATATATATTCGTAGAGTTCATCATGAAAATATATTGAATATTATTTTAATAAAATTTGAATTTGATTCGTCTAAAATAATTTATGGATATTATCATATTTAAACTCAATAAAACATCTCACTCAAAATAAATTTAATTATTCTATTAGATTATTCATAAGACTCAAGAATTATATTTCCATGAAATATTGAAATATAAAATTCTAATATTATCCAAAAAAAAATATTTTTTTATTAAAAAAAATCAACATCTATATGAATCTGGTAGAAGTACGACTTATCATATAGTGGGGTGATCCCCATATTAAACATTGATCATCTTCCATCATCAACAGATTCTAAAAAATGTCACCCAAAAAATACCATGGTGTGGCCTCACCATTTGGAATCTCAAAAATAATCTTCTATGGGAGTATCTGTTTATCTCAATTTGGGTTGTGAAACCCTCATGTCACTTTTTATAATTGTTTTGTATTATTATTTTTTAATTTTGGGTAACGTAAATTTTTAGAGCCTCATTTAATTTTTTTAAAATTATGGATTTCTTTCTATTGCATTATTTGACTGAATGGGATAATAGAAACTATGTGGATTATGAGATAACGAACATTTTGAGTACATTTTTTCTTTATTGTTTAATCATACATAGATTGCACACAATTAAAATCAAATCATGTGAATATAATGTTGAACAACGTGATGTGTTAAAGTTTTTCACGTAGTTATTTTACATGGTTATTTCATGGTTAGAAAACCATGTTTCTAGACCATGTGAGATATTTTTTTAAAATTGTACAATCTACATTGTTATTGCATGGTTTTGAAGACCATTAATACATTCTATATTACATTTAAATTGGAAATGACCATTTTCCATCGCTCAATTTCAAGTTATTTTATCTCTCTTTTCCTTTTCTTATCTTGGATGTCCTCGGTGTATAATGGGGATATCCCTCCTCCATTACTAGTAATATTTTGAACCCCAATATATAAATTTCTAGTAATTACACCTATTTAAGACCTTTATTGGTCCCTTCATTCCTTTTTCTTCTTCTTATAATTTTTCTTGGTTTGGTTGTATCCCACAAACCATAATAATGTTATTTAGCTATGGATATGGTTAATTTTATGTAATAATGCTTGGTATTGGTTTATAGGGCTTACAAAGGTTGTGTTCTTTCCTGGTTGAGCCTTCTCGAATATATGTGATGCATTTTAAAATGTTTACCCCAATTTAAAGTAGTGGTTCTTGTGTGTTTCCTTGAAATTACATTTCATTGAATACGTGGTAGTTTAAATAATATTTTGACTAGTTAAGCCTATATCTAATAGTTTGGGTGAATTTTATAATATTTTAAATTGAGGACAAACATTCTATAATGGTTTAAAAATGGATTTCTTGTTTTTAGGTTATTTTTTGGTTACTATGTGTTTTTAAATGATTCTATAGATGCTTTTTTAAGTGAATAAAATGGATTAAGGTGTTTTTAGACCTTTTGATTTATGAAAACGAAATATGTGTTATTTGAATGGTGGTTTTGGGATAAAATAATTAATATTAAATGAATTTATTTATAAATGGTGTTTGAAACGAAATTTAAAATATTTTAAAAAGGTGAATGAAAATGTTTGTCACCCCAAGAATACACTAATAAAAAAATATAGACCATTAACAGCGATAAAAATGGCATATATCAGTGATAAAGAATAATTTTCTACCTGATCATGACTAAAATCCATGTACTTATATCATCACTCAAAAATCATAGTTAAATGGTTCCTTTATCTATGATAAAAAACGATGATAAAGATCCCTATTTATAAGTTCTTTTATTTAACGCTAATAAAGGGGTCCTTTATCTGTGCTTTTTGAAGTGCTGATAAAGGGATCCTTCATTAGAACTTTTAATATAACTGATAAATAATCTCTTTATCATATATTATACAAATATTGATAAAGGGTTATACTAACATGTGTTGTAATATCACACTATATCACCAATGAAATGTGTTTTAACATCACACTATAACACTAGAAACAACATCATAAATCATCAAAATCAATTACCAATATAGAATTTAAATGAAATAAAATTTAAAATACAAATAAAAAACTTTTATATATAGAAATTTCAAATAATGGATTGTAGAATTATATGATGAAGTATAAATTATCATATACATTCAAAAACATCAGTGTTCCATGGTCTTTCCCCCATAAACTGACTCATGCTTTTGTAAAACAAACATAACCTTCTCAAGAAAGATAATACACCAAGTTATTATGTTAGTAATAATATGAATTAATGAATTAAATAGTTTTTGTTAATTTTAAACTAAACTTTGGTTCGTACAAGGAACACAATGTATCAAATTGAGTTATTTTTGAATCTTTCATGTCACATCATTTATTCTTCATCTTAAATAATTATATTTGTGAAAATTAACTAAATAAGTATAAGATAATAATTATGAGTAAATTAATTATGTAATAGAAGATAGATTAATTATAAAACAATATAGTATTTTTTTCATCAGGTTTAGCAATGTGATATTCATTTTAAACTAAAAATGTGTTTGTATATTGAAATGATGGACTTTCAGTCGTACTGGTCACAATGTGTGTCATATTGTGGTGTAGATGATTCCAACACATCCCAAATAACTCATGTATCATTTCCATAAAGTATCAAAATAATATGAATGTATTTTCTCAGTGTTGATTACATCACTAGTCTTTTTTAATGAAATGTCATTTTAAACTAGAAACAAACACTTTGGGTCATATCAGTCACATCATGTGTCAGTTTTATGTGATATTGGTTCCTACATGTCAAAATTAACATACGAATAATTGTTATAAAATACGAAGACAATATGATTATGTTTAATCATTTTTGTGAGTATCACTTTTTGAACTAAAATATCAATTTTAAATTGATAACGGACACATTGAGTCATACCATGAACATCATACATAGTATTATGGTGATAATGATTCCTACAAGTCATAAATACATATGGATAATTTTCTTAAAGAATCAAAATAATCTGGTTTCTTTTAATCTATTTTGATTATGTAGGTTGTCATTTTTACTGAAAATAATGTCAATTTTAAGTCAAAAGACCCACATGGAGTCATAACAGTTACACTATATATCGTATTGAAGTGCATATGATTCATACACATCTGAAATGAATTATGGACCATTTTCCAAAAGTATCAAAAAAATCCAAATTCATTTTCTTAGTTTGGAGTATGTCACATATCATTTTTACTAGAATGTCATTTTAAAATGGAAACATACACTTTGATCCCTACAGGTCACTTCATGTTTTAGTTTTACATGAGGAAAATTCCAAAACATAAAAAATCAATTATGAATAATTCTCCTATATTATTATGACAATCTGAATGTGTTTTCATGGTTTTCAGTGAGTGAAACTTTTTGAACTAAAATTTTAATTTTAAACTGATAACTGACACTCAGAGTCATATAGGTAACATTGTGTATCAGATTGATGTGAGTATGATTCCTAAATGTAAACAAAGACTCATATATCATTTAAATAAAGTATAAAAACAATCGGAATGTGTTTTCATGGATTAGAGCATGTCAGTTAACGTTTTTACTAAAATTAATGTCAATTTTATATAAAAAGACATACTAGGAGTCATACCGATCACATAGTGTGTCAGATTAAGGTTGGTTGGTTCCTAGATGTCCCAAATGACTTATTGATTATCTTACTAATGTATCAAATCAATCCAAATGTGTTTTTTTGGTTTTGAGTAAAATACTTTCCTCTTTACTAAAATTCCATTTTAAGATTGAAACACACATATTGAGTCATATCGGTCACATCATGATTCAATTTGACGTGAGAATAATTCCTACGCATGTAAAAATTAATTATGAACCATTGTAAAAACTTATCAAAGCAATATGAGTGTGTTTTCTCGGTTTTCATCGAGTGACACTTTTTGATCTAAACAGCCATTTTTATACTGATAATGGACACTTTAATTCATACCAGACACATCATGTATCAGATTGAGGTGTGGATGATTCTTACTAGTAAAAAATAATTTATGTATTTTTTTCCTAAAGTATAAAAAATTTGACTGTGTTTTCTTAGTTTCCAGTATGTTAGTTGTCTTTTTCCTAAAATTAATGTCAATTTCAGTTAAAAATATGCACATAGAGTCATACTAATCAAATTGTGCATTAGATTGAGGTTTAGGAGATTTTTACCTATAAAAAATAAATATTTATTCATTTTTTGAAAGTATCAAAAAAAATTGGGAATATTTATTATCTTTTTTGAGTGTGTCACTTTTATTTTTTACTAAAATTTCATTTTAAACTGGAAACATGCACATTGAGTCATACCGGTCACACAGTATGTTGGTTTGATATTAGACTAATTATTACATGTAAAAATTACTTAGGAATAATTCATCATATAATAATATATTACAAGAACATTTATTTGGTTTTCAATGAGTGACATGTTTTGAAATAAATTGTCAATATTAAAATGAAAATTGACACTTTGAGTCATTTTGGAAACATTGTGTATCAGATTGAGGTTTTATTGATTATTACATGTTATAAATGACTTATGTATTTTTTTAATAAATTATAATCAAATATGAATATTTTTTTTGGTTTTTAGTATTTAAGATGAATTTTTTTTAAAATTAATGTTAATTATAAATTGAATGATGCACTTTGCGTCATATTGATCCTACCATTCTTCAGATTAAGGTGAGGTTTATTACTAAAAGTACCAAATGACTTTAGATCATTGTACTAAAGTATCAAAATAATATGAATGTGTTTTCTTGGTTTTGAGTACATCACTTGTCTTTTTCACTAAAATGTATTTTTTAATAAAATGTCATTTTAAATTGGAAATACGCACTTTATGTCATATCAATTACATAATTTATCTATTTGATGTGAGGATGATTCCTACACATTAAAAATAAAATATAAATTGTTTTATTAGTTTATCATGAAAATCCACGCATGTTTTCTAGGTTTTTTGGGAGTGAAACATTTTTTAACTAAAATATCAATTTTAAACTCATAACACACTTTGATTCATAATGGAACACATCGTGTATTGGATTTTGGTGCGGCTGATTAAAACACATAAAAAATTACTCATGGATCATTTTCCTAATGTGTAAAAATAATATGAATGTTTTTTATCAATTTTGAGAATTTTGGTTGTCTTTTTTATTAAAATTGATCTCTATTTTAAACAAAAAAATATCTTATAGTAATAAAAGTCCCTCCATGTTTCGGATAGAGGTATGTGTAATGGACCGGGGTTTTGGGGTCCATTACTTTGTGAAAATCTCATGTTGGGTTTTCTAGTCTGGGAATCTCGGTGAAGATTGGACAACGGTAGGACAACCGGTAGCCCTAGCCTACTAGTAGCCTTACCCTACTGGTAGCAGGCCTACCGGTAGCTCTGTCTATCGGTAACCGCAGCCTACCAGTAGCTCTGTCTACCGGTAGATCGGTCTACTGGTAGCTATAGCCTACTGGTATCTCAGTCTACCGGTAACTGCATCCAACTGGTAGTCCGGTCTATCGGTGGCTCTAGCCTACCCCTGCGGGTCTTTCCAATAGCGCTCCTTTTGCGCGAATTAGATTTTAATCCATATTTTGACCCCATTTAACTCGTTTTAAAATCCCGCTAACACCCTTAAATGTTCTAATTAAATATTTAATGAATTAACCTGGTGTGTGCGTCGGTTTAAACCACCCAACCCCTTTAATAATGTGTGGGGCCGCGTGGTCAACCCATGACCCCTACTCCTTACGCGGTTTCTCATTCTTATCTCAACCGTCTGCGGCCCTTATAACTAAAGGGTTCACTGTGGGTTTATTCTTTTCTCAACCACCCTCTGCGAGGAGTACCCTTCGTTTAGATGATGTGATTTTTGTTCAGGCGAGCCGCATCGCTATCCGTGAAGTTCCACGCCCGGCCTTAGCATCGATCATTGATCAACAAGTATGGAATTTCTCCTTCGTCTCTCCCTTTTTGTGTATCATGCGGGTTGGGCATGCTTTTGATTCTGTAGAATTGGATAAACCAGACCTAAATAAAGATAATTAATGGATTCTATAAAGAAAGAAGGGGGAATGTGATCGTTGATGCTGTTTTGTATTACGATCTTATTCTGAATTGTGCGGGCTTACACCTACTGAAATTCATGGTCGTTGGTGGTCTTTCTTTGTGCAATAATGAACCCCTGGTGATGTTTTAAATGGCTTTTTTGTGGTTGTGAACTCCTGCTGTAAAAGTAAATTTGGTTAATCATGTATACCCGGCTAAATAAATTGAAAGCACCAGGATCTATCCTTCTGTGATAAGCCCTGATTAAAGCACACAGAAATTGAAATCATGGAGTGTGTTAAATATTATAAATCTGAAAATACCAGCAAGGACCTGCTCTGTGTTGCTGGTATTGGTTTTGTTGTTCTTCTTTCATGGTCCGGTTGCTGGAGATGTGGGAGGGGATTGGATCCCCTGTTTTTTTATACTCTCGGTGGTTGCAAAATTGGGGATGGGATCCCCTGTTGTTATGGATTCAGTGGTTGTGAGTTTTACAAAGGGGTGGTTACCTTGTTTATATCACAAATTGGGGTGGGATCCTTTGTTGATGAGAAACCATTTTAGGGGACACGGGGTAGTGACTCGGGGGTTTCTTTGGTTCCAGTACTTCGAGGTATCTCACGTATCCCTTTTTTGTTGTGACTTTACAAGAGAAATGGATGTGAATATTCAAATTGACATTTGGCTGGATGTTTTTCCTTGGTTGTGCTTGAGGTGTTATTTGCCCAGTAGTTCGTAAACTTATTTAAACATTATTACTAAACATGAAAACCAGGATGGAACAAATGGGTTTTATTGGAGAGATTTGTGTCTTGGACTTGAGTGATGTTTGTGTTCTTTAGGATGGCTGAAGAAAAACCTAAAATTGGGAGAGTTCTTGTTAACTATATATATACTTGTAGTTTTGTGTTTCTTATTCGCGCTCGACCCAAGTTGAGCACTTTTTTACAAACACCCCCATTTCATGGGGGAGGGTGTTTTTCCAAACACTATTATTAGTGGCTGGTTATTAGCTCCTTTTCTGCTCCCCTCCCATGAATCAATGACTTGTTTGATCAGCTACGTGGAGAACAATACTTCTCCAAGGTGGACTTGCGGTCAGCATATTATCAAGTAAGGATGAAGAAGGAAGATGTCCCAAAGACTGCTTTTCGTACAGGATACGGGCACTATGAATTCATAGTAATGCCTTTCGGACTCACCAATTCTCCAGAAATCTTCATTGACCTAATGAATAGAGTCTTTAGATATTACCTATAAAAATTTGTGGTAGTCCTTATAGATGATATTCTAATATACTCCAAAACAAAGGAGGATCATTAAGATCATTTAAGAACTGTACTGAAGACTTTGCGCAAGGAGAAGCTCTATAAAAAGTACAGCAAGTGTGATTTCTGGTTGAAGGAAGTCTCATTCTTGGGCCATATCATCACAAGCAATGGGATATCTGTAGATCCCTCCAAAACAGATGCAATTGAGGGATGGCCGAGGCCAAAATCGGTAACGGATATCCGTAGCATCTTGGGGTTAATTGGATATTATCGAAGATTTGTGAGAAATTTCTCACTATTGTCCAACCCTCTTACCAAGCTAACTCGGAAGGGAGTAAATTTTGTTTGGAGTGATGAATGCGAAGAATGCTTCAAGGAGTTGAAAAGGAGGCTTATCACTACGCCCGTGCTCACTTTACCCACAAGTGGGGAACTTTTATGGTATTTAGTGATGCTTAAAAGAAGGGATTAGGTTGTGTGATGATGGAGAATGATAAGGTGATATCATATGCCTCAAGGTAGTTGAAAATCCATGAGCGAGACTATCCAACACATGATTTGGAGTTGGCGGTTGTGATATTAGCCTTGAAAATCTGGCGGCATTATCTCTATGGAGAGAAATGTGAGATATATACTGACCACATGAGTCTTAAATATATATTCACGCAGAAAGAGCTTAATATGAACCAGAGAATATGGATAGAGCTCATCAAGGATTATGAATGTTCAATACATTACCACCATGGGAAAGAGAACAAGGTGGAAGATGCCCTAAGTAGAAAAGATCCAGCGATTCTATCAATGGTGAGAATTGAGAAGGATCCAATATTCTTAGACTTGATGAAGATGGACATGGGAATCATAGAGAAGGGAACATTATCAATCCTTTCTCAAATGATTGCTCAACCATCTCTTTTGGAAAGGTTAAAGGATGCTCAAAAGGATGATCTGGGAATTCAAGAAATAGTAGAAGCTATCAAAAAGGGGAAATCCTCAGAGTTTATTGTTAATGAAGAAGGAATTGTGCGGTTTGGGAAAATACTATATGTTCCATCAAGTCCGGAGCTGAAGAAGGATCTTTTGGATGATGCACATAGTTCAAATTTCTCTATTCACCCAGGGAGCACAAAGATGTATCTAGATCTCCGAGAAAACTTTTGGTGGGACAATATGAAGAAAGAGATCATTGAAAATACATCAAAGTGCATGGTGTGTCAGTAAGTGAAGGTAGAGAGGCAGAAGTCTAAGGCGATGATGCAACCATTTACCATACCAGAATGGAAATGGGAGAACATAACCATGGACTTTGTCACCGGACATCCAAGGACATCCAAAGGATACAATGCAATTTGGGTTGTTGTGGATCGTCTTACAAAGACTGCACACTTCATTGCTATTCGAGAGTATTTCTCATTGGATCAACTGACACGGATATATATCAGAAAAGTGGTAAGGTTGCATAGAGTACAAATATCTATTGTGTCTGACCGAGATCCAAGATTCACCTATAAGTTTTGGAAGAGTCTTCAACATGCACTGAATACTGAACTGAACTTCAGTACGGCCTATCATCCTCAAACTGATGGTCAATCCGAGCAGACTATCCAAACACTTGAGGATATATTGAGAGCCTGCTCAATGGACTTTAAAGGAGGATGAGATCAACATCTTCCTCTTGTTGAGTTCTATTATAATAACAGTTTCCACTCGAGCATCCAAATGGCACCATATGAAGCCCTGTATGGGAAAAGGTGAAGAACACCGGCATATTTGGATGAGGTCGGTGGATGTAAGCTGCTTGGACCAGAAATGGTCGAGGAAATGGTGGAGAAGGTACCATTCAGCAGCATATCAAGGTATCTTAGAGTCGACAGTAGAGTTATGCAAATAACCATCGATGAGACCTTGAGTTTAATGTTAGAGACATGGTTTTTTTACACATATCTCCATGGAAGAAGGTCATGAGGTTTGTAAAGAAAGGGAAGATAAGTCCAAGGTACATCAAACCCTTCGAGATTCTTGATCGTGTCGGGGTTGTGGCCTATCGACTAGCACTTACACCTACTATGGCCAAAGTAGGTGATGTCTTTCATGTATCCCTCTTAAGTAAGTACATACCAGACCCTTCACGTGTACTCTCTTCTAAGGTGGTACAATTGGAAGATGATATTTCTTATGAGGAGAAACCAGTGAAGATCTTAGATCGTAGTGAAAAAGTTCTACGAAATAATACAATGCCCCTCATCAAGGTGTTGTGGAGAAACCACAAGTTTGAAGAAGCTACTTGGGAATCAAAGGATATGATGAAGCTAAGTTACCCATATTTTTTTAGTGTGGGAAAAGGAAAATTTCGAGGGTGAAATTTCTTAAGGGGGGAATATTGTAACGACCCAAAGTTTCATTAATTGAAATCCCTCTTGATCTAATTAAATGTCTCTTTATATTTATATAAAATGTCAACTTCATTGGTTTTATATTAAGACTTTTGACCATTGCTAATATAGCCGTTGAAAAGTGATCACATGATTATTATAAATATAGGGCTTTAACACATCCAATTTTTCTTAGTCAAAAGAAGCGATGGCATCGTCCAGTAGAATTTCTCCGTACGAAGCCCATTTGTCGGAGCTCGGAAAAGAGGTGGTGTCTTTGGGCTTCTCCCTTGACCAAGCCCAAGCTAAGCTTCATCTTGTCAAGCTCGAACATGACCATCTATGGGAAAAGTGGATGTTGGTTGAAATTACCACTCGACCGATGCTATCCGAGCCACCCCAAGAGACTATCACCATCGCTTACCTTACCCTTAGGTCTTATGCAGCCGTTTTAATGGGTTATGTAACAAATAAGTCGTACTATGTTCATGTACATTATTTTTTTTGTATATAATAATGAATATAATTTCTAGTCATTTTTGATACATTGTAAATAGGTTTTAAAGTACAAATAGTATTTTTTGTTATTATTTAACTAAGAATACTATTTTATTAAATTAAGGGATTTTTGAATTAAATATTATTTTAATAAAATATTATTATTATTATTAAATTAATTTTTATTAAATGTAAATGATCTTATAATTTTATGAATGCAATTATAATTTTTATTAAGGTTTGAAAGCCATTTCTGTCCAAACCTGTGAATTTTTGATAAATGTCGGTTTTTATTTTAAAAGTGAAAATTAACATATTTAGAAAAATATTTAGAAAAAATAAATGTTATTTTTGGAATCAGGACATCAAAATTATCCAATGGAGAATATTTCATAATTTTCTGAGAAAGTCAAATTTTTGCGTAAAAATTAAATACTGTTTTAATATATAATGTGTTTTACGACATCATAATGACCCAATAGTGATGTAATAAAATACTATAATATTTAGGTGTGGCCAATATATGTTGTAAAATAGAAATAATGTGATTTTGGGTTTTTTTAACTTACTTTTCAAAGCATTAATGGACCCCTCAAGACTTATTCAACACCTTTCCTTTTTAAATTAATTTCCATGGGAGTGTGACTCACCTCCACATATGCAACCCTAATATTTTAAGAATTTATGAATTTGGCCTTATAAAATATTTTTTCCTATTCCCTTTTCCAAAAACTATGGGCATTAACCATGGGATGGTTTGTGGTTTGGATAAATTTAATATAAGGGGTCCCAAACCTAAATAATAATGAATTCCCTCACCTTTCCTATATAAACCCACCCATGCTCCCACTTCCTCCTCACTCAAAGCCTTTGGAGTTCTTCCAACCTCTGCCCTACTCTCTCTAGAATCCTCCCAAGGTTCCCCAAGCTCCCATGAAGCCTCTCACAAGCCTCTCTCTAGCCTTTGGAAGCACACTTCCAAGTAAGGGTTTTTTCTTCCTTTCTCATTTTGGTCAATTTTCTTTAAGATGTATTACCCTTTTAATTTCAATTATGAATGTTGGGGTATGGTTTCTCACCTCCCCCATACTGCCCTATTATTTTTTTAATGATGGTATACCCCTTTCTCTCTCATTAAATGCCTCCCATGTACACCCGTTACTATGCCGAAATTCCAAAAGGAACTTCTCTCTCTTCTTTTACATTCAAGAAATAATTTTGTATCATGAATCTAAATTCCATTAAAATTGTTGGTACATGTATCTATATGACCTACTTACTGTCCATTACATTTAAATATGATGAGGAACCCCTTTCTCTCTAATCAACCATTATTTATGAATTCTTATGTCATGTCGTTACGCTGCCGAAATCACACCGATTTTCTAAGCCAATGCCATTATGTAGTGCATACCATGCCCATTTCTTTATCAAGGGTATCCACCTTTATTCACCTTTACATATTGATTAAAATGTTTCATTATGAATTCCACAATCCTTTATCGTTGAATAAATGATTATGTTTTATGAATCCATGTTTTATGATCCATGTGGAACACTTATGCATGAAATGAAATGTTTAATAAGGGTGTGCCCTTATAGCGCTCCAATGCATTGGGTAAAGTATAGTATCATGATACATTATGTGCAATGAGTGTTGACTCATGCTAATTCAAGTGAAATGAGGGTTTACTCGTGATTTATGTGCAATGAGGTTTTACTCATGCTCCATGTGCAATGAGCCTTGGATCATGCTAATTCCATGTTAAGTGTTGTTGCCACATTTCTGTGTTATGATTATCATGCTTTATCATGACTTTGTGTTCATGTTTCTTGTATTCTCTATTGATATGCCTATTGTCTAACATGTATTTTACTCTTCATTTTATTCCATGTGTACTCCCTTACTGGGCTTTATAGCTCACCCTTTTCTTATGCATGTCCTCAGGTTATCCCATGCAATGCTAAGTATGAGGGAATGTACTGGTCATGTAAAGGAAGTTTTCAATAAAGATGTTGTATTTCATGTTTTAAGTTTTTATGTAATGGTCCTAAGACCCAAAGACACTAAACCTCTCGATCTTCTCTGTTGTATCAAGTGAAGTTTTATATAATAAATCATGTTTATGTTTGTAATAAAAGCAGGGTTGTCATAGTGGCGGACAGCCCCACCACCTGTCCCAGCAGCATCTTCCAGCCAGGCCTTTTCAATAGCAGTGGCAGGGATAGCGAGGTCCCACTCCTCCGAGGGAAGATGTAGGAGTAGGAGGCCGACCTCAGGGTGCTCCTCAGGGACCTCGACCGGGGCGTGGTCGGGGAGGTGGCTGATAGCCGAGGGACAGAGGAGATGGGTGTGGACAGTTACACACCACGGAGGAAGCAGTTCCAGTAGGGCTAGGGGTTTTTCGAGGTACGATAAGTTTGGTCAGTACCCTTTCTTATTCCTTGTTCGATACCAGAGATTCACACTCCTTTCTTGCACCTAGTCTAGCCCGTGCCTTGGGTCTAGATGCCGAGAGAATTTCAGTGCCCCTGGTGTTGAGCACACCAGTCGGATGTCAGACCAACTTGTTGTTTGTTTGTCGAGGATGTAGACTGAAGATAGGGCCACATCAGTCGGTTAGAGATCTTCTTATGCTACAGATACAACCATACGATGCCATCCTAGGAATTGACTAGCTATTCTCTGTGTATGCCGTAATCGACTGCTTCCGAGGAAAGTTTGTGTTCCCAGACATGGGTGGCCGGCGTGTTACCTTCACTAGTGAGCGGAGCAGTCAGAAGGGTAGCAGGTGAGCGGAACCCCTCCTATCCTTGCTAGCCAAGCTGTCAGTAGAGTCAGTGGATTCCGAGATGGTGGTGGTACAGAGATCATCTATGAGTTTATAGACGTCTTCCATGAGGAGGTGACGGCTCTACCCCCTCTACGTGATATTGAGTTCAGGATAGACCTGCAGCCCGATGCTCGTCCGATTTCAATGGCTCCTTACAGGATGGAACCTTCAGAACTATGGGAGTTGCTGATTCAGATTGACAATCTAGTGAAGAGGGGTTATGTTCAGCCGAGTGCGTCACCGTGGGGTGCTCCGGTCTTATTTTCAAATAAGGAATATGGTGGCCTCAGGTTGTACATAGAATACAGGAGGTTGAATCAGGTAATTATTAAGAATCGCTACCCTCTTCCGAGGATAGCTGATCTTTTCGACCAACTGAAAGGAGCAGGGTGGTTCTTGAAGATCGATCTGCGGTCTAGGTACCACCAGTTGAGGGTAAAAGAGGGTGACATCCCGAAGACGGCGTTCAGGTGCAGATATGGACACTTTGAGTTTGTGGTCATGCCCTTCGGTGTTACGAATGCCCCGGCTGTGTTCATGGGGTTTATGAACTCCATCTTCTGGGAGTACCAAGATCTGTTCATAGTTGTGTCCATCGATGACATCCTGGTCTATTCAAGATCAGAGGAGTACCATGAGGAGAACTTGAGGACGGTTTTAGAGGTCCTCCGGCAGCACCAGCTCTATGGAATGTTGTCAAAATGAATGTTCTGGACACGATAAATGCACTTCCTCGGGCAAGTGGTGTCCGAGCAAGGGGTAGTGGTGGACCCGTCAAATATTGAGGCAGTTGTTTCTTGGGCAGCACCCAAGAATGTGGCAGAGGTCAGTAGTTTCCTCGGACTGGAAGATTACTATCAGAGGTTCGTACCCAAGTTCTCCGGATTAGCAGCCCCTTTGATGGCCCTTACCAAGAAAGACAAGTTTTCGTGTGGCGTGAGCAGTGCGAGTCAGCCTTCACCTATCTATAGGAGATGTTGGTTAGTGCCCCATTGCTGAGATTACCAGAAGGTGGGGTGGCGTATGAGGTGTTCTGTGATGCTTCAGGATAGGGCCTCGGATGTGTGTTGATGCAGCGACAAGGGGTGATCTCTTATGGGTCTAGGCATCTACGCCCTCATGATCGTAATTATGCCCCCACGACCTGGAGCTTGCAGTGGTCATTTTTGCACTGAAGTTGTGGAAGCACTACCTCATCAGAGAATGCTTTGTGGTCTTCATAGATCACAAAAGCATGAGGTATATCTTCTCCCAGTGGGACCTAAACTTACGGCAGCAAAGGTTGATGGAGTTCCTCCAAGATTATGACATCTAGGTTTACTACACTTTAGGGAAGTGGAATGTAGTGGCCGATGCCTTGAGCAGAAGGACGTAGAAGGATGTGGTCTGAGAGTCGACAAATGCCTGGAAGGTGATGGAGGAGTTGGTTTCCTTACACCTGGATGCGAGGATGAATAGCGGTAGAGGTTTCCTGTATCAGATGACAGTGTCGTCTTGTCTGTTGCAGCAAGTGGAGGAGTCTCAGTGGGGAGACCCAGAGTGCGAAGTGATGCATGACCGAGTTGACCAGAGAAATGCTCCGGAAGGGTGGATAGAGGATGGTCAGAACCAGATGCTTTTCAAGGGAAGGATGTTTGTTCCAGAAGTGATGCACGACAATGTTCTCATACAGTTCCACAACTCACCCCTGGCGGTACACCCATGAGTTTCCAAGATGTACTAGGGACTGAAGAAACAGTTTTGGTGGCCCGGAGTTAAGCGAGCAGTGGCAGAGTTTGTGGCAAAGTGCCTAGTGTGTCAGCAAGTGAAGGCTGAACACCGAGTTCCAGGCAGCCTACTGCAGTATCTAGATGTCCCCGAGTGGAAGTGGGATGAAATATCGATGGATTTCGTCATGGGACTACCCAAGGTCCAAGGGGGGTACGACGCCATCTGGGTGGCAGTGGACCGGTTGAAGAAATCGGCTCACATTCTGGGGATCAAGAAGTCGAGTTTAGTGGACTCTTTTGCACGATGGTACGTGGATGAGGTGGTGCGATTGCATAGAGTTCTGAGGTCTATAGTCTCGGATAGGGATGCATGGTTTACCTCATGAGTCTGGAGAGTATTGAAGCATGCTTTTGGCACCCATCCATAGACTTACCACTTCTTTCCATCCCCAGATAGATGGACAGACATAGCACACCATCCAGACCTTGGAGGATATGCTGTGGGCGTGTGTTCTGGTCTCAGAAGGATCATGGGTGAGATAATTACATGTGATTGAGTTTTCCAACAATTATATCCCTCAGTCTACCATTGGAATGACCCCATTTGAAGCCTTGTACGGGAGGCCATTCCGCTCACCTGTATGTTGGACTGAAGTCGGAGTGGCGGGAAACCTTGGCCCGGAGGTGGTGGAGATCACAACGGAGAATGTATAGCTTATACAGGAAAGTTTGGAGGAGGACCAGGACCGACCGAAGTCGTATGCTGATACTAGGAGGAGGCCCTTGTAGTTTTAGGTTGGATACAACATGTTCTTAAAGGTATCCCCTCAGCGCGGACAATGGAGGTTCAGAAAGGTGAGTAAGCGTTCTCCCAGGTTCATCAGGACCTTAGAAGTGTTGCGGCGGGTCTGCGAAGTGGCCTATCAGCTTGCGTTACCACCGCCACTACTAAGGATACATGATGTATTCCATGTTTCCCAGCTCCTTCGATATCTGCACGATGATTCACACATCATCGGTTGGGGAGAGCTAGACATCGAGGACGACTTGACTTTTGTGGAGAGACCAGTGGTGATCGAGGATCGCAAATAGAAGGTGCTTCGTGGGGGAACCATTCCCTTGGTTCGTGTGTTATCGAGACATGGTAGGCTTGAGGAGAGTACGTGGGAGAGGGAAGCATAGATACGTGCCCCGTACCCAGAGCTATTTGGAGTTTGTGATGTTTTGTTTGTTATACTTGTTATGGTAGAACGTTTCACCTTATTGGCTATGAAAGTCTAGTTTTCTTCCCTCTGAATGTCTGTGAAAAGTCCTGGCTATGGGGAGGGGAGGACCCGACCCCTAATCAAGACGCATTAAGGTGGATGCGATTAAACCTGTGCAGGTGAGTCAGTGCCACCCAAACTGGATAGTATCTTGACATGGGGAAGGAGACTCCCCAACCCACATGCCTAGGCAGTTTGACATGATATGTTACTTGGTTCTTGACCGAAATGCGTTCTTAGTTAACAATGAGGTTCACTTCTAAGAGGTATCTTTCGAGGCGGTTGTTCGGAATCTCTCTTTCCTTCTGGGTTGTTTTGATTCTTGAGGACGAGAATCGTTTAAGAGGTATCTGATGTAATGGACTGGGTTTTTGGGGTCCATTACATTGTGAAAATCTCATGTTGGGTTTTCTGGTCTGGGAATCTTAGTGAAGTTTGGCCAATGGTAGGCCTACCGGTAGCCTTAGCCTACCGGTAACTCGGTCTACCGGTATCCACAGCCTACCGGTAGCTCTGTCTACCTGTAGCTCGGTCTACCGGTAGCTGAAGCTACCGGTGGCTCTATCAACCGGTAGCTCGGTCTACCGGTAGCTGCAACCTACTGGTAGCTCGGTCTACCGGTATCTAGAGATAACCATAGCTCGGTCTACCGGTGGCTGTTAGCCACCAGTAGGTCCCGGCTATCGGTCTCTGTCATCCACCGGTAGCTCTCAGCTACTGGTGGCTCTGACTTACCGCCGCGGGTCTTTCTAGTAGCACACCTTTTGCACGAATTTGGTTTTAAACCCTATTTTGACCCCGTTTAACATGTTTTAAAAGCCCGCTAACTTCCCTAAATGTTCTAATTAAATATTTAATGAATTAACCTGGTGTGTGCGTCAGTTTAAAGCATCTCGACCCCTTTAATAACGTGTGGGGCCACGTGGTCAACCCACGACCCCCGCTCCTTACGCGGTTTCGGGTTCTTATCTCAACCGTCCGCGACCCTTATAACTAAAGGGTTCGCCATGGGATTCTTCTTTTCTCGACCACCCTCTATGAGGAGTACCATTCGTTTAGACGAGAATATTTTTGTTCAGGCGAGCCACATCTCTATCTGTGATGTTCCATGCCCGACATTAGCATCGATCGTTGATCTACAAGTAAGGAATTTCTCCTTCGTCTCTCCCTTTTTGTGTATCATGCTGGTAGGGCGTGCTTTTGATTCTATAGAATTGGACAAACCGGACCTAAATAAAGATAATGAACAGATTATATATAGAAATATGGGGGGTCTGTGATCGTTGATGCTGTTTTGTATTATGATCTTATTCTGAATTGTGCGGGCTTACGCCTACTGAAAATCATGGACGTTGGTTGTCTTTCTCTGTGCACTAATGAACCCCTAGTGATGTTTTAAATGACATGTTTGTTGTCATGAACTCCTGCTGTAAAAAGGAAATTGGTTAATCATGTATACCCGGCTAAATAAATTGAATGCACCAGGATCCATCCTTCTGTGATAACCCCCGGTTAAAGCACAAGTAAATTGAAATCATGGAGTGTGTTAAATCTAATAAATCTGAAAATACCGGCATGGCCCTGCTCTGTGTTGGTGGTAGTGGTTTGGTTGTTCTTCTTTCACGGTCCGGTTGCTGGAGATGTGGGAGGGGATGGGATCCCCTGTTTTTTATACTCTCGGTAGTTGCGAAATTATGGATGGGATCCCCTGTTGTTATGGATTCAGTGGCTGTGAGTTTTAAGACCGGGTGGTTACCATGTTTATATCACGAATTGGGGTGGGATCCTCTATTGATGAGAAACCATTTTGGGGGACATGGGGTAGTGTCTTGGGGGTTTCTTTAGTTCTAGTACTTCGAGGGATCTCACTTATCCCTTTGTTGTTGTGACTTTACAAGAGAACCGGCTATGAATATTTAAATTGACGTTTCGCTGGATGTTTTTACTTGGTTGTGCTTGAGGTGTTAGTTTCCCATTAGTGAATAAACTTATTTAAACATTATTACTAAACATGAAAACAAGGATGGGACAAATGGGTTTTGTTGGCGAGAGTTGTGACTCAGACTTGAGTGATGTTTGTGTTCATTAGGTTGGCTGAAGAAAAACCTAAACTTGGGAGAGTGCTTGTTACCTATATATATACTTGTGGTTTTCTATTTCATATTCGTTCCCCACCCAAGTTGATCAATTTGTGCCGAACACCCCCATTTCATGGGGGAGGGTATTTTTTCCATCACTATTATTAGTGGGTGGTTATTAGATCCTTTTCTGCTCCCTTTATCAGATAGACTAAGAATCTTCGGGCAGGCTGTGATGGCCTGATTTCCATTATTAGCCCAAGAATCTTCAGGCAGGGTAGTGTGGTGGTTGGCCCAGGTGTGTGCAGGAAGGTGGTTTCCCAAGTGTCTTTGGGATGAGGCCCAGGTGTCATCGGGCATGGCACTGGATCTTCTAGCCCAGGTGTCTTTAGGCGTGGTGGTGATTGTTCTGGCCTAGGTGTTTTCCAGCATGGTTACATGTGACAGTTGTGACCCAGGTGTGTGCGGGAGGGTGTGGCAGTGGGACTACAGTGAGAATTGAGGGATTGGTCCGATGTGTTGGATGTTTTCAAATAACCAGTGGGAAAGTGGCGCGGGGTACCCAAATATCGATGTGCTCTTATTATATACATTACTTGACTAGCGTTATTTTGTGAGTGTAGCCGGTGAGTGGGATGGATGAACTTCCTGATAGTGTTAGTTGTCTGCTTCTCAAAGGGCATTAGTACATTCCCCCACTTGTGCACGAGATTCTTTGGTTTTCCATACTGAGTGTACTTGTATGCTCACCCTACGTATATAAAACTTCTTTCAGGTTTCCAGGAGGACATCAGGGATCACGCGGGACCATACTAGCTCAGACCTTTGGGGCAGTTGCAGTTTCTATATTTCTTTCTTTGGTACTTACCCGTGTAGTCACTTTTGTACTTTGTGGATTTTACTTTTGGAACATGAATATGGTAATAGTTTACTTTTGGCTATACTTTTCTTTTTGTTTTGATGTTGATGAGTTTCATCATCTTATCTCTCAATCCTATAAAACTAAAAAAGGATAATTCCTTCCATTTGTGTGTAATTTCCATACCCTTGGTGCTAGTAACCACTCCGAGACCTATATAATGCGGGTTTCAGGGGTCATTATCTCTCCATCAACTTAAAAAAGGAAGGGCTTGGAAATCTGCTTACCCTTCCCTCCTTTTGGTGAAGGTGGGTCATGACAGAATGGTATCAGAGGGGAGTTTGAGAGGTAGGATGGAGTATGGAGTTAGGAATAGTGAGGATTTCATGGGATGGTAGGGAAACAGTGTTGGGTGACCTTGGTGTGTGAATTAGGCCAGGGAATACCGGCTAGGACACAGGATTCTAGGGCCCCCCGTGATCCAATGCATGGACTCTGGACCTACCGAACGACCAAGTGAGGCCACACTGATTGCAGGGTAGAGACCCTAGGAAAGGTACATGCATAATAATGACTTGTGTTCTCATGTTTTTGGGGTGTCTTTGTAATTAAGAATAAATGAAAAGTTTAAGATGTTTTAAGAACAATATTCTACACTACTTGGGCTTAGGCATTCCATGTATACCTTATAGTTATGGCACTTGGAAGGTGACCACGTGTGGTACAGATGATCGAGGCCCCGAAGAATACTTTGGCCGATCAGTAGAGAGCTGATCAAGAGGAGGAAGACCAATGGTAGAAGACTCTTCGGACCTTCCAGCGACAGACCCTCGTGAAGTATGGGGGAAGCACCTGTGACATGAATACAGAAGGCTGGCTAGAGAATCTAGAGATTGCTTTCGGCCTGATTCGGGCCCCAACCGAGTACTGGGTTCCTCTAACTGTCAGCCAGATGCGGGGAGCGGCGCGTCAGTGGTGGGCGCATTACATGGGGGAGAGGAGAGAGGTTGAGGTGGCATGGGCTGATTTCAAGAGGGAGTTCCCGGTGGAATTCCTCTCGTCGACGATGAAGGCGAAAAAGAGACAGGAGCTACTCTCCCTCCAGCAGGGGAGTATGTCAGTGAGGGAGCTAGTAATCAAGTTCATGGACCTCCTACGCTTTTCTCTGGACCTCTTTCCTGACGAGGAGTCTCGGGCAAGACATTTAGAGGAGGCACTCTGCCCCTCCATCCAGTATGTTGTTACCCCCTTTACCCTGCCGACGTACTTGGAGGTCCAGAAGAAGGCCGAAGTGGTGGTGAGGATGCACGTTCTAGGAGGAGTGTCATGATAGGGGATCCAGCTGGTACCATCGAAGGGGAAGGCCATCAGCACCAGGCCTCCAGCGTCAGGACCCTCCAGGTTCCGACCAGAAGGGAGTAGGCCGCAGCAGTTTTAGTTTCGATCCCTTGGTCCTCACCCTTTTTCTTCGGGCCCAAGGCCGCGATGCTTCGTCTGTGGGAACCCTGGACATCTCCGGAGTCAGTGCCCAAACTGGGTACAGTACAACAACGGCTGTACCAACCCAAAGATTCAATAATGGAAATCCCTCTTCATCTAATTAAATGTCTCTTTATATTTATATAAAATGTCAAATTCATTGGTTTTATGTTAAGAATTTTGATCATTTCTAATATAGCCGTTGAACAGGGATCACATGATTAGTATAAATATAGGGCTTTAACACATCCAATTTTTCTTAGACAAAAGAAGCGATGGCCTCATCCAGTATAATTGCTCCGTACGATGCCCATTTGTCGGAACTCGGAAAAGAGGTGGCATCTTTGGGCTTCTCCCTTGACGAAGCCCAAGCTGAGCTTTATCTTGTCAAGCACGAACGTGACCGTCTATGGGAAAAGTGGAACTTGATTGAAATTAACACGCGAGCGATGCTATCCGAGCCACCCCAAGAGTCTGTCACTATCGCACACCTTACCCTTAGGTCTTATGGAGCAGTTTTAAGGGGTTATGTAAAAAATAAGTAGTACTATGTTCATGTACATTATTTGTTTTGTATATAATAATGAATGTAATTTCTTGTCATTTTTGATACATTGTAAATAGTTTTTAAAGTACAAATAGTGTTTTTTGTTATTATTTAACTAAGAATTATATTTTATTAAATTAAGGGATTTTTGAATTAAATAATATTTTAATAAAATATAATATTTTTTATTAAATTAATTTTTATTAAATATAAATTATCGTATAATTTAATGAATGCAATTATAATTTTTATTAAGGATTGAAAGCCATTTCTGTCCAAACCTGTGAATTTTTTATAAATGTCGGTTTTTATTTTATAAGTGAAAATTAAAATATTTAGAAAATTATTAAGATAAAATAAATTTTATTTTTGGAATCAAGACGTCGAAATTATCCAACGGTGAATTTTTCATAACTTTCTGAGACAGTCAAATTTTTTAGTAAAAATTAAATACCGTTTAAATATATAATGTGTTTTATGACATCATAATGACCCAATAGTGATGTAATAAAATACTATAATCTTTATTTTCGGCCAATATAAGTTTTAACATTAAAATAATGTGATTTTGGGTTTTTTTAACTTACTTTTCAAAGCATTAATGGACCTCTCAAGACTTATTCAACACCTTGCCTTTTTAAATTAATTTCCATTGGAGTGTGACTCACCTCCACATAAGAAACCCTAATATTTTAAGAAGTTCGGACTTTGGACTTATAAAATATTGTTTTCCTCTTCCCTTTGCCAAAAACCATGGGAAAAAACCATGGGATTGTTTGTGGTTTGGATTAATTTAATATAAGGGGTCCCGAACCTAAATATAAATAATTTCCTCACCTTTCCTATATAAACCCACCCATTCTCCCACTTCCTCCACAATCAAAGCCTTTCGAGTTCGTCCAAAATCTTCCCTACTCTATCTAGAATAATCCCAAGGTGCCCCAAACTCCCAAGAAATCTCTCAGAATCCTCTCTCTAGCCTTTTGAAGCACACTTCCATGTAAGGGGTTTTTCTGCCGTTCTCATTTTTTTAAATTTTCTTTAAGTAGTATTACCCTTTTAATTTAAATTATGAATGTTGGGGTATGGTTTCACACCTCCCCCATACTACCCTCTTATTGTTTGAATGATGGGGGACCCCTTTCTCTCTCATTAAATTCCTCCCATGTACACCTGTTACTATGCCGAAATTCTGAAAGGAACTTCTCTCTCTTCTTTTACATTCAAGAAATAATTTTGTATCACGAATCTAAATTCCATTAAAATTGTTGGGACATTTATCTATATGACCTCCTTACTATCCATTACATGTAAATATGATTAGGACCCCCTTTCTCTCTCATCAACCATTTTTTTATGAATTCTTATGTCATGTCGTTATGCTGCCGAAATCGCACCGATTTTCTAAGCCAATGCCATTGTGTAATGGATACCATGCTCATTTCTCCATCATGGGTATCCACATTTATGCACCATTACTTATTGATTACAAAGTTTCATGTATGAATTTCACATTCCTTTATCGTGGAATAAATTATTATTTTTTATGATTTCATGTTTTATGATCCATGTGGCACACTTATGCATGAAACGAATTGTTTAAGAAGGGTGCGCCCTTATAGCGCTCCAATGCATTGGGTAAAGAATTGTATCATGATAAATCATGTGCAATGAGTGTTGAATCATTCTAATTCAAGTGCAACGAGGATTTACTCGTGCTTTATGTGCAATGAGGTTTTACTCATGCTGAATGTGCAATGAGCCTTGCTTCATGCTAATTCCAAGTTAAGTGTTGTTGCCACATTTCCATGTAATGATTATCATGCTTTATCATGCCATTATGATAATGTTTCTTATATTATCTATTGATATGCCTATTGTCTAATGAGAATTGTACTCCTCATGTTATTCCATGTGTAATCCCTTATTGGTCTTTATAGCTCACCTTTTTCTTATGCATGTCCTCAGGTTATCCCATGAAATGCTAAGTACGAGGGAATGTAGTGGTCATGTAAAGGAAGATTTCAATAAAGATATTGTATTTTATGTTTTAAGTTTTTATGTAATGGTCCTAATCCCCAAATACACTAAACCTCTCGATCTTCTTTGTTGTATCATGTGAATTTTTATGTAATAAATCATGTTTAAGTTTGTAATAAAAGCAGGGTTGTCATAGTTTGTATCATAGGATAGGATTAGTTATTTTTGGGATTAGGAAACCCTTGAAAAGCCTTACAGACAAGTCTATGTATAATAAAAACATCCCTAAGTTTTGGTAAGTAATGAGTAAGTGGTTTATCAGACAAATACATCCCTGTCTGGATACGAGCAGGTAGAGGCGGCTCTGGCACAGATGTATCTTAGGGGTAAAACCCGAAAACACCGCTTTGAGCTAGACTCGAATGGGAACTGGTGCACGAAAATGGGCCTTTCTACACTCTTGGTTATGACACTCATGGGGGATATGTTTTGATAAATTCACAATCTTAGTTTGAACCCTTATTAAGGGAAAAAAATTCCCCTAAGAATATATGTTATAAAGTAGATCATGAAAAGCCTAGATTGAAGCCTATAGACTCATGAGTTGAGGAAATGAAAGTTTATTTATAATTCATCAACTTTTTTCTTCGGATTACTATTTAGGTGTTACCACTAAAATTCCTTTTATTCCAGCCAATGGCTGGTAATAGGAGGACTCGGGCTAACAATCGATGTGATGATCAGTGTGATGACTGTACTAATGAGATGTGCAATCCAATGGGAGTGGGAATCGTGAACTTTGTCACGCTTATCTCTCAGATAACTCAAGCATTGAATAGAAACACGGGTCAAGAGGAATGTTCAACCCCACCTAAGAAGGAACAAGTCGCTATCGAGAGCTTCATGAGACAAAACCCTCCTACTTTTAGTGGATCATCTGATCCCACAATCGCTGAAAAATGGATCAACTCCATTGAAAAGATCTTCTCCATCCTTCAATGTTCTGAAAAAGGGAAGGTTCTCATGTCTTCCTATCATATAGAGGGTGAAGCTGATCAATGGTGGATGTTGATCAAAAATACGAAGCCTGGGGAAGAGATCGAGGCATTGGAATGGAAGGATTTCCGGATGATGTATTTCGATAAATATTTTCCGCGCACCCTCTGGCTTAAGATAGAAAGGGACTTCCTTTCCCTCAAGAAAAAAGATGAAGAATCTATTGGAGAGTATGAGGGAAAATTCACAAGGCTTGCATGATACGCTTCCGGCTTTGTCGTTACCCCCAAATGCAAGGTTGACTGTTTCTTTGGTGGGCTGAAGCCTAGTTTGCAGAAAGCATTAGCGATCTGTGACTTCGACAGCTATGAAGAAATTGTCTGATGTGCCATCAAGGTTGAAATGGAGATCGGGGAATCACAGGGGTGTCATGGGGACAAGAACTGTAAGGTGGACTTCAATGCTGGTGGTCTGATGGATAAATCCAATGGTGCTAAGAATATCCAGCACCCCATTTGCCAAAATTTCGGAAAGAAGCACCCTGGAAATTGCCTTAAGGGGACTAGAAATGCTTCAGGTGTGGAAGAGAAGGGAACCTAGCTGTTAACTGTCAGTAAGAAAGACCCCTGGTTGCGACAGAGGAGAGGAACGCTCCGTTCAAACCTCAACGCGTTGTTTAATGCTACAAATGCAAAGAAACGGGTCATTTTGAAAATCATATCCCTAATCCAAGGGTTTTCGGAGGCAACCAACAACCTCCAAGGAAGAAAGGAAGAGCTTTTGCCATCACTTATGCTGAAGTGAACCCCGGCAACAAAGTGGTGACAGGTACGCTAGTTATTCATTCAAGAATAGAGAACACACTTTTTCATTCAGGTTCTACGCATTCTTATATATCTCGAAAGCTTAGTAGAACAATCCCAGCACCACCACAAATCATGGAAGAAAAGATGTCGGTGAGTACAGAAAATGGGGAAATCATTGCATCCCATGAATATAAGACCTCCCCTGTTATAATCTGTGGATTGAATTTCCCTGTGAACCTCGTCATACTACCTCTGGTGGAATTTGATGCAATTTTTGGCATGGATTGGATTTCCTAATATAGAGCCAATATAAATTGTCAGGAGAGGGAAATCACACTCCCTATGGAGAATCGACCCCCAATTATTTACAAGTGTCAGAAGGAAGATGAATCTCTTTTAGCTCCATCATCTCATGCATGGATATTACTGCCTTATGAGCACGTGTATCTGGCTCAAATGATGGAGTCCAAGGAAGAAACCATCCTTGAAGAAATGCCTATTGTGAGGGAATTCGCTGAAGTGTTTCCTGAGGAACTGCCTTGTCTTCCTCCTAGAAGAGATGTTGAGTTATCAATTGAACTTATTCCTGGGGCGCTACCAATATACAAGAATCCATATAGAATGGCTGTTGTTGAGCTTGAAGAGCTGAAAAAAAATACAGGAGAATCTGGATAAAGGGTTTATACGCCCAAGTGCTTCACCATGGGGTGCACCAGGCCTCTTCATCAAGAAAAAGGATGGGTCAGTGCGGCTCTACGTCGATTATCGTGAACTTAACAAAATCACGATAAAGAACAATTATCCCCTCCCATGAATCAATGACTTGTTTGATCAGCTGCGTGGAGCACAATACTTCTCTAAGGTGGACTTGCGGTCGGGATATTATCAAGTAAGGGTGAAGAAGGAAGATGTCCCCAATACTGCTTTTCGTACAAGATACGGGCACTATGAATTCATAGTAATGCCTTTTGGACTCACCAGTGCTCCAGCAATCTTCATTGAGTTAATGAATAGAGTCATTAGATATTACCTTGAAAATTTTTTGGTAGTCTTTATAGATGATATTCTAATATACTACAAAACCAAGGAGGATCATGAGGAGCATTTAAGAACTGTACTCGAGACTTTGTGCAAGGAGAAGCTCTATGAAAAGTACAGCAAGTGTTAGTTCTGGTTGAAGGAAGTCTCATTCTTGGGCCATATCATCACAAGCAATGGGATATCTGTGGATCCCTGCAAAACAGATGCAATTGAGGGATGGCTGAGGCCAACATCGGTAATGGATATCCGTAGCATCTTGGGGTTAGCTGGATATTATCGACGATTTGTGAGAAATTTCTCACGATTGTCCAACCCTCTTACTATGCTAACTCGGAAGGGATTAAAGATTGTTTGGAGTGATGAATGTGAAGAATGCTTCAAGGAGTTGAAAATGAGGCTTATCACTGCGCCCATGCTCACTTTACCCACAAGTGGGGAACTTTTGTGGTATTTAGTGATGCTTAAAAGAAGGGCTTAGGATTTGTGCTAATGGAGAATGATAAGGTGATATCATATGCCTCAAGGCAGTTGAAAATCCATGAGAGAAACTATCCAACACATTATTTGGAGTTTGCAGCTGTGATCTTTGCCTTGAAAATCTGGCGGCATTATCTCTATGGAGAGAAATGTGAGATATATACTAACCACAAGAGTCTTAAATATATATTCATGAAGAAAGAGCTTAATATTCTCCAGAGAATATGGATAGAGCTCATCAAGGATTATGAATGTTCAATACATTACCACCCTGGGAAAATGAACAAGGTGGCAGATGCCCTAAGTAGAAAGGATCCAGCGATTCTATCAATGATGAGAATTGAGAAGGATCCAATATTCTTAGACTTGATGAAGATGGACATGGGAATCATAGAGAAGGGAACATCATAAATCCTTTCACAAATTATTTCTCAACCATCTCTTTTGGAAAGGTTAAAGGATGCTCAAAATGATGATCTGGGAATTCCGGAAAAAGTGGAAGCTATCAAAAAGGGGAAATTATTAGAGTTTAATATTAATGAAGAAGGAATTGTGCAGTTTGGGAAAAGAATATGTGTTCCATCATGTCCGGAGCTGAAGAAGGAACTTTTGGACAATGCACATAGTTCAAATTTATCTATTCACCCAGGTAGCACAAAGATGTATCGAGATCTCCGAGAAAACTTTTGGTGGGATAATATAAAGAAGGAGATCGCTGAAAATACATCGAAGTGCATGGTGTGTCAGCAAGTGAAGGCAGAGAGGCAGAAGTCTAAGGGGATGATGCAACCATTGACCATACCAGAATGGAAATGGGAGAACATCACCATGGACTTTGTCACCGTACTTCCAAGGACATCCAAAGGCAACAATGCAATCTGGGTTGTTGTGGATCATCTTACAAAGACTGCATACTTCATTGCTATTTGGGAGGATTTCTCATTGGATCAACTGGCACAGATATATATCAGAAAAGTGGTATGGTTGCATAGAGTACCACTATATATTGTGTCTGACCGAGATCCAAGATTCACCTCTAAGTTTTGGAAGAGTCTTCAACATGCTCTGAATACTGAACTGAACTTCAGTACGACCTATCATCCTCGAATTGATGGCCAATCCGATCAGACTATCCAAACACATGGGGATATGTTGAGAGCCTGCTCAATGTACTTTAAAGGAGTATGGGATCAACATCTTCCTCTTGTTGAGTTTTATTATAATAACAGTTTCCACTCGAGCATCCAAATGGCACCATATGAATCCCTGTATGGGAAAAGGTGAAGAACACCGGCATGTTGGGATGAGGTCAGTGGATGTAAGCTGCTTGGACCAGAAATGGTCGAGGAAATGGTGGAGAAGGTGAAAACCATTCAGCAGCATATCAAGTTAGCTTAGAGTCGACAGAAGAGTTATGCAGATAACTGTCGACAAGACCTTGAGTTTAAAGTTGGAGACATGGTTTTTCTACGCATATCTCCATGGATGAAGGTCACGAGGTTTGTAAAGAAAGGGAAGTTAATTCCAAGGTACATCGGACCCTTCAAGATTCTTGATCGTGTCGGGGCTATGGCCTATCGACTAGCACTTACACCTACTATGTCCAAAGTACATGATGTCTTTCATGTATCCCTCTTAAGGAAGTACATACCAGACCCTTCACATGTACTCTCTTCTAAGGTGGTACAATTGGAAGATGATATTTCTTATCGGGAGCAACCAGTGAAGATCATAGATTGTAGAGAAAAAGTTCTACGAAATAAGACAATGCCCCTCGTCAAGGTGTTGTGGAGAAACCACAAGTTTGAAGAAGCGACTTTGGAATCAGAGGATATGATGAAGCTGAGTTACCAACATTTGTTTTAGTGTGGGAAAAAGAAAATTTCAAGGGTGAAATTTATTAAGGGGGGAATATTGTAACAACCCAAAGTTTCATTAATGGAAATCCCTCTTGATCTAATTAAATGTCTCTTTATATTTATATAAAATGTCAACATCATTGGTTTTATGTTAAGAATTTTGACCGTTGCTAATATAGTTGTTGAACAGCGATCACATGATTATTATAAATATAGGGCTTTAACACATCCAATTTTGCTTAGACAAAAGAAGCGATGGCCTCGTCCAGTAGAATTTCTCCGTACGAAGCCCATTTTTCGGAGCTCGGAAAAGAGGTGGTGTCTTTGGGCTTCGCCCTTGACCAAGCCCAAGCTGAGCTTCATCTTGTCAAGCTCGAACATGACCGTCTATGGCAAAAGTGGATGTTGGTTGAAATTACCACTCGAGAGATGCTATCTGAGCCACCTCAAGAGACGGTCACCATCGCACACCTTACCCTTAGGTCTTATGCAACCGTTTTAAGGGGTTATGAAACAAATAAGTCGTACTATGTTCTCGTACATTATTTTTTGTATATAATAATGAATATAATTTCTAGTCATTTTTGATACATTGTAAATAGTTTTTAAAGTATAAATAGTGTTTTTCGTTATTATTTAACTAAGAATTATATTTTATTAAATTAAGGGATTTTTTAATTAAATAATATTTTAATAAAATATTATTATTATTATTAAATTAATTTTTATTAAATATAAATGATCTTATAATTTTATGAATGCAATTATAATTTTTATTAAGGTTTGAAAGCCATTTCTGTCCAAACCTGTGAATTTTCGATAAATGTCAGTTTTTATTTTAAAAGTTAAAATTATCATATTTAGAAAAATATTTAGATAAAATAAATGTTATTTTTGGAATCATGAAATCGAAATTATCCAACGGTGAATTTTTTATAATTTTCTGAGACAGTCAAATTTTTGAGTAAAAATTAAATACCGTTTAAATATATATTGTGTTTTACGGCACCATAATGACCCAATAGTGATGTAATAAAATACTATAATTTTTATGTTCGGCCATTATATGTTTTAAAATTAAAATAATGTGATTTTGGGTTTTTTAACATACTTTTCAAAGCATTAATGGACCCTCAAGACTTATTCAATACCTTGCCTTTTAAAATTAATTTCCATGGGAGTGTGACTCACCTCCACATAAGAAACCCTAATATTTTAAGAATTTATGAATTCGGCCATATAAAATAATATTTTCCTCTTCCCTTTTCCAAAAACCATGGGCAAAAACCATGGGATGGTTTGTGGTTTGGATAAATTTAATATAAGGGGTCCCAAACCTAAATAATAATGAATTCCCTCACCTTTCCTATATAAACCCACCCATGTTCCCACTTCCTCCTCACTCAAAGCCTTTTTAGTTCGTCCAACCTCTGCCCTACTCTCTCTATAATCCTCCCAAGGTTCCCCAAGCTCCCACGAAGCCTCTCACAAGCCTCTCTCTAGCCTTTGGAAGCACACTTCCAAGTAAGGGTTTTTTCTTCCTTTCTCATTTTGGTCAATTTTCTTTAAGTTGTATTACCCTTTTAATTTCAGTTATGAATGTTGAGGTATGGTTTCTCACCTCCCCCATACTGCCCTCTTATTGTTTTAATGATGGGATACCACTTTCTCTCTCATTAAATGCCTCCCATGTACACCCGTTACTATGCCGAAATTCCGAAAGGAACTTCTCTCTCTTCTTTTACATTCAAGCCATAATTTTGTATCATGAATCTAAATTCCATTACAATTGTTGGGACATGTATCTATATGACCTCCTTACTGTCCATTACATGTAAATATGATGAGGAACCCCTTTCTCTCTCATCAACCATTTTTTATGAATTCGTATGTCATGTCGTTACGCTGCCGAAATCGCACCAATTTTCTAAGCCAATGCCATTGTGTAGTGGATACCATGCCCATCTCTCCATCAAGGGTATCCACCTTTATGCACCTTTACATATTGATTACAATGTTTCATGTATGAATTCCACATTCCTTTATCGTGGATGAAATGATTATGTTTTATGAATCCATGTTTTATGATCCATGTGGAACACTTATGCATGAAATGAAATGTTTAAGAAGGGTGCGCCCTTATAGCGCTCCAATGCATTGGGTAAAGTATAGTATCATGATATGTCATGTGCAATGAGTGTTGACTCATGCTAATTCAAGTTCAATGAGGGTTTACTCGTGATTTATGTGAAATGATGTTTTACTCATGCTCCATGTGCAATGAGCCTTGGCTCATGATAATTCCATGTTAAGTGTTGTTGCCACATTTCCATGTTATGATTATCATGCTTTATCATGCCTTTATGTTCATGTTTCTTATATGATCTGTTGATATTCCTATTCTCTAAAATGTATTGTACTTTTCATTTTATTCCATGTGTACTCCCTTATCGGGCTTTATAGCTCACCATTTTCTTATACATGTCCTTAGGTTATCCCATGCAATGCTAAGTACGAGGGAATGTAGTGGTCATGTAAAGGATGGTTTCAATAAATAAGTTGTATTTCATGTTTTAAGTTTTTATGTAATGGTCCTAAGACCCAAAGACACTAAACCTCTCGATCTTCTCTGTTGTATCAAGTGAAGTTTTATGTAATAAATCATGTTTAAGTTTGTAATAAAAGCGGGGTTGTCATAGCGGCGGACAACCCCACCACCCGTCCCAGCAGCAGCTTCCAGCCAGGGCTTTCTAATAGCAGTAGCAGGGACAGTGAGCTCCCGCTCCTCCGAGGGCAGACGTAGGAGGAGGAGGCCGAGCTCAGGGCACTCCTCAGGGACCTCGATCGGGGCGTGGTCGGGGAGGTGGCCGATAGCTGAGGGGCAGAGGAGATGGGTGTGGACAGTTACACGCCACGGAGGAAGAAGTTCCAGCAGGGCTAGGGGTTTTTTGAGGTACGATCAGTTTGTTCAGTACCCTTGTTTATGCCTTGTTCGATACCGGAGATTCACACTCCTTTATTGCACCTAGTCTATCCCGTTCCTTGGGTCTAGATGCCGAGAGACTTCCAGTGCTCCTGGGGTTGAGCACACCAGTCGGATGTCAGACCGACTTGTTGTTTGTTTGTCGAGGATGCAGACTGAGGATAGGGCCACATCAGTCGGTTAGAGATCTTCTTCTGCTACAGATACAGCCATACGATGTCATCCTAGGAATCGACTGGCTATTCTCTGTGTATGCCATAACCGACTACTTCCGAGGAAAGTTTGTGTTCTCAGACATGGGTGGCCGGCGTGTTACCTTCACCAGCGAGCGGAGCAGTCAGAAGAGCAGCAGGTGAGAGGAACCCCTCCTCTCCTTGCTAGACGAGCTGTCAGTAGAGTCAGTGGATGCCGAGATGGTGGAGGTTCTAGAGATCGTCCGTGAGTTTATGGACGTCTTCCATGAGGAGGTGACGAATCTACCCCCTCGATGTGATATCGTGTTCACGATAGGCCTGCAGCCCGATGCTTGTCCGATTTCAATGTCTCCTTATAGGATGGCACCTTCAGAACTATGGGAGTTGCGGATTCAGATTGACGTTCTGGTGAAGAGGGGTTATGTTCGGCCGAGTGTGTCACCATGGGGTGCTCCAATATTATTCTCAAATAAGGAATATGGCGGCCTCAGGTTGTACAAAGAATACAGGAGGCTGAATCAGGTAACAATTAAAAATCGCTACCCTCTTCCGAGGATAGCTGATCTTTTCGACCAACTGAAAGGAGCAGGGTGGTTCTTGAAGATCGAACTGCGGTCTGCGTACCACCAGCTGTGGGTGAAAGAGGGTGACATCCCGAAGATGGCGTTCAGGTGCAGATATGGACACTTCGAGTTTTTGGTCATGCCCTTCTGTGTTACGAATGCCCCAGCTATGTTCATGGGTTTTATGAACTCCATCTTCTGGGAGTACCTAGATATGTTCGTAGTTGTGTTCATCGATGACATCCAGGTCTATTCAAGATCAGAGGAGGACCATGCGGAGCACTTGAGGATGGTTTTGGAGGTCCTCCGGCAGCACCAGCTCTATGGTAAGTTGTCAAAATGAAAGTTCTGGACACGAGAAGTGCACTTCCTCGGGCACGTGGTGTCCAAGCAAGGGGTAGCAGTGGACCCATCAAATATTGAGGCAGTTGTTTCTTGGGAAGTGCCCAAGAATGTTGTAGCAGTCAGTAGTTTCCTCGGACTGGAAGATTACTATATGAGGTTTGTACCCATGTTCTCCTTATTAGCAGCCCCTTTGATGGCCCTGACCAAGAAAGACAAGTTTTCATGTGGCGTGAGCAGTGTGAGTCAACCTTCACCTATCTGAATTAGAATTTGGTTAGTGCCCCAGTGCCGAGATTACCAGAAGGTGGGGTGGCGTATGAGGTGTTCTGTGATGCTTCAGGATAGGTACTTGGATGTGTGTTGATGGAGAGACAAGGGGTGATCTCCTATGGGTCTAGGCATCTACGCCCTCATGAGCATAATTATGCCCCCCACGACCTGGAGCTTGCAGCGGTCGTTTTTGCACTGAAGTTTTGGCAGCACTACCTCATCGTAGAACGCTTTTTGGTCTTCACAGATCACAAAATCATGAGGTATATCTTCTCCCAGTGGGTCCTAAACTTACGGCAGCGAAGGTGGATGGAGTTCCTCCAAGATTATGACATCTAGGTTTACTACACTTTAGGGAAGTGGAATATAGTGGCTGATTCCTAGAGTAGAAGGACGTAGAATGATGTGGTCTGAGAGTCAACAAACGCCTAGAAGGCGATGGAGGATTTGGTTGCCTTACACCTAGATGCGAGGATGGATAGCGGTAGAGGTTTCCTGTATCAGATGACAGTGTCATCTTCTCTATTGCAGCAAGTGGAGGAGTCTCAGTGGGGAGACCCAGAGTGTGAAGTGATGCGTGACCGAGTTGACCAGAGAAATGCTCCGGAAGGGTGGACAGAGGATGGTCAGAACCAGATGTTTTTCCAGAGAAGGATGTTTGTTCCAGAAGTGATACGCGACAAGGTTCTTATCATGTTCCACAACTCACCCCTGGCGGTACACCCATGAGTTTCCAATATGTACTAGGGACTGAAGAAACAGTTTTGGTGGCCCGGAGTCAAGCGAGCAGTGGCAGAGCTTGTGGCCAAGTGCCTAGTGTGTCAGCAAGTGAAGGCTGAACAACAAGTTCCAGGAAGCCTACTGTAGTCTCTAGATGTCCCCGAGTGGAAGTTGGACAGCATATTGATGGATTTATTCATGGGACTACCCAAGGTCTAAGGGGGGTACGACACCATCTGGGTGGCAGTGGACCAGTTGACGAAATCGGCTCACTTTTTGGGGATCAAGGAGTCGAGTGCATTGGATTATTTTGCACGAAGGTACGTGGATTAGGTGGTGCGATTGCATGGAGTTCTGAGGTCTATAGTCTCGGATAGGGATGAATGGTTTACCTCACGAGTATGGAGAGGATTGTAGCATGCTTTTGGCATCCATCCATAGTCTTAGCACTTCTTTCCATCCCCAGATAGATGGACAGACAGAGCGCACCATCCAGACCATGGAGGATATGATGCGGGCGTGTGTTCTGGTCTCAGGAGGATCATGGGTGAGATAATTACATCTGATAGAGTTTTCCAACAATTATATCCCCCAGTCTACCATTGGAATGACCCCATTTGAAGCCTTGTACGGGAGTCCATTCCGCTCACATGTATGTTGGACTGAAGTCGGAGAGGTGGGAAACCTTGGCCCGGAGGTGGTGCAGATCACAACGGAGAAAGTACAGCTTATAAGAGAAAGGTTGAAGGTGGCCCAGGACCGAAAGAATTCGTATGCTGATACCAGGAGGAGGCCCTTGGTGTTTTAGGTTGGAGACCATGTGTTCTTAAAGGTCTCCCCTCAGCGCGGACAATGGGGGTTCGACAAGGGGGGTAAGCGTTCTCCTAGGTTCATCAGGACCTTAGAAGTGTTGTGGCGGGTCGGAGAAGTGGCCTATCAGCTTGAGTTACCACCGCCACTACTAAGGATACATGATGTATTCCATGTTTCCCAACTCCTTCGATATCTGAACGACGATTCACACGTCATCGGTTGGGGAGATCTAGACATCAAGGACGACGTGACTTTTGTGGAGAGACTAGTGGTGATCGAGGATCGCAAAGAGAAGGTGCTTCGTGGGGGAACCATTCCGTTGGTTCGTGTGTTATCGAGACATGGTAGGCTTGAGGAGAGTACGTGGGAGAGGGAAGCACAGATGCATGCCCAGTACCCAGAGATGTTTTGATTTTGTGATGTTCTGTTTGTTATACATGTTATGGTAGAACGTTTCACCTTGTTGGCTATGAAATACTAGTCTTCTTCCCTATGAATGTGTGTGAAAAGTCCTGGCTATGGGGAGGGGAGGACCCGACCCCTAATCAAGACGCATTAAGGTGGATGTGATTAAACCCGTGCGGGTGAGTCAGTGCCACCCAAAGTGGATAGTATCTTGACATGGGGAAGGAGACTCCCCAACCCACAAGCCTAGGCAGTTTGACATGATATGTTTCTTGGTTCATGATAGGAAGGCGTTCTTAGTTAACAATGAGGTTCACTCCTATGTGGTATCTTTCGACGCGGTTGTTCGGAATCTCTCTTTACTTCTGGGTTGTTTTGATTCTCGAGGACGAGAATCGTTTAAGAGGTATCTGATGTAATGGCCCGGGTTTTTGGGGTCCATTACATTGTGAAAATATCATGTTGGGTTTTCTGGTCTGGGAATCTCAGAAAAGTCTGGCCAACGGTAGGCCTAACGGTAGCCTTAGCCTACCGGTAGCTCAGTCTACCGGTATCCACAGCCTACCAGTAGCTCTGTCTACCTGTATCTCGCTCTACCGGTAGCTGCAGCTACTGGTGGCTCTGTCAACCGGTAGCTCGGTCTACCGGTAGCTGCAGCCTACTGGTAGCTCGGTCTATCGGTATCTGCAGACGACCGTAGCTCGGTATACCTGTGGTTGTTAGCCCCCGTTAGGTCCCGGCTACTGGTCTCTGTCCTCCACTGGTAGCTCTCAGCTACTTGTCGCTCTGACCTACCCCCGCGGGTCTTTCTAGTAGCACTCCTTTTGCGCGAATTAGGTTTTAAACCCTATTTTCACCCCGTTTAACATGTTTTAAAAGCTCACTAACTCCCCTAAATGATATAATTAAATATTTAATGAATTAACCTGGTGTGTGCATCAGTTTAAACCATCCCGACCCCTTTAATAACGTGTGGGGACACGTGGTCAACCCACGACCCCCACTCCTTACGCGGTTTCAGGTTCTTATCTCAACAGTCCGCGACCCTTATAACTAAAGGGTTCACCGTCGGATTCTTCTTTTCTCGACCACACTCTATGAGGAGTACCCTTCGTTCAGATGAGGCTATTTTCGTTCAGGCGAACCGCATCTCTATCCGTGATGTTCCGCGCCCGGCATTAGCATCGATCATTGATCCACAAGTAAGGAATTGCTCCTTCGTCTCTCCCTTTTTGTGTATCATGCTGGTTGGGTGTGCTTTTGATTCTGTAGAATTGGATAAACCAGACCTAAATAAAGATAATGAATGGATTCTATATAGAAATAAGGGGGGTCTGTGATCGTTGATGTTGTTTTGTATTATGGTCTTATTCTGAATTGTGCGGGCTTACGCCTACTGAAAATCATGGCCGTTGGTGATCTTTCTCTGTGCACTAATGAACCCATGGTGATGTTTTAAATGGCATGTTTGTGGTTGTGAACTCATGCTATAAAAAGGAAATTGGTTAATCATGTATACCCGGCTAAATAAATTGAAAGCACTAGGATCCATCCTTCTGTGATAACCCCCGGTTAAAGCACACAGAAATTGAAATCATGGAGTGTGTTAAATCTAATAAATCTGAAAATACCGGCATGGCCATGCTCTGTGTTGGTGGTAGTGGTTTGGTTGTTCTTCTTTCACGGTCCGGTTGCTGGAGATGTGGGAGGGGATGGGATCCCCTGTTTTTTTATACTCTCTGTAGTTGCAAAATTAGGGATGGGATCCCCTATTGTTATGGATTCAGTGGTTGTGAGTTTTAAGACTAGTTGGTTACCTTGTTTATATCATGAATTGGGGTGGGATCCTCTGTTGATGAGAAACCATTTTGGTGGACACAGGGTTGTGTCTCGGGGCTTTCTTTAGTTCCAGTACTTTGAGTGATCTCCCTTATCCCTTTGTTGTTGTGACTTTACAAGAGAACCAGGTGTGAATATTTAAATTGACGTTTCACTGGATTTTTTTCCTTGGTTGTGCTTGAGGTGTTAGTTTCCCAGTAGTGAATAAACTTATTTAAACATTATTACTAAACATGAAAACAAGGATGGGACAAATGGGTTTTGTTGGCGAGAGTTGTGACTCGGACTTGAGTGCTATTTGTGTTCATTAGGCTGTCTGAAGAAAAACCTAAACTTGGGAGAGTGCTTGTTACCTATATATATACTTGTGGTTTTCTATTTCTTATTCGTGCCCCAACCAAGTTGATAACTTTGTGCCGAACACCCCCATTTCACGGGGGAGGGTGTTTTTCCCAACACTATTATTAGTGGCTGCTTATTAGCTCTTTTTCTGCTCCCTTTCTCAGATAGCCTAAGAATCTTCGGGCAGGCTGTGATGGCCTGATGTCAATTATTAGCCCAGGAATCTTCGTGCAGGGTAGTGTGGTGGTTGGCCCATGTGTGTGCAGGAAGGTGGTTTCCCAAGTGTCTTCGGGCGTGGCAGTAGATCTTATAGCCCATGTGTCTTCGGGCGTGGCAGTGATTGTTCTGGCCTGGGTGTTTGCAGACATGGTTACATGTGACAGTTGTGGCCCAGGTGTTTACAGGCGGGTTTTGGAAGTGGGACATCGTGCGGTTGTGGCCCAGGTGTGTGCGGGCAGGTGTGGCAGTGGGACTGCGGTGAGAATGGCGGGATTGGTCCGATGCATAGGAGGTTTTCAAATAACCAGTGGGAAAGTGGCACGGGGTACCTAAACATCGATGTGATCTTATTATATATATTACTTGACTTGCGTTATTTGGTGATTGTAGCTGGTGAGTGGGATGGATGAGCTCCTTGATAGTGTTGGTTGTCTGCTTCTCATGGGACTTTAGTACGTTCCCCCACTTGTGCACGATAGTATTTGGTTTTCCCTACTGAGTGTACTTGTATGCTCAACCTACATATATAAAACTGCATTCAGGTTTCTAGGAGGACATTGGGGATCGCGTGGGACCATACTAGCTCGGACCTTTGGGGCAGTTGTAGTTGCTATTTTTCTTTCTTTGGTACATACCCTTGTTGTCACTTTTGTACTTTGTGGTTTTTACTTTTGGAACATACATATGGGAATGGATTACTTTTGTCTTTACTTTTCTTTTAGTTTTGGTGTTGTTGAGTTTCATCATCTTATCTCCCGATCCTATAAAACTAAAAAAGTGTAATGCCTTCCATTTGTGTGTTATTTCCATACCCTTGGTGCTAGTCGCCACTCCGGGACCTATAGAAGGCAGGTTTCGAGGGTCATTATCTCTCCTTTAACATAAATAAAGAAGGGTTTGGAAAACTACTAACCCTTCCCTCCTTTTGGTGAAGGTGGGTCGTGACAATATGGATGATTTCTATATGTCCCAAATGACTTATATATAATTTTTAGAAAGTATCAAAACATTAAAAATCTCCAATTTTACTATACTATCTAGTTTATTTTTTTTTGAAACCTCTAATATTGTATATTGAGTAAATATTCATAGATGAAAAACCTTTCTTGTTGTTGAAAACTAAAAGAGTTGAGGGGTCTTAGGTTCCTGTTACATCATGATACATCAATACAATGGGAAATTTTTTCAGCTGAGAACATTGAGTCAATATTCAATATTGGTAGTTTGATAAAGAAATGGAGTTGAAATCATTGTATCATTGGTAGAAAAGAACATGTTATCTCTTTTAATGATTTTTTCTGATTGATAACTGAAAAATATTACTTCCCAAAATATCTATGAGAAGAAATAAGTATTAGATAATGATGATAAGGAAATTAATTTACAAATAGTAGGTAAAATAAAGAAAAAATTAATTAAATATGTAGTAGTAATTTAACTTTTCATTACTGTTGTATACATTATTGACCCATTTAATTGTTGTCATTATCTCAATTGTAGCCTCAAAGTCCAATCTCTCATGAAAATGATTAAATTTGAACAAACCACCCCAATATGATCAAATGAATCCAATTATATAAGAAAAAAATTCTTATATGAGTATTCTTAAAGGGAAATTAATTAAACATAATTATGAAAAATATATTGACTATATGGACAATGATTTTACTATTCAAACATCAAGATTACTGTTGTGATTGAGTAGTGGCAGCATCATTTCTCTTCCTGCAAAGGCAGTGGGGGGTACTTGGATGAATGCGATAAATGTTGACACTACATGAGTTAAATGGATTAGAGGGTGAATAAATCTATGGAAATTTTGGTACAAAAGGGAATGTAATATGTACATAAGTTTTCTAAAATAAATGAACACTTTATGGAATAAGTAAAATTAAATCAAAATTTAATTATATAATTTTTTTAGTAAAATATTGAAATTATATTGTAATATTACCTTTACTTATTCCTAGGTGTTTTCTTTATCACAGTCTATTCTTCCATGGGATTGGTAACATCATAATGTGGTGAATACATTGCCTACATGAGTAATCAAACACATAATTTATATTATGTTAATGTAGTTGAGAATAGATAATATTATGATGAAAAACCTAGTATATTACGATACAATTTTATTTTCTCATTGATCTACCCTTAATTGTTTTAGGTTTTAGGGATTTGGATCCTCTATAAAGAATCGAATTCCCCTCTTTTGGTACCTAAACGTACAAGACATTTTTGACATTGGGATTGGCATAAACTTATTTTGATCTCCAAATGAAAGGGTTATCCTTGATTGAATTTTCATCTAACCTAATAAATTTTTTAGCCAGTAGTAGTAAAATAAACCAATCCTTGTTTTCTATATCTAATACATAAAATAATTTTCCATCTTGTGATTACATTATGAATAATCAGTATTTTCCACTTCCACATTACAAAACACTTTCAGAAATCCCATTTAATCAACTTTCACTTAAATCCTATTATTAACACATTTGAAATGGAAAATTATCACATGAAATTTTTTATAATACTACTCGTATATCTATTTGATAATTAAAAAATATTTCATATTTTCCTAAATTGTATTTCAATCCTTGGAACCAAATATGTGCATCACTTCCACCACAAGCGTAACTATACTATTTTTCATTATACTGTAGTCATCATATTTTTTTCTATATAATATATAACCATTGATAAAAAACTAGTGTGAGATATAACACTTTTACTTGGTCCCCTAGCAATCCATCAGAGTAATACCACAATTTAATTCATATTTTCAGGTTACTCATTATATATTTGATCTTGGAACCATCTTATAAATAGTATATTATGTGTATTTGATATCTATTCTCTATCCCTTGATGGATTTTAATCTCAAGGAGTTTATTTGTGGGATTCATCATATGGATCGAAATATTTTCAATTGTGTAAAATGTAAAGGTGTTCTTTATCCTACTCTGTGAAGGTAATTGTAACCAAATATATTTCAAAAATCCCTCTATTCGTAAGGAGTACATTATAAAGAGACTTTAGGACACCGATGATGTCAACATCTAGAAGTTAATCGATAATGAATTCAAAATCATTTAAAAAATTTATCATTCTGCAATAAATCCTTTTGGATTACTTTTATTATTGAAGACCATTAAAAATATCCATATACCATTCAATGGGGTACATCCATATGTGATGGACATGACCACATAGTTGAACCTCTCAAACCAAGTGATCCATCATGTGTACCATTATATCAAACAATGATGGTGGGAAGAATATCTCTAATTCAAATAATATGACTACAACCTCTGAATCCATGACTCCAAACATCATTGGGTCTATACCTTTTCTGCATATAGTTTGGAAAAATAAGTAGAGTCTAGTTAATATATGTCATAGGTTTTTAGGTAGAATTAAATAGAAATAAACAAGCATCTAATCATGTATCAAAACATGATTGTTGTGTGATTTTAGTCCCTATAACTACATATTAGTCATTAACATGACATTCTGGATATTTTATGAATACACCTTTATAACTTTTACACTATTGAGGAAAATAAAAAATTGAAACTTTTTCCACTCTAGATATAGTCTAAATCTTTTGGGGGAAGAATCTTCTTCCCTTTACAGCTCATTGGTGCCATCACATCCCTTATCTCCATGTCAATCATGTGCAATATAAACATGATTTCATCTTTAATTATTCTAGGAACATTAAGTAACATGATAATAACACTATTAAATAGTTTTTCTCTACATTCATGACATTAAGAAAATTTATGACATACAAACAACTCTAATATGATAACTCAGAGAAAATTTATCTCTTCTTCCAACAAGAGTTTGTATGGTTTTTTCAAAATGGTTTACCAAAAATAGATTCAATATATTTTACTTTATCAAATATTTTATTACATGTTAGTAGAGACAGTGTGGTGTCGTATTTTTTATTCCCATAGAATGTTAACATCTATGATTGATATTTATATCATTGATGTAAAAAAATTCAGATGTCTTCAAAACATAGTCTTCGAGGAATGTTTCAACCAAACTGAGTGTGTGCATAATTCACCAAGGAGACAACCCAAAATTCCTTTAATTATATAGCCTGATAAATTTCCATAAGAAAGAAATTCATTTATCATATCATACAACATGGCCATCAATGTGAATCATTAACTTCTGTGAGCATCATAAATTGTAACACATGTATCGCACATCAATTTCAGATCAATGATCAATGGAGACAAATAGACACCAATATTATTATCTGGTTAATTTGGTTCAAATATAATTAAAGACAACATAATGTATTTGTGCTTCATGCAGAACCATAGTGGAAAGTTATAATTTTCCATCATGATGGGCCATATATTGTGATTTCTACTTTTTACAGAAAAGTATTTATTCCATTTGTATATAATACAAGATGAAAACTTGTTATCTCATTTCCAAATTTAGGATACTCATAATGATTATTCTTACACTGAGGAGAATCTTATGGATGATATAGGTTCCCATCATTAGTTTTTTCATCTTAATGTCATTTCAATTGTCTCGTGGTTTCCTAACATCCATAGAGTCTTTTAAATTTTGGAATGATAGTAATGTATCATACAAATTTCGAATGTCTTGATTAATTTTTCTTATATCTATTAGATCCCAAATTTGGGAATTTTATGAGTGATTCAGAGCCATTGAGAAATAATATGCAATAATTTGGACAATAACTTTTTTTTGAGATCGTTCCCATTGAATGTAGAATTCATTTATTGTCACATGTTCGACCTAGAAGTTTATTTTATTCTATCATTATATCATTCAAGAGACTAAGTATTAGTCTATAAAGCTGGTGTCACTTCATGCATTTCTAGAATTAAAATATATAACTTCAATACATATGACAATGTTGTGTACTTAGTACTATAAATATACAGTGGTCTCGAGCAATATAACTTCTCAAAAAGATTTGGGAATTCGTGATTGTCATCTTCAATTTCCATTTTCATTTCTTCCAGGAAATCTCTATAATAATTTACACTCGTATTCATATCAAAGGTTACATTAACCATAGTATCAACCAAATTGATGATCAAATTCAATTTTTACACATGTTTAGTCCAACATTTATTTCTATGATCTATTATATGACAAATAAAATGTTCTTCCAACTATTCTGGACTAATGTTTCTTGATTAACAATAACGAAATCATGGGAATATTATTTGATAAAGGCCGTATACATGATATATAGTAAACTTGATAAACTCTTTAACTCAATATTCATAATACTTTTTTCAAATGATTAGCATGCGTCCATTAATAATTCATATCCATGCTATTAGGTTTATAAAATATTAATTTTTTAAAACAAATAAATAAGAACACAAAATATATTCATTAAAATGGTGAATGTTATAGACAATACTAATAATGGGTACCATACATTTGACTATTTCAAATAATTTCACTATTCTTTGGAGGAAATTGGTAATTGAAATTAAGAAAATAATTACTCCACTATGGTAGGTTTTATCCTCTAAATTCATCCTGATGTGAAAGTTATAAGTAACTTTCATCATCATGAACTTCATCTTCTAAATAGATATTATTTTATATTATTTTTTGCGACTCATCCTCTAACTCTTGTATACATACACCTATGTTTTTTTGAACTAGTATAATTAAAATTCATCTCATAATGGGTATTGGAGATTTTTTTGGATGACTACTACTCTTCGTAGTTCAAGAAAAATAGACGAGATGGGGGTGAGCTTAAAAAATAAATTACAAAAAATAACGGTTTAGAAGATGAAGTTGATGAGGATGAAATAAAACCATTATTATCTTAAATAATTGGGTTGCTTATAATTTTTTAGATTTTTTATTCCTAATAGAACTAAAACAGAAACTAAAACTATTAAATATGTTTTTTACTATAGAAGATAATAATAAATCATATAGAATAATTCACGTAGAAGCTAATGTCATTTTTGAATTTAAAATTGTATACTTTATAAAAATGAATTTTATAAAGATAATTAAAATAAAATTGTTCCAAATAGTCAAAGATCTAGTGTTTCATCTAGTTATGATATAATGGCTGAGAATACAGATGATTCTTGAGTTAAACCTAAATGATGTACATGGCCTAGAAAGAAGAAATATCCATATCATGAATTTTTATATTTCAAATCCTATATTTTTCTTGTTGATGGAGATGAAAAAAATAATGTTTGGAAATAAATATCATTTGGGTCTAATGATAGATGATAATCTCATGTTATATAAAGAATCATTTACTTCAAAATATCTTTCATTTTAGAGAGAATAATTTAATAATGAAATATATTATATTATGAAAAAATATACTTGCATATTTAAAATTTTCTAAAGTATTCAAATCATATGTGTTGTAAATGCTTCTTTAGAAGTATGTATAACTCTAATGATAACATTCATGTATTTAAATCTAGTTTATTAATAAAAGGTTTCAATAAAATGGAATGGATTTTTAATTTTGATACTTGTACCCATTTAGTTCAAATTATCAAAATTAGGATATTATTTGCCTATAAATTTAGTAAATCATTTTTGTGTTCATTAAACAGATCTTAAAACAATATTTATATATGTAAATTTAAATAAATAAATTTAAATGGAATAATATTCAGATTCTTAAACTTATATGATGAAGAATCTCAAGAACATTTATAATGAAATAGTCACTAATATTTTTTGATTTTTTAGAAATATTTATACGGATATCACTAACTATGACGATGAAAAAAATGAATGGAGAAGGTTCAAAAAATAAAGGGTATAAATATAATTTAATATCTCCAACCAAGTAGGGAAAACAATTATAATTATTTTTTAATTAAAATAATAAATAAAAAATTTTCAAATTTTATATCTCACTAATAATTATGATAGGGTAGATTAAAAAATGTTATTGAGGTGATAACCAGAAAATTAAAATAAGTAATTTTTATCAAATATTCTCAATATGAGATTAGAGTCACGTGGATTAAATATATTTACTATATACTAAATGAAAACATAGAAATGCCTAATGATAAAAATATAGAGATAAGAATATCTTTTAAAGTAAAAAATACAAGTAAAATAGAATGAGAAAACCAATTTAAATATAAAATGATTATATATTTATAATAAATTTTAGAATCTATAATCAATACAATTAATTCTTTCTCAAAAAGTAAAAAGTAATGATCATACCCCATAATATTCGATGGAGTGTTCTTATTGTTAAAGAACTCTACATGGGGGAATGTAAATCATCATATAATCTAGTCATCTAGATTTATCCACATTTCGACCATCTATTTTTTAATATAATTTTTGTGTCAAAACTATTTTTCCATGTACTTCATGTTTGAAATGTATATTATTAAATAATTGGTTGATGAAAACTTATGAAGGACAATCCAGTATATATGAGGTGTCTTATAGAAAGTGTATAACTATTTTCCCCATATAAAACCTGACCAATTCATACAATAACTTGAAAAGGGAAAAATTATTTTTCTATAAAAACAAGAAAACATTTGGTTTAAAATAATAATCCCTAGTTTAAGATTCAATGCATTTTGAATAATTAATTTTGACATAGTGCAGTGGATATTTTGTATAATTCAGAAATTATAAAGGTACTATGGAAGGATATTTTTAGGTGAAAAATTTCTCGGATGAAGAAACATCCATATACACTAGAGACACATATGTGAAACTCAATTAGTAATGAAATGTTTAGAAATATATGTGTAATTTTCAATGGTAGAAGTCACAGTGAAGAGGCATAAAGCTAAAAAACAATGAATTAAGAAAGTAGTTATTGGTAATGAATTTAAAGAGATAATGAGCCAAAAAACACTTAAAGATGTCTCCAAATAAAAAAATGAGCTAGGAGAAGCATATAAATTAACATACCTTGGAATAAAGATTTGATTCATCCTAAAGAAATAGAGATATCACATGCAAAATCTAAGAATCATTCGTGCCTTGAATTCATTGACCTTAGATTTTTTTGAGCCTTTGAGTCGATCCTTGGATTCATTTGAGAATTGATTAAATGTTGTATTTTTCTAGGAGGAGTGACGACAAGAGGGGGCTTTTGCAGATAGCTTGAGAAATCGCATCTTATTCAGTCCTGGTTGGGGTTATTAAATTGACTAGGGACACTTTTATTAGTGATTCTAAATAAGTACTTATAAATATAGCTTTTATTAGTGTTAAATTAATGGTTATAGGTTAAATGAAAATTTGTGATCATTTTTTTAGTTTTGATAAAGATTATTTTTATCATATCTATTTTACCGTTGATAAAACTTCGTCTTTATCAAAACTAAATAATAGCTGATCAATAGAATGTTTATCAGTTCTAAAACTTTAGCACTTATAAAATATTTATAATTATAATTATATATAAAATAAATTGGAAGTATATTTAAATAATTATATATTTATTTATTATAATTTTATAACATTTTAAATGTATAGTTATTTATTTATAATTATATAGATACTTTTCAAATAAAATTAAATATTTACGTATAATTAAAAATATATTTATATCCCAATATATATTTATATAGTTATACATATATTTAATAAAAATATATATAATTATAAATATAGTAAATATATTCATTATTTAAATATATTTATCCTAATTTTCCAATTATAAGTATATTTATATCATTATATATATATACTTAATTATATATATATGTGTGTGTGTGTTTGTGTTCCTATATAGAGTTTCAATAATTACGTAAATAGTTTGATGCGTGAATTGTATATAAAAATGAATTACTTATGTATATCTTTGCTAAATTGTTATAACACACATGTATATAGGTATAATTGAAAAATAAAACAAAATTAAATTATGTCCATTAATCAATGCAATTAGTTAGTATTTTTAATTCATATTAATTTTTAATTATAATCCATTATTCAATAAATATATAACTTATTTAGTGTAAATATTTTGTATTCTATAAATGAAATTTAGAAAATATTATATACATTCATATATATATTTATAATATACTATTTATTAATATTTATAATTTATATATAAGTATATTAAATTTATTGATTTTATCATTATTTATTTATTTAATAAAAATTTTATTATATTTCTTGATTTAAAAAAAATATTGGTTTAGTTATTTCATTTTACATATCTATATATTTAATATATACTATGTATTACTATTTATAATTAATATATAGTATATAAAATTAATTCATTTTTTGAAATAAATATTTAATTAATAAAAAAATTATTTTTTAAAATTTACTCATTTTTATTTTTTACTTTTTAATTATTTAATTTTATTCCAGAAATTTATCAATGCTAAAAATAGATGATAAAGGATATAATTTTTAGCACTAAAAATAATTCACTCATAAAGGGTACCATTTAGAAGTGATAAAATAATGTGTTCATAAAGGGTACCTTTTACCAGCACTAAAGAAAATCCATGATAAGGGTTACCCTTTATAGTGCTAAGAAAAGAACTAATAATGGTCACCCATTATCAGTTCTTAAAAATTCATTGATAAAATTTACTCTTTATCGGTGCTTCTTTCCAGTGCTAATAAAGGTCAACACTATTAAAAGCTTATTTTTTATAGTAGTGATATTTTAAAGGCATGTTTGTAACTTTTAATTAGTTTTATTTTGTGTTTTACTTACTTGAAAAAGACACCTGAATTAGGTTTTTATGGATTTATCCTCCTTTTGTGAGAGTCATTACTTTTTATATTGGTTAATCTTCATGCTTTGATGTAAAAACGTTATGTCTCTTTCAAGGGAGCAGATGGTGAGAAGAGAGTTATTTAAAATGAATTATTTTGATAAACTGATGATTGATTGAAAAGTTGTTTTATCATGTACACTTTATATTCTCATGGGAAACTACATGTCTATTAGAAGTTCTGGATACGTGTTTCACTAGTCTAGTGTGTAAAAGCTGGCTGGTGACCTAGGATATTTGTACCCTCCTAAGTGTTAGTTTTGGTGGGTCCTCGAAACGTTCAGAGGGAAATTTAATATGGTACATCTTGTTATGAGACACATACAGACCCAATTAATTCAAGAATAAAGTCTACTATTGTTCTGGTTAAATCCTGATTACTTTCCCATGATAGTATATGATTTTTAGGATAACATAGTGGGCTCTATTAAACACACAAATTCCATCCCATACCCATTGCCTATTTATTATCATTGTTTCTCAATTTGGACAGTTTGGTATGATATATAGATATATGTGTGACTATTGTGATTTTTTACACTTTATTTGTTGTTTTCATTTAATTTTCATATTGGGTAGTAAAATGATTTGAATAGTGTAATTTTAATAAGGAAAAATGGTGTATTTAATGTGGAAGAAGTTTAAGAAATGTATTAGGAATAATAAATTAAATATATTGTTTTATAAAAAAATAAATTTAGGAATGTGGATTGGTTTATAGTAAATTCATTTAAAAACCCAATTTCATATTTATATTCAAACAATAGTTAATGAAATGGTTTTTTGAAAGGTAATGGAATACAATATTCATTGAAATCTATCTAGGCACGTTTTCTCAAACCATACATCTATCATTTTATGTATATAGATCTTATATTTTTTCTCAAGTGTCTTAATCAAGTATTTGTGGGATTTATGTCTAGGTTATACCATTGATGGTAATTTCAGATAATGGTGGGTGACTATGGGTCTGAGGAGGCACTTTGGTAGCATCTTTGTTTTTTATGTTATATTTTTTAATCATTATGTATCAACCTTGTTGGATATAACTTTTTTTTGTTTATTTTTATATATATGTTTTCCTTATGTTTAGTTTATGATTAGATGTTGTTTATGAGTTTTTTTATTATTTATGTTGTGATTTACTCAAATTAAGTTATTTTATTTATACTATTTCTGTTTATTTTGATAGTGTGTATGAATGAGTTATAGATGGGTCCTGCTAAACTTCAGGGTGGAATATTTTGTTGTTAATCATATATTGAGGATGTAATCATTCCTAAGGTTTCTTCATTGATTCTCAGGCACTATTTTTCATCCCATGGGGATTAGGAATGCCCTTTAATCCTAGTGACAGGTTGGGATGGTTGTCAGCTCAGGAGGAAACCCTGACCAATTCCTTATAAATACAATTAGAGCTAGGTTATATAAATTAAATGGTTTTAGAGGACCCATATTATTATTTATGGTATGTCTTGGTATAAAGTTGATTATGATCACGTTCAGTACTCAGGAGGTATTTGTGTAAATAGTGTTATGAGATCTTATTATATTGAGCATTGAGTTAACATGTGTGGTTCAGATTATAATATAAAATTCATTTTTAATTATTATTAATAATTTCTTTGATATTTTATGATGGTATTTAGATCCTCATTGAGTATACTAGTGATTTTGGGATGACCTGAAGATTTTAGGGAGAAAATGGGATAAAAACATAGTCATATAAGATGTTCTATAAAATTATGTGGGACCTATATAGATGGGTTAGTAACCATGAAACGTTTTTGTTTCTTGATTGGAAAAAAGGTTGGATAACCCCTGTAACCAAATTGTTTAGAGTTCGAATTTCACTCTGGATTTATTTTTTTGAATCCTTCCTTTCTAAATTAAACCCAACGATGTCTACCATTAGAGTGATAATAATTATGGTATTTTTTTGGTTCTTTGATATTATTTTATGGTGTTCGAGATTTATTATTTATAATTAGTTTTTATAAATGACCATTATTTTTTCCCATTATTGGAAAATTATTTTTTTATTTGAAAATGAGATTTTATGGGGTGATTTTGTCTCAAAATAAATTTTGATCCAGAATAAAATTATTAAAATGGTTATAAAACTTCTATAATATACTTTCTTTTCCATTTTCATTTTTATAGGATGTTTGGGGTTTCAAATTAAATTTGGATTTTCTAAAATTTCTTGATTGTTTCAAAACAAGGTGGTATGGTTTCATTTAAAGAAAATCCTTTTAATTCAATATATTTTATAAGTTGTTGATTTCATTATGAAAATTAAATAATTTTTTTATATTTTGGGTAAATTATTCAAACTGTATAGTTTTTAAATTATTTGGATTATTTTCAAAGAATGCGTGTCTTCAAAAACCAAAATTGGTACTCCTCATGAATGGATAGTAGTTTAAAAATGGGATGTTATTTTTTAACGATGTTTTGTGGTTTTTCTTTCCTAGTGTATTTATGTATTTTATTTTTCTTATTTTTGTAAATTGGGACATTTTTTGTTGTGAAAATTGAATGATTTAGATTATTTTTTTAGTTTATTCAATTTTTCCTATTAGGAATATCTTGATAAAATGTGAATGTTTTCCTATGAGAAAAATACCTATGTTAAATCTTCTTTTCTTTAGTCCTGTCTATTATAGTGGTAGGGCTTAACCAGACTTTGAAATAAGTGTTAGAGAAGAAAGATTGTCTTCATTTGGGCTTCTTGAGTTACTGCCCTTACTTCGAGTAGTGATAAAAAATTCATTGACAGTGTCAAGTGGTTAGATAATTTTTAAAAAATATAGAATGATATAAACTATGGAGTAATGTTGAGGTGGATATATCTTTTGGGTAGTGTCATTATTAAACATATAGAGGGATAATATTCTTATATTAGTAATCACTTTATGATTTTAATACCTCTTAATGAGGTGTTGTTGATTATTGGTGATGTGTTTATGCCTTGGTGTTTAGTTTTTGTTTCATTGGTTTTATGTGATAAACATACTCATGTTCAGTTTTGATGAATTAGATTTGGGTGAGACAAGTGTTTATACATTGGGTGACTAGGACGGATGTGAAACCAGTTGAGATTATTCATTTTCTAGTGTCTATTTTAATTTTGTTTGTATTTTTTTCGATGGTAACCTGGGGATGAGGTCCTAGTTCACCCCATCCATCTAGGTTTTGAGTCAAGGTTTAATCCATGTTTTTTTCTTATTTAGGAATACTTAATTTATGGTATTTTTCCAATTTGGTTATATAGAGAGTTGTATCTTTTAGGATCTTCTTTGGTGAATATGTGATTGATTCTTTGGCTGAGATCTTTTCAGTATTTGAGTTAATTCTATGGTAATTGGTTTTGTTTGATTATGTTTGGTTCTTACATTGTAATGTTTTTGAGGTATCATGATGTCTTGAATGATTCATTACTTCATGTAATAGTTGAGAAGTTTTCTAGTGATCCCAAAACATTATAAGAATTAAAAATTGTGGGGGACCTATAGTATGTATTTGTATTCTGATATTTTTTCTTTTTTTTTTGGAGAGGGTTTAATTTATTCTTTGGTATATCTATGGATGTTGAGAATTTTTTTCCACTTATTTGATGAAGTTAGTGTATAAGTGTTTACCTTTTCATTAGATCCTTATGAGTTTCTTCCAAATCTTCCTAACACTTATACCGGTGTTAGATATTTTGGTATTTTTTCTTCTACATTAATCAATGAATTTCAAGGGGCATAATGTGAAATTTTGAGGATTGTTTTGAAACCTTCATGTCACTATTTTTAATTATTTTTTATTACAAGAATATATTTGGGGGTAATTTGAAATTTTGGAGGGTTTAATTTTAAATTTTGGAAATGTTTTTAAATTGTTTTTTATTATAAGTATTGAGTGAACATGATTGTAGAAACCTTATGGGGCCCAAATAGAATAACCTTTTTTAGTTCATTTTTTTCATTCAAGGTTGTACCTACACTCATATAACACTATTTGGAAAACAATTGTGTTAGTAAAATTAGAATCAAGGTGAGTTTTTATAGTTATTAACAACATAGTTTTTTATGTTTCACACATCGTTATAAAATTTTGCAGGTAGACCATGTGATGGAATTTTGTTAAGATAGCTCAATCATCACAGTTGGTCCACAGATGACACATGGTTTGGAAAAATGTGTGACCTACCCATATTTCATTTTAAGGGGAAATGTGTAGGAAACCCAACTCTAGTAAATTCGATTTAGTTTCTACTTTATTACACTTTCATAAGATACAAGATATCACATCACTATGTTTTTATCTGTTTAGTAGACTGGAATAACTAGATACATACATGATTTCTATTTTTACATTGAAAATAAAATAAAAAACATAGTAATAGTAAACATTAAATATCCTTAAAATAATTTAAATATTCCTTATTTATATCCAAGGTAATTGGAAAAAGTAAGTGTGAGATCAAATGCTCAGTAAGGGTTTCATACTACAGAAGCTATCATGAGAAAATAATTTATAATTAATATGGAAATTTAGTAACGAAAAACAAATTTAATTTGATCAATAATAAAATCATAAAATTTATCCATGGATAATATCAATGCAATAATCTCATTGATAATAATAATAGAATTATCTTGGAAGGAAATTAATAATGTTATACATGGATAATAACATAATTACAATCAAGGCATTATGCTAATCTAAAGTATTTGTTTTTATACACCAAAAACCCATTTAACAAGTTTGTTAAAATGTTTGGTCACATGAGACATATCGATGCATTTAGGGACTATATATTTATAGGCCCACACAATATTTTATGTCTATGTAATTTCTTATATATTAATTTATAAATTTAATTCATAAATAATATGGCTTAACAATAATATATGTATTGAGTTAATAATAAGGAATATCAATATTTCACCATTAAATCAAATAACATTCATAGAAAACCCCCATTTGTGTCAATAATATATTATTTAAGAAATAAATATATCCAAGATACTAAGAATATTGTTTTTTATGAATGTTGATCACAATGAAGAGAATTTTTATGGAGAACGTAAAAGACCACATAATTAATAAAGAGATGAGAGATAACCATCAATTTATCAGAAAAGTATATTTGGTAGTAAAATCAATTCTTTTGGATAATAGAATAAAATGGAAGAGTGGAATTTAAAGTCAAATTTAATTAAAATGGTTATCTTTTTATAACCATTTAAAACTTTTATAAGAAGATAAATACTATAAAACTGTTATGGCCTCAGGATAATTTATTACCAATTGATGTGTTAAAAAGAAACATTCGTTTTTGTCTTTTTATGCCAAAAAAGTTGAAAATGACCTCTTATAAAACATTATAAATATTACATTAAACACATATAAAAAAGTCAAATATACCATGAAATTTCCTTAAAATATAGTTTTACTAAATAAAAATTACTTTTGTATAACAATTTTGAAAAATATGGACATTGAAGAAAAATGTACCTAGTTAGAAAGAGAAATAAAAACAATATTTATTTTAAACAATTCATGGATTGATTCATGTGAAAAAACAAGTAAAAGATTGAATAAAAAATTTTAAATCATTAAATATCTAGAGGATAACAAAATTGATGGATCTTATGAAGGATATATTATAATATTTGTTTAATGAAAAATATAAGGAATCCAAAAAAAAATGAGATTGCAGAATAATGCCTTACCTCTATCATAAATTTTAAATTATAAGCCCTTGAAATATAACACACTAATTGAAAATTTAATCACCATTAATAAATATATATTATTGATAAATACATAAAATTCATAGTATGTACAATATATAAAATAAATTATGTTCATAATAAAAAATATGTCCTATTTGAGTGGAAATTGAAAGGAAACCACACACAATGTTTGTAACATTGATGTGAGAATTAATCAATGAAGTTATTTTGTGTTAAAAATTTAAATCCAAATAAAACAATTATAAATATATTTTAAAATTTTTATGGATAAATTCAAACTTAATCATGGTAACATAATGTAAATAAAATTTTTTGTAACACACTGAAATGATATTGAGTTAAGAAACCTATTACCTCATGCTTCCTGTAACGACCTAAACTATCATTAATGAAAATTACATGTGATCTAACTAAATGTATTATTATGGTTATATAAAATTTGGACTTCATTGGTTTTATTTTTATGGATTTTAAAATACCTTTAAAAATTGAGATCGTTGCTAATATAGTTGTTGAACAGTTATCACATGATTCTTATAAATACAGGGCTTTAAAAAATCTAATTTACTCATACAAAGGAAGAGATGACCTCATCCAGTAGATTTTACCCATATAAATCCCTTTTTTAGATCTCAGAAATTAGGTGGCATCATTGGGCTTCGCTCTTGACCAAGACCATTCCGAGCTTGAACATGTTAAGCTTGACCGGAACTGACTACGGGAGAAGTTGAAGTTAATAGAGATTACCACTCGAGCGATGTTATCAGATCCACCCCAAGAGTATATCACCATCCCACACCTTACCCATCGGTCTTATGTGGGTGTTATAAGGGTTTATGTAACCATACCATTGCACTATTACTATGTACATTATTATTGTATAAAGAATGTGCATTTGTTTTATTATTGTTACTTTGTAATTAATTTTTAAAGCACAAATAGTATTGTTTTAGTTAATATTTAACTAAGAAATCTATTTTGATGAATTAATGTATTTTTGGAATTAAATAATATTTTTATAAAATATTATTAATAAATTAGTTTTTATTAAATCTAAATTATCATATAATTTTATGAATGCAATTGAAATATTTATTAATGTTTGAAAGCTGTTTTTGTCAAAACCCAAGAATTTTCGATAAATGTCAGTTTTTATTTTAAAAGTAAAAATTAAAATATGTAGAAAATTATTTAGATAAAATGAATACTATTTTTGGAATCACGACGTCGAAATTATCCAATGGTGAATTTTTCATAATTTTCTAAGACAGTCAAATTTTTGGGTAAAAATTAAATACCGTTTAGATATATAATGTGTTTTCTGACATTATAATGACCCAATAGTGATGTAATAAAATACTATAAATGTTATGTTCGGACATTATATGTTGTACCATTAAAATAATGTAATTTTTGTTTTGTTTTATTTATTTTACAAAGCTTTAGCGGACCCTTCAAGGCTTATAAATCATTTTGCCTTTTTAAATTGTTTTCCTTGAGAGTGTGACTCACCTACACATAAGCAACCCTATTATTTTAAGAATATTGGCTATTTAAATTATAAAATATTTTTTTTACACTCCCCTTTGTCAAAAAACATGGTCAAAAACCAAGGTCTGGTTTGTGGTTTTGATTAGTTTAATGTGAGGTGTCTCAAACCTAAATAATAAAGAATTCCCTCTCCTTTCCTATATAAACCCACACAAGCTCACACTTCCTCTTCACTCAAAGCCTTTATAGTTTGACCAATCCCTACCCTCTTCTCACTATAATCCTCCCAAGGTTTCCCAAGCTCCCACGAAGCCACTCTCCAGACTCTCCCAAGCTTTTGGGATCGCACTTCCAAGTAAATAATTTCTTCCTTTCTAATTTTTGCCCAATTTTCTTTAAGTTTTTATGCACTTTTTTTCAATTAAAAATGTGGGGGAATGGGTTTTCACCTCCCCCATACATACCTATTTATGTTTTTATGATGGGATACCACTTTCTCTCTCATTAATGCCTCCCATGTACAGCCGTTACCATGCCAAAATTCTGTGAGGGATTTCTCTCTTTTTTTTACATCCAAGTATTTATTTTTTATTAAGAATCTAAATTCCATTACGTTTGTTGGGAAATATGTCTATATTAATCCCTTACTTTACATTTCATATACATATTATGAAACACACATTTCTCTCTCATAAACCATTTCCTAAATCCTTATGTTACACCGTTTTGCTGCTGAAATTGCACCGCATTTTTCCAATCAAAGATCATTATGTAGTGAATACCATACCCATATCTTTATCAAGGGAATTCACCTTTATAAACATATACATATTGAATGTTAATTTCATGTATTTATTCCATATTACTTAATCATGGAATAACTTATCATGATGATTGATTTCATGTTATATGATCCACGTGGAACACTTATGAATGAAATGAAATGTTTAAGAAGGGTGTGACCTAATAGAACTCAATTGGATTGAGTAGAATACAGTATCATGATACATCATGTGCACTAAGTGTTGACTCATTTTAATACAAGTGAAATGAGGGTTTACTTTTGCTTCATGTTCCATGATGGTTTACTCATGCTATATTAGCAATGAGCCTTGGATCATGCTAATTCCATGTTAAGGGTTGTTGCCACATTTCCTTGTTATGATTATTATGATATATCCCGACTTTATGTTCATGATTATATTGTGCTCCATTGATATTACTATTTCTTGACATGTATTATAAGATTTATGTTATTTTTTTACTCCCTTTCTGGGATTTATTTCTCACCCTTTTCCTATGCATGTCCTCAGGTTATCCCATGCAATGCTTAGTACGAGGGAATGTAGTGGTCATGTAAAGGATGCTTTCATTAAGATGTTTTATTATATGTATTAATTTGTTATGTAATGTTCCTAAGACCAAAATACACTAAACCTCTCAATCTTCATCATTGTTTCAAGTGATGGTTTTAGGAAATAAATCATGTTTTTGTTTGAAATAAAGAGAAAGGTTGTCATAGTTTGTATCAAATGATAAGTTTAGTTGTTTTTGGGATTAGGATTATAAAACCCCATTGAAAGCCTTAGGGATAATACTAAGCATAATAAAAACATCCCTACGTTTTGGTGCATATTGAGTAAGTGGTTTATCAAGAAAATACATCCCTATCCGGATACGAGCAGGTAGAGAAAGCTCTGGAACAAATGTACCTTGGGGTGAAAACCCCGACAACGAGTCTCGACCTTGACCTGGGGTATCCTAGTACATGAAAAAGAGAATTATTGCACTCTTTTTTACGACACTCCCGTGGGATATGCATTGGTAAATTCACAAGCTTAGTATGAACAATTATTTAGGGAATAAAAAATTCCCCAAAGAATATATGTTCGAAAGTAGATCATGGATAACAAAGATTCAAGACTATAGATTCATAAGTTAAGGAATTAATGGATATTTATAAGTCATATGTTTTTGGATTACCCTTTATGTGTTACCCCTAACATTCCCTTTATTCTAGCCAATGGCCAGTTACAAGAGGACTCGGGCTTACAACCGATCTGAAGAACAATGTGATGACTATTATAATGAGATTCTCAATCTGATGGGAGCGGGAATAACGAAATTTGTCAAAATACTCTCTCATTTAGCTCAAGAATTTAATAGAATCATCTGTCAAGATGAACGTTCAACCCCCCCCCCCCCAGAATTAATAAGTTGCTATCAAGAGCTTCATGAGACAAAGGCCTCCCACTTTTAATGGATCATCTGATCCCTCAATCGCCGAACAATGGAGAAACTCCATTGAAAAGATCTTCTCCATCCTTCAATGTTCTGAAAAAGAGATGGTTATTTTGGATACTTATTGTATAGAGAGTGAATCTGATCAATAGTGGACATTGATCAGAAATATGAAGCCTAAATAGAGATAGAGGCATTAGAATGGAAGGATTTACGGAAGATGTTTTTTTGAAAAATATTTTCCACACACCCTCCAACTTAAGATGGAAAGGGGATTCCTTACCCTCGAGAAAAAATACAATGATTATTTTGGAGTGTACGATACAAACTTCACATGTCTTTCACATTATGCTTCCAGCTTTGTCTTTGCCCCGAATGCATGGTTGACTACTTCTTTGGTGGGCTGAAACCTAGCCTCTGGAAATCCCCGGTGATCTGCAACGTCAACAGATATGAGGATATTGTTTGATGTGCCCTTAAGGTTGAATTGGTGATCAGACAACCTTAGGGGTATGTTTCCGAAGCTTTCTCCAGGGAGCGTTCGTCCATCAGATTGAGCGAAATAGGCGCATCTTTGTTACCCCGCATTCCAGATTTCCAAAGGTGGGAGACATTCGTTCCATGTTCAGGGACGTTTACTCCTTGATTGAAACGGGATTATGGGATGTCAGTTCTTCCTTCTATGGAATCCACCTAGGAACTCATCACCTAGTCCAGGTATCCCTCATAGATTTAATACGTTGTTCATGAAACTCTTCCCAGCGCCATATCTTCATGGACACCAGTTAATTACAGTGCTTTTGTGAGGAAATTACAATGGGTCCAATTGGGGAAGAAAACCTCGGTTAAGGGAGTATTCAAGCTAAGAATCCCTGGCATGTTTGGATGCTGGGTATTGGTGCGTCTCTCTTCTGTCCCTTATTATAGGGATTCTCGAGGGTGCGGAAGCCCGAGGAATCCCACATCGAACGTGGGGAATCATATTCAATGGGCATGTATCTGAGGATTTCCTCAGCTTCATGTGTCTAACACAGGGTATGCCGCAAGTTTAATGTCCAGCGAAGATGGATTAGACTGATCAGAACACTGATTAGAGTGGATCAGACGGAGGAACCCCCTGGAGGGAACACGGATATTGGGACCATTATGTGGGCAGCTTCTTGAATGTTGTGGAGGGGAATGAGACCGCATGATCCCACCAGGATGTGGCGCCCCATGTAAGTATCAGGATGGACGATGGATTTGGGCTTTAGCCTCGAAGAGACTTCCTACGTATCCCTATGGTGGGGAATCAAAGTATGCGTAGTTCATCTGGCGACGGATTACCATTGGATGAGGTTGAAAATGGCTTACCACTGAATGAGGTTGTAACGGCATACCTCTGGATAAGGATGTCAATGGATTACCGCTGGATGGGGTCGAACCGACGTGAAGGAGGTTAGAACGACAGGTGGTGGGCTTGAACCTCTGGGAGGCTTCCTACGTACCATGCCTTGAGATGGATCAAAGTCTACGTAGTTCAGATGGAAAATAATGTTTAACGTCATGTGGGACGGGGGTGAACTGATCTGAAGGGGGGTCGGAGCGACCAATTGGTGGTGGGATTGAACCTCTTGAGGCTTCCAACATACCCTGCCTTAGCATGGATCAAAGACCTCATAGTTCATATGGATATTGGTGAATCGATGTGAATAAGGACCTGGGGTCCAGATGGATGGTGGGATTGAACCTCAGGGAGGCTTCCTAAGTACCTTGCCTTGTCATGGATCAATGTCCTCGTAGTTAGGGTTGGAGAGGGGTGTTAGAGAACCGACGAGAAGAGGGACTTGGGGTCCGATGGGTGTTGGGTCTTGGTGCACTGACGCGAAGATGGTCAGGACCAATGGATGGTGGTGGGCTTGAACCTCATGGAGGCTTCCTACGTACCATTCCTTGACATGGACCAAAGTCTACGTAGTTCGGAATGGGTTGGGGCTTACACTTGGAGGCGGCCCAAGGTGGTGGGGCTTGAACCTCATGAAGGCTTCCTACGTAACATGCCTTCACATGGATCAAAATCCATGTATTTTGGGATGGGTTGGGGCTTACACTCTGAGGCGGCCGAAGGTGGTGGGGCATGAACTTCGTGGAGGCTTTCCATGTACCATGCCTAGACATGGATCAAAGTCCCCATAGTTAGGGATGGGTTGGGGCTTACACTCTGAGGCGGCCCAAGGTGGTGGGGCTTGAACCTCGTGGAGGCTTCCTACGTACCATGCCTTGACATGGATCAAAGTCACCGTAGTTCAGGATGGGTTGGGTGGAATACAGTTTAATGTCATGCAAGACAAGGGTGATGTCATGGTCGATGCTTACTCTAATCCCACGTGAGTCATGATCACTGTGAGAAACAAGAGGTAGAAAAGGCATGATGGCCACGTCACGAAAGGTGTACCTGTGGGAAATGATGAGGGGATTACGTGCGGGGCGGCCCATGATGTTGGGTCTTATTTCAGGATGGAGGCCTGAGGGTGACAAAGCGCAACGGGAGAGGGATTTGGAACGGAAGAAAGGAGAAGCACTATTCCCCACCACTCCCATGGATGGACTTGGTTCCGAGGGAGTGAGGAGGATTAGGGGTGCTGCCTCTTTTAAGAAAGGTTAGGGGTTTATTCCAAGATGGCTGCCCTTCCCATGCAGAAAAAATGACATTCCAATTTGGAGGATATCACCCCCTGTGAGGTACGATCCCAACCCCATGGAGACGAGTGGGTGTGAAGAATTTCCAAGGCGGGGGGACCCTGCGTGAGAGGCATGGGGCCTGGTCATATTTTAACTTCATCTGTTGAGGAAAAAGGTGCTTGGCAGTTTAACGTCCTACAGCTCAGATGATGTGGCCATTCTCCGAACCCCTAGGTCTTACATGACAGGTACCCTCTGCTCCTTGTGGGAGGGAAGACACTGGTAACGCCATACTAAGGGGGTGTCGTAGAGCGAACCATCGAGCGGTCCACGTTAGCGTGGCTATGCGAAGCAGCAATACCTAATAGCATGCCAATGTCAATAAGTATTAGGTGAAGTAATGCAATGGGCGGTATTGTCCAGGGGACTTTGAAGTCACATCATGAAAACCTGGAGGGTCACACGGGAAATGGATTTTCCATGCAGAGGGGTCCACAGGTAGGGGCCTTGTGGAGAGCTGTTTTTCTGTATGGTGGAGGGAACTTACGAAGGGGTGTGCTTCGCGAAGTGGGGTTACTTAGCCTTAGCATTGGGCAGAGGTGCAAATTGGATGTGCATCGCGAAGTGGAAGGGAATTCATGGAGCACGACCTCACGGAGTAAGGTGCCACATGAAGCAAGGTGTCGGGAAGCAATGTCTTTGCAAAGTACAGTGACCCCACCAGAGCATGTCGATCATATGTACATGATTGGTGTTTTTCGAAACATAAACACTATGTGACGACCCGGGTCCCCATGGGGATCCCATTCCTTCACAAAGACCCTTAGGCTTCGCGAAAGGCAACCCTCTCGGAAGAGGGGATCAAAACGAGACAAAGGGAAGGCACTTTGAAGAGAAGAAGTACCTCACACAGCTCATGGTTCGAAGAGAGGAAGGATGCATAATGATTCGAGATCTGGGATGATCAAAGGTCAGATTGTCCGTCCCCAGAGATAAGGGGGAGCCCGGTATTTATAGGCAAGAGGCGTCGCGGAGTGGAGATCACGCGGTGCGAATAGGGGCTCGGTGGCTTCTCAGCGGGCTCGCGAACTTCAAATGCAGTCACAGAGCATCCCACTTTATTGCTTCGCAACGGGCTCACAAACATCAAATTCATTCGCGGAGCCACCCGCCTCCTTACTTCGCAGTGGGCTTGCAAACGTCAAATGTGTTCACAGAGCCACCCGCCTCCTTGCTACACGGCGGTCATGGTGCTGGGGGACTCCGCGAAGGGGCTTCACGAGGCAGTCAAAGGGGCCTTTTGGGAGCCTCTTATTTGTACCAAATTTTGGCCCCAAAAAATCCCCCCCCCCTCAGACATGGAGCCGCAGAGAGATCAAGGGTCGATGTCTGAGGGAGATCACCAAAATCCTCGGTCAATCGTGGTGCTGACTCGCGAAGAGGGCTCACGAGGCTGATAGTGGAGGTGCGCGCCAAGCACACCATGAAGCTCCACGCGAACAGGATGCAACGAAAATCTCTGAAGGTCGTCACCTATAAATAGGGGGTGTGCCCTCTCTTTTGTCATTTACCAACACTGTAAATTTGTCTTATTGCACTCTCGATTCACGATGCTCGGCATACTCCATGAGTGGTCTCTGAGAATCGAGTCTTTGCGGTGCACAGAAAGTCCTTTATTTCACGTTTGTGCTCCGCGATCCAGCATTGAACGCCGAGGCAGTGCCCTGCGAACAGTCTTTGTGAGCGGCCTTTGACAATAGTCTGGGACTATAAGAGTTAGTCCGGAGCCACTCGAACCATGGTTCATTGGTGGAGCTACTATCGGATAGCCAGAAAATCTACCCATTGTCTAGGTGGTTTCCATTGTATGGGTTCAGGCTGAGGGATGATGTCTTTATCCCTGAAGCAGGAGGTATGATCCGACTTACTGGTTCTGGAGCACGCCATGACAATACCGATGGTTCAGGGCACCCGATGGTCATGCACGGGAGGACTTCACGCCTGTAATTTCCAATTGTTTATACAATAATCTGAACAATGTCGAAGGGAAGAAATTGTAGCCAGAGACGTCCCCTCCTCTGTACCGAACCATCCTTAAGGTGGTGTTGGGGAACCTGAAGAAGGGGTGGTATGGGGAATAGGACCTGCGCAAGGGCATAAAAATTACGGACGATTGGGCTTGGGCATACTGGGTAGGCACGTCGTGTGACCGCATTTTAAGGACAAGTAAAATTGATTATGTTTTTAAGGTTGATTTATAGTTTACGGAAGACCCTAGGTCGTCTCTCAAGGAGAGTTGGTGGATTATAGTGTGTATTTTTAATAAAGATTAATAAAAGAGGGGGTGATTTTGAAAACATTTTTTAAAAAAAAACATAACATAAAGAGGTCAATAGTTGATAGAATAAGGTGGAGGATTAAGAATTATGAGATAATGAGATCACTTCATGTTCACTACACATCTTGGATATATCATTGTTCTGAATATTTCACATGATTTTGTTTAATTCTTTGGTTGAGGGCTATCAAGATCTTGATTCCCCTCTTGCCTCTCTAAACATTGCACAAAGTAACAACCCTTGACACAACAATCGTGTTGTCAAGGATTGGACTTAAATAATAGATTAAAGGCTAACAAATAATACTAATATCTTTTTTATGAGTGAGAGAATGAGGATCCTTGTGTTGCCCAATCGGAACAACTCAAGTTTCCCACTTGAAATTTGAACCCAATCGGTGTTGAAATGAAAAGAGGTTCACTTAATTAAATCAAAAAATGAACTCAGAGGAGAAACATGTTTAGATAAAACAAACGTGAAATAATTCACACACAAATTACACAAAAGAAATAGAGAATAAAGTGTCGGAACTCCCTCCCATGTATGTGTAGCTCCCTCAAAATGATCATCCACCATTTAGCTCACCATCGAGAGGAGGAGAAGGCTTGGGTGTAACTCCCTCTTCATCCTTGGTTCCCCTATGAGTATATGGGCCTCCAGAACATTATGTATGAGGAGAGAACAACTTTGTGTCTCCAAAATAACATAGCTTTGCCTCCTAGTCAAACTTACAAATGAGGAGCCCAAGGTTCTATTTTATAGGGAAATGGGAAGATGATTTTGAGCACACAGAATTAATGATAGCTCTTGTTTAAAGGTGTTTCGACCTCCAGACAACATTATCTCGATTTTTATAAAATAAAAAAGTTGTAGCCCCACCTAGTTTCCATCTCCACTGAATGTTTGGATCACCTTGGACACCTATAGACCAAGATATGGACAGATCACAACACACCACTTATGAATCCGTACAGATTTGGTGTGCTGGATAGATCAGGTTAGCAAGGCCATTAGATTATCGGATCAGTCTGGTTTTTCTTCATATGAAATGTAGCCCAATCGGTTTCGGACCTGTCCAAAAAATTTCAGCCCAATTGGATTCACAGTCTAGTATTAGTGTGCGGATTAACCCACTAATGTGCTTGGATACTGCGCAGTTTGGCCCATTTTTCTTGGACATCATCTTGGGCCCTCCAAATCACCTTCACCGTCAATGAAATTTTCAAGACAAGTAAAATTGGACTTTTAAATATCAATAAACACAAAATAAATGATTCAAAAATGTAATTAAATTTTTTATTATTTTTTTTAATTTACAATACAAATTCAGTTTAATACAACGGTCTAAGGGTGAAAATGACACAGTGAATCGTGGTACGATCGCACCCCCACACCTAAACAAATTCACTCCTTGGAAAAGCCACATAACCAAATAATATGATGCATATATATATATATTCCCAACATCATGAAAATTTAACATTTGAGGTAATTTAAATTCACTAAGTAATGTGATCAATGCACGAACCACACCAAGGAGTTTTTCCTAGTGAAAATGGAAAAAGATGTCTCATAAATCATTTCACAATAAAATTCAAAGAGATTCATGACACCAACATGAACAAGAAATTAAAAAGTCAACTATTACACTAACTCTCCATGTGTGTGAGTAAAAACCACTCCTTGTTATTCTTTCCACTTTCTATCAAATAAATATAGGTTGTTTTAACATTATTTAGCTTTAAATGATTTTTCACCAAACCCATCCTACATCCTCTGCAATCATATTTCAAGACCCACTCACTTAAGAATTCCCAGATGTCAAACCATAAGCTCTCAAACTAGATATCCCCATATGTCGCACATTTCATCACTCCCACCATTTATTATATTATTTTTTGAATTTGAATTTGGAAAATATATCACACTCATCTATAAACCCTTTTTTGATCTCCTCACGAAACTAATTGCAATAGTTATAACAAGATCAAAGTTTGAGGAGGAGTGGTTTTCAACCTGCCCAAGACACAAAATTTATTTTGAGGGAAAACAACGGTCGGACATTAGGTACACACTCATAGGTAAATCTGGTACAGTAATGAAATAGATCGGATAAGGAATGAACATATGAAAATATCATTTAAAGATGAAAAATATTAACCTAACATATATTTACCTTATATTAAGTAAGAAATATTCATACTTTGTGGTTTGGTGCAAAACTTTATGGAGACATTAGTGACACAGTTTTCCCAAAACAACTCACACAAGGGGAATCAATCATCTCAAATGTTTCACAGTGATACAACCACTTATATCATTGACAGAAAACCAATTCACTAAAAATCACTCCCTGATGTTAAATTCATACAAATAATTTTTTTCACCATTCTTTATAGTATTTTTACTTTGCCCACATTATGTTCCCTGAATCATGGAACTTTGAATATTTTGATGGGGAAAAAATTAAAATACCATAAAGAAGGAAAAAAAAGAGATGAAAGAAGAAAGACAATGGAAAACCTATTGGACTCAACATGATAGGAGAAAGTGAAAATACCATAAAGAAGGCGAAAAAGAGAAAATGATGAAAATTCCTATCTTACCCTGGGATGTACCCACCCCCCCACACCTAGAATGTGCAGTGTCCTCACTGTATAAAAAGAGTGTGTTGAAAGGAAGGATAAAACCTGGTGATTTTCATTCATAGATTGCTTCTTGAACATGGAGTTCCTCCCTCGGGGACTCCGGAATGGATTCATGGAAGTGCTTTAGCCACTGCCCATTGACAATGAATGTTTTCTTGGTTTCTTAATTCTGAACGTGGACAACACCAATTGGAGAAATGTTAGTAATAGTGTATGGTCCAAACTAACGGGAACAAAGCTTACCTGGATGCAACTTCAGCCTTGCATTATAAAGGAGGACCTTCTGCCCAATGTGTAACTGACGATGAAGTATAAGATGGTCGTGGGATGCCTTGGTTCACTCCTTATAAATTCTTGAGTTTTTATATGCATCTCTTCTCATTTCCTCCACTTCTACATCTGCAACTTCCTTTGAGAACCTTCCCCAGAACGATTAGGATTCCATTGTTTGATGGACCAGTAGGCCCGGTGCACAATCTCAATACGAGGTGACAACTCTTTCCAAACGCAAGACGATTGGGTGACATTCCAATGGGAGTTTTTAAAGCAGTATGTTAGGACCATAATGATTCATCATGTCTAAGACTCCAATCTTTTATATTGGGTTGAACCATTTTTTCAAGAATTTTTTTACCTATCGATTTGACACCTCGGCTTGACCATTGGTCTGTGGATGATATGCAGTAGAAACTTGATGACCGACCCCATACCTACACAAAAGTGATTGCATTATTTAGTTTTAGAAATGAGAACCCCGGTCACTGATGATGAACCTAGGTAATCCAAACCTGCATAAGATTTGGGTTCTCAAAAATTCTACAACTACCTTAGAATCATCAGTCCCTGTAGCCTGTGCCTCTACCCACATTGAAACATAATCAACTGCCAGAAGAATGTAAAAGTTTCTAAAGTAATTGTGAAATGGCCCCATAAATTCAATACCCCAAACATCAAAAATGTCATGAATGAGAAATGGTTGTTATGGCATTTCATTTCTTTTAAAGACATTCCCCATTCTTTGAAAATGAGTACACGATTTGAAAAAATCATGGGCATCTCGAAAAAGTGTGGGCCAAAAGAGACCAAAATCAAGGACCTTGCATGAAGTTCGTTGGGGACCAAGGTGGCCCCCACAAGAAAGAGTGTGGTAGAATCTAAGGATGGACTGAAAATAACTATTGGGAACACAGCGCCTAAGGACTTGATCACTACAGGTGCTCCATAGGTAGGGGTCATCCCAATTATACCAACGGGACTCATGTTTTAGACGACTGGCTTGGGTTTTCTTGAAATTAGTATGAATCCAAGATGAAACCAAATAATTTACAATATCAGCGTATAGAGGAATAGAATCTTGCACTCGGTATAGTTGCTCATCATGAAATATTTCATTAATGGGAATAAAGGGGTATGCGTCAATGTCTAAGGATGGTTGAATCCTACTCATATGGTCATCCACTACATTCCCTGCTCCTTTATTATCTCTAATTTCTAGATTGAATTCTTGAAGGAGGAGCATCCAACGAATGAGATGTGGTTTGATTTCTAGTTTCTTAAGGAGGTATCGGGGGGCTGCGTGGTCTGAGAACACAATGACTTTGGACCCAAAAAGATATGACCGGAATTTTTCCCTGGAAAACAAAATGGAAAAGAATTATTTTTCAGTTGTAGTGTAGTTTTCTTGGGCAGGGTCCAATGTACGTGAGGCATAGGCTATGACATGTAGAGCTCGGTCGACCCTTTGTGACAAGACTACCCCAACTGCATAGTTAGAGGCATCACACATGAGCTCAAATGGTAAATCCCACTGAGGTGGTTGGATTACTGGGGGTGAGGAGAGACTCCATTTTAACTTATTAAAATATTCCTCACATTATTTATCAAAAACAAATTCTTTTTCTTTTGGAGTAATCGGGAGAGGGGGAGTGTAATTTTACTAAAGTCACGAATGAAACGATGGTAAAATCCAGCATAACCTAGGAAAGATCGCACATACCATAAATTTTTGGGGAATGGTAAGGAAGAAATGACATATAATTTCAATTTATCTACTAGGATTACATACCCAGAAATAACATGCCCCAAAACAATACCTTGTCACACCATGAAATGGCATTTCTCATAATTTAATACAAGATTATTTTCAATACAGCGACGTAGGACTGAACCAAGACTACTCAAACATTCATCAAAATAAGATCCATAAACAGTGAAATCATCCATTAATACTTCCATGAATTTCTCTAGGTAATCTGAAAAAAATACTAACCATGTATAGTTGGAAAGAACTCGGAGCATTGCACAGACCAAATGGCATCCTTCTATAGGCAAATGTGCCAAAGGGGCAAGTGAAGGTTGTCTTTTCCTGATCCTCAGGGGAAATATGGATATGAATGTATCCAGAATACCCATCATGGAACCAGTAGTGGGACTTACTCGCTAGCCTCTCTAGGATTTGGTCAATGAATGGAAAAGGGAAATGGTCCTCCCTCGTGTGTTGGTTTAGTCGGCGATAGTATATACAGTCATGCCAATTATTCTGCACATGAGTTGGAACCAATTCATTGAATTCATTTTTATTTACTATATGGCCAGTATTTTTAGGAACCACTTGAATGGGACTGACCCATTGGCTATCAGAGATGGGGTAAATGATTCCATAAGCAAATAATTTTGTTACCTCATTTTTCACAACTTCTAGAATGTTTGGGTTCAGTCGACGTTGTTGCTGCCTCACTGGTTTAGCATCATCATTTAACAAAATATGATGTGTAACAATTTATGGGATAATACCAGGAATGTTAGCAAGTGTCCACCCCAAAGATTGTTTATACTCCGTCAAAAGTTCAATCAGTCGCAATTCATGCTCAGGAGGGAGTGAACTAGCAATGATGACGGGAAACTTGTTTCCTTTATCAAGATATGAATATTTTCAATCTTGAGGCAGTTGTTTTAGTTCCAATTTAGGAGGATTTTGGATTGATGGGAGTGTGTGTGAGAGGTCAATGATCTCATCTAACTACTCAATGGTATCAACCTCAGATGAGGAATGAGCTTTTACAAGCTTAGCAGTATCATCGATGGTCAGTGGATCATCAGTGTTCAAGAAATCATCAATCAATGAACATGCATTAAACTTTTTGAGACCACTACAACAATCAATGCATGAATCATTTCCTAGAATTTCTATCAATGAAGAAAACTCCGAAAGGGGATCAGAGGAAATAAATGTTGTTTTTTCAGGGGAAGGGAGTACATCTATAGAATTAATAGATAGAGGGATATATTCTTTTAAGGGGTTATTCACGGCATCAAGGATGTTGAAATGGACTATGTAACCACCAAATTCCATAGATAATGTACCATTGTGGACATTAATTATGTTTTTGGCGGTTTTCAAGAAGGGTCTCCCCAATATAATCAGGGCATGTCCATTCATCCTATCATCCCCCATTTTAAGCACATAAAAGTCAGCAGGAAAAATTAAATTTTGGACCCTCACAAGAACATCCTTTAACACACCAGAGGGGTGTGTAGTCTCCGATTAGCTAGTTTAACAATAATTCCAGTGGGATTCAGTTCCCCGACCTTCAATGTAGAGTAAATGGAGTGAGGCATCACATTTATAGAGGCAGCTAAATCAAGCATATCATTAGAAAAAGAATACTCCCCTATGGTGCATGGAATTGAGAATGTTCCAGGATCATTACACTTGGTTGGAAGTGACGGCTCTATCAATTCTAAAATATTCCTCCCAAAACTCACCTTCTCATCTCCATGAATTCACCTTCGGTGTGTACACATCTCCTTTATAAACTTGGCGTACCGTGGAATTTTCTTAACAGCATCAATCAATGGGATGTTAACCTGCACTTTCTTGAAAATATCAAATATTTCCTTATCAAGATCAGTTTCCGTTGGTTTTCTTGGTTGGGTGGACCTTTGAGGAAATGGAAGAGGAATGGTTGGGCTAGGTGACTCATCAATGTACACACTCTTTCCTTTGGAAGGGCTTCTCTCAAGACAAGGTTCTTCAACATTTGGAACATTTTTAATGGTTGGGATGAAGGTTTCCTCAGCAGGGGATGACTCTAATGGAGGATTCATCTTACTTTCTAGTTGATTTCCACTCCTAAGGGTGATGGCACTAACATTTCCTTTATCCCTAGGGTTAACTATTGGTTGAGAGGGAAGTTTACCTGATCCGTGACTTTGAATTTCACCTACTGAGTTAGCAAGTTGGCCTAATTGTGTTTTTAGGTCTTGTATGGCTGATTGAGTTGTTTTTTCGATTTGAATATTCTTGGAAACCATTTGTTTCATCATATCTTCTAATCTAGGATCAGGTTTTGGAGGGGTTTGTTGGAAATGCCTTTGGGGTGGTTGAGGATTTCTGGGTGGTGGTGGTTGATGACTACTCTACCCCAGTTGGTTCCATTATTGTTGAGGTTGGTTTGAATACCCCCCTTGCCTATCAGCTTGGTTCTCTTTCCACCCAGGGTTGGATGGATAGTAAGGTTCTTGCCTAAAGGGTTGGTTATAGGGGCGTCCTGGAAATATTGCCTCACAACTCTCAGATGTTTCCCTCAATTGAGGACATTGGTCAGAGTAGTGGGTGTCAGAAGAACATGTAACATAATGTATGGGAGGAGGAGATTGAGATTTCCCTTGGGAAAGAGCAAGTTGTCGAAGAAGGGTACTTACCGCTTCGAACTTTGTGTCCACCTTCTTCTCGAATTCAGTACTTTGTACCTCATGAACACCTCGAATGAGTATGCTAGACCTTGTACAAAATTGTTGAGTGTTTTGTGCCATGTTCTCGATTAAGGTATTTGCAGCAATTGGGGTCTTATCTACAAGTCCACCACCTGCAGCAGCATCAATCATATTTCCATCAATAGGGATTAAACCTTCATAAAAATATTTTATTAAATGTTGGTCACTTATTTGGTGGTGTGGGAAACTTGAACAAAATATTTTAAAGTGTTCCCAATATTCATGAAGTGTTTCCCCTTGAGATTGTATTATCCAACAAATTTCTTTCCTTATTGTTGCAGTTCAAGAGGCTGTGAAGTATTTTTCAAGAAAAAGGGGTTTCATGTCCGCCCAGCCTCTTATTGTGGAATTAACATAATATAACAAATATTTTTCATTGTATTCCAAAGAATATGGGAATGATCAAAGCTTTAATTGTTCCTCATACACATTAGCAGGTTTTAATCTTGAACAAATAGTATGAAATTATTTTAAGTGCTTGTGTGGATCCTCTCTAGGAAGTTCGTGGAATCTTGGTAATAGATGAATTAAGCCAGATTTTAGTTCAAAATTGGGTGCCTCGCCTTGTAATTGAATGTATGGGGGCTGAATATTACCATCAGGTGAGGTTAGTTATTTTAGTGGTCAATTGTTTTCAGACATATTATTCATGTTAATTTTAGTTTTTATGTGGGTTCTCGAAGAAGAAGAAGGATCAAGATGAGTGTTGATGTTTTGTGCGTCCTCTTTCAAAGTTTTGCCGTGTGTGTATCGGTGTCGTTGACGCAGGGTCCTCTCCGGTTCGGGTTCGAAAGGTTGTAAGTATCCCGGAGTAGAACGCATCATGCACCAAAACTATACAAAAAATAGTTCATAGCACAATGATATAGGTAAAGGTATAATATATAACATATAAATATTAACAAAATTTACAGAAATATTTTCAAAAACAATCACAAAAAATCAAAGTGCTCCCCGACAATGGCACAAAACTTAGACCGCGTTGTCATGACACGTAAAACTGATTATGTTTTAATGGTTGATTTATAGTTTAGGGAAGACCCTAGGTCGTCTCTCAAGGAGCGTTGGTGGCTTATAGAGTTCATTTTTAATAAAGATTACTAAAAGAGGGGGGTGATTTTGAAAACAGTTTTAAGAAAATATCTTAACATAAAGAGTTAAATAGTTGGTAGAATAAGGTGGAGGATTAAGAATTATGAGATAATGATATCACATCAAGTTCACCACACATCTTGGATATATCATTGTTCTGAAAATTTCACTTGGTTTTGTTTAATTCCTTGGTTGAGGGTTTCCAAGATCATGATTCCCCCCATGCCTCTCTAAACATTGCACAAAGTACCAACCCTTGACACAACAATCGTGTTGTCAAGGTTTGGACTTCAAGAATAGATTAAAGGCTACTAAAGCATACTAATATCTTTTTTTATGACTGAGATATAGAGGATTATTGTTTTGACCAACCGGAACAACTCAAGTTTCCCACTTGAAATTTTAACCAAATCGGTGTTGAAATGAAAAGAGGCTCACTTAATTAAATCCAAAAATGAACATAGAGGAGAAACATGTTTAGATAAAACATAAGTGAAATAATTCACACAAAAATTACACAAAACCAATATATAATCATGTTTCGTAATTCCCTCCCAAGTATGTGTAGCTCCCTCTAAATGACCATCCACCATTTAGCTTGCCATTGAGAGGAGGAGAAGGCTCGGGTGGAACTCCCTCTTCATCCTTGGTTCCCCTATGAGGATAGGGGCCTGCAGAACTTCAAGTATGAGGAGAGAAATCCTTTGGGTCTCCAAAATACCAGATCATTTCCTCCTGGTCGATTTGACAAATGAGGATCCGAAGGTTCTATTTTATAGGGGAATGAGAAGGTGATTTTGAGAACACAGAATTATTGAAACCACTTGTCACAGGTGTTTCAACCTACAGAAAGCATTATCTCGATTTGTATAAAATAAAAAAGTTGTATCCCCACCTCTTTTATGTCTCCACCGAATGTTTGGTGCACATTGGACACCTATAGCCCGAGATATGGACAGATCACAACACACCACTTTTGAATCCGTGCAAATTTGGTGTGCTGGACAGATCAGGTCGGCAAGGCCATCTGATGGCCGAAAAAAGTGTTGGGTTACTTCATATGAAATGTATCCCAATGCGTTTTAGACCAGCCCAAAAAATGGAATCCCAATTTTATGCACGCTCTAGTAGAAGTGTGTGGATTAACCCACTGATGTGCTTGGATCCTATGCATTTTTGGCCCATTTTTCTTGGACATCACCATGGCCCCTCCAAATCACCTTCAACTTCTATGAAATTTTCAAGACAAGTAAAATTTTCCTTTTTAATATCAATAAACACAAAATAAAGGATTAAAACATTTAATTAAATTTTTTATTATATTTTTAATTTACAATACAAATTCATTTTAATACAATGGTGTAAGGGTGAAAATGACACAGTGAATCATGGTACGATCATTGTGCGAGGAGTTTGGAGCGGAGCTAAGAAGAGTGGTCCTGTATGAGTCAGCTTGGGCTTCCCAGTTCCATATCTACCATCTGAAGTAGTTAATGCTCGAGTTGTTGAGTCAGTGATCACTGAGGACCAATACCTTCCACCAGCAACATGGGGAGGTCGACATCATCCTATTGTACGTGCATCAGATCTCAGGGGTCCCGATACTGGGGCGATGCATGAAGAATTCCTCCCGGATATGGTTTCTTGGGAGGATCCGAAGAAGATGCCACATCTGGTGATGTCATTGATGGAGCTCGTACCTGGGGAGGATAAGGAGGCGGTGAGGGATGTCCACTTCAAGCATTGGTTCAAAAAGTTTCCGAACTTCCCAGAAAATAGTTAGTTCCTAGCAAGGCCTCAAACTTTCCCAAAGGGGGCCTAGAGTAAGGAAAATTCATACTGGAAGCTGCTGGTGGATAGCCAGTGGAAGACCTGGGTGTTCAGTGTTAGCACTGAACAATGGCCAATAGTCAGATTGGAAGCATTCATCACAGCTCTCATATGTGGTTGGATCCTGACAGTGAAGGATAAAAACATGGTAGTGCATCCAAGCACTTTCATCATGGCGTCCACATTGGAGACAGGAGGGCAGGTCATCATGGGGATCACGATGTGCGCCAAGTTGTAGAAAATGCTTTGGCACATCAGCGAGGGGAAAAGTCCACAGAGAGTATGTGGGTCATTCTACCTCCTGCATGGATAGATTGCGTCGCACATTAGGGGGATTTATGAGTATCTGAACACCATCTCACCACCAGGGTCAAACTTCTGTCCCTCCATCTTGAACACTATGGGGAGCTTTCCGACTAAGCTGACCGCAACATCGGTTCTGAACCGGGTGTGGAGGGCGTAGGAATTCAATTTCCACCCATTCATACTGCTTATGGGGGCCTTCACAGATGATGGTCAGGGAACGAAAGAGCACCGAGCCTACCTCCGGGCCTCCTGAGGTGGGGTCTTAGTGGCCAGGGTGGACCGCGAGCATGTCTGCAAGCCATACACTCCACACCAATTTGTTAGGCAATTCTACTGCCTGCAGCAGCTGACCCCATAGGTCTACCTGTGGGTGCGCTACGAGGAGCACCCGTTTGTGATGAGGCAGATGTGGCTCATGTTCACACAAGAAGATGGGAAGATGCGGAATGTATTTCATTATCTGACCTTCGTCCTTGGGCTGATAAAAGATTATGCCCAGAGATGGGAGGGGGCTTATCCATGGGAGATGCTGAAGCGACCGACCATCCTGGTCGGTGAGGGAGAGCTTCCCCAATCTTGGGCCCAAGGATGGAATGCGACAAGGGAATCTCATAGTGGTAGGGCTTCTCTAGCGGTGACACCCACACTAGTTGAGGAGGGAGAAGCGACAGTGTATCTGGCAGCGGCGGCAGAGATGGTGGTCCCAAGAGAACAAAGTTATCCAGAGGGGCGGCCACCAAGGGGATTTCACAGGATTTCTACTCAGGCCCTAGGGAAACGGCTATTACACATTGACATGCTGGAGAATGCTGTCTTCCTAGAGGCCTGGGACATCTGGGAAGTCAACCAGAAATTCCTCGGCCCATCCGAGTTATGGCATCACCTTAACCGCCTCGAAATAGACTTTTCAGGAATTGGCCCTATTAGGGCATATTTTTCTATGTCCCAGGAAAAGGCGGAGCATTAAATAGTCAAGCTGGAAGACATTATACACTCCTGGGGAACCATGCACCCAATGACAGACCGATTCAGGGTGCTTCAGGGTTGTATGGTCCCTCCGCAATTATCAACTGCTGACTTGAGGGAGCGCTTACCCCTGCCGAAAGAATCGAACAAGTCCTCCTGGGGAGATGAGGCTGGTAGAGAAAGACTACCGGAGCAGGGTGATGTTCCAAATCAGTCCTTGGATCTTGCAGATTTCGCAGAGGCCCTCAAGGTAAAATTCCAAGTTCCATATTCAGAGTCTGCCATTAGGTTACTCTAAATTCCTTATCAGCATCTGCACTGTGTATGAGGACCTTGTGCATAGACCTTCTTCCCTCCCCTTAGTGGGTGGCAACGTGGGACCTTCAGAATCCATACCCATGGCTGCATCAAATTCCATGGCTGGGAAGGCTGGGACACTCGAGGCGGCTTCCATTGAATCCCCAGACCATCCAACCATATACGGGGGGGTCGCATCTCGGGGTTCCGACAACATCATCCCAAGAGAAAGACAAGGGATTTGACCTCTATAAGTCTTCTCTACCGAATTCATGACTGCCATCCCCTGACTACGTTAACTGACATTCACATCCCATTATTGGAATGTATAGTCCTTCAATTGGCCTGGGCTGCTTCGATGAAGTTGGTCGGGGCTTCTGGTAGCACCCATCCTAGAGGCATTCCAATGGTCGTGGAGGTGGACATCCGACCTGACGAAACTGCATCACTCCCGATCGCTAGCGGGAATTCCAGTGGGACTCCGCCCGATTTTATCGAGGTGGGATCTGATGATGATGATCAACTAGATGATTCAGGCCCCACCACACCTGATCTAATGCCAGATGTGGACCTGAATGAGGAATTCTTTCGGCATTCCCTGCATACGATCCTACCAATCGCGCTGAGTGGGACGAGACGAACACTGATGAGGAGGACAAAAAAATAGTCTATCACCAATCGTGGAAGCTGATCACCCACTTCATCAACGACACTGACACGTGCCTATCATGGGGTGTGACAAAAACAAATGTTACCTAAGTTAAAATGCAGAAAAGTGGATTACCTAGGTTGTCTCCAGAGAGGAGTGCACAACAATTAAGCAGTCACCTTAAAATAGAATCAAGTGAGGTTGTTTTTAGAAATTGTTTGATTTAGAAAATAAAAGAAAGAAACTAAATAAAGTAAAGTAATTAAGTGAAAGTTTTGAAACAAATTGACAAATGATGTGATCTAAATCAGTGATATGAAATGGTGATCAGGTTAGGGTCAGTTTTCCAATTGTAATTCTACCATTGTTCATTTTACCCAATTCTCCTCTGCTAAATCGTTAAGAGTGAGAATCCACAATCGTTTCTTCTTACTCCCTTGGTCAATTAAAAATGTGAGAATAAACCTTAATATAATCATAGGTTGGTATACTCTCCTTCCAATGTGTAATAGAGTTGTAGAAAATACCCTCAATTATCTTAGGCAATTCCCAATCGGATCTTGTTTATCCCAAGTAATCAAGAACATTCACTACTCCTCACACACGTACCGGTGATCACCAAGTACTACACCACAAAATCCCGGTCTATTCCAATGTTTATAAACCAGAACCTAGTGGAGGGAGATATTTATCATTGACCAAATATAAATGAACAACAGAATCTAAAATCAGATACAATTGTACATGATAATAAAAACTGTTATAAGAAATGGAAACAGATCCGCAGAAGAGAAAAGAGGATTTTAAAACATTAATAGAAGGAACTCATGAAATACAATATGGAAAACCTCTCCTTCCCCAATCACACAGAATTTTACCCCACCATGGTAAGGGTAATTGTGACTAAGGGGAAAGAATAATTCATTACAAAACTAAGAAGAACAAAAGAGAGAAAACAAAGAACAGAAATTTGATCCTCCAGAATCTGTCCTCCATAAGTTTTCCTCTGTTCTGCCTACTAGGCGGCCGAAAATCACTGAGTTCCCTTCTTATATAATGTTGGGAATGAAGTTTTCTATCGACCCTGAAATTTGAGAGTCATTGGACAGGTGTAAAGAATGATATGGTCGAATCAATGACCATTACCTTTCTGGCCGCCAAACACTATTTCACCCATTTCACTTGGACGCGCAAAAAGGATTCATTAATGAGCTCAATAATTTATGAAATTTAATTTGAGCCGTCCTTTTGAATTCCTCTGTTGACACCAGCTGGAATAACCTCATTCTAAGGTCAGATGAAGGAGATATTACATATTTAATGAAGTGGGGTTCATTCTGCCTTCCAAACTGATTTCTCCACTTGATTGAACTTTCTACACCATTGGGTTTCGAATTGGGTCTTGGTCCAGAAGGAAAATTTTAATCCCACAAGTATAGGAATCCTACAAAAAACGATTCACTTCAATTGGACCCATATTATAAAAGTTATGCCCGAAATATAGAAGCTATATAAAACTGACAATTTTACAGAATTACCCCATTTTCACATTTAAGCTCAAAATACACCAAAAACACATAAATGATGCAAATACACTCACATTGAATAATTGGGAGGGATTAAATCATTGAAAAACATATATATAATAATGAAAATATTAACTCTATCAATTCCCCCACACTTATCACTTGGACTCCTGGACAAGTCAGAATCAAAATAAAATCAAAGTAAATTCAAAATACATATCCATGAGATCCAAAAATTTGAAAACAAGAAACAAAATATATCATGCCTCCTCAAACTCTATTATTTCATATTATTAATTTAGTATCATTCAATAAATTTACTCTTCATTTCTCCTCCCATTCACACAAAACACTTACCTAACTTTCATTATCTCTCATTACACAAATCTCAATTTTTTTAGCAATGTATTTCTCATCCAAACTCATAAAAGGGTCACCATAGGCTTGATAAATTCCTACATCTCCACCTGATGTGAGTCAAAGACATATGTTTATCATGAGGACTTGTTAATGTTTTTCTGTGGCTTTCTGTTGGTAGGATTTATATGTGAAAGATTCTGAGGCAGAATGAGAGGGCTTGGCTCTTTTTGAAGCAAAATTGCATTAATCTAAATTTCACAAAAGTATGGTCTCCTCTTCACTCCTCTTAGTAGAAAATAATCTCCTTCTTTATGGAATATCAAGGAATGTTCACACAGATCATCATTTTAGCATCAAACATTTCAATATTCTCAAATATAATATTTCTTGAATGCTCCAGAAAAGGCACAACTTCCTTTTTACATTAGAAGCTCCAGAAAGGCACAACTTCTCTCATCATGAAAGCTCTAGAAAAGGCACAGCTTTCAGCAGAATGATTTTTTTTTCAGCAGCAATAACATCTCTTCAACAATTATTTTTTTTTCACCCAAAGTATCCCCAAATAAGGTAGTACAATACAAGACATCTTCCCCCCACACTTATGTTCAAATAGATCATGCAATTTCACTTCAAGAGCAGGTTGGATAGGGAATATTGGCTTGTAATGTGGCTAACCTAATAGGATTTTAATGGCTTCTATGGGCTACAAGGATTAAATGTTCAAGGTAGGCCATTACGAAAGGGATTATCTTGAAAAGGGGGCTTTCAAACCAAAGAAATGCCTCAGTCATTTAAAACACAAGTACCTCAAACCCTCAAGTTTTGAGAGGAATAAATCAAATTCTGGTTAAATCAAGCATGATTTGGTTCTCTCAAGAAGTTAGGTGAATGTAAAGAATATAAAAATAATAGGTTTAAAAGCCTCACGGGAATGTGATTTAAAATATAAAGATAGTGATATGTGGCATGGGATTCAAAAAACAGAGTCGTTTTCATGAAATTACCAAATAATTGAACTTGAAACAATGTCATTTTCAGCATTCATTTAAGCTTAGTTTCAAGGAATAAATTATTTCACTCATGGAGATGGGTTTCAAAAATATCAATGATAATCATTTCAGCTCAAAAGTTTCAAAAACACACCAAAATTGAAAAATAAACACAAAAAAATTTAAACACTCACATGTTTTAAAAAAACAAATAGGAAAACGAACAACACATAAAAATCCTACACTACAAAGGTTACCTCCCCCACACTTAAATGATGCAGTGTCCACAATGCATTAAAATGTATTTAACATGTAAGAATATTGGAAATTGAATCACAACAATCATGAAAATATAAAGGAGAGGAACGACCTGATGGAGTTTATTGATAAACAGGATGGAGGAGTGTGATCTCCTCCATTGGCTCTGATGGCATGGTCCCAAGGAATTTCTTCAATCTGTGCCCATTAACAGTGAATGGATCCTTCACTCCATCCTTCAAAATCTGTACAGAACCAAAAGGATATACATGAGTAACTATAAATGGACCTTCCCACCTGGAACGAAGTTTACCTGGCATCAGCTTGAGTCTTGAATTGAATAACAACACTTTGTCTCCTGGATAGAAGTCCTTTGGTTGGATCAGTTTGTAATGATCCACTCTTGTTCTCTCTTTGTAAATCCTAGAATTTTCAAATGCTTCCCTTCTAATTTCTTCCAGATCTTGTAACTGCAATCTTCTCTCTTTACCAGCACTTTCAAGATCCAGATTCATCTTCCTCACAGCCCAGTATGCCTTATGTTCCAATTCCACAGGTAGGTGACAACATTTCCCATAAATCAGCCTATATGGACTCATTCCAATTGGAGTTTTGTAGGCTGTCCTGTAATCCCATAATGTGTCTTCTAACCTTTGGCTCCAATCCATCCTATTTGGATTAACAGTCTTTTCCAAAATTCCTTTTATTTCCCTATTGGACACTTCAGCTTGCCCATTAGTCTGTGGATGATAGGGAGTTGATGTTTTATGATGCACCCCATACCTTTTCAACAAATCTGCCATTCTCCAATTAAAAAAGTGAGTCCTTTTATCACTAATGATGGCTCTAGGAACTCCAAACCTACAAAATATGTTAGCCCTGACAAAATCACAAACAACTTTAGCATCGTCAGTTCTGGTGGCTTTTGCTTCCACCCATTTGGAAACATAATCAACAGAAAGGAGAATATAAGAATTTCCAAATGACATTGGGAAAGGTCCCATAAAATCTATCCCCCAAACATCAAATATTTCACAAATATTAAGTGGCTTTTGGGGCATTTCTTGTCTCTTTGAAATATTTCCTGAAAATTGACATTTTTCACACCGTTTACAAAATTCATGAGAATCTTTGAAAAGTGTTGGCCAATAAATTCCAGATTCTAAAACCTTTCTTGCAGTCCATTGAGGTCCAAAGTGGCCTCCACAAGATAATGTGTGAAAAAACCTAAAGACTGATTCAATTTCATTTTTAGGAAAACATCTTCTGGTCATTTGGTCATTGAAAATCTTCCAAATAAATGGATCATCCCAGATGTAATATTTAGATTCAGATTTCAATTTGTGAATTTGGTGAGAATTTAAATGAGATGGGACCTGAGATGTTACCATATAATTGACCATGTTAGCGTACCAAGGTACTTCTCCTTCAATCAAGTACAAATGCTCTCCTGGAAGGCGATCATTTAGTGGTTCAGTGTCTGGAATCTCAACTTCAGCGGTGTTGGGTAGTCTACTTAAGTGATCAGCCACTTGGTTCTCAGATCCCTTCTTATCTTTGATTTATATGTTGAACTCCTATAGTAGTAGTATCCATTTCACTAGCCTTTTTTTGCTTCAACCTTCTTCATCAAGTACCTAAGAGCTGCATGATCAGAAAACACAATGACTTTAGTTCCAAGCAGATACGATCTAAAACTTTCTAAAGCAAAAACAACTGCTAAAAACACTTTTTCTGTTGTTGTGTAGTTGAATTGAGCCGCATCTAAGGTTTTCGAGGCATATGCAATGACTTGTGGCCTGCCCTCAATTCGTTGATAAAGGACAGCTTCAACTGCTTGGTTTGAAGCATCACAAAGTATCTCAAATGGTTCTTCCCAATTTGGTGGCTGCATCACTGGTGGTGTAATCAATTTCTTCTTCAACTCATCAAATGCTTCCCTACATGAACCGTTGAAATCAAAATCAGCATCTTTCAAAAGTAATCTAGAGAGAGGGAGAGAGATCTTATTGAAATCTTTTATAAACCTCCTGTAGAATCCTGCATGTCCTAAAAATGATCTAACATGTTTCACACAAGTTGGGTAAGGCAAACAATTTATCACTTCAATTTTTGATTTATCAACCTGAATGCCTTTCTGTGAAATGACATGCCCAAGGACAATTCCTCTCTCAACCATAAAATGGCACTTTTCAAAATTCAAAACAAGGTTCTTTTCAATGCAAGTTTTCAAAACGTTTTCCAGATTTTTCAAATAATGGTCAAACGAATTTCCAAAAACTGTGAAGTCATCCAAGAAAACCTCCAAGCAATCTTAAATGTGATCAGAAAATATACTTACCATACACCTCTGAAATGTACCTAGAGCATTACACAATCCAAATGGCATTCTTTTGTATGCAAAAGTACCGAAAGGACAAGTAAAGGTAGTCTTCTCTTGATCCTCGGGGGCAATGGGTACCTGAAAATAACCTGAAAATCCATCCAAAAAGCAATAATGAGTTCTCCCTGTCAATCTCTCTAACATCTGATCAATGAACGGGATAGGGAAATGATCTTTTCGAGTGACCTGATTCAACTTCCGAAAATCGATGCATACTCTCCAGCTATTCTGAATTCTCACAGGGACTAATTCATTCTTTTCATTCATCACAATGGTTAGGCTAGTTTTCTTTGGGACTACATGGATGGGGCTAACCCATTGTGAATCTGATATGGGATAGATGATCCCGGCTTCTAATAACTTCTCAATCTCTTTTTTCACAACCTCCATCAGGGTAGGGTTCAACCTCCTTTGGGGTTGTCTGACAGGTTTGGAATCTCCCTCAAGAAAAATTCTATGTGAGCAAATGTTTGGGTTTATTCCTGGGATATCACCTAAGCTCCATCCTATTGCTTGGAAATTCTCTCTCAAAAGCTCAATCAATGATTTTTCTTGAGTTTTAGATAGATTATTTTCAATTATTACTGGTAATTTCTCTACCTCCATAAGGTAAACAAATTTTAAATCTGTGGGGAGTGGTTTTAATTCTAGATCCGGAGGATGCTCAAGAGATGAAACTAAATTGAGGTGGTCCACTTCCAATGGTTTGACATCCTGCACGCAAGAAATCATATCATCTTCATCAACATTTAACAAATTATCAATGAAATCAGATTTTACCTCTTCTTCCAACAGGAAATCAGAACCTCCAAGAGTTTGGGAATCCATATGTTTAGTGATATCTTTAATGGAAAAATTCTCTCCTAATGATAAATATTCATGAAACATACCTGATTCTTCAATTGGTTCTATGTCATCATCATGGGAGAGTGCGAAGAGTGAATGATCATCTGATGGGTGCCTCATGGATTCAAAAATATTGAAGTGGACAGTGCTATCTCCAAACTCCATGGTAAGTGTCCCTTCATGGACATTGATGATGGTTTTTGCCGTCTTTAAGAATGGTCTCCCCAAAATTATGTGTGAGTGTTATGGGATCCTATCATCTTCCATATTCAACACATAAAAGTCAGTAGGGAATAAAAGATCTTTGTCTTTTACCAGGACATCCTCGAGAACTCCTGCTGGGAAAACTGTGGATCTATTTGCAAGCTGGACCACCACTCTTGTGGGCTTCAAGTCTCCCATCTGCAAAGAAGTATATACTGAGTGAGGCAATACATTAATTGATGCACCTAAATCACACAATGCATTATATAAATTTAATGAACCAATGGTGCATGGAATAGAAAACGTCCCTGGATCTTGACATTTGGTTGGAAATTGTGGTGTGATAAGGGCTGAGACGCTTCTTCCCAAATTGATCCTCTCATTCCCTTGAAGTCTCCTTTTCTTGGAACAAAGATCCTTGAAAAACTTAGCATACTTTGGAAATTGATTGAGTGCTTCAAGCAGAGGTATGTTGATTTCCACTTTCTGAAAGGTGTCCAGAATTTCTTTTTGCAGTGCTTCTTCTTGTAACCTCTTTGATTCAATCATCCTTGATGGAAATGATGGTGGTATATCTTTCTTCTTCCTTTGTTGCCTTTGAAATGGTTTTTCTTGTTTCTTCCTTCTTGTCCTATCATTATCATCCTCCTCTTTCTTATCTTCTTCACGATGCATTTTCATAGAATTTTCATCATTTCTAACTTCATTCTCACCCATATTAGTTTTTCTTATTTCAGGTTCAATGGTGGATGGTGGTTGGAGTTCTTTTCCACTTCTTGTAGTTATAATACTATCATTCTCTTTTGGGTTTGGGACTGTTTGGGAAGGGATTTTACCTTGATTTTTGGTCAGAAAGTCCATGAGACTCTCAAACTTATTGGAAAAATCTTTAACAGTGTCTTTCAGTCCTTCAAACTCAGATTTTTTTTGGTTTTGAATTAGAGGTTGGGCACTAGTGGATGGTTTCTCATAGTGTCTTTGGATATTGGTTGGTTTTTGGTATGAAGGCTGATTATAAGATTGCTTTTATTGAAATTGTGGAAGGTTCTGGAATTGATTCTGGAATGGGGGTTGGTTTTGAAACTGATTTTGGTACGGCGGCCTTGCATGATTCTGTTAATTTCCAAATCCATATTGGACTTGGTTAGGATCTCTCCATCCTTGATTTTTCTGGAACTGCCTTAGTTGAAAGGCTGCTGCACAAATTTCCATTCACTGTATTTCAGCACACTGCTCATTGAAATGATCAGGAGATGAGCATAAACCACATACCTTAGCTGGCGCTTGTTGGTCACTAACTTGCTTCTAGGCCATCTGCCTCACCAAACTAGTAATCACTTCAATCTTAGTTTCTAATAAGGGTTATGGATGAGAAGTGCGTACCTCATGAATACCTCTTGTTCCAATACCTCTTGTTCCAAATTGCTGCGAGTTTTGGGAAATCTTCTCAATCAAGCCCTTGGCTTCTTCTGGTGACTTTTCAATCAGTTCACCTCCAGATGATGCATCAAGAAGGTTTTTGTCATTGTCCAGTAGTCCTTGATAGAAGAAGACAAGAAAGGTGTGTTCCTAAATGGCTTGATGTGGACAGCTGGCACAAAGCTTCTTAAATCTCTCCCAGTACTCGTAAAGAGTTTCTCCAGATGATTGTCGTATGGAGTAGATTTCTTTCTGAATGGCTGTGCTTCTAGAGGTGGGGAAGAATCTTTGCATAAAACATCTTACCAGGTCATTCCAGTCATGTACATCTCCTGGTTGTAGGCCGTACAACCATTCTTTAGCAGCTCCATCCAATGAAAACGGAAATGCCTTCCACTTAACCTGCTCCTCAGTAATCCCACGGGGTCTGAAAGTTGAGCACACATGTGTGAACTCTTTAATGTGTTTGTTTGGATCTTCACCTACCAAACCATGAAACTTTGGAAGCAAAGGAATCATGTTAGGTTTCATTTCAAAATCATTTTGTAACACTGGCATGGCAAGTTGATTGTTTTGATTAAGGAATTGTGGTGCACAGAGGTCTCTAAGTGTTTGGTTTTTATTTTCAGCCATGATGACAGGCTCAGAGTGAACACTTGAAGTTTCACTTGAGTCTGCAAGGGGAACATCCTCAAATTCAGATTCTAAATTAATGTTTCTAAGTCTATTCAACAAGGTTCTTTCAATTTCAGGATCTATGGGTAAAGGTTCAGTTTTTGAGGATCTAGTCATGCAATTTTGAAGAGAAAAGATGAAAGGAGAGAAAAAAAAAGAAAAGAAATGTTGGCAATACCTCCCCGGCAACGGCGCCAAGTTTTGACACGTGCCTGTCATGGGGTGTGACAAAAACAAATATTACCTATGTTAAAATGCAGTAGAGTGGATTACCTAGGTTATCTCTAGAGAGGAGTGCACAACAATTAAGCTGTCACCTTAAAATAGAAATAAGTGAGGTTGTTTTTAGAAATTGTTTGATTTAGAAAATACAAGAAAGAAACTAAATAAAGTAAAGTAATTAAGTGAAAGTTTTGAAATAAATTGACAAATGATTTGATCTAAATCAGTGATATGAAATGGTGATCAGGTTAGGGCCAGTTTTCCAATTGTAATTCTATCATTGTTCATTTTACCCAATTCTCCTCTACTAAATCGTTAAGAGTGAGAATCCACAATCGGTTCTTCTTACTCCCTTGGTCAATTAAAAATGTGAGAATAAACCTTAATAAAATCTTAGGTTGGTCTACTCTCCTTCCAATGTGTAATAGAGTTGTAGAAAATTCCCCCAAATATCTTAGGCAATTCCCAATCGGGTCTTGTTTATCCCAAGTAATCAAGAACATTCACTACTCCTCACACACGTACCGGTGATCACCGAGTACTACACCACAAAATCCCGGTCTATTCCACTATTTATAAACCAGAACCTAGTGGAGGGAGATATTGATCATTGACCAAATATAAATGAACAACAGAATCTAAAATCCGATACAATCGTACATTATAATAAAAACTGTTATAAGAAATTGAAACAGATCCGCAGAAGAGAAAAGAGGATTTTAAAACATTAATAGAAGGAACTCATGAAATACAATATGGAAAACCTCTCCTTCCCCAATCACACAGAAGTTTACCCCAACATTGTATGGGTAATTGTGACTAAGGGGAAAGAATAATTCATTACAAAACTAAGAAGAATGAAAGAGAGAAAACAAAGAACAGAAATTTGATCCTCCAGAATCTGTCTTCCATACGTTTGCCTCTGTTCTGCCTTCCAGCCGGCCGAAACTCACTGAGGTCCCTTCTTATAGAATGTTTGGAATGAAGCTTTCTATCGACCCTCAGAATTTGAGAGTCATTGGACAGGTGTAAAGAAAGATATGGCCGAATCAATGACCATTACTTTTCTGGCCTCCAAACACTGTTTCACCCACTCCACTTGGACGTGCAAAAAGGATGCATTAATGAGCTCAATAATTTATGAAATTTAATTTGAGAAGTCCTTTTGAAGTCCTCTGTCTACAACAGCTGTAATCACCTCATTCTAAGGTTGGATGAAGGAGATGTTGCATAGTTAATGAAGTGGTGTCCATTCTGCCTTCCAAACTGATTTCTCCACTTGATTGAACTTTCGGCACCATTGGGTTTCGAATTGGGTCTTGGTCCAGCAGGAACATTTTAATCCCACAAGTATAGGAATCCTAAAAAAAAGATTCACTTCAATTGGACCCATATTATAAATGTTATGCCTGAAAAACAGAAGCTATATAAAACTGACAATTTTACAGAATTACCCCATTTTCACATTTAAGCCCAAAATACACCAAAAACACATAAATGATGCAAATAAACTCACATTGAATAATTGGGAGGGATTAAATCATTGAAAACATATAAATAATAATGAAAATATTAACTCTATCAGACACCCCCCACGTGCTATGGTTGGATGAGATGGACAGACTTAACTTGCGACTGTGCGAACTGTGTGCTGGGGGATTGGATGCCCGACATACTCACATGCTCGTCCAAGATCTTATGGCAGAACAGAATCGGGAGTATGACCGTGGCCTTGGCGTGGGTTGGCAGCAGAGGAAGGCGATAAACATCATGAGGCTCCAAAAGGCTGTAAATGTGTTCCAGTGGATGCAGAATCGGGCGGATGAGCACTCGACATACCTCAATGCGCAATGTGAGCTAATATTACGATTGAAGTCCCAACTAGAAGAAGTCGAAGTGGGCCTGAAGCGAGCTTCTGGGGAGATGATCGCCATCCTTTCCGACATGTTGAGGGCCCATATTGCGCCCAAAAAATTGTTCCCTCTCACTGTCGAGGAGGAGCGGGAGGTAAACAAGCGTCAGAAACACCTGGATTCCACCAACCAGATGGTGGAGGAGCTGCAACATTCCTTCGACGAGGTCAATCTATAAATTGGGGGAGTCAACCCCTGGGTACTGTAATGATTAAAAACCCTTAAATGTACTTTCATTCATTGATTGTTTGAATGCCATAACATGCATGAGTTCCATTGTTTACATTGGTTTACTGCATCCTTGTGATGTTCGAAGAGCGTCTAACAATCATTCCCTAAGCTCACGTGGGTCGGGCCCGATGTGAGAAACAAGGGGCGACCACCTTATCACCCCACCCAAAAGTAGGAGTGAAAACCAAGCTTTAGGCATCCAAGGTTTGTGAAACCGGTTTGGATTTCCAGGAGGAAATGCGAGATACCTGACTGGAGAATGAAGCTCTCAGAACAGATGAATTACCGTTTTCCTAGCGTGATCTTGTGCACGAACGGGGTAACACCAGGGGCGCTGAAATCAGTCCAAACAGATGGGAATGGGAGGTGTGAATCACGATACCCTGGATTCATAACATTGTAGGGGAGGCCTAATAATAAAGAATATATGTTGACCACATTCGAAACACAACATTCTTATTGCATTAGCCTTGAGTAGGGATAACAAATGAGGTCGACCGTTGAACAAATTCAAAACATGGGACCAGACTCAAAATGTCATACATTAGTCTTCCGGAACGTTGTCCCAGGACAATAGGTAGGCCATAGTCCAAGCATCCATATTTTTAGGGGCTTCCTCGAGACGTGAAAGAGGAAGAGGGTCTGAATAAGGGGCATGCAAAGCATGGAATGTGGAGTGAGGGTTTGTTCAAACAGAAACCAACACTCATTAAATTACTCCACTATGGTGGAAGCACACTAGATGGACGCATAAGTTTAATCATTGATCATTCCTTCTTTTATACAGGGCCTCCCTGGAGAGGGGGGTTGTCACTTCCCAATGTCATCGTGGGGCATCCCGAACTTGTTCGTTGCAAAATTGTAGTTACATGGTTCCCCACGAGGGGTCGGGCCAGGGGGGCCGGAAATGGGGAGGAACATGACTTTTTGATTCCTAGGGATGGACCCAGGGTGAAATACTAGGGTGTCTCTATGTATCCCAAATGGATGGAAATCAAGCAATATGTAGTTATAGAAGCACAATTTAACATCATGTGGGACGATGAGAAGCCTGGTTGTGCTGGTGTACATCCTACCAAAACTACTAAGCCCACGTGAGTCATTCACAATGTGGGAAACAAGTAGTGGTGGGACTTTCCCAACACAGTAGTGAACATGTTAGGGCAAAGGGATTCTTGGTGAATGTCGACCCAACGATGTTAACCCGTCCATGTAGCACACCTATATGTGCGAAGAGATAAAGCAGAGTATGTTATAATTCCACTTGAACATGAGGAAGTGGAAATTTGTGAATCATGATGCTCAAAATCTGGATCACAATGATGGCAGCATGATGATGGAGGTTAACTGTTGACCTTGGTGGAAACTCAGCATTCAAATCGCATTATCCTAGAATGGGGACAGTCAAATGAGGGTCGACCGTTGACCATGTTTAAAACATGGGACCTGTCGCAAATGTCGTCCGAGATCCTTACAGACGTTGGCCTGAAATGGTAGGAGATCCCTTAGGCCTTGCATCCATACCATCCAGGGGTCCTTTTGGATGTGGAAGAGGATGAGGATCCAAATAGCGATCTCACGAAGCTTGGTTATGGAACAAGGGGAATGTCCCAATGAAAATTCCACACTTCGGGATTTTTGTCAAACACATCTAAATATGACAATGAGATGTATTTGATAGAGGGGATCGAGTCCCTTATAATAGGGAGATCTTAGTTTAGGGTTGTTGAACTTAGACCATAGATGGTAGGAAACATGGGAGACACATGGTGGGGTAACTACAAGAACTTGACACGAATGGGAACCGAAGGTTCTGACCACCATGTGTTCCTTGGAGAGGTTTTAGGTCGAGGGTCCGAAAACGAGAGTTGAGCTGGGCCTGAGGAAAAGTGAAAAAGCATTCCTATGTACCCCATGAGGATGGGGATCAATATGGAAGTAGTTCTTGAGGTGGAACGGTAAGGTACCAGTGCCTGCGAAAAAGGGGCGTGTGGGCGTGGATGTCGCACCAAGAGAAGCAGTATTAGATAAGTCTTGTTTGTCCATTAAGGTGAGTGTTTTTTTAAACTAACAGGCCTAGGGTAGCAGGCCCGGGCATCGCCACAAGAATCAAGACATATTAGGCATTGACAAATTGTGGGGAATGTGAACAATACCAAACATGGTGTCTCCTTGAGTGAGACATCATGGTGCAGTTCCATTTTTTATCGTGCGGCCAGGACAATAATGTCACAGTTTAGAGTCATGTGATAAGACCAGGCGACATAGTTTAAAGTAATATGGCTTGGACAGGAAGGAATGAACACGAATTGGTACAACATACCTGATGTGAATGAGGACATAATCCTGAACTACACTGTACGCAATTCCGAGAAAGGAGACTTAGGCCAAGGGGCCTACAAATAGGTAAGAGGGCAATGGGGGAGGGGAAACTAGAACCCAACTGAGCTGGACCCGAAAATGAGACATCCGAGTGGTCCTAAGTATCCCATAAGGATGGTAATCAAGCCACATGTAGTTCTATACGAGATCTTAGATTATGTTCTTAGAGCTCGGACCATGGATGGAGTGAAAACCCTCTAAGTAAGTGCAGACCTCATCCCAATCCCTAAGCCCACGTGAGTTAGACTCAGTGTGGGAAACAAGGGGGGAAGATGTCTATTGCAATACCTGGAATTCAAGAGAAAGGGGAACCGGTTCAGATCCTTGAATAAAGCCCATATCACGGCATTGGCCCTCCTAACGTGTAGACGCCCACTAAGGAATAGTACCAATAGTCTCAATGTTTTACTTGAACATGATCATGTGGAAAAGGATGTGAATCATGTAATAGAAATTTTGGGATTAATGAGGTTGGCGTGGTGGTGGAGGATAGATGTTGACCATGTTCGAAACACAGTATCCAAATCGCATTGGCCTAAAATGGGAAAAACAAATGAGCATCGACTGCGGACCATATTCGCAACGTGGGATTTGTATCAGCTTATTATCTATGACCCCCAGGGACATTGGCCCAAAATCGTAGGAGGGACCATAGGCTTAGAATCCATGCCACTTGGGGGTCCCTTCGGGTGTTAAAGGTGATGGAAGCCATAATGAAGGGGACCAAAAATCCTGAAAAGCGGGTGGAAACGTGTCCGAGCAGAGTCTGACATTCTAGGTACTAAACTGGATTACCCTTAGGCGCATTGGCGAACCGCCGAAATGGGTCGATGGGGGTGCTATAAGGTAGAGGCACATAACATGGTTATAAACAGCCCAACATGAATGAAACATAATCCTATACCACACCATAGACTCCCCAACCCGGGGAAGGGTAGGCCTAGGGGTGAAGGTGAAATGGAGATTTCTGAGAGATGGGGCTGGACCCGATGTCTAGACATTATGGTGGTCCTACGTATCCCATAAGGATGGGAATCAAGCCATACGTAGTTCTTGAAGGTACCCGGGGTAGGATACCCTAACGAGGGAGGTGTAAGGAATGACGAATAACCCAACTTTTAATGAGGATGTAATCCTGCACCATACCATACACTCCAGGTAAGAACTTGGGTCGAGGCCCAGGAAGGCCAAGGGGCATGAGTTTAGGCCTCGGTCAGGGCGTCCTGACTAGTTTGCAGTTTAATGTCTTGTAGTGGGGAGGAGGGCCGGGGGCCCGAGAAGGCCAAGGGTCCTGAGGCTGGGCCTCGGTCAGGGAGGCCTGACCAATGACCAGTTTAACGTCTTGTAGTGGGGACAAGGGCCGAGGAACCAAGAAGGCCAAGGGTCCTGAGGTTGGGCCTCGGTCAGAGAGGCCTGACCAATTTTTAGTTTAACGTCTTGCACTGAGGAAAAGGGTCGGGGGCCCGAGAAGGCCATGGGCCTGAGGCTTGGCCTCAGTCAGGGAGGCCTGACCAGTTTGCAGTTTAACATCTAGTAGTGAGGATGAGGGCCGGGGGCCCGAGAAGGCCAAGGGGCCTGAAGCTGGGCCTCAGTAAAGGAGGCCTGAATAGTTCGAAATTTAATGTCTTGTAGTAAGGACGATGGTCGGGGGCATGAGAAGGCCAAGGGGCCTGAGGATGGGCCTCGATCAGGGAGGTTTAACTAGTTTGCAGTTTAATGTCTTGTAGTGAGGACAAGGTGGAGGATAAGGTGTCTCATTCGGGGATATGTATGGCACATTGAGCAACCCAACGTGAATGAAGACATAATCCCATACCACACCGCACAATCCCATAAGAGAGAACCTGGGTCGGGGGCCCGAAATGGCCAAGAGGCATGATGGCTGGCATCGCCCAGAGGGAGTTCATCGCTTGGAGATACAACGGGGCCGAATGAACCATAATAATCAATGTTTGGGACATCTTGAGGTGGCCCTAACAATCTAGGACAACTATTGACAATGTTCGAAATAAAGCATCCCTATAGTGACCTGAAATGGGAGCAACAAAGGAGCATCGACCACTGAACCTATTCGAAACGTGGGAATTGTGTTGGCTTGTTGCTCGACATCCTCGAGGGTGTTGGCCCAAAGTGGTAAGAGGGCCCTTAGGCATGGCATCCATACCATTTAGGGGCCCTTCCGGATGGGTAAGTTAATGGAGTCCCTGTCAAGGAGTGGGTGAAGCATAGATGTACCCATAAATTAAAGAGGTGAACATCTCCAGGGAGCGGGATATATGACCGGATCGATGTTAGATCAACATGAATTGTTGAAAGGGTATACACCCCACCATATGTCTTGACCCGAGGGGATGATTCTGTCATTTGGGCTGGGCCAACAGACGAAATGTCTGGGCGTTCCTACGTACCCTATGTGGATGGAAATAAAGCCATACGTAGTTCTTGAAGGCCATGCTGTTTAACATCGTGTGGTAAAGATGAGGGAGGATAGAAGAATGGAAGTGGGAAAATGATGTGACCGTTATAACCATTTTATGAGTGGGGATAAGGAAGCCTTCACTATATTGTGCAAGGATCCTTCGAGAATACTATACCCATGGGGGATTGTCAAAGAGAAAATCTTGGGGCTGGGCTCAAGACGAGAAATTTGTGTGTTCCTACATATCCCATGTGGATGGGAATCAATCCATACATAGTTCTCAAAATGCAATTTAACGTCATACTGGACGATGCGCTGTTTAAATTCATGCAGGACTAAACAGTTTAAGGTCACGAAGGACCATTTGGTTCAGGAAAAGTACTGTATGAGGAACTTGGCATTGGTGGGAGGAGTTAGGCACTCACCATCCATGGTCACCAAGGAGTATACTCTATTGGGGTAAACCATGTGGACTATGTAAGGTCCTTCCCATTTGGGCTCCAACTTCGGTGGTTTCCTGCCAAGGATCATTGGGGCCAGGAGGGAGAATACCAGGTTACCTTTCTGAAAAGAGTGGAGGTGAACCTTCTTGTTTAAGGCTCTAGACATCTTATTCTGATGCCTTTCCACATTATGTAGGGCATAGAGCCTATTCTCATCATGTGCTTCCAATTAAGCCAAACAGATTTAGGCCACCTTATCTGGCGCCTACTGGTCATAGACTGTAGTGCGTAACGAAGGCAGCAGGATCTCGATGGGCAAGACGACCTCAACCCCGTACAACAGGGAATATGGAGTCACCTAGGTGGAATTTCGAGTCGTCATCTGATAATCCCAGAGGGAATTGGGGAGCTTGTCCGGACAACTCTTCTTATTCTGTCCAACCATTTTCTACAAAATGTTAGAGAGAGTTTTCTTGAACGCCTCGATCTGTCCATTTTCCTGCGCGTGATAGTGGGAAGTATGGTTCGAACAGATATTGTACATTGCGTTCAATTTCTTTAGATCTGCTGCTCGGAAGGTGGTGCCATTATCGGCGAGGACAGCATGAGGTACTCTAAATCGATGGATAATATTGGAGCTCATAAAGTCAACGATGGACTGGGCCTTAACCTCCTTGAGTAGAAATGTTTCTTCCCACATGGAAAAGAAATCTGTAGCGATCATAATGAACTGACATTGGAAAGATGTTGCAGGTGGGTATGTTCCCACGACATCGAGTCCCCACACCAAAAATGTCCAAGAGTACTTGGTGGAGTGGAGAGGTTCTGGCGGTCGATGCAAGAAGTTAGCATGAACATTGCCCAAGTGACATCTCATGGAGAACTCTATACAGTCATGGATCATAGAGGGCCAGAAGTACCCCAGTCTCCATATTTGATGGGACAACTTCAGCCCACCCTGATGGGCACCACAGGAACCGGCATGAACCTCTTGCATGACCTGTGGAATCTTGACTCCTTGGATGCAACGGAGGAGAACACAATCGAAACCGCACTTATAAAGGATCTTCTCATGACTGGGACCACTCTGGAGGGTAAAATGAAGTGCGCGGCATCAGATTTCATCACGCCTGACCCGATCAGCCGAGAGGCAACCATTTTGGATATACTCTACAAAAGGGGCTCTCCAGTCGGGGGTCGCTTCAACAACTGCATCTGACGAGCCTAGCAGTCCTGACATGGTGGATCCGGAGGTTAGATGTATTACTCACAGGCCATCATCATCCTCTAGGTTGACGGGGGAAATGACTCTCTGGTGTGCCACATGTATAATCATATCATCCTGCTCGGGCTCTGCAAGTGATGCAGCTAAGCTTCCCAAAGCATCCGCTCGACCATTCTGTGACCGGGGGACATGGGTAACCTCTGGTCGATAAGGGAACTGGGCAATTAGATGGAGGGTGCGCTCCAACAATGGTGCGAGCTATGGCTTTCTAACAACATATTCATCGTTGACATGCTTGATGACTAGGTAGGAATACCCTTTGACATGAAAATGGGGCACATCGATCTGGAGAGCCAGCTCGAGGCCAGTGATAAGAGCCTGATAATATGCTTCGTTGTTGTTGTAGCCTTTTGACAATAGGAATGAGTATAGAATAATGGCTTGTTCCGGGGTAATAAATATGATACCCAGGAATACTCTTTTGAGCCTAGGATCATTGAGCCTCCTACCAGTAGGGATCCATGAGGCACCATAAAAGTGCATCTGCCAATATGGGACGACATGATCTACCGAGAGGATTGCCTCATCGAGAAAATACAGGTCTTGGGACTGGTTTGTGGAGGTTGTATGGGCAGCTATAAAGTATTCCAATTCCTTCCCCTTGATAGCCTTATGAGGCACGAACCTGATGTCTAACTGCTGTAGGATTACCACCCACCGTTCTCGATGACCGGTCAACATGAGGCGATTCAGAATGTACTTCAGCGGGTCTATATGAGAGACCAGTTGTACCTCATGATGCTGCAGGTAATGTCACAACTTCTGCACATCAAATACAAGTGCAAGGTATATCTTCTTCGATGGGGGGGGGGGGTATCTGTTCTCTGTAATGAGGAGCTTGCAGCTGAGATAATAGAAACTGTTCTATGTCACCTAGTTGTTGTTCTGGGTGGGAAGGGTGCTGTGACATCGGTTTAGGGTAGTCACGTACAGGATTAGCGGCGTACCAGAGACGGGTGGCATCAAGATTGGTGGCTGGAGAAAGTACTGCATAATTTCCTCGAACGTGGTATAGCACTCTTCGTCCCATTTTTAGGCTGATCCTTTCTTCATTTGCCGAGAAAAGGGTTTACACTTGCCATCCAGATTCACAATGAATCGGCATATATAGGCTAGGTGGCCTTGAAAACCTCGAAGCTCTCAGATATTTCTCCGGGGAGGAATCTGAATGAATGAATTCATATTCTCTAGGTCGATATCGATGCCTCAGTACCAGACAACAAAGCCAATAAACTTCCCATAAGTGACCCCGAAGGAAGACTTCAACGAGTTCATCTTCAAGTGGTAGGAGCAGAGGATGCCGAACACTTTCTCAAGGTCTTTGAGATAGTCTTGGCACTGGAGAGATTTGATCACTAGATATTCCACATAGAATGCCACCAATGTATTGAGGATTGGATTGAATATGCGATGTATTGCCCTCTGATTGGTGGCACATGCATTTTTCAGGCCGAAGGGCATAACCTGGTAACAGAAAGTACCTTGGGGTGCCCTGAATTCCATGGTCTCTTCATCATCGGGGGTCATCCGGATCTGATGATATCCATAGTAACCATCGATGAAGGAGAGGGCTTGGAACCCAGTCGTAGAATCGATCAACAACTCTGTCACCGGAAGGGGAAAATCATCCTTTGGATAGTAACAGTTGAGATCTCGGAATTCGATACAAACTCTAATCTATCCGTTCTTCTTTCTGACTGGCACAATGTTGGCTATCCACTTGGGGTACTGGACCTCCTGAAAAAAGTTGGATCTGGTGAGCTTGTCAAGTTCAGCCTCAAACATGGCATCGTTAGAAGGGTGCGTCTTTTTGGGAGGCTGCTTGAACCCACGATGGTTTGTTGGGAGACCGAGGCGGTAGACGGATACCTAAGGATCTAGTCCTGGCATCTCGTCGTAACTCCAGGAAACATGTCACGATGCTATTTAAGGAAGTCCATGTACCGTTGCAGCTCCTGGAGGGACATGGTGGCACTGATCAGTGTGGGTATCAGATCTTCCTCACTACCGAGGTTCACCTGTACCAACTCATTGACCGTGGCCGAGACGCCTTCCTCAAAGGAAGGGGGCGTCCTCTATATCCTCTTATCCACTTATAGAGAGATCCTTCACAAGGGAAGCTGCTTCTGAGCTACCAAACCCTGATGGTATGCTGGTACTAGCTAGTTCGACAATGGTTATTGCATTGGGGAACTTTGGCTCAGCAGAGACCATGGCTATGAAGGATGTCAACCCGATCCCATCTAGTCTCCGACCCAAGGGTCATGCTTGATGACATCAAAGAAATAGTGGTGCATCATCTTGATTCGGTTAATTGCATCCCATCGTAATAGACATGTATGATGTACTTCCATTTCCATGGGGAGGATGTCCCGATACCGCATGGGGGTAGGAGGTTCTGGGATCACCTGAGCCTGGTTTATGTAGGTGTACGAGGCGATTTTTTGCCGTCGCTTGGACTTTGGAATATTCCTTCCTCTTCTACCAGAGACAACAAAGGATTTTCCCATGTCAGGGGTCGTGGCCTCCAATCTATGGATTGGGAAGATGTAGGCATCATCCAGACCTGCCTAGGGGTCACTTGTGACCAGGTCGGGCTCAACCTCACTTGCCAGAATTTTCTTATCCATGCTCTTCTAATAGTCAGCATTCTGATAATGGGATTCACAAGAGGCGAAAGGTGATGCATCACCTTGGATTACGCCTACTTGAAATTTAATGGAGTAATTGAGGCACTGGTGATATGATGAGGGGACAATCGCATGCAGGAGGAGCCATGGCCTACCCATCAATGCATTGTACGATGTGTCCTGGGAGAGGACCATAAATTCAGTACTAGAAACTAGGCCACCAAACTGGGTCTTTAGACGGATATTACTGACCGGGGTCTACTCTGTCTTCTCATATCTCTAGATCCTTAAATCGGAGTGATTCAGGTCATCCTCGGATAACCCCAGCTTCCGTAGTGTCTGTGTCGGGATAAGGTTGATCCCAGAGCAGGTGTCAATGAGACTGCGACGAAACTCCACACTGTTAAATTGGTTTGTGATGTACTGTGGGTGGATGTGCCCCTAAACGGGAGAGCCTTCATCATCTCTAGAGAACAAGGTGATGTCCTGGAATTCGGTAGTCTCAACTACTTCAGTAAGAAAGGACTCTGCAGCTACTACCTCCGTGTCAAATTGGAGGGGGATCTTTAAAGCCTCAACGAGGGCTGCACGCATATCTGATGACAGGAGGAGGGATTTGAGAATGGAAATCCTCGATGGGATTCCGACAAGGTTCTTGAGGACATTATACTTCCATGATAGGAGTGAACTTATACTTACAGGAGGTTGCTCTGCTATTACAGGCATGGCGGGCCCTGCCGGCTGGACCGGTGACTGGCTGGTGCGGGGCATATCGCACTGCCCACTAGTCGAAGCCTGAAGAGTAGCTTCTAGATGATGTCCGAACGACTGAGGTCGGTCTGTAATGGGGAAAATCTGGTCGCGGTATGACCAAAGTGCTTTTGCCTGATCGAGTAGCAGAAACAATGGTGGAGGTGGCCTTCACGACACCGAATGAAGAGGCTGCGAGTGATGAGCTCTGCGCTGGTCATGTTGTCTAGTCTCAGTGGCATGCACTGTATAGATGGAGGTGTCGACTAATGCGCCTCAATGACCCATATAGTCACGGATTCACCAACGTTAGCTTCGGCTAGGGATGTTGGGGAGGTTCTCCTGGTGTTCCCCCTATTCGAGAATCATATAGGGGTTTACCAACTCGGTTGTATTAACAGAAGTGTACCCTTGGATATCACTTGACGAATCCTCCAACACTGGGTGGTCCTAGGGGGAATCCCAATCTCCAGGGGCATGAAGTCACTGAGAGTGCGATACAATGGTGGCATTGGCATGGAACATTGCTTTTTCATACACTGCTGATGCTTGCACTTCTGGGAAGAGGATGGATGAGGGGAAGATGCATGGGTGGTGGTTACAGCTTCGGAAGGCTCCGGCTAATTTAGGCATGCTCAGAAAATACCATGGGAAAAAGCAATCGTCCTGTGAGATACCCAGTTGTTATACTTCTGAGACCCACGATCAGAAACCTGCTGCCACTCACATTCGTCATCGCTACCGCTATCGGTCCTCAAAAAGACACTCGTCACTTATGTTGGGGTCGGGACCAACCTGAATATTTTTTATCGACCAGTTCTTGGTGCCAGTCATTAAAAACATATCACTTCTTGAGGGTGTACCCCAGAATCCAATGATAGGGGCATTAGTTGGGTCGATCGGTGAGATTCGCCTCTACCGGCCTTCTGCACCCAGGAAAGCGTACAATCCCCTACTCTAGGCCGCTATGGAAGTAACCGAGGACTTGATACTCGCTGAATGAGTATGTCTGGTGTCTTTTTTCTGGATAGGGACCCCTTCGATCCTAGCCTTGACGAGAAGTCGGAGGGACCTGTCGAGGAGGTAGACCCTGATTGTCCCACCTGGGAGGTGCCGACGCATTACGCGAGAGCGCCTACCGATTCTAAGGATGCTACAGAGCTGGAGGATTTGCCTGAGGTAGAGGACCTCTGCGAGGCTGCAGGGCCAGTGCTACTGGTAGCATTTCTAGTGGCCCGAGGGATTCTATTTGATCCACCGCGGAGGGCACGGCTCTGGCTTCTCTCTCTACTGGGATTACAGGGGGAAACATACGTGCCTTCCTGGACTATTGATCGGCTTCCTCAAGGCGTTGGGCCTTGTTGGAGAATTCTTGGAACCCTCTGCGATAGTTCTGGGGTATTATATAAGGAACTAGTTCCATCATAACATTCCCTACGCACATCGTCAGTAATTTATCCTACGTCAGTGGCATGTCATGGGAGTTTGTGAGCCCCTTCCACTGGGCGATAAAGTCTGTGACCCTCTCATCAGGACATTGTTTGCACTTGAAGAGGTATGCAATGCTCATTTTCTAGGAGGTAGAGTTTAACTGGTAGAGGAACTGCCTACGAAGGTCCTCCCAGCTGGTCACGGATCCGACAGGGAGCAGGCTGTACTAGACGAATGTCGACCCCTCCAGTGTCTGAATGAAACAGCTGAGCTTGGCAGCCTTATGCTACACTGGAGTGCGAAACATGGGCCCACACCTTGAGTTGAAGTGGTCTAGATGTTGCAGCGGCTCCCCTATCCCAGTAAAATGGGGAGAAGGTGGGATTCTCAAAACTCAGAGGCGCCGACATAACATCCATCCAAGCCGGGTATGGCTTACCATCTGGTGGGATTTCCACCTACCACGTTTCCAATGCCTCAAGGTGGGAAATGAGTGACTCCATAGGATCATCTAGGAAGGGGTCCCTGTCTTGACCGGGATCCCTAACCACGAGTGTGTTTCCGGCCTCTTTGACATGGTAGATGTGTTCAACGGCTCATGGAGCGACTGGTGGAGCGGCCTGCGGGGAAACTATGGGAACCCAAGCTGGATTCTTTGGATTGTCGCGCTGTTCGGGAGGGTTTAGCAAGACATACCGCACCCTCTTTCTGTGAGTTTCAGGTTCAACCCTGTCATCAGGAGTAGAATAATCCGGATTTCTCGGAGGCATCTCGCTGAGGTTTAGTTGTTCCTTCCCCTGATGCCCTGGCCTAGGATCACCATTGTCGGGTCGTCTCTCTACAGCGTGTTCATCCAGGAGTTCATCAACCAACCTCTTCTACTCGGAAAGTTTCTGGTGCAATGCGACCTTCTCGGGGTCCTCCTCCATCTTCTCCACTGAGGTGGACGGGTCGGAGTTCTTGACAGCTCCTACATGCTCTTTTCCCTTACCAGCATTCCAGCATAGTACCAATGCCTTGGTGGGTGTAGGGAGACGTAGGAGGTTCCTCTACTAACGAGTAATCCTCCCCAATGGGTATAACAGTGGAGGCACGCCCTCAGGGGGTTAGTCTCCATCGAGAAACTCCAGCTCATCCTCCTTGTCCACGAAGTCATCCATGTAGACCGTGACCCTTACCGGGGGCATGTCTTCAATATCGCATAGCGAGTCGGGCTGCCATCGGATAGGGCTAAAGAGGAGGGTAGCATACTGCCCCCAGCCATGGACTTGACCATGGGGGTAGCCACCCTGATGATTTTGAGGAGTACCTTGATACATTGAACGCATTGCTGATAGAGGGCCTCACAGCGACCTGCTGACTCAGGGCGCTGGGCCACAGGGAGTGCGGCCAGATCTACTAGACGAAACTACTCATCGATGTCTTCGGAATGCATTTGGATCCTTGGATAAACAACGTGATAATGACAGAGACTAAAATGTGTCACCCAGAGGGTGTAGCAGAGACACTCAACTTCCTCAGGGGCGAGAGTTTTTGGTATGCAGAAATCCCACGCTACTGTGGTCCAGATCTTCTTAGGGGAGTGGTCCACTACGAGGATGCTCCAGAAGCTCCTCATCTCAAATTCAGGGTCTGTCCCTTGATTTCCCCACTCGCTAACTAGGGGTGGTTGAGGAACTGGAAGCAGTACTGAGGCTGACCACTGGGATGGTAGGTTAGCCGATGGAGAATATGGCGAACGGGCTGACTGGATGCCGATTCTTGGGCTGACCTCCAAAGAGTGTAGTGACCTGGCCGCTACATCGCTGTAGGACGGGCTGATGACTATCGTTCCTGGCTTAATGTCCAGGGCTGATGGTGGTGGGATGCACTATTTCTTGCCTGCCATTGGTCCCCAAAATATCTCTTTGTGATATCTTGTGGAGGTAGAAAGCGCTTTCGACGATGGTGGTGGTGATTTCACGAACATAACCTACGAGGTCTCCAGATTTTCATCCTCCTGGATAAACCTGTGGAGAGAGGCGGGAATCCTGTGGACCTCACATTATGGGAGCACCAAGATGATGTGCCTCGTCCCAGCCCTGACACTGGAATCGGATGAGCGAGGGGACGGTTCCGGAGCTGGGTTTCACTCTGCTTCAGGGTCTAAGAAGTGGACCCGATTGATCTCCATATATTCCTTACTAGGATTTTTCTTATGGTGGTGACGACCCGCCTTCTTTCCCCTGGGTGGCTCCTTGGGACAGGGCCGATTTACAACATGTGGTCCTTCGGCCACTCTGGTGCCAGGGCGGAGGGGTTTCCACTTGAGACAGCCGAGGTGCGAGGAGCATGAAAACAAATGTTGATGGGGACAAGGGGAGGACTTCCATGAAAAGCACCTGAGGAGAAAAACCCTCCGCTGGAACTGGCGAGAGAATGGGGAGGACCTCCCTCCTTGGTCCAGGTGGATTGAGTCTGGCCTTCACCCCTCTAGTTTCAAAGGCAAGGAGGACATTCGCCAGCTGCGGAAAGGACGTAGGGAGGATCCCCACATTGGAGAGAGACCATATGGGTAACATCTCTACATCGATGGTCAGGGGTAGGAGGAAGGGCTCCATACCTGGTGTGATGGGCACAGGAGAGGCTTCCATACCGAACATCACCGCCATGGGGCAGACCTTCATTCTGATTGGGGGTATCACGGGGCAAACCTCCATGCTGTGTAACGCCCCGACCCCAGCTACCCAGAGTCGGTGCATTAGTTCGTAACATTGGCATGATCACAAAATATCAAGTCTCGAAAGACCGATTAGTTTAGTAGCATTGGAAACACTAGATACATTCATAAGTATTTAATTACATCAAAAAGTAACCAAACTACAATAACATGGTCTTCATAGTCCACAATCATATCCCTTTCTGACTACCCATGCAGGTCATTCATAAAATACTTCTTCACACCCTGGAAAAATATTAAAACATTGAATGGGGTGAGCTCAGATGCTCAGTAAGGTTAACAATATAGCGGAAGATTTCATAAATAAAAATTAACATTTAATAAAATGTATAACTAAAACAAAATCCTTTTAAACATGAACTTCAACATAATATGGAAAAAGTAAAATGAGATAATGCCATTCACTTCTCCAAATAGATATTCTACTGGTCTAATAATCACATGCAATATCAATAACCACTTTCATAATGATGGAATGCATAATTCCAGACTATCATAACCACGTAGCCAAGGCCTCGTGCCAAGACCACAAATAAGATTTTGTCAAGGCCTCGTGCCAAGACACTAGTTTGTCTCATGAGACCTGCCGATGCATCGAGGAGCTATAGCGGGCTCCACCCGTCACTTATTAAGTCCAATGCATTCCTCATATGAATAGGTTTAAGCATATCATAAACCATAAAAACATGCATAAAGGAAACATAAAATTTCCACATTTCAATCACAAGATATCAATACAACACATTGATATAATAAAAATGCTTTCAAAACCATTTTCAATTCCAAAATAAAAGAAAGTTAAAACTTTGTATTTATTTTTCATTAAAAAAATGATGGCTTGTAGAGGAAGCCGAAACTCAAATAGTGGTCACGGTGGCAGAGAAGTCGTTGTCGCCGCATAAGTATGGAAAGAAAAACATTCCCTTTTGTCGTTTATCAAAACGCTTCGTATAAAAAATATTTCTTTTGAATAAACTTAAAAGTCAAAGGGGTTTATACACCGAATAAAAGAAATTTGTGTATAAAACCAAATATGCCTCAATGAAAGGAGATTGAGACGAAGTCCGTAAAAAGATCATTTTTAAAATAAAATAGATCTATTATGTGTATTCACTATAGGTACACATAAAGAACGTAAAAAAAGGACATAATAATATCTTGACATAATTTGAAAGTAGGAGATTAACCCAAAGAATAGAAATTGGGTTAAGAAGTTCCCTTACCTTGCGTCCTGTCCTAACTCGACCGTTCTTTAACCTCCTGAATAATAAACTATTGTTAATTTATATTTACATAAGAACCTTTTTCATGTTCATTATTCCTTTTATATCCCTTATTACCATGTTATGAACATTATTTAATTATTTAAGTTAATAACGGTCGTTTTGTCGATCTTTGGTACTTGAGTCAAAAATAGACTTCTTATAATTACAAGTTGTTCATGTGGTGAAATATCCATTATATCTAGAATTTTATTCATGATGTAGATATCATATATATCATATATATATACAGTATATACATTCATTCATGATGTCACGTCACATTTAGAGGTAAGAAATGAAATGCACCGTTCATGGAGACGGTAAGACGTACGTACGCATGAATGCTACTTTCATTTCTATTTCGTATTTAATGGAATAAAATCATAATGATATAAATTTATAATATAATTACAGTAAAATATAGTGTATAATACCATTTAATCCATCCTTTATACATCCCACATATGGCATTAACGATTCAAATCACTTTGAGGGGGCGGTAGTCCGCACTTCCTAAAATGAAATTATCGCATTTTACCCATAATGGAAATCATAAAGTATGCCATAAATGAGAAATACAGAAGAATAAGTAAAACATAAACATATTTTATATCATATATAAATATGGTTACATCTTAATGGCCACCTTTGAAGGTGTTATATGAGTGTTGAACAATCATCGTTTCGTGAGGCAGAAATTCGCCATCCACAGAAACCGTATGTTCTTCCACCATTAGATGTAGGTGTGTGTATGTGTAGCTCGAATACTTCTTATAAAAACATCCTAGTATATTGAGGATACTGGTGTTGTTTCAAAAGAAATGAATAAAAATATTTTAGGGGGTTGGAGAAGAAAAATAAAACAAAACAACATTAGAGAAGACATTACCTCAAAATCGGGTAACTCTTTTTGATTTGAGCCAAAGGCTTCCTTGGGAAGAGTTCTGCCCAAAGTGAGGCTTCTAGGAGTAAGAGGGGGATGTTGGGAGAGTATTTGGGAAGAGTTTGGCCGAGCCAAATAGCTTGAAGGTGTGAATAAGGTGGGAGAGGTGGGGGCCCTTTATAGGTGGAGAGGAGGGGCTCTTTTGGAAAGATTGAAATGTTATATTATTATACAATGCTTTTCGGATTCTAAAGGTCCCACACTTATATAATTCGTGGATAAGGTGATAAGGGTTCGAAATAGCCTCATCCAATAGGCTTTGGACAAGTGTAAGCCTTTGAGTTTTCATTATCTTCTCATTTTATTTAAATCGTTAAATAATGAGGTCATCGCTGCATCATAATGATGTCATAAATAATTTAATTTATTTAATGTCTAAAAATTATAAAAAAAATACAATGATGTATGAAATCTTTTTAGCCTTCTAATGAATATTTATAGTCAAAATTTGGACTTGTGTAACCCCACTTAAAAACTGTTTTAGTAAAACAACTCATGTTTGTGTCAATTTAATTTTAACATTAAATAAATATATATTAATGTCATTTTCCAACTAAAGTGGCTCCATGGGGTCCCCAAGTTGACCCATGGGTTGTCTCGGTCGGCCATGACTCATCCAATATGAGTAGGACAAGTTTAAAGCTCATATCATATTATTAAAACATTGTTTTTACCTTAAACTACACTAATTACCTCTAATCGCGATTAAGAACTTAAAAGTTACAATTCACCAAAAAATTATTTTAATCTCATTGAACCACATTTTACTTCTTAATGACAACCATGTATGTCGGATTTTTGAAAATCAAAACACAGAAGTAGTAATATTTCATTTAAACAAAAAATCAGTTATTTAACTACCACTTAGTGGTTTCACTATTCATCAAAAATTGAAGTTTTTCAGAACAATGCCAAAATTTCACCCTAAGCTATAATTGATATTCCGAATTAAAAAATGATGTCTGTTTTACAAAATTCCAAACATATAAGTTTCATTAATTAATTTTATAATTAATTCCCGCTGTCACAACAAATAGCGTGTTTTAAAGTAACAATTTATATCAAAAGATTGGCAATTGTTTATGTCCAATTTCAATGTTAAATTAATTCTAATGACAACCATTGGATAAAATTGTAAAAATATATTATAATTATACTTTAAAACCACTAAATAGTATAATTTATCACAATAAATTATTTTGATTAAAAAAGTTGTTTTAAGTATTTTTCACTATTCATAAAAAAATTGGAAGTTCTCAGAAAGTTACAAAAAATTCAACTTAGGATAATTTCGATATTACGAATACAAAAATGAAGTCTATTTTGAAATATTAAATTTCTATAATTTTAAAAATTGGTTATTACTATTCATAACGGCTACTTTGATTAGTCGCGGTGTTTTAGAACTCGTAGTTGCGTACAATGCAAGCTATTGCATTTTTGAATGAGAAGCGTATCATGGAAGCTCGGGGTGTTACATTCTCCCCTCCTTCAATAAATTGTGTCCTCGCAATTTGAAATTTTTATTTGAAAGTAAATGGTTGAAAAGAGAAAATACCTTTGAGGAAAACCCACATCGGAAATAAGATTAATAAAATTTAGCCTTAATAAGAGGGAAAGGGAGATGAAAAAGTCACCACCCAATTATGATCTCGATTAGGAGAACATTTGTGGCAATTAAAGACATATAATTGGATGAAAAATGTAAATATTTGTAGGGAGTGATTGAGGTCATCAATCACAATCAACTGTCAAATTGAGGGCCTCAAAGACTTCAATCTATGTTGATTTAAAATATCATCAGTTCAACAAGACATAAGGTATTAGGATAACACATTTTTTTGTTTTAATATCCCTTTACTAAAGTTTAAGAATTAATTTATTCATTGAATAAGAGATAGGTATATATATATTTATGCTTGACAATTAGAGTTTAAACCTTCAACTCATCTTTCACTCAAAACTATAATAGAACTCAAAAATATTATACTTATCCTAATTGTATAAGGTTCCAAATGTTAACACATACCATTTAGATTAGTAAAATTATTTTGTAATAACCAGGGACTTCCTGTAGGCTAGTGGTATGAAATAAAGGCCTGTCGCACTATGGTTGTGGGTTCGATTCCTGCAGCTTTGTCCGACGCGACGGGTTATGCCCCACCCTGCAGGTTGTCTTTTTCCTAAAACTATAGTATCATAATATTCCAAAAATAATCTTCATAAATGCTTTAACCTTAAACAATACTATCCATGGTTCAACTTAATCAATTCCAACCTTAATAGTTATCCAAAATACCTCCGTCCAGACTTTCTCTAAAAGGTCTCTAAATTCCAAAATCAATTGTAACATCAGATTCCCCAAACAAAGAAAAGTTTCTCTTATTGACACATACTAAAAATATGATTACCTTAATCATATTACCTTAATCAAAAAGTACTGCAGTACAATCTTTATATATATCACATTATTCTTATAACCAGAATATAATCCTTGAGTCCAAAAGCACCAATACATTAATTATTCCTCTTCAACTATAGTCACAGCATAAGATTGGCCTTGATCCCTTGGCCTTTTCTGAGGTAAGTTTCCTTGACGCTTAGGACATTAATTTGCATAATTCCCCATTTCCCTACAATTGTAGCATTCAACTTTGACAGCCTCTTTCTTTCCCTTGCAATCACGAGCCTGGTGACCCTTTTCTCCACATTTATAACAAACTCCGATTCCTTTTAGGCACGTACCGGGGCGATTCTTTCAACAATTATCACATAATGGAAAATCCTTCTTTCCCTTTTCCCCTTTATCTGTCTCTTGTTCCACCGTTCTCTTCTTCTATTGCTTTACTTTGTTGTCATAAGACTTAGAGAATTCCTTTTCTGTCTTGATAGCACACGAGACAATATCTTCGTATGATGAGAACGATTGTGATACTAAAGCTCGACGGAGAAATGGTTTTAACCCATCAAATAACCGATCAATCTTACTCCTTGGGTTATGTATATAATCGGCAGCATGCCTCGCTAACCTTGTAAAGTTAGCCTCATACTTTGCGACATTCTCATCCTCCTTCTGCCTCAGACTCAGAAATTGTCTTTCCATATCTGCTCGATGGTCACGAGGAAAGTATTTTTCTAAGAAAAGCTCTTTGAACTCCCTCCATTCCATATTCGATACGTCATCATCTTCCTTTGTGTTTTGAATCAGCGACCACCACTGATCGACATCTCAAGTGAGGCGGTAAACTGCCATGACAACCTTCTCCCTTTCACTACTCCCCAAGGCATGGAATATTTTCTCTAAGGAATTTATCCATTGCTCAGCTACTATAGGATTTGTACTCCCATTGAAGGTTGGTGGTTGTTGCCTCATGAAACGGTCTAGCATTGATCCTCCACGTTGCGGATTAGGGTGCTCCATACGAGTAAGGTTATTATTCATAACCTACGTGAGTTGTCCCAGTACGGTGAGAAGCTGATCAGCACCAGTTGTATCACTATCTCCACCATAATTATCATGAGCAGGAGGGAAATCCCTATATGGAGTGCGTGCATTGATACGGTTTCCATTCCTTCCACTAGGCGCCATTTCTAAATAATGGCATAAACTAGATTAGTTGATGAAATAAGATACATAATTCCATATTTGTAAAATACTTTACATAAATTGAACTATTTATGGATATAATCCATAATCATAAAAAGAAATGTTTCCTTTGAGGAAGTATATACTCATAACCCTTCATAGTAGTTTGTAAAGAAAATGAGAATTATCCTAAGCATATCCACCTAGGTACATCTGTGCCAGAGCCGCCTCTACCTGCTCGTATCCAGACAGGGATGTATTGCTCGGAAAAATCACAAAATATCTACATTAACAAAATTCTAGGAAGTTCTTCTTTACTAATCCTCAAAGTCTATCTTTGGGCTATGTGCTCTAATCAGAGTTTATCTAAATCTAGCTTCCAAGGTTAGTACTAAACTGCCTCTGATACCAACTGTAACGCCCCGACCCCAGCTACCCAGAGTCGGTGCATTAGTTCGTAACATTGGCATGATCACAAAAGATCACGTCTCGAAAGACCGATTAGTTAAGTAGCCTTGGAAACACTAGATACATTCATAAGTCTTTCATTACATCAAAAAGTAAACAAACTACAATAACATGGTCTTCATAGTCCACAATAATATCCCTTTCTGACTACCCCTGCAGGTCATTCATAAAATACTTCTTCACATCCTAGAAAAATATTAAAACATTGAAAGGGGTGAGCTTAGATTCTCAGTAAGGTTAACAATATAGCGGAAGCATTCATAAATAAACATTAACATTTAAGGCAATGTATAACTAAAACAAAAGCCTTTTAAACATGAACTTCAACATAATACGGCAAAAGTAAAATGAGATAATTCCATTCACTTCTCCACATAGATATTCTACTGGTCGAACAATCCCATGCAATATCAATAACCACTTTCACAATGATGGAATGCATAATGCCAGACTATCATAACCACGTAGCCAAGGCCTCGTGCCAAGACCACAAATAAGATTTTGTCAAGGCCTTGTTCCAAGACACTAGTTTGTCTCATGAGACCTGCTGATGCATCGAGAAGCTATAGCAGGCTCCACCCGTCACTTATTAAGTCCAATGCATTCCTCATATGAATAGGTTTAAGCATATCATAAACCATAAAAACATGCATAAAGGAAACATAAAATTTCCACATTTCAATCACAAGATATCAATACAACACATTGATATAATAAAAATGCTTTCAAAACCATTTTCAATTCCAAAATAAAATAAAGTTAAAACTTTGTGTTTATTTTTCATTAAAAAAAATGATGGCTTGTAGAGGAAGCCGAAACTCAAATAGTGGTCACGGTGGCAGAGAAGTCGTTGTCGCCGCATAAGTACGGAAAGAAAAACATTCCCTTTTGTCGTTTATCAAAACTCTTCGTATAAAAAATATTCCTTTTGAATAAACGTAAAAGTCAAAGGGGTTTATACACCGAATAAAAGAAATTTGTGTATAAAACCAAATATTCCTCAATGAAAGGAGATTGAGATGAAGTCCTTAAGAAGATCATTTTTAAAATAAAATAGATCTATTATGTGTATTCACTATAGGTACACATAAAGAACGTAAAAATAAAAAAAAGACATAATAATATCATGACATAATTTGAAAGTAGGAGATTAACCCAAAGAATAGAAATTGGGTTAAGAAGTTCCCTTACCTTGCGTCCTGTCCTGACTCGACCGTTCTTTAACCTCCTGAATAATAAACTAGAGTTAATTTATATTTACTTAAGAACCTTTTTCATGTTCATTATTCCTTTTATATCCATTATTACCATGTTATGAACATTATTTAATTATTTAAGTTAATAACAGTCGTTTTGTCGATCTTTGGTACTTGATTAAAAAATAAACTTCTTATAATTACAAGTTGTTCATGTGGTGAAATATCCATTATATCCAGAATTATATTCATGATGTAGATATCATATATATCATACATATATAGTATATACATTCATTCATGATGTCACGTAACATTTAGAGGTAAGAAATGAAATGCACCGTTCATGGAGACGGTAAGCCGTACGTACGCATGAACGCTACTTTCATTTCTATTTCGTATTTAATGGAATTAAATCATAATGATATAAATTTATAATATAATTAAAGTATAATATAGTGTATAATAACATTTAATCCATCCTTTATACATCCCACATATGGAATTAACGATTCAAATCACTTTGAGGGGGCGGTAGTCCGCACTTCCTAAAATGAAATTATCGCATTTTACCCATAATGGAAATCATAAAGTATGCCATAAATGAGAAATACAGAAGCATAAGTAAAACATAAACATATTTTATATCATATAAAAATATGGTGACATCTTAATGTCCACCTTTGAAGGTGTTATATGAGTGGTGAACAATCATCGTTTCGTGAGGCAGAAATTCACCATCCACAGAAACCGTATGTTCTTTAACCATTAGATGTAGGTGTGTGTAAGTATAGCTCGAATCCTTTTTATAACAAAATCCTAGTATATTGAGGATACTGGTGTTGTTACAAAAGAAATGAATAAAAAGATTTTAGGGGGTTTGAGAAGAAAAATAAAACAAAACAACATTAGAGAAGACATTACCTCAAAATCGGGTAACTCTTTTTGATTTGAGCCAAAGGCTTCCTTGGGAAGAGTTCTGCCAAACGTGAGGCTTCTAGGAGTAAGAGGTGGAAGTTGGGAGAGTATTTGGGCAGAGTTTGTCCGAGCCAAATGGCTTGAAGGTGTGAATAAGGTGGGAGAGGTGGGGGCCTTTTATAAGTGGAGAGGAGGGGCTCTTTTGGAAAGATTGAAATGTTATATTATTATACAATGATTTTCGGATTCTAAAGGTCCCACACTTATATAATTCGTGGATAAGGTGATAAGGGTTCGAAATATCCTCATCCAATAGGCTTTGGACAAGTGTAAGCCTTGGATTTTGCATTATCTTCTCATTTTATTTAAATCGTTAAATAATGAGGTCATCGTTGCATCATAATGATGTCATTAATAATTTAATTTATTTAATGTCTAAAAATTATAAAAAAAACTACAATGATGTGGGAAATCTTTTTATATTTCTAATGAATATTTATAGTTAAAAATTGGACTTGTGTAACCCCACTTAAAAACTGTTTTAGTAAAACAACTCATGTTTGTGTCAATTTAATTTTAGCATTAAATAAATATATATTAATGTCATTTTCCAACTAAAGTGGCTCCATGGGGTCCCCAAGTTGACCAATGAGTTTTCTTGGTCGGCCATGACTCATCCAATAGGAGTAGGACAAGTGTGAAGCTCATATCATATTATTAAAACATTGTTTTTACCTTAAACTACACTAATTACCTCTAATCGCGATTAAGAACTTAAAAGTTTCTATTCAACAAAAAATTATTTTAATCTCATTGAACCACATTTTACTTCTTAATGACAACCATGTATGTCGGATTTTTGAAAATCAAAACACAGAAGTGGTAATATTTTATTTAAACGAAAAATCAGTTATTTAACTACCACTTAGTGGTTTCACTATTCATCAAAAATTGAAGTTTTTCAGAACAATGCCAAAATTTCACCCTAAGCTATAATTAATATTCCGAATTCAAAAATGATGTCTCTTTTACAAAATTCCAAACATATAAGTTGCATTAATTAATTTTATAATTAATTCCCGCTGTCACAACAAAAAGCGTGTTTTTAAGAAACAATTTATATCAAAAGATTGGCAATTGTTTATGTCCAATTTCAATGTTAAATTAATTCTAATGACCACCATTGGATAAAATTGTAAAAATATATTCTAATTATACTTTAAAACCACTAAATAGTATTATTTATCACAATAAATTATTTTGATTAAAATAGTTGTTTTAAGTATTTTTCACTATTCATAAAAAAATTGGAAGTTCTCAGAAAGTTACAAAAAATTCATCTTAGGATAATTTCGATATTATGAATACAAAAATTCAGTCTATTTTGAAATATAAAATTTCTATAATTTTAAAAAGTGGTTATTACTATTCATAACGGCTACTTTGATTAGTCGCGGTGTTTTAGAACTCGAATTTGCGTACAATGCAAGCTATTGCATTATTGAATGAGAAGCGTATCGTGGAAGCTCGGGGTGTTAGATGCTGATCCTCGATGTGGGGAAGACCCACACTCTCTGTGGTAGTGGTACGGGGAGGACCTCCAAACGGGGTGTGATCGTTGCGGGTTGGTTCACGTCAACCCCTGCTCAAGCCTGTGACCTAGAGAGTTGACCCAGCCTGCATGTGGGGCAGTTGGGGCCTCGATCCTGATTGGTCGTATAAGCGCCACTGCTCAGTGTGTGCATGGACATGATGATATGAATCAGCAGTGGCTGGGGCCACAGTATCCGTCGACGTTGACGCCCCCTGGCGGGCGGCCTCAGCTCGTGCTAGACGCTGGCATCAGGTCGGACTAGCCGGTGTTGGTGGTGCAGGTGCATAGCTTACTTGCTCCTATAGCATGGCCGGGCGGCGGTACTGACACGGCCGAGTGGGGGCCCTTGCTGGGAGCCCATGGATTGAGACTCAGAATGGGCTGGTTCGGACGTCGCCCACCTCATCAGCATAAGGCAGGGAGTCGTCAAAGAGCTTCGGGGACAGGCTCCCTAAACGATTGAATTTGGGGGTGGGGAGAAGTGGCTCCATGTGCGGCCCTCGAGGGCGGGGTTGACAGCAGGACCTGGATGACTCCAGGTCCAGGCGGGCTATATCTCAGGTTGGGATTATGCCCTCTTCCTCGTAACGACGTATGAGGTTATTAATTACTATTCATTGGATAACTTCTGATGGGGAGATTGGCCGTGGGCGCCCCATGGTCATGGACGAAGAAGTCGTTGCGGAAGCGGTGAATCCACGCGGAGTGGCTATGATGGCATTGCGCCTACCCCTGTATAGGCGGGCGGGTAGTGATTGTGTTCCTGTGGTAGCAACCTGATTCTTGAGAAGTAGAGAGATTAACTCGTCAGTGCTGAAAGGAATAAAGTAATCGATGACCAATTCCCTAGCACCATCCCGCCTTCCATGACCGGTAAGAGGGATCCATGCTGACAACATCACATAACGGTATTTCCAACGTCCTCCTGCCCCAACTTATGGTGAGTTTCACGTCAGGACCACTATTTTCTTGGAGGGACCCGGTGCCGAATAACTGGATCCAGTGACACGTCAATCCATGGATGCCTCGATCATTTCTAATCGCCATTTTGAGGAGAATATATTCACATCACGTTCACCATTTCTATTTCCGATGCTTTCTTTGGGGCGTGTGCATCCGTCTTCTTGAGCGCCACAGGCATGTATTTGTTACCCAACATTCCAGCTTTCCAAAGGCGGGTGTCATCCGTTACTTTTTCAGGGACGTTCTCTCCTGGATTGAAATGGTATGATGGGATGTTAGTTCATCCTTCCATGGATTCCTCCTCGGAAGTCGTCACCTAGTTCGGGTCTCCTTCACAGATTTCTTATGTTGTTTGGGAAACTCTTCTCGGTGTCATATCTTCATGGACACCAATTAATTACACTGCTTTTTTCAGGACATTCCAAGGGGTCCGGTCAGGTCAGCAACCTTCAGTCCGGGGAGTAGTCACGCTGGGCATCACTGGCGTGTCTGGATGATGGGGATTGGTGTGACTCTATTTTGTACCTTATTATAGGGATTCTTGAGGGTGCGGAAGACCGATGCATCCCACATCGAATGCGGGGAATCATATGCCATGGTCTTGTATTTGAGGTTATCCTCATCTTCCTATGTTTAACACAGGGTATGCCACAAATTTAACGTCCAACGGAGATGGATCAGATTGATCAGAACTTTGATTAGAGTGGATCCAACGGAGGTACCCCTGGAGGGAACTCCGATATTGGGGCCATCACGAGGGCGGATTCCCGAACGTTGTGGAGGGAAATGAGACGGAAAGATCTCACTGGGTTGTGGTGGCCCGGGTGAGGATTGGGATGGATGATGGCTTTGGGATTGAGCCTCAAAGAGACTTCCTATGTATCCCCATGGGGGGAATCAAAGTCCACGTAGTTAATCTAGTGACGACTTACCATCAGATGAGGTTGACAAGGGATTACCGTGGAATAAGGTTGCAACAGCTTACTGCTGGATAAAGATGTAAAAGGCTTACCGCTAGATGGAGTCGAACTGATGTGAATGAGGTTGGAATGACCGGGTGGTGGGATTGAACCTCTGGGAGGCTTCCTAGGTACCATGCCTTGACATGGATCAAAGTCCACGTAGTTCAGATGGCGAATACAGTTTAACGTCATGAGGGACGGGGGCGAACTGACGTGAAGGGGGTCGAAGAAACCAATGGGTGCTGGGCTTGAACCTCATGAGGATTTCGACGTACCCTGCCTTAGTAAGGATCAAAGACCACGTAGTTCAGAAGGGTGTCGGTGAACCGACGTGAATAAGGACATAGGGTCCAGATGGATGGTGGGCTTGAACCTCATGGAGGCTTCCTACGTACCATTCCATGGCATGGATCAAAGTCATCGTAGTCCGGGTTGGAGAGGGGTGTTGGCGAACTGACGTGAAGATGGACCTGGGGTCCGGTGGGAGTTGGGGCTTGGTGCACCGAAGTGAAGATGGTCAGACCAATGGATGGTGGTGGGCTTGAACCTCATGGAGGCTTCATACGTACCATTCCTTGACATGGACCAAAGTCCCCGTAGTTCGGGATGGGTTGTGGCTTACACTCTGAGTTGCCCAAGGGGGTGGGGCTTGAACCTCTTGGAGGCTTCCTACGTACCATGCCTTGACATGGATCAAAGTCCCCGTAGTTCAGGATGGGTTAGGGCTTACACTCTGAGGCGGCCCAAGGTGGTGGGGCTTGAACCTCGTGGAAGCTTCCTACGTACCATGCCTTGACAAGGATCAAAATCCCCATAGTTCGGGATGGGTTGGGGCTTACACTCTAAGGTGGCCCAAGGTGGTGGGACTTGAACCTCGTGGGGGCTTCCTACGTACCATTCCTTGACATGGATCAAAGTCCCTGTATTTCGAGATGGGTTGGGAGGAATACATTTTAATGTCATGCGGGATGAGGGCGATGTCATGGTTGATTCTTACTCTAATCCCATGTGAGTCATCCTCTGTGTGTGAATCAAGAGGCAGCAGAGGCATGGCGGCCACATTGCTAAAGGTGCGTCCATTGGAAGTGAAAAGGGGCTTACACACGGGGCGGCCCAGGAAGTCGGGGATTACTCCAGGATGGAGGCCCGAGGGCGATAAAGAACAATGGGAGACGGATTTGGGATGGAATAAAGGAGAAGCACCATTCCCCTATCATGCCCTTGTCTAGCCTTGGCACTGAGGGATTGAGGAGGAACAGGGGTGCTGCCTCCTGCAAGAAAGGTTAGGGGCTTATGCCAAGATGACTTCCCTTCCCCTGCAAACAAACACCACTCCAATAAAAAGGATATCACCCCCTGTGAGGGACGATCCCATCCCCGTGGAGACAAGTGGGAGTGGAGAATGTACAAGGAGGGGGGACCCTATGTGCGAGGCACAAGGCTAGGTCACAGTTTAACGTCATGTGTTGATGATGAAGGTGCTTGGCAATTTAATGTCCTGTAGCTCGGATGAGGTGGGATTGCTTCGCACCCCTAGGAATTACATGACCGGTACCCGCTGCTCCTTGTGGGAGCGAAGGAACCAACAACACCGTACTGAGGGGGTGTCACAGAGTGAACCATCGAGGGGTCCACGTTAGCATGGATATGTGAAGAAGAAATAGCCATTAGTCTGCCTATGTGAAAAATAATTAGGCAAAGCAACGCAATAGGAAGTATCGTCCAGAGGACATTGAAGTCACATATTCAAAACCTGGAAGGTCGCATGGGAAAAAGATTTTCCATGCAGGGGGGCCCATAGGTAGGGGCCTTGTGGAGCTATGTTGTTCTGCATGGCGGAGGGCACTTACGAAGGGGTGTGCTTTGCGATGTGGGGTGCCTTTGCCTTAGAATGGGGTGGAGGTGCAAATGGGATGTGCTTTGCGATGTGGAAGGGCATTCGCAGAGCACGGCCTCGTAGAGAAAAGGTTCCTCACGAAGCTAGGTGTCGGGAAGCAATGTGCTTTGGGAAGTATAGTGACCCTTCCTTAGCATGTGGATCATGTGTACATGAAGGGAATTTCGTGAAGCATAAATGCTCCGCAATGACCCGGGTCCCCTTGGGATCCCCTTCCTTCGTGAAGACCCTTATGATTCGTGAAAGGAATCCCTCTCAGAAGAGGGGATCAAAATGAGACAAAGGAGAGGCACTTAGCGGAGATGAAGTACCTCGCACAGCTCATGGTTCACAGAACGGAAGGATCCTTGGCGATTCAAGATCTAGGAAGCCGAAAGGTTGGATTGTCCATCCTCGGAGCTCAGAGGGACCCCAATATTTATAGGCAAGAGGCACCGCGGAGCGGTGCTCACACGGCGCGAAGAGGGGCTCAGTGGCTTCGCGGCGGGCTCGCGAATGTCAAATGCAGTCGCGGAGTATCCCGCCTTGTTGCTTTGTAGCGGGCTCACGGACGTCAAATGAAATCGCTGAACCTCTCGCCTCCTTGATTCACGGTGGGCTCGCGAATGTCAAATGCGTTCACGGAGCCTCCTGCCTCCTTGCTTCGCGGAAACCACAGTGCTGGGGAACTCCATGAAGGGGATTCGTGAGGCAGTCAAAGGGGCCTTTTGGGGGCCTCTTATTTGTCCCAAATTTTGGAACCAACAGGGTATCATGGTGACATGAAGCATAAGGTGGACTTCAATTTTGGTGGTCTGATGGATAAATCCATTGGTGCTAAGAAAATCCAGTAACTGACTTACCAATGTTGCGGAAAGAAGAACCTAGAAAATTGTCTGAAGGGGACGAGGAAATTATTTAGGTGTATAAGAGAAGGGCACCAAGACATTAACTCCCGACAAGAAAAACCTGAGGCTACAACAGAGGATAGGAATGCTTCATTCAACTCTCAAAGAGTTGTTCATTTCTTAAACTACAAATAACTAGGGAATCTTGAAAATTAGTTCCATAAGACAAGGGTTTTTTATGGCAACCAACAACCTCCAAGGCAGCAGGGGCAAGCTTTTTCCATCACTACTGTCGAAATGAACCCTGACAATAAAGTGGTGACAGTACACTAGTAATTCATTCAAGAATAGTGAGCGTACATTTTGATTCAGGTTCTACATATTCTTTTATATCCTGAATGTTTAGTTGAAAAATCCTAACACCACCACAAATCATTAAAGTAAAGATGTCATTGAGTACGACAAATGGGGAAATCATTGCACCCCATGAATATAACTGCTTCCCTGTCTTAATAGGTGGATTGAACTTCCCAGTGAACCTCTTCATACTCCCTCTGGTGGAATTTTATGCAATTCATGGCATGGATTTGATTTACTTATGTAGATCTAACATAAATTTCCGTGAGAGGGAAATCACACTCAATGTGGAGAATCGACCCTAGATTCTATACAAGTGTGATCGTACCACATTTCACTTTTTTATTTCACTCCTATACCAATGTATTAAACTAATTTTTATTGAAAATTAAATGTATAATAATAAATTTCACCCCATGTTTGATTCAATTATTTTGTGTTTAACACTGTTAAAATGGGATATTTTACTTGTATTGATAATTATATTGTAGGTGGATGTGATTTGGAGGACCTATGATGAAGTTCATGAAACAATCATCCATTCTGCACATGATCCAAGAACCCCAGTAGAATAAAATTCATGCTACAACTAATCTATGTTTGAAAATTGGTTGAACCTTTGTGGGATAGTCCTGAATGGAATTCTCTCTATTTCATATGAAGGAACTGAACCCCAATTTGTTCATTAAGAGGCCCCTACAACCAGATCTGTCCAATAAAGTGTATCTGCACGGGGTCAAAACATTACCTTTATATTTTGGCAATATATATTATTATATTTCATATCTAACTGCCAAATTATAAATGGTGGTAGACAAGGGGTTGGACCACAACTCGTTAGTTTTTTCAGAATAGTGTTAAGGCTTTCTAACTAGCCAAAACCATGGACCAAGTGGATTCATGAAGTCAGGGTTCCCAAATCCCCTTCCCAATTTGCCTATAAATTGGCACTATGGGAAACCCATTTTAGAGTTAGAACCAGAGGAAAGGTGCTGCCATTTTGGAGTCCCAAAGTGGTATTTTAATCAACACTTGAATTTCTGGAGGCTATGGGAATTTCTACTTCAACAACTTCTTCTTCCATCCCTCCCATGGATTTATAAACCCCTTGTGATCACCCGGGGAGGAACATGATATAAATCACAAGCTTCATGTTTATAATATTTGAATGGTCTTTTTAATTATAGGTTTTTTGTTGTTTTTCATCATCCTCTATTCTTATTTTATTGATTTATGTACTGGTATATCATGCACAACTCGTATGATCATGTTTGGGGGTACCCATTCATGTGATGTTTCACACACTGTTCACCACTTTATTTTCCCCTTCTAATTGTGGTGTGTGTGTGGTTTATATTGGTCAATTAAAATTACATAAGCATTTCCACAGTAATGTACATTTATGTCATGGTATCACAATGAAATAAAATACAAACCTATACAGCACATCGAGTTCTTACTGTATTGCCTTGGTGAGTTTCAGATATGATGTCGAACACAAATCACCTAATCATCGGCTGTGTCCGGTGAATCATTGGGTGTTTTCGACTGAACCCTAGGAGGTATCCTAGAATAAAAGCAGTAAAATTAAGGTTCTAGGTGTTACAAACCAGGGCTTAAAAGATCACAACCCTATATCATGATGCGATGAATGATGAACATAATGAGAGTACCCTGGGATAATCACACTTAATTAATCTTGTTCATTTCTACTTTTTTTATCGCTTTCCTTTTCTATTTTCATCTTTAATCATCAAACCCCAAAGTTTTAGAAAACCGAATTCCACTTTTAATTTAATAATCAGAACCCTATTTTTAAATTAATGATCTAAGGCTTCGTCGAGAGATGACCGAGGGTTGCTTCTATACTATAGAAATTATTATCAAAATTAAACAACTAATTTGACGCTCTCGACAACACGATAAAAATTTGGCACCATTGTTGGGGAGCCAAGATCATTTTTTTCATTATTTCATTTTATTTATTTATATATTTTACTTCTTAATTAGTACTCCTTTAAATACCCTTCCACCATTTGATTGTTTTTGTTTTGGGTTTTTTGTCTTTATTTTTGGTTGTTTTTGGTGTGTTCTCTCTCTCTCTCTCTCTCTCTTGTTATTATTCTCCATACATCTCTCTATAATTATGTAGTATAACATTATATTCTTTTTTCACCATTATTAAGTGATTTTATCCATATTTAAAAAAAACATCAAAACTTATTTTCATGACCCGATCTGGTAAAGAAACACTAATTGAATCTGACCTTGAAATTTAAAAGTCACTTCACACACAAATCAAGGCATCTAGAGAAGGTCAATCAAGTAACATTGAGGAACCAATTTTGGAACCTCAAGTGGTCCTAAACCAATCAAATAATTGATCCCAATCAATGCCAAGAAAACATGGAGGTAAATAATCGAACATTAAAAGAATTGACCACCCATGATGTGGAGTACCAACATGTGTACATCTAATATCTTGAGGAAGCAGCCAACTTTGAGCTGAGATCAGGTCTCATCCACCTTCTTCATAAATTCTATGGTCTTCCCAGTGAGAACCATCATAAACCCCTTAAGGAGTTTCACATAGTGTGTTCCACCAACAAACCCCAAAATATGTGTGAGGACTTAATTTAGTTTACGGACTTCCCTTTCTCCCTTGATGGTGTAGCCAAAGACTAGCTATACTATCTGACTACAACAATTGGGGGATGGAATGAACTTAATGGACTCTTTATAGAGAATTTCTTCCATGCATCCCGAACTGCATCAATTATGTAATAAATCTGTAGAATTAGGCAATCACAAGGAGAGACCCTTCTTGAATACTGGGAGAGATTCAAGGGACTTTGCTCAAGCTGCCCCCACCACCAAATTAGTGAAAAACAGTTAATCCAATACTTCTATGAGGGAATTGTCCCCATGGATTGTGGAATTATAGATGTTTCAACAGGTGGTGCCCTAGTTGATAAAAATCCTTCCGTCACTCATGACTTAATAGCCAACATGGCTCAAAATGCACAACAATTTGTTACAAGAGAAATTGCACCAACCTAAGGAGTCCATGAGGTAAGTCCTTAATCTCTAGAACAAAAGGTAGATAATAAACTTGATGAGAGTCATACCCTTATATGGAAATCAGCTCAAGAACAAGGTAACTCACAATCTCCTCCTGTTCTATTACATTGTGGCATTTGTTCTGACAATACTCAATTTTCTAACCAGTGCCCACAAATTCAAGAATCACCTGTGTCTTGTGCAGCCATGTTCCCAGCGCATCGATTCCGACAAGAACCTCCCTTCAATCAAGAACAATTCATGCCAAATCCAAACCGTGGGTGGAAAAAATAACCCCAGTACAGATTAGAAGGAAACTCAAGCTACCCCAAGAAGAATTGGTATCCACAAGGATGAGGTATGGAACATTCTTATCCTTCAAATAATCATACAATACATCCTCCTCCTCCAAAATCTGAACCAATCCTTGAGGATATGGTGAAAAAATGAAAACCTAGAACCTCAAGTTCGAACAGACCACACAATCGGCAATTCAAGACCTACGAACTCAAGTGGGACAATTGGAGAACACCATCGGTGAGCTTAAGATGCATGGTTCTGAACAACTACCATCCCAACCCATTTCCAATATGAAGGATAAAGGTAATTTATGTGAAATTACACTTTGTAGTGGTAAAGAAGTTTCTCCATCTATTGATTCTATGCAACAGGTATGTCCCCCTCTTCAAAACACTCTTTCTCCACCCATAAAAGATTCCAATGATGAAAAAAATTAAAAGGGCAATCGAATTATCATTAAGGATTCCCATGAACAATCCATTCCTCTTCATTTCCCTCAAAGACTCTAAAAATCTAAGAAAAACTTTGATAATGAGATTGACAATGAAATAATGGATACATTTAAAAAAGTTAAATTTAATATTCCATTATTGGATGCATTCAATAAAATTCCCCATTATGCCAAATTTTTTAATAAAATTTGCACACATAGATGAAGGTTGAAGGGGAATGACAGAGTCAACTTGTGGAGGAATGTATCAACCTTGATTCTACCAGCAATGCCAACCAAATTCAAGGATCATAGCACATTCACAATAATGTGTACCATAGGGAAGAATTTCTTTTCTAATGCTATGCTTGATTTACGTGCTTCAAGTAATGTAATGCCTCACTCTGTGTACACTTCTCTGTAGGTTGGAGAGCTTCAACCAACGGGAATTATCATACATCATTCCAACTGATGTACTATGCATCCAACCAGAGTGGTTGAGGTTGTCCTTGTAAGAGTGATTAATCTCATCTTCCCTACTGATTTCTACATTCATGTGATGGAAAATACCTGAACCCAAGGACATGATCCTCTCAAACATGTGAGGCCATTCCTCAAAATAGAAAAAAAAATCATCTGTGTTCACAATAGTACACTGTCCATGGAATTCAGAGGAGAAAAGGTCAGTTTTAACATCCTTGGGGCTATGGAACACCCCTTTGAAGAGAACTCCAATATTCATGTCTATTCGATTTATGTTCTCCCAAATGATGCACACACACACTTTTCTCTCCTCAACCCGAATTATGATTCATTTTCCTTTTCTTCACCCTTGGATGATTTGAGTTTTGAGTCATGTTCTAAGTGTTTTGTGGGTTCTGAAAAGTGAAAAATTTGTACTTTAATGGGTGAGTGTGTTCAATCTGAGGTACCCATGACTGTAGATGATTCTTCATATCTCATTTCAATAGATTCTCTATATTTAGAGAGAAAACATGAGAAGATAAACATTTTGATGGACCTCACTCCCCCTAAATCCCCTCCCTCAGTCAAAAAACCCTCGGTGTTGGAATTAAAACCACTTCCATCTAATTTAAAATATGCCTATCTTGAGGGTATTAACCAATTTCCAGTCATTATTGTCAATGAACTCTCTTAACACCAGGAATCAAAACTGCTTGATCTTCTTAGAGAGTGTAAAAAGTCAATAGGATGGATAATGGATGATATTCCAAGGATTATCCCATCTATTTGAATGCACCATATACTTTTGGATGATGTGGCTAAGCCTGTAAGACAATCTCAATGCCGATTGAATCCCACACTCCTTGAAGAGGAAAAATTGGAAGTTAGTAAATTACTTGTTTTGGGGACCATTTATCATATATTTGATAGTAAATGGGTCAGCCCAATGCAAATTGTTCCTAAAAACTAGAAAAACTATTGTGTCAAATGAAAGGAATTAATTGATTCCAACACATGTGAAAAGCAGTTGGTGAGTCTGTATTGACTACCATTGACTGAATCAAGCCACGCGGGATGACCACTTTCCTCTACCGTTCATTGACCAAATGTTAGAATGATTGGCTGGTAAGTTCCATTATTGTTTCCTTAATGGATATTCGGGTTATTTCCGAATCCATATAGCCCCTGAGGATCAAGAAAAGACAACATTTACCTGTCCATTTGGCACATTTTCATACAGAAGGATTCCTTTTAGTCTTTTAAATGCTCGAGGTACTTTTCAGATTTGTATGTTGATTATATATTCAGAGTACATAGAAAATTTAATGGAAGTTTTTATGGATGATTTAACAGTTTATGGAACTTCCTTTGATGGTTTTTGGGCTCAACTAGGTTCCTTCCTCCATCGTTGCATAGAAAAAGGTCTTGTATTATATTACGAGAAATTCCATTTCATGGTTGAATGGGTGATAATCCTTGGGCATGTTATTTCAAAAGAGTGAATTCAAGTGGATAATTCAAAAATTGAATTAATTTCAACCCTTCCATATCCAAAATGTGTTCGTGAGGTGCGATCGTTCATGGGTCATGCTAGTTTTTACCGTAGATTCATTAAAGACTTCAGTAAGACCGCACTTCCCTTGTCCCGGTATTTACAAAAGGATTCGGAGTTTTTGTTTGATAAAAATTGTGAGGATGAATTGAATTAACTAAAAAAGAGTCTCACACCACCTCCCATCATCTAACCTACATGGTGGGATCTCCCCTTTGAACTTATGTATGATGCCTCTAACTTGTCAGTTGGGGCAGTTTTATCCAAAATTGTTTATAAGGCTCCTCATGTCATTGCGTATGCCTCACGTACCCTTGTCCCTACCCAAGAAAACTACAAGAAACAATAAAAATAACTTATTTCAATTGTGTCTTCCTTGGAAAAATTACGTTCATATCTTATTGGGTCAAAAATCATTGCCTTTTCTAATCTTGATGCCCTTCGTTTCCTCCTAAGGAAACCTAAAGCTAAGCCCTGCCTAATTTAGTGGATGCTCCTCCTCCATGAGTTTGACCTTGAGATTAGAGATAATAGAGGAGTGGGAAATGTGGTAGTTGACCACATTAGTTGGATTCCCCCTCCATTGGACCATCATTTTGACTCACCCCTCCCTATTGGAGAATTCTTCCCTCATGAGACCCTTTGTGATGTTGTGGACCTTTTCCCCCTGGTATGCGGATATTGTGAGTTTTCTAGCAACATCCTGGGTCCCCAATGATTTTAGCACTTCAAAATTCCAATTACACAATCATGATTCTTGGTGGTACATTTGGGATGACCCATAATTTTGGAGAATTTGTGGTGACCAAGTAGTACGTCGGTGTGTCCCTGACTATGAGTTCACCTCTGTTTTGACCTTCTGCCACACCTTGGCCTATGGGGGACACTTTGGCTCTCAACATACAGCTAAAAATGTTCTTGACTCAGAACATTATTGGAGAACATTGTATAGGGATGACCATATATTTTTAAATTCATGTATTCATTGTCAATTCATAGGGAATATCTCCAAGATGAATAAAATGCCCCAACAACCCATGCAATTCTATGAAATTTTTGATGCATGGGGAATTGACTTCATTGGGCCTTTTCCAAATTCATTTGGCTTTTTATACATTTTATTGGTTGTTTACTATGTATCTAAATGGGTGTAAGTAAATGACACTAGGACCGATGACTCTCATGTGGTTTTTTATTTTGTAGGGTCTCATATTTTTAATAGGTTTGGTTTACCGAGAATCCTCATTATTGACCAGGGTTCACATTTTTGCAATCGCAACCTGAAAACATTGCTTCATATATACGAGGTTGATTATAAAGTCTCCATTGCATATCACCTCCAAACTAACTAATAAGAAAAGAACTCAAATCGAGAAGTTAAAAAAATCTTGGAAAAAATTGTACAACCCAATAGGAAATATTGGAGTTTGCGCATGGATGATGCACATTGTCCGTACCTTTCAGCTTTTAAACCCCCAATTGGAATGACACCATATAGAATTGTGTTTGGAAACGCTTGTCACCTCCTAGTGGAGGTAGAACACCTTGCATATTGGGCGGTTAAACAATGTAATATGAATCCTTCTGATTCAGGTTTACATAGGAAGCTGCAGATTCAAGAGTTGGAAGAAATTTGATGTGATTTATATGAAAACTCATGAATCTATAAATAGAACAAAAATTCTATCCATGATAGAATGATACATCATCAGAAGCATCATATTGGTGAGAAGGTTCTCATGTATAATTCTGGGCTAAAGCTCTACCCAGGTAAGCTTCGTTCCCGATGGCTCGGTCCTTATACTGTTACTGATGTTTACCCCTTTGGTTCTATATAGGTTTTGCATGAGATGAGTGGAAAAAGGATTAAATTCAATGGGCCGAGGCTCAAACACCTCTATGAGGATTTTTCAAAGCATCTCATGGAGGAAGTCCAACTGATAGATTCCATATATGACACCATTTAGCAGGTTGTCCCTTCTCTCTGCCTTTATTTACTTGCCTATTTATTTAAAATAATTTCATTGAAGACAATGAAACTTTTATGTGTGGGGGTGGGTGACATAAAATAGTTAGGATTAAACAAAACAATTTTTTTTTAAAAAAAATGTGTTTTCATTTTTTATTTATTTTTCCTTATTCTATGTTTTTAGATAAAAATTGGTCATAAAAGGAATAACCAAAATCATTTTTCAAGCTTGAGTTGATTGTGGGGAAAGTTCCATTGTTTTTGGAAAAGTGTTTTACAAATTAATGTTGATTTGGAATATTTTTCTTGAATTTTTATTTTCAAATCATTCTTCGGTGTTTAATGGATTTTTGAAACCCATGCCTCATTAGCACTGACCAATATTTTAATCCCTTACCCAATATATATTCTACACCTTTTTTGTATATTCTTCCTTCTAATCACTTTATTGAGAGTCTCAGATCATGAATAGAAACTAGAACTTTCCTAGATTCTATTTGAATCCATAATATTCAAGTATGCTAATTAATGATAGAGGAAATCATTCATTGAAAATCCCTTTTTACAATGATCCTCTATTTCGGTCACCTTTACATTTTATCCTTGTTAAGACTTAGAGACTATGAAATGCCTATTAGGGAGCCACATTACAACCTAATTTATCCCTTACTACTCATATATTGTGTATATTATTGTTTTATTTTCAACAAGTATGGGAGGGAGTGTTTTTCCATGGGAATTCTTGGGAGAGAATCATTATTATGGGTTGATATAATGGGTTCTTACATTTTACTTGGGCAATGGGTTTACAATCCATATTACATCATTTTTTTACTCATGTTTCCCTCGTTATCTTTAAAATAAACTATACAAAAAATAGTTTTGTACATTGAAAAAAACATAACAAAAGAAAAAATGGAGAAAATAGGATGATTACTCATTATTATTCATGGCTTGGTTGTGACCCACAAAAATGGGCAATGGTGAGAGTGAGTTAGAGGTGATACAATTTGTGAGGGGTTGACTGTCTACATTCATTGTGAACAGTTGGTGAATTTTGAAATTTTTTGTATATAAGAGATTAAAAAATGCTCTTCTGCCTCATATTTTTAAACATTAAATCCTACCAACCCTTGAACCTCAGAACAACCTATTGGAAGTCCTCTTGAGTAGCACACTAGTTTCTGCCAGTTGAGAACTGAGAATATTGGAAATCATATGGTAATATTACATGAACTCAGGGAAAAGAGAATAAATCCAATATCATATGTTCCTTGAGTAAACAGGGAAAATTTTAAGGTGAGGTTAGTTGCCACATGTTTCATGGGTAAACAAATTAAGTTCAACAAATCTGCATGTGAGAAAAGAAAAATGATTAAAAAATTGATTCCATAGAAGAGATGTGATGAATTTCATTTCAAAGGAATCATGGATATTTTCACATAGTTTATTTAGGAATTGTACGGGATTAGGATATTATACTTCACCTAGGAGTGCAAATGTTTAAGTGTGTGGGGGGGGGGTCGTACCACGATTCACTGTTTTATTTCACCCTTATACCAATGTATTAAACTGATTTGGTATTGAAAATTACATGTATAATAATAAATTTCACTCCATGTTTGATTAAATTATTTTTTATTTAACACTGCTAAAAATGGAATTGTTACTTGTTTTGATAAGTGTATTGTAGGTGAATGTGATTTGGAGGACATATGATGAAGTCTATGAAAAATGGGTCATCCTACACATGATCAAAGAATACCAATATACTAAAACTAATTCTTATACTAATCTGTGAATGAAAATGGGCCTAATCTTTGTGGGTGGGTCCTAAATTTAATAAGATACATTTCATATGAAGGAATTGAATCCCAATTCGTCCATTAAAAGGCCCATACAAGATGAACTGTCAAATAAAGTGGATCTGCACGGGGTCAAAACAATGCCTCTGTATTTTGGAAATATCTCTTATTATATTCCATATATGTCATCCATATTTTCCATGAAGGTAGAAAAGGTTTCATCCAACAACTCGATAGTTTTGTCCAAATTGAGTTAAGGCTTTCGGACCAGCTAAAACCATGGAACAATCAGATTCTTGAAATCAGGGTGCCCAAATCCACTTCCCACTTTGCCTATAAATTGGAACCTTGGGCACCCCATTTTAGAGTTCGAACCAGAGGCAAGGTTCTGCCGTTTTTTAGTCCCAAAGAGATATTTTATTCATCAATAGAAATTTTGGAAGCTATAGGAAGTTCTACTTCAACAACTTCTTCTTCCTCCACTCCCATGGATTTCTAAACCCCTTGTGATCACCCGAGGAGGAACGTGATGTAAATCCCAAGCTTCATGTTTGTAATATTTGAATGATCATTATATTTACTGGTTGTTGTGTTGTTTTTATCGTCCTCTATTCCTATTTTATTTAGTTATGTATGGTTATGTCATGCTCAACTCATATGATCATGTTTGGGGGTACCCATTCATGTGAGGTTTCACACACCGTTCACCACTTTCTCTTCCCCCGTCCAGTTGCAGTGTTTGTGTGGTTCATATTGGTCAATTGAACTCAGATAAGTACTTTCAAGGTCATTTAAATTTATTTCATGGCATCACAATGAAAATAACAAACAAACCTGGATAGCACATCCAGTTCTTCGTGTGTTGCCTTGGCGAGTTTCAGTTATGATGTCGAACACAAATCACCTAATCATCAGCGGTGTCCGGTGAATCATTGTGTGTTTTCGAATGAACACTATGAGGTATACTAGAATAAACTCAGTAAAATTATGGTTCTAGGTGTTACAAACCAGGGATTAAAATATCATAGCCCTCTATCATGAAGCAATGAAGTTTAAACATCGTGAGAGTACCTTGAGTTCATCACACTTATTTAATCTTGTTCATTTCTACTTTTTTTATCACTTTCATTTTCTATTTTCATATTTAATAATCAAACCCACAAATTTTACAAAACCTCATTCCACTTCTAATTTCATAATCAAAACCCTCTTTTTAAAGTAATGATCTAAACATGTTTCGAGAGATGACCTAGTGTTGCTGCTATACTGTAGAAATTCTAGTCAAAATTAAACAACTAATATGACGCGCTCGACAACGCGATCAAATTTTGGATCCGTTTTCCGGGATCCAAGATCATTTCTTTTCATTATTTCAATTTATTTATTTATTTATTTTACTTCTAATTAGTACTCCTTTCAATACCCTACCCCCATTTGATTGTTTTTGTTTTGGGTTTTTGTCTTTATTTTTTTTTGTTTTTGGTGTGTTCTCTCTCTCTATCTCTTATTATTCTTCTCCATCTCTCTATCTATAATTCTGTATTAGAAAATTATATTCTATTTTCAACCTTCTTAAGTGATTTTATCAATATTAAAAAAACAAACATCACAACTTATTTTCATGACCAGATTTTCTAAAGAAACACTACTTGAATTTGACACTGAAATTGAAAAGTCATTTCACACAAAAATCAGGGCATCTAGAGAAGGTAAATCAAGTAACATTGGGGAACCAATTTTGTAACCTCAAGTGGTCCTAAAGCAATCAAAAATTGAACCCAATAAATTCCAAGAAAACATTGCTAAAAATAATCGAACTTTAAAAGAACTGACCACCCCTGATGTGGAGTACCAACCTGCGTATATCCAATATCATGAGGAAGCATCCAACTTTGAGCTGAGATTAGGTCTCATCCACCTTCTTCCTAAATTCCATTTTCTTCATAGTGATGACCCTCATAAAAGCCTTAAGGTGTTTCACATAGTTTTTTCCACCAAAAAATCCCAAAATGTGTCTGAGGACTTAATTATGTTTATGACCTTCCCTTTATCCCTTGATGGTGTAGCCACATACTAGCTATACTATCTTCCTACCACAATTGGGGGATGGAATGACCTTAAACGACTATTTATAGAGAAGTTCTTCCCTGCCTCCCGAACTTCATTAATCAGGAAATAAGCCTGTGAAATTAGGCAATCACAAGGAGAGACCCTTCATAAATACTGGAAGAGATTCAAGAGACTTTGGTGAAGCTGCCCCCGCCACCAAATTAGTGCACAACTGCTAATCCAATACTTCTATAAGGGACTTGTCCCCATGGATAGTGGAATGATAGATGTTGTAGCTGGTGGTTCCCTAGTTGATAAAACTCTTTCTTTATCTCACGACATAATAGTCAACATGGCTTAAAATTCCCAACAATTTGGTATACGAGAAATTGCACCAACCCGAGGAGTCCATGAGGTAAGTCATTCAGACCTAGAAGAAAAGTTAGATAATAAACCTGATGATATGCATACCCTTATAAGGAAATTAGCTCAAGAACAGGGTAACTCACAATCTCCTCCTGTTCCATTACATTGTGGTATTTGTTCTGACAATACTCATTTTTCTGACCAGTGCCCACAACTTCAAGATTCACCCGAGTCTTGTGTAGCCGTGTTCCCAGGGAATGCATTCCAACAAGAACCTCCCTTCATGCAGGAACAATTCAGGACAAATCAAAACCATGGGTGGCAAACACAACCCCAGTACTGACAAGGAGGAAAATCAAGCTACCCCAAGCATAATTGGTATCCACAAGGACAAGGTATGCAACCTTCATTTCATTAAAATTCTCAAAACAATCATCGTCATCCTCCCAAATCTGAACAAAGCCTTGAGGAAATGGTGAAACAAATGGTAACCCAGAACCTCCAATTCCAACAAACCACACAATCGGTAATTCAAGACCTACGAACTCAAGTGGGACAATTGGCGAACACCATCCGTGAGCTTAAGATGAAAGGTTCTGAATAATTAACATCCCAACCCATTTAAAATATGAAGTACAAGGGTAATTTATGTGCTATTACACTTCATAGTGGAAAAGAAGTTTCTACTTATACTAATTCTACACAACAGTTGTGTCCCCAACTTGAAAACACTCTTTCTCCACCCATAAAAGATTCCATTGAATAAAAACAAAATAAAAAAGGGAAATCAAATTATCATTAAGGATTCAAATGAACAATCCATTCTTCTTCCACTCCCTCAAAGACTCTCTAAATCTAAGAAAAACTTTGATAATGAGATTGACAATGAAATAATGGATACATTTAATAAATTTCAAGTTAATATTCCTTTGTTGGATGCAGTCAAGGAAATTCCACGTTATGCCAAATTTCTTAAAGAGATTTTCACCCATAGATGAAGGATGAAGGGGAATGAGAGAGTCAACTTGGGGAGGAATGTCTCGGCCTTGATTCAACCAACAATGCCAACCAAATGCAAGGATCCTGGCACATTCACAATACCATGTACCATAGGGGAGACTTTCTTTTCTAATTCTATGCAAGATTTAGGTTCTTCCATTAATGTAATGCCTCACTCCGTGTACACTTCTCTACAGGTTGGAGAGGTTCAACCAACAAGAATTATTGTACTTCTTTCTAACCAAAATACTAAGCATCCAATAGGAGTGATTGAGGATGTCCTTGAATGAGTGAAGAATCTCATCTTCCCTAGTGATTTCTACATTCTTGAAATTGAAGACACCCGAACCCAAGTACATGGTCATCTCATACGTGGGAGGTAATTCCTGAAAACAACAAAGACAATCATCAACATTCATAATGGTACAATGTCCATAAAATTCATAGGAGAAAAGGCCAGTTTTAACATCCTGGAGGCTATGAAACATACTGTTGAAGAGCAATCCACTCTTCCCGTCTATTCGATGGAAGTGCTCTCAAATGATGCACACACACACAATTCTCTCTGCATCCCAAATTCTGATTAATTTTCTTTTTCATCACTCTTGGATTATTTGAGTATTGAGTCATGTTCTGAGTGTTGTGTGGGTTCTGAAAAGTGAAAAAATTTTACATTAATTAATGAGTGTGTTCAATCTGAGGTACCCATGACTGTTGATTATTCTGCAAATCTCATTTCAATAGATTCCTTATCTTTAGAGAATAAACATGAGCAGATAGACAGTTTGATGGAACTCAATCCCCCTAAATCCCCTCCATTAGTCTAGAAACCCTCAGTGTTGGAATTAAAACCACTTTCATCGAATTTAAAATATGCATATCTTGAGTGTATTGACCAATTGTCCTTAATTATTGCCAATAACCTCTCTCAACAGTAGGAAGAAGAAATGCTTGATCTTCTGAGAGTGTGTAAATAGGCAATAAGATGGACATTGGGTAATATTCCCAGGATTAGCCCATCTATTTGTATGCACTATATACTTTCGGATGATGAGGCTAAGCCCGTAAGAAAATCTCAACGCTGAATGAATCTCACTCTCCTTGAAGTGGTAAAATTGGAAGTTAGTAAATTGCATGCTGCGGGGATCATTTATCCTATATCTGATAGTAAATGGGTTAGCCCATTTCAAATTTTGCCTAAACAATAGGGATAATAGTTGTGTCAAATTAAAGGAATGAATTGGTTCCAACACATGTACAAAACAATCGGCGAGTCTGTATTGACTTCCGTTGGTTGAATCAAGCCAAGCGGAAGAACAACTTTCGTCTACCTTTCATTGACCAAATGTTAGAACGATTGGATTTTAAGTCCTATTATTATTTCCTTGAAAGCTATTCGGGTTATTTTCAAATCCATATAGCCACCTAGGATCAAGAAAAGTCAACATTTACCAGTCTATTTGGAACATTTGCATAAAGAAGGATACCTTTTGTTCTTTTTAATGCTCCTGGTACTTTTCAATGTTGTATGTTGAGTATTTTTTCAGAGTACCTAGAAAATTTCATGGAAGTTTTTATGGATGATTTCACAGTTTATAAAAATTCCTTTGATGATTTTTTGGCTCAACTAGGTTCTATCTTCCGTCATTGCATAGAAAAAGATCTTGTACTAAATTACGAGAAATGTTATTTCATGGTTGAACGGGGGATAGTTCTTGGGACTATTATTTCAAAAGATGGTATTAAAATGTATAAATAAAAAATTACATTAATTTCAACCCTTACATATCCAAAATGTGTTCTTGAGGTGCGGGCTTTCTTGGGTCATGCTGATTTTTACCGCTGATTCATTAAAGACTTCAGTAAGATCGCACTTCCCTTATCCCGGTTATCACAAATGGATTCTGAGGTTTTGAATGATAAAAATTGTGGGGATGATTTCAATTCACTAAAAAGGAGTCTCAAATCACCTCCCATCATCCAACCTCCATGTTGGGATCTCCCCTTTGAACTTATGTGTGATGCCTCTAACTTTGCAGTTGGGGGAATTTTATCACAAAGGGTTGAGCAGGCTCCTCATGTCATTGTGTATGCCTCATGTACCCTTGAACATGCCTAGGAAAATTAAATGACCACTAAAAAAGAACTTCTTTCTATTTTGTTTTCCTTGGAAAAATTCCATTCATATATTATCGGGTAAAAAATCATTGTCTTTTCTGATCATGTTGTCCTTCGTTTCCTCCAAAAGAAACTTGAAGCTAATCCCCACCTCATTCGGTGGATAATCCTCCTCTAGGAGTTTTACCATAATATTAGACATAAGAGAGGATTGGAAAATGTGGTAGCTAACCACATTAGTAGGATTTCCCCACCATTGGACCATCATGTTGACTCACCCCTCCCCATTGGATAATTCCTCCCTCATGAGACACTTTGTGATGTTGTGGACCATACCCCCTTGTATGTAGACATTGTGAGTTTTCTAGAAACATCTAGGGTCCACACTGATTTTAGCACTTCACAATTCCAGAGACTTAAGCATGATTCTCGGTGGTACATTTGGGATGACCCATACTTTTGGAGAATTTTTGGTGACCATGTAGTTCGTCGGTGTGTCCCTGACCATGAGTTCACCTATGTTTTCACCTTCTACCACACCATGGCCTATGGGGGACACTTTGGCTCTCAACGTACTTCTCAAATGGTTCTTGACTTAGGACATTATTGGCCAACATTGTATTGGGATTAACATATATTTTTCATGTCATTTAGACATTGTCAATTCATAGGGAATAACTTCAAGATGAATGAAATGGACCAACAACCCATCCTATTCGGTGAAATTTTTGATGCATGGGGCATTGAATTCATTGGGCCTTTTCCAAATTCATTTGGATTTTTCTAAATTTTATTTGTTGTTGAATATGTATCTAAATGGGTCAAATAAAAGGCCACTAGGACCGATGACTCTTCTGTGGTTGTTGATTTTGTGAGGTCTAAGATTTTTAGTAGGTTTGGTTTACTAAGATTCATCAGTAGTGATCAGGGTTCACATTTTTGCAATTGCAACATGATAATTTTTCTTCATAAGTATGGGGTTGATCATAAAGTCTCCACTGCATATCACCCCCAAACTAATGGATAATCATAAATCATAAATCGGAAAGTTAAACAAATCGTGGAAAAATAGTACAACCCAATAGGAATGATTATTGTTTGTGCTTGGATGATGCAATTTGGGCATACCGTACAGATTTTAAAACCCTAATTGGAATGTCACCATATAGAAATGTTTTGTAAAGGATTTTCACCTCCCAGTGGAGGTAGAACACCATGCATATTGGGATGTTAAACAATGTAATATAAATCTTTCAGATGCATGTGCACATAAGAAGCTGCAGATTCAAGAGTTGGAATAAATTCAACGTGATGAATATGAAAACTCCTGAATCTATCAAGAGAAGAAAAAGGTTACCCATGATATCATGATTCATCAGTGGAAGTTTCATATTGGTTATAAGGATATCATTTATAATTTCAGGCTAAAGCTCCACCCAGGTAAGCATCGTTTTCGATGGCTCAGTCCTTATATTGTTACTGATGTTTACACATTTGGTTCTATACAGGTATTTCATGAGAATAGTGGAAAAAGGATTACTATAAATTGACATAGGCTCATACACTTCTATGAGTATTTTTAAAAGCATATCGTGGAGTAATTCCAACTGATAGATGCCATATATGACACCATTTAGCAGGTTGTCCCTTCTCCCTACGTTTATTTACAAGCCTATTTATTTTAACTTATTTCATTAAGGAAAATGTAAATTTTAGGTGTGGGGGAGGGTGACATGTCATTATAAGGATTAAACAGAACTAAAAAAAACAAAAATATTAAAAAAACATGTTTTAATTTTTTATTTATTTTTTCTTTATTCTATATTTTTAGATAAAAATTAATCTTAAAAAAATATCCAAAATTATTTTTCATGATTGAGTAGATTGTGTGGAAAATTCCATTGTTTTTGGAAAAATGTTTTCCAAATGAATGATGATATGGAATATCTTTCTATAATTTGTATTTACAAATCATTCTTAGGTGTTTAATGGATTATTGAAACCCATGCCTTATTAGCACTGACCAATATTTTAATCCCATACCCGAGAGATTTTCTATGCTCTTCATTGTATATTCTTCCTATTAATCACTTTCTTGAGAGTCTCGGGTCATGTATTGAAACTAGAACATGCCTTGATTCAATTTTAAGCCATAAGATTCAAGTATTCTACATTAATGATAGAGGCAATCATTTATTTGAAATTCCTTTTTTACAATTATCCTCTATTTTCAGCCACCATTACATTTTATCCTTCTTAAACATTAGAGACCATGAAGTGCCTGTTAGGTAGACATAGTAGAATCTAATTTATCCGTACCTACCCATCGCTTGTTTATATTCTTGTTTTATTTTCAGCAAGTGTGGTAGAGAGCGTGTTTCCATGGGAATTCTGGGGATAGAATCATTGTTATCGGTTGATATAAAGGGCGAATACATTTTAATTTGGAAATGGGTTCACAAGCCATATTACATCATTGTTTTACCGAAGTTTCACTCATTATCTTAAAAAATCTATACAAAAAAATATTTTTGTACATTGAAAAAAAAACAGAACAAAAGAAAAAATAGAGAAAAGAGGATTTTTACTCATTATTTTTCATTGCTTGGTTCGAACCCACAAAAATGGACAATGGGGAGAGTGATTTGGAGGTTATACACTTTGTGAGGGGTTGAGTGTGTACATTCGTTGTGAACACTTGCTTAATTTTGACATGTTTTGTACATAAGATATTAAACACTCCTCTTCTGCCTCATATTTTTAAACATTAAGTCCTACGAACCCATGAACCTCAGAACAACCTGTTGGATGTTCTCTTGAGTAGCACACTAGTTTATACCGATAGAGAAATGAGAATCTTGGAAAGAATATGGTAATATCATATGAACTCTAGGAAAAGAGCATAAATCCAATTTTATATGTTCCTTTAGTGAATACGGAAAATATTAAGGTGAGGTAGTTTGCGACATGTTGCATGGGTGAACAAATGAAGTTCAAAAAATTTGAATGTGAGAAAAGAAAAATGATAGAAAAATTGATTCCATAGAGGGGCCATGATGAATTTCATTGCAAAAGAATCTTGGATATTTTCACACCTTTTATTTAGGAATGGGACATGATTAGGATATTATACTTCACCCAGGAGTGCAAATGTTTAGGTGTGGGGGTGTGATCGTACCACGATTCACTGTTTTATTTCACCCATATACCAATGTATTAAACTAATTTTGAATTGAAAATTACATGTATAATAAAAAATTTCACTCCATGTTTGATTAAATTATCTTGTTTTTAACACTTTTAAAAAGGTAAATGTTACTTTTTTTTGATAATTATATTGTAGGTGGAGGTGATTTGAAGGACCTATGATGAAGTCCATGAAAAATGGGTTATTATTCACATGATCTATGAACACCAGTATACTAAAACACATGATTCTACTAATCCATGCAACCAAATGGATAAAATGCTGTGGGATAGTCCAAAATTTTATTATTTCCATTTCATATGAAGGCACTGAATCCCAATTAATCCATTAAAAGGCATATTAAAGTTGATCTGTTAAATAAAGTGGATCTACACGAGGTCAAAACATTGCATATGTATTTTGGAAATATCTATTATTATATTCCATATCTGGCCGCCATATTTTCCATGGAGGTAGAAACGATGTCTTCCAACAACTCTGTAGTTTTTTCCAAAGAGCGTTAAGTCTTTTGGAGTGGCCAAAACCATGGAAAAAGAAGATTCATGAAATCCGGGTGCCCAAATCCACGTCCCACTTTGTCTATAAATTGGCTCCTTGGGAACTCCATTTTAGAGTTCGAACCAGAGGCAAGGTGCTACCATTTTGGAGTCCAAAAGAGGACTTTTAATCATCACTAGAAGTTCTAGAGTCTATGGAAAGTTATACTTCAACAACTTCTTCTTCCTCCCCTCCAATGGATTTCAAAACCCCTTGTGATCACCCAGGGAGGAACGTGATGTAAATCTCCAGCTTCTTGTTTGTAATATTTGAATGATCTTTTTAAATATAGGTGTTGTGTTGTTTTTTATCATCCTATATTATTATTTTATTGATTTATATACCGGTATGTCATTCTCAACTCATATTATCATGTTTGGGGGTACCCATTCATGTGATGTTTCACACACAGTTCACCACTTTCTTTTCCCCCTTCCAATTAAGGTGTTAGTGTGGTTCATATTGGTCAATTGAACTCACATAAGCACTGTCAAGGTCATTTAAATTTATGTCATGGTATCACAATGAAATAACATACAAACCTGGACAACACATCGAGTTCTTTGTGTTCCTTGGTAAGTTTCGGTTATGATGTCGAACACAAATCACTCAATCATCAGTGGTGTCCGGTGAATCATTGTGTGTTTTGGACTGAACCCTAGGAGGTATCCTAGAATAAAATGAGTAAGATTCTGGTTCTATGAGTTAAACACCAAGGATTAAAAGAGCATAACCCTATATCATGAAGCGATGAAGGATTAACATCATGAGAGTACCCTGGGTTGCTCACACTTAATTTATCTTGTTCATTTCTACTTTGTTGTATCGCTTTTATTTTCTATTTTCATCATTAATCATAAAACCCAAAAATTTTACAAAACCACATTCAACTTCTAATTTCATAATCAAAACCCTCTTTTTAATTTAATGATCTAAGGTTCCATCAAGAGATTACCTATGGTTGATTCTATACTGCCGAAATTCTAGGCAAAATTAAACAACTAATTTGACGCGCTCGACAACGCGATCAAATTTCAAGGAGGAAGATGAAACTTCTTTAGATCCATCATCTCATGTGTGGATATTACTAACTTATGAGAACATGTATCTGGCATATATGATTATGTCTAAGGGGTAAACCATCCTTTAATACATGCCAATAGTGAGATAATTTTCTGCAGTGTTTCCCGAGGAATTTCCTGGTCTTCCTCCTAGAAGATATGTTGAAATTTAAATTGATCGTATACCAGGGGAATTGCCAATATCCTAGAATCCATATAGAATGACTATTGTGGAGCTTGAGGAAGTGAATAAACATCTACAAGATCATATGGATGAAGGGTTTATACACCCAAGTGCTTCACCTTAGGGTGCACCAGTCCTCTTCATCAAGAAGAAGGATGGTTCAATGCACCTTTGAATCGATTATTGTGAGGTTAACAAAATAACGATAAAGAAAAATTATCCTCTCCCATGAATTGATGACTTCTTTCATCAGCTGCATAGAAAAAAATAATTTTCCTAGGTAGATTTGTGGTTGGGATATTATCAATTAAGGGTGAAGAAGGAAGATATCCGCAAGACCGCTATTCGTACAAGATACGGGCACTATGAATTCATAGTAATGCCTTTAGGAATCATTAATTCACTAGAAATCTTCATGGAAATTATGAATAGAGTATTTATAGATTACCTCGACAAATTTTTGGTAGTCTTTATATATGACATGCTTATATACTCCAAAACTAAGGAGGATCACGAGGTGCTGCTAATAATTATACTAGAGACCTTGAAAAAGGAGAATCTCTATGAAAATTACAACAAGTGTGAGTTATAGTTGAAGTAGGTATCATTCTTGGTCCATATCATCCTAAGAAATGGGACATCTATGGATCCCTCCATGACAGTAGAAATAGAGGGATAGTCGAGGCCAATATTGGTAACAGATATTCGTAGCTTCTTAGGGTTAGCTGGATATTATCGACAATTTGTTAGAAATTTATCATGATTTTCCAACCCACTTACCAAGCTAACTCGGAAGTGAGTAAATTTTTCTTGGAGTTATGAATGTGAAAAATGATTCAAGGGGTTAAAAAGGAGGCTTATCACTATGCACGTGCTCAATTTACCCATAAGGGGAGAACTGTTTGTGGTTTTTAGTGATGATTCGAAGAAGGGCCTGAGATGTGTGTTGATGAAAAATAAAAAATTCATTGCCTAAGTTTTTCCGACACTTTTACACTAGGGCGCGCACATCCGTCTGCGGAGGACGCGCAGCTGTTGCCCCGCATTCCCGCTTTCCAAAGGCGGGCGGCATCCGTTCCTTGTTCAGGTACATTTTGTCCTTGATCGAAACCAGGATGATGGGATGCCGGTTCTTACTTCCGTGAATTCCTCCTCGGAACTCCTCACCTAGTCCGGGTCTCCCTCATAGATTTAATACATTTTTCATGAAACTCTTCCCAGTGCTATGTTTTCATGGATGCCAATTAATTACACTGATTCTGTCAGGACATTCCAAAGGGTCCGATCAGGTCCGTAACCTTCAGTCGGGGGAGTAGTCACATTGAGGCATTAGTAGCATGTCTGAATGCTGGGGAATTAGTGTTTCTATCTTTTGTACCTTGTCATAGGGATTCTCGAGGGTGCGGAAGCCCGAGGAATCCCACATAGAGCATGGGGAATCATATGCCATAGGCATGTCTCTGAGGCTTTCCTCAGCTTCCCATGTTTAACACAGGGTATGCAACAGGTTTAACATCCAGCGGAGATGGATCGGCCTGATCAAAACACTAGCTGGAGTGGATCAGATTGATGAATTTCTCTTGAAGGGGTGTTGATGTGAGGATCAACTTGTGGGCAGCTTCCCGGATGTTGTGGAGTGGAGTAGAGTGGCATGATACCATCGGGATGTGGCGGCCCGAGTAAGAATCAGGGTGGATGATGGATGGGTGGATGGATGAAGTAGATGAGGAATTAAATGATACCATCTCAAGGGTGACAGTAAAGTTGGGCTTGAGCCTCAAATAGACCTCCTACGTATCCCCATGGCAGGGAATCAAAGTCCGCATAGTTTGGGATGGTGTCGGTGAACCGACATGAAGGTGGAACTTGGCCCGATGGTGTTCTCAGTGAACTGACGTGATGGTGGACCTTGGTCCAATGGGTGTTGGGCATGAACATCAGGGTGGCTTCCTACATACCATGCCTTATCACGGATCAAAGGACATGTAGTTCAAGATGGATGCCAGAAGGCCGACGTGAAGGAGGACCTGGGGTCCAGGTGGTGCTGGGCTTGAACCTCATGTAGGCTTCCAACGTACCATGCCTTAGCACGGATCAAAGTACTCGTAGTTCAAATGAGATGTGGAATACAGTTTAACGTCGTGCGGGATGGGGGTGAACCGACGTGAATGAGGTCTAAATGACCAGGTGATGGGATTGAACCTCATGGAGGCTTCTTATGTACCATGCCTTGACATGGATCAAAGTCCTCATAGTTCGGGCTGGGTTTTTTCGGCGAACCGACGTGAAATTGAACCCGGGGGGTCCACTAGTGGTGGGCTTGAACCTCGTGGAGGCTTCCTACGTACCATGCCTTAGAATGGATCAAAGTCCTCATAGTTCGGAATGGTCACCATGGCTTACCGCTGGGCCGAAATGTAGTTTAACATCATGCGGGACGAGAGTGAACCCTGGCGTGAAGAAACGACGGGCGGTAGGCTTGAAGCTCATGGAGGCTTCTTACGTACCCTGCCTTAGCAAGGATTAAAGACCACGTAGTTCAGGTGTGCAGTTTAACGTCATGCTGGATGGGGCATGTAGTTTAACATCATGCTGGACAGGGGTTGAACTCGATGTGAAGAAACGACCGAGTGGTGGGCTTGAACCTCCTGGAGGCTTCCTACGTACCGTGCCTTAGCACGGATCAAAGTCCCCGTAGTTCTATTTAGGTGGGGGGTCAGGGTCGGCGCTCACTCTAAGCTCACGTGAGTAATGCTCGATGCGAGAAACAAGAGGTTGCAGGGACCTGATGATCACGTCGCAAAGGATGCGTCCGAGGGAAACAAAGTGGGGCTTATGCGTTAGGCGGCCCATGGTGCTGGGACTTACTCAAGGATGGAGGCCCGAAGTGCGACAGAGTGCAGTTTGAAAGGGGCTCCACTGGCCTTGGCAGTGGGTAAGTATGGAGGTACATGGGTGAAACCTCACACAAGAGAGGCTAGGGGCTTACGCTCTGAGGTAGCCCTTCCCTCGTGGACAAACGCCACTCTGACAAGGAGGATCGCATTCCATGTGAGGAATAATCCATTCCCGTGGAGATGAGTGGCGTAAAGAATGTCCGAGATGGGGGGACCCTGCATGCAAGGCACGGGGTCTGATCATTGTTTAAGGTCATGTGTTGAGGACGAGGTTCTTGGAAATTTAACGTCCTACAGCTCTAACAAGGTGGGATTTCTCTGCACCCCTAGGACTTACATAACCGGTACCCTCTGCCCCTTGGGGAAGGGAAAGTACCAGCAATTCCGTGGTAAAGGGGGGTCGTGGAGCGAACCATAGAGTGATCCACGTTAGCATGGCTATGAGAAGAAGCAATATCCGTTAGCGTGCCTATGCGAAGAAGCATTAGGCGAAACAATGCTACGGGTGGTGTTGTCCATGGGACTTTGAAATCATATCGCGCAAACCTGGAGGGTCGCACAGGAAGAGGAATTTCCAAGAAAAGGAGCATGCTTCATGAAGTGGAGTGACTTGGCCATATCATGGGGTAGGGGTGCGAATGGGAGCTGCTTCGTGAAGTGTAATAGTATTTGTGGAGCACTGCCTCACGAAGCAGAGGTGCCTCGCGAAGCAAGATTCTATGAAGTAGTGTGCTTCACGATGTATAGCGACCCCGCATTGGCATGTGGATCACCAGTACAGGATGGGTGTATCGCGAAGCATAAATGCTCCGTAGTTTCTCGGGTTCTCATGGGAATCCCCCTCCTTCATGAATTCCCTTAGGCTTCGCAAAGGGCATCCCTCTCAGAAGAGGTGCTCAAGACGAGACAAAGTGAAGGCATCTCGTGAAGTAGAAGTACCTCGCATAGCTCATGGTTCCCGGGGGCGAAGGGTGATTCACGATTTGGGAGCTGAGAAGCCGAAAGGTCGGATTGTCCTCCTTTTGGACTCAAGGGGAGCCCAGTATTTATAGGAAAGGGGCACCTCGAAGCAAAGCTCACACGGCGTGATAGGGCGGCAGATGCTTCACGACGGGCTCGCAAACATCAGGGCATTCGCGGAGGAGTACCGCCTCCTCTGCTTCACGGCGAGATTGCGAACGTCAGGGTGTTCGCATAGCTGTAATGCCTCAGAAATTTGCGGTAGGCTACTGAACTTCAGGGCATTCTCAGAGCATTACCACCTCCTCTACTTCGTGGCGGGATCGTGAACGTTAGGGCATTCGCGAAGCAGTACCGCCTCAGGAGAATCACGGCGGGCTCATGAATGGCAGGGAGTTTGTGGAGCGTTACAGACTCATGTGCTTCACGGCGGCCGCGTTGCTTGGGGGAGCTCCGTGTCGGGTCTTTGCGAGGCAACGTGCGGGCTTGTTTTCCTTCTTCCTTTGTCGTCCAATATTTTGGTGCCAACAAATTCCCCCCCTCGGACATGGAGCCATGGAGGGATGAAGGGTCGAAGTTTGAGGGAAAATCGACAAAATTATAGGTGGTTCGCGATGCGGCCTCACGAAGAAGATGCGTGGGGAGGCCAACGGCCACGCTGTCTGAACGCGCCGCGATTCTCCGCGCGGGCGGGACGCGCTGCGAAGCTCCGGGGTTGCCTCCTATAAATAGGGGGGCTGAACTCTCTTTTTTCTTCTCACGAATTTTGTCCTTTTGCGCTCTCGACTTCGTGAAGCTCCGCGTACTCCGCGTCTGCTCTCTGTGAATCGAGCTTCGCGGCAAACCGCGAGTCTCCGACTCCGCAGCCATGCCAAGAAAACTTCTGTTTTCCGGCCTAGGCCAGGCTCCACTGCTTTGTTTTGGGCCCAAGCTTCACGAGAGGTCTTCGCGAGCAACCTTCGCGACCCGACCCAAATTTTTTTTTTCGAGTTCCGGAACCGAAATGGCCCATAAAAAAGCTGTGTTTGGGGTGCCTGCAGATGCCGCTCGGAGGGATGAGATGGCTAACTGTATGGGCCTTAGAGAGATGGTTCGAAGTCACTCAGACCATAATTATTTGACAGCACTGCTATCGGAGAGTCATAAGAACTACCCGTAGTGCTAGAAGCTGACTTTGTATGGCTTCGGGCTGAGGGATGATGTCTTCATCCCTGAGGCGAGTTGGGACGATCCAGCTTGATGGTTCAGGAGCACGCCATGCCAGCACCAGTGGTTCAGGGCGGCCGATGGTCATGCGCGAGAGGACTTCACACTCGCCACCACCGACTATCTCTACAACCTTGTGAACAATATTGATGGGGATCCACTACAACCGGAGACGTTCCCTCCTCTATACCGCACCATGCTGAAGGCGGCTTTCCAGGATTCGACGAAGGGGTGGTCCGATGAGTGGGACCTGCGCCAGGGCGGCAACATCACCAATGACTAGGCATTGTCCTACTAGGTAGGAACCTCATGCAAGGAGTTTGGGGCTGAGCTGAGGAGAGTGGGTTTGTATGAGGCAGCCTGGGCCTCCCAATTCCACATTTACCAACCGAAACAGCTGATGCCGGAGCTGCTGAGAAAATGGTCGTCTAGGACCAATACATTCCACCTACACCATGGGGAGGTGGGAATCAGCCTGTGGGATTTCCACCAGATTTCAAGGGTTCCGATCTTGGGGGCCATGTATGATGAGTTCCTCCCTGTCAAGAGTGTGTGGGAGCATACAGAGCAGATGTCGCGACTGGCGTCGGCGCTGATGGCACTGGTCCCTATAGAAGACAAGGAGGCAGTGAGGGAAGTCCACTTTAATAAGTGGTTCGAGCGGTTCCTGAACTTCCTGGACAATCGAGAGTTCCCCCTGAGCCCTCAAACTTGTCTGAAGTTGGCTCAACGGGGCAAGGAGCACCCGTATTGGCCGGTCTTGGAGGACAACCAATGGAAGAATTGGGGTTTCAATGTCAGCACTGAACATCAGTCGATATTCAGGCTGGCAGCGTTCGTCGCGGCCCTTATCTATGGTTGGATCCTACTGGTGAGGGATACCAACATGGGGGTGCGGCCCATCTCATTCGTCATGGCGTCTATGCTGGCCATGGGGCAACAGGTCAATCTAGGGATTCCAATGCCTACCAAGATGTACAGGATGCTGCGGCACGTTTGTGAGGGCAAGAAGCCGCCAAGCATATGCGGGCCCTTACACCTTCTGTATGGGTGGATTGCGGCGCACAATAGGGGGATTTATGAGTATCCAAACCCTATCTCACCGCCGGGATCAAACTTCTTCCCATCCATTCTGAATGTGGCCGGGAGCTTCCCATTCAAACTGACCGTACCAATGGTGCTGAACCGGGTGTGGAGGGAGGATGAGCTTAACTTCCACCCATTTCCATTGCCGACGGGGGTACTCACGGACGACGGGCAGAGGACAGAAGAGAAACATGCTTATCTCCTAGCCTTTCGAGGCAGTGTCTTTGGGGCACGAGGGGATCGTGAGCCGCTTTGGTGAACCGTACACCCAACATCTGTTTGTGAGGCAGTTCCGGTGCCTCCAGTGGCTGACCCCGCAGGTCTACTGGGAGGTGCGTCACGAGGAGCACCCATGTGTGATGAGACAGTTGTGGCTCATTTTCACATGGGAATACGGGAAGATGCGTATTTCATTGCCTCCATCCACCGATGCTTTCGGATTGCTGAGAGAGTATTCCATTAGTTGGGAGGCCGCTTATCCCGGGGAGATGTTGAGGTAGACAACCATTCGAGTTGGTGATGGCGGACCTCCCCTATCCCGAGGTCGGGGCCGGAGGGCAGAAAGGCCCTCTCGCGGTGGCAGGGCCGCCATGGCGGAAAGGCCCGCACCGACCGAGGGTGTGGCGACAGCGGCAGATCCACTGATTCCAGAAGAGCAGGGCCATACAGAGGGGCATCCGCCGAGGGGATTTCGTAGGATATCCACTTAGGCTCCGGGGAAGCGGCTGTGTCATATCGACATGGAAGAGAATGCCATCTTCATAGAGGCCTGGGACATTTGAGATGTCAACCTGCAATTCCTTAGTCCACCCTAGATGTGGGCGCACATGAATTGACTCGGGATGGAGTTACCGGGCATAGGCCCAGTCCGGGCTGGTTTCACGACGTTTCTGGCAGAGGCGGAGCAATACTTGGATGAGCTGGAGGACTACCTTCACTCCAGTGGTGTCCCACGCCCAATGACTGACCGGGTGAGGGTACTGTTGGATCGGACGGTTCCCCCATAGTTGTCAGCAGCCGATCTGAGGGAGAACTTTCCCCTGCCGGAATAATTAGTGGACTCCTCTCGGGAGTATGAGGTTGGCGGAGGGAGCCCGTTGGGGGAGGGAGAAGTTTGAGACCGAGACTCAGATTCTGATGATTTCATAGAGGCTCTCTAGGTAGCATTCCGAACATCTTTCCTTATGGTCCGTTCTCGGGCCATTATGGATTTCTCACTGATGTTTGAATCATGCATGAGGAACTTGTACGCATGCTTCTCTCTCACCCCTTGGCTGGTGACGATGCAGGGCCTTCAAAACCCACGCCTATGGATGCGTCCAGTTCTGTGTCTGGCGGGGCCAGAGCACCCGAGGTGACTCCTCCAGGATCTCCAGAACTTCCAACAGTATATGGAGGGCCACGCCCGGGGTCCCATCAGCTTCAACTCAAGAGCAACACTAGGAGTTCGATCTCTGTATGTTTCCTCTACTGGATTCATTGCTGTCACATGTAGATTGTGACAACTAATGTTTATGTCCCTCTCTATCATACAGTTCTCAGACTGGCATGGGCTGCTGCGGTAAGGATGGTCGGGATGTCTAGTGGAATCCCTCCTAGGGGCATGCCGGTGATGGTAGAGATAGTCCCCCCATCTTCCCGAGCTGCAACACACACCATCATTGGCGGGACAACCAGCTGGGTCATGCCCGCGGTTATTGTGGTGGACTCTGATGTAGAGGATCAACCGGCCGACCCAAGTCCTGTCACGCCTGCTTCGGCACCAGATGTCGCACCAGATTCAACGCCAGATACAGATCCTGCCGAGGACATCGTACGGGTGTATCCTACATATGAGCCTTCCACTCGCGCAGACTGGGACGAAACAACCTCCGATGAAGAAGACAACAGCATAGTCTGCCACCGGTCGTGGAAGCTAATCACGCGCTTCATCAAGGACACCCCCAAGCACTATGGCTGAACAAAATGGATAGACTTTGCTCACGGCTACGCGAATTGTGCATTGGGGGAGTGGATTACCAACATCCTCATGCGCTAATCCACAATCTCATGGCAGAGAAGATCCGAGAGTATGATAGCGGGATCAGGTTGGGCTGGCAGCAGAGGAAGGAGACAAACATCAAGAATCTTCAGGAGGCTGAAAGTGGAGTCCAACAGCTGTAGGCCCGAGCTGATGAGCACTCAGCCTCTCTTAATACACAATCTAAGCTGATCTAATGATTGAAGGCCCAAATGGTAGAGGCGAAAGAGCATATGAGGCAGGCTTCTGGAATGATGGCTGCCATTCAGGCTGGCATAGAGGCGGCCAAGGCCAAGGCTGACGAACTGCGCCCCTCCGCTGCTGAGGAAGACCGGGAGCTGATTCCGCGGTAGCAATTCCTGGATACCACAAGCCGAAGGGTGGCGGAGTTGCAATTCTCTTTTGACGGGGTCAACCCATCCATGGGGGGAGTCGACCCCAGGTACTGTAACGAATTACAAACAATTTAATAGTACTTTTGTGCTTCAATTTTTCTTCTTTTTAATGCCTAGAATGCACGATTTCCACTGTTTCCATTGGTTCATTACATCCCTGCGATGTTTGCAGGACGTCCGGCGACAATTCCCCAAGCTCACGTGGGTCAAGCTCGATGTGAGAAACATGAGATAATTGCCTCATCGTCCCACCCAACATGGGAGTGGAAAACATGTTTCGGGCATCCGGGGTTTGGATAACCAGTCTGGATTTCTGGAAGATGTGAGAGGCCTGGCCGGAGAAAGAGGTTCTCAAAATAGCCAAATTACTGTTTCTTTAGCGTGCTCTTATGCACGAACAGTGCAATGCCAGGGGTGCTGAAATCGGTCCGAACTGATGGAAATGGGAAGTGTGAATCACGATACCCAAGATTCGGAACACTGTGGGGATGATGTGACAAAAAGGGACAAATGTTAACCGTGGCGGAGAAAAGACATCTTTACTGCATTAGCCTGATATGGGTACAACAAATGAGGGTCGACCATTGACCATGTCTGAAACATGGGACCATGTCACAAATGTTTTTGATCAATCCTTCGGGACGTTGGCCCAGGACAGTAGGCGGACCATAGGTCTAGCACCCATATTGTTAGGGGGTCCTTCCAAACATGACCAGTCTTCCGGAACGTTAGCCCAGGACGGTAAGTGAGCCGATTCGGCATTAGACCGGGCCATTAGGGGGTCCCTTCAGACAAGAAAGGGGAAGAGGGTCCGAATAAGGGGCATGAAAAGCGTGGAATATGGAGTGATGGTTTGTCCAGATAGATTCCAACACTCATGTAACTACACCACTGTGGTGGGAGTACGCCAGAAGAGCGCATCAGTTTGATTGCGGATCCTTCCTTCTTTGTGACAGGGCCTCTCTGGCGAGGGGTATGTTTCCTCCCAATGGGATCTTGGGGAATCCTAAACTTTTTCAGGGTAGAATCATTGTTTCATGGTCCTCTACGAGGGGTCCGGCTAGGGGGCCGGAAAGGGGAAGAATATGATTAATAATTCTTATGGGGTGGACCCTAGGAGAAATACCAGGGCGTCTCTACATATCCCATGAGGATGGGAATCTAGCAATACGTAGTTATGAAAGCGTAGTTTAACGTCATGCGGGGCGATGAGAAGCCTGGCCGTGTTGGTACACATCCTGCCACAACTACTAAGCCCACGCGAGTCATGCTCGGTGTGGGAAAAAATAACTCATGGTGGGACTTTCCCAACACAGAAAGGGGGAAGGTTTGGTTGTGGGGATGCTCGGTGAATTCCGGTCCCTTAATACTAACATGACCATGTGGTGCACCTAGATGCACGAAGAGACAGAGCCAAGTGTGTCGGAATCCCACTTGAACATGAGGGAGTGGAAATGTGTGAATCAGGACGCTCGAGATTTGGATCACAATGATGGTGGAGTTACGATAGAGTATAACTATTAACCGTGGCGGAAACGCAGCACCCATATCGCGTTAGCATAGAATGGGGACAGTCAAATGAGGTTTGACCATTGACCATGTTCGAAACACGGAACCATGTCACAGATGTTGTCAGAGATCCATAGGGATGTTGGATCTAAACGATTCGAGGGCCCTTAGGTCCAGCATCTATGGAGAGCCCTTAATCCTACCATCCATTTCGTCCGAGGGTCCTTTTGGATGTGGAAGAGGATGAGGATCCATGTACAGAGCTCACGAAGCTTGGTCATTGGATGAGGGGAATGTCCCCATGAAAATCCCACACATCGGGCTCTTTGTCAAAACACATCTGAATATGACAACGAGACGTATTAGATAGAGGGAGCAGAGTCCTTTCCCATAGGGAGATCTTAGTTTAGGGTCGTAAAATTTGGACCACGGGCATGAGGAAACATAGGAGGCACACGGTGGGGTAACTCAGAGACCTGACGTGAATGGGAACCGGGGGTTCTGACCACCATGTGCTTCTCGGACAGTTTTAGGTCGAGGGACCATAAACGAGAGTTGATCTGGGCCTAAAGAAAAAATTCAAATGCGTTCCTACGTACCCCATGCGGATGGGGATCAAGTTGCACGTAGTTCTTGAGAGAGTTTTTGTTCAACGTCTTAGAACTCAGACCCTGAATGGGTAAGGGGAGTAGGGGACACATGGCAAGGCGGTTACAAAACCCGACGTGAATGACGACCTAAGACATACATACCATGTGTTCTCTAGGGAAATTCTCGAGTCGTGGGACCGAACATGAAGGTTAAGTTGGGCCTGCGAGGAAGTTCTCGGGCACTCATACGTATCTCATGAGGATGAGAATCAAGTCATACGTAGTTCTGAAAGGTGGCATGGTATGGTACCAGTGCCAGGGAAAAAGGGGAGTGCGCGCGTGTCCCTTGAAATAAATGAAGAAGAATTTGATAAATCTTGTTTGTACTTTAATGTGAGTGGTTTTTTTGTGAAGAGACAGGCCTAGTGTAGCAATCGCCAGTTTTTCCACAAGAATCAAGACGTGATAGGCATTTCCAAATGGCATGGTACGTGACCAATACCCAACGTGATGTCTTCTAAAACGAGGTCATCATAATGCATTGTCGTTTTTCATCGTGCGGCCAGGATGATAATGTCACAGTCTAGGGTCGTGTGATAGGACTATGCATTCATTTTAACATCCTGCAGCGCAGACGTAGAAGAGGCGATGCTAGGTGGGGAATCTGTATGGTGTCGTGCGGCATAACCGACGTGAATGGGGACATAATACCACATTATACCGTACACAATCCCGAGAGAGGAACCTCATGCCAAGGGGCCCACATAGAGGTGAAAGGTAATGGGGGAGAGACTAGCTCCCAAATAAGCTGGACCCAAAAACGAGACGTTCGGGCAGTCCTACATATCCCATGAGGATGGGAATCAAGCTAAACGTAGTTCCGAGGAGATATTAGTTTATGGTCCTAGAGCTCGGACCAGGGGTAGATGAAAAATTTCCAGGTAAGCGCAGACCTCGACCCTATCCATAAGCCCACATCAGTTAAACTCGGTGTGGGAAACAAGGGGGGAAGATCCCTATCACAATACCCGAAACATCCATAAAGGGGAAGTTTGTGAAGAGCCCCAACGGACACCATTTACATGGCTTTGTTCCCCCAACGCACAGACGTACAAGGAGGAATAGTACCAAGAATTTCTAAACATCACTTGGGCGTGATGAGAACGGAGAAGGACATGAATCATGTAACCGACATTTTGGGATTAACGGGGTTGGCGTGGAAATAGAGGATAACCATTAACCGTGGAGAAAAACAGTCTCCATATCGCGTTATCCTGAGGTGGGAACAAAAAACGAGCATCGACGGCTGACAATATTCACAACGCGGGATTTTTAGCGATTTGTTGTCCGAAACCCTCGGGGGCGTTGGCCCGTAACAGTAGGAGAGCCCACGGGCGTGTTATCCATGTCTTTCTTGGGGGTCCCTTCGGGTGTTAATGATGATGGAAGCCCTGATGGGGGCATACACAAATCCTGAAAAGCAGGTGCGAACATGTATGTGTAAAATACGACATTCCAGGCAATAAACCAGAGTACCTCTTGGCACATTGGTGAACCACTGAAGCGGGTTGATGAAACAGCTCGGGAGGGAGAGGTACATGGCGTGGTCATTAAAGGACCATCGTGAATGAGGACATAATCTCACGCCAGACCATATACTCCCCTCATGGAGGAAGGATAGGCCAAGGGGCCAAGGTGGGATGAAGATTTTCGATAGGTGGGGCTGGACCTGAAGCATAGACATTTAGGTGATCCTACATATCCCATAAGTTTGGGAATCAAGCCACACGTAGTTCTAGAAGATACCCAAGGGGAAGGATACCCTATCGAGGGAATGTGAGACATAGAGAATAATGAGGAAATAATCCCACACCACTCCGCACAATCTCATAGGAAAGCACCTGGGCCAGAGGGCTCGAAAAGGCCACGGGGCCTGATAGTTGGGTTCTGGTCAGGAAGGCCTGGCCTAGTCGTAGTCTAACGTATTGCAGTATGGACGATGGTCAGGGAATAGGAACCCCTAGATGGAGGAGGTGTGTGGTATGGCGAACAAACCGACGTGAATGTGGACAAAATCCCTCACCACACCATACACTATGGGTAAGAACTTGGGCTAGGGCCCGAGAAGGCCAAGGGGCCTGAAGCTGGGCCTTGGTAAGGGAGGCATGGGGATGGACCTCGGTTAGGACGGCCTGACTAAATTGCAATTTAATTTCTTGCAGCAAGGATGGGGGCCAGGGGCTCGGAAAGGCCAAGGGTCATAAGGTTAGGCATCGGTCAGGAAGGGCTGACCAGTTTGCAGTTTAATATCATACATGAGGACGGGGAAAGAGATAATTGTATCTCATCCGGGGATGTGCAAGGAATAAAATTTAACCCGGCGTGAATGTGGAAATAATCCTTCATTACGCCATACATCCCTTATAAGAGAGTCGGGGCCGTGGGCCTGACTGCTGGTACCACCCGGAGGGATGTTTGTCACTTCGGGATGGGGCAGAACGAATCATTGCACTCGATGTTTGGGACATCTTGGGGTGGACCCGAAGATCCCGGACACTGTTGACCATGTTCGAAACACATCATCCTTATGGTGACCTGATATGGGAGCAACAAATGATCGTCGACCGTTGACCAAATTCGCGGGACTTGTATCGACTTGTTGCTCGGGAACCCTCGGGGGCGTTGGCCCATATCGGTAGGAGAGCCCTTGGGCGTGGTATCTAGGCAGTTCTTGAGGGTCCCTCCGGGTGAGGAAAGTGATGGAATGCCAGTCAAGGAGTGGGTGGATCATAGTTGTACCCATCCACGGAAGAGGTGAACATCTCCAAGGGGGACGTGCTGCCGGGTCGAGGCTTGCTCGACGTGAGTTAGGGAAAAAGTGTGCACCCTACCATATGTCTTGACCCGAGGGGAAGATTTTGGCTTTTGGGTTGGGCCAACAGATGAAATGTCCAGGCGTTCCTACGTATCACATTAGGATGGGAATCAAGCGATACATAGTTCTTGGAGGCCATGCAGTTTAACGTCGTGTGGTAAGGACGCGGGATAATAGAAGAACGGGAGTGGGCTCATGGTGTGACCCTTATAATCTTTGTATAAGCGGGGCTAAGAAAGCCTACTCCTCATCATGCAAGGATCCTCCAAGAAAACTATACCCAGGGGGCAGTGAAAGAGAAGAGCTTGGGGCTGGGCTCAAGACGAGACGTCTGAGCATTCCTATGTGTCCCATGAGGATGGGAATCAATCGGCACGTAGTTCTTGAAAGCACATTTTAATGTCGTGCTGGATGAGATGCATCTCATTTGGGGATATGTACGATACGGCAGGTAACCCGACATGAATGAGGACATGTCCCGCACCACACCATACAATCCCATAAGAGAGCCTGAGTCGACTAAGGCCAAGGGGCTTGAGGCTAAGCCTCGGTAAGGGAGGACTGACCAACTTGTAGTTTAACGTCTTACAGTAAGGATGGGGGAGATCTTAGTTTAAGGTCATAGTGCACAGTCGATTTTGCAGTTTATCGTTTTGCGGGATGATGGTGTAGTTTAGAGTCATGTGGGACCGTACAGTTTAAGGTCGTGTCGGACCAATGATGATTAGGAAATGTACTGCTTGAGGAACTCGGCATTGGTGGGAGGAGTTATGCGATCACCCACCGTGGTCACCAAGGAGTATGCGCTGTTGGGGTAAACGTTATGGATGACGTAAGTTCCTTCCCATTTGGGCTCTAGCTTGGGCGGTTTCTTACCGGGGATCATTGGCGCTCGAGGGGCCAACACTAGGTCTCCCTGCAAAAAAGAGCGAAGACAAACCTTCTTGTTGAAGGATTTGGCTATCTTATTCTGATGCCTTTCCAGATTGTGCAGGGCACGAAGCCTGTTCTCGTCCAGTGCTTCCAATTCAGCTAGACAGATTTCGGCCACCTTATCTGGTCCCTGCTAGTCATAGACTACAGTGCGTAACGATGGTAGCTGGATCTCAATGGGTTGGACGACCTCAGCCTCGTACACCAGAGAATGTGGGGTCACTTGAGTGGAATTGCGAGTCATCGTCCGATAAGCCCAAAGGGCGTTGGGGAGCTTGTCCGTCTAACTTTTCTTGTTCTGACCAACCATCTTTTGAAGAATGTTAGAGAGGGTTTTTTTTAATGCCTAGATCTGTCCATTTGCATGTGCATGATAGCGAGAGGTATGGTTTGAATAGATATTGTTCTTGGCATACAACTTCTTCAGCTCGGCTGCTCGGAAGTTGGTGTCGTTAGCGGTGAGGACAGCGCGGGGGACCCCAAACCGGTGGATGATATTGGAGCTCACAAAGTTGAATATGGAACAGGCCTTGACCACATTGAGTAGAACTGCCTCTGCCCACTTCGAGAAGAAATCTGTATCAGTTAGGATGAACCTACACTAGCGAGCTGTTCCGGTGGATATGGTCCCATGACATCGAGTCCCCACACCGCAAATGGCCAAGAATACTTGGTGGAGTGGAGAGGCTCTGGTGGCCGATGCCGGAAGTTATCATGAACATGTAATGCATGGAATCTCTTGGAAAACTCAATAAAATCATGGTTCATAAGGGTTAGAAGTACCCCATCCTATGGATTTGATGGGACAGCTTTGGCCCAGCTTGGTGGGCACCACAAGAATCGTCATGAACCTCTTGCATAACCTAAGAAATCTCTACTCCTTGAATGCAACGGAGGAGAACTCCATCGATGCTATTCTTATAGAGGATCTTCTCAAGACTGGGACCGCTCTGGAGGGTAAATTGCAGCGCACAGTGTCGGATTCGCTCGCGCTGGGCCCGATCTTCGGGGAGGCAACCATTTTGGAGATAATCGAAAAAAGGTGCCCTCCAGTGGGGAGTGGCCTCAACCACCGCATCTGACGAACCTGGGACCGCTAACGTAGAAGGTCCGGCACTGAGATGACTTAACTGCAGGCCGTCATAGTCCTCTGGGGTGACGGGGGAAATGACTCTCTGGTGTGACAGATGTATGATCAAATCATCTTGCTCGGGTTCTACGAGCGATGCATCTAAGCCAGCCAAAGTGTCTGCTTGACCGTTCTGTGACCGAGGGACATGGGTAACCTCTGGTCGAGAAGGGAACATGGACATTAGATGGAGGGTGCACTCCAGAAATGGTACATGCTCCGGCTTTCTGACGACATAGTCGCCATTGACCTACTTGATGACCAGTTTGGAATCTCCTTTCACATGTAGATGGGGAACATCGATCTCAAGGGCCAACTCAAGGCCGGTGATGAGAGACTGGTACTCTGCCTCATTTTTGATACAGCCTTCTAACAACAAGAATGAGTATGATAGGACGACTTGCGCCGGGGTGATGAAGACGATACCCAAAACCACCCTGTTGTGCCTCATACCGGTGGGGCTCTGAGAGGCACCGTTGAAGGGAATTTTCCAGCATGGGATGGCATGATCGGCTGAGAGGATCCTCTCATCAGGAAAATCTAGGTCCAGGGATTGATATGCATGGGTTGGATGAGTAGCTAAGAAGTCTGCCAATGCCTGTCCCTTGATGGCCTTCTGAGGCATGAACCTGATGTCGAACTGCTGGAGGATAACTGGCCACCGCGGTAGTCGGCCGGTCCACATGGGGTGATTCAAGATGTACTTCAGTCGGTCTACATGAAAGACCAATTGTACCTCATGGTGGTGCAGGTAATGCCACAACTTTTTTACAGAAAACACGAGTTCCAGGAAACTCTTTTCAATAGGGGAGTATATGATCTCCATATCGAGAAGAATGCAGTGGAGATAGTCAAGACTCTTCTCCATACCCTCGTTATTCTTCTAGGTGAGAAGTGCGCTGAGGGATAGTTCCAGGACGGTCACGTAAAGGACCAGTGGCTTTCCAGAGATAAGTTGAATCAGAACCAGAGGTTGGAGTAGATACTACTTGATTTCCTCAAAGGCGGTCTGAAACTCTTCATCCCATTCGTAGGCGGAACCTTTCTTCATGATCCGGGAAAAGGGATTACACTTGCCAGGAAAATTCGCGATGAATCAACGTATATAGGCTAAGTGGTCTTGGAGACCTCGAAGATCCCGAATATTTCTCGGGGGAGGCATTTGGCTGATGGCCTTGATCTTCTCTGGGTCGATCTCAATTCCCCAGTATCTAACAACAAATCCAAGAAACTTCCCAGAGGTGAACCCAAAGGCACACTTTAATGAGTTCAACTTCAGTTGGCGGGAACAGAGGAAACCGAACACTTTTTCAAGGTCTTTGAGATGATCCTGGCGCTGGTGAGATTTGACCACTAGATCAGCCACGTAGTATTGCACTATCATCTCGAGAATTGGTTTGAATATGCTATGCATGGCCTACTGATAAGTGGAACCTGCATTTTTGAGGCCGAAGGGCATAACCTGGTAACAAAAAGTACCTTGGGGAGCCCTAAAGGCAGTGGACTCCTCGTCCTAAGGGGCCATCCAGATCTGGTTGTACCCGGAATACCCATCCATGAAAGAGAGGTCCTGGAACCCGGTCATGGAATCAATCAATAACTCAATCACCGGAAGGGGAAAATCATCTTTTGGGCAGTGGCGATTGAGATCGCGGAAATTGATGCAGACTCTGATCTACCCATTCTTCTTCCTGAATGGCACATTGTTGGCAAGCCACTTGGGGTACTGTACTTCTTTACCGAAGATGGATTTGATAAGCTTATCAACCCTGGACTAAACCATGGCACCGTGAGAAGGATGCATCTTTCTGGGAGGCTTCTTAAACCCACGATGGTTTGACGGGAGGCCCAGGCGGCGAACGGCTACTTGAAGATCTAGTTTTGGAAACTCATTTTAACTCTGGGAAAACATATCACGGTGCTGTTTGAGAAAGTATATGTACCGCCGCTGCTCCTCGGGGGACATGGCTGCATTGATCAATGTGGGTCTCAGATCTGCCTCACTTCCAAGATTCACCTGTACCAATTCATCAATTGTGGTAGAGACGCCTTCCTCAATGACAGGGGGAGCATCCTCCAGGTCTTCCTCTCCACCCGTGGAGGAATTTCCCGTATGGGGAGCTTCTTCTGAGCTATCAAACCCTGACAGGCAGCTTATGCCATCTTGGGTAGCCGTGGTCATCATATTAGGAGACCCATGTGCCACTAATACCATAGCAATGAAGGCATTCGATTCTATCTCATCTGGCCTTCGGCATAAGGGACCACGTTTGATGACATCAAAGAAGTGGTGACACGTCGGCCTGAGTCGGTTTATCCCAGACCGGCGGAAGAGATAGGTATGACGTACCTCTGTTGCCAAAAGCCTGACATTCTGATACCGCACAAGGGTAGGAGGTTCCGGGATCACCTGAGCCTGGTTGGTGTAGGAGTACGAGGTGATTTTATGCCGTCGCTTGGATATGGGAACATGCCTTCCTTTCGTACTTGAAACAAAAATACATTGCCCCATGTCGGGGGTCGTGGCCTCCAATCGGTGGATCAGGAATATGTAGGCATCATCTATGCTTGCCCAGGGATCAGTTGTTACCGGGGTGGGTTCCCCCTCACTTGCTAGGATTTGCTTATCCTTGCTCTTATAATAGTCAGCATCCAGATAGCGGGCTTCAGAAGAGGAAAAAGGAGACGCATATTCCTGGAGCACGCCTACTCGACCATTGAGGGAGTATTTGAGGCATTGGTGACATGATGAAGGGACCGCTGCATGTAGATGGATCCATGGCCTGCTCATTAATGCGTTGTAGGCGGTGTCCTGAGAGACAACCATGAACTCGGTGCTGAAAATTAGGCGACCGAACAGGGTCTTCAGGCAGATCTTCTCGATTGGGGATCGCTTGGTCATGTCGTATCCTTGGATTCTGAGGTCGGAGGGAGTTAAATCATCTTCCAACAAACCCATCTTTCGCAGTGTCCGAGTCGGGATTTGGTTGATCCCAGAACCCATGTCAATGAGGAAGCGGCGGACTTCCACGCCATTAAACTGGCCAGTGACGTATAGTGGGCGAATATTCCCCTATATGGGAGGGTCACCATCTTCACCGGAGAACGAGATAACCACCTGGCATTCGACATTCTCAGTTTTCTTAGCATGGAAGGCTTCCGCAGCTGCTACCTCCGTCTTGAACTGAAGGGGGCTCCTTAGGGCCTCGACAAGTGCTCCTCTCATTTCAGACGATAGGCGAAGAGCCTCGAGGATAGAAAGCATTGATGGAATGCTGAACAGGTGCTTCAAGACATCGTACATTCGTGCCATATGTGATCTTCTTCCTACATGAGGTCTCTCTAAGGTTGGAGGCATAGCGGGTCCTTCCGGTTGAACCGGCGGCTGGCTGGTACTGGGCACATCCCGCTGCCTACTAGTTGAAGCCTGGAGAGTGGACGCAGGATTAGAATTGGACAACGGAGATTGTCCTGCAGTCTGGAATGACTGACCACGATACGGATGAGGAAGCTCTACCTGATCTAGTAACACAAATGGCGATGGAGGTAGATCTGAGGGCATCAGATGAGATTGCGCATGCTGAGCTCTGCGATGAGCCTATTGTCTTGTTTCATTAGCGTGCACGGCTTGACTGAAAGCACCCGATGACATGCCACAATGACCTGTGTGGTTGTGGTTCCGCTGACATTGGTGTTGGCTGGGGGAGTTGGGGAGGTTCGCCTGGTGTTCCCCCTCATCAGGAGCCATATAGGGCTTTACCAGCTCCACGTTGTTAACCGAAGCGTACCCCTGGCTGTCGCTCGATGAGTCATCCACCACCGGGCGGACTCTGGGAGGAATCCCCATTTGAGGGGGCATAAAGTCACCAAGAGTGCGGGATGACAATGGCAGAGGTGGATCACATTGCTTCTTCTTGCGTCGTCGCTGCTTACCATTTTGGGAAGATGTCGGCTGTGATGACAATGAAGAGGTACTGGCTACTTCCTCCGAAGGTTCCAGCTATTTCAGGCATGCCCGAATGATACCATGGGCATGGGCGACGGTTTTTTGAGCCATCCAATCATCTTATTTTTGGGACCCATGACTAGGAACCTGCTGCAACTCGCCTTCACTGTCGCTACCAATATCTGACCCTACAAAGACACCTGCTACTTGTGTTGGTGCTGGGCCCAACCTGACTATGTTTTTGTCGACACGGTCTTGAAGCCAGTCTTTAAACACATATCATTTCTTGAGGGTGTGCCCCATAATCCGATGATAGGGATAGTAGTTGGGGAGATCGGTGAGATTCGACTCTGTCAGCCTTCTGCACTCGGGTAAGCGCACAATCCCTTGCTCTAGAGCACTTCGGAAGTAACCGTGGACCTGATTCTCGTGAAATGAGTAAGTCTGGTGCCTTCTTTCCGGATAGGGGGCCTGGGATCCTGGCCTAGACGAGGGGACAAAGGGGCCTGCTCAGGAGGCGGTGCCTGATTGTCTCGCCTAGGCAGTGGTGGCGCATTGCGCGGGGGAACCTGTCGGTTCTGAGGCAGTCGCTGCTGGGTAGGAGCCTCTACTTGAGGCGGAGGACCTCTATGGGGTTTCGGGGCCGGTGCCACTGGTAGTAATTCCAGCTACCTGTGGGCTTCTATTTGGGCCACCGCGGTGGGTTCGGCTTTGGAAGCCCTCCTGGAAGAAATCACAGGGGGCAGCAAACGTGCATGACTAGCCTGTTGCAGAGCCTCCTCGAGGTGCTGAGCCTTATCTGAGAAATCCTGGAACCCTCCACGGTAGTTCTGGGTGATCAGGGAAGGAACCTGCTCCGTTATGAAATTCCCTACACACATCTTCAGTAATTGATCCTGAGTCAGTGGCATGTCGAGGTATTATGTTAGTCCCTTCCACCAGGCGATGAAGTCTGCGACTCGCTCGTCAGGCCTTTGTTTGCACTTGAAGAGGTCTGCGATGCTGGTCTTTCGCATGGTGGAGATGAACTGGTATAGGAAATGCCGATGGAGATCCTCCTAGCCGGCCACTAATCCGATAGGGAGCTCGCTGTACCAGACGAATGCGGGGCCCTCTAATGTCGGTACAAAACATCGGATCTTGGCGGCTTCTTACTGGGCTGGGGTCGCCAGCATGGGGCCACACCTGGAAGAAAAGTGGGCCAAGTGATGTGGTGGGTCCCCTGTCCCATTAAAGTGTGAAAAAGTGGGGTTCCCAAAACCCGGGGTGGAGTCATATAATCCACCCATGCGGGATATGGATTTCCATCCGGTGGGACTACCACCTACCATGTTTCCAATGTTTCGAGGCGGGTGATGAGTGTCTCTCTAAGATCATCCAGGTGGGGGTACCTATCTTGACAGGGATCCCTAATCACAAGTGCATTGTCGGGTTCTTCGACATGGTAGATTGCTTCAGCAGCTCGTGGAGCGACTGGCGGAATGGCCTGTGTGGCGGCTGGGGGGACCCGGGCTGGATTCCTCAGATTTCCCCGTCGTTCCGGCGGGTTTGGTGAGATATATCGCGCCCTTTTGCCGTGAGTTCCAGATTATGCCCTATCTGTGGGAGTAGCATGATCAGGGTTTCCTGGAGGCATCTCACCGGGGGGAAATTGTCCCTGCCCCTGCTGCCCCGGCATGGGATTACTGTAGTCGGGTCACCGCTCTACAGTGCGCTCGGCCAGGAGTTCGTCAACTAGCCTCTTCTGCTCAGCAAGCTGTTGGCGTAACAATGCCTTTTCGGGATCTTCGTCCTTCTTCTGTACAGAGGCGGATGGGTCGGAGTTCTTGACGGTTCCGATATGCTCCTTACCCTTACCGGCATTTCGACTGAGTACCAGTGACTCGGTGGGTACAGGGAGGCCTAGAAGGTTTCTCTGCTAACGGGTAACCTTCCCTGATGGGTCCAAAAGTGGTGGTACACCCTCAGGTGGTAGGTCTCCATTGAGGAATTCAATCTCGTCCTCCTTGTCTACTAAATCAGCCATGTGGACCACGACCCTCCTTGGGCGCATGTCCTCAATGTCGCATAACGAATCGGATTTCCGTCAAACAGGACTCAAGAGGAGGGCGACATACTGTCCCATGCCACAGACATGCACATGGGGGGTAGCTTCCCTTATGATTCTGCGGAGCACTTTGAGACTCTAAATGCATTTATGTTGAAGGGTGCTCTGGCGGCCTGGCGACTCAGGGCACTGGGCCACAGGGAGTGCGGCCAAATCGATTAGGTGGCATTGCTCGCCGATTTCATCGAAGTGCTATCTGCTCCTGGGGTACACTACCCGCTCATAATGAAGGCGGAAGTGTGTTTTCCATAGGGTTCAGAAAAAGCACCCTACTTCCTCTAGGGTAAAGGATTCCAGCATTCAAAAGTTCCGCGCTGCCATCGGCCAGAACTTCTCCGGGAAGTGATCCGCTGCGAGAATGCTTCAGAAGATCCTAGGCTCAAACTCAGGGTCTAGCGCCGTATTTCCTCATTCGTCAACCGGAGGCAGCTGAGGGACCGGTAGCGATACCGAGGCAGACTGTTGGGACATTAAATTGGGTGGCGGAGAATACGGAGAAAAAGCTGACTGGCCGCCGAATTCTGGGCTATCCTCTGAAGAGTGAGGTGACCTGACCAAAATATCACGATATGATGGGCTGATAGCCAAAACCTCTGGCGTAGGAATTTCGGCCACCGACGATGGGTCACACCGTTGCTCTACTGTTGTTGGTCCCCAAAACATCACTCTGTGATCTCTGGTAGAGGAAGAAGGCGCTCCTGGTGACGACGTTGGTGACTGCGTGGTCGGGACCTACAGAATTTCCACAATTTCTTCCTCCTATATGTACCTGTGGAGGGAGGCGGGAATCCGGTGGACCTCACATTCTGGGAGAATGAAGCTGACGCGCCTGTTTCCTGCCCCAGTCCTTGACGCGGAGGAGCGGGGAGAAGGTTCCATTGCTGAGTCGCATTCCGCTTCAGAATCCGAGAAATGGGCCAGTTTGATCTCCACCTGGGCCTTCCTAGGACTCTTCTTGTGGCAGCGACAACCTGATCTACTGCCCCTGGGTGGCTCTTCGGGACAAGGTTGATCCTTGACATGCATTCTCGGAGCGGCGCCGATGCCATGGCGGGTATGACTCCCACTTGAGATAGCCGGGGTGCAAGGGGCCCCAGGGAAAATGTCGAAGGGTACATGGGGAGGACCTCCATGGACAGCACCCATGTGGGCAGAACCTCTGTTGGAAGCGACAGGAGCATGGGGAGGACCTCCATGCTTGATGTGGGTGGAGCGAGGTTGAACTTCACTCCTCGGGTTGCCGGGGCGAGGAGGACCTTCACCAGTTGCAGAGAGGACATAGGGAGGACCCCCACGTTGGAGGGGGAATGGATTGGCGGTGCCTTCACATCAATGGTCGGGGGGAGGAGGAGGAACTCCATTACCTGTATGGTGGGCGTGGGAGAGGCTTTCGCGCCGATTGTCACTGCCAAGGGGCAGGTCTTTATTCAGGATGGGAGTGGCACGAGGCATACCCCCATGAAGAGCTTCAGAGCGGGGGAGGCCCACGCTCTGTGGAATTGTGGTACGGAGGGGACCTCTGTATGGAGTGACGTTACCGCGGATTGGTTCGCGGAAATCACCGCTCAGGCCTCCGACCCCGAGAGTCAACCCAGCCTGCCCATGGGGTGGCTGAGGCCTCGATCCTGGTTAGGTGGAGGAGTGCCCCTGCTCAGTGTATGCATGGACTCCATGATGCATGTAGGTGGTGGATCGGGCCACAGTAGCTGTTGATGTCAACACACCTTGACGAGCGTCCTCAGCTCGGGCCTGGCGCTGATGTCGGGTCAGACGAGCTGGCGTAGGTGGTGTAGGGGCATGGTCTACCTACTCCTCTAGTGAAGCCAGATGACGGCGATGACGCGGATGGATGGGAGCCCTTGCTTGGAGCCCTTGGATTGGGACTCTGACCGGGCTGAGCCAGACATCACCCGCCTCATCAGCGTAGGGTGAGGAGTCATCGAGGCGTTCTGGGGATAGGCACCTGAAAAAATTGAACTTTGGGGCAAGGAGCAAGGGCTCCCAGCGCGGCCTTTGAGGCTGGCGTTGACGGTGGGGCATGAATGCCTCCAGGTCTAGGTGGGCCATATCCTGAGTTGGGATGACCCCTTCCTCCTCGTACCTACGTACAAGGTTGTTGATCACCCTTCATTGGATGATCTCTCATGGGGAGGGGGGACGTGGGCGTCCCATATTCACGGATATAGAGGCTGTTGTGATGGAAGTGGGGCCATGCAAGGTAGCTGTACTGGTATTACCCCCGCCCCTGCAAAGGTGAGCGGGCGGTATTCTTGTCTCCATAGCAGCAATCTAGTTCCTGGGAAGTAGGGAGGTCAACCCGTTATCACTGTGAGGAAAACAATTTGACAACCAGTGCCCCAGCGTTATTCCATCTTTCATGTCCGGTAAGAGGGATCCACGCCGATAACGTTACAGAATGGAATGCCCCAGGTTTTACTGCCCCAACTTCCGGTGAGTTTTACACCAGGTCTTCTATTTTCTTGGTGGGACCCGGTGCCAGATATCTGCATTCGATGACACGCCAATATACTGGTGTCTCGAACTCTACTAATCTCCACATTGAGGAGAAGAGTTTCACCTTTGGTACACCATTTCTGTTTCCGACGCTTTTACACCCAGGCACGCACATCCATCTGCGGAGGACGCACTGCTTTTGCCCCGCATTCCCTCTATCCAAAGGTGGGCGACATCCGTTCCTTGTTCAGGGACGTTTTCTCCTTGATCGAAACCGGGATGATGGGATGTCAATTCTTCCTTCTATGGATTCCTCCTCAACTCGTCACCTAGTCCGGGTCTCCGTCATAGATTTAATACGTTGTTCGTGAAACTCTTCCTCATGCCATGTTTTCATGGACACCAGTTAATTACATTGCTTCTGTTAGGAAATTCCAAAGGGTCTGGTTAGGGCATCAAACTTTAGTCGGGGGAGTAGTCAAGTAGAGGCATCAATAGCATGTCTTAATGCTGGGGAATTGGCATGTATGTATTTTGTCTCTTTTTATAGGGATTCTCAAGGGCGCGGAAGCCCGAGGCATCCCACATCGAGCTCGGGGAATCATATGCCATATGCATGTATCTGAGGTTTTTCTCAGCTTCCCATGCTTAAGACAGGGTATTCCATAGGTTTCACATCCAGTGGAGATGGATCAGCCTGATCAAAACACTAGCTGGAGTGGACCAGATTGATGAATTTCCCTTGAAGGGGTGTTGATGTCAGGATCAGCTCGTGGGTGGCTTCCCGAACGCTGTTGAGGGGAGTAGAGTGGCATAATCCCACCAGGATGTAGCGGCATTTGTTAGAATCAGGGTGGATGATGGATGGGTGGATGGATGAAGTAGAGGGGGAATGAAATGGGACCATCGCAAGGGTGATAGTAAAGTTTGGATTGAGCCTCAAAGAGACCTCCTACATATCCCCATGGTAGGGAATCAATGTTCGTGTAGTTCGAGATGGTGTCGGTGAACCGACAGGAAGGTGGACCTTAGCTCGATGGTGTTGTCAGCGAACCGACGTGATGTTGGACCTTGGTCCGATGGGTGTTGGTCTTGAACCCCAGGTAGGCTTCCTACATACCATGCCATAGCACGGATCAAAGGCCACGTAGTTCAAGATGGACGCTAGAAGGCCGACGTGAAGGAGGACAAGGGGTCCAAGTGGTGGAGGGATAGAACCTCGTGGAGGATTCCTACGTACCATGCCTAAGCATGGATCAAAGTCCTCGTAGTTCAAATGAGATGTGGAATACAGTTTAATGTCATGCAATATAGGGGTGAACTGACGTGAATGAGTTCGGAACGACCAGTTGATGGGCTTGAACCTCATGGAGGCTTCCTTTGTACCATGCCTTGACATGGATCAATGTCCTCATAGTTCGGGCAGGGTTTTGTCGGCAAACCGACGTGAAAGTGAACCCGGGGGGGTCCAATGGTGGTGGGATTGAACCTCGTGGAGGCTTTCTACATACCACGCCTTAGCATGGATCAAAGTCGTCATAGTTTGGGATGGTCACCACAACTTACCGACGGGCCTAAATGTAGTTTAACGTCATGCGGGCCGAGAGTGAACCCGAATGTGACTAAACGACGGGCGGTGGGCTTGAACCTCACTGAGGCTTCCTACATACCCTACCATAGAACGGATCAAAGAACACATAGTTCCGGTGTTCAGTTTAACATCATGCTGGACGTGGAATAATGTTTAACGTCATGCTGGACAGGGGTGGAACTTGACATGATGAAATGACCGAGTGGTGGGCTTGAACCTCGTGGAGCCTTCCTACGTACCGTGCCATAGCACGGATCAAAGTCCCTGTAGTTCGCTTTAAGTGGGGGGTCAGGGTCGGCGCTCACACTAATCTCACATGAGTCATGCTCGGTGTGAGAAACAAGAGGTTGCAAGGACCTGACGATCACGTCGTGAAAGACGCATCCGTGGGAAATGAAGAGGTGATTACACGTTAGGCGGCCCATGGTGCTGGGATTTACTCTAGGATGGAGGCCCGAAGTGCGACAAAGCGTAGTGGGAAAGGGGATCCACTGGCCTTGGAAGGGGGGAAGTACGAAGGTGCATGGGAAAAACCTCACGCAAGAGAGGCTAGGGGCTTACGCTCTGAGGTAGCCCTTCCCCCATGGACAAATGCCACTCTAACAAGGAGGATCTCATTCCATGTGAGGAAGAATCCATTCCTATGGAGACGAGCGGCGTATAGAATGTCCAAGATGGGGGGACCCTGCGTGCGAGTCACGGGGTCTGATCACAGTTTAACGTCATGTGTTGAGGATGAGGTGCTTGGCAGTTTAACGTCCTGCATGTCGGATGAGGTGGGCTTGCTCCGCACCCCTAGGACTTACATAACCGGTACCCTCTGCCCCTCGGGGAAGGTAAGGTACCATCAAAGCCACGTCAAAGGGGGGTCGCGGAGCGAACCATTGAGTGGTCCATGTTAGCATGGCTATGCGAAGAAGCAATAGTCGTTAGTGTGCCTATGCGAAGAAGCATTAGGCCAAACAACACTATGGGTGGTGTTGTCCATGGGACTTTGAAATCACATTGCGCAAACCTAGAGGGTCGCACATGAAGAAGAATTGCGAAGAAAAGGAGTATACTTCACAAAGTGGAGTGCCTTGTCCTTAACATGGGGCAGGGGTGTGAATCAGAGGTGCTTCGCGATGTGGAATAGTATTCGTGGAGCACTGCCTCGTGAAGCAGAGGTGCCTCCTGAAGAAAGGTGGTGTGAAGTAGTGTGCTTCGTGATGTACAACGACCCCACCTTGGCATGTGGATCACTAGTACAAGATGGGTGTTTCGCGAAGCATAAACGCTCTGCGGGTGCCCGAGTTCCCTTGGGAATCCTCTTCCTTCATGAATACCCTTAGGCTTCGCGAATGGAATCCCTCTCGGAAGAGGGGCATAAGACAAGACAAGGCGAAGGCATCTCGCGAAGTAGAAGTACCTCGTAGAGCTCATGGTTCCCGGGGGCGGAGGGTGCTTCGCGATTCGGGAGATGAGAAGCTGAATGGTCGGATCATCCTCCTTTTTGATTCAGGGGGAGCCCAGTATTTATAGGCAAGGGGCGGCGAAGTAGAGCTCACGCGGCGCTAAGGAGCGGTGGGTGCTTCGCGGGGGGCTCACGAACGTTAGGGAGTTCGCGGAGCAGTACCGCCTCAGGAGCTTCGCGGCAGGTTCGTGAACATTAGGGTGTTCGCAGAGCAGTACTGCCTCCTCTGCTTCGCGGCGGGCTCGCGAACGTCAGGGCGTTAACAGAGTAGTACCACCTCAGTAGCTTCACGACGGGCTCGCGAACGTCAAGGTGTTCGTAGAGCGTTACCGCCTCCTCTACTTCGCGACGGTCTCACGAACGTCAGGGAATTCGTAGAGCAGTACCACCTCAGGAGCTTCGCAGCGGGCTCGCGAACATCAGGGCGTTCACGGAGCGTTATCGCCTCCTGTGCTTTGTGGCGACCGCTTTGCTTGGGGGAGCACCGCGTCGGGGCTTTGCGAGGCAACGTGAGGGCTTATTTTCCTTCTTCATTTTTCGTCCAATATTTTGGAGCCAACACTATGCTTCAAGGAAATTGAATGTTCATGAGCATAATTATCCAACACGTGATCTGGAGTTGGCTGCGGTGACCTCCACTTTAAAAATTTGGAGGCATTATCTCTTTGGGGAGAAGTGTGAATTATATACGTACCACAATAGCCTCAAGTATATATTCACATAGAAAGGGTTGAACATGCACCAATGAAGTTGGTTAGATCTGATCAAAGATTATGACTACTCAATCCATTACCACCATGGGAAAGCGAACAAGGTGGAGGACTCTCTAAATAGTAAGGACCCATCGATTCTATCATTGATGAAAATTAAAAAGGATCCAATCTTCATAGCTTTGATGATGATGGACATGGGAATCATAAATAAGAGAACATAATCAATCCTTTCACAAATGATTGCACAACCATCTCTTTTTGAAAAGATAATAGATGCTCCAAAGGATGATGTGGGATTCAGAAGAATGTAGAAGCTATCAGAAAATGAAAATCATCAGAGATCAATGTTAATTAAGAAGGAATTGTGAGATTTGGGAAAATACTATGTGTTCCATCAAGTCCATAGATGAAGAAGGAACTTTTGGATGATGCAAAGAGTTAGAATTTCTCTATTCACCAATGAAAGAAATATATGTATAGAGATATCCTACAACATTATTGGTGGTATAATATGAAGAATGAGATCGCTGAGTATACATCAAAGTGACCGGTATGTTAGAAAGTGAAGGCAGAGAGGTAGAAGTCTAAGGGTATGATGCAACCATTGCCCATACCAGCATAGAAATGGGAGAACATCACCACGGACTATTTCACCGGACCTCTGAAGACAACCAAAGTCAACAATACAATATAGTTTGTTGTGGATAATTTTAAAAAGTCAGTACACTTCATTGAAATTTGGGAGGATTTCTCATTAGATCAACTGACATGGATATATATCAGGGAAGTGGTAAGGTTGCATGGAGTACCACTATCTATTGTATCTGATCGTGATCCAAGATTTACCTCTATGTTTAAGAAGAGTATTCAACATTCTCTAGAAACCGAACTGAACATCAGTACGGCCTATCAAACTCAATATAATGGCCAATCTGAGCGAACTATTCAGAAACTGGAGGATATGTTAAGATCATTTTCTATGGACTTCAAAGGAGGGTGAGAATAAAATCTTCCAATAGTTCAATTCTCCTACCATAACTATTTCCACCCAAGCATCATAATGGCACCTTATGAAGCCCTATATGGGAAGAGGGGCAGAACACTAGCATGCTGGGGTGAATTTGGTCAGTGTATGCTTTTAGGACTAGAAGTGGTTGAAAAAATGGTGGAGAATGTGTAAACTATTCCGAAACATATCATAGCATCCCAGAGTCAACAGAAGAGTTATGCAGATATCTGTCGATGATACCTTGAGTTTAAAGTGGGAGACATGGTATGTTTTTGCATATCTCTATGGAATAAGGTCATTAGGTCTTTAATGAAAGGGAAGTTAATTCCTTTGTACATTGGCCCCTTCAAGATTCTTGATCATGCCGGGGTAGTGGCCTATCGACTAGAACTTCTTCCTACCATTTCCAAAGTACATGATGCCTTTCATGTGTCCATCTTAAGAAAGTACATACCAGACCCTTCACATGTACTCTTTTCAGAGGTAGTACAGTAATAGGATGATCTTTCTTATGAGGAGCAACCAATGGAGATGTTCTATCATAGATAAAAAGTTCTATGAAATAAGACAATGCCCCTCGTTAAGGTGTTGTGAAAAAACCCCACGTTTAAAGAAGTGACATGGGAATCAGAGGAACTGATGAATAAAAGTTACCCACATCTGTTTTAGTGTGGGAAAAATAAATTTCGATGGCGAAATTTCTTATGGGTGGAAGATTGTAACGACCCAAACTTTCATTAATGAAAATTCCTCTTGATCTAATTAAATTTATTATTATGGATATATAAAAGGTGAACTTCACTGATTTTATGTTTCTGGATTTTAAAATACCGTTATGAATTGTGATCGTTGCTAATATAGTCGTTGAACAGTGATAACATGATTAGTATAAGTATAGGTCTTTAACAAATCCAATTTACTCAGACAAAGGAAGCAATGACCTAATCCAGTAGACATTCCCCATAAAAATACAATTTTTTTGAGCTCGGAAAGGAGGTAGAATAATTGGGATTCTATCTTAACTAAACCCAAGCTGATCTTGAACACGTTATGTTTGAGTGGAACCGACTACCAGATAAGTGGAAGTTAATAGAGATTACCACCCGAGCGATGTTATCCGAGCCACCCCAAGAGTCTGTCACCATTGAACACCATACGCATTGGACTTATGCGGGTGTTATAAGGGGTTATGTAACAACACTCTAGCACTATGACTATGTACATTATTTTTTTATATAAAATGTGCATTAAATTTATTATTGTTACACTGTAAATAGTTTTTAAAGCATAAATATTATTTGTTTAGTTGATATTCAACTAAGAAATCAAATTTCATGAATTAATGGATTTTTGAATTAAATAATATTTTAATAAAATATTATTAATAAATTAACTTTTATTAAATATAAATTAGCCTAAAATTTAATGAATGGAATTGTAATATTTAATAAGGTTTGAAAGCTGTTTTTGTCAAAACCTCAGAATTTTTGATAAATGTCGTTTTTTATTTTAATAGTAAAAAAATTCACATATTTCTAAAATTATTTAGATAAATTGAATATTATTTTTGGAATAAGGATGTTGAAATTATCCAATGGTCAATTTTTCATAATTTTCTGAGACTGTAGAATTTTTGGGTAAAAATTAAATGCAGTTTAAATATATAATGTGTTTGATGACATCATAATGATCCAATAGTGATGTAATAAAATACTATAAACATTATTTTCGCCCAATATATGTTTTAAAATTAAAATAATGTAATTTTGGGTTTGTTGGACTTATTTTACAATGATTTAGTGGACCCTTCAAGGCTTATAAAATATTATTTCTTTTAAAATTATTTTCCTTGAGAGTGTGACTCACATCCACATAAGTGACCCGATTATTTTGAGAAGTTCGGCCAATGGTGTAGTAAAATATTATTTTCCAACCCCCTTTGGAAAAAAACCATGGGCAAAAACCATGGTCTGGTGTTTGTTTTTGATTAGTTTAATGTGAGGTGTCCCAAACCTTAACAGCAATGAATTCACTCACCTTTCCTATATAAACCCACCCAAGCTCCCACATACTCTTCACTCAATGCCATTGGAGTTTGAACAAACCCTTAAATCCTCTATCTAAAATCCCCCCAAGTTTCTCCATACTCTCAATAATAATCTCTCAAGCCTCTCCCATGCTTTTTGGATCGCACTTCGATGTAAGGGATTTCATCCTTTCTCATTTTTGTCCAATTTTCGTTAAGTTGTTATTCCCTTTTGTTTTCAATTTAAAATGTTGGGGTATGATTTCTCAAGTCCCCTATACTTACTTATTTATGTTTGGATGATCGGAGACACCTTTCTATCTCATTAATGCCTCCCATGTACACCCATTACCATGCCAAAATTACGTGAGAGATTTATCTCTCTTCTTTTACATCCAAGGAATTATTTTTTATTATGCATCTAAATTCAATTTTGTTTTGTGGGACATGTATCTATATTTCCCACTTACTATCCATTTCATGTACATATGATGAGACACCCATTTCTCTCTCATCAACCATTTTCATAAATCCTTATGTCATGCCGTTATGCTGCCGAAATTGCACCACATTTTCCATGTCAAGATCATTGTGTTGTGAATACCATACCCATGTCCCTATCAAGGGTATTCACCTTTATGAACATATACATATTGAATATTAATTTCATGTATTTATTCCACATTTCATAATCATCTAATATCAATTGATGTTTATTGATTCCATGTTATATGATCCATCCAGCACACTTATGCATGAAATGAAATGTTTAAGAAGCCTGCTCCCTAATAACATAGTAATGCATTGGGTAAAGTATACTATCATGATACTTCATTTGAAGTGAGTGTTGAATCATGATAATTCAATTGAAATTAGGTTTCACTCTTTGTTCATTTGCAATGAGGGTATACTCATGTTCTATGTGCAATGAGACTTCCCTCATGCTAATTCCATGTTAAGTGTTGTTGCCACATTTCCATGTTATGAATATCATGATTTATCATGCCTTTATGTTCATGTTTCTATTCTGATAAAATGATATTCTTATTTCCTAAAATTTATTGTAATCTTCATTTTATTCCTTTTTTACTCCCTTATAGGGCTTTATAGCTCACTATTTTCTTATGCATGTCTTTAGGTTATCCCAGGCAATGAGAAGTACGAGAGAATGTAGTGGTCATGTAAAGAATGTATTCAATAAGATGTTGCATTCTATTTTTTAAGTTGTTATGTAATGCTCCTAATCCCCAACGACACTAGAACTCTTGATCTTCAATGTTTTATTAGGTGATTTTTTATATAATAAATCATGTTTAAGTATAAAATAAAGAGCATGGTTTTCATGCTTCTACTTAGCTAAAAATTCTTAAAACTACTTTATAACAAATTTATATTTATTATAATTACAGAAATTAACCATATACATGTATATAATAACATATTTTATCCACTTATAACTTCTTATCACCCATTTTATAACAATACTTAATTATTATCATTATTTTGTGTGTTATCTACTTCATTATTTAGGTATGATTTGATTCGGAAATTATGATCCTTTTTTATTAATCATGGTTAAATAATTAATATAATTTTTATAGTTATATAAATATAATAAATATTTATTATATACATATTTATAATCATTTTCAAAATAGGACATCAAAAATGAATCACATCACTCCATGAAGGTGGTAATCTACATGTACGCACGAGAAACGTTTTCATTTTTTAACGAGTAGAAGGGTAAAGAATTAAATTATATTTTAAATTAATGAATAATAATTATTTAAAAAATATAAAATATATTCATTATTTATATATTTATTACAATCCAAGTAAAGTAGTGATGAAAAATGAAACACACCTGACATGAAGACTATAGGTCATACGTATGCACAAGTGATATTTTTATTTTAAATAAGATGGAAGAGAGTTGGAAAATTGTTTTATCATAATAATAATAACATATTATTTTATTTAGGATACCATATTCGAAATTTATGTATGGTTAAAAAAGTTTTTTCATAAGTTGAAGAATAAATAAAATTAAAACATATTGTTAAAAGTTGTACCTCTTCTTTGGAAAACCTCCTTTTGTTTACACCTTAATCCATTTGGGATGGTATTTGGTTAAGTATTTTTCGAACTATACTGAAAATTGTTTTTAAGGAAGATATGATTTCAGGTTTCCATCTACAAGTGATGGAAATGACACACTTCAAATTATTTTAAAGATTAAATAATATATATATATATATCATATTCAAATAAGGTGGAAAAAAGTAACCCCATATAAAAATATATGGTTTGATAGGGTCAAACTAAACTAAAAAAACATTTATACAATTTTTTATGCATTTTAATCATTATCACCAAATTAAACTACTTTAATAAAATTTAACCTCAATAGTGACAACTTAAGTTTTTACCATAATGACTTAATTATATGAATAAAATTAAAAGAGGTTTTATAAATAAATTTTAAAAGATGATTTGAAATATTTAATCCATTTTATAATGATCAGTTTCTATATTTTGATGAAATTAATTTTAATATAATAATACTAAATGCATGAAAACTATTTTTAATAAAATAACTATTATAAGAGTAAAAATAATTTACCCTAAAATTAAGTGATACATTACATTACACCAATGTTTTTGGTTAAATAATAAAAATTGAATTTTTTAGATTTTTGGATCAATACAAAAAATAATAGAATCTTACAACCATGACATTAAATAAAAATACCCAAAAATTGTTTTTAATTTGAATAAAATAAAATTTCTTTTCAAAAAAGTCAATATTGGGTTCCCAATTTCAAAATAATGTTTTAAAATTAATTATTTAACTTATTGAATATATTTTTGGTAAACTAACACTTACCTAATATGTTAAATTCAACTTTTAAAGAGATTTTAAAATTTTACTCTATAGTTTAAATCTTGTTTATCAGATTTTACCTTTTACTAAGGTGAAATATTTTACCATAGTTTCTATTAATAATAACTAAAAATAAAATATATTTATTTAAAATATATTTGAGTCATGATTCCAAAAATATAATTCATTAAATAAAATTGAAATTCTATATGTCGAATAAATTAATTTAAAAATAACCTTGAAAATCGTGATGAAATATCATATTTTAGGAAAATGAATTTTTCAAGCATAAGATGGTCTTTCATTAAGTTTATTACTAGTAATAATCAATAAATGGATTTAAATTCATGTATATTATTTTATAATATATTCGTTTAATCAAAATAATTAATCTTTTGGGATTTTTTAAATTAATTAAAATTTAAAAATGTTACACACTTTAAAAAAGTTTTATGAAAAAACTGTTTTTAAGACTAAAATATAACTTTTACAAAAATAAAATATATTTTTGATTTATTTATATTATTTTCATTAAAATTGATCTTATTTTACCTAAAAATCAAATAAAAAATATAACGGTACATATAATTACATTATTTAAAGAAACAAATGACACATACCAAAATTAGTATTTCTACTACTCAAATATAAATAAATATTTTTAGAAAAATAAATAAATACCATAAATTATTATTTTAAAGATGATTTATAAAATGATATTTATTTTTTCAAATACTATTTATAAAACTTGTTTAAATTAGTTATAATATATTTTTTAGACGCTTTCACTGGGGAATGCATCCATCTGTTGAGGACGCACTAATTGTGGCCCCGCATTTGTGGTTTCCAAAGGCAGGAAACATCTAATGCTTATTCAGGGACATTTTCTCCTTGATCAAAATGGGATGATGGGATGTCAGTTCCTCCTTTTGTGGATTCCTCCTCTGAACTCGTTATCTAGTCCGAGGTAGGCCATGAATTTAAGGTCTTGTAGAGACGGTAGGAGAGTGATCAAAATGCCACATTGAGGCAGATTATATTGGTATATCCCCAGGAGGGAACACTTTGATGGTTTACCAGATGGATGGTTCAAAACATTCAACGAGGATGGATCTGAGGTGGTGTGTTCTATAGAGCGAAGATATCACACCATGAAGGCTGACCTGGACACCACTGAGGGTGGATTTGGGAGAGTGCACCCACGAATGGGGGATACCTTGATTTACCATTGGCTGTGATTGATCATCATGGAGTTTTCCTATGTACCGTGTGTAGACGATAGGGATCAAAACCCACTTAGTTTTAATGGGTGATGAATCAAGATGTACACCTAGGACAATGACTCGGAGACATGATGAGGCTTATTTCTAGTTAGCGGCCCATTGCAAGAGGGGAACTCCTGGTTGGATGGTTATGTATTTTAGGAGGCTTATATAGGGTTAGATTCTGGGGAGATGTAAGGAGCGATGCTAGGATGGATGGAATGGTCTCACCGGGGTGTGACGTCCTGGGTAAGAATCATGATGGATGATGGATAGTTGAATGAAGTGGATGGAGAATGAGATGGAACTGACATGAGGATGATGGTGATGTTGGTATTTATCCTTGAAGAGACTTCTTACGTATCTTTGTTGTAGTGAATCAAAGTCTGCGTAGTTCGGTATGAGGTATAGAATCAGGGTGTGCTCAGAAGACAACAACTCAATGATATATTAGGTCTTACGTGTGGTTAGTAGTTCGGTTTGGACTGACACCATGGGGGTGGACCAGAGATATGGGTTCCAACACAAGGGATGACAACGGCTTACCACTGGATGGGGATCACAATGGATTACCAATGGTTAGAGATCAAAATGACTTACCGTTGACTGGGGAATGAAATAGCTTACCTTTGATTGGGGAATGAAATGGCTTACCGTCAATTGGGGTATAATAACCAATTACCATTGGTTGGGGTTCTAACGGCTTACCTCTGAATAGGGTTCCAACGGATTACTACTGAATGGGGTTGATGACGGCTTACCACTGGTTGGAGAACACAACGGCTTATTGATACTCACGGTTAGAACTCAGGGAGGCTTCATATGTACCATGCCTAGGTGACAAGGGTCGAAGACCACGCAATTCGAATGGGTATAGTTTAACGTCTTATGGGATGAAAAGGGGAGTAAAGTTTAATGTTATGTAGGATGATGGTGGACCAACGTTGAGTGGTCAGGACCAGAGGGTGTTGGGCTTGAACTAATTGGAGGTTTCATACGTACCTTTCCATGGTAATGATCACAGTTTTTATAGTTTGAGAGAGGTTTTGGTAAACCAACGTGAAGGGGGTCGGGACCAATAGGTGTTGGGATTGAGCCTTAAAGAGGGTACCTACATACCTTGTACTGGAAAGGATCAATGTCCTAGAAGTATAGAATTGTTTTTGGTGAACCAATGTAAAGGGGTTCAGGACCAATAGGTGTTTGTCTTGAACCTTAGGGAGGCTTCCTAAGTACCCTTTCCTAACAAGGATTTAAGTCCACATAGTTTGGGATGGTTTTTCAAGATTTCGCACTAAGGAGGCCCAGGGAGGATGTCATGGTCACTGTTTACTCTAAGCTCTCGTGAGTCATGATGGATGTGAGAAACAAGAGGAAACAACAGTCCTGATGACCGTGGTGAAAAGTGGTGGCCATTAAGGGTGGTGAATGGGGCTTTCACATGGAAGCTTCTTGGGTGCCGCTATGGAGAGGAAACAATGGATGGGGATATGAAAGGAAGATACTAGGGTGCCTGTATGGAGAAGGAATTGTGGATGGGGCTTACAAATAGAAGCTGCCAGGGTGCTGCTAATGAGCAACAATGGTGAAAGGGGCTTATGTATGGAAGCTGCCCGGGTGATACAAGTAGCAGAAACAATGCATGAGGCGTAAACTTGGATGATGTCCGAGAGCCTCTTAGGAGCGACAATGGTGGATTGGGCTTATTCTTGAAGCTACCCAAGTGCCGCTAAGGAGTGGAATTAGTGAAGGGGGCTTATGCATGGATGATCGCCGGGTGCCGCAAGGAGTTGAAATGGTGCATGGGGCTTATGCGTGGATGTTTCGTGATTGCTACTAAGGAGTGAAAATGGTGGAAGAGGCTTACATATGGAAGTTGTCCGGGTTCCTTCCTTAGGTATGGCCATGAGGGAATCCCATCTCACTTGTGGGTCTAGGTATATAATTGAGGCCTTCACCTAAGCACTAGTGCACAAGCGGGAGAACTCCAAGGGCGTTGGGATTAGTCCAAACAAAGGGAGATGTAAAGTTTGAATCACATTCCCAACATTTGGAACACAATGAGGGTGGCGTGGAGATGTAGGATAACTGTTGACCATGTTTGAAACACATCATCCATATTACATTATCCTGAATGTGGAAATACAAATGAGGTTCCAATGTTGACCATGTTCAAAACACATGACCTTTCTCAAAGTTTCATCCAAAGTCTTCAAGTACGTTGGCCCAGAAAAGTAGGTGAGTCGATGCATCATGAGACCCATCCATTAGGCGGTCCCTTCTGACAAGAAATAGTATGAAGATCTAAATACCGGACACACGAATCATTAGGTAGAGTGGTGGAATTTCTGAACAGATTCAAACAGTCATGAAATTACGCCGTGGTAATCATGACATGAGGTATCTTAGGCTTAGCGCATAAGGAATATCTTATTTGGAATAAGAGGAATCCTATTATTGAATGAAAGGGAATGATACAGTTTAGAGACATTTAATGAGGAATCTTAGCATCTTATGCTTGGAATATAAGGCATCTCTTGTTTGGAGAAAGTGTCATCCTATATTTTTCAGATAGGGTGTACTAAATTTTATAGTCATTTAGATAGGACTGTTGGCATCATATTCTTGGCTCATAAGGAATTTATTTTTTAGAGAAAAAGGAATCCTATGTTTGGAACATTAGGTGGACTACAGTGTGAATCCATGTAGATAGGACTATTAGGAATTATGCGCCTAGCAATGGCTGGTGTTGGGAGTTATGCAAGATCAGACCTTTATAGTGGATCCTGACATAGGAGTCAGGTGATAAGGTTTGTATGAGTTATTGAGGAATGGTTCGACTCAAGGTACTTGGAGAATTTATGATGAGAATATCAACTCATGACATGGGAAATGAACCAAGAGGAATATGTCGAATCAAGGTGTTTCATGGAGTGTGGAGGAGTATCTCAAAAAATTGTACTTCCTTAGATTTATGGTGGATGCGCATAAGGGAGAAATGGAAAATGTCGACATCCCGACCTGAAAAGTTAGCAGTGAGGCTCTCCATTTTTCATGGGGGGAAATGACGGATGTAAATGGACCATGCCAGAGGGCCAGGACAGTATCCCATCACTAAGCCCAAGTGGGGGTGCGAGGTTGCTGCCCCCTTTGTATGGACAAGTGGGAATAAAGGTAGGATATTCTCAAAGGATAGGGGTTTTCAAAGCAGATTTGTGGAGGAAAGGTGCTCGTGGAGCATGGGTCCTCATGATGTTACTTCGTGAATGCAATTTTCTCGTGGAGCACGTACGTCTAGAGAATAGGGTCTCACGGAGCAATGAGGCTTGCATAAAAAAGCAGCTCATGGAGCAAAGAGTCCAATGGAGAAAAGCGGCCCATTGAGCGAAGCAGCCCATCGAGCAAAGGGGCTCACAGAGCAAAGTGGATCGCGGATCAAAGGGGCTCTCGGAGAAAAGCGGCTCACAGAGAAAAGAGGCTCTCCGAGTAAAGTGGCTCGCGAAGCAAAGAGGCTCAGGAAGAAAAGTTCCTCACAGAGTAAAGGGCCTTGTGGAGGAGAGCATCTTGTAGAGAATAATGGCTCGTAGAGCATAGCGGCTCACGGAGCCATGAGCCACCCAAAGGAGATCCTTCCTTCACAAAGGGAGAAGCCCAATGTGGAGGGCATCACTTCGCGGTGTTCGAGAGCTCTGCGAAATGGGAGATCAACTCCCCAAGGGGAGGCATTATCATGATTATGAAGGGGGCGATATAGCTATTTATAGGCGATGGAGGTCAGAGGAGCACACCAAGGAGCACAAATACGCACCGTGAAGAGAAAATCAGGACGTGAAGGAAATCACGCTTCTCAAATAGAGGGAGTTCCCTCAAGTTTCTTCTAATAGTGGAGTCAACCGTCATCGTCCTTTACAGTGCTCATGGAGGCTCCAGTCAAGTTCCCTTAAGTTCTTTGTAATCGCAGAGTCGACCATCATCAACTATAGTAGTGCTTTCAGAGGCTCCTATCAAGTTACCTCTGCTCTGCGATCGCAGAGGGAGCTTCACGAATGAGCTCTGCTGACCAATTTTCCTGCCAACTTTAAATGTCCATAACTTATCATTCGTAACTCCATTCGATATCTACAAAAACTCAAATCGAAGCTTGAAAAATAGTATATAATTGTGAATCATGTATGGAAGCATTTCGAATGTTTTGGGGATGTGTTTTCTGGTACCAACATATACATTCATAAATGTTAATAAAAACCACTTTTGAATAAATTTATCTTCAAAGATTAAGAAAAAATTATTATTATTCGTTAACTTCTAAAAAATTAGATGAATATTAAATTTATTGATTTAATTCATTATTTCTATTAAGGAAATCCAATATACATATATTTTATAATCCAATTATTCTTATTCAATCTTACCAACCCAATGGCATGGCTATAATAGTTATATTTTTTTAATGTTATATTTTTGTTTGTTAAAGCTTGGGGTGGTGTGTGGTTCATGTTATCAAACATAGTTTTAGCACTAAAAAATATATAAACCGAAATTTATGGGTATTTCATTCTCCTATACTTATAGAAATTTCATACAAGGAAATTAGATTCTTTTTATATCATAACGTAATATACTATTAAAATCATATATATATATTTTATCATGAACAATAACATATCGGTTATGACCAAAAAACTATTAATATAGTACCTATATAAGAATCATAAATGAAAATGAGTTTCTAAAAATTTACCATGTTTTATAAATTAGTCTCTAATGCCTCAACAATAACACCCAAATTTCAGCATAAATCATTGAATAAATAACTAATCATAAAGGTATTCAAAACTATTCCAGACCAGGTTAAAAATATAAAAATAATAAAAATATCAACATATATTCATTAGAGAAGAATTTAACATTTACCTCTAAAAAAATTAATCAATAATATATTAATATGCCAAAAATATATATGCCCTGTCAGAGAATATCCAAAATATACTAATCCTATTTTAAATAACCTTAATCAACATAAAGTAAAAAATAAAATTTCATATTCTTCTATAAAAAAACTAACACTTTTTATTCAAATACAATCACATCTTATTATTTCATATCATAGTTTTTCATAGGTTCAATATTCTTATTCATCATAATGATTCTTAAATAAAATTTGAATTATCCCAAGAAATATCCCCTGAAATGTCTATTGAGGTGAGAAATATTAGGGGAACTCATTATACATCGATGAAGATCGAGTTAATACCTGATCTACCCATTTCATAGTTTTTAACCCTAGATGCATATGTTTCATACCTTCTTCCAATTTATAGTATCCATATAGTGATTTATTTTCAAAGAAAGTCATGACATCTCGATTTTAACAATGATTTGTTATATTGGTTTATACATAAAATTATCCCAAGAATCTATCATTTGGGTTATGTTTTCTGATATAAAATTTTCTAAATCTTGTTACAAAGGATTATACTAACAATCATCAGATACCAACTACAAAAACCCCGACACTATTAACTCATATTATGTGTCTTCTTTATTATATTTTCATAATATATAAGGGATCACAACACAAGTGATCGATCAATTTAGTATTCTTTAATTTATATATATATATATACATGATTCACACTATTACATTATAATAACATATAAAACATAGTAATAGTAATAATTCTACATCTTTGAACTCATTAAAAGATTTATTCTTCATATACTTGGGAATAGAAACAAACGGTGAGCACACACGCTTAATAAGAATTGTTTACAGAAGAAGATATCATATTTAAAAATTCATAATAAATATGAAAAGGAAAATAACTAAAATATGAAACCATTTAATCAATAACATGATCATGAAAAGCATCTATGGATGTAAGGTCCCATGTTTTTAAACCGTAGAATGGAATTTTAGTTTTCTGTTTGATGGGTGGGATGAAATTTTTTTACCCAAACATTGGAAGTAAAATAGAGAATTAGAACAATTTCAAGTTAATTATTTAGATGGGTTTTGAGGAATAAGAGGTTTATCTAGTGTTTGGATTGGTTTTTGGAGTGCCGAGATAAAAAAACATAGTTTTGGGAGAAGTATACAAGGGCACACTACAGGTAAAAACATTGTTACACATCCATGTCAACCAATTTTATAAGGGACATGGTTTGGTTAACCATAAATAGTGGACCATTAAATAATTAAATCCTCCATAATAACCTAATTTTGAATCACACATTTGGCACAGAGATTATCTAACTATGTGTCTAACCATGCAAGGGGGTGGTACACTTAGATGGAAGCTTCACATGGGTATTGAACAATTTGTCATAATGTGTTCCTAGAATGCATTTTTTCTTCCTATTAGCCTTTGGATATGCATGGTAAGAAGATGGTTTGGCCAAAACCTGTTCGCAATCCATGAACCTCATTTAATGGTGTTAATTTAATCTTTTATGTTGTTTTCTTTTAATTTTTTCCTTATTTTCGCCTACCATACACATAACACCTCCTCCCGGTTGTGGAGAGATCTCCCTCTACCTGAATTTGTATTTAATCTATATTAATCATACGATATTAGAATCACTGGATATCAATAGTGTTGGATCACCCTTGGTAAGTATAATTATCCTCTTAATTCTTATCTCATTTTCACTTATTATATTAGTGGATAAATACATGAGATCTCTCTTTCCCTATTTTCATGGAGTTTTCATATTTATTCCATTGTCCTTGATCTAGATCAAATCAAATCTCTAAAAGAAATGACTTAATAATCCCATGGATAAGGTAGGAGCTCTATATATTTTCTCTTAAATTTTTATTTTTTAGGAATGACTCTACTATTGTACACGTCGGATTCTCCATGTGTCACCTATTTCAATTAAAACTATATATGAAAATGTTATTACCTAAATTTGGATAGACTTTATACTTCAATTTAAAACAATGGAGGTTTTTACTCCCAACTTAAACCACCCTGATGGGATCATTAATTTTCTTCCAATGGAATATTCTTCATTTAGATAATTAAATCATACTAATTGGGAATTATTTTAAATACTTGTAATTATGTGTCCTTGATTACGATTCACCACCTTTTGAGGTGTAAAAAATAATCCCTCTTACAAGCGATAATTAAACATAGTAATATGAACTTGGTATAATAGATGTGCCCTTGTTTTAAAAAAACAACCTATGAGGTTTGTTGTCTTATTTAAAAAAGTGGGACAATAAAATGGAGATATTTTAAATAGTATATAGAATTATTATGTATATGGAATTCTATATTAGTTATAATTGAATGGTGATATGGAATTATAATGGGCATGGACATCCTAATTTCTTATAATTTATTTGTATTGAGTAATCATAATGAATAAGATTTAAATAAAAAGATTAATTTCTCATGTATATAGTTATAAAATTAAATGAATTATTATATAGAAGGTACATTATGCATTGAGAGTTGTCGGTTTCCTCTTAATGGAATTCCTAGGCAATGGTCTCTTATGGAACGTGAGACTACCATATAATGAATTGATACAGAGGAGCCTCATTTTGGGTTGTGTAAATGATGACTCAAACCCCCTTGGTATGGGGTGTTGGACATGTTGTTTCACATCACATTGGTTATTGGACATGATGCTTCACATCCCCTTAATTAAGATGTTGGGCATGACGGTCCTCCTGGTCACTCATGATACCCATTATCACATTCTATATTATTTATGATATTCACAATGGAATATTATATTATCTATGATATGCGGTATGGAATCCTATATTATTTATGACACCCAGGGATGGCCTCCCTTATTATTCTATGATACTTTTATACTTACATAATGATGCTTGAGTTACGCCTTGGGTCTTGGATAGTATTATGTATCTATATATATTGAAACATATGTTATTATGTATATAGTTCATATATATACATATATATACACATATATATAAATATATATATATATGGTGTACCATATTAAGAGGTATTCTGAATTAGGTTGAAGCAGGTATGGTCGATCAACTGTCCTTTTAGGAACCTGGGTCCTACTTATTTATATTTATTTATTAAATGTCATATTGATAAACCCGCACACTATTTTATTTTACATTCACATATTTGATAGAATTATACATCGTTGGTGGGGGATTACTAGTTTTATCTCACACCTTTTTCCTTTTGGTACCCAAATAGACCTCATGGTTACAGCTTTAGGATCGAGCATTAATGTTGGTGTTGTTAATCCTGTACGTGGGATCTTTGGGGAAAAGGTTTAAGATAGAACTCATGATTATTATGGGAATATCCTTTGATGATTTTGTACATTTTCATTCTCTATAGTTTATTTAAACCCTATTTTATGTCTTCTTCATGTACATTGTAATGTCACATGGACATCCATGTTTTATTATTCAGCATTTTCCATTTTATTAGTTATTATTATATTCCACTACTTAATTATTTATTATGTTTCCAATGTAGTTTATCTATTATGTAAAACTTTTACACTCTGATTGTGAATATAGAGTCTCCCCAACATACCATTATTTTACCCTCGCAGCTAGTCCGTAGCCTCTAGCATACATAGAGGCTTTCTTAAGGCCACGTGACCAACTACCTCCAGCCACCCTTCCAGTGGCTCATAAGATAGGATTCTACAAAGTGGTATCAGATCCATTTTCCTTTATCTTACTATTTATGGATACTATAGAGGACACTAGGAATGTTTTGGAACATGGTAAATAACCATTCCTAGGTATGATCAACCTTTTCACGGGGAAAATATGAAGTTTATAGGTAAGGGATTGTTGTTTGTGTTATTCTCCATTAAAAATAATTATTATTTCACCTTGAGTTATTGTTGTACAATCTACTGCAAACTAATTTTTTAGATTTAAGGTATTTTTCCCTTATCATGGTAGGGAAAATATGTATTTTCACATGAATCATTATAGGCACATAGAGATTCACGTGCCATGAATATTCCAAGACATATAGGTTCCATTCTTGTCCACCTAATACTTTTTGGATATTCGTTTTCTGTTTTATCTACATTTACATATGTATACAATGTTTAATTTATTTTGTAGAATGATTTTCTATATAAAATTCTTCTATGGTCACCTATATACATTTATGTATTCTTTATCACTATTATGATAGCATAACTTATTATAATAATGATATATGATTTAATTTTAAAGTTTTTGCATCAACCAGATTGTTTTTTCTTGAATCAGTTCATGATGACAACTTTAACTAACCAATAATGACATTATTGAGCCATGGACCATTGGTTTAATGGGATGAAACGTTTGTGTTTGTGATTAAATGGGTTCGAGTAAAAATTTATAAAGTGTATGGGAATTTATAAATTAGGGAGGGTAACCAATATAATCAAGCCATTATATATAGATTTTTTTATTCTTATTTCAAATGTAAAAACCTGGTTAAAGCTACATGAATGAATATTATATCTTATAAGGGTAAGGAAATTTATAAAATGGGAATGGTAATCTATATAACTATAGCATAATTCTAATATATGTTCTATATTGAAATTCTTTTAGGAAAATGGTTTCCTTTATGAAGGCTTGTATATCTATAAATTAGACTTGATGATCCACATTACTAAGACCATAAATGAAAACTAGACTCAATTTGGTCAGTTGGCATATATATCGTATGATTTAATCCAACTAAGGTTGTTTAAAATCATAAATGAAATAATGGGACCCTTGTAGGATTATTTTTTCTTTTATGTTTAGTTACTTAACTCATTGGGGGTATAATTATGCCCATGGGATGATTATTTAATGTGTCCACAACCACATATATTGTGTTTCATATAGATTTATGGTGTCATGTTACTTAAATCATCCCCTTAAATGCTAAATGATCTCTTTAATACTTTTTAGATTTATTACTATTATACCTTAGTTAATTAAAATTCCAATTATAACCTAAAGGGTGTTTTAATATTTATCTAGCGATCGATATTTTATTAATCTAGGCTAGATCAGATAGTTGTTTTGTATAAATAAAATTGATAAAATGAATTTATAAGTTAAATTGGCTAAATTTTGATAGGTTTCCAGTTAAATAAGTATTTCTTGAAATAAATTTTTATATTGTTTTCCTATGTTCTCTTGTGGTGTTACCTAAATAAGGTAATTAATATAGTTTTCCATCCTAACTGGTACTTGATCCCTATAATTAATTTGTTTCATAATATGTTGTGATAAATGATAAATGATTAAATTCCCTAAAAATGAATCCTTAATGTGGTGTACTTAGTTTTAACCCATAATTAAGTGTGGTTTAGAATTTGTTTCCTTGCAAGGGAATTTGGGTTTTGTCCATAGGTCTTAGTTGACAATTTTATTTTTTATTAAGATTAGAGGTTCGGATGGAAGGTCTAGGGTCCTTTTTTGAATTACCTATTTGTGGTATCACTTCTTTTTATTTTTTAAAGTGGGTAGACTTGGGTAGGTATAACCTTCATGAATTAAAACCTTTCTAAATGCTTATTAAGAGTTTCATATGTTTGGTGTCTTTCAGGTGACCATTGTCCGAACTAGGACTTTTAGTGATAAGATGACACCTCATAGATAAACGAGTGGTCATTTGGTTTGTTTATCCTTATCAAAGGTGTGAGAATAATTTAATGTTCGGATTCTGTGGGTTAAACATCCCTAAGAAATAGTTGGCCACTTTTTAGTTTGTTTCTCCCTTAGTCCTTTTCAATAATCGACAAATCAAAATTTCATCATTTAGATTAACTATTGTATTGAATTATAAGACTCCAGGGTAAATATATTTTACAGACCATTAGATAATTGGATTCATAGGGATAATATACCTACATATAGTTTCAAATGATGTTTCATTGTGTTGATGAAATCTTGGGGTAGTATGCGTTGACACATGAGGTACCTAACAAGTTTTTAAAATGGTGAATCACGCTGTATGAGTTCATTAGAAATTTTTAAATACTTCAGATGTTATTCCATGTTATAAGGTCATCTTTGGAGTAGATTGGCCATGTAATTATAGAAAATTCTGTACCCTAGTAATTGGGATGTCATTTTAAGAGGACCAGGGGTTGTGACACTTTCAATATATTTTGTTTTGGATTATATTCCCGATTCCAATGAAGTGTGTGAGTGATGTTTTGGAGAGATTAATTTTTAAATATATAGTATGTTTGATCTAGTGCACTTTTATGTATCTTATTTTTCCACTATTTTAATTTTGGATCTTGTTAAGAGTGCTCTGGACACATATGTAACTCATGTTTGATGGTGGATGGGGAGTGTGTTGTGGAATGAGTTCCCATTATTATTATATGATTAATAGGACACACCTAAATTGTATAGCACCATGTCATGTGAATTTTTAGTTTCCATAGGAGAACAATGACAAGAAATCCTTTTGGAAATGGTCAGAATAGATTCTGGAATCCCATGATCCTAGTTAGTTCTATTTATAGACCTTGAAACGATACTTGAGGTAAAACCTAGATTATGGTTTGGGATCATGTGTTGATTGTATATTTAGACTCAGGGTTCATATGAGACCTAGGATATAATACATATTAGTTATTTTAATGCTTGAATGGTATCTTGATGTCAAAATTATTGGACTTTTGTATAAATTTTTAGGAAACTCTGGGTAAGGTTTGGGTTATATTGGTGGGGTGAATAAATCATTGAATTCCTAAATAGTGAGGTCACTATGGTCAGCTTATAATGATTCAATAGAAAGTGCAGCCTATATTTTCAAAGGATGTTGGCTAAATCTAGTTTGACTGTTATTCTTAGTGTTAGTTTCATATAGTTTGATAGATACCATGTCTGTCACTTCATCCTAGACATGGAAAGTGTGTCTTCTGTATTATTGGTAATCATCAATATCATCTTAATATACCCCTTATCTAGTAATGATCATTCCCCTTAACATGACACTATGAAGGCTACAATAAGAGATCATTGGTTATATGTCGAGACAGAGAAATAAATTCAATTTATTTTTGGATATTTAAATAGATTATATCAGAGTTTCACTCGAGAGGAAAGGATAATCATAGATGTGTGTACTTTCCCAGGTGATAAAGAGATTAACATGAAGTAAGGTCCTTGTAATGAATCTTAGACACCTGAAAATTCCTTGACTGAAATCCTAGTGAGATAATGTTGTTGGGATCGTTCAGTGATCTTGATATGTGGATATCTCAGCTATATACAGATGTCTTAGTTTTAAACTCTTGATAATGGACGACAATGGATGATATCTATAGTATAATGTAGTTGATTATAATGTTACCTAGACAAAATTTAGGCTCAGTTGTTATGTTTTTATTGTGATGGTCTAATGGTGCAAGATCAGGTATGACCCTATATTCATACTATAGAACAATAACAAAAGTGAATGTTTGAGCTAGATACATCACTGTAAGATGGTTATTTGATTAAGTGAATATTTTTGGATGAACAATAGATTTCATGGAATTAAGGCAACATAATCAGATTTTGGGTGTGTTGGCTGATAGGGTTGAGGATTGTTAGAGATATTACGTTGTTAGTGGATCAACATTCGTTTCTTTTGTTCATTAAAGGGATTAATTGAAGAACCATTTCAAATATGTCTTCAGAATGAGATGAGTCTATTTTAATGGTTATATAAGGATTTTCATATAAATTCTAGTGTTAACAATATAAATCTGTTCAATTAGAAATAGACATTTGATCAAGTTACGCAATTCACTAAGTGCATCGTTGGAACTCTAAGGGAATGCATAAGTAGGAAATTATGATGGTGGAGTTGTACAATCAAAATAAAATAGACCACTAAATATCAGAACCAATGGTGGTAAGATGCATGATATGGATAAGGAAATAGATGATAGAATGATCATGCATCAGGTTAGATGGGATCAAGTAAGCATATCCTTGATGTTTCAATATTTGGATAAAAGTAATGGTTAAATATTTAGTGGATTATGTACCTTCTAATTAATGTGAACCTTGGAGGTGCATTGGGAATTTGAAAACAAGACATGGCCATTTTAATAGAACTTCATAGTCTAGGTTGTCAATCTATTGTTTCCATTGTTACAAAAATCTACTGGGGATGAGAAGTTATATGGTGGGCAGATTTTAATGTCCCATGTTTTTTAACCAAGGAAATTATCAAATGAATTGGAACTTTTTGTGTGATAAATGGTTGACTTTTTTGAACCATGATTCATAGTGTTAATAAAAGTTTTAGACCAAATAAAAGTTTTTATATGTTTTTAAGGCCAAGAAGATGTCTCGGGTGATTATATGATTTTTTAGAGTATCAAGATTCGAAAAATTAGTTTCCATAGAAGGATACAATGGTGCATTGTAAATGCACGGTTAGTAATAAATATGTGACATAGTTGTTCATCATATTTTGTTAATGTATATGGATTTTTAACTGTTTAAGGTTTCCTAGATAAACATGAAACCCTCTACAAAAAATTCCAGGTGCATCACATGGCTAGTGCATAGTTTCTCTATCATGCACCTAACTTGCGAGGGGGTGAAACACATGGATAGTTTCTGCAGATGAGTTGTGCATGGTTTTCCAAACTATGTACCAATCATTTATGGTTAGTTCCACGTAGCTAGTGTCTATGAATGGTTGGAACATGGTTTGGATAAACCATGGGGGAAAACCGTATACCTCATTTAAAGGAGTCAAAATTACCAATTTCCCTTATTTTCATTTAAACATCTTTACCTATTATCTCCCCCTATACATGTAGTACCTCCTTATAGCTGTAGAGATCTATCCATCTCCCTCACATAGGATTTAATCTATATTCCCCAGAAGAGGTCATAATTTATCTCTATTGGTTCCAATGGATGGACCTTAATAATTCTAACAATCGTCTTTATTTTTGTCCCTTTTCTATTGTGGTATCATGTAAAAAATCACTACAATATATTTTTCCCTATTTTTAGGTAGTTTTTCTGTATATTTTATTTCAATTGACATGACTTGAATCAAATCTTTAAAATTGATGAGTGAAGTATCCTATGAATAAGATATATGTTCTATAGATTTTACCTTCATGTCTCATTACTTTATAATGTTTTTCATTGTGTTTTGAACGAGATTATCCATGCATCATCTCTAAAACATAAAACTAACTTTTTATATACTAATTCTTAAATTTAGATATAATTTATGATATAATTTAATCAATGGGTGGTTATTTCCCTAGACATGAACCAATATGTTGAGTTTTATTCTTTTATACCTATGACCTATACTTCATCTAGATAATTAAATCATCCTCCTTGGGTGTTGTTTTAAATATTTATAATTTTGATGACTTACTCTTGGTTTCATTTTTTGATTTGATAAATAATATTTATTGAAAATGACAAAAAAAATTGAGCTAAATTATCTTTGTATGATAATAATTCCCATATTATTTTAATAAAACTACCTATATTGTGCGCTATCTTCTCTAAAAATGGATTAATAAAATAATGTGATTAAAAATAATATATGGAATGCTTATGTACATGGACTGATTTAATATTTATAAATGAATAGTGATATGGAATGTTTATGGACAAGGGATTCATTATTAATTATACTCTAGTTTTATTTAATGATCAGGTGAATCAAATTTAAATGGAATTAATGGTTTCTCGTGGTTGTAGTTATATAACTAAATGAATTATAAAAATGAAGCTGTGCTATGCATTGGGAAATGTCGAGATCCTCTTTAAAGAATTCTTGGGAAAAGAGATAAACATGAATGTGAGGATACCTTATAAAAGATTAATAAATATGGACCTCATATATGTTTTTGGACATGAATATTCATACCCCCTTGGTCGACGATGTTGGATGTGGTTCTTCATATCACTTGGGTTTCTGGGCATGAAATTTCATACCCCCTCAGTTAAGATGTTGGGTACATCCCATCTCCTTATTACGCATGATGTTAGGAATGACATCGTAGATAATTTATGATAGTAGTGAAAAATTCTTATATTATTTATGATTTTTGGAATTTCATCCGATATTATTTACAAATATTGAGCATGACTTCCCTTATTATTCTACGAAACTCTTGTAACTGTATAATGATGTTGGAGTTACCTCTTGGGTCATGGATAGTATTGAATATCTATACATATAGATATATATGTTATTACATATATAGTGAATATATATATACATTTATAAATATATATATATATATATATATATTCCAATATACATGGTGACCCATATTCAGTGGTATTCTAGATTAGGTTGAAGTATATATGGTCGACCAGGTGTCCTTTTAGGCACATGGGTTTGACTGATTTACATTTATTTATTAAATGTTTTATTGATACACCTAAACACTGCTATATTTTATATTCATAGACTATATATCAATAGTAAAATGCTTGTGGTGTCCTGCTATGTTTATCTCATACCCTGCTCGGGAATCCATGTGGTACCTGAATAGACCTCCTGGTTGCAGGTTTAGTTTCATTGATTTATGATGGTGTTGTTACTCTTATACATGGGAACCTAGGAGCACTTGACTGATCTGGTGCTCAATATACCCAGAAGAGTATCCTTTCTTGATTATTTTCGTTTTCATTCTGTATTTGTTATGTAAATCACATTTTATGTCTTATGCTAGTATATTTTACCTTCAAATGGACTTTCATGTTATATTAATTAGAGTTCTCTATCTTATCTATTATTTTTATCATCTACAACTTTATTTTTTATTATGTTTCTATTTTGATTTATTTATTATCTAACATTGTTATACTATGATCATGAGTGTATAGTCTCTATAATTTACCATCATCAGACCCTCACTACTAGTTAGAAGCCTCTGGTGTATGGGGAGTCACGCTTGAGGCCATGTGACTGCTTACTTGGGGGACAAATTTAGTTGCTCCCAGGTCAGGATATTACAATAGATGATATCAATGAAGTAATCTCATGGATAATAAAAACTAAATATCCATTTAAGGAAATGCATAATGTTTAATTTCATGATCTCATACATCATGATATCATTTCCATAAAGGCTTGGTGTGATGATTATTTAAACTATGGGTAAGTATACACCAAAAACCCATTTAATAAGTTTGGAAAACTATTTTTTCTCATGATACCTGTTGTTACATTGAGGATATATGTAATCCTAGGTCTCATCCATCATTTAATTTCCAATGAATTCCACATATATTGAATTTTAAATTTAATATATAAACAATATTACCTATGAACAAATATCTATATTGATTAAATAATATGGAATATCATTATTTCCTAAATCAATAAAATAACATTCACAGTAAAACAACGTATTTAGAAATTATATATTGTTCGAAAATAACAATATCTATGATATAAAGAATATTTATATGTATGATGAAATATGATCCCATTATATTTAATATTTCAAGAGAATGTTAATGGCCACAAAATAAATCAGGACGTGAGAAATGACAATCAACTCATCAGAAAAGTATATTTTGATGTAAAATAAATTATTTTGTAGAAGAGATGAAAATGGAAGAAAAACATTTAAAATAAATTTTAACTATAGTATTTTCTATGTAAAACTATTAAAACATCATTGAATAAGATTTATTGTGTAAAATAGATTTGGAATTAGTAATATTTTTTTACATCCTATAATTTTAAAAGAAACATTCCTTTCGAATTTTTTGTAATGAAATTAAAAAACAAACCCTTTGGAAAACATTGGAAAAATTCCTTTAAAAACATAAAATAATTTAAATAAAAAAAATCTTTAATAAATCATATTAGTAAAAAAATGACTAGTATATTTTTGGGAAAATTATTGACATGGATGAGAATTATACTCGATCAAAAAGATAAATAAGATCGTCCATTATTTTAAAATATTTATTGTTTTATTCAAGTTCCAAGGAGATTAAAACTGGAATAATAAACTAAAAATATTTTAATATCAATAGTATAATAAAACTAATGGATTTTATTAATGAAATATTATAATATTTCACAAATGAAAATATATATTCACTCCCAAAACATATTATATTGTAAAATAAAATCTTAACTCTTTGGTAACTTTTAAATTGCAACCCCTTGAAACAGTAAACTTTATTTGAAAAATTAATCACTGTAAATAAATATATATTAATGTTGAACAGAAAAAATGAGCATTATATTCTCCACATAAATTAAAATAGGATTAAAATACCAAATATTTTTTATTTCAGTGAAAATTGAGATGAAATCTCTTACAAAGTTTGTAACATTGATGTGAGAAATAATCAATGATGTTATTGTGTTTGAAAATCTAAAATACCTAAAAAAATAATTTTAAATAAATTATAAAACAATTTATAGATAAAATCACTAACAATCATGGAATTATAAAGTCAACTAGGAAGTATTATAACCCAATGAATAGAAAATTGAATTAATAAACCCCTTACCTTAGGGTTCCACTTATTTGAACATTCTTTAACCTCCTATATAATAAATTTATACTTATTATAATTAAGTAAAACCCATATATATAATATCATATATTTTAAAATTATAACATCATATCACCTATTCTTTAACAATCATTCATTATTATCATTATTTCAGGTGTTAACTGATTCGTTTGGTCATTTATGATTTGATTTTGTAATTATGGTCCTTATGTATTGATCATTGTTATATCATCCCCATAATTTTAATCAATATATAATAATAAATATCCATTAAATAATTATTTATAATCATCATGAAAAATAGACATGAAGAATGAATCACATTTCTTTGTGGAGGTGGAAGTCCACATGAATACACAAGCATCACTATCTTTTTTTAACGAGTGGAAGGGTAAGGAAGTAAAAGTTATGTTAAATTTATAAAATAATAATTATTTAATTAATATAGTATATATTAATTTTTTTATATTTATAAACATCTAAGTAAATTGTATTTGAAAAAATAATCACATTGTTATATGGAGACAGTAGGTCATACGTATGAACAAGTGTCGTTTTCATTTCCTGTAGGGTAGAGAATATATTGAAAATGGTTATTACATAATCATAATAATATCTAATTATATTTATAATGATATATTCTTAATTTAATGATAGTTAAAATAAATTTATATGAAGTATAATATGAAATAAAAATAAAACATTTGGTTAAAATATATACATCTTCGTTAGGAATCCTCAATTTCATTACACCTTAATCCCTCTAAGGTTGGTATTGTGAAAAAATAAGACCTATATAATTCATCTAGGTGTTTAGGTTGATATTTTGGAATGTATTTTTATAACTATATTTCTAAAAATGTATGAGTAATAGAGGATAGGAGGTTCCCTTTTATAAGCGGGGGAAAGGACATAAATAGATTTACCAATAATATTAAATAATATATATATGTATATATATCAGAATCAAGAATCGATGTACAAAAACATCACATATTCAAATATAATATGTTTTAGTGTAAAATTGTACTATAAATAACATTCATATATGTTTGGGATTCAATTTTATCCTCTTCTCCAAGTTAAACCACTTTAAAACCATTTTATTTATAACTATGATAAACTAAAATTTCACCCTGAAAACATAATTATATAAAAAAAATAAAAGTTTCATTCTAATACAATTTTTATATGATGATTCCTAATTTTTAAACTATTTTATCAGGTTAAATTTTTATATTTATAAAGAACTAATTTTAATATAAGAATACAAATTACATCAAAATCAATTTTTAAAAAAATACCAAATTTAAGAATAAAAAACATTATACCTTGAAATCAAGTAATAAATTCTTTTACATGATTTTTTTTCAAATAAAAAAATTAATTTTTCTTATCAATCAAAAAAATTCATCTTCCAACCATTCCATTAAATTAAAACACCCAAAATAGTTTGAAATTTTAATTAACATTAACATATCTTCACAAAAGAAAACCTTGGTTTCACAATTTCAAAGTAGTGTTTTAAATAAATTATTTATTAATTAAAAAATATTTAGTCTAAAAAAAGTCACCTAATAAGATAAAGTACAATTTTAGATATTTTTAATGTTTTACTCTATAGTTTTATCCTTTTTACCACTTTTTATCCTTTATCGATTTGATAAATATTTTCATGTTTGCTATTCATAATGACTAAAAATAGAAGAGAAATACTTTAAAATTTTTAAGATATATTTATAAATAGGTTTGAAATTTTATCAAATTAAATATGTTAGTCAATTAAATAAATTTAAAAATCAACTTATAAAATGTGGTGAAAATAGTTTTTTTGGGAAAGGAATCTTCCAAACCTATAATGGTCTTACATTAACTCTATGACTAGTAATGATCATTATATGTATTAAAATTCGTATATATGGATATATAATATTTAAAATTAAACTAAATCATCAATCTTTAGGGATAATTTTAATTAATTAAAATTGAAAAACATTATACATTTAAAAACATTTTTCAAAACAATGCATCTTAAGCATAAAAATAATGTCATAAAAATATAAAATTTAATGTTTATTACTATGTAATTATTTATATTATATGTGTTAAAATAAATAATATGTTAATTAAAATCTAAATACAAAATATAATGTTAATTTTAAATAACATAATTTAAAGAAAAGAAATTAAAATTTTAAAAAATTTTGCATTTTTCATTATTCACTAAAAAATAAATACTTTTAGAAAAACCAAGAATTAACCCTAAAATAATATTTTCATAATTATTACAAAATTTAAATTTATTTTTTCAATCACTATTTAAAAAAGTGGAATAAATTAAATATAATATTCATACATAAAGATAAAAAAAATTATTTTTTGAATAAAAGTTACTTTAATGCCAAAAATGAATTTATCACTAATATTTTCTTAGTTAGAAAATTTAGAGGAATATTAAATTTATATATTGAATTGTTTATTTATATTAAGTACATATTTTCTATATAATTTATTTATTCTTATTCATACATTCTATCCAAACAGATAGGTTATTATTTGTATATTTAATTAATATTATTTCACTATTTATTTAAGCTAGGGGTTCTGTGTGGTGTACAATATCATACATAGTGTTATTTACAAATGAAATATAAACTAAAATATAGTGGTGTTAAAAATGGAAACATTTTTCTCATCAGTTTTAAGGTATTTTATCAATTTTCTCATATCCTGGACTCGACTAACCTTATCACATGAGGGATACCTCCATCCTCCCTTACCCCTATAGTTTTGAGCCCCTCCACATTGATTTCAACTAGATTTATCATAGATAATCCCTCTGTTTGTCTCATTATTCCTTTATTTTTGTATTATTCCTATTTTCTATCTTTAGATGCCTCTTGTGAAATAGTTCTATTAATATATGTCTAGCATTCAAGGTGTTTTTGGGGTGGGTTCGATGTGGGTTATTATGTCAAATTTTGGTTTCTAGACCTTATAGAATAAATTTCATTCATTGTTGAGTATTTTATTCCCTAGGTGTCATGATTTGGAATGGTTTAGAGTGGTTCTTCTTAATTCATGGTATATTTTTGTGTGCATTATTTAAATTCCATTTTATTGAATTCATGGTGGTTTATGTTCTTTTTTACAAGTTAATCCTATATGTAATATCCTTAGTGAATTTTGGTAATTGATTTAAAGGGTGTAACTCTTGAAATGATGGTTTAAATATTGCTTTTTGGATCTTAAATTTTTATTTTGATTACAAGTTTTTTAAATGTTGTTAGATAGGCTTATTTAGATTAAATAATAGGTTTAATGGTGTTTTTCCCCATTTGGGGTTTTTCAGAAGGAAATATGTGTTTTTCAAATGATTGTTTTCGGGATAAAAGAAGTTATTTTTTATGGAGTTGGTAATAAATTATGTTTAAAATAAAATTAAAAAGGGTTTCAAAATATTAATAAATAGTTTTGGAAGCAAAATAATATTTTAATTAGTCATTTAGTAGTTTTAAGAGTTTTATAAATTGTGTGAGTCACTTGACTGATCTAATTGTATTTAGTTATTTGTTATGAATTTAGAACCCTTGTGGGATTTTTATTGTTGTGTATATTTATTAATTCATATTAATAGATATATAAGGGTATTTTCATTTTAGGGTGTTTGTGGTGAGATTAGATATATTAAAAATGATTTATTTTGATAAATGGTTTATTTTTTGGAATATTGTTTTTCATACCTCCGCTTTTTCATTCCATGGGAATCTAGGTATCTAATAGATTTTTTGGATGGGTTTTTTATATTATAGTGACCAAAATCTAGTTAGTGCTCTAGGAGAGTTTTTTCGTCCTAGTATTTGGATTTGGTAACTCCTTAAAACTTATTGCGGAAAATATAGGATGGGATATACTATTACAAAAAACATACTAGCCTAGTGAATCCAAGATTGAGGTCCAGTATTGGTCAATTTATATCATTAGGTGTTCACCATGATGTTAGATCATTTTTGGATAACATAGGAGATTTAATTGTACTCTATGATTTTTCCCCAACCCATTGACTACTTATTGTCACCATTGCTCTGTTTTGATACATTGGTATGTTTAGTCGATATGTGGGAGCCTATTATGATTTTTATATTTTAGATATGGTTATGGTTTAATTTCCAAATTTGATTGTAAAAAAAATTAAAGTAATTTTTTAGTAGGAAAAGTCACGTGTTTAATAAAAAAAGGGATTAAGAAATGTTTTGTTGAGTGTAAATTGATTTGGGTTGTTTTATAAAAAATTTAATAGAGGCTTTATGATTGGTTTATCTTAAATGAATGTAAAACCACTAATTTATATTTATATTAAAAATATAAATACTTAAATGTAATTTAGAAAAGAAATGAAATAAATGAATAGTTGAAATCCCACTTTTAATGTTTTGTTTTCATACCCTTTATATACCATTCAGTGTTTGCAACTCGTATGTTTTATCTCAAGTTCATTCATTGGGACTTTTTAGGAGTTATGTTTTTATTAGACCATTGATGATTAGTCTGTATTATGGGGTAACTATGGGTCTTGAGGAGGCTCTTTCATAGAACATTTGTTTTAATTTTATCATTTGGGAATGTTATTTATTATTTGTGTATGAAAAAACTTTATTTTGGTGTATTTTTATATGTATGTTTTACTTAATTATATTTTTTGCATCAACATTTTGTATGAGTTTATTTACCGTTGATGATTCAAGTTACTTTAATTTATTTTTTTTATTAATTTTATTTTATTTATTTTTATGGTGTGGATATCCATGTTATGTATGGGTCATTATATATTTATTGGTGGAATCATGTGTGGTTAATCTTATTTAGAGGGTTTTATTATTCCTAAGGTCTTATCCTTGATTCCCAGGGACTAGTTTACATCCTTTAGATATCATGAACTACCATTAGGACTAACGACTGGCTAGGGAAGTTGGTACTTCATGTGTAAACCTAGGTCGGGTCATTACATGTGTTGTGTTGTGTTTATTTCCAATGTGTGTCAATATGTAAAGGAGAAATAGAATAGCAGTAAGTTTTGTAACTCAAGTATAAAATTGAGATGAGTAAAGTTCCAAAGAAATGAAATATGATTTTTAAGGGGTTATAAATACTACCTGATAATTAATGGAAATCATTTAATCATTTAATTTTGTAACTTCTACTATTTATATGGTATAATATAAGAGTTCCCAAGTCGGGATGCTACTATGTGTTGAAGAGGGAAATTGTATGTAGATTAAATATGTACAACATAGATTACATTTTTTTTTCATAATTTTATGAAAATGTAAGTACTTCTATTGAATTTTCATAGATATAAATTCATTAATGGAAATTTTATTTTTGAGTATTTTCATTGGATTATGAAATAATCATTTACAAAAGGGAAAATTGGTTTAAAGAGGTTGTTTCTTGGTATTTCACATGTATATTGGGTTCAGGTATATTTGATGAAATGAAGAGTTCCAACATTATAAAAATATACTTAGATAAAGATAGAATCTAGTTTTATGGTTTATTAAATATCCTTTATGTTAAATAAATGTACTAATAAAGTGGAATATAAGTCTATAATAGATAACATAAGTTGGATTTTATCAAATATCAGATTCAGATTTTTAGGGCATGAAGGTTTCATTCATATAATTAACAAATTTTAGTAAGTTTGAATAGTTAGTGTATATTTTTTATATAATGTTATAAAATGTTATAAAATTTTTTATGGATGAGATTTTATAGTTAATAATCCCCTGAGATAGATTTACATTACCTCGGTTTAATGTCAATCAAGCCAAGAATTTCCATACTATTGTTAATAATTATGGTAATTTAATTCTTGGGAGTTTCATGTATATTTGATCCATTCTTTTTTTATCATAGTTGATCTTCATGGTTGATACTTTATGAGTAAGATCAATCCTCATGATCAGTCAACTATACTTACAGTTGATATTGGATTTATTTATGCGGTAGTTTCAAGTTTTTATGGTAAGCCGAGAGAGGATCTGTCATATGTATGTATATGATGTTGACTGAAAGTAATAGTTAATTGGAATGCGTCATTGATTCAGCATAGTCAATTGAATCACTGTGTTTGGTTGATATTAATGGTCAGTCATGAGATGTATGTTTAATCTCTGATGTATTTAATTCCTTGATTTAGTTTTTTTTGGTTAAAAGAGAATACTACACTGATGTGAAATATCTATGGGTGTTTTAAAGACTATTGTGAGTTATTGAAGTGTGTTAAATTATATGGGGATTAAAATAGAATCAAATTTTTTGATAGAATGAGATCTATGCATTATAAGATTAATTAATTGTGAAAAATGAAACTATTAGTGCCACACCTTTGTATCGTATGACGTTGGAGAATATTAGGATACAATTATTATTATTTTACTTATGGTAATAAGTCTTTGAGAATAAAACTTTTGTGATATGCCTTTATGAATATGTCTTATAACCTTAAGAATTTATTTTTTATTTCTTTGACAGACTTATGATATCAAAATATGTGTATTCCTTTCAAAAAATTTAAATTCAAGATATCACAATACTTCATTTGGATCCACAATTCTAGATAAATGTAAAAGGAAGGAATTTAATGATATTCTTGTACCTCAAATAAAGTAGAAATCATAACTACGAATTATAATGAAATGAATCTATAATTGGAGGATTTTTAAAGGAAAATATAAAGAATTTTTTTTAAATATTTTGAATAAGGATATGTTCTTGATATTTGTTTTCATGTGATGGGAAAGATTCCAAAGTATTATGGTGAATTAAAAGGTTCACCATGACTAAAATACGAACACGTTTCAATGAGTCAAAGTGTGCCTCGGTCCATGTATATTTTTATAACTACTTTAAAAAACATATTCCATCAATATAGTTAATAAATATGATAAAAATAAATAATTAATGGAAATCCATTATAGTTTAGATACTATAAATATTTTACCAGTTGAACGTGAAAGGAGAAGGGGGGGACTCAATACAGCTTATATTGAAAACATTAGAATATAAGATATAGAGAAATAGGGAACTAGTTTTTCATGTAACTGATTCATATCAAGAGATAAAGAATAATAATTTTAAAAGGTGGAATAATAATAGATTTTGTATATAATACATCAATTGAACATATATATGTTGATGTTTTAAAAAGCCCATCAAAATTTATCTATATACTATATATGTCTAAATATTATGATGTACCCAATCAGATTTCTATATGAGAGGAAGATGATCAATTAATATGGTCTAAGATGGACTTGATCCATGACATATGATCTTTATTCAAGGATGTAAAATCCCATTCTATTGTATAAAGGGATAGAAATACCTTACTTTTCTTATACTAAGTTGGTGCTAGGAAAATGAGTTCATGGCCATAACTTTCTTATTTTTTCTTTGATAATAATAAAGAATTTGTGCATGTGGAATAATAAATATGATGTACCAAGTATATATTCATACTTAGGGAGGTGAATATCATTAACTAACCATGATGTTCCCTTATGTTTTTTCCTATTCTATAACTATATACCTATCAGAGAAATGATAAAGATAGAGAAATTAGCTCACGAAACAAGTAAAGGGGTATAAAAAAATAAAAATGAAATTAGAGTAAAATTACACCAGAACCAATTCACCACTCCCCACCGTATCATTTTTGGACACATACCTATGTGATCCTAACAATTAATATCAAACAAGCCACACCTCTATTAGATTCTCATATTTTAATTTTAATTTCAATAATTTTTGTTACAAATTTTAGATAAATTTTAAGAATCCTATAAATTCCCCATCAAATAAATCATAGAAGAAATGTATTATAAGGCACTCAATAACAATAATAAAATAAAGTAAATATGTTTAGAAATGCCTTATCAATGAATGAAGATAATAACGACTCTCAATTAATTGAAGGTAATCAAAGTAGAGATCATACTGATATTTTTATTGATAGTATATCTCATAATGTAACGTTTTGTTAGAATACATACCCTCAATGTAAAGAGAATGAAAATTTAGTTTTCCAAAACAGTAATTCTGATAAAGAAAAATCATACATGGAAAACATTGATCTACTGGTAGAATCCACCACTAAGTATTTGGACAATAGAATGTTCTCATGTATTTTATCATCCCTAATTGATAAAGGGGTATCAATAGTCAACTATAAAAAATTTCTTACTAAATAACCTTGTATCTGTTGGCAAGATAAGATTCACAAGATAAATCAATTGGTTTTATAAAAAATATATTGTGTAACTACCCCCAATGAAATTATATCATATGTTTGTGGAATTTTTAGAGTATGTATGAAGAGATCACTCACAATGAGGATGAACATGAAAGAATGGTTAATGATTTGAAATAAAGGATAAAAATCTATGTTAATATCTCTATAAAATTTTTAAGTCACATGTTCCATTAATATGGAGCATGAGGATAGATGATTGATACTTAATGATGAGTGGATCAATATAATAAATGAGATATAGGAAGCCAAGAAAAATATTAAATAATTAATCCATGCATCTAAAAAATTAATTAATATTCAAAATTCCTAAATCATGGTTATGTCGAAGTGGATTAATGTTCTTGACCATCTTCTGTAGAACATGTGAAAAACTCATGAAGATAAAATTAGAGAGAGAATAAATTATTGTCAAAACAATCATTTGATTGTGAAGAATCCTCAATGTGAAATTCTCGGATCTTGAAAATAAATTGAAGAATTTTGAAATATATCAATCGATGTATTCACAACATGTTTAAATAATGTTTTTACAAAAAAAACTGATAAATATGAATATTATGTTTAAATTCTTATATCTGGTGGTAATAACATTCTGAATTCATCTAATGATAAATATAATGAACCATTAAAATTAAAGGAAGTATCAAATTTTTTTAAAAAATATTAATTTTAATAATTCTATTTTTAACAAATTGAATACTTAAACTCAAAATCTATAAAACTATGGATGAAGAAAAGAGAAAATAAGATTTCCATCATATCAGGTATGGATAAAAGATTTTTTATTATGATTTTAATCTAAATTAATTCTATAATTTTAGGTAAATTATAAATAAAATAGTTTCTTGTTCTAGAAAATTAAGATAATATGTAGTCCAATGACAGAAACCATGGTTTTTTGCTTATTGTTTTGTATGTAATATATTAAAGAATATGGAATATGAATACATGATTTATCCATTAATTCTATAAGGACAAAGGATATTCATTTTGAGTTATATTAAGTCTCAACATAAATGGAATTCATAGATTATAAATCAGAATATTCAAAATCACAAAAAAAAAATTATGATTGAAAATATATTTGATATTTCAAATTGGTCACAATAATAACATGTGAAAGTATAAATCATGCAGGAATGTTAATTAAAATTTGAGAAACGAATACTGTAGAATATGAAGAATGAAGATTAGTAAACTATAGAAAAGAATCCGGAGAATTATTCTAAAAATAACACTACCAAAATTTCTATGAAGAATTATTTTGAGTTATCATTAGGTAATATGAAAAAGAAAAATATATATTTCAACACATCCAGTAATATCAAGATGATTTTTATACCAAAAGAGAAGAGTTGTTTCATTTTTGGAAGAATATGTCGCATTATGGAAAATTTTAAAACATCCATGAATTTGGGAAATGAAAAAAATGAGAAAGAGTAGAATTGTGTAATAGTACAAAATAGGAATAAACGGATTGAAGGACTAAAAAGAACACTTCAGAAGACATGTAAAAATATAATAAGGATGAGAATATTCCTAAAATATATTGTGTAATCTTGGCAGAATATTTAACGAAAGTAAGAATAATGGAAGCCTAAGATAATATAAGATCAAAATGGAATGAGAATTTTCTATTTGAACGTAAACTATAAGTTCATGAGAAGTTTTTTATAGTTCAAAACCCAATTATTTCATAATTTTTTTATGGTAGGTATTAATAAGTTAGAAAAAATTCAAATTATAATCACATAAATATTCAATCCCAAAAATAAATCATAAATACATGAAGGAAATTATAGGTAATGCATTTTTCATTATGGTTCATGTTAAGTAGAATATATAATATAATAAGAGAAGAAAAGAACACATTTGAGCCAAACAAAAATCAGATTTTTAAAATGATTATGCATGCACAATGATTCCATACATACTTGGAGATAGATTTGAAAATGTATTCTATTTGGGAAGAAATTCACAATCCAACTACTCACAAATATGATCAAGTAGGTTTCACTCTATCCACTTATTAACTATGTTGTATTATTGTGCAAACCATTCATCGAATTGAAGATGATTCTAGTTATCAAATTAATAACTAAAGAATTTAAGTAATACGGAATAATAATTTTAGATCTAAAAATGAAACCGCCATGGTATGATTTTTCAAATTATGAAGAATGGCTAAAGAAAATACCAACCATGGTGAAGGTGAATAGGATATCTAAAGTAGACAACATAGTAATAAAATCACTAATCTTGTAAAAATGAAATACATGATGTCATGAATAATATTTTAATATATAAAGACTACATGATGAATATATAATCATTTTTTATCTTTATTTCCTATCAACAACTAAAATCATAAATTTAATTTAATTATGATATCACTCTTGATGAAGTGAAAGACGAGATCATCCTTTGAGGGGTAGTGTTCTTTTAGAACATTACAAATTTGTAAAATTAATTTAAGTATGAAATATGCATTAAATTTGGTATTTAAAATGATATCTATAATGTTTCTCATATACCTCGTTGTTAGGAATCTATCCAAACAATAATAGATAAAAATTTTGTTAGTAAATCAAATGGAAAGTTCAATAATTACATAAATTATTGGGATTTCTTAAATCAAAACCATCTTGCTTCACTTGAATGTTTTTAATTTGTGTTTGGAGTAAGTCTAGGATATTCTGGTTGAAAATGTTTTATAATATTTTAAAAAATTGATATCCACTAGTATTACCAAACAAAAAACATGTGATCATGCCTTGGGAAATATAATTGATATAGATAACAGTTAGTATCATATTTTATTAATTATAGAGAGCCTTTTCATATAAAATTAACCATCCCTTTTCTACAAAAAGCATAGATCAAATAGACTCTGTAGAATTATTTGAGTTTGTTATCAATATGCGGGAGAGATGAAATTTAAAACATGGATGGGAAAGGGATATATAAGAAAAAAAATATGTTAAAAAGGGTATAACATACTAAAATAACATTTTTAGTCAGTATTGGTAAAAAAAGATGGATATTTTTTGTCCATTTTGTGTTTTGAAGAATTTTTTTCAATTTTTGTCAATGTTTAATGGAGAAAATTTCGTCGAAGGAATTGAAATGCCTCGAGATTAATAGTGTGATGAATGGATTTACCAAGTAAATAGATATGTTTTATAAGGAGTTATAAATATTACAAGAGAATTAAATGATAACATAAAATATTGGATATTGTTTTCTACCACTGTCAACATGGTAAATAATAATACTTCTCAAGTCTATATGATTTTATTTGTTGGACTTTGAAAAATTGATGTCGATTAGAGATTCAAATATTTTAGGAATTGTGAGTTGGTGTTATATTTATATGAAAATGGAGGTACTTCCATTGAAGTTTCCAAAATATCCATTAATGGATGGAAATGGTGTTTTATAATTGTTACCATTATATTATTTAAGAATCATTCACTTGATTGATAATATTGTTTGAATATTTTTTTTCATGGAATTTCAAATATAAATTTGGGTCAAGTATATTTGGTTAGAGGAAGAGTTACACCATTTTAAAAAAAATTCTTAGATGAAATTTGAATCAAGTATGGAAAATAATGAACTACTATTCATGTTAAAGACATGTAATAATGAATTGGAATTGTTGTCTACAATAGATTATAGAAGTTCAATGTTTCAAGCCTGTGGATTAATTAGTTGAGACATTAAGGTTCAATTCATCAGATCATTATGTTGAAATTATTGTTAATAATAATAAATTTTTTATAAAGCTCTAAAATATTAAAAAAATGATGACTGGGGTATTTTATAAAGTTAATATGTCTTTGAGATTGATTGAATATATCCTAGTGTTATGTGAATCATTTATGAGGTTTTAAAACTATGGTTAATATTTATAGTATAGTCAATTCATTAATTATCCATAAATTTGATCCATTGTCTGCTTCACAGAGTTAATCTTCATGGTTGATAGTGTATAAATGTTGTTGATCCTCACAACCGATCAATTTTACATATTTTATATCTTGAATTTCCTTATGAGAAATCTTCACAACTATATATTAACTCAAGATATGCATGGATAGACACTTTTATTTGTGGTTTATAGAAACGAATAAATAATTGGAATGCACGGTTTATTCAGCATGGTCAATTGAATTCCTACGTGTGGTAGAAAGTCCAATTGTCTTTATCTAGTAAATCATGGGAACCTCTATTAATCAAGGACTTAAAGGGTTTTTTGACTAATTCTATAGGGTTATAATCTATTATTATACCATGATGAATTATCTATGGACGTTTTGAAGATTGTGGTGAGTTATTAATGTGGGTTAAATTAGGGTATCATTTAAATGGAATAAAAGACAATGAGAGAATGAGTGTAAACGTTTCATATCATATTACTTTGATGAATAATTTTGTATGTATTTAATCATATTACTTTTGTTTATAAGTATTTACTAATTTTATGACCTTGATCATATGGTATGATCAAATGTCTTTTCGAATATGTTTTTTGATTATAATACTTTTCATTAAAAGTTTTTAAGTACTTATGACATCAAAACATGATGATTATTTTAAACATGTTAAAATTAAAGATATCAAGATGCTTTCTTTCGATCCATGATTCTAGATGAATATAGAAAGAAGATAGTTGATGCTAGCCATGTGCCATAAATTAAGGAGCAACCTCAACCAGGAAACTTGCATGATATTCATACATAAGTAGAGTATTTCAAAACTAAAATATATATTCATTAATTTTTTGAATAATTTGAGGAATAAGAAGACCACGATATTTAGTATCATGTGAAGGGAAATTTCCATGAATCTTAAGGATGATTAAAAGAATCAACTTGAATTGAATATGAATGAGTTTAAATAATTCATGTCATACTAGAATATATAGAGATTTGAAAAATCATTATAGAAACCATATTCACATTATATATTGAATAAATATAACAATAAAAAAGATTGAAATTTAATATCTCTACTTTGTGTGTATACTATAAATATTGTACTTTTTGAAAGAGAACTGCAATGGGGAAAACATTATACAACAACTCTTAAAAACTATGGAGTATAAAATGTTAGGAATGATTCAATTAATGCTACATGAAAATTATTAATCTCACATGCGGAAGAAGTATATTAAATAAATGAAAAGGAAGGGATTGTGGGTGTCATACACAAATTTCTCATATATAGGATGAACGTTTATGATGCCCACCATAATGAATCCATAAGCGATAGAATTGTGAATATTTTTATATACTGACATTATTTGTTTGAGCATGGAATAAGATAAATCCATATTGTTTAGGAGGGAATTGATCCTTCAAATGTGATATTTCTTCAAGGAATTATTTAACGACCCTGACCATATTATCCCAAAGTTAGTGCCTTACTTTATTACATTGTAATAATTTTAAAAAAGTACATCTCAAATGACCTAATTGTTTATTAGTCTTGTTAAACTATAAAAAATTTGAAATAAAAATTAGATTTTAAACTTAAAACACAAAACAAATTTTATTTGATAACACCATTTTCACCCTTAGCATAACCCTACATATGCGGAATAATATACTTAATGGAATCCTGGATGAAAATTGAAACATATGAAAGGGGTCATCTCAAATGCATAGTTAGGTTAATTGTACTACAGACTATATGAGTAAATATGTCATAAATAGTATGAAAAGTTAAATAACTAAAACACAAGATATTTAAATAATTTCATGAGATAGAAAACTTGTTTGGGATATTCTACTAGTTGAATAATAACATGGAAATCAGTAAAAAATCTAGAAATGGTGGAATTCATAATGATGGAAATCTAAAACATACCATCGAGTCCTTGGTAAAGACATCTGAAAATAAACAGTTAAGACCTAGGCCAAATCCATATCTCAAAATAAATGGACAAGGCCTCTACCAATTCCATATCTGGTTTGTGTCTAAATACCTACTAATGCATTGAGGGGTTATAGAAACCCTAGTCTATCACATGACAAGTCCAATGCTTTCCTCATATGAATGGGGATACACATAAACAAAATAAACATTCATATTGATAAATTACCATATGAAATGTGAATACTTTAGCCATAGACCATGAATGATATCAAAATAGTACATCCACTTCCAAAATGAACATAAACCATTAAATAAAATTTAGTAAATGAAATCATAAGATATTAACCTCAATTAAGAATAAGATTCAACAAATGGTGTCGACATGGATGACAACACTCTAATAAATTAAAATTAAAATTATTGAGTAAAAACTCTTATTAAAAACATATTAGAAATTGTTCCATATAATAATACCTTTTTATTTTAAAAATAACAATTTTCAATACCAAAAATCCCCAAAATAAGTAATTTGGGTTCTTCATTAAATAAAACTTATATGATTTCAAATGAAGCTATAAATTAAATATTTGTCTCAACGGTGAGAAATTTGTTGTTGTTTTTTACATTAAACAAATATAACATTACTTCTGTCGTATATCAAATTATTCTATATCAAATACATAAAAAGATTCATTTTGAAAACCTTTGGATGAAATTAGAAATAAACATAAAATTTATCTTATAATCCTTTTATATCCATGTTAATAAATTTGTCAAAAAATATTGAGAATACTGTCAAGGAGAAAAAGAGTGGATAATTAAATATGTAAACATTCAAGAAATCCAATACTGATTTCAACACTTAAATCATAAGCCCAATGAAAGAATTAAATTTAATATGGATTTAAATATAATGATTATAAATAAATAAAAATTACATGATAATTCCAAATGGACTATATATATACCTCATAAAAGAAGGTTTGTGTATAAAATTAAATTATGCCTCAATGAATTGAGATTGAGATGAAGTCGCTTACCTTACACTCCCTTTAGTTGAACATAATTTAAAACCCTATATAAGGGTTTTAATCATGTTATTTACTTATATAAGAACATTATTCAAATTTATGATATCATATATGATCTTATTATACTATTTTATCACCTATTTGTTGATAGTATTTTGTTATTACCCTTGTTTTTGGGGTTAACTACTTCATTTTCCAATGCATGTTTTGGATTATATTTATCTATTATTTTGAGTAGGATATAGATAAAACATATCTATAAAGTAATTAATTTTATAAATATCCAATTTAATTATTAAATACTTTTTTGTGCATTCTTGAATGTTGGATATGGAAAATGAATCGCATCACGTCGTGGAGACGGTAGGTCGTACATATGCACACACGGTGTTTTCATTTTCTATAGGATAGATAGAAGGTATAATATGGATGTATAATATTCAAAATAACATATCAGAATATATATGATTTTGAATTTATTAATTTATTCTGAAAAAACATAAATATGAAGTATAATAATAAATGAACTTGGATGAGTTGGTAAAAAATATCACCTCATCTTCGGCAGAATCCTTTAGATCTTTTATTAAGGGTTATAGGGTTGATCTTTTTAGAATAATACAAACTCTATAACATCTTCAATGTTTTTAAGAGATATGGTCATGTTTTTTTGAGCCAAAATTCTCAAAGTGGTGTGTGGAAGTGAAAGTTGATATTACCTTTTCTAATTGAGGGGAGGGTCACTTTTGGAAAATCACTAAATATTAAATTAATATAAATTAATTTTCAATTAAATATCGATTAAAAGTGAGTTATTTATAATATAAGTTGAGTATGGGTGAAAATCATTTCTTCCAAAAACATTTAGACATGTTTAGGTCACATTTGTGCCATTATCGTTTAGCTTTGACCTTTATTTAATCTCTTTAACCCTTACCGTGACAACATGAATTATTTCTCGTTGAAGGTTAATAGAGTTGTTATAAAATTACAAAAACACCTTAAATGATTTATTGATTACATGATAAAATTTATACCAGTAATTTGAAAAAAAATAATTTTTTTAGGAATTTTATATCATTAATAGATTTTTATTTATTTTAAAATACAATTAATTTCAATTTTTATACTATTCATTACATGACTTTATATAAGTATCATAACAACAAGACTACTTCGAACAAAGACCATTAAAAAATATATATATAATTAATTTATAAAATTCTTTGATGACATTAAATATATCAAAGTATATTTATTTTAATATCCTTAATATCATTTATTTGATATTTTTATTAATTACACAATCACTCCATCATCATTGTGTACGATTTTAAGGAAATTATTTATTTAAAAAAATTAAAATTCATTTTCGTGATTAACATAAAAATTCTTTCATTAAAATTACTATTTTTAGTCAAATATATCTTCTAATTAAGCACATATAAAAATTTAATATAGATTAAGAACATGAGTATTCCATATTGGACTTTCCTTATAATAAATTACTAAAAAAGGACTAAAGTCATCCAAGTAGCATTAAGATGACATAAAAAGGCCCATGGATGATTATATTAGAAAATAACTCCTAAAATAAAATTATTAAAAGTGGTAGGGTAATTTTTTAATAATTTTAATATTATTTTTAAAATTGATTACCTGATTTACACTTAACCTTGTTAAGTAAAAAAATACTGATGTTACTGTTCATATTATGCAAAAATAAAAAGGAAATATTTAATAAATTTAAAAATTATGATTCCAAATAATAAAAAATTTATTTTTAAATTCAAAATTTAAAATTTGATAAAATTAATATAAAAATAATCGCATTGAGAGAATGAGAAAATGATTTTTTTGAGTGAAAAAATTCAAAATATTGAAATGTTTTTATATATAAATTAAACTTGAAATTGATTCCAATGAAATAATTTATTTTAAATGATAATGAAATGATCTAGTTATAATTTAAACATAATTAAAAATATTATTTAACACCAAAATTTTTTTATATGTAAAAACATTTTTCAATTTAAAGGCATTGTTTTATCACTATTCATCAAAACATTAAACTTATCAAAAAAATACCAAAAAAATAAAGAAAATTAAATTTTTATATTCCTTTTTAAAATAAGATGTTTATTTTTTAAAATATATTTTATAAGTGTCAACACCCAGATTTAAAACATGTTCTCAATTAAAAAATAGTAAAACTATATTTTTATATATTACATCTTGTATGAGTAAAATTGGATTTATTCTTAACAAGACCTAATTTTATTTTGGGATGCTTTCAAATTATATATCTATATACCAGAAAATTGAAATAAAAAGAGATAGAAATATTCACACCAAATTGTTGAAGAGGTAAAAAGGGATAAAAAGGAAAATTAGAGTAAATGTAATAAAACACTTATTAACTCCCTCCCTAGTAATAGAAAAATTCTTATGTGATCCTTACAGTATCATTATTTTAAACCAAGAATTCATCAAAACAGAATTGAGATATATTTATCACAGTTAATTATCTTAAACAAACCACTGACTATAATAACATTGTGCTCATAGTCCGGACATTTTATCACATGAAAATATTTATTCTTAATGAAGTGGATAAATTTATACTTATCACTTTATTCTCTTCTAAAAACTCCACCTTAAATTCAAACTCACCATGATGATGAAAATTTCCATTGATAATACTCCATAGTGTGGTCTTTTCTTAATTTCATAGTTCCCCATAGAATGGTCTCTATTTCTTTACATTAAAGAATCTCAGAATCCAAAAACATTATCATCTTGAAATCTAAACTCAATATCTTGAATCTATATCATTTATATTATTTTGATATTTAATCTATAGAGATCAATACCCTAAGCATTATGTGATATATCCTGTATTTTATCAAAATATTTCATCCTAATATCTTCTCAATTATTCATAATATTAACATCTTAATTTCTCATATTTTTGTTTATAGAATACTTTGAGTTTTCACAAATGAATCATGAGTATGTAGATAATGTATACATAGATCATTATCACACACTGGATGATTATTCATACATAAACATTATTATGTTTCTGTAAAACTAAAATCATTCGGTACATAGGCATGATGATGTTTACGTAGTGTCATAATGATTTCTACATAGATTTATTTATACTCAAAGAATGTTTATGTTTGTCAGATAATGATTATTCATAACCCAAATATATTGTTACTCAAAACCAAGGATGGTTATATAGAACCAAAAATTATTCTTATGAAAATATCAAAACTAATATTACAAACATTATTTAATTTGAACTAGAGACTCATCAAACCAACTCAAGGACAAATAATTCATGCATAAATCACTTCCAAAATATTGTAGATAATTAATCTCATATCCATCATCACTTTTCAGATCACTTTTAAGAACACCACATCAATAATCATATGTAAATTTTTATTCCTATCAAATCTACAAGAAATTTTCTTTAAGGGAATAAAACTATCTTCAAACTTTGTTTCCCTACACAGTTATAGTATCGTACTTATCTCCAAAATTTATCGACACCTTATCACCATCCTAGTATCATTAGATATTGAAAAAATATTCAATCAATCCATAGTAACAATAATCTACCTCTTTGAATTTTTTGTAAATGAATTTTACTTCCTTCATTATACATAAGTGTGGTTTCATTTCTCTCTATTATTGATATTAAATGAGGTGGTCCATTTAGGGGTTGGAATATCACACATTTTTTCTTTAATAATTTTGAGAAAAGGGTGTACTCAAATCATCTTCTTTTCCCTATATTATTCTAAATTATATCTTAATTCACTAGTGATAGAGGAAGGGATTCACATGATTCCTTAGAAAATTATCCTTTAGTAGATCTACTCTTTGTCAACATAATCTAACCCAGTATAGAAGACAGGAGATACTTAACCATAGAGTTAATGTGTTCTATAAATTGAAAATATGTGACACCAATCTTATGAAATTATTCAAGGGGTTGTAATAATAAATTTATCATGAAATTTTATAGGTTGACCAAATTTCAACAAATAAATGAAAATGTTTTGTGTAAGAAATAAAACTCCCCTTTCTCTCGCCTTTCTTATCAACCAGCACTCCCTATTTAGAAAAATATTTATAATAAATGAAAAAATAATAGATTTGATTGGAATACACAAATATTAAAAAATTTAAAAAACTATCTATGATTCCTGACTCAGTGTAGAATTATATTTTAATATCATTCATCATGGGTACTCTCCTAAAAGAGTTTCACTTCTCAAATTTTCTTCATTAAAATTTGTATTGCAAGATGAATATCTTTTTTCCCATTGGTGATAGAGTTATTATGCTCCCCATTTCTATTTGTTTCCATAAATTCCATATATGTTAGCTTACTTACATAATAAAAGTGAATAAGGGAGGGAGGTACCATTATACTTAGTTAGAGAAGAGTGGCAACGATTTTCCTCTCAACCATGTTTTCCTTTGTCTTCTTTTAGTTTCTAATGATATATTCATTACTCATATTATTAATTTTATATCATGAATATTAATAGAAACCATGGTGTACTCATTTTTATCAATAATTATTTATGGTTTATAGTTTTTTTATGAGAATGTAACACACACTCTTCATTATATTCTACCCTCTTTTCCTTTATCTTTATTTTTCCTTAGGGGGGTCTTCATGGAATATGTTGTAATATGACCAAATTATTTTCATCTACCACATTTTTTATCATGAGTATAGGGTTTTAATTTTATATGATAACTTTATTATGCTTCATTAAACTCTTCACTTGGACTAGTAAAATATTGGATAGGTTTTAACTTATACTTTGATTCTTCCTAACTATAGCAGTATATGGTATATTTCTTCAAAACTTCTCAGTTGCATAATTATTTTCTAGATATTTTTTATTCTCCTAAAAAAATAGTTTTTATTAATTTTAGTTCTCCCCATACCATTATACTAGTTCCAATTGATGGAAATATTGAACCTTCAACAATCGGATCAGTTATTGAATTCACTACATCAATAAATGTTTACTTTGAAGATCTATCTTTTAATCTATTGATGAATCTATTTACAAAAATTTATTTCATTTCAATAATCATTTTGAAATTGTTTTATCCATTTTATTTGTGGTGGGTTTCTCCTTTATTATCTCATCTTTACCTATCCATACTATATTACATATTTTATAACTTTTTTAGCCTGAACATATCTATATTGGTTTTTTAAATAGGAATTACTAATGGAAATAGATTTGGTATTTCATGATAATTTAAAGGATTCATCCTAAATCTCCAGTACAATCCCAAATTATTATTTCTTGTAATTCAAGGTTTTTTTTTCGTATTTTAGACAACTATAATGTTTCCCCTAAATTTTAGCTTCATTGGAAGATAGTTTTATATAAATATCATATTGGATAATATATTTTCTAAAAATATCACCTTGGATATTTTGATATCCATTACAAGAACACATTCCTCCATATCCTCAATTATTTTCAATTTTCTAATAGTTTAACTATCTTATTGAGGTTATAATTTTCTCAAGGAAATAAACTATTTCAACTATAAATATATACATAATATAACCTTCTATTTTCCCATCATCAGTACTAAATAATCCTTTATTTATTTGAACCATAACAATTAAGGTTATATTATTTTAAGATACTTATTGGTTATCTTGATTACTATATGTTAAAGAGTCCTCAGTTTATACCCTTCTCATCATGACTATTTTATAATTTATTTAGAATATATTCTTCTTTCTATAATCGACTTATATAATTTTTCTGGATCATATTTTATAAAATTCATCTTATTCGTCATCACTTATAGATTCATCATATTTATTATTAATTTTATAGTTAATTAAAAAATTCCCAAAACCACCACAACCAAATCAATTAAGTGGAAGAATTACTATTTATTTTATATTCCCTCTTCATATTTAATTATAGAAAAAATACATGACATTATTATATCCATCAATTATTTCTTCTTCACATTCACTACGCTTATGAATATTTTAGAATTGTTCATCTCTATATTTTTTCAACATGAGAGCAATCATGGATTAAAATTCCATTTCTTCATTCCAACTTTTTGTAAACACTAGGTATTTTATAATATCATGGTTTTTAAGAGAGTTATGAAATTAATCATTATATAGATCATTAATTTCATTAAAAAAATATTTATTTTGATAAAAACAATTCAGGGAAATTTCACATAAAATTCCTCACAATAGTTAATTCTTACAAATTATCACCAAATCTTATGATATTATTTTTTATCTTGTTTATTGAGGGGAATTAATGATAAACATTCTCATCATCGTCTATTTTATTTTATTAAAAAAATCATATGAATATAAATCTGAACTTATTTTATATTGATATTTACTTGATACATATTCTAAAGTAATTTTAAATATACTTTCAAGTTCTAAGTCCCTTAACCTTTGTGTAGAACATTTTTAAATAGGGATGATATGATGTAATTATTAAATTTAACATATAATTTTGGATTTATCTTTCCTATAGATGTCATTAGCATATATATTTATATTTGATTAAATTACATGTAGTAGAACTACTTACCTTGAGGCCTTATAAAAGTAGATATAGAAGAATTATGTTCTTATATATATAAAAGTTATTCCAAAAAAATAAAAGAACTAATCTATAATTGATTGAATTTAAACTCTCAATCATAAATCTTCAAAAAGATTAAATATATTTAGAGGGAATAGGGGCTTTAATACTAATTTTTTATTCACAAGCCTGGTGAGATCACTGAGAGGGGGGGGGGTAGTCAAATAATGACAACTTTTCTTTTTATAAATATTCCTTTCAGATTCAACCTCTATGACTAGATAACTCTTTAAATCACACAACTTTTTAACTATCATCATTAATCAAATATTAAAAATATAATAGTTATAATACATAGTTATTTAAAATGTTTCCCCCTAGAATCCTTCTTCTTTTTTGGTTTAGGTTATATTCGGAGTCCTAGTTTCTCCACTATGAATCACTTGAGTAAAATGTACAAGATGTCACCAAAAAAAATAATGATAAAACTGTATAAATACTTAGTAAACAATATCATGAAATTAATGGTATTTAATTGATCATAATAACCTCCTCTTGATGGTTTATTTATATTGTAATCCCACTAGTTGAATCCGTCAACTGGAAATATTTTCTCCACCTCCTAGTGGAATATTTAAATTTCCTCATTAAATTTCTTCAATGGTCCTTAAAAACCCTTACATTAACATGTATTTAACTTCTTCAATAGTAAAAAGTTGGCCTTAATCTACTTTTTTGGGGGGAAATCCCTAAAGGTAACATTATATCATTTTTGGGTTGGTTGTGTTTTTTGAAGAAGTAGGTCTTCATGGTGAATTGTGGAGTCATAGAGATTTTTTCACTATCCATGTTGAAAAATAACCATGGTAAAGGAATATAAGATCTAGATGCTTTAAAAAATAATAGACACAAGGTGGAGAATTTTTTTCAGAGTTTGACAAACTTTTACGGTCTAAGTGGTGAGCACCGTAAAAAGTGGATTTCATTGAAGATCTCATCAAAATATGGAAAAGGCTTGAACTTTGCATATATGGGATTTATGAATTTTATTTTTCAAAGACATGAATAATTTTGACAGTGAGCTCTATGTTTATGATGAGCTTCATTAATAAAAGAGGTGAAGATAATTGTGAGGCAACATTGTGATGGCGGTGAAAATAAATTGACAGAACGCTCTATGATTACGATGATCTATGCGATCCAAAAATTGATGTGGTGCTTCACAATATAGAAGTAATTTCGACCAAATTTTAGAGCATTGTGATTTTAGATGATGTGTAACCGAATTTGCGTGTATGGTTCTCAAGTTGGTGGAACCACCTATTAATAGACCTCGACCCCCTTGAGAGGAGTTGAGAGATTGAATGAAAAACCATAATCTCCCAAATCACGATAGAGATTTGCTGAGTAGGGAGCTTCATGAAAGAAAAGGGAATTCACAAGGGTTTTTGAACTCTACTAAAGGATAGCATGCCGTGAAGCCTAGTTTGTCTTTGCGAAGGATGTGTGCTTCATGAAGTCTTGTTTATCTTTTCAAAATCGCAAATACTAGTGTGAGATCTGTGATATAGAGATCTCTTATTTCTTGTGAGATTTGTGAACTTGTGAGATTTTCGAAGAGGTTCGAGAATTGTGAAGTCTTATTTGAGATTTTAAAAAGTGGGAGATTTTCAAAGGATGTGATGTTTGTGAAATATATTCAAAAGGGATTACCCAGTGTTTAGGTGAAAAATTGTATTAATCTATGGATGAAAGTGGAACTTCAATAAATAATATGTCTATAACTGAGGATGTATTCATTAGTGATAACGAAGAGACTTGTATGTCTATAATCTATGAGTGTATCTTCTATATAAGAAGAGAGCTCACTTCAGTTGAGAGAGTAGTGAGGTCTCAAATTGTGAATGGCTGTAAACCAGAAGGGATAGTGAGTCTGCTTAGAACTTGTAATTAGCAGTGCGCTTTTAGTGGATTTGGTACATTAGAACATTTCTAGTGTATGCTCCTTTGATGTATCCTGGGGATGGTGAACCAAGTACTATTGTTCTATCATGTTAATTCTTTAATATTTGTTTATAATCTTCAATGGGAAGGAGAGAGACAATATTGTTTTGTCTAATAATGAAACAAGATCAAAGGGGAAGTTGTTTTAATCCTTCATTCCCTGATTCACCCTCCCCCCTCAGGGTATCTATCCTTGTGGACATAAATATTAGTACCTGAGGGAAAGGTTATATCAGTGTCTCTCTCAAATGGAGGACACAAATCATAAAGGGATTCTGATATTTGATGGGAACAATTTTCAGATGTGGAAGAATTGGATGCAACACTACTTCCAATACTTTGGAATAGATGTGTTTACCACAGAAATGCATTGTATAACAACCGATATTAATAGTGGTGTATTATCAGAAGCTGAGAAAAAAGAATTTTATGATGACACCAAGGGAATAAATAATTTTGGGGGATCCCTATCCAATGTTATCTATATGAAGGTGATATCATGGAAAACATCACATGTCATGTGGGAAATGTTTTTTTACATATTTTAATGAGATTCAAAGGTTAGAGAAGAAAAGATGCAAGTGTTGTGTAACAAGTATGAAGATCTTATAATGAATCAGAATGAGTCTGTTGATTCATTCTTTATTAGGGTAAATGTTGTAGTGGACGGAATTTGACGTTTTGGTGATGTTATTGAGGACATAAATATTGTGTAGCACATCATGATGAAACACCCACCTCACGTCAATGTTGAGGATTCAATATTGGAAGATAAGGATCCAAAAGAGATGATAATGGATAACTTTTATAATATCCTTGTAGCATAAGAAATGAGAAATGAGGATAATGATCTTGTGGAAAATGGGAAATCCAAAGAGGTGTAATTAAAAGACATCAAGAAGATCACTTTTGACTATTCTAAAGAATAATAATAGACAGATGAGGTGATTTCATTCCATTCCTCAGACCTTAAAAGGGTGAAATGAATGTTTAATGGGAAACTTCCACTTTCCTTATTTATATGTAGAAAGGTTGTTCATCTTTCGGTAAGGTATCCCAAAAAAGTTCCAAGAATATGATGATATCGATGAAGCCAAAATTCCCATGATGAAGTCTTAAAACTATTTAAAATATAGGAAATATGTCAAGAGAAATTTATTTAAGAAGAAGACTCTTATTTCACAAGAAAGTGATAGTTCCGATGAGTCTGAAGTTGAATAGGTCAAAGGGGTAGAGAACTAAAAAAGATCATGGAGAGAATTCTTTGTGGAAATTTTCGACAGTAATTGGATAAAGGAAGAAAACGAAATTGATGAAGAAGAATAATTTGAATGACAAGATGATATGAAAGCTGAGTTAGAGGATTCCCTTGAAGAGATTGATGTTTGGAAAGCCAAAACAATGAAATACAAGAAAGTAGTTCAGGATGCCAAAATCTATATGCAGCAGAAGGATGAAAAGTAGTATGAGTTGATGGATGAAATTGAGAAAATAAAGTCATAAACACCAGATGACTCATAATTAGTTAGTGAGTATAAAATCAAGGCTGATGAAGAGGAAAGGTAGATCGGTGGTTTGAATAACATAATGAAAGATCAAATCAAGTGTATCTAAGAACATTTAGAAAAAGTTTTTGGTTTTCATAAAAAGTTTAAGGATCAATAAAAATTATTGACTCCTGTTTTGACATTAGGTATGCAGGTCACCTTGAAAACTGAGAAGCTAAAAGTGGATCATAGTGGTTCCGAAGAAAGGAAGAATCAATTGTGTTCAGATGCTATGACAAATGTGGGGCTTGACCAAAAACATAAATCTGTGAAAATTAATGTCCATACACAAGTACATGTTCCAAGATTGAGGGTGGTTTTGTGTATAAAGGATAATCCAATGATTCATATGACCCAAGGGAGACCTAGTTGTGCAGAAGTGACGTACAGGAATGTACAAAATATCAGGTGTTATTGCTGTGAAAAAATGGGACAATCACAAAATGTTTGTTCCTCAGATAAAAGGAAAATAGAGCTCACTAATCTAGAATATATTTTAAGGGGAATTTGTTTTGGTGTGAAAGATTGGGACATATGTTTAGATAATATACATTGACCATGTAGAGAAATGTACCAAAGTAGAACCAAAATTTTCACATCATGCAGTTCAATAAACTAGTAGGTGAGTTGAAAATGCAGAATAGATTTGAATCTTTTCAAGATGATGTTGGTTCATCATAATCTAAGAAAATCTAGGTTCTCAATCTTTTCTGAGTGTGAAGACACAAATATGGATCAAGAAGAAAACAGATGAAAAGGAAGTGGTTACTAAAATTTCCCTTAAAGCATGAGACCGTTCTAGTGTATGGATCCTTAATAGTGGTTTCACATCTCACATTATTTAAAATAAGGATATTCTTATATGCATAAAGTATGACAAAGAATGAGTTTTAAAGTGTGGAAGAAATGAAGTCCTAAAGATCATTGGATCAGGAAAGGCCATGTTTGGGGAAAAGAGATGAGACGTTCTGATGTCTTAGTAGTAAAAGGTGTCAGTCACAACTTTCTTAGTGTTATCCAACTATGGGAATTAGGCAATTATATATGTTTTACTAAGAATATGTGTATAGTCAAAGGAAAAATGGTTCACTGGTTCTACCGGGAAAAAGAACAAAGGGAAATATCTACCTGTTAAGTGGAGAAGAAGATATGTTCTTTTTTCGGGAGAGGAAGAAAATAAGTTGTGGAAAAAACATCTTGGTCATATATTCCAACCTTTCATAGAAGACCAGGTATTGTGTGATGAGTCCAGATACCTACCTAAGTTATCATGTGATCATACTCATACATGGTATTCATGTCAACAAGGGAAGATAATTATAAATTCGTACAAGGAAAAATAAAAAAAATCAATAAGAGTGATTGAATTGGTGAATGCTGATGTTTTTAGACCAATATCAGCTAGATCTATTAATGGAAATAGGTATTAAATTTTTTTCATCAATGACTATAGCAGAATGGAGGGGGTATTTTTCATTTTCCATAAGGTTGATGTGTTTATTTGAATAAAGCAGTACTGGAGGGAGTGTGAAATGACGATTAGATAGAAAAATTGGTTGTTTTGTACTAATAATGATATGCAATTCAGAAACAGCCTTGTGAAATACTATTTTGAGAAATACCTGATATGGAACCAGGTTTTTTCAGTGAGAACATCCCAACCGAATAGAGTGGATGAAAGGAGAAATCAGATCATCAAAAACATGGCTAGGAAATTCTTGTTGAAAAATTCTTACCAGTGAAATTTTGGATGGAAGCATTTTTAACATCGGTCTATATTTCTAATAGAGATATGTTGTGTCTGAAGGAATGAAAGAATCTATATGACATGTGGTATGAAAAGAAGACAATAGTGAAATACTTTTGAATCTTTGGAAGTAAGTTCATTATTATCGATAAGGAAAACATAGGAAATTTGAGTTTCGAGGAGATCCGAGGATATTCCTTGGCTACTGGGGAAAAATCAAATCATAAAAATGATTTAACAAGAGACTAGTAAAAGTAGTTGAGAGAAATGGTTTCACTATTGTAGAAAATGTAGAGAATACTCAATTGTAGAGTAAAAAACTTCTTAATGAAATTGATGAAGAGGAATGAAATACAGGGGGAGGATAAGTGGAATATTCTAATTCATAAGAAGATATTGATGATGAGAAGGAGGAAGTAAAGTCGATATCTACATAGAATTCAAAGGGACGAGCTGAAATTGATAGGCATAATATCATTAGTGATTAGATAGTGCATGTTCCGACATGAAGAATGAAATCATTGGAGAATAAATCCTTCTTATCTTAGTCAGAGCCTAAATTCTTTGTTTATGTAGCTGAAGATGAAAATTTGGTTTAGTATATGAATGAAGAGATAAGTCAGATAGAGAATAATCAGACGTGGAAGATTGTTTTGAGGCCAGGAGATAAGAATGTCAACGGGAGAAAATAGATATTTTTCAACAATATGAATGGAGATAAAATTGTTATTTGAAAAATATCATCACTAGTGTGCAAAGGATACTCCAAGATAGATTTTATAGATATTGATGAGAGATTTTCACCAGTTGGATGGCTTGAGACAATCAGATTATTCTTAGCCATTCTAGTGAAATGGAAGTTAAAAGTGTTCCATAAGGATGCCGAATATTCATTTTTGAATGTGGTTCTAGAGGAGGATTTTTATATTGAGAATATGTATGGTTTTAGGATTCATTAAGATGGGAACAACATTTTTCTGTTGAAGAAAGCACAATATGGGCTGAAACAAGCACCAAGAGTTTAGTACTCGAGGATTGATCAGTATTTGAAGAAGTTTTGATTCCAGCATGGTGGAGTTTATTACAAGATATATTTCAATAATGATATTAATGAAAATATACTGGTGATGGTTTATGTCGATGATGTAATATTTTTCAGATCAGATGAAGATCAATGGAGACAGTTTTCTCAATTCATGATAAGTGACTTTGAAATGTCAGTGATTGGTGAGCCGACATTTTTCCTTGGTTTTCAGGTGACACAAGCAAATAATGGCACATTAATTTATGAATCCCAATATGCCAAAAACCGTTTTGACATGATTTGGAATGGAAAACTCCAAGGATATGAAGACTGTAGTTCCTACCCAGCTGAAATTATCAAAATATGGTGATGGAAAGGTAGTTAGTATCACAGAATACTGGTAGATTATTGGAAAAAATCTATACCTAATAACCACAAGACATGATACTGTTTTCACCAAAATCCAAGATGCATGAATTCAAAGAAATACCAATGAAATCCATGTGCTTTCTATAAAATTAATACTTCAGTATATCAAAGGGACTGTGGATTTGTTTGGTGTATAATGACAAATCTCGGCAATAGATGTTGTGATTTACATATTTAGATTGGTCCAGTTTAGCATATGGTAGAAAATAGACATCAAGAGGTTCTTTCTATCATGGTGTATTGTGTATTTCTTGGCTAAGAAAGAAGAAATATTTCATTTACTTGATCACTGTAGAAGCTGAGTATACTGGTAACACTCAATCATGCACACATTTATTCTGGATGAAGAAAATACATGATGATATGCGAGTTGAAGTGAAGTCTATGATCATAATATAGTGTGATAATTATAGTGATATCAATCAAAGTAAAAATCTGATCTACAACTCAAGGATAATGTATATTTAGATCAAATATCATTTTATCAGGGAGAAGGTGTGGCAAGGGCTAGTGAAGTTGGAGTATGTGCCTACAGAGTTACAGGTTGTAGACATTCTTCCAAAGGACTTACCCAAGGAATAATTTTTGAGATATCAACTAAATCTAAGAGCCTTGTTGACTCCCCTCACTTGAAAAAGTATAGATGTTGAATCCCCTCTCTACAGGTATGATGTGTTTTTTCTTAATGCACTGATATGTGTTTTCAACTTGTTGTAGACCTCAAATGAGTGTCCTTTCGGTTCATTGATAAAGGGTGAGAAAATGAGATTTTTCAAGAGGTAAAGTGTGTATGTGTGGGTTTTTATGGGAGAAAATCTCTTATTCAATGACATGAGGAGAAGATGATGGGTGGAGTAGTGAGATAGAGGAGATAAATGGGATATTGGGAGAGTTTTAAATCTGACGATACATGAAGTGACTGATCAAAGATTACATATCATGATAGTTGTGGTTTATGATGAATGTAGTTTATTGATATTAGTATTGAATAAAAAATTGGTGTCAGAAATGATGTTATTTATTGATGAACGTTTCATACTACTATTGTTTCTCATGTCGAGTATTGCTCATGTGGACTTAGAGTATGTGGTGAGTGAATAATTGGTCGTTATCAAAATCGCAATAGGTGAGTGACGACAGATGATGGAAGGAGCTTTGTTGAGGTAAAAAAGTGCAGAATATTTTTATGAGAAGATGTGTCACAAACCCAAATGGGGAGATTGTTGGGAAAAAATCCCTCAAGGTAACATTGCATCATTTTTCTGTTGGTTACGCTTGTTGACAAAGTAGGTTTTCATGGTAAATTGTTGAGTTCCAGATATTTTGATGAAAATATATGTTTACAAAGAACCATGAAAAAGGAATAGAAGATCTAGAGGTGGTAAAAAAGAATAGATACAAGGTGGTGTTATTTTATAGTGTTTGCCAAATTTTTTAGTTCTAAAATTCAGAATTTGGTGAGAATCACAAAAACTGGATTTACTTGAAGATCACATCAGAATATGGAAAGGGAATGAGTTTTGAGAATATGGGATTCATGAATATTATTTTTTTAAAGACATGAAAAATGTTGACGGTGAGCTCGGCGTTTACGAAGAGCATCGCGAACAGCATAGGTGAATAGAATTGCGAGGTAGAATTGTGGTGGCATTACAAATGAATTTATGGAACGCTCCTTGATTACAATGAGATCTGTGATCTCAATATTGTTTTGGTGCTTCTTGGTATAAAGATAATTTTGGCAGATATTTTTCATCTTTGAGTTTTGAGATGACATGGCGATTAATTTTGATTGAAGTTTCTCAAGTTGATGGGATCGCCTATAAATAGACCTCGTCCCCCTAGAGAAGAGTATATATATCAAACAAAAAACAATAAGCTCTTTAATTTAAAAAGAGATTCATAGAGCATGGAGTTTTGTGAAAGAAAAGGGAATTCCCATAGGCAGTTGAACTATCTGAAAGGAAGGCCCACCACGAAGTCTAGTTTGTCCTGGTTGAGGAAGTGTGATGCGTGAGTAATGTTTATTATTTCAAAATCTCAAAGACCGGTATGATATCTATGAATAAGTGAGCTTTGTAGTCTAGAGAGCATTGTGATCTAGTGATATTTTCAAACCTATGATCTTTGTGACCCAATAAGCTTCACGAAGAGATTGTAAAATTGTGAGGGCATGTTTAAGCATCATAAAAGTGGGAGCTTCGCAAAGGCAGTGTGCTTTGTGAAAGGGTTTCAAAATGGATTTTTCAATGTTCATTTGCAAAGTGGTATTTGTATATGGATGAAAGTTAAAATTAAACATAGCATCTAATTATAATTGAAGATATATTCATTAGTGATTATGAAGAGACTTATAGGTCAATAAACTGTGATTGGATCTTCTGAAAAAGTAGTGATCTCACTTCAATTGAGAGAGCAGTGAGTTCTCAAATTGTGAATAGTTGTAAACCAGGAGGGAAAATGAGACTGCTTAAAAAATATAGTTTGCATCTCTATTTTAGTTGATTTGGAACATCGACACATTGTCGGTGTATATGAATTGAATGTTGCCGAGTGAGGGCAAACCAAGTAAAATTTCTATGTCATGTGCATGCTTTAAGATTTGTTTATACTCTACAATGAGAATGAGAGAGAGAGAGAAGAGAGTTTTGTCTAACAACGTAATAAGATCAAAGTCACAGTTTTTTTAATCATTCACACCCTGATTCACCCCCCATTTCAGGGTATCTAGCCTAATGAACCTATCATACTTAAATTATACACATAATCACTTCTTAATGTTCCCTTTCCTTAGTTATTAATATCCTAGTGATGAAATTTCACAGATAACAGGAAAGGGTTCCTACTTCTAAATTTTATCCCAGCTTTAACACAACAACATTCATGTTTCCTTTATCATTATTCATATATTCATATGGAATTACTAAATCTCCTAAGGTTATTTTTAAATCTCCTTAAACAATAAAAAATTGTTTCCTAAATGTATCAGTCCTTTTAATCCCCTTTAATACATAAAGAATATGCAAGAGCATTAGTATTAGGTTATCTCTCATTTTTTCACTTCCTTCATCAGCATATATATATATTAACATTTTTTTCTGTATATTTAGTGAATATTATTTTCAAAACATTCCAACATTTATTCTCTAGAAATCCCATTAGGTTATTCTCATATTTGAACTCATTCAGACCACTATTTCATAATTAAGTCAATGATTCCATTTAAATAACCTTAAAACTCAAGTATTTTATTTGTAAATGGTATTATAATATCGAATCACAATATTCCCCAAAAATTCAACATGTATTCAAAAATATTCCATGTCTACATGAGTCATGAAGATACATTATATCTAGTAGCGTGGTGATCTCTATAATAAACTTTAGTTATCTTACAACATCGAGAAATTATCATAAAGATCACTCAAAATTGACCATGAAATTGTACTCACCATTTATAATATTATACATAATATTCCATGTGATTATTATAACTTCTAAAATGAAATAAACCATATCATAAATTAGTTTTCATTTCTTATAGGTAATTATCTCTCAAAAAATGATCATTGTTATAGAATAGTGCTCGTAATCATCTAATTATTTCATAGTAACATCACCACACATAGTGAAGTAGGAATATTTATATTTCTTCACTCCCTTCACACCATAATCCACTATGATATAGTGTAACTCACCATAATAACCAAAATTATTTTTGATAATATACCATGACATAGTCTTATCTTAATTTCATAGTTCTCTATACGGTCAAATCCATTTCTCTATCATGGAGCATCTCAGACTCTAGTAAATTTATTAATTGGAAATCTAAACTCCATAAATTAAATCTCAATAATTCTCATTTATTGTTATAATTACTCTATGAATATCATCACTCAAATATCACCTAATTTATCCTCTAATTTTGAGAACAGTTCATCCTAAAACCCTCTCATATGTTAAGGATATTAACTATGAATCTCTTATATTTTAATCTACTATATAATTTGAATTTTTTCAAAAGCAGGATGGGTATATAGATTTTTATACACTAATCATGCTTACAACCAAAAATATGATACTTAAACATTATTTTATGATTTTTACCAAGAAACTAAAATATTATGTATGTAGAAATATTAATGTTTACGTGTCACTGAAATGATGCCTATAAAGACTGATGTGTACATAGATTATTCTTAAACCGGTCAGATTATGCATACACATAACCCAAAAAAACAGGAAATAATCGCCAATTATAGTTATGAAACACCAAAAATGATGCTTATGTAGATCTCAATAATAATATTCCAAAAATTATTTTATTTGAAACAATGTATTATAGATAGTGACTTCTCAGCACTTGTCATATCTCCATTAATAAATATACATCAATCGTCACATCTAAATGTTTCCTCCATTAATTTGTACAATATAAGTTTATCAAGGGAAATTTCATATCTTACCAATTTATTTCCTATTCATGTTGATAGTGTCTCAATTATCTCTAGTATATTTTAATAACTTATCATAATCAAACCATACTTCCATATTGAAAAAAATAAAATCTATTCATGGTCATAAAATTCATAATGTTGATCCACACTAATTCCTAGGATTCCATAGAATCGAACTAATATAGCATCTTCCTCACCACAGAGTCTTCTATAGCCTTAAGATATCCAATAATAGGTTGAAGAATCCTGGTCTTTGTTTCATTCCTTTATGTATAGTTCTTCTTCAAAATAATTATTTCATCCTTCAGCAAGTCAAAATTACATAAATACAACCCAAAATATCATAATTTTTGAGTATATAATAAAATTCATAGATTCTCATAATAATAATTAGCAATCAATACACTAAACAGGTAGTTTATTATTACTTAATTTTTCTTTCTATACTTTGCAAAATGACTTACACACTCATTATTTCTTTTCAAGGTATTAGAAACTTCAACTTCTACCTATCTTTCACTTATTATTCTTCACAGCCCGACTAATTCTTCTTCTCAAAACTAGCTCAAAAATTAAATATTCAACTTAGAGATTTGTATTTATCTAAGAAAATGCTTCTCCTTCTTCCAAAAGAGGTTCTCTCCTAGATAAATATTTTCAATCTCACAACATCAATGAATCCCTCTTTTAATATCATTTTCTTTCTTTCTTGATTTTCTCACTTTCACATGCACACGAGCAGCATTAATAATGTTTTTCATTTGTTTTTAAATATAAATAAATATAATACCACTATACAATTTCTCTATTTTAGAGAAAAGTCTTGATTATAAAATAATCATTTTGGTTTCCCTATAATAAATCATGTTCATGATAAAATATTTTCTTGTGAAACTTCTCTTCCAAACACAAATATTAGTAGAAAAAATGAATTTCACTTATTTTATCATTATTTGAAACTCGGAAATAAATTTCATATCCTTCATCCCTAAAAATATTGGTTTCATATTAATCAAAACATAAATTCCATATAAGATATAATAAATTACACTTTACTTACTGTATCAAATAGCGTAGTAGTAGTATTGGTTTTGAGAAAATTATGTTTTGATTGATTCCATCTCATAAATTTTGTATAGACTTAGCCTTAAGCATTAATAACTATGGTTAATATCATATAAAACTCATATTCTCATTATTTAATCATAAAATACTTTTCTATATTTGGAACATTGAAGGAAAACACTTACATCTACTGATTTTATTCCATTTTTATCACAAATATCGAATTTTAAACATTCTCAATTGAAATTATTGAATTGTGATCATCTCATCATATTTCTCATTGAATCTTCCTCAAATAATGATTAAATCATGGATAAGAATATAATCATTATATATTATATTGAATCTAAAATATCTCATCTTTACATAATAATTCTCTATAGAATAATTAAATTATTGAAACTCAATTAAAATCCTTAAGAAAGTCTCACAATTTTCTCTAACTTTATTATTCAATTTCCTCAAATCAAATACAAGATTCTAAAAATTATTAGTCTTAAATAACAAACTATATTAATAATTTTTCATTTTTATAACATTTAAGAATAACCCTATCAACATCATATTTAAACTCTATTTTCAACAAAATGTTGAGTTTCAAATAATCTCATTTCAAACACCCTAAATAATAGAATTATGGTATCCTCTCTCATATCAATCCAAATTGTTCAACTCATGCTTTTATCACGGCTTAAAAAAGATTCATTAGGTATTTGAAATGAAATAATAGTAACACCATTAGATTTTATGATATATTTTTCGTTAAATAAATTTAACTTATTTGATAGCTTTCATTACACATAACTCTGAGTCCAAATGAACCATGATATTGTATACCCTTATATCCAAGAAATTAAACTGGTGATATTAATAGTAAAACAATTTATGAAAACTATATTTATAAATTTTTTATTCAATGTAAATTAAATTATTTATTTATAATAGATAGTTACCCAATTTTTATTAATTCTAATTTATGCTTCAAAATTATGTTATATCAAAAATTAGATTTTAGTTCATTTTTTTGTGTGGATATTACAATTAGTTTCCAAAATTTAAAACATATAAAAATGATACCATATTTTAAATCATCATATCGAAATTATATTTTGGTGAAACATTTAGATTTTTATGAAAAGATAAATTTTTAAACACATTGTAAAAAAATACCAAATTTATAGAAAACAATGTTTTTTATTCACATATTTACATAGTATATTTTTATTTTGAAGTATTTTTAAATTATAATTAGTTAATTTTGAATATAAATAACATAATTAATGGAATTTTTTTATTTTGTGCTTAAATTTTGTATAATTTTTTTTTATTCTTAAAATTTTATTTTTATAGAAAATAATTTTCCATCGTGTTTTACCTATTTTTTAATTAATTTACACCAAATATAGAAATTGAATTTTTTAAAATTAAATCCATATACTAAATCATCAGTTCCCGATTTTTTTATGATTCTACTTTCATTTTTTTAATTTTGAATATTAAAATTGGTAAAAATCACTTACCATGGAAATAGTTAAAATAATTTAAAAGGGTTTAAACTAAAATGATAATTGGTAAAATGACCTAAAAACTTGTCTAAATACTATTTAATATTCATATTTAAACCCCATATCATATTTTATTTGATGATGATTCATTGGAGATCCATGGTTCTTGAGTATTTTATTAGCATATTTTAATCTTCGGACAACTTCCAAGTGTATCCTCTCCCTCCCGTATAAAAGTACACCCCATATCATCTCTTATTTACCTTTAAAGAGTATATTATATCATAAATTCTCTAACAAAATCATTTACTATCATTCATAACCATGTCCAAGATTTCCTGGTTGGATACTAATACCATCTCTTAAGGGATGAATATGTAATCCAAAGGAGGTTTCTCAACTATGAGGTATAAATCGTAATTGATTACTTTAAATTTTATTTATTATTAAATATTATTTGAACCTGTTGTCTAAATAAAAAAAATTATTAATATATTATAATAAATATATTCATATGTTATAATGATGATATGAAAACCATTTTATACCCCATTTTCATCAAACATGAAATGAAAGTACCGTTTGTGTGTACATGTGGACTACCACATCCATATAGAAATATAAATATTTTCCATAAAAATAATTAATGGTCGGATAATATGATGTATTTATGTTTAAATATAATATCATGAAATAATTATTCTTTTATAATTATAATATCATATCTATCTTCTTATATTCTCATCCTTTGTAGAATGATAACATCGCTTGTGCATATGTGTGAACTCACACATCCAAGAAGGGATGATATTTGTTTTTAATTTCATTCTAAAATGGATAGTAATATGTATATATTTACTAAATATATATTTTTTCAGGATATACTAGTTATTTTATAAAGGTGAATTATTATTTACCTTTTTCTGACCATTCTATCAAAAAGTGGAAACATCACTCATGTTTACGTACGGATTATTATCTCCATAAAGTTATGTAATTAATTTTTAATAACTAATTTATATGAAGTGTTATAAAATCTTATATAATAGATAAATATGATACTTATTACATGATTAACATTATAGAGATGGTGGATCTGTGATCAATGTAGAAGGATCATAACTTCTGAATTGAAACATGCATGGGAAATGAAACAGTTACCACCCAGAACAGTGATCTTAATAATGAATTGTAAATAAATGGATGATAAGATGTTATAAATAAATCATATATAGTATTATATGTATGAATATGGATCTATAATATATTTTTGATAAATATATATTTATTATATAAGTGGTTTTAATTCGTATAAAACTTGATGAAACATGATGTAATAGTTTATGTTAAAATATCATTTCTTTTTCAGATAATCTATACTCAATTTATATTAAGTAAAATTATATATTTATTTTAATTAAAACATATATATTTTATTATGTATTGGTTTTTAATTTAATTTTCAAATAATATTACCATTTATCAATATTTGGTATTAAAATGTTTTAGAATTTATTTTAATAAAAATCAACTTAATTTAAAATTTGGTTTGGAATATTTTTATTTTATTAAATATTTTCATTAAAATGTTTTCAATATTTTTAATAATATTATAAAATAAAATATTAATGTTATTTTTACACATATTTTACTTTCTATAACATTTTTTAAAAATTATATTCTTTTCATTTTCCAAATAACGAACTTTAAACCAGAGGTTTTAGTGGAATATTATTTAACCTATATCTCATGAAATAATTTTAGCACTAATATGAATACTATTTTATTTTGATATTACTTTACAAAATTATATGGTTCTTTTCAAAGAAATATTTTTTCTTAATTATAACACCCCATGATTTTATGGTATGTGTCCCCTTAAATAAAATCAATTCATCTGATAGCTTGCATTGTATAAAATTTATTTCATATATAATAAATCATATAAAATCACATATAGAACACAAAAAAACCATATAAATGAAGAATGTAGGAAATAATAGGTTATTTTTTGACTTTAAGAAACATATACCAATGAAATAGTAGCTTATTCTTTGGAATAGTAATGTGACACTAAGGAATGGTAGTTTGACCAATAGAATAGTAACCTCACCTATAAATGTACAAATAAAATTTAGGCATCTTATATACGAAAATATTAAATAATTATATAATAGTATAAGAAAATAAATATTTTGGAAATGATAAAGTAAGTGTTTGTATTTTTATAAAATATAAATGTTTATTTAAAGTTTTATAATTAATATTATTTAAAAGAAAATTTATTTGCATCATGTATAATAAAAAATTAATATTGTTTTATCTTATGATTATAAGATAATCTAATGAGACCTTAATTAATTTTTTAAGTTGTTATAAAATGTTTTATAAATTTATAATTGGTATTTCTCAAGTAAATGATGATTTTTAATAAAAAATAAATTTCACATATTTTGAAAATTATTTTAATAAATGGTTAATTTGATTAATTATACAAGTTATAAAATGGTTGTAGTTAATTTTTTGGATTTTTCTAATATTCATGAAATTTTAAAGAATAGTAAAATACCGTAATTTACGGTATATATACATTATAAGTTAAGTACACTATTCCTTGATTCATTGTTGATCTAATAACGATAATCTCAAAATCCCCTTAATTATAATATATATTTAGTGATAATTCATAGAATATTCATAGACATGAGTAAAAATAATAAACTAATAAATAAAATAATGGGAAAACACTTTTCCCATACACTATAAATACCACTCTCACCGCCTCTTATCTTCACACAAAAAAAAGCCTTGAATCCTATAAAATTTTAACCAAATCCTATTCCTAGGTCTCTCTAACAAGTATTGTATCCTTTTTTCTCAATAAATGAACAAACCCAAGTCCCTTAAGGAGGTTCTCAGGGGGAAGAATTCAAGAGGTAAAACCTTTAATCCTTCCCTTTCATTTTCATTATTTTATTATCTTTTTTTTATCCATGCCTCACAATCTCTATAAAAATTTACATGATAAATATAGTAAATTATATATACTAGAATTTTAGTAGGTTAATGGAATAATCCATCATCTCTTCTCTTCCCCTTCCTGTAATTAAAAAAATGAAAACATTGTCTCTGATGTGCTGATTTACCACCTCTATAGATGATGTGTTATAATATTTCATGTCCTCCTTCAAAGATGGTCATTACAAAAATTATGGTTAAAATAGATTAAAATGTATATTATATCTTATTTAATGTTCTAAAACTAGAATATATAAATAATATTAATTAATAGAAAAACTTGTTCTTGGGGATGGAAAAAATGCAAAAATAATCTAAATGATTATCACTAATGTTTTTTTATTCATACTCATACCATATAAACGAATGAAATATGTAACCATTTAATATTATTTATGTTCATTAATAACATATAATTTCAATTTTGGGAAAATATTCTAATTTTAACAGATTTTCCATACCTATATATAGGTAAACCAATCCCCAAATTCAAGGAAACAAATACTGCGAAACGATTAAATTGAATATTAAAACTCCTAAAAAATGTCATAAATGATCTTGATAAAGTTAAACTAAATAAAATACATATATAAAATGTTATAAATTAATTAATTAATGGATTTAATCTGATTATCCAGGGCAATAATTTCAAGTGCAGAACACATTCAAATAATAGGCAATGTACCTTGTCTTATTTTCAATTTCATTGAGAATTACCTTGTATTATGCACCTATTAATTTTTATTTGGTTCATCTACTACCTATTTTGATTTCATTTTTCATTTTCAATTACATTATTATTAAATAATTGTACATTCTTTTATCATGTATATGATTATTTCATAAGCTATATATCATTTTTACAAAGGGTGTTTACTTTGAATTGTGAAATACTCAAACAACTATATCCTTTACTTAGTACATATATTTTGATAAGTTTTATTTTTCATGAATCAAATCTATGTATAAATAATTCATCTTAATTTCAGTGAAAGGTGGGCCCATTATATCCCCTCAATGCATTGATAGGTCCCATGAGACAAATTGTTGGTGATAAACCCTTCATATTTGTTTCCATGAATAATCAGACAGGTTTCTACCCACATACATAAACCTTCGTTGTAACATCACAAGTAAGTAATGAATAATAGATATTTTTATCTATGTCTATTAATGATTAAGATAGTGTTTTAGAGGCTTAAAATGAAAATAAATCCAATCTTAAGCATGAAATACACTAATATTCTTAAAAGATTGTTTTACTGCCTTATGATGAAAAACCCTTTTTAAATCTATATTTTGACAATTTTATAAACAATGTTTGTCAATATAAACTTAGTCTTTATGATTGGGACATCAAAATTTACTTTTTGGGAATTTTTGGTATTTTTCTGACAATGTTCATTTTTTTAATGAATAGTGAAAAATACTGCATTTTACATCAAAACTGCTTTTTAATCTAATTTATTTATATGATTATATTATCTTTTGAATTGGTCTTAATGTGTAATATGAATATATTTTTACCATTTAATCCAATGGTGGTCATTGGAATCAATTTCACTTTGAAATTGGATTTAAACTAGTGTCAATCTTTTGATACTTATTGTTTCATAAAAACACGCTATTTGCTCTGACAGCGGGAATTAATTATTAAATTAATTAATGTGACTTATATGTTTTGAATTTTGTAAAATAGACTTCATTTTTGAATTCTTAATATCAAATATAGCTTAGGGTGAAGTTTTGGTAATTTTCTGAAAAACTTCAATTTTTGATGAATAGTGAAACCACTAAGTGGTACTTATAAAGACTGATTTTTCGTTTAAATGAAATTTTGCCATCATTGTGTGTTTAATTTCAAAAATCCGACATACATGGTTGTCATTAAAAAGTAAAATGTGGTTCAATGAGATTATAATAATTTGTTGGTGAATAGTAACTTATTAAGTTCTTAATCGCGATTAGTGGTAATTAGTGTAGTTTAAGGTAAAAATAATGCTTTAATAAAATAAGATGAGCTTCACACATGTCCTACCCTCATTGGTTGTGTCATGGACGACCAAGAAAAGCCATGGGTCAACTTGGGGACCCCATGGATCCACTTTGGTTGGGAAATGACATAAACAACTTTTTATTTAATGTAAAAGTAAAAATGACACAAACATAATATGTTTTAGGAAAAAAAAAATTTACATGGGGTTATAAAGATCATATTTTTGATTATAAATAGTAATTGGAAAGCTAAAAATATTTCCTACATCATAGTATTTTTTTTATAATTTTTTAGACATTAAATAAATTAAATTATTTATGACATAATAATGATGCAGCGATGACATCATTATTTGATGATTTAAATAAAATGGAAAGATAATGTAAAATCTATGAACTAAACATGTCCAAAACCAATTGGATGAGTGGATTTCGAACCATTATCACCTTAGCCACGAATTATATCAATTTGGGACCTTTTAAAACCGAAACACATTTTCAAATAAAGTAATATTTCGTTACTTTCCAAAAGTGCCCCTCCTCTCCTCTTATAAAAGGCCCCCGCCTCTACCTCATTTCACACACTCTTCAAGCCTTTGGATCGGCCAACCCCTGCCCATTTACTCTCTCCAAATCCCTCTCCTAATCCTAGAGGATTCCCTTTGGGAAGAATCCTTTCAAAGGAAGTCTTTAGGCTCAAATCAAAAGGAGTTACACTTTTAAAGGTAATTCCTTCTCTCATGTTCATTTGTTTTATTTTGTTTCTCCAACCCCCTAAACTCATTTTATTTACTTATTTTGTAACAACACCAGTATCTTCAATATACTAGGATGTTGTTATAAGATTTATTTGAGCTACACTCTCACACAACTACATCAAATTGTTAAAGAACATACGGTTTCCGTGGATGGTGAAATTCTGCCTCCCGAAACGATGATTGTTCAATACTCATTTAACACCTTCAAAGGTGGCAATTATGATGTCACTATTTTTATATATGATATATAATATGTTTATTTTTTCCTTAAGCTTCTGTTTTTTTCATTTTGGGCATACCTTTATGGTTCCCATTATGGGTAAACACGATATCTTCATTTTAGGAAGTGCGGACTACCGCCCCCTGAAAGTGATTTGATTCGTTAATACCATATGTGGGATGTGTAAAGGATAAAGTTAATGATATTATGTATGTTATTATACTGGAATTATAATATACTCTTATATCATTATGATTCCATTCCAGAAAATATGAAATAGAAATGGAAGTAGCATTCATGCGTACGTACGACTTACCGTCTCCATGAACGGTGCATTTCATTTCTTACCTCTAAATGTGATGTAATATTATAAATACATGTATATTATGAATATATATGATATATATGTTATCCAAATCATTAATATCATTCTGGATATAATGAACCTTTGACCAAATTAACAACATGTAAGTGTAAGAAGTCTATTTTTGACTTAAGAACCAAATACCGAAAAAATGAACATTATTAACTTAAATGATTACATGATGTTCATAAAATGGTATAAAAGGAATAATGAACTTGAAAAAGGTTCATAAGCAAGTAGATATTAACTAAAGTTTATTATTCTGGAGATTAAAGAACGGTCGGGTCAAGTCGGATATGAGGTATGGGACTTCGTCTCAATATCCTTTCATTGAGGCATATTTTATTTTATACACAACCTTCTTTTATACGGTCTATAAACCCCTTTGACTTTTACGTTTATCCAAAAGGAATCTTTTTTATACGAATTATTTTACTAAACAACAATAGGGAATGTTTTTGTCGTACGTATGCGGCGACAACGACTTCTCCGCCGTCGTGACCATTATTTGAGTTTCAGCTTCCTCTACAAGCCATACCTTCTTTTTAAAAGAAAAATAAATACCATGTTTTACTTTTCTTTTCTTTTGGTATCGAAAATGGTTTTCATAATTTTTTTATTATATCAATGTGTTTTATTGATATCTTGTGATTCAAATGTGGAAATGTTATGTTTCCTTTATGTATGTTTTATGTGATACGATTATGTTATGGTTCTTGGGCATTATTATGAAGACGGGTGGTTCCGTGATAAACTAAGGGCGGGTGAACCCGATATAGCTCTCCAATGCATTGGATAACACGAAGGAGTGAAACGTTAAGGTTTCTCCGAAGAGATTTAGGGAATATACTGTGATGGGTATTCCAAAGGTAACCAAGAGGGTTACTCCCTACGTAAGAATGTTATGAATGCCTCAAGTTACCTTTATGTCTTATGATTTCTATGATTTATTCATGATTTTTATGAGGTATATTAAAGTGCCTATGTTTTATGGGTAAAGTATGATTTCATTCTTATGTATATATGAACTCATGTTTCCTTTCCATGTTTTTATAACCCATACTGAGCTTTTTATGCTCATCCCAAGTTTTTTTGAAATGTTTTTCACAAGTTAAGGGAAAGGTACATGATATGATGATAGTGTCAAGGAAGTGTCAAGAAATAATCCATGTTTTATTTTAAATGTGTTTCCATTGATGGGAATGAGGAATACAATCTTGATGTAACCACTTTGTTTATATGTGGAATATAATGCAAGTTTTATGATCTAATTCTCTAAAACTCTAAACCTGAAAAGACCCTCAATGTGTAATCTTGTAATAACTCAAGATTAAGTAAGGTTTAAGGCTGGGGCCTTATATTTGGTATCAAAGGTCGGTTTATATATCTTTAGGAGTTAGAATTCTATTAAATGACTATCCAAATTTTTTTTTGAAATGATATAGCATTTGAAGATTACCATGTTTCTTTATCTAAGACATGTTTGTTCGGAATGGTTTTCCGCAGAGGAAATAGGGAAGTAGTGATAGGAAGGCATACAGAAGGAAATAACCTTCCGAATCAGCATCCAGAAATGGTCGGAATTGGAACTGAAAAGTCTGTTGCAGTAATGGCACAGTTGACTCAAGCGATAAATGGTGGTGGTATCCATGCACGAGATCAGCCAGACCAACCGCAGAGGAACATGTCAGTGGTGGAACATTTAATGAGGCAACATCCCCCATCATTCAGAGGATCATCTGACCCTGTGCTAGCTGAAGGGTGGATTAAAGCACTGGAGAAGATTTTTGATGTCATGGGGTGTTCAGACAATCAAAAGGTTAGTCTTGCTATTTACCATTTGGAGGGTGAAGCAGATCAGTGGTGTTCTATGGTTAAAAATATCAGGGACGCCGATGAGATTGATGCTCTTGACTGGGATGAATTCAAAGGTATGTTTCTTGAGAAGTATTTTCCTAAGGCTGTTCGACATAGGATGGAAAAGCAATTCTTGGAATTGAGGCAAGAGGAAGACTCAGTGGCTGCCTATGAAGAATGGTTCACTCGATTGGCAAGGTATGCTCCAAATTTTATCCGAGACCTTGATAGTAAAATCAATCGTTTTTACTCAGGATTAAAGGAAAAATATCTAAGGGAATTAGCTTCTTGTGAGTTTAAAAGTTATGAAAAGCTTGTTCAATATGCTGAGAAGGTTGAAATGGAGTTTGCCGATGACCAAGTGTTCTATAACAACCAGCAGAAGAAGAGACCGAGGTGGCAGGAGAAAGGTAAGAATTCTTCAAAAAAGTCTGATGGTAAGAGAACTAAGTTTCCAGTTTGTGATAAATGTGGCAAAAGGCATGCCTGGGAATGTCTTCTGAATTCTGTAAAGTGCTACTGATGTGGTAATATGGGACATAAGGCTCGTGATTGCACTGAAAAGGATCAAGATGAAGGTAAGAACAAATTTGATTTACAGTTAGTGAAATGTTATAAGTGCAATGAGATGGGTCACTATGCAAACGAGTGTCCGACAAAGAGCTTGAGTGATGGGAAGCAGTTATACTACAAGCAGAAAGGGGTGGTGAAATCCTTTGCAACTACTTCAGCAGATGTTGGGCCATCAAATGAAGTTGTATCAGGTACTTTGTTTGTTTTTTCAGATTATTCCAGTGTGTTGTTTGATTCAGGGTCTACACATTCTTTCATCTCTGAAACCATTTCTAGTAAAATGGGAATACCATCTCAAGAAATGACTCCTGAAATTTTGGTAAAAACACCTGGGGGAAATGTTGAGGCAAAAAGAATTTATAAGAATCTTCCTATCCTTATATTTGGAAAGAACCTACTTTCAAACCATATTGTTCTACCTCTAGTAGAGTTTTATTTTATCCTGGGTATGGATTGGCTCTCTATTTACCATGCTAAGATTGACTGTAGATCTAAAGAAGTTTCTTTTCAGAAAGACTTTCAGTTTGAGTACAAGAATGAACCCTTACTGTTGATAACTTATCAAGAGGCCGAGAAACTTGTAAAATATGGAAATGAATGTTACCTTGCACACGTCGTTGAAAATAAAGGAACTATTCATATTAATGATGTGCCAGTGGTAAATGAGTATCCTGATGTTTTTCCTGATGAGTTTCCTGGAATAATACCAGATCAGGAAGTTGAGTTTACTGTTGACTTAGTTCCTGATGCTAAGCCAATTTCAAAACCCCCTTATCGAATGGCACAAATTGAACTTTTAGAGTTGAAGGAGCAATTGCAAGATTTATTAGAGAAAGGTTTCATTAGACCTAGCACATCACCATGGGGTGCTCCTGTTTTATTTGTTAAAAAGAAAGATGGTTCTATGAGACTGTGCATTGATTATAGAGCCTTGAATAATATCACTGTTAAGAACAAATATCCTTTGCCTCATATTGATGATTTGTTTGATCTGCTCCAGGGAGCTCAGTTTTTTTTCAAAGATTGACCTGAGATCGGGGTACCATCAGCTGAAGGTAATGGAGGCAGATATTCCGAAGACCGCGTTCCATATGAGATATGGCCATTATGAATTTGTAGTAATGCATTTTGGGCTAACCAATGCACCTGCTGTATTCATGGAATTAATGAATAGAATTTTCCATGAGTTCTTGGATAAGTTTGTGGTGGTTTTCATTGGTGATATTTTGGTGTTTTCTAAAAGTAAAGAGGAGTATGAAAGACATTTAAGGGTTATCTTGCAAACCTTAAATGAAAAGAAACTGTATGGGAAATTCAGCAACTGTGAGTTTTGGTTGCAACAAATTTCTTTCCTTGGTCACATTGTTTCTAAAGATGGAATAACTGTTGATCCTGCAAAAACAAAAGTTGTGGAAGAATGGCCAAGACCTGCAAATGTAATCGAGATTCGTAGCTTCCTTGGTTTTGCGGGCTATTACCAAAGGTTTGTTAGAAATTTTTCACGGTTATCTAGTCCAATGACTAAGCTAACTCGTAAGGGTGTTATGTTTATCTGGACAAAAGAATGTGATGATTGTTTTCAGGAATTGAAAAGAAGATTGGTGAATGCTCCAGTTTTGGCACTACCTTACAGGAATGGTGAGTTTGTTATATACAGTGATGCTTCATTGAAAGGACTTGGTTGCTTCCAAATGCAGAATGATCAGGTAATTTCTTATGCTTCACGACATTTGAAAACTCATGAGGTAAATTACCCTACACATGATTTGGAATTAGCTGCTGTTGTTTTTGCTTTAAAAATTTGGAGGCATCATTTGTATTGAGTAAAGTGTGAAATATATACCGATCACAAAATTTTAAAGTATATATTCACTCAAAAAGAGTTAAACATGAGATAGAGGAGATGGCTAGAATTAATCAAGGATTATGATTGTACAATTCATTACCATCCGGGAAAAGAAAATAAAGTGGCTGATGCTTTGAGTCGAAAAAGTAATGCTTCATTAACAATGTTTCGTTTGGAACGTGATACTTGGGTTAAGGATTTGATGAACTTTGGCATAGAAGTTGTTGGTGCAAGAAGTCCTTCTGTTTTGTTTCAGGTATCAGTGAGATCATCTCTATCAGATAGAATCAAGCAAGCACAGAAGCAAGACAGTGAGTTGCAGAAAAAGGTAGAGATGGTTCAGAAAGGTAAGTTTCCTGAATTCAACATTGATAATGATTTTGTTTTGAGATATGGGAAGAGATTGTGTGTGCCTTGTGATTCACAGTTGAAGACAGAGTTGTTATGTGAAGCTCATAGTTCTCCGTTTTCAGTTCATCCAGTCAGTACTAAGACGTATAGAGATCTGCGGGAGTATTACTGGTGGGATGGAATGAAAAGAGACATTGTTGATTTTACTGTGATGTTTTTGACATGTCAACAGGTTAAAGCAGAGCGGTAGTTACCGAAAGGGATGCTTCAGCCTTTACCAGTTCCAGAGTGGAAATGGGAGAATATATCCATGGACTTTGTTGTTGGATTATTGAAGACATCTCGAGGTAATAATGCAATCTGGGTTATTGTTGACCGCTTGACAAAATCTGCTCATTTCCTTGCTATACTAGATACTTTCTCTCTTGATCAGATTTCCCATTTGTATCTCAAAGATATAGTCAGGTTACATGGAGTTCCTCTCTCCATTGTATTGGATCGTGATCCCAGGTTTACTTCTAACTTTTGGAAAGGCCTTCAGAAGTCGTTGTGTACTGAATTAAATTTTAGTACAGCTTTTCATCCTCAATCAAATGGGCAGTCAGAACGAACAATTCAGACATTGGAGGATATGCTACTAGCTTGTTCTATGGATTATTAGGGAAGTTGGGACCAACATCATTCTTTGGTTGAATTTTCATATAATAACAGTTTTCATTCCAGTATACAGATGGCACCATTTCAGGCATTATATGGGAAGCGGTGTCGAACTCCAGCTTTCTGGGATGAAGTGGGTGAAAGGAAGTTGATGGGACCAGAATTGGTAGAAGAGATGGTAGAAAAAGTTCAGTTGATTCAGAAACACATGAGAATAGGTCAGAGCAGGCAGAAGAGTTATGCAGATAACCAGAGGAAGGATCTATCTTTCGAGGTAGGTGATCATGTTTTTCTCAAGGTTTCTCCTTGGAAAAGTGTGATGAGATTTGGTAAGAAAGGAAAGTTGAGTCCAAGGTTCGTTGGACTATACAAAATTCGGGAGAGAGTTAGATCAGTTGCATACCGAGTGGCTTTACCTCCGAGTTTATCTCAGGTACACAATGTTTTTCATGTTTCGATGTTGAGAAAGTATATGCCAGATCCATCTAATGTATTGAGTCTAGAGGTAGTTCAGCTGGAAGAGAACCTATCTTATGAGGAAAAACCGATCCAGATTCTTGACCACAGGGAGCAAGTGTTACGGAATAAAGTAATTCACCAGGTAAAGGTTTTGTTGAAAAACCACATGATTGAAGAGGCAACATGGGAATCTGAAAATGCAATGAGGGATAAGTACCCCCATTTATTCGATAAGTAAATAAATTGCGGGGACGCAATTTTCTAAAGGGGGGAAGGATGTTACATCCCAAGTAAGTAATGAATAATAGATATTTTTATCTATGTCTATTAATGATTAAGATAGTGTTTTAGAGGCTTAAAATTAAAATAAATCCAATCCTAAGCATGGAATACACTAATATTCTTAAAAGATTGTTTTACTGCCTTATGATGGAAAACCCTTTTTAAATATATCTTTTGACAATTTTATAAACTATGTTTGTCAAAATAAACTTATTCTTTATGATTGGGACATCAAAATTTACTTTGTGTGAATTTTTGGTATTTTTATGACAATGTTCATTTTTTTAATGAATAGTGAAAAATACTGCATTTTACATCAAAAATACTTTTTAATCTAATTTATTTATATGATTAGATTATCTTTTGAATTGGTCTTAATGTGTAATATGAATATATTTTTACCATTTAATCCAATGGTGGTCACTGGAATCAATTTCACTTTGAAATTGGACTTAAACTAGTGTTAATCTTTTGATACTTATTGTTACATAAAAACACGCTATTTGCTCTGACAGCGGGAATTAATTATTAAATTAATTAATGTGACTTATATGTTTTGAATTTTTTAAAATAGACTTCATTTTTTAATTCGTAATATCAAATATAGCTTAGGGTGAAGTTTTGGTAATTTTCTGAAAAACATTAATTTTTGATGAATAGTGAAACCACTAAGTGGTACTTATAAAGACTGATTTTCCGTTTAAATGAAATTTTGCCATCATTGTGTTTTGAATTTCAAAAATCCGACATAAATGGTTGTCATTAAGAAGTAAAATGTGGTTCAATGAGATTATAATAATTTTTTGGTGAATAGTAACTTATTAAGTTCTTAATCGCGATTAGTGGTAATTAGTGTAGTTTAAGGTAAAAATAATGCTTTAATAAACTAATATGAGCTTGAAACATGTTCTACCCTCATATGTTGTGTCATGGCCGTCCAAGAAAGGCCATGGGTCAACTTGGGGACCCCATGGATCCACTTTGGTTGGGAAATGACATAAACAACTTTTTATTTAATGTAAAAGTAAAAATGACACAAACATAATCTGTTTTACGAAAACAATTTTTGCATGGGGTTATAAAGATCAGATTTTTTATTATAAATAGTCATTGGAAATATAAAAAGATTTACTACATCATAGTATATTTTTTATAATTTTTTAGACATTAAATAAATTAAATTATTTATGACATAATAATGATGCAGCGATGACATCATTATTTGACGATTTAAATAAAATGGAATGATAATGTAAAATCTATGAACTACAGATGTCCAAAACCAATTGGATGAGTGGAGTTCGAACCCAAATCACCTTATCCACGAATTATATCAATGTGGGTCCTTTTAAAACCGAAACACATTTTCAAATAAAGTAATATTTCTTTACTTTCCAAAAGTGCCCCTCCTCTCCTCTTATAAAAGGCCCCCACCTCTACCTCATTTCACACACTCCTGAAGCCTTTGTCTCGGCCAACCCCTGCCCATTTACTCTCTCCACATCTTTCTACTCATCCTAGAGGATTCCATTTGGGCAGAATCCTTTCAAAGGAAGCCTTTAGGCTCAAATCAAAAGGAGTTACACTTTTAATGGTAATTCATTCTCTCATGTTCATTTGTTTTATTTTGTTTCTAAAACCCCCTAAACTCTTTTTATTTACTTCTTTTGTAACAACACCAGTATCTTAAATATACTAGGATGTTGTTATAAGATTTATTTGAGATAAACTCTCACACAACTACATCAAATGGTTAAAGAACATACGGTTTCCGTGGATGGCGAAATTCTGCCTCTCGAAACGATGATTGTTCAATACTCATTTAACACCTTCAAAGGTGGCCATTATGATGTCACTATTTTTATATATGATATATAATATGTTTATGTTTTTCTTAAGCTTCTGTTTTTTTACATTTTTGGCATACCTTTATGGTTCCCATTATGGGTAAACACGATATCTTCATTTTAGGAAGTGCGGACAACCGCCCCCTGAAAGTGATTTGATTCGTTAATACCATATGTGGTATGTGTAAAGGATAAAGTTAATGATATTATATATGTTATTATACTGGAATTATAATATACTCTTATATCATTATGATTCCATTACAGAAAATACGAAATAGAAATGGAAGTAGCGTTCATGCGTACGTACGGCTTACCGTCTCCATGAACGGTGCATTTCATTTCTTACCTCTAAATGTGATGTAATATTATAAATACATGTATATGATGAATATATATGATATATATGTTATCCAAATCATTAATATCATTCTGGACATAATGAACCATTGACCAAATTAACAACATGTAAGTGTAAGAAGTCTATTTTTGACTTAAGAACCAAATACTGACAAAATGAACATTATTAACTTAAATGATTACATGATGTTCATAACATGGTATAAAAGGAATAATGTACTTGAAAAAGGTTCATAAGAAAGTATAGATTAACTCAAGTTTATTATTCAGGAGATTAAAGAACGGTCGGGTCAAGTTGGATACGAGGTATGGGACTTCGTCTCAATATCCTTTCATTGAGGCATATTTTGTTTTATACACAACCTTCTTTTATACGGTGTATAAACCCCTTTGACTTTTACATTTATCCAAAAGGAATCTTTTTTATATGAAGCGTTTTACTAAACGACAAAATGGAATGTTTTTGTCGTACGTATGCGGCGACAACGACTTCTCCGTCGTCGTGACCGTTATTTGAGTTTCGGCTTCCTCTACAAGCCATACCTTCTTTTTAAAAGAAAAATAAATACCATGTTTTACTTTTCTTTTATTTTGGTATCGAAAATTGTTTTCCTAATTTTTTTATTATATCAATGTGTTTTATTGATATCTTGTGATTCAAATGTGGAAATGTTATGTTTCCTTTATGTATGTTTTATGTGATACGATTATGTTATGGTTCTTGGGCATTATTATGAAGATGGGTGGTTCCGTGATAAACTAAGGGCCGGTGAGCCCGATATACCTCTCCAATTCATTGGGTAACACGAAGGAGTGAAAAGTTAAGGTTTCTCCGAAGAGATTTAGGGAATATACTGTGATGGGTATTCCAAACGTAACCAAGAGGGTTACTCCCTACGTAAGAATGTTATGAATGCCTCAAGTTACCTTTATGTCTTATGATTTCTATGATTTATTCATGATTTTTATGAGGTATGTTAAAGTGCCTATGTTTTATGGGTAAAGTATGATTTCATTCTTATGTATATATGAACTCATGTTTCTTTTCCATGTTTTTATAACCCAAACTGAGCTTTTTATGCTCATCCCATGTTTTTTTGAAATGTTTTTCACATGTCAAGGGAAAGGTACATGATATGATGATAGTGTCAAGGAAGTGTCAAGAAATAATCCATGTTTTGTTTTAAATGTGTTTCCATTGATGGGAATGAGGAATACTATCTTTATGTGACCACTTTGTTTATTTGTGGAATGTAATGCAAGTTTTATGATCTAATTCTCTAAAACTCTAAACCCGAAAAGATCCTCAATGTGTAATCTTGTAATAACTCAAGATTAAGTAAGGTTTAAGGCTGGGGCCTTATATTCTTGATGGTGTGATGGTTAATATTCCTATTACATGATGTACAATGATTAATTATTTTCTTTTTTTAGTACTTAGTTATTACTTTCTATATTATTTTCACTATGATAAACTCTATGGATTCATATTCTTTTTTAGTTTATTGATGGAATATGGTTTTTAGTTATTTTTCATTCCATTAGAACTTATTGAATTTATTTCATTTATTATTGATTCATGAAACCATTACAGAGAATTTTATCTCCCCCCTTTAATTTTTTTTCCTTCCATAGGTTTTGAAGATGAGACCTTTGAATAAATATCAAGGAAGCAGTTTTTTCTTTTGTTATGTTCTATGATTAATAACTAATCTAATAAGTGAACCATGTATGTATCTAGTATCATAAATACTAAAATATTAATCAATCATGTAAGATTAAATCTCTTGTATATATTCCATTGTAATAAAATGACCTCGGAATCTGGGCTATTAGGGATGATGTTGTTAAAGATGGTGTCAGAAAAAGTTTATTATGACCCTTGGGATCTAGATTTAGAAAACATAGTTTAGGGAACATAACCCTAAGATAGACTTTTATTATAAGAATAAAATAAAATCCATGAATTTTTTTAGATAGACATTATGTTTTTCTTCATATCAATGCGTCCTTGTATAAATAATACAAGTGGATGTAGTTTTGGAATAGATGTTCCTAGGAGTAAAAACTCAGACAAGGCGCATTGGGCCTGACTCGGTGTAACCTGGTACATGAGAATGTGTCTTACTATGCACATAGTTTGAAAATTCTATAGGATATTCTTAGTATAATTGAAATTCTCTTGTAAAATCATTATGAAGGATTTAAAAGTAAATATGTCCCCAAATAAACCATTTTTATAATTATGATATTAGCTGTTCATGAGTTTTCAATTTTTGTTAAGTTTTTTTCATGTTCAAAATTATGTATTATAATTCATAACCAAATTTATTGTATGAAATTTCTTATAAATGTGTCCTAATAGAAAGAAATGAATTGGTACTGGTGGAAAATGTATGTATTTTCCCTCTGAGCAGCAAGCGGAAATGAAGAGAAAATTCCTTTGCATGATGAAAAGGAAAGAAGAAACTATTGTGATGTACTAAGTCACCTTCATAATAATATCTAGGTAAGATATAGATTTCATACATTATTTTGAAGACAATATAGATCATTTATTTACAGGTATTTAACCAAGTCTTTAAAGGGCACTGTTATCTCAATCATTTTCATCATATGATTTAATGGTATTAAGTTCCATTAAAATGGATACGGAATTTGATAAATCATATTTGTTAAAGGAAAATCAAGAGAAGAATATGGAATCTGATAACCATAGAAAAAATTAAGCATCATGTTAGAATAATTGAATGAATTAATTTCTCTTATGTAGAAATTGGGGAAAGAATCATTCTGGTAAATGCATGAAAGGCATGGGAGTTTTCTATAAGTTTTTATAAAAGGGTCATTAATCTAATTATTTCAAGGGGAATAAAAAAATGAAGTTCAATAATTCAATTATAATTAAATGGGGAATTATTAAATTCAATATCCCAAGAATTTTGGAAATCTATCGCAGAAGAGGCCAAGGGGAGATGGCCACAACTGTAGTAGAAGTACCCAATGATGTGGTCGAAGGTACATTAATCCAATGTTAAAATTTAGTAAATGATCTATTTGATTCTATATCATCACACTCTTTTATATATACCCAATTTTCTGATAAAATTAGACAATTCCATTTAGATTTAATAAGGGAGTTGTTAGTCATCACTTCTGAGGAAAGTTTCATTGTGACAAAAAAGTGTTAGTTGGTCCCCTTTATGACACATAAATGTTATTTAGTTTCAAACCTTATCATTATACCCACGATTGAATTTTATATAATCCATAGTATATAATGGATTTCAAAATATGATTTCAGAATTTATTATAAGAAGAAATACATTATGATTTGTGAGGAAGATGTTGAATCCCTTATCTTTAGAGTAGAAACATCATCATTTAATTCTTATCTTGATTGACCCTGGTAGCTCTACTAAATGAAATTCTTGGGGAGGAAGGCCAAAAAACACATAGAGATTAGAAAATTCATCTTCAAATTGATAATTTTCCAATTGTATCGGAATACATTTATGTATTTTCATAAGAATTATATAGAAACAACGTAGAGTGTGATGTTGGGTTTACTATTGATTTATTGTCTGATTTAATAATAATACCAAAAAATCCTTATAGAATGGGAATTATGGAATTAGTGGATCTAAAGAATGAACTAGAGGATTTGAGAAATAATGTAGTTATTCTACCTAGATTTTTACATGGAGAGCCCCTATAAATTTTTCTATGAAGAAATATGGATCCTTGAGGCTGTGCAATGACTCGAAAGAAATCAATTATTTTACAAAAAAGAAAAAGTATCCTCTATCTTTAATTGATTATTTATTCAATTAACTCCATGAATCAAAATATTTTTCAAAGATTATCCTTTTTTATAGATATCATCAATTTCATGTAAGGATTGATGATATTTCTAAGACAGCATTCTTAGACATGTATGGACATTATGATTACACAATAATTTTATTTAGACTGATTAATGCACCTATGTTTTTCTAGATCTATTGAACAGGTAGTTCAATGATTTTCTTGAAGATTTATTTGCATTATTTTTTTATGATATCTTGATATAGTCAAAAATTGATGAGGACTATGAGAATACCTTAAAGATTGTTCTGAAGACTCTTAGAAAAAATAATCAGATGGGAGGTTTGAAAAGCGTGAATTGTGGCTTCAAATAGTTTATTTTTTTATCCATGTTGTCTTTGAGGATGGAATCTCATTTGATCCTATGAAGAAAAAGGAAATCTAAGAATGGACTATTCCCAAATACATAACCAAGGTACAAATTTTTATTTTTTTAGTAGGTTATTATCATCATTTTGTTTATAACTTTTCATTATTGTCTAACTTCTTAACCAAGATCAAACGTAACGGGGGTAAGTTTTTATGTAAAAAATAATGTACAGATTTTTTTGAAGAATTGAATAGAACAATGGTCAATGCTCTCATTTTGACTATTCTATCAGGGAATGAGGGTTTTGTGACATACAAGGATAAATCGAAGAATTGACTGGGTTTTGTCCACAAGAAAAATTATAAATTTATTACTTATTAATCAAGGCATTTTAAGACTCATGAAAAAAATCATCCAACTCATGATCTTGCGTTTTCAGCCATAATAAATTCTCTAAAGATATATAGACACATTCTTAATAGTGAAATATGGGAGATAAATATCGATCCCAAGAGTTTGAAATACATATTTACACATAAATAAATCACCAAGATGTGAAGATTATGACTCATGTTACTCCAGTATTATTATTTATAAGTACAATACAACCATGGAAAGAAAAATAATGTAAAAGATTCATTATGAAGTAAATATCATATACTTTTAACCTAAATGTGGATTGAAAAAGATCCTATATTCTTGGATCTCGTAATGATGGTTAGGGGAATTGTTGAGGAAGAGGAAACATCACTCATTTTTTCAAATGATTTCTAAACCATATTTATTGGGGAGGATAAAAATATCTCAATATGAGGATAATAATTTTCATAAGAAAATTAAATCCATTAAGGATTGGAGATTGATAGACATCCTGTATGAAGATGGAGTTCTGAAATATGGAAAATGGCAATGTGTTCCATCAATACCTAAGCTAAAAATGGAACTATTGAATGATTCTGCTAGCTCAAATTTAACTATACAACCAGTTAGTAACAAGTTGTATAGAAAATTAAGAAACATTTTTTGTGGGATAACATGAAGTGCGAAGTTTATGAATATGTGTCACGATGTCTAGTTTTTCAACAAGTGACGATCAAGTGAGATCATTTAATAGAATTTATGAAACCTATACCAATTCTTATGTGGTTATGGGATGACATTATTATGGATTTTTCATAGAAAAACCCAGGACACCTAAAAGGATGATGCAATACGGGTAACTATTGATCGACTTACCAAATTTTCTCATTTCCCCACTATAAGGGAGGAGTTTACACTGGAGCACCAATAATGACTCTATATTAATGAAGTTTTAAGACTTAATCACACACCTACATGGATGTTTTCTTGTTTAGATCCTCATTTCACATAAAAATTATGTAATATTCTTTAGAGGGCATTGGATACTCATTTTCATTTGAGTATTTCTTATAACCTAAAAACCGAATGATGGTATGAAATCACTATTTGAACATTAGAAGTCATATTGAGATAATTCTTACATGACTTTAAAATAATTTTAGATCATTATTTACCTTAGGTGTACTTTCCTATAATAATATTTTTCAATGTAGTATTAAAATGGTTCCATTTGAAGAATTATATGGCAAGAGATGTCAAACTCCAACTTGTTGGGATGAAGTTGGTGATAGAAAACATATAGGCCAAGAACATATTGAAGAGAAAATGATAAAGGTAATGACTATTAATGCTCATATTAAAGCATCTCAATGTAGGAAAAAGATTTATGTTAAAATAAAAGAATTTATTTGGAATTTAAAGTGGGAGATCATGTATTTCTAAATGTATCTCCATGGAAGGGTGTCTAAAGGTTAAGTAAGAAATAGAAATTAAACCCTCTGTACATCAGACCTTTTTAAATACTAGAAGGAATTTGGTCCATTGAATACTGATTATAAATGCCAACAAGTCTCTCTAATTTTCATGATGCATTCCAAATATCATGATTAAATAAGTACATGTCAGACCGAACACATGTACTCACCTATGATGAAATATAACTGGAACCATATTTTTCATACTACGAAGAGCCAATTGAAATTCTTGACACAAGAGAAAATGTATTTAGAAATCAGACAACTTGATTATTAGAAGTTATTGTAAGAAACCATATAGTGGAAAAAACCACATGGGAACTTGAGGATGTTATGAAGAAGAACTAACCTCATTTGTTTAGAAGGAAATATTCATGAAAATGTTGAGGCTAAAATTTCCAGAGGGAATAATATAACACCCCATGATTTTATCATATGTTTCCACTTAAAAAATTTCAATTAATTTGATAGCTTACATTGAACACAAAATTATTTCATATAGTATAAATCATATAAAATTACAAAGAGAATAGAAAAAAAGCTGTATAAATTAAGAATAAATGAAATAAGATCCTTTTTCAGGAAATTGAGGAACATATAATAATGAAATGGTAACCTGACCTTAGAATATTAATATGACCTATAAGAATAGTAATTTGTCCAATAAAATATTAACCTCTCCTATAAAAGGATAAATAAAATTTATGAATCTTATAAATGAAAATATGTTATAATGATATAGTCGTATAAGTAAATAAATATTTTGAATATGATAAATTATGTGTTGGTATTTTTATAACACATAAAATTTTATCTATAATTTTATAATTAATATAAATATTTACAATTAAATTTATTTTCATAATATATAATCATAAATTAATTATTTTTTCTTATTATTATAATATTTTTTATGATCCCTTAATTAACTTTTCAAAGAGATATAAAATTAGATATAATTTTAAAATTGGTATTTTTTGAGTAAATGATTATTTTAATTGAAAATTAAATTTATTTTATTTGGATACTTATTTTCATAAAATGGAGTTCATTATTGATTCCACCTCATCAATAAGTGGTTAGGGTATTTTTTTTGAGATTTTTCTAATATACATTAAATTTTGGAGAATACTAAAATAAGGTAAGTTATTGTATATATATGTTATAAGTTAGATACTCTATTTAAAGCGTCATTTATGATATAATCACAATAATCTATAAATAAACTTCAATAGTTTAATATAATTAGTTATAATTCCCATAATATTCATAATCTTCATGAAAAATAATAAACTAATGAATAAAATAATGAGAAAACACCCCTCCCCTAAAATATAATTACCACCCCTCACCACCTCTTGTCGTCACACCACAAAATCCTTGAATATTGTACAATATATATCCAATAATATTACCAGGTATATCCCACAATTCTAGGATCCATTGGTCTCAATAAAATTCCATACCCATGTCTCTTAAGAAGGTTCTTAAAGAGATGAATTCAAGAGGCAAAACCCTTAATCCTTCCCTTTTCATTTTATTTTATTTTCTTTTATTTTTTATCATTCCATCATCTACTAGATCCAAAAATCATTATCAATATTGTATCATATATATATACAATAATTTTATTATGTTTATATAATAATCCATCATCACTTCCCTTCCTCTTCCTTTTATTCTAAAAATGAAAACATTGTCTCTGAGGTGCCGATTCACCACCTCCATGGACGACATGATTCTTTTTTTTTCAATTCCACTTGAAAATATGGGAATAAAACCATTTTTACTGATAAAATAAATTTTAAAATATGTATTAAATCTTTTTTAATGTTTTTAATCCATTATATATACTTAATATTAATTAATCAAACAAAACTAGTTTGTCATTATCAAAAAAATTCAAAAATAATCTAAATGATTATCAATAACATTTTATTTAACAATTAATTATAATACCATATAACGGAATAAAATATATAAACATTTAATATTTTTTTATGCTCATTAATAACATAAAATTTTAATTCTAGATAATTATTCTCATTTTACATGATTTTCCATACATATATACAATTAAACTAATCATGAAAACCAAGGAAATGAATACTCCCAAATGATAAAATTATATATTATAACTCATAAAAACACCATAAAGGAACATAATAAAATTATACTAAATAAAATAGAGGTTGAAAATGTACTAAATTATTTAATTAATGGATTTAATATAATTATCCCAGACATTATGATCAACTGTAGAACACATTTACACATAAGGTAAGGGACTTCCTATCATTTTCAATTTCATTGACACTTACGTGGTATTAGGTACCTATTATGTTTTATGTGTTTTATCTACTAACCATTTGTGATCATTGTTCATTTTAAATTATATTTCTCTAAAATATCCATACTTTATTTTATTATGGATATGATTAATGTCTAAGTAGTATATCATTTTTACACACAGTGTTTACTTTGAATAATGAAATATTGACAAATATGTATCCTCTAATCAATACATATAATTTGATAAGACATATTTTTCATGAATTGAATCTAGTTATGAATTATTATTTATAATTATAGTGAAGTGTGGGACCTTTTATAATCCCGTGATGTATCAACAAGTCTCGTGAGACAAACTCGTTGCTGACAAACCATTCATGTTTTTTTCCAAGAAAAATAAGACAGATTTCTACCCACAAACATAAACCATCCTAATGGTATACATATTATTATTATAGATACATTATTTCCAATGATTAATCATTTTCTTCATTTAATATTCATTTATTACATTCCATGATATTTTCACTATGGCAAAATCTATGGATGCATTTTCAATCTCAGTTTATTGATGGTGTAATATTTTTTGTTATTTACCTTGTTATTATATCTTATTGATATCATTCCACATACTAATGAGTCACATAACCCTTACTGAGGCTATGATATCACCCATTTCATTATTTTCCTTCCCTGGGTTCTAAAGATGAAACTTTTGAATAATTTTCATGGAGGTAGTTTATTTTCTTTTGTTATGTTCTATGTTTAATAAACTATGGAATAAGGAAACCACGTGTATATATAGTTTCTTAAATACTATTAAACTAATTAATAAAAGGTTATTTGATCTCTTTTATCTATACTATTGAACTAAAATTACCAATGAATCTAGCATACTGGGGTTAGGATTGTTACATTAATATTTTGGAAATTATTTGATTTCTAATAAGTGGTTTCCAAATTCAAAGGTTAGATTCCACAATAAATATTTCAACAATCATTTAAATCCATTTTAATCTATAATAACATCCTCTGATGTTAATTATGATTTACTAGGTATTTGATCCAATGATACCATCAAATTTGTTTTTACGGTGATGAATTTTAATTTATGATATTATGAAACCATTTACTTTTCTATGAGTTAACAAAATTAATATAGAATATTTCTAAAACCTATTTAATTTCCATGGGATATAATATGATGAAACAATGAATCATTTTTTTATCTTATGGAACAATTTTAGTTTATTTATATATGATGGGTTGTTCCTTTACTCCCCTATAACTCCATGGGTAAATATGGATGAATCATGAGATAACTATGTTTTTTTGAACATAATTTCATGTTCAAACCATTATGCATAGATGTGGTTTCTTGCATATAATTTTATTCATGGGTTGGGTTTCATGTTTATATGTTTATGTGAGGACCTACGTTCATTTCATTAACTTAAATAATGAACCAACTACTATTTATACATGTAAAAAATGTTATAATATTAGATTTTTTCCAGATTAAAATGTTTATAACTTACTCTAATTGCTCATGATTGATTAATGATGATTCCATACTCTTATGGGTTTTGTATTTTTTGTGAAAAATATTTATTCCATGACTCATGATTAGTGATATTTAATTGATTATTCCTGACTTTCTTATGTTATGATCATTTTATCACACTTGTATACTTATGATAACTGATCGATATCTCCATTTTTTAGGCTAATGAGTATTTAATCTCACCATTTCTATTGTTTTAATTTTCCCCAAGTTACGAAGAAATAATTTAAGTAGGGTATATCTATGGAATGTTCTATGATAGGATAACTTTTTTTGATATGTTAAATATATTATATGAAAAAATATGTTTACGTATATAGTCTCCAAATTTTATTAACCTTTATGGATTTCGGGCTTGTATAATTGGGTTATTTATTAAATATTCATATAAAATTATGTAATATTTATGTATGTTATGATAAGGTCACCTCTGTTGGTGTTATGTAAATGTTAAGATATTTTTAGATATTATGATTAAAAAATATTGGTGAAAACCCTCAAGAAACGTCTATGTATGGGATAACAACCGAATGTTTTTTTATAGTAGAAATTTTGTGTCTTCCTATAAAATAAATCTTTTTCTAGATACATGTAAGTGTATGAGGTTGCGACATAGATTCACCTATAGGTAACATCTATGAAAGATGAATATTGGGTATTAACTCAGTCATTACTAGGGCACAATGAGTAGTCCTAATATTAAACTCCTAGCTAGACAATATTAAGTTATCTGAGTTGGTTAATTTGTAATTCTCTTTATAAACCACTAAGAATTATTTTAATAGATGATGAACGTGGATGACCTAGGTGAAACCTATAGTTTAATTGGCTATAAATAAGGTGTCATAATTTAAAAAATCATGGGGACGATTTCCATGAATATATAATTTTTCACTCTGATTATTATATAATGATACTTACACAATGTTATTGTTTATATAAAAATTATCAAACCAGAAAGAGTCATGTGAACTTTGAATGTTAAAACCAATTCAATGACTATAATCATGATAAATCAAATGGATTGGGATCTCAGATGAAATATCATATGACTATGTTTTCTTAAATTTCGCAATCTATGATTTTTAACAAGAACAATGTTGAGCTTATGAATGCACCAAGGTGGGAGAAATATGTGGTTGAACTATTTATGAAATATTATTCACCCTATTTATAGGGGTATTATACTCTACAAGATACTAAAAATGGATCAATGAGATGGAAAATTTATTTTTCATTCTATTGTGCTGAAACAGGGACAATTATTTCTCAGTAGTATATCACTTGGAAGGTGATGCAGAACAATAGTGTATTCATATATAGAATACATGTAATGAGGAGAAAATGAAATCCATGGAATGGATGTCATTTAAGATGGTATTTTTGAATAAGTACAATCCTATAAATCATTTTATTAAAAAGGAGAGGGTTTTCTAGAGTCAAATTAGGAGGAGGATAAATCAATCAGTACCAATGAAAAAAGAATTATAAGACATGTGAGGTATGCTTCTGAATTTATCATTTACATGAAATGAAATATTTTATTATTCTTTACAGGTGTGAAACCATGTCACTAAAAGGAATTATCCATAAGGGAACTTGGAAGCCACAAATATATTATTTTATGTGTACTCAAACTATAAATAAAAGTTGGAAACAATAATTTAAATGGTTATAGTGATAAGAGAAGGAAAATGGGGACTCATGGAATCTCTAGTGGAATGTCACATAGAGGGAAAAATAATATTAATCCACCTACATGCTAAAAATGTTTGAATTATAACCCAATAATTTTTTTGAAAGGGATGAAAAGATGTTACATGTGTGGGAGGCTTGGCCATCAAGAAAAATAATTTCCCTAGTCATGTGAAGAGACCAGCCAACAAAATCAATGGAATGAAATATCAACTGAATACACCTCCGACAACTCAATGATTTAAATGTAATGAGATGGGTCCATATGTTAACCAATGCCCAAATCTAAGTGAATATTAGGATAATAAGACTCAAAAACCATTGAATTCAAAGGATAAAGGGGAAATATTATTCAATAACAACTACAGAAGTTGTCCAGGATAACTATATCATGAAATGATCACTTATCATCCAATATGGAATTTTTAATTTCTTATTTAAGTCAGGTTCAACACACTAATTTACATTTTAATAAATTTAGAATGGTATCACATTTCTCACTAAATGGAAATTACTTCCATAATATTGTTTTAATACCAAGTCATGAGGTTTATTTACCTCAAATGGTTAGTGAAAAACTAACCACTGAAAATTTTCCTTTTTTTCAGAATATGATGTTATATTTCTTGAGGAGTTTCCTAATCCTATAATAAATTATGAGGATTAGTTTTTAATATAACTCATACATGGTTATAAACCTATTATAATTACTCCATATAGAATGTACATGGTTGAGTTATGGGAATTGAAGAAGAAAGTCCTTGAGAATTTTGATCTAGGATTCATTCTTCCTAGTACTTCCCCATGGGGTTCACCTATTCTCTTTCATAACAATTGACACATCCCAAATGTGTCACTAGTTCCTAAAGTTATAAGAAATTTGAAAATTTATAAATACCTAAACTAAAAAAACTACAAAAGAGTATAATAGTAGTAAGACATGGTCAATTTCACAATGCAAAGTAGAGAAAACGTTTAATATAACAATAGACACCCAAAAATATAATGAAAATAACTAAACTATTTTAAAATTAGAATATCATGGTGAGATTATTTTGATAAAGTTAGATAAGAAAAGTTAAAATGATGTTCCAAGGGTATAAAATCCATGTTCATACATTAATACTTGAAAAGTTGATGAAATAAACTCTTGTTTTATTTGAATCAAGTCTAAGAAATTCCAATGGTCATGGTAATTACTCTACAAACTCAGGGATCTCCTTTTCCTAATGGTCATGGAACATCGGATTACCAAGAGATAGGTAATCGAAAACCATATTTAAACATATAATGATAAATAATTTTCATGAGGATGGTAGTATTCTAGTAATCATATTTAAATACAAAATATCTCATTCAACACACATAATGATCATGTATAAATTAAGAGAATAATAATCAAAGAAAGAAATAAAAATAGAATATGAAAACCTAACCTGAATTAAATAAAAAACCTCACTTTCACTAAAGTAACCCTCATTAAATACATATATAGGAACAAATAAAATTACCATCTCATAATTTCATGAGATATTGTTGAAAATGATGAAAATAAATCCAAAAGAAGTAACATTAGTTGCCCAAATCCTTAGCCTCTTCCAAGATTTCTTTCAAATCAGTTTTCTCTATATTCTAAGGAAAATTACAAAGAGGTATCACCTATATCTTCAATTTAAAACCCAATTATCTGTCCTAATACTTAGTACATAGATATCACCCTAAAAATAAGAATATTATAAATAAATACCACTTTGAATATTATCCTCTTATATCCCTTCAAAATATAAATCAATTATCCATGAGATAAATAGAGAGGGGTAGTACTCGGCCATAACTACCCTTGAAAGTATTCATTAAAACCATCCCTTATATCTGTTAGATTTTATTTTAATATATTTCCCCGTATCCTATTTCAAATATCACATGAATATTAAAATCTTATAAATAGGATAGAGGATGACCATTTCTCTTTTTTAATATATATCCCAAACATGGAATTCACCATGTTTATGAGAGAATTTCAGTGGTAGTTTTATTTCTGTAACTAATGTATGAATCATTGTTGAATACGGGATCCTTAACCATGGGTTTAGCATACCCTATTTACCTACTATTCTTTATTCATCATGAATAAAAGGCTCTTCCATTCTCATTCGCACATAAAATTGATCACCATTTCACATTCTTCGTTCCCCTATTGGACAAGGATTTTCACTATATGGCATAATGTAAATTCAGTGGTAGTTTTTCATTGAAAACATTTTTAACCCCAATCAACAACCAGTTTCCTTATTCTTTTCTCATTCTATCTTCTCTTCTTGGGTGGGTTCATATAACATAGTGTGGCATACATTATTTTTTTTCATCCTCTCTATGCGATGAAACATGGCCACTAACTTGTCTTAGTGGGGATTATTCTTTGGTAGATATAGTGAACCATGGGATCATGTACTGTGGGTATAAACAACGTTGTTTTAGAATCATCATCATACAAAGATATTTCTATTTCAAAATGGGCTTGTGGAGTATTTTATAAACATCTTATGTCTATACCATAGGAATCATGACCTCGAAAGTGATGATATGGCTTGAGATTGAGCTTCCAAAAATGGTGGTCATAGAATTTCAGATCATTTAAAGAAATTTTCTGGTGACTTAAAGCAACATGGTTATAGTAATATCTATCTATGGAAAGATGTATAATTCTGAGTTGATATGGTGCACTATTTGTATGTTTTCATAGTTACATGCATATAAACCTATCCCAGATTGACATTCCCCATTAAAAACATTCTCTTCATTAATTTGGACACATACTAACATTCTAAAAATTCATCATGGGTCTGGTGGACACATGGGTCCAATGGGAGCTCCTATACATTATTGAGATGCATGGGTCTAGTGGGACTTATACCACCCTATATGCACTTCATCCATCCTCATAAATATCATGTGTGAAGACCCAATCCTATAATTTATTTTTCAAGTCCCTATTGGGATCTCTCCCTTTGTCCAATTAAAAGAACAATTTTTCTATTAAATGTTGTTTCCCTTAACATAATTCTTTATCAAAAAAAATTAATGAAAATTTATTTTTATTTTATTTTTAAAAAAAATATTATTTAAATAACGAATTACCCACAAATGTATAAATCCAGGAATAACTTGGATATAAAAACAGAAAAAAAAAATTATTATTTAGAAGAAAAAATAATAATGTTACAAATAAATATATCAAATACCCAGACACATAAACCAATTCGTGTCCATAAGCATAAAATCTCAACAAGAATCATAGAGGGAAAAAAGATTACCAATATCTAAATCTCAAAGTAATAAAACCAAATGATTATCACTTCAGAGAATAAACTTTTTAAGCATCACATAGAATTAAGAATTCAACTTCAAATTCTCAAAATAAATAATCCTACCAATTATTTTACATTTTCCCATTTAAAATGGATGGGTCTTCTTCTTCACACCAGTTAGGAATATTAATCTATTATTATTAGGTATTACAAGATGTGATCTTCCTCACCATTAAATGTTTCTCCCAACACTCAATGAAACAATGTATATAGATTTATTATCATTCTATATACAGATTATACTCTCATAGGTTTTCAAATGATCAATATTTTCTATATTGTCAAGTCTAAAATTATATAAAATCATGAGGAATTTTCATTGGGGATCAAACAAATCTAATATGTAAGGTAGGCAGCTATATATGTGAAATCAATATGGCATAAGAAGAGGTTAAAACTATTATGAAAATTCCAACATAATAAAAAGTAATGTGTAATGAAAATATACCATTAAAAGTGAAAACACCCTCTTCCCAATCTCAAAGTAAAATCTTGAACCAACGTAGGCTCATTAAAATGTGTGCACCATCATGAAATATATTCTACATCTATTTTGAAAAAAAATAAAACAATTTTTTTTTGAAAAAATGATTTTGAAAGTTTTTTACATCTATCACTAAACCATAAATGATAAAAATCATTGGTAATACTAATGGTAATTTTTAAACCTCCGTAACTAAACCATTTTCTAATTTTTTTTTCTTCAAGGAGGGTAAACAATATAAATACAATAAATAATAACATGTACATTCCCAAAACCCAATGAAACAACCCAGAATCTTCTACATGGTAGATTTGATTCCTTTTTCACCATGTAAATCCTATCCTCCACACATAATCCTTGAATATCATGAAAAACACAAAGATTTGGGTATGAAAGGATAAAATGGTCTTATAATGTGGATCATCTCTAATATATACATTCATTTATTCTAAGGATTAAATGAAGGATCAATATTATGATAGGTCTCAAGGATAATGTCTAAAAAATTAAAAAAACAATCCTAAATCATATTAAATGTGACATTGTACAATCATATCTTTGACAATACCTATCGAAAGTTATTTTAGAAATCATGTTCCAAGATATCTTAAGAAATATTCATAAGAATAATTTAGAAAATTGGTTTAATATATTCAACCATCAATGATAAAATACGAAATTTTTCAATCAATCATGGAATTAAAATTAAATTTAGAAATTCAAATCATGAAAAACTGTAGGGAAATTTCATCTATATGAATCAAATAATTTTCTCAAATAATTATTAATCAAATCAACTTCCTCTTATTCACTCAAATTACTCAGTTCCTAGCTTTTTATTTTTCAATATAAGTTAAATTGGAATATGAAACAAGGAATAATGGGATTACTAAGTAACTCATGTATACTACATCAAAAAATGTATCAAAATTTTAAATTATGGGAATGATATTTCCCTTTAAATATAAAAACAAAATTTAAAAAAATATGTGGTTAGTTAAAAGATAATTCATGTAAAATTGAAATCTATTTTCAACGAATTTCTAATCCTACTATTAAATTTGTGTTTCTCCATTTTTTTTAATGATGGTCCTAAAAAAGAAAAAATACTCAAGAAAAGTGTAAGAACCATTTTCATTACAGATCAAAATTATAAAGGGATATAGACTACATCAAAATGAAAATTCCTAATATAAGTTATATTACTAAATTTTGAAGCATAAATTATAAAAAAATTGTAGTTTCCTCCTAAAAATATACTCATGGTTATGGGAATTTATCTTTTCCTTACCTATTTTTATCATGTAATAAGAGAATCAAAAGGATTTAACCATCTCAAATTGATAGAATTTTCACATTGCTCATATAGTTGGTATATTCACCTTTTAATTATTTTTTTTATAAAAATACGATGAGGATAAGTATATAAATTAGTATACAAATCATATATAGAGACATGTATCATGGTCTGCACTTTATAGTACTTATATTTCTCCTTTACTCATACCATGTCTAGCTATTCATGTTTAGATTCTTCCAGGATCACTTCAATATTAGCTACCAACTACTCTTCCAATTTATATCACTTAGTGGATGTAAGAAAAATATTGTAAATCATGAGAATATAATAAAAAAATGAGAATATATCAATATATGCTACCCCATTCATATCCATAATCATCTTGTTTTGGATGCAATTTGGTAGGTTTTGGAGTTTCCTATTGATCATATAATTTAGTAGGATTCATATTCCCCTCCTTCCATGTGTTTAGAATGTGATAAAAAAGTTCAAAATCCATCATACCTTCCTCCTATTACTCCTCCTCTAGTATATTTCCTAAATATTAAAAGAATCCATGTATAAAATCAATAGTTCAGGTTCTTTATTCTTAATCTTATTCTTCTTGTTCCTCCTTAAAACCTTCCGTATTGAAGGTACCATCTTTAGAATTAAATTAATCTTTTGTAGTGGAACTTACCTCATATTCTATAATTATTCATTCAAGATATTAACACACCTCTTAAAATTACAATTACATGTTAAAGAGTGTCTCATCATCCTTTCTGGGGTATGGGTGTTAGCCTCTTCATTCTTGAATGTGAACCCACTCCTTATGTTCTTTTATTGAATGTTCTATATCCAAGATTCAGATGATATACTTATCTTTGTTTGCCAATATACAATTCCATCCTTCCATCATAAGGAAAACTATCTATAATATTAAAATAATACAAAAATAAAACAATATAAAACACTTGGATAATGTTAGAAAATAGGAAATTTGTTGTTGAAATACTTTTTTCAATCAACTAAATTAAAATATTCTATGTTCTTTTTTCAATGAAATAGTTCCAAAATTGATACTTCCGAAATTTATTTTTAATACTTATGGGTCTATGAATTTTTAAAATTTATAAATTCCAATATTACACTCACTACTAAAACTTATAATAGTGGTAATATGCAGTTAATACCATGAGGATATGTGGAGAATAACATTAATATAATAAATGATAAAATAAAATATCATTAAAGTAACTAAACTATTTTAAAATTAAAAGAACAATTTTTGATCATTTAGAGAAAGTGGAAGAATAAAAGTAAAAACAATATATCAGGAATATTTCATCCAACATCATGATTTTCTTCTCAAAGAGGCTCTAAATTTTAGTCTTTTTTATATTGAAATAATTTATAAGGTTTTAAAATGGTCATTATAAGTATTCTCTACACATAAGGATCTCTTTCCCCCATTTTCAAGGTTACTTCGAATTACCAAGAGATGGGTAACCAAAAACCATGTCTAAACATAGAAACTAACATAACCAATGGTCATTGTGGAGGTAGTATTCTAGTAATAATATTTAAATCCACTCTCCCTCTAATAAAATAAAATAGTTTCAATCATTTATTAAGTGAAAAATAATCAATTATTGAAATAAATATTGGATATGAAAACCCCACTAGGATTAAATAAAAAATAGACTTCCACAAACAAAACCCCACATCAATTCATATCTTTGCAAAAATAAAGTAACCCTCTCATACTTTCCATGATAGGGCGATAAAAAATAATGAAATTATAACTAAAAGAATAATAATATATGAATCAAATCATAAGTATCCTCTAAGATCCTCCTCCTCCAATATTATTTTTCATAGTAGTTTTCTTTGTATTTAAAGAAAAATTCCCACTTGATGTCACTTCTATGTTCTCTTAAAAATACAATTAGCTCTCTAAATCTTTAGTCTGCATATATCTATCTCCAAAATATGAAAATTATCCTTTAATTAAATGTTTAATATTACCCTCGTACCTTCCATAGAAATATAAATCAATTATCCATGTGTGAGAGAGATAGGGTAATCGACCATATTTCAAGTGTCCATTCAAACCAGACGTTATATTTGTTAGATTATATTTTGATATCTCAAACCATATCCAATTTAGAATATACCGTGAATATTTAAATCTCATGTAGTGAATATAAAAAATTTGGCCTTTTGTCTATTTTTTAGATATCCCTACCATGGTATGTGCCACATTCTTCAGGGTATTTCAGAGGTCATTTCATTTCACAGACTCATGTATGGATCACTATTGACCACTGGATCCCCAAACATAGGCATATCCAATCTTATTTCCCTATTTTGATTCATTCATAATACATATAGACATCATCAATGCTCATCATAATTCCAAAGTAATCTAAATTTCTCATTCTCCATTCACAAGTGACCAGGATTTCACGCACTTTGATATTGCATAAATTTGATGAGAATTTTTCTTTTACCAATATTTCAACCATGAACAAAAACCTATTTCCAGGGTAATTTTTCATTTTATCTTATCCTACTATAAATGAGTTCGCATATTATAGTGTGTCACAAATTATTTGACCATTTAAACTTCTCTACTTCATGCAAGGCAAGAATATCGTTTTTTTTTCGGGATGTTATTCGCGGGGAGATCTAGTGAGCTATGTGATTGTGTATTATAAGTGTAGATGAGGTTGTTTTGGCCTCCTCAATACACATGGATATTTGCTCTTCAAAATGGTCTTCAAAAGGGTCTCTTAAATTTAATATTCCAACCCATGGTGATCCTAACATATATAGTGATGATATGGCTCAAGAATAAGCTTTCTAGAGTGGTTTCCTTGGTGTTTTTGGTTATTTGAATTGGTGGCCTAACAACATCAATAAGTGAGGTAATAGTGGGATCTATTCAATTTGGGGTTCATGATTCTGATCTATGAAATTACATTTTGTATGTTTTCATATTTCCCCATATACAAGATTTTCCCACATTGTCATTCATTGTTGGATACCTCCAATTCATTAATATAGTATCATCCAAACATTCTAAGAAGATTTTTTTGAAGGTGGGACCTCGGTTTACTCACAATGATCACATTTCATGGACCCATGCCAACCTGGATGGGCTTAAAGTCATTATCCCACTATATGCTCTCTCTATCCCCCCTCTGGGATTCTTATGCACTAACTTTTTCCTATGCATGCATGTGTTGATCCATGTTGGGAACTTTTCCCTTAGTTGTGTAAAAGGATTATTTTACCAAATAAATATATTTTCCCATAATAAAATTCTTCATCAAAAATATAAACAAAAAGTAATTTATTTTTATTTTTCCCCAAAAAATATTTAAATAAATGTTTTTCAAAAAATGTATAAATCATTGAATAATTTTGTTATAAAACATTGAAAAAAGTAAAATTTGTTATTTAAAATCAATTTTTTTATAAAAATACAGATATCAACAAGAAATATGTTTCAAAGAATATTTTCTTTGATTATTATGAACATAACAAGATCATTATTGTGGAAAAGTATCCTCTACCACATATCGATGGTCTGTTTGATCAATTATGAAGGGATCAATATTTTTTCAAGATTGATTTTTGATCTAGATATCATCAACTAAGGATCAAGAAGGAGGATATACAAAATATAGTCTTTTGTATGTGGTATAATAATTATGAATTTATTGTTAATCCATTTAGACTAACCAATTATTATATCATCTTCATGTGTTTAATGAATAAAGTCTTTAGATATTAACTTGATCTGTTTTTTATAGTATTTATAGATTGTATTCTTATATATTTGAAGAGAAATGATGATGATGAAGAACATTTTAGGATTGTAATGAAGACACTAAGGAACGTGAATATATATGAAATTTTTTTGGTCTAGATATTTTATCTATATAAAGTCTCATTCGAGGGTCATATATTTTCATGTGAGGTCATATAGGTAGATCTCTCATTGGAGGAAGTTATTAACCATTGGATTAGACTAACCAGTATGACTAAGATATATTGTTTTCTTGTATTATATAGTTATTATTCATGATATGTTAATAATTTATCATATCTATCTAATCTAATAACCATGTTGACATGTAAGGGATCCAATTTCCTATGGACAGATGAATGGGATGAAAATTTCAATGAGGTAAAAAGAAGTTTGCTCAGTACACCTTTGCTTATACTACCCTATAGAGGAGGATGGTTCTTGATCTATAGTGATGAATCAAGGAAGTTATTCGTATGTTACCTCATGTATAATGTAATGGTGATAGATTATGCCTTTCACTCATTTAAAATTCATGATAAAAATTACCCGACTCTTGATTTGGAGTAACCATCATTAATGTTTTCTTTGAAAATAGGAAATAATTATCGTTATGGTGAAATGTGTGATATATATATATATATCTTAATATTCTTAATTAGATATTAAAATTTAAATATTTTAATATAAAAAAAATTATATTTTTGGAATTGATTAAATATTATGACTTTTTAATACACTTCCACCCTGGTAAGTAAAACAAGGTGGTATATGATTTGACTTAAAAGAAACGTGTTATTTTTCCTATGATAAGGATTAAATGATACCAAATAATTATGGGTTCTTAGAATAAATAACATAAAATTATAAGATAAGGTGGAAGTTCATATCTATTTTAGTTTACTATTTATCCATTCGTCCGTGTTAGTAATATATATTGATAGAAGTAGGATGTGAAACTATAAATGAAGGTGAGAAATAATACATTGTTCGGAAAAGATTATGATGGAATGAAAAGATTTATGAACTAAGTGTGTGTACCATCAATACCAACCATACATAATTAGTTTTAGGATGAAGTTTATATATCATCATTCTCTATTCATCCTAGAATTATGAAGATATATATATATCAAAAGTAGAATTTTAGTGTGAAAACATGAAATGGGATATTGATGAATATCCATCTGGATACATAATATTTATGAAATATAAGAATTGGAGATAGAATGAAAATGGAATTTTATAACATTAACTATACAATAATGGAAATACGAAAACATTACTATTTATTTCTTCATCAGACTCCCCCAAATATATAAACGGAACCATTTATTGGCTTCTTGTTGATCATTTTAAGAAGTAAGAACAATTCATTACAATGAGAGGATATTTCTAGGCTGATTAGATTTCTATGATACATATTAATTTGTATGATTATACGGAGTAACACATTAAATTATGTCTAATCAGGATTTGAGATTTACTTAAATGTTTTTGGAGAGTTATACTGGTAGAACTGAGTATAAATTTGAACATTATCACGACATATCATCCTCAAATAGAAGGTTATCTTAGGAGGATAATTCAAACTCAAGAAGGAATGTTGAGAGTTTAATCTATTAGTTTTTAAAGTGGTTGGTATCAACACCTTCCTTGTTTGAATTTTCCTATAATAATAACCATATCTCAAAGATTAAAATGGATCCTTATGACTCCCCCTATGGAAGGAAATTCACAACTCACTTGTGCTAGGATGAAGTTGGAGAAAGAAAACCATTAGGCCTGAAATAGATAATGAAATGGAAGACAAGGTTAGATAAATTCATAAATAAATAAAAGAATCTCAAATATGATATAAAATATATTATAAAAATCATTAATGATTTATATATTTTAAATTTAGTGACAATGTAGTCCTATGAATATCTCCTTCGATGAAGGTTGTGTGATTTTGGAAATAAGTGAATGTTAAGACCCCCTATCATATCTCATCCCCAAATTAAGAACCACTTATCTTAGAAAACCCATTACATAATAATTTCCAAAAATTATTCCCCAATTCAATGATTTACTCGTTTTATTAGAATACCATCCTTTCATATATTATGGTGTAAACTAAATGATGTTTCTCAACAAAAAGTTATAACTCTAAACCAAGTACTTTCAATATTATTTCTTCACACACCTTGAATAAACCTAATTTAACCATTATAACAAGATGAATATAGTATAATAAAAATACTCGAAATTTATTACATTGACGGAATGACCATTTTTCACCTCTTTTACATCAAATGTTAACGAGTATCACTCATTCTTATGTGTGGACTATTCCATCCACATAGATATATGATTAATTTTCAATAACCACATTTATTGGATGATTATTATGATAAATTTAATATTTATATATGATATATATTAAACAATTATGCTTTTAAAATTTTAATGTCTTATCAACCTTCTTACCTTTCTATTTGTTGTTAAATGATAATGTCGTTTGTGCGTACATGTGGATTACCACCTCCACGATGTGATGTGATTCATTTTTCATTTCTAATTTACATGGATAGTAATATGTATATATTTAATGAATATATATTAAATTTATGATATAATAATAATTATTTAATGGTTAATTATTATCTACGTTTCCATAATTCCATCCATTGAAAAGTGAAAACACCACTCATGTGTATGAATAGATTAACATATCTATGAAGCTATATAATTCATTTTTCATCACCACTTTATGATAATAGTTATAAAATGGTATATAATGATTAAATATGATAATTATAAAATAAATAAAATTATATAAATGATGTAACCATGATTAAATTACAAGGATTGAAATTTATGAATTGAGACATGCATGAAAAAAGAAATAGTCGTCACCTAGAAAAATGATTTTAAAAAATAATTATAAAGAAACAGGTGTTAAGATGTTATAATTAAATACAATATGGTATTATATTTATACATATTGATATTTAATAGAAAATTAATAATTAAATATTTATTATATAGTGTTTTTGAATATATACAAAGCAACATGAAACTTGAGGTAAAGGATTATATAAAAATATATTATTTTCAAGGTTTCCTATTCTAAATTTCCAATGAGGGAAATTATATAGTTATAATCCTTTAAACCTGGTCTATTTTTTTATCCTATAGTTATTCATGTAATTTTCAAGTAATATTACAATTTTTCTCTCTTTGTTATTAAAAATGATTAATTAATGTTTTTAAGAAAAAAAAACTTAATTTTCTCCTTGGTGAGGAATATTTTCCATTAATGTATAAATTTTCATTGAGATTTTTTCAATAATTTCATTAATATTATCCAGGGAATTATTTAATTCATTTTTACAGATATTTTACTTTCTAAAAAATGTTTCAAAATAATCTATTTTTGTTATAAATACAGTGTACCTTTTACGAAAGGTGCGAATGGAATATTTTTTTAAACATATACCGGAAGAATGGATTTTCCTACTTTCATGAATAATATTTTATGAAATGATTAATTTAAAATATTATATAGTTATTTTAAAATAAAATCTTTTCCATAGTGTTTTGTAATTATTCTAATTTAAATAAGTGTTTTCAAAAGGAAAAAAGTATTTTTCCAATAAATATTCCAAGAAAATTTTAAATATATTTGCCATCAATAAAAACATCCATTGATGTTACTTATGATTCACTAGAGATATGATTTAATGATTCCATCCAATCTTTTTCTCCATATGGTTTATGATGATGAATATTTATATATGATTCTATGAAACCCATTACATTTATAGGTTTACAATGTTAATATAAAATGACTCTGAAACTTGTGTCTTTTCTATATGGTATACTATAATGAAACAATTAAGGTTTTTGTGATATTATGTAAATTGTATAATTTAAGGTTATGTGATGGGTGGATCCATTAAATCCCTCAAATGCATAGGGTAAATATTGATAACTCTTTAAAAAATCATGTTATGCATGAAACTTATTTTATGTTAACATAATTTTGTGTTGACCTAGTTTCATATTCATAATTTTTTGTGTGGACCTTGATTCATGTAAATATGTTTATGAATTGACCTTATTTGATGTCCTTAACTTAATGAGTGAACTTATTACTATTTATACAAGTTCACAATATTTCAATATTATCTTCTTTCTCATTTCTAGTATTTTTATATTCTATCATGGTATACAATTAAAGAATAATGATTCTAGGTATTATGAATTTTTTATTTTACATTGATAAATAATTTTTCCATGACTCGTGATTTATTATATTTAATTGATTATGTGTGACATTATTATGATTCCATTCTGTGGCCCGTAGGCCTTCAATTTTTTTATTATATGAAATCCCCCTTTTAATGGAAGAAGGGGTAGATCCCAAAAATACATCATAGACATAAAACAAATCACACCCGAAGGTCAAGATAGACAAACCAAACATACAGCATAGAGCACCCCTCCCCAGTATAAAATCGTGGTAAAGCTCTCGATCGTTACATAGCTGAACGACAAGCAAGTGTCTAGGTATTATGATCAAAATATTTAAATATTATGTTCTTTCACATTTATTGGATTTTTATATTCTATCATGGTACAAGATTAATCAATAATTATTCTAGGTATTATGAATTTTTTATTTTACAATGATAAGTAATTTTTCCATGACTCGTGTTTTTTTATATTTAATTGATTATGTGTGACATTATTATTATTCCATCCAATGGCCCATAGGCCTTTATTATTTTTATTATAATAAATCCCCCTTTTAAGGGAGGAAGGGGTAGAACCCAAACAGACATCATAGACAACAAACAAATCACACCCGAAGGTCAAGAGAGACAAACCAAACAGACAACATGGAGTACCCCTCCCCAACATAAAATTGTGGTAAATCTCTCCATCAGGTGAACGACAATCAATTTTCATGTGTCATAGCACATGCCTGATCTGATGGCTGACACCATACCCTCTCAAACATCCAAATCTGTAAAGCACTACAAAGATGAACATCCGGCTCTGGAACCTCCTCAAAGGCCTGATCCATGATGTAAAGTCCAGGTGCATCTCCATTCCGAAATATTTTCCACATCAAACCATCATAAGACTCAGCCATACATCAAACCATTCAAACCATCACCAAGATTTCACACATTCCAGAAGCCAGACCAACTCAGACAACTAGAAAAAACAGCACATCACAAAAAAACACAACCACTCAAACCAAATTAGAACGCCAAACCTTCAATCCTGCAAAAACGTTGCAAAACAGATTCTAGAGACCATGGACTCCCCCCTCTAGGCCTCTCAAAATCTGGCACCGACCATCACTAGAAGCACACCATAGGTAACGACTTGCCACTCTGGACCGATCCAAATCCAGATCCATCGACTGTACGATCCGAAACCTGCTGATCCGAGATGCACATTGCATCTCCAACACTCCGAACCAAGATGAAGTCGGTGTTCTACCGAGACAAGTCTTCACTAAAGATAAAGACACTGCCGAACCTTGCTGAAACTCCACCGCATCACACCATCGCCGTCGCGTCACTCCAAGATGATCCGTAGAAAATTAACCAGGCCACGTCAAGCCGAGATGATCCGGAGGTCAACCAAGCTGCGACGTGCAGAGGCAATTCGGAGGAAGCCGACATAAGAACGATTCAGGCCGGAGGGGGATGGGGAAGAAGGGCCGAAGGGGATACCCTAGTTACTACAGAGGGAGAATAGAAGCCACTCAGAGGTAAAATGTGGGTTGCTAACACCGACACCCAGCGGGGGCGCCGACCAATCCTAGGTGTGCTCCACACTCCCCAACTAAGCAATGGATTTGAATCGCTCTGTGCATAATGCACACAGTGATCGAGTCTGGTAGGACTCGAACCTGCGCCAGTTCCCATGGAGAGTGAGGGGTACAACCAGCGGGTTCCACATATTGTTACTTATGATCATCGATTGATATATCGTTTTTTTACCCTTACTTTACATATGATATAAACCTGTATTCTGTTTCTATTTTCCTAAATTTATGAATAATGGCTTTAAGTACGATATGTTTAAGGGAATTACTATGATCGATTAAATTTCGTGTAGATGTTGAAGATCCTTGTGAAAATTATGTTTATGTATTGAGTCTCTAAATACACTAAATATTTACAGTTACAAGAAATTTATAATTATTTTATGACTTCGGTTTTCCTCTAAAATGATGTAATATTTAGGTATTTTATGCTCAGGTCATAGAAAAAATGGATTCAACAACATAAAAAAATTATTCTTCTAAAATTAAATTTTGAAATCCCACTTTTTAATCTTCATAATTTATGAATTTTCTGTAATTTGTGTTTCTTAGGTCAAATTTAATCATCATTATAATCCAAGAACTCATCCATTCATTACTAAAAATGATTCTTATACTAGTAGTATCCATTATTTCATAGGAAAATACATCCAAACAAGGATTCCAATTATGTTTATGTAGATAATATGTTTCCATTTATCCACTAATCTACATTGCATAATACTTATATAATCCATCATACTTATAGGGGTTGATAAATAATGTTCCTGTATTATTATATTGTACTCCATCATTTAAAAATAACCATCTATAAAGTTTTCATAATTATAAGTTTATCCTAAATACTTTGGATGACTATTACAGTGTTGATGCATATGTAGATGATTCTTCTATAGAAAAATGTTCTTAAATTTTTGGAAAATAATCCTTACATGATCATCCTTATGGGTAAATATATTGAATTATAGAATTATTTAAATTGAATTTAGATCTACATTATATCACCTCAATACTATCTAAAATCACTCTAATAATATCTAATGACTCTTAATAATTTATCAAAATTTCACAAACCATCTCAGTATTATTCTCAATGTCTTACAATATATAAAATACTGAAATTTTTGTGTTTATATAAACTCCAATTCCTCGGAATTCCCAATTCCCTTCAATGTCTTAATATTCCCTCATTTATGTGAGTATTGCACTAAAATTATCATCCAACTTGTCCATATTGACAAGGATGATTTCTACTATATTAATATAGTTTTATATAACACTTTAAATCAGGTTTGAGCTTCTCAAATATAAGTATATAAGCTATTAAGTTCCAATTTAGTTGTAAGCATATTCTCTTATCAAAGAAAAAACTATACATGTTGTATATAGTACTCATTAACATCCATTTATCATATTTATTTGGAAAAAATATCAACTCAATAGTCATATGATTTAAATAGATACAGACATAGTAGTTGGATTCCATCTTCTTTACTCAAAGCTTTGGTAATATCCTTTATTTTTATTTTCAAATATGAGATAAAATCCCCTTTGAATTTTTATTAAAATCCATCCCTTCAATTAATTCTTCTTTATGAAATATTTAATTTCAAATATATTCAAACCCAATTAAAAAAAATAAAACCCTATATTTACACACCATAAGGTGACTTCATGTTACATTTATATTACATGAACAATGTAATTATAATAAACACTATATTATAAACAAGAGGTTGTATGTTTATTTTTTATCAAACTTTAAGAGTTAATATGTTGAAAATAAGCCAAAGGTTATATGATAATTGATAATAACTATATAAGATTGATCTATATCAATGGTTTGAATGATGGAAGTATTGAAAAAATGTCTATAAGAATATAAAACACGGTTAATGTTAGTGAGTAGGTTTGTGAAGAATCATATGAGGTTAGATTTTTTATTTTTGTAAGTTTATTATTCTAAAGGTTTGATTTAAATAACTTAAGTTGTCATTGGGGTTTTTATTTTTTGAATAAATTTGAGGAGTATGGGTATATTTTAGAGACATGATGATGGTGATATGATAATTATTAAAATTTACATATTTTGAAATATAATATTAAGATTTTATAGGATTATTAGATAATATAATTATTTTTATATTTTTAGAAAGATAAAAAGATTTGGGTTAAGTGAAGGTTACTATGTTAAAAATGAAATAATTTTATGTTTCTATATATAGAAGGAAAATTTCAATCCACAAAAATATTCATCACCCAATGAAAATAGTTTATGTTTGAAAAATGGAAAAGTAAACTATTTATGTATAATTTTGTCAGTATAGGTCACTAGTTGGTAGCATAATTTTTATTCTTTAACAAAGTTTTAAGAAAACTATTTTCTCCATGAAATATCCAATTTCTCATAAATGGTGTTTGTTGATTATTAGTACTACTTTATATTGGATGAAGTCTCATTTTTTAAGAAGTTTTGGGCCATAGTTAATGTCCTGGTAAGTTTCAATGATTTTGGAGATCTTATTCTCACTGTATATATAACAAAACCACACTAAGAAGATAATAGAAGGTTGAATTTATTAGCTCTATCTTATGTTTTTTAATATCCTTATTATATGTAAGGAAGTACCATTCCACTACAATATCAATCATAAAATATGATTCAATGAATCATTTCACAACCATCAACCATGAAAATCATAAAGGGCCATGATATTTTTCGAATTCATGCTATGTTACTTCTTGAAATAGGTTCACATCATATTGTGGAATACACAACCATGAATCATCTGGAAGTTAACGGAATATAGATAAAGTAACCAACATGTGTTTCGAATATAGTTTAATCCAAGATAATATTTTTATTACCTGGAGAAAATGAGCAGAACTAGTGATTTGGAAAACTTAATGAGGGTTTTCATTTTTTTGAGATTCCCATTAACCATCATTTTTAATATTAATGATAGAGATAAATATTTAGTATATTCTGTGTTTTTATTTTCAAAATAGATTAATGTATGTTTAATTAGATTTAAAATTCATACTTATATAAAATTTGGAATAATGTTTTCTGTATAATAGAATATAGAAGATATGATGTATGGAGTAAGAAATAATTGTAAGGAAGAGAAGATTTTTATATTAATATAACGGAGAATAAAAAATATATTTATTACATATTTTATTTTACTAATATTAAGCTTTCATTGATTGATAGTTCATTAATGAAAAGGTTTAGAATTAGTTATTTGTTATTCGCGTTTTTAATGATTTAGTTTAATAATGCTGAGGTCATACGAATTTCAATCAAGATCAAGAATTCATTAATTACAATATTTAAATAATCATATCATGATTATTTACTTCTATGTGAGATGTTTATAAAAAAACTCTTAACTCTTCTATCAGAGAGATTGAAATTTCTAATAGTGAATTTGGGATAAGAACACTGCTATTCATCAAAGCATCAACAACTATAATTTTATTTGATAATTTTAAGTACAAAAAATGAGAGTGAACTTTATGTAATTAAACATTTAAGAGATATATAAATCTATAATTTGATATTGTTCCCAAAGTAGTGTATGTAAGAGAATTATTGGGAGAGACTCTTATTAAGAAGTGATCTTACCTATACATATAGAGGTAATGTTACATGTTTAGTAGTTAACATACCCAAATATTGTACACACACAAATAGTATGTTATAATGGATTTTAGAACGCCCTCATAACATTGAATTTTTCCCCCTTGGATATATCCCATTGCATGTGAAGTAACAAAATTATTTGTGTTCCTTACATTTAATATTTTTATATCTATGATTTTTAATCATTTGGTTTTAATAATTAAATAATAAAATTTTGAATATTTTTTATTTATAATAAGGGAAAAATATCTGAATTGAAAGAGTATATGTGAAAATGTTTAATTCTAGTAACATTCATATCCCCCCCCTCCTCCGGGGGTATTGTGTTATTGCACGTTATATCAAATAAAATAAGTTCTATTTTAGATTCGATGTGAAATTTTTATCTTAAGAATATTTTTAACCTGAGCCTAAGAAATCAATTTTGATTTTAGAATGTTCAATCTTGAAGATCTGGTATTATTTTATTTGTGTTTTTATTAATCAAGTTGATAATAAACTAGAATTATTTTCTGATATTGAAGGAGATCTTGGGGGTTCTTTTGGGTAATAATATATTTAAATAAATAAATATTGTAAGATTGGAAGAATAATATAGCATTCAAATGAGTATGTTTATCAATTTGAGGGTAAACTAGATCATCATGAAAAAATTATTGAATACCAAGATTAAATTGATAAATAATCAAAAATTAATTCTAATTTAAATAAACAGTTGGAATAATAATCCATTCTGATAGAAAGTATGAATTATTTTATTGAATAAAAAATTATTATAATCAGATTCTTATGAATTTCTTTGTTTAAATAGAGGAATTTTGAGGTTTCCTTAGATGATGATATATTTTACTGTAAAAGTTTTTGGTGGATTTAACAATGAGGATCAGTATCATATATGTGATGAGACTTATTATCAATAATATATGTCTATGGGTTTAATGAATTGTAGTGATGAAGATATTTTTAAAAATAATGATTCTATGGATAATCATTTGAGGGGATTTTATGATACTATAACATGTATTTCTAACGATCTAATTAAAAAACATGTTTAAGGAATAATTTCAACTATTATTAATTGGATAAGAATAATGGAGTGGGAGATAAATTCTCAATTAAAATTTCATTAAAAATGTTACATCAATGGTAGAGAACTAAAATTAGATTTAGCTATCAATAATGGACAATTATATGTAAAGAAACAAAGTATGAAATAACTTTAAAGTTTGTTAGTATCTTTCTATGAATAAAATAAAGATCACGTAAAGTTGATCAAAAGGGAATATTAATAGAAATTAAAATATTTGTTTGAAGAAATTTATTGGCTCAATTTGAACTGATTTGGCATAGAGGTGAAGTTTAATACTATGGAAGACTTGATTATAGAAAATATGAAAACTCACTATATATTTTTTTGATTAATTAATAAATTATTAGTAGAATATTGATTCTACAATACCAACTATTGAGGGAAAATAAGGATTGAGGTTTGACACACAATTGCCTATAAAAATCAATAAACCTATAGATAATTTAAAAAGGGGGATAAATGGTGTTCACAAAGATAAAACAAGGAAGGAAAGCCTGCAAGTGAATGAATTGTTTGAATTAAACAAAAGGAGTAAAAGTAAGATGTTTAGAAATTTTAATTTTGATCATGGGATTTGAAGTCATAAAGGATTGTTTTGAAAATTTTCTATAGGAATTAATTCAAATTTTGAAAGGAAAATACGATCGAATTATTTTATTCTATATGAAAGAAGGTATATTTCATATTATTAATATTATTATCTTTATAATAGTTTTTGTTAATATTTTTAATATAAAATAAAAATATTGAATAACATTTATTCTCGAATAATGGAATTCAAACTACACCATTGCATAAATTTTCAACCATTGTTAAAAGTAAGGTCCCATGATAAATAAATAGAGAATTAAAATTTTGGTGAGAAATCCCATAAATCAATGGATACGAAGAATAAATAGTGATAATTATAGAAGAAAATGTTTTTAATGTGCTACAAAGGATATATTACAATATTTTTTAATATGATAAAAATAGAATATACAATTAATAAGTACTCTTGTAACTATAAAAATTCAAGAAAGTTCGAAAAATAAAATTTTTACAATAAATAAAATATTCATTTAAATATGCAAAGAGGATAAAGATAATAAAAGGTATGTGTCCTATAAATCAAGTGTTGTTTTGGTATAACATCCATCATGGAAGGAAAATAATAAATTTTTGTATGAAACAATAAAGATGAATTTTTCATCATTAATAGAAAAATGAAGTAATAAAAAACTAATTGTAAAAGTGGTAAAGGAAAATATTATGATAAATATTTTTGTATTGGTGAAGAGTATATTGTTTTAAATATGAATGAATATTTTATAAGAATAATCAATAAAAATATTTCTACAAAGTTAATGTATTTTAAAATAAAGGAGAATAAGGATAAAAAATCATAGACTCATGAGGAATAATTCATTAATAGTGCCCTTAAATAAAAAACTATTAAGAAGGAATACATGAAATACAATAAGGAATTAAAGGAAGATTTAATAAAAGATTTTATTCATGATGACCAACCACACTTCTCTACTCTATGGTGTCACAAGTACCCCTCTCCCTTAGGCGTATACATTGTTTATTGGTTCATGATTGAGGGTAAGATATGACCAATGAGGATAATAAATTTTGTGTGCATTGATAGGAGAGAAATATACAATGTGTGTATATTTAATAAATAATCATTGATTAATATCAAGATAAATGTAGTAATAAATAAATTAAAATTGTATTAATATAGTCATGATCACCAAGTTATATCAAGAATCAATCTGGAAGAATAAAATATGAATTTATTGATGCATGATAAGATGAAGAAGTGCAGTTGGAAAAGATCCATATTTTTAGTAAAACAAATTTCAAAGCCAAATATTAGTTTTAATATGGTATAAAACCATTTATGGAGTTTTAAACAAGGTATTAGGCCTTAGAAAGTGGTTAAAGTCTCTAAAGAAGTATATCAACAGTGTGTGTGAGATGGAACTATATTCGTTATGGAATACGGGTTCAATTTTTTTGAAATAAAAATCTAGTATCATTTTATTATATTTCCGGATAATAAAAATATGTTTATAATAAAGTTATTATAGTGAATAAATTTTTTCCCTATAATAAATATTCTTACTTTATTGGTGGAAAATTTTTATGAAACTCCAGGTAATTTATAGTGACCATTCAAATGATAATTATACTCATATAAAAATATAGAATATGTGTCAATGAAACAAAAATAAGGAATATAAAATTGTATCACTAGTTTATCTCAAACGTGTTGTATGAAACAATTCATTATTTGTTATGTCTCAAAATAATATTTTTTATTGCATATGTATTAATTGTCCTATGTGAATGTGATTGAGATCATAAGAATTTTTTCCAAAGGAAATAAATTTCTGAATATTTTATTGTTTTATGGAATTTATTGAGTGATGTAGGAAACACTGTTGTTTTTAAACAAATTAAAATATTTAATGTAAAAGTTATGACTCTGTTGGCTCATAGGATTTGTTAATGGATAATTTTGAAGTTATAAAATACTTTATTGGGTTTTTTGTAAGAATGCCTCAAATAATTGAAGTGTATTTAAATTGAAGTTTTATTGAAGCTTATTTAAAGAATTTCGTGGATATGATATTATTAAATAAGTGGTTGAAATAACCCTATGTGTTTAGAACTACATACAAGTGGATGAGTGTTGTAAAGATCCACATGGATATTTGAAGTAAATATGAAGGGTTAAAAGATACTCTTATTCTAGTGTATGATTTATGATGGAAAAGGGATATTGAAGATTGTGTTGATATCCCATTTTCTATCAAATGGTGGAATAAATAACACTTTTGATTTTACTATGAAAAGAAAGGAGTGAAGTCCAAAAAATCCTAGAGTTTGAAAGATCATGGATTAAAATATAAAGTGTGAGGTATTTTCTATGTCTCTTATGGTTGTTAAACATTATGTAATTGTTTTCAAAAAAATCCAAATGGGGAGATTGTTTCAACCAATAGGTCCTATGTTGGATTTATTAAAAGTAATCATGAGATAATATTGAAAATAACTTATAGTTTGTATGATGAGTTAAAAATAACTAATTAAGACTGATGTTTATAAATGGTTTGAATGATATAATTATTGAATACATGGCATGGATTATTGAATACATTTATTAAGTTCATGATCAAAATTTTTAATTGTTAATAAAGGTTAGATTTATTATTATTATCAGGTTTTTATTCTAAATGATAGTTAATAATATCTATATAAGTCTTTGTAGTTTGGATATATTGAAAACCAATCTAGAGAATAACTATATTTTGGAGACATTATGATAGTGATATGATAATTATTGACATTATCATATTTGGAACTATAGTATTAACTATTAGTTGATGTTTATATATTCATATTTTTAGAGACTGATTGTAAGGATTGAGCTATGTGAAGTGGATTTAGTTGAAGTTGATGTGAATTTACTTTATTGGATATAGTAGGAAGATTTTGTGTCTTGAACCTAGGAATTGCACCATGACTGTAGCTTTGTTCTAAAAAATGATCCCTTAATCATATATAATGGTTTAAATATTGATCTCAAATTTGAATCATATGGTTTATATGTTTACCAAATTTGAATTAATTTATTCACTCCAAAACATATATTCCATACTTTGAAGTGAGTCATGTGATATTGACTACTAATATTTATTTGAGGAAGACACACCATGTAAAAAGTGTTAAACCAAAAATGAAGTAATAGAATATTTAGTGATCCTACAGATCTGAGTTTGAACCCATGAAAGAAAAATTACACACTATCAATAGAACTCTGTTGGGTTGTATTGGATCGATTATAGTTTGTTTGAAGAATCTTGTAGATTGAAAGGAATTAGAATGAAACTATATGGACAATGGTAAATTAAAATTGATGGAATTTACCTATGAATTCTCATTATGAAAATCATATAGCTGCGTTATAATTTTTCTGTTCAGATTTTCATACTACAAAAATTGGTTCAAGAAATGGAGTTTTATGTCATGAAAAGACTCATGTATAAGATAAAGTAATCAAAATATTTATTTTGTGATAGTATAATTCATGTCATAATTTTTGTTCTGTTGATAAATTCAAGAAGATCTAATTTTTTTAAAATTTAATAGGGTTTAGATATTTTTGGTCACCCATTGACTATTTATTTGTATATAACTGGTGTAGATAAACATAGATATTATCTTATAGTAGGATTTATACAATATATTCTAAAAAGTTTACTTTGATTGGAAATTAAAATTATTCAAGGATATAGATGACTATTCTATGCAGAATAGGATATGAAAGTGAGGATATATATAGGAAATAACAATTAGAATAAAGGGGAGGAACTATGTGTTCCGAGAATAAGGTAAAAAAACAATGATATTTATTGAATGTATTATTTAAAGTAATATTTAGTTATTATTGATCGGTATTGAATGGATGATCTGGTTTGGAATTGAAGAACTACCGTGTATGTTTTTAAAGATATGGCTTGAAACTGATGAGGTCCAATACATTTATATTAAAATCATGAAGTGATTAATTTTAATAATTTAAATTTTTAACCAAAACATTTTACTATTATTTGAGAGGTATATTTGAAGATCAAAGTATCATCAAATTTAATATAGAGTATGAAATATTTGGAAGTGAATTTGTGGTCAGCACATCAATATTCACTAAATAATCAATATATAGACTTTGGCGTGCAGATTTGATGTATGAAACATAAAGTAAACTTCATGTTATTATACTAAGAATATTCATACAAGTCTATAAACTAATAAATTCATTAAATAAGTTCATGAAGAGAAAGAAGAGGGAGGGACCCTTAGTAATAAGGGGTCATACCTCAACCTGTATAGGTAGCGAGAATTGGTGATGGGTGACTATATAAAAAAATTGTATCCACATAAATAGTGATTGGTAGTTTATTTTGGTACACCAACACAATAATGAGTGTAAAGTCCTTGGTTGTAACCTAGGGTAAGTAAACAAACTATGAGTTTCCTATAATCAATGATCATCATAAAATATTAATTTTTGTGATGATATGTTAATATTATAATAGGTAAAATATTTTATTTGATAAAAATTGTTATATTTGATATGAAGAGTAAAATCATTAGATAATAAGTCAAAGCTTATTATCTAGACTTAATGGTTAAATTTTATCACATAGAATGTCATATAGTTATTGATATATTTATGGGTGTATAGTTATTATATTTAGTGACACAAATGTTACGTAAATAGATATTAGATCTTATTAGATGAATATGTATAGCATATCAATACAATCCACATTAGAACTATAAAGGTTTAGTTTCATTAGATGCATGGATACATAAACAACTGGTACATAAATTATATACACCATTTCCCATTAAATTGTTCACAACTGGCACCCTTATTAGACATATCATACTTGAAATTGTTCTTCATAACCTATGGAAAAGAACCATAATAAAGTGTGAGCTCAGATTCTCATCAAGGGTAAAGATAGGAGATATAAATCAATGAACATAACTGACCATAAGATGATCATAAGGGTATGAGTACATGATCATAACTTACAATAATCTTACACCATCAATCAAATATCATTAATTGTAAATCATGGCATAAGGCACTGTCATAATAATATACATAAGTCACAAGTGTGAGGTAATCATCAATAATCAATCATGCCCCCTGATAACGTTTCATCAGAATAACAAATAATTTTTTTGAATACGAAGAATCATATAAAATCATTTCATTGGTCACGGTTAACTCTAAAGACTATCATTACTGAAAACTCATCAAAATGGAAATTCTTATTGGTTTATTTACAACATTCTCTTAGGAGTAACTGCCATGAAATTAACTATTTCATCTCATAGAATTTTTTTAACTATATTGTATATTAGGAGTTTGTAAATCCCGTCATTATTACCAAAATCATTTTAGGTCTATAACGGACCCAACCATCATAAAGATCTATATCAGGATCACCCACCACATAATCATAATCCATATATATGAGTTCTACCAAATCAAAAAACATTCATCATTTCGACATAGCATAACCATGGAAATAAAATGGATTTCATAATTCATCCTCATAATCATAAACCATCCAAATAAATAATAATCATGATAAAATTGGATCATATACCTAGTAAAGAAAAATAGACAACAATGTATTTTTTTTATAGATGAAAATGCCTTTAAAATATCAATAGAATATTTCTTGAAGAAAATATTCTTTTTATTTTGATATATATTATATAAAATATAAAAATTTACAAAATATAAAGAAATCCTTTAATTAATGGAAATTTATTAAAGAGAAAAGAAAATAGTAAAAGAAAAATACAAACAAAAAACAACAAAACCATAAAAAATGGTTAAGGTGAAAAGGAATGAAACCAAAGCAGACAACATCCCTGGCCTTTACTAGCCAAAAAACAGCAACATAAATGCCTTCCTTCCACCAAGAGAAGCCGGCAACTAATCCTCCAGCCCGCTCCAAACAGCACAATGATTCCTAGAATTTGGGAAACCAAATGAAGCCTGCAACTCTGCAGACTCCAGCTGTCCGGCTGGGAACTATTCATCCATCACCAGCACCAGAAAAAGATAGACCGACTCCTTAAATTCCGAAAAAGCATCCTCAGAACTGAACCAACAAGCATCGCTTTTGCTGTTCCTGAGGGTAAGTTCATAAGGTTCAAACCAAAACCAGCAATGAAAATCACCCAAAACCATGATGTCCGGCCCATTCACAGCCATTTTCAGCTCCATGTGAACTCCGAAAAAAATAGCTTTGAAACCTTTGATGTCTAAACCATTGCCATAAAGTGACCTAAACCAGCCGAGAGAAAACTCATGGTAATTTATTTCCAGATTCAACCAGCTCATCAAGACATGCTTTAGTCATTATGGGAATATGTTTTGAACTCCTTACCTTTAAAGCAGTATCCGTGATTTTCCTGGCTTTAGGGGGTCTCCCTAATTTCCTTTTCGAGCATTGAGGACCTCTATAGCCTTGAAGCAGGTCATCAATGTTAACAACTTCAGGTATCCCACTATCCTTTGAAAATATTTGTGAGCATCCGTGGGAACCAGAATGATGGGAAGCATTTTGAGCATTTTTTTCAGAAGAAACATTACTATTAATAGTAGATAACATAGCCGAAGTATCATACATGCTCTCCATGGAAGCTGGTAGATGAATCTGTAGGTTCTTCTGAGTATTGATGCTGAAATCCAGTTCTGTAGCTGAATTAGGATCACAGTTCTGCCCATCTTCAACCTCTGTGGAAGTATCCAGGTTTGAAGCAACAATTACATCTTCTTCTTCATCCTGTAAAGAGATCAAAAAATCATGGATTTCATTCTGAAAATTCCGAAAAAATTGATACTCATCCTCCTCATTCTGTAAGTCATAAACCAGAATACAAACATCATTGCTAATCTTAGAGAATAGGTGAAGATCCTCCTTTGAAACCCATTCAAAAACCGGCTGAATAGGCACAAGTTTTAAGATATGCTCATCCTCCTCAGCCACATCAGCCCATAAAACTCTTTGTGATGAAGAAGAAACAGGATACTTTGGTAAAGATGCATTTTCAAAAGGAATATGAGTTTTAACAGGGGGACATCTGACTCTAGAATTCCTTTTTTTCAATAAAGACAACCTTGTTCTTTTTATTTCTGTTGACATCATTCCATTCAGAAACCTTAGATGACACCTTGGCATTTCTCTAAATCAACCTACAGTTAGAGATATTATGTCCCACAATTTTACATACATCAAAAAAGTTGGGCACATTCTCATATTCCAATCGAATATCAGATTTAATACCATTAGAATTAAACAGAATCGAAGTAGGTCTTTTGACTTCCAGGTTAATGTCCACAAGTATTCTGGCAAAATAACCATTTTCACCATCCAAGGTGTGTCGATCTATCCTCATAGGAGTACCAATACATGAAGCAATGTCGTTGAGGATTCTAGGATGCCAATACACCCAATTTAATCCATGCAATTTTACCCAAATTTGTGCATGAGATTGCTTGAGGTTAAAAGGATTAAAATTAATATTCCCTGTTGATAACCTTAGAATTCCAGGTTTGAGTTGAAGGCTACCTATCTTCCAAACCGAATTCAAGGAATCAGAGGAGGTGAAGATAATGTGAAAATACCCTTTTCCGATTGAAATAAATTTCCAATCTCTTAAACTCCAGCAATGAGAAATTCTGTTTTTGAGATCAGCAACAGACCAGGGTTTGTCTCCCTTCGAGTAAATAACACGACCCAGTAATGAATACTTACAAAGGTCCAGCCATTGCTGTAGTGCATTTGAATCTGCAACCACTGAGAATCCACCATTTTCTAACCTGGTGATATTTGATTTAGATGAATCCACCTTTGTAGGATTTTCTGCTCCAGAAAGAACCTCTGCGAAGGAAAGATTCTTCTTTCGAAGAATCGATGAATCTTTGAAGTCTGAGGGTTTGTAAATTTCCTCCTCTTCTTGACGATTGTCACTGAAGGACAATTCCCACTCTGGATTGAAAGAATCCATTGAGAGATTTAGGTAATAAGATCAAGGTTCTCCAAATCGCCATTGATGCGAAGGAAGCTTAGGGTTCTTTCTCTGAATCTCCATCCTCAATCAATATAAATAAAGCCTTCATTTAGGAAGAAAATTGGAAAATACTAATTTTATATTCAAATAAATTAGTTGTTGTGGTGGTGGGAGAAGTAATTCATGTAGTGTATGTTAAAAGGAAGATTTCTTTCATATTTTTGGTAAAAATGTACAAAGTTCCAAATTTGGAAAATGAAAATAAAATTCCATTAAAAATGTTTTATATAAATTTAATAATGTGTAAAAATTAATTTAATAAATTATATAATAATATTAAAAACATTCTAGAAGACATTTTAAATGAAATATGGACATCTAAGAAAACATACACAAATGAAGAGTGAAATAAATATTTTTTTCCTTAAAAAATGATATTGGTTTCTTGAGTAATTTAAGAGAGGAAACTTAAATGAAAACATTTTAGATCTAGGAATAACAATATTATAATAAAATACATAAGAATTATGAGATATAAATCATAAAATTACATCATCAAAAGGTTCAGCATAATCAATCCTTGTAAAAATGAGATTGTACCGTAAAACTCTTACCTAAAATTCGTCTTTCTTCATAAGTTATCTAACCTCATGTATAATAAATTTTTATTTAATTATATATTACAACCATTTAAATACCTATAATGACCTAAATGTTCTACATATAACATCTAATCACCCATTCATAAACAATCTTTCATTATCATCATCATTGTGGGTGTTAATTACTAATTATTTGATGTATGTTTTGGTTTTGCAGTTATGGGCCTTGCACATTAATCATGGTTACATAATATATATAATTTTAATAATGATATAAATATCATATATATTCATTATATACATATTTATAACCATTCACAAAAAATAGTTATGAAAAATGATTTACATCACTATGTGGTCGGGAAGGTATGTAGGTACGCATGAGTGATGTTTCCATTTTTCAATAGATGGAATGAAAGATATATAAATAATAATTAACTTTTAGAGAATAAATATTATGTCACAAATAATATATAAATATATATTAAATACCAACCATGAAATATAGTGATAGGAAATGAATCGTACCACATTATGGAGGTGATACTCCACACATATGTACGAGTGATACTTTCATCTACCATTTTATAGAGAAGAGGTGTTAAATTGTTGTAAAATCATCATAATAATATATAGTTATATTTATAATAAATTAATAATAATTTTATTATATATAAATATATTTTTATAATTTTAAGAAGAAATAAAATTGAAAGATCTCTGTTAATATTTGGGCCACTTCTTTGAGATACCTTCTTTGGCTTACACCATAATTCATGAAAGATTTGTATTAGGAAAATAAATGAAAATATAGGGTTAATGGAAGTATTCTAGGAAGGATTTATAGTGGGTATTGTTTTATATAGAAGGATAAAATAGCGTGAATAAGTGATGATACAATTTATAAGTGAGGGGAGGGACACACATCAAATTTCATAAAATATTTAAATGATATAAGGACACTTTCATGTGAAGTGGATAAAAATGGATAAGAATTAGAATTTTAGTTAATAATAGGTTTATGTATATTCAAAGAAAATAATTATAAATATTTCTTTGAATTCCTACCCTCTTCTATTATTTAAACCCCCCCCCCCCCCACCTGAAAACCTTATTTTAACCGTAATTGCGAATACAAAATTCTTCTATTTTTACTATTCATTCTGGAATAAAAATAAATCTATACAATTAAATTATATAAATTATTATTATAAAAAATATTTGATCCATTATATATGATTAAATTTAAAAAATAGGTATAATTTAATTTTAAATAATCACAGAAACCATAAAAAACATGTTTTACAATATTGTAATTTTAAGCAGAAAAATGATTTTACATTAATTCCATGCATTTTAAAAACTAATAAATAAATTTTATAAATATATTATTGAATACATAATATATAAATTTAATTAAAAACATTTATCATTAGATAGTAATTTAATTCCAAAATACAAAATCACATTGTGCACATACAAATAGTTTTTAGATAAATGTGTTTTAAGGCCAATAATGAACTTATACCAAAATAAAGTATAATTAGGATTCATATATTATTAATAATATTATATATAATTAAATTAAAATTATGTTACTTTAATATTAAATTAAATACATTTTGGGGATTTTTATATTACTTTATTTAATAAAAATGGATGATACTTTTAGAAAAATTTGTATTTTCGCTAATCACTGAAAAAATAAAACTTTTTAGAGAAATCATAAAAATTCACCATAATATTATATTATCATTCTCATTTCAAAAATTATATTAATTTACTAAAATAATGTTTCTAAAAAAATTAGAAATTATTTATAATTTTAGTACACAAAATTCAATAACTTGTTTTTTGAAAAAAAACATATTTCTGAAGCATAAAAGGACTTTGATTAAAATTAAGTACTTATTTTTTATGTATTAATAAATAAATCTTCATTATTTAGAACCATTACACATATTTTTCATAATTTGTTTATTTCAATTCATAACATCAAATTTAACCAATGGTTTATAAAGGATTACTATGTCGTGGTTCATTTATACTTGAGGCTGTATATAACACAAGCCACTGAATACCACAAGTTATAATAAAATATTGGGGAATAACATTCTACCACACTTAAAATTAATTTCTACCATGAGATAAATAACTCTGATAAAAATAAATGCGGATATTTTATGTTCATCAAATCCTTTGATTCCAATGTAGCGTCCTCTTATTACTGATTCACAAAATTACTTTAACAAAGTAGTAGCATTTTTATAGAACATTTTCTCTATGATCCAAGATTTTTATAGGTTGTTCTAAAATATGACCGATAATTATAATGGTTTATAACCTATAAAGTATTCACATATAAAGTATTAACTATTTACTTATTCATTGGAGATACATGCAACACATAGTCAACATGAGATAGGTTCGGTGGAAGAACCAAGTAATAGGAAAACATCTCTACTCGACAACGAATCTCGAAGTGGATAATATACCTAGGGACTAGTTTTCCATTATATTTAAATCTCATAGCCTTATTCAACGTGGAAATTCATATGAATCCCTTTTCAACAACTTTTAATTATATATCTCATCGAATATTTCCAACATAAATATTTTGTTGACTTTGAGATGCCTTATTATGATATTGAGTGGCTCTAACCATCTATGTCATTTTCGTAACTACCTCAAGTCCCAATATCTTCCATTCACTAAATTCACCCAACATTTAGAAGTCCTTCACTTATATACATAGAGGGACTCATGTGGATCAATCTGAATTCTCATGTAAATCTATTATTTTAATAAGACATGACTAGAGGATGGTGTTGATCCCAACCACCTTTTAAATATAGAGAATAGGATATCAATATATACTCCAGGGTTTGAATGGTTCTCTCAGACTGAACACCAATTTATGGATGATATACAATACTGAAAACCTACTCTATATCTAGAGCTTGATTTTAATTTTTATCTAGAATAATTAATGAGATTTTGAGGGGCTCTTTCATGGTGATACCTTCTCCCTCGACAATTCCCTAACCCTAATGAAATGGAGCTATTCTCCCCCCTCTCGATCGGAGGGGGAGGACCATGATCTAAAGGTAATGTATTCCTTCCATTCACCAATACTAACTATCTTCCTTCCTTTCTGAGGATAAATCTCTCTCCGAAAGTCCCTGAACATTTTCAAGGAGCACTACCTCTTCTTCTTTCTTCGGCGGAGCTTAATGGTGAAACAAATTCATCAAATCTCACATTGGTGGCCCAGTTTCATCATAATCTCCCTTCAGTTGATGAGTTTGATTATTTTGTGTTTAATTCGTGGGATCTTCATGGGCGTGCGGTAGTCGGATTAATTGATAAGAGGCATATGATGATTCTGATTGAGATGAATGATGAATTGATTACCACCTGGTCCAGATCCCCTCAACGTTTAAATGGAGATCCCTTTTATCAGTTTATAGGGATTCTTGACTTTAACATCTACAGTGATCCCTTGATGATGGATACATGGGTGACTCTCCCAAGCCATCCAATCTCTATTCAAACACCCTCTATTCTATCTGCCATTGGGAACATGATATGTCGATACTTGTAATATGATCGCTGGAAGGAGGTGGTGTGTCACCCCATCTGTCCACGGATTTGGGTGGAGATGGACCTTATGATGCCTTCATTGAACTATTTTTCGATCACGGATGGGCAGGAGTTTTGTTGGAATCAGGATGTAAGATTTGAATTATAGATGTTGTATTGTGTTTCCTGCGGCCGTTTCGTGCATGTGAAATTGGTTTGTCGTCATAAAGGTTTGACTGGAGCTTCACCAGGGGTTTTGAAAATGGGCATTGGTTGTTGTGATTAATCTGGTTCAGCTGTTCTTTTGTCAAAGAATCCTCATAGGATTACTCCGTCAAGGTGTGATCTAACTAAAGTCTTTGAGCAGGTGACATCCACTATAAAGGTTGTGGCTGAGGAACAATCTCATGCTACTATAGTCTAGGATGCGAAGCATACTGGTCTTGAGATCATAGTGCATGACAATTTTAAGAATAAGGTATAAAGGGGTCAACATGACTCAAAGTTTAGGCAGGTTTTTGATCATTTAAAGCATGATCTTAGTCATGAAAATTAAATTACATTGGAGAATTATATGGAATACATTTCCTTTCGGTTAGATCCTATTATTGAGACGCATTTGGACCCAATTGTTCCTGACTTGGGGGTCGTGGATGTCCGTGCTGAAGAGATCAAAGGGCGGGACAATGATGTTGGAGGAATGGTAATCACAGTTTCCACTGGAAATCAATTTATTGAACTGGATAATGAGAAGAAATCACATGAATAGGAGGATGTTACAAGGCAGGGGGCTAGCAATTTACATCTTGATTCTTCGAAGGATGTTGCAACTGGAGAAGGTGTTATACAAAATCTTGTGGAGAAACCACAATTTCTTGCCATGATTACCTCTAATAGGCATGTCTATTAGGAATGGGGATTGAATGAGGGTTACCAAGAAGTGAAAATCCTAGGAATGTGGGGAGACATCTCCGGCAGTGACAAGGGAAAGATTAATGTTGTGGTCCAGTCTTCCTACAACGATGTTGTTCAGGGTTGGAGGATGAAGGTGCATGGGAATGAGGATGCTAGGACCGCCCCTCCATGACGAAGGATGCAGAAAGACCATTCTTATCATCCATGGTCGATGTCAACAAGGTCCTCTATTGGGATGGAAATTTGGGCTATGCAATCCTCGAAGGTGTTTATATATTTGGAGGAGTTGAATCTTAGAAAGAAATATGCCAAGGTTCTTAAGAATTATGAAATCTCAGAATATGAATCGGCTACTGCAGAAGACGAAATCTATAATGGATGTGGTGACATGTATGTTTTCAATGACCTGTAGTTGTTATTTCTGCCTTGTTATACTCGCTTAGTTAATTTTTATTTTATTTAATAAATGGTAATAGGATTTCCTCTAACTGAGCTTTTCTAGTAAATCTACATCTTGCTGAAGACTTCACCAAAACATTAAGGAAAAACACAAATCTTGGTCAGATATAAAAAATTTGGTACTCCAGGAAACATTACCACTTGTTTAACGTATACCATTGAAAGCTTATCTAGAGAGAAATATTCTCTAATAGAAATAAAATGTTTTTAATTCATATGGTGATAGAATATAGGCCAAATATCATTATGTCATTTAGATTTTTTGGGGAGTATGATGATGAAATCAATTGTGTTTTTTCCCATATTCATTCTGGTATAGATAATAGTTCTAACATCCCCTTAGAATATTATATCTTAGATATAACCAGTGGACACATAATGCACTGAGATACATACTCCACACTATATATATTCATATTTACCACCATAAATACTCTTTCATATATTTATAAATCATATCACTTTAATGATGAATAGAGAATAATGATATATAATCTTCTTCAAATAGAAATTTCATCAAGTCTAGTATTTATGGGACACATGTTCAGTCCTTGAACCTTATCATTCATCATAATTAAGGTTGGACTAAAAATACTACCCACCATCCTTTATATCTCTACATCTTGTTTCTACACCTATTTAATATTCACATTGATAAATGGTTGAACACGCATTTGTGAAGGATAATAATTATCGACTTCCATTAATATTTCAATGTCCATCCTTTAAAAATATGAAAATATTGTATATTTGGGATCAAAATCATAGATAAGATAGTATGAAACTTTCGATTAAAAGAATCACCCACCATTTTTTATTTCTATGGGTGGTAATGTATTGGGTAGCTATAATATTTAATTAAATATTACAATATTCTCTAGCATATATTATACTCTTTATTGGTGAAAATATAGTTAATATTTTATTGATTAATATATATGTTACACATTTACACCTAATGATAATGCCTACATTTCATTAATTAAATGACTAATGCTACTATCCCCAAATCATGAGCCGAGTAAATTTTATCATGAAATTTCAATTGTGGTAAAGAATAAGCTATCACCATATCATTCAACATTAGAACACATCACATCACATTCTTTGATACATCACTATATGCCACACACCTTTCTCCATTGCAAGGTAGTGTGAAAATAGGTTCACTGACTAGCCTTCTCATCAGTTTCTTGAAAGATTCTTCATAATCATCATCCTAATAAAACTATATTTCCTTCTTGGTTATCTTGGGGGTTGGATGAAATAATAATGATAAAAAATTCCTAATTTGATGATAATATCTATTCAATCCAAGAAAAATAGGGATATTTGTTTTGGTTAGTTGGGCCAATGTTATATTACTTATGTCTTTGATGGATCCACCGATATACCCTCACCTAAGATTATGTGTCCCAAAAACAAAACTTGTTTTCCCAAAACTCACACTTTTTAAATTTTTCATAATAATTTCCATTTTAAGGTACTTCGTTACAACATTAAAGTGATATTCATGCTCTTCCATGAACTTAGAATATATATAGGTATATCATCTATAAAGGATACTAAAAAATGATCAAGGTATTATTTGATGACTTTATTAATAAAATCAATGAAGATTGTAGGGGGTAAAGTAAGCCTTAGTGGAATCACTCAAAATAACTAATGACCATACCTTGAAATGAATTTTTTCATAGGTATGTATTTACATTTTCCATTCAAATGAGATTATACAGATCAAAGATTAATCTTGTAAAAATATTTTTCTTCTGGTAATTGATGAAAAAAATCATTAACATGGGGTAGAGGATACTTGTTCTTGATTGTGATCTTATTAAGTTCCCAATAATCAATGAAAAGATGCATTGATCAAAATTCATCTTAAAATGATAAAGTTATCCCCAAGGTGACACAATTAGCTAAATTAATCCATTATGAATATTATCGTATAGATTCTTCTTCGATTCATTCAAATAAATTGGGTCTATTCTATATGGATTATTTTAAATAGGTGTACCACCGAGTATGAGTTCTATTGAAAAATCAACATCATTATTCTATAGTAGGAAAGGAAGCTCTTATTGGAATACATTAATAAGATCCCATAAAATTGGAATCTATTTGATGTTTTTTCCCCACAATTTGAGATAAATATCCCCTTAAAATAAGAATCAATATGAATTCAATGGATTTAATTTCCCTTGTAAGTTAATATTTATCCTCTCACCTATTATCACACCCTGACCATGGAATATTAACTTTTCTATATAATTATTTATTTTTCAGCCTCTCTTTTGAGTTACTATAGTTTTAAGGCTAAAATTATAATTTCTAGAGTCTTTTTGGATGTTGCACAGTTAGCTCACGTGGTTAGGATCAACAGTTCACTACCCTTGTGCGTCCCAAGTGGGTCTCTGGTGTGGTTCATGTCTTGCACATAGTTTCTTACACCATGTGAAAAGTGTGTGATTGGGATATGTATGTTTACATTGTTGCATTCCATGGGTTGTTCAATTGTTCATCTACCTAGGAGTAATTTTTTATCGTTGTTTGGCCCAGGCAGTTTCTAGTGTATGGTTGTCACACAGTTTAGTAATCCGAGTACAAATGGTGCAGATCACCCAAAATTTTAAAATTGGTTTTTTATTTTATTTTCCTTTTTATTATTTCCTTTATCTATTTTCCACTCTTATTTTTAATTTCTTTTCTTCCCTGTGTATCATGAGAGCCTCCTCCTCCAATCCTCATTAGTCATGCACTCCTCCCTAGGTCGAGTTCCCAATATGCCACCATTGTTCCCCAATATCTTCAAGAATCTCAGTCTAATATTCTAGATAGGATCTCCCCTACCATCCTTATTCCATATTTTTTAATATTCCATTTCCCATTCACTCATCCTAGTTTTTCCATGATCAAGGGTTTTAGGTGGTTGATATTTGATGTTTCTCCTCTTAATAGGGTGTGTGAAGTCTCTCTCAAGTCATTTTTGTTTGTGTTTAGGCATCCACCCCCAAAGGAGAAGCATCTCAGACTATTTTAGTCCACCCTCTAATAATTTTGCGTATTTTTTCCTCTATTATTAAATTTTTCCCACTTTCTAATTATGTATTTTTTAGTTTATGAGTTTCTAGTAATTTTCTTTAGTGATTTTGTATCTTTCGTTCACTAGGATAACCCACAAGCATATGCAGAGGTAAGGTGTATATATTTATATATTCCCTCACTGTACATATTCCCTCATGGTGAGGAGAATATGTGAAATGATTCTATGGGTATATATATATATATATATATCTGTGTGTGTGTGTGTGTGTGTGTATAAATTCAAGTTTATGTAATTGTAAAGACTAGATTCGAGTTTCGGTTGTCAAATTCATCGAGTGTTGAGATGTTTCATCTTGGTCTTCTTCTTCTTGAGATAGGTTCCCTATCTATAGACCTTTACATTAAATTATATAATTTATTGATTGTTTTAAAAATTATTTCTAATATTAAATTGGGGGTATATTCTATGAAAATATTTATTGATACTTGGTATTGGAAATTCTTTGTTGTTCATGTTCACCTTCAATTTTGACATGTGTAGTCATCCTTAAAAAAATTCATCCCATAGTGTTTTTGAATTCCCTAAATTATAAATGATTAAAATTGGTTTCAAAAATAGTTTTGAGTGTGAAATGGGTAATTCCAAATAGGCTTGGTTTGTATATAATATTAGTAAATATTGTCTTTAATGAATATGGGTTTGTGCGCGATTTTAAAACGGGGAAATTTCATGGTTTTGGTATGTTTGTAAAAGTTCTTGGGCTTTGGTGTAAATTGGAGATTAAATAGAGTTTTCCTTTCTAAATTTGGTTTCATTGATTTAATCTTGGTTTCAATCTTTCTTTTAAATGTGTAGTGCCTTGGTTGTTTAATATTTCATATAAATTGTTTAGATAACTCTAAAAGTGTTGGGTGATTATGTTTTCTAAAAAGGAAGTGTTCCTTTTAAAGTAATAAATCCCATTTTCCACCTTGAGAATGATTTATGGAAGTGGAAAACCTCTCTTGATGTATGCCCTCTTTCTTTATAAATATAATGTATACATTAAATGTGTGATTTTTTATATATTCCTAGTGAGGAGGCTTGTGTGTTGTTGTGTGACTTGAACCGGGAGATTCTATCAAGGTGATATATTGGTGGATATTGGTTGGATTTGATTTTGGGTAAATAAAATGATATTTACCAATCTGTTTTCTTGATAAAAACTCTCCACCATTTAAAATATTTCACATGAGAAACATGGGTATCTTGGTGGGAAAACTATAACTAGTACACTAATTGATTCAGAATAGAGGAGGCCAAAATTATTCTAGAATGATTGAGGGTACAACACTAATTAAAAATGTGATATGGTCATTGAATAATAGTCCTTGGGATGGGATCCCCTATAGTGGCTAATTTATGGGAACATTGTTAGTTTTGGATTATGATATGGAGACCACTAGAACTTGGTATGGATTCCTCTCTAGTGGCTCATTCCCTATAACATTGTTGGGTTTCATTATATTATATTGATCATCAAGTTATGAGGTTTATAGGTCCCCACTTGTACTAGTTACCTTTAAGTATTTCCTATGGTGCTCCCTTGTGAAATAGTTTATCATGATGTGGTGCTCACCATCAGTATGTATTGGACCTCGTGTACATAGTGATTTAAAAGTAATTTTTTTAGAAGGGTTTCCCATAAAAAATACATGTAAATTGTTTCTTTAGAATGATTTTTTTAAAATTTTCCCTCACTTCTTGGGGTTTCCCCATGGTTATCGTGATGTGATTTCCATTTTAGTTGCTTTATTCGTGATTTTCTCCTTTATGAAAACCATGTTTTAATTAAAATTTATTTCCATTCATTTTTTAATGATTATGTATGCTTAGAAACATGTTTTAAACATTTTGTGGAAAGGAAATGGTTTTATTGAAAAAATAAACTTGTTACTTGAATTTGAAAAGGATGAGAAATTTCATTTGAATTATGTCTTATTTTCATAATGGAATGAATTGGTTGTATTTTTAATGGTAAGGAATAGGGAATAGTTTATCTAGGAACACCAACTATGTTTTACCACTAATTATTACAGATTTTTTTAGCTTTTGGGGATGATTTCCTCTATTTTTTGCTCAAGGATTGAGTATTAACTTATGGTTGGTGGTGACCCATGAGGTCACATGGTGGTAGGTGTAGTAGTTTATTTATTTTTCATTTACTATGTTTATTATTTTGATTGTTCATATTGTTTTCATTTATTTATCATTTTATCATGGGATAAATCATTCCGAAATTTGTATTCATGATGAACCAGAATATTTTCTAGCCCGAGAGGATTGGGAATTCCTCTTAGGGATTATTGTGGGTGGGCTCGGGTAACTGGTTCTGGGTTGGCCTGGGATGGTTCCTGAAAAAAATGGTATCATGGGAGGGCCTTGTTTCTTGGTATATTGTGTAGATAGGATATTGAATTGTTAGGGATCATGAGGTAGGTCATGGGTTAGTGCCTGATCACCACCACTTGTGATGAGACTAGAGTCTCCAAAAGTAGTCAGGTTTCGAATAATTATTTTTGGTTTGATTTAAGCCTTTGGGGATTGTTTAGTTTTATGAGCTTTTGTTTGTTGAGGTGAAGATAGTGAATGTAAAAAGATGTTAAATAGTGAGAACACATGGTGTAGCGAACCCTATGGATCCCACATGCAAGGTTCAATATGATTCTAGTGGTTGGTGCTTTCTCAAGGTATGGTCTGCTAAAACATGTGGCTGGGGTTTTCATGACCATTAGTTCCATTTTTCGGTTATTTTGGTGTTAGTGATATTTCAGTATGATTTAGTTTTTTGTGAGTATAATTATGAAATTAAAATGATTTTTGAAAGGGGATTATATATGGAAAAAAATGGATTTTAAAAGAGAAATTTATTCAGAGTTTTGAAAACATTGGGAAAATGCAGAGGAAAAGTGTATTGGGATTTTGGTAAATGGTTAGTTTTTATGATAAAATGGTATGTATGTCCCTTATTATTCCCTATAGACATTCACATATGTATGTGTTTGTGTTTAGAAAGTTTATTTTGGAATATATGAATGGATGATAAAGAGGAAGTGCGATGAACACATATGTGATAGTTCATACAATACCATGGGTGAATATTTGAGATCAATGATTTGAATTTTTTTACAATGCTTTTTTTTCTGAAAATAAAAATGGATTCTGTTAAAAAGGGTCTTATTTTCTAAAAAAAAATTTGGTTTTAAGTGGAAAAGTAAGGTAGTATTTGAATTTAAAATTGGAGGTGTTGAATTTATTTTTGGAAATGGAAAATGATTTTCATTTCAAAAAAGGGAAATTAAATTTGAAAATGTTGTAAAATTGAAAAAATTTATTTTCAAAAGAGGGTTATTTTCTTTTTTTGATTTTATTCATGGTTTCTTTGGTTGATGTTTTATTTGGATTTGATTTTTTTTTATGTTTTGTTTATTACATTGGAATTTGGTTTAATATTTTAGCTGTTTGAGTATTGCTTCAATGTTGATCTGATTTTTTTGCCTCATGTTGTTAAATCAAAAGGCCCATGAGTGGGTCAGACCCACTCCTACCAAAATTTTATTAAAAAATAAAGAACACAGTCAGAACATCAAAAAGGGGGTTTACAAAGCCTATTATTAGACTTAACACATGCATCAGCCACAACAAAAGGAACATAACAATCAAAATACATAAAAGACCTTTCAGAGCATGATTCCACAATGGCCTTCTTTGATAACACATCAGAAACCTGATTGGCCTCCCTAAAAAAAATTTCGCCTAAAAAATGATACCATTAAGGAGACTCAGTCAATCAATCCAAGAGGGAAACATCATCCATGGGATATTCCTCGACCACCTCCGAAGGATATCAACATCCACCATAGAGTCTGATTCAAGCCAGAGAAATCGCCAACCAAAATGAACTACATAATTTATAGCTTTAATCATTGCCCAAAACTCAGCCTCAATGGTAGATCCCAGACCAATATAATGATAAAAGAATCCCTTAACGAACCCCCAATAGGTATGGAAGACACCACTGCATCCTGAAGGCCCGGGTGCACCTGAAGCCACCCCATCAACATTTACATTCAACCAAGAGGGAATAGGAGGGATCCATCTAATTGACTTCATCACTAATGGTTTTCTAACCTTACATGAAATTCTAAAATTCCTCAATATAATAAGATCATTTATCCCATTATGCATAAAACCAACTTGGACTCTTGAGGCTATGCAAACAGCCCTATGAATCTCCCTCACTCTTGACCAGAATGTTGGCTTGATGTTCTCAAAAACCTGATCATTTATTGCCTTCCAAATGAACACTATAGATGCTGAAATAGCCACTATGAGAATAACCTGAACCTTCTCACTTCAGAAGTCCAAAACCTCTGAATGAAGGAGTATATCAAATGATGTCAAGTCCAAGCTGCAAATTGTCATGTCCTGGATATACTTCCATAACCTTCATATTAGAGGAAAAGAAAAAAACATGATCAATTGGTTCCACCACGGCAAAGCAGATAGAGAAGTCCAAGGAAAGCTGAATCCCAACCCTTTGAAGACAACATTGCACTGTGAGCCTTCTCTTCCATATCCTCCAAAGAACCAAATACACTGAAGGAGGGATGAAGAAAGTCCGGAATGCAGAAAGCCACCTTGGGGCCGCAATCTGTCCAGCACACATTTGCTGGTACACTGCCCGGGTGGTGTTGACCCCATTAGTGCATGGTTTCTAGAAAAGAGTGTCCTTGTCAATGTAGTTGTATCTATGGATATCATATTCAATCTAATGAGGACTTAAATCATATAGATTTGCTCTGCCATCCTGTATATAAACAACCGTATAGTGAAACACATTAGATGGAATATTAATATCCTCTTGGATCGGCCTGGCCAACCAAGTAATACTCCAAGCATTCAGGGTAGACCCCCTAAACACAATCCACTTCGAACAAGACATGATCGCATTAAAAGAATACTTTAAAGCAGGACAAATAGAAGAAGAGATATTGTGAGAAAAACCATCCCAGAGCCTTAAAGTAATCTGGACTGAGAGAAATCCCATAGAAGAATCTGGAGAATTAATAAGATTCCAGGTAAACTTGTTAATTAGGGCCTCATTAAACAGCCCCAAATATTTAATCCCAAGTACCCCCATCTCTACTGGTTTAATTGACTCTTTTTATGCCACCACAACCAATTTCCTTTCATATATGGAACCAGTCCATATGAAGTTTTTGATAAGACTTTGGAGTTATTTTATAAGATTCTTTGGCCACCTGTAAATAGAAAACACATAAACAAACATAGAGGTAATCACTATGTTGACAAGACAGAGTCTCCCAGCTTGAGACATAGCTTTCCCTTTCCATGTTGCCAGCTGAGAAATAATTCGTGAGACAATAGATTCAAGATGACACCTCTTAACACGTCCCCAGAAAAGAGGTACTCCAAGATAAGTAAAATGCAATGAGCCCTTTTTAACCCCAAGAGATCTTGTGATTTTATTTGGTTTTCTTATAGATACTCCCTCCCCAAATACCACAAAAGACTTCTGAAATCTAATTTCCTTTCCAGCCACATCCTCATAGTGCTTGAAAATTCTTTTAATTGAAGACACAGTCCTTGTGTTGGAATTACCAAATAACATGATGTCATCGGTATAGAAAAGACATGTAGGGGAATAAAGATCTCTACAAACTTTAATCTGATTATACAAGCCATATTGAAGGAGGTTATTAAGGCAGGTACACAAATAATCCTCAACAAGAGAAAACAGGAGTCCAGAAAAAGGTTCCCCCTGCTAAAAGCCCCTGAAACACTAAAAGAAACCCCTGGGTGTGCCATTGACCAGAATAGATAACCTCGCACTCTTAAGAATATTTTGGATCAGATTGATGAACCTTGAAGAAAATACATGCATTCCATGAATATAAAGAAGAAAAATCCATTTCATTGTGTCAAAGTCCTTCGAAATATGAATTTTCATCACAAGGATACCTTGATTCACCTTACTTCTAATAGAATTAATACATTCAGAGGCATTGAAAATAAATGTTTGGATACTTCATCCCAGAACAAAACCAAATTGATCCGGGGTAATGAGTCCCTTAACCACCTTACCCAACATTGTGGCGATTATCTTACAGATGAGATTAGGTATATTATTTCCAATAGCAACCGGTCTGAAATACGTAATATCAATTGCACCCTCCTTCTTGGGAATAAGAGAAATTAATTAACATTAACACCATAATTCATGGATGCAGCAAAAAAAGAACTCTCTAACTGCATTAATGACTTGATCATAAACGATCTCCCTATTGGACATGAAGAATTTATTAGTGAAACCATCTGGCCATGCAACATTATCCATGTTCAAAGAGAAAAGGGATTCTCGGACCGCCTTGTCCCCAGGTACCTCCACATGTTTATCATTTGTCAAATCATCAATACTCGAGGTGATTTTTTTCACAATCATATGGGATCTATCAGCCCCATTTTCAGGATAGAGATATGAGAAGTATCTCACAACTGAATTGGATATATCATTCTCAGTAGTGAGAAGCCTTCCTTTAATGTTTAAGGAAGATATTCCCCATCTGAATTTCCTTTCCTTATGAATATTATTGAAAAAACTAGATTTCCTATCCCCTTCCTTCAACCATAGAATATTGTAGACATATCTGGCCAGATTATCCTTAGAGCTAAGTAGTTCATCCAGCTTTGATAAATCCTGCATTTCATCACTTGAAGGCATGGAATTAAATTTATTGAAATTTTGACAGCTATCAAGGTGACCTTTAGCATCTTTTATATCCTCATCCAACTTAGAAAATGAATGCTTACTCCATTCCCTCGGCCTCATCTTAGTGATTTTCAGCTTTTAAGACAGAATTTGTGAAGAAGATCCCATATTACAAGAGCTCCAAACATCAAGAACAATCTCCCAGAACCCCTTAATCACAAGCTAGGAATTGTTAAATTTAAAAGGAATAAGATTCATACGCAGACCATTAATGATGATATACACCACCAAAGGATTATGATCAGAGTGGGTTTTCAGAAGTAGAAGGCTAGAGGCACTAATGGGATCATTTCTGTCCTCAATATGAAAAAGACACCTATCCAATTTACTGTCCTGCCTCTCATTAATGGTGTATCTTCCCCAGGTAAAATCTACATCAATCATCAAAAATTCAATCATACTGCAAGTATCAATACATTGAGAAAAATCCCTGGCAGCAACCCGATTAAAATTAGATCCAGTTTTCTCATCAGGCTGAATCACTATGTTGAAATAACCTATAATAATCCAATTTTGTGGAATTTGAGAGGATAAAGAAACAATGTCACTCCATAGTTCCATTATCTTCAGATGAGAATTAGTATCATAAACATAGGACACCATAAAGTTGATCCCATTCAACTCAACAGAAGCAGAAACAAACAAAGTCCCTTGGGTAAAGGAGATCAATTTGATCGAATCTTGTTTAAGTAACTAGAGGCTATCAACATTATCCTCATTAATATTATGATTACCAATGGAGTAGCCATGATTTTCCCACATGAATTATTTCCAGTTAACAAACCTCATCCTTGGCTCAGCAATACCAATAATCAACGGCTTGTTGGTCATAACAATGTGTCTAAGGGCATTGACTGTGGGATAATTCCCAAGCCCTTGACAATTCCAGAAAAAGTCTTCATTTATGAAGGGCTGTCATGGCCCTTGTTTGAGAAACACCCCTAGTAAAATATTTTGGCCTTTCCCTTTCCCTTGTTGCTGGTTTCTTCATGGAGGGATTCTAATACATAAATGCCACCCTTAACAGGAACACCATCTGAGTCATCATGAAAGTGCTCAGCCCCAGTATCATCTGCCCAAAACACACCAGAGAGTGGACTGAATTGATTCGAAGATTTACTAAGACCCACCACATCATCCTTTTCAATCAACTTTTTGGATGCCTTTCTGACAGGTACCTGGGTGAAAGAATCATCACCATCAATAACCCTATTGTCACCTAGTATCTGCAAACTCATATCTGGTGGGCAATCACTTTCATTCACTGGACAATCACTGGACATCTGTGATTGTGAATCTGCATTCAACCCTAGAAAAATGGCCTGGATAGATCTATCCATTAATATCCGAGTGTCCTGGATAGAATTTCCCAAAGCCATAGGGTCATCACTAACCACCACTTCGTTCCCATGAGGCTGAGAGTCACAAGGGTGTCCATCCTGGGGAGGAACTTTCTGGTCATCCTGGGGAGGGACATGCTGGTCATCCTGAAAGGAGTCATTATGATCTTGGGGAGGAACATTCTGGTCATCCTTCACTTTTAATGAAGGATCAGCAACATCACTCATGAAATTAAAATCCATGGGATGGGGCAACCCATCCTCAACATTAGTACTCATGTGATAATCAACAATGAGCCCAGCCAGAATATCCTGAGAATTAACCAAATCTTGAACATCCTTAGAAGGAGAAACACAGCCATCAATGGACTAGATAGTAGGAGCAGGATCCCCACTTACAACAGGCAAGGAGAGGGAGACACCAAAATCTTGTGCAAAATATGGTACCTCAATGAAAGCCAAATTTGGTCCTGTCAACATGCAATGCTCCTGAGGAAGAAGATCTTTTTCCAAAAGTTCAATGCTCACAATTCCAGCCCGAGAAATCAGTTTAGCTTGTAGCACCTCCTACTCCAACCCCATCTTAGAGGAAGAAGATTACAGCTTTTTCCTCAAATCAGTCGCCTTTCTACAACTAGCTTCATCATGGCCTTTAGATTTTAAAAAAGCACATATACTCGTCCTTCTGCATTCCTCAAAAAGGTGTCCAATGAAATTATATTCCTTACAAAACTTCGGCTTCCTCTCATAAAAAATACCCAAAGTAATGCTATCTTTTCTGGTTGTGAGAACCACTTTGTCAACCAGAGTACATGCCATGTCAAGCTCAACCATCACCCGAGCAAAATTACCAAATATAGGATTGTCAGTTTTCTGATCCATTGTGATTGGGTTACCCACACAAGATGCCAGATCCCAAAAAATATTCGGATGCCAATACAACTAGTTGAGCTTGTAAATTCTAAACCATACCTACACATGAGTGTTGGAGACATTGAAGGGGTCAAAGTTCCTATCCCACTCTTGAATGCGGAGAATTCCTGGTTTAAGGGAAATAGATCCGATACCCCAATCCCTCCTCTTGAAATCATCATTGGGAAAAATAATGTGGAAAAATCCTATGCCCATTGCAATCATCTTCCAATCATCGAAGCCCCACACAACAACAAGTTTCCTATTTAATTCATCAAACCTCCACATTTTTTCACCTTTTGGAGTGATCACATGGGCAATGATAAAGATCATGTAATGATTAACTTGTTCCTCCACCACATCCTGATTCGCCGCAACATGAGAAACCCTATCCTTTTTAATCACCCTACCAGGAGCAGGGGAAATGAAGTCATAAAAAGAAGGAATCCCTGCAGATTTAACCGCATCCGCAAATCCCTTTTTAGAAGTGGATGACATAAAATACAAAGCCCGATGTGGATCACATCGGGAGAATAAGTCCTTATTCCCTATGTGATCATGAGGAGGAATCCGATCTGGATCCCTAACTAGGGGATCCTTCGAATATGCCTTTTCACCATGAGAACCACCATAGACCCTCCATTTCTCAGCCATAAAAAAACATTTTTCCTCGTGTTGTTGAATGTATGCTACGCAGAAAGACCCAAAATGTTTTGGAGGATTCTCATATAGTAATCATCCATGTCCAAACTCATGGTGGAGTGGTGGATCCAAGACCTTCTATATAATTTCATGTTGTCTATAGTTATTGAGGTTTGTATGGGGTTGTGGAGAGTCTTTAAGAATTTGAGTGTGGCTTTTTTTTTGGAAACTCTAGTAATCATGAGAATGAATGTTGCCTTATGTTTGTTTACAGAATTGGGACTAGACCATGGGAAAGTAGTTTTTCTATTCTCATTTCACATTGATACACCTTGGTAAATCTTCAATACCACATTAATATAGTGGTTTATTCTTAAGGAAGAGGATGAGATGAAAGGTCCAAAACTTGTGGATGTTTGACAAGGTAAACTAATGATGAAGGGGATTGTTTTCCATTTTAATGATCTAGTTTCCATTTATTCATAGATATTTTTGGTTTATCAGTTATAAGATCTCATATTTAAGTGGGTCCTCTATCCAAGCTTCAAGGACCAGTTTCTTTTGGTTTTCATGGATGTTCGCCATCTTTTGATGAGTGTGAACTGAACGAACCTCTTTTGGACAAGACTCCATGTCAACTCATGATTTTCATTCAACGGACCAATCACTTTTTTGCTTACATTTTGGTCAGTTTGGGAACTCTAAGACATATTTCCATAATCCATTGAAGGTTCTTTGATGATGTGACCATGGAAAAGTTTAGCATGTGTCATCATCAAACATATAAGTCTCACCTGAAGGATGTTAACTCCTTACTATTGGGAATCAGATGCTTCTGGACATCAGGGCTCTAGTTGTAGGTCTCATATTGAATCTCTTCACACAGTCAGTAATCACCAAGTGTGTGTGAAACATAGGTACAGTTTTGTCTCTAACATCGGAGTGGAGATAGTTTATGTTTTCAATTTATCATTCCATTTTTTAGTTTCTTTTATTCTTGTGAGTTCCTATTTGTTTGTAAGTAGGCTTGGTGGTCTCGATTTCTTATAATTCATGTGGTCGTGCTTATTTGGATGAGAATCTATGACTATTTTCCTTGTGTGATTATCCTTTTAGATCATTTTTGGATTTGGTTTGTGCTCATTTAGAGATGCATGTGTCTTGGGAAATGATGAATTGTGGTTTGGTATTCCTCTTGGTTAAGAGTTTATTCCATATATTAATCCTCGTGGTGGGGGTTAGTGTGTGTGGGGATTTCCTGGGTTGGTTGGTGTTGGGTTTCCCATTTCAGTCAATGATGGATGATCTAAGCTAGTTGGTTCTTAATGTTGGGGTGACCCATCATGGATCTTATTTTGGTTTCTTCTATAGTTGGTTGGTGCACCATGGTTTCTAATGGTGGGGACATCTTACTCATATACTAGGGTTATACTTATTATGGGTTTCTCAAGAGATGTTATTTTGTGACTTGTGGAGATGAAAGATCACACCATGTTTTTTGGTTTTTATTTTCCTTGGTTACATTTTAATTATGGTTTTATCCATGTTTAGCAGGGTTAATTTATGGGGGAATAATGTGTTAATGGTAGGGAGAATTGTTACACATTGACCTTGGAGTTTTAATTTTTGTATTTATTTATTTACTTTCATCTTGATTTTGAGTTCTGATAGGTGGTGGGTCGAATTTTAATTTTTTGGAAGCCTTTTCAATTATTCACGGTTATCCCACAAAGATAAGAGAAACTATGTGCTTCATGTCTGTGTGCCTAGGTGGGTCCATGGTGTGGAACTTGACTTGTGAATTATTTATCAAAATATTCAGAAACAATGTGGTCGAGGACTATAAGTTGATAGTACTGATTCATTTAGTTTGAGAATAATTTTCTCAACTAGGTGGCTGCCTAGAAGTAGTCATGCAAGGGTACCTATCCAAGGTAGTGGTCAGCGCACGGTTATCACAGAGTTTGGTAAACCATATATAAATTGTGCAGATCACCTAGAATTTTAAAATTATCTTTTTATTTCGTTTTATTACTATAATTCTATTCCACTTCTCATTTTTATTTATTTTCCTCCTATGGAATTATTTAATCCACCTCCTCTTATCCTCCATGTTCTATCATCCCTCCCTCTGTTGAACTCCCTCTCTGCCACTGTTTTCCCTAATTTCTTTATGAACCTAAGTAGAATTTTCAAGGTAGGATCCCCTCTATGCTCCCTATTCCAAATCCAGGCATTTTTCTTCTCATCATCACTCCTCCTGGTCCATCAAACCCCTAAGGTTATTTTTGGGGGATTTATATTCCTCTTCTTAATAGGGTGTGGGAAGGCTCTCTCAGGTCATCATTGTTTGTGTTTCATCATCCTCCACTGATGTCGAAGAAACTCAAATTGTTTGGGTCTTATAACCATCAATTTGTTTCAGTATTCATCTATTCATAATTATTTAAAAATTTCTAATTAGATCTTTGGTTGTTTCTAATTTTCATTTAATTTTCTTTAGTTCATTTTGATCTGTCATTCGTGAGGATGACATAAACACATGTGAAGTGGTAAGGAATATACATATTCCGAATTTGTATATATTCCATTTTGGAGAGGGGAATATGTGAAATGAATATAGGGGTATATATATATTGATGAATGTTCGTGTAAAATTTAATGGATTCTATTTATCATTGTCAAATTCATCGACTGTCGAGATGTTTTAGCTTGGTCTTCTTCATCTTGAGATTGGTTCCTAATACTGAGATCATTAATCGAATAACATAAGTTCTTGTTTATTTTAAAAATTGTTTTTGATATAAATTGTCTTTATATTGTATGTAAGTTGATGGTGATTTTTCGTGTTGGAATTTACTTTATTTTTAATGTTCACCATCAAGTTTCACATGTGTAGTATTCATTAAAAAACAGTTCCATGATTATTTTATAATTTTCTACATTTTCATTCCTTAAAGTGGTTTCCAAAAAGGTTTTAGGAGTGAAATGTGTAATTCTAAATATTCTTGTTGTGTGTATAATAGTTCTGAAAGCTGACTTGAATGAAAAAGGGTTTGTGAAAGATTTTAAAAAGGGGAAATTTCATTGTTTTGGTATGTTTGGAAAAGTGCATGATTTTTTGTTTTTATTTGAGGTTAAATTGATTTTTGCCTTTATTTAATGGGATTCAATGATTTAATGATGGTTTAAAGCTTGTTTTTAAATGTGTTGTTCTTTGGTTGTTTAATTGAAAATATAAATTATTTAGGAACTAAAAATTGTAGGGTGATTATGTTATCTAAATTGAAGTAGTCCTTGTAATGTAATAAGGCATGTTTTGCACTTTGGGAATGCCTTATGAAAGTGAAAAACTCCTCCGAAGGCATTCCCCTTCTTTTAGAAATAGGATATATGTGTTAAATGTTTTATTTGTGATTTATACCTGGTGAATAGGCTTACGAATTATTGTGTGGCTGGAAATGGGGGATTCAATTAAGGAGGGAGATTTTTTATGAGAGGATAAATGAGTTTTTTTAAAGAAAATGATATGTACATATAATTTTTCTTGATAAAAACACACCACCATTTGAAATAGATAATATGGGAATCCAGAGTATCTATATGGGAGAACTAGAACTAGTACTCTTTTTGATTCGAAAGGGATGAGACCCATGTTCTTCTAGCAGGATTGATTCTACAACAAGAACTAAAAAATTGATATGATTGGGTACCACTAGACCATGGGATTAGATCCCCTCCAATATATTATTCATGGGAATGATTTTGGTGCTAGATTATGACATGGAGACCACTAGACCATGGGATGTGTTCCCCTGTAGAGGATCATGGATGATAACATTGTTTCTTTTTCATAAAAGAATTTGATCACTGTGGTATGATGTTAATAGGGTCCCACTTGAGATAGTTTTATTTTTGGATTTACCATAGCGCTCTCTTATGAAATGGTTATTTATGATGTGGTTCTCACTCTTAGTATACGATGGACCTTGTGTATATGGTGATTTCAAAGTAAGTTTGTTTTAAGAAAGGTATCCATTAAAAGTTTTTTCATGAAATTTGTTTCCATAGAATTTTTTATTTTAAAATGTTTCTTATCTAGTTAGGGTTTTCCCATGGTTCTCGTGATGTGATTTAAATTTTAGTTGCTTCATTATTTCTTTCCCCATTAATAAAAACCTAGTTTTAATAAAATTTTATTTCCTTTATTTTTTTAATTTCTATGCATACTTTGAATCAATTTCTGAAAATGTGGTATAAAAGAAATGATTTTATTGAAAATGGAAACTTGTTACTTGAATTTGAACAGGATGAGATACATCATTTTTTATGTATTATTTTCAAAGTAGCATGAATTGGTTTTCTTTTTAAATGTAATTCATAGAGAATACTTTTTGGGTATGCCTACTATGTTTTAATAATCAATCCTATAGCTTTATATATTTTTTAGCTTCGGGTGTAGTTTTCCTCTCCTGTTCACTCATGGAGCGAGTTTGATCTTACGGTTGGAGGTGACCCATGAGGTTACATGGAGGTACATGTAGTAGTTTATATATTTCCATTTCCTATGTTTATTATTTTTATTTTTCATTTTATTTTCATTTATTTATTAGTTCTTCATTGTATAAATCATTCCCAAATGTGTATTCTTGATGTATGGAACTAGTTTAGAGCCTAGGAGGATTGTGAATGCATCTTGGGCCTTGTTGTGGGTTAGCTTGGGTAACTGGTTCAGGGTTGACCTAAGTTGTTTCATGAAACCTAAAGACAATCATAAGATGGTTTGAAATATCAAATGTGACTTTACTTACTCAAAAAAGGATATATTATTTGTTTAAATAAATCCAATTCATGTGAAAAATAACATCAAATTCAACTACAGTGAGAATTACGATATTTTCCGGAATCACATTCTTACAAACATAAATTTAATAAGAATCGAAGACTGTTGATGTGGTCATTATACCATTATAAGTATTCACTTCTGATTCAACATATAATTATTGAGGATATGAATTAAAATTTCTTAAGATATTTTGTGATATTTAGGAATTCTAAGCTCAAATAGGAAACTTCAATATACAATCATTCCTATAGCCACCTAAAATTAATCATTACCTCTTTACTCTCTTAATAAAAAAATGATTGAATGATTATTGAAATTATTTTTCATCACATGAATGAAAAATTGATAAAGGGAAATTTCTTATAAAATGGAAGACAAGGTAGATGAATAATGTCGAAGAATCACAAAGCCCTAGAAAATGGTTCACCAATGGTAGCCCCAATCACCATCGGCACACAAACACTTGCATGCCACCCCTGGTGTGCAAACAAAAACCTTTTCCCAGGGTCCCATATTTTCAAATAAATAGACCCTTGGTCCATTAATTTTATGGATGAAATTCCCTAATGGCATGTTGTTGATCTAATCACCCTAGTACATCATTCAAGGCCTCTAAAATCTCCAAGGTAGTTTACTAACACCTAAATAGAGATAATAAAAAGGGTATAGTGATGCTTAAGTCTCATAGGATTTAAATTAAATAACACTTATATGATTCATTTTCCCAACCCCCTGGATATGAAGGACTAGTGTGACTGACCTTCCTCAAATGCAAATTTTTTCTATAGACTTTGGGGAATACCTATTAAGATATTTGAAGCCCTGATCTAAATCTCGCCCATGTGTAATCACCTAGGTTTTTCTTCACCCAAGGAAGAACCAATTCTCCAAAACCTTCATTCACAGAGACCCGTTGCACAGTGCACCTCATGCGTGATTTTCTTGGTTTTACTCCCCTCCAATACAGTACAATCCATATATTGGGGTTTCCTAAAAGCCACTCATGGAAGGGAATCTTCTTCTTTGGCTCCCTTGTCTGAAATAAACATTGTTGAAACCTCCACCAAAACCACATGATTTAAAAAACCTTAGGGAAAGGCACGTTAGGTTGTTTCCCATTTGTATTTTTATTTCTAAAGTAAATGTTTTACCACACTTTTCCTACCATAGGGCAATGATTCTCAGGGAATTTTTATATTTTTATATCTATGGTCACATGGATAAGTACCCTAGGGATAGCATTGAGGAGTTCCTGATCTTAGATATTTGGGATATGATTATGTCAATTTGTTCCCATATATGAGATCCGAATACTTAAGTTTATAGTAGGGAGGGTGAGGATTATGCTTTCATTTCCATTTGATAGGGAATGAAATCATCATCCCTTAGTAAGCGGCCAATTTTATGGGTAGTCATCCTGGAATAATCCCTTATATTTTCTTATAGGAGGTTTCACATTTTTACAACTCTCTGCCTCCTAGACACTAAGTAGGAAAGTAGATGGGTACCCAATCCCTCTACACTCTCACCTCAACTTCCTATTAAATAATTACTTCCTTAATTTTTACTCTCTTCCAATTTAAAGGGAAGAGAGGGAACTGTTGTATCCATGGTCTCTTTTTTCGTAGTTCTAGAATGGAAAAGTGTGTGGTTTGATGAATATTTTTCATCCTCTTGTTTATCAAACCAAGCTTGACTCATGTGAGATTAGTGGTTTTTAATTATCACAAAATCCACACAATCCCCCTTAATGGGAATCCTCCTTAGGAATAATCCCTAATCATAATTCCTTTAATCTAGGTATCCTCCTTAGGAGTAAACCCTGAGCTAAGCCCCCAAATCACCACGAGTTAAAAGATCCCTCATATTCCCTTCAAAGGGGATATCCTTCTCAAGAATAACATTCAACATATCATCATGAAGGACCATAATCCCCTACGATACATACCCTTGAGGGACTCCATAGGTGTGTGTCCCCACTAATGATCTTTTTGGGATTTGATTCCCATCCAAACAGGAAATATAGGAAGCCTCTCTATGTTTCAAACCCAGCATCCCAAACCAACCCTATTCTTTTGGAAAATATCCCCAATGGGTTATAATTCAATTTGGAATCTCAAATTCATTCCATGTTCCTTTGGCTGTTTTTGTATATTTCCCAGAACAAATTTTGACTAGGCATTTTCCACCTAGACAGACTTTCAACATGGCATTAAACTGTATGGTTGGGTCCTTATCAAATGAACTAAAAGGTATGATTTTTCCCATTAAGCATCACTAAACTATGTGGGTTCTAATTCCTTTCACAAGGATACATAGGAAGCCCCTCTATGGGTTTGATCCCAATATCATAACAACTTATGTCTCCCAGGATGACGATAAATTCCATAGTGACATTCATCTACCTGGATGACCACATAATCCCTAGTTCCCCACTCTATAGAAGGAAAACCAGAAATGTCGTCATAATGAAAAAAAATATTTAAGTAGTATATAAGAGGATACCATAAATAGAGAACCCTCAATACATATAGATATATCCTTTTCTAATGAACCATGAATACATATATATGATTCTGAATTCCACACTTGCTAATAATTGATTTCTAATATTGGGATAACCCAAATCATAATTGGGAATTTGTGAAGGATTCACAAACATATCATAAATCTATAAGAGAGTCCCATAGTAACAGATAATCCCCCCCAAAGGTTGTGATGTGCATGACCTCCCATCCACTTGAACATTGTGACTTCTTAAGCATCGTGGGTAAAAATCCCTAATGAGTTCCTACTCTTTGGAAATCCAGTCCTTATGGATACAAAACCTTTGGGTGTTTCCATTTCCACGAACAAGCCCATTGGAAACCATTAGGAAATAATCATTTTATCAACGAAGTCACAAATCTGAAGGAAGGAATAAAAGGGGAACCCAACTTGAATCCTTAACCAAGAAGATAATGCCACCTACCTATTAGGACCCTTCAATTATTAACGGAAATGAGGTCCATAAAGGGAAATAAATCCAGCATGTGTTCATCCAAATAGATGTTGCTTTAATAGATTCTTCTTGATTGGTTCGGTTATATATGCTCATACACTTCCTTATAAGAACTCCCTTCGATCCAATGGCTTCCTTCATGTTTAAACCCATGAACTCTCTAGATACTTCTCATGTTGGATCGTCATCTACATGCTGGACTCCATAACTAAATCATCGCCTTCAATGGTGGGTCTCTAATGCACTGGTTTGAGAGTACCATCAGAATGATACTATCATAACCTTGGAGGCCGCCCAACAGGTCCTCCAAAGCATCCATCCCCAATTACAATCCAGTCAATGATGACTGGGGCTCCTAAATTAGACTGTGTCAACTTCCTTATTCTGCCATTTCGAGAGCTTATTGCAAGAATGAAACAACCGTCCCTTCCCAAATTTTAGGGATATGGATTAGGATTCCAACTATAGACTCATCGTGAATACATAGGGGTCCTTCACAAGGGATCATTCTATCAATTACCACTGAAAATGTCGTTTGAAAGTAAACCCTCAATAGGATGAAGGTTTCGCCTTTGGGTACCAAGCCTAGGTCCCTCAGACTCGGGCATGCGAGATGGATTGTTGGGGAAGAAAACTAGCTAATAGATAGAAGTTTTACACCTTTTCCGCCTCCGGAGAACCCCTCCAACCAAATACATTGGAAATATCCAAGCAAGACTGTACAATTTCCTGCATCCACCAAGCCTTCTAGCAGACTCTCATAGCATCATTCAAAGAATAACATTAACCAAATATAGTGAAAACATGCCAGAAGGGATATAAACCTAAATACACACACCAATCCATCATGCAGACTCAACTGGAAGAACTAAAAGAAGTCCTTCGACCATGTTTGGTGGAAAACAAGGATCAGGAACACAAACCTGATGTCATTTATTATGCTTGATAATTTCCTTTTCTGGCAGCACACAGAGAATTTTGTCAGAAAGTCCCAATGATAAGTAGATGAAACAATAAACTCTCTACCCACAAGTACTATTAGTATCCAATTGTATTAAAGAGAATACTGGAGTCGGTACATACACATAATCCAGATTTTGAATGGATGTATATCCTCATTCTGGTCACTGAAGTCACCAAGAATATTTTATAAATGGTAAAAGAGAAGAGGAAAATTCTTTCCCATATCCTACAAACTTACAAATATATAATCACAATGACAATAGTAGTTTCTTAGGGACATCCACTATACTCTTTCCAAAAAAAATGGGGTGGCTAATCAGCATAATACTCTAGGGTAGATACATACCTCTTCTATCATCCATGAGGTTCATGGAAAAACCTCTCCCATAAGATACAAATAGTAGGATCGGGAACATACACCCACTCTAATCATAGATAATCATCCCATTCCAAAATCCACTCCGAGTGAGGCACAAACACCTTCCCATAATGACAACTTCCCCCAAAATGTCTCCCCAACTGCCTGTAAGAAGGCATATATGAATAAATTTCATCTAGCACAATTAAAAAATCAAGAGCCGCTCTATGATCATGCTTCACTTGATTTTTGAGTTCTTGAAGCCCTTAGACATTTATCTATTTCCTCTCAATATCCTACCCTCCCATTATCAAATTACAAGAGTAGTAGTAGTAATTTTAAAGGTCCTCATCGGACACATCACCATGAAGTCTTGCTTCATGGAAACAATTCAGGAGATCTCAAGATCATATCTCTTGATAAGATCCCCATGAACCCTCGGTGTGTCCAGGCGACCAAGGAGCAAGAGGGTCTCCCCCTGGCTGTAATCCACCATGATGGTCCTCCACATGATGGCGATCACTACAAAAGTTCTCTCCACAATATTGATTCGCATTGTCAAAATAATTTTCTAATACAAATTATAGTGATGAAAAATCCCTCTAATCATGAGGCACTTGAAAATAAAATGATAGTCATATATGATTCCTTGACACAATTAGGTCAAATCCATTCTCAACCCGAGTACAATCCAAGGTGACAGTCATTCTCCGAACCTCCCATGGTTCAATTTCCTTCCAATATAGTAGAGGAAACCCCAGATGATCTCATTTAATGAAGTAATACAATCAGAAAGCGTCGATTCTAGTCGCACCATCTTGAGGAACCAATATTGAAGGATGAAAAAGATATTTTTATCAAAAGGAAATAACTAGCTAAATATGATGTACCATTCGTGTTCCGGCCTTTATCCACCTCTCAATATAGCATTCCAGAGGTGTTGGTGGATGACTGTATGCATGACATCTGCCTGGACATATATAAAACTATTCATCACCTAATAGAAATTTTATTACCACATGGTGAGTATCAAACTCATTTCAAGGTAATAAAAGGGTTCTAGTTCTAAATTAACTTGGTATCTCTCCTTGATTCCTAACATCAAATGATTAAGAAACAGTAAGTATCCCTTCAACGTGCATACCTTAAAGCATCAATGAGGTTGCAAAAGATGATTATAGATACCCCATTTGGTGTTTTCATGCTAGAATGGGGAGTACATAGATGATTTCATTTCACTGCACTCCCAAGATAGAAAATCCTCACAAAGGTGGAAGCTTCCAATTTCATTTCCCCAGGGCATCTACAAAAACTGGAATCTGTTCATTGCCAAAGATATTCTCAATAACAATAGGCCTATACTGACCTGAAAAAAAATTTGGCTAGAAGAAATAAATCTATTTAGATACTTTTACATCAATCATATGAGAACATTAAACAAACATCTCACTTAGAGGATGTCAGTCGTTAGATTGATCAAATGTCAAAAATAGCACAAAGTTCCTCCAAAACGAGAGATTTATGTGAGTGTCGAATAATTCGTCAAGCCAACATTCAGATTAGAATCCATTGAATCAGAAGTAGAGATATGATAAAATCATCCACAATAGTTTGGGAACAACCTCTTCTCATAGTGATCGGGGATTTTTTACCCAACCTTCAGGATCAACCAACCAAGCCCAAAGGGTTTCGAAGTCGAAATAGGAATAGTACCAACCCTCCAGGAATGGGGATTTTTCAACCCAGTAATTCCCTATTTGAAGGAATTAGTCTTCCCCCAATTAGGGAATATTTTACAGACTAAATCCTCTTAATTGGTACAATATCTTTATCAGGTACAATCACATGGAAAGTGCACGACTGAACTCTTTGGGGAATCCAATCAGGTCACTATTCATCAAACAACCCTTGGGGAACCAACAAAGATGAGGAAAAGGTCTTGTGGAGGGTTAAGTAGAAGGAAATCCCATAGAAATTCCAATAGATTTCATGTGATGTGCTACACGTCTATTAATTTCATCAATTCCATAGTTGAATACCCTCGAGAACACAAGACTAATTCAAAGGATTTTGAATGAAATGTTAATGTTCTTGAGATGGTCCACACTAAAATTAATTCAAAAGGTGTGCATATGTAAAATCATGGGATCACCCAAAATTTGGGTATCCTCTAAAATAATAAAACTTTACCACCTCTAAAGGAACTTAATAGGGTGAAAGGTAAGGGTCATACCATGTCTCACGTTCCCCCTACAGAAGGTCATTCACATTTGATAGAGGAAATATATTCCGATTTAGAGGAGGAAATGAGAGAGTTGTAAAGACTAAATGAAGAGTCACTTTGAGGTAATATTCTTGTTAGATATGCTTCATTAGAAGCCCCAAAACTCACACTTCCAGCTAGAGAACCTCAGTAAAGAAGTTTTTTCTCAGCAACTAAAGCAGATAGGGAAAATACACTTAATTTGGTCCGCCAACCACCAAAATATTTGAATCCCATAATATAAGATCAATAATTTCCTCCATTAGGTACACAACATGAACGTGGGTAGTCACATCCATACAGGCCTACCCTTATTAGTTTCCCACAGTAAATACAAACGGTGACGCCACCCGTTGTCTTGCCAGCCATTGCACCAATTCAGGCTCCAGACACAACACCTATCCATGTCCCAACTCAAATAGACCTTCCTTGAATTATTATGAACACAATTGAGTATTTAATGACTTTTTTGGAAGCTATGTATGGATGGAATACGCCGGTACAGATCTAAATTAAGGCTTGTCCCGAATGGGTGGATTCTACCACTCGTCTACCAGACAATGGGATTCCAACATTTATTATTTTCAATAGATTAGGAGATACCAAGTAGAACATGATGCATTTAATATATTTCTATGATCCCATAATGGGTTCCCTGAATAGAAAGAAGTATTGAAACTCATATTCTCCTTGCAATAATTACAAGGGTCTACTTTTGTATGGTATACGATTCTGTAGTCCTAATCGATCATTGGATGGAAAGATCCCTGCCAAAATTTCATTTTCCAGTTTAATGCAACATTGTAGAATTCAACAGTTCTTGATCTCACAAACTACCAAAAATGGTGAATGAAAGAGTCTCAAACTTCATTATCATTTGGAAAGGATCAAATTACTCTTAGAACCTATGACTCCCTCAAAAAGAAATATTTCCTACATGTGTATAAAGTCTCCATTGTAGAGACCTAAGCTTGACCTACATTGACATTTTATTTATTTTATACAATACTTTATATAGGATAGGAATAGATTCCCAAAGGCCATATTAGTTTAGTCTCTTTGGAAACATGGAATGTAATATTCTAACTTGGTGAAAGATCTTAAATATCTCTGATAATGATATTACACTTTTGTTTCCCTGCCAAAACCCTTTCTTCATATATTAGGGAAAATAAAACATCAACAGGGTGAGATCAAATGATCAGTAAGGGTAAAATTGGAGGACATAAAATAAACAATAAACATTTGAACATTAAAACATGAACATAATGTTTAAACATAAAAATCGTGAGTCATGAAATAAATCTAGGCAGTACGTAAGGCATGGATCGTAAATGAACATTAACCATAACAGAATAGCATTGGCATAAAACATGTAATTGTAGAAAAATAATAAAAACATAATATGATTTCCATTATAGCAAAAACATTTATTCCAATACCATCATAGTGGACATAGTTCATTACTGAACTGGGTTTACTTGATGTTCTAGCAATGTATTACTGAACCAGATTTACGAGTCGTTCCAGCCCTGCATTACTAAAGTATATGTACTTGTCATTATTCTCATGTCGATATCATGTAATATAAATCTTTTCCCAATAAATTGGAGGGACATATAGGTCTCACCCATCTCAAATTTAAATCATTCTGACATGTTCCACAAAAACATAAATCATTCATCATAGCATAACCCATGAAATAAAACTGGTGTCTTAAACATCATTGCATCATAACATAATACTTATAAAATAAATAGACTTCATAAAAATCATTAAATCATCAAAAAAGTAATAATAGGGATATAAATATATCACCATGTCATCTTATATGTGAAATAATTTTTATAAAACACTTGAACTTTATTCGTGAGGAAAATATCATTTCTTCTTCAAATATGCTTTCTTTTCTCAAAATGTTGCACAATTTTAAAAGAAAAGAATTTAGTAGAAAATAAAATTGAAATAGTCTATAGAAAGCTTCGTGTAAATAATTCATCATGAATATGTAAAAACTTGTTCATGTCTTATAGGTGAATAAACATTATCCTCATACTTTTTTCCGAAAAAGTCAAAAGTACCTCGTATGGTAAACAAATGAAAACTTACTTCCATGACATGTAGTAAAAGTAAAAAATTGATAAAATTGACTCTAAACATACATAGATGAATATTAAATATTTTATGAAGACATTTTTATATAACATGAACATGGATGATAAATATACCCCCATTAAATACATACATATAAACAATCTCATAGAAAAATCAGATTGTAAAATTATCCATCACCTTAGGTCTTATTTTATCTCTATGTATCCAAAACACATGTATAGTGAGTTTAAACATATTAATAACTTTAAAAAACCATAATAATATTTATTATGTCATATATGATTCACTTACGACTTTATATTACCCGTTCATTTTTCAATTCCATGTTAAAGCAACGTTTTGGGTAATAATAGTATTATTTATTGTATGTTTTTTGAATTGTTATTCTTGATATTATTACATGTATCAGGATTTACTTAATTCAATAATGTAATAAATGATTTATATATTATATATATTCAGTATTTATATATAATAGATAGATAAAAGATATTTAATACACCATTCATGTAGACGGTAGGCAGTATGTACGCAAGAATCCTGTTTTTGTTTCCGTATTAAATTGAATAGAAGTAAGTAAATGAAATATATATATTTAAATAAATATAGTTGTATTATTTTTTCATATATTTCATGATTATTTATTATATATACATTATAATCATTCTGGAATGGTTAACGTGGATAAGGAATCTTATTGCGTCGTGGAGATGGTAGGTCGTACGTACGGACAAGCAACGATATCATTCCCATAATTGTTGAATGATGTTTAAGTGGACGGTGTATAATATATCCGAATTAATATCATGCTGTTATAATAATATTAAGTTATTATTTCCACTATTATACCCATCCATGTAAGGTGGTGGTAAAAAACATATTACACCATGATGTGGAGTTGATAAGTCGTACGTACGCACGCACGGTGATTTCATTTTTCATAGGATGAATAGAAGGTGAAAAAGGGTTCTTTCATATTTATAATAACATATCATATATTAATTATACTAATGTTATAAATTTATAATTAAAAAAATAAATAAGAGGAATTAAAAGAAGAAAGGAATTTTAAAGAATAAGTAGAATAGATTATCTCTTCCTCGATGTGCCTCCTTTAAATTTCCTCTTAGGGTACTAGAGTAGGTATTTTAAGAAGAAAGGAACCTATATAATGTTACAAGGGATGTTGTGAAGATAAATGGGTTGAGTTTGGCCAATATCTAAAACTCAAAATGGAGTGAATCAGAGAGGGAGGAGGTGCCCATTTATAAGAGAGGAGAGGGTCACTTTAGGAAAGTCCTAAATTATAAATTTATTATAAATTCAATTTTGATTTAAAATGGAACAAAACATATTCAATTCTTTGATAGGATATTTTTTGTTCGAGTACCCATCAACCAATAATTTCTAAACAAGTATGTATTTTTTTATCCTTATCTGTTTGGTTTAACCCTTATTTTACCATTTTTAATCATACCATGATATCATGTTATTTACATATTCTAGGTTAATGTAATTACCATATCATGTCAAAGAAGCCACTAAAAGTTATCAATGACATATTTTGACTAATATTAACCATTTGGACAAATATTATACTTATATGAATTTTGTTTCATTTAATTAACTATTTTATGTTTTAAGTTATGAATTATGTCAATTTTGGACACTATTCATACGTGACATTTTTAAAAAATTCATAACAACCTTATTCAGTAAAACCAAAGGCATTAAATCATCCCCAATATTCCAATTTTATCTAGAATTTTTTTGGAAGGAATCAAAATGTTCTAAATAAATTTATTTTAATAATTATAAATTCATTTATTTGAATCTTTCATAAAGGAGGTAATCGGAAAGTGATGTAAGGGAGAGCCTCTGAGCGGCGTCTCCTCCCCCTCCCAACGCGAATAGGGTTTTCCTCTCATTCTCGAGTTCCTTCCCTCTTCGGCCGCCTCCTAAGTCCTCCTCTTCTGGATCACCTCGGCGGCTGGGCGTTGGCGCTGCGCGGCTGGCCTCAACGCGTCGGCATTCCTTTGAAGACAGACGACGGAGCGGTTCTGGTCCGGGGAGGGGAGGTCATTTCTTCCCTTTATTATTTGAATTTTCTTAAGGGTTTTAAGGTTTCCTCTCTAATGTCTTTGGGTGAGTTCTTGTTGGGTGGTTGCGCTAGGGCTTTTCCCACTACCACCCCCCTCTGGTGGTGGATTTTCTTCAGATCCCTCTATGCTATCTACGTTGGTTTTGTGGCTCCCTCTCATGCTGTTGATTTGCGCTATGGGCTTCTGTGGTTGTCGATCCAGATCTGCGGCTGTAAGACCGATTCGTTGTCAAACTCTACGGAGCACTCCAGGTTTGGTTCTCGACAACTCTCTTGTCCTGTGGTCAGTATCTCAGGGTTTGTATGTCGCTTCTTAGCCCATGGTGGTTGAGTGCTTTGAGGGTCTAATGAGGTCTTGTCCAGCGGGTGGGGTGGTGGATTTGGATTTTTCATGGTTTCATTCATGGTGTTTCTGCGATGTTTGTGAATCACTGTAATTTTATTGTTTTCTGGTTGTTTGGGTTCTTGATGCGCACTAGTTGCGTTGAATTGTTGGATTATGACTGTCTGTGGAGTGGGTGATGATTTTTGCGATTCCTTGATTTGGTGGCGGTGACGACGGGTTCTCTCCGGCGTTGTTATTTTGGTTTGAGATGATGGTTTATGATGGGATCCCGCCAGAGGTGTTTCAGTGGAGATGCAGGATGGTTGACAGTGCTTCATTTTTTGATGCCAGTGATGGTGTTTTGATACTACAGCGATGATGGCTGGTGTTTTGATGGTCAACGGTGATGTTCACTGGTGATATGGTTTGATGCTGATGGTCTGTGTGATGGTGGTTCAAGCCTCGAGGCGACAGGGTACCATCCTTTGATGCTGATATATGATGAAAGGCTCACGGCTCGAGGCATTGATGGTGGGGTTTTGAATTTTGAAGTTTCATTTTGAATGTGTAATGTGGTTATTGTGATGATTTAGAACTGTGCGGTTGCCCTATTACCTAATGTGGATTTTATAAAATTCCAAAAAATTGTTTCTCCAAATAAAGGAGGTAATCACAACATCATAATTCTGTCATAAATAAATATATTTATCTAATGTATAAAAATTATTATTTAAATATCATGATGTATGAAATATTCTAAGATTTATAATTACTATTTATAGACATATATATCTGTTAAATAACCCAACATTTCAATCTATTTATTACAAGATATATGTTGAGGATATAATTATCATCACATTAAATTACATGTTATAAATTGTCATTTTTCACATCCATGTAAATCCATGGGGTCCATAAATTGATCCAAGGATGCCCAGGGTCATAAAGATATCATCCCATAGAATTATGACTTGTGTTAGGGTAGTTTAATTTTATTATAATATTAGTCTTTTACCGTTATTTACCAAATTTAACCTTTGACCATGGTAAATAAAATAATTACAATAGTAACTATTCATAATGCCTAAAAATAAAAGGTGTTTATTTAAAAAAATTCGAACATATGATTCCCAATATGGAATCTATTTTTTGAAATTCAAAACACAGAAGTTTCCATTAATTAATTTGAAATTAATTCCTGTTGTCAAAACCAAAAAGAGGGTTTTTAAAAAGTAATAACTATCAAAAGACTGACATGTATTTACGTCCAATTTAAATGAAAAATTACTTGTAATGGAAAAAATTGGATTAAATGATAAAAATATAATCCAATTATACTTTAAAACCGATTAAAAAGATAATATAACTTTATAAATAAATTAGATGAAAAGGTCGTTTCAAATTAAAATGCATTATTTTTTACTATTCATTAAAATTTTAATTTTATTAGAAAATATCAAAAATTCAAAAAAATCAAATTTTCATGTCTCTATTCCAAACAAGAATTTTATTTTGTCAAATGTAACTTATAAAAGTGTCAAAAATTATATTTAAAATGGGTGCGCCATCAAAAGGTGGTAAAACTACATTTTTTTAAAAAATACTCCTTCTATCTGAAAAATATGATTTTTTTCATATAATGTTCTCGAAAATGTGTAAGAGGAATGAAAATGTTTTAAAATATTCAAAATGAGGTCAATACTATTCATAATGGCTAGTTTATATCCTATTGAATAATAATATTTTAATAATATATCAGTGTTTAGTGAAAATCAGAATTGCGTACAATGAAAGCTATCAAGAAAGGTCACTCTTGATTGTAACACAAGACAAGTCAGTGTTGAGGGTAGCGCAAGCTTCCTTTGGTGTTGTGTATAACATAATCCAAACATAGTTCATTTATACATTGAAAAAAATCTATACTCAGTGTTGCGTGAAATGAATTCTATCAAAGGAACTTAAAATTGTGTGCAACACAAGACAAGAATAGTGTTGCTTATACTGAAATATAATATGGCGTTTCTTATAACGCAAGATAATCCTTGTTTAGTGTAAATAAGAATACATAGAAGAAATTAAAAATAATCCATCTCATAAATTCTCAGGGTGCTACAGTCTACCCCCCTAAAATTAAGTTCACCCTCGAAATTCATCAGGGATATAAATGGATTACTAATTGAAAGTTTATTTCATAGAAACCCACATAATCAAAAGGAATACTAAAACTTCATTTCAAAAAGTAATGTTAGAAACATGACAGTTACCCATTTTAACTATACACTAGGATTACATATAGGAGAACATAGGTATAATTGGAAAACATGGATATGGAAGAGAAATTTAACCATCATGTTCTGATGGATAATAATTGTGAATAAGGATTGGACAAAGTTAACTACCAGAAAGCCATAAATTTGCGATGATTTAAGGGACCATCTGATTCATCGAATAAGAAGCTACTTGGATTACATTTTTGGTTTTCTAGATCCTTTTCCAAAAGTTGATGGATTTTTCATAATAACAAATACTTACATGAGTTTTGTACAATCTCCCCATTTTTCATGCCTTGAATTATTTCCACTTCATATCTTAAAAAAATGAAGTTGAATTTGTCATTTGTGAAGTGTTAGCAAATCATGAAATAGAATAATAGGTCATTCCATCTATGTCAACAAAAATATTATAACATGTTATCAAATAATCTTAAGTCCACATATAGTGACATAATACATTAATAAAAAAACATAAAATAAAAAATAACTTATACTATCCATAAATGGATAACATTAAAATCCTTCAAAAAAAATTAGAATGATGTGAACTAAATAAACTTAACTTTTATCTCCCATATCTCATTTGGTTGTTCCTAGTTGTTACATTCCAAACATTTGAATACCTTAATCATGTATTCTCTTTAAAAAATGACAATAACATGAATTTCCCAAGAACCTTAGTAAAAAAATCAATGTTGTCAAAAGTTTACTCTTTCCACATAACAAAATCCCAAAAATTATATATACTCAAACCATGATACCACTTTGTCTTTATATCAGTCATGATCTCGTTAATACTATCAAATATCTCATTATCTATGTATCCCTTCATTATTCTCATATCATGTTCTTTTCAAAAATATAAGAATAACCTTTCATGGTTACTGGTACCATTCAACATATATATTCAAATACTTAAGGAAAAACAATAGTGTAACAATCCTTAGATGTTTCATTATTCTATAGTATTATTAAATTACTTATATAAAATTACTCTTTATAAAAATGTAATCATTCCACTACCTTCTTAAACCATTGACTAGGCTTCATCATTGTTTTCCTTAACACTTCTTTCATCTCACATATCCTTTGTAGTCTCTTAATCCTCAAAAACATAAATACTACCCATATGACCATGCTAATTAGGTTCAAAATATTTTCCCTTAGGGAATATATTTTTATAATTCCCAAACATTCCACATTTAAAACACTTAATCATTGTTGATCTCTTATAAATACCATTATCCTTGCCCATTGTGTTAACTGAACCGTTTCATTTGAAATTACTGGTTTTGTGTCCTTTTTCACACCCAAAGCATCTTCTAGTTCATTTGAAACATTCTCCTTGGAGCCTCATCCCACATGATTTACATGCAGAAAATTGATATTTCTTTTTTCAATGATCATCATAAAACTCCATGTATCTCTTATTAGTCGGGTCAAGAAACATTCCAAAGTTGAGATTATTGATCATATTATAATATTTACGGTTAGGAATAATAACGATGTTTCACATTCCAAATCCCATTCATTTGGTTTATCATGATGAATATTATCCCATTTTCCATCATATTCTCTATTAACATCAATCCTCATATTTCCAGCCATTTTCTAAAACCCAAAAAGAACAGTGTGAGAGGATAAAATCATACTAGAAAAACAACATTATCATGATGGATTACTTTTAATCTCTAACATTTTAGGTTTAATCATAGGTTATTCAAGATCATTACCATAATTATAGGACTGTAATCTATAGTTAGACTTACCATTTGGGACATCCCAATACATAACTATGAAATTTCTCTAGGGATCTCACTAAATTTTTCGCATCCTAATTTCCAAAGCTTAACTAAACCTTTGCTTTGATACCAACTGTAGAGGCCCAATCCTAACGTACATGGAAATTGTTGAATTGGATTATTCCAAATATACACAAGAGGGGGGGTGAATTGTGTTATTTCAGAAATCTTAGCAAGATTGTGTTCTGCCCATTTACTTTAATCAGATGAATTAATGCAGCGGAAATATGAAGTGCCGAGACACACGATGTATAGTGGTTAGGGGAACAGAAGGCCCCTAGTCCACTCCACCAACGCTCTACTCCACGAGCTTAGTGATTTTAACTCTCTGGTCCTCATTTCAATAGACCATTCAACAAATGAGTATAGGTAGTTGACAACTTTACAATCTAAGGAAAAACAAAGCCTTCTGGTTCACTCACAGAACATACACATCTTAGTACGAGAAGCTGGTCACTCAAGAAAAGAAAATAATGATTTTCGTATTCTGAAAATACATTCCAAATGTTCTTCATAATTACAATAGCATAAAATTGACAGTAGATAGATCTCCACCTTCATAAATAATGATCTTCACAAAAGAGTCGTTCTGAGTCGATCTCATTGCAGTAGATATAGAAATATAATTCACAACTTTATCAGTAGTAGATTCACAAATGATATTTGATGTAGAACGAATGAATCTTATATCGTGATGTTTGTTCTTAAAAAAAGAGAGCTTTTTTGTTATTCTTTTAATCAAAAGATCTGTATGTTTTGATAGTCTCTATATTTCTTCCTCTATTTAGAATGATCAAGATATAACATAATATCTCATGTTGCTGTTCGAAAAAAACTCATATATAATAACAATGATATGAACTTCTTCTGCAAATTTTGGATCCAAAAAATTATCCTTTTGACTCGCGATATTCAAATATTAGAATTTACAGAGTAGTCGTAACTTCCCTGAAGACTCGACATAAATAGATTCTTTTAATTTGATCCTTAAACCATTAAAAAATCTCTAAATTAGTCAAAGTCGTTCTTTAAAAACAGCTTTAAATCCAGCTTTAAAAATTCCTAATAATTTGCTGGCTGTTGCATAAAAATATCGATATTAAATTCTTCGATGAAAAACGTAAGGTTGAGTTGTACAATATGCATCCTCTGAACGTAACGTAGAAAATGTAAGGTTGATAGCATAGCCTTCAAACGTAGGGTTAACAACGTATGGTTGATTTCAAACGTAGGGTTGTTCATCCATTCTTTTCTCTCCAACTTTCAAACATATGATAAAAGATCCATACTTTTACATGATCCATACTCTTCCAGGAATGTAAGGTTGTTTACAAATGTAAGGTTGATGAACCATACTTTTGTGAAACAAACGTAGCGTTTAACACTTATGTACGGTTCTCCATCCATACTTTTCTAATATCCTAAACTTATGGTTCCTTCATAATGTAGGGTTCTTATTCATATTTTGCCGTTAACTTATGGTTAATTAACCATACATTCCTCTAGTTTCATAATGTATACACTGCTTTTCATCCTTACGCTATGTTTCTCTACGTAGGGTATGAACAGTGTTTCTAGAACACACTAAAGCAGATCCAGAACATGTAGAGCATGAACAGTGTTTCCAGAATGTGCTAAATATGAATACCTTAGAAATTAATTCTCATTGTTCAAGAATCTAAATATTTCATCCAGAAATAAAAATATAATGAATAATAAATTCCTACAAAATTCTTAACAAATAAAATCATTAGAAACTAATTAAGGGTGTTTTTGAGCATCAAAATTTTCATAAAGAGATAGAGTATTGTTCTTAACCAACTCCCCCTTTAAAAACACAAAAAATGTATTGTTGAAAACAACACTTGCTCAACAATCCCCCTTTTGATGATCAAAAAATTCATAAAATAATTAATGAAATTATCTTACAAAAATTAATATAGTTTTTATTTTTAAAAAGATAAATACAATAACTTAATCCCCCCCCCCAATAAAATGAAAAAAACAAAAATGTTGTATTTATCCATATTCCTCCCCCTTTTTGTGATATCAAAAAGAATGAAAAATATGGAATATAACACAAATTAATGTAGCACTGAATATAAGTAAATTCTATAAATAAATGTTTGTCAATAATTAAATATTTATTACTGTCATATCGAAACAAGGACAGTAAAACAAAAAATATATAAGGAAACAACTTTAAATAGAAAATACAAATATGATAAATACAGGAATCTAGGTTTGGTCGGGGTTTACGTAGGTTCTATCTTCTCTATACTGCAGATGTGATTTTTGTCAACTGTTACCTCAGTCTATTTATCATTCCATTACCAAGATTAATAATATGATCCCTAGTCTCTTGAGTCAAATTAATATCTTCTATAAGGTTGAATCTGAAAAACTCATGATGTCTTTCTTCCTTTTCCATAAACAAAGAAAACTTCTCGGTGAATTGAGTCAGCACAATTATAAGAGATGGTTCACTTGATGTCAAATGGTCAACCAAAAATTACGGATTGTCTAACAACACTAATAAAGGATCACTATTGCATTGAAGATCATGAAATCTTTCACTCATATTTCTCATGGAAGCTGTGATAGCTTGAAACGTTTTGTGTAAATCAGGTAAAGTACATAACCCACTAGCAGCACTAGTTCCTACAGATGAAAATTGTGTCTCCATAAATAATTTGAGATCTGATAAATATGGCTTAATAAACATTTCAAAAATTAATTTTGTAACAGAATTCAGCATATCCTTCTTAAAAATTTCAACTTCTTGCCTTGAAAATGTATTATCCTTAATTATCGAAAATTTCAACTGTTCTGATTCTAAGGTTCTTATTAGAGTAAAATTTTCAAATTCCAATTGAGGCGACATTCTGTACAGCTCTTCAACTTCCTTATTCCATGAATCAAATGCACCCTGTGCTAGATTATCATTCTCAGTTTCAGTGTGATGCAATAGTACTAAAGGTAGTGAATCTGTATCAGATTTGTCTTTTTTTCCTTCTCTTGAGCTGGTTGATCCACATATTTTTCCTTAAAGTCCTTTGAAGACTCTTCCACAAGAAAAATCCTAATGATGTAATTCTATTTGATCTTCAGAAACATGCTCATCAGGAACATTAGTAATTTGTTCTTCCATAAGAGTTTCTAAAATAATATATACTGGTGTTTCCTGAGGTCTGGCCACATCCTCAACAGGCTCTGCCTCTTGTTCATGTTGAAGTGTAACTTCAACATCAGATACAACATATTCTTGAGTCTCTCCTGTAGCTTCTTCTTGGTTTCTAGATTGAATTTGAGGTTCTTCCACTGTTTTGACCTCTCAATAATAGTTTTTGTTTCCTTTTTAGCAGCAACTTTTCTTACTAAACTATAAGAGAATAAATATATTGTTTTCAGTATAGGGGAAAAAAGTTCCTCATTAACAGTTATTTTTCTCTAAAAATGAAGTCTCTCCTGAGTTTATTCTTCCTTAGTATCTTCTATTCCAAATCGGATTCTTCTTTCAGCAGTGCTGACTCTCGATTCAGCATGTCCCTCTTTGGACTGAGCAGATTGAACTTGAGAACTCTTTATTTCTTCCTCAGCTCCTACTGGAAAAAGTTTCCCTTTTATAGTGCTCCAGAAATATCAAATATTTCTCAATGTCCCAGCATTTAAAACATTACTATGATGACATCTTACTCTGGTTTCCACCAATCTTACCATATCCTTTTTGAACAACAGTTTTGAAATGAATATAGGAAAAGGGTAGAAGTTCATTCTGGCTTCACTATGATAGCAGAAACATAGGTACCTCACCATGTACCTATGAAAATGTAATTTTACATCACTAATAAGATGATACATTATGTACATGTTAGGATACAATATATTCTCCATCTTCGACATTCTTGGTGCTATCCCTATTTGTTCAAATTTCACAAGGATTTTCTGATCTAGCTCTAGGTCCTTAATAAACATATTCTTTATATAACTAGAACCAAATAGAAAAGTCATAATTTCATTATATTTTAAAACAGAATATCCTATATTTTTCAAATCAAAATGAAAGACTCCCTCATGAGGGTAGTTGAAAATCAAACTAATTACTATTGAAGAGATTAAAAAATCCCTATCCTCTATCTTAGAAATCATAGTGTCATCATTGTCTCCAATACTAAATTGCACATATTTAAATAAATTTTGCAGTTCTGATTTATACAAAAACTATGTATTCTCACTATTGAATGTCTGTTCAAGATTCTAAAAAGATTGTGCTTGTTTTAACAACAAGTTCATCTGAAATAACTAGTCAATATCAATCACCTTTCCCTGTAAGATTTTCCTTCCTTCAGAACTTTGTTTCCTGGAATTTCTGGTCTTGGCCTCATCATCTCTCTTTGTCATTGCCATTTCTACGAGAATCTCAGAAGGTTTGAAGGTTAGGGTTTCAGAGGTTCAAAAATTAGGGTTTGAAAAGCAGTGGTGTGGTTTTGTAAGTTTGAAAGGTTTTGGAAGAAATGAAATGATTTAGAAGTCGAAAGGTTTCTGATAGGACTGATTCCCGTGTTTTTATTAATCATTACATTGATTTTAAATGTAAATAAAATCGATTATGTGGGGACAAGAAAAACTTATTATGTTTGAAAAACAGATAACTAAATTATTTTAATCACTAATAAAGTAAAATAAAACTTTATTTAAAATTAAATAAACCTAGATGCCCTTTAATAAAATCAAACCTTGCAGTGGGAAGTGGTTTAGGAAAAATGTCAGCTAATTGAATTTCAATACATATATATTTCTAAGATATATATTTCTAAGATATATCTTTTTTATGAACATGATATCTTAGGAAATGATGTCTGATATCAATGTGATTAGTTCTAGAATGATTAGTAAGATTTTTTGAAATATTTATAGCACTAGTATTATCAGATTAAATAGGCGTATTATTAAAATTTAGTCCAAAGTTCATAAGAGTGTTTTTCATCAACAACACTTGTGCACAGAAACTGCCAATAGAAACAAATTCTTCCTAATCTGTTGACATGGCAACTGAATGTTGTTTTTTACTTGACCATGACACTAAGGATTTCCATAAAAAATGACATGTTCCTGAATTTATTTTCCTATCTAATATACAACTCCCAAAGTCTACATATGAATATGAAAATAATTAAAATCAGATGTTTAGGGATAAACAAGAGTTTGAAAAATAGTTCCTTTTAAGTATCTAAAAATTCTATTAACTACAGTTAATTGATATTCTTTAGGATTTGATTGAAATCTTGCAAAACGAAATACTGAATACATTATATCTGGCCTGCTAGCAGTAAGATATAATAAACTACCAATCAAACCTCTATATAACTTGTTGTCAACTGATTTTCTAGTTTCATCCAAATAATGATTTATATTAGTACACATAGGAGTTGTATATGTCTTACTGTTTTCAAGTACAACTTTATTTAATAAAATAGAAATGTATTTTCTTTGATTAAAAACATTTCCAAAATCTTTTTGAAAAATTTGAATACCTAAAAAGAAATTTAATTCTCCCATCATGCTCATTTCAAATTCTTTTTTCACTAAATTTGAAAACTCATGACAAAGGGATTTATTAGTTGATTGAAAAATTACATCATCAACAAAAATTTGAACCAATAAAATATTAGAATTTACAGTTTTCTTAAAAAGTGTTGAATCTTCCATTCCAATAGTAAAACCATTTTTTAATAAAAAGGAGATTAATCTTTCATACCAAGCTCTAGGTGCTTGTTTAAGGCCATAAAGTTCTTTAGTATGTTTAAAAACAGAATATGGTTTTTGTGAATTTTCAAAACTAGGAGGTTGCTCAACATAAACTTCCTCCATTAAAAAACCATTTAAAAAGGCAGACCTAACATCCATCTAAAATAATTTAATGTTCATATGAAATTCATAAGCTAAAAGGATTCTAATGGCTTCTAATCTAGATACAGGTGCAAAGGTCTCATCATAATCTATACCTTCTTCCTGATTATATTCTTTAGCTACAAGTCTAGCTGTATTTCTAGTTATTTTTCCTTGATCATCTTGCTTATTTATAAAGAACCATTTGGTTCCTATCACTGGATAAATCTGTGGTCCTTCAACTAAATCCCAGACTTCATTTCAATTGAATTTTTTTAATTCTTCTTGCATTGCTATCATCCAGTATTCATCTTATAAAGCTTATTCTATAGACTTGGGTTCTAATTGAGATAGAAAGGTATAGAATTCTACAAGATTCCCTATATTTATTCTATTTTTTATTCCTGTGTCTAAGTCACCTATGATAGTTTCTAAAGGGTGACTCTTTAGAGTTTTAGTTTGTCTAGGCAGCCAACTCATAAGTTGTTCAGTATCATGTTCTTCTGATGTGGACTGAATTTCTTTTATATCTTTTTCAAAATCATTTTTCAAGTTTTCAAGTCTCATGTTATCATTAGAGTCAGATTCATCCATTTGATCTGTCCTTTTCTCAAAGGGATCAGATTCATCAAATTTCACATGAACTGATTTTTCAACAATCCATGACTTCTTATTATAGACTCTATAAGATTTAGAGGTAACTAAATATCCTATGAAATTCCCTTCATCAGATTTTGGATCGAACTTACCAAGATTGTCCGTAGTGTTAAATATATAAACATTGCATCCAAAAACATTAAAGTAATTTACTTTAGATTTTTTATTATTCCAAAGTGCATAGGGTGTCTTTTTTCAAAGAGGTCTAATTAAAACTCTATTCATTATATATCAGGATATGCTTACAGCATCTGCCAAAAAATAGGTAGAAAGGCTGTATTCATTTAGCATAGTCCTATCCATTTCCGGAATAGTCCTATTTCATCATTAAACAATTACATTTTGTTGAGGTGTTCATGGTGCATATAAGGTGTGTTTAATACCCATATTTGAGCATAAGGTATTAAATTCTTGATTATCAAATTCTCCACCATGATCAATTCTTAATGAAATTATTTTAAAACCTTTTTCATTTTTAACCATTTTACAAAAACATTCAAATTAGGTAAAAGCTTCATTTTTAAATTTTAAAAAGAAAATCCATGTAAATATAGAAAATTCATCAACTAAAACATATAAATATAATTTAAACTCCATGTTTTCTACTCTTGAAGGTCCAAAAAATCCATATGGATAATTTCTAAAAGATTAGATGTAGAAATTTTGTTAATAGATTTGAAAGATTATTTGTGTTGCTTGCCAAGTTGACATGCATCACAGAGTCTATCACACTCAAATCTGAGGGTAGGAAAATCAGAAACTAATTGTATCTTAGATAATTTATGTAAAACATATACATTATAATGTCCAAGTCTCCTATACCAGATCCAGGATTCATTTAAATTAGTAGTTAAGTAGTTTACTTGTTATTTACAGAAGGAATTTAAATCTAGGGTATACACATTGTCAGTTCTATGTGCTCTAAATTTATGCAGTTATTTTTTGAAAACAGAACAAAATTTGTTAGGAAAATCAACAGCACAATCATCATCACATAGTTGAGAGATACTTATCAGATTGGGTTTCAATCAGTGTACATAAAGTAATTTGTTGATTGAGATAGCTTCTAGATCTCCAACTATTCCAATACCAATGATTTTCCATTTGGCATTGTCACCAAAAATGACAAGTCCACCTTATTTTTGAGTGAGTGTAGAGAGGTTCTATGATTTTACACTCATATGACTTGAGAAACCACTATAAATATACCATATGTCCCTTTTACTTTTGTGACCTGCTACCTGCAAAGGTATTTATACAATTTTCCTTGGTACCCATATTTTTTTGGGTCCAGGGGTATTAGCCAGCAAAGATCTGGGAATCCAGACTTGCTTTGTTTTTATAATTTCACAAGAGTCAAATAAATCATTTGATACAAAATCCTTCTTAATACTACTTATTTGGGGTTTTATTAAGAATTAGGTTTTAGCAATATATCCCCTTATTCCACAGTAATTACAATCTAGTCTTTTTTCACTTGGAATAAAATAATTCTTCTACAGCTTGGGTTTTTAACCTTTACTGCCAATTCTAAACCTTTCCTTTTAATGACATTTTAACTAAGAATTTCATTTAAAATGTTTTCCCCTTTAGTAAAAACAAGGGATGCATTTTTATAAGTTTCCAGTTCAGTTTTCAGGGATTTTATCCTTGATTCATAATGTTTATTGTTAGTGTTAATTGAGTTAAACTTTTCAGTTAACTCCTAATATTGTTTCAGAATTGTATCTCTTTTATCAGAAATAGTATTATGAATGTTTTTTTTAATGACTTATGCTTCTAAAATAGAGAATCATATTTTTCTTCAAGCATATTGCATTAGGCTGCATGTTTTCCATTTGAGTGACTAGATTTAGAACTAGAGTCAGAAGAGTAGTAAGATTGTATCTCATCTATTTTTTTTCATAAAACACATGTTGGCTTTCAGATTTACTTCTTCTTTCACTACGTCTGATTCAGATGTGTTACTGGAGTCTTCAGATACACTCCATGTAGCTTTTATGGATTTATTGTACTTATGCTCATAATCATTTCTTTTTAAGAATTTCTTTTTCAAGTCTTCTTTTAGCTGAGGGCAGTCAGGTCTGATATGCCCCATTTTTGGAATTCATAACATCTGACTTTCTTGTCATCCTTTTTGAAGGATTTTCTAAAGCCATTCTTCTTTCTATAGAATTTAGTGAATTTTATGGCTAGCTGAGCTAGTTCAACATTAGAATTTGATAAATCAGAACATTCTGATTTCTCTTTTACACTTTTCTTTATAATTCTTTTTTTCTCTATGTTGACACATTTAGGGCAGTGTTATATCTTTTGATAAACACTTTATGTTCATTTTCTTCATCTTCAATCTCATATTCATACATCATTATTGTTCCAATCAGTTCTCTCATGGTTAAGTCTTTGATAGGTGTCGGCTGTCTAATTGCAGCATAGATTCCATTCCATTTTGTAGGCAGTACCATCATTACATTTAAAGAATGATCATCTTGTTTAATGGGATCTCTTAAAGCGATTATGTTATTGAAAATCTCTGTCAATATTCCATTCATTGGAGTAATAAATTCCCCTTCAACCATTCTGAATGTATCAAATTTAAGCTAAACAGTTGCATATCTCATTTCCTGGATATTGTAAGTTCCTTCATAAGCAACAGCAATAGTTTTTCACATTTCATATGTTGTCAGGAATTGAGATACTCTGTTAAATTCATCATGTAATAGACCACATATAATTTACTTCATTTCCTTCAAGTTCATATCATATTCTGCTTCAGTATATGCACTCCATGTTTCTGGTTTTTCTGGTATTTCATATGGAGTCAGAATCTTAGAATATACTATGTATCCAAGGTTTTTCAGATAGATAATCATTCAGAACTTCCAGAATCCACAGTTTTCTCCATTGAAGTATGGTGCTCTAACCATTGCCATTACCTCTATTGTATCAGTCATCTTTCTCTATGTATAATCACTTTTATCTTGTAAAGGATTTATCAGAAAGCTCAACCTCTAATACCAATTGTTGGATCGAATTATACCAAATATACACAAGAGGGGGGTGAATTGTGCCTTTTCATAAATCTTAGCGAGATTGTGCTCTTCCCTTTTACATTAATCATATGAATTAATGTAGCGGAAATATAATGTACTGAGACACACGATGTATAGTGGTTTAGGGAACAGAAGGCCCCTAGTCCACTCCACTAATGCTCTATTCCGTGAGCTTGGTGATTATCACTATCTGGTCACCTTTTCAATAGACCTTTCAACAACTGAGTATAGTAAGTTGACACCTTTAAAATCTAAGTAAAAACTAAGCCTTCTAGTTCCCTCAAAGAACCTACACTGCTTAGTACGAGAAACTGGTCACTCAAGAATAGAAAATAAATTTTTATTGTATTCTGAGAATACTTTCTAGATGTTCTTCACAATTGAAACAGCATGCAATAGACTGTAGATAGATAGTCACCTTCATAAATAATGATCTTCACAAAAGATTCATTCTGAGTCGATCCTGTTGCAGTAGATATAGAAATATAATTCGGAACTTCAGCAGTTACAAATTCACAAATGATCTTCGATGTAGAACGAATGAATATTCTATCGTGATTTTTCTTCTTCAACAATCAGAGCTTTGTCGTTCTTCTTTTAATCAGCTGATCTGTATGTTTTTATAGTCTCTATTTTTCATCCTCTATTTGGAATGATCGAGAGATCACATATGATCTCATGTTTATGTTCAGAAAAAAATCATATATAATAACAATGATAATCACTTCTTCTGCATAAATTTAGATACATAAAAGTCACCTTTTGGCTCGCGATATTCCAATATTTGAATTTACAAAGTAGTCGTAACTTCCATGAAGACTCAGCATAAAAATATCATTTTAATTCAATACTTAACCCATTAAACAACTCTGAATTAGTCAAAGTCGTGCTTTAAAAACAACTTTAAATCCGGCATTAAAACAACCTAATAATCAGCTTGATGACCATGGTAAAAAAATATCTATTTTAAATTCTCTGATGCCAAACGTATGGTTGAGTTGTAAATTATGCATCCTCTGAACATAATGTATAAAATGTAAGGATGATGTCATAGCTTTCAAACGTAGGGTTGACAACGTATGGTTGATTTTAAATGTAGGGTTGGTCATCCATACTTTTCTCTACAACTTGAAAATGTATGATAATAGATCCATACTTTTACTTGATCCATACTTTTCCAGGAATGTATGGTTGTTTACAAATGTAAGTTTGATGAACCATAATTTTGAGAAACAAACATACCGTTTAACACTTACTTATGGTTCCCCTTCCATAATTTTCTAATATCCCAAACGTAGGGTTCCTTCATAACGTAGGGTTCTTTTTCATAATATTCCGATAACGTATGGTTGATTAACCATACTTTTATCTTGTTTCATAAATTATACACTTCTTTTCATCCTTTTGCAATGTTTCTCCATGTAGGGTAAGAACAGTGTTTCCAGAACATGCTAAAGAAGATCTCGAACATGTAGAGCATGAATAGTGTTTCCAAAATTCGGTAAATACGAATCCCTTAGAAATTAATTCTCGTTGTTCATGAATCTAAATATTTCATCCAGAAATATAAATATAATGAATAATAAATTCCTGAAAAATACTTAACCAATAAAATCATTAGAAAGTAATTAAGGGTATTTGTGAGCATCAAAATTTTCATAAAGAGATAGAATATTTTTCTCAACAAACCCACCTTAAAAAAACTAAATTTATTGTTAAAAACAACACTTTCTCAACATACATTACATTTATTTTGTGGAATACTTAATAACTGACACAAATAGTCACCCAAAGACTGTATTAGTTTAGTGTATTTGGAAACTTGTAACATAATCTTTTAACTTTGTGAATGATCTTAGAAATATCCCATAAAGATCATCCCCATTTATATTCCAACCTAAAACCACTATTTATATCTTGGGGAAAAGAAAACATAAAATGGGTGAGTTCGAATTCTCAGTTTGGGTAAACATGGAGGGCATAAAACAAACCATAAACATTTGAACATAAAAACATGAACATAATGTTTAAACATCCAAATCATGAGTCATGAAATAAATCCTGGTAGTACGTAAGCCATATATCATAAAGGAACATTAACCATGATAAAATAGAATTGGCATAATACATGTAATTGTATAAAAATAATAATTTCATAATATGATTTCTATTTTAACCAAGGCATTGCTGCCAAGACCATCATAGAAGACATAGTCCATTACTGAACCATGATTACATTCTGTTCCAGCCATGTATTACTGAATTTAATTTACATGATGTTTCAGCCCAACATTACTGAACCAGATTTACTCGTTGTTCAAATATTATCTATATCATTAGATATAAATCTTTACCTGATGCATTGGAGGGAAATATAGGTCACACCCATCTCATGTTAAAATCATTCTTACTTGTTCAACAAAAACAGAAATCATTCGTCATCACATATCCCATGAAATAAAATGGGTTTCTTAAACACCATTGCATCTTAAAATAATTCGTATATGATAAATTAACTTCATAAAAATAATTCTATCCAAAAAATAATAAAATAAAAGTAATAATATAGATATAAAATATCCCTATGTCAACTTAAATGGAAAATAATTTTGATAAAACACATGAACATAGTTCTTGAGGAAAATATCCTTTCTTCATCAAATACGTTTTCTTTTCTCAAAATGCCACAAAATTTTAAAATATAAAGATTTAGTTAAAAATAAACATGAAATAGTGTAGAGGAAGCTTCATGTAAATAAGTAATCTTAAATATGTAAAAACCCATTCATTCTGTATGAGTTACAAAACATTCTCCTCGTTCTTTTTCCTGAATAGTCAAAATTTACCTTGTATGGTAAAAAAAGAATGATTCCTTCCATACCCTATAGTAAAAGTTAGAAATTGGTAAAAATAAATCTAATAATAAATAGATGAATAGTAAAAAATTTGTGAAAAAAATTAGCAAAACTTATTATGGATGATAAATATACCCCCATTAAATACTTACGAATAAATAATCTTAGATAAAAATAATATTGCAAAATGATCCCTTACCTAATGTTTGATTCCTTTCGTATATATCTGGAACTCCTGTATAGTGGGTTTAGAGATATTATTAACTTGTAATAGAATAATAATAATATTAATGATATCATATATTAATCACTTACTACGTTATATTACCCGTTCATTTGTCAATTCCATGTTAAAGCAACGTTTTGGGTAATAATCAATTTATTTATCGTACAAGTTTTGAATTTTTTTTCTTGATATTATTACTTATATCATGATTAACAAACATCCATAATGTAAAACATGATTTATATATTATATATATTCAGTATATAAATATATATATATAATATATAGATAAACGGAATGGGATTCACCATTGATGGAGACGGTAGGCCGTATGTACGCCAGAAAGATGTTTTCGTTTCCTTATTAAATTGAATGGAAGTAAGTAAATGATATATATATATATATATCCGGTATTATTATTATGTAATTTATTTAATGATTATTTATAATATATACTTTATAATCATTTTTGAATGGTTAACATGGAGAAGGAATCTCATCGCGTTGTGGAGACAGTAAGCTGTATGTACGCACGAGCGACGATATCATTCCCATAATTGTTGAATGGTATTCAAGTGAATGGTTTTTAATATTTTATAAATAGTATCTGGTTATAATAATGATATATATTTATTATTTCCATCATTATACCCATCCATGTAAGGCGATGGTGAAAAATAGATTACACCACAATGTTGAGACGGTAACTCGTACGTACGCAAGTGGAGAGATTTCATTTTTTATAGGATGGATAGAAGGTGAAATAGGATTGTTTAATATTTATAATAACATATAAGTATATTAATTATACTGATGTTATTACTTTATAAGTAAACAACTAAAGACGAGTAAGTAGAAGAAGAAAGAAATTTGAATGAATCGGTTGAAGAGATTACCTCTTCCTCAACGTGCCTCCTTTAAATTTCCTCTTAGGGCACTACAGTTAGTGTTTTTAGAATACCAGAACCTCAAGAATGTTACTAGGTAAGTTTAGAAGATAAATGGGTAGGGTTTGGAAGAGATTTAAGGCTCAAAATTTCATGAATAGGAGAGGGAGGAGGTGGCCTTTTGTAAGAGAGGAGAGGGGCACTTTTGGAACGTCCTAAAATATTAATTTATTATATATTAAATTTCATTTTAAAATGGTCCAAAACTTATTTAATTAAAATTTAATATGTTTTTTATTCGAATACCCATAATACAATAATTTTTAAACATGTTTGAAATATTTTTTTATTCTTTTTGTTTTTGTTTAACCCTTATTTTACCCTTTTTAATTTTATCGTGATGTCATGTTATTTACACATTGTGGGTTAATGTAATTACCATGTCATGTCAAACGACCCAGAAGAAGTTATTTATGACATATTGGGAGTTATATTAACCATTTGGACAAATATTATATTTTTAAGAATTTAATATTATTTAATAAACTATTTTATATTTTAAGTTATGAAATATGTCAATTTTCAACACTATTAATACCTGACTTTTTTAAAAAATAATAACAACCAAATTACTTATATAAAAGGAATTATCTCATCCCTAATATGTGAATGTAATCTATAAAAGCTTTGTATCATGATGAAATGTTCAAATTATATTTATTTTAGTATTTATAAATTCATTTATTGGAATCTTTCATTAACGAAGAAATCACTACATCATAATTGTGTTCTAAATAAATATATGTATGTAATGTCTAAAAATTATTAATAAAATATCATGATATATTAAATATTTTTTGATTTATAATTACTATTTATATACGTAGATATCAGTTATATAACCCTATATTAAAATCGATTTAGTATAAGATATATGTTTAGGTTATAATTTTCTTTACTTTAAATTAATTATTTTAAAATGTCATTTCCACATCCAAGTGTATCCATGGGGTCCAAAAATCGACCCCAGGATGCCCATGATTGGAAATATCTCATCCAATAGGATTAGGACAAGTGTTATGATAGTTTACTATTATTATAGTATTATCTTTTTACCCATATTTACAATATTTACCCTTTAACCAGGGCAAATAAAATAATTACTGAAGTTACTATTCATAATGTTCAAAAATAAAATGTAAATATTAACAAAATTTTAAACTTATGATTGAAAATATGGAATCAATTTTTCAAAATTCAAAACACATAAGTTTTAGTAATTATTTTGAAATTAATTCTTATTGTCCAAAACAAAAAGAGGGTTTTTAATAAGTAATAACTATCAAAAGATTGACATGTGTTTATGACCAATTAAAAATAGAAAGTAATTTAAATGACCAAAATTTCAACAAATTATAGAAATATAATCTAATTAAACTTTAAATTCAATTAAAAATATAGTCTAAATATACAAATAAATTAGATGAAATGTCATTTTCGAATTAAAATGCAGTATTTTTCACTATTCATTAAAATTATAATTTTATTAGAAAAATATAAAATAATCATAAAAAGTAAATTTTTATATACCTCTTCCAAATAAGAAGTTTATATTGTCAAATTTAGCTTATAAAAGTGTCATAAAAAAGATATAAAATGGCTACGCCATCAAAAGGCGGTAAAACTGATTTTTTTTAAAAATACTTCTTTTTTGTAGAGAATTGATTTTGTTCTCTTATCATGTTCTAGAAAATATGTAAGATGAATTATAATGTTATATAAAATTAAAAAGTTTGTTAATAATGTTCATAATTCCTAGTTTATATCCCATTGAATAATAATATTTTAATAATATATTGTTGTTTGGGGAAACTCAGTATTGCGTACAATGCAGTCTATCAAGGAAGGTCACTCATGCATGTAACACAATCCAAGTTAGTGTTTCGTGTAGTGAAATATTCCTTTGGTGTATCATATAACATATTCCAAACTTAGTTTATTTATACATTCAACAAAATCTATACTCAGTGTTGCATGAAATGAATTCTATCAAAGAAACTTGAAATTGTGTGCAACGCAAGCCAAGAATAGTGTCGTGTATACTAAAATCTAATACGATGTTTCATATTGGGAAAGACAATATTGTTGTAGCATACAACACAAGACATCAAAGAAATTAAAATTAATCCATCTCATAAATTTTCTAGGTGTTACATCTGTGATGATTTGTGCACACCATTGATCCCTATGAAATACATGGGAGGGTTTCATGATCTAGCCGAAATTTCTCTACAGTTGGAAAACTCCATTGGTGCACTAAATCCATGCCTTTAGTAATCCCATCAGCTTGGGTATGAAAAATGAGAAAGGCATGGGTTGATATAGTTACACTTAAGTAGGCCCCTGTACCTACTCCATCCTCAAATTCTACGCTATACCGCAAAGCTCTCCCTCCTAAGAATATATAGGGAAGACTACCTCATCAAGATGATCGCAGATATCAAAGGTAGAGATAGTTTGAGGAGTTGAAAAACAAGGTCATTTTCTTTCAGAATTACCAAGTCCCCAACTACTTCTTCTTGACTTTTGAAAACAACTTTTTCTAGTCACAAAAATTGAAGAAGCCTAAAAAAAGGTCATGATGATCTCACATAATATTTCCACATACATTAAATGTTGGGGAATACTATCTAGAAGTGTTTTTATTTCAAGGACCTCCTGCAAAATATGGTGGATTTTAGGCAAGTGAAACTGAAAAATTCTCCAACCCGGGTAGCATATGTTTCTATTACCGATATAGAGGAGGAAGGCGAGTGGAAATAAGTTGAATGTAAGAATGCATAGAATTTCAATGAATCAATGTTCAGAAAATAATATACCAGACTCATTCCATTCTATTAACATAGTTGAAACAACCTACTATGCCTCCTACTACTTCTGCTAGAGAAAAACTAGCTTGTTCAAAATCCATATCCTCTGAAGGCCAATCTTCAAAGAACCCACGTTTCCAGAAGGATAAGGAAAAAATAGAAGAAGATGATATCTTTTCAAGGCCCAAGTGTTCCTTGAACATATCATATTTCATGTCAACCATCTCAAAAGCATGGGAACTGCCATGCCAAACTACACCACAAGAGTCGAACCCCCCAAATAGAATCTTCATTGAATGAGGAGTTGATCTTTGGGTCCATTAATGTCATTAACTTAATGGATCCCTACTCAAATTATGACTCTAATTATGAACATTAATTTCCTACAGTTTATTGGGGAATTGGGGGAAGAGGTTGTTATGGTCAAGGATATAGGGGAATACCTGGTCGTGCTAGGAGCCACTAGTTCAACCAAACCCCCAATCGAACCATTTACACAACAAAAAGTAATGGTAAATCTCTCCAAGGAGCTCAAAAATAACAAGGGATTTATTCCTCAACACATGACAGTTCCCAAACATAATTATCTTTAAATATTAGTTAGAGGATATGACACCACCTTCTCGGTATGTGGGAAGACATATCCATCCTAATCCACCTATAAGGGGAGAACTTTTGGTTCCATAATGAAGATATGGTCCATCCACATCATGAAAAACATCTCCTAATGTTCTTGAAAAGTAAAATATTTATTCTAGGAATCATATACCTTTGGACCAAAAATATGATGTCATATAGAAACTACCCCATGTGTTGGATAAGTTATCAATCATGGATGCTCTGAGTCTCTCCAAATACCTATGTGACTCATTGATGCATTTTAAAATCCATAGGAATATGATGTTGAGGTCTCTACTACTGATTTATAACATGCGAAGAATGATCATATAAAATTCCATGTAGTCATTTCCTACACCAAACAATATTGGTATGTTGTCATAAAAGGACATGTCATGCCCTTATATATATCTGGCTTGTTAAAAGACATTAATGTCTAATGATCCTTCATTGAAAATGGTTTTAGAGTCAACATCATCCCAATTTGGTCACTTTGTTAACTACGTTTCATTGAATATCACTTGTCTCCCTCCACTTTGATGTTACAGGTTTATGATAAGAATGAGAAAAAACATCATGGGGAGACCACACTCAAGACTCAGTTCAAAGATATTTTGTCCGACTCAGGGTTCATAGTGGTTTTTCAGGACACAAAATTCAATGTTCTATTGGGAAGACATTGGCTACATCAGCATGCATCCATTCCTTCTTCATACCAATAATTTCCCAACTATTTTCCCAATAGTCAAATTGGTACATTAAATGCTGAAAAATCCATGTTTGAATCTTGTGAGACACAATACATCGATTCATGGTTCTATCATAATAATGGGAAGCAAATTAATGGATAATGATGCAGAGCTAATCAATTCCTTAAATAGTTTGGAGATGATACCAGCTAACCCTTTCAGCTGCTCTGTTCAGATTATGTGCTACCTATTAATCAAATTAAAAGGGTGGACTAGAATTTACAAATTCATTCGGTAGCTTTTGTAATGTCAGTCATGAAAGTTGATCCCAATGATGCTGATAATTTTATCATCCCTCTAAATGATAACAATATCTAGAATTAAAATGACTTTATTCTGTCCCTATGTCTTTAACAAAGCCATTTTTTCATTCAAATTGGAAGAAGACATCATGAATATATAATAAAGTGAAGAGACTCATTATTTTTCCCTTATTTCCCCTTCAAGAACCCAATAAGTTTGTATGCTAGCCAGTGAGCCCAAAATGATTGCCTCATCCTCCAGGTTTCTGAATGGAAACTCCCCTCTTCCCTCAGAAGAACTTGTTTTTTTACATCCTCCCCAAGAAGAATCCCAAACAGTGGAGCATGAGGAATAGTAAGAGGTATAAGATCTCAAGTATTCCCCTGTAGCATTTGGGGAAGGTGTATCCAGCGATGTTAATGAACTCAGGGAAATATGTCTGGGAATAAAAGAAGATACAGACCCCACTCTAATTCGTGAAACCTTAACTCTAGAAGAACATGAGGAATACACCTCCTTCCTAAAGTAGAATAAAATGTGTTTTCCTGGAATTATATAGGTATTACAGGCCTTGACCCCAAGTGGGACAACCATCATTTAGGTTTGGAATAATATCATTGAGGATATAGGAAAGTAGCCAAGAGACACACCTGACTCATGCCTCTAAAATTAAGGTTGAAGTGGACAAAATCATCATGGATTATTTTATATGAGAGGTGAAATACCCAAAATGGCTAGCCAACATTTTCCTTATGAAAAATAGAAATCAGAAAATAAATTTTTTCATCAATTTCAGGTATCTCAACCGATGTCATCCCAAATATGTCATCTGGGTTCCAATTTAAGAACACTTGATTGATGCAATAGTCAGTTACCATGCCCTCTTCTTCATGGATGGATACTGATTATACAATAAAATATAAGTATCCCCACAATAAGAATAATACATATCCTTTATAAACTCTTAAGGCATATTCTTTTATCGGGTAATTCCCTTTGGCTTGTATAACGCTGGTGCTACATACCGACTTGTTAGGAATCACATCATCAAACCCTTCTTGGGAAAATTTGAAAAATTCCACCTAGATGACCTAGTGGTAAAATACCAACAACTCTGTGATCACCTGGCTGACCTAGAAATCATCTCCAATAAGCTTGGACAATATAATCTGAATATAAACCCTTCGAAATGTGCTTTCGGGGTAACATTAGTAAAATTTCATGCCTTAATTTTATGCCATCGTGGAATCTAATTTGATCTTGAGAAGACTAAATCTCTCCTTCTCATGTCACCTCTTTGAATCTCGAGTGAATTAATAGCAATTCAGGGAAACTTGGCCTAAATTTTTTATTTCATATCCAACCTCAAGGGGAAGTGTTTACCCTTCACCAAACTGAAGAATAAGGGGGCCACATATCATTGGAATAATGATTTTCTAGAAGAATTTGATGCCCTAATGATATACTTCTTGATACCACTAGTATTGATGCCACGTATTGAATGAAATCCACTTATTCAATAATTAACAGGCTTCAAGAGATTACTGTGATATTTCCTTAAACAAAAGAATGATGCCAAGAATGAAAACATCCATTATTATCTCAGTCAACCCATGCTCGATGTAGAGACTCAATATTTTTATATTGAGAAGACATGTCTATAATTAATATTTTTTGTTCAAGAGTTGATGCACTACTAGAAGCACCATGAAATCTGATGGTATCTTGAAATAACCCACTCAAATTTATCCTTAGTCTTCCTATGTTGATAGGGTGTCTGACATAGTAGTAAGTTATCTTCTAATAGTTTGATATAATTTAAGTTCCTCATATTGCAATGAAATTCCAAGCCTTTTTAGAATTCCTCCATTAGCACCCATCTGCAGAAAATATGTCATTAAATACTGAACTACTTAATGTATAAATCTTATTTATTCAGGATATCCCCCAAACATAGGATATGTATTTAGATGGTGCTTTCACAAATCCAATGGGGAAGATGATGTAATAACTTAATATTAACAAATCAGGGTTGGTAGTTGTGGTTATCTCAGTAGAAAAGGTTTTGTTGATATGCTCCTCTCTGTTATGAAATGGTGGTACAAAAATGATATAGAATATATAGCTTTCATTATAGGTCTAAAATGGGCACTCCAAGTACTAGTGAACCACCTAGATATGAAGGGTGATTCAGAATTGATTATCAATAAGATCAACAGATACGATGCCATAAGAAAAGAGGATCTAATTCTCTTACATGATTTTTTCTTAGGGTTAATATTATATTTCCCCTCATAGACAACATTAAATCACATCCAACGTTCACAAAACAATATAGCAGATGTGTTGGAAAATGCAGCTACAACTTTGGCATATCCATATTGGGATGAAAATATCAACAGTATTTCACATTGTCAGATGCTTTAACCTTTTGTTTGGATAATAGAAGAATATATCAGTGAAATCATTCTCATATATGATCCATATATCCCAACCATGGGATAAATGAAATCCATCATGGAGTATCTCCCAGAAGGAATACTTCAACTGTACATGGTTAAAAGAGAATATATATGGCTATAAGTGGATAATTTTACTCTTTATGATGTCCCAAATCACCATAAATTTCCTCTAAAAGTAAGGATTTGATTCATTCCTTATTATATGTGTCGATGGAGAAGAGACTTTGACTGTTATAGAAGAAGAACATGCATGAGCTTGTGGTTCCAACTAATCAGGGTGTAGGCTTTCCAGTCAAATATGAAGGCATGGATACTTCTGGAATTTGATGATGTAGGATTTCATTGAATTCACTAAGAGGGTTCATCCATGTCAAGTGCATTCCAATTTCATTAATCAAATCCTTGAGTTTCTAGATACAAATAAATAATCATGGCCATTTTCTACATGGGAATGAATGTTGTTGGACCACATCCTCCAGTAATAGCTAATCAGTTCAAGTACATCCTTACTACTACTGAGTTCGTCTCCAAATGGGCTAAGGAAAAAGCTCTCAGAAGAAGTTGGATCCAATAGAATTTTCTTTTTTTCTAAAGTCATCATCTTTACCATATTTTTTGTCCCTCATTAATTTTTGATGAATAATGGAACCAATTTCTTTTATTATGAGGTGGATAAGTTATATTATGAATACTATATCAAATACAACTATTCATCCCTCTATCATGTAGTGTCTATTGGATAGATATAGGATTTTAACATGATCATTTTGAATATACACCATACGATGGTGGATAAAGATAATAAATCTTTTCCAGATAAACTCTTACGCGCCTTATGGGCTTATTGGACTACAACACGTACTACAGATTTGGAAACCTCGTACTTATTGGTGTACGAAACTGAAGTAGTCATGCCCATTGAGGTTCATTTTCCTTCACTCTATATTTACATTTATGACCAACTATCTATCTGTGAGCAATTGAAATAATGACTGGATGAGCTGGAGTGACTGGACAAAAAGGGATTTCACACCTTACAAAAATTGGTGGTCAATTAGACCCGAATAACACATGCCTTTAACAAGAAGGTTCTCCTCTTTTCATTCATCCAAAGAGAATTGGTATTTTCCATTATGATGCCAATGATACCATGAATGAATCCTCCAAATCATGAGAATAATTGGGAGGGACCTTACTCCATACATATGGTTCACTATAATAGTTCTTATTCCTTAATGACCGTGGATAGAAAACTCACTACATCTCCAACCAATACAAGGTTCATGAAGAATAGATTTGTGTAATCATACAATGTTCATCTTATCTGTAGTTTGTTAAACATTGTAGCACCATTTTCCTCCTTGTTATGTGACATTAAACTGCATAACATCAATATTCTTTTAACATGATGGTAAACTGTATGGAATTTTGTCCAAGCTACAGGACATTAAACAGCATTGATTGAGTTTTCCTCACCACATGACATTAAATTTTATGGTTAATGACTCCATTATATTACATTAATAAATTCTCAAGATACCATCAGTTGACACTTCTTTTCGTACTTCAAAAAATGATTAGCTTCCATGCATAAGCCTCACTCACTTCAGTGCCACTCCCTAGTGTCACTCGAGCCCCATTTCTCATTGTGTTTAAATCATACCTCCATTTCTCCTTATTGTCAACTGTAATGTATCTTTCAAGTCATGTGACTGACATCCTCGCTACATGAAGATAAATCGAATAGTTTGTGAAGAAATTTGCGTGGATTGATTCTCCTTCCAATGTGATACGTATTGACACCCGAATCTCATATCTTGGGCCCAACCACAACCATAAAAGAAACAATTTCCACTTTCTCAATGTATGAACCAATTGTATACTGGGAACTCTTCCAAAACATATGGATTGATTCTTATATCATCTTGTATATGGGCCCAATAATTATTCTTGAAATTATTAAATCCCATGTTTCTCATATCAAAATTGAGTTAGTATGGCGAACACTTATAAAAAACTATGTATGGCCTAATTTTGGCCCCAGTAAGATAGGTAGGGACACTTAGATCTCTTATATTGAGTCCAATAGAAATGTTTAGAAAAATTCCCTTCACCCCTTTTGTGTATAAATCAATCTTGTATAGGAAGGATTTTCATTAACTATGTTTGGTTTGATTCTTATCCTATTGAGATACTTAGTGACACTCGAATATCCAATCCTGGGTCAAGCTGCAATTTTGGAAAGGAAAATTCCCCATCATTTTACCCATGCATGATCCCCCTCTACACAGAGAACATTTCCAATACATCATGCTTTATACGCAACCATTAGTCTAAAAGTAATCAAAATTACCCTTTCCCACATTAAAGTTTGATTAGTGTGGATAAACAACTTTTAAGAACTATGTGAGGATTGATTCTAATCCTATTGAGATACATAGTGACGACTGAATCTATAATCTTGGGTGTAGCTATGATTTATCAGAAATCCCATTTACTTCATGTACATGAATCAGTCCTACATAGGGATCATGTCAAGGAACATGTGAGGATTGATTCTCACTCATATGAGATACGTTGTGACACCCAAACTTTAATTTTTTGGACCAACTGCAATATTTCCATCACATCACATCATTTCAACTTCATCCTTACCACATGAAGTTATACTCCATGGAATTATAAGAGCTATGTGTGGATTTGTTCTCATTCTATTGAGATATGTACTGACACTTGGGTTATATACCCTGGTCTATCCAAAATATAAAATCCCCCACTCCCTATGTACGGATCATACTTCCATGGGGAACTTCTTCAAAAACTATGTCTGGTTTGATTCTCACTCATATGAGATCTGTAGTGATTCCCAGACTCTCAATATTGGGTCCAGTTGCAGCATGATGAAAATAATACATCTTTTATCCCATGACGAGTTAGATCTATGTGAGGAGATTTGATACGAGTTCTCATCTTATGTATCAACTCGTATTCAAGGAAACCCCCATTATGTTCCACTAATGAATTCAATCATGTTTAGGGACCTTTATTTAAGAAAAACGTGTGGCTTGATTCTCATCCCATTGAGATACATAGTGATATCTAGATCCTTAGTCCTTGTACCAACCACATCACAATATAAAAACCCTACTCTCTCATGTACGAAGCAGATCTATATGGGGAGATCCAATATGAGTTCCCACTGTATGAATGATCTCATATCTATTAGAACTATGTATGGATTAATTATTTCCCTAAAAAGATACATAGTGGCACTTGTTCTCTATGCCCTATCCCATCCATTAAATTCCTTTTCGCATTGGAATCACCCACATCCATTCTGTAAGACGTTAAATTGCACAACCTTTGTTATCTCCACATGAATTGAAACTATATGGTACCTATATAACTACATGTGGCATGATTATCATCCCATGGAGTTATATAGTGAAGACTGGGTCTTAAATCCTCTCCCCAACTATGGGGTAAAAGAAAATTACCCCTCCCCTGCATACAATAACAAATCTACGCATGATATTTTATTTTGGGGCCTCTCCTTAGAGAGATCAAAAAAGAAAAAAGAGATATCCTAATTCTACACATGAGTCAGATCTATGAAAGGGACTCCTAACTCATAGCCAAATATCATTCCAAATACATCCCTTGTGTGTTGATCATTTCCCATTCTTTATGTCATACTCCTAATCTTGAATACTTTCGTATCATCATAATCATTCTTTATCATCTAATGGTATAATGTTTGATTTCCGAGAGCACCTTTACCTGATTGTGCAGTACATGCCATAGTTACCCATATATAATTCACCCATATAATAGGCCTATCAGCCTATGTATTCCACTATTTGACAATGTAATATGCACTAGAGATGGAATTTCATAAAATAGACCCCATAACAAGTTTTTCCACTAGTAGTAACTTCATTCTTGGTAGAATCCTCTTCTACCCCTTTATGCTTTAATGACGGTATACTGGAACCCATAAATTAGTGGTTATACCTTGTATCTTTGTTCCATATCCTTTCTCATAGCGTAAAAGTGTCGAAGACTTTGGTTTAGACTTTCCCTCTTCACTTTTTCAAACTATACTATAATAACCATAGAACTTTTGACCAGGTATCGTCCATTATTTTCATAATATTATGGTCCTAGTCATATGACCTAAAATTGTAGGCAACATACTTACTATGATTGGGCTAAACCTGCGTAGAGCATCTACTTCACTGCTTCTTTGGAAATTATGTCTTGAAACACCCCATATGTATTCAGGTACATTCTCTACAAACCAAACTTCTTTCATTGGAAAATCTAAATCTCCATAAACAGTCATCATATTTTAGTGATAGAATTCATGAATTATTTAGAGTTCCTTCACCAAACTATGCAGTACATTCCCCAATTGGACATTCATAAATCCTCCCACATAATGATCATGTCATCATGAGGAAGCTATTATTGGCTATGCAGTACATTCCCTAGTTGGCCATGAATAAAAAACCCCCATAATTGGTTTTTCAATCAGTGGTAACTTTGATATTTGGAGAGTCCTTCTATAACATAATAAGCCCTTTTTTCATACAACCCTTCTGATCTGGAAATCCAAAAAACATAGCATACAAATGTATCCTTCCATACCTGAATATAATCTCACATTTCAGAATAGATAACCAAGAGTCCAATAATCATCAAAACTTTGGTCAAATATAAAAACCATAAATTATATCCCCCTAATGTCCTAATTTCATGGATTGAAATTGTACAAACCCTAATGTCCATGCTGCATGACTTGAAACTGCACAACCCCTAATGTCCATGTTGTGTGAATTTAAACTTCAAAACCCATAACTTCTATGCTATATGACATGAAACTGAAAAACCCCTAATGTACTTACTATATGACTCTACACATCCCCTAATTTCATTACTGTATGATTTTAAATTTCATAGCCCCTAATATCCTTGCTTCTTTACTTGAAATTGTACCACATAATGTCCTTACTTCATGACATTAAACTTCACTGGATTGTGTCCTTACTGCATGAATTTAAACATCACACCACAACATCAGAAATCCCCTTTTTTAAAAAATATACCACCCTTCAAACATAAAATTTTATAGGAGGGATTCTTATTCATTACTTAAGTCAAAACTGATTAATTCTTTATTCTTAGACATCTATCCTTAGAAAATCCACCCACTATGGTCTTGAGATATCCAAATCTTAAATGTTAATTTTTAATCAATAAAATAAATAAAAAATTCTTTAAAACTCTTTTTCCAAACTATGTAGTACGTTCCCCCAGTTCTCCTTCATTTCTCACATGAATTATTCTAGTTTTGTGCAATGATAACCCACATCGTGGGATGGTGTAGCTCAAAAATCATCAATGGTGGTGAGTAGTTTGGCCTTCGAAAGGTATTGATGGAGCTTATTATCTTGTTCCCACTAATTAATAGTCTATTTCACCATATAATGGATTGGACATTAATAGAATCCACTTAATCCCAACATTCTAAAACGAGTTGAAATTAATAGGATTCATGAAGTATATTCCCCAAGGGTAACCTTAGAGACTATCTTCATATAACATGACAAGTATTGAAGCATGAAATACAGAGAGAATTCTACAACTTGGGATATTTCTAAATGTCTCTATCATTAGGAGAAACATACTCATGGAATAATGAAATCCTAGAAGATCCCTATTCTTCTCCCTCTTGAACAGTGGTTGCCTTCCCTTTTGATGTTGGTTGAGCTGATGCAGAATCATCACCCTCAAACCCATAAACAGATGCTGATTATCCTATATGATGAATTAAAATCATTGTTAACTTCAAAATAATAATAAGAGTGGGGAACATGAATAAGAATGGGTGATTATTATCCAACACTAGGTCAGAAACTTGAGAAGATTCCCCCCCAATATTCCCAAAAACGGTAGTTTTAGTTGGCACTTCTTGTTGAGGGACACTCCCCTAGGTCTGCCCAAGATCCACTAGATGAGGGTCAGTGAGGCATCCTGTTTCAAGGTCTGCCGATGATGGTTCTACAAAAACAATGGAATTGAGAGTCATTTCAGTATCTTCTCCCTGAACTGTCACTATAGAATTTTCCATGGATGAAGCTGCGTATACCAACCAATCATGATAATATAATCTGGAATAAAAAGATTCATGGGATAGAAAAGAAATACTAACATCCAATTGGTTCTATATATATTGCGTCAAATTATTATAAAGTATTAGGAGTATTATTATGATCTAGTATTTCATCAAAATACATTCCAAGATTTATCATGGATTATATTGAATTCCCAAAACAAATGTTAATATCACCAATGGGAACACTTGAAGAAGTGCATTCAGAACACTCCTTCGAGAACTTGGGGCCCCGAACAGCCTCCTTAGTGAAAGCCACAGGGTTAGCATTAATCTTCATAGGATTTAATGGTTCATGAGATGAACCTAATGCATTATAGAAATGAGAGTTAGTCATTGATATATAGCCTCTCGTAAAGCACTTATGATATAAAATAATCTCCCTCCATCTCCCTCTACATCAGTGATGGGAGTAGTACCAAGAGCAGATGATATATTCTCTGTCCTAGACACCTCTTTTGTCGAAGGATTTGTTTCATTGGCAGGAATCTATACTTAGTCTGAAGGGCCCTCTTCATTTCTAGAAGAATCATTCATAACATATTTAAGTTTTGAAATATAAGGGGTTCTAGCAATTCCATGAAGTTTAAACACTAGTTCACACTAAATACAAAATTAATTATGTCATGATGACTTTCCCATTCTCACAAAGAATTTAGCCATATATTTTAACCTTTGGTATTCCTTATTCCTCACCTTTTTTACAGTAGGGATAGCATTGGCCTCCCAAAAAATAGGTTTCGTGAGTTGTAACTCTCCTCCAATATCATCCTCTATGGTCTTTTGTCCTAGAGATAATTCTCCAAATTTGAGGGGTGGCCTAGTAAACATGATCACAATACCACTAGGACTATACTGTGGAAACGGAACCTCGGTTGATGTTCATTTAGCCAGCTGAAAATTAAAATCATATTTCTCCTGAGTAATAACTATCTTGGTGAAATATGAAGGCAAAGTATAATAGTGTTTTAGAATTAGATTACTTAAGTCTTTAGGATCAACAAAGCCATGTCATTCCTCAAAAGATGAATAATTTATCCCCTCAACAATGCCACAATCTATCATATCCTTCATTATTTTTATGGAATGGACTTGATCTTCGGTTGAATATATAAGCATCTATAACTCTCAAATATGGATTCCCACTTTAGTAGGATTATCCTCATAGAAAATACAAAACGAGTCTCAGAGAAATTCTATCCTTGTAATATGAAACCCGTCACATAGGAGGTCACACGTGGTTTTATAATGAAATGGAATGGTCTACCATGTTTGGACTACCTCTAGTAATACGTATTCATATTACAACCCTTATTGATGAGAGAATGGTTTTTTATCCCTAGATTTGATGGGATTCCCAATTCCTTCTATCACAGATGGTGGATGTGAAAATGTAACTCGGTTCTCTTCTTGGTGATGGTGACTAGACCTTCTGGGTGTAGCCTCAATTGGTGATGATGGTCTATCAATCTTGATTCTTTTTGGTGGGTTAAATCTTTCATGAGGTTGTTTTTATGAATTGAGAGCCTCATAATCCTCTCTCTCCATCTCTAATGACTCAACCTATGAATGATATGAAGCACATTCTAGTTGAGAAGGTTCTTTACTACTCTTTTTCATTATTATAAGCTGAGTAATAAAAGTTTCCAGCACCTTGTCAGGGTATGATGAAATCCATGTTTCAATATATAAGGTATCAAATCTTATTTATGTATCATTTGTAGGTAGATTAATCACTACCCATATAAGTTCCATACCTGTAAGCAACCATAGTCGTCGAGCCACCATCGAATGTTGTTCTTATCTAACATGCACTAGAGGTGATAATGTAATTTGTTACAATCATTTTAATTGTCATAAAAATTGGTAAGGTGCATTGGCCTCGCATATGATTCCCCAATTAATCCTAGTTGCAAGAACACCACCCCTAAAGGCTAGCTTGACTGAACTTTTCTGTATGATGGTTGTCCCTTCATCAACAAATCATCCCATGGGTAGATTTTCATTGGAAATTAATTTTAACTCCTTGAATAAACACAATATTGTTCGAATTTCCTAAGGATTTAATGATAGAGACAAAATACCATAGAAATACTGAACGAATGGAAAGAACGAGCTTTTGAGGACATAGATCCCACTTTGCATAGAATAAATCCTAAAATGAGTCATGATCCATCCCCACAAAAACCAGTAATGGTCCAATAATTCTGAAAGGATCCTTATCTCCATGATTGTGAGACAAGATACTTTGGAGTTTTTCCCAAATAGGGGTGTCCAACCCCACCATTTTATTCTCTTCCAACATGAACACTAAAATAATGATCCATGCCTTACACCACCTTTGGATTCATAGACATAGATCAGATAAATACTGGGAAAGATTTCCAGAAAACCCACAAGACATGACTTGGAAGGAATTTTGGGTTCGATCTCATATCCCAACTTTTCAAACTATCTTTCTTCTAGAATCGTCTAGAACGTGTCAGGTGTTATTATATTTACATCCTTGGGTTAGATCATTGGAATCTTGAAATTAGGTCCTTCTCCCTTCTTCTCTATGCAAATTCCCAACCACGTCTCTAAATGAAAATCCCCTCTTGCGTGGGGATTTTTCCTTTGGATATTATGGTCCATTTTTTGTATCTCACATTCCAAAAATTGAATCCATTCAGTGTCATTCCATGTATTCATTGGAAGAATGAATTCATCTTACATATCTCCAAGTATCTGATCCCCATAGATCTTGCGAATATCCCACAAACTTATACACACTTCTCCATGCGTAAAATGGAAATAATACTTCAATGGAATCCATTGGCTTAGAAGTCTGGGACCAAAATCATTATTCATATATACGTAGATCTTCCCCACCCATTTATCCTTGTAAATTCATCTTCATTCCAAGACCTTTTTGAATGCTGTTTAGGTTTTACATACCCATGTATTCCCACATCCATGTAGGCTTAACACCCCATTCTGGGAAAAAGTCACAACCTTTCTTCCAGCCCTTCAATTGATCTGTCTAAGAATCTAGAAAAGTAGAAGAATAATAATGAATTTTTTTTATATTATATGTGGTGTTAGATCTGGAGCACATGGTTTATGATGTAAAAAGTAGGAATTTCATTCCATCTGAGCATTAATATATGTGTTTGTGCTATAAATTCTAGCAGATGAGAAGTTATTATGGTCTTAAAACCAAGGGACTGGTAGATAATTCTTGGGATTCAGTGTATTTACTTCCCACATATGGTCGTAACTACAATCTCACATATAAATACTCCTTCAAAAATCATGGTGATATTTCCTCATATACCCTGCCAAATCAGGATGGGTTGTATGGAAGATGTCATTGTAATCATGCCATATGATCTCCATCATTTCCTCAATTTTCTTTCTAGCAAGTTCATTTTCAGTTTTGATCCTATTAAGAGAAATAAAAAATGAAAATAAATTTCAATTTTATTTAAGAGTAGTTACTTTGGATTATTTTTGGAAATAAGGAAAACATTTGGCAATGGCATTATGGTGTGAAAGTGAAAGATCATTCTGAAAGTGTCTCACTCGATGTACGATGTGCAAGTATCTCACTCAAATATGTATTGTATCTGCCTGAAAAAACATCATCAATAAAGGAACCTATAAAGAATAATTTTATGGGGATATTTTTAATTTCTGAATCATGATAGTTTTCTAGCAATGTAATGGCCTTATATATAGATGTGGAATCCTACCAGTATGACTAGCTTGCGCGACAGACATGTGCGATCAGTAAAGCGTTGATTCCTTTGTAATACATATATCCCTTTTCAACCATTTTACCTCAGGATTAGACCCCCTTTCTTTAATCACATACAATCTAAATTGGGGCTTTCGTTAACACTATGTTTCATCGCATGTATGAAAAAGTGATAAAGAGAAATTCCTTAGAAAAAGAAGAGGTGGTAAATGATGAATACGAAAGAATAAAAAAGACTTAGGAACTGGTTCAACAAAGGTAGCTCCAATAACCATTTACAGGAAAGCACTTTCACTCTGCCCTTCCTGCATGACCAGACACCTTCTTCTACGGTCCCATATTTTCCAATAAATAGGGCCTTTGATACTTAATTTTCACAGATGAATATCCTCAAAGGATGATTTCCACTCTGATTTCCCTCTTACTTCTCTCAAGTCCTTCAAACTCTCTATGGTAGTTTTCAAGAACCTAAACAAAGAGAATAAAATGGGAATAATAAATTTTATGTCCCATGAGGTTTAAACAAAATAACACTTGTATGATTCATTAACCCAACCTCCTAATTTATGAGGATTAGAATGACCAAATTCCTCAAACAGGAACTTACACTACACACTTCTGGGAATACCTGCGATGATTATTAAAGGCTTCATCCAAGTATCTCCCAGTTTTAATCACCTAGAAATTTCCTCTCAAAATGTGCAACCAATTCACCCAATCCAAATTGTGTGGAGACCTATTGCATAGTTCACCCCTTGCGTGATTATTCTGGGTTTTTCCCCCCTTCCATCTTATATGATCCATCCATTAGGACTTCCTCAAACCCACTCATGATAGGGACTCTTCTTCTTTGGGTCCCTTGTCTGAAAGAGGCCTTATGGAATCCTCTAACAAGTCCCCCTAATTTAAAACACACTAGGGAAAGGAATGTCATTGTGTATTTTATTTGGATTTGGATTTCTATGTTCAGAGGTTTACCACACTTACCCTACCAAAGTGTAAGGATCCTCGTGGAATCTGCAGATTTATCTATCTATGGTCACGTAGATCCATACCCCTGGGACAATTTTGAGGTGTTCTAGATCATGGATTCTAGGGATATGAATCTATCCATTTTTTCCTATCTCTGAGATTCGAAGTCTTTGATCTGTAGTAGGGAGGGTGAGCATTATGATTGAATTTCCATTTAATAGGGAATGAAATCCTCCTCTCACATAGCGTTACCAATTTTAAGGGCATACATCTTGGGAAAAGACAATATATTTTCTTGGAGGAGGTTGGGACCTTTTTCTCCTCTTAGACTCCTGGCCACTGAGTCAGAAAGGGGATTGATACCCAAGCCCTCTGTCCTCACACCTTTTCATCCTCAACCTTCATTAATTCTTTACCTTGGAATACCATCCAATGTAAAGTGAATATAGGGAAGAATCATAGCCTCAGTCTCTTCCACCATAGCCACAACCTATTTCACATTCGCCTTAGCCTCTTATGTCATCATCATCCTCCTCTTCCACTAGAGATGGAGTAAAGTGTGTAGTTTGTTGAATATTTAACATCCTATTGTTTCTCACAACAAACATGAATCACATGATCTTATATTTTTTTAATGATCCCAAAATCTACTCAATCCCTCTTAATGTAAATTCTCTTTAGGAATAATCCCCAATCATAATTCCCTTAATCCATAGTATCCTTCTAAAGAATACACCCTTAGTTAATCCCCCAAATCCCCATGAGTTAAAGCATCCCTCATGGTCCCATAATAGGAGATATAATTTTCAAGAATAACCCCAAACATATCATCTCAAAGGGATATACTCTCTAGCGAGGTATACCCTTGAGGGCCTCCATAGGTGTATGTCCTCACGAACGAACTATGTGGGATTTTATTCCCATCAAAACGGGATACATATGAAGCCTCATTATTGTTCAAATCCCACATACTAAACCCAAACTGTTCTTTTGGGTCATATCCTTAATAGGGTCTAATTCAATTTGGAATCCCATATTCCTTCTAAATTCCTTGGACTACTATATGTATAAGTCTTACACCAAACTTTGACTGGGCATCTTCCACCTAGACATCCTTACCACTTTACAATAAAAATTATGGTTGGGTCCTTATCTCATGACTTTAAATGGTATGATGTTTCCCATTAAGAAACACCATACTACATGGGTTCTAATTACTTTCACAAGGATATGTAAGAATCCTTTCTATGGGTTGATCCAAATATCATTTAAAATTTTTTCTACCATAATGAAGATAAATTCTAGAGTGAAATTCATCTACTTGGATGACCATAAACTTTATAGTACCCCACAACATGGCTAGAAAACTGGCATCATCTTAATAACAATAAAAAATCATTAAATAAAATATAATAGGATACTCTCAATGGAGAATTCTGGATACATATAGATATCTCCATTGATGAAGAACATCAAATACATAAAGTTCATTCTGAATTCCACACATCCTAATAATTTATTTCTAATATTGAGATAACACACATCATACTATGGAATTAACTAAGGACTGACAAATATATCTTAAATTTATAAGAGATTCCCATAATATGAAATAATTCCCCCAAAAGGGTGTGATGAGCCTAACCTCCCATCCCCTTGACCAATGTGAGTTCTTAAACATCATGGGTAAAAATATCTAATGAGAGTCTTCCTTTGGAAAGGACATCCCTATGGATACATAACCATTGGGTTTTTCAAGTTCCATGAACAAACCCATTGGAAACCATTCAGAAATAATGGTTTCCCCAACGAAGTCACAAATCTGATGATAAAAATGATCATCCAATATCTTTAATCAGAGTAATCAATAATGAAAAATCATTTATAGGATGTATCAATCATGATACCTTCTTTTCAATTTCTGACACCTTATATTAAACCTAGGTCACCCATGGTCATTATCTATAAAAATCCTCTATAATTTCTCATAAATAAAATGTAAATTAATTTAATAATAGACCCATTGAGTGTCAATATTGATGTGAAATTATGAAAAACTTTCATGAATGATCTCATAGTTGATTTAATACTCAACAAACACTCTTAGTTGATATTACACCTAGGTATAACAATGCCATATCCTATAACCACTTACAGGTATCCAAATAAGGATTCATTTTTTATGAAAAACACACACCTTCCTTTACCATAACATAGGATATTCTCCTATAATTATATTTATTCTAAGGGTTACATCTAATGTTTTTCCATCCTAGTTTTTAAAAAATAACTAAACCTTTTTCTGATAACAAATATGGAAAACCAATCATTACATACATAAATATTACATCTTATTTGATAAAAATTCATTGCATATCAATATAATCCACACCATAATAATAATGTTTTAGTGTCTTTAGAAAATTGGATACATAAAAAACTAGTACATAAAATATATAAATAATTTCCCATTAATTTCTTCCTAACTATCACAATTCTTAGAAATATCATACCAAAAAAGTTCTTCATAACCTTTGGAGAGTAAACATATAAAATAGTGAGATTATATCACTACTGGAATTTAGCTTTTTCCCAACGGCAGTATACCAACGGTTTACTTAAACCGTTGGGATAGTGAGTCTTTGCCAACGGTTTTCTTAAACCGTTGGCAAAGAGAATTCCAGCAGAACTTTCCCCAACGGTTCACTGGAACCGTTGGGAAAAGGAGACCTTTCCCAACGGTTCAATGGAACCGTTGGCAAAAGGCAGCTCAAACTCACACATTCCCAACGGTTCCTGTAAACCGTTGGGAAATGTGTGCCTTTGCCAACGGTTTATAAAAACCGTTGGCAAAGGTTTCCCCCAAATTGCAGGCCGCGATCTCCTCTCCCCATTCGGACAGAGCCCTAATCTATTCACTCCGCTGCTCTCGCGAACCCCATCTCACTCCACTGCTCTCGCGAATCCGAACACCAGTACCCCCATTCCAGGTGTTGGTGATTTTTAATGTTTTTGTATTCTATGTTTGGAAGGAGAGTGTTCAAAACATGTAAATCAGACCAATTTGATATTACTCATGAAATCAATTTGATAATGGATTGTGAGATTTTTTAATGTTTTTGTATTCTGTTAATGTTTTTTGTATTCTATGTTTGGAAGGAGGTGTTGGTGATTTTTAATTATTTTCCAATGGTCGAGCATCATGTGAGATTTTTTCTATGTTTGGATAATGGATTGCGGGAATTATGGATTGTGTTCAAACCAATTTGATATGTTTTGGATAATCGATTGTGGGGGTAGGGGCTGTCCACGGGGGTGGGTGGGTGTCCACGGGGGTGGGCGGGGGTGTCCACGGGGGTGGGAAAGGCTGTCCACGGGGTGGGCGGTGCTGTCTAGGGGGTGTGGGCTGTCCTGGGGGTCTGGGTGGGGTGTCATGGTGGGGGAGGGGTGTGTGGGGTGTCCACGGGGGTGGTATGTCTAGGTGGTGGTGGTGGGGTTGCAGGGGAGGGGGGTGTGGGCTGTTTGGGAGGGTGGGCGGGGCTATCCAGGGGGGTACGGTGGTGGGCGGGCTGTCCACAAGGGTGGACGGGCTGTCCACGGGGGTGGTCGGGCTGTCAAGGAGGCGTGGGCGGGCTGTCCAGGGGGGGTGGGTGGGCTGGCAACAGGGGGTAGGGGTGTCCAGAGGGTGGGCGGGCTATCCAAGGGGTGGGGGGCTGTCCATAGGGAGAAGGGGTGTCGAGGGGGGTGGGTGGGCTGTCCACGGGGGTGGTTGGGCTGTCTAGGGGGTAGGGGGCGTCCACGGGGGTGGGTGGGTTGTCCACGGGGGTGGTCGGGGCTGTCCACGGGGGTGGGAAAGGCTGTCCACGGGGGTGGGCGAGGCTGTCCAGGGGGTGTGGGCTGTCCTGGGGGTCTGAGTGGGGTGTCCTGGTGGGGGATGGGTGTGTGGGGTGTCCAGGGGGGTTGGTATGTCTAGGTGGTGGTGGTGGGGTTGCAGGGGAGGGGGTGTGGGTTGTTTGGGAGGGTGGGCGGGGCTATCCCGGGGGGGTACGGGGTGTCTAGGGGGGTACGAGGGTGGGCGGGCTGTCCACAAGGGTGGACGGGCTGTCCACGGGGGTGGCCGGGCTATCAAGGAGGGGTGGGCGGGCTGTCCAGGGGGGTGGGTGGGCTGGCCACAGGGGGTAGGGGTGTCCAGGGGGGTAGGCGGGCTATCCAAGGGGGTGGGGGGCTGTCCATAGGGAGAAGGGGTGTCGAGGGGGGTGGGTGGGCTGTCCACGGGGGTGGTTGGGCTGTCTAGGGGGTAGGGGGTGTCCACGGGGGTGGGTTGTCCATGGGGGTGGGCGGGGCTGTCCACGAGGGTGGGAAAGGCTATCCACGGGGGTGGGCGGGGCTGTTCAGGGGGCTGTCCAGGGGGTGTGGGATGATCATACATAATGAAGCCTTACAGGATGTGAGATGATTATATCTATGAAATCTACTCAGGTACCTGGTGAGGAAGTGCATATTAATTCAAAAAGGTAAATCGCATATGAGGATACCCTACTAATATGGATATGGGATGAGGCATGCTCTGATGTGATAACACATTAAGTTCTTGTTGGTTTTACATTTTTTCAATAACACATTAGTATGTTTTTTTCACATGTGTAGTTGATACCATGATTATTTTCTTCCTTTGTCATTTACTTAAATGTATTTTCTATTAAAGTTCAATCCTATTGAATTGTTTATGACAAAATGACTTATATGAATTCTTTTTTACAGGAAATGCTGCCGATTGACGTGCCGTCTGTGCCTACACATCACGAATAATAATTAGAATGTTCCACGGTGGTTTCAGCTCAATCCGAGGTCGTCCGCTATGAATTTGACCGTTGGACGCCCGTTCTGGCCGTTTATGACACCCGAACTATGTTCTCGGTCACCGCGGGCATAGGGCACGTCCGATTGACGTGCCGTCTGCTCGAACACTTCAGAAATCACTCACCCGTATTTTTCGTCTGATTTCAGGCCATTCCGACATCGTTCGGCCCATTTGGACCCCCCTCACGCGCGTTTACGAAGAGCGCGCATCACTTAAAACACGAATATTGAGCCGTACCGCGCAAACCACACGTCCGATTGACGTGCCGTCTACGCGTACACGTTACGAATAATAATTAGAATGTTGCACGGTGGTTTCAGCTCAATCCGAGACCGTCCGCTATGAATTTGACCGTTTGACGCCCGTTCTGGCCGTTTATGACACCCGAACTGCGTTGTCGGTCACCGCGGGCACAGGGCACGTCTGATTGACGTGCCGTCTGCTCGACCACTTCAGAAATAACTCACCCGTATTTTTCGTCTGATTTCAGGCCATTCCGACATCGTTCGGCCCATTTGGACCCCCCTCACGCGCATTTACGAAGCGCGCGCATCACTTAAAACACGAATATTGAGCCATACCGCGCAAACCGCACGTCTGATTGACGTGCCGTCTGTGCCTACACGTTACGAATAATAATTAGAATGTTCCACGGTGGTTTCAGCTCAATCCGAGGCCGTCCGCTATGAATTTGACCGTTGGACGCCCGTTCTGGCCGTTTATGACACCAGAACTGCGTTGTCGGTCACCGCGGGCACACGTCACGTCCGATTGACGTGCCGTCTGCTCGACCACTTCAGAAATCAGTCACCCCTATTTTTCGTCTGATTTCAGGCCATTCCGACATCGTTCGGCCCGTTTGGACCCCCCTCACGCGCGTTTACGAAGTGCGCGCATCACTTAAAACACGAATATTGAGCCGTACCGCGCAAACCGCACGTCCGATTGACGTGCGGTCTGCGCGTACACGTCACGAATAATAATTAGAATGTTGCACGGTGGTTTCAGCTCAATCCGAGGCCGTCCGCTATGAATTTGACCGTTTGACGCCCGTTCTGGCCGTTTATGACACCCGAACTGCGTTGTCGGTCACCGCGGGCACAGGGCACGTCCGTTTGACGTGCCGTCTGCTCGACCACTTCAGAAATAACTCACCCGTATTTGTCGTCTTATTTCAGGCCATTCCGACATCGTTCGGCCCGTTTGGACCCCCCTCACGCGCATTTACGAAGCGCGCGCATCACTTAAAACACGAATATTGAGCCGTACCGCGCAAACCGCACGTCCGATTGACGTGCCGTCTGTGCCTACACGTAACGAATAATAATTAGAATGTTCCACGGTGGTTTCAGCTCAATCTGAGGCCGTCCGCTATGAATTTGACCGTTGGACGCCCGTTCTGGCCGTTTATGACACCAGAACTGCGTTGTCGGTCACCGCGGGCACACGGCACGTCCGATTGACGTGCCGTCTTCTCGACCACTTCAGAAATCACTCACCCGTATTTGTCGTCTGATTTCAGGCCATTCCGACATCGTTCGGCCCGTTTGGACCCCCCTCACGCGCGTTTACGAAGTGCGCACATCACTTAAAACACGAATATTGAGCAGTACGGCGCACACCGCACGTCCGATTAACGTGCCGTCTGCGCGTACACGTCACGAATAATAATTAGAATGTTCCACGGTGGTTTCAGCTCAATCTGAGGCCGTCCGCTATGAATTTGACCGTTGGACGCCCGTTCTGGCCGTTTATGACACCTGAACTGCGTTGTCTGTCACCGCGGGCACACGGCACGTCCGATTGACGTGCCGTCTGCTCGACCACTTCAGAAATAACTCACCCATATTTTTCGTATGATTTCAGGCCATTCCGACATCGTTAGGCCGGTTTGGACCCCCCTCACGCGCGTTTACGAAGCGCGCACATCACTTAAAACACGAATATTGAGCCGTATCGCGCAAACCGCACGTCCGATTGATGTTCCGTCTGCGCGTACACGTCACAAATAATAATTAGAATGTTGCACGGTGGTTTCAGCTCAATCCGAGGCCGTCCGCTATGAATTTGACCGTTTGACGCCCGTTCTGGCCGTTTATGACACCCGGACTGCGTTGTCGGTCACCGCGGGCACATGACACGTCCGATTGACGTGTCGTCTGCTCGAACACTTCAGAAATCAGTCACCCGTATTTGTCGTCTGATTTCAGGCCATTCCGAAATCGTTCGGCCCGTTTGGACCCCCCTCACGCGCGTTTACGAAGCGCGCACATCACTTAAAACACGAATATTGAGCCGTACCGCGCAAACCGCACGTCCGATTGACGTGCCGTCTGTGCCTACACGTCACGAATAATAATTAGAATGTTCCACAGTGGTTTCAGCTCAATCTGAGGCCGTCCGCTATGAATTTGACCGTTGGACGCCCGTTCTGGCCGTTTATGACACCAGAACTGCGTTGTCGGTCACCGCGGGCACACGGCACGTCCGATTGACGTGCCGTCTGCTCGAACACTTCAGAAATCAGTCACCCATATTTGTCGTCTGATTTCAGGCCATTCCGACATTGTTCGGCCCGTTTGGACCCCCCTCACGCGCGTTTACGAAGCGCGCGCATCACTTAAAACACGAATATTGAGCCGTACCGCGCAAACCGCACGTCCGATTGACGTTCCGTCTGTGCCTACACGTCACGAATAATAATTAGAATGTTCCACGGTGGTTTCAGCTCAATCTGTGGTCGTCCGCCAGGAATTTGACCGTTGGACGCCCGTTCTGGCCGTTTATGACACCAGAACTGCGTTGTCGGTCACCGCGGGCACACGGCACGTCCGATTGACGTTACGTCTGCTCGACCACTTCATAAATCATTCACCCATATTTGTCGTCTGATTTCAGGCCATTCCGACATCGTTTGGCCGGTTTGGACCCCCCTCACGCGCGTTTACGAAGCGCGCGCATCACTTAAAACACGAATATTGAGCCGTACCGCGAAAACCGCACGTCCGATTGACGTGCCGTCTATGCCTACACGTCACGAATAATAATTAGAATGTTCCACGGTGGTTTCAGCTCAATCCGAGGCCGTCCGCTATGAATTTGACCGTTGGACGCCCGTTCTGGCCGTTTATGACCCCAGAACTGCGTTGTCAGTCACCGCGGGCACACGGCACGTCCGATTGACGTGCCGTCTGCTCGACCACTTCAGAAATCACTCACCCGTATTTGTCGTCTGATTTCAGGCCATTCCGACATCGTTCGTCCCGTTTGGACCCCCCTCACGCGCGTTTACGAAGCGCGCACATCACTTAAAACACGAATATTGAGCCGTACCGCGCAAACTGCACGTCCGATTGACGTGCCGTCTGCGCGTACACGTCACAAATAATAATTAGAATGTTCCAAGGTGGTTTCAGCTCAATCCGAGGCCGTCCGCTATGAATTTGACCGTTGGACGCCCGTTCTGGCCGTTTATGACACCAGAACTGCGTTGTCTGTCACCGCGGGCACACGGCACGTCCGATTGACGTTCCGTCTGCTCGACCACTTCAGAAATCACTCACCCGTATTTGTCGTCTGATTTCAGGCCATTCCGACATCGTTCGGCCCGTTTGGACCCCCCTCACGCGCGTTTACGAAGCGCGCATCACTTAAAACACGAATATTGAGCCGTACCGCGCAAACCGCACGTCTGATTGACGTGCCGTCTGTGCCTACATGTCACGAATAATAATTAGAATGTTCCACGGTGGTTTCAGCTCAATCCGAGTCCGTCCGCTATGAATTTGACCGTTTGACGCCCGTTCTGGCTGTTTATGACACCCGAACTGCGTTGTCGGTCACCGCGGGCACAGGGCACGTCCGATTGACGTGCCGTCTGCTCGACCACTTCAGAAATCACTCACCCGTATTTGTCGTCTGATTTCAGGCCATTCCGACATCGTTCGGCCCGTTTGGACCCCCCTCACGCACGTTTACGAAGCGCGCACATCACTTAAAACACGAATATTGAGCCGTACCGCGCAAACCGCACGTCCGATTGATGTGACGTCTGCGCGTACACGTCACAAATAATAATTAGAATGTTCCACGGTGGTTTCAGCTCAATCCGAGGCCGTCCGCTATGAATTTGACCGTTGGACGCCCGTTCTGGCCGTTTATGACACCAGAACTGCGTTGTCTGTCACCGCGGGCACACGGCACGTCCGATTGACGTGCCGTCTGCTCGACCACTTCAGAAATCACTCACCAGTATTTGTCGTCTGATTTCAGGCCATTCCGACATCGTTCGGCCCGTTTGGACCCCCTCACGCGCGTTTACGAAGCGCGAGCATCACTTAAAACACGAATATTGAGCCGTACTGCGCAAACCGCACGTCCGATTGACGTGCCGTCTGTGCCTACACGACACGAATAATAATTAGAATGTTCCACGGTGGTTTCAGCTCAATTCGAGGTCGTCCGCTATGAATTTGACCGTTGGACGCCCGTTCTGGCCGTTTATGACACCAGAACTGCGTTGTCGGTCACCGCGGGCACACGGCACGTCCGATTGACGTGCCGTCTACTCGAACACTTCAGAAATCAGTCACCCGTATTTGTCGTCTGATTTCAGGCCATTCCGACATCGTTCGGCCCGTTTGGACCCCCCTCACGCGCGTTTACGAAGCGCGCGCATCACTTAAAACACGAATATTGAGCCGTACCGCGCAAACCGCACGTCCGATTGACGTGCCGTCTGTGCCTACACGTCACAAATAATAATTAGAATGTTCCACGGTGGTTTCAGCTCAATCTGAGGCCGTTCGCTATGAATTTGACCGTTGGACGCCCGTTCTGGCCGTTTATGACACCAGAACTGCGTTGTCGGTCACCGCGGGCACACGGCACGTCCGATTGACGTGCCGTCTGCTCGAACACTTCAGAAATCAGTCACCCGTATTTGTCGTCTGATTTCAGGCCATTCTGACATTGTTCGGCCCGTTTGGACCCCCCTCACGTGCGTTTACGAAGGGCGCGCATCACTTAAAACACGAATATTGAGCCGTACCGCGCAAACCGCACGTCCGATTGACGTGTCGTCTATGCCTACACATCACGAATAATAATTAGAATGTTCCACGGTGGTTTCAGCTCAATCCGTGGCCGTCCGCCATGAATTTGACCGTTGGACGCCCGTTCTGGCCGTTTATGACACCAGAACTGCGTTGTCGGTCACCGCAGGCACACGGCACGTCCGATTGACGTGCCTTCTGCTCGAACACTTCAGAAATCAGTCACCCGTATTTTTCGTCTGATTTCAGGCCATTCCGACATCGTTCGGCCCGTTTGGACCCCCTCACGCGCGTTTACGAAGCGCGCGCATCACTTAAAACACAAATATTGAGCCGTACCGCGCAAACCGCACGTCCGATTGACGTGCCGTCTGTGCCTACACGTCACAAATAATAATTAGAATGTTCCACGGTGGTTTCAGCTCAATCTGAGGCCGTCCGCTATGAATTTGACCGTTGGACGCCCGTTCTGGCCGTTTATGACACCAGAACTGCGTTGTCGGTCACCGCGGGCACACGACACGTCCGATTGACGTGCCGTCTGCTCGAACACTTCAGAAATCAGTCACCCGTATTTTTCGTCTGATTTCAGGCCATTCCGACATCGTTCGGCCCGTTTGGACCCCCCTCACGCGCGTTTACGAAGCGCGCGCATCACTTAAAACACGAATATTGAGCCGTACGGCGCACACCGCACGTCCGATTAACGTGCCGTCTGCGCGTACACGTCACAAATAATAATTAGAATGTTCCACAGTGGTTTCAGCTCAATCCGAGGCCGTCCGCTATGAATTTGACCGTTGGACGCCCGTTCTGGCCGTTTATGACACCAGAACTGCGTTGTCTGTCACCGCGGGCACACGGCACGTCCAATTGACGTGCCGTCTGCTCGACCACTTCAGAAATCACTCACCCGTATTTGTCGTCTGATTTCAGGCCATTCCGACATCGTTAGGCCGGTTTGGACCCCCCTCACGCGCGTTTACGAAGCGCGCACATCACTTAAAACACGAATATTGAGCCGTACCGCGCAAACCGCACGTCCGATTGACGTGCCGTCTACGCGTACACGTCAAAAATAATAATTAGAATGTTTCACGGTGGTTGCAGCTCAATCCGAGGTCGTCCGCTATGAATTTGACTGTTTGACGCCTGTTTTGGCCGTTTATGACACCCGAACTGCGTTGTCGGTCACCGCGGGCACACGGCACGTCCGATTGACGTGCCGTCTACTCGACCACTTCAGAAATCAGTCACCCGTATTTGTCTTCTGATTTCAGGCCATTCCGACATTGTTCGGCCCGTTTGGACCCCCTTCACGCGCGTTTACGAAGCGCGCGCATCACTTAAAACACGAATATTGAGCCGTACTGCGCACACCGCACGTCCGATTAACGTGCCGTCTGCGCGTACACGTCACGAATAATAATTAGAATGTTACACGGTGGTTTCAGCTCAATCCGAGGCCGTCCTCTATGAATTTGACCGTTGGACGCCCGTTCTGGCCGTTTATGACACCAGAACTGCGTTGTCTGTCACCGCAGGCACACGGCACGTCCGATTGACGTGCCGTCTGCTCGACCACTTCAGAAATCACTCACCCATATTTGTCGTCTGATTTCAGGCCATTCCGACATCGTTCGGCCCGTTTGGACCCCCCTCACGCGCGTTTACGAAGCGCGCGCATCACTTAAAACACGAATATTGAGCCGTACCGCGCAAACCGCGCATCCGATTGACGTTTCGTCTGCGCGTACACATCACGAATAATAATTAGAATTTTGCACGGTGGTTTCAGCTCAATCCGAGGTAGTCCGCTATGAATATGACCGTTGGACGCCCGTTCTGGCCGTTTATGACACCCGAACTGCGTTCTCGGTCACCGCGGGCACAGGGCACGTCCGATTGACGTGCCGTCTACTCGACCACTTCAGAAATCACTCACCCATATTTGTCGTCTGATTTCAGGCCATTCCGACATCGTTCGGCCCGTTTGGACCCCCCTCACGCGCGTTTACGAAGCGCGCGCATCACTTAAAACACGAATATTGCGCCGTACCGCGCAAACCGCACATCCGATTGACGTTTCGTCTGCGCGTACACGTCACGAATAATAATTAGAATTTTGCACGGTGGTTTCAAGTCAAAAGGACGTCATTTTAAGTGAAAAGCATCAACTGAAATACGGAAAACCGACCAAACACATTCCGAATCTGTTGATAATTTATCTCAACAATCCATGGGTCATATGTGACGTGTACGAGCCAACCCGGGATGAATCCGAGTCGCGGTGTGGCCGGGATAAGTCTAAATGGCTCTCTTTTGTTTAAAATGGACACCATTTTAAGTACATACGGAAAAACGACCAAACGGATTCGGTTTCCGTTGAAACTTTAGTAGAACGATCCATGGGTCATATGTGACGTGTACGAATCAACCCCGCCACAATCGGAGACGCGGTGTGGCTGACACCACTCAAAGTGTCGGTCTTTTGTTTCAAAAAGACGTCATTTTAAGTGAAAAGCATCAAGTGACATACGAAAAACCGACCAATGGCATTCGGACTGTGTCGATACTTTATCACAAGGATTCATGGGTCGTATGTGACGTGTACGAGTCAATCCCGCCTCAATCCGAGGAGCGGTGTGGCCGACACCGTTCTAACTGTGTCTCTTTTGTTTAAAATGGGCAGGATTATAAGTGAAAAGAACAACTGGCATACGGAAAACCGACCAAACGCATTCCGAATTTGTTGATAATTTATCCCAATGATCCATGGGTCATATGTGACATGTACGAGCTGACCCGGGATGAATCCAAGTCATGGTGTGGCCGAGATCAGTCTAAGTGGCTCTCTTTTGTTTAAAACAGACACCATTTTAAGTACATACGGAAAACCGACGAAACGGATTCGGTTTCCGTTGAAACTTTAGGAGAACGATCCATGGGTCATATGTGACGTGTACGAATCAACCCCGCCTCAATTGGAGACGCGGTGTGGCCGACACCACTCAAAGTGTCTGTCTTTTGTTTCAAAGGGACATCATTTTAAGTGAAAAGCATCAAGTGACATACGGAAAACGGAGCAAATGCATTCGGATTGTGTCCATACTTTAGGAAAAGGATCCACGGGTCGTATGTGACGTGTACGAGTCAATCCCACCTCAATCTGAGGAGCGGTGTGGCCGACACCGCTCCAACTTTGTCTCTTTTGCTTAAAATGGACAACAATTTAAGTACATACGGAAAATCAACCAAACGCATTCGGTTTCCATTGAAACTTTAGGAGAACGATCCATATGTCATATGTTACGTGTACGAGTCAACACCGCCTCAATCTGAGGCGCGGTGTGGCCAGAACCACTCAAAGTGTCTGCCTTTTGTTTCAAAAGTACGTCATTTTAATTGAAAAACATCAACTAGCATACGGAAAACCGACCAAACGCATTCGGATTGTGTCGATACATTAGCACAACGATCCATGGGTCATATGTGACGTGTATGAGTCAACCCCGCCTCAATCTGAGGCACGTTGTGGACGGTAGCACTCCAGGTGTATGTATTATGTTTAAAACGGACATTACTTTAGGTAAAAATATATGGTATACAAAAAACAGATCAAATTATGAATTGACTTCCAGATTCCACATATAATTGTCATCTACATTTTAAATTGAAATCTAAATGAATTATGTATGTTTATAATTACGTTATCAATTCTAATTTAATTATGGATGTGTATAGTTCTACCATTATATGTTAAACGTGTATGAATTTGTTCTCTATATGTAAGTGTTAGTTGGTTACTGCAGGTACAATAATTATATATGTATGTGTTAGTTTACTGCAGGTACAATAATTGGATTGAAAAATGAGAGGGAACCCACAAAACCAGATGTGGTGCTGGTCAAATTGGAGACCTGGTTGGGAGCTGCTGGGCAAATTGGGGAGCTGCTGGGTGATTTGCCCAGCAGAGGCTATGCCAACGGTTCTGAACCGTTGGCATAGAAATTGGAGATTGGTTTTACCAACGGTTCATCAAACCGTTGGTAAAACACTTTTCCCAACGGTTTAGAACCGTTGGGAAAGAGTAGATGTGGGGTTTTCCCAACGGTTTACCAAACCGTTGGGAAAAACATGAAGCCCCTGTGCCAACGGTTTTAAACCGTTGGCAAACCTTTTTCCCACCTATCTCCACCCTATGCCAACGGTTTGCTGCAAACCGTTGGGAAATGTTTTTCCCAACGGCTTACTTACTTACGGTTGGCAGAACCGTTGGTATATGTTATACCAACGGTTTTCCAACCTTTCCCAACATTTCTCAACCGTTGGTAAATATATTATTTCCAGTAGTGTATGCTCAGTAAGGGTAAAAATAAGACATATAAATCAATGATAAAAACTGAGCATAAGATAAACATGAGGGTACGATATCATGGTTATAACATACAATAATCATATCCAATTGATCAAATATCATTAATAATATATCACAACATAACGCTTTTTTACAATAATAGAAATGATTCATAAGTTTAGAGAATCATCCATAATTAATAATGATTCATTAAAATGCATCATAAGAATGACACATGAGTTTTTGGAATACAAATAAGTATAGAAAATCACTTACGTAATCATCGTTCACTACTAAGACTATCATTATGAAAAAGGTCCCAAAAAAGAAACATTTACCCAGTCATTTCCTACATTCTCTTAGGTGTTACTTCAATCTAGTCAATTTCACTATATCTTATGAGTTTATTAACTTAATCACATATTAGGATATTTTCAACTCTATCATCCTTACCCAATGAATTGGAGGGATATACTGGACCCACCCATCATCTTGAGAAATATCAATCTCACATGTTACATAATCATTATCTATACATATGTGTTCTCCAAGATCAAAATACATTGATCATTTCATCCTACAACAAATCACATATATAAAAAGTTTTTAATAAACATTTTATCATCATAATAATAAACCATTGATGGAAATAATAAAGCTATTAACATTGGATTATATCATTAGTAAAGGACATGAAATGTCAAACAATGGTTTTATAGATGAAAATTCCTACAAAATATCACTTGAACATTTCATGAGGAAAATACCCTTTTTATTTTTAAATAAATAACTTAAAATATAAAAATTTCAGAAATATTAAGGAAAATATTTATTTTTAAAGAACCATGGGAATGTTTAAAGATGTATTCAATTCATATAATATTCATTATGGTGGGAAAATCATTTTATACGGTGTATATTAAAGTAATTATTCATTTCATATTATCGTTAAAAAGTAAAAATTAGCATGTTTGAAAAAGAAAAGAATTTTACATTCAAAAAGATTATAGAAACTAAAAAATTTGTAGAAATTATTTCATTAAATCGTTATATAATATTAAAAAAATATTGAAACAATTTACTTAAAAATATTTTAATAGAAGAAAATATTCCAAACATAAGAGGGAAATAATGTTATTTTTCATTAAAAACATTTTGTTTGTCTCTTGAGTACTTAAAGGGAGTTAAAAGAAATGAAAACTGGAAGGTATAGAAATAACTATAGGACAATAAAATAAAAAATATTTGTTAGAGATAGTCCATTTAATTTCATCATTATAAATTTAAGAATAAATAATCTCGGTAAAAATTAGATTGTAACATAAAACTAAAACCTCGAGGGATTTTTTCTTTGTAAGAACTCTAAACTCATCTAAAATAAATTTATATTTATTATAATTATATAACAGAACCATATTCATATCTATAATACTGTATATGGTATACCTATAACATATTATCACCCTATCATTAACAATATTTCATTATCATCATCATTTCAGGTGTTAACTTCTTTTTTATTAATGTATATTTTGGTTTGGAAGTTATGGTACTTGCACTTTGATCATGGATTATTCATGTATATAATTTTAATCCTGATATAAATATAATATATCATCATTATATAAATATTTATAATAATTTAAATAAATCGGTGATGAAAAATGAATTACATAACTATGTGGTTATGGTAGTCTATATGTACACATCAATGATGTTTTCATTTTTCAATAGATGGAATAAAAGAAGTTTAAATAATAATTCACCTTTAAATAATAATTATAATATCATAAATATCATATAAATGCATTAAATATATATTAATAACCAACTAAAAAAATTTTGTGATGTAATGAATCTTATTACTTCATGGAGGCGGTAGTCCACATATGCACACAAGCGAAACATTCATCTCCCATTTCATGGATAAGAGGTGGGAAATGGTTTTTATATCATCATAATAACATATTTATATTTTTATGATTCTAAAGTCATCATGTTGTTATTAATACAATAGGTTTATGCTAAGTATAATAAGAAATTAAATTTAAAGATCTTGGTTAAGATTTATACCACTTTTTGAGAGACCACCTTTGGATTACACATTTATCCTTGAAAGATAGGTATTAAGAGAATGTAAAGGATCTAGGATTAAGGGAATGATTATAGGAATATTTTTTAGGTATTTTCTGATCTATAAAGAATCAAAATATTTGAATAATGGAAGAGAATAGGTTCCCTTTTATAAGTGATTTGAGGTCCACACATGATGTTTCTTAAAATATATCAATTATATAGCATTCCTTTCATGTAAAAGTGGATGAAAATGAATAATAATTATAATTTGGGATAATATAAGCATTAAATATGTTCAGGAAAATATTAATTTGACTAGTTTGTGTGGAATTACTACCCTTATCTCTTGGTTTAACACCCATTGGTAAATTCATTTTAACCATCATTATGGTAAAAAAGTTTTACTACATTTAATATTAATTTTGACCAAAAATAAGTTGAAACTATTAAATTATAATAATTTATTTAATTAAAATTATTAAATACATTTTAAAAAATTAAATTTCTTTAAGTGGAATATTTTAATTTAAAATAATCATGCAAACTATAACAAAAACCCATTTTACAATAATGCGTTTTAAGTGTAACACTGATTTTACATTTATTATGTGCCTTTTAAAAAAATAAAATTAAAGTTAAAATATTTTATTGAATATATAGTCTAATAATTTATTTAAAACCATTAATATTTATATATTAATTTAATTCTTTAAGATAAAAACACATTGTGTGCATCAAAAATGATTTTAAAATAATGTGTTTTAAGCCCAAAAAAATAAACCAATAGCCAAATAAATTATAATTATGATTACTATATAATGAATTATTTTATTTATAATTAAATGAGACTTATTTTAATTTAATATGAAATTATAAATATAATGCTACTTTTAAATTACAATATTTAATGAAATTAAATTATAGTTTTAGAAAAAACTATATCTTCACTATTCACTAAAAATTAAATCTTTTTGAAAATCTTAAAAATTCACCTTATGATAATATCGACATGTTGAACTAAAAAATTATAACGATTTCATAAAATAATATTTATAAAAATTTTATATATTAATTATATTTTGTGTTTAAAATGAAATAGAACCCATTTTTAAAGAAAATGTTTTTTTGAAGTGTAAATTAAATTTATAAAAAACAGTTACTATTTTATGATGAATTAATTAAAAACATTTCATTATTTAAAGCATTTGAAAATATTATTCATAATTTCTTTATTTCTATTCACTCCTTGCAATTTACCAACTATATTATAAAGTATTACTATATAGAAGTTCATTTAGACTTAGGGTTGTATGTAAGGCGAGCTATCAAATACATCAAGTTTATATAAAATCATGGAGTGTCAGATTATGAATCCACATTACCTGAGATTAATGAGAGAAATGGAATAATAAACTTTATAATTTTGTTCCTTTATTGAAAAATCCTTAAGGCTTAGCTAATCAAGAGTGGTTAGGAATGTTTCTGATCATGTCATCAATTGGATCTTCAAAAAGATAAAACTTTTCAACCTGTATAATGAGAAAATAAATTATATATATTGATTTAATTAAACTAAAAATATTCATATTCAATATTTTTTTATTGAAATGTTATATACTTGGCTAAATGGATGAATGTTATGTGATACATTCATTCATATTGGTCAATCTATTTTGAAAAATCATTAATGTATAAGTTAGATTGTAATATATTGAAATGTTCTATTTAAAGTGGTCACTCTATAACATGGAAAAAGAATTATTTAAGTGTATATATGATTTATATGATAAATCATAGGGTATAAAGATTAATATATAGATATTTTCATGTTTTATCTGGATCAAAATAGACCTCGTTGTAGCTTGAGTAACATTAACATTTTTCTAAAGGCCTATCTTTTATTACATTAATATATTAGAGAATTAATATTATTTTTCATTGATAAAAAAGATAATATAATCAGATAATTATCCCATAGAATAATGATTGTATTTTGGAAAATTGTTTTTCTCCAAAATAAAGAGAATTTTATAAACCTTATCCAATTGTGTTTGGATATATTCATAGAGTTAAGAAGATTTTAATAAATCCCTAATGGGATTTTAGATATTGTGGGAGACTGTTGTATATGTACTAAAATAGGTATATCATATTGTATGATATAACCAAGATCATAAACTATAATATGAATATTATGTATATCACTAATAATGACATATGATATTTTTATGGAATTACCTCTTATAATATGATTTAGGTTTATGGGGTGCATGGATACTCCACATATTCTGAATTGTTTACTTTAGTTTTGAATCATTAAGTTGATTCATTTAAACTTCACAATCAAATAGTATTCATTCAAAACATTCAAATTATTATATACTCAATATTAATGGGTTATGGTTAATTAAAGTCAAGTGATAGACATTGGTAGTTGCCCATCGATATTCGCTATTAAATTATTGGAAAATATATAAGGAATGGTTCATATTTTTGGGTAGTGTGTGTGGTTGTCTTCCCAAAACTAAATCTCCCTTCATGTTTGGTAATCCATTTTTCTTCATCAAATAAGATCATATCACACCTCTTGGAGTCAGTATGGTCATCTTACATAATATAATTATTTTAGTAGCTAGTGTATATTCAATAGGGGTGAGAGTCCATTGGATGCCTATAGGTTATCTATATAAAATTTACTTTATCAAGAATGACAATGATAGATCACAAAATGTTTTAAGTACATAGGTTTATATACTTGTTCTCTGATAAATGATTATTTGATAATGATAGATTGATCATTAAAATGGGTTTCTATAGGAATAAAAATCTTGGGCTCTCTAGTGTTCATTAAAAGGGACTAACCACCCTCTCATGAATTTTTGAAGGATACAGTGTGAACTCTAGATAATTCATTTTTACCTTGAGTTATGAATCTTGTATAAGGATTAATGGAATTTCCAAAAAATATATAATATCCTATTGAAATACTCACATATCAAGAGGCATTTTCCCATAATAGGAAGTGTTCCCAAGGAGAAATAAATTTATGATGAAGTTATAAAAGTTGTAGAATATATCACAAGAATAAGGGAAGGTTCTATTATCTAGTATCGAAGATCAATTCATGGGATTGAATCAAATGGGTAATGGTAAGGGGGGATTTTTGGAACTTTAAGTACATAAAATGATTGTATAAGATGATTTTGTATTTTATATCATAGCTACATAGAAAAAAACCCCTAATATCAGATGATTTTAGACCTTTTCCTCAAGTAAAATATAAGTATTAAAGTTATGTATATTATTATCTATAAAAAATGTATGAAAGATGTGATGATTTTTGAAAAGGGAGATTTAAGTGACTACTAATGGAAAATAGTGCTAACTTATTTTGTCAAGAAACCATCCATTGATGACATAACATGATAGCTATTTTATTTAGTAATGAGAATCATTTGGAAGAATGATGAAATTAAGATTGGAAATGAGAAGGTATATTAGTTCATTAAATAATCTTATTTGTATTTACATGATTTAAAACACCTTTGGAATAAACTAAAAGGATTTGGAATTATTATGATAATTATTTGAATTTACATGAATCTGTTTAGAAGTGATTTGAAGAAATTTTGAGAGTTTTTGAAGGAATTTTGATCTGAGATGGATCAATTTTTTCTTATAGAATTATGAGAATCTTTCTAGGTATACAACTGTATACTCTTTGTAGTGTACCACATGAACACTGTATGATGAAATCCCCAAGATTTATAGTGTATATCTGAGTCACATTATAGGGTTCCCTTAACATCATAAGGAATTAACCTTTACAAAAAACCCACTTCTTAAATAATAATGATGTTTTTATAGGGTAAAATGGACTTTATAGGGTACAAATGAATTTTATATGGTACATTTTTATGTTAAAATGAGTCTTTATAGGGTAAAAATCAAAAAACCTACATTTGGTGAGAACTAGACTTTCTATGGATAAATGGACCCTTTGATGGAACTTCATAGCACTACAAAAACATCAGATTAGTAGTGGGTAATTAGAGGGGGTTATGCACAACCCCCTCTAAATTTTTTAGTAATTACTTTTATTTTAGAGGTGATTATGTCAAAAATGCCACTAATTCAATAATTAAGGGCACTATATATTAAGTCAGATTTTAAGGGAGCTATATATTTAATATTTGTGTGGATATATATATATATATATATTATTTTTTTAAAAGGAAATAGTGGGTGTTCACAACCCCCACTAATTTGAGATATTGAGGGAGTTTATGAACTGCCACAAATCCCTTTGATTTTAGAGGGGGTTTTGAACCCCATCTAATTTACGAAATTATAGTAGGTTTTGAACCCCCTCTAATTGATGACATTTGAGAGGGGTGGGGGTGTCTGAACCCCTTCTAATTGATGAAATTTGATGGGATTTTGAACCACCTCTAATTCAAGAAATTTGATGGGTGTCATGAACCGCTACTAATACCTTTGATTAGAGAAGCTTTAAAACTCTCCTGTAAATTTTAATTATATTTTAAAATCAATCTCATATAAATTCAAAATTTATAATATATTTGTGCGTGTGAAAAAGTATGTATATATATATTACATAAATATATTATATAAATATATTTAAATATATTATGAATATATATATAAATAAATTATATAAATAATTTAAAAAAATACTTATACATATAAACAAAAAATTATACATATATCAATATTGGTATCCATAATATAAATGTAATTATAAATATATTTATTCAAATTTATAAAAATTATATAGGTTTTATAAATACTATACATTTATATTATGAATTATATTATACATATATTATTTTCAATACATAATTATTATATATTTTTGTATAAATATAATAATATTTTATTACATAAACAAATATATATAATATAGAAAAAATTACATATAAATATACATATTATATAAATGTATTATATATTATATTATGAATATTTAATTATATATATATTTATATATATATTATTTATTTTATATATAGTGTTGCATACCAAATTAATTATAAATTATTTTAGTTAATATATATATAGAATTTAATTGTATTATATATTTCCAATTATAGGAATCCTTTTAGTTTTGTGTGTCTATATATATGATATGATATAAATGTATATAATCACATACATAAATATATAATATAAATGTTTTTGATATAATATATGTATAATAGAAATCAAAAAAATATATAAATGTTTAATATTTATAAAACCAAAATATAATTATTATAGTAAAAAAATTTTTAATAATAATAATAATTAATAATTTTATTGTTACAGACACACATACATATTTATAGATATATAAAAATTACTATATAAATATATAAACTATAATTATATGATATCTATAAATATTATATAAATACAAAAATACAAACACATAAATATAATTATATTTTAAAATATATGAATAAATATATATATATATATATACATGAATATAATTATATATATATAATATACAGAAATATATTATATATTATTTGTTATTTACGTATGTAATATTATATATATATATATATTATAGACAAATATATACACCATATATTATAAAAAAATACATTATATATATTTATATTATACACAAATATACATATTTTATATTATACACAAATATATATTATATATAAATATTATACAAAAATATATCGTTTATAAATTTTTATAACTATTTATATATTTATTCACCTTCTTAATACATATAAATATAATAATGTGTAATAAAAATCCAAAAACCAATTTTCCATAGTGGCAAAGTGGGAGAATCCATTTCTTGGTGATCGGTGGTTTGAAACTCAGCAATGTTTTAATGTTACGAAGCATGAATGATGGGGGTGGATCCATTATACACGACGAACATGTGGGGGTCAAGACCATATGGGAGGTTGGGGTGACACTAGATCAGATGGGAGGGTAGGGTGCAGCCCTTAACTGGAGGGGGATGGGTATGTGCAGCACTAGACTATATGGGGAAACAGGAGGTGTAGGTGCGCCAAACCAGAGGGGATTGGTTGGGGGAGTGGTGCGGAACAATAGCGTTTGCAGCGAACTAGTGGGGCGGGAAATGGGGAATATGAGGGGTTTCGTTGGGGGAATTATTTTAAAAAATTAATAATTTATAGGTGGTTATAATAACAACTTATAAATATTACCCCTATTAGAGGGAGAGAAAGCCTTCTCTAATTTATCCTTGAATTGAGGTAGTTATGAAAAACCACCTATATTACATAACTTCTTATTCAAATAGGGGTGGTTTCCAACCACCACTATTCTGATCAATAAATTATAGGGGGTTAAAAACCCCTTTAATTCTGAAGGTGAATGTTTGAAATTCAATATTGGTGATCAAAATGAAAATTAGATGAGATGATCCATGAACAAAACATCATTGATATAAACATTAAAAATTTCATTTTGATCAAGTTCTATTTGAGTGAGAATAAGATCCTTAATTTGATTTTAGAGAAGATCAATCTAGGATAAATTATTGATAAGATTCCTAAGCTTTTTGCTGTAATTTCAGATTAATTAAATTTAGAAATTAAATTATATTATGCATGTATTGGACATCCAATGAATTAAATATCAAAAACTATTTGTTATTACTACTTAATGAGAAGAATATGGCTGATCTTAGATGATAGATAATGTTTATAGGTTTAATATTGAAATAGATTCTATTTTTTATGGATGCTTTCAGTAATTGAATAATAATCCAATATGAAAAAATGAAATGTTGTATTTTTAATAAAATAAAAGGAATTGTTCATTTGGGTATTTATATGGTAAGATGAGAAAGAGTATAGGAATCTTGAAACATAATGGAAGAAATATCAATAATATCTATTGGATAAAATAAATGAGAAATTTAAATTGAATAAGGGTACTCCTAGAAGTATTCAGGTGACAACCACTATAGATAAGAGGGATATCAAAATGATGTGACAAAACAAAGTACATGTTGTTGAGAAAATGTGATAGAAACAAATATTATAATTGGGACACATAATTTTATTGAAGATTTTCTATATTAAAAATATATAAAATATTATATTGGTGACCTATTTATATAATAAAAGACGAGATAGAGAGAGGTAGAGATAGAGAGTTTTGATCAAGAGTGTGATGTAGTATAGATAGAAAAGTATGGATAAGATCTCTAGATAGAATAAGTTAAACCAAATCTTGTACTGGAGAATACATACCATCATAGTATAGTAATAGTGGAAGAATAAGTGGAATTTAACCTATTTCTCTTGATCATATCTAGTGGATCCTAAGAAGGAAAAGGAAGAAGCAATTCACTTGATTCTATATATTATAGACATAGTGAGAAAAGCATTAAGAATAGTATGAGTTAAACAAGGATAGCCTGAATATAATTATATGAATCATGTTCTAGTTTTTAAAGTCTTTAAGATTGAGTTTTGAAATCCCAGTATAAATATTTTGGATAAGACGTGGAAGCATGTTTGAGATATCAGAGACCAGGTTATATATGGAGTACAAAATATTAAAAGGTAGTTAAAGAATCTATGTAAGGACTATGATCAAATCGGTTGATGTATTGACATCATATTCTCAAATATGTATACATTAAAATAGTTGTATTTAAATCCTATAACTTATAGTGATAATCCATGAAGTCCAGCGAGATGTTGATAGTTGTAAACATGGTGGGATATTGTGTTGGTGTGTGATGCATAATGGGATAGGATAAAACATTTCCACATCAATTATAATTTATTATAGTATTATTTGTGTATAATTTGTGACTCAGTTGAATAACGAGTAATAGTAAGGAGTAGGTTTCCCATGTTGGGTTAAAACCTTCTAAAAACACTAGTGTCTACATTATTGTTTTCTATTAATCATAAAATAAAAAATAGATCCACTTATAGCCTAACTGATAATAGAGGTTAAAAAACCAAGGGTTCATGGATAAAAACAATTTTTGAGATTTTTTATAAAGTATGAAACATCTCATTCTCCCCACTCCCTGTCACCCACAGATATCTTCACCGACCCACTAGGAATCTATTCACTAAAGTATATCACTCTCTGAGATTCATGATAAGGGACTAACCACCCTCCTACATACTACTTGGTGTTATGGAATGAACTAGGGGTGTCTTATTTTGATATTAAATCATGTATTCCACATTGAACTTAAGGGGATTTCATATACAGTATATAATATTATATATAAATCCTCACATTGAATGATTAATTTTTAAGTGATAGGCAGTGAGCCTTGAGGGAACCAAAATTATGAGGTAGTGATCGAGAATGTACAATATCTTGAAAGTGAAATGCTTAGTCTTGTTGGAACTTATTATAACATAAAGACAAAAAATAAACCCTAATAGGGGGTGAATTAAGGTGATTCAGAATATATTATTATTTTTAATTTTAATATATATTATCTTTATAATTTCAAAGAAATTTGGTATCTTCCACACTAAATACACAAAAACACACCAGAAATTGAGAAATAGAGATGCACAATCACTGATATTTTACTTGTTCTACCCACATAGGGGTACACCTAAGGAGAACATGTCAATTATGTGTTGGTATACCTAATAATCACACCATAACTAGTTGGTGATTATACTCCTTAAGAAATGATCACTACTCATCAAAGGAAAACAACCTCTTCCAATCTTCATCTCAATTTATTATAATAAGGTTTCATAGAAGATAATTTCATTACCCTAGTAAAACATATAAATATAATTATATAAAATTTAATACATGACTACAATTTTTTTTCTCTATAATTACTAATCTCCAATTCCTAATATTCAATTATATTTATAGGAACTATTCACTTCCATGCCTAATCTTTAGTAAAATTAAACCTACTAAAAACTAAACCATTTATAAATCATATATTCAATGAAACCAATGTTCATGAATACCATTCTTATTCTTCCTTATCCCTTCTTGGAACTATTTATTCGTTTTCACTCTTCTTGATTTTCTCTACATATATAAAAAATGTCAAATATATCAAATTAATTATGAAATTAAAATTCAAAATTTAGACTTCATCCAACATATTAATTACTCTACTTAAACCATAACCATTGGATGATCCTAAAATAAGGCATAACCATTGAACACTATATTACCAGTTAAAAGACATGAAAAAATCTTCTTATGAGTACCAATTCATGCAATATTAATTAAATTATGTATTGCTTTTAAATTTCCTAGTGTGAAAACCACCACTATAGTATGATAGTTTGGTTTATTCACTAGTTTTCTTCAACTGGAAATTCCATTACAGTGTGATTGTGGGAATCATGATTTAGTCTTGATTTAATTTTATGAAATAGACTGTATCTTAACATTTATGGCCCTCCTTTTTTCTTCATGTTCTATCCATTATGGCGTATTCCCATAAATTATGGAATGACCTTATTATTACAATATGATCAAATTCCTCCTCAACCATAAACTACTTTTTTAGTCCCTCACGCTCAATTTTAGAAAAGTATGGATTTACCATTTTTATTGTGTAACCCTTACATATCACTCTAATACATATTGGTCCATATGGATTCTTTATGGTATTTAGGTCACCCTTACATATTGGCCATGTAACGCTTGAGTAACTAATATACAAATTTTTATCTTAAAAAATTTAAATGAATAAATATTAATAAAAAGAAACTTCTTGTTTATTAAAGAAATACATTAAAAGTTTTACAATAAACATTTCCTCAAACCGAGATTTTGGTAATATTAAACATATAATTAACATCAGTAACAAACAAGGACAACTTATAATAAACATTTAAACTATGATTTCACAGCCCATACCTTTGGGATCATCCATGAGTAGAAACCCAATGAAGATAATAAGGGTAAGAGTATAGAGGAATGTAAAACTAGGCATCCTATTTACTGGAAGAGGATCAAAAAATTGGATGAGTTTGGTTAAAATAAAATGTTGGTTAAGGTTATGTATTGATACACAAAACAACCATTGAATATATCTGTTTGATTACTTTTAAAATAAAATTAAATCAAATGAAACAAAAAAAATATCTGTTACACTTATATATTGGTGTGTTTATACAGTAATTAATTGACATAAAAAGAGTTTATTTAATTTTATCTATATATAAATAAGATTTGTAATATCAATGAATATTTAATTAAATCTAAATATTTATGTTGATTTATATTTTTAATTTAAATTCAATATAGTTTCATAAAATGTAATTTTGAAACATTAAAAAATATATTATTATAAGAATATTATAAAAAAATTAACTATTTTTTTAAAATAATACACATTTTTTTATATAAAACATAATTTATTATAAATTTAATTCATAAAACTTTTCTATTGTTAATTTTTTTAAAATAAATTACTTATGTTTAAACAAAAGAGAATATATTTAAATATAAGTACATCCAATAAAATACTTAAACAAATTAACATATGGCATATATATCTTGTTAAAATTAAATGATAAATTGGATTATGGATGTTATACCCATATTGAATGAGATGGGATAAAATATAAAATAATATAAATAATATATACTATGATAAGAAAATAATTGTAATATGATTCATTTTAAATTAGTTTAATGAATTAGTATTCTTATAAATATGTATATATGTTGATAATAATAAGATATAAATAGGTATAAATATTAATAATTTAAAACATTAATTAATTGTTATAATAATATGATAAAATAATAATTGATCATAAGGGGGCATAAGTTTTTTAGGATGCTAGATTCGGTCAAACCCAACAGTCTCTCATTCCCCCATTGTGTCGTCTTCTCCTTCGATATAAACAATAAACTGCAATTACATATGGAGAGACATGAAGGTAGTGCACTGATAATGACCATTGAGGATCATCTCTGTGGAGTGTATCATGCAACTTGGGGTGGTCGTGACATGCACCTCGTCTTCTTCCTCATACCATCTTCCATCAAACTACTACCCATGCAAGAGACCCATGAAACCTTCGACCATCATCTTATGTAACGTCCATGTTCCAGAAGCCCCCTAGAGGCACCTCATACCCGGTTGGTCACATGGCCTAAAGCGAATTTCCCCGAATGCCAGAGGCTGCCAAATAGTATCATGGGCCTTGGGTGTGATAGTGGGGAAACTATGCTCTCATTGGTAGAGAACACAGTGGAAGAGAAAACAATAAACAATAGAGTAAGTAGTAACAATCCATAAACAAGTAAACAAAGGAAGGCTAAATATGGTAAACAGTAGGAGTAAACATATATATATAAATGACGCATGATACATATGTCTAGGAAAGCATCCAAACAAGTCACAATTCTAAATACAATACTAATCCAAAGTACAATAGAAAACAGATAAGAAACTCCTCAGCATCTCCAGCCTCATCTTGGTCCCATGCTCTCCTGCTCCAATGCAAGTCAAGTACCTGAAGTCAAAGGGTGATTTCCCTTGTCTATACCTACCATAGTATAATCTGTTTGGGCCCAAAATCATGACCCAAATAGGGTGTGAGATTAATACAGGTTGGAAACCACCCGATGATCTGTGCCTAACAGTCAGGGAGTATATGGCATGTAATAGTACATTAAGCAGTAAACAGTTGTAGTAACAGGATGGCACACAAAAGTAAACAATCCACAGTCAACAAGTAGAAGTAAAGCAATCTGCTAACAAAAAAAAAGGAATCCCTCTGAAAGTAATCACATACATCCCCTCTGGCCCTATCCAAGAAGTACCAACAACCCTCTAGGAAGTATACTCAGCCTAACTCCTCTGGTTTGGTCATACAAAATTATAAGACTTTCAGAGGAATCACACTCAGTCAATTCCCCTTATAGTCTAATATAGTCAAGGACTCTCTAAGGAAGATACACGGTCTATTCCCCTTATAGAACCAATGTCTAGAAACTCTTTTAGGAATCTCACTCGTTCAATCCCTCTTATAGCCTCAGGTCGATCATAGAATCTTTGAGGAAGCTCACTCGGTCAATTCCTCCTATAACCTGGAATGGTTTAAGGAAATTAAACAATACAAAGACTCTCTGAGGAATCTCACTCGGTCTACCCCCGTATAGTCTATAAAGATCAAGACTCTCTGAGGAAGCTCACCCGTTCTATCATTCTATAGTTTATAATATCCAAGACTCATTGGGAAGCTCTCTCGGTCTATCCCCTATAGTGTATAATTCCCAAGACTCTCCGAGGAAGCTCACTTGGTCGATCACTTTATAGTCTATAACACCAGGTTCTCACGGCCCCATGCCAGTCAGTGCATAATAATTCTATAAGGACAAATTAAACCGATAGAGCTACTTGGATAACCAGTTTATAGCATAACAAGCATGTAAGAGAACAACACTCCATCCTACGGTCTCAAGGCATGGTAGACAGGTATACGGCCAAAAGTTGAACAAGGCCTAAAGGTCATAAATAGGAAAAGGCATGGGCAAAACATCCTAGAATAGAAATAATCCCCATACATAAAACAATTACCTCTACACAAGAATACAATAAAGGTAGGAAAACAACAAGGAAAAAACGGTAGACATGCAATACCTCGTTCACGGGTATTGGTGGAAATTGCACATAAAACTCAATGAAATTTAACGAAAAGGCACAAAACACCTACAATGATGATAGGCGATCGATATACTTGAACCATGAGTCTTGAATCTCCTTATATCTTTGTAGATCTATGAAAACGCACAAAACACACAACCCACGATTACTTGCAAAAGAGGATGAATTGGAAAAAAGGCTCTAGGAGAAGGAAGAGATAACCACTATAGTTCCAACGCAATCGACGACTGTCGATTCAGATAACGGAAAGAGGCTCGAGGGCTTGGAGATGATCTATGGTCGTACCCACTCTCTTGGATGAACCAAATCCAAATGAAGATGGTTATGTCCATCTGACGCGACCCCAATGCATTTAATGAAAAAAAATATAGTACACGGCGTGTACTAGGATTTTTCATACTCCACTTTAAGCGGCCTCCACATCACCCATACATGGACATGTGTGTGGCCATGACACGGCCATCACATGACCTCGAGCGGTATCAAAGTACACATCGTGTACTCATAATGTACACGGCGTGTACTTCAAAAATTTCCAGAAAATCCTCTTTTCTCAAAAACTTCAGAAAAAGGAAAATCATACCTGAAAAGAAGGTCCAGGTTCTTACAAAATTCCCACCTTAATGAAATTCATCCCTGAATTTCTCTAACAAGGTGTAGAAGAAGAAACCTTGAACAACACTAACCACTAAGATGGTACATTAGCCTCCCTCTCCCAAGTCTCATCTTGTACTCGCCCGTGCTACCATAGCACCCGTACCAGAGGAAAAGACCGGCCATAGAGAACCTTCATACTGTGATTGACAATCTGAATAGGATGCTCCCCAAATGATGCATCTGCTTCGATATCAACCTCCGCAGGTTGAAGTACATGAGACGGGTCTGAAATGTAAAGTCGGAGCTAAAAACATGGATGACGTCGTGCATAGCCCAGTACCTCTAAGGTAACTAAAACCAATAGGAAACTGTCCTAACTCTCTATAACACCTCAAATGGCCCAACGTACCATGGTGAAGGCTTACCCTGTCTCTAAATGCTCTTGTGTCCCAACCTCAGTGTGACACGCAGGAAAACTTGATCCCTGACCTCAAACTCCAGAGGTCGTCTCCGCTGATCAGAATAAGACTTTTTTCAAGATTGTGCTGTAGCCATCCTCTTCTGAATCAACTCTATCTTCTCTGAGGTCTCTTGAACAAGATGAGGTCCCAGCAAAGATGCCTCTCCTACCTCCAACCAGCATAAAGGTGATCGACATGTCCTACCATACAAAGCCTCGTAAGTTTCCATCTGAATAGTCGACTTAAAACTGTTGTTGTAGGCAAACTCCAAAAGAGGTATATGCTTCTCCCATGAACCTTTAAAGTCTATAATTCATGCTCGGAGCATATCCTTATGCACCTGAATCGTATGCTCAGACTGGCCATCTGTCTTGGGATGGTATGCTTCACTCAAAAGTACCTTTGTGCCCAAAGCCTTCTAAAGCCCCTGCTAGAACCGAGAAGAAAGAAACACATCTCTATCTAAAAAAATAGATTGTGGAAATCCATGTAGACATAAAATTTCTCTGATGTACAACTGTCCTAGCTCATCAACACTGAAGTTCTCCTTGATTAGAAATAAGTGAGCAACCTTCGCGAGTCTTTCAATGACAACCCACATTGTTTCATTTCCTCGAGGAGACCTCAACAACCCTATCACGAAATATATCGTGACATCATTCCACTTCCAATCCGGAATGGGTAACTTCTACAAAAGACCTACATGTTGCTGATGCTGCACTTTCACCTACTGAAAAGTGGAACACCTCATGAAAAAACCAGCAACATTTCTATTCATACCTGGCCACCAATACTGGTGGTGTAGATCACGATACATCTTGGTGATGCCAGTACGAACTACCCCAACTGAGGAATGAAATGCTTGAATCAGCGCCTCGCGTATATCTGCTGGCACCCATATGCATCCTTGGAAATTCAAGATCTCATCCTCACCTATTTTCCATCCAGGAAGAGGTTCCCCTCCTGAAACACTCTCCCACAGTACTCGGCCTTCCAAGTCTGATAGCTGCCTCATCTGAACCCGATCAAGAAGTGTAGAGGTAACAACTAAAAAAAATAGTAAAGTATGCCCCTGTCTATCATGAACCTTTAAATGAATCTCAGATAATAGATCCATAAGCTTCCACTCACTACTGGCCTCTTGAACTACCTAAATCAGTGTTATCCTTCTCAACGCATCAGCCACTGCGTTGCCTTTCCCCGATGTATAGGCAAGCTCAAAGTCAAAAGACTAGAGATATTTGACCCACCTGCACAATCTCAGATTCAGATAACACTGAGTGAATATGTACTTTATAATATTGTGGTCGGTAAACACTACAAAGTGCTCTACCAGAAGATAATGTCTCCAATAGCATAAGGCATAAACAATAGCTGCCAACTCCAGATCATGCGTCGGGTAATTCCTCTGATGTGGCCTCAACTGCTGAGACTCGTATGCAATGACTCTATCTCCCTGCATAAGCACAACTCCCATCCTGATACCTGAGGCATCACTGTAGATAGTGTAGCACTTTCCTAGCTCTGGCAAGACTAGTATCAGTGCCGAAGTGAACCTCCCTTTCAGCTCCAGAAAAGATAAATCACAAGAATCTGACAATAAGAACTTTTCCCCATTCTTGGTCAGACTTGTCGGTGGTGCTTTTAGGCGTGAAAATTCTAGTAAGAAACACCTGTAGTATCCATCCATCCCTAAAAAACTCCACACCTCAAAGAAATTTTTCATCTTCTCCTAAGAAACAACTCCACCACTTTCTCTGGGTCCACTAATAATCCTGTCTTTACGATAACATGACCCAAGAAGTGAATCTGGTCCATCCAAAAGTGGAATTTTGAGAGCTTATCATATAACTGATGCTCTCTCAGTGTACTCAGAACAATCTCAAGATGGGTAGCATGGTTGTGTCCAGTGTTAGAGTACACATAGATATCGTCCACGAAAACAACCATGAAGGAATCCAAGTAAGGATGGGACACTCGGTTCATCAGTTCCATGAAAACTACAGGCACGTTCGTGAGACCGGACGACATGACCATATACTCGTATAGACCATACCATCTTTGGAAAGCTGTAAGAGGTATATCAGATGGTCTAACGTGCAAATGATGATAACCAGATCTCAAGTTAATATTTGTGAACACTCGGTCTCCTCGAAGCTGATCAAAGAGATCATCGATCCTCGGCAATGGATATCAGTTCATGACCATAAACTGGTTTAGATTCTGATAGTCTACATAATGCCTAAGGATCCAGTATGTCTTCATCGCAAACAGAACAGGAGAACAACAAGGAAAAGTATTGGGTCAGATGAAAACCTTTTCTTGCAACTCCTCTAATTGTTTCTTGAGCTCCTGCAACTCAGGTTTAGCCATACTATAAGGAGGAATGGACACTGGTGCGGCTCCTGGAACCAACTCAATCAAAACTTCTACCTCACGCTATGGAGGAAAACCTGAAACTTCCTCTGGAAATAAATCTCTGAAACGATCCACCACTGGCGGAATTATTAACTATGAATTCCCCTGGTCATCTAGATATAGATGGGAAATCTGGGCTGTAACTCCTCCTAGCCCATAATGCTCGAGCCCTGCTCAACTTGCATGGACATCCCACTCGCCTTTATAAAGAAACAATCCACCCTAAGCTGATACGAAACTCACCCTACGGTGATAAGAGTCGACGACTACCTAGAAGAGGACTAAACATTCCATTACGAGAATTAAATCATATCTATTCATCTCTAAGACATAGAGGTTTCATAAGAAGTGACACCCTACAACCTTAAGAGGGCACTCTCTGCACTGACGTGCACTAACCACTCTAGTCCCCAACGGTGTGTCAAGCTTCAAAGTATCAGTAGTGGACATTATGCAGAGGACAAGGCTCTACACAATAGTAATAACAATAAATCTATGCATAGCACCAATATCGAAAAGAGATGAAGATAAAATTGAGGCCACTAATATCGTATCTCGAACTGTAGAAGGGCCGATATCCTACTCCTGATAGGTCTGCTCCACTATAAAAGTCTGGCTTTTACCGCGACCCTGCGACCCTGCCTGACCACTCTACGTTGATCCACTCTTCTATCGCTGGTAACTTGGTGACTGACCACTATGTCCGCGACCACCACCTCAGCCTGAATAGCAGGAAGAACTCCAGTTCCCAGACTGGTGAGAAACTAGCGATGCATCTCTTGAACGTGGGGTCATAGAAGAACACCTACCACCACCTGTAGGTGAGAAGATATCGAAAAAATGTAAAAGATGTCCCATATTGCTGTAATATCGGCACTCCATCGGGTCTCTCTCACACTGAGGCCTAATATGACCGTTCCTCCTGCACTGGTTGTAACGCCCCGACCCTAGTTACCCAGAGTCGGTGCATTATTACATAACATTGGCATGATCACAAGAAAGATCAAATATCGAAAGACCGATTGGTTTAGTAGCCTTGGAAACACTAGATATATTCATAAGTTTTACATTACATCATAAAATGAAAGACTACTACAACAACATAATGTCTCCATAATCCACACTCATATCCCCACATAATATCCCTGCAGGTCATTCATAATTTACTTCTTCACTTCCTGGGAAAAAATAAAACATAGAAAAGGGGTGAGCTCAAATGCCCAGTAAGGATAACAATATAGCGGAAACCTTCATAAATAAGAATAAACATTTAAGGAAATGTATAACTAAAACAAAAGCCTTTCAAACATGAACTTTCAGCGTGGTATGGCATAAATAAAATGAAATAATGCAATTTACTTATTCACATGGATATTTTACTAATCGAATAATCACATGCAAAAATCAATAACCATTTTCATAATGTTGTAATGCATAATGCTGAACTTTAATTTCTTTGTCAAGGCCTCGTCCTAAGACCTTGGGGATAACTGTAACCGGAACCCAACCCGGAGTGCCTCTAATAACCGGACACCAACCCGGAGTGCCTCTAATAACCGGAGACCAAACCGGAGTGCCTCTAATAACCGGAGACCAAACCAGAGGGCTTACCATTACCAGTCCCTAACCTGGAGGGCATACTTTTACCAGTCCCTAACCTGGAGGGCTTACTTTAACCAGTCCCCAACCTGGAACATACTTGTCCAACACATTCTTATGAAGTAAAGGTTGAAACATAACATAAACATTCTTATTGGAACTAGCATACGAAATGTCAATACTTTACTCATAAACCATGAATACTATATAAATAGCACATCCATAGTCAAACATATCACAAAACTTCATTACAATATGGAAGTTTTATATCATAATAAATCAACTTCAAATAATCATAAAATCCATCAAAGGGTGTTGACATAGATGAAATCAAAACACTTTTTAGAGAAATATCTCTTTATATTTTTGAAATCCTTTAAGAGCCATATAAAATAAAACATTTTCTTTGAAAATATTCTTATAAGCTTGTAAGGAAAGCTTTGAAGATTTTATAACGGCGGAAAATAACCACACCCGCCGTATAAGTAAAAAAACATTCTTACCTTAATTTTGTTGAAAAGGTTAAAAAGGACCTTGTTTTGAAAACGACGGAAATATTCCTCTTATAAAAAGTAAAACAAGGGTATAAATGACTTTAACCCATATTATTTTAAATAATAAAAAAAATTTGAAATACATTTTGAAGAAACATGGATGTGGATGATAATGAGATCCCAGTAGATTATTACATATAAACAACCTCGGGTAATGAAGAGATTGTGAAATAACCCTTACCAATTTGGTAACTTATGAAACATACAACCCATGAAAGAGGTATCATACAATGAATATGTAAATACCCCTAAATTAAAGTGTATTACACAAAGAATATAATTATGGGTAGTACATACACCACACAAAAGGTAATGGTGGCAATATGGCATGAATCTCACGGGAATAAGGAGTGAGATGACAACCCCTTACCACGTTAATCAACTGAGTCGTATGGCCAAAAGTTAATAACCACCAAACTATTTACAGAATAACATGAATATAAATATAATCATGATAATATATATCAAATGCCAGTACACAATACACCACTTTCAATAATTTAGTGGCGAATAATGGAAATCTCACGGAATTGAATGTGAGATAAGAAAATTCCTTACCTTGTACTTTTACTTGGTTGGGGTAGGTTAACCTCATGTATAATAGTGAAATAATTGTTATTAAATTATACAAGAATCATATATATTAATATGATATCATATATGATCTTTTAATATTGATTTGATAATAATATCTTAGTATTATCGTTGTTTCGGGTGTTAACTTACTTGTTTTATTTTATATGTTTTGTTACGTAAGCCATGTTTGTAATGGATAGGTTGTATATTATTCATATCCAGAATGATATCAAGTCCTTAAACATCATTTTTAAATCATCAAATGATAATTATACTTGAATGGATACGATGGAGAATGAATCTTATCGCGTTTGTGGAGACGGTAGTTCGTACGTACGCACGAGCGACAATATCATTCTTTTGATATTAAAATAATATATAAATGGATGTTATATCATATAAAGAATAATTAACATGTTATATTTATTATTTACCTGAGTTGCTCATCATTATTATACCCATCCAAATAATAATATATTGAATAACAATTACACCACGACGTGGAGACGGTAAGCCGTACGTACGCACGTATGGTGACATGTTATTCAAAGGGTGGATAGAATAATGAATATGGTTGTACCATATTTATAATAACATCACAGTATATGTGAGATACTGGAGTTATTATTTTAGAATGGTAATAACAAAGAAAGAAGAAGTGGAAGAAGAAAGGAACTTGAAAAGGGGTGGTGAAAACATTACCTCTTCTTCTGGTTCTTCCTTTTGATTTGATCAAAAGGGATCCTTAGGTTGGCTTTCTGATCAAACTAAGGCCTCTAGGTTGTTGTGAGGGAAGTTGGGAGAGTATTTGGGCAGGGTTTGGACGATCCAAGTGGCTTGAGAGGTGTGAGGAATGAGTAGAAGTGGTCTCCTTTTATAAGGGAGAGGAGGGGCTCTTTAGGAAAGAGTGAAAGTATTACTTTATAATATAATTATATTCGGTTTATAATGGTCCAAAAATCATTGAGGTCGAAGATAAGATGACTCATTTTCTAAATAACATCAATCAATAATAATTGGACAGGTTTTAGATAATATATTAATCATTATAATCTTATTTATTTAAATGATTTATTAATGAGGTAAACATTGCATCATTATTGTGTCATTAATAATTTAAATTATTTGATGTCTAAAAATTATAAATAAAATATCTTTATTTTAGAAATCTTTTTAGCTTTCTAATGAATATTTATAATCGAAAATCCAATATGTATAACCATATGTAAAAATTGTTCTTCTAAAAGATGTAATCTTGTGCCATTTTTATTTTTATTTTAACTTTATTAATATAATGTGTCCCTACCACATACAAGTGGCTCCAAGGGGTCCTCAAATCGACCCACGGATTCCCATGGTCGGGTATGTGTCCACCAATAAGGTCAGGACACGTTTTAGGGTAATTTTGTATTATTATAATATTATTTTTTTTAACCCTTATTTACCGGATTTTGCCTTTAACCATGGTAAATAAAATATTTACCGCAGTAATTATTCAAAATGTGTAAAAATAAAAGTTACCTATTTACACAATTTGAACATCCTGATTCCAAATATGGAATCCATTTTCCTAAATTCAAAACACATAAGTGGCCGAAATTAATTTAAAATTAATTCCCGCTTTCAAAACAAAAAGAGTGTTTTTAAGAGATAATAACTATCAAAAGATTGGCACTTGTTTATGTTCGGTTTAATTGTAAAATTATGTCCAATGACCAAAATTATATTAAATGGTTAAAATATATTCTAAATATACTTTAAATCTACTAAAATTCATAATTTATCACTATTAATTATTTTGATTAAAAAGTTGTTTTTAATTAAAATTTAGTAATTTTCACTATTCATCAAAATATGAAAGTTATCCGAAAAGTACCAAAATTTCACCTTTGGCTAAATTAGATATTCCGAATCCAAAAATGAAGTCCATTTTGAAATATAAAATATATATAATTTTTAAAAAGTAGGTATTACTATTCATAACTGCTAGTTTGATTGGTTGTTAGAACTCGGTGTTGCGTACAACACATGCTATCGCATTAATCAAAGTGAAGCGTACCGTAGAAGCTTGGGATGTTTCATTTTAAATTTTTGATGTCCCAATTTAGTCAAAAAGTTTAAAATATAGTATTTAAAAATGGTTCACTATTAAAAGTTGATAAAAGTGCAATACTGAAAATGAATTTGTTCTTGCATTATATCTAAGAAACTCATAATATGGATTCTAAAATTATAAGGATTACATAAACTTTAAAATTTATCTAATACTATTCATAACATCTTTTGAACGGCTTGTTTGGTAAGTCATGGTGTAATTGAAATCAGTGTTGCGTGTAATGAAAGTCATTGAATTATTTTGAAGAAATAACACACTATAAAATCTTGGGGTGTTACATTCTCCCCTCCTTCAATAAATTGCGTCCTCGCAATTTGAAATTGTTCTTCGAAAATAAAAGGTTGAAAATAGAAAATATATTTGTGGGAAAACCCACATCGGAAATTGGGTTACTAAAATTTAGTCTTAATATGAGGAAAAGAGAAATGAAATTGTCACCACCAAATTATGATCTCGATTCGGAGAACATTGGTGGCAATTAGAGACATATAATTGGAGGAAAAACGTAAATATTTATGGGTAGTGATTGAGGTCATCAATCACAAACAAGTATAAAATTGAAGTCCTTAAACTCATCAATCTATGATGATTTGAAGTACCATCGGTTCAACAAAATATAGGGTATTGGGATAACACATTTTTGACATTTCAAAATATCTTTGTTGAAATCCCACATCGAAAAATGAATTAATGAGGCCTCTATTTAAAATAAAGAGTGGAAAGTATGAAGATTACCGAAAATAACACATACTAGGGTTCCATGTACGAAAATATGGATATGGAGGAGAAATCTAACCATCAATTATCTGATGGAGAGTGGTAGAGAACATGGCTATGAAAAGGCCAACAATCCCAAAGCCATAAATTATTGATGATTTAAGGTACCATCTAGGACAACATTTTTGTTCTAAGTTCCTTTTCTTAATGTTGTGGAATTTATTTATGAGATTGGATAAGATCATAAGGAGATATTCTTACTTTATAATTAGAGTTTTATCCATTAATAAATTTCTACCACAAACTCATCTTTCACTCTAAAAGATAATTGAACGTAATTTTTTTTATTTATACTATTCGTACAGGGTTCCAAAATAAATGAATTTATAATTCATCTGCCAGATCATTAAAAAAAACTACATTATTTAATCCAGGACATCTCGTGGGCCAGTGGTAGGTGATACACCCTTGTTTCCCTTCGGTTGCGGGTTCAAGTCTCGCAGCCTTGCCGGACGCGACGGGTTGCCGCCCGACCTCCGGGTTGTCCTTTTATGGTAATCCAAAATTATCCAAACTAGAACTATCAAAAATACTTCTGTCCAAAATCACATTCCAACATTTATAAGGAAGGTAAACATAATATAGATTCTTTTACCCCATAATAGCATATGAATACCTTCATCTTGTATTCTTTTAATACACTAAAACATCCTGAATTACCATATTCCTTATTGATTACATTCATGCTCCCCTATTCCATATAGAATGATGGATATACTTCATCAATCCAAAAATGTTTTAAACCCCAACAATAATGGAATATACAGATCATTAATCAGTTCCAAGGTAGTCAAGAATATCCAATATAATTTATCCAAATCAATCATGTATTATTCTAAAATCACTAACTCAGTATCAGAACCATATTATGGTTTATCTTTCTTTCAACCATATATTTTCCAAAAATTTATCCTGCTATTGAGTCACTTTTCTTTGTTCCACACAATCTCAAGTCCTTAATGAAATAGTACTGCAGTACAATCCTTATATACTCGATAATCATTATAACATGTACATTGTTGATACAACACTCAATTGACATAATCAACATAAGAACTCTAATCATTCCTCTTCATCTGTGGTAGTATCATAACTTGATTATTATCCAATAGCATCATTTGCGGCATAGTCTGATGACTGGAACATAGGTTCGCGTAGTGTCCAAACTCTTTGCAAATGAAGCATTGTACATTTGAAACCATTTTCTTACCCTTGCAGTCACGTACTTTGTGACCTTTTCCTCCACACTTATAACAGACTCCCATTCCTTTCAGGCAAGTTCCAGTGTGTTTCTTTCCACAGTTACCACATATGGGAAAATTCTTCTTTTCCCTCTTCCCTTTATCCATCTTTCTCTCTTCCATCCTTTTCTTCTCTTGCTTCCCTTCAAAGCCATAGGACTCAGTAAACTCTTTACTTATCTTATCAACACATGATATTATTTCTTCATATGATGATAATACATGGGAGACTATTTCTCTTATAAATTCTAGCTTAAGACCATGAAAGATATGATCCTTCCTTCTCTTTGGATCATGTGCATTTCTGGAGTTCTCATTCCTTCTACTGGGCGCCATTTCTAAACAATGGAATGCACTAGATCAGTTTATGAATCAAAATACATAATCCCATACTTATAAAACACTTAACATAAATTGAACTATTTATGGATATAATCCATAATCAAAAAAATGTCCCATTTTAGGATGTATATACTCATAAACCCTTCATAATGGTTTGTAAAGAAAATGAGAATTATCCTAAGCATATCCCCCGGGAGTGTCGTAACCAAGAGTGCAGCAAGGCCCGTTGTCGTGTACCAGTTCCCGTTCGAGTCTAGCTCAAAGCGGTGTTTTCGGGTTTTACCCCTAGGTACATCTGTGCCAGAGCCGCCTCTACCTGCTCGTATCCAGACCGGGATGTATTGCTCGGAAAACTCACAAAATCTCTACAATACCAAAATTCTAGGAAGTTCTTCTATACTAATCCTCAAAGTTCATCTTAGGTCTACGTGCTCTAATCAGAGTTTATCTAAATCTAGCTTCCAAGGTTTGTACTAAACTTCCTCTGATACCAACTGTAACGCCCCGACCCTAGTTACCCAGAGTCGGTGCATTATTACATAACATTGGAATGATCACAAGAAAGATCAAATCTCGAAAGACCGATTGGTTTAGTAGCCTTGGAAACACTAGATATATTCATAAGTTTTACATTACATAATAAAATGAAAAACTACTACAACAACATAATGTCTCCATAATCCACACTCATATCCCCACATAATATCCCTGCAGGTCATTCATAATTTACTTCGTCACTTCCTGGGAAAAAATAAAACATAGAAAAGGGGTGAGATCAAATGCCCAGTAAGGATAAAAATATAGTGGAAACCTTCATAAATAAGAATAAACATTTAATGCAATGTATAACTAAAACAAAAGCCTTTCAAACATGAACTTTCAACGTGGTATGGCATAAATAAAATGAAATAATTCCATTTACTTATTCACATGGATATTCTACTAATCAAATAATCACATTCAAAAATCAATAACCATTTTCATAATGTTGGAATGCATAATGCTGAACTTTAGTTTCTTTGTCAAGGCCTCGTCCCAAGACCTTGGGGCTAACTGTAACCGGAACCCAACCCGGAGTTCCTCTAATAACCGGACACCAACCCGGAGTGCCTCTAATAACTGGAGACCAAACCGGAGTGCCTCTAATAACCGGAGACCAAACCGGAGGGCTTACTTTTACCAGTCCCTAACCTGGATGGCTTACTTTTACCAGTCCCCAACCTGGAGGGCTTACTTTAACCAGTCCCCAACCTGGAACATACTTGTCCAACACATTCTTATGAAGTAAAGGTTGAAACATAACATAAACATTCTTATTGGAACTAGCATACGAAATGTCAATACTTTACTCATAAACCATGAATGCTATATAAATAGCACATCCACAGTCAAACATATCACAAAACTTCATTACAATATGGAAGTTTTATATCATAATAAATCAACTTCAAATAATCGTAAAATCCATCAAAGGGTGTTGACATAGATCAAATCAAAACACTTTTTAGAGAAATATCTCTTTATATTATTGAAATCCTTTAAGAGCCATATAAAATAAAACATTTTCTTTGAAAATATTCTTATAAGATTGTAAGGAAAGCTTTGAAGATTTTATAACGGCGGAAAATAACCACACCCGCCGTATAAGTAAAAAAAACATTCTTACCTTAATTTTGTCGAAAAGGATAAAAAGGACCTTGTTTTGAAAACGACGGAAAGATTCCTCTTATAAAAAGTCAAACAAGGGTATAAATGACTTTAACCCATATTCTTGTAAATAATAAAAATGTTTTGAAATACATTTTGAAGAAACATGTATGTGGATGATAATGAGATCCCAGTAGATTATTACATATAAACAACCTCGGGTAATGAAGAGATTGTGAAATAACCCTTACCAATTTGGTAACTTATGAAACATACAACCCATGAAAGAGGTATCATACAATGAATATGTAAATACCCCTAAATTAAAGTGTATTACACAAAGAATATAATTATGGGTAGTACATACACCACACAAAAGGTAATGGTGGCAATATGGCATGAATCTCACGGGAATAAGGAGTGAGATGACAACCCCTTACCACGTTAATCAACTGAGTCGTATGGCCAAAAGTTAATAACCACCAAACTATTTACAGAATAACATGAATATAAATATAATCATGATAATATATATCAAATGCCAGTACACAATACACCACTTTCAATAATTTAGTGGCGAATAATGGAAATCTCACGGAATTGAATGTGAGATAAGAAAATTCCTTACCTTGTACTTTTACTTGGTTGGGGTAGGTTAACCTCATGTATAATAGTGAAATAATTGTTATTAAATTATACAAGAATCATATATATTAATATGATATCATATATGATCTTTTAATATTGATTTGATAATAATATCTTAGTATTATCGTTGTTTCGGGTGTTAACTTACTTGTTTTATTTTATATGTTTTGTTACGTAAGCCATGTTTGTAATGGATAGGTTGTATATTATTCATATCCAGAATGATATCAAGTCCTTAAACATCATTTTTAAATCATCAAATGATAATTATACTTGAATGGATACGATGGAGAATGAATCTTATCGCGTTTGTGGAGACGGTAGTTCGTACGTACGCACGAGCGACAATATCATTCTTTTGATATTAAAATAATATATAAATGGATGTTATATCATATAAAGAATAATTAACATGTTATATTTATTATTTACCTGAGTTGCTCATCATTATTATACCCATCCAAATAATAATATATTGAATAACAATTACACCACGACGTGGAGACGGTAAGCCGTACGTACGCACGTATGGTGACATGTTATTCAAAGGGTGGATAGAATAATGAATATGGTTGTACCATATTTATAATAACATCACAGTATATGTGAGATACTGGAGTTATTATTTTAGAATGGTAATAACAAAGAAAGAAGAAGTGGAAGAAGAAAGGAACTTGAAAAGGGGTGGTGAAAACATTACCTCTTCTTCTGGTTCTTCCTTTTGATTTGATCAAAAGGGCTCCTTAGGTTGGCTTTCTGATCAAACTAAGGCCTCTAGGTTGTTGTGAGGGAAGTTGGGAGAGTATTTGGGCAGGGTTTGGACGATCCAAGTGGCTTGAGAGGTGTGAGGAATGAGTAGAAGTGGTCTCCTTTTATAAGGGAGAGGAGGGGCTCTTTAGGAAAGAGTGAAAGTATTACTTTATAATATAATTATATTCGGTTTATAATGGTCCAAAAATCATTGAGGTCGAAGATAAGATGACTCATTTTCTAAATAACATCAATCAATAATAATTGGACAGGTTTTAGATAATATATTAATCATTATAATCTTATTTATTTAAATGATTTATTAATGAGGTAAACATTGCATCATTATTGTGTCATTAATAATTTAAATTATTTGATGTCTAAAAATTATAAATAAAATATCTTTATTTTAGAAATCTTTTTAGCTTTCTAATGAATATTTATAATCGAAAATCCAATATGTATAACCATATGTAAAAATTGTTCTTCTAAAAGATGTAAGCTTGTGCCATTTTTATTTTTATTTTAACTTTATTAATATAATGTGTCCCTACCACATACAAGTGGCTCCAAGGGGTCCCCAAATCGACCCACGGATTCCCATGGTCGGGTATGTGTCCACCAATAAGGTCAGGACACGTTTTAGGGTAATTTTGTATTATTATAATATTATTTTTTTTAACCCTTATTTACCGGATTTTTCCTTTAACCATGGTAAATAAAATATTTACCGCAGTAATTATTCAAAATGTGTAAAAATAAAAGTTACCTATTTACACAATTTGAACATCCTGATTCCAAATATGGAATCCATTTTCCTAAATTCAAAACACATAAGTGGCCGAAATTAATTTAAAATTAATTCCCGCTTTCAAAACAAAAAGAGTGTTTTTAAGAGATAATAACTATCAAAAGATTGGCACTTGTTTATGTTCGGTTTAATTGTAAAATTATGTCCAATGACCAACATTATATTAAATGGTAAAAATATATTCTAAATATACTTTAAAACTACTAAAATTCATAATTTATCACTATTAATTATTTTGATTAAAAAAGTTGTTTTTAATTAAAATTTAGTAATTTTCACTATTCATCAAAATATGAAAGTTATCCGAAAAGTACCAAAATTTCACCTTAGGATAAATTAGATATTCTGAATCCAAAAATGAAGTCCATTTTGAAATATAAAATATATATAATTTTTAAAAAGTAGGTATTACTATTCATAACGGCTAGTTTGATTGGTTGTTAGAACTCGGTGTTGCGTACAACACACGCTATCGCATTAATCAAAGAGAAGCGTACCATAGAAGCTTGGGATGTTTCATTTTAAATTTTTGATGTCCCAATTTAGTCAAAAAGTTTAAAATATAGTATTTAATAATGGTTCACTATTAAAATTTGATAAAAGTGCAATACTGAAAATGAATTTGTTCTTGCATTATATCTAAGAAACTCATAATATGGATTCTAAAATTATAAGGATTACATAAACTTTAAAATTTATCTAATACTATTCATAACCTCTTTTGAACGGCTTGTTTGGTAAGTCATGGTGTAATTGAAATTGGTGTTGCGTGTAATGAAAGTCATTGAATTATTTTGAATAAATAACACACTATAAAATCTTGGGTTGTTACACTGGTAGCATACTACCTGGCTTCCCGAAGATACATTCCGCCTACTATGACCTCCTCAAGCAGACTCCCTACAGCGCTTCCTACTATAAATAGGTAGAACACAGACTCTAGATGTCGAACCGCCCTAGTTCACTACTCCAGAATCCCTCACATTGCATTCAGCGATCAGCGCCTGGTTGACGATATAGGATATCTAATTCAACCTAAAGATGTTTACCTAGGAACAAATCTCTTTCCAGAGACCATCATGAAACATCCTAGTAAAGAACATCTCATCACCTGCGAGAATCGGCGTGAAACACTGAAGCTCATTAATGCGAGACGAGTACTCCTTAATAGAAAGAGTACCCTACTACAGACTCATAATCTCCCAGGCTTGATTGACCCTCAAGGTCTCCAGGTAGAATTAATCGTAGAAGATGTGCCGAAACTCATCCAAAGTCATACTCTGCTGGTGTCTTGACTTTGAGATCCCCTCCCACCACCTCTTGGCGGAGTCTCGGAGCATATAGGTAGCGAGATTCTCCCTCTTCTCTTAAGGTATCTCTAGATGCTCAAAAATATTGAGTGTGGCCTCTATCCATGACTCTACATCCTGAGGTCCTCCTTCCCCTGAGAATGTGGGAGGATGCTACTGCTAGAAAACCCACGTCAACTCATCGGTCAATGGGGCAGGATGTGGCGCTCCCTGAATGTTCTGTATCATTCTTATAAAATCTTCCCTAAATTTCACATTGGGGCATGTGATTGGTATAACTACTGGTGCCAAGGCTGGCATAGTAGAAGGATCTGCCGGAGGTCCCTGATCAGCCATATCTAGTGTCTGATCACCCTCTAGCAGCTGACATAAAATCATAGGACGTCTCAGTGGCAGAGCTCTGAACGGTCAAAAACACACCTTAGATTAGGATTTTAAGGATTGAGAAAACAATAATATGAGTCGGGAAACAGGAGAAAGATACATTCATGTTTTACAAAACATGACTACACGTTGTGTATAAAAACTACACGACATATTCTTCTAATCCATTTACATGGGCGTGTAACTCTGCTATAATGGTTTGTGTAATGGCCCAACCACATGATGCTTTGTCCCCACACATGGAATGTACATGAACTCTATTCCCCTGCCTGAGTCTCCTTACACGACTAACACACACGGTCCTCTTATTCCTAGACTACACGACATGTTCATGAAGGACACAACGTGTACTAGACATGGTTTCAATGACTCGTGTTGTTAGTTATACGGCCAGCTACACGGTTCACTCTACACGGCGTGCTCCAAATAGTATGTCAAGAGAAAATAATTCCTTTGATACCACTTTGTAACGTCCCGGTTCTGGAATCCACCCAGAGGCGCCCGTACCTAGTTGGTCACATGGCCTCAAGTGCATTTTCGAGAACACCGTGGGTAGCCGACTAGCAGTGGGGTCCTTGGGTGTGATATTGGGGAAATTATTCCCTCATTGGTAGAGTACATAGCGAAAGAGAAAAAAATAAAAAATATCAGAAGCAGTAACAATCCATACACAAGTAAACAACAGAAGGATAAATATGGTAAACTACAGGAGCAAACATATATATATAAATTATGCATAATACATATGTCTATGAAGGAATCCAAATAAGTAACAATGATTAATACAATACTAATCCAATGTAAAAAAGAAAACTGATAAGCAAATCCTCAGCATCACAATCCTCGGCTTGGTCCCATGCTCTCCTGCTCCAATACAAGTCAAGTACTTGAAGTCAAAAGGAACATTCCCTTATCTATACCTACAATAGTATAATCTGTTTGGGCCAAAAAGCATGACCCAAATATGGTGTGACACTAAATCCTAGTAGGCAACCAACCGAAGATCTGTGCCTAATAGTCAGTGAGTATATGGCAGGTAATAGTACAGTATGTAGTAAACAGCAGCATTAACTGGATGGCACATAATAGTAAACAATCCACAGTCAACAAGTAGCAGTGAAGCAAACAGCTAACCACAAACAGGAATCCCTATGGAAGTACTCACAACAATCCCCTCTAGTCCTATCGAAGATGCACCAACAACCCTTTGGGTAGTACACTCAGCCTATGCCCTCTAGTTTGGTCATATGAAATTATAAGACTCACTGAGGGAGCACACTCAGTTAATTCCCATTATAGTCTAAGTTAGTCAAGGACTCTCTAAGGAAGATCACAAGGTCTATTACCCTTATAGCCCCAAAGTCTATAGAATTTCTGAGGAAGCTCACTCTGTCAATCCGTATTATAGCCTCAAGTCGATCACAGAATCTCTAAGGAAGCTCACTCGGTCAATTCCTCCTATAGCCTGAAATGGATTATGGAAATTCAACAAAATAAATAGTCGATGAGGAAGCTCACTCGGTCTACCCATGTATAGTTATAAAGCTCAAGACTCTCTGAGGTATCTCACCTGGTCTATCCTCCTATATTCTTTAATATTGAAGACTCTCTTGGAAGCTCTCTCGGTCTATCCCCTATAGTCTATAATGTCCAAGACTCTCTGAGGAAGGTCACTCGGTTTGTCCCCTTGTAGACTATAGCACTAGGTTCTCATGGACACATGCCAGTCAGTACATAATAATGCTATAAGGACAAAGTAAACCTACAGAGCTACTTGGATAACCAGTCTACAACATAACAAGCATGTCAGAGAACATCACTCTATTTTAAGGTCACAAGGCATGGAAAACAGGAATGACAGCCAAAAGTTGAACAAGGAAAAAAGATCGTAAATAGAACAAGGAATGGGAGAAACATCCAAGCATATAAATTATCCTCTTACATAACCAAAGTACCTCTACACAAGCATACAAGAAATGCAGGAAAACAATAGGGGAAAAACTGTGAACACGCAATACCCAGTTCACGGGTATTGGTGGAAATTGCACGTAAAACTCAAAGACATTGAATGAAAATACACAAACTACCTACCTTGATGCTAGGAGATCGATATACTTCAACCAAAAGGCATGAATCTCCATATAAATTCTTAGATATATGAAAACACACAAAACTTTCATCCCATGATAACATGCAAAAGAGGAGGAATTGGAAAACAAATCTCTAGGAGAAGGTAGAGCCTACCGCTGCGGTTCCAATTCAACAGAAGATGGTCTATTTGGAGAATGGATGGAGGTTCAGTGGCTTGTAAAATATATGTGGTCATACCCTCACTCTCGAACTAACCAAAGCTAACTGAGGATGGTTTTGTCGATCAGACACAACCCTGATGCATTTAATGAAAAAAAAGAAAGTGCACGACATGTAATTTTGGAAAACACGACGTGTACTAGGCTTTTCCGTACTCCACTTTATGCGGCCTCTACATAACCCCTACATGGCCGTTTGTGTGGCCATGACACGACCCACACATGACCTCGAGTGCTATCAAAGTACATGGTGTGTACTTCTAAAGTACACGACGTGTACTTCAAAAATTTCCAAGAACTCCTCTTTTCTCAAAAACACCAGAAAAAGGAAAAACATGCCTAAACAAAGGATTGGGTTCTTACATCTTACTCCTAGAATAATCCACCCATGAATCCCACTAGATGATGGTGAGTCGAGTTTCAGCAAACTGAAGGGAATTTGGGTTATATTTTTAAACATTTTTGTCTGTAATTTAGGTTCCATGCATTCTGGTTCAGTTCAAACTGGGGTTACTTTATGGAAAATTAATGATTCCTTGTTGGAAGGGAATTAGTTATTCAAACTGTAATAGTTGTTTTCTACCATTTGGGTGTCATATTATCTGTAAATAAACTATTTGTGACGATGAATTATGGAAAAGGGGGGATTCCTCTTTGGAGGACCTACAGATAGTGATTAAATTATTTATATAACTTTTGTGACATGATACAAAGGAACAATCTACTAATTTGATTCATAGTGTAAGGGGATTTTATTTTGTAAAATTCTTTTAAGAACACCAATTTTCTCTTTCATTTTGAAATTATTTCCAATATTTTAGTAACCCTCATTGTTGTGCAATTTTTTCCTTATTGCAAAGCAGTGGAATCATCCGCAGGGTAGGGGGATACTATTTATGCTTCTATTTCAATTTATGTTTATTACAATGAGCTTATATTATATCAAAAAATTTTATGAGTAAATAATTTTTTTTATAAAAAATCTACTCAAACGGTTCAATAGGTTTATTTATTTTAAATGTTATATGTTTATTTTATTTAGTCAATTTCTGGAGATTATTTTCTAAAGATTAAATAATTTTTTTATCTTTATGATTGTAAGGTAGTCCATTTTATAGGATCCAAATAGATTCCATGTTTCAAGTAATCAATGTCAAACTACTTCAGTAGATTAATGGAATTTATTTCTTGGGTGTACTAATACTTTTTTCATATAGCAAGTAACCCATTTATTTTTCATATAATTTTTTATTTATGTGTTAGGTTATTTATTTCAGAAACATGTTCTCAAACATTTAAAAAGGTATCAAGGTTTCAAAATTTTATATATAATTTTTTAAGACATTAGTAATAATTTAATCCAAATTATTTAAATAATTTTAAAATATATCTTTATAAAATTTTTTAATTTCATTAATACTATTACTAATTATTTAGAGAAGATTTTGAACTTTAGATTATATATGAATCAGAATTTTATTTATGAAAGTATTATTATTATTTTATGATTCTAATGGGATGAATTTGATGCTCTGCCTCAACAATTCATATTAGTTTATATTTAAACTATTTTACATGAATTTCATTGGTCTATGTGATTTATTTTCTTGATATTATTTGGAATATTTAAAGAAACGTAATTATGAAAATGAGGCTATCAATTTTTAAAAGCTAATGTTTATGTTAGAATGTATTTTATTATAAAATAATTGCATGTAAATATAAATATATCTTTTATATGGAAACATATTCTTGTACCTATATATGTACTACTTTAAGAGAAACAATTTTTAAATTGAAAACATTTTTTACATTTACATATAAATTTATATACACATTGATATATGGAAAACTATTTCATTATTAATAATTATATATAGTTATGTAAATACATGTATGTAGAAACATGGGCTAATTTTTATGTAGAATTAATTTATTTTATTTTTTGATACCTTTGTGGATATAAATTTATGTTATATTCAAATATCAGTATGTATGTAAACAAATGTGTATGTATATATATATATATCAATATTTTTTTGTAAAAAAATTTTATACATGTATATAAAATTATATCTATATATGAACTTATATGCTGAAACTACTTTTGGCATCAAAAATGAATAAGAATGTAAATCCTTTTTATGAAAGGGATAAATGAGATCAGAATTTTAAAGAAACTACTTGGTCCCCATGATGAAATATATATAATATAATATTTTTAACCCAAAGTGTCGCATCGGGATACTATCAAGGAAGGGGATGGGAAGTAAACCCAAAACCTTATGCAAAATTTGTCAAATCATATGAAGGGTTTTCCCTGATAGTTCTCTAATGAATTAGGTAATGTGTTAATCTCATGATATGTCATGTATGGTGTGAAAGTGGTTTGTCCTAATCACATTATGGTCTTTGAGAGGTTTATCCTAGGAACATATTGGTGCACGGGAGGTTTATCCTAGCCACATTATGGTGCATGGGAGGTTTATCCTAAGCACATTATGAGATTATGGATTAAACCTAATCTATCATGGGATTATGTTCACCATGTATCGAGAGTGAACCAAGAATTCATAATATGATCAAAAATTCCTTTTAGAATTAATTATGAGTTCTTATAAGATTTCAAGTTAATTCACTATTATTTTTAAAACAAAGTGGATTTTCCAAATATTATATTTATATTGAAATTATATTAGATAAAATGTTTATTTTCGAATGAATTCATAATTTCATAAGCTTTCATTATCAAATTTCATAACATATTTTACATTTTATATTGAATTAAAAAACTATGATCGATTGACTTATGTTTTTTTAAAACCCCTTACTGAGCTTTTAATCAATCACCCTATGTTATCAAAAGCCTAATTTCATAGGTATTAAGGATGCGTAGAAGTGAGATAGTAGTCGAGGTCCTGGTAAGGTGTTTAACCCTTGTAAAAAATAATTTTGGTATTTCCCTTTATAGGTTTTGTAATGGGAATTATTCAATGTATCCGGCCACTCTAAAAATATAAAATTGTTTGATCTCGGGTTGCATAATAAATAAATAAATAAATTATTTTAAATGAAAAAATTATGGATCTGGTTTTCTTGGTCATTATAGTTAGTATTAGAGCTGGTGTTTAGGTAACTTTAGAGGTTAGGATGCAGAGAAAACCTTTAAACCATTAAGATACCTTTCATAGATTTTAATTATGTATTTTAATTAAGGATTAATAAATCTTTATACTCATTTAATACCATAATGTTATCATGTCTAAGGGGTATCTTAAAATTTTATTTCTAACATTAGTTCGATAAAGGACTGTTTTGTGATGTAAGGGCAGGAACCTCACATAACACTCTTCTAACTTCTCTATGACGTACGTTCAATAATTATCGTGAATTCAAGCTTGAATAGTATGAAAGTCTTTTATATTTTCCATCGTTCCTACAAGAGTCTTTCTCACATATGAAACACCTCCTACATACAGCAGAATCATATGGGGTCATGGATCAACAATGATCAAATATTATGCTCCCAAATCTTCCACCGTACTCGACAAAGTATGTACCATCAGGGAATTTTCAAAAATTTCACCTTGTCTAGAGACTATGATGCACTATTTGACATTATAATAGCTCTCAAGGAGGGAGATCTACAGGTATCCTATATATATTTAGTCATGGTTTCTAGTCTTTTTTGGAAACATATGTAATATATTAGAGGAACCACATTTAAAAAATTTCAAAGCTGACTCTGTCAAGATATTTTATAAAACCCTGTCCCATGGTTATGTTTTGAAACTATATGTTAGAAGCAATTATTTTTAAAAAGTGAATCATATTTTATATCAATATGATCTGAGTTGTATAGACCGTTTCAAGACTAAATATGTTGAAGACCTTGAAAATTCACTGAGGCATTGTTTCATCAATTGGATGCTCGCTCTCTGAGATCAACGTAAAAATGAAAATGGGGGGATGCTTAATGGTTGGAAGTAAGAAACCCACGAAACTAGGTTTAAATTTCATTTTTTTTATTCTTTCTGTGTAAAATGTATTAAAATTGCAGGAACACCATTTTTTAAGGGGGGCTATAATGTAAAGCCCAAGTAACTCTTATATAAATTTTATTTTAAGTGAAAAGAAATAAATAAATCTTAGACAAAACAAACTTCTTTTTTATTTATGAAATACAATAAAAATTTTATAAGAAACATTTCATCAGACTAATAAGTTTGAAATATTAAACCTATAATTGTCATCATTAACAAATAAGGAGAACTTATAACAAACATGATAACTGTGATGTCATAGCCCATGCCTTTGGGATATACCGTGAGTAGAACTCCAATGAAGAGAATAAGGGTTAGAGTGTAGAGGAATTTAAAAATAGGCATCATCATTGTGGGTAGAGGTTCTATAAATTTGATGAGTTTGGTTAAAATAAAATTTTTGTTAAGGCTGTGTATTAGTACATAAAATAACCATTGCATATATCCATTGGAGTACTTTTAAAATAAAATGACAATTAATGATACAAAAAATACTTGTTACACTTATATATCGGTGTGTTTATATAGTAATTAGTTAACATAAAAAAATATTTTATTTTAGTACATATATATAAAAATGGTATTTTTAATCTTATAGAATATTTAATCATATATAAATATTTATGTTAATTTATATTTTTAATTCAAATATAATATAGTATCATAAAATGTAATATTGAAACATTAAATAAAATTATTATTATAAAAATATTATAAAATTTTATTAACTTATGTTTTTAAGGAATACACATATGTTTATATAAAACATAATTTATACTAAATTTCATGTATAAATATTTTGTATTGTAAAATTATTTTACAAAAAATTAAATATGTTTCAATAGAAAATATATATTTAAATATAAGTATATCAAATTAAATACTTAATGAAAGGTGATATATGGAATATATCATATGATTCAACGCATTATGGTTTAGTTCAAACTAGGTTTATTTTTTGGAAATTTAAATTCTCCTTGTCATTAAGGAATTAGATATTCACACTGATCTGGTTTTTTCATAACTTATTGGGGTGTCTAGTTATCTATATATTTTTGGAGTTCGTTCCCTAGAAACAAAATTGTTTGTAATTTATGATAAAACTGTATTGATTGGATGAATATTAAAAACTACTTTTCACATCATGATTGTTCATCTCTATGAAATAATATGTGACAATGTCCTAAGAATAGTTATCGCATTAAAGGTTCTTTGCAGATCTCTGCTACGATAACAACCCAAATGTTCCATGACAATATTCTTGAATATATGTTCTATGGAAAAATGATATCATTTGAAGGGACACAAATGATATAGGATATAGGGGGTATGAACTCATGAAACCTTAAGGCACCTTCTCATGATGTGCGACCATGGTATTATCCTAGAGTTTATTATGAGAAAAGGATAGGCCGGTAGGAAATCCACATTCATAAGTGTCATTGGATATTCATATCTATAGAAGTGTGTGTATTGGTCCTTAGACAAAAAGATTATTATTAATGGGTATTATTACTCGCTCACTTAGATTTATTGACGAAAATCATGACTACTGATGTTTCTAGTGACATGGGATATGTTGGGTGCGTCTCGAGTAATACTTCATTAATGAATAATGTGAGAAAGGATTTTTCACTTCTATATAAGTAAATATCCTAGACCCTTTGATTGAAATGATATATCCTAACTAAATCTATCTCTATGGTTTTCTTTAGGAATGTTTAGTCTCGGGAAGTCAAATAATGAGAAACAGATCACATGGGTTGATGGAACATTCATACAACCCTCCTTATTAGAGATATCGGTTAAAAGTGATTATATTGAACAGTAAGCATTTGTATGAGGTGGCATGTCATTGTGGAATCAAAGTATTTCCCTTGGTTTCCTTGACCCATATCTGGATAGTATTCTTGGAATTTAGGCAAGTCCACCAAATCCCATTGAGAAAGAGGCCTAGAGGGGCACACACTAAGTGTATCCAGTATCTCAGTTAAATAATTTAATTATTTAACAAGTTGAATAAATAATTCTGTTGGATGTCATTTAATAATTATTCAAGTATGAATGATCATATTTATTTCATTTCGAGTTATTTGAGAGAATATATTTTGGGTAGAATATTTATTTATCGGAGAATAAGGTATTAATATTTATTTAATAAATAAATAGTCATTATTCTAGGCCTGATAAATATCGAGGAGGTTTGGAGGACCATGTTATAGGTCTTTTGAGAAATAATATTAAATATTATTTAGATAAATAATATTTATATATAATGTTTAAGTTAATCACATATCAATGAAATAATAATAATATTATTATTTTTTGACATGGGGTTTAACATATAATAATAAATTTAGTATGGAAACCTATTCTAATTATTTATTTTTACCTGGTGAATTAAATTACCTATTATGTTATTATTCTCTATATTATCCAATGGGTCATTCAACTAGCTAACCAATCATTGTGTGAAAAAAATCCATGTTGAAAATATCTCAAGCCTATAGAAATCTTCCCTATACTAGAATGCTCACATGAAAAAGAGAGATCCACCTCCATTGGATTAAGGAGAACGCTTTGGAATCAATTCTCAAGGTGTTGAAGGCATACATCATGCAAGGATGGTCCACGGTAGCACCCAGAGACTTCTTTGGTGATGTTTGGTGATACATGGAGCACTTGTGGATCACCACTAAAGGATTCCTATCCTTGGATTCTTCATCGTTACAGAGTAGCATATCAGACCTGTGGTTGAATGCATCAACGAAGAAAGAATCACTTGGAGGTAATTCTATAATTTAATTTAATTAATTATAAACAAAATATATCAATCCTCTCTTCACTATTTTGAGTTCTCTCTTTTATATTTTATCTTTGATTAAATTTCATGGATACTGGCATTTATCATCGTATTGATCCCGTATTAATCATCGATTATGAAAATTTGAAATGTTGGGTACACACCCATCCTATGCTTCTGTTGTGCGCAGAACCTACAAGTTGTATCAGAGTGGTCATATTTTCGTTTATAATTATTTAAATAATTCATTGATGATTTAATATTTAAAAATTTAGTTTTTAAATTCCTTCTTAATGATTCTAATAATCTAATTTTCAAAATCTATTCCTACCTTATCATATATCACAAATCGTACAAATAATGAATAATTTTATAATTAAAATTATGTCGAGGATCTCATGAGGAGGCCCTGACAGTTCTGTATACATAACACAAGAATACACGACTTTTAGTTAGATCTACACACCATGTGTTTATGTTCAATGCACCAGGAGTAATTCGGTAATTACTCAAGTCATGTGCATTAATGACCTGTGGTGAAGTTAATTCTTTCACAACATGTTGACCAAGATATACTCGTGCACGATCATCTGGACTACATGCCATGTTCCCACTAGACTCGGTGTGTAGTCCCTTTGGGTTTGGTTCATGTCATTTATCCCCCATAGAACATTCACAGCTGGTGACTATGAAACATGGAGTCTACATGGCATGTGGACCATTAGACACACCGTGTACTCCAAATATTTCTGAATTACACCTTGCACGTTGTTTCCCCAGGTGTGTAGTTTGGATGGACATTGAGGAGGGTACATGCCAGGTAGACATCTCTACACACCATGTAGTATTTACAGATTCTGTGGATTTAAAATTTTTTTATTATATTATGTGACCCTTGAGACATGTACCTTTGTGTGGGAGTAATTCTGGGACACAACATGTTATAGGTGTTTAATATATATATATATATAAATGTTTAATTAACACCTGAAAAATGTTCAAAGATCTGCACATAAAGTATGAGTTTAATTACAATTATAATTCTATGTGCATGCAAAATATCAGAAATAATAAATTTTATACATGTATAAATATGTGCTGGGTAGTTTTGTATGGGTATTTATTTGGTTGCTTCTATGGTTCAAGCTATGTACAAGGTTATGGATGATAATCTCAAGGAAATTTAGAAAGGGATTAAGATAAAAATTATTGATTAATTAAAGATAATTATTAATCGATTCAAGTGTAATTTAACATAATACGGACGATTAAAAAATTGAATTCCAGTTTTATTAAATGCCCAATTTTTTGCATGTATATAGATGATCATGAGCTATACCATACCTTTCTATGTGATTGGTTCCCTTTTAATGTATTTATTAAATTAAGATTTTTGTCTTGCATGCATTCTCCTCATTAATATGTCGGGCATGTGTGACCATGGTTTACCTTATGTAATCCCCCATTTATCCCTCATCTATGTGTGGGTAAATAGATTATGTAATGGATGTATCACCCTAGCTAGAGGAGGAGGTTCATGTTAGGAGCCGAGGAGAAACCAATCCAAGGAGATACAAAGGTGGATAGGTGGAAACATGTAAACATGAACCTTAATTAGTTCAAGGTGTTTCTCCCCTAGGTCAGGGTTAGTTTATCAACTTCTAGATAAACTAGACAATAGTAAATCTCATGATCATGCCCTTTATTTTATTCCTCTCGATTGTATGGTTATTCATTATGGATGTTTGACACAATCACATAATTAATAAACTAACAAGCATACAATATGGAACTAAAATAAAAATGGCTTATTCATAAATATTATCTATACATGGTTAATCACATAAGTATATCTCACTTAACATTAAAAATCATGTGAATTGATAATAACTGGAAATTTATGCATAAAGGATAAAATGCCTTGATTAAATATTACATATGTATATCCTTCCATTACTTTTGTTAGAATCTTACCATAGTTCAAACTTCTTGACCAACCCTAGTTGGGGTGCTTTCAATTATGGGGGAATTAAAATTCGATGTTTTGGGTTGAATTAACATTTTTTACATCAAGGGATAACTACCCTAGTAGGACATGGTATAACTGATAGGAAAAGGTTCTGTAAATCCCAAATTAAGGATTTTAGTATTGGGGAGTCCCTTCAATAGAACAAGGAGCTATGAGTTAATGCAGTTGGAATTTGGAATGCCTACATAAAACCTTTCATGTTTTTTAACCAAACCTAGTTAGGGTAATGTGAAGAGTAATATAGATCATTGTAGCTATAATTTCCACAAAAAGGGATATTATAAAGCTAATGGTGAGGGTTATTGTTTTTCAACAAAATTGTGGGAGACTAATAAATATTAATTTATTTATTTTTTAATATTTATCATGATAAATTACTAAAAAAACTATTCATATTATTTATAGAAAGATCATGAAAAATGACATCAAACATATCATTGTGATCCATACTTGAGAAGTAAAACCTTCTCACCGACACTTATTTCCATTATTGGCTAAGGCGCCTTCAGATTATCCATCTCCATGAGAGGAAACATTATATGATGGAAGATCCTTTACTAGTTTCACCTAGAAATGAGAAAGTCATGAGGAGAACTCTGTGTATGATAAACAACTAAATGATGCAACAGATGTTTAGTGCCTCTTGCTGTCATTAATGTCTAATGAGATCTTGAAGCAGTATGAGTAAATGGATTCTTATATCATGATGTCCCTCTTTTAGGATCTTTATCAAGATAAGGCGAGATAGGAGAGTTATGAGATCTCAAACACTTTGTTCACTACTATGCTTGAAGATTTTGTGCCTGCTGGACCACATGTAATCAAGCTTATTGGAAACATTATGAATTTGGACATCTTAGGGATTAAATTCCCAGATAAGTTTCATACAGATCTCATTCTATCATCACTGCCTAAGATCCTTTGTAGTTTATTATGAATTATAATATGAGAAATAATGATAAGTGTCTATCAGAGCTTCTTACCTAGATTTTCAATGTTGATAAGGACACAGGGAATGAAAAACCTGCAGTCCATATGGTAAATAGGAAGTGGAAGAACAAGGAAAAGGGGCCAAAGATTTATGAACTATCTAATGCCTCTTAGCACCATCCGACCAATAAGAAAAAGATCCAGAGGCAGGGAAAGGAAAAGGAGGCAGTATACTTTTCATGTGGCATGTCAGGCCACTGGAAGAGGAACTATGCCCAACAGAAAGGGGAATCCAATGGTGCATTCGTTATTGAGTGAAATCATTCCATTTCTACAAATTGGGTTTTAGATATGGCTTCTAGGGATCACATTTGTATTCAAATACATTAAACAAGTGGATTTCGGAAAATTTCTAGAGGATGGGTGGATCTGCAAGTGACCAATGGTATGAGGCTTGCTTCTATTTCTATTGGTGACCACCACCTAAATATGATTATGGTAATGATTTTGGTTTTACATTGTTGTTATTATGTACCTAATGTTACCTAGAACATAATTTCTATATCATGTTTAGATATTCATGGATTTATTTTTATGTTTGGAAATAAATGATGTTACTTTTATACGGACAACATATGTTGTGGTGTGGAACATTTAAATATTATTCATTATGTATTAAATTACGAGAACCAAATGTTGGAAATTGATAATTATCCAAGTTCACATGAGTCATACAACACCCAATTTTGGTATCATCTCTTTGGTCATGTAAACGAGAAGCTCCTGACAAAGATCTATTTGTATGGTTATGTAGACTCGTATGAGGTAAAACCACTTGATATATGTCATTCTTATTTACAAGGGAAAATAACCAAACCACCATTTGGTGGATAGGGTGAAAGGGACACATAGTTTCTAGGATTGGTGCACCCTGATGTGTGTGGACCATTTCTTGTAGAAACTAGCGGTGTATATTATTACTTCATTACATTTAGTGATGACTTGAGTAGATATGGCTATATCTACTTAATGAGTTATAAGTATGAGTCCTTTGAGAAATTCAAGGAGTTCAAGAATGAAGTATAGAATCAGTTTGGTATGAAGATAAAGAAGATTTGATCAGATCGAGGTGGAGAATATCTTAACCATGAGTTCATATACCCTTTAAATTAGTCTAGGATTCCATCTCAACCCACTCCAAGTTATACACCACAATGAATGGTGTTAGTGAATGGAGGAATCATACCTACTTTGACATGGTAAGTTTAACGATGATTCATGTAGATAATCCATTATCCTTTTGGGGATATGCCTTGAAAAATGAAACATACACATTATTCCATGTAACAACTAAGGAAGAAAATGGGATTCCATTAGAGATATGGAGTAGAAAGAAAAACACATTATCACATACACATTTATAGGGATGCAAGGAGTTTTTTAATTATTTCTCTAGAAAAAAACTAGCAACCTAGTTCTTGGTGTGTATCTTTATAGGGTATCCCATGGAAACAAAGGGATACTACCTATACAGACCTTCAGATAATAAAGTCATGGTTTCTAGACAAGCAGTTTTTCCTGAGAGGGATCACATCATAAAAAAAGGATGGTGTGAGAAATATTTAATTTGATGATGTTGATACTCAAGATAAACAAGAGACAGTATAGGAAAAAGTTCCACAGGTCCTTGTGGAAGATGTAGTTCCTAAAACCCTAGTACTGCAAAGAAGAACAAGAGAGGTAAGGGAACCATAGAGATATGGTTTACTTGTCACCAAGGAAGGTGACTCATTATTATTGGAAAAATATGAACCTCTATTATACAAGGAAGAAGTAGAGAGATAAAAAGATGAAACATGGATAGAAGCTATGAATTCTGAGATGTATTCTATATATCAGAACCAATTATGGGTTCTGGTCAATGTGCTAGTTGATTTAAAGCCCGTTGGGTGAAAATGGGTATTCATGAATATACTAGACATAGATGGTCAAGTTAGTACCTATAAACCACGGATAGTGGCTAAGGGTTCTAAGAATCATCAAAAAATTGACTATGATGAAAGGTTTTCACCAGTTTCCATGTTTGAATCCATAAGAACCATACTTTCCATAGAATCTTTCCATGACTATGAGATTTGGAAGATGGATTTCAAAACTGCATTCTTTAATGGGTACCTTCAGGAAGATGTCTTTATGACAAAACCATAAGGGTTTGAGACACCATGTGATGCTAAAAGGGTATCCAAGTTGTAGAGATTATTTTTTTTATTAAAGAAATCATCCATTTCAGGGAATATTCGATATAATGAATCCATAAGAGAATTTCGTTTCATTAATAATGAATGTGTGCAATGTGTTTACAAGTGGTTTAATGTGAATGTAGTTGTTATCCTAGTAGTGTATGTTGACGACATATTTCTTATTGGAAATGCATATCGGTCTTGCAGTCAGTCAAGGACTAGTTGAACAAGTGCTTCTCCTTGAAGGACTTATGCGAAGAAACATACATTCTAGGGACCAGGAACATTCATAATATATCCAAGAGGATGCTTGGACAAATTCAATGTTCATAAATTTACCATATACTAATTATATTTTGTATGGAAAAATCCAAGAGTGGATTGGTTCTAGTGTCACATAATATACATCATTTCAAGAAAATGTGTCCCCAAACAAAATATGATAAATATAGGATGATTTGGATTCCATACAATTCAACGATATGATCTATAATGTATTCCATTTTATGTAACATACTTTATATTTTCTATTCACTAATCTTGGTAGGTATATATCTTGAGGATCCAGGAGAACAATATTGGACTACTATCACAACTATCCTTATGTATTTGAGAAGAGATAAGGATATGTTCCTGGTGTGTGGAGGATATGAGGAGCTTATCATGAGAGGGTATGTTGATGCTAGTTTTTAGACTCATCAAAATGATCTAAAGTCACAACCAGCATATATTTTTTGTCTCAACTGAGGAGCTGTGAGTTGGAAGGTTTCAAAGCAGCCAGTTGTCACTGATTCTATTGCAGAGTCCAAATATATAGTGGCTTATGATGCAACCAAGGAGGTTATCTGGATTCGGAACTTTGTCAAGTAGGTTGACGTGGTACCTAGTAGTAAGGATCCCATTAAATTGTATTGTGATAATTCTATAGTGGTAGATCTTGTAAAATATCCAAAGTCACATCAACAGATAAAGCACATAATCCAAAAGAATCACCTCTTGAGGGTTTTGTATCAAATGGATGAAGTTCTTGTAAGTAGAGTGTCTATGGAAGAGAACGTAATGGACCACTCGACTAAAGGCATATCTCAATAGAATCATGAATATCATGTGAGAACTAGCAGACTGAATGTTGTTAGCAGTTGGCTCTAGTGAAATTGGGAGTCTATTGAAGTTGGTTCACTTTAAAAAAATTATTTTTAAACTTATGATAATCATGTATTCATTTGATGAATATTAATAAACTACATATCACATCATGATTTATCTTCTATGTGACATAGTATGTGATAATGTTATAAGAATAGTTGTCACATTAAAAGATCATAGAAAATCCATGTTATGATGAGAACCCAAAAGTGCCATGACACTATTCATGAATATATGTTCTATGGCTGGATGATATCATTTGAGGGGACACAAATGATATAGGCTATTAGGGGTGGGGACTCAAGAAACTTTGAGTAACCTTCTCATGGGGTGTTCCCTTGGTAATATCTATGAGGATATTATGAGAACAAGACCCGCCTATAGAAAATCCTCATTCATAATTGTCATTGGATGTTCCTATCTACGAATGTGTGTATTTTTACTCAAAAAATAAGATTATTATTAATGGGTATTATGACTCACTAACTTAGATGTATTTAGGAAAACAATGATGATAGATGTTTACGGTGAGGTAGGATATATTGGGCGTGTCATGAGTAATACTGGATTAATGAATAATATGAGAAAGTATTTTTCACTTATATGGAAGTAGATATCTCAGTCCCTTTGAATGAAATTATATAGACTAACTAAATCCATGACCATGGTAATCTATAGGCACGTTCAATTCCTGGAAGTAAAAGAATGATAAATTGAGAACATCGTTTGATGGAACTTGCATGCAACCCGCTTTATTGGAGATATCATGACAAAGGGATTATATTACATGGTAATAATTTGTATGAGGTGACATGTCTCTACAACGTCAACTTCTTTTTCTTGGGTTACTTCACCAATTTCTAGATAATAATCTTGGAATTTAGGAATGACCGCCTAATTCCAATGAGAAGAAGGCCTATAGGGTCCCAGACTATGTATAACCAATATATTAGTTAAATAATTAATTTATTTAACAACTTGAATAAATATTATTCCCATTTATTGTTTAAAAATTATTCCAATATGCCTGTTCGTATTTATTTCATCTATAGTTATTCAAGAGAATATATTGCAAATACAATATTTATTTATCAACAAATAATTCATTTATATTTATTTAATTAATAAATAGACATTATTTAAGGTCTAGTAAATATTGAGGAGGATTAGCGGTCCAAGTTATGACTAACTAAAGAATAATTTTTATTAAACCAAAAGAAACTAGGGAAAATTTAACAGGGAGCTCCCTCATGTGGGGCGGAAGTTTTGGAGTCCTAGGTAATCCCCTTGTATTACCGCCTAACACTCAAGAGGAAGTGACCCCCAAGCTTTCGTAGATAACCATATCCTCCTCTCGTTTTTCTAGGAGTGCTAATGAGTCTTCCGCAAAGTTATCCTCCCTCAAAATGTGATGGAAAATCTTCCCAATTCTAGTCACTGAAGTGAAAATGTTACTCAAATACATTAGATTACATATAACCTCCTGACGCCACTATATAGCTCCCACCAGAACCTCAGAATCATACACAATCTTTGTCACTGGAAGACTGAGCCTTCAACAAACTACCATTCTAGATAATGAATCCTTGACCTCTGCTCATTATAAGGTACCTGAACCAGAGAATGCACTGAACCCAATAAGAAACAAACCCAGGGAGTCCCTAAGTACCCCGACACCTCTCATAAACTCATCCATGCCTGACCCATCCACATTTAATGTCAAGCCTTCAATAAGGGGTATCCACCAGATCCACCGACCCTTCTTCATGTTCATCCTGAGAGGCCTGTTGATTGTATCCGAAATTCAAACTGACAACTTGCTCCCCTTCAACAATAAACCCAGCTTAAAGAGCAATGAATTAAACTGCATTTTAGGTAATGTTAATGTCCTCTTGGACCCCAGCCTAACCTTATTTCTTGCCTCCCAAATGGTCCAACATATTGTACTGATAATGACATCAGGGACCCTGTATTTGGTTTCCCATCCAAACCATGGAACCAAGCATCCATATACCCATGCAGTGAGCACTGATCATTTCTGAGGTAGGGTTGGGGTGAGGGTAATGCCCAGTGATAATGTACTTATCTTCTATGGAAGAAATGTTGTGTAGTTGTCTCCACTTGCAGCCTCTCGCAACAGTAGCACCTCAACACCAATTGTTTTGTGCACAAGATCCTTGGAGAAAAGCACTTGAGCCTAGAAAATTCTTCCTTCTCTAAGACCTCTCTCAATAATGATATATATCATTCTCCACCGGATCAAGGGGAATTATTTGGGAGCATTTCCCAAGGTGATCGAAGGTCAACATCAGAAGCACAAGGATCTTCCATGCTAGCACTCGGAGACTGCTTCGGTGAAGTCCGGAGATACGTGGAGCATGTGTGGATCAATGCAAGAGGATTAATATCCTTGGATTCTACATTGCAATGATGCCGCACCTCGGACCTATGGTTAGACACATCAACAACGAAAGAATCACCATAGAGGTAATTCTATAATTTAATTAAATTAATTAAAAACAAAATACGTCGATCCTCTCTTCTCGGTTCTGGGTTTTCTTCATTGCCTTTTACCTTTTATGCAATTCCATGGATACATACATTCATCATCAATTTGATCCCAGATTAATCATCAGTTATGAACATTTGAATGTTGGGTACACACCCATAATATGCTTCCGCTATGCCTGAAACCTATATTAATAAATTGAATGCGGTGATAAATTAGGGGAAAGTGGGGATGTTTCATTGATGAACCTAACCATAGTGATTGTCTTAGTTCTTTTTCTTTCATGATCTGAGACCAAGGGAGATCATGCTGCATTGATTATTAATATAATTAGATTTTTTTGTAAATTACTTTTTAAGAAAATCAATTTTCTCCATAATTTTTAAATTGTTTCCAATATGTTAGTAACCCTCCTAGCTTTGAAATATTTTCCCTTGTTGAAAAGTAGTGGAATCTTCTACATGTTAGGGGAACTATTTATTCTTCTATTTCATTTTATGATTATTACTGTGAACTTAATTTATTTCTAGACTATTTATGATTAAATATATTTTTAATGAAAAAAATACTCCAATGGTGCAATTGGAATCATTATTTTGAATGTTATATTCAATTATATTTAGTCAATTACTAGATATTATTTTATAAAGGTTTAAGTAATTTTTATATCTTTATGAGTGTAAGGAAATTTCTTTTTTATTATCCAATTGGATTTTTCATTTCAATTATTCCATGCCAAACTATTTTAGTAGATTAGTGGTATATATTTATTGCAAGCTCTATTAATTTTTTATCATATCAAGGAAACCATTTCTTTTTCGTACACCTTTTTATTTATGTATAAGGAAATTTTTTTGTGAAACATCTTCTTAAAAAATTAAAATGGTATCCATGTTTCAAATTTATATATCTAAATTCTTTTAGTGGATTATTAATATTTTTATCTTTATTATTTAAATATTTTTTAGTCATATCTTTATCATTGTTTTTTGAATTTTTTTAATACTATGCCTACTTATTTAAAGGGGTTTTTGAATTTTAGATTTTACACACATAAGAATTTTATTTATAATAGTATTTTGATTTTTTTATAATGAAAATGGGACAATTCAAAACTATACCAAAAAATTCATATTGGTTTATATTTAAAATCTTATACATGAATTTCATTAGTCTATGTGATTTATTTTCTTGATATTATTTAGCATATTTAAAGAAACATAATTGTGGAAACGAGGTTATCATGTTTTAAAAAAAATATATATAATTGTTTTATTTTAAAATTTTTTTATATAAATATAAATATGTATTTTTTATGGAAATATGTTTTTGTACCTATATACGTACTATTTTAAGAGATTTTTTTTAATTTGAATCCTTATTTACATGTATATATAAATGTATATATTCATTGATTTAGGGAAAAATACTTCATTATTAATATATATATATAGGTATATAAATAAATTTATATAGAAACTTGTGCCATTTTGTATGTAAAAGTATTTTCTTTTATTTTTGACATATCCGGGGATATACATTTATGTTATATTAAAATATCAGAATGTATATAAAAAAATGTATATATATATATCTACATTTTTTATAACTATTTTATAAATGTATATGAAATTATATCATCATATGTCATTACATGCAAAAACTACTTTTATCATCACACATGAATAATAAATTAAATCATTTTTTTTGAAATCGATAACTAAGCTCATGATTTTAAAGAAACTCCACTGTCCTTGTAACGAAATATATAAGTTATAATATTTTTAATTCAAAAGCGGCTCACCTATATATTATCATGTTAGGGGATGCTGAGTTAACCTAAACCTTTATGATACTTTTGTACAATCATATGAATGGCGTGCCATGATAGTGCTCCAATTCACTGTTTAATGCGTTAATCTCAAGAGATTTCATGTATGGTGTGAATGAGGTTTATCCTAAGAACATTATGGTGTATGGGAGGTTTATCCTAAGAACATTATGGAGTTTATGAGTTTTATCAAAATAATTTTAGGGGATTAGGGATCAAACCTAATCCATCATGGGATAACATTCACCATGTATTAGGATTGAACTAAGAATTCATTCTATGTTCCAAGGTACCTCTGGAAATTAATTATGAATTCTTATAAGTTTTCCAGTGAAATAAATATTATTTTTAAAAATATATGGATTTTACCAAAATTATATTTATATTGAACTTATTTTAAATAAAATTTTAATTTGGAAAAGTATTCGGGATTTCTTAAGCGTTCATTATCATATTTCACCACATATTTTACTTTTTATATTGAATTGAAAAACTCTATTTGGTTTTTTTATGTTTTATTTTTGAAAATCCCTTACTGATCTTTTTATCGATCACCCTATGTTTTCAAAACCACTTTTCACAAGTCTTAAGGACATATACAAGCATGATAGTGGTCGAGGTCTTGCTAAGGTGTTTAACCCTTGTAAAGAATAATATTGGTATTTTCCATTATAGGTTGTGAAATAAGAATTATTCAATATATTCAAACTCTCTAAAACTCTAAACCTTTGCAATATCGGTCTATGTTATAAATATATTAATTAATTATTTAAAAATAAAAAAACATGTATCAGGTTTTTTTTGTCGTTATAGGCCATATCTATCCGGTGGTAAAAGAAAATTATGTTATGCATCATGTGAATCTTTGATGTAAACCTTGTATATCCAATGAATCCACAAGGAAACCCTTACATGTAATCGATATAAACCTTAAATATCATGTAGATTACATTTATGTATCATGCATATGACATTTAGTTGTCATGTATATGAACGTTATGTATCATGCAGACGACCTATAAAATTCATGCAGGTTTCCATTATGTATGGGTACTTTTAAATTTTCCTAGACCCAGCTAGCCAACCCTTATGTAGGGGTAATTTTTTATTTTTCCAATAATAGTCTATTGAACCTTATGTATGGGTAATTTTACATTTTATTAGAACTAGTATGATTATTTGGTCATGCACTGATATGTTTACCTGTAACTTCACTACCTTATGTAGAAACATCACACCATCTAACTCCCACACACAACTTCAAACAACATTTCATTATTTCCAATTTATAAAAAATATAACCTTAAACTTGTTTTTATAATATTTTATTCAATTGTTATGGTTAATGGTTGATCCTAGAAAAGCAATTAATGTGGTAGTGTAAAGGTTTAATAGGCTATGGAAACCCATATGTGTTATATTCCTTGTTGGTGTTGGTCTCCAACCCCATGCCTACTTGAGGAAGATTTGGGGTGGCACACTCAATTTACCACTAGCCTAGGTAGGGTCCCATTGGGTTGAGTCATGTCAATAAAGTTGACCTAGATAAAATTCCTTTGAAATTGTGGATATATTCTCAAATAAAATATAAATCATTTGATATTGTTTGTATATCATATTGTATAATATGATTACGATGTGTATGATATCCAAGGCATATTTTATTCCTTAGTGTGGGAATATCATAAGGCATAACATAAATATATCATGCATCTACCTAGACTACCTCTCTGTATGATTTTCTATATCATAAGACCATATCACAAGAGTTGTTATATGATGAATCTTATTGTACAATTGACTTGGAATTATTTTATTGATTAAGAATTAGGATGTTAAGTGTTAATTTTTGGATCATATTTAATGTAGGATGTCATTTAATTTTTTTATTTCAAATGACAAAACATTTAGGATACTACAAATAATTCCAAGGGTTACAAATATTATAACTAAATTCATTACTTGATAATAATGTAACTTTTGAGTAAATGCATGGTGGATAAGGGAGTATCTTTGAGGATTATTTGTGGTTACTAGTGATTATCATGATTCTCTATCCTCCTCCCTACTTTTCTTTGATCAATACTTTCATGTCATGGTTTGAAACAGGATCTCACAAAAATGTTTGATGATTCATAATTCCATTGATAGAATATGGAGGAATGAGTCAATTCGATGCTTCCCATTGATATTTATCAAACTCATGTATGAATATATAAAATTTCTCAATCATAATAATAAGGTAAAAAAGTTATTAATATTATTTTATACAAGATTATGGTTTCATAGAATAAATATCTTTTTACAGTTATAATATTTTATTTTACTGAATAAATAATAATTATTTGATCCTAATAAACCTAATAATGGTATTAGAAAGATATCTTATGTTTTGATTCCCAAAATCATGTTGAAAATGAAGAAGAAGTTGTTATCATTTTGATGTCATATGTTAAATAATATAAAATGATATATATTTTTTTATATAGAATTATATACAATATAGGATATCATAATTCTTGATATGATCACATGGAATGATATGAGATATCAGAACACATCACATAGTGTTATTGCATGATGGTGATAAATTACACTATTTTGAATGCAACAAAATACATCCTCGTATCATATATGAGATATTAGGGATATCATAAGAAATGTTTCCCAGCCACTGAATGCAATGTCGTGGACCATATTTTCAGAACATAAATCATGGTTTAAGTTTCGAACTATAACAGAGGTTATGATACAGTATATCATCCAATAAGACTAATGATATCAAGATTATCTATCATAACACAGGTCACACCAATCGCATAATGAGATATAAGTTTTGAACAAAATATTTTCATGTAATATTAAGATATCATATAATACAGTATAGAATAAAAATTGGAAATTTGAATTTTTAGTTATGAATTGAATTATATAATATATAAAACGTAGATATAATATGGTAAAATCTATTTTATGATATTAATTTAATCTATCAAGTGATAATAAATTAAATAATTATAGATTTTTCATAATTAAATAAAAAAATGATTATGAAACAATTATTAAATAATTGTCCATACCGTTAATAAGTAATATTAAAATAAATATAATTTATTTGTAATGGATTATAATTTTGACATAATGTGTTTATATAGAGATTATAATGTAATTTTTAAAACTTTTATAAAATATAAAATAAGATAAAATATAAGGCAATATATAATTAAATTATGAATTTTTCATAATCGTTAATCTGGAATGTTCAAATTGAATTCCTTATTTGAAAAATTATTTGCACCATATCAAATTATTTTTAATTAATAATATAATTAAGGTTAAAATAATATTAAATATATAAAAACCCATTATTTTTATCAATGGTATTTCTTTTATGATCATATTATTGTTTCATATTTAGTAATGTGGTATTATATAGAGCACATGCACAACATGATAAAACAAACAACATTTAATTATATTAATTTTTAAATTAAAATTTGAGAATAAATATATTTATAATAATTGATGATATTATAATGGTATAATAATAGATAATAAGAAAAATATAATACGAAAATTTGGATTTGATCGATCCACCAGAATTACACACTCAAGAACAACACTATATAAATGATACAAAATATCAATAATACAATATTTTTAATGAAAATGATTAAATATATAATAATGAGACAAAATAGAATTTAATAAAAAAATGAATGAAAATGATGTATTTATAGAAATTAAGGAACCCATAAGACTGTTAAAAATCCAACTATTGGAATATTAATCTGACTATTGGAAGAGTAAATTTATCGTTGGAATTGTAATCTGACCATTATGAATAGTAGCATGATTGTTATAATAGTATACTCATTTATGGAAGTGTAAAATAGTATTTTTTATCTTATGAAATGAAAATATGATATATTTATATCATGATACATGTAAATAAATGTTTCAAAAAATGCTAAATTATGTGTTTGCAATTTTGTAAAACCTAAATGTTGTATTTTCATTTTTTTAACAAATATACTGATTTAAAACAAATTTTAACGTCATAAAATGGGTTTATAAATTAATAAAAAGTTTTTTTAAAATGATAATATATATTTATGATAACATAATTAACTTTTAAAAGGGTTATAAAATTTATCATAATATTAAATTTTTTATTTTTTAAATTTAAAATGCATTTTAATTAAATATTAATTTTTTTATATTTAACAAATAATTTTCATAAAATTGATTTCATTTTTGGAAAATACATGTTAAAAAATATAAGTTTAATTTTGGTTAATTTTCTAAAATAATTATAATTTTTTTGAATAGTAAAATACAACAAGACACTGTATTTTCAAATAAAAAATGAATACATGATTTATTGAATATGGGATGTTGTGATAAGCCATTATTTATAAATAACAGGAAAATTTTACTTTATATCTTCAAAAGATTCTTACTTATTGGTATTCTTGAGAAAATATATTCCTTTGGTCATACCCAAACTCTTTCTAACTCTCCCCTTATCTTTCCCTTATATCTTCATAGTAATGGTCTAACTTAATGGGATAACCAAACTGCCTTATGGTGTATTTCAAGAGAATACATTTAAGATATAATATTCTCAATCTATCTCTTTTAAATTGATTTCATCTTCTACCTCCACCTCGCATTCTCCATAAAACATGACATAATTACTCTAGTATTATAAATAAATTCTAATATTATTGTGTTAATGGAGTATCCATTATCTAGAAACCCCACTATTGAAATATTTAATGTTTTTCATATTACGGTCGGTTCATTGCCTTCATGAACAATGTACTTTTTTTATCCACAACCTTCAAGGCTTATTATATAAATATTATTATAGACAAATAAGATCATAATAAGTATAATATAACTTATTTCACATTCTGAAATACTTTAATAATAATTTAATTAAATATTATGAATCTAGTCCTTGATGGTGAGTAAAACAGCTAAAATGATCTAAATTTACAATGATAACAATTATAAAAAAATTAATCATTCATATATCGGATGACATATGGATATTTGTGACCATATTAATTTCTAGAAGGGTGTGATTATCAATTCATTACACTTAAAGAGTTACATTCCAATTTTAAAATAACTTCAATAGTTACTCATAAGTGATCCGGCTTTGGAACCATGAAACAAATTCCCACATAACTACAAAATTAATATTTATACAACATTGAAATGGTTGTAAATTAACATAATTTAATAATAATAATAAAACAAAGATAAATTAAAATTGTTTTTAATTTATTTATTAATGAATGTAATTTTATTATTCATAATGTTAAGTGATAGTACATAATTATACTAAAACTAAAGGTAAGGGATCTATCTGAACGACCCTATTTTCATTAGGTTGTTCTTTCTCTCACATTATGCAACCTTATCTCTCTATTATTATTATATAATTCATATATAATTTGTATATATGTCGCATGTATATATACCTAGTTTAAATCACCTTTCCTTTATGGTAATATACTTATTTTAAGGGTTCCCATAACAATTTTATTCATTAGGATAATCTGATTAATTGGAATTTCTTTGTCTCTTTACCCATTTCCTGCACCAATACATAAAATCTTATAAATTATCCATGGTTTCTAAAAACATTTATTTTATTTTTGAAATCATTTTCACTTAATTTTTGGTTTTATTGCGATTAATATTTTCTTTCCCCTCTTTAAAGACAATTTACACTTTTCCCAAAAACCCCAAAAATAGGTGTAGTTCCATAGAGAACTCTAACATGATGTCACTACAAACATGGGTTTGGGTTAGCCTCCCCCATGGAGTTTTAATATAGTGTTTCACTCCATGATCGTCCCTCACTTTATTGTCTATTATTTGGTGTCAAGCTCATCAGATTGGACTAGGGATGAGCAGCGTGAGGTCCCAGTGGTTTTTTTGGTTCGGTTCGAACACATTTCGCCTATGAGGAATGGTTCTTAGTGAACAAGAGTTGGGACTATGGGTGAGCTATCTCAACATCGACTTCCTCGGATGCATCTGAGAGACATGGATCTCCGGGAGATGATGGATAGAGTCTACATTTTGAAATTTAGGGACAAACTTCAAGGGATTTGATCTCCTTAAATGGGACTAGGGTAGAGAAATGTAAAGTCCCAGAAGCTATTGCGGTTTTTTCCAAGCATTCATCACCTTTGAGGAGTGATTATAAGATGGTGGGAGTTTGAGATGGGATGTGAGTGGCTTTGATGTCAGTTTCGCGTGATGTATCTGAGAGACTTGGACCTCAATGTGAATATGGGTAGAGTCTTTCTATTGATATTGAAGGTCGAACCACAAGGGTTTCTAATGATCCACCTAAAAGTCTTGGATTAGATCATGAGGATATGATGGGTTATTCTCTTGTAATTTTTGATCTTACCACAAGGGCTAATGGGTCAGATGCACCTCATGAAACTACTCTAGTAATCTCCAACCATGGTGTTTCAGATAAGGGTTCTTCAATTAGTATTTTTTTGTATGCTTAAAAAGATTAATTTTTTCCTTTCCTTTAAAGAAAATGGATTATTTTGAATATCTAATATGATCCTCATTTGGTATCAGAGCGACTCAAAATGGGGGATTTCTCAAATATTTCTCTCTTATTTATGCCTAAAGGTTCTCAACCTCTAAATATGGATGATCTCAACGTATAGATTTCATCAATTTGGTGTTTTTATTCCTAGAAGTGTGTATCCATAGGATGAGGATATTTCCATATGATCTTCCTTTCATAAGAATTGAAATTCCTAGCATGGGGTTTCAGTTCAATAGCACTCAAACATGGTATTATTCATTTGTGTGAATAGGATAAAAAATTCAATACCTTTGAATTTGGTAAATCCACTACTCAAATATGGGTATGAGTTTATAGATCAAATTGGATTCTCTGGAATCTTAAAATACTATATGATATTTCCCTATCCATCAGTATCCGATCAAAATTGGAAAGGAAACTGAAGTAGCTATATTTGTGCACTTTTCCAGATTCTGGGTTGAGGTTGAATTGGGTTCCAATCTTGTTGACAAGGTAATGCTTGTAACTGATGATTATATTATGGAGCTGAAAATAATTTATAAAAAAACCCAAATTTTATGTTGAATTCAATGATATTTTTCATGAATCACCTTCCTCTAGGTGCTCTATAGATTGTGGCTTTTATTCTTTCTGTGCCCATGACGTGAGTAAGTGTCTCAAAAAGAAAAAAAATTCTACTTAGAAAGAGGATGTTCTTAATCAGTTGCAACATCATGTGGATTGTAAATAACCTTGTAAAAGTTATGATAGACTGTGTATTGAACAAAATACTAGGTAGTAGGGTGTTTTTCTTGAAATGGGAGACCATCCAAATGTATCCACCTCTAAAAACCAGAAGACATTTTGCGTTTCCATCTTTTCCGAAGAGGAAAATTTTCCCATCATTGATACTAGTTATATAAGAAAAGGTGAAATATTTCATCATACTCAATCCTATTCACATTCTAAAGATGATGACTTAATGGCTGATCAAGTGAATGAAGAATGATTCTAGTTAGCAGTGGAGCAACAGCCCTCAAAAGAATGGATGGTTTCTTCAGGTAACTGAAAAGTAAGCATTTCTTAAATCTGACTATACATTATTTTTTAAATCTTCAAATCGTGTCATGGATAGTGAATAATTTCATCTATTTTCTTACAAGAAGTAATAACTATATGTTTTCACAATAGTGGTGGTTGAGAATTCGATTGTAGGTGACACTAATTCTTTATCTGATTAGAATATATGTGACATTGAGATGCATGATTCAACTCTGATCTCTCCTAATGAGAAAACACACCCGGAGAATGTGAATATGAATGATGAAAAGACCATTGAATTAATGGTCATGCCTTTAATAAGATACACTTCCCCTGAAAAATACGAGTAACAACAAGAGGACAACTCTAATTCTAAAATCACCGATGTAGAGATTCTTTACAAAATGATTCAATCTCATCCTTCAATAGGGGATATCGAGAGGTCGGGGGCACGGTTGTGGAATGGTTGACTAGAATTACCTTTAATAAGAAGAAAAGAGTCTATGTTCATGACTGTTGAAAAACATTTCTATTTAGTTTTTGATTTAGGTTTTTCCTTGTTTTCTTATACTCTTCTCATCCACTATCTTTTAAATTATTATAAAAAAAGAGGCCAAGCCTCCATATTTCTAATAAGTGTATTTCCAAAGGGATTTATCTACTTTTTTTCAAGCCTTCACATCACACAAACATCATTTTTCATGTACTATTATTATTAGTCACCAATGAACAACCAATAATTCACTAATACCTTCTTTAATGGATGTTTTCCTTGACTTATTCATATATCATGTTTTATTTCATTTCCACGTTCCTATGGTTTCATGGTATTATGAATCTATTTTATTTATTACATGCTTCCATAAGATTATTTATGATCCCTACCTTTTATGATATCATGGTATGTCATTTTACTCATATGTTATTCTCATTTATCATGCTTATTCCCTTACTAGTATTTTTATCTTACCCCATTTCTTTATTTATTCCGCATGTTTTCATATCCATTTTTAGGAGCTCAAATGTTTTTTTTGAGAACATTATGTGGAATAAAACAAGTATATTTTATTTTAGTTTTATTTTGATGTATTTGTAACCTATTATTTTAAATACAATAGGCCTACCTATTTTTTGGTTGTGTGTATCAGATAATAAAGTTAAAAAACATTTAAAAATATGTGAAAAAGAATTGGGTTTCTATATTCTGTATAATAGAATGGTTTAGTTATTTTTAGAGATTAGGGAAAAATAGATTAGTAAAAAATCATAGGGATTAGTCTAAATATAGGAAAATATCTTAAAATTTTAATGAAGTATAGAAAGAACAGTTTCCAAGAAATCACTTCCCAGTATTGATACTTCATATTGATTTGGATCTTCAATAGATGAACCTAGGGGTAATAACCTCGAAAGTTATCATTGGCTATCAACATGATTAGTACCTAGTTCATGAAAAACATTCATTTTTAGACACCTGGTTTGACACTCTTTGGGGATATTCTTTGGCAGATCAACAAACTATTTATGAAGTATTAGGAATTACTTTAATATATTGTTAGGTTGGAAACACTAATAGAAAATTTACCTTTGATACACTTTATTGAAACCTATAGACTCATAAGTTTGGATATACATGTCATTTAAAAGTTATTACTTCATATTTCATAGTTTCTATATTTATATACATATTATTTAAATATTATCAACCCAGCTTTTATTCACAATATTTTAGTTAATGGTTGCTAATAGGATAAAAACTCTAATAACCAATGTGATAGTAAATGTGATTATATCCCTAAAGAGATTACTAACCTAGTGGGAGTGGGATTTGAGTTCATCATGGTATTTCTATCTCAACCAACTTAAGTTATAAAAAATATATTGAATCATGTGGAATAGACCCCTTGTATTAAGAACGATAAAGTTGTGGTTTAGTCATTTATGTGAAAGAGGACTCCTACCATTAGTATGTATTAAAATCCCCTCATCGTAGAATAATAGATTAAACTGATTGAGAAGATATTATATATCCCTTAATGATGGGATTAAGAGAAATTCATATTGGACATTTACCTAATGGAGGGGGAAGTAGATCAGTGGTGGACACTAGTCTTGTACACAAATCCCAAGGAGTAATCAATTCCATGGAATGGGGAGGATTCAAGAAAAAAGAATTCAATAAATATTTTCCTTAAACTATATATCCTAAAATGTAGTGAGAGTTCCTCAAACTAAAAAAAGAGCATCTATAGGGGAAATGAGAAAAGAATCACAAGGCTTGAATGGTATTCCACCATCATTATCATCAACACTGAAAGTAAGGTGAAATGATTTTTTAGTATATTAAAGCTAATTCGTTGAAAATATTTTGAGATTTTGGACTTTAATAGCTATAAAAAGATTATATATTGTTCCCTTAATGTCAAGATGGAGATTTATAACTTTCAGTGGTCTCATTGGGATGGTGATAAAATACATAGGATTGAGTTTAATTAAGGACGATCAGAGAATACATCACATAGAGGAAATAAACCCCAACTAATTATGTGTCAAAATGTGGTAAGAAATATCACAAAAATTATCTCTAGGGAACGGGGATATTCTTTAAGTGTGAAAAAGAGTGGAATCATTCTAATTTGTGTTGATGGATGATGAAAAATCTCACTAATTCAATGGAAGAATAGAATCTTGAAATTAACACTCATTATATGGTCCATTACATCAACTATAATGATTACAGACATTATGAAATCCAATGAACTAATCTAAGGGTTATAAGAGATAATAAATGGAAATAACCTTGAAAGACTAGAGGGTAAATATAGAAATATTTCATCAGTACTACTGAGGTGGATCATGACAATGATGTGGTGATATGTCTGTTGGTTATTCATTTAACAATAGAGAACATACAATTTTATTTTAGTTAAATGAACTCTTTCATATCATGTAAGTTTAGAATAAAGATTCAAACACCATGTCATAATAGGTGGGTTAATCTATCTATGTGAATGGAAAATGGGTCAATTATTGAATCCCAAGTATATAACTCATCCCTAGTCAATATTTTTGTACTGAATATTCACGAAAAAATTTACATACTTCCTTTAGTGATAGTTGATGCTATATTTGGAATGGATTGGTTATCCCTCTATAAATCCTACATCAAAATTTCGGATAGGTAAATCACCCTCCATATCCTAATTTATCCTATGATCTGGTATATGTTTAAAGAGGAAAATTGATATTTTTTGGAATCCTATTATCATGAATGGTTATCATTTTCTTAGGCTCAAGAATATTGAACTCAAAAGACTGAGACCAAGGAGATAATCAAGTTCAAAGACAATCCCATTGTACGGGTTATACTGATGTATTCTCTAAATAGTATCTTGGTCTTCATCCCAACTGAGAGGTTGAGTTCTCAATTTAAATTATACCAAGATCTCTATCCATATTTGATACTCTCTATAGAAGTTCTCCCATTTAGTTGGAAGAACTGATAAATATGTTACAATAATATAAGGAAAAGGATTTTATATGCCCAAGTGAATATATGTGGGGTCCTTTAATCCTCATTGTAAATAAATATAGGATTATTCACCTCCATATTGACTAACATGAACTCAAAAAAATCTTGACAAAGAAATTTTATCCACAACAACATTTTAATAAATTGTTCAATCATCTATTTGGGACCCAGTACTTCTCTAAGAGTTACTATTAGTCATAATATCACTACTTATAGGTGTAGAGGAAATTCATTCCCAAGACTACATTTCAAATAAGGAATGGACACTAAGAGTTCATAGTGTTGAACATTGGACTTACAAATGCTCCAGAAGTCATTAGGACTTAATGAATAGAGACCTTAGAGATTACCTCAACAAATTTTTGTTAGTGTTTATATGTGAAATTCTAATATACTCTAAAATTAAGGAAGATCATAAGGAGAAATTTAATACTATACTAAACACGTTGAAAAAGTAAAATTTATATGAAAACTGTTGTAAATTTGAGTTCTAGATGGGGGAAGTATCATTATTTGGAAATTATAATACCAGGAATGAGATATCTATAGACCCTTATAAGATAATGTAAATTTAGGAATAGCCAAGACAATAACCTATAATGGAAATTTTTTGTTTTCGTAGACTAACAGTTCATTATAGTCAATTCGATTAAAAATTCTCATGATTTTATAACCCACATACTAATATTAATCGAAAATGATTAAATTGTTTCTAGACTAATGAATGTGAATGAATGTTAATGTATTAAAAAAATATTTTACTCACTACACTATTTCTCACACTAACAATAAGTGGATAAATTTTCATTGTATGTAGTGACACTTAAAATAAATCCTTTGGATGACTATTAATGAAAAATAATCAATTGATAGCCTATTCCTCAAGGATTTTAAAATTTTATGTCAGAACTACCCAACGCATCACCTGGAGTTAGCTATGGTAATTATATCATTGAAATTTTTGTGATATTTTTTTTATTTAAAGAATTTTGAAATATATAAGTATCATAAGAGCCTAAAATATATATTCACATAGAAGGATCTTAATATGTGCCAACAATGTTGGTTGGAGTTCATCAAGGAATATGAATGCACAATCAATCACCATATTTGGAAGGAAAATAAATTAGCAAATACTCTATGTTGAAAGGATTGTGAAACCTTATCCATGATGCATATTGAAATGGATAAAATCATCTTAAACATGAAAAGGATGACATATGAATCATAAATTAATGAATAAAATCATTCATTTTTAAAATGATTTCTCAACCATCCCTTCTAGAGAATATAAATGATTTTCAAAGAGGTGATGCAGAAATACATAAGAACATGAAATCTATAAGAAAAGGGAAATCGTCCGAGTTTAAAATTTATGATGAATGAGTTGTAATATTTTGTTCATGACTATGTATTACATAAAATCCCAAGATAAATAAGGAGTTTTTAAATAATTTTCATAGATTAAACTTCTCCATCCACCCATGGGGCACAGATATGTATTGAAATCTCCAGTAGTACTACATTTCACATCCCGTCCCCTTGGGACCATGTTGTGACTACCCCATGACCACCTCTCATAGGCCAAGGGATAGAGAAAAGTGCAAAATTGGCATATCCCACAAGTGGGAGGCATTTTCCCAGGAACTTGTATGCACACACCCCTCTCCAAGAAAAAGATGAACTGAAAACAATAAGTAAACATGGATGAAAAACACTATAAAAACCCACTAAGAGAAAGGTACAAAACTAAAAGAAAAACAAACCAAAATATAAACCCAACTGAAAAGAAAATTACAAGCTCACAGATCAAATATGTTGAAAACCCTACCATAAGGTTAGGTATAGTAAGTTGTTTGAATGTCGCTGAAGTGAACCACATTTGTCAGGTCACCCTAAAGCACCCCCAGTCTCTGGACCACCAAGGACTCCTTCAAAGCTACTAATCATCTTCACTAGACACAACACGTGTGGGTGAAGATCATTAAGTGGTGAGTAAAACCATAATTAGTATGGACCCCAAACCACAAATGAATTACACAAAGTATAACAAAAATAAAAGTGCTAATAAATACACCATGTGGATTAATAAATAGACACACAAATTGTAGCCTATAGGATGTACAATTAAGAGAGTCACTAGAGTCACCTCACACCATGTACAGGTCTATGGTGTGTAAATAGGATTTTCATAAGAATCCACAATATCTTCAAGTATGAAATAGGTGGAGTGTTGGTAACACACAAAGTGTAGGTAATACTTGAGTTTTGATAACACATGTATTGTAGGTAACACATGGAGTGTTGATAACACATAGAGTGTTGGTCACACTTAGAGTTTAGGTAACACACGATGTGTCGTCAAATATTGGAGGACACACACCCTGGTAGGCCAGGGGAGTACCAACTTAGTCTTGGTAAGACCAAAAGTCTAGATAAGACACATATTCTAGAAAATACATGCAGTCTAGGTAATCAAATAGCTTCTAGGTCACAACCATTCGTAGGATTCCATCTTCAGCACATTCATTCCAGGAGCACCTACTCCTTCGGCCAAAAGGTCATATTCCATCTTCCATAGAAACTCACTTACATCATCCCAAAAGGACCACCTCTTCGTGAGGTTCCCAACAATACAAACATCTCGTCAAACAAACACATGGTATGAGAGTTATGGGCATTTATGTAAAAGTGGGTTGGTCGAGTCTGAGCTGGGTCTGAACTGGTCAGACAAACCTGGGTATTTCCAATCACAAACCACTGAGTCCCACCAAACCTGACCCACCTAGTCTGCCCGATTATCCATTTCCACCCAACCCACGGTGTCTGGCCTGGTCCGCCATGGCCCGGCCCAACACATCCTGCTGACTTACACCCAGCCCAGTCGAACGAGGGATGGTTCAGTCTTCTCGGATGTGGCAGCTACCACGTCCCCTCCAGTTGTATGCGACTCACTGGTCGCATCTCCCCATGTCAACGTAGTTGGTCCATGTGACCAGCTCCACCCGCATCTCTGTCGTGGGTCCTACATCTAACACGGTTTGGGGAGCCACATCCTCCCACCATCATGGCTCGCTGCTACTGCATATCTCTGTAGCCTGTGGCCACAACATCATAGGCACCTCCACTGCCGACCATTGATCCAGTATGCATCTACTGTTGAGTGGTCATGCCGCTACACGCCACTACCAACAACGCTCTTTCTGTGGGTTTTCAATCGCACTCTAGTGCTCCATTTTTCGAAAAGAAAGCACTATTATGACCCTTGGGTTGTGTTATTCATCAAAATTAACTCCAACTCATATTTGTTTTCATTCAAGGGGATTTGTCTTGTTCAGAACCTCCCAAAAAATCCTAACACAACCACAAGGGTCTGTCAGCGAAGCATGCAAGAACAGGGGAGAGCGATGAGCATAGAAACATCCTTAGAATGGACCTTGGCCTTGTTCATGTCGACCATGGTCCATTCATGTCATAATATAATATAAAATTGGAATAAAAGATTATTTAATTATTCAAACCCTTTAGTCAATCATTTTTAACGATCCTACATGAACAATCAAACTGTTGATCAATCATTTCATGGGTTAGTCAACGTTCATCATTATAAAAAAGAAAGTGGGACTTATTAATGAAGAAAAGAAAACCCCCATACCTAGAAATAGGATAAATTATATAAAATAATTCATCATTGATGGTGATCCATCCAAGAATATCCTCGATCCATCCTTCATTGGCTTTCATTCCAAGCCCTGATCTCTAAACCATTGTGTCCGTGACAGAGATCTTCCTTGGTTTCTAGAGAAATTATCTAGATTTATGAATTTTAATGTTGGTCCCTACTCCAGATTAATGGAGAAAATGTGTTAATTCATTTTAGTGTTACTTTTTTTCTTTGAAACAACGTCGCCACACTATTTCATTTATGAAAGGAAATAACTACTTTCTCACTATGTCACAGCATTTCTGCGTCATCAAGAAACATTAGAATAAAAATAAAGTAAATATTGAAGTTTATTTTTATTCTTCTTTAAAACATCTCAAAAAGATTTTTGGTAATTGAACCACACTGATTGATGTTTGGTCCTACCTAGGAAAAACCTGCTACTCTGAGCACAATAGTTCCCCTAGATTTCAAATTTGAGCACTTGTTTAAAATTTACTAAAGCCTCACACAATCACTATTTTAGTAATCTTAAAAGTAGTTGGAATATTTATTTTGGGCACCCCAGGTCTCAGAATTATGTGTCATCTTAGTTCTTGGTCTCAAAATAATTCCATATAATTTCAAAAAAAATACATGGAAAAACCGAGACATCTTATTCTCCCCACCTTAGGGATTTATATCCCCAAAAGAAAAAAGAAGGGTTAAATTCAAATGGGGATACTAAGCATTAATCCGAGCCTCCCACTCCCATGTTCTCTCCTTGAGATTCATGTGATGCCACCAAACCTGAACTAGAGGAATTTAAAATCCATGAATGAACATCTTCTATTGTTCCCCAATATCCACTGAGTACTCTGTGAAAGTCGTCACGTCATCAATGTCGAACTCACCCCATTCAATTACGTGTTATAGGTCATGTACGTTTCTCACCTGATGGATATGTGAAAGACTAAATCCATTGAATCTAATTACGGTGGACGAACCAAGAGGTATTCCACCTCGCCCACTATATGCAGTATCAAAAAAGGTTCGATGAAACTCATAAATGACTTGTTTCCCCGAACAAATATTCATATCCCACATTAAGGGGAGACAAAAGAGAACCCATGGTATCCTTCCTCAAACTCCATGGGTCTCTTAAGCCTATTAGAATAGGACTTATGACAACTCCATGCAGTATTTATGTGATCTTGGATGACGTAAAGAATCTCTTATGTGGAATATAACAACTTTGGTCCCATGAGTGATGAATCTCCTGGGTCAGTCCGGCAAAGTGGCAACCTTTATGGTCTCCTGTAAAAGGCCACAAACAGTTCCATACCAATGGTGGAGTGGTATCTGTTATTTAAGAGAAATCCACCATGGGTAGGTGATCCTCCCAACTATGAACAAAATCAAGGATTCAAGCATAAATCACGTCCTCTAGGACCTTAATGGTCTGCTCTATCTGGTCTTCTATCTATGGGTAGAAAGTTTTGCTAAAGAAAAGTTCAGTCCCAAACTACACCTGAAACACCTTCTACAATCGGGATGTGGAGCGTGCATCTTTATCTGAGAATATCATCAGTGGAACTCTATGGGTTTGAACTATCTCTTATATGTAGAGGCATCCCAAGCTCTCTACTAAACCATATTCCAAAATGTCTAGGAAGTGGGCCGACTTGGTGAGTTGGTCAATGATTGCCCAAATGGTATCATGCACCCTAGACATATTTTGTAAACCCATTATAATGTCCATTGATATTCTATCCTACTTCCACTCTAGCACCTAATGGATTTCATTCAAACCTGTTGAAACCTGGTATTTTTTAAGAAGAGTATTCACACGAATTGGTCAACACATAAACCCACTAGAACCTGGTGCTCAGCCTTCACTTACTAATAAGTGAGGCATATAGATACAAACTCGGTCACTGCCTTCTTCATCCCCGGCCACGAAAACTAATGTCAATGGTCCTGGTACATCTTTTACATGCCTAGATGTACCGCCAAAGGGGATTTATGGATCTCCATCAACACATCCTCTTGTAACGCCCTTGGTACAACTATGAATTCTCTAAAGAGAACAACATGATCACTACCTTTTGAATATCTATCTGGGGAATTCCCTATGGAAATTTGACCGCATATAGTCTTGAAGCTAACATCTCCATGTTTTTCATCCCACACATGTGGTAAGAGTGTAGGGGTAACCACTATAGACTGGAGATAAGCTGCTCTATCTCTATCCATGAAGGATATTTAATGTGATACCAACTTCTCTGAGGTCTCGTTCAGTAGATGTAAATTCAATTTCCTACTGAGTGCAAGCACTAACATGTTCCCCTTCTGAGGAATATAGACTATTTTGAAGTCATACTCCTCAATGACCTCTATCAAGCATCGTTATATCAAAATTATATCCTTCTGAGAAAAGATATACCTGAGACTTTTGTGGTCTGAATATATGACAAATTGTTCGCCCATAAGGTAGTGTTTCCTCATATTCAATAAAAAGACTACTGCTATCAAATCTAGGTCATGGGTCATATAGTTCTTCTCATGTGGTCCCAAATACAGAGAACCATATGAAATCACTGATTTCCCAGCATCTGGACACAACCAAGTCTAGTTCAGGAGGTATCATAGAACACCACGTACTTAGCACCCTCTTCTGGTAACCTCAGGATAGGTATGCTGGTCAAGCTCTTCCTAAGCTGTTGAAAAAATTTCGGTCACCCTTCTTTCCACATGAAGGGTTTCCCTATCTTCGTGAAAGAGGTCATGGGTGATGATACTATGAGGAACTTAGGTAAAAACCTCTGAAATTAATCATCCAATCCAAGGAAACTCTACACCTCGGTAGTTCTCTTGTGTGGCTCCTAAGAAAGCACTACCTTAGTATTCACTAGATCTACTACAACTCCATCCTCTGAAAAGACATGTCCCCAAAAGTAGACCTCTCATATCTAGAACTGAAACTTTAAGAGCTTCCCGTACAGCTGGTTCTCTTAGAGTAAGTCTAGGACCATCCCTAAGTGTATCGGATGCTCCTACTTAGACACCAAGTACATTAGGATGTCATCCATAAAGACCACTACAAATCAGTATAGGTAGGGATGGAATATCTTGTTCATGAGTCCTGTGAACTCTTCTAGCGTATTCTTCACACCAAATGGCCTCACTAAGTACTCGTAGTGGTCGTAGTGACATTTGAAAGTCATCTTCAGGATGTCCTCAACCCACACTCGAAGTTGTTGATAGCCTGATATGAGGTCTATCTTTGAGAACCATCTGGATCCCTTCAAATGATCAGAGATGTCATCAATCCTTAGTAGTGGATACTTATTCTTCACAATCACCTGATTTAAGAAATTGAAGTCCACACATAACCACAAGATCCTAACTACCATCATGGAAATCAATATTGGGGAGACCCCTGGTGAAACATTTGGTCTCATGAATCCCTTCATCTACAAGTACTATAATTGTACCCTCAATTCACAATGTTCTTTGGGAGACATCAGATATGGTGATGTAGATATTGGTTCCATCTCAAGGTATAGGTCAATGCAGATCTCAGCATCCCTGCGAGGAGGTAGACCTTAGACATATTCTAGAAATATGTCCTCGTACTCATCTACCACTGCATGAAACTGAGGACTCTTCGCATCCATTGCACTGAGGATCCTAATAGGTGAATGATGTGTGATCGGTTGTACCATAATGTGTTCAAGTGCATCCTGTGCCTCTTGGGTCTCACTTTCACCATGAAAGGAAAATATGTTTCCTTCTCTGTTGACACACCATATTGAGTGCCTAAAATAGTCAATCTGAGCTTGAAATGTGGATAACCAGTCTACACCCAGAATGAAGTCATAAGGCCTTGACACAACCAACAATAGATCGTAACAGAAACTCATTCCCCCAAGAGTATAGAAACACTATCAGTACTAGTGTTTGATCTTAAAATCTCCTCCCGTAGGAGTCTCTAAGCATTGGGATTGAGTCAACAGATCCACTGGAATCTGTTTGCCTTGAAGAAGGGTAGTGAAAGGAAAATTGTGAGAAGCACTCATGTATATCAAAACAACATATAGGGTGGAAAATACATATATCATGCCTATAATAATATTGGGAGTCTTAGGATCGTAAGCCTCCATCTCTTGGAGCTAGCCTCACCCTATCAACCAGCTCCCTAAGCTTGAGGGGGACCACATGGGGGTTGTGGTGGCAGTGCCTCAAACCACTGTACACCTCCCTCCGCTCATCCCACTCCTCGAGAAAATCCACTTCCTAGTTGACTAACCTTTTTTCTACCTCCATCACAACCTCGGTGGTCCCTCGACCAGCTATTAGTTAGTCGTATGGCTGGTCAAAGAATCTATATCCATATGTCCCCGAACGCTGCATGAGTAGCACCATCTATCCTTCAGTTGACTAGCACTACCCCGGAAGGATTTCACCACCGATCCCATTTCCTAGGGTCGTCCCTTGGATTTCTTGACCAGCTTGGGTCTCTATGTCATATGTCGGCTACCCACTACAGAAAAATCTGCTCCATGTCACTCGGTGGTATCTCCCACTATGGGTAACTGCTTTGTAAGAATTCTCTCTACTAGAAGATCTTGCTATGGCACCCTCGCATGCATATGGATGCTAAGGGATATCATTGATTCCCTATCCTCTCAGCGTTTTCCCTACTCGAAGGTACATGACCTGAAGAATAGGTCTCCCACCATATATGTAGAGTAGCGATAAAGATCCATGAATCTCGCCGAGTAATCTACTACTGGCTATATTTCCTATTGAAAGTGTAGTAACTCTTATATTTGCAGAGATCATAATGTCTCTAGAATCTTCCATGAAGAGGTTCTCGGAGTCTACCCAGGATAACGCTACCTCCTCATGTGTTTGAGTCATCATGCTCCACCATCTCCCCCACCGATTGTCAAAGAAGGCTCGTGGCTAGGACTTTCATCTAGTTGGGAGACTTCCTCACTAAGGGAAAGACTCGCATAACTGCCTCCATCCAATCCTCAGTTAATTGGGGAACTTTCTCACATTAGAACCAATGAGTTTGCATCCTCTAGAACTCATGAAATTCACTAATACTTCATGCATCTAATAACGATAATGATGATAGGAACTACTTCTCTCTGGGAGGTGGTATTGCTAGTACGTCATCGATAGGTTCTATCTCTGGAAATGGTCCTTACATTGATGCATCATCGCTCGGTGGACCAACCTCATGATCACAACCCAAAATCCTGGATGGAATTCTTTGTGGAAGCATCCTGAAACATAAAAATATGTACCATGGTGAATAGAGTATACATGGTGAGAAAACTCTTACTCAAGAAGGAAATGAGAACACACCCAATACCTATACGATGAATGAACCATTACTTTCCCATAAAACTAGTGTTTTCATGTACTTAGATGGAAAGCATAATTTAATGTCATGTTGTATGGATATGTTAGCCACCGCACAAACACCGGGTTCCCTGGCCTGAATGTCAAAGCCAAAACACTTAATAATGTTTCCCCAAAACAAGAGTAAAACTGACCACCCTCTAATATCAGTCTTTCATGACCCGTCCCCTGAGGCTTATGTCGTGACTACCCCATGCCCGCCTCCCGAAGGGCAGGGGCTAGCGACTTGCACCGAGTAGGCATATCCCACAACTGGTAGGCATTTTCCCAATTACCTGTACACACAGACCTATATCCATGATAAAGCTGAATAGATAACACTAAGTAAAAATGGATGCAACAAACCAAGGAAACCCACTTAGATTAAGGTACAAAACTGAATGAAAAGAGGGGATATACTACAATACAAACTAAAAAAGAACTCACAACCTCTTGGATCAAATCTTCATAAAACCCTACTTGAATGATAGGTACAGTAATTTTTCCGAATGTCACTGAAGCGAATCACATCAATTGGGTCACCCTGAAGCACCCCCTTGTCTATGGCCCACCAAGGAATTTGTCAAATCTGACAATAATCGTCACAAGAAACAACACGTTTGGGAGAAGCCTATGAAGCGGTGAGTAAAACCATACTGAGTAGGGACTCCAAAACACATAGAAATTACACACTGTATACCAAAAGGAATATCCCTAAGAAATAATAATGTAGACTACTAAAGATTCATACGAAGTGTATCCTCTAATAGGTACAGTGAAGAGCTTCACTAGAGTCATCTCACACAAAGTATAGGTCTATTTTACAGAAACAAGATTTTCACAAGAATATATAGTACCCTAAAGTAGTAAATAGGTGTATAATTAGTAACACACAGAGTTTATGTAACACATGGAGTGTTGGTAACACATGGAGTGTAGGTAACACACAGAATGTAGATAATACACAGAGTGTTGTTAACACATGATGTATAGGTAACACACGGAGTTTCATCAAGGGCTAAGGGACCCACACCCTGTTGGGACATGGGTGTACCGACTCATTATTGGTAAGAAACAAAGTCTATATAATACACACAGTCATGGTAGGACATGCATTCTAGGAAATTACATAATATTTTTTCATTAGCATGCTTGTTCTGGGAGATCTTACTCCTCATGCCAATGGTTCTTATGAAAACTTCCATAGAAACTCACTTAAAGTATATCAAAAGAACTGCCGCTCTACGGGGGTACCAAGGCCGCAAATATCTCATCAAATTGAGACATGGTTTTAGAGTTATGGGTATTTAAGTAAAAAGGGTCGGGTGGGGTCTGAGTCCCGCCTAACCCGACACGACAGGTCCGACCCAGTCTGGCCCAGCCCGGCCTACCGGCTTCAACCCGACCCAATTGAATGTTGGTTGGTTCATTCCTTCTAGACACGGTGGCGTTCGGACCCTCTCTAGATGCACACGGCCCATTGGTCGTGTCTCCTAGGGTCAATGTGGTTGGTCCGCATGATCAGCTCCACTTGTGGCTCGGTCGGGGGTCCTTTTTCGGACGTGGCTCGACTATCGGTCCTTCATCTGACGTGGATCAAGGATATGCATCCTCCCACCACTGCATCTCGTAGACGAGTCTTGTAAATGATGTAGCACACTACCAGATCTTGTCTTCATCATGCCACCATAGGCCCCTCTTCCACCACGCACCCCTTGCGGCGACACTCATTATGCGGGTCACTAGTAGCACTCCAGTGATTTGTTTTTTCAAAAAGAAAGCATGTATACGATCCTCGGTTCATTTTCATTATATCCATGATCTCAAACTCATATTTTCGTTGCCCTGAGGGTCTGGTCACGTTCTGATCCTCCCAAAAAATTCTAACGTGACCACAGGGGTCCGTCGAACAATAATGCAAGAATGAGGGAGAGAGATAAGCACCAAAACACACTTAGAATGGACCATGTCCTATTTCATGTCATCAATGGTCCATTGATATTAGTGGGAAATATGAAAGAGAAACAAAATAATATTTTAAAATTAATACCCTTTAATCCCACATTTTTAACCATCCTGTAAGTATGATCAAACCACGGATCAACCTGTTTGTGGGTTCGTCTGTGTTCATCATTGTAAACTAAAACATAGAAATAATCCCTAAAGATAAATAAACCCACTACCTATAAATAGGATCATTCTAAGAATATAATTCTTTTTTATGGTGATCTATCCACTAACATTCTTGATCTATCATTCATCGGTGTTTGTTCTAAGCTATGATCTCTAAACTTTTGTTGCTCTGAGTGAGAGATTCATTGCGTTCCAGAGAAATTTTCCAGCGTTATGAATTCTAACATTGGTCCCTTCTCCAGATTAATGGTGGAAATTCTTTAACACATTTCAACATTACTATTTCTCTTTGAAACAACGTCACCATGTTGTTTCATTTATAGAAGGAAATAGTTGCATTGTTGCTGTGTCGCAACATTGTTGTGTGATCACGAAATGTTAAAAGAAAAATCAAATAAAATTTTTGTGTTTATTTCTATTCTTCTTTAAATTTTCAAAAAAAATATTATCCTCACTTGACCCATGACGGTCGAAGTTAGGTCATGCCTATGAAAAACACGCTTCTCTAAACACAATGGTGCCCTCCGATTTCGAATCTAAGAACTCATTTAAATGTTACTAAAACGGCACTCGAGTGCTATTTTTAATAAACATAAAAATAGTTTGAACATTTATTCCAGGCACCTGGGTCCTCAGTATCATGTGTCGTCTTAATTTCTTCTCTAGAAATAATCCCATATAATTTTCAAAAAATTACATGGAAAATCAGGAACATTCTCCTATTGGGTGGAAAATATAAAGGAGGAAATATAATTTACATCAATACTACTTGCAGTCAACAAGTAAAGGAATAAAGGAAAATGTCTAAGGGGATGATGTAACAATTACCCATTCCTATATAGAAATGGGAAAAAAACACCATGAAAATTGTTACTAATATTTCAAAGAAATCTAAAGGAAATATTTATATATGGATTTTATTGGATTGTATTACAAAGGAAACTAATTTCATTTCTATTTTAGAGGACTTCACACTTGATCAAAATGAAAGGATATACATAATAGAAGTAGTGAGTATTCATGGGACACCAATATTGATTATATCTGATTGAGAACCAAGGTTGACCTTCATGTTTTGGAAAAGTATAAGACATGATCTAAAGACTGATTTGAACTTTAGTACGTCATATCACCCCAAAATTGATGGGAAATATGAGTGGAATATCTTAGCACCTGAGGATATGTTTAGAGCATGCTCAATAGACATAAATAGAGGATGAGATTAGTATATTATTTTGGTTTATTCCTCGTACAAAAGTAGAATTTAATCAAGAAGCCAAATGGATTTATATGAATTATGTTATGGGAGTAGAAATAGAAAATATGTGTTATTTGATGAATTTGGTAAACATAGGTTTTTCAGACCTAAAATGGTTGAATACATTTTAGAAACAGTCAATACTATTCATTAGTGTGTCACGACTTTTAAAAGATGAAAAAAGAGCTATGTTTGTAATCTTTGATGAGACTTGGAGTTTGAAGATGGAGATAAAGTGTTCCTCCACATAAATCCATAGAAAGGTGTCGTGATATTTGTGAATGAGTAAAAGCTAAGTCCCATGTACATCATCCCCTTTGATACTCAGGATTGTATCAAAGCTATGACCTATATACTATTACTACCACTAACCCAATATCAAGTACATGATGTGTTCCAAGTATCCCACTTGAGGATGTACATATCAGATCCATCACATTTACTGAATTCAAAGGTTTGTCTTCTTGAAAATGATCTCTCTTATTAGGAGAAACTAGTGAGGATCACAGATCACAGAAACACAGTTCTATGTAACAAGATAACTCACCTAGTCAATGTACTATAACGGAACCATAAGTAGCTGGAGGTGACTAGGGAACTGGAGGAAGAAATTAAATAGAAGTACCCACACCATTTTTCACCTTAAAATATAGAACTATATTTCGAGGGAAAAATCATTATGGGGGTAGAATGTAATGAACGTGAATTTTCATAAATGGAATTTCCCTTATGTTTAAATAATTTTATCAAATTTAGTAATGTTGTATAATATAGACCACATGCACAACATGATACAACCAAAAAAATTATTATATTAATTTAAACATTAAATTTAGAGAATGAATGTAGACATAATATTTGGAAATATTATATTGAGATAAAAAATACAAAATAACTAAAATATAATATGAAAATTTAGATCTGTTTGATTAACCAGAATAACCACAGTCAAGAAAATCACAATAAAAATGTAAAAAAATATTAGTGATAAAATATTCACCTTGAATATATATATATATATAAACTTGATAGAAAATAGAAGTGAATCAATAATGAATAAGATATGAGGTATTTATAGAATGTAGGAAACCCACATGACCATTACAAATCTAACCATTGGAATAGTAATCTAACCATTTAAATTGTAATATGACCATTAAAAATAATATCATGATTGTTGGTATAGTATCATCACCTATATAAGTGTCAAAAAGAATTTTTTATCTTATAAAATAAAAATATGAAATATTTATTCCATGATACATGTAGATAAATGTTTCAAAAATGATAAAATAAGTGTTTTAATTTTTTTATGGCATAAATGTTTTATTTTAATTTTTATAACAATTAAAATTATTTAAAAGAAATTGTATCTTCCTAAAATGGTTTAATAAACTAATATTAACATGTATTATAATTATTATATAATCTTATGAGACCATAAATAATTTTTCAAAGGGTCGGAAAATTGATCAAAACATTAAAATTAGTAATTTTCAAATAAGTATTCTAATTAAATATTAAATTTCACATATAAGGAAAATAATTATCAGAAAATCGGTTTCATTTTTGTAATCAAATGATGAAAAATGGTTACAGTGAGTTTTTGGTATTTTTTAACAAACAAGATTTTATTTCATGTGGAATGATGTAAGAACCGATTAGTTCGAACTCCTAGAAACCATTTATAATATATAGACACAAGATTAATCACTATTGGTAGTCTTGATAAAAAATAATAAATTAATGAATATAATATTAAAAAAACACCCCTAACATATTCTTATAAATACCACACCTCTCTACCCTTTCTCTCCAAACCTTCTAAGCCTTGGAAGCTTACCCAAACACTTTCCAACTCTCCCGTTATCTCTCCTGCACATCCTCATAGGGTTGGTATAACCTAAATGTGAAACAAACTTTACATAAGGTGTATTTAAAGAGATATAATATTATAGGTAATATTCTCAATATATTTTTTAAAATTGATTTATTTTTTTACCTCCACCTCATATCCCTCATAAAATATAACATAATAGATATAGTATTATAAATATACTAGAATTTAATTATGTGAATGAAATAAACATTATCAAACATCCCCTATTCATACCAAAATAATATCCTTTAACATCGGTATGGTCCATTCTAACTGGCCATCAGTCTCAGGGTGAAAGGTTGTGCTCAGAAGCAATGGTGTACCCATAGTCTTTTGTAACCCCTACCAGAACCACAATGTCAAATTATAATCCCTATGTAAAATGATTGTAAAATGGTCTTTTTATATATGTATGATCTTAAGAAAATATATTATTCACATCTCATCAACTGAGAAAGTCTCTAGGATAAGAAGGAAGTTGTCAAGAATTTTTAGTCAATCTAAAACAACCCAAACCTAATCACTACCTCAAGGAAAACTTAGTAAGATGAATACAAAACCCATTTAAATGTCTTCGCATTTCCACTCTAGGACTAGATATAGCTGCAACAATATAGCAGGCCACTGGTTCTCTACCTTCACTTGATAATAAGGGGATAACCTTGTGATAAAACCTTTTCTTTTCCATTTCATCCCAGAACACTAATATTGTCAATGTAAATCATAATATACAGTGGAGATGTTGGGATGAACTTCCTACAGATAAGCATGGGACTCTCAAATCAGTTTATATATCATGTTTGTAAGAACCCAGTCATGCCCAAGAATTTGTAGGATGTCATATCCATCAACAGAATAATTTGGAGGTGGGTCCTCACCTGAGATACTCTCTCGGAGAACCAATACCTTATGATCTGCAATATACCTTCTCTTCAGTCTATCCATAAGTGAATAGGTAATAGGTAAGTCCATAATAAATGGCTACATGTGCCTCTCATAAAACACTATATGTATCTCATAAAATAGGCCCATAAATTTCAATTCATCATTGTATTTCTAAATGGCATGCGCCTACGGTTTTTAGCTCAACATATCGACGACTGCATTTCCCTTTCCATGTATATTAGAAAGATCAAATTTGGCAGACTGAAGGTATTAGACCCTTATTCATTATTGGAGATTCAATTAATGTTTTTTAAATATATATTTGAGTCTCTTGTGGTCCATATACACCATAATGTTCTCTCCCATTAGAGAGTGTATCCTACAACGTAAGGCATGAACAATAACTGCTAGCTTGAGGTCATGTGTCAAGTAATTACCCTCATAAGGCCTTAACTGGTGAGACTCGTACACAGTGACTCTATCTTCCAACATCATCACTACAACTAAGTAGATACCATATAAAGCATGGAAAATGGTAAAACCTTTTCTATGATCTAGTAGAATCAAAATCAGTGCATAGGTAATCCTTCCTTTCAACTTATGAACATCCTTTTCATACACTTTAGACAACAGGAAGTTCATACCCTTCTTCATAAGACTAGTAATAGGTGAATCAAGGTATAATAATTCGTGTATGAAACAAATTTAATATCCATCCATCCCCAAGAAACTCTATATTTAAAAAAATTCTTGGGATGATTCCAAAAAACAATAGAACTCACCTTCTATGAGTCAACAGATTCTTTGTGCATGTACATGTTTTTAATTTGTTTGATTGATTTTCCTATGTATTTTGATGATATCTAAATCCAAAATGTTAGTATTTGTGTGATTATTATCACATTTTATAGATAATATATTTATCTAAAATCTATTAGTTAATGAGGATGTTCGTATGTTCTTCTCTAGTAATCTAAAAATTCAACAATGATTCTACTACAGTTTTTAGAAAAATTAAAGTCTACAGTTTTTAAAAGTTACTATATATAATTTACTGCATGTTTTACATATATCTGTTCACATGAAACCTGATTTTATAGAAATGATACATTTTTATCTTGATATCATTAGTTTACATCAAATTCTAAAAGTTCATTTGGATAGTCAAGAAATTAACTAAAGTTGTATAATGATTCTTCAGAGTTATAGTATTTCTATAATATTATTTCTTCTATATTTTGATAATTTAAAAAGAAAAATAACTAAGACTTATAGAATTATTGATTCTTTGTAAAGATAATAAGTTTTTCTTCAAATAAGTATTTTTACAAAAGATTGTGTTTAATGTTAAAAGACTTTAAATATTTGTTGAAATTTGTTAAATTATGATGTCTGGTTTTTCACAATATATGTTTTGACAACCTTACTCTTTGTCGGAGTGGATACTCAAGAGGGGGGTGAATTGAGTTCCAATTAAAATTTCTGTTAAAATATTATCTATTTAGAATCCCCCGATTTATAAAATAAGTTAAACTATAGTGAATTTATACAGATTGTAAATTTTCACTTAGATTCTCAAAGATTGATTAGGTCTCAGTTAATTTAACCACAAGATCAAAATAACTTTTGAAACTAACTTATTGATTTACAATAAGTGTAACCACTTGCTAATTTTACTATCAAAGTACCTTTAAAATAGTTTTGTATTTCAATGTAATAGGAGCGGAATAAATAAGATATATGTAGTATACTTTGAACTTAAACTAAAGATGCACATCAGATATAACAAGAGGTTCAGTCTCAAGCCGAGACTTAATCCTCTCAAATTATTATAAATTTGGTCCACACCCTGGATCGGGGTTAACAATAGTTTACAAAACTGTCCAGGCCACACAGGGACCTCTACCACTGTTCTACGTGGGAAAGAAAACAAATACCAGGCCACACAAGGACCTCCTCCATAGTTGACGTGGGTGAACAAGAGTTAAGAGTTTTGGAGTGAGGATTTGATATCCTCCAGTTCAGTACAGGAGACAGTGTGTGTCTATGATATAAAGAGTACACCCCACTACTCAAACGTTAATAAAGAAATCACTCAGAGAAGATAGATATAAGTTCAGAAAGCTCTAGTGATTATCAATTCAGCTCTGGACTCATTGGATTCAGCATGAATGCATCTGAGTCCTTCTATGGTTTTTCTGTTGAAAAACATAGTGTCTTAGTTAAGCTTGTGTTCTACAGGAGTGAGAAAGATCTCTTGATTCGTCGTGTTATCTTTAGTAGTACTGGACTGCATTCATGAGAGTTCTTTGAAAGTCTTGCAATCTCTTTCTTTCTCGGGATTGTTCTTCTTGTTCAGCACAGTGCTCTCGGGTGTATGTAAGTCATTCTTATTGTATCTTCACACTTGTCTCACTTTTCTTCTATTTTTCTAGTGTACTACATCTGAATCTTGCTTATATTTCACGAGTTCGGGCAGTAGGAATGATTCCCTTTTCATAGGTACAAGATACGGTTTCCTGACATGCCAAAAACTATCATTAAATAACATTAATTACATTAAAAACATCAAATATGACCGTTATCATTATTTAAATAATATTGAAAAAAAGTTAAGAAACAGTGTCATGGTGTTTATGTAAACGGTTTCTTCTTCACGGTATAAGGTTCACGGTATGAGCTTGTCACAGTGTCTAGCTCATGGTGTTGAGGTCACGGTTTGTCTTTCATGGTGTTTGGGTCATGGTGAGTCCTTCACGGTGTCTGGGTCACGGTGATTCCTTCACGGTGTCTGGGTCACGGTGAGTCCTTCACGGTGTGTCCATACTTAGACAAATATCTGTATTTAGACTTAGACAGTAATTTGAAGAATATGGATTATGTTTAATTATTATAGAGTAAGAGAACATGAATCATAAATATAAAGGCGTGATAATATATGTGAGATATGTGATCATGCATGAGACTTGTAAATAATAAAGAAAGTAATTAACATCCATAAATATTTGTTATCAGTAAAACATGATGTTTAAATAATAAATAGAGTAATTAACATCCATAGGGTTATGCAACCCTATAAGTAATAGTTCAATGAATGGTTTGGAAACCCAACTTTTAAAATAGTGAAAAGTATTGTTCAAGGACACTACTTTTAAAATAGTGCAAAGTATGGTTCAGTAACCCTACTTTTGAAATAGTGTAAAGTATGGTTTGACGACCCTAGTTTCGCAACAATGAAATGTATGACTCAACTACCCTAGTTTTTTAATAGTGAAAAGTTTGGTTCATGAACCCTATTTTTCTTTGAGGAACCCTATATTATTTTTGTAAACCCTTTGTTATTTTGATGAACCCTATGCTACTTTGATGAAACCTACCTTACTTTGATGAAACCTGTTCTATTCTGATGAACCCTACACTACATTTATGAACCCTATGTTACTAAGATAAAACTTATTCTACATTCAGTGAACCCTAATTTCTATGAACCCTACTTTTGTTGAAACTTACTTTGGGTGAACCACACTTTTGGTGAAATATACTTTAAGTGAACACTAGTTTTTTTGAACTCTACATTCGGTGAACACTACTTTCATGTACGCTACTTTTCGGTACCCAACATTAGGTGATCCCGAATTTTGAGGACCCAACTTTAATGTACCCTACATTCATTATACCATACTTCTGTGTACCCTTATTTTTTGTACCCAAATTTCATGTACCCTAATTTTTGTACCCTACTTTGTAGATACCTATTTGTGCTTTTATGCTAAAAGTTGATCTGCTGCATATATATTTAGATTATATTAAAAGGCTTTTCTAATGGATAAATTTTCATTAAATAAAAGGATTACAATTTAATTTTTTTCAAATATATTTGGTGCAACATTTAAATTTAAAAAATAGATAATATTTTTAAATGTCATTTTCTAATAAAGTTGGAGGTTTAATGACTATTTAAATTCAAATGTTTGAATTTACTTCTAGTTTGTACTGCTAGTTTTCAAGAACTATTTGGACTCTATTTAAAATGTATTGAATGGATTTAAACAATAGTTTTAATATAATTCAACGATATTATTATTTGTTAGAAATTATTTGAATATTTATTCAAATTATTTAAAATTATTTTATTTAATATTTATTATACATGAATAAAGAGGAAATAGTGCTATGATTTTTGTGGAGGTATTTTTTATATATCTTAAATAAATTTATTTGGAAATTATGAACGAAGTAGAGATACTGAAACTTCTAAATATTTATTATATATATATATGGTAGGAAAAGGAGATTTACATATTAACATATTTGATACTCTATTATTCAGAGTGAAATGTGTAGTGAACTTTGAACTAGTTGTGCATTTTTAATGTCTTGTGACACTATGTTTCATCACCACCATGATCACTCAAGTGCCAAATTAATTCTTCATTGACTAAAATTTCCTGATGATATAGGCTAATCCAAAAAAACCATGAAACAATACTAGTGTTTTCCTTATTTATCTTCTCTTATCTAGTTTTTGATTCTGTAACACTATTTATCATCTCTCATACACATTATATTTTTCTGTTTATTCTTTTATACACCAAATAATTATTTGTTATTATTTTTCCTCCGGTTGTGACTCTCATATTATAATGTTAGGATCTAAGGGTGGTAACTCCCAATATCTAAATTCAGGATTGTTTGGGTTGTGAATCCTACTGTATAAATATAGGTTGTAAGGGTTGTGACTCCTCATACAAAAGTCAGTGTCATGGTTCTCCCTCCAATATAAAAGGATTCTATAATTAGGTTATAATTCAATCTCAAAATTATTTTTTTGTGAACATGTATCTCTCGCCGAGTAGAGAGGTATAAGAGTAGATTAGGCCCACAGTAGACCAAACTCCTATAAAAAACATCCTTCTGTTCTTTATTTTTTCTACTGCTAATTAACCATAATAATAAAATTTGAAAATAAATTTATTTAATCCAATATTTTTGTTTAAATTTTTTTTATTTTGATTATGATAACCTATTCCAAGGCCTCATAATGTAATGATGAAGATATTATATGATGGAAGTATGGAACCTGATTGATGATTGGATTTCTCATAAGCCACCACACTTTGATGGCAATGATTGTTGTTACTAGATATCCGGAATTGAGGCTTACCTAAAATAGTTGAGCATTGATCACTAGTCTATAATGTAAAAATAGTACACACTACATAAAGTTGACCCAAATACTCTTACCAGAAATGATTCTACTAGATATTTTTTAAACTATAATGTTGTTAATATTTTATAATATTCTATTAATAGAATTTTTTTTAATTATGTGTATGCGTATAAGAAAACTCAGGAAATTTGAATGATTATATGACTCACTCAACTTGGAACTAATAAATTGATCTGAACATATCTTGGAATGGTTCATACTGAATACTAAGACTACAAGATGTCATAATATGAAACAGTAAACCAAATGTTCCATGGATTCACAAGAATTGTAAATGGAATGAATTCACTTAGAGAAGATCTGGAAAACCCATTAATTGTTGAACGAGTCCTAAAATATTTACCAAATAAATGGAATGTGAATATGGTTTCCATTGATAGAAGAACGAATTCTCAAAGAGTACACCCTGGATGAATTGATTGGATAATTAATACAGTATTAATTTGAATTGAATAACATTGCTAATGAGGAGACCATAAAAAAGAAAAGGTGTAAGTTTTAAAACTGTGAATTTTATTTCTATTAGATCTTCTGAGTATGATCTACAAGTTTGTGAAAAATAATATATGGACAGATTTTGATTATAGTATACAAAAGAATGAAAAATAAAGGATTCAAGAACATGTTTAGAAAATACCCTCAAAATGAAAAATATAAGGGGGATAATAAAGGTGTTAAAAATTTCAATGCTTCATATGTCACCTGTTATGAATGTAGAAAGAAAGGAAAAAATCAAACCTGATTTTCCAAAAATAAAGAATAAAGACAAATACAAAAATATGAATAAATGTGAATTGACCACCAGTTGGAGTTTTACAGAATAATCTGATTACAGTGAACAATCAATAAATGAAAAATGAATATACTAAATTTTGATTTGTGGAATCACTAGATAAGGATTATAATTATAGTTTTTATTCTAGATGTTCTAATTCTAAATTTGATTCTGAAAGCCCTAATGATTGAGAAATACATAAATAAACTGAAAGATTAAAGAAAGATATTTTCAAAGATGATGATTTATATAAAAATATTATTAAAATAAATGATAAATTTACTTCTGAATAATAAAGAATGTTTACAAGAAAATGAAAATTTAAGTAACATTTCTTCTTCTTCTCATTCCATTATTCATAAAAAATTGAAAACTGCATATGATTTGAATGAAAATTTGAAAAATTATGTTGAATTTCATAATCATAGTTTATATAATTTTATTCAAGGTCATGAAAAATATCATGATATTTTTATGTTGACTAAAATGAATAAAATTAAAAAGATGGTTTTGGTTAGGATGATAGATTACCTGAAATTTTTAAAACACAATTTTTTAAAAGTAAAAATGGTTATACTTATAATGTTACTTGTTTTAAATGTGACATGAAAGGTTGCTATGCAAATTATTTTTCTCTTAGATTGAAAAAATTTTAGCATATAAAAAAACTAATATTTCTTAATATTTAATATCTTGAGTACCTTAAAACGCTTTTTAAAATTCTGTATGGGTTCCTAAAATTGTATAACACATCCTATTGGTCCCAAAGTATCTTGGGTACCAAAAATTGTCAATTAATTGATTTTTATCGGGAAAATTCCATGTATTTCTCAAGAATGACATATGGTACATGGATAGTCAATGCTCTATGCATATGACTAGAGACCCATCAAATTTTACAACTTCAAACACATGTTAAGGAGTTAATGTTACATTTGGAGACAATTCCAAAGGAAAAGTAAAAGGTTTTGGTAATGTAGGTATTTCATGTTCTACCTTTATTTCTAAATATTTTAATGTTGAAGGACTAAAACATAATTTAATCTATATATGACAATTATTTGATGATGAAATGGAATTTAAATTTCAAAATTATAAATTTTTAGTTTTTAAAATTGATTCTATATCATTTTATGCTAATAAAAAATATGATAGTTATATTATTTATTTTAATAAACTAAATATTCAACATGTTAAGTGTTTGAATGTTGTAAATATTTATAACATCCTTTGGCATAGATTTTTAGGTCATGTCAATTTCAATATGTTACATATGATCTCAAAAAAATGAGAATGTGTTACACCTGCCTTCCTTGAAGAAAGAACATCTTCATGTATGTGATGCTTGCATGAAAGGGAATCAACACTTAATTTCTTTTAGACCCATCAATAAGATAAGTAATAAAATACCATTACACCTAGTTTATCATGATTTATTTGGTCCCATTCAAATTTATAGTCTTGGTAGAAATAAATATAACTTAGTTATTGTAGAAAATTATAGTATATTTACTTGGGTATACTTTTTTACTCATAAAAATGATACTTTATCTATAATTACTACATTATGTAAATTAGTTCAATATAAAATGGTTTGTGTGATTATTTTTAACCATGGTGATAAAGGACCTGAAATTAATAATTTATATTTTGAATTTTAATTGAAAAAAAATGGCTATTGTCAAAATTTCTTGACTCCTAGAACACCACAACAAAATGTTGTTATTTAATAGATAAATAGAACACTTATTAAAATGGATTGAACTATGATAAGTACATATAAGTTTCCTATATATTTTTGTGCAGATACCATTTTTACAACATGTTATATTTCAAATAGAATTATTTTCACACCATTATTAAAGAAACTCCTTATGAATTATTTAAAAATAAAAAACCAAATGTTGGTATCTTTATAGTTTTTAGTTGTAGAGTTTTTATTTTAAATTTAAAGGATAATTTAGATAAAGTTTATGCTAAGAGTGATGAAGGTATTTTTTTTATTCTAATAATAGTAAATATTGTAGATTTTATAATAAAAGATCTATGATTATTGGAGAATTTATTAATGTTTTGTTCGATGAAAATAATGCTAAATTAAATTCTGTTTCTAATGTTTTTTATGATGAGTTTAGAGAATTTAATTCCATAAAATAAGTACCTTAATATATGAATAAATAAATTTAGGGGTAGAATACACATTCTCAAACTGATCAAGATCAGGGAAGATTCACAAATATCATCCTATTAAAAATATATATCGTAGTATTTATTATGGTGTGAAAACTGGAAATTCTATTTTAAATTTTTGTATCAATTCTGCTTTTATTTCTGATTTTGAATTGGGGCTTATTCCATAGGAGGATGCCTAAATTAAGAGAACTTGGACGGGGGATTAATCCTGAGAAGGAGGCCCAGGTTAAGGGTTCTCTCATCTTAAAGGATGAGGTTGAATGAATAAAATTTCTAACCATAGTGACATAAAGATGTGTAAATCACTAGGTCTTGAGAGATGTTCCATAGAATTCCTTTCAAATAAGGAAGCCAACAAAGGAAACATTCCATAAATGACTTTGAAGTGGGGTTTGAAGGAAGAATCTTGAATTAGGAGAGGTGTATAGGAATAAGATAGGTTAAATGGGAAGGAAGGGAACCCAAAAAGAAAGGGGCACGCAAGCCTGTGTGGGCGCGCAAGTCTTGGTCGCGCATGTGCACCTGCACGACACATGGGTACTTGCACGATGGTCAACCCTTTGGGTAGAACTTGGGAGAGGCTTGGCTCAAGCCCTTAGTACTGTTCCTAGAGGCTTCCAGAAGAGGGGCACGCAAGTCCTACATGGGCGTGCAAGTATTGGTCGCGCAGGTGTACCTGCATGACATATGAGAACTTGCGTGACTATCAACAGTTTGGGTAAAACTTGGGGGAGGCATGGATCAAGCCCTTAGTGTTATCCCTAGAGACTTTCAGATGAGTGGTGCGCATGTTTTTTTGAAGGGGTAAGGAAGCGCGCAAGTTTGTCCATTTCCCTTAAGGGATGGCCAATTAGGCGTGCATGTGTTGATGAGTTTCAATACTTAGTCCTTACTCCCTCTCTTTATATATTCCGTTCTAGGTAAGAAATTACCTTAGAAGTTTTCGAAAGCTTCAAAAAGAGACCAGGTTGCCGGGAGCTCAAATTAGAGTTTCTGGAATTTTTCCTCCCTAAAATGGGGTTCCCAAAGGGGGTATTTATTGGCTAGAGAAGACCCTGGGCGAATTTCAAAGAGGGCGCGCAAGTCACCTGCGCGACCAATGGGTGGTGCAAAAGTATACATGCGTTCCCTTGGAGGAACTTGAGTGACCCAAGTGAATTTGAATTGTTGTTCATGCCTTTGTTAATTTTTTATGATTCTTTAAATGATGAATCACTTTGGGTTCAAGGTATTTCCCTTTTCAATTTTTTTGATTCTGTGATGGAAAGGAGCGTCATCAAAAGTCCCCCCTCAGAGTAGGATACGAAAGAAATGGGGAGTTGACTCTGAGGAAAACGAGAAACAAAAGGAAATTGGGGCGCGTAAGGTATGGCACAAAACTTCTAGCTGGGAAGACTTCGACGCGCAGGGTACAGATTTGGACTATAAATATGCCACCCCATTTCCGTACAAAGCATCTAGATTTCAAACTTTCGAGCTCTCGCTGCGCAAGTTACCTTCTCCACACAAGTTGCTCTGTTTTTCGTTGTTTCTTTGATGTCGCGCTGCTGTAGAGGTATTTGGACATGGAGAAGATATTTCCAAACAAGATTGTCTAAGAAATGGATGAATGTTACTCCTACAAAGGTCTGACCCATGCGTAGGGAAGGAAAATATAAACCATAGACTTGAATACTTTCAGATCATGAAAAAGAACATGGGACAAATATGTTAAGGATGGATATTTATTGCAGATCCCTACATATTGTCATTAAGACCAATAAGAACAAAAGAGGATGTATTTCCAAGAATGAATTTACCACTATTTAACAAACTCGTTATGGGGTTGAATTATACAGGTCCACCTAAGGGCATTGGCTGCATAGTCAAATACTAGCATCTTTTGGCTGAAAAGTCGGTTATGTAGACTGTTTAAGCAAGGCCACATAAGAGAACATGCTGCATATTCAAGAAAAAGAACTATCAGGTTTCAGACATTTTGTGACCAGAAGTAGAGAAAAAATGGTATGGAGATCTGAAAATATTTAAGGTTAGGATTATGATACATAAAAATGGGAATTTTTTCAATGCATGTAGAAATACACAGACCAATGCTAACCATAATCATGTTGTGGTTGGGTCCTGAATTGAAATGTCGGACTTCACTACGTATCCCATATGGATGGGAATCAAGGCATACGTAGTTCTTGAAATAAAGTTTAACGTCGTGTGGGATGAAAGTGTATGAGATCTTAGTTTAGGGTCATAAAACTCAGACCATTATAAGAAATACACAGTCTGTGTTTTGATAGGGACTTTTCAGCCATGGGACTAAAAGTAGAATTTGGGTTTAGGCCCCGAAGAATTGAGGCTGGATTCGAGGGACACTCGAATGTTCCTACATATCCCATAAGTTTGGGAATTAATCCCATGTAGTTCTAGAAATACCCTTTGTACAAATTTGGTTCTTAGATGTGAAGGGTGAAAGGGTACTTTAGTGCAATGATTGTTTGACCCAAGTTAAAAGGTTCGGGCATTTCCATGTATGCACGTAGTATTTGGAATGTACCATGATTGGAAATCAATGTAAATAATGATTCCCTCATAGGTGAGGGTATTAAAGAATGTTGTAGTTTATTTTCATACATGAAAAAAGTGTTGTACAGTTTAACGTCGTATAACAAGGATAAAGGTGAACCAATGTAAAGATATTGATTCTGGGGGCGGTTTCACGAATCAACATCGTATGAGATGGAGGTGAACTGATGTTAAGAGATTGGTTTTGGGCTTGAACCTCGGGAGGTTGCCTACATACACAGCCTAGAAGGCAAGGATCCAAGTCCGTGTAGTTCAATTAAATTAAAAGAAAATGAATTAGTGATCAAGTTGTTCTTGGGGAGAATGACCGAAAAAATGATGTTGGGACATAGACATGGATAGCGGCCCCGAGAGGGTGTTATGGTTGAATTTTACTCTAAGCTCATGTGAGTCATACTCGGTGTGAGAAAAAAGATGTAGCAACAACCCTTACGATGCATAGTTTAATGTCATGTAGGACATATGAAGGGACTATGCAGTTTAAAGTCTTGCAGGGAGGACTATTGGTGTTGCACAGTTTAGTGTCATGTAATAGGGAAACAAATATAGTTTAACTTCATGTAGGTCGTATTAAGGGATCTTTGTACAGTTTAGCGTCATGTAGTTAGGACGATGGGGACAATACAGTTTAATGTCATGTTGGACAAAAGGGGGACTGTGAAGTTTAATGTCATGCAGTAAGGATAAAAGAGGACATAGTTTAACGTTATGTTGGACGTATTAGAGAATTTTTCCAGTTTAATGTCATGTTGGACAAAAAGGGATGATACATTTTATCATCATGTTCGACAATGATGCGAATTGTTTTAGGTCATATGCATGGACCGTAGTGGTGCAGTTTAACGTCTTGCTGGATATGAGGCATGAAAATAGTTTATGTTAATATGAATGTACCATTTCTGTACAGTTTAATGTCATATAGCAAAGATAATGAAGGGGAAATAGTTTAACATCATGTTGGACGAAAGTGTGAATAGTTTACGGTCATATGAATTGACCATATAGGGTGCAGTTTAACGTCTTGCTGGACATGAAGCATGAAAATAGTTTAATGTCATATGCATTAACCATTGCTGAGGTATTTTGTGTTTGTAAAAAATAATTCTTCAGAAATATGGCATTGGTTGGAGTGGTGATTAGTTCTGCATCCATTGAGATTAAATAATAACATCCATTGGAATAGATCTTATGTATTGAGTACGGTCCTTCCCATTTTGGTTCATGCTTGGGAGGTTTCTTTCCTAGTATCGTTAGTTTTCTAAGAACCAATACCAATTCTCCCTGAATGAATGAATGAAGATGAACTTTTTTGTTGAAACCTCATGCTATTCGATTCTGGTAGACTTCCAAGTGGTGTAGGGTGCACAATCTTTTCTCATCTTACAGTTCCAATTCATTCAATCACTTTTTAGATTGTTCATCTGTAGATGACTGATCACAAATGGCTACTCTGCGATGATTTAATTGAACATCAATGGGAAAGACTACCTCCATTCCATAAACTAGTGAATATGGAGTTGATAACGTTGTAGTGCAGGTGGTGGTCTGATAATCCCATAAAGCATGAAAGGGTTTATCAGGCCATGACCTCTTATCTTTATCCACCATCTTTTACAGTTTTTCTGAAAGAGTCTTGTTAAAGTCTTCTATCTGGACATTGGCCACTGCATGATACCGAGATGAATGGTTGGATTTGATGTTGTATTCCTGATACAACTTCTTCACCTCGGATGAACAGAAGTTGGTGTCGTTTTCCTTCAATATGGTATGAGGTATACCAAATATGGTAATGATGTTAGACTTGATGAAGCTAAAAATGATTTTAGAACTAACTTCTTTGAGAGGTATTACCTCTGCCCAATTGGAAAAGAAGTCAGTACCAGTAAGAATATACTTAAACTACTTGGTTGTAACTAAAGGGTAAGGTTCCACCATATCCATTCCCCATGTGGAAAATGTCCACAAGTATTTATCTGTATGAAGAAACTCTGGGGGCTGATGAATGAATATGTCATGCACTTGGCATGAATGACACTTAGTTGTGAAATCAACACAATATTGTATCATTGAAGGCCAAAAGTATCCAAGCCTTCGAATTTGATCAGATAGTCTATGTCCAGACTGATGGGCACCACAGAATCCTACATGCACTTCTTTTATGACAACCATTGTATCTTCACCATCAATGCATCTGAAGAGAAATCCATCAAAACCACGCTTTTAGAGAATTGTGTCTTTGTTAAATAGGCTATCATAAAGAGTAAAATTGACCACACGTCGCCGGATTTGTTATTTCCCTGCTCTATCAGGATTAAGTGTTCCATTTCGAAGGTATTCCCTGATAGGTCTCATCCATCCTGTAGTATGACTATATTGTTCATGAATGGGACTAATTTCATTGATTTCGTCTATTCTGATTTGAACATAATGTGAAATTGTACGACGGTGTGCAATACTGATGGTTGTCTTTTCCCGATTTGGATATGCCAGAGTTGTGGCTATATTAGCCAGTGCCTCAGCTTAGGAATTTTGTGACCGAGAGGCATAAGAAAATGTCGGTTCCGAAGGGAATTCCGCCATTAATTCTCTAAAGTAATCATATAGAGGGATTAGTTCTTCTTTTCTGATGGCATAATCCCCATTGACTTGTTTGATTACTAGGTCTTAATCACCTTTCACCTTTAAGTGATTCACTTGTGCTTGAAGCGCCAAATCCAAGCCTACGATGAGAGCTTGGTATTCCGCTTTATTATTTGTACCACCTCCCAACAATGAGAAGGAATAGGGTAACACTGCCTTTTCTAGAGAAATCAGCACAATTCGTAACCCAACTTTTTTGAATTTAGGATTTTCCATTTCCCTCCCAGTTGGACTTCTGGAGGCACCATCAAAGTACATTTCCCTTTTTTAAAACTATCTTGAATAAAGATGACTTCATAATTAGGAAGTTAAATATTTGAAGATGTATCTTCTACTAAAGGGTGTTTTGCAAGGAAATCAGCTATAGCATGGCCCTTTATTGCCTTTATAGACACATATTGGATATCAAATTGCTGCAAAATAACTTCCCACCTTTCCAGACATCTTGTAAGCATTGGACGACTAAGGATGAATTTGAGTGGGTTATTAAGAGATAAAAATTAGACCTCGTGATGTTTTAGGTAGTGTCTCAACTTCTGAACTGCGAATATAAATGCTAGGCAGCATTTCTCAACACTTGAGTATCGGGTTTCTACTTCAAGCATAGTCCGACTAAGAGAGTAGAGGTTGTTTTCATTCCCAACATCATTCTATTGAGCAATAAAGGCACCCAATGATCGCTCTAAAGCTGTAACATAGATGATAAGTGGTCTTCCTTCAACAGGTGGCATTAATATCGGTGGAATCAAGAGATACTTCTTGATAATATCGAATGATTCTTGACATTCTTCTGTCCACTGGTAAGTGAATCCCTTCTTCATCAATTTGGTGAATGGTAAACTTTTGCCTGCCAAATTGGCGATGAAACACCGAATATAGGCTAAGTGTCCTTTAATTCCTCCCAATTCATTCAAATTTCTAGGAGGTGACATACGAAGGATTGACTTAGTCTTCTCAGGATCAACCTCAATACCACGATGGTGTACAAAAAAGCCGAGAAATTTTTTTGAGGTTACCCCAAAAGCACATTTTAAGGGGTTCATCTTCAAATTATGTTGTTTAAGTTTGTGGAATATGATTTCCAAATCATCCAAGTGATTAGAATATTGTTTGGATTTAACTGCCAAATCATCCACGTAACATTCAACGAACTTCCCTAAAAAGGGTTTGAATATACGATGCATGGCACGCTGATATGTTGCGCCTGCATTCATTAGACCAAAGGGAATTACCTGATATAGAACACACCCAGAGGGGCTCTGAAGGCTATATATTCTTCATCTTCTGGATCCATTCGGATTTATTATACTCGGAATATCCATCCATGAAGGAAAGTGCTTCATAACCAACTATTGCATCAATTAAGAGTTCTGTGATCGGAACTGGAAAATCATCCATAGGAAAATGCCGATTAAGATCACTGAAATCAATGAAAAATATAATTTCACCATTCTTCTTCTTCATAGAGACAATATTAGCCAACCATTTGGGATATTGAACTTCTCTGACGAAGTTAGCTTTGATAAGCTTATCCACTTCAGCTTCAATTTTGGAAGCATAAGTTGGGTGTGTTCTTCTGGCAGCTTGCTCGAATCCTCGATGTTCTTCTAGAAAACCCAATCGATGAGTAGAAACATCAGGATCAAGGCCTGGCATCTCTGTATAGTTCCAAGAAAATATATCTCAATTTAGCATCAAAAATGAAATATACATTTCTTGTTCTTCAAGATTCATGGACACACTAATTAAAGTGGGTGTGGATCTTCTTTTGTACTCAGATTTATTTCTCTGAGTTCATCCATCGTACTAGAGATACCCTTTTCAAATGATGAAGGGGCATCCTTGAGATCTTCCAATTCTTAATCAACATGTGTTATTTCTTCTATTTCTACTTTCATAGTAGATGATGAAGTGGAATTTTCATGATCAGAAGAGATGTTAAAATTTTAACATCTTTAAGAAGAAGGTTCCATTTCTGACCCGATTGATGATGAAGGGTCTTTCTTGGGTATTAAGGAGGAGATGATGGATTGAGAATCGACATCATCGTTCACATATGAAATTGCTATAACATCTTCTGGCCGGTTTGCGAATTATAGACTTACTGGATTTCAGTAGATGAAATGAAGACATCCCCATTTGAGCTTTCATTATTGCTTGGTGAATCGCCAATTTCTTCCATATTGTCTGGTTTGATTTCCATAATTGAAATTATGGAGGTTTCTATAAGAGTATTTGGATTTGAGTCTTTCCTTTCAATTTGACTGATAGGCAACACATAATATGTACTCACATGTATAATATGGAGCATTAACTTTGGTAATCTCCATTGTTGTGGATTTCTCATTTCCCTTCATGTGATAGAATTCCGCCTCAATGTATTGAGATTCACATGTCTTGAATGGGGCATTATCACCATACAATGTCCTAACAGGACCATCGAAACAATACTTGAGACATTAATGGTATGATGAAGGGATAGTCGCATGTTGATGTTTCCAGGGACTTCCAAGGAAGATGTTGAAGGCTGAGTATTGATCAACAACCATGAAATCTGAATTGGATACAAGATCTCCAAACTGAGTTCTGAGTGTAATCTCGCCTAGTGGTTCTTGTTCATTTTTATCATATCCTTGTAACATCATAATAGAAGGAGATAAATCAGATTCTGTGAGGCCCAATCGATGAAGCATACGAATGGGCATGAGGTTGACTCCTGAACCATTATCAATGAAATATCTTCGGATGTATACACCATTGACCTTTCCAGATAAATAAAAAGGTCTAATATGTCCATGCACGACATCATCTTCATCTTCATCTATGAAAGATATCATTGCATGGAATTTTGCAATATTATTCTCTACATGGTAGGCTTAAGCTGCATCAATTTCAGTTTCAAACTCTTTAGGACTTGACAAAGCCACAATGAGTGCCTCCCAAAGATCCTTTGATAAATTAAAGGCATCCAGAATTGATAATGTGACCGGTACTTGGGCCAGGTGTTTCAATACATCATACTTTTGATCCAATGGTCTGTTTTTCCCAATAGGAACATGTGGTTTAGCATGTCCCTTGAAGTGGATGCTTTGAAATTTGATGCATCTTGTATCAGGGTAGGAGTTGGTAATACTCATGGATTTGGAAGATTAGACTGAATAGTTCAATTTACTTACTGAGAGGAAGAAGGTGTACTTTCCAACCGATCTTCCAGAATAGCTGTTCTTGGACTAAATCTGCCTTGTGTGGAAGAACTTGCTTATTCTTGTTGAGCTTGTTGAAGGGCTCTACCATGAGTTTCAGCTGCATACATAGTTCTAGCTGCTGTAGAATTGGAATAGTGGCCTTTGGGAGATCCACGTCTTCCCCTAGACCCTGAGCCTCTGGAACTCCCTCTGATTCCGCTGTTTGATATAGGGAACCCAGGTTCATTGAGATGCAAACTGTGACTGGCATAAGGATCTGTTAAGTGAATCCTATTAAGAGAACTGAAGATTAATTCTTTATCTGATGAAGACTCTTACTGACTATCCAATTTAGGTTGTGCCATTTGGTGGGATGGTGCCCGTGGCTTCGAAGTAGATGACATAAAATATGCTAGAGTCAAAGAAAACTTGGGCTTTGATATATACACATCTTCTTCTGATTCTTCTTCTTTCTTTTAATTATATCTTTTCTTTGAGGATTTTCCCTCTGATGAAGATGGTTTTGGTATGGCTTTCATAGAAGAAGACACAATTCGTTTCTTCAATTGCATTCGCAAAATGGCATGAGTTTCGTTGATCGTATTTCTGACAACCCAATTGTCATATTTCTGCACATTTTTGTTTTTTACTTCCTTCCAATAGCCTTCTTCCTCTGGATTTGTAGTAGTAAAACATGCTACCTGAGCTGAAGAACCATTCAGTATGACTTGTCTCGAGTCAACCATTTTTTGCAGGAGGTTCTTAAAGACAAAACAATCCTGAATGGGATGCCCATTATCTGATGAAAGGGGAAATAGTTTGGACGGTCTTCATCTCCTTCCTTGTTCGGCCTTTTGGGCCTTGGAAATTGAACCAAATTATTTTCTAGAGCCGAAATGAAGTAGCCAGGAACTTCTTCATTTCAGAAAGAGTAAAAATTTCCATTCAAATCCTCAAATTGTTTTTGTCTTTGATCTCTTTGATCGTCTTGACGAAATGGCCTCTATTGTTAACGCTCAGGAGGTGGATTCCTGCGATAAGATGAAGGTTTTGAAGTAGAAGAATGTACATGTTCTTGTTTAACCATGATTGTAGTAGTCTCTGCTCTACCCATTATCCTTCCTGGAGCTGATGGAATTACATGAGTTTTGTCCTTAGTCTCTATAATAGAATATTCAATCTGTTGAGTGATTGAAGTAAGGTCTCAAAACCCTCCAGTGTATTTCACAGGGATAAATGGAATGCGTAACTCATCAGGTAGATTTTCCACACAGATTGGAAACAATTATTCTTGAGGGAGTGCTAAGCTCAGGGAATATGTTAATCCCTTCCAGCGATAAATGAAATAACAACCCCTTTCATTCTCCTTTTTCTTACAGTTTGTAAGATAAAAAACTGTTGTCTTTGGCAACGTTGAGCTAAATTGATGAAGGAATCATTGATGAAGATCCTCCCATCCAGTAATTGACCGTGATTGCAAACTTGTGTACTAGACAAAAGTAGGTCCTTGTAATGACTGTACAAAACACCTGATCTTAACTACTTCTTTTTTCTGAAGGGTTTCCATCATAGGATCACAAGGAGAGAAAAAATGTGTTAAGTGTTGCTCTGGGTCTCCCGAATCATTAAATATTGGGAATGTGGTACAAAATAAATTTGATGGGGGATGAATTGCATCAACCCATTCAGGGTAAGCTCTCTTTTCTGGTTGATTTTGAGCTCGTTTTCCCTTCATAGCCTCCAACCGAGCTATTAATGACTAAATAGTAATTATTAACTTTTCAGAAACATCCGGTTGAGCTTGGAACTGAACAGGTGCAATGACTGGAGCATGGATAGATGTGGCAGCTGGTACTACAACTGATGGTAGATCTGCCGATTGCTGTTGCACTAGACTCGTAGGATTAGACCTGTGAGGGTGTACTGATAACGGAGGTTATTCTTAATCCATCTTAGTATCCACAACAAATTCATTTGGCTGACTGACTCCAGCATGCTTAGGAGAAGACTACCCTGAAGTAGTTCTACATTCATCCTCCTCAATTCCTTAATTTTTTCCTCTTGTTGTGAAAATCTTTGCTCTAGTGAGAGCGATTGGCCTTCTCCATATGAAGGGTTTGTAACCTGATTCTTTCATTTCCCCATGTTGGATCCTTCTCGGAGAGGGGGAAGTGGGTTACTTGAAGGAACACCCAGATTCTGGGTAAGCCTTTGATTTTGTGTACACACACCTTCTTCATTTGTGTCTGTGCATACAACTTCTTGAGCAGGAACCTCTTCATCTGATCCCTCTGAGTGAACCTCATCCGGTGGATCAGCAAAAACGGAATTGATGACATTAACTGATGCATAAAGCATTGCATCCCTTCTATCAGAATTTCTGTGATATTGTATTCTTCCATGTCTCTGATGAGAGATTTCCTTTTGTTGATTTGATCCCTCAGGAACTTCTTGATGAAACGTAATTTGGAAGGAATCTCTGGATAATTTTTCTCTTCATTCCTCTTGGGGCTTCTTCCCTAATCGATAGAAGATGGAATATCTCTAAGGAAGAGATTGAGGATTTGAAAAAGTCACCAGTACGGTGGACTAGGGATATTCCTTCTATTCCTGCTCAACTCCTCGAATCCTATTTGTTGATTTCAAGGGTTGGGTTAAAAGAGTCCCCAATCTGGAAAGCTGGGGTGGTTCTTTACATGCTATATCTAAGAGCTTCTTTTATGCTCTCATGATATTGTGGACTTTAGTTTGGAAATTGGCTGGGTGGATCAATCTGCATCCACTTTTATCACCCGACTCAAAAGACCGTTGGATGATTTCTGACACATCTTTAACTTGATGATGCGCTTGCTCCAAATGAGAGGCATGTTCAATATTCTCGTTCTCTTGATGCAGTAGTAATTCAACAACTTGTTCTCTATATGCTTGATTTTGAGAAGAACTAGTTGAAGCCTATTCTTGAGAAAGCCATTGATTACAAACAAAGCCAATTGACTATGGCCGGCCATGGGAAATAAAATTTCATGAGACCATTTTCGGAGGGCTTTGCTGACTAGAGAGTATAGTGAAATGTAGTTCTCCATGAACACCCCATCACTGGATATGAATACCAGATGGGGAATTGGCAATTAACTGGCACAATATTCTTAGTGCACTAAGGAATGAACGCTGAAGGGCTCTCTACTACTTTTCAGCCATCAGATATAGAGAAACTAAGAGGGAAGCCAAGTCAATTTGGCATTGTAACCCTTCTATTATCTTGATATGATTTTCATACTCATCATAAGATAATATTTTCTTTTCCAATAGACTAAGAGTTTTCCATATGTTGAGACGAATATAATGAATTCCATCTTCTGTCAACATCTCTGGAATGTCATACTGAGTGTCAAATGAAGGCTAAAACATGACGGGCACTTCACCTTTCACCAATTGTTTTCTCATATTTAGTACTTCCTCTTTATCATTCAATGGAGATTATTCTACCTGATTGGACCAGAGTTGGTGCTTCATTGTTTCTTCATCGGATTCAACAAGATCGGTAGAGAATTCACTGATCAAATTAGATTATGAACAACCCAGGGGTGGTTCGGAGAATGACCTACACCCCGGGCTATCTTATGATTGAGAAAGTATTTTACCTGCTAGCAGTGAAGCATCAGACATGACTCACTTCTCATATTCAAGTTCCTCAGGATAAGAGGGCTTTCTCATCACCACATTGTCCATTGGAGATTTTTACAGGAAATATGCATTATAACTGTAGAGAGGAATTTCACAGTTAAATTCATCATCATGGGGAGGACCACCATGGTGGGTTACAAAAAAATATGAAACATTTTTCTCCTTGGTCTTCTGGCCACACAGAGGATTCCTGTGGCTCTCATCTAAAGACTAAACTTCGAGATCGACCGAATTGTCATGAAGCAAGCCTTCATGAGGAAGTTCCTAATGAAGAACTTTAGAATTAATGTTCCCACTATTGGGAAATGAGGGAGCAGAATCTTGAATTCTAATAGATAATTGTGTGAGGGATTCAAGAACTCCAACATAGAGCAAGGCCTTATTACAAATTGGCCCTTGATTTCATGACTTCACTGGGCGTGTCTTCTTTTTAGACACGTTATTACTCAATTTAGGAACCACTTGTTGATGAAAGTGGTCATTATGGGCCGTGTATGTGCCTACTCAGGATAAATTATAGGGTTAGGCTGATTATCTCTACTCAAATTATGTGTATGTTCCTGACTTGGTTGTCTGTATGTTATGGGGGAGTATGCACCACAACCCTCTCCAACTGGAATAGAGGTGTGTGTTTGTTCCAGAGTGAACTATTGATGTGTCACTCCACTGGTAGGGATAGATTTATGTCTTTTTCCCTGAGATGCTGCTGAAGCAGTTATAATTTCCTGGCAGGCATCCAAAATATGAGCAGAGATTTTCTTCTTCTCTTTAACCATTGATAGAATATGATTGGTGACTTTAGCTACCATAATGGGTATATATGTCCATTCTGTGCCTGGAGTAGGTGGGTGTTCCTGCTCTTGTCCTCCTTTTCCTGTCAGTGAATCCTGACAGTACTCAAGTGTGGGGGCAGAGAGTTGAGTCTGCCTCCTGTTTGTCACCGGAGCATTCTGACTAACTTCTCCAAATGCTACCAAACGAGACTGTTGGTAGGCCTGATCAATACTAGAGGGTGTACGTGCATGCTGATTGAACTATACTGAATGTGTTTTATGAGCTTCTTTCAACACTGACAGACGAGGCTGCTGGTAGGATTGATGGGTGTAAGCAGGTGTACGTGCCTGTTTACCAGTTGTCAACACATTGGGTTGGCGGGATCCATCGTATGTAGACAGACGAGCCTGCAAACTATTTGATAATTTATAAACAGGTGTATGCTTCTGTCTATTGTACTCTGCTATAATTTCTTGGCGAGATTGGCGTACTACTGCCAAACGAGTTTGCTAGACAAGAAAATTAAAATGGATGGGTGTATGTTCCCATTTATTTCTTGTCACCATGTTAGGTTGGTGGACTTCTCCAGAGAAGGCAGAGATGAGAACCTGCTCACTGTTGAATGTATTTAATCTCTGGTGGTTCGTCTTGCCTACTCGGGTTCAAGGAACCAGGGCCAAACGCCTGGAGACGATACCCTCATCATGTTGAGGGCGCACAACCGCACGAGTCTGGTGGTGATTGTTAATGGGAACCCTCGAGAAGGACTCCTTTTTTACTTTAATTAATGCCCTAAGGGACCTGTTCATTCACCTCCCTAGAATATGGGAGTAAATGGTGATTGTTTTCTGGGGATAATGACCCAAAATAGTTGGAGACGGTGGTTGGAACAACCTGCTTCTTAATCGCTCGTCATCGTTGTCCGGTCGACCAGGGTGAATTATTGACTTGGAGGGCTTGTCGAGAAGCCTCTAGAGTCAGAATAGTACCATTTTGACAATACTCCTTAACTAGTGAATTTGATACCCATCATTGAAGATGTGGAGTAGGTGTTGTCATCCTCAGAGCGGACGACGATCCCGCAAGAGTAGCAGCAGAGGCCTTCCCAGCAGAAATATTCACAGTATAAGTATTCACAGGTGTGAACTGATGAGAATCCATTTCTATAACACAGAAGATCTTGGAAAAGAGTGCATGTTTGATATATTAGACGTAATCAAGATAAGTCCGACCACTACATCTTTTGGATAAGCACATATGTTATTTATTGTCTTATTGGCCCTCTCATTGAGTTTAAATAGGGTCCTAACAAATAGGTAAAACATCACTTTAACTTGGATAAGGATTCACGTAGGGTTCACCATTTTTTGTTCCTTCTGGATTTGGGGACGACCTCATTGATTTAAGGTTCAAACATTCCAAGAGGTTTCTAACGGGTTTGTTTGTAGAACCGAAAACATCCAACGATTCTATACCCATTTGGACATACTTTCCAAAGGTAGGTGCTCATTAGTTATGGACCGATGAGACATAAGAATTTTCATTGGTCGGGAGGATGGGAGGTTGGACTCATGACACCTTTTTGAGGGGAATTATTATCTACTCCGGACTCTCTTTATAGGTTTAAGTTTTGTTCATGAATCCTTATTAAATTACCAAGTATAAAATGAGCTTTCCGTTAGATCTGACAACCAATGATTGATATGTAGGAAATTTAGAGAATCTTTTATATGTATTCGAGGTTTTTAATCGATAAAGAATCATCTATAATTGTTAGAGATTCTTAGTCAATGGTATCCTTTAATAAATTATATAAAAGTCTCACGGTCACTATAATGACCATACTGGTTTTAAAGCCACTCAGTGGGGCAGTTGAAGTTTATTGTCATTCAGAAGGACATTGATTATTTCAGAGTTGAGATCGTACCTGAAGATGGGCTACCTATGTATCCTTTATTTAGAAAAGGAATTAGTACCCACTTAGTTCGAGTAACAGAGTATGATGTTTATGTATGATTGATGGGTCAAAGAAAAATTTCATAATTACCATTACACTATAAGCTCATTTGAGTCATGCTCAGTTTGAGAAATAAGAGGTATTGGTGAAACTAGACAATTTTATCATGAAAGATGAAATCATAGAAAATGATGTGGGGCTTATGTATGTATGAATTCCCAAATAGATTGATATTGGGACTTATTTCAAAGAAGAAGTCCAGGAATAGGGTCCATAAAGGTATATGTACTTTATGGATATTTGGATACTCTATCATGGGGCTTACTCCTAAGGAAGATGCCCAAATTAGGAGGGGACTTATGATTGGGTTTTACTCCTGAGAAGGAAGACCAGATAAAAAAGTAGATTAAGATTGGTTAATAGAAATTAAGACTAGGGATTACTCAAAGGAGGAGGCCCAGGTTAAAGGGTTTTGAAGACTGGGGCTTACTACTAAATAGGAGGCCCAGGTTAAGGGAATTTCAGAATTAAGGGACTTAGGGCTTACACTTAATAAGGATGCCCAGGTTAATGGGTTTTTAAGACTGGGGATTACTCCTAAAGAGGAGGCCCAGGTTAAGGGAATTTCAGAATTAAGGTACTTGGGGCTTACTCCTAAAGAGGATGCCCACATTTTGTAGATTTTGAGACTAGGGATTACTCGTGAAAAGGAAACCCATGCTAAGGGAATAATGGTTGGGGCGTACTCCTGAGGAGGATGCCCAGATTTCGGAACTTTGAGACTGGGGCTTACTCCTGAGGAGGATGCCCAGATTAGGGGACTTGGGGCTTATTTATAAGGAGGATTCCCAAATTAATTAGAACATGAGGATTATTCCTAAGGGGGGTGACCAAATTAAGAGAACATGGACTAGGGATTACTCCTAAGGTGGATGCCAAATTAAGAGAACGTGGACTGGGGCTTATTCCTAAAAAGGAAGTCGAGGTTAAGGATTCTCTCATCGTAAAGGATGAGGTTGAATGAATGAACTCTCTAACCTAAGTGACGTAAAGATGTGTGAATCACTATGTTCTGAGAAATGTTCCATAGAATTCCTTTCAGATAAGGAATCCAACAAAGGAAACATACCATAAATGGATTTGAAGATGGGTTTAAAGGCTAATTCTTGAATAGGAGAGGTGGATAGGCATATGAGAGGTGAAATGGGTAGGAAGGGAACCCAAAAAGAGAGGGGAGTACAAGTCATGCATGGGTGCGCAAGTCTTGGTCACACAGGTGTACCTTCACGATACATTGGTACTTGCACGACGATCAACCCTTATAGTAAAACTTGGGTGAGGCTTGGCTCAATCCCTAAGTATTATCCCTAGAGGCTTCAAGAAGAGAGGCACACAAGTTCTGTTGAAGGGTTTAAGCGGCACGCAAGTGTTCCCATTTCCCTTAAGGGGGGTGGGCACTCAGGCACGCAAGTGATGATGAGTTTCAACACTTAGGCCTTACTCCCTCTCTTTAGATCTTCTGTTCTAAGTAAGAAATTACCTTATAAGTGTTCAGATGCTTCGAGAAGAGACTAGGGCACCGGGAGCTCAAATCTGAATTTCTGGAATTTTTTCCTCCCCAAAATGGGGGGCCCATAGGGGGTATTTATAGGCTAGAGAATAACCTGGGATAATTTAAAAGAGGGCACACAAGTCACCTGCACGACCAATGGGCGGCGTGCAAGTATACGTGCACGACCTTGGTGGAGCTTGCGCGACCCAAGTGCATTTGAATATTTGTTCATGCCTTTGTCAAATTTTGATGTTTCATCAAAGGATGAATCACTTTGGGTTCAAGGTATTTCCCTTTTCAATTCGTTAGATTCTATGACGGAAAGGAGCATCAACAAGAGGGTAGAATCTTGAGCTACAACAGATAAAGGTCTGAGGGCTTCAAAAACACCAACATTAAGAGGATCCAAATCATAGCATGACCCTTGTATTTCCAACAGTGCTTGGAGAGACTCCTTAGATGTCCTCTTATACTTAGTTGGGGCCACATTCTTGGAAAAGTGGATATCATTGGAATGTCTGTGTGCTTTCCTTGGAGTGGTTACCTGAATGGACCAATTACATCCAATTGGAAACGGTGTATGTTCCCAATTTTGTTGTCCGGAAGATATGGGTAAGTATGCCTTATGACCCTCTAGGACTAGAATAGAGGTGTGTATCTACTCCAGTATGGCATGCTGATGTGTCATCCCATTTGTGGGGACAGATTTATGGGTATGTTCCCCTGATACTACTGAATTATTTGTTATAATATCCCGGCATGCTTCCAGAATATGGACAGGGATTTGAGTCTGCCCTTTGACCATTGATAAGATGTGTTTGGTGACTTCAACGACAGGAACATGAATATACATCCATTTCGTATCTAGAGTAGGTGTATGTGCCTACTCCTTTCCTCTTTTTCATATAAATTGATATTGATAGTACATATTCATGGGGTTAGAGAGTTGGGTCTGCCCAAAATTTGTCATCAGAGCTTTCCGACCGAATTCTTTGGGTTCCACCAAACGAGACTTTTGGAAGAATTGATAAAAATTGGTAGGTGTTTGTGCCTGCTAGATATTTCCCATCAAGTATGGTTGATTGAATTACTTAAATACTGGGAGACAGGACTTCTGACAGAAATGATGATTGTAAACAGCTGTATGTTCCTTTTTACCAGTTTCCACCACATTAGATTGACGGGGTTCTTTAAATGCAATCAGACGAGCTTGCTAACTGGTTGATAACTTGTAAGAATGTGTATGTTCCTGTTCACAGTAATCCACCAGATTTACCTGGTGGTATTGGTGGGTTTCTTCCAAACAATACTACTGAGTAGAAAAATTAGGACGAACAGGTGTATGCGCCTGCTGATTGTTTGCCATCAAGTTAAATTGATGGAATTCTCTGGAGGAGGCATAGGCGAGAACCTGCTCCCTATTGACCGAATGTTTTCCCTGGCAGTTCGTCTTGTGTGCTCAGGTATGAGGGACCTGGGACGAATGTCTATAGGAAACACCCCCATCATGTTGGTGGTTTACTACCATGTGATTCTGTTGGAGACAATTGATTATGGGAGTCCTCAAGAAGGACTCCTACATTCTTGAATTAAGGCCCTGAGCGACCTATTGATCCACCTCCCAGTAGTATGGGAGGGACTGGTTTTTGCATTCTGGGGATAAGGACCCGAAATGGTTAAAGACAGTGGTTGGAACTATCTGCTTATTAATTATCATTTTTCGTTGGCCGAATGATCGAGGATTGTTATTGACCTGGAGGGCCTATCGAGCAGCCTCCAAAGTCAATATTGTTTTGTGATAGAGATATTCCTTTACCTGCACATTAGAGACTCAACGTTGAAGATGTTGGGTTGTTGATGACATCCTTCCCTTGCACGGGGATCCAACTTTAGCAGCGGTCAGGAAGTTCATAGATGGTGTATTGGAGAAAGAAATTTTTGGAATGAAGGGAATTCTGAGAAGAAAAACTTGAAAACAACAAAAAACGGCATTAAGGAAACATATTTTTATATGGATACATGAATGATTGATTAATTTTTCTAGCCTTTCTTTTTCAATTGATAGGGGCCTAACAGGTGGGTAACATTATTAACTTGGTTAAGAATTCATGTCAGGTTCACCATTATTATTTCATAGTTCCATGAAACGTGTGTTGTAGTTTTAAGAATCATTGTTTCCAGTCGGTTTCCATTGATTTCTTTATGGATCTGGAAACATCCAACCATCCTTTATCCAAAGGGGACCTACTTTCCAACGGCAGGTGTTCATTACGTTTGAAATTTATGATACTTAAAGAACATGCATTGTTCGAGAGGATGAGAGGTCAGACTCATCACATCCTTTTGAGGGGAATTATTGTCTACTCTAGGACTCCCTATAATCATTTATGATATGTTCATGAATCCCTATTAATTAACCAAGTATATCATAATTATCCCTTGGAATTTACAATCACTTATTAACATGTGTAAAATTTAGAATCATCAGTATGCATTCAAGGTTCTTCATTAATGGAAATATCTGTATGTATTTGAGGTTATCCATCAATGGTATCCTCTAATATACTACTTAGAGGATTCATTTAATCATCTTTGTGATGATACTGGTTTTTTATCCACTCAGTGGGGCACTCTGGAATTTATTGTCATCCAGGGAGACGAAGGTTTGGTTTGATTTTGGGATCGTGCCCATAAAATGGGATACCTACATATCCTTGTAAAAGGAATTAGAACCCCCATAGTTTGGTGTCACTGAATGGGACAAATCATACCTTTTAGGGTCATGTGATAAGGACCTAGTGGTAAAATTTAATGTCATTTGGTATGGAAATCTAAGAGGAAGGTGCTTAGTCAAAACAGAGTGCAAGACTTATAATAAAGCATCCCAATGAACTTTGGAAAGAATATGGGTTTCCAAGTAGGATCAGACCCTATTGGGAAAATGTCCCTAGGAGAATAGGGTTGATTTGAAGTGTTGGGTTTGAACCTCAAGGATGCTTCCTACATATCCCATATAAATGGGAATCAAAGCACATGCAGTTCAATAAGTCTCATAGGAGATTATGGTCCTTTGAGAGAGATGAGTTTAGGCTTACTTCCTAAAAAGGATGCCTTGATGATTTGGGGTTTAATTTGGGGATTATTCCTGAAAGGATTCCCATATTAAGTTAATTAGGGTTAGATTCTTGAGGAGGATATCTAGTGAGCTCAGGCTCTGAAAAGGCTTCCTATGTATCCTGGTTTGAATAGGAATTAGGGTTTTTGTAGTTCATATGATTGTTCCAATGTTGTGATGATGACGAATCTCTAAGCGCACGTGAGTCATGCTCGATGTGAGAATCAAGAGGATGTCAAATATTTAACAAATTCATTCACACATTCAAAATTTTCCTCCTCCATTAGTAGAATAAGGTGCGCCTATGGTGTCCAATGTGAACGAGGTTGAGGCGACCATGTAATAGGGAGAGTAGACGAGCCGTCCCTCTATTATATTTACATTGGACAAGGGTCCAATGTAAGGAGGAAGGGATGAAGCTTAGGAGCTTTCACAAGGATGGTTTCCCATGGTGAAAAAGCCCAATGGGAGCGGGAAAGGATAACAAAAGTCCTTGTTCCCATCTCTCCTCTGGTCTTTGGAATCGAAGAAGAAGGGTGGAGCAATGGTGCCACCTCCTGCAAGAAAATATAGGGTCTTACACTAGGATGGTTTCCCTAAAATTGATCTTGGTAAGGGAGAGAGATTTATCCTTTATTTTTAGAAGTAAAAGTAGGTATGAACCATATCTACCGCTACCAGAGAATTGAGGTTCTGGGTCATCTCTTCGAGAAGGTAGAGGCCAGGACCCAACCCTCCTCCAGACTAGAAACTTCCGAACACTATTTTTGGTAGAAAGGTCTATGTGATTGTGGATATACAAAACCATAGACACTCCATGAATCCTAAACCCATTGTGAATCAAATTTGGGAAACCTCTAACTGTGGAAATAAAAACCCAATTATAAGACACGCTGATGTGCCTTTCACAAAGGATTGATAAGTCATGTGGTTTTGGTAGAGGTCTCAACAGAATCCCTTTTAGACAAGGAAGCCAATAATGAAGAAGAAATTCCATGAATGGATTTGAGATAGAATTGATGGCTTGTAGACTGAAGAGAGTGAAGAAATTAAATGAATCAAGGAGGGGCGCCCAAGTAGAGAATGGTGCACAAGTATGGGCGTGCAAGTACAGTTGGGTGACCGGATGTTCAATTAAGAGATGAACAACATGTATGTTAATACTTGGGAAAGACCTAGCTCAAGCCGTCAAGAGTATTCACAAGTGATCCCAGAAGTGGGGTGTTGATGTTCCTATGAGTGGAATGGGCTAGCACAAGTATTTCTGACTTGGGGATGTTGGGTGCTTTAGGCGTGCAAGTGTTATGGTTTTCAAACACAAAAAGGACTTAAGTATAATGATCCTCCCTTAAATCCTCTGCTCAAGGTGTTGAAGAACTACCCTGAATGTTTCAGAGGTCTGGGACGAAGTACTAGGTTGACCAGAGCATCAATTGGGCTTCAAGAAAATTTTTCCTTACATATGAGGGCCCCAAGGGTCTATTTATAGGAAAAATGTGGACCATGGGCAAAAGGAGTTTGGTCACACAACTAGGATGTGTGGTAGAAATGTGGTGCACAAGTGGCTGCATGTCGGATGAGTGGCACCCAACTATACTGGCATGCCACCAGTGATTTTTCTAGACTAAGGCAGAGCTTTGTGGACTTAGCCAAAATCATAACTTCATTCTAATCTATCATGATGGTGCCCAGGTGTTTGCTTGCAGGTACGTTGGGCGCCTCTTTGGGGACTTATCCAAAATAATTGATCCATACAGCAGGGGATGTGCCCCCGCACCCCTTCTTGGGATCAGTGTTAGGTTGTGTTTCCTACCTTTTGGGCAGGTTCCTTCCCTACCATCACTAACCCCATAAAATATTCAGAGTTGCGCCGTGGTGTTTTCGAGCAAGGGTGAAGTCATTTTGAGCCTCTTCACATTGAAATACATCTTCAATTGTGGAGAAGTTCATGAAACACATTTAATGGTGTCTACACTTGCACACTAGGTCTTACACTGCTAAACTACAAGGGTATCCTATGTGGCCGACCTACGCTACCTTCATAATCATTTCCACCCACTACTTCAAGATTAGACCCTCTTATTTCAATTAGATCTATTCTTAAGGGGGGACTTTTTTACACTTTATTTTTTCACATGGGATGAAATATTATGAACAGAATCTAAATTATGCTAGATAGATGAATATACCTAAGAAAAATAAATGGAACTTCCCTAAGCTGGCCTGAGCCCACACCCCTACACATTACAAGGCTCACACAGACACATGTGTGACACTAAAAGATCGACCAACCATGTGTGGTGTACCTGCACCAGGTACCTACATTTTGGAATTTCACATACAACCTACTTTGACTAGGGTCCCCTGTTTGCCTATAAATTGGACCCTATGGATCTTCATTTGAAGACTATAAAATCATTAGAAGCCTCCAAGCTCTGGTTACAGAACCCCTTCACCCAGGTCCTTAAAAACCCTCAAATAGATCTCCAAAACCCAAGAAAAGATTGAATTAATGGGGATACTTAGATTTAATTTTCTCCTGGTTCTGAAACACAATACACCTGTGTGAGGAACCCTTTACCCATAGTTAACAACCAATTATGTGAAAGTCCCTTCCCAAACCTGGAATTAGTGATAGACCCTTCCAAGAACACCTGAGGAGACCCTTAGTGCCTATAGTACGGCCTCACCCAAGTGTTTTTTATCAGGTGGTCAATTTCCTAAGGAACCTATAGCTCATGGTTGCCTACCCCTAACATGAATCACTTCTAGATCTTCCCAAGACCTGTGTAAAGCACCTCTTGATCTTCAAGCCTTGAATTTTTCAAGACACCTTCAAGCCCTCTTTCTTGCCACCAATAGAAGGGCTCCCCTTATTCTGGATCCCTCATCTGATGGGGAACAAACTGAAGCCTCCACCAAAGCCTCCATACTTGAAAGACTATGGTAATAGGCACACCATTGTATCTCCCATTCGGATATGCATTTCTTCAGTTTGAGGTGTCCCACACTTGTCCTACCAAATGACGAGGGTTCTCAGGGTGCATGTGAAAATGAATCCCTTTATTCATGAGGAACCCGACCCTAAGGGCGGTATCAGGAAACTTCTGGTCTCAGATATGATGGTTTATTCCATGTCCTTAAATCATAATCTATAAGACTAGGGGCCTATGGTTCCCAATAGGGATGGAGAGGATCATGCTTTACTTTCCCGTTTAGGTGTAGTTACATATCCTCATCTCTTCCCCATGAACCATCCACTAGGTCATCCCTCCTAGAGTAAGCTCCTAATATCTCTAGAAGGACCTCTCATACTTTATTATTTCCTTCTTATTGAAGTTCTCAATACGGATATAAGTATCACTAAGAGGGGGAGGGAGTGAATCAGTGATATCTTTTTCTTTTTTCTGTTTCCTCTTTTTTTTAAACAACCTTCACCTCCTATTAAAGAGTTTCTTCTCTGCTGAAAAAACACAACCACAAGAACACAAGATTGACAGGGTTCACTACTCAACAAGAGTATCTACATCCCTGGATTGGTATAGAAATAATCCAGTACCACAGAATCCACTAGAAAAAAATCATATAATGTGGAATACAATGAGTAGGATATAACCTTACACTCATTTATCATTTGGGAAACAATCCTTAAGTGTGTGTGCACCCTCTTAGCACAAATAAGGAATTACAATATTTCAGGGCTTCTTTACAATTCAGCAGGTGTATTCTCTAAAGTACATATCTTTACTTTCATACCCAAAATCCAGTAAGAACTATCTAACGCACAACTGAATATGTGCGAAGAACCCAAATTTTTTGCACACCCTTTTATCCTTCTTCTGTGAACTTTTATGCCATGCATTCAAGATTTAAATTTTTTTCGTGGAACACCTCTTGCACGCAACTTCAATGTTTCCCAAAACTCTCTTCTTTCACGCAACTTCTCCTCCTTGCATGGAACTCTATTTCTACCATGCACTCTCCTTTTATTAATATTTTTCCATGCCTTAGAGCTCAATATTTCTCAAAGTGTTGATCTCTAAAAGTGTGATGGGGTTACCTCTTATTTAAAGACCTCATTGACCCTTGCGTGTAAAAACCACGATGTGTCGCGCAAGATCCTAACGTGTCACACAAAACCCCATTTGAAGTCGCATTGGGTGTGTAAGTATCTTTCGCGAAAACCTCATGTTTAACACACTTATTTTAATCTTTCACACACTTCATGACTTTTCCATTTTCAAATATTGGACCTTGAATCATGCCTTGTGCACAAGATTATAAACTCCATTCAATCTTGCGCACAAAAACCAATTTTGTGAACAAAAAAATCTTTTTCACAAGCCTCTCCTTTTCTATATTTTGATGATTGGATCATAGAACACCACTTGTGCACAAAATAACAAGGTATCTTCAAACTTGCACGCAATATCCTCTTCCAAAAACACATTTCTTCATCTTCCGATTTTTAGGCCCTAAAATTTAGAAAACAATGGGAAACAGTGCCACCTTAAAACATTCATTTGTACCACCTCTAGATCATCCATTCATTTTTAATGATTCTATTTACTGAATTCCATAAACATTCTCCAACATTCATCACAAATTCAACTATCATGATATATATCCTTTGATATATCAACTTTAGAATCTTCAGAGTTTCATTGGGAAGTACTGAAACTTTCCTATCTTCTAGCAGAATCATTCCTTCCAATCAAAACTGTATATTAAAGGCATCATCATTTCTCCCCCTTTCCTTCATAAGGCATTCATCAACAGTTCTCCTAACTTATGATATTTTTATAATACATATCAACACAAAATCGTCTGATTTACAAGTCCATTATAAAGTGAATTGATTTATCTTTGTTGACAACAAAAGACAACACTCTGTAACAACATACTCTTCTTACTTCCTTCTCCATCCAACCTGGTCCCAACACATATCCATGTCCATGGGATGTATCTAAATGAGTAGTCAGATATGACTATATGGGGTACAATGATGGGAGGAGACATGCATATCAAATCCCTTTATTCTTCTCTCATATCCATGGAATCTTAAACTAGTAGTAGAAGTATTGTGTAGTTTTCTAGATCATTCACTTTTTCTTGTTTTTCACATTCGATCTTGAATCATTTGGGAATAGTGAATAGAAATGATCACAGCTTCCACATAGTCAAATGCATGCCTTGATGGAAAATCTTTTCTTGGATCTTCCTCTAACCTTTCTTTATAGGGCCTCTATAGGAATGGGTCCTCAAAGGCATTTATCAAACCACAAGGTTATCATCCTCATTGTAAGCCCCAATGAAACATTAAAATCATCACAAGTCAAGACATTCCTCTTAGACCCCAACCTCATAAGGCATCATCCTATACGATGAAATACCCATCTCAACCCTCTCAACGACCCTCATTCCTTATGAGAAAAACATTTAGAGGTCCTCTATATGTGTGGGTCCCCAAATATGAACTAAGTGGTATTTTATTCCCACGAAAAATGGGATACATAGGAAGCCTCTATGTGGTCCAAAACTAGCACCCCTTACCAACCCTAATTCTCTCCAGACCATATTCCTAGTAGGCTCTTATCCAACCTGGAAGTTCATATTCCTTCTAGTACCCCCAAGCCACTTCAGCATAATTCCCACACCAAAATATGACTAGGAACCATTCACCAAGACATATTTTCAACATTATGTTAAACTACATATTTTGGTCCTCATCACCAGACCTTAAAAGTTATGATGTGTCTCGTTAAGTGGAATAAAACTATGTGGGTTCTAATTCCATTCATAAGGATACATAGGAATCCCATAGTATGGGTATGATCATTACATAAAAACAAATCATATCTCCCTATATGATGAAAAACATTAGAGTACTCCATAGTGTGGCTCCAAACCAGCATTGTAATGATAAATGATGAAATAATCTATAATCTATTCATAAAAGGGTACCATTGATGGAGAACCTCAGATATATATAGATACCTACATTAATGAAGAACCTCAAATACATATAGATGATTCTAAATTTAATCATGCTAATAATTTATTATTAATTCAAGAATGATCTACATCATACTTGGTAATTAATGAAGGATTCATGAACATATCATAAATATCTAAGAGAGTCCCCAAGTAGGAAATAATTCCCACAAAAGGGTGTAATGAGCCTGAAATCCCATCCTCTTGACCAATCTGAGTCCCTATGCATTGTTGGACCATTATATAACTTCTACCTTTGAAAATCAGTTTAGAATAGGGGAACAATTGGGTGTTATTAGATCCATGAACAAACCTGTGGGATGCCGTTTGAGAATGATTAGCTCGATATGAATGATTGTGAAATATTCAAACTGTAACACCCTGAGATTTTATGAAAAATATTCTTTTTAATTTCATTAATGTCATGGGTTGTATGATACAACAAAAGGATGTTACTCAACACGCATCCTTGAATTGCCTTTCATTACACGTAATTGCGACCTTCCTCGATAGCGTGTGTAGTACGCAATACCGAGTTTCACTAAACAACGATATACTATTAAAATATTATTAAAACTAGCCGTTATGAATAGTAATAACCACCTTTTAAAATTTTAGAAATTTTATCTCTCAAAATGGACTTCATTTTTGGATTCAGAGTATCTAATTTAGCCTAAGGTGAAATTTTTGTACTTTTCGGAAAACTTTCATATTCTGATGAATAGTGAAAATTACTAAATTTTATTTAAAAACAACTTTTTTAATAGAAATAATTAATAGTGATAAATTATTAATTTGAGTGGTTTTAAAGTATATTTAGAATATATTTTTGCAATTTAATACAATTTTGGTCATTGGATGTAATTTCACATTTAAACAAGTTATAAACAAGTGTCAATCTTTTGATGGTTATTATCTCTTAAAAACACGCCATTTGTTTTGACGACGGGAATTAATTTTTAAATTAGTTAATGTAAATGATATGTTTTCAATTTGGTAAAATAGACATCATTTTTGAGTTCATAATATCAAATATAGCTTAGGCCTAATTTTTGGTATTTTTCTAGAAACTTTCATTTTTTTGAGGAATAGTGAAACCACTAATTGGTAGTAAAAAAAATGAATTTTTCATAAACCTTAATTTTACCGCTTCTGTGAGTAGAATTTCAAAAATCCGAGAGACATGGTTGATGGCAGTAATTAAAATGTGGTTCAATGAGATGAAAATAATTTTTGGTGAATAGTAACTTTTTACTTTTTTTACCACGGTTAAAAGTAAATAGGGTAATTAAGGATAAAAATGATATTATTATTATCCTAACACATGTCCTAATTCTATTGGATAAGTTTAATTCGACCAAAAACAAACTTAGGAATAAAATATGACAATTTAGGCCCACATGGATTAGATTAGGACATTTATTATTATTTAATTCAAAGAAGCGTTAAAAGAGTTAAAATCAATGTTTATTTACTAAAACATTTTTAATATATGGTTATACATAAGATAAATTAGAATTTAAATATTCATTATAAATCTAATAAGATTTCCTACATAATGATATTTTATTTATAATTTTTAGAAATTAAATAATTTCATTTATTTATGACACAATGATGATGCAGTAATTACCATAATAGTGAAAAATTAGAATAATTGATATTATAAATACCCAAATAAAAGTAATTTGAGACTTTTTATGACTTAAATTAATTTTATACGTTAATATTACATGTTATTGTGGATATAAGTAACTAGTTTAGAACTTATAATTCTGTTATTAATTTCATAAAAATCATGTACCAAATAGTGTCAAAATTGACATAAATTAGTTTTTAAAACAAATATTATATTATGATTTTTATTTAATTCATAAAAATCTAAGGTTTGGCCAAATGACTTAGATAAGGATATATATATTAATAATAAACAACTTGGGGTTCGTTTGGCTTGTTATGGTAAGTTTATGAACCATATAGTGTAAGAAAACAAAAAGACACAGTAAATGTTAAATTATTTAACTTAGAGTTAAATCTAATTGATAAGGTTAAAATAATAACCTAAACTTCTCTAAATCCTATTGGATGAGAGTATTTCGACCCATCCCCACTTTATCTTAGAAATAAGACACTTTGGAACCATTATAAACCGAATTTGACCTTAATATAAAATAATATTTTGAGATTTTCCTAAGGTGCCCCTCTCCTCCCTTATAAAAGGGCACCTCCTCCCTCTCCTCCTCACACCAATTTGAGCATTAAATCTCGGCCAAACCCTTCCAAAATCTATTCTACACTTCCATAGTATCATCCTAGAGGTCTTGGTCTTCTTCAAAGACCATCCTTAGTTCTTTAAGTGGAGGTTAAGTGAAGGCCCGTCAAAAAGAGGTAATATCCATTACCGATCTTTTTCAATTTCATTCTTCTTCAACTTATTCTTCTTTAGTTGTTTCATGATAAAGTAATAACATCAGTATTTCTTATATACTGATATTTTATTATAAATATGAAACAACTCTAATTAACCATCTATCCATCCTACGGAAAAAGGAAATCACCGCGCGTGCGTACGTACCGTATACCGTCTCCACACCGTGGTGTAATCAATTTTCCACCACCACCTTAATTGGATGGGTATAATGGTGTAATTAGTAACTATATATGATTATTATAAAGTTATATTGATACTGAAATAGTATACATACACTTCAACACAATTCCACGACCATGGGAATGATATCATCGCTCGTGCGTACGTAAGGACTACCGTCTCCACGACGCGATAAGATTCATTATCCATGTTAACCATTCCAGATTGATTATAAAGTATATATAATTAATAATAATGAAATATATGACATGGTAAATCTACTGGATTTATGTATATATATATTTCATCTACTTAATTCCATTCAAGATAATAAGGAAAGGAAAACAGCGTTCATGCGTACGTATGGACTACCGTCTCCATGAACGGTGTGTTTCATTTCATTTATCTATATATTATATATATATATACTGAATATATATGATATATAAATCATATTTTATATTCTGGAAGTAAGTAAATCATGATATATGTAACAATAATGTCAAGAACAACAAGTCCAAACACCTACGATAAATGAAACGATTTTACCCAAAATGCTTCTTTAACATGAAATTTACAAAAGAACGGGTAATATAAAGTCATAAGTGAACCATATATGATATCATAACAATGAATATGATTCCGTAATAAGTTAATGACATTGTTTATATCAATATACAGGAGGTTCAGATACGTACAAAGCATATCAGACATAAGGTAAGGGAAATATCACAATCTCATATTTATCCGAGATTGTTTATAATTTGGTATTTACTGGGGTGTATTTTATCATCCACATCCATGTTTCCTCAATATGTAATATTATTTCCATCCACCTAAAATTGTTTAAATCCAATTTTACCCTTCGGTGAGTTTTTAGTAAAAGATATGAAAGGAATCTTTTGTCGTTTTTCGTACGAGGAACTTTTTGACTTTTTCGACAAAAGTACGAGAAGAATGTTTTTTTAACTTATACGGCATGAATGGATTTTTAAAACATTATTTCCAAGAATATTCCATTACATGTTTTCATGTTTATTTTTAATCAACTTTTTTTAGTTTATAATTTTATGACATGTTAAGAAAGGAAAAGTGTTTTTGAAGTAGAAAGGATATTTTCCTCAAGAATGGAGTTCAAGTGTTTTATCAAAATTATTTTCCATATAAGATAATAAAGGGTTCTGTTTTTATACCTATTATTACATTGATTTGATTATGTTGTGATGAAAATTATTTTTATGAATTCCTTTATCTTATATGAATTTTGTTTTGATGTGACAATGTTTAAGAATCCCATTTTTATTACATGGGCTATGCTATGATGTATGGTTTATGATTTTGTGGCACACATAAGAATGGTATCATTATGAGATGGGTGGGACCTATATCTCCCTCCAATGCATTGGGTAAAGATTTTATATCTCATGAGATAGACATGGCTGGAATGGTAGGTTATACCGGTTCTGTGAAATAGGACTGAAACGAGGAGTGAACTCGGTTTAGAAAGGGATTTGTCCACTAAGATAGTCTTAGCAATGAGCCTTGACTAATAAGAAATGATTCTATATGATTATGTGTGTATGCCACAAAGTTTCATGATTTAAGTTATGATTATTGGGATTTCATTTCACTACTATGATTTATCCCATGTTATGAAATTATGCTCTCTTTTCCAGGTTAAGATTTCCAAAATGTTATGTTCTCATGATGTGATTGATATTTCTTTTGTTTACCCTTACTGAGCATTTGAGCTCACCCTTCTATGTTTTCTTTTCCCCAGGATATAAATAAAGGTTTTTGGTAAGAAAAGGAAGATCTTTATGAGAGATTTTGAAGATCTTTCACCACGATTAGAAGATTATATTCCGAGTTTCCAAAGAAACTAAACTATTACGATCCTTGTGTGTGTGTTTTTGTTATGTACTAAGTATTCCTCAAATGTAATGTAATTTCCATGTACGTCAGGCTTCGGGTCTCTACAGTTGGTATCAGAGGAAAGGTTTAGTCAACCTTTGGAAACTAGGATGTGAAAACGTTAGTGAGATCCCTAGAGATATTTCTAAGGTATGTCTAGGGATGTACCTAAGGATAAGAATACGTATAGGATATAGTCCTAGAACTGTGGTAATGATATTAGAATTTAGCCTAAGATGTTAGATATTGTGGGTGATCCCCCTTTACTATGTTGTTTTCCCTAGCATGATTTTTTGCCTCTCACACTATTCTTTTTGGGTTTTAGAAAATGTCTGGAAAAAGGAAGATTCACGATAATAGAGGATATAACGGACAATGGAATGATATTCTTCATGAGCAACCAAATGAAACTGGATTTTGAAGTCCAAACATCATTATTATGCTGAATCAGAAATCTCATAATATGATCATCAAACTCAAATTTTGTAAGTTTCCTGACCTGGCTAATAAGAGAAAGAAGGAGTTTCATGATGATCATAGAGTAATGAAAGTTCAATTTCTCCTATGTAAGTAATGTGGGAAGAGCCATCAAGGATAATGTTTCAAGGGAACTGGAAGATGCTTTGGGTGTGGAAAAGAAGGACCCAAAGCCAGTAAGTGCAAAGGAAAAGGTTCAGTTAACACTATGGATGAGGATAATGGTATTGCTATGACATCAACAATGGTTAAATGTTTTAAATGTGGAATGTACGAGAATTATGCAAACCAATGCCCTAAGGGAAAGTCTCATAAAGAGAATCAGTACAGCCGTATGAGTAGTATTTATGTTGATGATGATGAAGAGACTACAAATGATATGTGAGTTGAAATAATTGTTGAAGCTCAGTCAATGGTTTAAAAAAGTAGTGGAATGATTACATGTTTATCAAGTGTAATGTTGTATAAGTAATCTCATGGTACTACGGAATAAAGAGACATCTAAGGATTATTACACTGTTGTCTTTCCTTGAGTTTTGAAAGTGTATGATTAATGGTACCAGTATCCATTAAAGGATATTCAGATATTTTTGGAATATAGATGATATGCGCATAATGAAGGGATAAGGAGAAAATTAAATGTTTGATTGTATTCATGAGCTCATGAATGATATAAGGAGAAGGTTATGTAATGGATTGAGTATATAGAAATTTTGGATTTTGTTATGTGTAAGGAGTTAACTTTTGATAGCATTCATGTTTTCACTAAGGTTTAATGGGTATTCATTTTTCAAGAGAATACATGATTAAGGTATTCACATGATTGGAATGTGACCAACAAGATATATGGGGGATAAATGATGGTATTCGCATGATTGGTTGATGACATTTCAAGTAATCATTTTCTTTATATTATGATCTTGGACCGAAGTAATTTCTAAAGATTGGAATGGATTATGTTAGACATAAGTTAGTGTTTTTTAAGGATATAACTTTCGATATTATTTATGTGATGTTATAGTAATATAGTTTTAGAAAAAGGACAACCTGCAGGAGAGGCGACAACCCATCGCGTCGGACAAGGCTGTGGGAATCACACACACAACCGAAGTGCGACTGGCCTTTATCGCCTACCACTAGCCTACAGGAAGTCCCTGGTTAGTATAAACTAGATTTATTTTATTAAGTGGTATGATAGATGAAGTATATGTCCATTTTGGAATGATATACGATAGATGGACTTATGTATATTTGATAACTTTTGCTAAACTTTTCTTTGAAATAGATGGAATGACCCATCATTCTATCACATGATCTATTAACACTTCATTAATAAGAAATTCAACTTCATTTCTTTAAGAGATGAAGTGGAAATTTTCCAACGAATGACCAACGATGAGACTATACCGAAATAACGAAAGTATTTCTTCTAATTCCAATTTCATCAACTTTAGGGAAACGATCTTGAAAACCCAAAATGATGTCCTAGTGCTCTTATATCTGATAAATCAGATGGTACCTTAGATCATCACAAATTTATGGCTTTTTGATTGCCGGATTTTCCATAGCCATGTTCTCTACCTCTCTCCATCACAACATGATGGTTATATTTCTCTTCCATATCCATATTTTCACCAATGTGGAAACCCAGTGATTAGTTTATTTGGGTAACTGTTACGTTTCATACATTTGTTTTTAGAGATTGGTTATGGTATTCCTTTTTACGATGTGGGTTTCTATTAAAGAAACTTTTGAATAGTAAACCATTTATAACCCCGACGAATTTCGAGGGCGAAATTCATTTTAAGGGGGGTAGAATGTAACACCCCGAAATTTTATGAAAAATATTCTTTTTAATTTCATTAATGTCTTGTGATGTATGCTACACCAAAATGATCTTTCTCAACATGCATCCTTGAATTGCCTTGCATTACACGCAATCATGACCTTCCTCGATAGCGTGTGTAGTACGCAATACCGAGTTTCACTAAACAACGATATACTATTAAAATATTATTAAAACTAGCTGTTATGAATAGTAATAACCGCCTTTTAAAATTTTAGAAATTTAATCTCTCAAAATTGACTTCATTTTTGGATTCAGCGTATCGAATTTAGCCTAAGGTGAAATTTTGGTACTTTTCGGATAACTTTCATATTCTGATGAATATTGAAAATTACTAAATTATAATTAAAAACAACTTTTTTAATAGAAATAATTAATAGTGATAAATTATTAATTTGAGTGGTTTTAAAGTATATTTAGAATATATTTTTACAATTTAATACAATTTTGGTCATTGGATGTAATTTCACATTTAAACCAGTTATAAACAAGTGTCAATCTTTTGTTAGTTATTATCTCTTAAAAACACGCCATTTGTTTTGATGACGGGAATTAATTTTTAAATTAGTTAATGTAAATGATATGTTTTGAATTTGGTAAAATAGACATCATTTCTGAGTTCATAATATCAAATATAGCTTAGGCCTAATTTTTGGTATTTTTCTGGAAACTTTCATTTTTTGATGAATAGTGAAACCACTAAGTGGTAGTAAAAAAAATGAATTTGTCATAAAACATAATTTTACCGCTTCTGTGAGTAGAATTTCAAAACTCTGAGAGACACGGTTGATGTCAATAAGTAAAATGTGGTTCAATGAGATGAAAATAATTTTTGGTAAATAGTAACTTTTTACTTTTTTTTACCACAGTTAAAAGTAAATAGAGTAATTAAGGGTAAAAATGATATTATTATTACCCTAACACATGTACTAGTTCTTTTGGATAAGTTTAATTCGACCAAAAAAAACCTTAGCAATAAAATATGACCATTTAGGCCCACATGGATTAGATTAGGACATTTATTATTATTTAATTCAAAAAAGAGTTAAAAGAGTTAAAATCAACATTTATTTACTAAAACATTTTTAATATAGGGTTATACATTAGATAAATTCGATTTTAAATATTCATTATAAATATAATAAGATTTCCTACATAATGATATTTTATTTATAATTTTTAGACATTAAATAATTTCATTTATTTATGACACAATAATGATGCAGTAATTACCATAATAGTGAAAAATTAGAATAATTGATATTATAAATACCCAAATAAATGTAATTTGAGTCCTTTTATGACTTAAATTACTTTTCTAGGTTAATATGACATGTTATTGGTGATATAAGTAACTTTTTTCGAACTTATCATTCTGTTATGAATTTCATAAAAATCATGTACCAAATAGTGTCAAAATTAACATAAATTAGTTTTTAAAACAAATATTATATTATAAATTGTTATTTAATTCCTAAAAATCTAAGGTTCGGCCAAATGACTTAGATAAGGATAGATATATTAATAATAAACGACTTGGGGTTCTTTTGGCTTGTTATGGTATGTTTATTAACCATATATTGTAAGAAAACAAAAAGACACGGTAAAAGTTAAATTATTTAACTTAGAGTTAAATCTAATTGATAAGCTTAAAATAATAACCTAAACTTGTCTAAATTCTATTGGATGAGAGTATTTAGACCCATACCCACTTTATCTTCGAAATAAGACCCTTTGGAACCATTATAAACCGAATTTGACCTTGATATAAAATAATATTTTGTGATTTTCCTAAGGTGCCCCTCTCCTCCCATATAAAAGGGCACCTCCTCCCTCCCCTCCTCACACAAATTTGAGCATTCAAGCTCGGCCAAACCCTGCCGAAATCTCTTCTCCACTTCCCTAGTATCATCCTAGAGATCTTGGGCTTCTTCAAAGACCATCGTTAGTTCTTTAAGTGGAGGTTAAGTGAAGGCGCGTCAAAAAGAGGTAATATCCATTACCGATCTTTTTCAATTTCTTTCTTCTTCAACTTCTTCTTCTTTAGTTTTTTCATGACAAAGTAATAACATCAGTATTTATTATATACTTATATTTTATTATAAATATGAAACAACTCTAACTAACCTTCTATCCATCCTACGGAAAAAGGAAATCACCGCGCGTGCGTACGTACGGAATACCGTCTCCAAGTCGTGGTGAAATCTATTTTCCGCCACCAACTTAATTGGATGGGTATAATGGTGTAATGATTAACTATATATGATTATAATAAATTGATATTGATACTTAAATAGTATACATACACTTCAACACAATTCCACGACCATGGGAACGATATCATCGCTCATGCGTACGTACAGACTACCATCTCCACGACGCGATGAGATTCATTATCCATGTTAACCATTCCAGAATGATTATAAAGTATATATAATGAATAATAATGAAATATATGACATGGTAAATCTACTGTATTTATTTATATATATATGTCATCTACTTACTTCCATTTAAGACAATAAGGAAAGGAAAACAGCGTTCATGCGTACGTACGGACTACTGTCTCCATGAACGGTGTGTTTCATTTCATTTATCTATCTATTATATATATATATATACTGAATATATATGATATATAAATCATATTTTATATTCTCAAAGTAAGTAAATCATTATATAAGTAATAATAATGTCAAGAACAACAAGTCCAAACACCTACGATAAATGAAATGATTTTACCCAAAACGCTTCTTTAACATGGAATTTACAAAAGAACGGGTAATATAAAGTCATAAGTGAACCGTATATGATATCATAACAATGAATATGATTATGGAATAAGTTAATGTCATTATTTAGATCATTATACAGGAGGTTCGGATACGTAAAAAGCATATCAGACAAAAGGTAAGGGAAATATCACAATCTCATTTTTATCCGATATTGTTTATACTTTGGTATTTACTGGGGTGTATTTTATCATCAAAATCCATGTTTCCTCAATATTTAATATTATTTCCATCCACTTACAATTTTTTAAATCCAATTTTACCCTTCGTTGAGTTTTTAGTAAAAGATATGAAAGGAATCTTTTGTCGTTTTTCGTACGAGGAAAATTTTGACTTTTCTGACAAAAGTACGAGAAGAATGTTTTTTTAACTTATACGGCATGAATGGATTTTTAAAACATTATTTCCAAGAAGATTCCTTTACAAGTTTTGAAGTTTATTTTTAATCAACTTATTTTAGTTTAGAATTTTATGACATGTTAAGAAAGGAAAAGTGTTTTTGAAGTAGAAAGGATATTTTCCTCAAGAATGGAGTTCAAATATTTTATCAAAATTATTTTCCATATAAGATAACAAAGGGTTCTGTTTTTATACCTATTATTACATTTATTTGATTATGTTGTGATGGAATTATTTTTATGAATTCCTTTATCTTATATGAATTTTTTTATGATGTCACAATGTTTAAGAATCCCATTTTTATTACATGGGTTTTCTATGATGTATGGTTTATGATTTTGTGGCACACATAAGAATGGTATCATTATGAGATGGGTGGGACCTATATATCCCTCCAATTCATTGGGTAAAGATTTTATATCTCATGAGATAGACATGGCTAGAATGGTAGGTTATACGGGTTCAGTGAAACAGGACAGAAACGAGGAGTGAACTCGGTTCAAAAAGGGACTTTTCCCACTAAGATAGTCTTGGCAATGAGTCTTGACTAATAAGAAATGATTCTCTATGATTATGTGTGTATGACACAAAGTTTCATGATTTAAGTTATGATTATTGGGATTTCATTTCACTACTGTGATTTATCCCATGTTATGAAATTATGCTCTATTTTGCAGGTTAAGATTTCCAAAATGTTATGTTCTTATGATGTGATTGATATTTATTTTGTTTACCCTTACTGAGCATTTGAGCTCACCCTTTTATGTTTTCTTTTCCCCAGGATATAAAGAAAGGTTTTAGGTTAAAAAAAGGAATATCTTTATGGGAGATGTTGAAGATCTTTCACCACGATTAGAAGATTATATTCCGAGTTTCCAAAGACACTAAACTATTAAGATCATTGTGTGTGTGTTTTTGTTATGTACTAAGTATTCCGAAAAAGTAATGTAATTTCCATGTACGTCAGACTTTGGGTCTCTACAGTTGGTATCAGAGGAAATGTTTAGTCCACATTTGGAAACTAGGATGTGAAAACGGCTGTGAGATCCCTAGAGATATTTCTAAGGTATGTCTAGGGATGTACCTAAAGATAAGAATACATATAGGATATAATCCTAGAACTACGGTAATGATATTATAATTTAACCTAAGATGTTAGATATTGAGGGTGCTCCCCCTTTACTATGTTGTTTTCCCTAGCATGATTTTTTTCCTCTCACACTATTCTTTTGGGGTTTTAGAAAATGGCTGGAAACCGGAAGATTCCCAATAATGGAGGATATAATGGACAATGGAATGATATTCTTCATGAGAAACCAAATGAAACTGGATTTGGAATTCCAAACATCATTATTATTCCGAATCAGCATTCTCATAATACGATCAATAAACTCAAATTTTGTAAGTTTCCTGACTCGGCTAATAAGAGAATGATGGAGTTTCATGATGATCATAGAGGAAAGAAAGGTCAATTTCCCCTATGTAAGTCATGTGGGAAGAGGCATCACAGAGAATGTTTCAAGGGAACTGGAAGATGCTTTGGGTGTGGAAAAGAAGGATGCAAAGCCAGTAAGTGAAAAGGAAAAGGTTCAGTTAACACTATGGGTGAGGATAATGGTATTGCTATGACATCAACAATGGTTAAATGTTTTAATTGTGGAATGTACGGGCATTATGCAAACCAATGCCCTTAGGGAAAGTCTCATGAAGAGAATCAGTACGGCTGTATGAGTAGTATTTATGTTGATGATGATGAAGAGACTAGAAATGATATGTGAGTTGAAAGAATTGTTGAATCTCAGTCAATTGTTTAAAAAGGTAGTGGAATGATTACATGTTTATCAAGTGTAATGTTGTATAACTAATCTCATGGTACTACGGAATAACGAGACATCTAAGGATTGTTACACTGTTATCTTTCCTTGAATTTTGAATGTGTATGATTAATGGTACTAGTATCCATTAAATGATATTCAGATATTTTTGGAATATAGATGATATGCGCATAATGAAGGGATAAGGAGAAAATTAAATGTTTGATAGTATTCATGAGATCATGACTGATATAAAGAGAAGGTTATGTAATGGATTGAGTATATAGAATTTTTGGATTTTGTTATGTGGAAAGAGTTAACTTTTGACAGCATTTATGTTTTCACTAAGGTTTAATGGGTATTCATTTTTCAAGAGAATACATGATTAAGGTATTCACATGATTGGAATGTGACCAACAAGATATATGGGGGATAAATGATGGTATTCACATGCTTGGTTGATGACATTTCAATTAATCATTTTATTTATATTATGATCTTGGACCGAAGTATTTCCTAAAGATTGGAATGGATTATGTTGGACATAAGTTAGTATTGTTTAAGGATAGAACTTTTGATATTATTTATGTGATGTTATAGTAATGTATTTTTAGAAAAAGGACAACTTGTAGGACGGGCGACAGCCCATCGTGTCGGACAAGGCTGTGGGAATCGCACCCACAACCGAAGTGCGACTGGCCTTTATCGCCTACCACTAGCCTACAGGAAGTCCCTGGTTAGTATAAACTAGTTTCATTTTATTAAGTGGTATGATAGATGAAGTATATGTCCATTTTGGAACGATATACGATATATGGACTTATTTATATTTGATAACTTTTCCTAACCTTTTCTTTGAAACAGATGGAATGATCCATCGTTCTATCACATGATCTATTAACACTTCATGAATAAAAAATTCAACTTCATCACTTTAAGAGATGAAGTGGAAATTTTCCAAAGAACGACCAACGGTGAGACTTAACCGAAATCACGAAAGTATTTCTTCTAATTCCAATTTCATCAACTTTAGGGAAACGATCTTGAAAACCAAAAATGTTTTCCTAGTGCTCTTATATCTGATAAATCAGATGGTACCTTAGATCATAAAAATTTTATGGCTTTGTGATTGCTGGCTTTTCCATAGCCATGTTCTCTACCACTTTCCATCAGAACATGATGGTTAGATTTCTCTTCCATATCCATATTTTCACCAATGTGGAAACCCAGTGATTAGTTTATTTGGGTAACCGTTACATTTCATACTTTTGTTTTTAAAGATTGGTTTTGGTATTCCATTTTACGATGTGGGTTTCTATTAAAGAAACTTTTGAATAGTAAACCATTTATAACCCCGACAAATTTCGAGGGCGAAATTCATTTTAAGGGGTGTATAATGTAACACCCCGAGATTTTATGAAAAATATTCTTTTTAATTTCATTAATGTCTTGTGTTGTATGTTACCACAAAAGGATCTTGCTCAACACGCATCCTTGAGTGCCTTGCATTACAGGCAATCACGACCTTCCTCGATGGCGTGTGTAGTACGCAATACCGAGTTTCACTAAACAACGATATACTATTAAAATATTATTAAAACTAGCCGTTATGAATATTAATAACCACCTTTTAAAATTTTAGAAATTTTATCTCTCAAAATGGACTTCATTTTTGGATTTAGAGTATCGAATTTAGCCTAAGGTGAATTTTTGGTACTTTTCGGATAACTTTCATATTCTGATGAATAGTGAAAATTTCTAAATTTTAATTAAAAACAACTTTTTTAATAGAAATAATTAATAGTGAGAAATTATTAATTTGAGTGGTTTTAAAGTATATTAAGAATATATTTTTACAATTTAATACAATTTTGGTCATTGGATGTAATTTCACATTTAAACCAGTTATAAACCAGTGTCAATCTTTTGATAGTTATTTTCTCTTAAAAACACGCCATTTGTTTTGATGATGGGAATTAATTTTTAAATTAGTTATTGTAAATGATATGTTTTGAATTTGGTAAAATAGATATCATTTTTGAGTTCATAATATCAAATATAGCTTAGGCCTAATTTTTGGTATTTTTCTGGAAACTTTTATTTTTTGATGAATAGTGAAACCACGAAGTGGTAGTAAAAAATGAATTTGTCATAAAACTTAATTTTACCGCTTCTGTGAGTGGAATTTCAAAAATCCGAGAGACACGGTTGATGTCAGTAAGTAAAATGTGATTCAATGAGATGAAAATAATTTTTGGTGAATAGTAACTGTTTACTTTTTTTTACCACGGTTAAAAGTAAATAGGGTAATTAAGGGTAAAAATGATATTATTATTACCCTAACACATGTCCTAATTCTATTGGATAAGTTTAATTCGACCAAAAACAATCTTAGGAATAAAATATGACCATTTAGGCCAACTTGGATTAGTTTAGGACATTTGTTATTATTTAATTCAAAGAAGAGTTAAAAGAGTTCAAATCAAAGTTTATTTACTAAAACATTTTTAATATAGGGTTATACATAATATAAATTCGATTTTAAATATTAATTAGAAATATAATAAGATTTCCTACATAATGATATTTTATTTATAATTTTTAGACATTAAATAATTTCATTTATTTATGACACAATGATGAAGCAGTAATTACCATAATAGTGAAAAATTAGAATAATTGATATTATAAATACCCAAATAAATGTAATTTGAGACTTTATATGACGTACATTAATTTTTTAGGTTAATATGACATGTTATTGTTGATATAAGTAACTTGGTTCGAACTTATCATTCTGTTATGAATTTCATAAAAATCATGTACCAAATAGTGTCAAAATTGACATAAATTAGTTTTTGAAACAAATATTATATTATTAATTGTTATTTAAATCCTAAAAATCTATGGTTCGGCCAAATGACTTAGATAAGGATAGATATATTAATAATAAACAACTTGGGGTTCGTTTCGCTTGTTATGGTAAGTTTATTAACCATATATTGTAAGAAAACAAAAAGACACGGTAAAAGTTAAATTATTTAACTTAGAGTTAAATCTAATTGATAAGGTTAAACTAATAACCTAAACTTGTCTAAATCCTATTGGATGAGAGGATTTCAACCCATACCCACTTTAGCTTCTAAATAAGACCCTTTGGAAGCATTATGAACCGAATTTGACCTTAATATAAAATAATATTTTGAGATTTTCATAAGGTGCCCCTCTCCTCCCTTATAAAAGGCCACCTCCTCCCTCTCCTCCTCACACCAATTTGATCATTCATGTTCGGCCAAACCCTGCCAAAATCTCTTATCCAATTTTCTAGTATCATCCTAGAGGTCATGGTCTTCTTCAAAGACCATCCTTAGTTTTTTAAGTGGAGGTTAAGTGAAGGCGCGTCAAAAAGAGATAATATCCATTACCGATCTTTTTCAATTTCTTTCTTCTTCAACTTCTTCTTCTTTAGTTGTTTCATGATAAAGTAATAACATAATTATTTCTTATATACTGATATGTTATTATAAATATGAAACAAATCTAATTAACCTTCTATCCATCCAACGGAAAAAGGAAATCAACGCGCGTGCGTACGTACGGAATACCGTCTCCACGCCGTGGTGTAATCTATTTTCCACCACCACCTTAATTGGATGGGTATAATGGTGTCATGAGTAACTATATATGATTAATATAAAGTGATATTGATACTGAAATAGTATACATACACTTCAACACAATTCCACGACCATGGGAATGATATCATCACTCGTGCGTACGTACGGACTACCGTCTCCACGACGCGATGAGATTCATTATCCATGTTAACCATTACAGAATGATTATAAAGTATATATAATGAATAATAATTAAATATATGACATGTTAAATCTAATGTATTTATGTATATATATATATGTCATCTACTTACTTCCATTCAAGACAATAAGGAAAGGAAAACAGCGTTCATGCGTACGTACGGACTACCATCTCCATGAACGGTGTGTTTCATTTCATTTATCTATCTATTATATATATATATATACTGAATATATATGATATATAAATCATATTTTATATTCTTTAAGTAAGTAAATCATGATATACGTGATAATAATGTCAAGAACAACAAGTCCCAACACCTACGATAAATGAAACAATTTTACCCAAAACGCTTCTTTAACATGGAATTTACAAAAGAACTGGTAATATAAAGTCACAAGTGAACCATATATGATATCATAACAATGAATATGATTCTGTAATAAATTAATGACATTATTTAAATCATTTTACAGGAGGTTCGGATACGTACAAAGCATATCAGACATAAGGTAAGGGAAATATCACAATCTCATTTTTATCCGATATTGTTTATACTTTGGTATTTACTGGGGTGTATTTTATCATCCACATACATGTTTCCTCAATATGTAATATTATTTCCATCCACCTACAATTATTTAAATACAATTTTACCCTTCGTTGAGTTTTTAGTAAAGATATGAAAGGAATCTTTTTTCGTTTTTCGTACGAGGAACTTTTTGACTTTTCCGACAAAAGTACGAGAAGAATGTTTTTTTAACTTATACGGCATGAATGGATTTTTAAAACATTATTTCCAAGAAGATTCCTTTACAAGTTTTCAAGTTTATTTTTAATCAACTTCTTTTAGTTTAGAATTTTATGACATGTTAAGAAAGGAAAAGTGTTTTTGAAGTAGAAAGGATATTTTTACTCAAGAATGGAGTTCAAGTGTTTTATCAAAATTATTTTCCATGTAAGATAATAACGGGTTATGTTTTTATACGTATTACTACATTGATTTGATTATGTTGTGATGGAATTATTTTTATGAATTCCTTTATCTTATATTAATTGTTTTATGATGTCACAATGTTTAGGAATCCCATTTTTATTACATGGGTTATGCTATGATGTATGGTTTATGATTTTGTGGCACACATAAGAATGGAATCATTATGAGATGGGTGGGACCAATATCTACCTCCAATGCATTGGGTAAAGCATTTTTATCTCATGAGATAGACAAGGCTGGAATGGTAGGTTACACTGGTTCAGTGAATCAAGACTGAAACGAGGAGTGAACTCGGTTCATAAAGGGACTTTGTCCACTAAGATAGTCTTAGAAATGAGTCTTGACTAATAAGAAATTATTCTCTATGATTATGTGTGTATTCCACAAAGTTTCATGATTTAAGTTATGATTATTTGTATTTCTTTTCACTACTATGATTTATCCCATGTTATTAAATTATAATCTCTTTTGCAGGTTAAGATTTCCAAAATGTTATGTTCTTATGATGTGATTGATATTTCTTTTTTTTTCCCTTACTGAGCATTTGAGATCACCCTTTTATGTTTTCTTTTCCCTAGGATATAAAGAAAGGTTTTAGGTAAAAAAAAGGAAGATCTTTATGGGAGATGTTGAAGATCTTTCACCACGATTAGAAGATTATATTCCGAGTTTCCAATGAAACTAAACTATTATGATCCTTGTGTGTGTGTTTTTGTTATGTACTAAGTATTCCACAAAAGTAATGTAATTTCCATGTACGTCAGGCTTCGGGTCTCTACAGTTGGTAAAAGAGGAAAGGTTTAGTCAACCTTTGGAAACTAGGATGCGAAAACGTTAGTGAGATCCCTAGAGATATTTCTAAGGTATGTCTAAGGATGTACCTAAGGATAATAATACGTATAGGATATAGTCCTAGAATTACGGTAACGATATTAGAATTTAACCTAAGATGTTAGATATTGTGGGTGCTACCCCTTTACTTTGTTGTTTTCCCTAGCATGATTTTTTGCCTCTCACACTATTCTTTTTGGGTTTTAGAAAATGGCTGGAAACAGGATGATTCACGATAATGGAGGATATAACGGACAATGGAATGATATTCTTCATGAGAAACCAAATGAAACTGGATTTGGAAGTCCAAACATCATTATTATGCCGAATCAGCAATCCCATAATATGATCAACAAACTCAAATTTTGTAAGTTTCCTAACTCGGCTAATAAGAGAAAGATTGAGTTTCATGATGATCATAGAGGAAAGAAAGTTCAATTTCCCCAATGTATGTCATGTGGGAAGAGGCATCAAGGAGAATGTTTCAAGGGAACTGGAAGATGCTTTGGGTGTGGAAAAGAAGGACAAAAAGCCAGTAAGTGCAAAGGAAAAGGTTCAGTTAACACTATGGATGAGGATAATGGTATTGCTATGACATCAAAAATGGTTAAATGTTTTAAATGTGGAATTTACGAGCATTATGCAAACCAATGCCCTAATGGAAAGTCTCATGAAGAGAATTAGTACGGCCGTATGAGTAGTATTTATGTTGATGATGATGAAGAGACTACAAATGATATGTGAGTTGAACGAATTGTTGAAGCTCAGTCAATGGTTTAAGAAGGTAGTGGAATGATTACATGTTTATCATGTGTAATGTTGTATAAGTAATCTCATGGTACTATGGAATAAAGAGACATCTAAGGATTGTTACACTGTTGTCTTTCCTTGAGTTTTGAAAGTGTATGATTAATGGTACTAGTATCCATTAAAGGATATTCAGTTATTTTTGGAATATAGATGATATGCGCATAATGAAGGGATAAGGAGAAAATTAAATGTTTGATAGTATTCATGAGCTCATGACTCATATAAGGAGAAGGTTATGTAATGGATTGAGTATATAGAATTTTTGGATTTTGTTATGTGGAAAGAGTTAACTTTTGACAGTATTCATGTTTTCACTATGGTTTAATGGGTATTCATTTTTCAAGAGAAGACATGATTAAGGTATTCACATGATTGGAATGTGACCAACAAGATATATGGGGGATAAATGATGGTATTCACATGCTTGGTTGATGACATTTCAAGTAATCATTTTCTTTATATTATGATCTTGGACCGAAGTATTTCCTAATGATTGGAATGGATTATATTGGACAAAAGTTAGTATTGTTTAAGGATATAACTTTTGATATTATTTATGTGATGTTATAGTAATGTAGTTTTAGAAAAAGGACAACCTGCAGGATGGGCGACAGCCCATCGCGTCGGACACGGCTATGGGAATCGCACCCACAACCGAAGTGGGACCGGCCTTTATCGCCAACCACTGGCCTACAGGAAGTCCCTGGTTAGTATAAACTAGTTTTATTTTATTATGTGGTATGATAGATGAAGTATATGTCCATTTCGGAACGATATACGATAGATTGACTTATGTATATTTGATAACTTTTGCTAACCTTTTCTTTGAAACAGATGGAATGACCCATCATTCTATCACATGATCTATTAACACTTCATGAATAAAAAATTCAACTTCATTTATTTAATAGATGAAGTGGAAATTGTCCAAAGAACGACCAACGGTGAGACTATACCGAAATCACGAAAGTATTTCTTCTAATTCCAATTTCATCAACTTTAGGGAAACGATCTTGAAAACCAAAAAAGTTGTCCTAGTGCTCTTATATCTGATAAATCAGATGGTACCTTAGATCATCACAAATTTATGGCTTTGTGATTTCCGGCTTTTCCATAGCCATGTTCTCTACCACTCTCCATCAGAACATGATGGTTAGATTTCTCTTCCATATCCATATTTTCACCAATGTGTAAACCCAGTGATTAGTTTATTTGGGTAACCATTACGTTTCATACTTTTGTTTTTAAAGATTGGTTTTGGTATTCCTTTTTATGATGTGGGTTTCTATTAAAGAAACTTTTGAATAGTAAACCATTTATAACCCCGACGAATTTCGAGGGCGAAATTCATTTTAAGGGGGGTATAATGTAACACCCCGAGATTTTATGAAAAATATTCTTTTTAATTTCATTAATGTCTTGTGTTGTAAGCTACAACAACAGGATCTTGCTCAACAAGCATCCTTGACTTGCCTTGCATTACACGCAATCACGACCTTCCTCGATAGCGTGTGTAGTACGCAATACCGAGTTTCACTAAACAATGATATACTATTAAAATATTATTAAAACTAGCCGTTATGAATAGTAATAACCACCTTTTAAAATTTTAGAAATTTTATCTCTCAAAATGGACTTCATTTTTGGATTCAGAGTATCGAATTTAGCCTAAGGTGAAATTTTGGTACTTTTCGGATGACTTTCATATTCTGATGAATAGTGAAAATTACTAAATTTTATTTAAAAACAACTTTTTTAATAGAAATAATTAATAGTGAAAAATTATTAATTTGAGTGGTTTTAAAGTATATTTAGAATATATTTTTACAATTTAATACAATTTTTGTCATTGGATGTAATTTCACATTTAAACCAGTTATAAACAATTGTCAATCTTTTGATAGTTATTATCTCTTAAAAACACGCCATTTGTTTTGACGACGGGATTTAATTTTTAAATTAGTTAATGTAAATGATATGTTTTGAATTTGGTAAAATAGACATCATTTTTGAGTTCATAATATCAAATATAGCTTAGGCCTAATTTTAGGTATTTTTCTGGAAACTTTCATTTTTTGATGAATAGTGAAACCACTAAGTGGTAGTAAAAAAAATGAATTTTTCATAAAACGAAATTTTACCGCTTCTGTGAGTGGAATTTCAAAAATCCAAGAGACATGTTTGATGTCAGTAAGTAAAATGTTGTTCAATGAGAAGAAAATAATTTTTGGGGAATAGTAACTTTTTACTTTTTTTACCGCCGTTAAAAGTAAATAGGGTAATTAAGGGTAAAAATGATATTATTATTATCTTAACACATGTCCTAATTCTATTGGATAAGTTTAATTCGACGAAAAACAACCTTAGGAATAAAATATGACCATTTCGTCTCACTTGGATTAGATTAGGACATTTATTATTATTTAATTCAAAAAAGAGTTAAAAGAGTTAAAATCAAAGTTTGTTTACTAAAACATTTTTAATATAGGGTTATACATTAGATAAATTCGATTTTAAATATTCATTAGAAAGATAATAAGATTTCTTACATAATGATATTTGATTTATAATTTTTAGACATTAAATAATTTCATTTATTTATGACACAATGATGATGCAGTAATTACCATAATAGTGAACAATTAGGATAATTGATATTATAAATACCCAAATAAATGTAATTTGAGACTTTTTATGACTTAAATTAATTTTATAGGTTAATATGACATGTTATTGTTTATATAAGTAACTTGGTTCGAACTTATCATTCTGTTATGAATTTCATAAAAATATTGTACCAAATAGTGTCGAAATTGACATAAATTAGTTTTTAAAACAAATATTATATTATTAATTGTTATTTAATTCCTAAAAATCTAAGGTTAGGCCAAATGACTTAGATAAGGATATATATTTTAATAATAAACAACTTTGGGTTCGTTTGGTGTGTTATGGTATGTTTATTAACCATATATTGTAAGAAAACAAAAAGACACGTTAAAAGTTAAATTATTTAACATAGAGTTAAATCTAATTGATATGGGAAAAATAATAACCTAAACTTGTCTAAATCCTATTGGATGAGAGGAATGCGACCCATCCCCACTTTATCTTCGAAATAAGACCATTTGGAACCATTATAAACCGAATTTGACCTTAATATAAAATAATATTTTGAGATTTTACTAAGGTGCCCCTCTCCTCCCTTATAAAAAGGCACCTCCTCCCTCTCCTCCGCACACCAATTTGAGTCCTCAAGCTCGGCCAACCCCTGTCAAAATCTCTTATCCACTTCCCTAGTATCATCCTAGAGGTCTTGGTCTTCTTCAAAGAGCATCATTAGTTCTTTAAGTGGAGGTCAAGTGAAGGCGCGTCAAAAAGAGGTAATATCCATTACCGATCTTTTCCAATTTCTTTCTTCTTCAACATCTTCTTCTTTAGTTGTTTCATGATAAAGTAATGACATAAGTATTTATTATATACTGATAGGTTATTATAAATATGAAACAACTCTAATTAACCTTCAATCCATCCTACAGAAAAAGGAAATCACCGCGCGTGCGTACGTACGGAATACCGTCTCCACGCCGTGGTGTAATCTATTTTCCACCACCACCTTAATTGGATGGGTATAATGGTGTAATGAGTAACTATATATGATTATTATAATGTTATATTGATACTTAAATAGTATACATACACTTCAACACAATTCCATGACCATGGGAATGATATCATCGCTCGTGCGTACGTACGGACTACCGTCTCCACGACGCGATGAGATTCATTATCCATGTTAACCATTCCAGAATGATTATAAAGTATATATAATGAATAATAATGAAATATATGACATGTAATATCTACTATATTTATATATATATATATATATGTCATCTACTTACTTCCATTCAAGAAAATAAGGAAAGGAAAACAACGTTCATGCGTACGTACGGACTACCGTCTCCATGAACGGTGTGTTTCATTTCATTTATCTATCTATTATATATATATATATATATATACGGAATATATATGATATATAAATCATATTTTATATTCTGTAAGTAAGTAAATCATGATATAAGAAATAATAATGTCAATAACAACAAGCCCAAACACCTACGATAAATGAAACGATTTTACCCAAAATGCTTCTTTAACATGGAATTTACAAAATAAAGGGTAATATAAAGTCATAAGTGAACCATATATGATCTCATAACAATGAATATGATTCTGTAATAACTTAATGACATTATTTAAATCATTATACAGGAGGTTCGTATACGTAAAAAGCATATCGGACATAAGGTAAGGGAAATATCACAATCTCATTTTTATCCGAGATTGTTTATACTTTGGTATTTAATGGGGTGTTTTTTATCATCCAAATCCATGTTTCCTCAATATGTAATATTATTTCCATCCACCTACAATTTTTTAAATCCAATTTTACCCTTCGGTGAGTTTTTAGTAAAAGATATGAAAGGAATCTTTTCTCATTTTTTGTACGAGGAACTTTTTGACTTTTCCGACAAAAGTACGAGAAGAATGTTTTTTTAACTTATACGGCATGAATGGATTTTTAAAACATTATTTCCAAGAAGATTACTTTACAAGTTTTCAAGTTTATTTTTAATCAACTTATTTTATTTTATAATTTTATGACATGTTAAGAAAGGAAAAGTGTTTTTGAAGTAGAAAGGATATTTTCCTCAAGAAAGGAGTTCAAGTGTTTTATCAAAATTATTTTCCATCTAAGATTATAAAGGGTTCTGTTTTTATACCTATTATTACATTGATTTTATTATGTTGTGATGGAATTATTTTTATGAATTCATTTATCTTATATGAATTGTTTTATGATGTCACAATGTTTAAGAATCTCATTTTTATTACATGGGTTATGCTATGATGTATGGTTTATGATTTTGTGGCACACATAAGAATGGTATCATTATGAGATGGGTGGGACCTATATCTCCCTCCAATGCATTGGGTAAAGATTTTATATCTCATGAGATAGACATGGATGGAATGGTAGGTTATACCGGTTCAGTGAAACAGGACTGAAACGAGGAGTGAACTCGGTTCATAAAGGGACTTTGTCCACTAAGATAGTCTTGGAAATGTGTCTTGACTAATAAGAAATGATTATCTAGGATTATGTGTGTATGCCACGGAGTTTCATAATTTAAGTTATGATTATTGGGATTTCATTTCACTACTATGATTTATCCCATGTTATGAAATTATGCTCTCTTTTGCAGGTTAAGAATTCCAAAATGTTATGTTCTTATGATGTGATTGATATTTCTTTTGTTTACCCTTACTAAGAATTTGAGCTCACCCTTTTATGTTTTCTTTTCCCCAGGATATAAAGAAAGGTTTTAGGTAAAAAAAGGAAGATCTTTATGGGAGATGTAGAAGATCTTTCACCACGATTAGAAGATTATATTCCGAGTTTCCAAAGACACTAAACTATTACGATCCTTGTGTGTGTGTTTTTGTTATGTACTAAGTATTCCTCAAAAGTAAGGTAATTTCCATGTATGTCAGGCTTCAGGTCTCTATTGTTGGTATCAGAGGAAAGGTTTAGTCATCCTTTGGAAATTATGATGCGAAAACGTTAGTGATATCCCTAGAGATATTTCGAAGGTATGTCTAGGGATTTACCTAAGGATAAGAATATGTATAGGATATTGTCCTAGAACTATGGTAACGATATTAGAATTTAACCTAAGATGTTAGATATTGTGGGTGCTCCCCCTTTACTATGTTGTTTTCCCTAGCATGATTTTTTTCCTCTCACACGATTCTTTTTGGGTTTTAGAAAATGGATGGAAACAGGATGATTCACGATAATGGAGGATATAACGGACAATGGAATGATATTCTTCATGAGCAACCAAATGAAACTGGATTTGGAAGTCCCAACATCATTATTATGTCTAATCAGCAATCTCATTATATGATCAATAAACTCAAATTTTGTAAGTTTCCAGACTCGGCTAATAAGAGAAAGATGGAGTTTCATGATGATCATAGAGGAATGAAAGTTCAATTTCCCCTATGTAAGTCATGTGGGAAGAGGCATCAAAGATAATGTTTCAAGGGAACTGGAAGATGCTTTGGGTGTGGAAAAGAAGGACACAAATCCAGTAAGTGAAAAGGAAAAGGTTCAGTTAACACTATGGTTGAGGATAATGGTATTGCTATGACATCAACAATGGCTAAATGTTTTAAATGTGGAATGTACGGGCATTATGCAAACCAATTCCCTAAGGGAAAGTCTCATTAAGAGAATCAGTATGGCTGCATGAGTAGTATTTATATTGATGATAATGAAGAGACTACAAATGATATGTGAGTTGAAATAATTGTTGATGCTCAGTCAATGGTTTAAGAAGGTAGTGGAATGATTACATGTTTATCAAGTGTAATGTTGTATAAGTAATCTCATGGTACTACGGAATAAAGAGACATGTAAGGATTGTTACACTGTTGTCTTTCCTTGAGTTTTGAAAGTGTATGATTAATGGTACCAGTATCCATTAAAGGATATTCAGATATTTTCAGAATATAGATGATATGCGCATAATGAAGGGATAAGGAGAAAATTAAAAGTTTGATAGTATTCATGAGCTCATGACTGATATAAGGAGAAGGTTATGTAATGGATTGAGTATATAGAATTTTTGGATTTTGTTGTGTGGAAAGAGTTAACTTTTGACAGCATTCATGTTTTCACTAAGGTTTAATGGGTATTCATTTTTCAAGAGAATACATGATTAAGGTATTTACATGATTGGAATGTGACCGACAAGATATATGGGGGATAAATGATGGTATTCACATACTTGGTTGATGACATTTCAAGTAATCATTTTCTTTATATTATGATCTTGGACCGAAGTATTTACTAATGATTGGAATAGATTATGTTGGACAGAAGTTAGTATTGTTTAAGGAAAGAACTTTTGATATTATTTATGTGATGTTATAGTAATGTAGTTTTAGAAAAAGGACAACCTGCAGGACGGGCGACAACCCATTGTGTCAGACAAGGCTGTGGGAATCGCACCCACAACCGAAGTGCGACTGGCCTTTATCGCCTACCACTGGCCTACAAGAAGTCCCTGGTTAGTATAAACTAGTTTTATTTTATTACGTGGTATGATAGATGAAGTATATGTCCATTTTAGAACGATATACGATAGATTGACTTATGTATATTTGATAACTTTTGCTAACCTTTTCTTTGAAACAGATGGAATGACCCATCATTCTATCACATGATCTATTAACACTTCATGAATAAAAAATTAAACTTAATTTCTTTAAGAGATGAAGTTGAAATTGTCCAAAGAACGACCAACGGTGAGACTATACCGAAATCACGAAAGTATTTCTTCTAATTCCAATTTCATCAACTTTAGGGAAACGATCTTGAAAACCGAAAATGTTGTCATAGTGCTCTTATATCTGATAAATCAGATGGTACCTTAGATCATCACAAATTTATGGCTTTGTGATTTCTGGATTTTCCATAGCCATTTTCTCTACCACTCTCCATCAGAACATGATGGTTAGATTTCTCTTCCATATCCATATTTTCACTAATGTGGAAACCCAGTGATTAGTTTATTTGGGTAACCGTTATGTTTCATACTTTTGTTTTTAAAGATTGATTTTGGTATTCCTTTTTACGATGTGGGTTTCTATTAAAGAAACATTTGAATAGTAAACCATTTATAACCCCGACGAATTTCGGGGGCGAAATTCATTTTATGGGGGGTACAATGTAACACCCCGAGATTTTTTGAAAAATATTCTTTTTAATTTCATTAATGTCCTGTGTTGTATTCTACAACAAACGGATCTTGCTCAACACACATCCTTGACATTCCTTTCATTACACGCAATCGCGACCTTCCTCGATAGCGTGTGTAGTACGCAATACAGAGTTTCACTAAACAACGATCTACTATTAAAATATTATTAAAACTAGCCGTTATGAATAGTAATAACCACATTTTAAAATTATAGAAATTTTATCTCTCAAAATGGACTTCATTTTTGGATTCAGAGTATCGAATTTAGCCTAAGGTGAAATTTTGGTACTTTTCGGATAACTTTCATATTCTGATGAATAGTGAAAACTACTAAATTTTAATTAAAAACAACTTTTTTAATAGGAATAATTAATAGTGAAAAATTATTAATTTGAGTGGTTTTAAAGTATATTTAGAAAATATTTTTACAATTTAATACAATTTTGTTCATTGGATGTAATTTCACATTTAAACCAGTTATAAACTAGTGTCAATCTTTTCATAGTTATTATCTCTTAAAAACACGCCATTTATTTTGAAGATGGGAATTAATTTTTAAATTAGTTAATGTAAATGATATGTTTTGAATTTGGTAAAATAGACATCATTTTTGAGTTCATAATATCAAATATATCTTAGGCCTAATTTTTGGTATTTTTCTGGAAACTTTCATTTTTTGATTAATAGTGAAACCACTTAGTGGTAGTAAAAAAAATGATTTTTTCATAAAACTTAATTTTTCCGCTTATGTGAGTGGAATTTAAAAAAATCTGAGAGACACGGTTGATGTCAGTAAGTAAAATGTGGTTCAATGAGATGAAAATAATTTTTGATGAATAGTAAGTTTTTACTTTTTTTTACCACGGTTAAAAGTAAATAGGGTAATTAAGGGTAAAAATGATATTATTATTACCCTAACACATGTCCTAATTCTATTGGATAAGTTTAATTCGACTAAAAACAACCTTAGGAATAAAATATGACCATTTAGGCCCACATGGATTAGATTAGGACATTTATTATTATTTAATTCAAAGAAGAGTTAAAAGAATAAAAATCAAAGTTTATTTACTAAACCATTTTTAATATAGGGTTATACATAAGATAAATTCTATTTTAAATATTTATTAGAAATATAATAAGATTTCCTACATAATGATACTTTATTTATAATTTTTAGACATTAAATAATTTCATTTATTTATGACACAATGATGATGAAGTAATTACCATAATAGTGAAAAATTAGGATAATTGATATTATAAATACCCAAATAAATATAATTTGAGACTTTTTATGACTTAAATTAATTTTATAGGTTAACATGACATGTTAGTGTTGATATAAGTAACTTGGTTCGAACTTATCATTCTGTTATGAATTTCATAAAAATCATGTACCAAATAGTGTCAAAATTGACATAAATTAGTTTTTAAAACAAATATTATATTATTAATTGCTATTTAATTCTTAAAAATCTAAGGTTCATCCAAATGACTTAGATAAGGATAGATATATTAATAATAAACAACTTGGGGTTCTTTTTGTTTGTTATGGTAAGTTTATTAACCATATATTGTAAGAAAATAGAAAGACACGGTAAAAGTTAAATTATTTAACTTAGAGTGAAATCTAATTGATAAGGTTAAAATAATAACCTAAACTTGTCCAAATACTATAGGATTAGAGAACTGAGACCCATTCCCACATTATCTTCGAAATAAGACCCTTTGGAACCATTATAAACCGAATTTGACCTTAATATAAAATAATATTATGAGATTTTCCTATGGTGCCCCTCTCCTCCCTTATAAAAGGGAACCTCCTCCCTCTCCTCCTCACACCAATTTGAGAATTCAAGCTCGGCCAAACCCTACAAAAATCTCTTCTCCAGTTCCCTAGTATATCATCCTAGAGGTCTTGGTCTTCTTCAAAGACCATCCTTAGTTCTTCAAGTGGAGGTTAAGTGAAAACGCGTCAAAAAGAGGTAATATCCATTACCGATCTTTTTCAATTTCTTTCTTCTTCAACTTCTTCTTCATTAGTTGTTTCATGATAAAGTAATAAAATAAGTATTTCTTATATACTGATAGGTTATTATAAATATGAAACAAATCTAATTAACCTTCTATCCATCCTACGGAAAAAGGAAATCACCGCGCGTGTGTAAGTACGGAATACCGTCTCCACGCCGTGGTGTAATCTATTTTCCACCACCACCTTAATTGGATGGGTATAATGGTGTAATGAGTAACTATATATGATTATTATAAAGTGATATTGATACTTAAATTGTATACATACACTTAAACACAATTCCACGACCATGGGAACGATATCATCACTCGTGCGTACGTACGGACTACCGTCTCCACGACGCGATGAGATTCATTATCCATGTTAACCATTCCAGAATGATTATAAAGTATATATAATTAATAATAATGAAATATATGATAGGGAAAATCTACTGGATTTATGTATAGATATATATTTCATCTACTTACTTCCATTCAAGACAATAAGGAAAGGAAAACAGTGTTCATGCGTACGTACGGACTACCGTCTCCATGAACGGTGTGATTCATTTCATTTATCTATCTATTATATATATATATACTGAATATATATGATATATAAATCATATTTTATATTCTGGAAGTAAGTAAATCATGATATAAGTAATAATAATGTCAAGAACAACAATCCCAAACACCTATGATAAATGAAACGATTTTACCCAAAACGCTTTTTTAACATTGAATTTACAAAAGAACGTGTAATATAAGTCATAAGTGAACCATATATGATATCATAACAATGAATATGATTCTGTAATAAGTTAATGACATTATTTAAATCATTATACAGGAGGTTCGGATACGTACAAAGCATATTAGACATAAGGTAAGGGAAATATCACAATCTCATTTTTATCCGAGATTTTTTATACTTTGGTATTTACTGGGGTGTATTTTATCATCCACATCCATGTTTCCTCAATATGTAATATTATATCCATCCACCTTAAACTGTTTAAATCCAATTTTACCCTTCGGTGAGTTTTTAGTAAAAGATATGAAAGGAATCTTTTGTCGTTTTTCGTACGAGGAACTTTTTGACTTTTCCAACAAAAGTATGAGAAGAATGTTTTTTTAACTTATACGGCATGAATGGATTTTTAAAACATTATTTACAAGAAGATTCCTTTACAAGTTTTCAAGTTTATTTTTAATCAACTTCTTTTAGTTTATAATTTTATGACATGTTAAGAAAGGAAAAGTGTTTTTGAAGTAGAAAGGATATTTTCCTCAAGAATGGAGTTCAAGTGTTTTATCAAAATTATTTTCCATATAAGATAATAAAGGGTTCTGTTTTTATACCTATTATTAAATTGATTTTATTATGTTGCGATGGAATTATTTTTATGAATTCCTTTATCTTATATGAAATGTTTTATGATGTCACAATGATTAAGAATCCCATTTTTATTACATGGGTTATGCTATGATGTATGGTTTATGATTTTGTGGCACACATAAGAATGGTATCATTATGATATGGGTGGGACCTATATCTCCCTCCAATGCATTGGGTAAAGATTTTATATCTCATGAGATAGACATGGATGGAATGGTAGGTTATACCGGTTCAGTGAAACAAGACTGAAACGAGGAGTGAACTCGGTTCATAAAGGGACTTTGTCCCCTAAGATAGACATGGAAATGAGTCTTGACTAATAAGAAATGATTCTATATGATTATGTGTGTATGCCACAATGTTTAATGATTTATGTTATGATTATTGGGATTTCATTTCACTACTATGATTTATCCCATGTTATGAAATTATGCTCTCTTTTGCAGGTTAAGATTTCCAAAATGTTATGTTTTTATGATGTGATTGATATTTCTTTTGTTTACCCTTACTGAGCATTTGAGCTCACCCTTTTATGTTTTCTTTTCCCCAGGATATAAAGAAATGTTTTAGGTAAAATAAAGGAAGATCTTTATGGGATATGTTGAAGATCTTTAACCATGATTAGAAGATTATATTCTGAGTTTCCAAAGACACTAAACTATTACGATCCTTGTGTGTGTGTTTTTGTTATCTACTAAGTATTCCGCAAAAGTAATATAATTTCCATGTACGTCAGGCTTCGGGTCTCTACAGTTGGTATCAGAGGAAAGGTTTAGTCAACCTTTGGAAACTAGGATGCGAAAATGTTAGTGAGATTCCTAGAGATATTTCTAAGGTATGTCTAGGGATGTACCTAAGGATAAGAATACGTATAAGATATAGCCCTAGAACTACGGTAATGATATTAGATTTTAACCTAAGATGTTAGATATTGTGGGTGCTCCCCCTTTACTATGTTGTTTTCCCTAGAATGATTTTTTGCCTCTCACACTATTCTTTTTGGGTTTTAGAAAATGGCTGGAAACCGGATGATTCACGATAATGGAGGATATAACAGACAATGGAATGATATTCTTCATGAGAAACCAAATGAAACTGGATTTGGAAGTCCAAACATCATTATTATGCCGAATCATCAATCTCATAATATGATCAATAATTTCAAATTTTGTAAGTTTCCTGACTCGGCTAATAAGAGAAAGATGGAGTTTCATGATGATCATAGAGGAAAGAAAGTTCAATTTCCCCTATGTAAGTCATGTGGGAAGAGGCATCAAGGAGAATGTTTCAAGGGAACTGGAAGATGCTTTGGGTGTGGAAAAGAAGGACACAAAGCCAGTAAGTGCAAAGGAAAAGGTTCAGTTAACACTATGGATGAGGATAATGGTATTGCTATGACATCAACAATGGTTAAATGTTTTAAATGTGGAATGTACGGGCATTATGCAAACCAATGCCAAAGGGAAAGTCTCATGAAGAGAATCAGTACGGCCGTATGAGTAGTATTTATGTTGATGATGATGAAGAGACTACAAATGATATGTGATTTGAAATAATTGTTGAAGCTCAGTCAATGGTTTATGAAGGTAGTGGAATGATTACATGTTTATCAAGTGTAATGTTGTATAAGTAATCTCATGGTACTACGAAATAAAGAGACATCTAAGGATTGTTACACTGTTGTCTTTTCTTGAGTTTTGAAAGTGTATGATTAATGGTACCAGTATCCATTAAAGGATATTCAGATATTTTTGGAATATAGGTGATATGCGCATAATGAAGGGATAAGGAGAAAATTAAATGTTTGATAGTATTCATGAGCTCATGACTGATATAAGGAGAAGGTTATGTAATGGATTGAGTATATAGAATTTTTGGATTTTGTTATGTGGAAAGAGATAACTTTTGACATCATTCATGTTTTCACTAAGGTTTAATGGGTATTCATTTTTCAAGAGAATACATGATTACGGTATTCACATGATTGGAATGTGACCAACAAGATATATGGGGGATAAATGATGGTATTCACATGCTTGGTTGATGACATTTCACGTAATCATTTTCTTTATATTATGATCTTGGACCGAAGTATTTCCTAATGATTTGTATGGATTATGTTGGATAAAAGTTAGTATTGTTTAAGGATAGAACTTTTGATATTATTTATGTGATGTTATAGTAATGTAGTTTTAGAAAAAGGACAACCTGCAGGACGGGCGACAGCCCATCGCGTCGGAAAAGGCTGTGGGAATCGCACCCACAACCGAAGTGCGACTGGCCTTAATCGCCTACCAATGGCCTACATGAAGTCCCTGGTTAGTATAAACTAGTTTTATTTTATTAAGTGGTATGATAGATGAAGTATATGTCCATTTTGGAACGATATACGATAGATTGACTTATGTATATTTGATAACTTTTTCTAACCTATTCTTTGAAACAGATGGAATGACCCATCATTCTATCACATGATCTATTAACACTTCATGAATAAAAAATTCAACTTAATTTCTTTAAGAGATGAAGTGGAAATTTTCCAAAGAACGACCAACGGGGAGACTTTACCGAAATCACAAAAGTATTTCTTCTAATTCCAATTTCATTAACTTTAGGGAAACGATCTTGAAAACCAAAAATGTTGTCCTAGTGCTCTTATATCTGATAAATCAGATGGTACCTTAGATCATCACAAATTTATGGCTTTGTGATTGCTAGATTTCCCATAGCCATGTTCTCTACCACTCTCCATCAGAACATGATGGTTAGATTTCTCTTCCATATCCATATTTTCACCAATGTGGAAACCGAGTGATTAGTTTATTTGAGTAACCGTTACGTTTCATACTTTTGTTTTTAAATATTGGTTTTGGTATTCCTTTTTACAATGTGGGTTTCTATTAAAGAAACTTTTGAATAGTAAACCATTTATAACCCCGACGAATTTCGAGGGCGAAATTCATTTTAAGGGGGGTATAATATAACACCCCGAGATTTTATGAAAAATATTCTTTTTAATTTCATTAATGTCCTGTGTTGTATGCTACAACAAAAGTATCTTTCTCAACATGCATCCTTGACTTGCCTTGCATTACACGCAATCACGACCTTCCTCGATAGCGTGTGTAATACGCAATACCGAGTTTCACTAAACAACGATATACTATTAAAATATTTTTAAAACTAGCTGTTATGAATAGTAATAACCACCTTTTAAAATTTTAGAAATTTTATCTCCCAAAATGGACTTCATTTTTGGATTCATAGTATCGAATTTAGCCTAAGGTGATATTTTGGTACTTTTCGGATAACTTTCATATTCTGATGAATAGTGAAAATTACTAAATTTTAATTGAAAACAACATTTTTAATAGAAATAATTAATAGTGACAACTTATTAATTTGAGTGGTTTTAAAGTATATTTAGAATATATTTTTACAATTTAATACAATTTTTGTCATTGGATGTAATTTCACATTTAAACCAGTTATAAACAAGTGTCAATCTTTTGATAGTTATTATCTCTTAAAAACACGCCATTTGTTTTGACGAAAGGAATTAATTTTTAAATTAGTTAATGTAAATGATATGTTTTGAATTTGGTAAAATAGACATCATTTTTGAGTTCATAATATCAAATATATCATAGGCCTAATTTTTGGTATTTTTCTGGAAACTTTCATTTTTTGATGAATAGTGAAACCACTAAGTGGTAGTAAAAAAAATGAATTTTTCATAAAACTTAATTTTACCGCTTCTGTGAGTGGAATTTCAAAAATCCGAGAGACACGGTTGATGTCAGTAAGTAAAATGTGGTTCAATGAGATGAAAATAATTTTTGGTGAATAGTAACTTTTTACTTTTTTTTACCACGGTTAAAAGTAAATATTGTAATTAAGGGTAAAAATGATATTATTATTACCCTAACAGATGTCCTAATTCTATTGGATAGGTGTAATTCGACCAAAAACAACCTTAGGAATAAAATATTACCATTTAGGCCCACATGGATTAGATTAGGAAATTTATTTTTATTTAATTCAAATAAGAGTTAAAAGAATAAAAATCAAAGTTTATTTACTAAAACATTTTTAATATAGGGTTATACATAAGATAAATTCGATTTTAAAAATTAATTAGAAATATAATAAGATTTCCTACATAATGATAGTTTATTAATAATTTTTAGACATTAAATAATTTCATTTATTTATGACACAATGATGATGCAGTAATTACCATAATAGTGAAAAATTAGGATAATTGATATTATAAATACCCAAATAAATATAATTTGAGACTTTTTATGACATAAATTAATTTTCTAGGTTAATATGACATGTTATTGTTGATATAAGTAACTTGGATCCAACTAATCATTCTGTTATGAATTTCAAAAAAAATCATGTACCAAATAGTGTCCAAATTGACATAAATTAGTTTTTAAAACAAATATTATATTATTAATTGTTATTTAATTACTAAAAATCTAAGGATCGGCCAAATGACTTAGATAAGGATATATATATTAATAATAAACAACTTGGGGTTCTTTTGGTTTGTTATGGTAAGTTTATTAACCATATATTGTAAGAAAACAAAAAGACACGGTAAAAGTAAATTATTTAACTTAGAGTTAAATCTAATTGATAAGGTTAAAATAATAACCTATACTTTTCTAAATCCTATTGGATGAGAGGGTTGCGACCCATACCCACTTTATCTTCGAAATAATACCCTTTTGAACCATTATAAACCGAATTTGACCTTAATATAAAATAATATTTTGAGATTTTCCTAAGGTGCCCCTCTCCTCCCTTATAAAAGGGCACCTCCTCCCTCTCCTCCTCGCACCAATTTGAGCGTTAAAGCTCCGCCAAACCCTGCAAAAATCTATTCTCCACTTCCATAGTATCATCCTAGAGGTCTTAGTCTTCTTCAAAGACCATCCTTAGTTATTTAAGTGGAGGTTAAGTGAAGGCACGTCAAAAAGAGGTAATATCCATTACCGATCTTTTTCAATTTATTTCTTCTTCAAATTCTTCTTCTTTTGTTGTTTCATGATAAAGTAATAACATCAGTATTTCTTACATACTGATAGGTTATTATAAATATGAAACAACTATAATTAACCATCTATCCATCCTACGGAAAAAGGAAATCACCATGCGTGCGTACGTACGGAATACCATCTCCACGCCGAGGTGTAATCTATTTTCTGCCACCACCTTAATTGGATGGGTATAATGGTGTAATGAGTAACTATATATGATTATTATAAAGTGATATTGATAATTAAATAGTATACATACACATCAACACAATTCCACGACCATGGGAACGATATCATCGCTCGTGCGTAAGTACGGACTACCGTCTCCACGACACGATGAGATTCATTATCCATGTTACCCATTCCAGAATGATTATAAAGTATATATAATGAATAATAATTAAATATATGACATGTTAAATCTAATGGATTTATATATATATATATATATATGTCAACTACTTACTTCCATTCAAGACAATAAGGAAAGGAAAACAGCGTTCATGCGTACGTACGGACTACCGTCTCCATGAACGGTGTGTTTCATTTCATTTATCTATATGTTATATATATATATATACTGAATATATATGATATATAAATCATATTTTATATTCTGGAAGTAAGTAAATCATGATATAATTAATAATAATTTCAAGAACAATAAGCCCAAACACCTACGATAAATGAAACGATTTTACCCAAAATGATTCTTTAACATGGAATTTACAAAAGAACGGGTAATATAAAGTCATAAGTGAACCATATATGATATCATAAAAATGAATATGATTCTGTAATAAGTTAACGACATTATTTAAATCATTATACAGGAGGATCGGATACGTACAAGGCATATCAGACATAAGGTAAGGGAAATATCACAATCTCATTTTTATCCGAGATTGTTTATACTTTGGTATTTACTGGGGTGTATTTTATCATATACATCTATGTTTCCTCAATATTTAATATTATTTCCATCCAGCTACAATTTTTTAAATCAAATTTTACCCTTCGGTGAGTTTTTAGTAAAAGATATGAAAGGAATCTTTTGTCGTTTTTCGTACGAGGAACTTTTTTGACTTTTCTGACAAAATTATGAGAAGAATGTTTTTTTTAACTTATACGACATGAATGGATTTTTAAAAAATTATTTCCAAGAATATTCCTTTACAAGTTTTCAAGTTTATTTTTAATCAACTTCTTTTAGTTTAGAATTTTATGACATGTTAAGAAAGGAAAAGTGTTTTTGAAGTAGAAAGGATATTTTCCTCAAGAATGGAGTTCAAGTGTTTTATCAAAATTATTTTCCATCTAAGATAATAAAGGGTTCTGTTTTTATACCTATTGTTACATTGATTTTATTATGTTGTGATGGAATTATTTTTATGAATTCCTTTATCTTATATGAATTTTTTTATGATGTCACAATGTTTAAGAATCCCATTTTTATTACATGGGTTATGCTATGATGTATGGTTTATGATTTTGTGGCTCACATAAGAATGGAATCATTATGAGATGGGTGGGACCTATATCTCCCTCAAATGCATTGGGTAAAGATTTTATATCTCATGAGATAGACATGGCTGGAATGGCAGGTTATACCGGTTCAGTGAAACAGGACTGAAACGAGGAGTGAACTCGGTTCATAAAGGGACTTTGTCCACTAAGATAGTCTTGGAAATGAGTCTTGAATAATAAGAAATGATTCTCTATGATTATGTGTGTATGCCACAAAGTTTCATGATTTAAGTTATGATTATTGGTATTTCATTTCACTACTATGATTTATCCCATATTATGAAATTATGCTCTCTTTTGCAGGTTAAGATTTCCAAAATGTTATGTTCTTATGATGTGATTGATATTTATTTTTTTACCCTTACTGAGCATTTGAGCTCAACCATTTATGTTTTCTTTTCCCCAGGATATAAAGAAAGGTTTTAGGTAAAAAAAGGAAGATATTTATGGGAGATGTTGAAGATATTTCACCACGATTAGAAGATTATATTCCGAGTTTCCAAAGACACTAAACTATTACGATCCTTGTGTGTGTGTTTTTGTTATGTACTAAGTATTCTGCAAAAGTAATGTAATTTCCATGTACGTTAGGCTTCGGGTCTCTATAGTTGGTATCAGAGGAAAGGTTTAGTCAACCTTTGGAAACTAGGATGCGAAAACGTTAGTGAGATCCCTAGAGATATTTCTAAGGTATGTCTAGGGATGTACCTAAGGATAAGAATACGTATAGGATATAGTCCTATAACTATGGTAACGATATTAGAATTTAACCTAAGATGTTAGATATTGTAGGTGCTCCCCCTTTACTATGTTGTTTTCCATAGTATAATTTTTTGCCTCTCTCACTATTCTTTTTGGGTTTTAGAAAATGGCTGGAAATAGGATGATTCGCGATAATGGAGGATATAACGGACAATGGAATGATATTCTTCATGAGAAACAAAATGAAACAAGATTTTTAAGTCCAAACATCATTATTATGCCGAATCAGAAATCTCATAATATGATCAATAAACTCAAATTTTTTAAGTTTCCTAACTCGGCTAATAAGAGAAAGATTGAGTTTGACGATGATCATAGAGGAAAGAAAGTTCAATTTCCCCTATGTAAGTCATGTGGGAAGAGGCATCAAGGAGAATGTTTCAAGGGAACTGGAAGATGCTTTGGGTGTGGAAAAGAAGGACACAAATCCAGTAAGTGCAAAGGAAATGGTTCAGTTAACACTATGGATGAGGATAGTGGTATTACTATGACATCAACAATGGTTAAATGTTTTAAATGTGGAATGTATGGGAATTATGAAAACCAATGCCCTAAGGGAAATTCTCATGAAGAGAATCAGTACGGCCGTATGAGTAGTATTTATGTTGATGATGATGAAGAGACTACAAATGATATGTGAGTTGAAAGAATTTTTGAAGCTCAGTCAATGGTTTAAGAAGGTAGTGAAATGATTACATGTTTATCAAGTGTAATGTTGTATAAGTAATCTCATGGTACTACGGAATAAAGAGACATGTAAGGATTGTTACACTGTTGTATTTACTTGAGTTTTGAAAGTGTATGGTTAATGGTACCAGTATCCATTAAAGGATATTCAGATATTTTTGGAATATAGATGATATGTGCATAATGAAGGGATAAAGAGAAAATTAAAAGTTTGATAGTATTCATGAGCTCATGACTGATATAAGGAGAAGGTTATGTAATGGATTGAGTATATAGAATTTTTGGATTTTGTTATGTGGAAAGAGTTAACTTTTGACAGCATTCATTTTTTCACTAAGGTTTAATGGGAATTCATTTTTGAAGAGAATACATGATTAAGGTATTCACATGATTGGAATGTGACCAACAAGATATATGGGGGATAAATGATGGTATTCACATGCTTGGTTGATGACATTTCAAGTAATCATTTTCTTTATATTATGATCTTGGACCGAAGTATTTCCTAATGATTGGAATGGATTATGTTGGACACAATTTAGTATTGTTTAAGGATAAAACTTTTGATATTATTTATGTGATGTTATAGTAATGTAGTTTATGAAAAAGGAAAACCTGCAGGACGAGCGACAACCCATCGTGTCGGACAAGACTGTGGGAATCGCACCCACAACCGAAGTGCGACTGGCCTTTATCGCCTACCACTGGCCTACAGGAAGTCCCTGGTTAGTATAAACTAGTTTTATTTTATTAAGTGGTATGATAGATGAAGTATATGTCCATTTTGGAACGATATACGATAGATTGACTTATGTATATTTGATAACTTTTGCTAACCTTTTCTTTGAAACAGATGGAATGACCCATCATTCTATCACATGATCTATTAACACTTCATGAATAAAAAATTAAACTTCATCTCTTTAAGAGATGAAGTGGAAATTGTCCAAAGAATGACCAACGGTGAGACTATACCGAAATCACGAAAGTATTTCTTCTAATTCCAATTTCATCAACTTTAGGGAAACGATCTTGAAAACAAAAAATGTTGTCCTAGTGCTCTTATATCTGATAAATCAGATGGTACCTTAGATCATCACAAATTTATGGCTTTGTGATTGCTGGCTTTTCCATAGCCATGTTCTCTACCACTCTCCATCAGAACATGATGGTTAGATTTCTCTTCCAAATCCATATTTTCACCAATGTGGAAACCCAGTGATTAGTTTATTTCTGTAACCGTTACATTTCATACTTTTGTTTTTAAAGATTGGTTTTAGTATTCCTTTTTACGATGTGGGTTTCTATTAAAGAAACTTTTGAATAGTAAACCATTTATAACCCCGACGAATTTTGAGGGCGAAATTCATTTTAAGGGGGGTATAATGTAACACCCCGAGATTTTATGAAAAATATTCTTTTTAATTTCATTAATGTCTTGTGTTGTATGTTACCACAAAAGGATCTTGCTCAACACGCATCCTTGACTTGCCTTGCATTACAGGCAATCACGACCTTCCTCGATAGCGTGTGTAGTACGCAATACCTAGTTTCACTAAACAACGATATACTATTAAAATATTATTAAAACTACACGTTATTAATAGTAATAACCATATTTTAAAATTTTAGAAATTTTATCTCTCAAAATGGACTTAATTTTTGGATTTAGAGTATCAAATTTAGCCTAAGGTGAAATTTTGGTACTTTTCGGATAACTTTCATATTCTGATGAATAGTGAAAATTACTAAATTTTAATTAAAAACAACTTTTTTAATAGAAATAATTAATAGTGACAAATTATTAATTTGAGTGGTTTTAAAGTATATTTATAATATATTTTTACAATTTAACACAATTTTGGTCATTGGATGTAATTTCACATTTAAACCAGTTATAAACAAGTGTCAATCTTTTGATATTTATTATCTCTTAAAAACACGCCATTTGGTTTGACGACGGGAATTAATTTTTAAATTAGTTAATGTAAATGATATTTTTTTAATTTGGTAAAATAGACATCATTTTTGAGTTCATAATATCAAATATATCTTAGGCCTAATTTTTGATATTTTTCTGGAAACTTTCATTTTTTGATGAATAGTGAAACCACTAAGTGGTAGTAAAAAAATGAATTTTTCATAAAACTTAATTTTACCGCTTCTGTGAGTGGAATTTCAAAAATTCGAGAGACACGGTTGATGTCAGTACATAAAATGTGGTTCAATGAGATGAAAATAATATTTGGTGAATAGAAACTTTTTACTTTTTTTACCACGGTTAAAAGTAAATAGGGTAATTAAGGGTAAAAATGATATTATTATTATCCTAAGACATGTCCTAATTCTACTGGATAAGTGTAATTCGACCAAAAACAACCGTAGGAATAAAATATGACCATTTGGGCCCACTTGTATTAGATTAGGGAATTTATTATTATTTAATTCAAAGAAGAGTTAAAAGAGTAAAAATCAAAGTTTATTTACTAACACATTTTTAATATAGGGTTATAAATAAGATAAATTAGATTTTAAATATTCATTAGAAAGATAATACGATTTCCTACATAATTATAGTTTATTTATAATTTTTAGACATTAAATAATTTCATTTATTTATGACACAATGATGATGCAGTAATTAGCATAATGGTGAAAAATTAGGATAATTGATATTATAAATACCCAAATTAAAGTAATTTGAGACTTTTTATGACTTAAATTAATTTTCTAGGTTAATATGACATGTTATTGTTGATATAAGTAACTTGGTTCGACCTTAGCATTCTGTTATAAATTTCATAAAAATCATGTACCAAATAGTGTCAAAATTGACATAAATTTGTTTTTAAAACAAATATTATATTATTAATTGTTATTTAATTCCTAAAATTCTAAGGTTCGGCCAAATGACTTAGATAAGGATATATATATTAATAATAAATAACTTGGGGTTTGTTTGGTTTGTTATGGTAAGTTTATTAAGCATATATTGTAAGAAAACAAAAAGACACGGTAAAAGTTAAATTATTTAAGTTAGAGTTAAATCTAATTGATAAGGTTAAAATAAAAACCTAAACTTTTCTAAATCCTATTGGATGAGAGGACTGCGACTCATCCCCACTTTATATTTGAAATAAGACCCTTTGGAACCATTATAAACCGAATTTGACCTTAATATAAAATATTATTTTGAGATTTTCCTAAGGTACCCCTCTCCTCCCTTATAAAAGGGCACCTCCTCCCTCTCCTCCTCACACCAATTTGAGCATTCAAGCTCGTCCAACCCCTACCAAATTATCTTCTACACTTCCCTAGTATCATCCTATAGGTATTGGTCTTCTTCAAAGACCACCTTAGTTCTTTAAGTGGAGGTTAAGTGAAGGCGTGTCAAAAAGAGGTAATATCCATTACAGATCTTTTTCAATTTCTTTCTTCTTCAACTTCTTATTATTTAGTTGTTTCATGATAAAGTAATAACATAAGTATTTCTTATATACTGATAGGTTATTATAAATATTAAACAACTCTAATTAACCTTCTATCCATCCTACGGAAAAAGGAAATCATCGCGCGTGCGTACGTACGGAATACCGTCTCCACGCCGTGGTGTAATCTATTTTCTGCCACCACCTTAATTGGATGGGTATAATGGTGTAATGAGTAACTATATATGATTATTATAAAGTTATATTGATACTTAAATAGTATACATACACTTCAACACAATTCCACGACCATGGGAATGATATCATCGCTCGTGCGTACGTACGGACTACCGTCTCCACGACGCGATGAGATTCATTATCCATGTTAACCATTCTAGAATGATTATAAAGTATATATAATGAATAATAATGAAATATATGACATGGAAAATCTACTGGATTTATGTATATATATATATGTCATCTACTTACTTCCATTCAAGACAATAAGGAAAGGAAAACAGCGTTCATGCGTACGTACGGACTACCGTCTCCATGAACGGTGTGTTTCATTTCATTTATCTATCTATTATATATATATATTTACTGAATATATATGGTATATAAATCATATTTCATATTCTGGAAGTAAGTAAATCATGATATAAGTAATAATAATGTCAAGAACAACAAGCCCAAACACCTACGATAAATGAAACGATTTTACCCAAAACGCTTCTTTAACATGGAATTTATAAAAGAACGGGTAATATAAAGTCATAAGTGAACCATATATGATATCATAACAATGAATATGATTCTGTAATAAGTTAATGACATTATTTAAATCATTATACAGGAGGTTCGGATACGTACAAATCATATCGGACATATTTTAAGGGAAATATCACAATCTCATTTTTATCCGAGATTGTTTATACTTTGGTATTTATTGGGGTGTATTTTATCATCCACATCCATGTTTCCTAAATATGAAATATTATTTCCATCCACCTACAATTTTTTAAATCCAATTTTACTCTTCGGTGTGTTTTTAGTAAAAGATATGAAATGAATCTTTTGTAGTTTTTCGTACGAGGAACTTTTTGGCTTTTCCGACAAAAGTACGAGAAGAATGTTTTTTTTAACTTATACGGCATGAATGGATTTTTAAAACATTATTTCCAAGATGATTCCTTTACAATTTTTCATGTTTAGTTTTAATCAACTTCTTTTAGTTTAGAATTTTATGACATGTTAAGAAAGGAAAAGTGTTTTTGAAGTAGAAAGGATATTTTCCTCAAGAATGGAGTTCAAGTGTTTTATCAAAATTATTTTCCATCTAAGATAATAAAGGGTTCTGTTTTTATACCTATTATTACATTTATTTTATTATATTGTGATGAAATTATTTTTATGAATTCGTCTACCTTATATGAATTGTTTTATGATGTCACAATGTTTAAGAATCCCATTTTTATTACATGGGTTATGCTATGATGTATGGTTTATGATTTTGTGGCACACATAAGAATGGTATCATTATGAGATGGGTGGGACCTATATCTCCCTCCAATGCATTGGGTAAAGATTTTATATCTCATGAGATAGACATGGCTGTAATGGTAGGTTATACCGGTTCAGTGAAACAGGACTGAAACGAGGAGTGAATTCGGTTCATAAAGGGACTTTGTCCACTAAGATAGTCTTGGCAATGAGTCTTGACTAATAAGAAATGATTATCTATGATTATGTGTGTATGCCACAAAGTTTTATGATTTATGTTATGATTATTTTGATTTCATTTCACTACTATGATTTATCCCATGTTATGAAATTATGCTCTCTTTTGCAGGTTAAGATTTCCAAAATCTTATGTTCTTATGATGTGATTGATATTTCTTTTGTTTACCCTTACTGAGCATTTGAGCCCACCCTTTTATGTTTTCTTTTCCCCAGGATATAAAGAAACGTTTTAGGTAAAAAAAGGAAGATCTTTATGGGAGATGTTGAAAATCTTTCACCACGATTAGAAGATTATATTCCGAGTTTCCAAAGACACTAAACTATTACGATCCTTGTGTGTGTGTTTTTGTTATGTACTAAGTATTCCGCAAAAGTAATGTAATTTCCATGTACGTTAGGCTTTGGGTCTCTACAGTTGGTATCAGAGGAAAGGTTTAGTCAACCTTTGGAAACTAGGATGCGAAAACGTTAGTGAGATCCCTAGAGATATTTCTACGGTATGTCTAGGGATGTACCTAAGGATAAGAATACGTATAGGATATAGTCCTAGAACTATGGTAATGATATTAGAATTTAACCTAAGATGTTAGATATTGTGGGTGCTCCCCCTTAACTATGTTGTTTTCCCTAGCATGATTTTTTACCTCTCACACTATTCTCTTTGGGTTTTAGAAAATGACTGGAAACAGGAAGATTCACGATAATAGAGGATATAACGGACAATGGAATGATATTCTTCATGAGAAACCAAATGAAACTGGATTTGGGAGTCCAAATATCATAATTATGCAGAATCAGAAATCTCATAATATGTTCAATAAACTCAAATTTTGTAAGTTTCCTGACTCGGCTAATAAGAGAAAGATGGAGTTTCATGATGATCATAGAGGAAAGAAAGTTCAATTTACCCTATGTAAGTCATGTGGGAAGACACATCAAGGAGAATGTTTCAAGGGAACTGAAAGATGCTTTGGGTGTGGAAAAGAAGGACACAAAGCCAGTAAGTGCAAAAGAAATGGTTCAGTTAACACTACGGATGAGGATAATGGTATTGCTATGACATCAACAATGGTTAAATGTTTTAAATGTGGAATGTACAGGCATTATACAATCCAATGCCCTAAGGGAAAGTCTCATGAAGAGAATCAGTACGGCCGTATGAGTAGTATTTATGTTGATGATGATGAAGAGACTACAAATGATATGTGAGTTGAAAGAATTGTGGAAGCTCAGTCAATGTTTTAAGAAGGTAGTGGAATAATTACATGTTTATCAAGTGTAATGTTGTATAAGTAATCTCATGGTACTACGGAATAAAGAGACATCTAAGGATTGTTACACTGTTGTATTTCCTTGAGTTTTGAAAGTGTATGATTAATGGTACCAGTATCCATTAAAGGATATTCAGATATTATTCGAATATAGATGATATGCTCATAATGAAGGGATAAGGAGAAAATTAAATGTTTGATAGTATTCATGAGCTCATGACTGATATAAGGAGAAGGTTATGTAATGGATTGAGTATATAGAATTTTTGGATTTTGTTATGTGGAAAGAGTTAACTTTTGACAGCATTCATGTTTTCAATAAGGTTTAATGGGTATTCATTTTTCAAGAGAATACATGATTAAGGTATTCACATGATTGGAATGTGACCAACAAGATATATGGGGGATAAATGATGGTATTCACATGCTTGGTCGATGACATTTCAAGTAATTATTTTCTTTATATTATGATCTTGGACAGAAGTATTTACTAATGATTGGAATGGATTATGTTTGACATAATTTAGTATTGTTTAAGGATAGAACTTTTGATATTATTTATGTGATGTTATAGTAATGTAGTTTTAGAAAAAGGACAACCTGCAGGACGGGCGACAGCCCATCGCGTCGGAAAAAGCTGTGGGAATCGCACCCACAACTGAAGTGCGACTGGCCTTTATCGCCTACCACTGGCCTACAGGAAGTCCCGGGTAAGTATAAACTAGTTTTATTTTATTAAGTGGTATGATAGATGAAGTATATGTCCATTTTGGAACGATATACGATAGATTGACTTATGTATATTTGATAACTTTTGCTAACATTTTCTTTGAAACAGATGGAATGACCCATCATTCTATCACATGATCTATTAACAGCTCATGAATAAAAAAATAAACTTCATTTCTTTAAGTGGTGAAGTGGAAATTGTCCAAAGAACGACCAACGGTGAGACTATACCGAAATCATGAAAGTATTTCTTCTAATTCCAATTTCATCAACATTTGGGAAACGATCTTGAAAACCAAAAATGTTGTCCTAGTGCTCTTATATCTGATAAATCATATGGTACCTTAGATCATCACAAATTTATGGATTTGTGATTTCTGGATTTTCTATAGCCATGTTCTCTACCACTTTCCATCAGAACATGATGGTTAGATTTCTCTTCCATATCCATATTTTCACCAATGTGGAAACCCAATGATTAGTTTATTTGGGTAACCGTTACATTTCATACTTTTGTTTTTAAATATTGGTTTTGGTATTCCATTTTACGATGTAGGTTTCTATTAAAGAAACTTTTGAGTAGTAAACCATTTATAACCCCGACGAATTTCGAGGGCGAAATTCATTTTAATGGGGGTATAATGTAACACCCCAAGATTTTATAAAAAATATTCTTTTTAATTTAATTAATGTCCTGTGTTGTATGCTACAACAAAAGGATCTTGCTCAAAACGCATCTTTGAATTGCCTTTCATTACACACAATCGCGACCTTCCTCGATAGCGTGTGTAGTACACAATACCGAGTTTCACTAAACAACGATATACTATTAAAATATTATTAAAACTAGCCGTTATGAATAGTAATAACCACCTTTTAAAATATTATAAATTTTATCTCTCAAAATGGACTTCATTTTTGGATTCATAGTATCGAATTTAGCCTAAGGTGAAATTTTTGTACTTTTCGGATAACTTTCACATTCTGATGAATAGTGAAAACTACTAAATTTTAATTAAAAACAACTTTTTTAATAGAAATAATTAACAGTGACAAATTATTAATTTGAGTGGTTTTAAAGTATATTTATAATATATTTTTACAATTTAATACAATTTTGGTCATTGGATGTAATTTCACATTCAAACTAGTTATAAACAAGTTTCAATCTTTTGATAGTTATTATCTCTTAAAAACACGCCATTCGTTTTGACGATGGAAATTAATTTTTAAATTAGTTAATGTAAATGATTTGTTTTGAATTTGGTAAAATAGACATCATTTTTGAGTTCATAATATCAAATATAGCTTAGGCCTAATTTTTGGTACTTTTCTGGAAACTTTCATTTTTTGATGAATAGTGAAACCACTAAGTGGTAGTAAAAAAAATGAATTTTTCATAAAACTTAATTTTACCACTTCTGTGAGTGGAATTTCAAAAATCCGAGAGACACAGTTTACGCCAGTAAGTAAAATATGGTTCAATGAGATGAAAATAATTTTTGGTGAATAGTAACTTTTTACTTTTTTTTACCACGGTTAAAATTAAATCGGGTAATTAAGGGTAAAAATGAAATTATTATTATCCTAACACATGTCCTAATTCTATTGGATAAGTGTAATTCTACCAAAAACAACCTTAGGAATAAAATATGACCATTTAGGCCCACTTGGATTAGATTAGGACATTGATTATTATTTAATTCAAAGAAGAGTTAAAAGACTTAAAATCAATGTTTATTTACTGAAACATTTTTAATATAGGGTTATACATAAGATAAATTCGATTTTAAATATGAATTATAAAGCTAATACGATTTTCTACATAATTATAATTTATTTATAATTTTTAGACATTAAATAATTTCATTTATGTATGACACAATGATGATGCAGTAATTACCATAATAGTGAAAAATTAGGATAATTGATTTTATAAATACCCAAATAAATGTAATTTGAGACTTTTTATGACTTAAATTAATTTTCTAGGTTAATATTACATGTTATTGTTGATATAAGTATCTTGTTCCGAACTTATCATTCTGTTATTAATTTCATAAAAATCATGTACCAAATAGTGTCAAAATTGACATAAATTAGTTTTTAAAACAAATATTATATTATTAATTGTTATTTAACTCCTAAAAATATAAGGTTTGGCCAAATGACTTAGATAATTATGAATATATTAATAGTAAACAACTTGGGGTTCGTTTGGTTTGTTATGGTAAGTTTATTAACCATATATTGTAAGAAAACAAAAAGACACGGTAAAAGTTAAATTATTTAACTTAGAGTTAAATCTAATTGATAAGGTTAAAATAATAACCTAAACTTGTATAAATCCTATTGGATGAGAGGACTTCGACCCATACCCACTTTATCTTCGAAATAAGACCCTTTGGAACCATTATAATCCGAATTTTACCTTAATATAAAATAATATTTTGAGATTTTCCTAAGGTGCCCCTCTCCTCCCTTATAAAAGGGAACCTCCTCCCTCTCCTCCTCACACCAATTTGAGCATTCAAGCTCGGCCAAAACCTGAAAAAATCTCTTCTCCACTTCCCTAGTATCATCCTAGAGGTCTTGGTCTTCTTAAAAGAACATCCTTAGTTATTTAAGTGGAGGTTAAGTGAAGGCGCGTCAAAAAGAGGTAATATCCATTACCGATCTTTTTCAATTTCTTTCTTCTTCAACTTCTTCTTTTTTTGTTGTTTCATGATAAAGTAATAACATAAGTATTTCTTATATACTGATAGGTTATTATAGATATTAAACAATGCTAATTAACCTTCTATCCATCCTACGGAAAAAGGAAATCACCGCGCGTGCGTACGTACAGAATACCGTCTCCACGCCGTGGTGTAATCTATTTTCCGCCACCACCTTAATTGGATGGGTATATTGGTGTAATTAGTAACTATATATGATTATTATAAAGTTATATTGATACTTAAATAGTATACATACACTTCAACACAATTCCACGACCATGGGAACGATATCATCGCTCGTGCGTACGTACGGACTACCGTCTCCATGACGCGATGAGATTCATTATCAATGTTAACCATTCCAGAAAGATTATAAAGTATATATAATGAATAATAATGAAATATATGACATGTTAAATCTACTGGATTTATGCATATATATATATATGTCATCTACTTACTTCCATTCAAAAACAATAAGGAAAGGAAAACAGCGTTCATGCGTACGTACGGACTACCGTCTCCATGAATGGTGTGTTTCATTTCATTTATCTATCTATTATATATATATATATATATATATAATTAATATATATGATATATAAATCATATTTTATATTCTTTAAGTAATTAAATCATGATATAAGTAATAATATTTTCAAGAACAACAAGCCCAAACACCTACGATAAATGAAACGATTTTTCCCAAAACGCTTCTTTAACATGGAATTTACAAAAGAACGGGTAATATAAAGTCATAAGTGAACCATATATGATATCATAATAATGAATATGATTCTGTAATAAGTTAATGACATTATTTAAATCATTATACAGGAGGTTCAGATACGTATAAAGCATATCAGGCATAAGGTAAGGGAAATATCACAATCTCATTTTTATCCGAGATTGTTTATACTTTGGTATTTACTAGGGTGTATTTTATCATAAACATCCATGTTTCCTCAATATTTAATATTATTTACATCCACCTACAATTGTTTAAATTCAATTTTACCCTTCGGTGAGTTTTTAGTAAAAAATATGAAAGGAATCTTTTGTCGTTTTTCGTAAGAGGAACTTTTTGACTTTTCCGACAAAAGTACAAGAAGAATGTTTTTTTAACTTATACGGCATGAATGGATTTTTTAAAAATTATTTCCAAGAATATTCCTTTACAAGTTTTCAATTTTATTTTTAATCAACTTCTTTTAGTTTAGAATTTTATGACATGTTAAGAAAGGAAATGTGTTTTTGAAGTAGAAAGGATATTTTCCTAATGAATGGAGTTCAAGTGTTTTATCAAAATTATTTTCCATCTAAGATAATAAAGGGTTCTGTTTTTATACCTATTATTACATTGATTTTATTATGTTGTGATGGAACTATTTTTATGAATTCCTTTATCTTATATGAATTTTTTTATGATGTCACAATGTTTAAGAATCCCATTTTTATTACATGGGTTATGCTATGATGTATGGTTTATGATTTTGTGGAACACATAATAATGGTATCATTATGAGATGGGTGGGACCTATATCTCCATCCAATGCATTGAGTAAAGATTTTATATCTCATGAGATAGACATGGCTGGAATGGTAGGTTATACCGGTTCAGTGAAACATGACTGAAATGAGGAGTGAACTCGGTTCATAAAGGGACTTTGTCTACTAGGATAGTCTTGGAAATGAGTCTTGACTAATAAGAAATGATTCTCTATGATTATGTGTGTATGCCACAAAGTTTCATGATTTAATTTATGATTATTGGGATTTCATTTCACTACTATTATTTATCCCAAGTTATGAAATTATGCTCTCTTTTACAGGTTAAGATTTCCAAAATGTTATGTTCTTATGATGTGATTGATATTTCTTTTGTTTACCCTTACTGAGCATTTGAGCTCACCCTTTTATGTTTTCTTTTTCCCAGGATATAAATAAAGGTTTTAGGTAAAAAAAGGAAGATCTTTATGGGAGATGTTGAATATCTTTCACCACGATTAGAAGATTATATTCCGAGTTTCCAAAGACACTAAACTATTATGATCCTTGTGTGTGTGTTTTTGTTATGTACTAAGTATTCCGAAAAAGTAATGTAATTTCCATGTACGTCAGGCTTCGGGTCTCTAAAGTTGGTATCAGAGGAAAGGTTTAGTTAACCATTGGAAACTAGGATACGAAAACGTTAGTTAGATCCCTAGAGATATTTCTAAGGTATGTCTAGGGATGTACCTAAGGATAAGAATACGTATAGGATATAGTCCTAGAACTACGGTAACAATATTAGAATTTAACCTAAGATGTTAGATATTGTGGGTGCTCCCCCTTTACTATGTTGTTTTCCCTAGCATGATTTTTTGCCTCTCACACTATTCTTTTTGGGTTTTAGAAAATGGCTGAAAAAAGGACGATTCACGATAATGGAGGATATAACGGACAATGGAATGATATTCTTCATGAGTAACCAAATGAAACTGGATTTGGAAGTCCAAACATCATTATTATGCCGAATCAGCTATCTCATAATATGATCAATAAACTCAAATTTTGTAAGTTTCCTGATTGGCTAATAAGAGAAAGATGGAGTTTCATGATGATCATAGAGGAAAGAAAGTTCAATTTCTCCTATGTAAGTCATGTGGGAAGAGGCATCACGGAGAATGCTTCAAGGGAACTGGAAGATGCTTTGGGTGTGGAAAAGAAGGACACAAAGCCAGTAAGTGCAAAGGAAAAGGTTTAGTTGACACTATGGATGAGGATAATGGTATTTCTATGACATCAACAATTGTTAAATGTTTTAAATGTGGAATGTACGGGCATTATGAAAACCAATGCCCTAAGGGAAAGTCTCATGAAGAGATTCAGTACGGCCGTATGAGTAGTATTTATGTTGATGATGATGAAGAGACTACAAATGATATGTGAGTTGAATGAACTGTTGAAGCTCAGTCAATGGTTTAAGAAGGTAGTGGAATGATTACATGTTTATCAAGTGTAATGTTGTATAAGTAATCTCATGGTACTACGGAATAAGGAGACATCTAAGGATTGTTAAACTGTTGTCTTTCCTTGAGTTTTGAAAGTGTTTGATTAATGGTACTAGTATCCATTAAAGGATATTCAGATATTTTTGGAATATAGATGATATGCGCATAATGAAGGGATAAGGAGAAAAGTAAATGTTTGATAGTATTCATGATCTCATGACTGATATAAGGAGAAGGTTATGTAATGGATTGAGTATATAGAATTTTTCGATTTTGTTATGTGGAAAGAGTTAACTTTTTATAGCAGTCATGTTTTCACTAAGGTTTAATGGGTATTCATTTTTCAAGGGAATACATGACTAAGGTATTCACATGATTGGAATGTGACCAACAAGATATATGGGGGATAAATGATGGTATTCACTTGCTTGGTTGATGACATTTCAAGTAATCATTTTCTTTATATTATGATCTTGGACAGAAGTATTTCCTAATGATTGGAATGGATTATGTTGGACATAAGTTAGTATTGTTTAAGGATAGAACTTTTGATATTATTTATGTGATGTTATAGTAATGTAGTTTTAGAAAAAGGACAACCTGTAGGACGGGCGACATCCCATCGCGTCGGACAAGGCTGTGGGAATCACACCCACAACCGAAGTGCGACTGGCCTTTATCGCCTACCACTGGCCAACAGGAACTCCCTGGTTAGTATAAACTAGTTTTATTTTATTAAGTGGTATGATAGATGAAGTATATGTCCATTTTGGAACGATATACGATAGATTGAATTATGTATATTTGATAAATATTTCTAACCTTTTCTTTGAAACAGATGGAATGACCCATCATTCCATCACATGATCTATTAACACTTCATGAATAAAAAATTCAACTTCATTTCTTTAAGAGATGAAGTGGAAATTGTCCAAATAACGACCAACTGTGAGACTATACCGAAATCACGAAAGTATTTCTTCTAATTCCAATTTCATCAACTTTAGGGAAACGATCTTGAAAACCAAAAATGTTGTCCTAGTGCTCTTATATCTGATAAATCAGATGGTACCTTAGATAATCACAAATTTATGGCTTTGTGATTTCTGGCTTTTCCATAGCCATGTTCTCTACCACTCTCCATCAGAACATGATGGTTAGATTTCTCTTCCATATCCATATTTTCACCAATGTGGAACCCCAGTGATTAGTTTATTTGGGTAACTGTTATGTTTCATACTTTTGTTTTTAAATATTGGTTTTGGTATTCCTTTTTACGATCTGGGTTTCTATTAAAGAAACTTTTGAATAGTAAACCATTTATAACCTTGATGAATTTCGAGGGCAAAATTCATTTTAAGGGGGGTATAATGTAACACCCCGAGATTTTATGAAAAATATTCTTTTTAATTTCATTAATTTCTTTTGTTGTATGCTACAACAAAAGGATCTTTCTCAACACACATCCTTGACTTGCCTTGCATTACACGCAATCACGACCTTCCTCGATAGCGTGTGTAGTGCGCAATACCGAGTTTCACTAAACAACGATATACTATTAAAATATTATTAAAACTAGCCGTTATGAATAGTAATAACCACCTTTTAAAATTTTAGAAATTTTATCTCTCAAAATGGACTTCATTTTTGGATTCAGAGTATCGAATTTAGCCTTAGGTGAAATTTTTGTACTTTTCGGATAACTTTCATATTCTGATGAATAGTGAAAATTACTAAATTTTAATTAAAAACATATTTTTTAATAGAAATAATTAATTGTGAAAAATTATTAATTTGAGTGGTTTTAAAGTATATTTAGAATATATTTTTACAATTTAATACAATTTTTGTCATTTTATGTAATTTCACATTTAAACTAGTTATAAACAAGTGTCAATCTTTTGATAGTTATTATCTCTTAAAAACACGCCATTTGTTTTGATGACGGGAATTAATTTTTAAATTAGTTAATGTAAATGATATGTTTTGAATTTGGTAAAATAGACATCATTTTTGAGTTCATAATATCAAATATAGCTTAGGCCTAATTTTTTGTATTTTTCTGGAAACTTTCATTTTTTGATGAATAGTGAAACCACTAAGTGGTAGTAAAAAAAATGAATTTTTCATAAAACTTAATTTTACTGCTTCTGTGAGTGAAATTTCAAAAATCCGAGAGACAAGGTTGATGTCAGTAAGTAAAATGTGGTTCAATGAGATGAAAATAATTTTTGGTGAATAGTAACTTTTTACTTTTTTTACCACGGTTAAAAGTTAATAGGGTAATTAAGGGTAAAAATTATATTATTATTACCCTAACACATGTCCTAATTCTATTGGATAAGTGTAATTCGACCAAAAACAACCTTAGGAATAAAATATGACCATTTAGGCCCACTTGGTGTAGATTAGGACATTTATTATTATTTAATTCAAAGAAGAGTTAAAAGAATAAAAATCAAAGTTTATTTACTAAAACATTTTTAATATAGGGTTATACATAAGATAAATTCGATTTTAAATATTAATTAGAAATTTAATACGATTTCATACATAATGATACTTTATTTATAATTTTTAGACATTAAATAATTTCATTTATTTATGACACAATGATTATGCAGTAATTACCATAATAGTGAAAAATTAGGATAATTGATATTATAAATACCCAAATAAATGTAATTTGATACTTTTTATGACTTAAATTAATTATCTAGGTTAATATGACATGTTATTTTTGATATAAGTAACTTGGTTTTAACTTATCATTCTGTTATGAATTTCATAAAAATCATGTACCAAATAGTGTCAAAATTTACATAAATTAGTTTTTAAAACAAATATTATATTATTAATTGTTATTTAATTCCTAAAAATCTAAGGTTCGGCCAAATGACTTAGATAAGGATATATATATTAATAATAAACAACGTGGGGTTCGTTTGGTTTGTTATGGTATGTTTATTAACCATATATTGTAAGAAAACAAAAAGATACGGTAAAAGTTAAATTATTTAACTGAGAGTTAAATCTAATTGATAAGGTTAACATAATAACCTAAACTTGTCTAAATCCTATTGGATGGGAGGACTGCGACCCATCCCAACTTTATCTTTGAAATAAGACCCTTTGGAACCATTATAAACCGAATTTGACCTTAATATAAAATAATATATTGAGATTTTCCTAAGGTGCCCCTCTCCTCCCTTATAAAAGGGCACCTCCTCCCTCTCCTCCTCACCCCAATTTGAGCATTCAAGCTCGACCAACCCCTGCTAAAATCTCTTCTCCACTTCCCTAGTATCATCCTAGAGGTCTTGGTCTTCTTCAAAGACCATCCTTAGTTCTTTAAGTGGAGGTTAAGTGAAGGCGCGTCAAAAAGAGGTAATATCCATTACCGATCTTTTTCAATTTCTTTCTTCTTCAACTTCTTATTCTTTAGTTGTTTCATGATAAAGTAATTACATCAGTATTTCTTATATACTGATAAGTTATTATAAATATGAAACAACTCTAATTAACCTTCTATCCATCCTACGGAAAAAGGAAATCACTGCGCGTGCGTACGTACGGAATACCGTCTCCACGCCGTGGTGTAATCTATTTTCCGCCACCACCTTAATTGGATGGGTATAATGGTGTAATGAGTAACTATATATGATTATTATAAATTGATATTGATACTTAAATTGTATACATACAATTAAACATAATTCCACGACCATGGGAACGATATCATCGCTCGTGTGTACGTACGGACTACCGCCTCCACGACGCGATGAGATTCATTATCCATGTTAACCATTCCAGAATGATTATAAAGTATATATAATGAATAATAATGAAATATATGACATGGTAAATCTACTTGATTTTTGTATTTATATATGTCATCTACTTACTTCCATTCAAGACAATAAGGAAAGGAAAACAGCGTTCATGCGTATATACAGACTACCGTCTCCATGAACGGTGTGTTTCATTTCATTTATCTATATATTCTATATATATATATATATACTGAATATATATGATATATAAATCATATTTTATATTCTAGAAGTAAGTAAATCATGATCTAAGTAATAATAATGTCATGAACAACAAGCCCAAACACCTACGATAAATGAAACGATTTTACCCAAAACGCTTCTTTAACATGGAATTTACAAAAGAACGGGTAATATAAAGTCATAATTGAGCTCAACCATTTATGTTTTCTTTTCCCCAGGATATAAAGAAAGGTTTTAGGTAAAAAAAAGGAAGATATTTATGGGAGATGTTGAAGATATTTCACCACGATTAGAAGATTATATTCCGAGTTTCCAAAGACACTAAACTATTACGACCCTTTTGTGTGTGTTTTTGTTATGTACTAAGTATTCCGCAAAAGTGATGTAATTTCCATGTACGTCAGGATTCGGGTCTCTACACAAACCCTCCACAATCAATCCCTCCAGTTCCATGATGATGGCAATTTTTCATTAGAAAAACACTAGAAACCTAATCAGAGGTGACTGTTGGTGGGGTATTAAATTGACAAAGTTTTATTAATTAAATGAAATTACACTAATAAACCAAATATCCCCTCACCCTCTTTGGTTTCCAAAAACAATAATTGGATAGGGGGATCTCCCTTTTTGAATGAAGGATGTCCCAAGGGAGAGATAGAGGAGGCACTATTGAACTCCATTCTTGATGTCGATCGATATCTAATTGATGTGTAGCTAGTTCTAGGCATTGTGTTGGACCCGAAGCTTCAGTGTTTCACCAAGAGGTAAGAGTATTTATTATATTTGTGTCTTGATCCCAATATATGCATTATTTTAAGGTTTTAGAGACCTATTACAACTACTGAAGATCCTATGGGGGCTGATCTATGGAAAATTGGCTGAAATTGTGGGTTTTGGGTGGTTCACATATATTTCCTGTTCAAAAATCATGATCACACAACATGTAGTGAAAAACCACACACCGTCTGTCCTTCCTAATCAGGGAAGTTGATATTTTGGGACCTTCACACTTTATAGTGAGGATTTTTCATGTGGCCAAGGACATGGGATGATTCTATTTTGAAAAGTGACATCGTCATATAGAGTCACACAACTAAGACCCTTAGTATACATGAGCTAGAGGGAATGACCAAATGTAGGGACATGATCCATGGTACACGACCATGGACAGCTATACATGAGAATGACCAAGGATATAGTATTATGCTTGGACAATAGCAATATGTCATTTACGTAGTTTACATTCCATGTTAGGCGACACAGATATCCAGGTAGTGTACAAAAGAGGTCACACCCAGGTGATCAGGTGAGGTTACACCCCATGTAACTAGATTTACACATCATGTATTTTTCTTATACACACTAAGTAAAATGAGGGGACATGAACAAGGTGTGGTGATGAGATATATTCCATGTACTATGGGTACACACTATGTATTCCCCTCAGAGACTTATCCCTTGAACATATCCATCATCAAGATTCAGGTGGATGATTCCTAATAGCTTATTCTGAGTGCTTTTCAGGCATAACATGATGGAGTCAATTATTTTGGCATTAGATATGTGACATGATGTGATTCCAGTGAGGTGATTCTTTCAGTGATGTTTTTCTAGTACCTGTAGGGTGTGTTCCTTTGTCTGTAACATGGAGGGTATAGTGTTGCATCATACCCTTTGTATAGGAATGTGATAATCTTCACGAGGTTGGTTTAGATAGTGTTTGTGGTATCCCTTTGTGAGACCGAGGTGAGATCCTATATTATTGATTCATCTTTCCAATGTGGGGTTTATGGTATCAATGTGACACTGATGCATGATCATTTATCCCCAAATTAAAGGCTTGATCTAGTAGGGTTTGTGGTATCATCATGCATGCGATCCCCTACATGGCGGGTAGTTCCAGATTGCATTCAAGGAGTCCCCCAACCATCCTAGGTTTTATTCCATAATCTAAGATTATGATCTCTAGAGTTCAAGATTGGGTTCATGGAGTTCCCCATGATAAATCGGTGTGATCCCCTATTTGATTATTGATATCCTTTGGGCAGTAGCATGACTTTATTCATGGTGATACATGATGTGTGTGTTCTCTCAGAAGGATTCCCCCAGGGATTGTGGGGATGTTTTATTAGCTTACTGATAACAGATGAGTGATATATCTTGGATGAGTACCATAAGGCATTTTAGAGCTTACTTGATAATTTTGATCTCTCAGATGAGTGTCAATTGGGATATAAAGGATTGTGGAGTGAATACTCTTAGAAAATTGATACCTTTAAGTCTCGATAAAAATTCTATGGTGGGATGGATGATTGAGCCATGAGACTTAGAGTATGTGATGAGTAAATCTAGTTCTTTCTAGGGTTCCTTTTGGCATGTATCATAATTTATTGACATATGAGGTGGTGATGAGCTATCTAGTCATGTAAAGACGAGGAATGTTCAATATGGAGTTTTCTATTCTCTCTCGCTTGGGTTTTCTGTACCCTCTGGTAATGGGGTGAGTTGACTGTTTCCTTTAAGTTTCCACCTTTCATTTTGGGTTTTGGGAAACCTACTAGGTACTTTTATAAACAACATTTCATTGTATCATTCAGAACATGTCATTTCTTATATAGATTACAGTCCTTCCAGAGGGTACTAAGGACCGTAGAAGAAGCCACTGTGCCGGAGATTTAAAATTTTCATCACTAGAGTGATGAAACTTCTTCATATCTAATGATATGAGCCCTGGTAAAGTTAGTAGATCTTGTGTGAATTATCAAATAACAATAAGAAAATCACAATGAATACCTCATTCAGATTTAAGAATGCTTTGTTGTAGCAAATATATGGAAACCATTGCAGGAAGGATCCATGTTTGAAACCCTCTAGATCATTCATACACATTTATAGAATCTAAAAGTATATATTTTATCAAACTTTTGGTGCTAGAGCAGAGCTCTGACAGTTCCTTCGATGTCGTGATGATCACCTTGATCCTGTGTCTTTGATCTGTGGAGGTGTTCTCAGATCACTTGGTCGGATATAGACTTTATCTCTCTAGGATGCAAGAGGAGATATGAGCTCACAATCCATTGGAATGAATAGTATGGAGGAAATGATCTCCTCAAAAATTAAATAGTGGATGTCCAAAATACAAGGATATTGTTCCCCGAACACCATATATTTAACATCCACTAAATAAGAAATAAATTAATAGTTATGATGAACTAACATCATCATAAATATTATTTATATTTTATCATCTATTTGTAATATATATTAAATATATTACATGATAACGTTGTTCATTAACTAGAATCGCAATCCTCGCAAATATTAAACAAACCTTGAATATTAAATTAATATTTATTCATATAATATTTTTTTATGTATTCAATTATTACTTTGTAATAACTTTAATAAATAAAATCAACCCAATTACTTTAAAATTGAGTAATAATGAATTTATTTATTCATTGGATATTAACACAACTTAGAAAACTCTCAGAACCCAGGGTAGATACCACTATATCCTATAGACCTATTCACCAAAATAGGGAAGTCTCTTGAATACGGCATTGTGTGTGACCCTTTTGGCCCTTCTCTCAATAGAAAAATATTACTATTCAATGACCATGGGTGGAGTCTTGAAACCCATCAATTAACCTATATAGATAAGTAATAGTCATAGAAATTCAAACCTTTCCTATGAACATGCACCGTGTAAAATAATTTCATTCTCTCATGATAACTCGTAAATTAGGATGCATAACCCATGTCATCATCCATTCTTGATTTATTATTTGTTAATCTAACTAGATGGACTGAACTTTGACTATGATAGACATGGATTTATTAAGGCGCTACCATCCTAATCAGATAGGTCTGAGATATCACTTCATTAACACAGAATCAAAAAATTATATCTTGAATATTAAACTAATTTCATACCACCAAATATGCAACCAACACAAATCTAGCTCCTCATGATTTCATTTTCAGGGTTTATTCCTTGAATCAAAGTTCATGATCCAATAGAACACATTGATAATGATTGCATGTTAGGAGACTAATACACATGTTTGTAGATAAGAAAATCCAATAAAACTGAAAACATGTGGTGTTCCTATTGGAATTTGTTTCCTCATTATCTCATCTACTCGAGATCACCAAGTGTGATCTTTATGAGAAGAAGTATCAATGATTATGATCCCCTAGCACCTAGTGGTCATACATCACCTATATCTTATCAGTATGATATTTATGGACTACTGGAAATAACTTTATGATTACTATCATAGTATTTATAGGTTCTCATTATCTCCTAGGAACTACTATAACATTTTGATATGACATGTAATTTATGGAAATTATCGAAAATATAGTGGACACATAAGTATAAATGTTATTCTAGTAAGATAAAAACACACACATATATATATATATATATCAAACTATATACATGTAATTGTAATAAAAGTACATTCATAATTTGGGTATAGGTAACCCACATTCAACATTCCCACCTAAAATAGAGCCACCTATTTAAAAGTTTCAATATTCTAAATATCACATGAGAATCATGCTTCTACTGAGATATTTCTTTAGTCAAGTGGTCTGTCACATTATCCTCTGTGTTTTCTCTTCAAACTATGACTTCACCTCTCTATGTAAAATCCCTCAAGATATGAAACTTCCATAGTATATGTTTTGTCATTTGGTGTGATTTGGGATCCTTAGAAAGCACAATTGCTATAATATTATCACAATAAAATGGAATGGGGTTTGAACTTCTAGGTACACCACCAATATATGAGATAAATTTACATATACATATGTCTTTCTTTGTTTCCTAGAAAGCCAAAATATACTCAGATTCTTCTGTAGAGTCAGTGACCACAAGTTTCTTTAAGCTTCCCTAGTACATTTTACCACCATTCAGGAAAAAGACACAGCCTGATTGTAATTTCAAATCATTATTACCTATCTAAAAACTAGAATCAATGTATCCTGTAAATACCAATTCCTCATATCCTCCATAAACCAGAAAAATATCATTTTTATGCCTCAAGTACTTCAGGATATTTTTGAAATCTACCCAATACTGCTCTCCTAGATTAACTGGATACTTTCCCACCATGATTAAATCAAAGGAAACATAAAAACTAGTACATAGAATGACAAATATGATATATCCCACTATTGAAGCACAATTAATTATATTCATTCTTTCAACATTATCCTATATTTTTGGACACATTTTCTTGGGGAGATAGATACCATGTGACTTTGGTAACAACCCTCTATTGGATTTTTTCCATTTTTGTACCTATCGAGAACCTTGAAAATATATATACTTTGACTTAGTAGAAGAATACATTGAGATCTATCTTGATATATCATTATCCCAAGAATTTATGATTCTTCACCCAAGTCTTTTATAGATACAAAATTGTTTAACCATGTCTTAAATTAAGGTAATACTTGCGCTTCATTTCTCATAATTAATATGTCATCAATATATAATATAGGGAAATGAATGAAATTCCCATTATCCTTCTTATAGACACATGGCTCAATTTTGTTCTTGACAAAACCAAATTCTCTTAACATTCCATGATTGTGATGCCTGCTTCAACCCATAAATGGATCTATACATCTTTCACATTTTATTGTAATTATTTGACTTAAAAACCATTTTGGGTTTAGTCATATAGACGTATTCAACCAACATCCCATTTAGAAAAATAGTTTATACATCCATTTTCTAAATTTCATAATCATGGAAGGATTTCATTTCTAGTAATATTCTGATTAATTTCAGCAACGCTGCTAATGAAAAGGTTTCATCATTTTATATTCCTTGACATTTCCTAAAACCCTTAAATACCATAATTTCCTTATAGGTATTGACCTAACCATCCATGTCCAGTTTTGCATTAACTACCCATTAGAACCCACTGAGTTTTACATTGGTTGAAGGTTCTACCAAAATCCTAAATTGATTTTCATAGATTTACTCCATCTTATAATGCATGGAATCTCTTCATTTATCAGAATCATTTCCTTATTTTGATTCAATGTAGGTTATAGGTTTATCATCATCAAGGAGTAATGTGTCACTGGAGTTGGTAAAAAGAAAACTATAACACCCTAGTTCTCTAACCTCTTGAGTAGACCTATGCAGTACTTTTGTCTCAAAAACATATTCATCTCCCACAATATCTTGTGGACATTTTTCCCATACGAAATCTCATGAATCTTAAACATTAAGTTCATCAGATTCAATATTAATCCAACTACATCCATTGAAAATGTGTTCCCATTCTAGAAACATGTAATGTATTTCAAAAATCACTATCTTATTTGAAGGTTTATATAGGTAATATCATTTATTACCTTTAGGATATCCTATAAAGATACACTTCTTGATCTGGGATGCCAATTAGTTACTCGGTATAGTCTTGAAAAAATTCACACATCCCCATACACATATGTGTGAAATATTGGGTTTCATTACATAACAAAACTCATATGGAATCCCATTTGTAGCATTAGTTGGTACTCAGTTAAGGATAAATGACACTAATTGTAAGGTGTGGTCCTTAAAAGATAATGGAAGAGTTTCTGAATCCATCATTGATCTTACCATGTATAAAAGTTCATGATTCTTCCATTCACTAAAAGGATTCCACTATGGTGTATAAGGATGAGTGAGTTGGGATACTATCCCATACTCCTTCAGGTAATCAATGAAATCTTAGTTAAGATACTCTCCTCCTTAGTCTAAGAAAAGTGATTCATTCTTCTTACCAAGTTGGTTTTCTACTTCATGTTGGTATTCCTTAAAAATATGAAATGAATAAAATTTATAATACATTAAGTAGATATATCCATATATACTATATAAATCTATAAAATTAATGATGTAATAAAAATTACCCATTACCTATACTATAAATAGACCACATACATCAGTATGAATTAATTATAGAAATTTAGTGGCTCTTTTTCCTTTCCTAGAAAAGGGTTATTAGGTTAGTTTACCCTATAAATAAGCACAACATACATCTAGGGTTTTTAACTCAGCTGATTCTAAATACCCTTCTTGATGTAATTTCTTGAAATGCTTCTCATTTACAAGACCAATCCTGAAGTGAAATATGCGAGTATTATATGAGTCATGTTTACTGCTTTTGTTATTGATTATCATTACATGTTTCTCGAGTTAGAGTTTATATATGTCATTGTTAAAATGTATCATACTATAACACATGTTATCCTTATAAAAGTGAAAAAAATTATTTCCAAAATTGAAATAAAATCCAATTGCGTCTCAACTTAAAACTAAGATTATGTTTTTGGTAACTGAAAGAAAATAATAATAGTTATTTAATACAATAACTAAAATGCTAGTAAAAGTTAAGAAATAATATCACATTGTCAAGGCTACTAGTCTCACACAATTCATAGCTTAGAATTATAGAATATTTACTAGGAATCATAAATTTCTACCATAAACTAACTCGAATAAAAATAAAATATATAAAAATATATGTTTTTTTAATTTTAATACTTGGGAAACATTTGTTTTGACCCATAATTGTTTTTCCACATGGTCATAACATGTCTATTAGATATTGGATCAAATAATGGTTGGATATGTTGGGATCAAATTTAAACCCTATAATTAAATTTAAATCAATATTAATTTTCTTGTATTAGAAAATCCAAAAAACCTCTCTCTGATACCAATTGATGGTACTGGGGTGTGAAGTGGAAGACGGTGTGCCATGTATTTAAAATTAAAATTTTTATCACAGAAGAGATGAATCTTTGTCTTCTCCGATGATCCAAGCCCTGGTAAAATCTTAGGACCTCACATAAATAATTAATTCACAAATATAAAATAATAATGAATAACTCATTTGGATTTAAGCACACTCGATAGTATTTCATCACCAATGACCATTCCATGAAGGACCCAAGGCCAAACCCCTCTAGATCATCCACACATGATTCAAGAATATAGGCATATTCCATTAATCTAAATCTATGTGCAATCTTGGAGATCTGACGATTCCATTGACATCACAGTGATATCATCAAACCCATACCTTCAATCAGCAAAGCCATTATTGGATTTCTCACTCGAGTATATCCTTTCTATCTACGTGATGTTATAGTAGAGAGGATCTGTCAATCCATTGGAATGAATAGTCTGTAGAAGATTAGCTTATCTCAATTTACAATGCAGATGTCCAAAATATGTGGCTAGGGTTCCCCGAACCCTCTATATTTAACATTAGCTAAATAAGTAATTAATAAATAGTTATGATGAACTAATTTCATCATAAATTTTATTTACATTTTATCACATACTTGTAACATGTATTAAATAAATTACATGATAAAACTGATTCATTAACTCAACTCATAATTCCCACAAATATTAAACAAAGCTTAAATAATAAAATAATATTCATTCATAAAATATTATTCCATGTATTCACTTAATACCTTATGATTAATTTTAATAAATAAATTCAACATAATTATTTTGCACACTAATAATAATGAATTTATATATTCATTGATGATCGATAAAACTAAGACAACTCTCAGACCAGTGGTGGGGCCCACCATGTCCTATGGACCAATTCAACAGAATAGGGCATACTATTGAATATTATATAGCATGTGAACCTATAAAACCCTATATTTATATCAATGAATTAATATTCACAAACCAACTGTAGATTCTAGAAACCAATCAAGTCCCCTAAAGTGATAAGGAATAGTCATAGCAATGATAATGTATCCTATGAACACACACTGTGTAATATAATCTCTTTATCTCTTCATATCTCATAAAATATCATGCACAACTTATGTCATCACCCATTCTTGATTTATTATTTGTTGATCTTACTAAATAGACTTACCTTAGACTGATATGACCATGGATTTATGAAGGTACTAAAATCCTGATCAAATGGGCCCAAGATATCAGTTACTCAACTCCGAAGAGAAAAATTATATCTTGATCATTCAACCAATTTCATACCACCAAATAAACACCAACACAAGATACCTCTACATGACTTCGTTATTATGGTTATTACTTGGATCAAAGTATGGGGTCAAATGGAACACATTGATAACGATCACAAGTTAAGTGACCAATACACTTGTTTATAGATAAGAACAACCAATGACACCAGAAAAATGTGGTGTTTTTATTGGAAGGTCTGTCCTTATGATCTCATCTACTTATGATCACCACGTGCGAACTTCCTGAGAAGAAGTCTCAATGGTGATGAGACCCCAAAACTTGATGGTCACTAATCACCTGTGTTTTATCATTATGATGTATATGGACTATAAGACATAACATTATGATTTTTGTCATAGTATCTCCATGTTCTCATTAAAATTTGGGAACTGTTATAACCTTTTGATAGATCATGTAATCTAAGGAAATTTCCATAAATATAGTGGACCAATAAGTATCAATACTATTACAGTAGTATAAATATATGTATATATCAAACTTTATACATGTTATTACAATCAAATTATATACATAAGTTGGGTCTAGGGAACCCACTTTCAACACTTTCAATGGAGTCCTAGAATAATCCGGAGAAGGAAGAGCATAGTGAGCTAGACAGACCAAGGTGTGTAACCATGGTTTCATTTCATAGTAGTCCTCTATTCTTCAGCAGGTTGGGTGATTTTATCAGTTTATGATGGGCTTGTATTTTTTATTTTTCATGATTTCAGTAATTTTTTTGTACTCTAATTTTAAGATAGATGTATGCATTCATTTTTCTTCTTATTGTTTTATTATCTCTGAACTATTTCATGGAGATGGATGTGTGTGCATACATATAGGTAACATAGGATAAGTCCTACCATGTGTGTGGTATGGAAACTCTACACTAGTCACTAGCCTCTAGCCAATTGGAGAGGGGCTTACGGGTAGTCTCATTAAGCCCATCACTAGCCAGGTGGGCCTCAATGGGTCATATAATGACACCAAACCGAATAAAATCTTGAAGAATAAATAATATAAAAACATGGATAACATAAAAAAATCAACAATTAGTTTTTGTTGGAGTTCTATAAAGAGATCTGAGGCTAAATACGCTCACTAACTACGATCGTCCATCCAACATAGGATTGTAACTGAGCATCCTGGAACCTCCTGTTGCAACAAATAATTTCAAAATCAAACCTTCCATCAACTAGATGATCTTGAAAAGTATTAAATTCACTATACTACCTCATAAATATCCAAATTCACATCTGGGAAGATTTCTTGGACTTTGTGATACCTTATAAATCTAGAATTTCTCAAGATACATGGAAAGGGTTTAACTATTCATTTTTTCATTAAGGTATCAGAATCATGAGTGGATTCAGAGTTTTCTATTCATTCCATCACCACATGGGATGATCTGTTATGAAAATATATCTCTCCCTTCTTACCACAATTAAATTTGATGTATATATAGTTAAATATCTTTAACTATTGTAAATTTGAAGATAAAGCACTCTAGTCTTCATTGAAATGACACACATATATGACTCAGAAATTACATTACTATGATATAGAGTTATAGATACAAATACAAATGTTTTATAAGGGTTTTTTATAGGGAAATATTTTGATTATGGATGTTTTAGCTAGAGTATCACTGATGAAGAAATCATTGGAGGAGCGGTACAACCTATTGGATGAAATGGAAAGAAATAGCTTCCAGTGGAAACGTGAAGGTACACAATGAATAGTTGTCCACATGATCAATGAAAATGAGTGGAAGAGGACATAAATGGAATCACTAACCAAGAATATGAACATGATGATGGCCCAAAAACAACCCCTAGATATGTGTACAAAAGAACTAAATTATTATGATTATAACCATGGTAATCAATTTGAGGTTTATAGGCCATACAAACCACAAAAAAAGAACCAATGCTAATGATTTTAGATATTCAAAAAGGATTTCAACCTCAAAACCAAGGGTTAACATTGATAAGCTAGGTTCAAAAATTGGAAGATACATTTTTCATATTCATGACTGAAATTGGGGTTGCAATCAAAGATATAAAGAAAGAATCAGAAAACTAGAAGGTCATGTTATGAAATATAGAGAATCAAGTAGGGAAAATCACCAAATTACTTGGAGATAGGAAATAAGGAGCATTGTTTGGATTCCCCGAATTACACCCTTGTGAATAATTGAATTTCATTTCATTGTGGAGTGGAAAATTCACATAAGATCATTATGAACTAAGAAAATTACAAGAAGAAAAGAAAGAATAGATAGAAACGAGTGAGGAACTAGTTTGTGAAGAATACATAAAAAAATAATCACCACAGTTTATACCAAGGATACCATTTCCAGAATGACTAGCGCAAGTGAAGACAAACACATAGAAAGTTAAATTTTTGTAACACTTTAAAAAATTGTATATTAATATCCTGTTTTCATAGGCTCTTCAAAACATGTCTATATATGAAAAATTCATGAAATAATTGATAAAAAAAGAAGAATCTTGTGGATATTGAAAGCATTATGGCCACACAAGAGTGTTCAGTGGTGGTATCAAAGGAACTGCCTATGACGAAACAAGATCTAGGTAATTTTTCCATCTCTATATTTATTGGAGCTAATAAATTTGGAAAATACTTATGTAAGTTAGGTGTGAGTGTCAACATCATGTTATACACCACTTTCAAGATTTTGGGACTAGAAGGACTAAATCCCAAAAGAGTTTCACTTAAATTAGAATATTTAATAGTGAAGTAACTATAAGGGGTAATTGAAGGTATTCTAATAATATTTGACAAAATTTTACTTCCTCGTAGACTTTTTAGTGGTGGATGTGGAAGAACATAAGACTCCACTCATTCTGGGATGACCTTTTTTAGCCATTGGGTGAGAACTGATATACATAAAATGTGGAGGACTCAGTATGAGACCTATTAGTTAGCAGGATAGTTTCAATATCACTAGGAAAAGAAGAATTGTGATGTGATAGAGGAATTTGATTTTAATGAATAAAAAATGCCTGATATTGAAGATATATTTGAGGTTTAAGAAGATAATGAGGTAACCACTATTGTACAAGAGGAGACTACAATTAAAAGAACTGATAAGTATAAAGAGAGGATGAGAAGTAATAACAAAGATACTGGTAGAGTGATTGAACCCACCATGTTTGAGAAGGTACAATAAGTATGTATGGAACATGACCTTCCATTTATTTTTTCAGGATTAAGGAAAAAATGGTGGATTGGCCTGATGTAAATCTAGAATGTGCTTCCATTAAAAAGAGTTAATTTTTTTAGAGAGGGAGTATAAGGATCGACCTATGTGGATAGGTCAAAAATAAGACCATTTATAGACCCCAACCAGGTAAAATATTTACAATCATCCATTACATGAGATAGAGATGAAAGAGGTAAGGTTGAGCCAATGGTGGTAAACAGAAGTGATTTAGGGAGGAAACTCATTTTTTTTATTTTTTTTTTCTATTTTTTAGAGGCCTAAATTAACTCTTCTGAATGTTTTAAATTTCATTGATTGTGGCCTATACTTTCATATGTTTTTTAGGACCATCAAGACATTGGTAAGAAACAAAGAAGAATATGAAAACACTTTTTTTTTATTTCACATTAATTCATGATTTATTACATAAGAATACACATAATATAAAATATAAGATCAAGAAGTATAGTGTATTTTGGAATTTGATATATTAGACAACAACATAAAATAAGGGGCACATATACATTATTTAAAACTTCCTTAACATGATCATATTATTTCATCATTCTTAAAATTGTATAGGACAACCTACAGACATATATAAGAAAGGGGTGAGCTATAAAACAAATTAATAGAATATGTAAAACATTACATGAAGAAGTTATTACATGTTAGAAAATATTCATATCAATGGGACATAAAAAGGGTGATAATCATAAACATGGATAATGGGGAATGATATAACATGATAACATAATGGCAGCATAAGAATGTGGAAACAACTTTAAACATGACATCATAAACATATGTCAAGGTTAAAAACCATGAAATAATAATATGATGTGCTTAGGATACCCTCCCATGCACCATACATGGAATCTCATGAGACTTAAACATTAACCAATTAATTGGATCACTATCTAGGAACACCCATCATAATCATATCACGTACATGCATAAGTGTTCCACATAGATCATATAACATAAGAACATATTTCATCACATTTAATTACATGATCATGGAGTGTGGAATAAATAAAAGGAATTACCTAATATAATAAGTATAGGTATTAATATTTGAATAGACATGAGTGAAAATAATGATGGTATTCATAACAAAAATGTTTGGCATGGAAAAATCATATTGAAATTTTGATAGCAGAATGATAATACATAAAGGTTCATAAAATGGTTTAATGAGAATGATATGGGTATATTATAATTTTTAAATCAAATTTAAAGTAATAGGGATGCATAAAAACATATCATAACCCTAAGAATTGGAAATAAAAGGCATTAAATGAAGAAGATGCTTGAGTAAAGAGGAGAAAGAGAGGATCCCTTACCCTGAGAGAGTGATTCCAAAAGCTTAGGAGGAGATCCTTGAGATATAGACGACACCTTGGGAGGACTCTAGAGATGGGAATGTAGATTATGGATGTGTTCCAAGGTTTTATAGTGAACATAAATGAGATATTGGGTGGGTTTATTTGAGAAAGGAGAGGGGAATTATTTATTATTTCCCAAACATAGGTTTGGACTCTATATAATAAATTAATCAAAACCAAAATCTTTCCAATGTTTTTTTGTCCACGGTATCTCCCAAATAGAAGTTTTTTTAATTAATTTATAAGTAAAATGGGCTGTAAAGACCCAGAAATTTCCATGTATTTTTTTTTTAATATTTGGGGTTTTTATAAGTCTGCAAAAATTGACGGCGCGTGATTCCGAGGCTCGGTGTGACCAGGATGAAAATTTGAACTTTTTTTAGGTACGTTCAGTAAATGCATGGGTGAAATTTTCTATCATTTGAACAGGTGCTAAGAATTCAAATCTGAGAGCACTATTGAATTCGCAGCGCTAAGATTTTCTTAAGGTAATATTCACTTCGACCAAAGTTGGTTGGGAGAAAAAGATAGTTTTTAGACTTTTTAAAGAATAATAAAATAACATGTAATTGTTATTTTATTTTATTTTTCTCCAACAGATGAGTAGTGGTGGCATGACTGGTGACTTGCCAATCCATTAAATGGCATGAATAACCAACTGCGTAACTCCAACATTTTAAATTATAAGAGGTTCATTAATTCATTTAATGAACCTCATTAATTCTTCACCACATTACTTACTTTTCCACCTTCTATTTAAATAGAGCTCGGGGTGGGGTTTGGGCACGGATTCTTCAAGCAAGGAAAATATGGTGGAGTTCTACGATAGCATCCATTGACGGAGGATGAAATCTCGGGTGGAAACGATCTAGGATCGATTAATGCTGATGACTCCATCCAACGTGGACGCTCCTCCCACCACAACAGCAACACATCCAAAAGATATCAAGGTAGGGGGTTTATGTTTGGTTTTGGATTAACATTATTTAAATGAGTTTATTTTATAATTAATGTTCGATAAATATTCTCTTGCTTGTTATCATGTTAGTGTGGAGGGTGTGGACCAAACGAACAAGGCCCGGACCCTCCGTTGCTTCGTCCCTATTGCGTTCTTTTGGGAAAAAATTTACTCAATTTTAATAAAAACGTGAGATAGAGGATCATGCTATGACAACAACAGTCCAGGAGACTCGTAGGCATAGACTACACTAAGAACGGACCACTGGAGCAAATCTGGTGTCCCGTAGAATGAACCGCTGGTGCGCCATGCTGGTCGTGGCTGGAGGAGGCCCGTGACAACCCACCATGGGTGGGGGGAAGGCGGCGCGTTGTTGCACGCCACGGTGACCAGAGGCGGCTGGCCTGAGCCAGCCGTACATGAGAAGGGCAGCACCCACATGAGCCGCTAGAAGCAGCAGCCGTGGTAGGAGGGGGCAGCGCGGCCCCACGCCACGCCATATCGATTGGAGATCGGTCGACCATCTGGATGATCATTGAACGGGGTGGGGCAGCGCCCTAACGGCCGAACAAAATGACCCCGTGTCTATGGGGCCATCTTGAGAAACAGTTTTCCATCATCCCAACATGGGAAGACCGAACGGACCAGACCTACCTAGCGGGCTAGCGCGTGTAGGCTGAGCCCCACCCAGTGGGCCGGGCAAACCACGGCCCGGGCCAGGGAACCAGCCTGGCCAACCCTGATGGGATAAACCCAGTGAACCGGGCTGAACCGTAACAGGACGGACCCAGGCGGTGTCAGGTATTCCATAGGACCCGTTGCGTCGGGTCGGCCTGATCGAGTCGGACCGGGCCCATACCCAACCGGACCCCGAATAATGAAATCCCTGTAACTGACGAACCAGGTGACCGTTTGACACACCATTAGTGGAGTTGGTACCCATTTTGGGAATCAATCCATTTGGCATATTTCGACAGGCCCGACAGAGCTGGGCAGGACTGAGGTGCGATCACCCCCGTTCACGGATAGTGGTGTAACTAACATATCATGCGTCTGATCGACGCGCCATCTATGGAATAAGGACCCTTGTGACAAGGACTTCCTTTGGAGATACTCTATGTGAGTTTTTATGTAGTTTGAGGTGTGTCCTAGGTTGGCTTCGACATGAATCCAACCAGACCCTATTTACAAAAGTGCCCATATCTCACAGACCGGGAATCCGATCGACGCGTTGTCTGTCATGTTGGGACCCCTATGATGGGGAGGTCCCTTGGGTTTGATTTTTATGGGACATCGTATGAGTTGAAATATGACAAATGGATTGAGGAGTAGAGTCTTTTGGAGATCAAGCGTGCTTCGTTTGGGAATATAGTGGATGATTGTGATATTAAGAAGAAGAGAAACCAATAAAGGTCAACATCAGAAACTCTAGAGTGGGATGATCTACATGTAAAACTAATCATCCCTACCTCTATACCAGCGACCTATACGGTTCAGCACTAGTGACAAATATGGGTTAGTAATAGCGACCTATATGGGTCAATACCAACGATCAATATGGGTTCAGCACCATCGACCAATACGGGTCAACATCTAGCAACTAATATGGGCCAACATACATTGGCCTATACAGATCGATAATAGAGTTACTATAGATAGGATGATCTGGAATTACGACTAGTCATTCCTATCCCAGTAACCTTGAAGTTATACCGTACAGTGAGCTATTTATTTTTCTTTTTGATTCATGATTCAGACCATGCTTGTGATTTTTCCTTTGCGGTATTTCTTGTGATGTTTTCCTTTGTAGATTACTAAGAAACCACTGGGGGTCTCGGGTTCCACTACTGAGTCGTTATACTGACCCTTGCATGGGCTCCGTTAGCACATATGGGTAGGGTGCAGACTTTTGATGCTCTGAGGTAGACTATGGAATTTTGGGACTTGGTGGAGCTTGGTGCAATGAGAGTAGTTGAGATCCTCTTCTTTGACATCAGACTTACAGTTACTACCCTCCTAGTAGAGCTCTAGGGAAGATGTAACAACTGTTTAATTTCATTTTAGTTTCTAGGGCTTTTATTCCAGCCCACTATTTTCAATTTACAATTGTACTTGTGGTTTTACTTTTCTCTCATCGTTATACATTATTTTTATTGGTTGTCTACTTCAGTTTCCCTTTTTGAGTGTGTACAGATCTCTAAGGAAATGCCCTCCCTATCCAGGAAAAGCATTCCGATGCTGGTCACCAACCCCTGGCCTATGGATGGTGGGTTTGGGGTAGTTACGTCCAGGTCTCATGGGACGGGTCGTGAAATGAGATAACTCGTTAAAAGATTACCTTTGGTGATGTGTAATTGAGTCATGTTCTTAAAAAATGATTTTAAATCCTTAAAATATAATATAGGTTTTGGAGGATTCATAAAGGTTTTCTAAAATTAATAAAATAAACTAAAAACAGATTATTTTAAAGATAAAACATATATTTGGTTGTGTATATATTTTATATAATTTATTACATCACTTTTGAGTTGTTATGATGTCATAATCCACACTGTATATTTATGACATATTAAATTTTTACCGGAAAATTTGACCGTCTCAGAAAATTATGAAAAATTCATCATTTGATAATTTCAACATGATGATTCTAAAATTAATATTTATTCTATAAAAATAATTATATATATTTTTTAATTTTCACTTTTAAAACAAAATTGAAATTTATTGATAAATGATATTTTTTATAATAATTTTTTAACCTTTATTAAAATTATAATTGACTTCATACAAATTATTTTATCATTTAAATTTAATAAAATTATTTAATTTTATTACTTTATTAAAATATAATTTATTTTTAAAATTCAAGAATTCATTAAAATTGAATTCATATTACACAAAAATACAATTTGTGTTTCATCATAAAAAATAAAAATAATTTATAATTTAGTAACAATAAGAAGTAAATATAATTAATATTATATTAAAATAAATAAATATTCATATTCTTAGGGTATTGATACATAGCCCTTCATTACACTAGTAAACTCCCAAAGGGAAAGGTGCATGATAGTGAGATTTTCATGGGGTGGTTCGGTGTATATAGCTTGGGACGTGATCTCGATGAACTTTAATTTCTCTTGTAAACAGTTTCTCTTATGATTAAGTTATTGGATCTGAGCTTGGGATTGGTCAACGGAAATGGCCAGTGATATTATCACTCTTAGAAACTCCGATAAATGGGATTCATAGGGCATGATCCTTCTGGTTAATGTCATTACTTCCTTTGTTTGTGTCAATTGAATGTATCAAAACCCTATATTTATACTAATTACATGATCATTTCTCAATGGATAAATTTTCAATGGTTATGATGATTAACAATCTTTTAAATTAGATAGGTTTTAATAAATCCAAAAAAGTTCATTTTTTTCTATAACCATATTACATAATAGGGAATTTAATTTAATCAAAAAGGTAATATTATTTTTAAACATTCAAGTTGTTACAATCACCCCCCTTAAAAAATTTCAACCTATAAATATTCATTTCACACACAAAAATGGATGAGGGTAATTCTGTTTTATTACCTCATCTGATTCCCACATCACTTATTCCAACTTTTGGTTTCTCCATAGTACTTTGACCGTGTGTATTGTCTTATTTCTTAGAACATTGTGTCAATGTTCTAAGATCTTTTCCAGCTTATCTTCATATGAAATATAATTCTCTGATGGTACCATATTTAGATTCATCACTTGTAAGGGTTCTGGTATATACTTCCTCAAGAGGGATACATGGAACACATCATGAAATTGAGATAGGTTAGTTAGGAGTTCTAGATGATAGGTCTCCTCTCTGATGCGATCAAGGATCTCAAAGGGACTGTTGTGGAATTAGCTTTCCCTTATTCCTAGATATCATGATTTTCTTCCATTGAAATATGAATAGAAATAACTTATCTCCAACATCAAACTCTACGAATCATTGCTAATTATGAACATATATATTCTATAAACTATGAGTAACCCTTATTTTCTACGGAATAGTCTTGAAATTTTCCACAAATTCCTTAACCATTTATAGAGATAACAATTTGTGTTCACCAACCCATTATGTGGTTGTTCTTCACCTATTACCATAATGTGATTTATAGGGAACCATTTGGATGCGTTAATGGAAACTATTATTTAATGATAACTCAACCATAGAAATATATTGATCCTATCCCACTTCGAAGTCCATTGATCATGCTCTCAACATGTCCTTGAGTGTCTATATAGTCTTCTCAGATTGGCCATTAGTTTTAGGGTGATAAGTAGGGTTGAATTTTAACTTAGTATTTTCATCAGGTTGGTGAATCTTCGAGAACATAGTGGTAAATCTTGAATCTGGATCAGATAAAATTGATTGTGGTGTTTTATGTTGCTGAACCACTTCTCTAATGTATATCCTTGCAGTTTTATCGAGTGATAATTCCTCTCTGATTGAAAGTAAGTGAAAAAAATGTTTAAGAAGATCCACCACAACCCACATATAATTATTTTCCTCTAATGTATTCATAAGACCAATGAAAAAGTCCATGTTTATGTTTTCCCATTTCCTTATAGGTATGGGTAATGGTTTCATCGTCCCCTTGGATTTTTTCCTTTCATCCTTCACATTCTTGCATTCATGACACCTGGATGTATATTCCATGCTCTTCTTCTTTATATTGTCCCACCAATAATGATATTAGAGATCTCAATACATATTTGTGGTCTATAGATGGATGGAGAAGGTCGATCTACGTGAATCATCCAAAAACTCATTCTTTAACTTAGTATTTAATGGTACACATAGTCTTGAAGAAAATCATACAACTCATTATTAATTAATTTTAAATTATGAGGATTTCCATTTTCTTATAGTTTCCACCTTCATCGGAATACCCACATCAACTCTTTGATCATACTTTATATTCTCCATAAGGTATTATTGAGAAATAATTTGTGAAAGGATTGATGATGCTCATTTATGATTCTCATGTCCATACTTTTTATGTCTAAGATGATCATATCCTTCTCAATTATCATCAACGATAAAATTGAAAGATCATTTCTACTTAGAGTGTGTTTAAATTTATTTTCTTTCCCAGGATGGTAGTGAATTGAGCAGTTATAGTCCTTAATCAGCTCAAACCATCTTTATTAGCACATATTCATCTCTTTCTATGTGAATATATACTTGAGACTCTTATTATCCATGTATATTTTACACTTAATGATATAATGTTTCCAAATTTTCAATGTGAATATCACTAAAACCAGCCCCAAATCATGTATTGGGTATTTCTATTCATGAACTATCAATTTCCTTGTGGCATAGTATATCACATTTTCATTCCACATTATTACACATCTTAATCATTTCTTCGAAGTATCGATATATACCATGACAAGTTCCCCACTTGTGGGTACTGTAAGTATAGGTGCAGTATAAGCCTCATTTTCAAATCCTTGAAGCTTTATTCACATTCATTATTCCAAATAAAAACATGACTCCCTTCTGAGTTATCTTGGTTAGAGGGTTTTACAATCATGATTATTTTATAAAAAATTTGATAATAGTACCTATCTATCCTAAGAAAACTATGTATTTCTATCATGGATGTTGGTCTAAACCATTCTTTAATTAATTCTATCTTTGAAGGGTCTACAGATTTCCCATTAATTGTGATAATATTTCACAATAATGAGACTTCCTTCAACAATATATTACATTTTTTTGTAATTTGCATAAATATTCTCCTTTTAAGGTCTTTAACAGAATTCAATGATACTCCTCATGATCCTCCTTGATTTTGGAGTATATTAGAATATCATCTATAAATACTTCCAAAACTTTTTTGAGGTAATATCCAAAGACACTATTCATTAAGTCCATGAATATTTTTGGAGAATTCGTGAGTTTTAATGACATTACTATGAGCTCATAGTGCTCGTACCTTGTACGGAATGTATCCTTGGGAATATCCTCCTTGTTCACCCTTACTTGATAATACCATGACCAAAGATCCACCTTGGAGAAGTATTGGGCCCCATGTATCTAATCAAAGAAGCCATCAATATGTGTTAGAGGGTACTTTTTCTTTATCATCATCTTGTTGATCTCATGGTAATCAATGCAAAGGCAAATTGACCTATACTTCTTCTTAAAGAAGAGGATTGGCGAACCCCATGGTGTAGCACTTGGTCATATGAACCCTTTATCCAGATTCTACTATAGTTTTTTCATCTCCTAAATTTCTACAATATCCATTCTATATTAATTCTTTGATATTAGAAAATCCCCAGGTATAAGATCGATTGAAAACTCAACCTATCAGCAAGGAGGAAGACTATGAATTCTTCAGAAAAAACATCAGTGTATTCCCTTACAATGGGAATGTCTTCAGGGATTATCCTTTCTTTAGGCTCAATCATTTAATTTGGATATTCTTTCTCTTAGGGATATAATATCCATGCTTTAGATGTTGGTGCTAAAGAAGATTCATCATCTTCCTTTTACTTGTACAGAATTATAGGAATATTTCAATAGAGAGAGTGATTTCATTCTCACAGTAATTTATGTTGGTTTATATAAATAAATCTAATCTACACCCATAATTGAATCAAATTACACTAAAGGGGGTATCATAAGGTTCATTAGGAATTTAATCCCATAATTTTTGATATGGTAGGAGTTATATACATGGGATGAAATAATTGACCCATTTGTCATTTTCACCAAAAGATCTATTTCCATGATTTGTGGTTGTGTTTGAATAGTTCTATTAAACTTGTTTTATATGAAAGAATGCATAGATCTGGAATAAAAAATTATGTTCTCTATTATTGAATGAATAATGAGTGTACCTATCACCAATTAATTTTTGGGATCCACCTCAATGATTGTGATGACATATGATCACCCTTACTGCCATGGTAGTTATTAGAATTAATTGTCTTTGATAACCCTTGTCTTGGGGAAGTGGTTTGCATAGTTTCCTTATTAATTTTATTTTAAACATTAAAAAATAGGCTTATGGTAGATTGGATCATTCCTCTCTTCCATCACTTTGGTGGTAGGATTGTCCCATCAACGATCTATATCTAGGTTCCCTTCCTTTCTTCACCTAAAGTATTTCCTCACCCCCTTAAGAAATTTTTCGGGTGCTTAATTACACACTTTTGAAAAGTGGGATATTAAAATTTATTATCACCATTAATTTATCCATCACACCACTATAATTAAGCTCCAATTTCCGATTATTATCCCCATGAGACCCTTGAGATTTGCTGATCTCTATTTTGACTTTGAGGACACACTGAAAAATTTCCACATAGTTATCAAAGTATCTAATCACCATGAATTTTCATAGACCTAGTTTTAACCCCCCAAAGAAGTGGTCAAATTTTAATTTGAGGTAAAAATAAGGATGGAGGTGTATCATGAATGTCTTGTGATGTTTTCCTTACACACCCGGATAGATTCATCGTCTTTTTTCTTGAGGAAAAAAAATCCATTTACATTTTAAATCATAGAGTGATAAGAAAATATGGGTCAAAAAACATTTTATGAAATTACTTCAACCCCATCACATGCATCTCTTCATTAGTATTCATATTCTTGATCAATTTACACCACCAATTAGCTTATCCGTCTATACAAAAAAAATCCTCAAATATAAACTTCTATTTATTGGAAAATTTAAGCAAAGATAATATATTCTCAATGGATCTGATCCATTGTTCCAAGATTAAGCTATCAAATGATACATTGAAATTTAGAGGCCTTTATCACATAAAGGTGTCAAATGTATCTTGTTCTTTCATAGTGGGATTTGGGAACTCCTTATGATTCAGGTTTCTATTCATAACATGATTAAACTAAGAGATTATCATCACAATGTTTGTGATTCATTATATCATTAGGTTGGGCATCTCATTTGGGAATTCATCACATTACCCTTCACATTGGTTATTTACTCAGTTCCTCTTATTTACATCCATTTTCTAGAATAAATGGAAAATTAGGGATGAGTATTTTTAAAATATGAAACACATAAATAGGAATACAATAACATTAAATGGATAACTTATAAATTACTTTTATTCCTTAAATTAAAAATTTCTAGGACTCAATCTATGTTATCCTTGATATATTTCCTAACATAAACCATTATAGACTTTTTTTATTTCCCTAATAAATTTTAAAAATTAGATTGTGAATTTACCAATGTATATCATCAGGTAGTGTCAAAACAGGTGTGCAGTAAGTTCCATTGTCATGCACCAGTTCCCAATCGAGTCTAGCTCAATATAGTGTTTCCGGGTGTTACCCTTATGTACATCTATACTCAATCCATATCCACATACAGTATCCATACATGGATCTATTTTCTTGTAAACCACTTACTCTATACTTTACAAGAATTTAGAGATGTTTTTTTTTGTTTAGTATTATTCCTAATTCTTTTTCTAGAGTTTCCTAATCACAAAACCAAAAATAAATAAACTTTACTTTGATACCAACCATGAAAACCCTTATTTTTGTTACACATTAATTCATGATTTATTATATAATAATACACATAATAAAACCTATAAAATTGATAATTATTGTGTATTTAGGAATTAGGTACATTAAATAACAACTTACAATAGGGGGTACATCTATATTATTGAAAACTTTCTAAACATGCTCATATTATTCTATCATTCTTAAAAATGAATGGGATAACCAGGGGACATACACACGAAAGGGGTGAGATATAAAGACTAGTAATGAAATAATAAAAGTATAACATGAATAAGGTACTATATGTTATACAATATACATATCAATTAGACATAAAAGGGGTGATTCCCATAAACATGAACAATGAGGAATGATATTGCATGATAACATAACGACCACATGGGAATGGGGAAACAACTTTAAAAATGAAATGATAAACATAAATCAAGGCTAAAAGAATAACATAATATGCTTAGTATAAACTCTTGTGCACCATACATTGAATATCATGAGACTAAAACATTACCCAATGCATTAGAGATCTATCTGGGTGCACCCATCATAATCATATCTTATACATATAGAAGTGTGACACATTGATCATATAAAATAAGAACATATTTTATAACTTTTAATTCCATAATAAAGGTTTGTGGAATAAATACATGCAATTAACCAATAAAATAATTATAGGTATGTATATGTGAATATCCTTGAGTAGAAATAGTGATGGTGTTTATAATAAAAATGTTTTTTATGGAAAAATCACAGAGCAATTACAACCACATAACGATAGTGCATAATGGTTCATAAAATAGTTTAATGATATCTAAAGGGGTATATAATAATTTTTAAATAAAATTTATAGTAATAGGTATGTGTAAAAACATATCCCAACATTAGTAATTAGAATTAAAAGGAATAAAATAAAGAAGATGCTTCAGTAAAGAGGATAATGAGAGGATCCCTTACCTTGAGAGGTAAATTCTAAAAGTCTGGTACGAGCTTGTTGAGAGATCGGGGGAACCTTGGGTGGAATTTAGGGAGGGAATGGAAAATTAAGGACATTATACATTGTTTTATAGTGATTATTAATGGGAAATTGGGTGGGTTTAAATAGGTAAATAGAGGGAAGCTATTTATTATTTCTCAACCTTAGGTTTTGGACTCTATACAATAAAGTAATCAAAACCAAAAAGCTTAACTTGGTTTTTTTCCCATGGTTTATTAAAAATAATAGTTTTTTCATTATTTTATAAGAAAAAGGGTCGAAATCATTAAAATTTACCCTTTGTGATGTGGAAGTGAGTCATGTTCTTATAGAAATAATTATAAAACATTAAAATATAATATACACATTAGAGGAATCATAATGGATTTATAAAATTAACAAAATAACCTAAAAACACATTATTTTAAATTTTAAACATATATATAGTCGTGAAAACATTTATAGTATTCATTACATCATTCTTGGTTTATTATGATTTCATAATACACACCATATATTTTTACCGTATTTAATTTTTATCAAAAATTATTGACTATCTTAAAAAATTATGAAAAATTCACAATTTGTTAATTTTTATTTGATGATTCTAAAAATAATATTTATTTTATCAAAATAATTTTATAAATATATTAATTTTCTCTTCTTAAATAAGATCATAATTTATTGAGAAATGATAGGTTTGTTGAAAAAACATTTTTTGAACCCTTATAAAAATTACATTTGACTTCATAAAATTTATATTATAATTTATATTTAATAATAATTATTTAATTTTATTATTTTATTAAAATATAATTTATTTTTAAAATTCTTGAATTCATGAAAAAGGAATTCATCTTACATAAAAATCATTAATAATATATCAACAATTAAAAGTAAATATAATTATTATTATATTGAAAATAAAATATACACATTCATATTCTTAGGGTCTTAATACATATACATTTATTACACCAAGAAACTCCCTAAGTTTAAGGTCTGTGATAGTGAGTTTTTTATGGGGTGCTTCAACGTACATGGTTTGGGTCTTGATCTCGATGAGCTTGAACTTCTCCTGTAAATGGTTTCTCTCATGATTTAGTTATTAGATCTACGATTGAGATTCGTTAATGTAAAATCTTGGTGATCCTATATCCCTCAAAAACTCTGATAAATGGGCTTTAAAGGATATGATCCTACTAGTCAAGTCCATTTATTCATTTTTTTGGTAATTGGATTTATCAAAACCCTATTTTTATACTAATAACATCATCACTATTCAGTGACTATATTATAAATGTTTATGATACTTAAAGACCTTTTAAATTTGATAGGATATAGTAAAACCAAATAAGCGCATGTGTTTTCTTTAAAATTAATACATAATATGACATTTAATTCAATCAAAAAGGGAGTTTTTTTTATGAATATTAGTGTCATTACAATGAAACTGAATGACCTATACACATTGTGAACCTCATTCATCCATGAATTCATGGAAATATAAATTTTGTAACCCATTCACATTCTGACTTCAGAGTAGGAATAACCTACACAACTATTTTTGAAGCATCATTCAAATGGGAGTAAGCTTTTCAAATCTTAATTTTTAAACTTTATTCCACTTATTTAATTTATTTAAATCTTTTAACAAAAATTTCATTCCCACATTTGATTATTTCTTCAATAAAATGAACTAGGAGACATAAAATTCATAAAATACTTACCATGCCATGAATTTAAATTTCTTTGTCAATAAATTTGAATGAGAAAAATGGGGAAAACAATTAGAAGAGATAAGCATGTGGTTTTAGATTTGGAAATCATGATTTAGGGAGAATGGTAAATTTTGGAAATAAAATTCTTCTGATATTTGTTCTTGCATTGAATTTTTTATATTTGCATTAATTTATTTAATTATCAATATATATATATATTTCCATGAGTGATTTCCCCAATCCTTAATTATTTTTCTCAAGACATGCTATAGGCCAAATATTTCTCACTCTTTCTTTAATATATTTATTCAGGGAATCAAGACTATTCTCTTGAAGAATATGCTTGAAATCTTATCAAATATATGACTAAGCATAATTACTTTTAATACGATTGAGGCATATTTTATTTAACCCTTTATCCTTAGACTAACCTAACAATAATAATATTTTAGTATATAGAAGCTTTTAATAGTATTGTTAGGATATGATTTGAGTTATAAGCATATTTTCTCCATTCCCACATTACTCTAAATATATTGAATGATATTTTAGAGAATGCGTGTGGGGGAGATAATTTATATGATGGTTAGGGATATAATTTTTTTAGAAGACTTTGTTGGGGTTTTTCTTTTGATTTGGATAGTTTCCATTATATCATTCACTTTACTTTTCATTATTAACCTCTCTTTCTAAAAATATAAAAAATAATAACAATTTGGGTTGTGTCATAGGAGAATCAAAAATCACCATCACCAGACCAATGATCTTTTGATCGTATGTGGTTAAGTGATGGATTTGAGATTTTTTAAGCATATATTTAAAAACAGTGATGGAGAGGGTGATTAATTCGTTATTACTACTTTTATCATGAGACAACTTTGAGAATTCGGTGTCCAAAGAGAGATACAATATCTATAAAAGAAGATTTTTATTTATCTTATCTTTTGATGTCATGTAATATTATTTAGAGACAAAACTCCTTTTGAGATTTAATTTCACACCATTTTCCTACATTCCCTGATCCTCAAATTCATTTGATCCTAAATGATGAAGCTCTTAAAATTAACATTGATTTCTGTCTTTACATGGTAGATATTTTATATTTTTTGAAATTCTATAGTAAGTTATATGTTTTTGAGGTATCTCTAAAAATATATTTACAATTTTACCCTGATGATGAGAAGAAAAATTAAAGTGAGGTAAATTGAGAATGATATTCTTATCAATGATGAATTGAAAAATTAATATGGTTGATAGAAATAGGATTGGACATTTCAAAAGATAAAACATAAAACACTTGATTTATTTATTTCTTTGAAAAATGAGGCATTAATGAATTTTTCTGTGTGATACTTGAATATTTAATTTCCCATTTTATCAATTGAATTTATTTAAATTGTATTTAAGTCATGGTAAATTGATTATTCTCTATAGTGTGTTGATATTGATTCCTTGAGGACAAGTATAGATCCAAGTGTGGGGGATTTGATACATGTTTTGATTTTATACATTTTTCATATAGCAATACAATAATTTTGATAATTTAATTGTTAATTCATGCATGTAAATTTATGGAATTGTTTATATATGAAGCATTCAATGATTTGTGAGAAATAAAAAAAAGTAAAAATCAACCATAATTTTCAATAAAATATGGTTTCTTGTAATAATGGATGATCATGGAATATTTCTAGGGAATGAAACTAAAGAACTAGAGTAAAAAAAAATTTAGAGCTAGAAAATGATGATTCACATCGTAAATCAAGTACATGATGTGAACATATTGCAAGACATGAAAGGAAAACATGGCTTGAAATATTTTGGATCTGGAGCATGAACTTTATCGATGTTAAACCAATGTTCACGCTATGAAGGTTTCCAAGAAGACCTAGATATGAATGTTCATATATTATTTTCAATAGAGACCCTATTCTAAATAAACTGAGTGACAATTTATTATCAGGGTGGAATCATGATTCATAATGGTCCATATTAATGATTACCTAAATGAAACATGAGTTCCATGTAAGTATATAAATATAGATTTGTGCTTCTTCTTCTCAAACAAAATCCACATGCCATAGATTAGGGAAAGAATTTTCATTTCGGAGGGTCCTCACTAGTGTTTCTCTCTTCTTTCATTCATGTTTTTCTATTTCTTCTATTTTCATTACTCCCTCATTACAAGGATGAGGGGGTAATTCCTGCATTGTGCTGGGATAATGTATGATAAGGGGGTATATTCTATTGGATATATTTATTTTATTTTTATTCATGCATTAGTTTTCCATAATTTATTAATAACATTCCAACTTTTTTTATTTAATCAAGAAAATTGATTAGAGAATCTGAAATTAGATATTAATTTTGAAAATAGTTACCCAAAATTAGGCATGTCCATTATATCATTTAAGGTAATCAAGTTTAATAATTTTATCTATACACACTCGACTCGATGATTCTTTAAACTAACTAACCATGGGATAAGGGGGATTTCTGCATTGAGGAGGGGATACCATGAACATAGGATCCACCTAACCTAGACTCTGATGCCAAACATGAAATAATTAATTTTATTTCCAAACCCAATTGTACCAAAATACTAAAAGCTAAAAAAACCCATTATTCCTTCAAACCTAATTTTTCAACACCCAATATGTTGCGCTCTCTTTATTTCTCTCACTTTTCCAAAAATCCTTCCAAATCCCAAATTCTTTTCTCTCCCTCTTCTTTAATCAAATAAAATTAAACCATTTTCTTTTAAAAACCCAAATAAAATAAATCAACACCTCATGGGTTCAATATTGATATTTCCACATAATATATTTTAATTAATCATAACTGAATTTTGAGTCTTTTTATAAATTTTTATTTTGATTAGACCTGTAGGAATATTATGACACCCTATTGGGATTATCAAGAATTGACCCTTGGTGATTCTAGGTGAGTTCAACTCCCATTCGTCTTATTTTCTCATATTTCTTGAATATATTTTTAGAATATATTTCATGATTAATTATTGGTGAATCAATGTTTATTATATATACCTAAGGTTATTCCCTAGATTCGATGAGGAATTAAAGACCTGTTACTAAATTGACAGTAGATCTGGGGAATTGGCATACTATTCTTTGATATATCCTAGTACTAGTTTCGTTGATGGACTCAATGAGGTATGTGATTATATAAATACATTCTTGGTTTGTAATATTCTTCGGTATCCTTTATAAACCACTTTCTTTATGAATTAGAATCCAAAATAAGCATCCTTGATGTGAGAGAGAGTTCTACATTGGTACGCAACATGATTATGTATTTGACCCTTGACGATCCTTGAAGTACATCGTTAAAAAAACATGAGGTGGGAAGTTTCTTACCATATTGGGATCTTTCATACACTTGTTTCCATGGTATTATTCTTGTGATGTATTTTCTTGTTTTACCATGATTGATAAAGATTTCATGCTGGTGTGTGTAGCCTGTGAGACTCGTTTACGATACTTGATGCCACGAGTATGCTTGTAGATCATTTGACCATGTTTGATGTTGATCGCATGTATTGTATGTTACTAATATATTATCATGATGATATGTTATGATTTACTTGTATAGTATACCATATGATATGTGTTTCCATGACCTTAGAGGTATTGTTATTGGTGCTTGGAATATGTATACCATTGTAACATGATTATCCCTTAGAGGGGGAGTGTGCACATCTCACAATGATGATGATGATGGTGGAATTGAAAGCATGACAGGGATATGATTATGCATCATGCTTGTTGTGTAACATGACACACTCGATGCCTATTTTATTCCAAGTGGTACGTCTCACTCTATTCCCAGTGGATGCCACATATCACAAGCACTCTATACCTAGAGGATACTGAGTAACACGGTTCAATTGATGCCAACTGATGATAATTATCATGTTCACATGATTCCTTGATGATTTGGAGATACATGTTTACTATCCTTGCAGATTGTTTTGATTACGTCTGACATATTATCATTATCCTTCCAACATGGAACCAAACCAAGTATGACTGGGGGTTTATAGTGGCTTGGTTAGTGCACAACAACTTGGTATGTGATTACATATTTGTTATTCTTGTTTTTTCATTTGTTGTTATCTTAGAATGCACATTTTATACCTTTTAACACTTGTTAAGGACACATTGTTTCTATCTTGCAAGGTTTTTTTACTCACACCTTTCATGGGAATCTTGGGTTGCATGAAAAATTCATGTATAGGTATCTAGGTAAGTGAAAGGGGCCTACGGGAGATGGTTTAACCAAGGATAATGGATCTAGGATAATTACTGAGGCATACTCTTTAAGATTCCATAGTTTTATTTATCTTATCTCACTATTAATATGGTTTGACTTACCACGCTGGGAACCCATTTGATTATTATATGACATGCATGTAATCTGATATTATTTACTTCTACCTTGTTTACTCTGAGTTGTTATATTTTATTTATATTATTGGTGTAATGATATGATACATAGAGTATGTTCTCCCCACTGATGGTGTAATGACCCTCACTACTAGTCAACATCTACTTGCGTACGGGGAGGCACACATGAGGTCTTGTGGCTCTCCATCTTAGACCTGGTGTTTCAGGTCGAGGCATTACATAATTGTATCAAGGGTAGTTTTATTCTTTTGTTTTGACTAAACCAGGTCATGATGGAAAGGAAATAGGTTGTGTGGGACTCAGGTAGGAGAGTTAACATGTGTTTGGATATCTTATGCATAAAAAACTTCTAAGTTATAATTGGTGGGATTATTGTTACAGTTTTATGAAATTTTGGGTGTTCATGTATCATGACTAGGTATGTATGACCAAATTCCATATATAAACATTTTTTATATTGTATGGTAGATATTTAATTAAATGCCATGATTTGTGATATCTATTTGGGATAGGCTTGTATTCTCTATTGTGTGATATATCTGTTTCCATGCTACTGTGATATATCTATGATGAAATTATTTTGTATGACCTAAGCATGTTAATGTGTTTCAATATATATGATTGTGACTAACATGCAGGGATAAAGGACCTTGGTTAGGGATTAGAGGGATATACCTTGGGTTGTGGGTAGTCTCCTAAGAGAAATGTTTTGTGATCCCATAGATTGGTTATGATCTATCTTAAATTTTATAAAGGTTTGTTTTGTGTTACATTAGATTACACCCCAAAAAAGGTTGATTGGACCACCAGAAAACATGGGTCCGTGTGATCCTGCTAGGGAGAATTCCCCTATTCCACTGCTTGTTATAAAAGAGGGTGTATTAGATCACTCTCCTGCACCTACTTTGGTAGCACAGGTTGTAGGACCACCTTATCCAGGAGTCCATTCATTAGTTCCTGTCCAGGATGAAGGGGAACTGAGGTCCATGGTTGACTACACTAGAAACTTCCAACTCCAGCATTCAATAACCTTTCAGGCCATTGATATACCACCAAATATAGAGGTCTGGAAAAAAATCGTCAATTGAAGATTTGACCATATTTAGACACCCGAGGATAGGAAGGTGAATATAGTAGTGTTCATACAATAGGGTCCCATAATTAGGTGGAGGGATGTGATGGGATAGGATGGAAGACATAAGGGTCTCACCTGAGATTCCTTTAAGGTCCTGTTCATTAGGGAACTCATTTCCAATAAGTTGAAGTTGGATCGAGTGCAGAAGTTCATGGAATTATAGTAGGATTCCATGACAATATATACACATTATAATTGTTTCACTAAGACTATTTTCTATTCTAATGAATTGGTTGGGAATGAGGCAAAAAAGGCTGGGAATTTTGAGATCGGTCCTCTTCTTAACAGTAGATGAATGGTTCGGACCTTAAACACAACAATATTTCCAGAGGATATTTTCAAGGTCTTAACTATTGAGAAGGACTTCGATGAGGACCAAATAGTTGGTCCTCTTCTACCCTTTGGTGCTTAAGTGGGTAGATCTCTTACAACTATGATGAGTGTCTCTTCTTGTAGAAGTAATTGGAAGACCAACGATATACACCAGATTAGTGGTGAGTAGGTGGATTAGAGTTTGAATTCTTCATTTACCTTAGGATGAGTGCAATAGTACATCAACTATAGGATGATCAGACACCACCATAGGGTCTGCATCGCACCTCAAATCCAGTGTTAGCAATGCGGAATGATAGGGAATCTCCAGTGTTTTTTGATCTACGATGATGGATTTAATAGGGTACAAGGAAAATGCAGTAATGGAACAAGGGATCTGGTCGTGGTTCTAAGTAGTAGTCTCAAATGATGACGACTCAGGTGAGTCATGTACCTCTAGGACAAGGTCTCAAATCTGAGGTAGGTCAAGTGTTTTCACCATATTAGAATTTGGTGGATGGTGGTGATGAAATTTCTATTGTTTAAGATATGGTATTGATCAATTATACATTTTCTAATTTTATTTTATACCAGTGCCTCTCATTACTTCATATCTGCACAATGTTTTGCTGGAGTTGGATTACCAGACATATTACCTTTTGGTTTTCATTCCTTTGATACACTATTAGGCATACAAGTGGGTCGTTTTCATTAATTCCTAGAGTGGATTATATTATTTTCTGGGTATTTACATCATTGGGACTTCATCATCATCATCATCGTGTGATTCATGTCATGTAATGACTGAAAAGTTTTTGAGATCACATGGATTGATATCAAAGATTAGTGTCATTTACTCCACCCAATGAAGATAAGTTCAATATGATCGATGAATGGGAGTTTGGATAATGTAGAGTGTGTCTATACTTGATACAACTTGTAATTATTATAACATAAATTGAGGAATTGGATCTTTTGTAAATATCAGTGGTAGCCCCCACATATTTTCCTCCAGTTGTGGATCTCAATCAGGACATATTTCCATATGACTTCACATGAACTCCCCCTCATAGAGGAGTTGAGTTTGAGATATAACTCATATGTGAAACCCATTTTAAAATGCCATTATCATACGACACTAATTGAGTTAAAGGAGATCAAGGTAAAACACAATGACTTGTAGGATAAGGGATTTATCAGGCCAAGTACTTCACCATAGGGTGCACCTATTTTGTTCACCAAGAAGGAATATGGTGGTATTTGACTCTTAATAGATTACCAAAATTTGAACTAGGTGATGATGAATAACATATATCCTTTTACTATGATTGATTATCTTTCTTATCAGTTGTGAGGATCCTAGTGGTTCACTAGATTGATCTATAAGTAGGCTATTACTAGTTGTTGGTTAGAGAAGAGAACATCTCGAAGAAGGAATTTCAGAGAAGGTATGTGCTATATGGGTTATTAGTGATTCCATTTATACTGATCAATTCACTAAACATTTTCATGGATCTCATGAATAAGATATCTCACCCATATCTAGAATTTTTCATCATGGGTTCAATTTATGGCTTCCTCATATACTCACTGACCTGGAGCAACATGTCGAACACATCAATATAGTCTTGAGTAAACATCATGCACATCATCTTTATGTAAAACCGTAGAAGTGTGAATTTTGGATTAAAGAGATGAAATTATAGGGGCATGTAGTTTCTGTGACTGGTTTATCAGTGGACCTAGAGAAAGTGGACACAGTGATTCCTTGGACACATCCATGAAACATGTTTGAGATCAGGATCATTCTAGGTTCGGAAGGATACAACCGACATTTTATCTTGGACTTATCTCATCTATCATCACCTATGACTATGCTGATAAATAAGGGAGTGAAGTTATAGTGGTTGAACTAGTGAAGAGAGGCTTTTATTGATTTGAAGAGGAGTTTGACTATAAATCTATTGTTTAATATTTATGATCCAGGTATTGGTTACACTATTTACTATGATGCATCCAGAGTTGGTTTGGGATAAATAATGATATAGATGTGGCATTTATTAGCTTATGGGATACACCACTTACAGCCTAACGAGCATAATTATCCTACCCAATATAGTATATAATAGTCATGGTATATGTGTTCAATTATTAGTGACACAATCTCTTCGGTGATAGATTTTTTATCTACACTGATGACAAGATCATTTTTTATATCTTCATGTAATGAGACCTCAATATGATAAAGAGGCCTTGGGCAGGGTACACGCAGACATTTGAATTTGAGATGGCCTATTCACCGAGTAAGGGTGACGTAACTACAGATTAGCTTAACCACAAGACACAGATAACTCCGGATCTTAGTTAATGACCTTTAATTAAGAAGTGGAACAAGATATTACCATTGAATAATTAGAATATGGATGCTTCCAATGAAAGGATATTGATGAAATTTACTCCTTTAGTGACCAGATATTCCTTAGTATATTGGGTGAAATCTAGTCAAGAATTCGACAACGAGTTTGTTGTGATGTGGGAACAACTAGCAGGTGGTGACCCAATACCTAGGCCGTAGTTAGATGAAGATGATGTAATCATTGTACATTAGAGAGTTTTAGTCCACATTCCCACTTGAGAAGAGTTTATAAGAGACTTTCATACCTGTAGGATGGAGGTTCATCCTGGAGTGATTAGGATGTACCAACGATTTAGGATATAGTTTTGGTGGCCAAAGATGAAAAGGGATATTACTGGATAGGTTTATTGATTCCTTAGCTTCTAGATGATAACGAATAGGCACCAACATCCTAGTAGGTTTCTTTAACCACTTACTATTCACATGAAAAAGTGTGAGGACACTATGATGAACATTATGATGGATTTACCCCAAACCATGAGAATTTGTAATGTTTTTTGGTTGATTGTCAACTATCTACTGAATGTATCTCATTTTCTTCTGATCTCTGATACTCACTCAGTGGATGAGTTGGGAAAAAATTATATTCTCAAGATAGTAATCTTTCATAAAGTTCCATTGAGAATCATATCTGATAGAGACACATGTTTTATATTCAATTTTTTTTTGGGATAGAAAACGTCCTTATGGAATCAGATGATTTTGATCACATCAACCATCTTCATACATAAATAATGTTAAATAAGATCATTTAAATATCATAGTATATGATCTTAGATTATGTCCTTTCTTTTGGTGGAACCTCGGGTGATCACCTATCCTTGTTTATGTTTACATATCATAATAGTTACCAGGATTTTATTCAGATGACACCTTATGAATATCTTTATGGGAGGCCCTTTAATTCATTGATTTTTTTGAATGATCCTAAGAATAAATTAGTTTTAGGGCCTAGTTTTTACAAGATACCTATAAGAGATTGTATATGATCTATAAGAGGTTAGTCATAACTCAGAGTAGGAATTGAACTTATACTAACTACAAGAGAAGACATTTGTAGTTTTTTGTTTATGTTAGGATTTTCTTATGGATGATTCCTCAGTTATGCCAGTTATATTTGAGAAAATACGGCAATTTGGCACCATGTTATGTTGGAACCTTTAAGGTCACCATGTGGTTTGGGATTTTGGTGTACCATATGGATTTTCCTTCACATTACTGAGGTATGCATGATGTATTTCACGTGTCTCAGCTCCAGAGTTACATGATCGATCCCATGAATGTCATCTAATGTGAGGATTTTGAGATGGATCCTAATGCGTCTTATGTATAGAACCAAGTGTGAATTGTAGATGGGATAGAGAAAGTCCTATGAGGTAAGGCGATGCCACCTATCTGATTTTATTTGGCATCATGGAAAAATGCACAAGGAGACATGGGAGAGAGAGAAATATGTTTAGGATCAATAGAATAAGTTATTTGAATAGGATTCCTAGAGATGTTTTTCAAGGATGATAAATATTTATAGGGTTATATTATAATACCCCAAAGTTTATGGAATTAGATTCTATGACATGCAGCATGTTTTTCATTATGGAGGGAATGACTACGGAATGGCTACTGGAAGGTGGAGTTTGAGTGTATATTCCAATTTCAGAACCCTTGTAACATGAACGAAGGTTTAGTCATAGTGATGACCATTAAACTATAGTCCTCTACCCTATATTATAGGATCTCATCATTGACTACAATGTGGATTCATTACACACTTTAACCAGGCACAACTATAGCATGGAAAACTCCATTATGTCACAATCTTTACTATTTTGGGACCCTTTGTGGTGTAACCCTATGTGTTTCACCATAATGCATGTTTTTCAAGATTTACTATATTTTTTTGGGCCCCTTGAGCCCAGTCTCTTATCAACTTTTTCCCTCAAACCATATGCGACACCAGGGCATCTTCAAGAGCTCTTCCAGCCCCCAAACTCTTGGATCCATTCCCAGTGTTGGAGGATCAAACATTGGAGATTATAGGTGAGATCCTCTCACATAATTCTTGGTTTCTCTTCCTTATTAAATCTATATTTAGAATCTATATAATGACATATTTGATAAGGAATTAACTATATTTTTTAAATTGACAAAGAATCTAGGAAATTTACATCCTCTTCTTTGACATATCAGAGAACTAGTTATGTGGTCGGACTCCGTGAGATATGTGATTCTAAAAACACCTTATGGGATTGGAATCTTCTTGGGTATTCTTTATAAACCCCATTATTGAGGAACCAGAATCCTTGTCAGGCATCCTTGATGCATTGGGTAGTTCTTCATGGGTGCACAATGGGATTCTATATTTGATCCTTAAAGAACCTTGGATTAATTCATCAACAACCGTGAGGTTGGAAGTTCCGTACACTTTGGGGATCTTGTATAAACTTGTTTCCATGGTGAGATTCATGTGATGGATTTTCTTGTTTAAACTTGCATGATAGAGATCACATGTAGGTGTGTGTATCTTGTGAGACCCATTTAGGATACATGATTCCATGGGTATGATTACATCTTATTTGGACATGTTTGATGTTGATCACATGAATTGTATGTTGCTACTATATTCTCTTGATGATATGTTGTTCCTTACTTGTCTTCTTTACCCTATGATTTGTGTTTATATGTCCTTGGAGGTATTTTTGTTGGTTCTTGGAACATTTGGGCCTTCGTGACATGATTATCCCCCATAGGGGGAGTGAACATGAATTGTGATAATGATGAAGATAGACCTAAGCACATGGTAGAGTTGTGACAATTCATCCTGGATGTGAAATAAAATGATACAATTAATTCATAGATGATTCTAAGTGAAATATATCACTTGATTCCTAGTGGATGTAAATTAGAATAATTACTAAATACTTATAGGATGTCAAGTAGCATTATTCACTTTATGCCTAGTGGATTACAATTAGAATGTTCACAAGTTGAATTTCGGATACTGAGTGACAAGTTCACTAGCCCTGTGGATAGTTTTGATTACTTTCGACATCTTATCAATATCCTTATGAAATGGATTTGAAACAATTATGACCAAGGGTTTATGGTATTTTGGTTAGTGAAAGACTACATAGTATGTGAATATGTATTTGTTATGCTTTCTTGAACATTTATTATTATCATGGAGTACACCTATTATACTAGTGCACACTTATTAAGTATGCTTTGGTGGTTTCCTACAGGGTTTTACTACTTAGACCCTACAAAAGAATCTTGGTTTGTATGAAGAATTTATGAATAGGGATATATATAATGGAAATATACCCATTGAAGATGGTTGATCTGAGGAGCATGGAGATGAGAGTAGTACCGGGGCATACTCTAGAGGATTCCATTGTTTTATTTATCTATTTACAAAATTTCTCTAGTTTGACATACCACACTGGGAGACTATTTTTTTATTATATGATATGTGTGACCTCTGATATTATTTACTTCTACCTTTTTTTATTTGAGTTTTTATATTTTATTTATATTATTGGTGCAAGGACATGATGATAAGGGTATAGTTTCCCCACTAACGGCATATGAACCCTTGTTCCTAGTCAGAAAGTTGTTGCATATAGGGAGGCACACATGAGGTCTTATGGATCTTCATATCACACTCGATGGGTTGGGTTAGTGAGTAACATAATATAATCTCTTTATCTCGATATCTCATCATGTAGGTTACATAGTTATATCTTCAACATATAAGCTTTATATATCTTTCTTTGAATTCCCTAAAATGAACTTGTCAATATAACTATAATAGTTATGGAAATAATTATATAGTTCTATACCAATAAAAGGGTTTAGGATATATATTTCAATAAAATCCAAAAGTACATATCATTTCATTACTTATTCATTAATGTCATATTATTCATAATGCACCAAATATATCCTACCACTCCATTTGAATATTTCACCATGGTTTTCATCAACACAACAATGTACATGAATCACGATATAAATTAATAATAATCATAATTACCAAAAATAATACACACATCCGTACATAAGAATATCCAATAAAACATATAACATGTAGAATTCCTATAGGCAGGTCAATCCTCATAACATTCTCTCTTGGATATTACCAAGTGAAAAATTTATAAGAAAAACTCTCGTTATCTTATGAGCCTCCAACATCACATAGCCAAGAGTCATCTATGCCCCATTAGTTCTAGATCACTAACTCATATAGAATCCCACTTAAAATAGAACCAACTACTAATGAATTTCAGTCTGCTGTCTCTCACATGATATTCATTCTACTGGTGAGATATGGATTTAGTCAATGGGGTTTCCATGTTATCCTCCATGGAAACATTACTTACTGTAGCCTCACCCCTTTGATAAAAATACCACAATAGGCGATACATACAGTGTGTATTCTTCATCTGTTGATGTGAAATTAGTTCCTTGGAGAGGGCCACTATTGTAGTATTATCATAATACAATGTGATAAAATATTTACTACTATTAACCTTATCAATATCCTAGAAAAATATGCACATCCATAGTGATTCTTTATCTATAGAAGAGTCTATAATATAATCCAAATCTACTATATAATTGATGACCACTACATGCTTTGAGTTCTTCCAGCTTATATCTACTCCACTGAGATAGAAGAAATGTCCTGACTATGATTTTATATCATTTTTATCTATCTAAAAATTTGTATATATATATACCCTAATGACTAGATCCCAATATCTTCCATAAACTATGAATATACCAGATACTTATGGATAATTTTCATAGAAATAAAAAGATATTATCCCGAGTCTTCTTGATATTTGATTACCATGATCATGGTATATGGAAAATAAAGGCTATTACATATCAGGATATACATGATAAATCCCATCGCTGATGCATAAGAAATATTTCCCATCCTTTTCTTTCCACTTGTTTTAGTGGAATTTTTTTCTTGGAAAAATGTATACCATGTGACATTGGAAATAATCCCTACATGAATAGTTTCATATTGAATCACTTTGGTACCTTGTCAATATATGTACCTTGACATAGTCTAAATAGCCTCCCAGGTTTATCAAAAATGATCTAGATCCCTATAATTTTGGTTGTTTCACCTAAGTATTTCATGGTTAAGTACATTTTCAACCACGTATTAACTAACTATAATATTGATATCTCATTTTCCACTTTTAATATTTCACAAAAATATGCTTCTAGAAAAATTATTGCAGTCTCACTAAACCTCTTAAAAGGTGGTTCTCTATTATTAATGCATGCTACATAAGAAAATGGATCGGGTACTTGACCACACGACCAATGCCCCACTCCCCAACCCCCATGCCAACCCAAGCACCTCTTGGGGTCAATCCCACTAAACCTCTTGTATACATAGAGTTCACAATCATTTGTTATGAAAACAAATTCCTTTATGGATTCATCAATGTTAAGGTTCCATGATCATGATTTTTTCTTCCACCCATAATCAATCTATTCAATATAGATACCTTATTGGAGTCCTTTAAAGTCATAAAATATTTTTCTTGTGTCATATATATATCTTTCATAATGTTATCGTTAAGGAAATATATCTTCACATCCATTTTAAAATCTCATAATCATGGTAAGATTCCATGGAAAGCATAATTAAGATGGATTTTAGTAGAATAACTTATGAATAGGTTTCATCATATTCTATTCCTTGATGTTGGTTCAAACATTCAATTATCCATGCCATATTGGTACTAATGTTACATTCATCATCAACTTTCTTCTTGAATACCCATTTTCAACCAATAAAATTTACATCTACTGAAGGTTCTACAAGAATCAAGACTTGGTATTGGTATATGGAATCCATCTCATAATTCATGGATTATTTCCACCTCACAACTTCTAATATTCTCACTGCTTCCTGGAAGGATAAATGTTCATCGTGATTAATTAATAATTATTCAGCATCCTTGGTAACTAGAAAAACACATATCTCTGGTTCTCTAACCTCTGTGTTGCTTCTATGCAGTACTTGTGTATTTAGAGAAACCTCTTCCATGGGGCCATATGGAATTTTTTACTATACCAACTCCTATGTATCTTGAGAATCAAATTCATCAAAGTCAATATTTTTACAACTATATATTTTAGAGATGTTATCCCTCTCAAGGAATATGAATTTTTTTCCAATATTACTTTCTTATCTGAGGGGTCATATTGATAATATCTTCATGTATCATTAAGATATCCTATAAAGCTACAATTTATTCCTTATGGTGGTAGTTAGTTTCTAGAGATAACCTCAACTACCGATTTTCATCCCCATACACATGTAAATTAAAAAAACATATTTCTTTCCATACATGAACTCATATGGAATTCCATTTTCCTCTATAGAAGGCACTCAATTTAGTATGTGTGTTGTAATTATTAATGCATATTCCTAAAAGAATAATGAAAGATCTGTATAAATCATCATCGACCTCACCATGTCTAACAAGTTATGGTTCCTCCTTTCACTAACACCATTCCACTATGGTGTATAAGGAGGATTGAATTGAGATGAATATGGTCTACTTTGATCCTATCAAAATTTATTTATCTTCATACCAATCTAGTTCACTACATTATTCATTAACACCTTAAATTTTTAAAGGGATTCAAAATTATTCTTCATTAGGTAGACATATTCATATCTACTCAATTCATCGGTGAAAGTTATGAATTAATAGTAACCATATATATATATATATAACTATAATATGTATAGAAGAATATTAGTAAACTAATTAAATAAGCTCTATACCCAGTTCAACCTTTCCACCAAATAGATATTTGGTAATCTTTCCTTGAAAAAATCATGACACATACGAAGTGGTTTCAGTTAAAAAAAATTAAATACACATCTTGATATATATTTCCAAGCTCATTTATATGAAGATGTTGGTGAATCCACAACTAGATGTGATATGAGTCGTGAAAAATATTCTTTATCGATTTAGAAGACTTTGTTGTCATATTCTAGTACATAAGGGTCTTTATTAATTTGTACAATACCATAATAAATTATATCTTTATAAAATTAGAAGATTTTATACCCATACATGAATATAAATACTAGAATATATAAAATGGACAAAAATATAATGATATTGGTAAATAGCATATGCATCCATGTTTTCATGTAGAATCTGTAGATCAATAGACATATATGATAGAGATATAGTCCATCATCCAGGTGTGTTAGGTAGATAGTGAGTTCTTCATCACTCACCTATTAATAAGGATGATTAGGAATAGGGGACTCTATCATATAAGACATAAAATCTTAGCATAATAGGGTGAAAAAGAACCTATACCACTCTTAGATATTACTACCAATCAAAAGATTTTATTTCTTCAATATAGATGATAATGATAATTTCAAGGTCATATTACTTTCCATTTTCTAAAAAAATTTAGGTTTTAGTACTTTATCTTGATTACTATAATATTGATGTAATAAATTTTATTTTATTAGTCTACCCCAATATTATTAAATCACAATATCCCTAACTATTGAATTTAGAATACCATGTTGAATGGTTATTCTAGTGTCAAGTATCCATTTTTCACTTCCCATAACATAGGTGAGGGTTTGATAAGTTATTCAAAGGTATTTTTGTAGGAATTATTTCCAAATACATTAACTCATAGTTCCTTAGTCCATTGAGTAGTCACCCAATCACGACTTGGAATGTACTCCATGTGAATGGGTAAAAGTTACATGGTGTGTATAACTTTTTATACATTGTGTACTTCATTATCTTGATTCTTACATAACATGAATAGGAAATAAACATGTATTTCATGTGAAAATTTATGTGTTACATGACATGTATGCCATCTACACACTGTATAGTCACAACTGGCCTATGTTTCTCGGTTTTCAATAATTGCATGACATGTAATAAATACATGTCACATGCATTGACCAAACTATTCCAATGATTCTCATAGAGAAACTGTGTTGGGTGACACTATGTGCATACCAATTACATAATGTTTAACCTGTCAAGTTCTATGCCATATTACAATCTGTACATAATGTTTAATTATATAAACCATGTAATAGAACCTTGTTTCATGATTAACAAGAAAACATTCTTGTGTGGTTGAACGGATTATTCAACCTGTCTGTTTCCTTTACATGCCATGTAATCATGTCCTTCAATAAAATTCTCTAGCACCTCCCAATGGTTTTTCTGGTTTTCCTTCACTTATCCATGGCATGGTTTTTAGTCATTTTAAATGAACAAGAAATGTTTATATACTTTTGGATTTAAGAATGAATCAACTATAAATGAAAACTAACTTCAAATGCATAAACCATCAGCAAATTATTAAATAATTATAAATTATTATGTGACTTCTTTCATACCACTTGTAGGTCATGGGGCCTAGTGGATGTATTTGGTCTTGTTCCCATCATCATCATCATCATCATGTAAATTTTTATTCAAAGAAAAAGGATGGTAAAAGAAGAAGAATCTAACATACCAGCCCCCGAAACCAAGGACCTGAGCTAAGGAGGATAGAAAAAATGAACACCAAGGGAATCCCCTTGAATAATATTGAACCCCTTAGGCTTAAGGATTTCCATAGTGTGGAAATTAACACCCTCTAAACCAGAAAAACCATTGAGTTTAAGTAATATATAACCTTATTACCCTATCTCCATCTGTGTTTCAAATTAGTGTTGCTATTAATAAGACTTATACACTTTATGATGCTATATAAGATCAGCCATGGGGAAGGGACATAACCCTATAGGGAGTTGTGCACTATCAAGGAATCAGTTTCAACTTCAAAGATATCCATGACCCTCTTGCCGCAAAGTCTGAGCCCGTGAGAATTTCCATTTCCTCATCATGGAGAGAGGTCCCCCGACCCAAGCTAACCTAAAAGGCCATGAAGACTGAACCGATTGCGCCCCGCATCACACCCATCCTCTTATGACTCCGAAGGTGAAATAGCCGTCAGTTTTGAGCTTCAACCCTCTTGAAGGAGGGCGCCAACAGAACCAATTCCCCCAACACTGCTACTAGAGGAATGTGAGTCACGAGACCCAACTTTGAACTAGATAAGATAGGGAGAATCCCTATAGATGGGCACAAATCTGGCCTAGTCAATCAGCACATTTATCATCCATGTGATAATAGTAAAAATGGGCATAAAAACTGTTTCGTGGTAAACTATTTTCCTTACCCGCCAAAGACACTAGAAACCTATAAGAAACACCACTATGTGAGACAACTTTTCCAGACCACTGTCACCCACACCATTGAACCATATTTCTAGGATGGTGTGGTCCACCATCATTAGAGAGGAGAGAACAGTGAACTCTATGAAGAAATTACACACCTCCTTTTCCTACTCGATTTCAAAAAACAAGTGACTTGAACATTACTCACTGTGGAATTTAAAACAAACAGAACCAAATACAATATTGATCCCACAACACTTGATGTTCTCATCAGTCAGAACAACTCCTCTCCAAATCCTCCATGTAAGAAAATTATATTTATTTAGCATGCTTTTGACCCAAAGCACTGCATCCCAAATGTCTGTATGGGTCGAAAAGGTGTTGATTCATGGAAAATCGTTTTTAGTGAAGGCCCCTGAGGGGGATGGGGTAAAAATACATATGTCCATGTCCAAGGATAATTCAATGAGCATGAAATGATCTAGGTGATTCGTATTTAGAACTATAGTGATGAAGGGGGGGGGGGGAATAACTATCCTCCCTAAAGGTGATGTGGGTGATCATACAACCAAGAATACATACAAAATCCCCACACCCATTTTGATTCCAAAAGGAGATATCACCTTTCCCTATAATCCAATGGGAGTGCGGAAGAAGTGCTGAAATGAGGGGGCCAATGATCTACCAAAAATAAGAGGCTTTCCCATCCACAGAACCATGGTACCCCAATGCATTGTGCATGGAAATACCCCAAAGAGTTCAATGTTTAAGAATTATCCATGAAATTCTTGCATGCATGCAGTAGAGGGTACCCTGAAGACTCCGAATGATGATGCCGCCTTCACTGACCGGCAGCACCATCTTATTCCAAGAGACTCAGTGTCTTTTTCCATCATAGAGTGGGTTCAAAATGATCCTATATATAATCTGATCAATATTATTAATAAAACCTTTATGGACTTTAAGAGAATTGATTATCCAATAAAAATAAATATTTTGATTAAATTTTAAGGGTATTAAATATTCATTTTCGATATTATGGGACAGAGTTAGCGGATTTTAAATTTTAACTTCCATTCTCATCATTTGTACACTTCATGCCTAATATGCACCAATTTAGGCCCAATGTTTCTTCTGATTTTAAAGAATGTAATTATCCCTATTTTAATTTTATATTTTAGTAAATGGATATAAACATAAATATGAACATTTTTTATTCAGGGATTAATGGAGTGTTCATAGAGAATGATGGGGATATTTGGCGATGAAAGGAAACAATTCTGGAGAAGGACGATTGGATATCATCTCACTGATGGGAATGTGGGGCCCACAATACAGACCCAATGAAGCCCAAAATTAATGTACGGATAGAATAAATATATAGGAACAAATAATTATTCTAGATCCAGTGCTAATTCATCTTAAATGGTGGTGAGTATGGTGGCCCAAGTTGAAGATTTAATTCTGGGCCAGATTCTGCTGCCTAGAAAAACAGTCCACAATTTATATCATATCTCGCTAACGGATTATTATTTAGGGCTGAAAATTTTCAGACATTTAGGGTATATCAGGTTATTCATTTACAGATTCTAGGGACCACTCAAATTCGTCTTTCTAGAAGGTTTTTTCGGTGTGTCTTTCCGGTGTATGCAAGCTGGCTACAACTTCGGGGCAAGAAGTGGAAAAGTCTCTCTACATTAATTTTCAACCCACCTTTCCCCAACACAATTAATTAATGGCACATGGGATGTTGGGGGCTCGGCCAAGGCTGCATTTGTTCCTATTTAACGCAGTAGTGGTGGATGATTTAGGGACCTTGGAGCATTGTTTTGGTTGTAATGTTATTATGCCAAATTGCCTTTGTAGTATTATTCCTTCCAATTTAAGTTGTTCGAATCACGTTAGTTTTTAATAAAATTTATTCTTCTTCTCTTGTTCTGTAATTATTTCTATCACCTTGATACCGTTGCCTCAAGGTGTGAACTTTTTCACACCAAACCTTGTGCTTTTTTTCACATAATGGTGGAGTGATCGTTATTTTTGTTGTTTTTACTTCTTCAATTTCACCCTCGTTAGTCTACTTTCCGCTTCCATTGAGAACTTTTCATCAATGGAGGGCTAGCACATTTATGGGTTGATCCAAGGGAGTAGAAAGGGGCTACATTGAATGTTATTTCTCACTCTCTAAATGCTATTAATTTCTTTCAATTGAGTTTCTTTAATTCAATGATATCTATTCTTCCTCTTCCTTAATGAATTTATTCACCCCACATTCATGTGATAATTATATCCTTTACCTTGGTGTGCCCATGAAAATGATCCTACAAGTGTATAGGTTATTATCATGTGTTGTGATGGAGTTTAATCAGTAAGTTATGGGGTTAGTTTGTATTCATTGCATGAATCCTTCTCGAGTTAATGAAATTAACATCGTAAAGAAGGAATTCATTCTATCCACCCCGATCAATAACCTAGGATCAACTCAATTTCTCATAATTTGAATTCACATAGATCTTGTAGTGATCTTTTAAAACCATCTAAAATCAACCCAATTTGTCCACTTCATATCCAAAAATCCATCTCTTTTTATTGAGTTTCTAAAGGTTCTTCTTAGGACTCTGAGGATTCGAAAACCCAACCCACACTGCAAGCGACCGCTTGACCCTAAAAACTTGTTAAATTTGGGTGAAACCAAATTTTGGTGCCGTTTCTGGGGACCAAGTATGTTCCTTAGACCAAAACCATTTTTCCTCAACCCCATTCTTCTATTATCATCCAATATCTCTTATCTTTTCCCTTTCTCACTTTTTTTTCTTTTGGCGCATCTCCGCCTACACCCGCGATAACTCAAACAGACTAGTTAGGGTAGAAATTCATAGGATAGGGGAGTCAAGTACACCATTGGATCATAATATTCCTAATACCCTAGATTCAAAGATTGAGTAAATTTCAATGGAGGGTCTTTATAGAAACCAACTCATAATCCTGGGTGGGAACCAAAAAGGAAATCCAAATGAGGCAGCCCCAAATTTGGGGAATGGAGTCGATCAAAACATGAATGACTACCTTACAGCTACCTGGACCAATGCACCCTCTTGAATTAGGCATTCATCCCTAGGAGACACCCACTATGTCTTTAAACCTCATGTCCAAAACGACCTTCCAACTTTCCATGGGATGGAGTCATAAATGACTTACCTTCATGTTAAGGAGTTCAATGACATTGTTGAATCCATGTGCTCACAACATCCACTTGAGTCAGCTAAGATGAGTCTCATTCCTTTCTCAATTAATGATTGAGCAAAGAACTGGTTATATAATCTGAGACCTTCATCAATCTACACTTGGAACTAATTGCAAAGAGAATTTTACGAAAAATACTTCCCCCATCACAAACCATTTCACTAAAAAATAGCATCCAAAACTTTTTTCAAAAAGAGGGAGAGTCATTTTAGAAAACATGGGAGAGGTTCAAAGACACCCTAAACATTGTTCCACACCATGTTTTTTCTATTACTAAAAAATTAAGAATTTTCTATGAAGGTTTGGGCCCGGGGAACAAACAATTCATTGACAAGATGTGTAATGGGACCTTTAAAAACAAATCCCCAAATGATGCTTACGAGTATCTAGAAATCCTTGCTGAACAAAACCAAACATGGGGAACATCACCTTATTCTGAAAAGCCTCAAAGAACTGTTGGATTGCATACACTTAGAGAATAGGAAAGCCTTAGGGTGAAACTTGCCACACTCTCTAGGAAGGTTGAAGAGATAGACCCTAGGAGAATCCATGAAGTCCAAACTGTAGACCCTATTTTCGCAATCTGTGACAAACATGACCACAAAACAGACAACTTACCAACCATTCCATCCATAAAGGATGTTATTTTAGGAGGAACACCTCATGAAGTCAATTCCCAAAACTTTCAAAATCCCCAATACCCAAACACATTCAACCCAAGGTATAATGACCTCCCATCCTTCCGATGGAAAGATAACCAACAACCTAGCCAACCACCAAGACCAATCCCCTACCCTACATAAATTTTTTAAAACCATAACCAATTCCAACATCTTCCAGTCCAATAACTACAACCCATACAACAACCAAAGTATCCCCCTAGGATAACCCAACCAACACAAGCCCCTTCCCAATCTGTCCCTCTCCCAATACTTGAACAACTATGAAAACAAATGGAAAGGATGAACTCAGAAGTATCTTCCCTGAAACAGGAACTTCAAACCATCAAAACTGGAAAGGAACCAATGCCCACATAGTCCATTCCAAAACAATCATCAAGGGGAGATGCAATTTTCACTCAAACAACTCATGACCAACTAAAGGTTGTGACAATTTTGAGAAGTGGGAAATCAATTGAGAAACCTGAACCAATAGTTCAAAAACCACATGAAGATTCAAAATCTAATGAAAATTCAAATAAAACACATGAAAATACTGAAGAAACTAATAAAAAAGTGAAAGAAACAACTCTTCAAAAAACAACCCCACAACCTGCCCCATTTCCTCAACGCATTAGGGGGAAAACCAAGCCTGAGTTGAGTGAAACATTGAGGGAAATATTCTCACAAGTCAAATTGAACATTACACTCCTCGATACAATTCAAACCATTCCTGCATACTCAATGTACCTTAAGGACTTGTGCACTTTTAAAAGAAAAGTTTCACATAAAAACCATGTCCTTTTTGCTGCTAATGTGAGTACTTCCATTCAAGGGACCATTCCTCCTAAGTTGAAAGACCCGGGTTGCCCTTACATCAATGTTGAACTAGGAGAGAGAAAAGTTTTCAAGGCATTATTTGACCTATGTGCTAGTTTCAATCTCATCCCCTATGTTGTGTACTACCAATTAGTCCTAGAAGAGCTCCATCCCACATCTGTCACACTTCAACTTGCTAATCGTAGTATTAGGGTTCCAAAGGAGATCTTAAAGGATGTGTTGGTGAAAGTTGAAAATTTAATTTACCCAGCTGACTTCATTTTTGTGGAAAATCACCCAATCATAGGTCCTAGGGAGCAAACCCCAATCATCCTCGTTCATTCCTTCCTTTCAAGAGTCAAATCTGTGTCTAATTCATTTCCTGATGAGCACCTCTATTCAGTGAGTGATTGAATTTGGTATAATGAAATAGTAAACCATTTGGTGAAGAGTGAAATTACAAAATTCCTAGGGACCAAAGCTAAGAGGAAATTCCTTTATGATGTCATTCACTATGTGTTTGATGATCCTTACCTCTTCATGTTCTGTCCTGATCAAATCATCAGCAGATGTGTTCCCGAGTCTAAGAAAAAGTCCATTCTAAAATTTTGTCATGGAGAGGCATGTAGAGGCCTCTTTTCTACAAAGAGAACAACTGCGAAGGTCATCCAATGTGGTTTCTACTGGAATAACCTCACTAAGTATTCCTTCCAATTATGCAAAAGTTGTACTTAGTGTCAGAAATTAGGATCCATTTCCAAAAGGAATCAAATTCCACTCACTCCCATTATGGTCGTTGAAATCATTGATTGTTGGGGAATTGATTTCATGGGACCCTTTCCAAACTCTAAGGGATTCCTCGACATCCTCTTAGCTGTTGATTATGTCTCAAAATGGGTTGATTCCATTCCCACCAAGTCCAATGACCATCATGTTGTGATCCGATTTCTGAAAGAGCATATATTTTCTCGATTTGGAATTCCTAGGGATATAATAATTGATTGAGGAACCCATTTCAATAGTCGCCCATTCTCTTCACTCATTTCTAAGTATGGTATTTCTCATAAAGTTTCCACTACATACCATCATCAAACCAATGGTCGACCTGACTTAGAAAATAGGGATATTAGGCAAATTCTTGAAAAAACTGCCAACCCCTCAAGGAAAGATTGGTCTAAGAAACTATTGGATTCTATTTGGGCATATCGTACAGCATTCAAAACCATCCTAGGAATGTCACCATATAGGTTGGTTTATGAAAAATCATGCCATTTACCTGGTGAAATTGAGCATAAGGCATTTTGGGAAATCAAAAAAATGAATTTCGACATTTCTATAGCTGAAGAAAAGAGGAAATTAGATCTTAGTGAACTTGAGAAACTTAGGATGGAGGCTTATGAAAATTCAAGGATAAATAAAGCTATATTTCAAGCCACCCAATCTAGGAATATCAAATTCAAAAAATTTGAACTAGGAAAACATGTGCTCTTTTATAGTTCAAAACTTCATTTACACCGAGGAAAGTTAAGGTCTTGATAGTCAGTTCCATTCATAGTGCATCATGTATACCCACATGGGGAAATAGAGATTCCGGACCCCACAAGTGGTAAATTTTTTAAGGTTAATGGTCATAGGTTAAAAATATTCATTGAATCATTCAATAAACAGGAAATAGAGGTAGAGTTAACAGAGACAACCTATGAACCATGAAAAAATTTATAGATTTAGGATCCATGTCGGGCTAACAACATTAAACAAAAGCATTACATGGGAGGCAACCCTTGGTTTTCATTTTTCTAATATTTTTGAATCATCTTTAGTTTCCCTCTTCTGCATTTTGTTATTAAAAAAATATAGACTGTTGACATGTTCTTATTTTATGAGTAACGATGGGTATGAAAGGGGAGAATAGTATTCGTCTGTGTTATGTGGTGTGATCCCTGAGTAATACCTTACCCAAAAAATATAAATAATACAATGTATCATAAGTTTATTTTTATTTTATGTTTTTGTAGGTATTTAAAAAAATATATTGTTGATTTGTTCTTAATTTATGAGTAAGGATGGGTATGAAAGGGGAGCACTATATTCATTCGTGTCACGCAGTGTGATCCCTGAGTAGTACCTCACCCAGAAATTTAAGAGAATACAATGTATCATCAGTTTATATTATTTGTACGTTTTTTTAGGTTAAACAAATATACAAAAAAATATATATATTAAAAAAATGGCATGTCATAGGTCATTGGGAAAAGCTGGTCACAACTATCCAAGCTATTTGGAGACAAACCAAAACTGAAGGGAGACATGGGAATGCATTTTGAACATCAAACACCAGGTGACTTTAATCCATAATTTTCATTTTCATTGTCTTCGTTGAACATCTATCTTACAACTGTTATGTTTCAATTCTTTAAACACTGGGGACAATGTTATTATAAGTTGGGGGGAGATGAAAATGTGTGGAAGGAAATTTTTTTATTAAACTTGAACATGATAACACACATTCCAAACTCTGAAATTGGATATCAAATTATTTTTCATGCATTTATTTTGATGTTAATGCAAGTTTATGTTCACGTGCATAGGTATTGGAAAGTGCAGTTTTCTGATGTAATTTTTCACCATTTATATTTTCATCCAATTATATAAAAAAACACAATGCATGTCTTCTAGATTGTGGGGTTTTAGTTTGAGTTCGTGGGGACAAATAATAAATATCATAGGATTGATGATCATTTTAATTTTAACATGAGTGTTCAAAAAAAATCAATTGTGCGTAGAGCAATGATGTGACCTAATTTTTGGCTTTCGGCACTTGGGGATCGTGACTCCATAGTTGTCTGGCCCAGAGTTGGGAATTTTATATCTATTTGTGGTAATTCGAATTTTTTTTTGATTGATTTTACTCTAGATGATGCCCATGTATGTGAGCTTCACATGGTTCCCTAAGGTCTTTGAGCCTGGAAGTCATCGGCAAAGTCCTGCTACAAGGGTTGACTCGATTGAGTTCAATTTCAATTACCATGGAAAAATTGCAAAAAAAAATTCCAAAAAAAAACAAATAAAATAAAAAAATTAGTACTCATCTTATTATTAAAATTTTATTTTTCCTAGTGCTTCCAACCTTTCTCCCTCGAATTAAAATGAACCCCCATGTCTATTGTGACGCACAACACTTCGTCATGCTTAATTGAATTTGGATGAAATATGGTGATAAATTTGAACAAATGAATGGGCTTGGGCTTGATATATTCCTGAGGACGTATCTTGTTTTAAATGATTTTGATGGGTTTCATAATTGTTTGGTATCAGATCTTTGGGTGAGAAATGTGTATTAAAATGTTTTTGGAAAAGGTCATTCGAATTTCATTTTTGTGAGATATATTTTTCTCGGGACTATAAAAAATCAAGTTGGGGGTGTTATTAGCCAATAAAAACACATATTGTGATTAGATTTTAAGGGTATTAAATGTTCATTTTTGATCTTATGGTCCTGAGTTAGTGGATTTTAATTTTGAACTTCCATTCTCATCATTTGTACACTTCATGCCTAATATGCACCAATTTGGGCCCAATGTTTCATCTGATTTTAAAGAATGTAATTATCCATATTTTAATTTTATATTTTGGTAAATGGATATAAACATAAATATGACCATTTTTCATTTAGGGATCAATGGAGTATTCATAAAGGATGATGGGGATATTTGGCGATGAATGGAAACAATTCTGGAGAAGGAAGATTGGATATCATCTCACTGATGGGAATGTGGGTCCCACAATATAGGCCCGATGAAGCCCAAGATTCATGGAAGTCTAGAATACATATAGAGGAACAAATAATTATTCTCGAGCCAGTGATAATTCGTCCTAAATGGTGGGGAGTATGCCGGCTTGAAGATTCAATTCTGGGCTAGATTCTTCTTCCCAGAAAAACATCCCACTGTATATATCATATCTCACGAGCGGCGTATTATTTTGGGCTGAAGTTTTACAGACTATTAGGGGACATCATGGGATTCATTGAGGTCTTCTAGGGCCCACTCAAATTTGGCTTTCTATAAGGTCCTTTCGGCGCGTATATTCGGTGGATGCAAGCTGGCTGCAACTTCGGGGAAAGAATTGGAAAAGCCTCTCTACATTAATGTTCCACCCACCTTTCCCCAACCCAATTAACTAATGGAACATGGTATGTTGGGGGCTCGGCCAAGGATTCATTATTTCCAATTTAAGGCAGTAGTGTTGGAGGATTTATGGATCTTGGAGATTTTTTTGGTTGTAATGTTATTATGACAAATTGTCTTTGTAGCATTATTCCTTCCCATGTAAGTTGTTTGAATCACCTTTGTTTTTAATAAACCCTCTTCTTATTCTCTTGTTATGTTCTTATTTATATCACCTTGATACCGTTTCCTCAAGGTGTGAACTTTTTCAAACCAAACCTTGTGATTTATTTTACACAACGGTGGAGTGATCGTTATTTTTGTTGTTTTTATTTCTTCAATTCCACCCTCGTAAGTCTACGTTCCGCTTCTGTTGAGAACTTGTCATCAATGGAGGGCTATATTTTTTATGGGTTCATCCAAAGGAGTAGTAAGGGGCTGTATTGAATGTTATTTCTCATTCTCTAAATGTTATTAATTTCTTTTAATTGAGTTTCTTTCATTCAATGATTTCTATGCATCATCTTCCTTAATGTATTTATTCACCCCACTTTCATGTGCTAATTATATCATTTACATTGGAGTGCTAATGAAAATGATTCTACAAGTGTATAGGTGATTATCATGTGTTGTGAAGGTGTTTAATCAGTATGTGATGAGGTTAGTTTGAATTAATTGCACAAATCCTTCTCGAGTTAATGAAATTAACATCGTAAAAAATGAATTCATTCAATCCACCCCGAGCAATAACTTAGGATCAACTCATTTTCTCATAATTTGAATTCACAAAGATCTTTTAGTGCTCTTTTAAAACCATATAAAATCAACCCAAGTTGGCCACTTCATATCCAATAATCCATATTTTTTTATTGAGTGTCTAAATGTTCTTCTTAGGTATCTGGGGATTCGACAACCCAAGCTACACTACAAGCGACTGCTTGACCCTTAAAACATGGGTAAATTTGGGCGACACCACGCCACAAGGGCATCCACTGGGGTAGCTAAAAGCACGTTTTTGAAGAGAGAGATCCTACCACTAAAGGATAGAAATATGTTCTTCCATTTAAGCACCTGATCATTAATCCTACTGAGTAGGGGGGAGAAAGCACTAATACGGATCCTTCCTGAAGAGATGGGGGCACCCATGTTGTCTATAGGAAAAGACCCTCTCTGCATGCCCAAAACATGACTAACCAATGAAACCCATCTGGCGTTACAAGCATGGGAAATGAAGAAAGTGCTCTTGTTGTTATTGATCATTTTCCTACTCCAGTAACAGTATTCCTTTAATAGTTTGATCAATCCACATAAGGATCAATTCGATGCGTTTAGAAATAATATAATATCATCTGTAAGCATGTGGTGGGAGACACTTTGTGCTTTTCTCCTCCTTCTAAACAGAATAATTTCTCTATTGTGGCTGCTCTTTTGAATGAGACATCTCAAGACCTCCTAGAAAAAGATGAAGAGACTTGGAGAGATCAGGTCCCCCTGTCTTAGGCTGCAGGTAGATTTGAAAAATCCCATACTCTTCCCCATGAAGGAAACCAAAATCCAAGAAATGTTGAAACACTAAAAAATTATATCAATATCTCAAGAGTTAAGACCCATACCTACGAAGACTTTTTTTATGAATCACCATTCAAAACAATAAAAATAATTATTCATATTGAGTTTGATGGCCACATTTGAGCCATGGGTTTTAAAATTGATGTCCCTCATCATTTCCTGAGCCAAAGTGATAGCCTCCTAGATTGATCTCCCCTTAATAAATCCATGTTGTTTCAATGAGACCCATATCGAAATATGAATGGGCAATCTGGAATTTATGTTGTACTCCATAATCATATACGGGACATTACACATGCTCATTGGAAGATAATGCAGAATAGAAGACATGTTTTTAGATTTAGGAATAAGCACACGCATAGTGGAACAAGCAACACAGGGTAAATTATCTCCCTAGAAGAAATCCTATATGGTTGTTATCAACTCCTCCTTCAAAATATCCCAGGAATACCTATATAATGTACTAGGAAAACCATCTGGGCATGCCGATCTATTCGGGTTTAGGTGCAATGGATCCTCCAGGATCTCCTTCTCACCTGGAAAAGAACCCAAGAAATCCATTTCCTGGTCCTAAAAAAAGATTGGGAGTCACATTGAAAATATCTACGCTCTCTGAGGGTTACCCATTGGGCAGCTCAACATTAGGACCCGCATGAAGCTCTGTGAATTAAGAGTTTTCTATCCCCCCACCACATCCCTATCCTTACTGAAGGACCCATCCTCTAGTTCAATATTCGGCTTAACCAATATCATCCTCTCCTTAATAAAAGCATGGAATATGTCAGTGTTTCTATCACCCTCTTTGAGCCATTTGATCTTTTCCCCCTCCCTAGCCAGGTGTACCTGCTTTAAAATCATCTCCACCCAGAGGTCCTTCTTTTTTAAGATCTCCTTGGAAGCCCAATCATCCCACCCCTCCTCTAGGAGTCGTTCGAGATGAATAATATACTGCATGGAATTATTCATAGCCTTGTCAACTAGAGGAAGAGATTTCGACCACAACTAGAGCATAGAATTCAGCTGACACAACTTGTTATGAAGGACAACCCACATATTACCCTAGGAAGGTTCGACCCAGGAGGTTCTGACAAGATCTTGATAACCTAGGAGAGTAACCCAGAGTTGACTAAACCTGAAACGATTATGAGCGGATTGTGTAGAAGATAAAGAGATCAGAAGAGGATAAAGATCCAAGATCCCAAGAACCAGATGAATCACCTTTGAACTGGAGAAGGTATAAATATCATTTAAGTTATCCAAACAAAAGTCCAAACAACCCCATGAGCGATGATTCCCCCATTGATTGTTACACTATGTAAAATGATCCCCTACGAAGCTGAGGTATGAGAGACCATTGGACACCCTGAAATTATTATAGTTTATGATTTTCTTCATGGGGAAAGGGTCCTTACCCATACTCTACATAGGGTCCACCACAACATTTATTTAATCACAAAAAATCCAAGGAGTAGAACTAGGGTCAAACCCAGAGAGATCTTTCTATAGGTCCTCTCTATGATGATGATCTTAGTTCTCATAAACAAAGAAAATTAAGAAAAAATGATTTCCATGATCCACCTTAGATGTGAAAAATTGATCAACAAGTTTCACCATGTTCACATTGCACTTATTATTCCAAAAAACCCAAATACAATGATTACTTGGTTCAGCATGCATATAACTATGCATTTTTAGCATGCGAGAGAAATCCCCAATCCTGTCAGGGTGTTGTTTATTTTCGAATATGGCCACAACCATAGCCTTGTGTTTGAAGATTTCTTCAGTGAGGAACTCCAATTTTAGTCGGTTGCCAATTCCCTGAGCATTTTAGATGAGCATAGGAATCATTGAGAGAAGAGAATCTTGGGAATGGCCCTAGAACATGAAGCCCTTCCAATGTGGGAGGACAACTTCACCTCCTGGGATCTGGATCTTGATCTTGTGCACACAACAATATCCTTAGATGAAAACCTGTCCGGAGTTGAGCAATAACCATTAGAGTAGAAGTTTATATTTCCACAAATACTAGGTAAGGATGAAGGACCTTCACTTCTGAGGCCTACTATTCGGGGAGGAGAGCCTTCTCAATAGGTTTGAGATAATTCACTAAAATTAAAATGTTGTGTAGAACAAATCATCTACCCTAGAAATGATGTAAATCATGTTAAATACTCGGGCTAGAGAATTAGTAATTACACATAATCCCTCAACAAATTTCTTAATTCTAAGTGAACCACATATTGAATATTATTATCATTATTATTATTATTTCATTTACATGCACTAAAATCATGAATATAAATGAACACCATTTCTCATGGACCATTAACTCCATTTGTCGATCATCCTCAGTATTTATCAAACCTTGAATAATTACTATTTATTTAAATAAATAAATTATATTGCGTCCCATGGGGGGAGAATTTAGTGGTTCCACCCCGACATATCTATGGTGGTGTCTAGGGAGATCTTGGTTTCAAGACTCCCTAGATGCATGTAGGTTATACTTTCATTGAGTTATCTCGCTTCTCCTAAATTTCTATAAATAAATGACATTGTATTACTCATTAAATAAATAAATAAAAGATCAATATAATCTGAATATTATTATTCATTGAAAATTGAGAATATGATTTATTCTAATATTAAATTCAAATATAATTTAACTGAGATTCTAGATACACTAAGTTTCTAACACTCTATGGATCTTTCATTAATGTTATATCATTTGTGACACACCCAATATATCCTACCACACAATGAGTATATGTCATTAATTTTTTTATCATTAGATCAAATTACATGACTCATTATATATATTAATAATAATCTCATGTATAAGGACCAACACACACTTTTGTTGATAGGAATATCCAATGAAAAATATAACATGTGGAATTCCTATGGGAAGATCTATTTTAATAACCACCTCTCTTGGAGATTACCAAGTGAAACTTTCATGAGAATAAGACTTAATGTCGTATGATATCCCTACACCTAATAACCAAACATCATCTATGTCATTTCAGATAGTTATAATATTGTCATAAAAAATATATTTAATACTATCGTCATAACACTTCAGGGTTCTCATCCGAGTGGGGAACGACCATGAACTTTTGATGCGACGTATACTATAAGAACATTATCACACTAATGTTATATAAAAGAACACTAATCGTGTGATGAAATATTTATTAATATTCAAGTCTTTTAGTATAATGTTAGTCTAGAATATAAAGTAGTTGGTTTTGGGGATCCCAATTTGATAAGGTGAAGGATTTTAAGAAGTTTGAGATGTTTCTTATCATGATTAAGAAGTTACAATAATTTTTATGAAGATTAACTTTGAGATTTTATAGTATTAATTCCATGATTTATAATGATACTGGAATTTAGAATAATAAAATAAGATAGAGAATCAATAATTTGAGTACCCAAAATTAAAAATTCTGAGTAGATGGGTCTAAAATGTTTCTATGTCCCTAATTCATATGATTAACTTTGTATTCATAAGGGTAACTCTTAGTATAAGAGATGAAAATCAAAAAAGGTAGAAAACCTCCCTCTATACGAATGAGTAACTCTAAGTGGATGACTGAAAATTAAGGCAAGTACTCTAATATATAAAACTAATTTTACCAATGCATAAGAGTCTCTCTAGTGCTAAGTAGAGAAGTCTAGAAATTAGAAAAGTATGTAAATGTAATATGAAAAGTTATATTTTTTGATATATAATGGTCACTTGGGAAAGGTAATTCATAATAGAAATTTTATCATGTGTAAAGATTATTTAAAAGGAAAAGTAAATATGTAAAATTAATTTTTCTAATATGTTAATCGGAGGTAATGGGAATACATAAAAGTTAATATGCTGTTGTGTAAGAGTCAATCCGAGCTAGAGGAAATATGTAAGGATAACTATGATGATACTAAATGGTCATATTAATTATTCTCATTACATGTAAAGGTTAGATGTAGTCATACATAAATGTTGATATGAGGGTAAAAGGGATTATATAAGGGTCATCCCTTTGTTATGTAATGGTTTTTTCTGTAATGTGAGATTTATGGAAGTTAACAGGAAGGTAAAAATGTTAAATTTCATTAATAAGAAGTTAAAAATGATGATTTTAATGTTTTGTATCCATGGATCAAATATCACGAAATGAAAACATGATACATTCAATTATAGTATAATGTTTGTGTTGTGAAAATGATTTCATGCCATAATCCAATAAAATTTGAGAAAATAAGAGAACCTATGAATAATAACAAGTATCAATGAGGAGAAATATTTTAATTGTTCTAAGAAGGTAATATGGTTCGTGATGTGAAAGAAGTTTCGTTATTTAGGAAAACTGGTTTGACGCGATGCATTTCATGAAGTTTTGATGCAATGACCTAAAAATATCCAATGATTGAAGATAAATCATGATATTTTAAGAGAAGTTGAAATAAGTAATTAGTTGAAATTTGAAATTGATATTAAAATTTGACCATTAAGAAAAGTTATGTTATGAAAAAATTATGATAAGGATAATTCAAAATATAGAAATAAGAGTGTGTGTGTGTAGTGTGCAGAGAAAGAGAGAAATGGAAGAAGAGAACTTGGAGAAGTGTAAGTAGAAGTAGGAAAAGATAAAGAGTGTGTGTAGTGAAGTGTTAACCAAAAAAAGAATAATCCACACCAATCCTAAACTAAAAATAAGTGTGAGAACACTATACTATTATTATGAGACAATCTTATTAGAGGAAAAGGAAAATGGGGTGTGAATTTCTCCTTTAAACTATTAAAGTGAATAGAAAATATAATTTCAAAATTAAAACATTTTAAATGATAAAGCAAAAAATTGATAAATAAATAATTTGATAAATTTATAAATCTGATGAGTATTATAAAATAAATTTCAATATAAATAAATCATGTATTCGTAGTGAGAACCTGTTGAAGAAGGTGATAAGAAGAGAGATGATTTTTTTTTGAAAAACCCGATACAATTCCTCTCCCTAATATCTCAAGAATATAGGTAAAATTTGGGATGGGATATTTAGAGATGATGTAATATAGGAGGGCCTTCGATATCGATGGAGAATTTTAGATTGGTCCTTTGGGAGAACATGAGATTATATCATAGAACTTCACTTTTTAACAAAGGATTAGAGAGGAATTATTGGTAATTGACATATCTCTAAGCCTCCTTTACACTCCATTTGTAGGATCCAAAAGTCAAGGAAAATTCTATAATTATATGTGGGTCAATGAAGTTGAATAATACCACTTTAAATATATTTTTACCATCATTAAATGTTTTCATTGATCCATTGTATTGAAACCACTGGCTACCCGGTGCACCTCATCGGTTGGATGGTGGGTCACCTGAAGTTCCTCTAGAAGTGCCAACTTCTATTGTCTAGATGGTGGACTCATAGAGGTTGAGGGTGATTCTTCCTTCACCACTGGCAATATGATGGGTCTTCTACACACTTGAAGTTACTGTCCACTTGGAAAAAGGTTGACCAGTGCCCTGCACTGGCCAACCGGTGTTGCCTACATGCCTCCATCTTCAAGTGGAGCATCATCCACTTCCATTTATTTCCTTCAGTTGATCTTCTAAAATAATTTCATATTTTTAAGACATGTAAATAAAATGTCCAAACCTTCAAAAATATAAATATTTCACCTTTTAATTAAATTTAAGATCTATATTATGTATTTTAATGACATGAACACTAGTATTAAAATAGTTTTTCTTCATCGGGTTTTTATGTTTTAATGTCAGTTTTATAGGTGAAATTATTATAGTCAATGTAATTTTTTTAATGTAGGTTATTATAACCGATGTTAAAAATATTATTTTAATGACCTTTTTTGTTGGTTATTATATTACATAGATAAAAAGTAATATTCAAAATCAGTGATAAAAAACTGATGTTGAATATGGATTTTTTTACATTGGTTATAATAAGGGACATAAAAGGTATCTATTTTTTAAAAAAATAATATCAATTACTCCATATGAGGAAAATAAAAGATTGATAAAAGGTAAGAAGTCACAAAAACAAAATGAAATCTAGAAATTAAAACTTAAATCATTAACTTAATCTTCAATCTTGTTAGGGTCTTTATGGACAAAATTTTCATTAGAGGAAGAACTCATTAAGAATCTGAAGCTACGACTTGGAAGATATTTTAAACTTTGATGGAAGCATTATAATTTTAATATGATATGTAGACAAATTCTTCATTATAAGAAAAAATGAATCATGAAAAGGTATATCAATTGAGAAAACTAATAAAAAAATTAATTAAAGGAAAAATAATTATAAATTCCATGATGATATCACTGAAATAAGAATTGGAGGAACGATGATGAATATCGAAAGAGTTGAATCGGTGGAACAATGATGATAATCAAAAGAGTTGATCTTAAATGAATATGTTTGGAACATGAAAACATATAAATGAAACTAGAAAAGAAAACAAAGACATCATAAATATTAGGTAGTAATAGAAAATTTTAAATGTGATTTATAAAAAAAATGGAACATTGTGTTGAGGTGATCCAAAATTTTAACTTCCATGTTAGTTATATTTTAACCAATGTTAAAAATGAGTTTTTAATGTTGGTTATTTTTAAAATAACATTAAAAACAACATTGAAATGTTTTCAACATCACCTATATAAATAACTAATGTTAAAAACCTTTTAACGTCTCTTAATTAAAAAGAGACGTTAAACCTCCAACATAAAAGCTATTTTTCTATAATAGTGGACTTAAATTTAAATTAATGGGTCTGAAATTTAGTTAAATAAATATTTTAAATACAAAAGAGAGATTTTGTGATCCTGAATATATCATGAGAGATAGAGGTACATCTCCCACTTTTTGATGATCATTGAAACTTAACAAAAAAAGATATATCAAGTGTGAATCAAGAGTGAACGATATAACAATGTAATTCAAGATTTTAGAGATCAATATATTCAACATGATCAAGAGATAAATAAATCAATCATGTTGTAATCAAGAGTGAAACATTTAACAAAAAATTTAATAACTCTCTTTTTAATACAATTAATCAAAAACAATTTAAAAAAAGTTTAAAACGTTTTCTCCTTTAGAGTTCAAAACATCCCCACTCTTTTAAAAAGACTAAACTTTCAAAAAACTTCTCCCACTTTGTGATTATAAAAAACCAGAGAGAAAGGAAAAAAATAAAAGGAAAGTTTTGTTAATAAATTTTAACGGTATATTTTGAAAAACTAAAAAAATAGTTTGAAAATAGACATCCAAAGAAAATCAAGGAGATTTGGAAAATAAAAACTCAAGTGACATTTTAAAAGAGAATATCGATTAAAGGATAAGGAGTAGAATTAAAATATCTATTTAACTTCCAAACTCCCCCTTTTAATAAGAGAATTAGAGGGAGAGATTTATTTAAAATATTTTTTTAGTAGAGAAGAAAAATATTTAAAAATATAAAAGAAGAATAAAAAGATATTATGGAGAAAAGATAAAATTGGTGCATACCATTGATAAGAAATTCATTTTCCCAATGAGTGGGTTTTTACTCAATGAATGATTCCTTCATTGAAATGTTTTTAAAAATATTATTTGTACACGCTCCAATGTTGATTTGAATTACATCAAGTACAACTAAAAACATTGTTTAAGAGACAAGTATATATATATATATATATAATTTTACTCATTGTTGACCTTACTTTAAAAGAGATAAAAACAATTTTTTAAAAGGTAGATATTCTACATAATTTCTCATATAAGATTTGAAAATGATTTTATAATAGATTTAAAAGAAAAACAATACACCAAGTGTATTTAAATTTTGAAAAAAAATCTAATTTAATGATTTAATTAGTAAAAAGTATGATCAAAATTATTCTTTTGGAATGTATTACTATGAAGTTTTAAAATAAGAGATTTTTTTTATTTTAAATATAATTATAAAATAATTTCTATTAGTAAAATTTTCAGAATTAAATATATAATAATCACCCACAAGTAAATTATAAAGTGATATATATGGATCATAGTCGAGATAGAATTAATAGAAAATAATGAATAAATCATGATTTTCAAGATTGTTTTTAAAAAAATAGAAAATATTTTAAAAAATTAAAAGGATTTCTCAAGTTATCCATGGTCAAATGGAAAAAGAATTAAGTGTACCATTATAAATTCACTTTTAATGAAATTTAAATGATCAATAGAAAGGGGCTTAGTGAAAATATCGGTGAGTTGATATTTTATCCTAAAATATTATAATAATATATCACCATTTTGGAAGCGATCTATTAAGAAATGATGTCTAATATTAATGATTTTAATTAAAGAGTGTTGGAAAAGATTTTTGGAAATATTGATATCCCTAATTGTATCATATAATTAGTAATATGTAATCCTGAAGTCTTAGAGTGTTTGTTTCAGTCATATTATTTGGATTAAACAAATATCATTGGCTATGTATTTCACTTAAGATGTAAAATGAGAAAAATAGTTTTTCCCCTTACCACTCCATGAGATGAGAGATTTTCCAAGTAGGAAGAAATTTCTACTTATACTTTTCTAATCTGGTGTACATCCTCCAAAATAAGCATTGGAAAATCTAGTTAATTCAAAATTATTTCATTCTTTTTAAATAAAAAAACACCTTTTAACATATTTTAAATGATATTCCTTTTAATGTAATTAAAAATGATCATAATAAAAAAAGGAAAATGATATCAGACCGGTTCACAGTAAGATAAAGAACAATACCAATCATACTTTTATAGATCATTATTTTGATTTACTTCATCCAATGTTATCTTACAAGTAGTACTCTTGGGCATACTAATTTCCTTAGTGTGGTCTATACCGAATCATTTTATGAGCTCATCTGTGAAATTTCCATGGTTTAGAAAAATCCCTTCATTATTTTGAGAAATTTTAGAACTAATAAAAACATGTGTTAACTCATAAATCTCATTTAAAATTAATTTTTTTATTAAATCATAAAATTCAAAACAAATAGATTCATTATTTTAACCAAAAATCTCATCATCAATGTAAATTTTAACTAGTAATAAATCATTTGAGGTGTGTTTTAGAAAAAGAGTTGAATAAGATTTTCTCATTTTAAAACTATTTTATAAATTAAAATTTGATAAAAATTTACACCAAGCTCAATTATATTGTTTTAAACCATAAAGATCATTAGTTAATATGAAAAAAATTATTTGGAAAAACAAAAGTTTCAAAACTAGGTGGTTGTTACAAAAAAACAGTTTCATTAATAAAAAAATTTTAAAAAGAACTTTTGACATCTATTTGAAATAGTTTGAAATTAACATGAGAGGTGAATTTCAATAAGATTATAACGGATTCTAACAATGTTAAGGGTAAAAAGGGTTCATTATAGTCTATTACTTCTTATAGGTTATAACTTTTATCCCTTAAACATGCTTCTTTTCTAGTTATATTATCAAGATCATATAACTTATTCCTAAAAACCAATTTAGAGCCAATGATGATATAATAATTAGTTCATTATATGATATTTCATACATCATTTCAAGTTAATTTATTTAGTTCCTCTTATATAGAATCAACACAATTTTCAGCATTATATTTTGGGGTTCTATGTGGGAGACAAAGGCAATATATTCAATCTCATTTAGGATTGATCTTCTAGTATTATTTCTGGATTGAAAATATTCAAATCAATTTTCAAGTAAATGGTCTTTAGATACTTATAAAAAATGTTGTTAAAGGATTTGAAATAATATTTTTCTTCTTCAACTTCATTAGAACATAAAGGTTAATTTAAAACATCATTTTCAAAAACATTTTGATAAATATATACTGAAACAATACCTTAAATACAACATGAATTAATTCTTCCAACGTATTAGTTATTTTTTTAGAGACTCCATATCTCTTTCCTGTGTTAGAGTACCCAATAAAGATACTTTCAATGAATTTTGAATCAAAATTTTCAAGACTATTTTTGGTGATGAGAATAACAAATTTTCACAAAATGAATTTCCTAATCCTAATTTAGGTTTTTTATTTATAATAAGTTCATAAGGGGTATTTTTGAGAAAAGGACTTATGATAACATTATTAATTATAAAATACACAAGATTGGTGGCATCAGTCCAAAAAAAATTGAGGTAAATTAATTAATAGGTTGATAAATTTCTTAGATAGTTCATTTTCATCTCTCTGCCACCCAATTTTTTAGGGGTTCGAGGATAAAGGAAAGAAATATTATATCCTTAATGAAAACAAAAATCATCAAATTCATTATTGCAGAATTCTCTAGCATTATTAATTCAAATATAAATAATTTTAAAAGCAATTTAATTTTAAATTTTTTTTAACATGATGATGGATTTTCAAACATCAATTTTATGAGATAATAAGTAAGCCCACATGAATCTTGTAAAGTCACCGACAATAAAAAATCATAGAACATACCTCTTATAGTTTTAATTTGAGAAGATATGAATAAACCAAGATGAACTAATTCAAGAGCTTTCGAAGAATAAATTCTTTTTTTATATTTAAAAAAGGATTTGTGTGGCATACCATATTTATATGTTCCACAAACCATGTTATGTTCAAAATGTAGTTTTGGTATATCTCATACTAATTGATAATGATTGAGTTTTACAAGTTAGTGTGTGATGTAAGGACTAAGATCTCTATACCAAATTCATGACTCATGAACTTGTGCACTCAAACATTTGACAATTTTTCTAGTAAGATATTTTTAATTGATTGTATAAAAAATTTTATACTGAGAATTAGTAACTAAAATATTTACTTTTGAGTAAGAAACTTTGAAAAAATAGTTTCACATGAATTTTTAAAACCGTTATCACACAATTGAATAATTCTTTGAAAATTGTGTTTCAAGTATTTGAAAAATATTTTTTTAATAAGATATGAGTTAGAAAAATTTATGGTACCTTCACCAATTATCATATCCCCAGAGTTCTCACTAAATGTGATGAAACCTCATTCTAGATTATCTATTTGATTGAATTCAGGGAGGTTGTCACACATGTGTCTTGAGTAACCACTATCTAGGTCCGATAATGCTTTTTATGCATTGCACTCATGAAATTCTTATTACAAAATAAAATGACCAAAGGCTTTGGTACCCAAATGATCTTGGGTCTTCTTATGTTATCCAATAATGATTTAAGTATCCATATTTGTTTGGTATGTGATTATCTTTTAGAATAGTGGGTGAAAGATGAATTGATTTTGGTCTCTCATATCGTGCATTTTTGCAATAACATTAATAAATTTAATGCATTATTATTTTATAATAATTTAAAAACGTATCTTGTGAACAACCATTAATAAAGGTATTTTTCATTGGATTTTTAGTGGTGCTTGCATGATTTCAGAAACCAAATCCTACCCATTCATTTCCATGTCTCTGTGAGTCCATTTGTTTATATTTTCTTCAGTTTGAGTGAATTTGGAGAGATATATCTCAAGGTATTTTATTGTATATTTTATAGTATTAAGGTTCAGTTGATTATAATGTTTCTTGGATAATTCTTCCCTTTCTATGAAGATGTTATCCTTCTCTTTTTGAAGATTTTATTCTTCATTGAGCGTTACTTTTATTTGTTATGAAGATATTTTTATAATAATTAAAGAACATTAAACCCATTTTTGAGTTGATCAGGAGCATATTTTAGATCTTAGTAATTAATGTGACTTGAGGAGAAATAAGAATATGAATAGTATGCATAATTAGGAGAGGAAGAGGAAGAGGAAGAGATGGGAAGAAGGGTACTAACCTATATGTATTCATCAAAATGTGTCATAAGTTACATAGCGCTTGATTCACTTGAAGTGGTTGACGAAGATGAGTTCATGGTGTAATTTCACTCAATTTGGTAGCTTTTAAATCCTTCTTAAATTGTTTCGTTTCTTTAATATTCATTTTTTAGATGAGGCATTCTGACTTGATGTGACCTTCTTCCTACATTTGTAACATGATACTTATTGTTCCACCTTTTTACTTTACCTTCTCAGTTTGATTGGAACATTTATTCTTCTTGAAGTATAGTTTCTTATTATAGGTTAGTTGAGAAAAATATTGAACTTAACCTATTTATGGATCATTGTTGGTAGCATCGAAGGTGATTATTTTCTTTACATCTTTTAATTCATTGGCCTACTTTTCAGCTTGTAAGTTCACTGTAATTTCATACTTCAATAGGGATTTGATAAGTTCTTTGACCAAAATTTTATTTACATCCATAGTTTCATGTTTGTTCATGAATTTGGGTGCCCAATAGCTTGATAAAACCCAAATTATCTTTTTCACTAAGGTTTCTATAGACAAATCATCACCAAGAGACTTCGCTATTGCAGATTTTAGTGAAACCTATAAATATACTAGTAATGAATTCATTTTGAAACATATGAAATCTTTTAAAATCTTATATAATCATATTCAATCTAGTGTTTATCGTTATTTGTATCTTCTTATGTGACTTCTAGAAATATACACATTTCTCAATCTATTTTACAAGTAGATATACAATTATATTCATTTTGTTTAAACCCATAATGAGGAGCATTCTTGAATTTTCCATTAAGTTTCTAAGTTGAAATAACTTGAGGATTCCATTTATCATCTGGTTCTTTGGTAGGAATATTTTCACACACAACCATTTTCCAAATAGGGTAAATTATGATACTAATAAAGGTTGACATACAATTTTTCCAATAACAATAATTTGTTCCATCAAAGGCCTGAGTATAAGAGATAAATGATATCAAAAAATCATAATTTTAAATTGACTAAGATTAAAAAAATTCCTCAAAATAAACAAAATTCTAAAAATAAAAATATTTATAAAAATATTGAAAAAATACATTGATGTCAATTGTTGATCAGAGATATCAAGGGGTGACTTTCCCTTTTAAAAAACTAAAGTTAACAAAAAATGTAAATTGAAAATAAATTGTTTTTGAAATGATAAAGAAATAAATTGATTAATTAATAAATCCGTAAATTAATAAATCTGATATGAATTAGAAATTTAATTTCAGTATAGATAAATCAAGTATTCACAACAAAAAACAATCATTTCAAATTTATGTGTATTAGTGTTGAAAGATTCAATGTGTAAAACAAATGAGAAAATATGGTTTGATAAAGGAGTTTTGCGATATGTTAGTGTGATCCCCTACATCTCTTTCCCTCAGGTTGATAGATTTACATTAATACTCCCTTGATCTTGATTGGGATCGAGAAACACATCCTTTACAATTATTATTGTAAATACTCTCTTGATCTTCACTCAAAGCCAAGTAACTCATCCCTCACTTTTTCGACAGTGATAACTCGTTGAATAAGATAATGAGAAGAGAGGTTTTCTTTGAAAAATCCAATAAAATCCTACTCCCTAATCTCTTGAGAAGGTGATCACAATTTGGGATCTGATATTGAGAAAATATGTAATAGAGGATATCCATTATGATAATAGAGAATTCGAGATTATCTCTTTCGAGAGAACATAAAATTATTCATTGGAGAATCTCATTTGAATCGTGGATCATATAGGTATTGTTCATAACCAGTATTTTCTAGACTCATTATTACTAAATAAAACTTTAAATACATTTTCACCATCATTAAATAAATCCTTGGATCTGCTAACTTGATGCCACCGATGACCCAGTGTACCTCACCGGCTGGCTGATAGATCACCTGGAGTTTCTCTGGTATTCCCTGATTCCAATGGATAGCTTGTGGACTCCTAGAGGTTGAGGTTTCTTCTACCTTCACCATTGGTGTCTCTTTTTCAAATCTAAATCTACGGTTCTATAGGTTTCTGGCACAGTGAAAGTGCAGGAGGGACAATGCCCAACATTAATTTTGTCCATATTCAATTAACAATTCGGGATCTATGAGATGATGAATGTTGTGATCCACAAAATTGAATCAAAGAAATAGGAAAAAGTAATAGTAACCGGAAACCAAGATAGACGATCAACATATTTTGTTTATAATTAATTTAAATAAATAATAATTATCTCCAAGGTGATTCTTTCTTCATTCATGTGTTCAACCATCGATCTGTATGTGTACCTTCATTGCAATGTAGAGATCAAGGGTATATCTCATCTAGTGGTGATCAACATGTGTTCCAAATATCTTTAGACATCACCGAAGGAGTCTCTAGGTAGTATCATGAAATATCCTTATTCTTATGTTGTATGCAATCAATTTCCTAGATAACTTCTTCCAAAGCATTCTCAATGATCCGATGGAGGAGGATATTTATTATTCATGAGAGTGTTCTTAGAGAGGGATGTACTCTGTAGTCTTGAGATATTTTCTGAATTTCATTGTGCAGAACACAATAGGAATATCATGGATTTCTCTTGACTAATGAGAGAAAAATATAACCAGACATTTATTTCACAAGGGTAAAAATAAATAATTTTCACAAGTGCCTTTTATTATTTCATTAATCCTAGAGAAACCCAATGTAAAATAATAACCAAAAAATTATTTTTTCGATACATGCACATAAATTGTGAGTTATAATTAAATATCATTTAATCAAATAATATTAAATATTATTATTTCTCACTGCACCATTAAAATCGGTCTTCCAATCCTCCTCAATATTTATTAATTATTCTTCTCAAAATTATTCTCTCAAATAACTAGTGAAAAAATAAATGCGAATAGCCATATATTAAAAATTATTAAAACAAAATTGGGAATAATATTTATTCAACTTGTTAAATAATAAATTATTTAATTGAGATACTAAATACACTTAGTATGTGACCCTTTATTCCTCTTTCTCAGTGGCAATAGGCGAACCCGCCTAAAGTTCAAGGTTAAAATCTAGTAACATTCTAATAAACATATATGGAAAGAAATTAATGTTTCAATGAAATGTCACCTCATATGAATGATTACCATGTAATATAATCCATTTATCACAATATCTCTAATCGAGCAGGTTTAATGCCATTTCTATCAACCTATATACTCAATATCTCATTCTTTGAATTTTTAGAAATAGAAATTTCCTATTAATTACCATGTGCGTGGATTTATTTAGGCTATATCATTTCCATAAAAGATCCTAATATATTATCTTACATTAAATAACAAAAGGTATAAATCCTTTCTCTCATTATTCATTAATGCAATATTACCCATGACACACCCAACAAATACTACCTCACCATGAACATCTATCATCATGGTTTTCATCAATACATCTAAGTGTAAAACTCATAATATCCATTAATAATAATCTTAATGTCTATGGACCAATACAAGCATCCATAGATAGGAACATACAAAGACACTTATAATTGTGGATTTCCTACTATCGGGTCTCGTTCTCATAATATCCTTCTGGATATCACCAGGGGCATATAACATGAGAAGGTCCCTCAAAGTCCTATGAGTCTCAACCCTTGATAATCTATATAATTTTTTTCCCTCAAAATATATCATCTCTCTATAGAACATATATTCAATAACAGTGTCATAACACTTCTGGGATCTCATCATATTATGGATCTTATATCACCTTTTAGTGAGAAAGTTACTCTTAGGACATTATTACATACAATGCTACACAGAAGAAAAGTCATGATGTGATAAGGAATTTATTAATATTCAAAACCATGAATATAAGTTATCATAAATTACAAAATAATTTTGTTCAAGGGAACAAAATCAAAAGGTCTCCTACTCGCACTAGAGCCAACTACTAACTACCTTCATTCCACTAGCTCTCACATGATATTCATACTTCTATTACGGTAATACTTTAGTCAATGGGTCCACCAAATTCTATTACATGGATACTATGCTCACTGAAACTTCACCCCTTTGATAAAAATACATCAAGAGGTTATACATCCAGAGTATATTCTTTGTCAGTTGATGTGACCTTGGTTATTTTTCAAGAGCCACCAATGAGGTATTATCAAAATATAGTCTGATAGGGCCTTTAGTAATAGGTAACACATTAAGTTATTGGACAAAGTTCTGAATCCAGATGGCTTCCTTGGTTACATCAGAAGGTTCTATATACTCGGAATCCACTATAGAATCATATAAAACTGGATTCTATTAACTCTTCCAGATCATATCTCCTCCATTCAAAAAGAAAACATATCCTAATTGTGACTTTAGATCATTCTAATCTTTCTGAAAACAATCCTGATCATACCCTCTGATGACAAGCTCCTCATCTCCTCCATACACTAGGAACATTTCCTTAGTTCTTCTCCAATAATTAATGATAGTCTTAACAGCAGTCCAATGTTGTTCTCCTGGATCATCTTTATATCTTCCTACTATGATAAATTCATAGAAAACATCAAGTATATTACATAACATGGAATAAATGATTGATCATATCACAGAAGCTTATGGGATCTTACACATTCTATCTTTATATTGTTGTTTTTGGGAACACATTTTCTTAGAAATATGTAAACCTTGTGACAATGGAACAAATCCCCTCTTGGATAGTTCCATACTAAATCTCTTTAGTATTTTTTCAATGTATGTACTTATTCTTAGTCCAAGAGGCCTCTTGGAAATATAATTAATGATCTTTATACCTATAATGTAGGATGCTTTGCCTAATTCCTTCACGAATAATCACTTATTCAACCAGCCCTTAATAGATTGAAAGACCGGTATATCATTTCCAATAATTAATATGTCATAAACATACACCACTATGATAATGGCTGCATTCCCACTAAAACATTTATAAATACACCACTCACATTTGTTTTTAATGAAACCAAACTATTTTATGGATTCATCAAATTGAATTTTCCATGACCTAGATTCCTAATTCAATCCATAAATGGATCTCTACAACTTGAAAATCCTTTTGGCATCACATGGCATCACCAACCCTTCTGGTTGTGTTATATAGTTATCTTCCTGAAGGTTCCCATTAAAGAATGTAGTTTTACACCCATCTTCCAAATATCATAGTCATGGTAAGCTCTTATGGAAAATATGATTCGGATGGATTTAAGCATGAAATTGGAAAAATGATTTCATTGAAGTCAATTCCTTGACACTGTTTAAACCCTTTAGCCACTATCCTTGCTTTATAGGTACTTACTTTAAATTCCATGTACAGTTTCCTCTTGAATACCCATTTACAGCCAACATGCTTTACATCAACCAGTGCATCGACAAAAACCCAAACATGATTTTGATACATGGAATCCCTCTCATAATTCATAGCTTCATGCCATCTTGCAGCTTTTGATATCTTTACTGCCTCCTTTTAGGGGGGAGGTTCATCATTTTCGAACAGTAACAAGTCACCATCCTTGGTGACAAGAAAAATATATCTCTCTGGTTCCATTACTTCTCTTACACTCCTACACATTACTTGTGTTTCAGGAACTACATCTTCTATGGGGACTATGGAAATTGTTCGTATACAAACTCCTATGTACCTTGAGAATCAGCTTCATCGAGGTTAATATTTCTCCCACTATCCTTTTTGAGGATGTGCTCCCTATCAATAAAAAAGGCTTGTCTAGAAATAATCACTTTCTTATCTGAGGGGTTGTATAGGTAATAAACCTTTGTTTCCATGGGATACCCTATAAAGAAACACTTCATGCCCCAGGGTACTATTTTATTTCAGGAGAATGCCTTAACAAATGCTTTGTATCCCCATACATGTGTATGTGATAAAATGGGTTTCTTTCCACTCCATAGTTCGAAGGGAAATCCATTTACTACATTAGTTTGTACCCAAATTAATGTGTATGCCCTAGTTTGTAATGAATATCCCCGAAAGGTTAACCAAATATTTTCCTGACTCATCATTGAACTTACAATGTCCAACAAGGTATAGTTCCTCCAGTCACTAACACTATTCCGTTGTGCTGTATAAGGTAGAGTGAGTTGAGATAGAATCCCAAAATCTCATAAAAGGTTGATAAGCTCTTGGTTAAGATATTCTACACCTCGATCCGATTTAAGTATCTTTATCTTCTTACCAAGATAATTCTCTAATTCATTCTTGAATTCCTTGAAGTTCTCAAAGGACTCGGACTTATACCTCATTACGTAAATATATCTACTCAATACAATAGTAAAATTTATGAAGTAATAATATCCACTAACCTCTACTAGAAATAGTCCACACATGTTTGTGTGTACTGATCCTAGAAGATTTGTGGCCCTTTCAACCGATACACCAAATGGTGGTTTGGTCAATTTTATTTATAAACAAGTGTGAAATATATCAAGTTGTTTTAGCTCCTAAGAGTTTAAATAACCATCTTGATAGATCTTGATCAGGCACTTCTCTTTTACATGACCAAGATAGTGATGCTAAAACTGGGTGTTATATGAGTTGTGTGAACCTGATTCGTTATCGATTTCCAATACTTGTTTTTTATAATTTAATACATATAGATCCTTATTTAAATGTTCCATACCATAAAATATTTTTTACTTATAAAAGAGACAACTTTTATTTCTGAATAAGAAAATAAACCCATCTGTATCTAAAATTGATACATAAATTATGTTCTTGTTAATAGTTGGTACATAATAACAATCATGTAAAACCAAAATCATCCCAGTCAACAACAATATATTGTAGACACCAATGGAAAGAGTAGCCAGCCTCTAACCATTGTAATCTTGTAGATCTACCTCCCCTATGGGAATTTATCAAAATCTACTTGTTTCCTAAATTTTAATATATATGTTACCACCAAAATATGTATCTAATACCCAATATGTAGAAATGGAAAATTTTCACTCGATAAAGAATGAACCTTTGGTTTCCCCTTACCTCTGGGTTCAGTTCCTCTTCCAGTGGTATGAATTTCCACATGAAAAACGCACTGCCTTCTTTTCATTTCCGAGCCTCTAGATCTTATTTTTCGTTGTTGGATGGTGCTTGGGGGATTTATATTGTTTATAAATCTTAGGCCCCTTTTTCTTGTCCTTCTTCTTTCTATTCAACATAATGAATGCATGTTTTTTACACCCCATGTCTTTATCCACTTGACAAATTAGAGTCAGATGTTCCAATAGACTCTTCTCATTATTTCTCATATTACAATTCACAATAAAACTAGGGAAGGTCTCTAGTAGTGATGAAAGTATTAGATATGTTTGAAAATCATTCGGAAATTTAATCCCTACGATGTCTTGATGCTCAATGTATCCAATAATCTTGACTAACTGTGGCCCAGATGGCGCAGACTCTCAAATATAGTCACGAACAAAGCATTGGAGATCTCGTACCTCTCCTATCTCTCATTCTCTTGATAGAGATACTGAAATTGATACATCATTCTATAAGCATCCATTTCAACATGTTTCTATAAGATCTCATTGGACATGTATGATAACAAGAAGTACTAAAAATCTGTAGCATAATTCAGATGTTTCTTATATATAGAGGGATCTTTATCACTCACCTCTTTTCCAAGTGAAACTGGTAAATGTTCCTCAAGCACATATAGTTTCCTTTCATGGAGAAGGATGACTTGTATGTGCCTTTTCCACTCCTAGAAATTAGTGTTGATGAGAAGGTTTTCCTTCTTGAGTATGGATCATAAAAATATGTTTAATGTCATTTTTTAATTCCATTTCTACAAATAGGATGTAATATATATTTAGTAATTTATCTAATAAATTTAGATAAATAAATAAAATTATAATTATTAGTCTCCCTCTATTTTATCGAAACCCAATATCTCTCACAATTGGCTTGAAAATATTCTATTTCTTGAAAATTCAATTGGAAAGGATATATATTTGATTATTATCACCCCAAATTTGGTTCTTCAAGAAACTTTAATTGTTTTAGGTAGACATTATAAATTAAATATACATTAAATCATAGTCCCCTGATCCGTTGAGTGGACTCCCCAATCATGAAATCATTAATTTAGATTTCCTCAACCTTTTCCTCTTAGTTACACCAAGTCTTTCTTTGGTAGTCAACCCTTGATTTCAACCAAGTTAATTCAACCCAGAACCCAAAATTTGAATTCCTAGATAATTGATGGCACCCCAATTTTGGCTGGTCAAGCACTTTGAACTATGGTTCAATTCTAAATGATGTAATGGAAGGATATACCGACTTAATATTTTATTGATGGATTTTATCCAATATGCATAAATTTAAAATTATTATCTTTTCACATGCTTTTTAATATTAAGTGTGATTACATAAGTGATTAACCATGTATTTAGATAATATTCATGCATAATAATGTTTATTTTAGTTATATCTTGCATTCTTGTTAATTCATTAACTATGTGATCATGATATAATATCCATAATGAATAACCATGGAACTGATAGAAATAAAAAAGGGTATGATCATGATCTTATTCTAATGACTAGTTTATTTAGTGGTTGATAAACTAACCGCTAACCTAGGGGAGAAACACCTTAAACCATTTAAGGTTCAGGTTTATATCTTTCCAACTGTCCACCTTTGTATCTCCATGGATTGGTTTCACTTAAACTCCTAAATTGAACCACCCCCACTAGCTTGGGAGCTCCATCCATTACATATACTTTTACTCACACATAGCTTAAGGGTAAAAGGGGGTTTACATAAAAGAACCCACAGTCATGTATACCCTACATATTAAGGAGGAGAGAAGTCAGGAAGTACAACAATTAAATTTTATAATAAATTAAAAGGAAACCAATCACATATAAAGGTTAAGTCTAGCTCATGATCATCCACATGCATGCAAAAAATTACCCATTTAATAAAAAAACTAGCATACAATTATTTAATCATTCTTATTTAAGATAAATCACACTCAAATCGATTAATTATTATCTTTAATTAATCAATCATTTTATCTTAAACCTTTTCTGAATTTCCTTGAGATTATCATCCATTATAATTTTTTAAAAATTAATTAGTTCATTTAAAATTAATTGTGTTCATAACTTGTACATTGGAGGTAACCTAGGGAATACCCATCCAAAGTTACCCAACATGTATTATACTTCTATATACTTTATTATTTGTTACAGATAACATTCACAATGAATAATAACTATAATACAACTCATACATGACGTGAGGATATTGATTGTTAAATAGATGTAAATAAAACATTTATATATATATATATATATATTAAATCCTATCATATAGTGTGTCCCAACATTACACCCACATCCCAGTACATGTCTCAAGGGTTACATAATATAATACATTTTAAACCTGCATAACTAGTAAAAGTAGAGTGTGTAGATCTGATCTACACAACATGTACATTATTCAGTTTGTATCTAAAGTACATTCTTAGGTACTCAGTGTGTGAGGTGTACTTCAGAAATCTTGGAGTAAACAACATGTCTAGTGGGCCACACATCATGTTGACTCCCTGTTACACGGTCACTGGTCGGGTAGACCATGTATGGAATACACAGCCTGATCCTAACAAAAAATGGGCTACACGCCGTGTCCAGTGGTCCACATGGAATGTGGTCGGGCTAACCATGCACCAGTCTATCTTAGTCAACAGACGGTATAAGAATTAACTACACCTAATTTTATTAATGCACACGGGTTGAGTGATTGTCGAACTACTCCTGATGCATTGAACATAACTACATAGTGTATAATTTTGATTACATGGCACGTACTGCTGTGTTACATGGACATAATCCTTGTCCCTTAATATGAGATCCTTAATATAATTCTAATCATAAAATTAATCATTTCTCTTAGATCTATGAGAAACAATAGAGGAATAGATATATATAATCATTCATATTAAAATGGAATGATTAAGCATGAATTGAAAAACTAAATTATAAATGATAAAATCACCAATTATTATTAAATAATTATAAACAATAATATGTCCACTTTGATACCACTTGTAGGTTTTGGGAACAATGAAAGAGTTAGAGGAATGGTTCCCAAATTTAATTTTTTCCATATTCAATGAAAAATTCGGGATCTATACGATGATGAACACCATGATCCATGGAATTGAATAAAATAAATAGGGAACAGAAATAGAAACCCATAACAAAGAGAGAGGATCAACATATTTTGTTTATAATTAATTTAGTTAAATAAAAATTACCTAAAAGGTGATTATTTCTTCGTTGATACATTTGGCCCCAAATATTTTTGTGTACTGTCATTGCGTTGTATAGATCAAGTGTAGATATCTTATAGTGGTGATCCACACATCTTCCACGTATTTCAAGGCATCACTGAAGGAGTCTTCAGGTTATATCATGGAGGATCCTTGTACGTGTCATTTCCACCTCCAATCACTTAGAGAACCGCTTCCAAAGTGTTCTCCTTGATCCGGTAGAGGAGGATCTCACTCGTTCGTGAGAGAGTTCTTAGAGAGGGATGAACTCTCTAGGATTGAGAGGTTTTCTCCAATTTTTTGTGCACAACACAATATGAATTACTTGTATTTCCCTAGGCTTGTGAGATAATAATATAACATGGAATTTATTTCAGTAGGGTAATAATAAATAAATTTCATAAGTGCCTTTAATTATTCCATTAATCCCAAAAAATCCCCATGTCGAATAATAACGACAAAATTATTATTTCCTGGATTTTTCTTAACTTGAGAGTTATAATTAAATATTATTTAATCAAATAATATTCAATATTGTTATTTCTCACTAGACCATTAAACTTGGTCTTGCAATCCTCCTTAGTGTTTATTAATTATTCAACTCATAATATATTTTCTCGAATAACTAGTGATAGAATAAATGCGATCAGAAATATATGAATAATTATTAAACCATGAAAAGAAAAAATATTTATTAAACTTGTTAAATAATAAATTGTTTAAATAAGATACTGGATACACCCAGTGTGTGACTCTCTAGGCCTCTTTCGTAGTGGCATAAGTTGAACGTGCATAAATTCAAGGTTAGCGTGTAACAATATGCCAAGGGACCCATAGATAAAGAATTTAATTCCACAACAACATATCACCTTATATTAACACTTACTGTGTATATAATCTATTTATCACAATATATATAATCGACTAGGTTGCATGCCAGTGACATCAACCTATATGCTCTATATCTCTTTCATTGACTATATGGAAATAGAACATTCCTATTTATCACCATGGATATGGATTTTTTTAGGATATATCATTTCCACCAAAGGTCCTGAGATATTATCTTCCGTTAAAGAATACCAGGGATAAATACATTCTCAAAATATTCATTAATGCAGTACTACTCGTGACACCCAACATATCCTACAGCACCGCAAACATCTGGCATCATGTTATTCATCAATAAATCTAATTGTGAAACTCATAATATCCATTAATTATAATCTTAATGTATAAGGTCCAGTACACACATCCAAAGATAGAAACATCTAGTTACACTTATAAATGTGAATTTCCTATTATCGGGCCTCATTATCATAATATCCTAATGGACATCACTAAGGGTTTACACCATGAGAAGGTGCCTCAAAGTCTTATGAGTGTCAACCTATGATAGAATGTATCATTTTTTCCCTCAAATGATATCATACAACTATAGAACATATATTCAAGAATATTTTCATAGCACTTCTAGGTTCTCATCATAGCATGGATCCGCTATGACCTTTTAGTGTGACAGTTACTCTTAAGACATTATCATATACAATGTTATAGAGAATAACAATCAGGATGTGATAAGAAAATATTCAAAACCATGAATATAAGTTATCATAAAGTTAAAAAGAATTTGGTTATAGAGAACCAAATCCAATATGTCCCACATGGCACAAGTTGGTCAATGCATTGGAATAGATTAATGATTTGATTTAAGGAATTAGAAAACCAACATCACATTTTGAAGGACCCTAGAACACCCTGAGAGGGAAGGGGTGAATTAGTGTGTTAACTATTTCTTTTAAATTAATATATCTTGTTCCCATGTTGGTAAGATCTTGTTAAACATGTCTGATTAGAAAGAGTAGAATACAATATATCACATGCAAAGCGAAGACCCATCAATTTTACTTGTTTCACCACTAAGGGATACATCCATGGATCATATGTTGAAATGTTTGATGATGTACAAAAGTCCTATAATCTTTACAAGTTGCTGGGTACAAAATTTTAGCACATTCACTCTGTGTCAGGCAAACTACCTTTATAAGGTTTTAGGGATATCACAATATGTCCCTTAGATCACTTACGTTGACTCCCCATTTCTCATTGAATTGGGAATAATTTAAACTCAATTTATTGACTTGAAGGTTGATTGATTGGGTTCTTATTAAATCATGCATACTCAACTGTAGATAGATGCTATGTTGAAGTCTTGTTTTCACCCGTAGACATATTTAACTTTTTCGTGCATTATTAGTTCACGAATTGTTCCTCCACGTACTGAACTCCTTCCTCCATGAACCATGCTGCACTGCGTACTATGAGTAATTACTCCTTGAACTACTCCTACTCTGTCCCGTATTGAAATACTTCTAATATGCGCTAACTTGTTATGCGTACGACAACCCTTCCACTGCATATTTTCCTTCTACGCATACTGTGAGTCTTCCTCCACGTATTTCCTATGAAAAATGTGACCACGTACTACCTTTTCAAATGGAATTTGTGTATTACTCCTTCTATATAGACCAAACTCTTCCTCTTCAAACTATCTTCCATGAACTGGTCTTCTTCTTCTGTGTAATATCTTATGTGAACTATTTTATACATCCCCTAATTCCTTTTATATTTTTAATTAATGTCGTTATGTGGTTTTCTTCCCACAAATTAATTCTAGATTTCTCCAAATTCCTCTTGGATTTTTAATCTATTAGCAGCTTATAAATAAAGGTATTAGTTCTTCTTATATAGGAAAATAGATCCACAAAATACGCTAAAATGAGATTTACCAAATCTTTAACACAGAACCACCTTTATTGTGAATCGTGCTTCTCTCGCAAACCATATTCTCTATGAGGTCTGTGTACCACCATTCTCCCTATGCGGTGACACACATCACCATCTCATTTCTATAAATGACACCCTTCGCGACTTCTCAAAACTATACCTCATTTTCATAAATCAGACAACATCCCACAAACCGTTTGCCTTTAGAAAACCATATACCATCCCATGAACTACCTTCACTCTATGATCCATTACTCCCACGTTCTCTGTATACCGTTCCCACTTCCTGGTTCATGATTCTCCATTCAACGTACCATATTTCCTGATCATCTAACTATTCCCATAAAATGGTTCATAGTCCACCATTCATTTTCTGAAACTCTTCCTATTCCAAAAACGAACTCTCAATTTTGAGGCCCTAAAATTTGGTAGACTGGGAAACTGTGCTACCTTCAATAATTCGTTCATCCTTAATCGTAAGACCACATTTCATGAAACCTCCTTGTTCATCCCATTTTGGATTGAAAACAAACACAAAACATACTCCATATCCAGTAATGAACAGCCATGGTTCCAACACATTTTAGAAACTCAAAATAGATCTATTTCCAAATTGATCTAGAATTAAATTTGTTTACCACTTGGTTTAATTTATTCAAACATATCATAGCATGTTGTATCATTAAAACAATAAAAATGTAAAAATATTTCCTTGTAGAACTCTAAGGACCAAGTTAGCTATTGTGTCATCAAAACATGGAAGCTCTACTAACATGTGACAGGTCATGTAAACATTTAGCACACAAAATAATTAGTGTGATTATTCTATTTTTTCTAAACCATTATAAACAAAAAATTATTCTTAAATTAAAAAAAATAAAATACTAAAAAAATTGAAATAAATATAAATTAAAAAAATGATTAAGAAAAATTCCCCTAACTGGATCATTAGAGACCATTGGCAATGGATCTGAAATGTCTACATGCTTGAATGTTATCCATGGAGGTGGATTCTTCCAGTGGAGATCATCTAGAATCCCACTGTAGGAATATGATAAAGGATAGAAAAATAATTGTAAGAAGTCATAAAAAAATCACAAAATAATATTCCAACTTTATTGATGTCCCCAAAGTCTCTTTAGTATGGTCAGTTAGCTAGTTTTGATACCATCAACTGCAACTTTATTCAAGGACTAGTTTGTCAATCCACCCTAAAAAAGAATCCAATAGTTGTTACAACAGCATTGTGTTAGTTCATAGTGTAGTGGAAGCATGTGGTGGTTGGTGATATATTAAAATATCTTTTAATAATCATTTCCCAAAACCAAGAGTGAGGATCTTGCACGTCAAATTTATAATTAATTTATTTAATATTTGAAGAAATAAATATTTGGCCATAGGAACGTTCTTCTTTGATGGTTTTTGATTGTCCAAAAAGGCCCTTCTATATTTCCTTCATTTTGGTTGAGATAATCCAAGGGTATAATCTCTCTAACGGTGATCCACACATGGTTCGATGGTCTTCAAGAAATGCCACTCATTCTCCGGGTGCTAGCGAAATGAATCTAATGTCTTGGGGTATTCATTCTTGATCTCTTATTCTACAGTCTTGAGGAAATTTTCTCTTGGGATTCTTGTTCTTAAGAGGGAGAGAGGAGGATTTGAGAGAGAATTTATTGTGTGTAATAATTATCTATTCCCAAACTTGGAATTGGTTTCAAATGAATTTCAAAATATATATAACCATCTATTTATAGAGTTGAGATTTAGGTTACAAAATTTAATTGAATAAAAATCATTAAATATAATTATAACCATTAATGAAATCTCCTTCCACATAATAATAATAACAATATTATTATTTTATGGTGCACCAACTTGCACAAAATGGGTATATAATATTTACCGACTCGTAAATAATTATTTTATCACCGGACATGGTCTTTGTCCATTCAAACGTCTCTTATATTTATTGAACACCTGAATAAATATTTTATTCTCTTAAATAAATATTTTATTCAAAAACTAGTAAAGAAATATTTATTAAATATTCATTAAAATAAATAAATACATTTTATTCACAATCTAGTGAATAAATATTTATTTAATTTATGCGATAAATATAATTTAAATAAAATTATTCATCATTCTTGATAAAAATACTTATTCCATTTATTAAATTCATATTGATTTTAATCGAGACCATTAGAAACACATAGTGTGTGACCCTCTAGGATTATTTTTCATTGGAAGTAGGTGGGATTGCCTAAATTCCAAGATTACTCTCTAGAAAAGGGTTAAGAAACCCAAGATAAAGAACTTAAAGTCACAATGATAATAGCCACATACAATTTCTCACTGTGTAATATAATCCATTTGTCACGTAATATCATAAAGTAGGTTTCATGATGGTGTCATCAAACTATATGCTAGGTACATAATTCATTGACTATCTGAAATAAACTCGTCATTACACCATGTCCAGGGAATTTAGGGTCATGGTTATATTTAAATTAAAGGGCCGAGATATCAACTTTCATAAATATGGAAGGGATAAATCCCTTCTTGACTTATCCATTAATAACATGTACTTCATGATGCACCCAACATACCCTACTTACCGCCAACATATGGATAGTTGATTTTCATCAGAAAATCTAAGTGTGTGAGTCGTGACATGGATTAATGATAATATTAAAGAATAAGGACCATTAAATATGGTCAAAAATAGGAATATATGATGACTCCAAAACATGAAAAATTCTTCTTGGAGGGTCGGTTCTCATAATCTTTAATCTAGGAGATTACCAAGTGTGAACTTCCTGAGAATATGTCTCATATGCTTACGAGTAATCTCACTTGAAAATCTATATACTTTTTGTCCTATTATAGTATGTTATCCAATCACAGAACTATATTAAGAATATCGTCATAACACTTCAAGGATCTCATCATAGCGGAAAACTACTATGACCTTATCAATGTGAAAAATACCTTAGTACATTATTACATTATTTTCATGTAGAAGAATGATAAATAAATAATATTATGTTCAATTTAATATTTTTTTCATAAAATATACAGGTAATCAAAGTACAACTAGTTGGTTCTAGGAAACCAAGTCTAACAAACTCCCACTTGGACTAGAGCCAACTATCTACGACTTTCAATTTCCTAGACCTCACATGATAATCATATTTCTAATGAGTCATGTCTTTAGTTAAGGGGTCAACCTAATTATCTTATGTGGAAATAATACTCACTACAACTTCACCACTCTAAGAAAAATTCCTCAAGAGATGATACTTCTGAAGTATGTGCTTCATCCGATGATGTGACCTTAGCTCTTTTGTGAGAGCCACTATTGCAGCATATCCTAATAGAGTGTGATAGGATCTCTGTTTCTAGGTACCATATAATGATATTGGATGAAAAGTTTCATCCTAACCTCCTCTTTAACTGCCTCAAAATATTTAATATACTCAGAATCTACTATAAAAATGTTTTTACCAAAGCTTGTTTTGAGCTCTTCCAGCTCACAAAACCTCTATTCCAAATGAAAATGTATCATGTTTGTGACTTCATTTCATCATTATCAGTCTGGAAACTAGTATCTATATATCCTCTGATGAATAGTTCCTCATCTCCTCCATAATCTATGAATATATCCTTAGTACGCCTCTATTTCATCCTGAGGTATGTGTGTGTGGCCAAACGAAATGGTCTGATGGATAAGAAATAATTGCCTATTGTTAAAGAGAATTTCACATTAGGTTCACTATAGTTGTTTCTTCCCAAGGTGTGTCTGAGTGGTTTAAAAAAATAGTACGATGAATAACTACTAATTTCCTACTGTTATAGAGAGTTTCACTTTGGTTTCACTATATTTTTTTCATCTCGATTCGCGTCACACCACATTTTGGTTTGGTCGAGATGGTACCACTAGGATTAGGATGTACATCATTTTTATGATATGAAGGAGGTGACACATTTTCATGATCGTAACTGGTTATTTTTTGGGGTTATGTGTTTGTTCAATCATCCCATATCGGGTAGAGGGTCCTCGGATGGTCTCTAGTGGGTTTATTAATGGAGCCAGAAACACCCAACGTCCCTGGTATCTATGATTTATAGACCTACATTCCAAAGGAAGGTGCTCATTGTATGATGACTGGGCCAACAACACTTAAGGACTCAATTGGTCAAGAGGATGGGAGGTTAGTCTCATCACACAATTTTGGGGGAAATTATTGAATACTATGAGACTCTCTTAAAGATTTAAGAAATATTGAAATGTTCATGAATCATTGGTTCTTTCCCTAAGAGTGTGTTTGGGGATTTCCAATGGGTTACAATATTAACTATATATATTCATAGATTAGCAATTACTGAGACACTTCTAGTTTAAGCCATATGACGAGGTGCTATGGAGTTTATTGTCATCCCGAGAGGATGGAAGTTGTTTAGATATTTGGAAAGAACCCATTATCTGGGCTTCCTACGTATCCTAATGAGAGGAATCATAACCCATGTAGTTCAGTACCACTTAACTAGACACATCACCTTTTAAGATCATGCGATGAGGACCCATCCATGAAGTTTAACGTCTAGGCAGAAGATTCCTAATCATGATTTCATGTGGGTTTTACACCAATGTGTACTAGGAGTCTTAGAATAGTTATGGTCTCTTTGGTGGATATGGCTCTACCGTGGATATGTATCGGTGAACACTAGGGAAATTTTATTGCTAGGTTTGGACCTTATAGAGGCTTCATACGCATCCTAGTTAGTTGGGAATCAAATCCCTCGATGGTCAGTTTAATTTGGTGATTATATCATAGAGAAGGCCAATTTGAGAAGACATGGTCGGGGCTTACTCTATAAAGGATGCCTTTCATGAAAGAGTCACGTCGGGGAATATTCCTGAAGAGATGACCCTAGTTATCCAGGGTGAATTATTATTGGGACTAATTTTTAAGGAGAATGTACCTTGATCTTGGGCCTTAGGTAGGAATCCTATATATCCTGGTTAGAGTAGGAATCAGAGATCTTGTAGTTCAATTACTGGGTTGTGACTTGATTGGGGCTTATGCATAGGAGATTCCCATTTGAAGGGGGCATGATCTAACATTTCATGGATGAGATGGTATGGATCTCAAGACTAGATAAAGGATTCCTACATATACCAGTTATATTGGGAATGATATTTCTCATAGTTCATGTCGAGTTTTTGTGAATGTCGTATCGTCACAGATCTATAAGCCCACACGAGTCATGCTCAGTGTGAGGCACAAGTGGATGTGAATGATTAAAAAAAGGCACATTATCCTTTCTCTACTGGGAGAAGAGGAGGAGGGATACAGTGGATGAGGGAACATCTAAGAACCTAACAAGTGAGGGACATGGGCTATGAATGTGTCAGCCTCTTACACATGTTGATATCCCGGATAGTCACATCAGGTGAGCTAACTACACACATCCCATATCGGGCTGGAGAGGGGAGAAAGGACCAACTCCCATAAAAAGGGTAGGGGATTAACTCAAGAGGAGTTTCCTATTTAATATCATATAGGGTTATATTATAATTTGAATTTATATAGATTGGATGATGATTAATTGGGGGATAATAATGTTTGGATGTTTTAACATACCGTGAACATGAGTGGGAAGGAACATGTAAACCATGATTCTAGAGGATCTCAGTTCTGGAGAAATGATACGAGGAATAGAATCAATTATGAAATACAGTGGTAAGAAAGAACCCATTTGAGGAAAAATTTATATCTGGTTGACATTAATTTTTTGTGGGAAACATATGTAAAGTAATTGGGGAATTGTCCACATAGTCAAACAAAGGTGTCCTCAGGACACTGACCTTCCATTTCCGATAGTCGGGGATGTTTATGAAGATCCAAAATCACCTGATATACAATAGTTTAAATTCATATGTCTATGATTATGGCATCATAGTTTAATGTCGTGTTGTATGGACTAATACCATATAGTTTAATGTCATGTGGTGAGGATGATAACTAATAGTTTAAAGTCAAATAATTTGGACATTTTTTTTAAAAAAACCATGATTATCTGGAGGATAATCAGGTCTGTATGTTTTAACATGCCTCGAATATAAGTGGGGAGGAATGTTTAAACCATGATTATGGTGGATCTTGGATTAGGAGAAATGATATGAGGCATGGAATCCATTGGTCATACAAAAGTAGGAAAAGCCTCTCCTGAGGATGAATATGTTACCTATTGACAGGTCTTTTTTATGGGAAACATATAGGGATCTGCTGGGGAATTGTTTGTATATTCAATCAGAGGTGTTCTCAAGACACTGATCTTTTATTTTCGATGGCCATGTATGTTTATGATGATCTGAAATATCCTGGGACATAAAGTTTGATGGATGGAGAAGGGTTTGTTCAGGTATTTAAAAAACATTAATACCAAAATTGTCTATGGAGTTCTAGATCAACCTGGAATATGAGGAAGGTGATCGGTTTTTAAGAGTATCATGAGGTGTAGCTCGACTCATGGTATTTAAGGGATGAATGTTGGGGAAGAATAAGGGCACAATATAAAATTTCGATGAATTGTCCTGAAAAGTTCACAGTGCGACTCCCCATTTTTCATTGAATTCAATGATGGTAGTGAAGGGACTGACTCAGAGGGATAGGATAATAGCCAAAAAATGATCCCAGGAAAGTTTACAGGGGTGTTCTCCAACGGTGCAGTTCATGGGGTCTCCCACACCCTTAATATTTTTTCAATGGGTTTTCCCTTTTTCCCTATCTGGGGAGCTCTTTTCTGCTCCTGGGAGATTACTTTTTCATCCCCCCTCATGGTTTGGTTATAGAGGAGTTGAGCATTGGATCAATGGGCTATGTAGAACCTTTTTTGGAAGCCCATGGGTAAATCCTAGATCTGTGGATGACTTTGTCAATGTGACACATCATTTTCGGGTTTTGGTATGCCACCTCATCAAACAAACCACTTAGTTCATGGGGGATCTTGTATGCGGGGGACGTCATATGTGGGGGAAAAATTCTCCACCTTTATTTCTCCAATGACTCATTTTTCGGGTGTCAGTGTCGTCATCTTCGTTCCATGAACGATTTTGTTCGTGATTGATTCCTTCCACAAACCATTACCACAATTCAATATGTGGATGAACTATTTCCTTCACCTAATTTAGTTTCATTGAAATTTTTCTTCTAATTTTCTTCAACATTTATTTCTATCCTTTTTTGAGTTTGATGGAATGTTCTTCATCTTGAATGTAGCATTTTTGGGACCCTACATCCTCGGATACTTAAGGATAGTCTTGACATCCATCCAATGGAAGTAATCTGGATCATTTTGATATATTCCTACCACACTTAACGCTTAGGATACATCTAGCCTAGTACATATCATAACATATATACTGATCCAATCACTGTTGTGAATGGAATCATTGTCATTCTATTTCTTTACTCAAGGGTTTGAGGACACATTTTCTTGGAAAGTTGAATGTCATGTGATGCTGACAATAATCCCCTCTTAGATTGTTCCATATTAAGTCTCTTCTGTATCTTGTCAATGTATGTACTTTAACTTTGGATGAGAAACCTCTTGAATATATCATGATGGATCTTGATCCCATGAATATGTGCTACCTCTCCCAAGTATTTCAGGGAAAATAATTTATTCAATGCCTTAACAGATTTTAAGATGGGTATTTAATTTCCAATAAGTAATATTTCTTCAACATATACTATTATGAAAATGATTGTACTCTCACTAAACCATTTTTAGACACAAGGATCACATTCGTTCTTTCTAAAACCAGCTTCCATTATTGCTTCATCAAAATGAATGTTCCATAACCTAGATATTTTCTTTAATCCATAAATAGTCTTTTTCAAATTACATATATTATTGGAACCCTTTGGATTCATAAACCATTCAGTTTGTTTCATGTAAACATCTTCCAAATGGTTCCCATTAAGGACGGATGTTTGGACACACATTCTCTAAATCTCACAGTCATGGTAAGTAATAATGGAAAGTATATTTATGATGGATTTCAACTTTGTAACTGGTGAAATGGTTTCATCATAGTCAATACCATGACTCTATTTAAATGCTTTGCAACCTATCATGCCATATAGGTACAAAAGTTTTCTTCCTTGTGCAGTTTCTTCTTGATTACCCGTTTAAAACCTAAATGATTTACATCCATTAGAGGATCTACCAAAATCCAGTCTTGGTTTTGGTACATGGAATCCATTTTAGACTTCATGGCTTCTTTCCACTTAGAAACATCTATACCACTTACTGCTTCCTTGCAGGTTAGAGGATCAATATTATCAACTAATAATGAGTCACCATCCTCAGTAACTAGAAAACCATACTCTTATAGTTCTCTAACCTCTCTTTTACTCCTACTAAGTTCTTATGTATTTGGAACAATATCTTTTTCCATGGGGCTTTGTGAAATCTGATCCAGTACCAACTCTTATATTCCTTGAGCCTCAACTTCATTGAAGTTTATCTCACTCCCACTATATCTTTTGGATATGTTCTACCTCTCAAGGAATATGGAATGTCTTGACATTATAACCCTTTTTATGAGGGGTTTTATAGGTAATATCCTCTTATATCCTTGGGGTATCATATAAAGGTACACTTTGTGCCTCGAGGTGAAAGTTTGTTACCTAAAGAGGAAATAACAAATGTTTCCCTTCCACACACATGAAAATTCAATAACATGGTTTTTCATACACTCTAAAATTCAAATAGAATACCATTTATCAATTTATTTGGTAATTTGTTTAGAATGTGTCACTATTTGTAACGTATATCCCCAAAAGGATAATAGGAAACTTGCATGAATCATCATCGATCTCACCATGTCTAACAAGGTACGGTTCCTCCTCTCGCTTACTCTATTCAACTGAGGCATGTAAGTAGGAGTGAGTTGGGATATGATCAAAAATTCCCATAACTAATCAATGAATTCTTGATTATGATATTATATACCTCATTCTGAGTGGAGTTTCTTAATCTTCCTACCAAGATAGTTATCAAATTCATTATGGTATTCTTTGAATCTATCAAAAGAATCCAACTTATACCTCATTAAGTAAATATATCCTTATCTACTAAAATAATCAGTAAAAGTTATGAAGTATTATTACCCACCCCTTGATTCAATAAGAAGTGGTCCACACACATCGGTATGAACAAATTCATGAAGCACTTTACCCCTTCCATATTTCTCACTAAATAGAGCTTTGGTTATTTTTCCTTGTAAAAATGTGGGACAAACACCGAGTGGTTTTAGTCTGAAAGAATTTAAATATTAATCTTGATGTACTTTTTTCAAATATTTTTCATTTACATGACCTATCCAGTGATGAAATGTTGTGTGTGTTATGATTCATGTGAAGTAACTTCATTATCGATTTCCATTACATGGTTCATGTAATCCAACACATAAAGACTTTTATGTAAACGTGTCTTAACATAATGAATGCAATCCTTATAAAAGAAGAAACATTTATTTCCAAAATTGAAAAAGAATCCATATGTATCTAGAATGGATATGGAAATACTGTTTTTGGTAACTAAAGGCACAAAAGAAAAACCCTTTAAAACCAAGATCATGTCGGTCAACAATGTGAAGTGGTAGTCCCTAATAGCTACATTAGAAAGTTTAGCTCTATTAGATTCTTGTAGATCTACCTACCCTCAGTTAATTTTCCTGAATCTACTTGGTTCTTGTATTTGAATATATATGTGAGCACCACAAGCTATATCTAATACCCAATTTGTAGAAATAGATAAATTTCACTCGATAATTAATGCACCTGAAGTTTCCCCTTTTATCTTTAGATGGGTGCAGTTTTTCTTCTAGTGTCCCTTATTGTCATATTAAAAAAACAAAATCCTATTCCCTTGCTTCCCCTTTTATATTCTTCTTCCTGGAAGGGTGTGAAGAAGCTTTGGTATTAAATATATTTTCTTTCCCTTTCTATTTTCTCACCATAAGGACATATGGATTTCCACATTTTATATCTTTATCTATTTAGAAAAGTAAGGATAATAAGGTTTGGTAGAGACTTCTCAATGTTTTTAATATTAATATTAAAAAAACTAGAGAAGGTTTGAGGAAGTGATGCCCGATTTAGATCAGTTTCCAGTTCTTCAGGATAGTCACATGTCCATCATCCACACATAGCGGGAGAGGAATATGGTGGCTGATTTTCTGGCCAGTAAAGCTACGACGAATGATAACTTGTTAGTTTTTTTCAGGTCTCGGGTTATTTCCAGTGGATGGCTCTATTTTTGTGCAGGCTGACGCCCTTGGACTGTACTATTTTCACCGCCTAAGTCCCCCTTTTTTCGCCTTTGCACATTTTTCTATTTTTCTGCACAATTTTTGTTAGTTTTTTTTCTTGTCTTGCTTGAACCTCATTATTAATAAAATCAAAAGTTTTTGTTGTAAATGTAGCCAATGATCTTGAATATGTGAGGCCCAACTGGGGAACCCTCTCCAAGACTACTCTAAAAGTGTACCTTGGTAATCTCGAACTGTTCCTATCTAGCTCTCTCCTGGTAAAGACCTCTGAGGTTCTCAAGAATTCTATACACATCTATGTTTTCATGAGACTTCAGGAGTTCACTAGACATAGATGAAATCAAAAAACATTGAAAGTTGAATGTGTCATTCATATGTTTCTTGTAGACAAGAAAATAATTATCACTATCCTCTTAAGTGGGTGGATCATGCATTGAAAATTCTAGCATGTATGATTTATGTTCATGGTGTAGAACAACCCGAAGGCATATAAACCACTCATAGAAGTTTCTTCCTATGAGGAGATTTCCTTTATGCAATATTGATAGTTGGGATAATTATCTCTTAATTTTTTTCTATAATTAAAAGAACATACTATTAGTACTTTTATTAATTAAATATTTTTTGAGAAATAATTAATTGATTTTATTAAATCTCCCACTATTTTATCATGTCACAATATCCCTCACTTTTGAACTTGGAATGTCTATTTTCTAGTAAATTATAGTGTTAAGGATCTATATTCCCCTTATCATAACCCCCATAAGGGTTGGTCAAGCTATTTTCAAGGTATTTAAGTAGGAAAGTATTTTCCAGTAATAGGCTTGTAGCTCATTGATCCGTTGAGTGGACTCCCCATTCTAGAAATCCTAACTTGGATTTTCTCAACACTTGCCTCCAAATTACACCAAGTCTAGAAAGGGATAATCCTCTTGATATAAAATGGTTAGGTCAAACTGAAAATTTCATAAGAAATCCCCTTATAAAGGTATGTGTCCCAAAATGTTTTAGTCAAACTCATAGTTCTATTATGTTTTGTTCTTAATCAAGTTATGAAAGGTATAATATGAATTAATATTATAATGAGGGATTTTATTTCATTATGCATAAATTTTATCTTTTATTATCCTTTACTCGTCTTGTTAATATTTAAGTGGATGTTTACTCAATTAATCAACCATATTTGGATAAAAAAATTTATGCATAATCTATTTTATTTAAATTTTTACTTTTCATATTAATTTTTTCATTTATAAGATCATGGTCCGAAATCAATAAATATAATTTTATTGCATTAGACATAAAATAAATAATTAATTAAAGGACCTGATCATGAGATTATCTGATTATTGATTTAATGAATGGAAATTAAATCAACTTATGATCTAGAAAAAGTAACTCTTTATTCTAGACTTGACATGAGATACATCATTCCACGTGTCCACCTATGTATCACTGAGTTGGATTCATTATGGTTCTATATTTAACCATCCCTACACACCATAGGATGCTCCATTAGTTAAAAATATTTATTACTCACACACTGGTGAGGGGAACCAAAGTATTGATTAAAGGGAATTATATAAATATCATTGGAGATGCATATCCTACATAATAATAGAGGGAGTGATGGATCACAGACCAACTTTTAATATAATATTAAATATTTGAAAAACCATGAAATAAATTTAATTAAATAAATTTCAACACATCCATAGTTCTTTTTCAATATCATGAATGATCACACATGCAATGAAAATGAAAAAGTAAACAGCTATCATTCATTTCATTATTCATTCAATTATTATTTAAGATAAATGTGATTTCATTAATTAATTAATTAATTTCATTTTTTCTTAATGTTAATCTGATCATATTTGGAGATACCCATCATTAATGGAATTTATTTAAAATAAATGGAGGAACCTATAATTATATATTAATTATAATAAATTAATTGATCATTTAAAATTCTTTAAAACCATTATTAAATTTTCAAACACGTAATGTTTTTTTAATCAATAAAATAAGTTTTTAGTACTGAAATTTTAAATTTAATATAATTTTAAATTATTCCATTAATGGGTGACTACATGATGTGTACATGCATCTAAATGCCATGTATCTCAGTTGTCATAAATACAAGTCACATGCATGGGGATTCAGTGTGTTGACTCGGCCAGACTACATGGTGTGTACATGTCTATTACACACCCTGTATCCACTTTTCGAGTGCCATGTTGGCCTGGTCAACATGTGGAGTGCAATAAAAGCACTGTCTGTAATTAATAACTCAACACATCTAGATACAATATGCGTGGGTATACAGTATGTGCTCCAGCCACATGTCGTGTAACCTAGTTTTACCGACAAATGATTTGGAACTTTCCAATGCTATCTCCAGTCATTCTTCATTTGTTCTTAATCCTTTATGAAAATGAAACACTGAATGAACATGATTAATATATCGATTACATGTTAATTCAAATTGGATTAAATAATGAATAACATGATATAAAATATAGCCAAAATTGCACATAGATCAAGAATCAAATAAATAATTATAAATTTAAATGTGACTGATCTAATAACACTTGTAGGTTCTGGGTGAAACGGAAGTGTGCATTGGTGGGTAAAATATTAAAATTTCTTTTAACAATTGTTTCTTTAAACCAAGAGTGAGGATATTTTATATGAAATTTATAATTAATTTATTTATTATCTGAAAAAATAAACACCTGGTCATATGAATTTTCTTCATATATGATTTCTGATCATCCGAAAAGGCCCTTCCAAATTGCCTTTATTACACTTGAGAGGATCCAAGGGTATAATCCCTCTAGTGGTAATCCACATGTGTTTCAATAGAATCCGAGCAATGCCACTCGTTCTCTGTGTGCTAGCGCAATGAATCAATTGTCTTGTGTTGTTTGTTCTTGACCGATCATTCTTCAGTCCTAAAGAAATTTTATTTTGGGTTTCTCGTTCTTGAGCAAGATATATGAGGAGGATTCAAGAGATAATTAATTATTCACAACAATTCTCTATTCCCAAACTTGGAATTGGTTTCAAATGAATTGAACAGTAGACGTAGTCATCTATTTATAGTGTTGGGATTTCAGTTACAAAATTTAATTATATGACAACCATTATATAAAATTATAACCATTAATGAAATCTCATGTTGCATAATAATAATAGTATAATTATTTTTTGGAGCGCCAATTTGCGCAAAATGGATAAATAATATTTACCGACTCGTAAATACTTATTTTATCACCAGACATGGTCTTGGTCCATTTGAAATCTTCTTGTATTTATTAAACACCAAAATAAATATTTTATTCTCTTAAATAAATATTTTATTCACAAACTAGTAAATAAGTATTTATTAATTATTCAATAAAATAAACAAGTAAATTTTATTCACAATCCAGTGAATACATATTTATTGAATTTATACGATCAATATAACTTAAAGAAGATTATTCCTCAGTCTTGAGAATAATATTTATTCCATTAATTAAATTCAAATACAATTTCATTCAGACCACTAGAAACACTTAGTGTGTGAAACTCTATGATTAATTCTCATAGAAATTAGAAGGGATTAAATAATGTATAAGATTACTATCTAGCAATGGTTCAAGGCACCCAAGAGAAATAATTTAAAGTCACAATGATGACAACAAAATACAAACTCTCACAATGTAATATAATCAATTTGTCACATAATCTCATTATGCAGGTTGCATGATGGTGTCATCACCCTATATTCATGATGCATCACTCTTTGACTATCTGGAATAAACTCGTTGTTACACCATGGTCATGGAATTTAGGGTAAGGGTTCTATTTCAATCAAATGGACAAGGTATCAAATGACATAACTATGGAAGGGAAAACCCCTTTCTTTACTTATCCATTAATAACATGTCATTCATGACACACCCAATGTACACTAATTCTTTCCATCATATGGCATGATAGGTTTCATCATAAAATCTAAGTACAGGAGTCATGACATGCATTAATGGTAATCATAAAGTATAGGGACCATTACACATGATCACAGGTAGGAATATATGATGACACCAAAACATGTTTAATTCCTACTTAAGGGTCTGTTCTCATAATCTCTCATATTCATGATTACCAAGTGTGAAATTTATGAGAAGAAGTCTCATATAATTATGAGTACTCCCACCCAACGGTCTATATACTATGTATCTCATCATAGTATGTTATCCAACCACAAAACTATATGAAGAATATTTTCATAGCACTTATAGGTTCTCATCATAGGGGGGAACTACTATAACCTTATCAATATGAAAAATACTCTAGGACATTATTACATCATTATCATGTAGAACAATGAAAAATATGTAATAAAATGTCTAATTTAATATTTCATACATCAAATACTCATGTAATAAAAGTAAAAAAAAATCATTCTAGGACACCAAATCTAGCATATTGATGTCCTGAATTCAATTCTGAATGCTTTACCAAACTTTCCATCCTCAACATCATAAAAATTGATAGAAAAGAATGGTTTAATATTTAGTTAAACTACTGTAAGAATAGAAAATAAAAATTTTCATTGAATAAGAATTGAAAAATACACACATACCCATGCATATAGAGAAGAAAATTTATGATATGTAATTTAAATACTCCCAATTCACTATGGTTTTGTTAAAAAAAACTTTTCAGAAAGTGTTTTCAACACATACACATTAGATGAGTACAAATTTTTTTCATTTATGAATAAACACTTGTATTCATTTATTAGGAAAACCACTTTTATAAACGACTTGAAAACATTTTTTTACCAAAAAAACTCAAAACAGTTGTTCAAAAGCAATAAAGTCAGTGTTAGAATAAAATATAAAATAGGAGAACATTTAAATTTAATTATTATGCAGTATATTAGGAGAGGGTCAATTTAGAAAAAATATATAGAAATTATATAATTATACAATAGGACAACCAAAAAATTGAGTTTTTGGGTAAGGAAAAAATATATAGATACATATATTGAAATTGAAAATATTACTATATACAAATATTTCTTAAAACTAAACATTCCTAATTTAAAGAGAGGGAAGAAATGTTAGTGAAATGTTATAGTGAAAATTGTTAACATCATAGTCAGGAATATAATATATTGGGCATGCATGTGAAATGTCAAGAGAGTATAGGATTGAAAATTAAATCATATAAAATAATTTCATTATATTATTATTCTTGGATAAATCATTCTAATTAGAAGAACAAATCATACCAAAAATAGAAAAAAAAATTGATAAAGTGGAAGACTGAGGTTTTACTCAAATGTGTTTTCTTTCATTATAAGAGGAGAGATCTTATTTTATAACTCATATTTTAGGTGTTTATGATACTCATTTAGAGTTTTTCACTTTCAATATTTTTAATAAAATATTCCATGGGTGGATCTTCAATTGTTCGACATACTTGGTCATGAATTTCAATCTCGTAATCCTTAGGTTAATTCTGTATGAAATATTTTAACCATAATGAAATAAAATCTATTTATATATCGATAAAAATATCTAATAAATAAGAAAACATTACATCCTTAGTGTCTTGGCCTCTTCCACATGGTGAATATGGGTGTGTTCAGATCAAAATGCACAAAATTTTCCTTCAGATACATAGTAGGAGGCGTTCAATCAACCACCACCTCCCTTAATTGTTAGAACAAAATTAATTTATTGATCTCTATAGGAGGTTGTTGCCTCTGGTAGAAGGACATCTATTAAAGATAGTTATTCATGTCGAGTGGAAATAGTTTTTCTGGAGGTATTCATTTGATGAAGGGCATCGTCTCATGAAGAGTTCTTCAATGTGACGAACGATGATAGAGAGTGTGATGAAAACCTAAGGAATGATTAGTAATGGAGGCCAACATTGGGGTAGAGGGGAATATAAAATTGAGAGAAAAATATGGGGGTGATTTGGAATATAATTATATATTATATATTACACACACACAACGGATAAAATAATTTCTATTTAATATTTTATTAATGAAATTTATTTATTTAAATAATTGTTATCTATAATTTAATTTATAGAGGGAAATATATTATATTATTTAGGATGAAAATTATTTTTACATTTTGGTAAAATTGTAATTTTAGAAATATTTTGGAAATCTAGAAATATTTTGGAATTCAAGAATTTCTTAATTAAAAAATTTCTAATTCTATTTTTTAATAAATTAATATTTTATCCTTTTTGATATGGGAGGTGGATGGGTAAAGTAAATTTGTTGGTTTTAATTCAAAAATGATTTGATTACATTGGTAATTTATTTATTTGATTTCAATATAGATTTATTTTATTATAATATGTTATTATTAACTAATGGATGATTATAAGATAGAGGATGTATGGGAGGTGGGAGTTATATTAATTATCATTATTTTAGTATTATCATGTAGTTTTAAGAGTATAATTAATATTCCATTTGAATTCAATGGTTTAATTATGAATTAAGAGGAGAGTTAGAGTATACATATTGATGTTACATTATCTATATTCATTAAAATCAAATCATTTTATTTCTTATCTTAGTTCTTCCCTTGTTCTATCTAGAACAAGGTTAATGAATTGACAAAAAAAATGATATAAAAAATATTCTTAAGAGGCAGGTGACTTAGACCTCTTCATTTATATACTGAATATTAAAACATGGGTTTGCTTTTAGTGGTGAATAACTAAAACATGATGATATATATTTATAATTAATATGAATTAAAAATAACTAATTTGTACTTAAATATATTGTGCTCTTCTTCATTCTTCACCAGTCCTGGTTGGTCTTTGTTTTATCATGTATAAAAATGTTTTTAAGTATTGATTGTGTTATGATTATTTAAGAGAGGGATGTAATTATTAAGAATGTTATAGAGATTTTTTATGAATTATGTAGATTATCATGATGACATCTTTATGTGTGTACCTATTTTATGTAACTTTGGTTATAAGTGTTATCTTTAGTGAAATATTTGATTTATAGATTACAGTATTCGATATGGGTTTTATGTTGGATGGAATGTGTGTCATGTCGTTGGTTGTTCTTGATGCACTCTAACTATTTAGTGTGGAATGATTATCATTCATATACGGCACAATTCTATGCTAGTTGATGATTGAGTAATTTTATTGTTTCTAAGAGTGTCATGGGTGTCATTAAAAAATTACATGAGTTTCATGCCAATTAATTTCTATGTTTTTTTCATTGCCTATAACTATGTGGGGTGTTCTATGTAGGATATATGCGTGTCAATTCAAATTTTAGATTATAAAAAATCACAAAAAAATTTGAAATATTAATGTGAGACTTGTGTTTATGGTACTAAACTTGTAGTGAGACTGTGCCCAGGATATCTAGATTGATAATTATTTTTCCATGGGACCCCTTTTTGATGGATAGGTTTAAGTGGAGGTTACTATGATTTATTTTCTTGGATATCTTGACATACATACAAAATTATTAAAATGAAGATACCCTAAGGATTATTTGGTATATGTACCCTAATTTCTCCTCCACTGCTCAAGGGTCAAGAATGGAGGAGGTTAATCATAAGAGTATCACAAAATTTATAATGGTTTGTGAAATGAAATTAAAAATTGATAAAATATTCAGGTTAGTACATTTACATATTATATTTTATGTTATTATATAATCTACTAAATAACGTTTACCTAGGTGCAATTTTCTCCGGAGTGACCCAAAATATAGGTTGAACTACAAGACGACTAGACCGGTAGGCCCTTTTCCCACATCTATTTAATGATATAGTTATATAATTATTAAATTGACGGGTTTTGATGGTGTTTTTTATTCTATTAAGTGATTGTATGATATTACCACAAAATAAAACTTTCTTATTTGTTATATTTGTAATCAATATCTTCCTACTAATGATGGGGGTGCATCCTAAGGGGATTTCCATCATCTCAACGTGAAACTATCATGTCAGTTACATGGAAGAGTAGGCTTACCATATCTTCTTTAAAAGAGAGTGGGTGACCTAATTTTGGAGTGGTTGGAGTTTTCTGAGTGGTATGGAGGTACAAAGAGCATCGAGTGATGTTTTTCTTCATTCCTGGTTTCACGGTGTACATGGAAACACCTATGAGCTTAAGGAAATATTAATGTTTATGGAGTATATATGATAAAATGTTTCAACTTCTCTCAATAAGGTCAAGTATTAGGGGCTTCCCAACTCAAATTTGGAGGTGATGGTTTGGGATAGGTATTTTTCGGTTGATCTTATTCCTCTTTTCGAACAATGGGATCTCTCCTCTTCTATACAGATGTTTATGGTTAGTTTTCTTTCTATTCCTTCATCTATTAGAACATATAGACATGGTAATAGGGTGTGATGGAAACATATAGTTAATGTTATCAAGCTTAACATGGATGGTTCTTGCTCCAAGGGAACATGTGGGGTGGGGGAGGCACTTTTCACGATATGTTTGGCTATGTATTATTTTCTTTTAGTGATTTCTTTGGGAAGGGTGATTCTCTTGTTGCAAAAATTCTGTTTATGCTATTGGGCATGTATTTATGTCTCTCTTATGGAATTATTCTGAATCAAGTTGATACCAACTCCCTTATTATTTGAAAGACCATCCAGAAGGCTATTGATATTCGTTGGTCTATCATTTATATCATATGGAGATGCAAAAGTATTTTCCACAACCACATAGATCTCTCTCACATTTGGTGAGAGGTTAATAAATTAGCTGAATTCCTTGATAATCAAGCCTCTCCAGGTAAACCGCACCCTATCGTTACTAACATAGTATCCTCCCCCATAAATGAGTTAGTTTTGTTAAAGATAACACCCTTGGGATGCACTACTTTAGACCTACATGAGTTGTTTTTTGGCCTTTTACCTATCTTTGAAATAAAATATATGAACATTGGATGGACTGGGTGTCAGGAATTGATTTTTGTGGTATTTTCTTGATTATATTTGTATGATCTATACAAATACTCCATGTTTCAAGGAGTATTTTTATAGTGATCTATGATTAGTTTTATTGATTGTGGAAATTTACTTGGGTTCAGCTAATTTTTTCTTTAGTTATTTCTATTACACATAGATACATCAATATTCTCTGATCACATTTTCTATGATAGTATTTTTAATAAAGGATCCTATTGGAATGTGGTTGTGCTTACACCTATTTGTATATCCTATTTTCTATTACCGTTACAGGTATCCAAGAGAAAGTTTTTATTAAAGATGGTGATACTAGTTGGGAAATAGTTTAAATTCTTATAGAGGTATAAAATCCTAGCTTGAGTTATCCATGATGGAATTGGAGATTGGATTATAGATAAAATTTTGGGATTTATGTCCTTTTATTAGTCGGGGTTTATGTTGTGAGGTAAAGTCTATTTCAGTTCACCATAATTACATCCATCAGAATTACATTTACTAAAATTTCATGTGATGTATAATGGGTTGAATGTGAGGTGCATACAATGGTATTAAAATTTCTCCAAAGGAAGTAGGTTCATGATATGTTCGTTTCTATATATGGTTCTATGATGAAGCACTGGGAGGTCTAAAAGTGCAACAAAGATAATAGGTCACTAGGTTAGAATCCTAGCTCAGACTATTATGCCTTATGATCCATGATTTTATGTGATTAGGTGGAACTTGTTTGATCAATTTTTCTTATAATATAAGAATGTGAGACCTCTAATACAAAGTGTTGTTTGAAAAAGAATTTACTGAAGAGATGAGAAGTTGGGGAGGATTACTTATATTTTTAATCCATCTTTATCACATGTAATCATTTAATTATAATAAAAGCAAGAAACTGTGTGTTTCTCCATGTAAGTAGGACATAGTCTAAGGCACATTAAATACTTTTTGTTCTTTATATATTTTTCCTGTATTTATATTTCATATTTTACTATTGAATGTATTTCCAATATTTTTAGGTTTGTGAGTTACTGGTGTGTATAGAAGGTTAAATTTGTGTGGCGAGTAGGGTGAATAGATTACCTTCTTCTAGTACACTTGGTTGAGGGGATGAAAACTTCTAGAGATTAGTTTTCCACTACACAGAATCTCCTGTGTGTGATATTTTTGTAGAATGATGAGAAAGAATCCAGTGGTGTTATCTAAAGCATGAATCATTTTTTTGCATATTTTCTCCTCCAAAAAGTGATATCATAGGGGTTGAACATTGGTAGGTACAACACACTGACAATGGTTCATGCATGGAATTAGATGAAGGGAATACATAGATTGGTTGATTTGATGGAACATATTTTGGATTCTAGATAATAAAAACTGAAGACCATATAATTTAGAAGGATTTGGAAGTCCCATTGTCCGGGGTAAATCTGATGCTAATGAAGAAATATGAATGCGTATTTTTGGACAGTAAAGTGATGGTTCTAGTAAGAATGAATCTATAAAATAATGTTTCTTTAAATATTTGATAAAATAAGAATATATTAGATGTTATGAAGGTGTTGGAAGATATTTATTGAAAATAGATGACCATTAAAAAATTCTTCATGTTGTGATGATTTTTCAGATTAAGGATTTCATAAGGAATACCAGTGGTAGATCTTGTGAATGACTTCAAAATGATTTTTGTGAAACTCCAATTAGTGAAGGTAACTTTTTATGATGATATATGGGAAATACAACTATTATATTTGCTTCTGGGGAGCTGGTATGCAATGGTTATTGGATTTGTTAACTCCAGCGAAAAAAATTGGTGTTCAATGATATTAAGAATCCGATACTCAATGAGGAACTTCAAAGAAAGGAAGTTCAAGTTACAAAAAGTAGTGGCCATAATATAGATATAATAGTATGTTCACCTCAATGGAAGAAAATATACTAGAAAACCCCATCAGTAAATAGTCCTTAATAAATGAAATGAGAGAAGCGCTGAAGAAAGTTGGTTGGTTCTAGTACAACATGCTAGAAATGTGGGAAGAAAGGACTTATCCAGAAAGAATTTAAAAGTCACAGTGAGAACACTATAAAAAAATAAATGATTGATATTTCAGATTCAATTAAAACAATGGAATATAAGAATACTTATTTTTTAAACACTTCTACTCTAGTAGAAGCTTGGTGATTGATTATGGAGCCTCCAATGATGCCCTGAACCCACACTCTAGGATCTGGTGCCATAAACACATACTTTATATATCATCTTCGATATAATCATTAGATTCATGGACATAAATTTCCCATAATTACATGAAATAAATAAAATATTACATTACATAGATTCCAAAGACCTTTTAAATTTATATCTTTAAATAATTATGAAAAATCATAAACTAATTAATCCTTTGTATTTCTCAACTAAGGGAATTTTTTTTTTATTTTTTCCACTAAATAAGAAACTAATTAATGCATAATAACTCTTCAAAATACCCCAAAAAAGTCCCAAAAATGTTATTATTCTATTCATATCATGTGTAATGCATTTTTTATAACCCATGGAAATGGGAACATAAGAAGGGTGAGTTCTGACGCCCATCAATCGATGAGAGTTCATCATCTTGAGTGGAAATAGTTTTACAAGAGGGATTCCTTTGATTAAGGGAAACATCTCTGGCAGAGTTAATAAATGTGAGGAATGATGACAAATAGTTATGAAAACCAATAAAACTATTAGTAATGTATCCCTATACTAGGGTAGAAGGGATTGGAAAATTCAGAGAGAAATATGGGGGTGTCACTGGGAAAAATTGGAGGGAAACAATTACTCAAAAACAAACACATGGATTGGGGTTAGAGAGATGATTTTTAATAGAATTATAGATTATAGATTACACACACACAATGGACAAAATAATTTCTATTTAATATTTAATTAATGAAATTTATTTATTTAAATAATTGTTATCTATATTTTTTATAAAGGTAGATATTTTATATCCTTTGGGATAAAAATGGGGATTACATTTTTTTTCAAATTTTATTTTTAGAAATATTTTGGGTACATAAAAATATTTTGTAATTAAATAATTATTTAATTAAAAAATTTCAAATGATTTTGTTTCACAAATTAAAATTTTCTCCTTTATAATATGGGTGATTAATGGGAAAAGTTAAGTTGTAGGTCTGAATTCAATAACATTTTAGAGAAGTTAGGAAATCATTTAATTAATTACAATATATATTTATTTTATTATAATATATTATTATTAACTAATGGATGGTGATAATATAGATGGTTTGTAGGTGGGAGTTACGTTAATTTATATTATGATGGTCTTATAATGTTGTTTTATGAGTAGAATTAATATTCTATTTGAATTAAAAGGTGTAATGATGACTTCAGAGGATAGTTTGAGTATAAATATTGTGGTTATTTTACCCATATTATTCACAATCAAATCATTCTTTTTCTTTCCCCATTTCGTTTCATGAGCTTTCTAGATCATGGATAATGAATTGAAAAAAGAAACAATGATGAAGAAAATATTCTTAAGAGGCAAGTGACTTAGACCTCTTCATTTATATGTTTATGATTAAAACATTTTTTTCTTTTAGTGGTGAATAACTAAAAAATGATGATACATAATTATAATTTATATGGATTAAAAATAACTTAGTTGGGAGAAAAATATATTGTTTGTTTCTTCATTATTCACCGATATTGGTTGGTTTTGGTTTTTTCAGTATTAAAATGATTTTTAAGGATTGATTTTTTATGATTATTTAACAAAGGGACTAAATTATTAAGAAATTTTATAGATATTTTTTATGAATTAGGTGGATTATCATGATAACATTTCTTTTATGCATGTACCATGTTTATTTCACTTTGGTTATAAGTGTTTTATTTAGTGAAATATTTTATTAATATAATGTAGTATTCAATATGGGTTTTATGTTAGGTGGTATGGGTGTCATGCTAGTGGTTGGTTTTGATGTACTCTTACTCTTTAGTGTGGAATGGGTGTCATTCATATATGAAATAATTCCGTGTTAGTTCATGATTGATTAATTATATTGTTTCCAAGAGTTTCATGGGGTTCATTCCAAAATGGCATGAGTTTCATGCCAATTCATGTCTATGTTTTGATTTCTTCACCTATACATTGGAGGGGTGTTCTAGGTAGCATGGATGGAAGCATAATGTGTGATTGTGATTACTGTACCAAACTTATAGTGTGACTGTGCCTAGGATATGAAGATTGGAAATTATTTCTCCATGGGATCCCTTTTTTATGGATAGGATTACGTGGAGTGGAGTGTGATTTATTTTCATGGATGCCTTGAGATCTATACATACTGATTAAAATCATGAAACCCTAATGGTTATATGCTTTGAGTACCTTGAATTCTATTCCTATGCTCGAAGGTCGAGAATGAGGGTAGTTAATCATAAGAGTATCACAATATTTATAATGGTTTATGAAATGATAAGAGAAATTGATCAAATATTTGGGTTAATAGAGTAAGTTATTATATTTTATGATATTTCAAGCATCTACTAAACAACATCAACCTAAGTGTAGTTTTCTCACGCGTGACCCAACATCAAGGTTGGACTATAGGATGACTAGATGGGTAGGACCTATCCCCACTTACATTTAAAGAAACAATTATGGTATGCTTATATTTATGGACATTGATGGTGGTTGTGAATCTCGTATGTGAGTGGATTATATGACGTTATATGTTGAAACTTATAGAGACTTGGTGTTTTGAATTACTTTATTGGGTATTTTCTTAATTATATTTGTATGATCTATACACACACTCCATCTTCCAAGGAACTTTCATATGGTGATCTATTATTAGATCTATCGATTGTGAACCTTTCCTTGGATTTATCTATTTTTTTATTTGTTTTGATATTACACACAAATACACCAATATTCTCTACTCACATTGGCTGTGATAGTATTTTTATTGAAGAAACCCATTGAAATGTGATTGTGCTTACACCTATTTGTGTATCATACATTCTATTACCATTACAGGTATCCAAGAGTGAGTTTTTATTGAATTTGGTTATCCTAGTTTGAATATAGAATAAATAGTTATGGAGCTATTAAATCCTAGCTTGATTTAGCCAGGATTTCATTGGGGATTGAATTATAAATATCATTTGGGAGTTGATGTCCTTTTATTATTCAGGGTTTATGTTGGGAGGTGATGTCTATTTTAGTTCATCATAATTTCATCCATCAAAATTACATTTTCTGTAATTTCATGTGATGGATGGTGGGATGAATGTTAGGTGTAATCATTGAGTATAGAACTTATCTAAAGGAAGTAGGCCCATCAGATGTTAGTTTATTTGGATGCTTCTATGATGAAGTATTAGGATGTCTGGAACTTCAACAAATGTGATGGGTCACTAGGTTAGTAACCTATTGCATGGGTTAATTCCTTATGTTCCATGATTTCAGGGGAGTAGGTATAACTTGTTTGACCAATTGTGTTTATTATATAATTGTGTAAGAAATATAGGGAAAAGTGTGGTTTGATAGAACATTTATTGTAGAGTTAAGAAGTTTGTGAGGATTATTTGTTTTTGTAATCCATCTATATCACTTGTAATCTTCTAGTTATTATAAAACCAAGCAGCATTGTGTCCCACTATATACGTAATACATACTCTGAATCACATTAAATACTTTTTGTTCTTTCTATACATTTCTTGTATTTTTTTCATTTTTTATCATTTAATATATTTAAGGTAATTTGTATGTTTGCGAGTTGGTGGTGTACATGCAAGGTTGAATTTGTGCGGTGAGTAGGGTGTATAGACTACCTACTTCTGGAACACTCATTCAAGGGGAATCAAACATCAAGAGATCATTTTTCCACTATAAAGAGTCTTCTGTGTGCGATATTCTGGTAGACTATTATACAAGAATCAAGTGGTGGTATAAAAATCACGACTGAGTTTTTCACAAGATCCATTCCCCAAAACTTTCTATTAGATGGGTTCAACATTCATAGGTTCAACACACTAATAATAGTTCAGGAATGACATCAGATAAAGGGAGGATTTGGATTGATAAATTTGATTGAATGGATTTTGGCTTCTGGAAAATGAAAATTGAATACCATCTAATTTAAAAGGATCATGAATTTCTATTTTATAGGGTATAACTGATTCTAATGAATAAAGTTGAATGTAGATTCCTCGATAAGAAAGTATTGGTTCGGGTAAGAATATATCTTACAAGGAATGTTGATTTTATTATTTGAGAGAAGATTAATACAATGGATGTTATGAAGGAATTGAAAGATATGTATAGAAAATAAAAAACCATTAACAAATATTTATGTACTGAATGTTGTTCTAATTACGGTATTCAAAAGGAAGACTAGTGGAAAATCATCTGAATGACTTCAATATGATCTTTCGGCAGCTCCAATCAGTCAAGGTAACTTTTTATGATGATGAATGAGAATTTATATGGTTATCTTCACTTCTGTGTAGATGTAATGAAATGGTTATTTCAGTTAGTAAATTTAGTGGGAAAACAAATTTGGTGTTTGATTATATCAGTAATTTGATAATCAATGAGGAAAATTAAAGAATAGAAGTTTAGGTGATGACCAGTAGTACCCTTAATATGGATAGAAGTGTGTGTTCACCTCAATAGAAGAAAATCTAAAAGAAGAACCCACCAGTAGGTAATTGTCAATAAATGCAAATAGAGAATAACCACGGAAAGTCATCTGGTTCTAGTCCAACTGTCACGACCCGTCCTCGGGGCCCGTGCCGTGACTACCCCAAGCCCGCCTTCCATAGGCCAGGGGCTGGCGACTAGCACCAAAGGCGTAAATCCTGATAACTGGGAAGGCATTGCCTTTATAAAAGTAAACAAAACACTACAGAGTACAAGCGGAAGAAGTAAACACTAAGTACAAGAGAAGTACTGAAAAGTAAAAGGGCCAGAATACAAACCCAAAAGAAAGTATAACTACAACTGAACAAGTACAACAGAAAAGACAATAGCTGGAAGGATGGAAGCATCTCCTGGGTCGTCCTCCTCGGATCCTACTTGAAGGGTAGGTACAGATAGCGCAGCTCCTGGTCGTCCACCATGGATCCTACCTGAAGGGTAGGTACAGATAGCCTCCTTTATGCTCTCGTCTGTCAACCTCTTCTATGTGTTGTCTCGTCATGTAGTCCACCTCCGGGTACTGACTCGTCCTCGAACACTCGGCCTCCGTCAGCACTGACCGTCATCTGCAACCAACACAATGAGGTGCGGGCATAGCCCGTGGAGGGGTGAGTATAACGAAACTCAGTAGGGACCCCGAGACCCTCAAGGTCTCACAAAACCAACAAGGATAACCACAAGAAGATCTCAACAGATAACCTCTACTTAGATATATGCCCATACATATACCTAAGTTATCAAGTAACCCATCTCAATCATGAGGAAACATAAGGATTGTGAAATCAACGGATAACCACTACCCAGGTATATGCCCATACATATACCTATGTTATCAAGTAACCCATTTCAATCATGAGGTAAACACAAAGGTCAAAAGTCTCAGCTCAAACCAGGATTTTCATTATCGAAACCGTAACTGCTGAAGAGCTCCATCTCTGGAGTGTACAGTGGTCCTTTTACGACTCTGATGTACTGCTCACAAACCTAAGACTGCTGAGGTACTCCTCCTGTCGAATATCGTGGGTCTGCCGCTACAACCAAGCGCTCCTTTGTGCCGCTACAACAAGCGCACCTCTGTCGTGGGTCTGCCGCTACAACCAAACGCTCCCCTGTGCCGCTACAACCAAGCACACCTCTGTCATGGGTCTGCCGCTACAACCAAGCGCTCCCCACTGGGCTATCCGTAACACACTGAGTCGATCGGTCAAGCAGTCGTCAGGTCTCAGCCAGCTACACGGTCTCCTTACTCCGCACGCTCGTCTCTGGGAGGGTCTGCTCCACGAGCTACAGGTCGATACTCCAAGTATCTCCAAGTCCCACGAAGAAGTATCTCAATGGACCGTCTCGTCATAGGGGTCTCAACGCAACAGACGGCGCGTCAATCGGACACCCGGTCTGTGAGTTACTAGCCTTTTTGTCCCAGGGGCCCGGTTGGTTCCGTGCACGATCCAACCCGGCCGTATCACAACTGTACCCCGAACTCCCATAGGGTATACTCATAGGGACCGTTTCTCAACGAGATCACCAACGCCGCGGACGGTTCGTCAAACAGATGTTCTGTCAGAAAGGTATCAGCTTTTCCGTTCCAGGGGCCCGGTTGGATTTCGGGTGCGATCCAACCCGGCCACTATCCAACTGCATCCAAAACTCGGGCGGAGGATGCCAAAAGATCCGTATCGTCAACAGGAACGCAACGCAACAGACGGCGCGTCAATCGGACGCCCGATCTGGATGTTATTGGCATTTTCGTCCCGGGGGCCCGGTTGGTTTTTAAGTTAAAACCAACCCGACCTTACTCCAATTGCGTCCAAACCTCGAGTGGAGTAAGCCAAAAGATCCGTCTCACTTAGAGGAATTCAACAAAACTGATGGCACGTCAATCGGACGTCCGTAGCTCAAGATATGAGCGTTTCCGCTCCGAGGGCCCGGTTGGTTTCGTGTACGAACCAACCCGGCCGAACCCATAGTATTTCTAAACCTTGAGTGTGATATACCGAAATGACCATCTCGAACCAAGGATCGCGTTTCTGCTGACGGCGCATCGTTCAGAGGTCTGTAGCTCAAGTTACGGGCAAAAGACAGAAAACGGTCCGAAGACGGGGGGTCTGGGACCGGGCCGACCCGGCCCGACCCCCCCGGGGTCCGCCGCACCGGGTGGACCCGACCCGGTCGGACCTGGCTGGCCCGGTCCGGTCCGGCCAGGGCGCCTCCTAGCTCGACCGGCCGATCCGGCTCGGCTCGGCCGAGCGGCCGAGCGCGGAAGCCGCGGGGGCGCGCTGCCCCCGTGTGAGGAACCCGCAGCCCCGGTCGGGGCCGCCTTGCCAGCGGACGCGGAGGCCGGGCCGCGTCCCTCCACCAGTTCCGCGCGGCCGCAGAACCGCGTCACCGCCGCGGCTTCAGCCGCGGCGGGTTTTGCCGGCGGCGTGGCGCGCCGGCGGGAGTTTCCGCGGGCCACTGGATGCGCTCCGGTGGTCCGTTTTGTGTGCGGCCTCGCCAGTGGTCCTCCCAGGACCTGATCTTCACTACGAGGCCCTCAAAATGTCATCGCGGCCCGCTTCACCATCGATCGTCGATCCACACTTCTAAAGCAAACCACAGGGTCTTCAAAATGCCTCTGCGGCCCCGTCTCCGCCCGCGGTTTCGTTCGGCATCAATGGCGCGGCGCGATGGCGCCGCGCTCCTTCACCGCGTTCTTTCTCGTGTCCGCATGGTGTCTTTGCACTGTTCTTCATTTTTTCGTGCCGCAACGATCCCAAACAACAAGAGGGGAAGGAGGGTCGGCCGTGTTCGTGCGGTCTGACCTTCCCCCGTTAGTTTGATAACAGGTAGCCCAAAAAAAGAAGGAAGAAAGGCGACAGATGAGATCACGATCAAAAATAAAAATAATCCCCCATAACTTCCTGCAACTGAAATTCCCAACCCGCAAGGAAAACGTTCGCGGATCAACTAGGTAATAAGTAGATCTGTGTTCATTTTTTTCTTTAGAATGAAAGAAAGAAAGAAAGAAAGAATTTAAGGGAATAAAATTATTCTCAACATGACAATCCCCTACCTTGTCGAAGTTGTCGAGTGAGGGTTCGTCGCGGATTTTCTCGTCACCGAAGAAACGTCGCGGAAGGAGAGTCGTCGGCGTCACGTCGTCGATATCCGGGGGTTTGGAGTTCTTCGCCGGAGGTCCGAGCGTTCTTCGCGTTCTTCTCGTTCTTCGCGTTCTTCGTTGAAGAACGAAGAATTCTCTCTATGCTCTCCCGAAGGTTTAACACAACACAAACCCCCTAAACCCAAAAATAAAATAAGTCGTCAACTTATTTTATTATCAACATAAGAATTGAAAAACAAAGATAAGAAACGAACAATTAAATTCGAAGAATTAATTGTAAAACATAACTGCCCAATTAATTGGTGCGTTAAGAAAATAAGAAAACGCGTCAGTTGACTTTCATAATGACGGGTTTTCACGGGTGCGTTACTTAGCGGAAAAGAAACGGTGGGGCTCGTGTGGGTCCCACCTCGCAAATATTCTTCCAAGAGGGTAGGATATTTTGGATAGCACCCAATCCGCTTCAACCCATCTTAAGTAGCTTAAAGTGGCTTCAAGTGGCTTCCAAGTGTCTTAAGTGAAATAAAATAATGTTTGTCATACAATTATTTTATTTCTTATCTTTAAGCCTGAAAATTAAAAACCACACCCGAGTAAACGCAACTCCGGAAGAGGCGTTTATAAGCAATTACCGGTGATGCGATTCCATAGGTGCCTTCAGAATTTGATTCCGAGCACCGGTTCAAAAGTTAGAAAAATCCGCTCGTCCGTTCACTGAACGTACCCGAGCCAAACTTCGGAAATTGATTCCGGGCACACCGGGCCTCGGAATCAGGCACCGTCAGAAACTGCGTTCTTGTAAAATTCCAAAGAAAATTAAGAAAAAAAATTCCTTGGAATTTACGGGTCTTTACATTACTCCCACCATAGGGCTTTACGTCCCCGTAAAGCTTCACCACAAACTTAGGGAAACAAAGGCGGTACGGAACACGCATCTGAGAATTCCGCTCCCTTGTGCTTACCTGGAGGTTCCTGTGCTGCCAAAGAAAGTGTACTAGAGGAATCGATCATCCCCGTAGGATCCGCTCCTGTCGATCCTTGATCCTCACTAGAACCTCCGTGGAAGTAACCCCATCACCATTGTCCTGCTCCCCATGGTCGATGATATGCGGAGGGTCGAGCACGTATCTCCTCAGTTGGGATACGTGGAAAACGTCATGCACCTAGTGCAACTGAAGTGGATGGGTCAAGCGGTAAACCACCTCGCCTACCCAGCTGAGGACCTAGAGAGGTCCGTTGTACCTTGGAGATAACATTCCGCTTTGGCCACATCTCCGTAAACCTCGTCGAGGTGAGACTCGTAAGAAGACGTGGTCGTCATCTTTGAACTCCAGAGGTCTCCATTTTCTGATAGAACTGAAACTCAAAACGACTTCTCCTACGAGGGTAAGGTTGACCGACTCAAAAGTGATCGGTCGCACCCTCCTGTGCATGAGTTTAACTTGTGCTGCCCAGGGTTTCCTTTTCGCCGACCAAGGAAAACTCATCCTGACGTTTCCCTAATACCGTCAATTTGAGTATGAACAGTGATTGCCAAATCCATACTCAAACTAACGTCGTAAGGCCTCGACGCTGCCACCAAGAGGTCCCAACCGATACTCTTGCCTCAAGGGTCAGATCACACCGTCGTCGTAAGTGTGACTATCAAGTCTCCTCCCAAAGGTATCTCCAGACATGAGGGTCAAGTCAACCGCTTAACCGGATACTCTAGGTCTGGGACTAGATTCATGGAAGGAAGGGATGATTCGTATCGATGTCTGTGGCTACGGAAGCTAGTAGAAGACAAAGTCCGCACTTCGAATCATCCTTAGAGCCCTTTTTGGTCGAACTCCATGACCGCAAGCATCTAATCTCTCCCCCTGCTCTCCAACTCCCTGAGTCTAGTGGGGACTACAAAGGCGAGTGATGGTAACATGTTGAAATGTACACCACCACAAGCTGCTCTCCTAGCTCTGCCTCCATGTCTGCTGCTCTGCAGATTCATCTGACCTTAACATTTCCTCTTCTTGAAACATTTTACACGCCTATGTCCTCGAGACTCGTTCTAGTTTCCTGCTTTCCAAACTTCTATCATTCTCTTGCTGTATTTGTTCAGCAAATAATTCTCAACCACAAAGGTTCCTTCTATCACCCTAGCCTAAGTAGGAATGCATAGAGAAAATGTGATGGCTCGGAATCCCTTAAACATACCATACTCAGAGGTCCGACCTCTGTTGCACTGATCGAAACGCATCCATCGAGTACCCGGTATGTTCGGTATACCTCGATGAATTCTCAGCTATCAACACGTCGTCTCGCCGAAACTGTATAAGCTCTAGAAAACACTCTACCACCCCCTCAAGCCAGTCCTCAGCCGCCTGTGAGTCAGGTTCGCCTCGGAACATGAGGGTATCTGATGTTAGAACACATGTAAGGCAGTAATATTACTTGTGTCACCTATCGGTACCGCCGGTTGTAACTGCTGACCAATAGGTAGTGATGTATAGCTGACACACTACCCAAAGGTACTATCTCAGGCATCGGTCTACGTACCGAAGCCTCATCACTATGCGGACCATCCTCATGGTCATTCACTGGAAAACACTAGTGGAAAAGTCCACCATCCACTCTACTGATGTCTTAGCTAGGCGGAAAACCCAATCAATCGCCTCCAGCCACTGCTCTGCTGTCTGGGAATCTATCTTGCCTCGTAACCTCGGAGGCCGCTGTTGCTGGAACTCGTGCAACGTGCTCTGCCAGCGTGCATAGTTTTCTAGTATAGCTGTTCGCATCTGCTTCCCAACAGGTCGTGGTGCGGCTGGTACACCACCCGAGGTTGCCAACATAGTAAAAAGGGCCCTGCACCAGAGCCTCGTCGCTCGGTGAGCCGTCATCGAGTACTCTCTCGGAACTCCAACTGACTGTCTGCATGGAGACATCCTGAACAGATGCATCACTGTCAACGTTTATACCTGGTGAGCTGACCTGGTTTGAGCTAACATTAATACTTTTGAAACACACATGCAATCATTGTTTTCGTGTACAAAGTCGGAAATCAGTAGTCAGGGTCCTAGTGTACGAATACGTCTTCCGCCACACCAACACTAGACTCCCTTAACTAAAGACCACACTCGGTACCCTTAACACTATTACTTCACTTAGAGAAAGATCAGAGTCCTGAGTTCTGTGGTAGAACTGAACTCCTTTGATACCAATTTGTCATGACCCGTCCTCGGGGCCCGTGCCGTGACTACCCCAAGCCCGCCTTGCATAGGCCAGGGGCTGGCGACTATCACCAAAGGCGTAAATCCCGATAACTGGGAAGGCATTTCCTTTATAAAAGTAAACAAAACATTACAGAGTACAAGAGGAAGAAGTAAACACTAAGTACAAGAGAAGTGCTGAAAAGTAAAAGGGCCAGAATACAAACCCAAAAGAAAGTACAACTACAACTGAACAGGTACAACAGAAAAGACAACAGCTAGAAGGACGGAAGAAGCTCCTGGGTCGTCCTCCTCGGATCCTACCTGAAGGGTAGGTACAGATAGCGCATCTCCTGGTCGTCCACCACGGATCCTACCTGAAGGGTAGGTACAGATAGCCTCCTCCACTCTCTCGTCCGTCAACCACCTCTATGTGTCATCTCGTCGTGTAGTCCACCTCTGGGTACTGACTCGTCCTCGAACACTCGGCCTCTGTCAGCACTGCCCGTTGTCTGCAACCAACACAACGAGGTTCGGGCATAGCCCATGCAGGGGTGAGTATAACGATACTCAGTAGGGACCCCGAGACCCTCAAGGTCTCACTAAACCAACAAGGATAACCACAAGAAGATCTAAACAGATAACCTCTACTTAGATATATTCCCATACATATACCTAAGTTATCAAGTAACCCATCTCAATCATGAGGAAACATAAGGATTGTGAAATCAAAGGATATCCACTACCGAGGTATATGCCCATACATATACCTAAGTTATCAAGTAACCCATCTCAATCATGAGGTAAACACAAAGGTCAAAAGTCTCAGATCAAACTAGGATTTTCATTATCGAAATCGTAACTGCTGAAGAGCTCCGTCTCTGGAGTGTACAGTGGTCCTGTTACGACTCCGAGGTACTTCTAACTAACCTAAGACTGCTGAGATACTCCTCCTGTCGAGTACTGTGGGCCTGCCGCTACAACCAAGCGCTTCCCACCGTGGGTCTGCCGCTACAACCAAGCGCTCCCATGTGCCGCTACAACCAAGCGCACCTCTGTCGTGGGTCTGCCGCTACAACCAACTGCTCCCCTGTGCCGCTACAACCAAGCACACGTCTGTCGTGGGTCTGCCGCTACAACCAAGCGCTCCCATGTGCCGCTACAACCAAGTGCACCTCTGTCGTGGGTCTGCCGCTACAACCAAGCGCTCCCCTGTGCCGCTACAACCAAGCGCCCCTCTGTCGTGGGTCTACCGCTACAACCAGGCGCTCCCCACTGGGTTATCCGTAACACACCGAGTCGATCTGTCAAGCAGTCGTTAGGTCTCAGTAGGCTACACGGTTTCTGTACACTGCACGCTTGTCTCTGGGAGGGTCCGCTCCACGAGCTACAGGTCGATACTCCAAGTATCTCAAAGTCCCACTAAGAAGTATATCAAAGTACCGTCTCGTCATAGGGGTCTCAACGCAACAGACGGCGCGTCAATCGGACGCCCGGTCTGTGAGTTACTAGCCTTTTCGTCCCAGGGGCCTGGTTGGTTCCGTGCATGAACCAACCCGGCCGTATCACAACTGTATCCCGAACTCCCATAGGGTATACTCATAGGGACCGTTTCTCAACGAGATCACCAACGCCGCTGACGGTTCATCAAACGGACGTTCTGTCAGAAAGGTATCAGCTTTTCTGTTCAGGGGCCCGGTTGGATTTCGGGTGCGATCTAACCCGGCCACTATCCAACTGCATCCAAAACTCGGGCAGAGGATGCCAAAAGTTCTGTATCGTCAACAGGAACGCAACGCAACAGACGGCACATCAATCGGACGCCCGGTCTGGAAGTTATTGGCTTTTTCGTCCCGGGGGCCAGGTTGGTTTTTAAGTTAAAACCAACCCGACCGTACTCCAACTGCATCCAAACCTCAAGCGGAGTAAGCCAAAAGATCCGTCTCACTTAGAGGAATTCAACAAAACTAATGGCACGTCAATCGGACGTCCGTAGCTCAAGATATAGGTGTTTCCGCTCCGAGAGCCTGGTTGGTTTCGTGTACGAACCAACCCGGCCGAACCCAAAGTATTCTGAAACCTTGAGTGTGATATACTGAAACGACCGTCTCGAATCAAGGATCGCGTTGCCGCTGAAGGTGCGTCGTTCGGAGGTCCGTATCTCACGTTACGGGCAAAAGACCGAAATAAGGTCCGAAGACGGGGGGTCTGGGCCCGGGCCGACCTGGCCCGACCCCCCCCCCCCCCCCCCCCCGGGGTCGGCCGAACCGGGTCGACCCGACCCGGTCCGGCCAGGGCGCGGCCTAGCTCGGCCGGCCGGTCCGGCTCGGCTCGGCCGAACGGCCGAGCGCGGAAGCCGCGGGGGCGCGCTGCCCCCATGTGAGGAACCCGCGGCCCCGGTCGGGGCCGCCTTGCCAGCGGACGCAGTGGCCGGGCCGTGTCCCTCCACCGGTTCCACGCGGCCGCGGAACCGCATCGCCGCCGCGACTGAAGCCACGGCGTGTTTTGGCGGAGGCGCGCCGGCGGGAGTTTCCACGAGCCACCAGACGCGCTCTGGTGGTCCATTTTGTGTGCGGCCTCGCCAGTGGTCCTCCCGGGACCCGATCTTCACTGTGAGGCCCTCAAAATGTCTTCGCGGCCCGCTTCACCATCGATCGTAGATCTGCACTTCGATAGCAAACCGCGGGGTCTTCAAAATGCCTCCGCGGCCCCGTCTCTGTCCGCGGTTTCGCTCGGCTTCAACGGCGCGGCGCGATGGCGCTGCGCTCCTTCGCCGCGTTCTTCCTGGTGTCCGCACGGTGTCGTTGCACTGTTCCGCCTTTGTTCATGCCGCAACGATCCCAAACAACAAGAGGGGAAGGAGATTCGACCTTGTTCGTGTGGTCCGACCTTCCCCCGTTAGTTTGATAACAGGCAGCCCAAAAAAAGAAGGAAGAAAGGTGACAGATGAGATCACGATCAAAAATAAAAATAATCCCCCATAACTTCCTGCAACAGAAATTCCCGACCCGCAAGGAAAACGTTTGCGGATCAACTAGGTAATAAGTTGATCCATGTTCATTGTTTTCTTTAGAATGAAAGAAAGAAAGAAAGAAAGAATTTAAGGGAATAAAATTATTCTCAACATGACAATCCCCTACCTTGTCGAAGTCGTCGAGTGAGGGTTCATCACAGATTTTCTCATCGCGGAAGAAACGTCACGGAAGGAGAGTCTTCGGCGTCACGTCGTCGATCTCCGGGGGTTTGGCATTCTTCGATGGAGGTCGGAGCGTTCTTCACGTTCTTCGCATTCTTCGCGTTCTTCGTCGATGAAAGAAGAATTCTCTCTCCGCTCTCCCGAAGGTTTAACACAACCCAAACCCCCTCAACCCAAAAATAAAATAAGTCCTCAACTTATTTTATTATCAAATTAAGAATTGAAAAAAAAAGATATGAAACGAACAATTAAATTCGATGAATTAATTGTAAAACTTAACATCCAATTAATTGGTGCATTAAGAAAATAAGAAAACGCGTCAGTTGACTTTCATAATGACGGGTTTTCGCGGGTGTGTTACTTAGCAGAAAAGAAACGGTGGGGCTCGTGCGGGTCCTACCTCACAAATATCCTACCAAGAGGGTAGGATATTTTTTGATAACACCCTATCCACTTCAACCCAGCTTAAGTAGCTTAAAGTGGCTTCAAGTGGCTTCCATGTGGCTTAAGTGAAATAAAATAAAGTTTGTCGTACAATTATTTTATTTCTTAACTTCAAGCCCGAAAATTAAAAACCACATCCAAGTAAATGCAACTCCGGAAGAGGCGTTTCAAAGCAATTACCGGCGCTGCGATTCCATCGGTGCCTTCAGAATTCGATTCCGAGCACCGGTTCAAAAGTTAGAAAAACCCGCTCGTCTGTTCACTGAACGTACCCGAGCCAAACTTTAGAAATTGATTCTGGGCACACCGGGCCTCGGAATCAGGGGCCGTCAGAAACTACGTTCTTGTAATATTCCAAAGAAAATTAAGAAAAAAAAATTCCTTGGAATTTACGGGTCTTTACAGCAACCTACTAGAAATGTGGGAAGAAAGGACATATTAAGAAAGAATGAAAATTTATCAATGAGAACACCATAAGAACATATGTGATGAATAGTTCAGATTCCTTTAATTCATCTGAAGATAGAAATAATTACATTTTAAATACATACACTCTAGTAGAAGCTTGGGTGATTGACTTTGGATCCTACTATGATACCCCAGACTCACACTCCCAGATTTGGTTCCATAAACACATAATTTATATACCGTATTCGATACTAACATTAGATATTTGGAAATAACTATTGCATTTTTATATGAATTAAAGAAAATATTATATTACATACATTCTCATAACCTTTTAATTTTATATCTTTAAAGAATTAGGAAGAATGATAAACTAATTAATCCAATGTTTTTCTCAACTAAGGGATATTTTATTATTATTTTATACACTAAATAAGAAACCACAAAATCCATAAAAATCCTTCAACATCTCCCAAAAATACCCCAAACATTTTGTTATTCTAGTCATATCATGTGTAATGCTTTTCTTCATAACTTGAGAAAATGGAAATATAACAATGGGTGAGCCTAGACTCCCATTAAAAGAAAACATGCAACTGAGAAAATCATGGCATAATGATGGCATAAATATTATGAAATGAAAATGTAATAATCATAATTCTATAATCAAATTAAATTTAGATAATAATATATCCATGGATAGAAATAAAAATAAATAGATCACATGGATAACAGTAACTCAATTTTTTGGTGATGGAATGCCTCATTTTAGGTATCAAAATATGATGCCAAGGGCTTACACCAAGAAAATATACAAATATAGGTAGAGGTACATACCAAAATCCAAATGTGTTTGTATCATGGGACCTATTGATGCATCAAGTGGATATATAATGTTGGGTCCCACCTGTAACTTGTCTAAGTCCAATGCATTTATCATAGGTGATAATGAGTAAAAAATACATAATAAACTTTTCCAACAAAAATTATTATTGTAATAGAAACACAAATAATTCAAATACTTTTCCCCATGTTAATAAAAAGGGATAATATGGCCATAACCCATCCAGATAAATCAGGTGGATAGTTAAACAATACATAGTCTACTTTCCTATGTAATTAATAAACATCTTTATTAGAATAAAAAATATATAGGTTTTCAATAGATCCCCAATAAATAAATGGAATAGATTTCTATATAATAACCCTCAATATAAAACCATATGGAGTAATGGTGTACAATTAACTCAATAATTTTAATAGTCAATCGATGTGTGACATCTAGGTGAATCAATCTAATCAGAGGAATAGAAAACATGTGTATCATCCTGACCCAGGAGCCCCTAAATTTTGTCACGAACCAGCGGGTCACATGGCCTCAAGCGCACATCCATATATTCCAGAGGATACTGAATAGAAGATATTTTGTAGGTTGCATCTCTAGGGATACTATTTTCTTAATTAATAGTGTAGAAAAATGGTAAAAATCATAACAATCAAGTAGTGGAAGAATATATAATAACCGAACAATAGAAATAAGATGAAAATATAGAATACTGTAATAATAAATAAGACAAAAGAAATCATATACAATATGATGATCACGTCATGTCTCTACAAAGTAGTAAAATATATATATATGAATCCTGTTGGAGTTGGAGCCCAAAAACCAACTTCTATGTACTTTATTATAACTTTAATTTATTGTTTTAAAAATTAATAAACTTATTAGAACATCATGATTGTTATTCTGCGTAACATTGTGTGCGATAATTTCCCAAGAGTAGGTATCACACTAAAAGGTTATAGTAGTTCCCTATTATGAGGAGAACCCGTAAGTGCTACAACGCTATTATTTAATATATGTTCTATAGTTGTATGATATCATTGGAGGTACAAAAATGATATAGGATATGATGAGTGGAGACTCATTGGACTTTGAGGCACCTTCTCATGGTGTACGCCCTTGGTAATATCCAGTAAGATATTATGAGAACGAGACCCACCAATAAGAAATCCACATTTATATGTTTCATTGGATGTTTCTATTCATGGATGTATGTATTATCCCTTAGACATTAATATTATTATTAATGAGTATCAAGAGACGCGTACTTTGATTTATTGATGAAAACCATGATGAAAAATGGTTGTGGTGAGGTAGGAGACATTGGGGGCGTCATGAGTAATATTGCATTAATGAATAATGTGAGAAAAAAATTATCCATTATGTTCTTTAACAGAATTTAATATCCCTTTAAAGGAAATGATATAGGCTAAATAAATCCATGGTGATGGAGTTTTATAGGCAAGTTCTATTTCTAGAAAGTCAAAGAATCAGATATCGAGCACACAGGTTGATGACGCTAGCACGTGACCTACTTGATTTGAGATATTATAATAAAGGGATTATATTGCATAGTAAGAGTTTGTATAAGGTTTCATGTCATTATGGTATCAACTTATTTCTCTATGGGCTCCATGACGTGTTCCTAGATGTTAACCATGGACTTTACACTACTTCACCTAATGCCACTGTGAAAGAGGCATAAAGGGTCACACACTAAGTGTATCCAAAATATCAGTTTAATAATATAATATTAATTATTATTTAACAGGTTGAATAAATATTATTCCAACATGTTGTTTAATAATTATTCATGTTTGCTTGATCACATTTATTCTGTTACCAATTATTCGAGGGAATATAATGTGAGTGAAATATTTAATAAATATTAATTTTATATTTAGTGAATATAATATTTATTTATTTATTTAAGAATAATGCAGTGATATTTATTTAATAAACAAATAGTTATTATTCCAGGCCTTATAAATTTTATGGTGGAATGAAATATTGGGTTTTTTGGTCCAGTGAGAAATAATAAATATTGAATATTATTTAATTAAATAATATTTAATATAATTTTCAAGTTAATCACATGTCAAGAAATAATAATATTATTATTATTATTATTTGACATTGGGTTTTCACTAAGATTAAATAAATAATTAAGGGAACTTGTGAAATTATTTTATCTTAACCCTAAAGATATACAAACTCAATTATGTTATTTTCTCATTAATCTAATTAATTTGTCTTGGTTGTGCACAATAAATTTGGAGAGTCCTCTCAGGCCAAGAGAGATACCTTCTCCATGAATTTTCCCATGAATGGAGAGAAATCCTCCTCCACCGGGTCAAGGATTACACTTTGGAAGGGGTTCTCAAAGTGATGAAAGGAGGATGACGAAACTGCAAAGATTTACCATGCTAGAACCGAAATATTCCATCATAGATGTTTGTAGATTCATAGAACACATGTGGATCATCGCAAGAAGAAATATATACTTGGTTTCCATAATGAAACGATGGTTCATCGTAGATCTGTAACAAGATTCATCAATGAAGAAATAATTCCAACAAAGTTATTTCTTTAATTAAATTAAATTAATTATAAATAGTATGTGATGATCCACTCTCTGGTTCCAATGTAATAATCCATTTTCTATTTCATTAATTGAATTCCTTTGATCATGATGTTCATCGTTGTATAGATCTCAGATTGATAGTCGATTATAAAAATAAGAAATGTTGGGCATCGCCCATCGCACGCTTCCGCTACACCTGGAACCTTCAAGTGACATCAGAGCAGTCACATAATTATTTATAATTATTTAAATATTTTTGGTGATTTATGAAATTTTAATTTAGTTTTTCAATTCACATTAAATTTTTATTTTAATCTGAATTGAGAGGTCTTATTTTTCCTCTTTTTTCTCATAGATTTAATCAAAACAATAAATTTTATGATTAAAATTAAATCAAGGAAATCATCTAGAGGTGAAAAGGTTTCTGGTTATAAAACATCGGATCACACACCATGTAACTTGAATTAAACATTTTGTAGTCATGTTAAATGCATTGTAATTGAGTCAAAAATTAATTCAAGATCATATGCATTAATTACATGCATTTTTTAAAGAAAGGTGGCACTTTGGTCAAAAGTTTAAAACAATTTTATTTGAAAAAAAGTGATTACATGAGTCTAAAAGATAGAATCATATTACAATCTTTTACATGCAAAGGAAGCAAGTTTTCTGGGAGCTCCTCCATCTAGGTTATGTCCTGAGAAACTCCTTTATTGGCGAGACCATATGCAACCATATTCACTTCTCAATAGGTATGAGTTTCAATTTATTTTCTGTTATGGAGAGAGTGAAGGAAATTCATCCATCATGTAGTAAGCGGCCAAGCTAGGCGAATCACTCCCTTCCAAATGGCCTGCACTATAATAGTAGAATCACATTCAATCCACAAGTTGTTCCAAATTTGGTGCATGGTTAAATATATGGAATGAATCACACTCATCATTTTGGCTCCCATAGAGGTTGCAGTACAACAACCTCTAAAAAACTCCCAACGATATAACCAAGATGATTTCTGAAGAAGACACCACACACTGCAGGTCCTAGATTTACTTTAGAGGATCCATCCACATTTATTTTAATCCAACATGGTAGTGGACGTCTCTAGAAAACCTCAATAGTTTGTTTTGGATGTATGAAAATGGCATCAACCTGAAGACGTCTCAGTATCATAAAATCTTCCATATTGTTGTTGTAATTGCCTTTCTAAATCAACACAGCTTCTCAAATAGTGATGAGAATTATCATTCGAACTGCATTAATGTTGTGTAAGAAATTATTGTGATGGATTGTGTTTATATCATACCAAATAACACAAAGAAGCGATGCAACCCTGGCAAGGAACAAGCTTATGATTTTTTGGGAGTTATCCATTGCAACACAATGATTTAGTCAGGTGTTGATAGAGTTAATAATCATCCATATGAAATCAAAAGTGTGAAAAATATAGTTCCAGTGGGTAGTGTTGGTAGCACAAGACATAAATAAGTGATTAGTATATTCTCTATGTTTATTAAAAACATAACATTTTGAAAAAATCTGGATTGCAAAAAATTTGCAGACAAGAATCAGTGGGAACCCTATTGTAGGCAAGATGCCAAATAATAGTGAGTCTTGAGGGTATAATCCAGAGATTGTCAAAACATTTAGTCCATTTAAATTCATTTTTGGTGTTATTTGAGGAGTTGTTTTAGAAAGTTTTTGTATTTAGAATCCCATTGTGAGAAGGTTCCCAAATAAAAAGATCAACCGAGGTAGAAAATCGGTAGGTATCAATGATTTCAATAATATTTTCTGGGAGGGTATCAATATAGGAATTAAGAACATTACTAGCAGTGGAGATGATATTATCAGGGGGAGTGAATGATATAAGAGGAGTGATTTCCCAGTTTTCCAAACAAAATCTCATGGAAGAGTTTCTAGTGACCATCCATCTAGAGTCGGACATCATATTGGCATACATGTTTCTAACTGAGGGCCAAATGGAAGAAGTCACAAAATTATTGTTACCTATTATCAATCTATAAAGGAACCTGTTTTTGATGAAAGCAATTTAGGGGGAGTAATTGTGAATCAGGTTCCAAGTTAATCCGGCTTGAAGGGCATCGTTAAATAGTTTAATATTTTTAATACCAAGACCTTCATCATCTAAAGGTTTACAACATTTAGCCCAAGGAATAGTCACAAGTTTTCTGTTCAATGTTCTTCTAGTCCAAACAAATTTTTTTGTGTGATCATTAATTTTTTTAATGATACTAGATGGCCAATTATATACCTTCATCGAGTAGACCAATTTGGAGACAATGACAGACTTGAAAAGATAGACTCTCCCTACCATGGATCGAAAATTTTCTTTCCAGGTGGAAAGTTTATTAAGAATTTGATCAACAATGTTTGATAAGTAGTATGATTTGGGTTTTCCCTAGAAAATGGGAACCCCCGGGTATTTGTAGGGAATAATACCTTATTTTATGTTAAGATCATTGATGATACTATTTTTCCTAGAATCCCAAAAGTTTTTCCCATAGTAGATGAAGGATTTATGCCATCCAATTATGTGACCAGATACCTCCTCATAGTGACTGAGAGTATTTTTAAGAGTTATTATGTTTCTTATATCATCCCTTTAAAATAGAATGATGTCATTTTCATAAAGGAGGTGACTGGGAGAATTCACATTTCTGTAACCATGAATAGGTTTGAGTTTGTTTTGGTCAACCTGTCGAGTGAGCAGACGACTTAAATAGTCTTCTGCAATGGGAAAAAAGAATTTCATATAGGGTATCTCCTTGTATAATTAATTTTTAGAAATTTAAGTAACCTCTAGGGGATCCATTGATCAAGATGGAAATGTTAGCTGAATTCCAGAGGGTTTTAATTCTAGAGATGAAGATGTCTTTGAAGCCAAAGCCATGTAGAACATTGAATATGAATTCCCAATCCATTGTGTAATAATAATTCTTGATGTATAGTTGAATGGTGGTGTTACTACCTCTATTTTTTTTATTTAACATATTAGTGAATTCAATGGAAAGACAAATGAAATCTTGTATGGATCATCCCTTGATAAAACCAAATTGATTCAAGAAGATAATTTTATCTGTAATGGTGCTAAGTCTATTCTCAATCATCTCGGTGATAATTGTATAGAGAGTGTTGATAATAGATATTGGATAGAAGATATTGATTTTAGTGGCATTATCAACTTTTGGAATCAAATTAAGGAATTGGGAATTTAACCCATGAGGTAAAAATACCATAGAAAAGAAATATTCAACGTGTTTTCAGAAATCATATTGGATAATGTCCTAATATTTTTGATGGAATCCATTATTAAAACCATTAGGACCTGGGGCCCTGTCAGGATTTAAACTGAAAATAGTGTCTCTAATTTCATGATCAAGGGGAACACCAATGAGAAAATTGTTGTCAAAATCAGTGAAAATTGTCAGAATTATGTCATTAATGAGATCCTTGTTAGTGCTAGGACAATTTAATAAAGTCTCAAAATAGGAGACAACATGATTAGAAAAGTCTTTTTCTTTATCTGAAATTTTGTATCCATCATTGAGGGAAGCTAGGGGTCTACAAGATTTCAAAACTCTTTGAAAAGAATTATAGAACATGGTATTTTGATCACCACCAGTTAACCATTTGATTTTGAATGTTTTGTTACAAATGTTGTCTTTGAAAGTGAGAAGAAAATTAAGTTTTATAGTGATGTTAATTTTTTATTTTTATCTGAAGCAACGTCTGAGTGAGTGTTGTTGTTTTTGATTTGATGAAGCTCGTTATCAAGAGAGAGGATTTCATTATTGATTTGTTTAGATTTAATGATGCCCCAAATTTTAATCTTGTGTTTTAGATATTTTAATTTTAGAGGATAGGAAAAAGATTAATCAGAGTGAGATGTAGAGGTCCAAAAATGGTTAATGAGATTACTACATTAAAGATCTGATTACCTATAATTTTTGAATCTGAAGGGAAGAGAAGGTTTCAGAGTTTTGTATGAAAGAGTGAACAAGATAGGATTATGGTCAGAATGAATTTTCAATAGGGTGGTGCTGGAAATGGTATCCCATTTATCAAAAGCATGGTCATTAGTAAAGGCTATATATAGTTTTCTCGCAACCACTCTATTGTAATGATTCTTATACAAGTTATATTTTGCACCGAGGAGAGAAATTTAAGTTAGATTGGGTTTTCAATTGAAGCCTTAAAATCCATCATAGATACAGTTGAATGAAGAGGGCCAATTTTTTCACTAGCAGAGAGAATAACATTAAAATCACCAACATCAATCCAGGGGGAATAAATTTTAGAGATCAAGGAGGAGAGGTCATTCTAGAGAGTCCTCCTATCTTGATATTTATTATTGGCATAGATAAAGAAACAAAAGAGAAGATTTTTATATATCATAAAGTCATAGGTGAAAATATGATCAAAAATATGGAAAACATTAACATTAGACAGAGAGGAATGAGGAAAACTCCAAAGGGTATCAATATTGATGTTGTTTCGACATGCACTGATGAAGGTGTATCCAATATGAAAAAAATGAACTAAATTAGTGGAAAAGTTTATTTTAGGTTCAGAAATGGAAAAAATTAAAGTCTTATGAATGTTTACCAATCGTTTTAAAATAATAAAGGTGTCATGGTTTGCAATACCTTGACTGTTCTAGTATAAAATCTTCATTTATACCTATGTTTGGAGTTAGAACTATTTTTTTCTTACTATCTGAGCCTTTATGCCTAGTTTATCTTCTAACAGTTTTTGAAATTTTAGGGCTTGTATTAGACTCTTTCTTACCCTTAGTGGAATCCAAGGAGTTAGCAGTATCTCCTATATATAAAGTTTGGATGGAAATATCTTTCATGTTAATATTAGTAGATGATGACACAATATTACTAATATCCTTATTGTTAATAGCGTCTAAAATTTTATTATACAATGTAGTATTCTAAAAAGTAGTGCTGCAGGTACCTGGTATGGCACTTGGACCGAGAATACCTACTTGGTTTCCAGTATGGGCAACTGACCGCTATTCTATATTCAAGAAAAAAGAGGAACTGCTCTGCCTAGTGTTGTGTTTAATCATCTTCTCATCACCCGAAGCCTCTGTAGTCAAAATAAGGTCCTTGGATTCCTGTACCTACTGTAAGAAGCTAGAAAGATGTGTTTCTCCTTCAACTGATGTGTTAGAAGAGTATAATTCTATGTGTGACTCCACCACGGGGAAGATTTTATCTTTCATAACCAGGACAATAGGGGACCAAAATCCTTCATAAGACCCTGCATCAAGAAAATGGAATATTCTACAGGAGTAATGGGATTCATAAAATTTGATCAACTATCACTAGCATGGATTGTGGAAACAATAATTGGCTGTTAATTGTATTCTTTAAATACACTCCCTATTGACTGGAACAGACTAGAACATGGTCAAATAGAGTACAAGCCATGTCTCCCATGTACATGTTGTGTAGTCCCTTTAAGTCAAATATGGGCCACATATTTTAATACATGACCTACCTAACTGGTGACCATGAAATTTAGAGATCACACAGTGTGTGGACCATTAGAAACACCATGTACTCTAGGTTTGAAGGTAAGATATACACGCTGAGTCCTTAGGCGTGTACCTGAGATAGATGATGAGAATCGTACACACTATGTGCTCGGATGTACATGATGTGTACTTATACCAAATTACAAAAATTTAAAATTTATTTATTATATTATGTAGACATAGATACATGTTCTTGTATGTGGTCATTAAATGGATAGGTCACTCCTTGTGATGTGTTTTAAATATATATATATATATATATATATGTTTCCTTAATATATTTGTAATGTTTAAATATAAATATCATTTATGAGTTGTATTATAGTTGTCACTCTATGTGAATTCAAGTATAACACATGACAAAAATGTCATGTAATTTTTGTAATCATTAATTTGATACTACATATCATGAAAGTACATGGTAATTCGTGTATGCCATATGTCACAATAGTAAATAGTATATGAGTATAATACATGTTGAGTATATTTGGATGGTTATTCACCGTGCTTCCTCTGAGGTACATTTATGTACATAGTTAATTTTAAATGAATTTATTTAATTTGTTTAAAATTATGATGGATGAGAATATGATGGAAATTCAAATAATAATTAATCTAAAATAATTGTTTAATTAAAGATAATAATTAATTTATTTGAGTGTGATTTATCATAAATAAGATAGATTATGAATTGAATGCAATTTTTATTAAATGTGTAATTCATTACATGCATTTAGATGACAATGAGCTAGAAAAGACCTTTATATGTGATTGGTTGCATTAAAATTGTTATTAAATTAAATTGTGGGGCTATATGCCTTCTCTCCTCTTACTATGTAGGGCCTGCATGCACATGGATTCTTTTATATAAACCCCTTTTCCCCTCACCAGCATGTGACTAAAAGTTATATGCAAAGGATGGAGCTCCCAAGCTAGTGGAGGTGGTTCACGTTTAGAGTTGAGGTGAAACCAACCCAAGGAGATACATAGGAGCATAGGCGGAAAGCCGCAACACGAACCTTAATTGGTTCAATTTGTATTCACTAGGCCAATGGTTAGTTTATAAACCACTAGATAAAATAACCACTATTGGGATCTCATGGTTATATGCCTTTTGTTATTTTATTTCTGTCAGTTTCATGGTTATTTCATTACGAATGTCTTTTCATGATCACATAATTAATAAATTAACGGGAATGCAATATAGACCTAAAATAAACTGGCTAATGCGTAAATATTATATAATATATGGTCAATAACTTAACTAAATCCACTTAATATTAATTGTAATTAGATAAAGATAATAATTTGAAATTTATGTATAAAAAGATAAAACCCCTTAGTAAAATATTTAGTTTGTATAACCTTCCACTACATCAGTTAAAATAGAACCATAGTTCAATGTTCTTGACCTACCAAAGTTGGTGTGCTTTCAATTTTCAGGGAATTATATCTTGACGTTTTGGTTTGACATAACATAGTTCACATCAAGGTTTTAATTCAAAAGCATGAATTGGTTTAAATGAGAGGCAAATGTTGAGGAAATCCATTTTAAGGATTTTAGGATTGGGGAGTCCACTCAGCGGATCAAGGAACTGCGAGTTAATGCAGTTGGCATTTGGAATGCCTACCGAAAACCATTAATGTTTATTGTCTAACCAATGTTGGGGTAATGAAAATGGGAATATGGATCCTTTACACTTGAGTATCCATGAAATAAGATATTCTAAATCTAATGGTGAGGGATATTGTGTTTTGATAAAATAGTGGGAGACTAATAAATACAATATTTACTAATTTGTCTAAATTTTATCAGATAAAGAGTTAAAATTCTACATATCTTATTTTTTATAAACAACATTAAAATGAAATGTAACATATCATTGTGATCCATACTCGAGAAGGAAAAAATTTTCACCCACACTAATTTGAAAGAGTGGAAAATTACCTTACGTGTCATCGTTCAACATGAAAGGAGATTGTATGTAGTTGAAGAACATTTATCAGTTTGGCCTGGCAATAAGGCAAGTGATGAAGAGTTTTCTCTCTATGATAAACATATGAATAATTCTACATATGTTCAATGAATTATGCTATCATCCACTATCAATGATATTTTGATGAAATGTGAGGATATGGATGCCTATAGAATGATGTCTCACCGTTGGTATATCTATCATGAGAAGGTGAAATAAGAGATGTATGTGATCTCTAATGTTTTTTTGTGACTAACATGGAGAGTCTGTGCCATATGGGTATGATGTTGTCAATATTATCAACTAAATTGAATGCCTGGATATGTCATGGATTAAATTCCTAGATGTGTTGCGTATAGATCTCATACTTTCATCACTACCTAAGTCCTTCTCTTGATTCATTATCAATTAAAATATAAGCAATAATGATAATATTATTTCAAAAATTATTACTTTAATTTTCCAAGTGGATTAGGAAATGGGACATGATAAACTCGTGGTCCTTATGGTCAATAAGAAAAGGAAGGATATGTCAATGGGGCCTAAGACTTATAAACAATCTAATCCTACTAAGAATCTTCCTTTGAAGAAGAAGAAGATCCAGAGGCAGGGGAAGAAAAATAAGGTGGAATGTTTTTCATGTGGCAAGTCATGTAACTGGAAGAGGAAATACACCCAGAAGAAATGGTAAGATAAAGTTATGTTCGTTATAAAGTGTAATATTTTAATATCTACACATTGGTTATTAGATACAGCTTGTGTGGATCACATTTGTATACAATTATAAGAACCAAGTAGATTGTGAATGATTTACAAAGGATAGGTGGATCTGACAGCTGCTAATGGTGCGAGGTTGGATGCTATGTCCATTTGTGAATATCACCTCTCATTTATAATGGAAATGATTTTAGTTTTTAAATATTGTTATTATTTACTTATATTTACCAAAAACATAATTTCTGCATCATGCCTATATACAGATGGGTTTACTTTCATGTTTGGAAATGAAATTTGTATCTTTTACAAGGACAATATATGTTATGGTATGAAAAATTTATATAATGGTATTTATGTATTGAAATAAAAAACAACTTTTTGGAAATTGATAACGAATCATGTTCACATGACTCCTATAACACCTATCATTGGTATCACCATCTTTGTCATATACCGTTTTCAAGTTGTACTGGGTTGGCCTTGGGCTCGGGCTCTGCGTAGGTTTCCTCTTCTACCGGTGAAGACGGCGGGCACTGCACCGGCTCCTCCCCCCTCGGTGGGGTAGGGGGTTTCATTGTCTCATGGAAAACCTAGGCCTTTTCATCCCTTCTCAAACCCTGAGTTTCTTCATCAGTTTCCAAAATCTTTTTTAAACCCTAATGTTCCATATTTAATCGATGGCTTACCGAATCTCCCTCTGTCCTCTTCTGAGTTCTCGGAAGCCTTGGCCCTATTGAATCTCACCCAGGTGGCCCAGTTCAAGCACATGAGACCTTCTGTGGATGATTTCAACCAATTTGTCTTTGGAGCTTGGGATCTTTGATATAGAGCGGTGGTCGACTTACTGGATAGCAAAAAAATATGATTAGGTTCTATTCAGAGGAGGACATCATCTGAGCTTGGGCGAGGGCTCCACGCAGCTTCAATGGATCTCATTTCCTGCATTTGTGTTGGGCCTTCAATCTATATATGAACCGCGACGCGCATTCAATTGTTGTCTGGGTAATTTTTCCATCTCTGTCGTTACCGTTCCAAAACCCGTCAATTATATGCATGTTGGTAAATATTCTTGGTAGATACCTCTATTTGGATAGTCGTCCTGAGGCGGTATGCCAACCGATGAATCCCCGGGTGTGTGTCGAGATAGATCTGTCCCGCATCCCTTCTGATTCTGTTGGGATAACTATCGGCAAGGATTATCGGTGCAAACAGAAAGTCGTCTATGAGAACTGGACTGATTTCTATGGTTATTGCCAATGATTGGGCCATTCCGTTGAGGTTATCCGAAGGGAGCATCAATCTCGGTTGATGCAGGCCCGTGGTGATGGGAATTCTTCTTTGGTTAGATCTGAGTTTGGTGTCCGTAATGGCGTTCAAGAGGGATTTTCATCGAGAGCTACAGAACATGTTGACAAAGGTTTGGATCCATGTTGTTCTGGTGAGAAGGGGGAGAGTCCTCGTCGGGTGTCTGAAGCTTCTGGTGCTAAGGAAACACAGTCTAATCCGCTAGTGTCTGAGGTTTTCCAATAGTGAAGGAGGGACTTGGGAGTAACCGTTACTCCCATGGTTGATCTGTGTACATTGCAAAGCAAGGAAGGAAGAGTGGACAGTGTTGTAGAGGTTGTCTCCACGAGTTCTAAGGCTGCTAAAGGTCTCGACTAGATGGCCAAACCATTCTTAGCATTGAGTAACAGGATTCAAGGGCTTTCCGAAGATGTTTTGGACGCGGGTTCTGGGGAGGCTGCTATGTTGGGAGGTGATGTTAGCCCAGAGATTGTTGGGGACCAGCAGGTTGATTGCAAGGTGCATGATCCTACTTTGGTTGGTGAAGAGGCCAGAGAGGATCAACAGGCCGAATGTCAGGGATAGGAAGTAGGTGTCATGTATGTAGATAACAATTCTAATGAGGCAAGGTGCAGACCTTTGGTGGTGAGAACAGACCAGTGGCTGGGAGACATGGCCATACCTCCTATGGAAAATGATCCTATTGAAGACCGACGACCACCTTTGATGGAGTGCAGTACTCCAGGCCAGATGCTGGGAATCAACGCAGACTTTACTGCGGCTACTTTAAGGGAGAGAGATGGAACTGGAAGGGAGGTTTCAGGGGGAGTGAAAGAGAACATGTGTGGTCCAGTTGGTAGATCCTTTAGTGATGTTATTAAAAGGGGGAATCAGATGATAGCCACAATATATGGTCATTTGTCTGCTACTCCAAGACGAAGACCTAGGAAGGATTACTCATTTCTTCTGAGGCCGATGCAGACTAGTTCTTCATCAAAAAGGATTAATTAGGTGACTTTGGATTTTAATAAGGGTAGAAATACTAAGAAGGCTACCCTAGATCAATCGGTTCTGGAACAACTTTGCAGTCGGGTTCAAAGTGGAAGCTTTTGGAAGAATCCGGAATGGGAATCAGCTACTAGGGAAGAGGACTCCTACTTGGGTTACGGAGATGAATCCAGTTATTATGATGTGTAATTATATGTTTTTCTTTATGCGGTCTTACTTGTCTTTGGTTGTATGTTTGGTTACCGGGAACCCATAAACCGGCTTCTAGAAAAGGAAAAAAAATGAATTGCAGCCATCTTTTTCATGTAAATGATAAGCATTTTGGAAAGATCTATTAATATGATTATTTAGACTCTTTTGAACTAAAACCACTTGAAAAATTACATTATGGTTTACATGGGAAAATAACGAAACCACCAATTGGAAGACATGATGAAAAGTCCACAAAGCTTCTAGGATTGGTACACACTGATGTATATAGACCATTTCCAGTAGGTGATAGAGGTGGATATTATTACTTCAAAACATTAACAATTGTCTTGAGTAGATATGGCTATGTCTACTTAATGAGGTATAAGTAATATTCCTTTAATAAATTCAATGAAATCAAGAATGAATTAGAGAATCAACTTGTTAAGAAGATAAATAAACTTTGATCGGATTGAGGTGGTCAATATCTTAACCAATATTTTATCGACTTTTTACGGGAGTTTGAGACTCTATCTCAAATCACTCTAACCTATACACCATAGTGGAATAGTGTTAGTTAAAGGAAGAATAATGCCTCGTTAGACATGGTAATGTTGATGATGATTCATGCAGATCTTCTATTATCCCTTTGGGGATATGCATTAAAAACTGTGACATACACATTAAACCGAGTTCCAACTAAAGTGAAAAATGGAATTCACATTGAGAAATGGAGAAACAATAATCCAATTTTGTTTCATACACCTATATGGGGTTTCTATGAACTTGTTATGTCCTTATCAGGCAAAAAACTAGAACCCTGCGGCATGAGGCGTATCTTTATAGGGTGTCCCAAGGAAACAAGGGGTACTACATATAACCCCTCAGAAAAGAACGTGATTGTCCAAAAACAAGACTTATTTATTTATAGGGAGCACATATAAAAACTTTTTAGTTGGATAAATATAGAATTTGATGAAGTTAATTCTCAAGATATATAAGATTTGGAACAAGAATGGATTCCACAGGTACCCAAGGAAGAAGTAGTTCCTAAAACACAAGTACTATGTAAGAGCGTAAGACAGATAAGAGAACTGTATAGATATGGTTTTCTAATCATCAAAGATGGTGACTCATTATTGGTTGACAATGATGAAACTCTATCCTATAAGGGAGAGTAAAGAGATCATAAGCTTTGAGATGGAATGAAGTGATGAGTTTTAAAGGATTCCATGTATCATAACTATGTTTGGGTTCGGGTTGATGCACAAATTTATCTAAATACCATTGGGTGAAAATGGGTTTTTAATAGGAAACTGGACTTGGGAGGTAAAGTAAATACCAATAAAATAATTCTAGTTGCTAAAGGGTTTAAAAATCATCAAGGATCTGACTAGGATGAAACCTTTTCACTAGTTTCCATGTTTAAATCTATTAGAATTCTACTTACTACAAAATATTACCATGACTATGAGATTTGGAAGATGGATATCAGAACTGCATTCATTAATGGGAACCTTCAAGAAGATTGATATATGACACAAAAAGAAGGGTTTATGACTCGAGGTGATTCTAGATGGATTTTCAATTTTTGGAGATCTATTTATGGATTGAAGCAAGCATCTAGGTCATAGAACATTTTATTTGATGAATCTATAAAAGAATTTGGATTCATTAAGAACGAATGTGAGTCATGTGTTTACAAAAGATTTAGTGGGAATGTGATCATTATCCTAGTAGTATATGTGGATGACATATTACTTATTGGAAATTATAGACCAATCTTACAATTAGTTAAGGACTAGTAAAAAAAGTGTTTCTCCATGAAGGAATTAGGTGAAACTGCCTATATTTTAGGGATCAAGATCACTTAGGATAAATATAAGAGGCTACATAGACTAAGTCAAAGTACATATATTGACCAGATACTAAAGTTATTTTTATGGAAGTGTCCAAGAGTGGATTGGTTCCGGTTTTACATGGTTTACATATTTCTAAAAAAATGTGTCCTTGGACACAACAAGATAAAGAGAGAATGAGAAATATCCCAAAGGATTCGGAAATAGGATTAAAGATTTATTACATGTTATCTACTAGAAATGATGTTGCCAATGCATTGAGCATGGTAGGAAGATATCAAGCAGATCTGTGAGAACAACATTAGACTACAATTAAGGATATCCTTAAGTATTTTATTAGAACTAGAGACCTGTTCTTAGTGTATAGAGTATATGAGGAGATGTTCATCAGGGGTTATACTGGTGCTATTTTTCGGAATGATTAGAATGATTTGAAATCGAAATCAGAATATGTTTTATATCTCAATGGAAGAGCTGTGAGATAGAAGAGTTCAAAGTATCCATTTTTTTGATTCTATAGTGGATTCCTAGTATATACTATCGTTTGTTATAGCCAAGGAAGTCATTTGGATTTGTAACATTTTCTAGGATCTTGCTGTGGTACCTAGATGTAAACACCCCATCACATTGTTTTGTGATAAAAATATAGCAACGACTCTTGGAAAATGGATAAAGTCACACAAACAGACAAATGATATAATCTAAAAGTATCACCACTTGAGGGATTTATATCAAAGGGTTGAATTTTTATAAACAGAGTACCCATGGAAGGTAACATGGTAGACCCCTAGACTAAAGTCCTATCATAGTAGAATCATTAATATCGTGTGTGATTTAGAAGACTGAAGGTTGTTACCATTTGACTCTAGCTTAAGTGAGAGTTCGTTGGAGTTGGTTACTTATAACCAACTTATATTTACTTTGTGATAACTTTTATTCATGGTTTTGAAAATTAATAAACTCCTTATCACATCATGATTGTTTTTATTCGTAACATAAGATGTGATAATTTCCTAAGAGTAGATATTTAACTAAAAGGTCATATAATTTCCACTCTATGATGAAAACTCGAAAGTCCTATGGTAATATTCTTGAATATATGTTCTATAGCTATATTATATCATTTTTGGGACACAAATGATACATGATATTAGATGTAGGGACTCACAGGACTTGGAAGAACCTTCTTATGGTGTCCTCCTTTGAAAATTTCGTGTAGTATATTATGAGAACGAGACCCACCAGTAGGAAATTTACATTTATATGTTTCATTGGATGTTCCTATCTGTGGATGTGTGTATTGGTCCTTACAATTTAAGATTAGTATTAATGAGTATTATGAGTCATATAATTTTATGTATTGATGAAAACAATGATGACATATATTCGTAGTGAGGTAAGATACGTTGGGTGCATCATGAGTAATATTAAATTAATGAATAATATGTGAATAGATATATACCTTCTATTCTTTAATGAAATTTAATATCTCAAGCCCTTTGATGGATATTATATAGCCTAAATAAATCCATGTACATGGTGATTTATAGGCAAGTTCTATTTCCAAAAATTAAAAGAAAGAGGCATCAAGAATATAGGATGATGACACTGGTATGTGACCTTCTTGATTTGAGATATTGTGATAAAGAGATATATTACACAATGAGCATTCATATTAGGCAAAATGTTGTTGTGGAAATAACTTCTTTCTCTATGGGTGCCTTAGTGTGTTGCTAGATGCTAACCTTGGAATTTAGGCTCCTTGACCTAATGCCATTGAAAAAGTGGCTTAGAGGGTCACACACTAAGTGTATCCGAAATATCAGTTAAAAAATATAATATTATTTATTATTTAATAAGATTAATAGATATTATTCCTGTATTTGGTTTAATAATTATTCATGTTTTCTTGATCACATTAATTTCATCAACAATTATTCAAGATAATATAACATGATTTGAATATTTAATAAATATTTATTTTCTATTTAGTGAATATTATATTTATTTATTTATTGGAGAATAATTAAGTGATATTTATTTAATAAATAAATAGTCATTATTCAAGGCCTGATAAATATTATGGAGGAATGGTGGACTGAGTTTTAAGCCTGGTGAGAAATAATAAATATTGAATATTATTTAATTTAATAATATTTCATATAATTCTCAAGTTAAGCACATGTCAAGAAATAATAATAGTATTATTTTTATTTGACATGGGGTTTTTACTACGATTAAATAAATTATTAATAGAAGTTGCGTAATTATTTCATTTTAACCCTCATGATATATAAACTAAATTATGTTATTTTTTCATTAAGCCAATTCATTTGTCTTGGTTGTGCACAATTAATTTGGAGAGTCCTATCAGGCCTAGAGAGCTCCCTTCTCCAAGAATTCTCCCAAGAATGGAGAGAAATCATCCTTTTTCGGATCAAGGAGAATGATTTAGAAGCTGTTCTCGAAGCGATCTAAGGTGGACGACACAAGTGAAAGGATCCGTCGTGCTAGCAATCAGAGATTCCTTTTGTATTGATTGTAGATTACTATAACACGTATGGATCATTAATAGAGTTAATATACACTTGGTTTCTACAATGCAATGACAGTGTGCCAGAAATCTATAACCATATTCACCAACGAAAAAAGTTTTCCAACAAAGACAAATTGTTAATTAATTAAATTGATTATAGATAATTTTTTATGATCCTCTCTACGGCCTAGTGTAATTATCCATTTACTATTTCTTTGATTCAATTCTATGGATCACAACAATCTTCATCATATAGATCTTGGGATGATCATCGATTATAGAAAAAAGAAAAGTTGTGCACCGCCAATCGCATGCTTCCACTTCACAAGGAACCTTCATATCCAATACAATACATGTATCACAAGTCCCAAGAATACCAAAAATGACTATCTCTAGATATAATCATGAGGAAAGATCAGTCCCATGCTCCCCTACTCCCATGAACAACCAATCAATTGTCATATAGTGGGTTCTTACCTCATCCCCTACCAACATCCATGAATTCTGTTCGAGTACCAAAAGATGGTCTGAATAGGGTGTGATATATCCATTAGTAGACCACCAACAACAATGTCTGTAACAATTCCATTTTGTGTAATATTATCAGAAGTAGCACGCAACATATCACAGGTATAATAGTAATAAAAGTAAAGTGTGGTATTTTTTATCCAAACAAGGATCCCTATAAATAATAGTGAAGATCCCATAAAAAGTTTAGCTATATAGAATAAATAAACAAGTGATATTGTCCTATAAAACAACGAAAATTTGATACCCATACCAGAGATATCTATAAGAATAAAAAAATATTCATCATGACCATTGCTTATAACCAAGTTTCAATATCCATAAAATCCATGCCATGTAATCCAGTGTAAATCATCCATAAAGGACACACAATGTAATCAAATTTTAGACCATGAAGGGCCAGATCTAAGGTTTAGAAGACCAAGTCCTCCCATTGAGTACTTGGAGCATCACTATGGAAACTATATAAATACTTTGGTGGAGTCCAAGGAGCATTTCAATTGATCATGTCCTATGTGAGTCAAAGCATGCCAGATATAATGGGTAGCATGGCCTATGGCATCATATGGAATCAGGATCCGTTGAGTAAATAGGTCAAAGACATTTTCTACCAAAAACAAGATCCATGGAGTAGAAATGTCTCACAACATCTAATGGAATCAGGATCCAAGGAGCTCATTCAAGGTATCCACTACCATTTCAATTCATCATCTCAATTCATTTATCATTTCATATCCATTCAAATTAATGATTTCTTCCAAATAATTTCCAAAATTTCCACTCAAAAACATTAATCATTTAACATAATGTAATCACTTGTAAAAGAGTAACAACCTTCTCCTAACAATTAAATTAAAATCATTAAATTTAACAAGGCTCCCAAAATCATTGGCAGGCTCACACTCAACTAGTGTGGTGGTATAAAATAGGTAGATACAAAGACACCACATGGGTGGCCTAGGTTGGGGATAACAGCCACTAACAATGTCAAAGGTACTAGTGGGAAATATAAACAGGTTCAAATTCATTCAATCAAATCATTCAATTACATTTAGGGAAAAAATTTTAATTTCCAACATGAAGCATCACAAAAACTATTCTTATAAAACACCAAACCTTGAGGGAAATTTATTGACCAACTACTATATACATGTTGCAGAACAATCATCCAGTATCGATGATTAATTTAGTCCATATCATAAGAAAAATGAAGAATATACAAAAAACATGGAAATAGGTCGTATTAGTTTGCACCTAAATAGCTCCTTCGATACCAATAAAAAATATGAACAAAAAAATATGATTTAATAACATACCAGTGTGGATTCAATGAGACAAATAAATGTAAAATCGGGCAGTGGATCAAAAAGTTACACTATATCATAGATTAGTCTTGAATAGGATCACCAATTAGAGAAGAAGAGGCCATAACTAGATCAAAATAATGAAATAAGAGGAGGGTGTGAGTTTTAATTGAAGTAAGAAAAAATTGTAATTTTTCCTTAAAATACTTGGTCACACACTTTGGTCCCACGTTTGGACAAATAATTCACCAACCATGCACCTTTCTTTTCCTCAAGGGGGGCCTCACATAGTCATGGTAGATGGTTAGACAAATCGTGTGCCGAGCTTGAATTATGACTCTGTCAAAAACTATAGATCTCCCACATGAGCATACACCGTAGGTTTCATGGTTTCCTAAATTTATGAGGCCTCTTTCTACCCTCTATCAAGCTACACATGGTTTCCTCAAACCATGAGAATTGGGTTTTATGGTTTCCAATAACCATGTTCCCCAGATTCCTTTTCAAAAAACATAGGCTCCAAGCTCCAAACAAACACAAGACACCCCCAAAACACCCATGATCTCATTAGGCACTCACATTAGGTCAAAACCAAGGAGTAAAACTGAAAGAAAAAATATCTTTACCACATAGGAAAACACGATATCTTACAATCTCCTCTATTAAAGCAATTATTCACAAATTTACCTTCTAAGGGTGGTTAAGAATCACCTTAGAATAACTCCCACCACTAAGAACACACAGAGGGCTCCCAAAACCAAATTGCATCCTATAAATTGTTGTGCTGCCATAACACCCATAATAAAATAAATAACTGGCATCATAGAACCTTTGTGATCCTATTAAAAACCCGAATAAGAAGCACCTGGAAGGAAACATCCATATATAACTCCACCTCATTCAGATATAGAGTGTGAGATAGGTCTAAGTGGTAACAAAAAAACTAAGATATATGGACAATGTCATTCATGGATCTATACCATTGAGGTAACAGTAACTGGTAGGCTATAGGCCCGACTCTCTCCATAATCTTGAAAGGCCCAACGTATCATGGTGAAATCTTACCCAATCTCCTAATACATATGTGTCCCAGCCTTGGTAAGATACTAAAAAAGACATGATACCCAACCTCAAACTCCAGTGGTCATCTACAACGGTCAAAATATAACTTATATCACGACTATGTGGTATCCATATGTTTATGAATCAACTGGACCTACTGTGAAGTCTCTTAAATGAGACGTGTCTTAAGTAGTGTTTCCTCTCCTACCCATAACTAGTAGAGGGGTGGTAAAATTTTCCAACCATAAAAGGCTCATATGTTTCCATTTATATCATCTCTTGATAGATATTGTAATATAAGAACTTCACCAGGGGAATTTCCTTATCCCATGTGCCCCTAAAATCAAGGACACATTCTATAATAATTTCCTCTAGAAGCAGAATAGTTCTCTCTAACTGGCCATTAGTCTAAGGGTGGTATGTTTTCCTCAAAATCAACATTTTACCCAATACCCTATGAAAACCCTTGTTGAATTGATATGTAAACCCAACATACATATCTGATACCACATTCCAAGGAACCCCATTAATTCACACTATTTCATGGATATATAATCTTCCAATCTCATATATTGACAAGGTCTTATTGATCTATAGGAAATGAGTGATCTTCCTGATCCTGTCCACAAAAATCCACATAGCATCACTACCTCAAGGTGACCTCAGACACCCTATCACAGAATCCATTGAAAAATATTTCCATTTCCACTCAAGAATAGATAACTTATGTAAAAGTAAATATGTTCATTGGGGTTCCAACTTCAGCTAATAATAGGAGGAATACCTCATAACAAAACCATCAACCTCACATTTCATCCCCTCCCACCAATATTGATGACAAAAGTCATGATACATCTTGGAAACACTGAGATGTACTTCCCAAATTGAGACATGAAACTATCACATCAACTCATCACATATGTATTTTGGAACAGAAACACGACCAAAAATACGTAGAATTTCATCATCACCCATGGTCTAACAAGGAGGTGGGTCCTCACATGCCACACTCTCCAGTAGGGATAGTCCCTCAGCATCAAATAATTGTCTCATCCTTCCTCTATACAATAGAGTATATGTCACTTACAAGGATGAGAGAAAAGTTTTTCCTTATCCATCCTCCACCTCCTAGTGCATCTCTAAAAAAATTCCATAACCCAACACTTGGTACTAGCCTCTTAAATTTCCTATATCTTAGTCCTCCGTCTCAATGCATCCACAACTGCATTTCCCTTTCTTGGAATATAGTCAAGATTGAATTCAAAATACTATAAGTATTCCACCCACCTTAACTACCTCATATTTAAGCCATGATGTTTGAATATATACTTGAGTATTTTGTGGTCCATGTACAGAAAAAAATTCATTACATAGATAGTACCTCCAAAATATTAAGACATTAATAACAAAAGATAACTCGAGATCTTGAGTCTAGTAATTCATCTTGTGTGGCCTCAACTACTGAGACCCATATGCCATGCCTTGATCCCCATGAAACAAAACATCTCCTAGCCTGATAGTTGATGAATCACAATACACTGCATATCTTCTACCCAGTTCTGGAAGAATCCATACCAATGTTGAATTTAGTCTCCCTTTCAGCTCCTAGAGGACTGTCTCATTGGAATCTAACCGTAAACACTTTGGACCGATACTTTTTAATCCATAAGAAGTGATATTAAGCATGTAAATAATTGTATTAAATACCTGTAATATCCATCTATCCCTAAGAAAATTCATATTTCAAAGAAGTTATTGGGATGATCCCAAGAAACTATAGTTCTCATCTTTTCTTGGTAAACTGATACACCCATCTCTAAGATAGTATGACCTAGGAAGTGAATCTTATCCATCTAGAAGTTGCACTTTGTGAGCTTTTCATATAACTAATGACCTTATAGTGTATCCAAATTTATCTCAAGATGTTTGGCATGGTCATGTAAATTGTGATATTTCACCAAGATATCATCCATGAATACCACCACAAAAAAATCTGGATAAAGATGGAATACTCGGTTCATCAGCATCATCAAAACTTCTAGCATGTTTTTCAGACTGAACAATATATCTAGATATTCTTAAAGATAATATCTTCTAAAAATTGTTGTATGAGGTATGTTTATAGGACAAACATGTATCCGGTTATAACTTGACCAAATATAAATTTTTGAAAAAACATGAGCTCCCTAGAGTTGGTCGAACACATCATCTATCTATGGAAAGAGATATTATTTCTTAGCCACTAACTGTTTTAATTTCCAATAATCCAAAAATAGCCTGAGGGTACCACCCACCATTTATAAAAATGGACTGGTCAACCCCATAGAAAAGTAATGGGTCGAATAAACCCCCTTGACTCAAAGTCATATAGCTATCTCTTGAGCTCATGCAACTCCGTAGTTTTCATCATATAAGGAGTAATGGATACATTGCATCTCTGGGAACTAAATAGATAGATAACTCCACTCTCTCAGGAGGTAAATCAGAAAATTCATCTAGGAAAATTTCCCTGAAATAATGAACCATATGAAGGAAATTTTCTTGATGCATTCCATAATCATCTGGATATAAACTTTCAATCTCAACAATCATCTCGCCCATCCTGCGATGTTCTTGTACATATTGTCTTTATTAAACATTCCATTCACTGTTGTGAATATATACTTTACCATATAGTGATGTGAAGGTCACCCTCCAGTGATTGAAATAAAAATAGGATCAATAAGTAACTATAAAATCCATCATGAGTATAAAATAAAACACTATCATATTGAGGAAAAAATGATTCCATATGAAGTGACACCCACCTATCTCAAGGGGTCACTCCAAATACTAGTGAACACTCTCTGATCTGTTCTCAAATAGAGTGTCGAGTGTCATAAAATCATTAGAAAATTGAACCACAATCCCAAGGCTCTCCACAACAGTTACAGATATGAAGATGTGTGATTCAATATTATAAACGACATAAGATACTAGATTATAGGATACTAATATTTCACCTCTTACTGTAGAAATCATAATTCTCTACTACTCAGGTGTAGGATGTGAAAGATATATCTGGCATGAAAGATTACCCTATGAAACAACTTCACTACCCAGAGTAGGCCCACTTTACTCTATAGGTACCACTGGTGCTTGTATGCCTTGTCCACGACCACCAACTCATCCTAAATGACCGACACTACCACATATCCCATCATGACATGGAGCTGTGTATCCTACATCTGATCTTGGAGTTAGATTCAATCCCCTTCCACCAACTGTTTGAGGAAAGGTCCTACAGAAATGCTATATGTGGACAATCCTACTATATTCATATCACTAATATGGGATTCGATAACAATGATTCCTTATATGTTCTCATATCAACACTAATGACTAAAAACAAAACTACAAGCATTAATAGCATGGCTGGTAGTCCCCTCATGAGAAGCCTCAAAATAGCGCTTCATGTCATTGGAAGATGAACCTCTGGGTTGAGAGGCTGAACAAACCTACTATGTTCCCCTAGATTCCATTAGGTTTCATTTATATTTTAACAACACATCCTCTGAGTCCTGATTCGTGACTACCCCAAGCTTACTTTCCATAGTTCATGTGCTGGTGACTAGCACTAGAAGGGCACAACCCAAAAATGGAAGGAATTTTCTTTTAAACCTGTATACACACATGTCCAACCACATACCAACACACTAAAATGGGTAAAACAATTATACCACTAAAAAATCCTAATTTCAAGTACAAGTGAAAGTAAGTGGGCCAGAATACAAACCCAACAACGAACTGAAAACAATAATGTACAAAAGGAAACTCTGATGGCCATCCGCGGAAAACCCAACCTAATCATTAGAGTAGTGAAGATAATGGAAGATGATGTAGTATTTCCTACCCACCCGGTCTTACTGAGCCCTTCCTAGACCTAGGCCACCAAGTCCACCATCATGGATTTCTTTAGTCTCGTCCCCCCTGAGCACCTCTGTCTAAATATCGATCGTCTTCACCAGACACAACTCATGGGGGAAAAGCCCGTGCAGGGGTGAGTATAAAAATACTCAGCAGGGACTCCAAGAACCCCATAATTCTCTCTGTAATCCACAAATGAAAACACCACAATGAAAAATACCCATGAGATAAACCACCAAGCAAAACCTCAACCACATAGCACAAAGTAAAATACGCAACTAACTCCACGTATAACTTAAGTACAGAAGAAAAGATGATTAGTCTTAAAGATAGATCATCTTATCTTTTTGAGAGGATTTTCTGATGATACTCACAAGGTCATTAGGTTCGGAACCTGAGAGGATCACTAGCTTTTGACCTATATAGGATTTCTAGTTGCTGACCTACATAGGTTCGTGAAGTGCTGACCCAGAGAGGATCGGTCGGTCCTAACCCACTCAGAGGATCGCTAGCTGCTGACCCACTTAGGATATTGGTAGGTTATGACTCACAGAGGATCTGTAGGTTCTCACCCACACTGAGGATTGTTATGTGCTGACCCATGGAGGATTTCTAGGTGCTGACCCACTCAGAGGATCGATATTATTTCTTTACATCACAGTCGACCACTAGATTCTCACACTTAGCACACTTGATTCTGGGAGGATCCTCTCCTTAATCCATCGGTCGTGCCTTAACTACCATAAAGTCCCACATAGAGTAACCTATTGAACATTCATATCGTAATGGTTCCAATGCAATAGAAAACACGTAGATCAGACACCCGGTCTATAAGTTATAGGCTTTTTACTAAAAAGGGCCCAGTTGGATTTGAGCCCGATCCAACAGATCCATACCGCACATCCACCAAAACTAATGTAGAGTACCTAAAAAGGACCGCTCTATCTCAAGGTTCCCAACACCACTAACGACACATCAATCAGATGCACAGTTTTCATGATACATGCATTTTAGTAAAAAGGGGCTGATTGGGTCTGTGTCAGGTTTGACCTAGTCGGACCGACCTGACCTGACCCAGAATGGGGTTCAGAGTGGTTCCAATATGGGTCCATCATGGGTCTAGACCAGCCGGACCATTGGGACCTCGAGTCCAGATCGACCGGATAGGTCCGGCCCGGTGGCGGGTCCAGCCCGCTGAGCCACGTGCCGACCCGGTCCGCCCAGCCGGGATGCGACAGACAGCCATGTCTAGCCTTCGGCCACACTATGATCATCGCGGGGTGGCCTCCTCACTGCGGTCAAGCGACCATGGTGTCTCCACACTGTCGTCCAGGCCGGCTGACCATTTCGCACATGGCCGAGTGGGATACTCCTCCACATGGCACTGACGGGCGTTGCACCACCTCTCCGCTGTGGCCGATCAGCCGTGGCCTCTCCTACCATCTTGGGGTGCCCCTCCACCCTATCATCGTCTAGACGGTGGCCCTCGGTCCCCATACGGTTCATGGCCTATGCCGCCACGTGCCCCCACCATCGTTGTCAGTGTCACCGCTAGCGCGGCGGTGGAACCTTCGGCGGACCAATAGACGCGCTCTTGTGGTATGTTCTTCGCAACACCTAAATCTATGGAATTTCAAGGCTGTCACCTTCACTATGATGACCTCAAACTCACTTTATTGACGTTTTGGGAAATAATCCATTAATAATTCACAATAAAAAAATATGGTGGTGGGTCCGGGACTTGTTTGTGTCGGATTGCACCCTCCGCATTAGAGTTTAAGCATGGGTGAAATTTGGGGGTTGAAGTTCAATCATTTCATGCAAGGTTTGAATCTCATATGAAACATAACTAAGAAAAGTCACCCTCCTTCATAAATGCATGAATCACAGATCAAATTGTTCATGGGATGATCCATGTTCGTTGTTTTTAGAAAAAAGATGAGCAGGGAATAACATTAAAAATTAAACAACCCCCTACCTCATTGACGTTCGGTGCTGAAGCATTTGTCCTTGAGGTTTCAATATGTCGGTGTCGCTTTTAGCTCCATTCTTCAAGGCATTTCGAATCCGGTGATGATCTTCTGACGTGTCATTCCTCATTATTTGTTGGATAGAGATTCCACCGGTGGTTCTCCATATATTTCCCCACATTTTGATTACCCCCAAACTCTATCAAGTATGATTTATTAAAAGAAAATAAAATCATAGAGACACTTTATCCATTAATAATGCTCATTAAATGAGCCACATTTAATGAGAAAAATTTATTGATTCATTAAGATAACAACATCTCAATTTCAACGAGCCATTATTGACACTCCATTAATGTGCCTCTTCGATGACTCATCGCTACACCATATTACTTTCATCTGCCACTCAAAGGTGAGAAACTAATAAAATAATTCCTTTCAATTATTTTATTATTTTTCTGGAAAAGTACGCAAAATAACCTTTCTATTCGGCCCATTCCACCCAATGTTTAGTTATTTCTAAAAGAACCCTAACTTTCTAAGCTCAACGTTATCCTTGGATTTCTGATCTGAGCACCCGTTCAGAAGATAGAAAAACCTGCTCGCACATTCATTTAAATAAACCTTTAAAAAAGTTCAAAAATTAACTTTCACCCTAGACCAGCACCAGTCGAGGTTAGGATCTGCTAAAGGGAACATACCCCCACAAGCTCAATGGTAATCTCATATTTTCAATCAGATTCACCATTTAGGATATACAAGGATTTGACAATAAAATAATTGTTACTTAATTATTTTATTTACGACCAAAAACAAACTTCCATTGTCAGCCCGTGCCAACCAATTTTAGGATCTTCCTAAGGAAATAATACCCTCACGAGTTCAATAGTGGTCTCATATTTTTAATCTGAGTCACCATTCAGGAGTTATAAGCATTTAAATTATAAAATAATTTTATTTAATTATTTTACTTATGGTTATGTCATTTTTGGGTTTTCTCTCTAGAGGACTGAGCCAACTAAACTTAATTCGCACCTAGGGTAAACCCACCATCCTAAAGGCAAGGATTTCCTTAAATTTCTAATCTGGGAATCCGTTTAAAAGTTATTCCACATTTTCAGGAAAACTTCTCATGTACACTATTTAAAGTTTAAAATTTTTTGACGGATCATTCTGGGAACTTCGGGCCTCGGAATCGCACACCATCTTAGCACCTGGTCTCATGATAATTCCATATAATTAACAAAATATGGAAATTTTGGGACTACCCTACTATGTGATGCTAGTTTCTCTCAGGTTCCACTTAGATGAAACATGCTGAACTATGATCGAATAACAAGCTTGATAACTTACTTGAACCATCTCTCCTTAGATGGCTCATTAATAAGACAAATGAATAAAAAACACTAAAGCTCTATAAAGAATTCAAAATATTTCATACCATTCATCATGTACTAGTCCAGACTCATAAACTCACTTGACATTTTATCTCTTAGAGTCTCAGTACATAAGTAATCATAAAAAATGGACTGTAAACTTCTCCAAACCATATCACAAAGCTTATCATCCTGGTTCAAAACATCCCACCAATGCTTATCTACTCATCAAATCATATATGTCGCGATATTCAGTCTCCTCTTATGAGGCATCTCATGATGCTCGAAGATAGAAAATACAGTCTCTAGCCACATCTCAGTAGCATGTGGACCACCATCCACAAAAAACGTGGGATGATACTGCTGCTGGAACACACACGTCAACTCTATCATAGATGAAGAAGGTTGTAGGGTTCCCTGAATTATTTTCATAAAGTGCATAAAACTCTCATAGAACTATGCCTCAAAATCCATATTTGATATTACAACTGGTGCCTCAACTTACACTACAGGGGGATTTACTGGTATCCCAGGTCCCACCACCTCTGAAGCATAGTATTCACCACCCTCTGGACATATGTTTGAATGTATTCATGCTATCATGTCTCTACAATTCCAAAAACACGCCTAAGAAAATATTGATTATAAAATGATTACAATTTAAAATCGTAGGATAGTTTAAATCCCTCCTAAAATCAAGCCACGTCCCTCTAACTGCTCCGAAATCTAGGACCGAGTAAAAATGATTACTCATAAAAATAATGAGAGACACTACGAAGTGCCCCCTCAATAGCCGAGTCAAGGTCAAGTTCTCTATTTTCCATAATTTGAAGTCATTTAGATCTATATTCATTCAAAATTCCCTTTAAATTGATAAAACAAATGGTTCACCACTTTTGATCCATAAGGGAACATACACCTCGTGATCCTAAATGATGCATCTAATTAATCCAAACCATAATATATTATATTCCATGTGATGAATGGTTCAAGACTGAACATTCCATAGTTAACAACATAGGGTGTATACTATATCCGACGTAGGAAAAATGTTTAGGTTATGATAATAACTATAAGTACCGACTATCTTTCTTAATTCTCTTCATAAATAATTAACCAAATCACATATATATCCACCAAGGCAGGAATTATAAATGTCATTTAGTTAAGAAATTCACCCTAGATGGAATGGAATATTCATGCCATATGAATTCTAATAGGAACCTTAAATAATGCATGAGATTTATACCTTCACCTCATTAGGAAACTATGAAATCCATAATCAGTAGGAACATCAAACAACAAGTGCATCACCCAATAGTTGAATCAAATCAACTATGATAAGAAAAATTTAGACAAACATGTTCTATTTCAAGTATTTTTTCTTTTCTTATATGTGGGTTAGCTATTCCCAAGAAAAAATCATTACTGAATTCCAATACCTTACTAATCCATGTCTATTATCCAAAAATAGTAAGGCAACTAGAAAAAACCACTATAATACTAATTTGTAACATCCCAACCCAAGAACCACTAAAAGGTGCCCTGAGTCGGTGGGTCACATAGCCTCAAGTGTGCCTACCCATCTGCTAGAAGATACAGACTAATAGTGAGGGCCTAGGGTGTGTCTGTGGAGAGACTATTACCTCAGTTTAGAGTTTAGAAAAGCTGTGAAGATCATAATAATCAAGACGTAGAAGCATAAATAATAACGGTAAAATAGACAGAAGATGAAAATTCAGAATACTATAATAATAAATAATCCAAAAGTATTCAATTAAAATATGATGATCATGTCATGTCTATACAAAATAGGAAAATAAGTATACAATAAATCAATACAATAAATTTATCAAAAGTTACACAAATACCAAAAAAGACTATCTCTAGTTACCATCAAGAGCCTAGATAGGTCCAATGCTCCCCTAATCCTACACATAACCAATCAGGAATCATATATTGGGTGCTTGCCTCGATACCTACCTGCATCCATGATGTCTGTCCAGGAACCCAATAGTTTCCTAAAATGGGTGTGAGATATCACTAAATAGGCCACCACCAAAAATGTCTATAACAAATCCAGTCTATGTAATATAAACAAAAACAATGTTCAATACATCACAAGTATAACAGTAGTAAAAGTATGGTGTGATCCTATCTTTCCAACCATGGATCCCTATGAACATCATTCAATATCACATAAAATAGGGAATCTGTAATGTAAAAATAAACAAGTGATACTATTCAGTCTAGCAACATAGATCTGATACCCATACCAAGGTTATCTATAAGCATAAAAAATATTAACCATTGGAAATCCATATAACCAAGTGTCAATATCAATAGTGGACATGTTGTGTAATTCTGTGTAAAGAATCCACAATAGCCACACTGTGTAATCAAATGTCAGACTGGAAAGGTATGGATCTAAGTTATAGAAGACTAATGAATCCTCATCGAGTCCCAGGAGCATCTTGATGGAAAATCAGTAGACTTGGGTGGAGTCAAAACATCTCATCGACAAATCATTTCCTATTCAATACAAATAGTGTCTCATATAAGGGTTAACAATACTCGTGGGATTATATAGAATTAGGATCCAATGAGTAAATAGTTCCAAGGCATCCACTATTGTAAACAATATCCATGGAGTAGAGATGTCCAATAACATATAATTAAATCAAAATCCAAGGATATTTTCCATGGTATACACTACAATTTCAATTCATTATCTCAATTAAATCATCATTTTATACCCATTCACATTCATGATTTATTCCAACTCATTTCAACAATATACATTCAAACAATGTAATCATTTAATATCATGTAATCACATGGAAAATGAGGAACAACCGCATTCTAAAAATTCAATTCAATTCATTCAATTTAACAACGATCAAAAAATCGTTGGAGAGTTCACACTCCCCCAACGAGGTTTTATAAAATAATAATATACAATGATACACCCCATTGGTGGCCTAGGATGGGGCTTACAACCACCTATAATCTCAAAGTTACTAGTGGGAAACAAAAATTGGATTCAATTCAAGAATAAAATTAATTTTAAGGGAATCTTAAGAAATTATGGTATACAGCACTATGAAAAATATACTTATAAAACAAAAAACCTTAAGTTAATGTTATAAACCACCTACCATATACACATGGTAGAACACTCATCTAATATCGACCTCTAATTCAATCAATATTGGAAGAAAAATGAAGAACATACAAAATGTTTGAAAATAGGGCATATTATCTTGAATTTAAATAACTCCACAGATACCAAGACAAACTAATAATGGAACAAGATGACAAATAAAATACTGGCACAGATCCAATGAGACAAACATAAGCTGAATTAGGCGTTGGATTAGAAGGTTACACCATAGCCTAACTTCGGCTTGAATAGTATCACCAAAGGGAGAGGAAGAGGTCACCACTGGTGGAAAATAAGGAAATAAGGGGATGTTTTTAGTTTTAATTTAGTTAAGGGAAAATGGTAAATTTTCTTCAAAACCATGGGTTGTATGGTTTGGCCACATGGTTGACCAAACCATGCGCTAATCATGCGCCCTTCTCTACCTTAAGGGGTAATATTCTTGGTCTTGGTGGATGATCAGACAATGCGTGTTCTATGACTCTTTCAAAAACTATGGAACTTGAACATGGGAGTCTTCCTCGGGTTGAATGATTTCCTCAAACCATGTAGCATGTTGCTTCCCTCTGTCCAGCCATGCACGATTTCCTCAAACTGTGCAGCTTGGGTTGCACGATTTCTACAAAACGTGTGGCCCAACTGCCTTTTCCAAAAACCCAAGCTTTGGGCTCTGAACAAGACACAATCACACAAAAAAATCACATGGTCTTATTGGAAGTCACATTATCTCAAAACCAAGAAGTTAAACTAAAAATAAAAAGTTACACAACTCATAGGAAAACCCGAGATCTTACATAGGGTATTTACCAAAAAATCATTTGAAGAAAATTTATTCACATTCATGGATGATGATTAAATTAGAAAAATAAATTTTTGGATCATATCTTTGATATAAAACAACATTACAAAAGATATCCAAATAAAGAAGGTGGATGGTTGCAAAAGAACATATCCTCAGTGTAACAAAGGAAACCCGAAAGTATGTTGAAATAAATGTTTAATAATAATGTTAACATTAAAATAATAATAAAAATCATTATTTAAATATTTATATCATATTGTACTAGTAATCATGTTCTTATTGTCATTCATTATATAAATTCATATCATTGTTCTAATAGGTGGTAAAACTAACCTAAACATGAACATACCATGATTAATGGATAATTATGTGATGGTGAATTCAAAATATCATTATAAAAAAGAATAATAATATAATTTATTGTTTATTAAGCTGATATATCGTAATTGGATATATGTAAAACAATCATATAACCTATATGAAGTTATTTCATAGTATGAAGAAGTCATTTTTTCTATTAGAATGTTCTCTTAGATGGTTGAATTTACCATAGCTGTTTATTAGTCATATTGTTAATAGGTTATCCAATTTTTATTATGAAAACATTAATAATTTAAAAAAAATCATATTAATACATTAAACCCTTTCCATTACTAGTAATGTAAAGTGGTGATGAAAATAAATATGGAAATCCGTCGTTCTATGAAGGCGGTAGTCCATATGTACGTATGGTCAATGATTTTGTTTTCCATAGAATATAAAAAAGGTATGGTATGTTTTTATAATTTAAAAAACTAAAAAATTTCATATATATCATTATAAAATATTAAATTCCCTATCAGAATCAACCTTATAAGGCAGTATAGGAAAATAAAACATGTTGTGTTGTGGAGTTGGTAGTCTACAAAACACACGAATGTCGATTTCTTTTTTCTTAAAGGAAAAAAGGAAATGTGCTTAATGCTTGTAACATCATTATAAAAACATAAACATATACCAATGATAACAATGTTTTAATTTTAATATGGGTTAATGAAATTTTAAGGAGAATAACTTTACATAAATAAATTATAATGAGAAAGGAGCAGTTAGAAAGCTATACCTCACTTATTAGATTATCTCCTTTTCAACGAGGGCTAAGCCATTGAGGGATGATATTTTGATATGATCCAAACCTATTTAATGTGGATAAGAATGTTTTGGATATTTTTGGGTAGATTTTCGGCCTAACTAAGGGGGTTTTGGTGTTAGGGGAAGTGAAGAGATGATTGATCCTTTAATAAGTGAAAACGAATGATATTTTTGTTAATATAAAAACAATTTCAATAATGGTAAGTCGCTATCAAGGAAACATGTTTTTAATATGTTTTTAGTCTTTCCCTCTTAGTTAAACCCCTTTTATCCCTTTTTTTTACCATGATAACTAGTTTTTTCCAAAGTAATTTATCCTTTATTCTTGAAAAATAATATGGTCCATACCACATTATTTGGACCTAATGATTAAAAATTTGAAATCCATTTTTTATATTAATTTTATAAAAGTGATAAATAGTAATTTCAAAATACTAAATTTATAATGTGTTAAAAACATTTAAAAAAATTATGTTCTAAAATGTCAAAAATTGTTTTTTAAATTAAAACCAACATTTTTAAAATTATAAAGTCTCTTATAAAATACTTATTTCGTCTTAGAAAAAGGATTCATGAATTTAAAATTAAATCTTACATAATAATAATGTCATAAAAGTCATGTTATTTTATAAAAATGATATTTTTCACAATTCACTTAAAATCATTTTTTTTAAATCCCAAAAATCAATATTAAAGTATTATTGGCATTATAAATACCAAAAAATGAATTTTATTTTGTCAAATTCAATTTCTAGAATTTTATAATTTAACTTTAAAATAAAATCAAAATATATAGTGATAAACTATTTTTATAGGGAAATAAATTTTTATATGACTATTTGTTCTTATTCATAATTTCATTGAAACAATAATAAATATTTAATTGATCAATAAATATTATATTTTTTAAAAATTATAATTTAACAATAATGTGCATATTTTTGTTTAGTAAAAATTAAAATATATAGAAATATGGATTCTTAAACACAATAATGTATTAAGTAAATCTATATAAAATGGCCTTTATATTTATAAATATATATATATATATATTAATATATTTTTTCATTTAGTTACTCTTATTAACACCTAATAATTCAAAAAACAAGTATTATTGGTCTAAAGATATCATAGTTTCATTTTAGTATTGTTCTATATATGAAGAATTATATCAAACACATTGTTTATTTAAGGAAAATGTATAGTGAAATCTCAGGTCATTACATTCCCCACTTAAATAAATTACATCGTCGTAATTTTTATTATTACTCATTGAAGAAAGTAGGTGAGGTTATTCTTAATATATTAATCATTTGGGGTATAACATATATAATGACATCCAACTTATTCTCTTAGGGTATGTTATGTTACTTATCTTTCCTCAAACAACATTAATATTTCATAAAATTATATAATCATGTATGTATACTCTATAATCATATATTCAATATAACATAATTTTCACTAAACCATTTGAATCTACATGACATAAATCCACAAAAAAATCATTTATTCCTCAAAAAATTAACTCTTATCTTCAAACCCTAGTTCATAAAATCACACACTTGTCAATATATATCATAATCCTAAAAATGAGATAAAATTCACAAAACATATCATGGATTATTTTTTCAAGAAATCAATAACTAATTTCAAGGCTATAAATACTTTCTAATTCACATTTATCAAAATCAATAAAACCTTTATTACCTCAACATAAATAATATTTTAAACCTAAGATATATCCATACCACAATCATGTGTTCTTCCATAGTTATTTGAAAAAAATTAAATTTTTTGTAAAATCACTTTTCAAGGTTATTGATACCAATTAATATATATTTATAAACCCTTAAAGAAAAATTAATGACTAAAAATCCTTATATGTTATAAATAGTCATCATAACTTTTAGAAAATAATATAATGTCACCAATAAATATCATTCACTAATGAAAATAGTTATGAGTGTTAAGAATTAATTTCTATCATGATATCAACCTCACTACCAAAAGTAAGACTAACAAAATCACATTTTCCATTATAATAGGAATGTACTAATATTTTAAAAAATTTAAGTATTCTCACTTATTTAGTTATAATTCATAGTTGTTTCTAGATACATACATTTTTAAACATCCTTTCTATGATCTTATTTCATCCAAATACTAAAACCCAAAATGGTTATCAATAATATCAGAGAAAATTATCATATAAATATGAAAACTCAATAACAAAATGTATTCTCTAATTACACATTTATTTTGTCCTTTGATATTTTCATTCATTCCACTTTGATTAATTTTCAGTTCTCTTGTACATTATTTCCTAATCCCAAAAATAATTATCCCAAAACAATCATAAAATTTCATACAAATTTATAAAACAAAAAATTACTGATATTTATTCTTTCAAAATCCAACTTACTATTTACACAAGGAAGCACATATCAATTAATATTTACTTTAACTTATGAATCTCTCTGTTTTAATCTAAGGTATCCATGGTCATTTTATTATTATTTTATCTGACTTAAATATTTTTAAATCCCTCATAATGGTTAATAAATATAATTTAAATTAACCAAATCACTTCCCCCAGTATATCCAAACTAGGTGTGTAGTTATGCCTCTTTTTCATCCACTTGGTGATGGTCAAGTTAATACTAAATCAATTATTTTTTTGGTTTTTACCCCAAGTTACATTTGTGCCATATCTTTCATCCACTTGTTGTATCAAGGCAAGGATTTTATTTCTAGAATAGATACACAATATGTAATTTTCCAAAAATTAAATTTATCATCCTATACTTAGAATTATTCCTATAATTATCACTAATGTAATGTTATCTTAATCCCCAAATAAAATGTGTATTATTTAGTTGACAATAAATAATATACTATCCCAAAGGGATATCTATAGCATTGAAATTATGATCGACCTTCACTTAGTAAACCTTAAATTGTCCTCAACAAACAACATATTCTACAAATTATTTTCATCTCCCCTCTAATGGCTAGTGTGATTCCCCAGACCCACACTCCCTGATCTGGTGATGTAAACACAAAATTTACATATTGACTCTGATATAACCTATAGATAACTAGAAATAAATGTCACATTATTACAATCCTTAAAGAAAATGTTGCATTTTATATATTCCCAAGATCATTTAGTTTTGGAGCTTTAGATATTTAGGAAAAATCATAATTTAACTAATCACATATATTTATCAACTAATGGAAATTTTATTATTATTTTCCCACTAAATAAGAAACTATGTAATCCATAATATGTCTTCAACAACTATCACAAATCCCACAAACATGCTATTATTTTTTTTCATATCGTGTGTAATACATTTATTTATAACATGGGTAAATGGAAATATAAGGAGGTGTGAGCTTAAGCACTTAATAAGATAAAACATAAAGCTGAGGCAATCATAGAATAAACATAACATAAAAACTATGGTAGGAATAAGTAATCATCATAATGTAATAATCAACTAAAATTAAGAGTATTATATATCCATGGATAAAAATCAAAATAAATAGATCCCATTGATAATAATAACTAAATTCATGGTGATAGAATTCATAATTTTAGCCTTTAAAACAAGCTATAAAGGCCTTGTTATAAGAAACTATAATGATATGGGGATAGGAATACACCAAAACCAAAACATGTTTGTCTCATGAGGACTTCCAATGAATTGATGGGATATATAATGTCTCCCCCACCTATCACTTTTTTAAGTATTATACATTCATCATATGAGATAATGAGTAATCAATACATAATAAACTTTTCCAATAATCATCCATATTTGAATAAAAATACATGGAATTCCAAAGCCTTTTCCTATAACAATAAAAGGTATAACATGCTCATAACCCATCCAGATAAAGATGGTGGATGTGTAAACAATACATAGTCATCCTTCATGAGTAATCAATAAAAATACACTTTGAAATAAAAAATATTTGAATTTTTAATAGTTCCCCAATTAATAAATAGAAAGCCTTTATTTGTAAGCATCACTGAATCTAAAACTGTATGGATTAATGGTATATATTTATGTTAATAATTTCTCTAATTAATCAACCTATGGAATCTAGGTGAATACCCTTTAATCAAATGAATAAAAATAAAGCATTAATATTTTAAATTCATTGAAATAGAAGTTATACCTATTCATGGGGGATCATTATACATGAAAAAGGAAGTGTCGTATCATATATTTAATAATAAAGAATATCACATAACATATTAAGAGAAATAATTTGGATGGTTTCAAAATAACACAGCTCTAATGCAACAAAGGAAAATCATAAGGATGTTGACATAGATGTAAAACATCCTTGCAAAAGAATGTTTCAAATGACATCACACAAGAAGAGACCAAGAATCAAATTGTTTGATACCGTGAGATTGATCCCCAAAATTAGATATATATATATATATATATGTATTAATTAGATAATAAACAATGTAATATAAATACCATTATTTTGAATCCTTTTTAATATAAAAATAAAAATATAAGTGAAAACATAAAATAACTTTAAAAAATCAATTTTTAAAAATTTATATAAATAAAAAATTTAATGTCACTTTTAAAATTAATTTTTGAAAATTTGGAGTGAAATATTTTGAAAACATTTAATTTTAAAATGACACTCAATTTTTCAGCCTTGAAAATGACATTAATTTTTATATAGGGAATATAGATGCAAATATAAAGCATTTGATTATGAAAGGAACCATTTTAATACTTTTAAATTTACATTTTTAAAAACACATGTTGTAAAAAAAGAGTAACAATAACTTATTCAAAAAAATCACACAGAGGATTATAAAATACCATATAATAAAATATTAAGGTGGGAAACACGAATCCTGTAAAAGAAAATTCCAAGATGAAACATTATAACTCAAAAAGGAGTTTTAAGTTATCAATATCCCTTATGGGAAACATATTCCATGAATCATGAAGAATTAGAAAAGGTTTTTATGTGTAAAAAATAGAAAAAATTCAAGAATAAATCATAACAAAATAAAATGGAATAATGTACCCAAATTATATGAAATAAGTTCAAGAGAACGTCATAACTCAATGAGCGTAAATTCTATTGCTATCAACTCCTATGGTTGGGGTAACCCTTGAGTAAAAATTAATTTGAGGAAAATAATTTGATTTAGATTAGAGTATCCTTTTAATTTCAGGTATATAAAGTATAAATTATTAAAGGGATAATATATCAATAGAAAACCATACAAAGGAAACATGGTGTATAACAAGTCTCAAAGAATCAGAATTATGACCAAGAAAAAACATACCTCTTATCCTGACATCCATATACATACTTTAATCTTCTGTATCATGAACATAGATATCTTAATAACTTAATTGAGAACCATAATAATATCTATTTTCATTTATAACTTTTATATATATACATTATCATTAATAATTGTAGATACTTTTTACATAATTTTAATATGCGGTATAAGTAATCTTGATAGTTTTGGATTATTTTTGTAAAATTGATGTTTGTATTCATTACTGATAAACATTTAACCATTAAAAATAATTAAAGATATCAGAATATTTTTTTATATCATATTGATAAATATATAAATTCGTTTTATGATATTTTTGGTTACAAACCATGCAGATTAAATCAATGATGATCATGTTTCGGTGATTCTTAACCAACAAAAGGTATTTTTTTAATTAATTAGTTTAATAATATTATTACCATTAAATAATAAAAAAATCATTATTTACAAATTTATATAATTTTATACCAAAAATTAATCTTCCATAGTCATCCATGATACAAATTCATAGCATTGTTCATGTAGGTTGTTAAACTGATTCAAACATGAACATACCATCATTAATGGATGATTATGTGGTGGTTTAGTTGTAATATCATTATAAAATAAGTATAATGATATTATTTAGTATTTATTAAGGTGATATATCATAATTTAAAGGAATTATAAGAATAATATAACCTAAAGTAAGTCATATAATTGTATAAAGAAATCCTTTTTTCTCTCTTAGAATGCTCTTCTGGATAATTTAATTTACCACATATGTTTATTGATCATATTGTAAATAAATTTTAACATTTATCATAAAATATCCATAATAATTTCATAAAAATCATATTTAACTATTAAATACATTTTAATGACCATACATGTACGGAAATGATGAAAATAAATATGGAAATTAATCATTCTAAAGAGGCGGTAGTCCATACATATGCAAGGTTGGTGATTTTTTTCATAGAACAAAAGAAATATATAATATGTTTTATAATTTAAAAATATAAAATATTTAATAAATATAATATTTTTATCAATTAAATTACCTATTAGTACTAGAATTTTTGAGGGTTAAGGAAAATAGAACAGGTTGTGTTGTGGAGGCAGTATTTCTCATAATGCACAAATGAAAGTTTAATTAATATTAAATGAAAAGGGAATAGTGGTTAATGATTGTTCCATAATTATAAAAAAATAAAAAAATAAAATTATAATATGTTATAATTTTAATATGGTGTAACGGAGTTTGAGTAAGAATAAGTGCAAATAAATAAATAGAAATGAGAAAGGAGAAGTTATAAATTTATACCTCACTTCTTAGATTATCTCCATTGTAAAGGGGGTTCAGCCTTTTATGGATGGTATTTTGATAAGGACAATATATCTTTAAGGTGTCTAGGAATTTATAATATATTTTTGGGTATAATTTTTGTTGACCTAAGAGGGTTGTCGTGTGATGGGAAGTGAGAAGAGGATTTCTCCATTTATAAGAGAAAAGCGGTGACTTTTTTTTAAATACCAAAAACATTTAAATAATGGGAAGTTAATCTTTAGGAAATTGTCTCAAAAATAGCGAAATAATGGGGGGGGGGAGGGATAAGTTTGATAAAGGTATTAAAACCCCATTACCATACATTTTTAATCATGTTTTTGGTCTTTCCCTCTTGGTTAAACCCCTTTTACCCTTTTAGATTTTTTCTAGGGTAACTAGTTTTTACCAAAGTAATTTCTCATTTATGATTGAAAATAAAATGGTCCTTATTATATAATTTGGATCCTATTATTAAAAATATGAGATAAATTTTATTATATTAATTTTATAAAAGTGATAAAAACTAATTTAAAAATACTAAATCTATAATGTATTAAAAACATGTTTAAAAAAATATAACTTAAGCTCAAAAATTGAAAATATTGGTTTTTAAATTAAAACCAACAAATTTAAAGTTATAATAAATTTTAGAATACATATTTGGTCATATAAAAAGGTTTCAGGAAGTTCCAATTCATACTTATATACTAATAATGTCATAAAAGTCATGTTATTTATAAAAACAATATTTTTCACTATTAACCTAAAAATGAATCTTTAAAAAAAATTCAAAAATAAATATTAAAATAAGATTGAAATTAAATATAAAAAAAATTAATTTAATTTTGTAAAATTAATTTTATATTATTTTTTAATTTAAATTTTAATTTTTTTTAATACAATGAATAACTGTTTTTATGGGAAAATAACTTTTTAAAATATTAGTTGTTCTCATTCATAATTTATATAAAATTAATAAATATTAAAATTTATTAAAATAATAATTTAACATTAATATACCTATTTTTATTTACTAAAAAGTATAAATCATAAAAATATAGATTCTTAAACACAATAATGATTTAATTAAATTTGTACAAGTCTCTCCCACGTGAGAGCATCTCTCTCCTAGGGAATCCTAAGTTTTCAGTCTCCGTGTCTGACCGGTTTCCGGTGGTTTCGTCTCCCTCCGCGCACCCCGCTCTAGGTCTGTATTGTACATCCTTCTTCATATTCGGTGTCTGGGGTTCGTTTCTTCCTTTCTGTGTCGCTCCCCGAACCACCGCGGTAAAAAAATCCATTTTTTTACCTCCTATTCTCCTCCCCCTGTTCTCGAATCCCATCTTCTATGTTCCAGTAGAGTCGGGTTTCTTCCTCTTTTCACTAGACCACAACTTGAGGCGTCGTACCTTTCCCCCCATGGGGTCTTGATGTTCCTTCTGGCACCGTCAACCCTCGTCGTCGTCAGATATTTGTGAAGGAACATGGTTCCAGTTCTCCATTCTCTATTTTCATTCTTCTTCGGAACATTATATCCCCTTCATATCCGAGTAATGAGAGGTTCAAAGCATACTTGAGTCCGAGGATTTCATTTCCATTTTCGGTTTCCCCTGCTTTTGAGAAGTCCGGCATTGATCTGCTGGCGGAAGATGTCTCTATGTTTTGCGACGTTTCCATCGTGACGTGGTTGACTCGCGAAGCTCCTTCCGCTATGTATCAATGCGTTGTGGGATCGCGAAGTGGCTGACGCAAAGTGGCTTGACATGAGAATCACCTTCCATGAGGTTTCACCGCATTGTGAAATCGTGAACCGGCCCCCGCGAAGATTTGGTCGCAGGGTGTGGTTCTGCGATGGCAGGGTATTCGTTGTGTTGAAGGTGGTGACCTGTGGGTGCGAGGCCATCTCCTAGATACTGCGACGATCAGCTATGAAGTGGATGGATGTGGACCTGTTTGACAATGTGTATCCACGAAGCACTTTTGGAGTTGTGAAGCCACGAAGGCCCACCATGGGTGTTGCTCCGTGAAGACTGGTGTGTGCCGCTGTGTGCATTCTTGGGCTTGACCACTTCTGGGGCATGGTTGACTACGAAGGCCGCGGAGCCGGTCCTAGTTGGGTGGTGTAACACCCCAAGCTTCCATCATAAGTTTCTCTTTGAATAATGCAATATCTTGCATTGTACGCAACTTCGAGATTCTAACACACCGTGACCAATCAAAGTAGCCATTATGAATAGTAATACCCACATTTTGAAATTTTAAAAATTTTATCTTTCGAAATTGACTTCATTTTTTGTTTTGAAATATCTAAATTAGCTTAGGTTGGTATTTTGGTAATTTTCGGATAACTTTTATATTTTGATGAATAGTGAAAATTACTAAATTTTAATTAAAAACAACATTTTTAATCAAAATAATTAATAGTGATAAATTATGAATTTTAGAGGTTTTAAAGTATATTTAGAATAAATTTTTACCATTTAATATAGTTTTGGTCATTGGACATAATTTCACATTTAAATCGGACATAAACAAGTGTCAATCTTTTTATAGTTATTATTTCTTATAAACACGTTTTTTGTTTTTACAGCGGGAATTAATTTTAAATTAATTTCTGCAACTTCTCTGTTATGAATTTTGAAAATTGTATTCCATATTTATAATTAGGAGTTACAAATTTTGTAAATAGTTAACTTTTATTTTTAGACATTTTGAATAATTACTTCGGTAAATATTTTATTTACCATGGTTTTAGGTTAAATCTTGTAATTAAGGGTAACAAATAGTATTATAATAATTTTAATTTACCCTAAAACAAGTCCTAAACCTATTGGTTGATACATGTCTGACCATAGACATATTTGGGTCGATTTAAGGACCCTATGGAGCCACTTGTAGGTTATAAGGACACTTTATATTAATTATGTTAAAGTAAATACAAAAATGATATAAGCATATATCTTTTAAGAAAAAAAATTTTACATAGGGTTATATATATTATATTTTCAATTATAAATATTCATTAGAAATATAAAACGATTTCATACATAAAGGTAATTTATTTATAATTTTTAGACATTTAATAATTTTATTTATTTATGACACAATAATAATGCAGTATTTTCCTTATTAATGAATGAATCAAATAATTAGTATTATAAATGATAAAATAAATATACTTCTAACGTTTTGATGCTAGAAAAAAATTTTATTGGTTAATATGACATGTTTTTATTGCTTAAATTAATTTTTTTAGAATTAATAAAGTTGTTATGACTTAAAAAAATCAATTATTGAATAGTTTCAAAATTAACATAACTGAGTTTTTAAAATAAATATTATATTATTAATTGATATTATATTCCTAAAAATATAAAATTCGGCCATATGACTTATATCACGATAGGTGTGTCATTAATAGACCACTTGGTGTCTCTTGGATGTATATAGTAATTTTATTAACTATATAATATAAAAATACAAAGTGACATGGTAAATGTAAAACTAATTAACTAAGAGCTAAAACTAAAGGATAAAGTTAATATAGAGACCCAAACCTATTTAAAATCTATTGGTTGAAAGGGTTTTGACCCATCCCCACCTTAGCCTTTAAATAATCCACTTTGGATCCAATAGAAACCGAATATGAAATTATTATAAAATAATATTTCTATCTTTTCTTAAGGTGCCTCTCACCCCTCTTATAAAAGGGCACTCCCCCTTCTCTCAAATTCATACCCTCAAAGCCATTTGGTTAGGCAAAACTCAGCCCAAATATTCATTCAAATTCACTCACTTAAACATATATCACTTATTTTGATCATATAGCCAACATAAGAAGCCCTTTTGATCAAAACAAAAGGAAGAACCTGAAAAAGAGGTAATGTTTTCACCACCCTCTTTCAAGTTCCTTTCTTCTTCCACATATTTTTTCTTTGTTATTTCCATTCTAAAATAATAACTCCAATATCGTATATATACTTTTATGTTAATATAAATAGGGTACAACCATATTTAGTATTCTGTCCATCCCTTGAATGACATGTCACCATACGTGCGTACGTACGGCTTACCATCTCCACGTCGTGGTGTAATTGTTATTCAATAAATTATTTTTTGGATGGGTATAATAATGATGTTTAATTAATGTAAATAATAAATATAACATGATAATTATTCTGTATATATGATTCAACATCCAATTATATATTATTTTAATTTCAAATGAATGATATTATTGCTCGTGTGTACGTACGGACTATCGTTTCCACGAACGCAATGAGATTCATTCCCCATCGTATCTATGCAAGTATAATTCTCAGTTGATGATTAAAAATTATTTTTAAGGACTTGATATAATTATGTATATGAATAAGATATTACCTATCCATTACAAACCTGACTTATGTAACAAATCATATAAAAGAGAACGAGTAAGTTAACACCTGAAACGACTATAATACTAAGATATTATTAACAAAAAAATGTTAAAAGATCATATATGATATCATATTTATGTATATGATTCTTGTATAATTTTATACCAGTGATTTAACTATTATAAAGGATGTTAACCTACCCTCAACCAAGGAAAAGTACAAGGTAAGCGTTTATTTCACAATCTCTTCATTATCCGAGGTTGTTTATACGTAATTATCTACTGGAACCTCTTTATCATCCACATCCATATTTTATGAATATGTATTTCAAAACATTCTTACTATTTTACATAATATGGGTTTAAGTCATTTATATCCTTGTTTTACTTTTTATAAGAAGTTTATAAAGGAATCTTTCTGTCATTTTTCCAAACTAGGTCCTTTTTAACCTTCTCGATAGAATTACGGTATGAATGTCTTTTTCTAACTTATACGGCGGTTGAAACTATTTTCCACCATTATGAAATCATCTAATCTTCCATAACAAAATTATAAAAATATTTTCAATGTAAATTTTTTATTTTATAATTATGTGACTTTTAAATCATTTCAAAAAAAGAGATATTTCTCTCAAATAGTTTTGATTTCATCTATGTCAACATCCTTTGATAGGTATTAATCTTATTTGAAGTTGATTTATTATGATACGAAACATCCATATTGTATTGAAGGTTTTGTGATATGTTTGACTATGGATGTGTTATTTTTATACCATTCATGGTTTATAGAGAAAGTATTGACATTTCGTAATCTAGTTTTAATACGAATGTTTATGTTATGTTTAAATCTGTTCATATGAGGAATGCATTAGACATAAAAAGTGATGGGGGGAGCCCATTATAGCTCCTCGACGCATCGGTAGGTCTCATTAAACAAACTAGTGTCTTGGCACAAGGCCTTGAAAAAATCTTATTTGTAGTCTTGGAACAAGGCTTTGACTATGTGGTTATGATATTCTAGTATTATGCATTTCATCATTATGAAAGTGGTTATTGATATTTCATGTGATTATTCAACTAGTAGAATATCCATGTGAATAAGTAGATGGAATTATTTCATTTTATCTTTTCCATATTATTCTAAAGTTCAAGTTTAAAAGGCTTTTGTTTTAGTTATACATTTACTTAAATGTTTATGTTTATTTATGAAAGATTCTGCCATATTTTTATCCTTATTGAGCATCTCAGCTCACCCCGTTCAATGTTTTAATTTTTCCCAGGATGTGAAAAGTATTTTATGAATGACCAGCAGGGATTGTATGAGGGGATTTGAAGACAAGATGTTGTTGTAGTTTTTTTCACTTTATGATGTAATGTAAGACTTATGAATATATCTAGTGAATCCAAGCCTACTAAACTAATCGGTCTTTTGAGACTTGATCTTTTGTGATCATGCCAATGTTATGTAATAATGCACCAAATCTGGGTAACTGGGGTCGGGGCATTATAGTTGGTATCAGAGGAAGTATAGTACAAACCTTGGAAACGAGATTTAGATAAACTCTGATTAGATCACATAGCCCTAAAATTGAATTTTAGGATTAGTATAGAAAAACTTCCTAGAATTTTAGTATTGTAGAGATTTTGAGAGTTTTCTGAGCAATACATCCTTGTCTGGGTACGAGTAGGTTGAGGCAGCTCTGACACAAATGTATCTTGGGGTAAAACCTGAAAACACTGTTTTGAGCTAGACTCGAACGGGAACTGGTGCATGACAACGGGCCTTGCTGCACTCTTAGTTACGACACTCCTCGGGGATATACTTAGGATAATTCTCATTTTATATACAAACCACTGTGAAGGGTTTATGAGTATATAATTCCTCAAAGAAAACATTTTCTTATGATTATGGATTATATCCATAAATAGTTCAATTTATGTTACGTGTTTTACAAGTATGGGATTATGTATTTTGATTCATAAGCTGATCTAGTTTATACCATTGTTTAGAAATGGCGCTTAGTGGAAGGAATGGAAACTGTATCAATGCACACACTCTATGTAGGGATTTCCCCCCTGGTCAAGATAATTATTGTGGAACTGGTGATGCAACTGGTGTTGATCAGTTAATCACCATACTGGGACAACTCACTCAGGTTATGAATAATAACCTTACCCGTATGGTGCACCCCGATCCGCAACATGAAGGATCAATGTTAGATCGCTTCATGAGGCAACAACCACCAACATTCAATGGGGGTAAAAATCCACTAGTAGCTGAGAAATGGATAAGTTCCATAGAGAAAATATTTCAGGATTTTGGGAGTAGTGAAAGGGAAAAGGTTATCATGGCATTTTATTTCCTCACTGGAGATGCTGATCAATGGTGGCCATTAATTCATAACACAAAGGACAATGAAAAAGTATCGAGTATGTAATAGAGGGATTTAAAGATATTTTCTTAGAAAAATACTTTCCTCATTACCATCGAGCAGATTTGAAAAGGCAATTTCTCAGTCTATGGAAAAAGGAGGATGCGAATGTTGCAAAGTATGAAGCTAACATTACAAGGTTAGTGAGGCATGTAGTAGATTATATACGTAACCAGAGGAGTAAGATTGATCATTTCTTTTATGGGTTAAAACTATTTCTCCCTCGAGCATTAGTCTCACAATCCTTCTCGTCATACGAAGACATTGTCTAATATGCTATAAAGACAGAAAATGAATTCTCTAAATCCTATGAAAATAAAGTAAAGCAAGAGATGAATATAATGGTGTAAAAAGAGATAGATAAAGGGAAAAAGAAAAAGAAGGATTTTCCATTATGGGATAATTGAGGGAAGAAACACCCCAGTACCTTCCTAAAAGGAATGGTATTTTGTTACAAATGTGGAGAAAAAGGTCACCAGGCTCGTGATTGTAAGGGAAACAAAGATGATGTCAATGTTGAATTCTACAATTGTAGAGAAATGGGGCATTATATAAATGAATGCCCTAAGTTCCAAGGAAACATAACTCAGAAAAGGCCAAGGGATCAAGGACAATCTTATGTTGTTACTACAATTGAAGTGGAATAATTATTGTATTTGTGTTTTTGGACCCATTGATTATATTCTAGTTATAAGAATAATGTGATATATATAAGGATTGTACTACAGTACTTGTTTTTTTCATTGAGGTTTTAATATGACTAAGGTATTCATATTTTGAGTATGTAACAATAAGATAAACTTTACTTTGTCTATGGAATCTAATGTGACAATGGATTTTGGAATTTAGATACCTTTAACAGAGAGTCTGGACAGAGGTACTTTGGATAACTATAATGTTTGTAGTGGATTATGTTAAACTTTTGATAGTATTATTAATGGTTAAAAAATTATTATGATCAATTTTTGGAATATTATGATACTATAGTTTCAGTAAAAGGACAACCAATAGGTCGGGCGATAACCCGTCGCGTCGGACAAAGCTTCCGGAATCGAACCTACAACCATAGTGCGACATGCCTTTATTACCTACCACTAGCCTAAAAGAAGTACCTGGTCATTACAAAGTATTTTTCTTCATTTTAATGGTATATGTTAATGTTTGGATCCTTATATTATTAGGGTAAATATAATATTTTTGAGTTCTATTATCTTTTGTAGTGAAATATGAGTTTGTGATAGAAATTAGTTGAAGGATGAAATTCTACTTTTCAAGTATATATATATATATGTACATATATTTCTATTATTATATGAAGAAACTAATTCATAAACATTAGGTAAGGGATATTAAAACCAAAAATTCATTATCATAATACCTTATGTTTTGTTGAACCAATGATATTTTAAATCATTAGAGATTAATGGCTTTGAGGCCCTCAATTATAAAATTGTTTATGACTGATGACCCCAATAACTCCCTATAAATACTAAACTTTTTCCTCAAATTATGTGTCTCTAATATCCATCAATTTTTTCCAAATCGATATCATAATTTTTTGGTGACCCTTTCATTTCTCTCTTCCTCTTATTAAGACTAAATTTTATTAACCCAGTTTCTGATGTGGATTTTCACACAAAGATATATTTTATTTTCAACCTTTTATTTTCAACGAACAATTTCAAATTGCAAGGATGAAATTTATTGATTGAGGGGAGAATGTAACACCCCATGCTTCCACAGTACTTTTCCCTTTGAATAATGAAATAGCTTGCATTGTACGCAACTTTGAGATTCTAACACACCACGACCAATCAAAGTAGCCGTTATGAATACTAATACCCAGTTTTTGAAATTTTATAAATTTTAGCTTTCAAAATTGACTTCATTTTTGGTTTTGTAATATATAAATTAGCTTAGAGTGAAATTTTGGTACTTTTCGGATAAATTTATATTTTGATGAATACTGAAAATTACTAAATTTTAATTAAAAACATCTTTATAAATCCAAATAATTAAAAGTGATAAATTATGAATTTGAGTGGTTTTAAAGTATATTTATAATATATTTTTACCATTTAATACAGTGTTGTTCATTGGACATAATTTTACATTTAAACCGGACATAAACAAGTGTCATTCTTTTGATAGTTATTATTTATTAAAAACACAATTTTTGTTTTGACAGCGGGAATTAATTTTAAATTAATTTCTGCCAATTCTGTGTTTTGAATTTAGAAAAATAGATTCCATATTAATATTTAGAATTTCAAAATTTTTCAAATAGTTAACTTTTATTTTTATACATTTTGAATAATTATTTCGGTAAATATTGTATTTACCATGGTTAAAGGGTAAATCCGGTAATTAAGGGTAAAAAAATAATATTATAATAATATAAATTTACCCAAAAACGTGTTCTAAACCCATTGGTTGATACATATCCGACCATCGGCACCATTGGGTAGATTTAGGGACCCCATTGAGCCACGTGTAGGTGATAAAGACACTTTATATTAATTAAGTTAAAATAAATACAAAAAAGATATAAGCATATATATTTTAGAAAAACAATTTTTACATAGGGTTATATATATTATAATTTCGACTATAAATATTCATTATAAATATAAAACTATTTCCTACATAATTGTATTTTATTTATAATATTTAGACATTTAATAATTAATTTTATTTATGACACAATAATAATGTAGTATTTTCCCTATTAATGAAAGAATCAAATAAGTGGTATTATAAATGTTAAAATAAATATAATTTGAAAGTTTTGATGCCATAAAAAAAATTTATTGCTAACTATGACAGGTTAGGATTTCCTAAATGAATTGTTTTAGAATTAATAAGGTTTTTATGACTTTAAGAAATAATCAATTATTGAATAGTGTCAAAATTGACATAAATGAGTTTTTAAAACAAATATTATATTATTAATTGATATTATATTGCTAAAAATATAAGGTTCGGCCAAAGGACTAATATAATGATAGTTGTATCATTAATGGACCACTTTGGGGGTCTCATTGATGTATATAGTTTGTTTATTAACTATATAATATAAAAATACAAAGTGACATGATAAATGTCATACTAATTAACTATGAGTTAAAACTAAAATATAAGGTTAATATAGTTATCCAAACCTATCTAAAATATATTTTTTGAATGGATTTAGACCCATAACCACCATAAACTTTAAATAATCTACTTTGGAGCCATTATAAACCGAATATGAATTTATTATAAAATAATATTTCTAGCTTTTCCTAAGGTGCCCCTCACCCCTCTTATATAAGCACACTCCCCCTTCTCCGAAATTCATACCCTCAAAGCCTTTTGGTTCGGCCAACCCCTGCCCATGTATTCTATCAACTTCCCTGAATTCATCCTAGAGGCCTTAGTTTGATCATAAAGCCAACATAAAGTTCCCTTTTGATCAAATCAAATGGAAGAACCCGAAGAAGAGGTAATGTTTTCACCACCCTCTTTCAAGTTCCTTTCTTCTTCCACTTCTTCTTTCTTTGTTATTTCCTTTGTAAAATAATAATTACAGTATATTCTATATAATTTGATGTTATTATAAATATGGTACAACCATATTCAGTATTCTATCCATCCCTTAAATGAAATGTCACCATACGTGCGTATGCACGGCTTACCGTCTCTACGTCATGGTGTAATTGTTATTAAATAAATTATTATTTTAATGGGTATAATAATGATGTTTAATTCTTGTAAATAATAAATATAACATGATAATTATTCTTTATATATTATACACCATCCAATTATATATTATTTTAATAACAAAAGAATGATATTATCGCTCGTGCGTACGTACGGACTACCATCCCCACGAACACGATGAGATTCATTTCCCATCGTATCCATGCATGTATAATTCTCATTTGATGAATAAAAATTATTTTTAAGGACTTGATATCATTCTGTATATGAATAAGATATAACCGATCCATAACAAATGCCACTTATGTAACAAAACATATAAAAGGAAATTAGTAAGTTAACACCCGAAACAATGATAATACAAAGATATTATTAACAAAACAATGTTAAAAGATCATATATGATATCATATTTATGTATATGATTATTGTATACTTTAATAACAATGATTTAACTATTATACAGGATGTTAACCTACCCTCGACCAAGGAAAAGTGCATGGAAATTGTTTATTTCTCAATCTCTTAATTATCCGAGATTGTTTATACGTAATTATCTACTGGGACCTCTCAATCATCCACATCCATGTTTTTCAAATATGTATTTCAAAACATTCTTAATACTTTACATAATATGGGTTAAAGTCAATTATATCTTTTTTTTTTACTTTTCATATGATGTTTATAAAGGAATCTTTCCGTCTTTTTCCAAAAAAGGTCCTTTTTAAACTTTTCGATAGAATTATGGTAAGAATATCTTTTTTTATCTTATACAGCGGGTGCGACTATTTTCTTCCATTATCAAATCCTTGAAGCTTCCCTTATAAGCTTATAATAATATTTTCAAAGTAAATGTTTTATTTTATAATTAAGTGACTATAAAATGATTTCAAAAAAAGATATATTTCTCTGAAATAGTTTTGATTTCATCTATGTCAACATCCTTTGATGGGTTTTAAGCTTATTTGAAGTTGATTTATTATTATACAAAACTTCCATATTGTATTGAAGGTTTTGTGATATGTTTGACTATGGATTTGTTATTTTTATACCATTCATGGATTATGGAGAAAGTATTGAAATTTCATATGCTAGTTTTAATACGAATGTTTATGTTATGTTTAAATCTGTTCATACAAGGAATGCATTGGACTTAATAAGTGACAGGTGGAGCCCGCTATAGCTCCTCGATGCATCGGTTGGTCTCATGAGACAAACTAGTGTCTTGGCACAAGGCCTTGACAAAATCTTATTTGTAGTCTTGGCACAAGGCCTTGACTATGTGGTTATGATAGTCTGGCATTATGCATTCCATCATTATGAAAGTGGTTTTTGATATTGTATGTGATTATTTGACTATTAAAATATCCATGTGAATAAGTAAATGGAATTATTTCATTTTTTCTTTTCCATATTATGCTGATGTTCACGTTCAAAAGGCTTTTTCTTTAGTTATACATTGCCTTAAATGTTTATGTTTATTTAGGAATGTTTCCACTATATTGTTATCCTTATTGAGCATCTGAGCTCACCCTTTCAATGTTTTAATTTTTCCCAGGATGTGAAAAGTATTTTATGAATGACTTGTAGGGATAGTATGAGGGGATATGTATACAAGATGTTGTTGTAGTTTTTTTCACATTATGATTTAATGTAAGACTTATGAATATATCTAGTGATTCTAAGGATACTAAACTAATCGTTCTTTTAAGACTTGATATTTTGTGATCATGCCAATGTTATTTAATAATGCACCGAATTTGGGTAACTGGGGTCGGGGCGTTACAGTTGGTATCAGAGGAAGTTTAGTACAAAACATGGAAGCTATATTTAGATAAACTCTGATTAGATCACATAGACCTAAGATTGTGATTGAGTATTATTATAGAATAACTTCCTATAATTTTAGTATTGTAGAGATTTTTTGAGTTTTCCAAGAAATACATCCCTGTCTGGATACGAGCTGGTAGAGGTGGCTCTGGCACAGATGTATCTAGGGATAAAAACCGAAAACACTGCTTTGAGCTAGACTCGAATTGGAACTGGTGCATGATAACGAGCCTTGTTGCACTCTTGGTTAGGATACTTCTGGGGGATATGCTTAGGATAATTCTCTTTTTTTACAAACCACTATGAAGGGTTTCTGATTATATACTTCCTCAAATAAAACATTTTTTTATGATTATGGATTATATCCATAAATAATTCAATTTATGTTAAATGTTTTACAATTATGGGATTATGTATTTTTATTAATACGCTAATATAGTTTATGCCATTATTTAGAAATGGTGCCTAGTGAATGGAATGGAAACCATATCAATGCACACACTACATGTAGGGATTTCCCTCCTGGCCGAGATAATTATAGTGGATCTGGTGATGCAACTACTGCTAATCAGCTAATCACCATACTGGGACAACCCACTCAGGTTATGAATAATAACCTTACCCGCATAGAGCACCCCGATCTGCTGCATGGAGGATCAATGTTAGATCACATTATGAGGAAACAACCACCATCATTCAATGGGGGTAAAAATCAACTAGTAGCTGAGAAATGGATAAGTTACATAGGGAAAATATTTTAGGCTTTGGGGAGTAGTGAAAGGGAAAAGGTTATCATGGAAGTTTACCACCTCACTGGAGATGTTGATCAATGGTGGTCATTAATTCAAAACAAAAAGGATGGTGAATAAGTATTAAGTATATAATGGAGGGATTTTAAAGAGATTTTCTTAGAAAAATACTTTCATCATGACCATCGAGCATATATGAAAATTTAATTTCTCAGTCTGAGGCAAAAGGGGGATGAAAATGTTGCAAAGTATGAAGCTAACTTTACAAGGTTAGTGAGGCATGCAGAAGATTATATACGTAACCCGAGGAGTAAGATTGATTATTTCTTTTATGGGTTAAAACCATTTCTCCGTTGAGCATTAGTATCAAAATCCTTCTCGTCATACGAAGACATTGTATCATGTGCTATAAAGACAGAAAAGGAATTCTCTAAATCTTATGACAATAAATTGAAGCAAGAGAAGAAGAGGACGGTGGAACAAGAGATAGATAAAGGGAAAAAGGGAAAGAAGCATTTTCCATTATGTGATAATTGTTGGAAGAAACACCCCGGTACTTGCCAAAAAGTTGTGGGAGTTTGTTACATATGTGGAGAAAAAGGTCACCAGGCTCATTATTGCAAGGGAAAGAAAGATGATGTCTATGTTGAATGTTACAATTGTAGATAAATGGGGAATTATGCGAATGAATGCCCTAAGAGCCAAAGAAACATACCTCAGAAAAGGCCAAGGGATCATGGCCAATCTTATGTTGTTACTACAGTTGAAGTGGAAAAATTAATGTATTTGTGTTTTTGGACTCAAGGATTATATTTTGGTTATAAGAATAATTTGATATATATAAGGTTTATACTACTGTACTTGTTGTTTTCATTAAGGTTTTAATATGGCTATGGTAGTCATATTTTCAGGATGTGAAAATAAGATAAACTTTACTTTGTCTGGGGAATCTGATGTGACAATTGAATTTGGAATTTAGATACCTTTTACAGAGAGTCTAGATAGTGGTACGTTGGATAACTATAATGTTTGGAGTGGATTAAGTTAAACTTCGGATATTATTGTTTAATGTTAAAAAAAATTTATGATCAATTTTTGGAATATTATGATACTATAGTTTTAGGAAAAGGAAAACCTGCAGGTCGGGCGATAACCCGTCGCATCGGACCAAGCTGTAGGAATCGAACCTACAACCATAGTGCGACATGCCTTTATTAGCTACCACTAGCCTAGAAGAAGTCCCTGGTCATTAAAAAGTATTTTTATTCATTCTAATGGTATATGTTAATGTTTGGATCCTTATACTATTAGGATAAATATTATATTTTTTAGTTCTATTATCTTTTGGAGTGAAAGATGAGTCTGTTGTAGAAATTAGTTAAAGGATGAAACTCTACTTGTCAAGTATATATATATATATATGTCTATATAATTCTATTATTCTATGAAGAAAATAATTCATAAAAATTAGGTAAGGGATTTTAAAACCAAAAATTTGTTATCCTAAGACGTTATGTTTTGTTGAACCAGTGATATTTTAAATCATCATTGATTAATGGCTTTGAGGCCCTCAATTCTACAATTGTTTGTGACTGATGACCTCAATCACTCCCTATAAATATTTACATTAATCCTCCAATAATGTGTCTCTAATTTCCACCAATGTTCTCCAAATCGAGATCATAATTTTGTGGTGACTCTTTCATTTCCCTTTTCCTCTTATTAAGACTAAATTTTATTAACCCAATTTTCGATGCGGGTTTTCCCACAATGATATTTTCTATTTTCAACCTCTTAATTTAGAAGAAACATTTCAAATTGAAAGGATGAAATTTATTGAAGGATGGGAGAATGTAACACCTCATGCTTCCATGGTAAATTTCCCTTTGAATAATGCAATAGCCTGCATTGTATGCAACTTCGAGATTCTAACATACCGCGACCAATCAAAGTATCTGTTATGAATAGTAATACCAACTTTTTGAAATTTTGTAAATTTTATCATTCAAAATTGACTTCATTTTTGGTTTTGTAATATCAAAATTAGCTTAGGGTGAAATTTTGGTACTTTTCGGATAACTTTTATATTTTGATGAATAGTGAAAATTAGTAAATTTTAATTAAGAACAACTTTTTTAATCGAAATAATTAATAGTGATAAATTATGAATTTGAGTGGTTTTAAAGTATATTTAGAATATATTTTTACTATTTAATACATTTTAGGTCATTGGACATAATTTCACATTTAAACCCGACATAAACAAGTGTCAATATTTTGATAGTTATTATTTCTTAAAAACATGATTTGTTTTACAGCGGGAATTAATTTTAAATTAATTTCTGCCACTTATGTGTTTTGTATTTAGAAAAATGGATTCCGTATTTAGAATCAGGAGGTCCAAATTGTGTAAATAGGTAACTTTTATTTTTATAAATTTGGAATAATTACTTCGGTAAATATTTTATTTACCGTGGTTAAAGGGTAAATCCGGTAATTAAGGGTAACCAAATAATAACATAATAATATTAATTTACGCTAAAATGTGTCCTAAATTTATTCTCTGATACATGTCCGACTATGGCCATCTTTGGGTCGATTTAGGGACCCCATGGATCCACTTGTAGGAGATAAGGACACTTTATATTAATTAAGTTAAAGTAAATACAAAAATGACATAAGCATATATCTTTTAGCAAAGCAAATTTTACATAGGGTTATATATATTATAATTTCGAATATAAATATTCATTAGAAATATAAAATTATTTCCTTCATAATTTTATTTTATTTATAATTTTTATTCATCGAATAATTAAATTTATTTGTGACACAATAACAATGCAATATTTTCCTTATTAATAAAAAAATCAAATAATTAGTATTATAAATGTTAAAATAAATATAATTCGGAAGTTTTTCATCCATGCACGAATTTTATTGGTTAATATGAAATGTTAGTATTGTTTAAATTAATTTTTTTATAATTAATAATGTTTTTATAACTTTAACTAAAAATCAATTATTGAAGAGTGTCAAAATTGACATAACTGAGTTTTTAAAACAAATATTATATTATTAATTGATATTATATTCCTAAAAATCTAATTCTCAGACAGAGGACATATATCATGATGGGTGTATCATTAATGGACCACTTGGGGCTCGATTTGATGTATATAGTATGTTTATTAACTATATAATATAAAAATACAAAGTGACATGGTAAATGTCAAACTAATTAACTAAGAGTTAAAACTAAAATATAAGGTTAATATAGTTACCCAAACATGTCTAAAATCTATTGGTTTAAAGGATTTAGACCCATACCCACCTTATATTTTAAATAAGCTACTTTGGATCCATTATAAATAGAATATGAATTTATTATAAAATAATATTTCTATCTTTTCCTAAGATGCACCTCACCCCTCTTATAAAAGGGCACTCCCCCTTCTCACAAATTCATACCCTCAAAGCCTTTTGGATCAGCCAACCCCTGCCCAAGTATTCTCTCAACTTCCCCCAATTAATCTTAGTGGCCTTATTTTGATCAGAAATCCAACATAAGGAGCCCTTTTGATCAAATCAAAATCAAGAACCTGAAAAAGAGGTAATGTTTTCACCACGATCTTTCAAGTTCATTTCTTCCTCCACATCTTATTTCTTTGTTATTTCCATTATTAAATAATAAATAAAGTATCTTCTATATACTGTGATGTTATTATAAATATGGTACAGCCATATTCATAATTCTATCCATCACTCGAATGACATGTCACCATACGTGCGTACGTACGGCTTACCGTCTCAACGTCGTGGTGTAATTGTTATTCAACAAATTATTATTTAGAAGGGTATAATAATGTTGTTTAATTCATGTAAATAATAAATATAACATGATAAAGATTCTTTATATATGATACAATATCCAATTATATATTATTTTAATATCAAAAGAATGATATTATCGCTCGTGCATACGTACGGACTACCGTCTCCCTGAACACGATGAGATTCATTCCCCATCGTATCCATGCAAGTATAATTCTCATTTGATGATTAAAAATTATGTTTAAGGACTCAATATCATTCTGTATATGAATATGATATAACCTATCCATAACAAACGTGACTTATGTAACAAAACAAATAAAAGGAAACAAGTAAGTTAACACCCGAAACGATGATAATACTAAGATATTATTAACAAAGAAATGTTAAAAGTTCATATATGATATCATATGTATGTATATGATTCTTGTATAATTGAATGACAATCATTTAACTATTATACATGAGGTTAACCTACCCACAACCAAGGAAATGTACAAGGTAAGTGTTTATTTCACAATATCTTCATTATACGAGGTTGTTCATATGTAATTATCTAGAGAGACCTCTTTATCATCCACATACATGTTTTTTAAATATTTATTTCAAAACACTCTTACTATATTACAGATTATTGGTTAAATTCATTTATACCATTGTTTGACTTTTAATATGAAATTTATAAAGAATCTTTCTGTCGTTTTCCAAACAAGGTCCTTTTTAACCGTTTCGATAGAATTAAGGTAAGAATGTCTTTTCTTAACTTATACGGATGGTACAGATATTTTCCACCATTATAAAATCATCGAATCTTCCCTTACAAGCTTATAAGAATATTTTAAAAGTAAATGTTTACTTTTATAACTATGTCACTTTTAAATGATTTCAAAAAAAGATATATTTCTCTCAAATACTTTGGATTTCATCTATGTCAACATCCTTTGATGGGTTTTAAGCTTATTTGAAGTTGATTTATTATGATACAAAACTTCCATATTGTATTGAAGGTTTTGTGATATGTTTGACTGTCGATGTGTTGTTTCTATACCATTCATGTTTTATGGAGAAAGTATTGACATTTCATATGCTAATTTTAATATGAATGTTTATGTTATATATAAACCTGTTCATATGAAGAATGTATAGGACATAATAAGTGATAGGTGGTGTAACACCCCGAGATTTTATGAAAAATACACTTTTTAATTTCATTAATGTCTTGTGTTATATGCTACACCAAAAGGAGCTTTCACAACACACATCTCTGACTTGGCTTGAATTACACGCAATCGCGACCTTCCACGATAGCGTGTGTTGTACGCAACACCAAGTTTCGCTAAACAATGATATGCTATTAAGATATTATTAAAACTAGCCGTTATGAATAGTAATAACCACTTTTTGAAATTTTGTAAATTGTATTTTTCAAAATGGACTTCATTTATGGATTCGGAGTATCGAATTTAGCCTAAGGTGAAATTTTTGTACTTTTCAGATAACTTTCATATTCTGATGAATAGTGAAAATTACTAAATTTTAATTAAAAACAACATTTTCAATCGAAATAATTAATAGTGATAAATTATTAATTTGAGTGGTTTTAAAGTATATTTATAATATATATTTTACAATTCAATACAATGTTGGTCATTGGATGTAATTTCACATTTAAACCAGTTATAAACAAGTGTCAATCTTTTGATAGGTATTATCTCCTAAAAACACGCAATTTGTTGTGACAGTGGAAATTAATTATAAAATTAATTAATGAAACTTATATGTTGGGAATTTTGTAAAATAGAAATCATTTTTGAATTCGGAATATCAATTATAGCCTAGGGTGAAATTTTGTACTTTTCTGAAAACTTTCAATTTTTGATGAATAGTGAAACCACTAAGTGGTAGGTTAAAAATTGAATTTTGCATAAAACGTAATTTTACGGCTTCTGTGAATGGAATTTCTAAAATCTGACAAACATGGTTAATATCAAGGACTAAAATGCGGTTCAATGAGATGAAAATAATTTTTGGTGAATAGTAACTTTTTACTTTTTTTTACCACGGTTAATAGTAAATAGGGCAAATAAGAGTAAATATGATATAACTATTACCCTAACAAATGTCCTAATTCTATTGGATAAGTGTAATTCAACCAAAAACAACCTTATGAATATAATATGACCATTTAGGTCCACTTGGATTAGATTATGACATTTAATATTATTTTATTTAATGAATAGTTAAAATAGTTAAAATCAAAGTTTAATAAATAAAACTTTTTTAATATGGGGATATACATAAGATAAATTCGACTATAAATATTCATTAGAAAGATAAAACGATTTCCTACATAATGATAGTTTATTTATAATTTTTAGACTTTAAATAAATTAATTAATTTATGACACAACGATGAGGCAGTAATTACCCTTTTAAGGAAATGTTAACATAATTGATGTTATAAATGCTCAAATAAATGTAATTTGAGACTTTTTATGAATTAAAATAATTTTATAGGTTACTATGATATATTAGTGTTGATTTAATCAACTTGGTTCGAACATATAATTCTGTTATGACTTTCAAAAAAAATCATATATCAAATAGTGTCAAAATTGACACAAAATAGTTTTTAAATCAAATATTATATTATTAATTGTTATTTTATTCCTAAAAATCTAAGGTTCGGCCAAATGACTTAGATAAGGATATATATATTAATAATAAACAACTTGGGGTTTTATTGGCATGTTATAGTAAGTGTATTAACCATATAGTTTAAGAAAACAAAAAGTCACGGTAAAAGTTAAATTATTTAACTTAGAGTTAAATCTAATTGATAAGGTTAAAATAATAACCTAAACTTGTCTAAATCTTATTGGTTGATAGGATTTCGACCCATCCCCACTTTACCTTCGAAATAAGACCCTTTGGGACCATTATAAACCGATTTTGACTTTAATATAAAATAATATTTTGAGGTATTCCTATGGTGCCCCTCTCCTCCCTTATAAAAGGACACCTCCTCCCCCTCCTCCTCACACCAATTTGAGCACTCAAGCTCGGCCAACCCCTGCCAAAATCCCTTCTCCACTTCCCTAGTATCATCCTAGAGGTCTTGGTCTTCTTCAAAGACCATCCTTAGTTCTTTAAGTGGATGCTAAGAAAAGGCGCGTCAAAAAGAGGTAATATCCATTACCGATCTTTTTCAACTTCTTTCTTCTTCAACTTCTTATTCTTTAGTTGTTTCATGATAAAGTAATAACATCAGTATTTCATATATACTGATATGTTATTATAAATATTAAACAACTCTAATTAACCTTCTATCCATCCTACGGAAAAAGAAATCACCGCGCGTGCGTACGTACGGAATACCGTCTCCACGCCGTGGTGTAATCTATTTTCCACCACCACCTTACATGGATGGGTATAATGGTGTAATGAATAACTATACATAGTTATTAAAACATCATATTGATTCTGATATATTGTATAATCCACTCCAATTCAATTCAATATTTATGGAAATGATATCATCGCTCGTGCGTACGTACGGACTACCGTCTCCACGACGCGATGAGATTCATTCTCCATGTTAACCATTTAAGAATGATTATAAAGTATATATAAGAAATAATAATGAAATATATGACATTATAAAGCTACTGGATTTATGTATATATATATATGTATGTCATCTACTTACTTCCATTCAAGACAATAAGGAAAGGAAAACAGCGTTCATGCGTACGTACGGACTACCGTCTCCATGAACGGTGTTTTTCATTTCATTTATCTATCTATTATATATATATACTGAATATATATGATATATAAATCATATTTTATATTCTGGAAGTAAGTAAATCACGATATAAGTAATAATAATGTCAAGAACAACAAGTCAAAACACCTACGATAAATGAAACGATTTTACCCAAAACGCTTCTTTAACATGGAATTTACAAAAGAACGGGTAATATAAAGTCATAAGTGAACCATATATGATATCATAACAATGAATATGATTCTGTAATAAGTCAATGACATTATTTAAATCATTATACAGGAGGTTCGGACACATACGAAGCAAATCGGACCTAAGGTAAGGGAAATATCACAATCTCACTTTTATCCGAGATTGTTTTTACTTTGGTAATTACTGGGGTGTATTTTATCATCCACATCAATGTTCCCTCAATATGTAATATTATTTCCATACTTCTACAATAGTTTATATCCAATTTTACCCTTCATTGAGTTTTTAGTAAAAGATATGAAAGGAATCTTTTGTCGTTTTTCGTACGAGGTACTTTTTGACTTTTCCGACAAAAGTACGAAGAATGTTTTTTTAACTTATACAGCATGAATGGATTTTTAAAAACATTATTTCCAAGAAGCTTCCTTTACACGTTTTCAAGTTTATTTTTAATCAACTTCTTTTAGTTTATAATTGTATGACATGTTAAGAAAAGAAAAGTGTTTTTTTAAGAAGAAAGGATATTTTCCTCAAGAATGGATTTCAAGTATTTTATCAAAATTATTTTCCATCTAAGATAATATACGGTTCTATTTTTATCCCTATTATTACATTGATTTGATTATGTTTTAGGGAATTATTTTTATGATGTCATTTACCTTATATGATTTGTTTTATGATGTCATGATGTTTCAAGAATCCCATTTTTGTTACATGTGTTATGCAATGATGTATGATTTATGATTATGTGGCACACATAAGAAAGGATTCATTATAAGATGGGTGGGACCTATATCTCCCTCCAATGCATTGGGTAAAGATTTTATATCTCATGAGATAGACATGGCTGGAAAGGTAGGTTATACCGGTTCAGTGAAACAGGACTGAAACGAGGGTTACTCGATTCAGAAAGGGACTTTGTCCACTAAGATTGTCTTGGCAATGAGTCTTGACTAACAAGAAATGATTCTCTATGATTATGTGTGAATGCCACAAAGTTTCATGTTTTAGGTTATGATTATTGTGATTACATTTCACTGCCATGATTTATCCCATGTTATGAAATTATGCTCTCTTTTGCAGGTTATGATTTCCAAAATGTTATGTTCTTATGAATATGATGTGATTGATATTTCTTTTGTTTACCCTTACTGAGCATTTGAGCTCACCCTTTTATGTTTTCTTTTCCCCAGGATATAATGAAAGGTTTTAGGTAAAAAAAGGAAGATCTTTGTGGGAGATGTTGAAGATCTTTCACCACGATTAGAAGATTATATTCCAAGTTTCCAAAGACACTAAACTATTACGATCCTTGTGTGTGTGTTTTTGTTATTTACTATGTATTTCGCAAAAGTAATGTAATGTCCATGTACGTCAGGCTTCGGGTCTCTACAGTTGGTATCAGAGGAAAGGTTTAGTCAACCTTTGGAAACTAGGATGCGAGAACTTTAGTGAGATCCCTAGAGATATTTATAAGGTATGTCTAGGGATGTCCCTAAGGATAAGTATACGTATAGGATACAGTCCTAGAACTACGGTAACGATCATAGAATTTAACATAAGATGTTAGATATTGAGGGTACTCCCCCTTTATAATGTTGTCTTCCCTAGCATGATTTTTGCCTCTCACACTATTCTTTTTGGGTTTTAGAAAATGGCTGGAAACAAGATGATTCACGATAATGGAGGATATGATGGACAATGGAATAATATTCTTCATGAGAAACCAAATGAAATGGGATTTGGAGGTCCAAACATCATTATTATGCCGAATCAGAAATCTCATAATATGATCAATAAAGTAAAATTTGGTAAGTTTCCTGGCTCGGCTAATAAGAGAAAGATGGAATTTCATGATGATCATAGAGGAAAGAAAGTTCAATTTCCCCTATGTAAATCATGTGGGAAGAGGCATCAAGGAGAATGTTTCAAAGGAACTGGACGATGCTTTGGGTGTGGAAAAGAAGGACACAAAGCCAGTAAGTGCAAAGGAAAAGGTTCAGTTAACACCAGGGATGAGGATAATGGTATTGCTACAACATCAACAATGGTTAAATGTTTTAAATATGGAATGTACGGGCATTATGCAAACCAATTACCTAAGGGAAAGTCTCATGAAGAAAATCAGTATGGTCGTATGGGTAGTATTTATGTGGATGATGATGATGAGACTACAAATGATATGTGAGATGAAAGAATTGTTGATGCTCGGTCAATGGTTTAAGAATATAGTGGAATGATTACATGTTTATCATGTGTAATGTTGTATAAGTAATCTCATGGTACTATGGAATAAAGAGACATGTAAGGATTGTTACACTGTTGTCTAATTAATGTTACCAGTATCCATGAAAGGTTATTCAGATATTTTTGGAATGTAGACGATATGCGCATAATGAAGGGATAAGGAGAAAATTAAATGTTTGATAGTATTCATGAGCTCATGACTGATATAAGGAGAAGGTTATATCATGGTTTGAGTATATAGAATTTTTGGATTTTGGTATGTGGAAAGAGTTAACTTTTGACAGCATTCATGTTTTCACTAAGGTTTAATGGGTATTCATTTTTTTCAAGAGAATACATCATTAAGGTATTCACATGATTGGAATGTGACCAACAAGATATATGGGGGATAAATGATGGTATTCACATGCTTGGTTGACGACATTTCAAGTAATCATTTTCTTTATACTATGAGCTTGGACCGAAGTATTTTAGATAAGCCTAAAGATTGTAATGGATTATGTTAACCATAAGTTAGTATTGTTTAAGTATAGAACTTTTTTTTATTTATGTGATGTTATAGTAATGTAGTTTTAGAAAAAGGACAACCTGCAGGACGGGCGACAGCCCATCGCTTCGGACAAGGCTGTGGGAATCGAACCCACAACCAAAGTGCGACTGGCCTTTATCGCCTACTACTGACCTACAGGAAGTCCCTGTTTAGTATAAACTAGTTTTATTATATTAAGTAGTATGATATGTGAAGTATAAGTTCATTTTAGGAACCATATATGATTAATCTCACTATAGATGGACTTATGTATTTTTTTTGATAACTTTTCTAACCTTTTGTTTGAGACAGATGGAATGACCCATCATTCTATCACATGATCTGCTAACACATCACGAATGACAAATTCAACTTCATTTCTTTAAGAGATGAAGTGGAAATTGTCCAAAGAATGACAAACAGTGAGACTATACCAAAATCACGAAAGTATTTATTCTAATTCCAATTTCATCAACTTTAGGGAAATGATCTTGAAAACCAAAAATGTTGTCTTAGTGCTCTTATATCTGATTAATCAGATGGTACCTTAGATCCTCACAAATTTATTTCTTTGTGATTGCTAGATTTTCCATAGCCATGTTCTCTACCACTCTCCATCAGAACATGATGGTTAGATTTCTCTTCCATATCCATATTTTCACCTATGTGGAAACCCAGTTATTAGTTTATTTGGGTAACCGTTAAGTTTCATACTTTTGTTTTTAAAGATAAGTTTTGGTATTCCTTTTTACGATGTGGATTTCTATCAAAGAAACATTCAAATAGTAAACCATTTATAACCCCGATGAATTTCGTGGGCGAAATTCATTTTAAGGGGGGTAGAATGTAACACCCCGAGATTTTATGAAAAATATTCTTTTTAATTTCATTAATGTATTGTGTTATACGCTACACCAAAAGGAGCTTTCACAACACACATCTCTGACTTGGCTTGAATTACACTCAATCGCGACCTTCCACGATAGCGTGTGTTGTACGCAACACCAAGTTTCGCTAAACAATGATATACTATCAAGATATTATTAAAACTAGCCGTTATGAATAGTAATAACCACTTTTTGAAATTTTGTAAATTATATTTTTCAAAATGGAATTTATTTATGGATTCGGAGTATCGAATTTAGCCTAAGGTGAAATTTTGGTACTTTTCGGATAACTTTCATATTCTGATGAATAGTGAAAATTACTAAATTTTAATTAAAAACAACTTTTTCAATTGAAATAATTAATAGTGATAAATTATTAATTTGAGTGGTTTTAAAGTATATTTAGAATATATTTGTAAAATTCAATACAATGTTGGCCATTGGATGTAATTTCACATTTAAACCAGTTATAAACAAGTGTCAATCTTTTGATAGTTATTATCTCTTAAAAACACGCAATTTGTTGTGACAGTGGAAATTAATTGTAAAATTAATTAATGCAACTTATATGTTGGGAATTTTGTAAAATAGAAATCATTTTTGAATTCGGAATATCAATTATAGCCTAGGGTGAAATTTTGGTACTTTTCTGAAAACTTTCAATTTTTGATGAATAGTGAAACCACTAAGTGGTAGGTTAAAAAGTGAATTTTGCATAAAACTTAATTTTACCGCTTCTGTGAATGGAATTTCGAAAATCCGACAGACACGGTTAATATCAAGGACTAAAATGTGGTTCAATGAGATGAAAATAATTTTTGGTGAATAGTAACTTTTTACTTTTTTTTACAACGGTTAATAGTAAATAGGGTAACTAAGGGTAAATATGATATTAATATTACCCTAACACATGTCCTAATTCTATTTGATAAGTGTAATTCGACCAAAAACAACCTTATTAATATAATATGACCATTTAGGTCCACTTGGATTAGATTATGACATTTAATATTATTTTATTTAATGAATAGTTAAAATAGTTAAAATCAAAGTTTAATAAATAAAACATTTTTAATATGGGGTTATACATAAGATAAATTCGACTATAAATATTCATTAGAAATCTAAAAACATTTCCTACTTAATGATATTTTATTTATAATTATTAGACTTTAAATAAATTAATTTATTTATGACACAACGATGATGCAGTAATTACCCTTTTAAGGAAATGTTAACATAATTGATGTTATAAATGCTCAAATAAATGTAATTTGAAACTTTTTATGAATTACACTAATTTTATAGGTTACTATGATATATTATTGTTGATTTAATAAACTTGGTTCGAACATATAATTATGTTATGACTTTCACAAAAATCATATATCAAATAGTGTCAAAATTGACACAAAATAGTTTTTAAATCAAATATTATATTATTAATTGTTATTTTATTCCTAAAAATCTAAGGTTTGGCCAAATGACTTAGATAAGGATATATATATTAATAATAAACAACTTAGGGTTCGTTTGGCATGTTATAGTAAGTGTATTAACCATATAGTTTAAGAAAACAAAAAGTCACGGTAAAAGTTAAATTATTTAACTTAGAGTTAAATCTAATTGATAAGGTTACAATAATAACCTAAACTTGTCTAAATATTATTGGTTGATAGGATTTCGACCCATCCCCACTTTACCTTCGAAATAAGACCCTTTGTGACCATTATAAACCGATTTTGACTTTAATATAAAATAATATTTTGAGGTATTCCTAAGGTGCCCCTCTCCTCCCTTATAAAAGGACACCTCCTCCCCCTCCTCCTCACACCAATTGGAGCACTCAAGCTCGGCCAAACCCTGCCAAAATCCCTTCTCCACTTCCCTAGTATCATCCTAGAGGTCTTGGTCTTCTTCAAAGACCATCCTTAGTTCTTTAAGTGGAGGCTAAGAAAAGGCGCGTCAAAAAGAGGTAATATCCATTACCGATCTTTTTCAACTTCTTTCTTCTTCAACATATTCTTCTTTAGTTGTTTCATGATAAAGTAATAACATCAGTATTTCTTATATACTGATATGTTATTATAAATATGAAACAACTCTAATTAACCTTCTATCCATCCTACGGAAAAAGAAATCACCGCGCGTGCGTACGTACGGAATACCGTCTCCACGCCGTGGTGTAATCTATTTTCCACAACCACCTTACATGGATGGGTATAATGGTGTAAAGAATAACTATACATAGTTATTACAACATCATATTGATTCTGATATATTGTATAATCCACTCCAAGTCAATTCAATATTTATGGAAATGATATCATCGCTCGTGCGTACGTACGGACTACCATCTCCACGACGCGATGAGATTCATTCCCCATGTTAACCATTTAAGAATGATTATAAAGTATATATAAGAAATAATAATGAAATATATGACATTATAAAGCTACTGGATTTATATATATATATATATATATATATATATATATGTATGTCATCTACTTACTTCCATTCAAGACAATAAGGAAAGGAAAACAGCGTTCATGCGTACGTACGGACTACCGTCTCCATGAACGGTGTTTTTCATTTCATTTATCTATCTATTATATATATATATACTGAATATATATGATATATAAATCATATTTTATATTATGGAAGTAAGTAAATCATGATATAAGTAATAATAATGTCAATAACAAAAAGTCAAAACACCTACGATAAATGAAACAATTTTACCCAAAACACTTCTTTAACATGGAATTTACAAAAGAACGGGTAATATAAAGTCATAAGTGAACCATATATGATATCATAACAATGAATATGATTCTGTATTAAGTCAATGACATTATTTAAATCATTATACAGGAGGTTCAGACACATACGAAGCAAATCGGACCTAAGGTAAGAGAAATATCACAATCTCACTTTTATCCGAGATTGTTTTTACTTTGGTAATTACTGGGGTGTATTTTATCATCCACATCCATGTTACCTCAATATGTAATATTATTTACATCCTTCTACAATAGTTTATATCCAATTTTACCTTACATTGAGTTTTTAGTAAAAGATATGAAAGGAATCTTTTGTCGTTTTTCGTACGAGGTACTTTTTGACTTTTCCGACAAAAGTATGAAGAATGTTTTTTTAACTTATACAGCATGAATGGATTTTTAAAAACATTATTTCCAAGAAGCTTCCTTTACAAGTTTTCAAGTTTATTTCTAATCAACTTCTTTTAGTTTATAATTGTATGACATGTTAAGAAAAGAAAAGTGTTTTTGATGAAGAAAGGATATTTTCCTCAAGAATGGAGTTCAAGTATTTTATCAAAATTATTTTCCATATAAGATAATATAGGGTTCTGTTTTTATCCCTATTATTACATAGATTTGATTATGTTTTGAGGGAATTATTTCTATGAAGTCATTTACCTTATATGATTTGTTTTATGATGTCATGATGTTTCAAGAATCCCATTTTTGTTACATGTGTTATGCAATGATGTATGATTTATGATTATGTGGAACACATAAGAAAGGATTCATTATAAGATGGGTGGGACCTATATCTCCCTCCAATGCATTGGGTAAAGATTTTATATCTCATGAGATAGACATGGCTGGAATGGTAGGTTATACCGGTTCAGTCAAACAGGACTGAAACGAGGGTTACTCGATTCAGAAAGGGACTTTGTCCACTAAGATAGTCTTGGCAATGAGTCTTGACTAACAAGAAATGATTCTCTATGATTATGTGTGAATTCCACAAAGTTTCATGTTTTAAGTTATGATTATTGTGATTACATTTCACTGCCATGATTTATCCCATGTTATGAAATTATTCTCTCTTTTGCAGGTTATGATTTCCAAAATGTTATGTTCTTATGAATATGATGTGATTGATATTTCTTTTGTTTACCCTTACTGAGCATTTGAGCTCACCCTTTTATGTTTTCTTTTCCCCAGGATATGAAGAAAGGTTTTAGGTAAAAAAAAGGAAGATCTTTATGGGAGATGTTGAAGATCTTTCACCACGATTAGAAGATTATATTCCAAGTTTCCAAAGACACTAAACTATTACGATCCTTGTGTGTGTGTTTTTGTTATTTACTATGTATTTTCCAAAAGTAATGTAATGTCCATGTACGTCAGGCTTCGGATCTCTACAGGTGGATCCCACTATAGCTCCTCGATGCATCGGTAGGTCTCATGAGACAAACTATTGTATTTTCACAAAGCCTTGACATTATCTTATTTGTAGTATTTGTACAAGGCCTTGACTATGTGGTTATGGTAGTCTGGCATTATGCATTACATCATTATGAAAGTGGTTATTGATATTGCATGTGATTATTCGACTAGTAGAATATCCATGTGAATAAGTAAATGACATTATTTCATTTTATCTTTTCCATATTATGTTGATGTTCATGTTTAAAAGGCTATTGTTTTAGTTATACATTACCTTAAATGTTTATGTTTATTTGTGGATGTTTCTTCTATATTGATATCCCTACTGAGCATCTCAGCTCACCTGTTTCAATGTTTTAATTTTTCCCAGGATGTGAAGAAGTATTTTATGAATGACCTACAGGGATAGTATGAGGGTATATGAAGACATGATGTTGTTGTAGTTTTTTTCACTTTATGGTGTAATGTAAGACTTATGAATATATATAGTGATTCCAAGGCTGATAAACTAATCGATCATTCGAGACTTGATCTTTCGTGATCATGTCAATGTTATTTAATAATGCATTGACTCTGGGTAACTGGGGTCGGGGCGTTACAAGTGGATTGTGGTTGGAGGCCGTGTTGGGGCATCCAGTCCAGGGACCCTCTTGTTGGACCAAGCCTTAACATAGTGAGGGCCGTGGGGGCTGCAAGAGAGTTGGTCCTTTAGGAGGATTTCGAAATCTTTTTTGCACTATGGATACGGATTTGGTAAATCAATGGAAGAGGTTGTCTGATGGACAAAGAAAATTTGACAATTGAGGCACAGAGAAATGATGATGCACTATTGGAAAAGAGCATGTCTTTTCTCCTAGTGGGAATGACTGTGGAAAACATATCGGTTAATTAAGGGCCTCTCAAAAACACTCTACATCACATCTGGAAACTTGATGTAGGAGTGGCTATTCGGGAAGCAGGGACCAATCACTTCATATTTCAGTTCTTTAATGAGAAAGATATAGACAAAATTTTTTTTTGGTAGACCGTGGTCCTTCGATAATCAACTCCTCCTCATGGAAGAATTCAACAGGGGGGGGGGGGACGATATCTAGCGAGTGAATTTAACTTGTTCCCCCTTCTAGATATGAATTAAAGGAATACCCTTCCATGTAAGATCGAAACATACTATGAGGGGAATTGGGGACAGTTTTTGTCACTTTCTTGACTGGGACAATTTAGAACCAATACAATGGGGCCCTGAGGTTCATATCAAGGCGGATATTGATGTTTTAGAGCCACTAATGAGAGGAATGTTCTTAAAGATTGAAGATACCATCACTTGGATATCATTCAAGTTCAAGAAACTCCAAATCTTCTGCTTTTACTTTGGTCACCTGGGCCATCTGTATAGAACTTTCCCCACTAAACACAAGAGTGGTGCGAGTAACGTTACCCTCCAATACAGCCTTGGCTCTATGCCAAAATGAATAAATATGATTTCATCCCTGAGATAGAAAAAAAAGTACCATGACCGTCTCACATTGGCACATTCCAGTTCGACAAAACCCATACCTGAAAATTTGTTAATGCATGGACCAATGGATTTTCAAAAGGCTGGCCCTCCCACTCAGAGTGAAGATGGCACTCAGAGAGAAGTTGGAGCTCACCCTAAACCCCTGAAGTACAATACTCCAACATCGGCAAAGCTGTTGATGATGCAACAAGAATGACTGTCACATTGATCAAAGCCAATGTTGATGCATGTCGAACCACCAGATCTGGGTCTTGACTCACAATTGACCGCAACAGGCATACATACAATGGAGGACCATGGAATGTTAGGATCTCCAATACTGGGCCCAATCACCCATATAATGTGTAAAAGGGTGCAACAAGGAGAGAGTGATGGGTACGTGGAAGACCCAAAACTCGGGGGAACGAAAAGAAAAAATGAAAATGTTCAATAAGGAGGGAACCTCACCAAAAGGTGGAAAATGAAAAATGGAGAGGCACGTTCGGAGGAACCAAAGGCGGTGGAGGGCGAGACCCAGCCCCGCTAAGAGTAATGATTTCCTTATGTTGGAACTTTCATGGGCTTTGAAACCCATGAAAGGTTCTCATGCTTCAGCGCAATTGCGCTCAAAGTCGCCCCGATATTGTTTTCATGTCCGAAACCATCCTAGAAAACAAGGACACCAATGGTATTTCTATGAAGTGTGGCTTTCATGGCTGCTTTCCGGTGCCCAGACCAGGCCATTCTGAGGGACTCTGTCTCCTTTGGAAGGACAATATAGACATCAAAATTTTGTCCTTTTCCTCACACCATGTGGCAGCGACTATTCAAACATACGTTCACCCACCTTGGACTTTTGTGGGTTTCTATTGATGGCCATACCATAATGATAAGGTGATGTAGTGGGATCTTCTATGCGTGATGCGATATGACTTACTAATCCCTATTCTGTTCGGAGGAGACTTCAATGACATTATGTTCCATAAAGAAAATAGGGGTGGAACCATCCGACCTTCAGCTTAGATGTCATACTTCAAGGATGCAGTCTTTAGGGTGGGCCTGGTCGATCTGGGGTACTCAGGTAATCCATTTATATAGTTCCACAGCAATACAGAAGGCACCCATATCGCTGAGTGTCTTGATATATTTATGGGCTCTACTGATTGGATTAATCTGTTCAGCATGTTTCATATCGACCACATGGCCCTCAAATGCTTGGACCACTTTACAATTCTCATTGACTATACAAAAGGCGAACGAAATAGACAATTCAATAGACCCTTCAGATTTGAGAGCGTATGGTCAAATGATCAAGAATGCAAAGAGGTGATCCGACCAAGATAGAAAAGCTCTCATGAGGATGTTTGTCTCAACCTCCAATAGGTCGCATCCGAGCTGAGGTCTTGGAGAAATAATAAATTCCAACACCCCGACTGGTACTGTGGGATCCTTGAAAAGAGACTGAACAATCTCCTCAAACAACCCACATCCAATTGCAATATCTCTAATATTGGATCCACACAAAGAGAGCTGGACACGACCCTATGTAACAAGGAAAGATTCTGGGCTATGCGTGCACGAGACAACCATATTAAAGAAGGGGACGCTAACACCCGGTATTTTAACCAGAAAGCATCAGCTAGGCATCAGAAAAACTCTATTACATGCATATCACAACCTGGTGGAAGCAATGTTTGTGACACCAATGGTATCCATGAGGGCTTGACAGGATTTTTCCAGAACATCTTCTCTGCAGGAACCCCTTTCATGTCTACAGATGTGGAAGAATGTATCAGACCTGTGATCACTAAAGAGATCAATAGGCAGATCACCAAAGATGTGACAGATGATGAGATATGCCTGGCTCTAAAACATCTTCATCCCACTAAGGCTCCAGGACCGGATGGGTTCCACGCCCTATTTTTTAAGAAATACTTGCACATAATTGGTCCTGACATCTGCAATATGATTAAAAATATCTGGGTTGATAATACCAGTATTGGGGCCATTAATGAAACTTTCCTCGTCCTCATCCCCAAAATCAAGAAACCTCTAGAGATCATGGACTTTCGACCTATCATCCTCTGTAATGTCTCTTACAAGAACTTCTCTAAGATCCTTGTCAATCGACTGCGACCTTGGATACCTGATATTATCTCTGAAAATCAGAGCGCCTTCATGGCCAAGAGACCGATCACTGATAATACGATTGTGGGCCACGAAGTATTCCATTCTATGAAATCACGCTCCACTATGAAAAGAGGAACCATGGCCTAGAAATTGGATATGACCTTGGCCTACGATAGAGTTGAATGGAACTTCTTAAGATTCAACTTGCAGAAAATGGGTTTTTTGCGCTAAATTGATAGATATGGCCATGAACCATGTCTCGACCATCTCATTCAAAATAAAGGTCAATGGGGAGCTTACCAAAGAATTCTCCCCATCCCGAGGCCTTCTCTAGGGAGACCCACTCTCCCCTTTTTTATTCATACTGGTTGATGACGTTTTTTCTAATCTTATTTCCCGGGCTGTATCATATAAGTCTATTCATGGGGAAAAATTCTGCCAAGTTAGCCCTCTAGTGTCGCATCTCTTCTTTGCTGATGACTGCCTCCTCTTTTCCAGAGCAACATTTAATGAATATCGGGAGATCTTCCAAGAAATCCATCAGTAGGAGATGACATCTGGACAAACAATAAATAATGGTAAATCTGAAATATCCTTCAGTAAAGGGGTGCCCTTTTCTAAGAGAGATGAACTTTGCGCATCATATGGCATCCATATGGTTGATAAACATTAGAAGTATCTTAGGATTCCCATGGTGATTGGCCGGTCCAAAAAAGAAATATTTACTTCCCTAGTGGACCAGATTGAGGCAAAAATTCAAGGCTAGACCCCAAAAAGAATTTCTAATGATAGAGAAGAGACCCTCATCAATGCTTTCATCCAATCTATCCCCAGTGACTTTATGTCCCTTTTTAAGCTCCGGGAGGTCATCTTCGACTAGATCCACACACATACTGCCGATTTCTGGTGGGGGAAGAACGAAGGAAGGAAACGACCCCACTTGATGTCCTGGGAGAATCGATGCAAACCCAAATCAGAGGGTGGGATGGGGTTCCAGAATCTTCCACTCTTCAATGAATCCCTATTGGACAAGCAAGGATGGAGACTTATTAACCGTCCATCCTATCTATGTGCGCAAGAACTATGATCTATTTAATTTCCCCACACGAACATTCATGCTTCCTCTCTTGGTCCCTATCCTAGCTTTTTCTGGAGAAGCATTTGGGGGGGCTAAAAACTCCTGGATAAAGGACTAGGCTAGAGGATTGGGAGTGGCTCATCTGTCAAAATATGGACAGATCCCTGGCTTATTGATAAGGATGGTTTACAGGCTACATCCCCTGCCCAACCAGGTCTTGAAGATGCCACTATCAGCCTCTTCTTTTCCCACCAGGGACATGGGTGGTGTTTAGAAAAGATCCTTGAATGGTTTAAAGAAAGAGAACAAATAATTATCCTTAGAATTCCATGGGAACTAGACGCATGCCCTGACCATATCTTCTGGATCAAGGACATCTCGGGCTACTACATGGTGAGATCTATCTATAGACTTGCTCTTGGAATCCACTAAGTAGGCCGGGATGAGGGACCATGGAAATCGATATGGACGCTCAATATTCTCCCAAAAATTCATCAATTGTTGTGGCAGGTATGTATGGGCACTCTTCCAGCAATGATCCTTCTCGATTACCATCATATGACTAGTACTGTTTTTCCCTTTCTGACCAAACACTCCTGAAATGCCTCTACATGATATCATTTACTGCCCAGGAGCAAAGGAAATTTGGAATCAATGGGGCCTGACTTCAGTTACTCATCTGGCAATGGCCTCAGACCTTACCGATCTTCTGACGCATTGGTGCTCCTCTCTATCTTCAGTAGATATTGGTTCACTTTTCACTTTGGCTTTGATTATTTCGGTCCAGCGTAACAATGCTGTTTTTCATCAAGCTCACAGATCCCCCAAATTCTGGATTGATCGGGCCACTTCTTGGATTGAGGGTTGGAAATCCCACAAAGGATATTCATTACTACGTATTTCTCCCTCCCATACTACTCATTGGAATCCCCCAACATAAGGGATTCTCAAGATTAACTTGGAAACGTTTCTTCCAAAGGATGGGCTTGTTTCCCTTGGCCTCCTTGCCCGAAATCATCTAGCGAAAATCCAGCAGCACATTAGGCATTCTGGGAACCAGCAGTTTCTGAAGCCACGAACATCCTTGCTGGGATGATGCTCACTATAGAATTTGGATGTCATGATATCATAATTGAGTCTGACTATCTTATCATAATTTATTCTATTAATCACAACGATGGCAGACTCTAGTCTGTTGGCATCATCATTAGGAGAATTCTCTCACTTCCCCAATGATTCTCAGTATGCACCTTCTCTTTCACCAAAAGGGAAGGAAACAACGCTGCCCATCATCTTGCAGCCTCAGGCCCATTCATTACTAACCAGTTCTGGTTGGACAATTTCCCTTCATGGATTTGCACATGTACTTCTGCTAATCTTTATCATTAATGTTTATGCTTTTAATCAAATAAAAAATTAAATTTGTATAAAATAACCTTTATATATATAAATATATTTTTTAATTTGGTTACTCCATTTCATACCTACTAATTCAACAATTATGTTTTAAAAGTCTAAAAATATCATAGATTTGTTTTAGTTTAGTGTAACATATAAATCAAGCTTAAAAAACATTGTTTATTTAAGGAAAATGTATAGTGAAACCTTAGTTCATTAAACATCCTACCATTCAAATGGTGATAAACATTGAATAATCAACTATGAATCTATAAATTCTATGAAATTATATCTTTTGTATGTGAATCCCTTTAATTTATTGGAAAAGGAGAGGCTGATATCTGAATGAAGAATATAGGATTCTTGAAGGTATTGAAGGTCATCCACATTCATGGTCAATGGAAGAATATTATTTCTATTAGATAATTATATAATGAATTTATTTTAACTACCATAAAAATGAGGTATGGAAAGTGAATCGTGGATCTATAGTTATTGAAAAAGTAGTAAATGATGGGACTCTTTACATGACATGAAATTTAGATGAAATTGCAATGGTTGGAATTTCAATTTCCAATGACCCAGATCATTAGCATTGTAGGTTTGGTCACATACGTGAGAAGAATATAAAAATTATAATTGATAAGGTCATACTAAAACATGATCACAAGAAAATAGGAAAGTGTGAATGTTTTGTGTTAGGAAAGAAAAAAGAGAATCTTTTCAACCTAGATGGTCAAAATCCCAAAGACTAAAAATTGAATCATGTACACTTAGACATTTGGGAACTACCCAGTTTTTGTTCTATGTTGGTTATATTTACTTTATTACTTTAATTTATGATTCTACAAGGAAGGTATGTATTTTCTTATCAAAGAATAATTTTGATGTATTTATAGTGTTTATTCAGTGGAAAGTGTTGGTGGAATGGGAGTACGACAGTAAGTTGAAGTGCATTGGAATTGACAATGGTGATTAGTACACCAAAAACAACTTCGAAAATTTTAACATGTAAGAAGGAATAAGGAATGATAAAGTTTTTTCTTGGAACTCCAAAGGATAATGTAGTGGTTAAAATAATTAATAATACTATAATGGTGAAAGCTAAGAGAATAAGGATGCACTCAGGAATGCCTAAGGAAATTTGGGTAGAGGAACTCAATAGTACATCTTATCTTACCAATAAAATTCCAACATCAAAAGTTGGGTAGGAACTCAGGAAAGAGTTATGGTCTATAAAATTACCAAAAGTTCATCATATTAGAGTCTTCTTTCTATTTACCTATGGGAATGTAAATGATAAGGGCAGGGAAAAACATGAATCAAAATACAAAAAATTATTTTTCCTAGATTATATAGATAAATATTTTCGATATATGTTATGGGATGGTGAAAGAAAATAAGTAATCAAAAGTAGAGATGTTACTTTTTCTAGAAGTTTCTTTGGAAGGCCCATAACCCAGTTGAGTTGGAAGTTGAAGTAAAATTAACTATTGAAGTTCAAGTTGATTAGAGTATCATTAGTTTGAAAAACATGAATATGTTAGATGTAGGCGATGAGGGAATCATAAGTCTAGAATTAAGAACATAAAAAATACTAGAAAGTTCAAGAAAAGATGAAACTCGGGTGGGATCACTGTTGACGCTCCTTTCATCACAGAGTATAAAGATTGTAAAAGGGGAATATCTGATCTCAATGTGATTTAACCTTTGGACAAAATATCAAAAATTGACAAAGGAAGGAATAAGAAGAATGTTGCACATGGGTCGCGCAAGTTCTACGATGGTCGCGCAAGTACACTTGCACGCCACAATGGTCGCGCAAGTACACCTGTGCGCCCTAAGTGATAACTGCTCGGGGTTTTCTCCAGCATATAAATAGACCATCTGGGCCCCCATTTCGGGGGGAATTTCATCAGAAACTCAGATTGGAGCTCCCAGTGCCCTAGTCCCTTCTCAATGCTTCCGAAACACTTCTAAGGTAATTTTGTACCTAGAACCAAAGATCTAAAGAGGGGGAGGAAGGACTATGTGTTGAAACTCATCAACAATTATGCACCTAAGTGGCCAGCCCTTAGGGGAAATGGCCACACTTCCACGCCAACTAACTCCTTCAATAGAACTTGCACGCCACTCCTCTGGAAGAACCTCAAGATGATTCTAAAGGCTTTAACCAAGAGTCGGTCAATTATTACCCTACTGGTTAACCATTGCGCAAGTACCCATGTGTCGTGCAGGTATACCTACGTGACCTGGACTTGCGCGCCAACACAGTACCTGCATTCCTACCAGGACTTGCGTGCCCCTATCTTTTTGGGTGACTTTCTTTTCCATTTAACCCCTCTTATTCCATTACACCACTCCTATTCATGATTCAGTCTTCAAGACACTCTTCAATTCCATTTATGGCATGATTTCATGATTTGACTTCCTTATCTGAAAGGAATTTTGTGGAATATCTCTCAAAACCTAGTGATTTACACATCTTTATGTCACTAAATATTGAGATTTCATTCATTAAACCTTATCCTTTAAGATGAAAGAACTCATTATCCTGGGCCTCCTTTTCACGATTAATCCCCAGTCATAATTCTCTTAACCTGGGCCTCATTTTCAGGAGTAAGACCCAATCTCAAATTTGGGCATCCTCCTCAGGAGTAAGCCCCAACCATAATTCTCTTAACCTGGGCCTCCTTTTCAGGAGTAATCCCCAGTCCAAAATTTGGGCATCCTCCTCAGGAGTAAGCCCCAACCATAATTATCTTAACATGGGCCTCCTTTTCAGGAGTAATCCCCAGTCCCATAATTTGGGCATCCTCCTCAGGAGTAATCCCCGACAATTATTTCATTATCCTGGGCCTTCTTTTCAGGAATAAGCCCAAGTCATAATCATTATCCGGGGCCTCCTTTTCAGGATTAATCCCCAGTCATAAATATGGGAATCCTCTTCAGGAGTAAGCCCCAAGTCCCTTTATTTTTCAAGTCTCTTAACCTGGGCCTCCTTTTCAGGAATAATCCACAATCATAATCATCAACCTACGCCTCCTTTTCAAGAGTAATCCCTACTCTCAAATATGTGAATACTCTTCAGGAGTAAGCCCCAATATTAATTTCTCTTAACCAATCCTACTTTACCTTTGATATAGGATTCCTTCTTATGAGTAAAAACCCAATCAGAAGTCTTCTCCTAATTTGGGTCTCCTTTTCAAGAGTAAGCCCCAAGTTAGAGTATTCATATCTCTATGAAGAACATATACCTTGATGGACCTTGTTCCTGGATTTCTTCCCTGTAGTAAATCCTAATCTTCATTTATCTGGGTAGTCATACATACATAAGTCCCACATTATTTCTTGTGATCGCATCTTTCATTGAACAATTGTCTGATTTGTTACCAATAACTCTTGTTTCCCACACTGAGCATGACTCATGTGATCTTAGAGTGTTAAAGTAATTATGACATCCTTCTTTGAGCCATCAATCATAAACATCATACTCCCTTACCCGAACTACATGGGTTCTGATTCCTTTTCTAAACAAAGGATACGTAGGTAGCCCATCTGTGGGTTCGATCCCAACTCTGAAATAATTCATGTCCTTCTGAATGACAATAAACTTCAAGTGCCCCACTTAGTGGCTTTAAAACCAGTATGGTCATTATAATGACTAAGAGACTTTTACGTATCAAAGGATACCATTGACTAAGAATATCTAACAAATACAGATGATTATCTATCAATGAAGAACCTCGAATACATATAAAAGATTCTCTAAATTTCCTATATATTGATCATCGATTGTCAGATCAAAAGGAAAGCTCATTTTATACATGGTAATGTAATAAGGATTCCCGGTCATAAATTAAATCTATAAAGAGAGTCCCTAAGTAGACAATAATTCCCCTAAAAAATTTGTGATGAGTCCGACGTCCCATCCCCTTGACCAATCCAAATTCTTTAGCCTCATCAGTCCACAAGTAATGAGCGCCTACCTTTGGAAAGTATGTCCAAATGGATGTGGAATCATTGGCTATTTCCGGTTCTACAAACTAACCTGTTAGAAACCGATTGGAATGTTTACTCCTTCAATCAAGGAGGTCATCCCCAAATTCCAAGGGAAACAAAAAATTGTGAACCCGGCGTGAAGCCTTATCAAAGTTAAAATGATGTTTTACCTATTTGTTAGGCCCCTATTTAAAACTCAATGAGAGGGTAACAAAATAAATCACTGATATATGTGCTCATCCAAAATATGTTGTGGCTGAATTTATCTTGATTACGTCTGTTATATCAAATCGGCACTCTTTTCCACGATATTCTGCATTTCCAGAATGGATACTCTCAAGTTAAAACCTGTGAATACCGCTGCTGTGAATGCCACTGTAGCTACACCTGCTGGATCGTCGTCCGCTCTGGGGATGACATCACCTACTCAGCATCTTCAACGCTGGGTATCAAATGCGCTGGTTAAGGAGTACCATCAACACGGTTCCATCCCAACTCTGGAGGCTTCCTGACAAGCCCTCCAAGTGAACAACTCACACCGTTCATCCAAACAACGACGACCAGTGATCCAGAAGCAGGTGGTGCTAACCACCGTCTCCAACCGTTTCGGGTCGTTATCCCCAGAACGCAATCACCATTCACTCCCATATTCTAGGGAGGTTAATGAGCAGGTCCCTCCGGGCCTTAATTCAAATAAACATGAGTTCTTCCTGAGGGATCCTATCAACAATCGTCGTCAGACTCGTGTGGCAGTATTCCCTCAACATGATGAGGGTCCCAACTCCAGGAGTTCGGCTCAGGTTCCTCGAACCCGAGTAGGCTAGACAAACCGCCAAAGGTAGAATCCGGTCAACAGTGTATAGGTTCTCATCTCTGCCATCTCTAGAGAAGGCCACCAACCTAACTTGGTGGAAAGTAATGAGCGGGCACAAACTCCTTCCTGTTTTAATTCCGCTGTCCAGCAAACTCGTCTGGCAGCATCACGCCGATCCCGCCAGACAATTCTAGTGGAGTACTATAGACAGGAACATACACCTGTTTATACATCATTAGCTAGTCAGTAGGCTCGTCTGACTACATATGATGGAGCTCGTCAACCACGTTCGGCGAAGTGCAATTAGCAGGCACATACACCTGCTAGTATTAATGAAACCTACCAACATTCTCACTTGGTAGCACACAGAGAAGTCATTCGGGAATCTCCGGTGGCAAATAGGAGGCAGACTCAACTCTCTTCCCCCACATTTGAGTACTGTCAGGATTCACTGACAGGAAAAGGAGGACAGGAGCAGGCACATACAACTACCCCATGCACTGAATGGACATATATCCCTGTTCCGGCAGCTGATGTCAGCAACCATATTTTATCAATGGTGAAAGAGTAGAAGAAAATACCTGCTCATATTCTGGACGCTTACCAGTATATTATAACAACTTCATCAGCATCTCAGGGAAAGATACATAAATCTATCCCTACCAGTGGAGTGACACATCAACAATTCACTCCAGAACATACACACACATCTGTTCCAGTCCAAAAGGGTTGTGGGGCATACTCCCCCATATCATACGGACAACCAAGTCAGGCACATACACCTGATTTGAGTGGAGATCGTCAGCCTAACCTGGCCATCTTTCCTGATCAGGCACATACACCTGCTCAGAGCAGCCACTTTCATTAACAAGTGGTTTCCAAGCCTAGTAAGAAGGCATCTAAGAAAAAGACACTCCCAGCACAGTTAGAAGATCGAAAGCCAATATGTAACAAGGCCTTGCTCGATGCTGGAGTTCTTGAAGCCCTCATACATTTATCTGTTGGAATTCAAGATTCTACTCCCTCATTTCCCAATAGTGGGAACATTAATTCTGAAGGTCTTCAAAATACACTTCCTCATGAAGGCTTTCATCATGAATATTCGGTCGATCTTGAAGTTTCATCTTCAAATGGGAGCCACAGGAACCCTCTGTGTGGTCAGAAGGCCAAGGAGAAACATATATCATCTTTTGTTGTAACCCACCATGGTGGTCCTCCCCATGACGATAAATTTCGCTGCGAAAGTCCTCTCCACAGTATTGATGCACATTGCCCGGAAAATGCTCCAGTGGATGATGTAGTGCCGAGAAATCCCTCTTATCTTGAGGCACATGAAAATGTGAAACCAATCATGTATGATGCTTCATTTCTAGCAGGTGAAATAATTTCTCAATCAGATGATAGCCTAGGGTGTAGGTCATTCTCCGAACCACCCATATGTCATGCATCTTCTAGTTTGATCAATGATTTCTCTACCAATCTTGTTGAATCCGATGAAGCAACAAGGAAACACTAACTTTGGTCAAATTAGGTAGATGAATCATTATTTAATGATAAAGAGGAAATGCTGAACGTGAGAAAAAAATGGAAGAAGGTGAAGTACCAGTCATGTTTTGGCCTCTGGCTGACTCTCAATATGACATTCAAAGATGTTGACGGAAGTTGGAATTAATGATATTCATCTCAACATATGGAAAACTCTTTTTCCGTTGAAGATGAAAGTATTACCTTATGATGAATATGAAAATCATCTTAAGATAATAGAAGGGATACAACATCAGATTTATTTGGCATCTCTGTCAGTCTCTCGATATTCGAAGGCTGAAAAGCAGCAGAGAGCCCTTAAAAGTTCATGCCTTGGCGCACTAAGAAGATTGTGTTAGTTAATTGCCAATGCCCCATCTGGTATTCATGTCAGAGGATGGGGTGTTCATGGAGCACTACATTTCACGGTGCTCTCCAGTCAGCAAAGCCCGCCGAAAATGGTCTCATGCAATGTTATTTCCCATGGCCAGCCACAGTCAATGGGCTTTGTTTGTAATCAAAATCTTGTCGAAGAACAGGCTCAACTAGTTCCTCTCAAAATCAAGCATACAGAGAACAAGTTGTTGAATTACTCCTGCATTAGGCAAACGAGAATATTGAACAGGCCTATCGTATGGATCAAGCACATCATCAAGTGACAGAAGTGTCGAAAATCATCCAATGGTCTTTTGAACTAGGTGATAAAATAGGATACACTTTAATTCATCCAGCTAATTTCCGGACTATGGTTCGCAAGATCAGGAGAGCTTTTAAGAAGGTCTTAGACATAACATGTCAAGATCCATCCTAGCTTGCCAGATTGGGGACTATTTTAAACCAACCCTCAGAGTCAACAAATAGGATTCGAGGAGTTGAGCGGGAACATCAGGAACAACCCCAGTTTACTGTACTGGGGACTTTTTCAAATCATCAATCCCCTCCTTAGAAAAATTCAGTCTTTTCTCGATTAGGGACGAAGCCTCAAGAGGAAAAAAGAGCCAAATTATCAGGAGATTCCCTCCAAATTAAGTTTTGTCAAGAAGTTCCTAAGGGATCGAATAAACAAAAGACAATGTCTCATCAAAGGCATAGAAGATGACAATATCACAAAAATGCTGATAGAAGGGATGCGATGTGTTATGCATCAATCAATGTGATCAATGTCATTATTGCTGATCCACAAGATGAGGCTCACTCAGGGGACTCAGATGAAGAGGTTCCTACTCAAGAAGATGTATGCATCGTCACAAATGTAGAAGGTGTGCGTACACGAAATCAAAGGCTTACTCATAACCTAGGTAATCCTTCGAGTAACCCACTTCCCCCTCTCCTAAAAGGATCCAAAAAAGGGAGGGGAATGAATCAGGTTACATATCCTTCATCTGGAGAAGGCCAGTCGCTCTCACTAGAGAAAATGATTACACAATAGGAGGAAGAAATGGAGGAATTAAGGAGGTTGAATGCAGAACTACTTCAGAGTAGTTTTCTTCTTAAGAGTGCTAGAGTCAGTCAGCCAAAGGAATTTGTTGCAGCTACTGAGATGGATCATGAATATCCTTCTCTATCAGTACACCCTCACAAGTCTAATCCTATGGGTTAAGTGCAACAACAGTTAACAGTGCTACCATCAGTTGCAACACCAACCACCACATCTGTCCAAGCTCCAGTAATTGCACCTACCCAAGTCCAGGTTCAACTGGATGTTTCTCAAATGTTAATAACTACTATTGAGTCATTAGAATCTCAGTTAGAAACTATGGAAGGGAAAAATGCACAGGTTAAACCAGAAAAGAATGTTTACCCTGAATGGGTTGATTCAATCTCACCTCTATCCAGTTTTGGAAACCCTATATTCCATATTTTCAACAGATCAGGTGACCCAGAACAACATTTGACGCATTGTCTTGTTGTGATCCTATGATGGGAACTCTGGAGCAGGAAGAAGTAGTAAAACTTAGATGCTTCATACGGACCTTTCAAGGACCAGCCTTTATCTGGTATACAAGCTTTCAATCCCGGTCAATTACTGGATGGGAAGATCTCTGTCAACAATTCCTTCTTCAGTTCAGCTCAACATTACCAAAGACAATAGTTTTTTATCTTACAAACTGTATGCAAAGGGAGAATGAAAGGGTCTCATATTTCATTGCTCACTGGAAGGGATTAACATATTCCCTAATATTAGCACTCCCTCAAGAATAATTGTTGCCAATCTGGGTGGAAAATTTGCATGACGAGTTACGCACGTCGTTGATCCCTGTGAAATACACAGGTGGGTTTCGAGACCTTACTTCAATCGCTCAGCAGATTGAATATTCCCTTATATAGGCTAATGCTAAATCTCGTGTAATTCCATCAGCTCCAGGAAGGAGAATGGGTAAAGCAGAAACTACTACAGTTATTCTTAAACAATCACATATACCTGTTTCTACTTCAAAACCTTCATCTTCTCGAAGGGGTCCACCTCCTGAGTGCCAACAAAAATGTCCGTTTCGTCCAGATGATCAAAGAGATAAAAGGCGAAAATATTTTAGGATTTGAAGAGAAAAACATACTCTTTTCGAAATGAACAAGTTCCTGGTTACTTCATTTCGGCTATGGAAAAAAATCTGGTTCAATTGCCAAGGACCAAAAGGCCAAACAAGGAATGAGATGAAGACTATCCCAATTATTTCCCCTTTCATCAAATGCTGGGGCATCCCATCGAGGAGTGTTTTCTCTTCAAATACCTCCTAAAAAATATGGTCCACTCGGGACAAGTAAAACTGAAAGGTTCTTCAGCTCAGGTAGCATGTGTTACTGATATAGTTCCAAAGGAGGAAGGAGAATGGCAAGAAGTCAAAAGAAAAAATTCAAAAAAGTATGATGATTGGATGGTAAGAAAGACAATAAACCGAACTCATGCTATTCGGAAAACACAATTATAGAAATCGATTGTGTCTTCTGCCATGAATGTTGTGGCAAAACCCTCATCATCAGAGGGAAAGTCCTCAAAGAAACAACATGATTCAAAGAAATAAAAAGAATCAGAAGAAAATGAGTATGTGTCAAAGCCTAAGTTGTCTTTGACTCTGTCAGACTTCATGCCGTCTACATCAAATCCACAGTCACCGCCCCACCAAACGGCACAGCCTAAATAGGCTAATCAGGTAGAGTCTTCCTCAGACGAAGAGTTAATCTTCGGTTCTGTTAATATGATTCAATTAACAGATCCATATTCTAGTTGCAGTTTCGATTTCGATGAGCCTGAATTCCCAGTATCAAACAAGGGAATTAGAGGAAGTTCCAGAGGCTCAGGATACTGGGGAAGACGTGGATCTTTCAGAAGCCACTACTTCAATTCTACCCCTGCTAGAACTGTGTACGCAGTAGAAACTCGTGGTAGATCCCTTCAGCGAGCTCAGCAAGAACAATCAAGTTCTTCTACCAATAGAAAACTCAGTCCTAGCACAGTAATTTTGGAAGACCGGTTGAAGGTTCCATTTTCTCCCTCTCAGTAAGTAAATGGATCTAATCGGTCTAATATTCCAAAACCAGAAATATTGTCAACTCATATACCAATACAAAATCTGTTAACTTCCAAAGAATCTACTTCCAAGGCACCTGCTAAACCACATATTCCTATTGGGAAATTCAGACCTCTGGATCAAAAGTATGATGTATTGATACACTTGGCCCAAGTACCAGCCATGTTATCAATTCTAGATGCTTTGAATCTTTCAAAAGATCTTCGGGAAGCACTCATCGTGGCTTTGTCAAGTCCTCAAGAGTTTGAAACTGAATTTGTTGTAGTTGTAGTCTATCACATAGAGAATAATCCTGCAGAATGCCATGCAGTAATATCATTTACTGATGAAGATGAAGATGATGTTGTACATGACCATATTAGACCTTTGTACTTATCTGGCAAGGTCAATGACATAGACGTCTGGAGAGCTTTCATTGACAATGGTTCATGAGTCATCCTCATGCCCATTCGTACACTTCATTGATTGGGCCTCACAGAATCTGATTTATCTCCTTCTACCATGATGTTACAAGGATATGATAAAAATGTACAAGAACCACTCGACGAAGATACACTCAAAACTCAGTTTGGAGATCATGTATCCAATTCAGATTTCATGGTTGTTGATAAAGACTCAGCCTTCAACATCCTGCTTGGATGACCCTGGCTACATCAACATGTGGTTATCCCTTCATCATACCATCAATGTCTCAAATATTGTTTTGATGGTCATGTTGGGATATTGTATGGTGATAAGGCCTCGTTCAAGACATGTGAGTCTCAATACATTGAGGTGGAATTCTATCACATGAAAGGAAGGGAGAAATCCACAACAAAGGAGATTACCAAAGTTAATGCTCCATATGGTTTGGAGAAGATTCCAGTAAATCCATTTACACATGTGCGTACAGATTATCTGTTGCCTATCAGTCAAATTTACAAGATAGACCCAAATCAAAATACTCTTATGGAATGATCCATAATGTCAGTTACGGAAATCGAGCCAGACAACATGGGAGAAATTGGTAACCCACCAAGCAGTAATGAAAGCACAAATAGTGACGTATTCATTTAATATTCTGAAATACAACAAGTCTATACATCTCCAATTAGGCCAAAAGAATTTATAGCAACATCGGAGGTGGACAACGATGGCTATTCTCAATCCATCATCTCCTCTTTATTACACAAAGAAGACCCTACATCATCAATCGGGTCGGAAATGGAAGCTTCTTCTTCAAGATATGCAAATTTTGACATCACTTCTAGTCATGAAAATTATGCTTTATCATCTACTATGAAATTAGAAACGGAAGAAATAATACATGATGAAGAAGAAGAGGAAGATCTCAGAGATCCTCCTCCAGCATTTGAAGAGGGTATCTCTACCGCTGTGGATGAACTCATAGAAATAAATCTGGGTACAAAAGAAGATCCACGCCCCACTTTAATTAGTGCGGCCATGAATCTTGAAGAACAAGAGATGTATATTTCTTTTCTAAAGAAAAATAGAGAAATATTTTCTTGGAACTATACATAAATTCCCGGGCTTGATCCTGATGTTGCTACTCATCGTTTGGGTTTACCAGAAGAACATCGAGGATTTAAGCAAGCCGTGAGAAGAACACACCAAACTTATGCTTCCAAAATTGAGGTTGAAGTGGATAAGCTTATCAAAGATAAATTTATCAAAGAAGTTCAATATCCAAAGTGGTTGGATAATATTGTCCTTGTAAAGAAGAATAACGGACAAATTAGAGTTTGCATCGATTTCAGAGATCTTAATCGGCATTGTCCTAAGGATGATTTCCCAATTCCGATTACAGAACTTTTAATTAATGCAACAGCTAGCTATGAAGCACTTTTCTTCATGGATGGATATTCTGGATATAATCAGATTTGAATGGCCCCAAAAGATGAGGAATCCACATCCTTCAGAGCTCCTCAGGGTGTGTTTTTCTATTGGGTAATGACCTTTGGCTTAAATAATGCAGGTGCAACATATCAGCGTTCCATTCATCGTATCTTCAAACCCTCCTTAGGGAAGTTTGTTGAATTCTATATAGACGATTTGGTGGTTAAATCCAAACAACGTTCTAATCACTTGGCTGATTTGAAAGTCATATTCTGCAAGCTTCAACAACATAATTTGAAGATGAACCCCTTAAAATGTGCATTTGGGGTAACCTGAAAAAAGTTTCTCGGCTTTGTTGTATGCCATTGTGGTATTGAAGTCGATCTTGAGAAGACAAATTCAATCCTTTGTATGTAACCTCCTCAAACTTTGAATGAATTAAGAGGACTTCAAGGAAACTTAGCATATATTCGGCGTTTCATCGCCAATTTGGCAGGCAAAAGTTTACCCTTCACCAAATTGAGGAAGAAGGGAGTCACTTACCAGTGGACTGATGAATGTGAAGAAGCATTCGATATTATCATGAAATACCTCTTGAGTCCACTGGTACTCATGCCACCTATTGATGGAATACCACTTATCCTCTACGTGACAGCTCTAAAGCGATCATTAGGTGCCTTTCTTGCTCAAAAGAATGATGTTGGGAATGAAAACAGCCTCTACTATCTCATTCGAACTATGTTTGAATCAGAAACCCGGTATTAATGTATTGAGAAGTGCTTCCTACCATTAATCATTTCAGTTCAGAAGTTGAGAAACTACCTACAACATCATGAGGTCCAATTGGTATCTTGCAATAATCTGCTCAAATTCATCCTTAGTCGTCTGATCCTTATAAGATGTCTAGAAAGGTGGGCAGTTATTTTGCAGCAATTCGATATTCACTATGTGTCTCAAAATGCCATAAAGGGCCATGCTCTGGCTGATTTCCTGGCTGAACACCCTTCAGTGGAAGACACATCTTCAGATATTGAACTCCCTAATGAGGAAGTCTTCTCTATTCAAGAAAGTCCTCAGACATGGGAAATGTATTTTGATGGTGCTTCCAGAAGTCCAACAGGGAGGAATATGGAAAATACTAAATTCAACAAAGTTGGCTTAGGAATTGTGCTCATTTGTACAGAAAATTCAGTGTTAACTTATTCTTTCTTATTGTGGGAAGGCAGTACCAATAATGAAGTAGAATACCAAGATCTCATCGTAGGCTTGGAATTAGCACTTCAAGAAAAAGTTAATCACTTAAAGGTGAAAGGTGATTCAGACCTGGTAATCAAACAAGCCAATGGGGATTATGCCATCCAAAATGAAGAACAAATACCTTTGTATGATTACGTGAGATAGTTAATGGAGGAATTCCCTTCAAAACTGACATTTTCTTATGTCCCAAGATCACAAAATTCTCAAGTTGATGCACTGGATAATATAACCATAGCTCTGGCAGGTCCAAATCAGGACAAGAAAACCATCAGTATTTCCCACCGTCGTGCAATTTCACCTTATGTTCGAATCAGAACAGAGGAAATTAATGAAATTAGTCTCATTCCTGAACCGTATAGTCATACTACATGATGGATGTCACCTATCAGGGAGTACCTTCAAAATGGAACACTTCCACCTAATAGATCCAAGAAAGAACAAATCTAGCGATGTGTGGTCAATTTTACTCTTTATGATAGCCCAGATCACCTAGAGAAAATTCTCTACAAACGTGGTTTTTATGGAGTTCTCTTCAGATGCATTGATGGTGAAGAGACAATGGCTGTCATGAAAGAAGTGCATGCAGGAGTCTGTGGTTCCCACCAGTCTGGACATAGACTGTCGGATCAGATTCGAAGGCTTGGATACTTTTGTCCTTAAATGATACAAAATTGTGTTGGTTTCACAAAGAAGTGTCATTCATGCCAAGTACATGCCAACATCATTAATCAACCTCCAGAGTTGCTTCATACAGCTAAATAATCATGGCCATTTTCCACATGGGGAATGGATGTGGTGGGACCTTACCCTTTGGCTACGACCAAGAAGTTTAAGTACATTCTTACTGCTACTGACTTCTTTTCCAAATGGGCAGAGGAAATACCACTCAAGGAAGTCAGTTCTAAATGCATTGTTCGCTTCATCAAGTCTAACATCATTACCAGATTTGGTGTCCCTCATACCATATTGATGGACAATGGAACCAATTTCTGTTCATCTGAGGTGAAGAAGTTGTATCAAGAATACAAAATCAAATCCAACCATTCATCTCGGTATCATGCAGTAGCCAATGGCCAGATAGAAGCCTTCAACAAGACTCTTTTAAATATACTACAAATGATGGTTGATAAAGATAAGATGTCATGGCCTTATAAAATCTTTCATGCTTTGTGGGCTTATCAGACTACCACCCGCACGAAAAATCGGACAACTCCATATTCATTGGTATATGGAACGGATGCAGTCTTTCCAATTGAAGTTCAACTACCCTCGCTCAGAGTTTCCATTTGTGATCAATCATCTACAGATGAACAATCTCAAAAGTGATTGAATGAATTGGAATGGTTAGATGAGAAAATATTGTGCACTTTGCACCACTTGGAAGTCTATCTGAATCGCATAGCATGATCTTTTAACAAAAAAGTTCGTCTTTTTTCATTCACACAAGGAGAATTGGTATTAGTTCTCAGAACTCCAATGATACCAGGAAAGAAACATCCCAAGCTTGATCCAAAATGGGAAGGACCTTACTCAATACATAGGTTCTAATCCAATGGAGCTTATTGATTAATCTCGATGGATGGAGAACTCATCACTACTCCAACAAATGCCAGATTTTTGAAAAAGTATTTTGTATAAACACAAAATGCATAACCAATGGTCCATACATATGTCCTTAAACTAGTTTTTACTTTTGTCCCACACGATGTTAAACTGTGAAAAAGTTCCCTAAATGGTCCATCATGACCATAAACTGCACCGCCGTCTAGCAAGACGTTAAACTGCATAACCAATGGTACATGCATATGAACCTAAACTATTTGCACATACGTCCAACACAATGTTAAACTGTGTACCCTTCATCTTTCTAACTACATGATGCTAAACTGTACAAGAGTCTCTTATGTAGAGCATGACATTAAACTGCACCATCCAAGGTCCTATATGACCTTAAACTGCACCACCGTCCAGCAAGACGTTAAACTGCACCATCCACAGTCCATGCATATGACCTTAAACTATTAGCACTTTCATCCAACATGATGTTAAACTGCATCATCCCTTTTTCGTCGAACATGACGTTAAACTGTGAAAAAAGTCCCCAATACGTCCAAGATGACATTAAATGGTGTACTGTTTTGTCCTCACTTCATGACATTAAACTGCACAGTCCCCCTTTCATCCAACATAACGTTAAACTATATTGTCCCCATCGTCCTAACTAAATGACGCTAAACTGTACTGAAAGTCCTTCATTTTTCCTAAATGACATTAAACCGTAATTTGTCCCTGCTACATGACACTAAACTGTGCAGCACCAATAGTCTTAACTGCAAGACTTCAAACTGCATAGTCCCTTTATATGTCCAATATGAAATTAAACTATGCATCGTTAAGGTTGTTGTTACCTCTTGTTTCTCACACCGAGTATGACTCATGTGATCTTAGAGCAAACCTCAACCATAAAACTCTCTATGAGGTACTAATCATGTGCAAGTCCCAACAACATCATTTTTAGGTCGTTGTCCCCATGAACAACCTGATCATTAATTCATTCTTTAATTGAACTACACAGACTTTGATCCTTACCTTCCAGGCTAGGTATGTAGGAAACCTCCCAATGTTAAATCCCAAAACTAATCTCTTCACATCGATTCACCTCCATCTCATACGATGTTGATTGGTGAAACCTCCCCTAAAATCAATATCTTTACATTAGTTCACTTTCGTCCTTGTTATACGACGTTAAACTATACAACACTTTTGTCAAGTATGACAATAAACTACAATATTCTTTGATACCCTCACCTGAGAGGGAACCATTATTTACATTGATTTTTCAATCATGTTTCATTTTAAAGACTACTTGCATACATGGCAATACCAAAGCCTTTTATCTTGGGTTAATCCGTCATTGCACTAAAGTCCCCTTTCACCCTTCACATGTACGAACCAAATTTGTACATAGGGTATTTCTAGAACTACATGGGCTTGATTCCCATCCTTATGGGATACGTAGGAATGTTCGAGTGTCCCTCGAATTTAGCCCCAAGTCTTTGGGCCTAACCCCAAATTTCACTTTCAGTCCCTTGGCTGAAAATCCCCCATGAAAACACACACTGTGTATTTTTTATAATGGTCCAAGCTCTATAACCCTAAACTAAGATTTATAATCCTTTTGTCCCAAATGACGTTAAAATGTAGTTCAAGAACTACCTATGGCTTGATTCACATCCTTATGGGATACGTAGTGAAGTCCAACATTTCCATTTAGAGCCCAGCCACAAAATGATTATGGTTAGCATTGATTTGTGTATATTTTCATACATTGGACAATACCCATATTTATGTATCATAATCCTATCCTTAAATATTTTAAGATCATCATAAAACTTTTATTGACTTCTAGTCACAAAAATGACAATCTTATGAGAGTTCTTTTGCCTGACTATGCAGCACGTGCCCATAGGCGGCCTTGCATAGACAGTCTACATAACAGACTTGTCAGCCAAAAGATATTATTATTTGACTATGCATCCAATTCCCTTAGGTGGCCCTACATAATTCAACCCCATAACGGGTTTGTAAAATAATGGTAACTTCATTCTTTGGAAGAAAGCCTCTTTTGTCCTTATTGGTCTTAAATGACAGTATGTAGGGATCCACAAAAATAGCCATCCTTAACATATTTGTCCCATATCCTTTTTCATGATCTGAATGTATTCAAGTCTATGGTTTATATTCTCCTTCCCTATGTTTGGGTCAGACCTTCGTAGGAGTGATATTCATCCAGTTCTTCGATAATCTTTTTTGGAAATATCTTCTCCATATTCAAGTACCTCATACAGCAAACTGTATACTTTGGAAATTTTGAATATCCATAAACTTTCAATGGCTTTTAGCACTAGGAAAGTAAATTTATAAGAGCACTTTTGCCTGACTATGCTGTATGTTCCCATAGGCGGCCTTGCATAAATAGTCTACATAAAAGACTTATTAGCCAAAAGATACCATTTATTTGACTATGCAGCCTATTCCCTTAGGTGGCACTGCATAATGCAACCCCCTAACAAGTTTGTTAAATAATGGTAACTTCATTTTTGGAAACTACTTCTTCTAATTCCTTTTAGCTCTTTTTCATATCCTTCCTCAGGTTCAAATATTCTTAAGTTATAGTTTACATATTTTCCCTCATACTTGAGTATGGTACTATGTTTTTAAATGAGTTGTCAAGGAATTGTGTAAATTATAATCCATTTCAGTCAAAGCTATTTCGACCTTAATCATTAGCCTTTTTATGTCGGACGTGCTTGAATTTAAACTGCCCACAAAAGACAAAGGAAATCTGAATAAAAGTCAAGTTCCAGCTCACTAAACATACATTTTGTATGATTTAGGTAATATTGAGCAATTAAAAGGTTCAATGTTTGTAGGGTTATTTACATTAATCCTAGAAAAAATTGAACTATGCTTACTAGGCCCATTGGCTTAAGTAAAATCTAAAGTAGATAGAAAGAGAGAATGAAGGTACAAATTATTGAAGGGGAAATTGTTTTTCATTGATGCACAAGAGTTAGAAGGACATCCACAGACTGGATTCTCTTCTCTTTTTTTTAGGAATTAAAAAAGACTTTCAACGTAACTCTTAATTTGATTTAAAACATCCCGAGCTTCATCAGTAGCCACCTGGAATTCATTCATTCCACTAGATACCATAAGAGATGCAGTGATACCAGCTCTTCTTGGAATAATTGTAATAGAATATTCTTGAGTGCGGTTTGAGAAAATTCTATACTAATCAAACAGTGACTCTGTTTCTTTCTAATAGACTTGGAACATTGATACATGGATTTGAGAATGAAGCATTGGAAGTAAACTGACATTTGGAGAGAGTACTCTTTTCAGATATTTCTCTAATTCCATGTTTGTCTTCTCTCCACCTACTGGAAACAGAAAACATTTTAGCCCATGGGTTATCCATTTTCATATCTGCAAGGAAATGGCATGCAGGAGAAATTTGAAAGTTCTTTCCAATGTTGATGCTCTTAATGCACAGTATAACCGAAATAGAGGAGTAGAAGTGTAGCTACATCTCAGGCATATAGTTCTTTGCATCTGGAACATTGACACCTTGCAGATGACCATGACCATATAGAGGAAGGTAGAAGCTCTGTGGGAAATTAAGATGATATTTCTTCAAGTACTTAGCCAAATCTGGGAGAGTTCTGTCGCAGATATCATAGTAATCATGGCCAATGATGTTCATCATGTCATCAATCCTCTTTCTAGACAGTTCATCATCTATTCTGATTCTGTTGGGAGCCATTGAATCTGCACAAAGAATGAATAATTAACTCTTAAGTAAGATGATTTTTCATATAATTTGTGAAAGAATTAGAGAAAAATGGAAAAGGAATTATGGCGCGCAAGTCTAAACTTGGCGCACAAGTATTGAGGTGTCCTGCAAGTATTTGGCATGCAAGTATCACCGCGTAGGTCCAGATACTTCTACAGTAGTGCAACATCAATTAAACAGTGGGAAACAGAGTAAGTTGCGCGGAAAATGAAACATGTGTAGAGAGAGCTCGAAAGTTTCAAATCCATATTCCTTGTACGGAAGTGAGGCCCTCTATTTATAGATGCGGCTAAGAACCCGTGTGTCATACCCTGCGCGATCAAGGGTCATATCCCTGCACACCAGGCCTTGCGCGCCCTACCTTGCGCGCACCAATTTCCTTTTGATTCTTGATTTCCTCAGAGTCAAATCCTCTTTTCTCTCCAGATCCAACTCTAAGGGGGGACTTTTGTTGATGCTCCTTTCGTCACAGTGTCTAAAGATTGGAAAAGGGGAATATCTAAGCTCTAAGTGATTCAACCGTTGGACAAAATATCAAAAATTGACAAAGGAAGGATTAAGAAGAATGTTGCACAAGGGTCACACAAGTTCTATGATGGCCTCACAAGTACACATGCACGCCGCAATGGTCGTGCAAGTACACTTGTGTGCCCTAAGTGATAACTGCCCAGGGTCTTCTCCAGCCTATAAATAGACCATGTGGGCCCCCCATTTCGGGAGGAATTTTTCCAGAAACTCATATTTGAGCTCCTGGCACCCTAGTTTCTTCTCAAAGCATCTGAAACACTTATAAGATAATTTATTACCTAGAACGGAAGATCTAAAGAGGGGGAGGAAGGCCTAAGTGTTGAAACTCACCAACACTTGCACGCCTAAGTGGCCATCCCTTAAGGGAAATGACCAAACTTGCGCGCCGCCTAACTCCTTCAATAGAACTTGCGCTCCACTCTTCTGGAAGAACCTCAAGGTGATTCTGAAGGCTTTAACCAAGACTCGCTCAAGTATTACCGTGCTGGTTAACCATCGTGCAAGTACCCATGTGTCGCGCAGGTATACCTGCATGACCAGGACTTGCGCGCCCAGGCAATACCTACGCGCTTTCCAGGACTTGCACGCCCCTGTCTTTTTGGGTTCCTTTCTTTCCCATTTAACCCCTCTAATGCCATTCCACCTCTCCTATTCAAGATTCAGTCTTCAAGACACTCTTTAATGCCATTAATGGCATGATTTCGTGATTTGACTTCCTTATCTGAAAGGAATTCTGTGGAATATCTCTCAAAACCTAGTGATTTACACATCTTTATGTCACTAAATATTGGGATTTCATTCATTCATCCTCATCCTTTAAGATGAAAGAACTCATTAACTTGGGCCTCCTTTTCCGGAGTAAGCCCCAGTCATAATTCTCTTAACCTGGTCCACCTTTTCAAGAGTAAGCACCACTCTCAAATTTGGGCATCCTCCTCAGGAGTAAGCCCCAACCATAATTCACCTAACCTGGGCCTCCTTTTCAGGAGTATGCCCCATTCTAAAATTTGGCCATCCTCCTCAGGAGTAAGCCCCAACCATAATTCTCTTAACCTAGCCCTCCTTTTCAAGAGTAATCCTCAATCCCCTAATTTGGGAATCCTCCTCAAGAGTAATCCCCAACCATAATTTCATTAACCTAGGCCTCCTTTTCGGGAATACGCCCCAGTCATAATCATTAACCTGGGCCACCTTTTCAAGAATAAGCCCTAGTCATAAATATGGGAATCCGCTTCATGAGTAAGCCCCAAGTCCCTTAATTTTTCAAGTCTCTTAACCTAGGACACATTTTCAGGAATAAGCACCAGTCATAATCATTAACCTAGGACTCCTTTTCAGAAGTAAGACCCAGTCTCAAATATGGTCATCATCTTCAAGAGTAAGCCCCAATCTTAATTTCTCTAAACCAGTCCTAATTTACCTTTGATCTGGGATTCTTTCTCAGGAGTTAAAACCCAATCATAAGTCCTCTCTTAATTCGGGTCTCCTTTTCAAGAGTATGCCCCATGTTAGAGTATTCAAATCTCCATGAAGCCCATATACCTTTATGGAACATGTTCCTAGATTCCTTACTTGAAGTAAATCCTAATCTTCATTTATCTGGGAAGTCATACATACATAAGTCCCACATTATTTCTTATGATTACATCTTTCATGGAACAATTGTCTAATTGTTTTACCAATACCTCTTTTTTCTCACACTGAGCATGACTCACGTGAGCATAGAGTGTAAAAGTAATTATGACATCCTTCTTTGAGCCATAAATCATAAACATCATACTACCATACTCGAAATTCGTGGGTTTTGATTCCTTTTGTAAACAAAGGATATGTAGGTAGCCCATCTATGGGTTCGATCCCAACTCTGAAATAAATCATGTCCTTCTGAATGACAATAATCTTCAAGTTTCCCACTAAGTTGCTTTAAAACCAGTATGGTCATTATAATGACTAAGATACTTTTACGTATCAAAGGATTCTATTGACAAAGAATCTCTAACAAATACAAATGATTCTATATCAATGAAGAACCTCGAATACATATAAAAGATTCTCTAAATTTCTTACATATCGATCATTGATTGTCAGATCTAAAGGAAAGCTCATTTTATACTTTGTAATGTAATAAGGATTCACGAACATAACTTAAATATATAAAGAGAGTCCCGGAGTAGAAAATAATTCCCCTAAAAAACGTGTGATGAGTCCGACCTCCCATCCTCTCGACCAATGAAAATTCCTAAGCCTCATCAGTCCACAACTAATGAGTGCCTACCTTCGGAAAGGAGGTCCAAATGGATGTGGAATCATTGGATATTTCCGGTTCTACAAACAAACCCATTAGAAACCGATTGGAATGTTTGAACCTTCAATCAAGGAGGTAATCCCCAAATTCTGGGAGAAACAATCACCAGATTTACATGACCCACAAGTATGAGTACCAGTAGAAAGAGCGGATCCAGTTAGTTCAGAGTAGCCAATTAAGTTGAGGAGATAATCCAGAAATCAGAGACCAGTTAATAATTATGGGGTTGATATGAATTTTATTCTATTAATAGATGTAGGATAACCTAAATATATATATGTGGTCACATCGCTTATTGATTCTATGTAGTATGAGTCATTCGTGAATAAAGAGATGGATTCATTAAATTTCAACAAAACTTGGGAGATATATGAACTTCGAGAGGGTAAAAATGCACTTGAGGATAAATGTGATTACCCGATTAAGGAATATAATGATTGTAATAAGAGGTATAAAGAACATATTTTAGTTAAATGGTTTTAATGGAAGGATTAGTAGATTCACTAATATAAAAAATATATTTTCCATTGGAGTTGAAATGTTGATTTTTAAAAAATTTATGTTAAAAACCTTTTATCATCAGTTATTTTTATAACTGAAATCAAAAATAAAAAAAACTCAATTTTCCCAACAATTTTTTTAAAATCATGATGTTAAAAATGTAGTTTTTCACATTAGTTATAACATAACCAATGTTAAAGTTAATATTTGGGATCATGATACTGTATAACTCAATTTTATTAAAACACACCTTTGAAAATTTAAATTTCAACATAAATTTAATATATCTTAGTTCGATTTTCAAGTGTCATTTAAATGTTTTCATGCTCCACACATATTCATTTGATGATCAAATATTTCAATTATCATCATCATTCTACTCATTCAACTCTTTCTATTTTCATTATTATTCTACTGATTCTTCTTTTTGTGAATTTATCATGGTATTTATAATTATGTTTTTATGATTTAACAAATTTAATTTTAGTTTTCCCAATTGGTACACCATTTAGTTATTAATTTCTTATAATGAATAATATTTATTTGGATCATGTTAAAACTAAAAAGGTTCCTTTTGTTACAACTAGTTTCCAGTGATAGCACAACTACCCCACCTTAACACGACTGTCGGGTCCTGGCCCACTATGTACCACCTGTTTCCCTACAGACATGTGGTCCCCACCCAAGGGTCCACCCACATGCCTGAACGGGTCATCTGACTAATGAAAGTCCCCACATTCCAACACATGTCATTTCCAGTGTGCATTGTCCCCACTCACACACACCCTGGGCAACTTCCCAGAAGGTCACCCATCCTGACCACTATTGTAGGCCAAACACGCTTAACTGTGGAGTTCTAATCAGACAGGCTCCCAAAAAGGAAGGTGCACCTTTTTGACATGAGTCATATCATCTAGTCATTTAACACTTTATCATTCAGAGGTATTAAAATCACCCCCCTTTAGAGCACAACATCCTCGTTGTGGGCCCTATATCTCAACCCAGGTAGTGGACCGCAATTAAGGCTGGGTACCACCTCTGATACCAAATGTGAAAATTTGGTCCTAGTGATAGCACATCCACCCCGCCTTAACACGGTCGTCGGGTCCTAGCCCACTAGGTACCACCAGTTTCCCCGCAGACATGTGGTCCCTGCCCAAGGGTCCACCTAGATGCCTGAACGGGTCATCTGACTAATGACAGTCCCCATAGGCCAAGACTTGTCCTTTCTAGTGTTCTTTCTCCTCACTCACAAACACCCTGAGAAACATCCCAGAAGGTCACCCATCCTGACCACTACTCTAGGCCATGCCCGCTTAACTATGGAGTTCTAATCAGGTAGGCTCCCGAAAAGGAAGGTGCACCTTGTTGACATGAGTCATATCATTTAGTCATTTCACCATTTATCATTCGGGGGTGTTACACCTTTGGAGTCTAAAATTAATTCTAAGACATTGTAGCTTCATTTTCCTCATGATATCTTTCATCTAAAGAAAATTATATCAATGAATAACATGAAAACATTTTAAATTATGTCAACGATTTATGTTTCTTGGTTTAGATTCCATCAGGTTTATGAAATATTTTTTACTTTTAATGATCATTCATTTTCATCTAATGGCGCATCAGTTTTGAATAATTAAATATAATATATATTTTTTAAATAAGATATATAATAACCAACATTAAAAATTAATTTTTGTATATATGTTATTATATAATCGACATACAAAATTATTTTCAAGGTCCGTTTTTTATAACCTATGTTGAATGTCACTTTTTATGTTAGGTATAAAATAACCAAAATAAAAATCCTTTGAAATACACATTTTAACATGAGTAATAATAACCAACATTAAAAAATATGATTTTTACATCGTTTATAATAACATTTCCTTTAAAAACAATGTTAAAAACATATAAAAGATGGCATAAAAATGTAATTTTTTACTAGTAATTTTTCAAAAATCTTCTCACTGATAGTTAAACATTGTAGAATCTAAATAGTGCTAAGTATGGTTTCATTAGAAGATCTACACCTAGTGAAAATATATGTAAATAATACATTCTTTTATAGTGATTTTAAAGAGGATATCTACTTGTAAGAATTGAAAGGTTTACCAGTAGAATGGAACAAAAATTTGTTTTTTAGACTGGTTAAAACTCTTTATAGGTGGAAGAAATCCCATTGTAAACAGAATAGGAAATTTGATATATTTATTTCTGTATAAGGGTTTGGAAGGTGAATTGTAAATCATCAATATTAATGGATGTAATAAAAATATGATACATTCATCATTTTTCTTTTATATGTGGATTATATATTGAAAACTAGACTGGATGCTTAGAAAATTTGAAAGATAAAGAGTGATTTTTCTGGAAGATTCATGATGAAAGATCTTCGATAGATAAAAAAGATTTTGGGGATAAAGATTGATAGATATAATAATGGTGAGACATTGGTTCTATCACAAAAGTATCATATCTAAAATATCATGGATTGTTTTAAGATGGATGAAAGTAAGTCAGTATCAACCCCTCTTATAGATCACTTCAATTATTCCAAGGCATAAGTACAATCAACAAAAGACAAAACTAGTTATATAGAGAAAGTACCATATGCATCAAAGGTTTTAATTTCAGTGTGTTCAATGTTTTACACCCAAAAAAACATTTCCCATGCATTGGGAGCTATGAGTTGGTACATGGTGAATTCAAGGAAAGTATATAGGGAGGTTGTGAAATAGATTATTTAGTATTTTACTGGATTATGAATTCGAGATCTATTTTATGAAACCTATGATCCATTATTAGGATTAATAGACTTATACATTAGAGGTGATATGGATACAAGGAACAGAAAAATCAATTTTGTGTTTACTGTTAGATGAATGACTATCAATTGGACATCAAAGCTATAAAAACATGTTACTCCAATTTCAATGGAACTAGAGTATGTAACTGTAATAGAATTAGGTTAATAAATGGTATGATTGAATAATTTGCTGAAGGGGCTATGTAGGTTTCAATTAGAATCAATTCCTTACTGTAATATCCAAAGTGTTATTCACTTGGATAAAAATATGATGTGCTATTTTTAGACAAATAATATCGACCAGAAGTACCATTTCATCATATTGTTTCTAGATGAAAAAAAGATAGTGATATAGAAGATATTTGAAATCCCAAATCCAAAATACATATTTACCAAAGTGGTAGTTTAGAAAATCCTAAGGAAATATAGATCCTTAGTAGGAATTGGGGGAATAATGGAAGGAAAGGAATGGGGAATATTGTTGGATTATTGGATAGCATGTGTTAGAGAATTTCCATGTATCACTAAAATAATATTCAAGTGGAATATTATTATAAGGTGAAGTATATTTGAGTTCACTAGAATTTCATCAATCAGAATTATATTTACTAGAATTTCATGTGATAGATGATGGACTGAATGTGAAGTGTATACAGTGTAGTAGAACTTCTACAATGATAGTAGGTCTATCAGAAGTTTATGTCTAGCTTAGTTGATCATTCCTTATGATCCATGATTTTAGGGGAGTAGGAGTAACTAGTTTTTTCTTAGTATATAAGTGTGTGGGACCTCTAGTGTAAATTTTGGTTTGACTAATCATTTTTTGGAGATATTATAACTTGGTGAGGATTACTTGTTTTTTAAATTTTTCTATATAATAAAAGAAATAAGAAGTGAGTTTACCCCATGAAGATAGTATATAGTCTGAAACAAGTTTAATAATTTGTGTTATTTCTTTATTTATCCTACATTTTCATTACTTGTTTTACCATTGAATGTATGTTTTTTAGTGTCTATAATTGTGAGTATCTAGGGGGTATTAAAGGTGTACATTGTTTGATGAGTAGGGTTCATAGACTACCTCTTCCAGTAATCTTAGTGAAGGGGAACAAAAATTCGAAATATTAGTTTTCTACTATGTATAATGTTCTGTGTGTGATCTTCAGTGGACTAACATGAAAGAATCCAATGGTCTTATCGAAATAAGTTTTTTATAGGATATATTAACCAATTGTTTATACATAACTACACATTAATAGTTAATAATAAAGTGGTTAATTTACTATAAATTTGATAACGATTATCATAGTCCATATTTCCTTACATTAATGAGCCCCCACCATTCCTTTTTGTAGAGAAACAATCACTATTAGGCCCAAAATCCCTCACTATATCAAAAATCTAACTGACACATAAAATATTATATCTTTCACCATAAAAAAAATTAAACCATTTTCAAATAATTTATTATATTTTTTTGTTTCTGCACTTCTTTTAATTTTAAGAGTTTTATCATTTCCAAACATGAGAATACAATTAACATGGTTCTTTGTATTCTTTAGAATATCCATGTTTCCAATAATATGGTATGAATGAAAATTATCAAACATCTAACTGTTATTGTTTTTACAAGATTTCAATGCCACCTTCCTAGTTCTTTACTTATTTATTGTTTTTTCCATGAAACAACTATCATTTTTATATAGTTCTAGAACAATAAGCTCCCTCCATAACTTTTTCACTATACCCATCATCTTATTCAAAAATAAAACATTTATTATTTAAAGTAATAGTTTATTTATATTTTTTCTGCTCTTGTTGGAATAAATCAAGCTTTAAAATAAATTATTTTATCCTTTTAATGAAATGATTCATATCCATAGCTATAATAGTTAAAGTAGTATCCTCTAAATATATTTAGACCTTAATATAAAGGATATCTATTCTCCAATGTATGCTCCCCATAATTTCACCTATGAAATAACTTCTATATTTTCCATAATATGTCATTATTTGATCCAAATAAAAAAAAATTAACATTTCATTGGCGGAAACACATTATTTTGATTTCTTCTAATAACTTCAAAATTTTTTATTGGTTTTTGAGGTATTCCCAATGTTTTATTTTTAAAATAGTCTTCAATATAATTCTTTCATATATATTTCAATTATTTTGTTTCATTATTACACATAATATATTTTAATATTTCTATTTTTTAACAATATTAAAAAAATCACACATGTAGACATTTTCATTCTCAAACCACCTACAATTCGTTTTGAATCTCTATTAGATTTTTGTTTTGATTCAACATAGTTTTTATTTCCAAACTTCTTTACAATTTTTACAAGTTTTACTTTTTTCATCAAGAATATTTTTTTCATTAAACTATTATTACTAAATATACACAATATTATAGAATTTTTATTTAATAAAATCATCATGATCATTAACAATTTTATATATCACTTTCACCTTTACCTTGAAATCATCCACACATTTGGTAATTTCTTAGTAAATAGATTTTTATTCAGATACCTATTCTAGTACTGTAATTTTATCATCAAATTAATTTATATACTCAGATGATTCATTCAAAAAACTTCATTATTTTTGTTTCACTACTTGTTTTCATCTGATTCCTTATGATCATCTTTAATCTCCCCCGTAATGTCTATGAAACCAAATTTTTTCCCAACATTGTCATTAATTATAACCATATTGAATTTTGTGTATAATTACTCTCCACCCTATCCTTTAGATAATAAATCAATTGAATCCATTCTAGAATCACATGGAAGAAATATATTTTTGATGGAAGTCTTTGACATGATGTTCTGATACATGTTTGAAAAGAAATTTAACCCAAATCACCCCACTAAATCAAACTAAAATCATCCATTTTCACTCCAACAAACATTTATATAATGAAATAAAATTTAATCAAGTAAATAAAACATTGGTCTTATGTGGCTTATACTGAATGTCCTATGCCCATGATAGAAACATCATAACCATTCATTTGTACGAAAAGAAAAATTTACAACTTTGCGACTTAAGAGTCACTTTGGATTACTAGATAAAAGTAACCACAATGATGTTTAAATTATTCATATAATTGGGTAACCACACACCTTATATAGAGATTATTATCTAATCATCTTGTTTCCCCAACCTTTGAAAAGTATGGGAGTCCATCAGTTCCACTGTTCCCCCAAATTATCTACCGCAACATACTTCAGTTTGATCGTCAACTCCAGTATGCTAGGAAATACAATAGAACTGAAAATTTTATCTTCTAGAATTATAATATGAAACACCTCTATAATGAAACCACTTGAATATAGAACATCAAAATAACCCCTTCCAAACTACCTATATCTGAAATGCTGAAGGAAAACTACTAGTGCTTCCAACACATCAACAAAGTAAAGAACTTCTAAAACTACTCCTTGTAGTTTTAAAACATTATGGAATTAAAGTAGGATTCACACATTTCCATTAATATACCACTTAAATATTTATTCAAGGAAACAAACATAACATCACCTTCAACTTCCTATAACATCCTCACATTTATGCTACTTAAAATGCTTCTCCACCTCATTTTCTTTCACTCAAGTCCTTATGAGGCTTTATGTTTCCTAAGTATTTCAAAACAAAAAATTTTGGTAAAAATATTCTCCATATTTTGTTTCCCACCTTCTTTAACTCGAAATCACCATCTTATAACATCTTATAGTTTTAATGGTACTTCATATCATTGTGTTTAGTTCTTGAATGAAACACTGAACTATTATCCAAATGAATTTTACTCTGACTATAATAGAATAAAAATGCTATCCCCTTGAAGAATCTGAGTTTTCCAACTAAATGTGTTAGCCATACCATATCCTCACACACATTGTTATAAAACCATACTCTACTTCTATTATAGAAAGTGAAATCACTGATTGTATCCTAAACATCTAACTTAATCCAGGTTTTCAAAAATTCTTAACATATCTGATCTTTCTCTAATAAAAATAATAATCACCCCCAATGTTTTCATCTATAAACCCATGTAATGTATTTCCTTCTCTTAAATAAAGAGTTCTAAATTTAGTTCCTATAAGATACCAAATAACACACTTAATTAATTCCAAATGGACCTTTCCAATATTTTCTATAGATTGGTTGACCACTGTCACTACATGAAAAGATTTGTACACCCCATAACATACCTTAAACTTCTAAATACTAAGGCATAATGAACTTTAGCAATGTAATTATTTTATTCTTCCATTCATGGTTCCAAATACTTCGATAGTTTGAAGTGATGATTGAGAGGATTTGAAACAAGCATATATCTACTCATTTTGAATCTCTCAATGATTTTCTGGATGAAATCCTTATATGACTAAATCCAGATTATGGATTTCCTATCGCATTCAATCCTCACACCTATGATCTTCTTATCTTCACCAACATATTTTTTATTAAAATTTCCTGACAGATCTTTATCCATCTTTTGAATCATATGAATATTCACACCAACCAACAATATATCATCAACATAAAAAGTAATAATATTAAATAATTTCTATTGAAATCCTCATAAAAACAATGATCAAAGTTACTATGATTGAAACCATTATCTTCCATGAAGGAATAAAAATTATGGTTCCAATACCATGGTGACTGTTTCAAACCATAAATAATCCTTCTTAGTTTTCATACTAATCCCTGATTCTAATTTTCAACAAAACAAATATGTTGCTTCAAAAAAATTTGTTCCTCTAAATCCCCATGAAGAAAATTAATATTTACATCCATTTTATTAATGACTTTTTTTTGAAAGAAATCAAACATTAAATTTCTTTAGATAGTAGTATGTTTTATTACTAGAGAGAATATCTCGGAGAATTCAATAACTTCCTTATATTGAAATTTTTCAACAACTAACCATACTTTATATCAATTCCTTCCATAAATATTTTTTTCTGACCATAAATTTCACTTATTCTTATGTTATTTATTTCCTAGTGATAGTTTTGTTATCTTCTAGATGTTATTCACTTATAGTGAATCCAACACCTCCTGCATTGTTTAATCTTACCTTACATAATCACTCATAGTAAACAATTCTTATAGACTCTCTGTTTCTCCTGCATATGTTAAATGTAAGAAACATAGATCAACTTCATACCTCTTGATGGATCACCTAATCCTTAAATATCATCTAAATTTACCTATGATTCAGTTTATTTTTAAAATGTAACTTTGGAAACTTCACCTTCTTTAACTCTTGACCGATCTTCCCCAGTTATTGTGGTTTCAGATATATCTCCCACTAGATTAACTTCTGAGATTTCTTCAAATACCTCTTAAATTACTTCGGTAATATGAATCCTTTCATTAGATTCATATTCATATAAATATTTCTGATAATGTGATCCTCTAGAACCACTATTCATATCAACATTAAATGACGCTAAATATTTATCCTCAAACTTTTTAACCTTCATGTTCTGATCTTTCCACAATATATTCTCATTAAAGATCATATTTTGACTTCTGAAAACATTATTGTTTTCATAATCCCAAATAAAAAACCAAAAAAATCACCTCTATATCCTTATAAGAAACATGCATGATATTTATATTCAGGCTTATCTCTTTCATTTTCATCCACATAAATTTAGGAAAAATTTTCAAAAAATTTGAGGTGACAAAACTTTCATAACTTTTCCAGACTAAAATTGTTCTAGTAAATTCCATCTAACTGGTGCTAATAGACTTATATTGATTAAGTATGTTTTTTCCACTTCTTTTGTAACATCCCAACCTGGGTTCCACACACCAGTACCCCATGTCAATCAGCAACAAGACCTCAAGAATTTCTCCCCATGCGTTAGAGGATATCAACTAGCAACAAGCATCTAATAAAAATCATGGGGAGACTATACCCTCTTTATCAAAGTAGCACAATAGTGGAATCAAATAAAAAATATCCAAAAGATATAAACCCAACATGAAATTCTAGTATCACATGATAACCATACAGGAATGAAATATCTAAAACTAAAGCATCAGATATGTCATTCCATGTATGTACCAAGTGTCATATGAAAAACCCAAAAATAAATAAAGACACTAACAAATCCTCAGTGGATCACAACACCAAGTATGGTTCCCTCATACATTCTCCATCCTAACTCATCCATCTAATATAGGTCCTTTACCCTTAACATGTCCTAAAACCATGAAATCTATTCAGGTACCGATCTGGAAACCCGAGTAGGGTGTTATTACAACTCAGTAGGACACCATCAATGGTGTCAAAAAAAAATCTAATCAATAATAGTTTATGAAAATGTGTACATAATAAATTACAATTCATAAGTAAAAAATTATCACATTTCAATATTCTTTAATTAACCACAAAAACCCTTGGATGCCCAAGCACACCAGAAACCTCAATACCTGCATCAGCCTCTTCCAGATTTTGAACCATATCATGATACCATGGTTATCATTTATCATTTCATTTTACATTATATCATGGATAATTAGAACCATAGTCCAATTACAACTCACGGTATTAGAATTTCAGGTCTAACACTGCATGGGTATTTGGAGCCTCTATCCCAGTCCCACACCTCAATGTCACATATGTGTATTTGGATCCTCTATCCCTATCACAAACTCACTATCACAAATGATTATTCAGAGGCTCAACCCCCATCTCACACCACAGTATCACATGGGTATTTGGAGCCTCAATCCCTATCCCAAACTCGTTTATCACATATGGGTATTTGGAACCACAGTCCATGTCCCACACTCATATGTCAATCAAACACACATATATCACCTATATCACATAAACAAGGTTAATCAAAATTAACCCTATTAATAAATTTCACATCATGATATACCATTCCAAATTAACAAAAAATCAGGATTCAATACTTTAATCACATTACATAAAATGAGCAATTCACCAGTAATCCTTTTTTGCATCATTTACACCATATAACCGTTTATCCCATTAATTAATTCATCAATTAATTAATTGAATTCCACAATCCCAATATCCCATTAATTAATTAACCAATTAACTAATCAAATTCCACAATCCCAATATCCCATTAATTAATTAACCAATTAATTAATCAAATTCCCCAATCCCAATATCCCATTAATTAAATAACCAATTAATTAATCCAATTATTCTATCCCAGAATCCCATTAATTAATTAAACAATTAATCAATCCAATTACACAATCCCAAAATCACAAAAAATACACATTAAAACATTATATTAATTAATACACGAAATAATTAATTTTTTTTCCACCAATAGCATAAACACAATATTCCATTAATTAATTAACTAATTAATTAATCCAATTTCATTTTTACATAAATTAATTAATCAACTAATTTATTCAATTCAAGATTAAATTTATAAATGTTCCAATTTAAATATAAAAACACATAAAAACAATTGAAATCAAGACTATAGAAATTCCATTTATACCTCCTACCTCATTGTCGTTGACAAATGCTCACCAATTAAAATCCCCAATTTAATAAGAATGATCAAGAACAGAAAGACGATTGATATCTTGATCCAAAACCTAGATCCAAGTTCAAAAGTGTCAAGATCCATTAAACCTTGATATAAACCCTTTCCAACAATGGATAAAACATTCCTCTTTTATCTGTAAAGAGGTGTAGGAGAGAGAAATAACTAATGTGAAGGAAACTACATAATCGATGAGATTAATATCCATCAAAGGATATTATATTCACCAATAAATGAGGTTGGGATGAATTTTATTTTGTCCTATAACCTCTAAAAATGAGAGAAAAAATTTTAGGGTCGCGCTAGGGGGTTTAGGGATGTAAGACGTGGGTTCAGGAAAATTTAAGTGAATTATTTGTGGTTTAAAATCCCACCCATATTTTTTCTTGTATGGGTCACCTAATTTCCCCTAATTGTGAACCCGAAATATGCGCCTCAGCTAGGGGTGTCACACCATTACTCCTAAGAGGGCGCATGGTTTGAAAAACCATGCCCCTGTTGTGAAAATTCCCTCTATTTGGGTTTGTACAGTTTTTTGGGCTAGGCACACAGTTTGTGAAAAATATGCACTAACCGTGCACTTCCCCCCTTCCAAAATTATCCAACATGACTGAAAATCATCCCAAGATAAAACCAAAACATGATATACTCAAAAAAAGTCAAAATAATACCCAAAACTTAGCTTAATATGTCTCCATAATAAGTCAAGAGCTTAAAATCTCCCCACCTTATAACAGATCATCCTTGAGATGTACTCCCAAGCATCTCTAAGACTCCTAGGCGAAACGATTATGACACTGAGCCTGCATATACATTTCTCTATCCCATTTTACATCCTAAACATGTCTATGTTTCCATAATACACAATCTATTAGAATGGTTTTCCCCCATAAAACTTTCTCATTGTGATCCAACACATGTATCTGATTCTCCTCAAAGGACAGATCACTCTTAAGCTGAACATAATATACATAAATCACATGAAAAGGGTTAAGAGGATACCTCCAATGCTGAAATACATGAAAAACGTCATTCATAGTATTGTTCCATTGTGGAAGAGCTAATCGGTATGTCACCATTTCGATTCTTTCCACAACCTCAAGCGTTCCAACAAACCTGGGTGCTAGATTACTCTGGCTCTGAATCCTATGGTGACCTAATCAAGGAGACTCCCGAAGGGACAAAAAATCTTCCTCTATAAACTATAGGTGTAATAGACATCTATCATCATTCGACTTCTTCCGAATCTATGTTGTGGCCATTCATTTCCAAATTAATTGAACCTAATCTGGCATCTTCTGCACAAGACTCAGTCCCAACAACTCTTACTCACCTGCCTCCATCCAACATAGAGTTGATCGACATGTCCTATCATAAAGAGACTCATATGGTTCTATATCTATAGTTTCCTAATAACAATTGTTACAGTTGAACTCCAAAAGTTCCAAGTGATTCTCCCAAGTCCCATCAAATTCTAGAACACATGATCATAACATATCCTCAAGCACCTAAAGAGTAATCTCCAACTTCCAATCTATTTGTGGGTGGAAATTCGTACTTAGTAAAACCGTTTTTCCAAGAATCTGCTTTAAAACATTCCAAAATCATGAAATAAAACATGATTCACGGTATAAAACATTAGTCCATGGAACCTTGGGTAGATGGACTATCTCTCAGACATACAAGTCTCTCAACTAATCCAATAATAATGTCTCACATTCTATTAAGAAATGTGGTACTTTTTCAAATGGTCCACAATAACCCAAATAGAGTTATTCTTCCATGAAACCCTTGGGGGAACCATCACAAGTTCCATATTTACATTTTCCCACTTCTATTAGAAAATTGTAAATTTTTGTAATAAACCACTAAGTTGTTGATGCTCATTCTTCACTTGTTGATAGGTGTAGCATCGTGCCACGATCCTACAATATCCTATTTCATGCCCAAACACCAAAATTTCCAATTTTTGACACTATACATTTTGGTCACACCTGGATGCACCACCAACTTCGAGGCATGAAATTCACTCATCAACTCCTCCCACATGATCATAGGAACCACAAACTGATTCCCGACATAGATGATCTCATACTCATCTATGCTCCAATCAAAAGGTGACCCCCACATTCAAGGATTTCCCTCAAGTAAAAAAAACTATGGATACTCATACTTTCTATCAATAATATTTCTAAAAAGTGAATAATCCATTAAAACAGATATGAGAGTAATCTTGTCCTGGATCTCCTAAACCACAACATGTCTCACGTCCAATAATTTAATAATTTTCCACTCAACACTAGACTCCTAAAGCGCCTAATTATGAGTTTTCCTACTCAAAGCATCAACCACACTATTTCTCTTCCTCGGCATATATGCTACATCAATGTGAAATGACTTTATATACTCAACCCATCTCCACTATCAGATATTCTAATATCTCTATGAAAAGATATAATTTAATATCTTATGATTAGTATACACAATAAACCTATCACCCAAAATATAATTCCTTCAATATTTCATGGAATAAAAAAACTACTTCCAACTTGAGGTCGTTTATTGGGTAGTTTTGTTCATGTAGCCTCAACTGCCATGATCCATACACCACAACTAAATCTCCTTGCATCAACACTACTCCAAGCCTAATCCGAGAAGCATCAAAAAACACCATATAATCCTCACATGGATCAGGTAGGATGAATATTGGTGTTTTTGTTTGGAACTTCTTCAAATCATGGAAGGAATTCTCACATGATTCAGTCCATTAAATCATTACCCCCTTTTTGGTCAAGCTTGAAATTTGTGCTTCCAAATGGGAAAATTAATTGAAGAACCTTCTATAATAACTTTCAAATACTATAAATCTATGGCTATCAAAAAAATTCTTGGTCTGCTCCCAAGAAACAATTGCCAAAACCTTATCTGGTTCCACTAACACACCTTCCTATGAGAAGATGTAACCCAAGAAGTGTACCTGATCAATGTAGAATTTATTTTTAGATAGCTTTGCATATAGCATATGCTCTTTCAATGAAATTAGGATGAAATCAAGATGTTAGGCATTATTTCCACGAGTCTTGTAGTGCACTAAGATGTTATCCACAAATACTACCAAAAAAATGACTCATGAACGGTTAGAATATTCTATTAATCAAGGTTATAAATAGTGCGGGTGCATTTTTCAACCCAAATGATATCACACACAACTCATAAAGGCCATAATTTCTTTTAAAAGTAGTCCTCGGTATATCAGATGTTCTAAATCTCAAATGATGATACCCTAATCTCATGTTAATCATGGAGAAAACCAAATCTACCCTCAACTGGTCAAATAGGTATTTGATACATGGACTAGGAAACTGATTCTTCATAATAATCCAGTTAAACTTCTGGTAATCAACACATAACTGTAAGGTCCCGTCAAAATTTTTAGAAAACAAAACTGGTGGATCCCAAGGTGACGTGCTCAGATAGATAATTCTCGTATCCATCGAATATTCTAGTTGAGTCTTTATCTCTTGAAGCTCTGTTGGCTCCATTATGTATGGTGGAATATAAACTGGCTTAGCCCCCCAACATGAGCTCGATCTTAAATTCCACATCTCTCTCAGGTGGAATCCCTATGAATTATTTAGGAAATACATCGAGAAATATGCATAATACGTGTGGAAATACACTCTACATCACACCCCCAATGGTGCATATATCTTCATTACCATACTCACAAACTCCACTTCCATAATCAACCCATCCAAAATTTGTTTGGATATAAAATAATCCGAGGAATCAGTGTCAAATAAAGTATTAGATATCATATAATCTACAATAATATTACCTCTGGTCTAGCCTCAATATCCACAAGTGTATGTTTAACTACATGTAAATGTCTATAACCTCTTCCATGTGATGCAGTATGAGTCTCCTAAGCCACGCCACTCCGATGATACTAGAACTCTTTCCAAAAAGAACCACATCCAATTCCTCTACCCAACGGCTAGTAAAAATCCAAATTCCAGACTAATTCGGTGTAAAAGATCCTCTTACAACACTTTAGTTCTTCCTAGCTACTCCATCACTATCGATCTATCATGGGTTCCTGTAGAACTTCTGTATGTGTCCCATCCTAACGTATGATTTTCACTCTGCCACTGGTTAAGGAAAATTCCTATTAAAGTGGCCTGACCTGCCATACTAATGGCATAAGAACTCAAGTAAGATATTGGGTAACTAATCCCCCCTACCACTCTTCTTTACAATGCTTTAGTCAATTTTTTTATAATTATTCTTCTTAAACTAAGAATATATACCCCATGATCACCCAATAGAAACTGAATCTCCTCTAATAAAATCTCTTTTCATATCCCCCTCATCTATGAGAGCCCGATATACAACCTCAAAGAAAATTAATTGAAATCTGTTAACCTGGGACTTAATCTCGCATTTAATTCCTTCCTAGAAACATCTTGTCATAGATGTCTCATCTCCTTCCATTGTTGGATAAAATCACTGAACGTTAGTAAGGTGACCATCATATCCCATCATGGACATACCCCCTGATTCAACCACATAAACTCATCCTCCCTCTCTTATCTCAATGTCTCTGGAAAAAATTTCTCAAGGAACTTTTTCAAAACTTTCTTTAATAAGATACTATCTATCTGCCCAGTCTGAGCCTGAACATCCCACTAGAACACCACTGATTCTGATAGTATATAACTTGACCCTCTTCTCAGCAAGAGTCTATAGATGGTTAATTATTGTCAAGATAGAGTCAATCCAAAACTCTGCTACCTCAGGTCCTCCAGTCATCCTCTCAAAAAGCTTTGTCATGGTGGCATATAACTACAATTCCAAACACATGTCTCAAGACATATAACACAACCTTATCACAATTATTTGGATTCACATAAAGCGATAACAATTCACCCCCTAAACCCCACCACACAATTAAATCCAAGTCATTATCACTACACTTAACTATCCTACATCTAGGTCATGGTTGATAAGGGTAACTCATTATCATTATTCAAGTTAGTCATTAGTCACCCATTCTCAACATTTTTCATCATATCACAATTTTTCAATTCATTAGGCACCATTTTTCATTTAAAACACACAAGTAAGGAATTTATTTTTCATTAAAACAACTCCACAAAAAAACATTCTTTTCTCATGAACGCCTAAAATGATGCATGTAACATAATAATCCTAAGTTATTAGAACAATTCATGCATACTCAACTCCCATTACATTTCGTTCCATGGTTCAAATCTCTGAAAAAATACAAAAAAATATTCACACCACACAACAATTGCATCACTCGTGGTGAAATAACATCAACTGTAACAACACAAAACAATAACAGTAATCCAACCCTGGTTACTTGTATTTTACCCTCAAACATGGGTTAACTACTCTCATGCAAGATATCTTCACCAAGACCATATTAATAATATTCTCCTATGTACCTTTACCAAATAATAAGACAAAAAACTAGCTCTAATAGCACTTTGTAATGTCCTGACCAAGGCTCCACACACTGGTGCCCCAAGCTGGTCGATCACCTGACCTCAATCACAAATCCATGTACACCAGAGGCATCCGACTAGTAGAGAGAGTATAATATCAATAATAGAGATAAAATAACTTCTTTATCAAATCATCACAATAATATAAATAAATAAACAATATCCCAAAGATATAACCATAACCAGAAATACCAGTATCATAAGATAACCAAACAGGAATACAATTTCAAAAACTAAAGTAGTAGATATTTCATGAAAAGTATGTTCTAAGTTTCATATGAAAAACCCAAAATAAATAAATACACTAACAAATCCTGAGCCAGTGCTAAAACTAATTCCAGTTCCCTCATCCATGATCCATCCCAACATAGCTATCTAACATATGGCCCTTTCCCTTAACCTATCTTACAACCATGAAATCTATTTAGGTATTGATCAGGTAGCCTGATTAGGGTGTGAGTAAAACTCAGTTGGATACCACCAATAGTGTATAAAAAAATATAGAGTCAATAACATTCTATGTACTTCTATAAATAATAATGTAAAATACATAAGTAACCAATTATCAAATTTTAGTATTTTCTAATTCACCTCATAAACCCTTCGGTTCCTAAGGAAACCCGAACCCTCAATACCTGCTTTGGCCAGTGTCAGATTCTGAACCATATCAAAATACCATGGTTGTCATTTATCATTTCATTTCACATTATATCATGGACAATTGGAACCATAGTACAATGCCAAATCATGGGCATAGAGTATCATGTCTAACATCATGTCGGTATTTGGATCCTCTTTCCTTATCCAGCGTCTCAATGCCATGGATGGGTATTTGGAGCCTCTATCTCATTTGGGTATTAAGAGCCTCATTCCATGTCCCACACCAAAATATCACATGGGTATTTGGAACCTCAGTCCCTATCCCAAACTCGTTTATCACGTATGGGTATTTGAAACCTCATTCCATGGACCATACAGGCATATCAACCAAACACACATATATCACACATATCACTTCAAACAAGGTTAATCAATATTAATCCTTTTATTTATTTTCTCATCATGATATACCATTCCATCTAACAAAAAAATCATGATTTGATACTATAATCACATGGCGTAAAATGAGAAATTCAGCAATAAACCATTTTTCATCATTTACACCATATAAAACATTAACCCATTAATTAAGTCATCAATTAATCAATGAAATTCCAGAATCCCAATATATCATTAATTAATTAAAAAATTAATTAATCAAATTAAAAAATCCCAATGTCACATTAATTTATTCACTAATTAATTAATCAAATTCCACAATCCCAATATCCCATTAATTAATTCACCAATTAATTAATCTTATTTTTCAATCCCATTATCACATTATTTAATTCACCAATTAATTAATTCAATTTTTAAATCCAAAATATCAAAAATAATATACAATCACACATTCCATTTATTAATTCACCAATTAATTAATCTAATTCCACCAATTGCATAATCACAATATTCCTTTAATTAATTCACCAATTAGTTAATCCAATTCATGTTTACATAAATTAATTAATCAATTAATTTATTCAATTCAAGATTCGATTTCCAAACCTTCCATTTGAAATCTAACAATACATACGTGCAATTAAAATCAAGACTATTGCAATTGAATTTAGACCACATACCTCACAATCGTTGACAAACGCTCTCCAACAGAAAATCCCAATTTACGTAGAATGATCAAGAACATGATAAGTAATGAGATATAGATCCAAAACCTAGATCCAAGATAAAAATATCCAAGATCAATTGAACCTATATATAAACCCTTTACAATAGTGGATAAAACATTACACTTTTGTCCAGAAAGATGTGCAGGAGTAAGAGATGTCTAATACAAAAGAAACCCAATATTTAGAGAGATTCATATCCATCAATGGATCTTCAGTTATCCAAGAAAGAAGGTTATAAATCCTTTTAATTCAGTTGGTAGCCTCATAAAATGAGAGGAAATGGTTTAGGTTTGAGATAGGGAGTTTAGAGATATAAGATGGGGGTTCGAGAATTTCTAAGTGATTTTTTGAGGTTTAAAATCCCACACACATGGTTTCATATATGGGGAACATAGTTTCCCCTAACCGTGTTCCTTAAAGATATGCCTCACCTTCTTATGTCTCACTGTTACTCCAAAGAGGGTGAGTGGTTTGAAAAACTATGCGCAAGCCGTGTGAATCCCCTCTGTTTGGGTTCGCATGGTTTTTTGGGTTGGGTGGATGGTTTGGGAAAACTGCGTGTCAATCATGCACAACCCCTTTCATTCCAAAGTTCTTCAACTTTATCGAAAAATTTCCAAGGTAATAGACAAATATTTTATACTCAAATCAAGGAAAAATAGTACCTAAAAACAATCCCAAGACATCTCCAAAAAAGGTCGGGATCTTACAAATTTCATCCCAAAGTACGTAATCACTCAAAAATGATAAGACATATATATTTTTCTCTCCATAAACACATGATTCAATCTCTTAGAAACAACATTTTTGTTTTGTTGTTCCTAAAATACTCTTCTTATGCCGGATTCCTATTTTCTTGAAATATTTTTGGAAACTCATTCTGGTAAACTCGCCACCATTTTATGATCTCATAAATTTCAGATTGCTTTCAGTTTCTTTTTCCACCATATCCTTGAATTGAAAAAAAATTCCATACACTTAAATTTTATGTTTCATACCATGTTTTCCTCTTTCTTTTACTTTTAGGGATTCATCCCCATTTCCGTTTTTTCCTGGTTTTTCTTTGGCTATCTGAAGGTTTTCCCATAAGTGTTTGCGGTGTATCTTTGGATCTAGTTTGGGTGTTCAGACCTCTTACATCGGTGATAGGTTTTGATTATTGTACGGTAATGGTTCAATTTCAGGGTTGTTTATGTTCATGTTTTTTGAGTTTTTTTTCTACGACGGCCTTAGTTGATCTATGGTGTGTGATGTTTGGATGGAAGTGAAGACAGAGTCGATCGGATGACGATGATGATAGTGGTGATTTTAAATGGTTTTAAGTTTTTCTGGCGATAGTGATGATACTTTATGATTTCTTTTTCTGAATTTGTCCAGTTCGACAAAGTTGAATGTGATTTTTAAATTCCGATTACTGGTGTGGTTGTTTGCGGCCGCCGGTGTGGTGAGGATGTAGATGTGATGATGTTTTAAGGGGACCAGTTGATGGAGATGATGAGGTGATGGTCGATGGTCGACGGTTTTGATATTTATGATGGCGGAGGCTCGTGGATCAGAACTTGCAGCCTGAGGTGATTGGTCTTACCAGTTCAAATTAATCTCATTTTGAATTTGGTTTGGCGCTTGGTGTTCTGAATTTTTGTATTTGGGGTGTTTGTTTTGGATTTATGGAATGTGTAGTTCCCACTTATACTCAAAGTGGTTTTTTAGAAAATAAAAAAATGGATTTCAGGATAAATGACTCCTTCCATTACTTCTTGAGTATAACACCATCACATATTTTGAAGTCTAATTCATCTAGCTTTAGTGAGATTTTATCTTCTAGATTATTTATACCTTTCTCAATAATGTTCCCAAATTGATTATTTCAAAGCTCCAAACATCCAAAAGATGTAATTCTAATGAGTATCACTTCCACTAATATTCCATTAAGATGTAGTGACCCATATTTTATACCTCTATCTATAATAATAGAACCCTGAGCAATATTCCCTACTCCTTTTGAAAATATCATTTTGAAACCCACTTCATCTAACTGAAACACTGAAATATGGTTCTTATAAAGTCTTAGAAAATGTCAAACTTCTTTCATTATAAGAAACTTTCCATTATTTAACCAAAATTTTACATATCCATTTATTATAATGTTAAGATCTTGATCATGAGTAATATGAAATGTACAAAAATTTCTAGATACATATTTCGATATGCACACTTTTTCTCTTATGGAATGGAACGAATCTATGAAATATAAAATCCATGATTATATCTATGTAGAAAAATTATTAGGTATAATCACACTAATTTCTACTACCACACTCATCTCTCTGTAAGACGTTTATCTAGAGGTTTTATTCCTATCATGATAATCTTTCTTAAGGTGACATCTCTTTCCATAATGCCAACAAATAGGGTCAATTTTCGAAGACTTCCCTTTTCCTTTCTCCCTTGATTTACTGTATGACCACCTTAGATTATTTTGATAATATAAAAACCCATTAATTATTTAATCAATAAATCACCTAAATATGATTCAGTCTATTTTGTTTAGAGCTCCTAATTGAAAATCATGTTTTGAACATTAGTGAACACCATGTAATTATGTCAAATTGAGCTACTCATAGCTATAACCATGGATTCCCAATATTCATGCATAAATGATAACAAAACAATTTCACAAACATCAAATATAAATTTAACCTTAAAATACTCTATATATATCTAGATTAAGTAGACATGATTAGAAAAATATGATGTTGATCATCCTTCTCAAAAACTCATGTTGAATAACCACTCTTCATGAACACCTTATTTAGTGTAGTAGGTTTCTTATACTTATGTTCAACTAATGACATCAATTCTGTTGTGGAATTATTCTCCTATATTTTTAAATCCACATCTCGGATTAAAGACATTTGTATGAAACCAAGTTCCTTCTGATCTAGTATTCCCAATCACCTTTATCCATTACTTTCAATTTGACATCCTTCAAGAGAAACTCTATATATTTCTGAATAAGATAGTATTCTATATTAATTTTCTATAAATGGAAATATATTCCATCAAACTTAATGATATATACCTTACATTCTTCTTACATCATCCTTCTGAAAAATATGAATCCTATTGAAATTAAAAAAACAACTTTGAAAAAGAATGTTACCTGATTGGCTGAGTGAACTAATGGGCCTCTTGTGAACCAATCAGTCTGATTCTGATTGTTTAGAATTACTATCAAATATTTCATTTTGATAATTATTAAAATTTTGTCATTTTATAATCACCTTGTGGAAAAAAATTCTATATCAAACTCTCTAACATAATATTATGTAACTTGATAGAAAAAAAAGTTCAACCAAATATCCACCACCAATTCAAGACAACCTCATCCCTATTAAATCAAAAACACATTCATACAATGAAATAAAATGTATGTAAGTAAATAAAAAATTGGTTTTATGTGGTTTATACTGAAGGTCCTACATTCACTGGAGAAACATTATAGAATTTAATTTCTTCGAAAAAAAACATTACAACTTAGCAACTTAAGAGTCAGTCTGGGTTATTGAACATAAGTAATCACAATAATGTTCAACCTATTCATATCATCGGGGACCCACCCTTCTTATATAGAGAGTATCATCCAGTCATTCAGTATCACTGGCCATTGAAAAGTTTAGGAGTCTACCAATTCCACTTTTACCGTTGTTGATCTCCCACTGAAGACTTTAGTGTGACCGCCACCTCCATTAAACCATAAAATAAAAAAGAGCTAAATATTCCATATTTTGGAAGTATTATCTTGAACACTTCTATATTGAAATCTTCTTCAAAAAGAATAACATAATAAACCCTTCTGAAACACCGCCTCTTGAAAAATCTCCTTCTAGAATGATGAAGGGAAATCGATGTTGTTGACACCACTTTAAAAAACTGAAGAACTTATTGAACCACTCCTTTTGGTTTTAAATATTCATTCAACTATTCTTATCAGATTCACATAAAATTATTAAATAGTGGATAAAAATTTAGTCTCCTCCTTTCATGAGAAGATTCAACATCCTCTTCTTCATTACTAACTAAGTACCTGCTATGGAATTTATTTTTTCCATTAGAGATAGAAGTAAAACGATTATTCTTATTTAAAAAAATCTATTTGATATTCTACATGAAGATTCAACTAACACTTATTCTTATTCATGCCTTCTAGAAAACCTATGAATAAATTAACAACTTTACCACATTTAAAAAAATCAAAAAGTAAATTATCTTCAAATATACCATTGCATTTATCCATTTTATTAAAAATATATGAAATAAACTCAACATTAATATATTATTCATTATTCTGATCAGTCACTTTCATATTATCTGTATCTTTAATAGAAATTCCATTTTTGATTTAATGAAATGGATTTATGATTTAAATCCCATATCATATGACACTTAAGGTCTTTTCAAATCATCAAGAGATACTTAACATATGTATCTTTCTTTGAGTGATAAATTCAAAAGTGTAAGTCTTTTTAAAATATTCAGAAAGGCTCGGAGCATGAGTAGAACCCATGATCCCCAAAATATATTAAAAATATATAAAAGTCAGGTGATTACATGAGGTACAATGATCTTGTACCAGCAATATAAAAGAGAACATATGAATGGAAAAGGCAAGAATCACCTAAAAAATCCATGCAAGCCATAGAGTTGGCATGCATACAAGTAGCATCCACCCATGCTCGAGTCCTCACCAAAAGAAACCTGCTCCTGAAGCACATAAACTTTTTCAAAAGCCTCCAACCAGTTCTACATTTGTGCTCACACAAGGTACCAACCTATGACTCGTAAAAACAACCTAACTTTAGTTTCCCTATTGCAGAGGGCTCAAAAAAGAAAACAGTGGAAACATGTCCTCTGGGCCAAAAAAATCCTTAACATTATGAGTTACAAAATCATCATCCTCCAAGGCATGAAACAAAAAAACGCACAACCCACAAGTACACATGAAAAGGTCTAAAATTCCCAAACTTGTGTTATGGCCACATGATGAGAGTGTTCAAGAGAAACACATCAAGTAGGTTTGTTGCCTCCATTTTCATAGCACTGGTCCATGCCCTTGTTGCACTGCTTGCTTGTTCATCCATACTAAAAAATGACTCAAGGTCATCACTGTTTTTATGATGATTCTCTGCTTCATGTGTTGTTTTGCTCCCCTTACCAATATAAAACTCCTCTAATTCATCCAATGAGGACAAAACTGAACTCTTGGAGGTGTTAGGGGTTGTCATAGTTCATTCATTTAATGGTCTCTTGAGGACATTTCCATCTGGCTCCATGCCTATCCTCATTTTCTCCTTTGATTTCCTGAAATCCTCTTGCAGACGTTCTAGCTCCAAACATAAACGAAAAGTCATCAATTGAAGTTATTGAAGATAAACCCATCCCTGTGTCCATCAAGGGGCTAGAAGAATTATTATGCATCACCTCCATCCCACTATCATTAAAAATATCATCAAACACCATCCCTGGAGCAGTATATTTTCACCTTGGTATGCTGCTTTCCTTGGCATTGATTCCAGATATCCATTCAAGATCATTTTAATCAGCTTGAGATTCCTCTTGTGCAACGGATGGACCATACACCCTCCTAGAGCTGCAGAACCATGGAGGAAGCAGCCGAGGCAGTCCTACGAGATATCTATTCCCACCAAAGTTAAAGGTAATTAAAATCAGGGTCTTTATCGAGCTCAAATTCCACTCTATCAAACATTCGCTCCCTAATATTGAGATAGTGATCAATAGATATTTCCTTGTTACAATATCTTCCCAATGAAATCCTTTCTTATTCATCAATCCAAGGATAGAATTCCTCCTTGTATCCTTCCTTAATTACATGAGTGCAATTTATAAGCTTAATTTTATCCTCTTGTTCTTCAATCCAATGGTAGGGTACTCTTTCACCCGATGAGGAGTCCCCCTCTTCTATATTTTCACTAGGAACTGGCTGTGGAGGAATACTGATTTCCTTCATTCGAATCCCTGAAGATCTAGTGAAAATGGTTCTCTCCGTCATAGAGTAATCAATGCGTTTTGAGTCTTCTTGGGATGCGGGGTGATGAAACCATCAGGATCAGTAAGAGGTTTCTTACCTTTTTTGGCACTCGAATGCATATAAGCATCCTCAATTTGAAGCGAATGCTCATTATCAGCTTTATTAGAATCACCAGAAATAGAGTGAGTCTCTTGGGTAGCCTCATGAGAAGGTGAAATAGCTCTTAAATTGTCTTTAATAGGTTCAGAATTAAAAACCACATCTACAAACCCAGAAAAAACATCGACCTGAGTGCACTGAGGCTGCACTGGAGAATAATCTGGGAAGGATGAATACAAAAATGGGGCCTTAGCATTTGGTTGTACAACCTGTTCAACAAGAGGCCTTCTCTCCTTCTCAACCCAAACTGAATTCCTTTTACTCGTCAGAGTTTTTCCAACATAACGATTATTCAAAAGGTCCTTCCCAGGGCCACAATTTCCAAGGGAGTGTCCAAGATGTAGGCAATTTGGGCAGTAGCTAGGTAAGTTTTCATAAACCACTTCTTGAAAAAAACCCACATCGCCATTTTGGATCCAAATAATTAAAGGTAGTTTGTTTGTAAGGTCAACCTCAACACACACACATGCAAGTGACGACCTTGTGAGATTTTGTGTAGCAGAATCCAACTTAATGGGATGACCTATAAGTTTAGAAATAGGGAAGAGGCCAAGTAGTTTGAATAAGTGCAACGACAGTCCTGGGGACCCTAACCAGACAGGGTCAATTGGGAATTTAGTGCTCAAATAAAGCGTAGGGGACTATTTAAGGACCTTCATCGTACAACCCTGAAAAATCCAAGAACCCCTAGACCATAGCTGATAATAATTATTTTATGAGGAGAAAATAATCGCAATATTCAGTGAGTTGAGCAACCGAATTTCAAAATCAGTAAAACCAATGGATTCAGATGCTTTCCGTAAAAAAACAGAGAGGGACGACCCTTAAAGAATTTCCCAACAAGAAAAAATCTGAGACCAGAAGATAGAAAATGAACCTCTTCATTTGAAAATTAAATGGCCACATGATCTCTGTGAAAAAACATCTTCGGATAAAGGGAATCAACAGGTGTCGGGTAGGCATCCGGAGAAATAGATCTGACATGAGTATTCCCGACAACCACATCTGTGATGCTTTGCGAATCATGGCATCCGTGCTCATCACCCTCTTTCAGCCTCTCCATCCTCCTTCCTCTATAAAATATTTTTTAAAATATTTACATCATCATTTTCAATCCAAGTCCTCTCATTAGTGACAATTACTTGAATTACTCTATTAAGGAATTTTTTGGCACATTCATTTGGAATCATTCAAAAATATTCTATTTTATTATTTAAATACAGTATATTTTTCTTCCTTCACTTTCCCTCTCCATAGATGCTGGATAAATTTTCCCACATACATTTAGAAGATTTATAAACAATAAAGTTTTTATAAATTTTCTTTTAAATAGATCCATCCAAATTATTTAATGATATAACATCCATATTAAACATATTCTTATCAAATTCAGTGGAATCCAAATATATTGGATCACTGATATGAATGTCATGGATTGGAAAAACTATTGTTGTGCACTAAAATATTAATGTATCAGATGAATTCCAATATTAATATGCTCCCATGAAATAAATAAATATATATATATATGAACCCAGAATATGATTATTTACATATAGTTTTCATTTTATATATGCATGTGATGCATGAATTTTTTCATGCATGTGATTAATGAATATATATATATATATGTGTGTGTGTGTGTGATATATATATTTCTCATTCATACCCAAATGGTTTCATTTATATTTTAACCAAAGTCTGGTTTATTCATAGGTTTTATTCTTTGAAACGAGTTCAATGAATAAATATCCAATGAATAGAAACACAATAGGATACGTTATGAGGTGGGAGATTCACACTAAATCTATTAAATTGAAGGAGTTCTATTTTTTTAGGGGGTGTGAGACTGACAGAATATAGTATAAACCGACTTCTTCCAAAGATTTTTTATTTCCTCACATAAATTTTATTATCACCCCTTAAGTATTCAGGTATCCTCATGATATGGTCATTGATTTATCAATCGGTGTGCTCCCTCGATGAAAGGATACATTTGTTTGTTGCTTTTATAATTTACATCAAACACACTTCATTTCTAAAGAAGATGAATGTATCCACTATTGTATATGAATTTAAGGTACTCTATTTTTATGTATTATTTAAACAATTATTTATTGAGGGATATATTTCATGTGTTTGGTTTATTTTCCACTATGTATAATCATGAGATGATCATATAAAACCCATCATTGGTATTAGAGAAGGTATCTTTAAGAGTCAAACATGTTTTGGTCACTTGTTTTTGAAGAAAAATTAAAATAACATTTTTATAAAATAGATATAGGTTATAGATCTCTACGTGAGATGTATAAAGGTAAATATGATTTACCCTTATGCAATGAGGCTATGTGAAAGTCATACCCTTACACTGAATGTCTTTGTAAGGGAAATCTCATTGTTTCCTTTAAAAAAATGGTTTTCATATAGGCAGTACCCTTATGAAAGGGGTTTATATAAAGGTCACTAGTGATTTACCATTATTCATATATATATATACCAGAGCTATTTCATAAAGTTCCTTGAAGTTTACCTTTATAAAACATAAGAAAAATAGAGATTACCTATACATAGGGGTATGCGTAAAGGTTTTACCTATACATGAGGCACTACATAAGAGTTGTTTCCTCTTAACCCTTATTCAATTAGGGCCATGTAAGGGTATCATCCTTTTCTAGGGTGTCTGTATAAGGGAAGATAGCAGTTACCCTTACACATAATAAGGATTGATCATAAGGATATACAAAAAAGTATTTGAAAATTGTTTTTAATGGTTTGTAAATTTTTTATAAATAATGTTAAAAGGTATTTCGGGAATATTTAATTTATATGGACTTTATAAATAAATAAATAAATTATAAATTGTTTATAATTAATTAAATTAATTTTTATGGAACATGTTTCCCATATATTAATGGTTAATATTTTAAAATACCTTTTGACAAATTAAATTACATGCCTTATGATCTTTAAATAAATGGTTTATTTAGAAATAATAAGAGATGATTTATAATGTGTTAATAAATTAAAATATATATGATATTTTAATTATATAAAATGTTTATATAAAATAAATTGAATTATAAAATGTTTATAATTAATAAAATAACATATAAATTTTATATAATATAAAATATGATGGAGTTAATATTCAAATGAATATAAAATGTTTATATTATAGCTAAAATATAAAATGTTTATAATTAAAATTTATTTATGAATAGTTCATAAATGTCACATGTTTTGAAAAATAAATATTTTTTTTATTTGTTTGTTTATTTTCTTTGATATTCATGTTTAGTAAATTATTTTGGAAATATTTATTTTTTTACACTCATTTATATGATAAATTTCTTCTAGGATAGTGCCTTTCATGACATGATAAGTTAGATATCATAAAATTTAGTTTTCATCTACTTTGAACTCCAATTTATTTATAGTTATGATTTTTAGAATAGTAGTTGGGCATACTTTGTGCATATAGGTGTTAGAGTTTTATTGAATTGAATTCTATCTTGAGTAACTTCTCCCTAAGTAGAAGGACTTGGTATCATACTAACTACTTTCGTAGAGGTTTATCCCTTGGCTAGAAAAGTGAATAAGGTTTTCAATCTATCGCTCTAGGCTTACTCATGTGCAGTTTTTTAGTCTTGTATAACTCCATGCCTTTACATGAATCATTCATGTACCTTATGCATATGATTTATTTTTATATGTATGAATATACTTGGATTCTATTTTTGGGTGAGTAATACAGGCCCATGGGTTTTGTAATTTGTTACACATTAATGTGGTTTAAACAAATTAATTTTGTTATTGAAATAGGGATTCCAAAACCAAATTATTATAATGATGCATACACATAAAGGAATAAAACATGAGAAGGCAATGACTACATAATAGGTAATAGTTATGAATTTAATATGCATATGATGTATATTAAATTATTTATACCTTAAAATAAAAACCTTTTAAATACAAAGTGTGAGATTCCTTACATTAAAATATTTTCAAATACATTGATCATCCAAATAGGTAGGCCATACCAAAATAGGTTCCCATGGATTATCCTGTGTAAGAAAAACAAGTAATATGTGACTAATGAGCATCCTTGGGTAGGTCATGCTAAAGTCAGGTGCCCCTATATTTTCCTTTTTTAATCTATTTATAGAATTTAATTTAGGTTACACTAGCTTGGAGATCCTAATAGGATTAGGTTTCTGGAAGAATATAGTTGAGTTGATTCATATGATGGATTTGGATAAGGGGTTTTCCGCTCAACTATCCAAAAGTCACAATTATTGTGATTGGAATGATTCACTACCTAAATTAATATGCAGTGATAGGATTTAAAAATAAAAATCATTTCTCTGTGAAATATTTATCTGGGCTCACTAAATTGATATAATGAATGGGGTCATACTTTTTAGTGAGAGAACGTTCATTTAAACACCTTAATGAAAACATATAATACATTATAGTCACCTATTGATATGTATTTGTTATATATTATGGAATACTTAACACTAGTAACATTTAGATCATTAATATATACAACCTATAGAATAGTTAAATATTGGTATCTTGTAATGAGAAGTGTTCTTATGTAGAAGTATTTAGAGTACCCAAATTTGAATGTTATAGAAATAGATTTCCCCAACTCTGACTCATGTGTGTTAGATATTGAGTGTTCCTCACACATTTGTGCTAACAATCATAGACTCAGAGATAAGAGGTAATTGATAAAGAGTGAAGTATACCTTCATGTTAGTAATGGACCAGGAGTTTCTAAATTAATTGTCAACGCCTGTGGGTTGATTTTACCAAGTGTATTGATCCTTGAATTGAAAACCCATTATTATGTTCCTTCCATAAATTATAATTTTATTTCTATTTCTTTATTGGACAAGATGGGATTTTCATTCATTATTAAGAAAAGGAGTTATTCTATATATATGAATGAAATGTTTTATGTCATTGAGAATATAAATAATTTTTTATATATCCTTGATATGGATAATTATGTTAATAACATTCATAATAATAAATTCAATGTATACTCTAAAACCACCTTCCTTTGGAATTGTCTCCTTGGACAAATAAATGGGAAATGAATTTGAAAATCCATAGAGATTAATTTTCAGACTCATTTTATTATGAATATTTTGATACATGAAAATATTATTTATTGGGTAAAATAAAAAGTATCATTTTAGCTGAAAATGTGAGAGGGCTAGTGGATTATTGGTTCTCATACATAGTGATGTATGTAGACCAATGGGTACACAATAAAATTGTTTTTTAGGTACTTAGTTACATTCACTAACGGACATAGTTGGAAGGGTATGTTTTTCTAATTAAAAAATATTATGGATCTTTTTTAATGTTAGAAAAGTCTTCTAATGAAAGACATAATCAATTAGGAAAATGTATTAATGTCCCCCAATTAGATCAGGGTGGTAAATACCTAATACAAGAATCCAAATCTTATTTAAGAGATTGTGGAATTGTTTCAAAACTCACTCTTCCTAGAATACCATAATGGAATAGTGTATCTGAAAGAAGGAATCATAAATATTTAGACAAGGTTTGATTCATGATGATTTTATATTAACTTCCTATCTCATTTTGGGGTTATGCTATAGAAACTACTATATTTCTAATAAATTTTATTCTATCCAAATAATTCGTGAAAGAAAAAATACGAGATATAGGCTGGGAAACTTCCCAATATTTCTTTCATTAAAAATTGGGGTTGTGAAGCTTATATATGAAATTTGGATTCTAATAAACTTCAACCTATGTCTGAAAAATGATTATTTTTTAGTTATCCCATGTAAAACAAGGAATATTATTTTTATTACCCTATTGAACAAAAAGTGTTTATGGATAAATCTAGTATATTTTTTGAGAATCAATATCTATGTTGAGGATTGAGTGATAGTAAAGATAAACTTGTAGAAGTTCATGAACAACAAACATGAAGTTTTCTTGAGATGGTAGTTGAGTTGGTTCCCTAAAGAGGTTTGGATTGAGAACTTAATCAAGTTACATAAGAACCATGAAGGCCATGTAGTATTCATCATGATACTAAGAGATATAGATTTATCATGGATAATTATAATGAGGTAACATTCAAAGGAGATGAACCTACTTCCAATTTAGAGTCCATTGAATGTTCTAATTCGGATAAATAGTTAAAATCCATGGAATCTAATGTGGAAACAATGTACACTAACCAAGGTTGGAACTTCGTTGATACACCTAAAGGGGTGAGATCAATAGGGTGTAAGTTTCTTTTCTATTAGAAATCTACAATGTATTTTTGAGTGACTACCTATAAAGAATTCTTGGTTGTAAATGGTTACATATAAGTTCATGGCATATACTATAAAGAGACATATTCTCCCATTGTGATGATAAATTCCATTCATATATTTCTATCCATAATGGATCATTATGATTTTGAGATATATCATATGGAAGTAAAAACTGAATTACTTAATTGGAAATTAGCTGAGGATGTGTATATGAAATTTTCTAAGTTTTTTTTACTTTCCCAATAAGAATGATAAGGTTTGAAAATTGTAACGGGAATTTATAGACTAAAGTAATATTTTCAAAGTTAGAATATCTAGTTTTATGATGTAATATAATAGTTTGGTTTAATTAAAACTTGGATTATTCCTTTGTATAAAAGTGACTTAGATAGAGTATAGTAGTTTTTCTAATACTATATGTAGATAACATACTACTTATTGGAAATGAAATTATGACACATCACTCTATGAAGATGTGGATGCGTATGTGTTTCTCAATAAAAGATAAGGGTGAAGCAACTTACATACTTGATGTGAGGATCTATATAGATAGATATTAGAGGTTTCATAGACATAGTCAGAACACATATATTGTTAAATTGTGAAATAAGTTTAGCATTCATAACTCTAATAAGGATCCATTACTAGTGTTTCATGGAACAAATCATAAAAAGATTCAGGATCCTTTTAAAGACTATAAAGGATGGAAATTAATCCCTATTCACCCACCATTGGATATATCAATTATTCAATGTTATGTACTTGACCTAATATCTTATATTCTTTGATCATAACATGTAGATACCAAAACAATTTTGTTGAGATTTATTGTATTTCTATAAAGTATTGGACTACAAATGTTCCAACATATCCCATGTATTTTTTGTTTTTATAATCTCAAATACCCTACATATATTAATTATGTTTTTGATTTTTAATTTTGTTCATTATGTTTTATCATTATTTCAAGTTTTTCTACAGTTAAATCCATTAAGTCAAAAATTATAAACATGTTGGATGGAATTTTCCTAAGTCTATAAAATATTTTACATGAGGAATTTGGATATGTGGATAAATGACTATGTTAATAAATCAACAATGTTAATAACCTATGTGAAGTATTAATCTATTTGAAATGGATATATCGTGGAAATGGATATGTATAAATCCTCTACGTTGATGAATCAACTACATCGACGAGTCGCCTAGGCGAGCAATATTCTATGTGGATAAAATTTCTACGTAAATTGGTCACATATGGTAATTAGCTACATAATTTATATACATCTAACATTCATCTAAATGGTTCCAAATGGCTACGTGATTCATTTGACTATGTAAAATTTTGATATTTGAGAAAAATGCTACATGAATCAAATCATCTACATGAATAAGGCCTATGTGATTAAACTATATATAAAAGTCATCTACATGAAGGAAAAATATATGACTCAATTCAGGTAAGTGGATTAAAATCTTTATAATTTAGCTATGTGGTGATTTTTAATCGGCTACAGCATTCTGCAACCTCATATTTATTACTATTTGTGTACTTTCAGTGAGAATTAATTGTACCATGCCTTCATAAATGTGGGATTAGATATTTTTTTAAAAATGATAATAATAAGAGGAAAGAGACATGAAAGTAAACAAGTATAATGATAATTTAATAGATAATAAAATTGTTGAGGTGTTTCCAAGAAAATAATGTGTGAAATGTAAATCTTAAATTCCAAATTTTATGGATGTGATGCTGTGAAAATAAAATATAAGTATTTCATGCAATTCATTAGTGTCTTGTGTGTGAAAAAGAAAATATTGATAAGAATAAAAGTGTATGATCTATCTTCTAATAACTCACTCTTGAAGCTATGTACATACTGCTTTGTTTTAATAAAAAAATAAGACTTAAGATCTATAGCTATGATATCTCAAGGATTTTTATATTATTTAAAAAGACTATCCTTAAACTAATTTTTTTCCTTTTCATATCTCATTAATATTTCATCTCTTATATTAATTGATCTTACAACTATGACTTCAATCTCTAGACAATATTTCTATTTTAATTTTTGTTGTAAATGTTCCTCATAAAAGAGACTTGAAGGTTGTTGTTTGTAAATACTTATTGGAGCTCTGTTGGAAGTTTATTTTTCTATTATACCATTTTATGACTTATTTTACATATTTATGATATCTATGGGAAGACGACAGGTATTCCATAATAAAAGGATCAGTCTTGTGAAAACCACTATGATCTTGGAGTTGAGCATTGGTGGAGTGGAATAGAGGATTTCTTTTCTCTAAAACACTATAAATCTCTATATATGATCTCTTTTTCTCTATGATTCTTTTTATTCTTTATGATTATATTAAGAAAATATCATAAGTAGTCATATATAAAATTTATTTGGGTTTAAAGCAAATAAAATTTCAAATTAATCTATTTACCCCCTCTTGAGTTTTCGTACAGTCACTCCCGAGACAACAATTGTTATCAGAGAATACAAATTTCAATTTATCTACTTTCAAATGTTGAAGTCAAAATATCATATTAATGATGGATTTTGTGACTAAAAATAATGAATTTATGCCTATGGTGTGATAACCTTACATTAATGCTGATAATTATGGTTTATATAAGGCATAAATGATAATTTACTTGAAGAACCTTGGTCTGAAGGTTTGTCTTAAATTTATAAATCCTTATGAAATTACAAGGACACAACCAGAAACATGGGTTGCTGATAATGAGGCTAGTTATAATCTGAAATATAACGATACAAGTTATATAATATCTAGTCTATGTACAGATGAGGTCAACTGAGATTCACAATGCGAAATAACTAGTGAAATGAGGACTTCTATTTAAGTATCTCGGGATGGAACATCCAATGAATGAGCTCTCAGATATAATACTTATATGATTAAGTTCAACAATTTTAAAAATATGGAAGGTGATATCATCACTAAGTTGAATGGAGGAATTACTAAAGTCGTAATTAGTTTATATTTTTTAGGACCACCTATTTCTAAACCTGATCAATATTTGAAAATCCTTAAAATTCTATAACCAATACAGAGTGGAATCTTGAATTTTATTAGTAAATCTACATAGGTCGAGAATTTTAAAATAAAATTTCTTATTGGAAATATTATCATGCATGAGGTTGCGATGGAAGATGAATATGTAGGGCATAGATTGGTTATGAAGGATAATATTTCCCTAAAAGTTTCAAGAAAAAATATTATAACAAAAGAAAAGAGATTCAAATGGATGATTCATTTGATAAAGATACCTCAAGTAGTTCTCCTTGTGATAGTGATCTTGTTCAATTTTCTATAAAGTTCAAAAAGTTCTATAACAATATAATAGGTTTCAAAAAACCCTTAAATAAGTTCAAAAAACATGATATAAAATCTAAATAGGTTAGATTATATGAATGAATGAATCTTGGACACATCAAACTAGATTGACTACAGATTCAAGGAAACATAAATTCTGGGAAAATGTACTTCAAAAAGTTTCAATGAAATAAGAAAACCAAGAATTCCATGAAATAAACTTGGATTTTTTATAGGATTCCAGTGATGTCACATATTTAGAATCAGAATATTAAAATTTTTATTAGAAGGAAAACATGTGTTTTATGACACATTCATTTGAGGTACACTCTTATTATTCTTATGAGCATGAATCTAAATATAAAAAAGAAAATTTCCCATATGAGGAATTAAATGAATATTTTTCCATTATATAAACCAAATATGAATAATTAAAAAATAATTATAATACTCTCAAAAAATCAAATAAATATATGATACTTTAAAAATAGGACTTAAATAGATATATTTCAGATCGAAAAATCAAAATGGACAATTCTGCTACGTCATTTATTTAACATGTCAATAAGATTAAAATATTTCAAAAATAAGTCCAAGAAATAAAATATGATTGAAGTGTTTTAATGAAATGTAAAAATTACTTGAATATAACTATTGGAAATGATAAATCTCATAAAAATATGTTTGGTATAGAAATTCAAGGTAAAAAAAATCTTTCTAAAAACTATTTTATTCCTAATTCTAAGAAAGAAACCTCTCCAAAATTACTTGTTTTTACTGTGTATAGTTAAGAAACTATGATTATAATTATTTGTTGAGAAACATGGAATTACATGGAGTCAAACAAGATTTTATTTAAAAAAGTTTTTAAAAATTTATTGATGGGTTTTATAGATAGGAAAATCAGATTTTGGTTCCCTAATCTTTAGTTACATACATTACAATACCCAAGAGAATATTGGTACAAAATAAATTTCTCTTTTTGTCTTTTTAGGGGAAAAGTTCAAATATAATCAATGTGAAAAGGTATATGGATAGTGGATGCTCATTAAACATGTGTGGATATTTCTCTAATTTACACCCCTTGTCAAATATTGATGGTGGATATATCACTTTTTGTGACAATGATAGTGGAAATATTATAGGAGTTAGATCAGTGGGAAATCCAATCCTAGTGCTCATTAACAAAGTTCATTATGTGGAAATATTATATCACAATATCATAATTATTTCACAACCTTGTGATGGAGGTTTTTTTCTAATAATTCATATTATGTTTTCAAATATAATGTTTTTTAATTCAAGGAACCTATAATGGATAATGTGTATACTGTAGATCTTAATTATTTGAGTAGACATAATCAAACTATTTAAATGATTAAATAATTGAATATTGTATTTAGCATAGAATAATGGGACATTGTTTTTTCATTGAGAAAATTATCCAAAAATAATTTAATTTCAGATTTTCCTTGCGTGTTGAATGGGAGAGAAACAAAATTCATCTTTTAAATAAATTAAATAGGTTTATACTTATATAATCATATATATAATTAAATATATATTTTTTGGGCCATATAGAATTGAAATACCAAGAGGAAAATTTTTTATTTATGTATAAGCTGATGTTTTTTCTAGATTTACATGGGGTTTTTTTAGTGTTAATAGTGAATCTTGTTCTATTTTTATAAGTTTTTAAAAAGTAGTTCAAAAATAGAAAGACACCAAAATTATTACTTTAAGTAGTGACCATGGAGAATAATTTTAAAACCATCAGTTTGATTCATATTTCATAAAAAATGGCATCAAACACACTTTTTCTACCGCCAGGACACCTCAATAGAATGGTGCTGTTGAAAGGAGGAATATGAATTTTCATGAAATTTGTAGAGTAATGTTATTTAAATATAACATACCTACTCATTTTTGGGGTGAGGATATAATCACAAAATTCTATTCGATAATAAAAGTTATAATTAATTTTTTTTGTATAAAACACCATATGATCCATGGAATAATAGAAATCCAAAGGTTGAATAATTTAATGTTTGGGGATGAAAGGCATAAATTCTAAAAACCAATGATGATCTTTGATTTTTTTTCAAAATCCTGATGAAGGAATCTTACTATGATACTCAACTAATTTCAAGGAATATAGAGTTTTCAATAAAAGTTGAAAGACTTTTGAAGAATCAACTCATGTTAAATTTGATTAAAGAGATCCTTTTGATAATAAAGTCACACAAGTTGATGATATAATCTTTTGAAAACATAAGACCCAAAACACAATTTGATAATAAAATGGATTATGATTTGGAACTTGATTTTACAGAACCAAATATTGAAAGGTTGGATACCATTGATCTAGATTGTTTACTACCAAGATAGCCTAGAATCTTTAAGAACCACCCCTTAAAACTAGTTGTAGAAAGTTTATATGAAGGGTTTATACTAAAAGTAGCTTTTTAATCCTGTTGAACTTTCAACCTTTCTGTCTCACATAGAACCTTAATCTATAAAGGTATCCTTAGTAGATGAGATCTAGATTTTAACAATGCAAGAAGAATTAAACCATTTCAACAGGAATAGGGTTTGAGAATTAGTTGATAGAACCTTTGACTATCCAGTTAAAGTAAAAAATATTTTTTTTAGTAATTAACAAGAAAATATTTGTGTTATGACTTGGAATAAGGATAGACTAGTTTCTAAAGGATATAACCATGAAAAAGGTATAAATATGAAGAGACCTTTATACCGATAACTATATTAGAATCCATTAGGATTCTTTTAGCCTATACATCTCATATGAATTTCATATCATATCATGTTGATGTAAAATATTGTTTATTAAATGGTTTTCTTATAGAGGGATATTTTGTTGAACATCCTTTTAGTCTTGAAAATCATCATTTTTTCAAATTCAGTTTTCAATCTTACAAAATCTTTGTATGGCCTTAAGTAAGAACCTAGAGCTTGGTATGAGCATTTAATTCATTTTCTTTTACCATATAGTTTTTTAGTGGGAGTGGAAGATTATAACCTGTTTACGAAAACTTCATCTTAATATATATTTTTTAGTTTAGATATATGTTGATGAAGTGATTTTTAGTTCTATAAATAAAAAATTGTGTAATGAAGTTTTAAAACTCAAGTAAAAACAATTCTAAATGACCATGATGGGTGAGTTAAATTATTTTCTAGGATTTGAGATTTATCAAAAAGACTTTAAGACTCTTCTAAATCAAATATTATACATACTAGACTTAGTTAAAGGATTTTTAATTGATAATGGTTAAATACATACAACTCTTATGAATTCTAATGATAAAATTTACTTAGATGGTGATGGGAAACCAGTTGATAACAAGCTATACTAAGGAATAATTTGGAGTTTATTGTATTTAACTTCATGTAGAAAAAACATTATGTTATTTAGTATAATTACGTGATAGATTTCAATTAAATCCTATGGAATCCCATTTAAAATCATCCAAATAATTTTAAGGTATTTAAAAAGAACAATTTCTCTATCCTTATTTATCCAAAAACTTTTGATTTTAATATTTCTTCATATTCAGATGATAACATTGGTTTTTGTAAACTATATAGAAAGAGTAATTTTTAACCGTTCGTTTTATGAGTAAATCCCTACTATATTGGTCTAGTAAGACACAAAACATTATTGAATTCTCTACTTCTGAAGTATAATATATTTTTGACGGGAGTTATTGTGAAACATTATTATGGATGAAACATACTATTTCTGACCCTTTCGTCGGGGCGTACGCATCCGTCTGTGGAGGACGCGCAGCAGTTTCCCCACAATCCCACTTTCCAAAGGCGGGTGGCATCCGTTCCTTATTCAGGGACATCTGCTCCTTGATCGAAACCAGGATGATTGGATGTCGGTTCTTCCTTCCGTGGATTCCTCCTCAGAACTCATCACCTAGTCCGGGTCTCCCTTATAGAATTAATACATTGTTCGTGAATCTCATTCCATGTGCCATATCTTCATTGACACTCGTTAATTACACTGCTTCTGTCAGGACATTCCAAAGGGCCTGGTCAAGGCAGCAACCTTCTGTCGGGGGAGTAGTCACGTTGAGGCATCATTACAGTGTCTGAACGATGGGGAATTGGTGTGCCTATCTTTTTTCACTTTTCATAGGGCTTCTCGAGGGCATGGAAGCCCGAGGCATCCCACATCAAGTGCGGGGAATTATATGATAGGCATACATCTGAGGTTTTCCTCAACTTCCTATGTTTTGACACAGGGTATGCCGCATGTTTAACGTCCAGTGGAGACAGTTACACCAAGAGCGTGCCATCCGAGGTTTTCCTCAGGCATCTCATGTTTATCACGAGGTAGGTCGTAAGTTTAACATCCAGCGGAGATGGTTCGGCCCGATCAAAACACTAGATGGAGTGGATTAGATTGATGAATTTCCCTTGAAGTGATTCCGATATCAGGGCCAACCTGTGGGCGCCTTACTGAATATTGTGAAGAGGAGAGGAATGGCATGATCTCTCCAGGATATGGCAGTCCGGGTGAGAATCTGGGTGGATGATGGATGGATGGATGAAGCAGAGGGGGACTGAGATGGGACTATCACAAAGGAGACAGTTATATTGGGATTGAGCCTCGAAGAGACCTCCTACATATCCTCATGGTAGGGAATCAAAGTCTGCATAGTTCGGGATGGTGCCGGCGAGCCGACGTGAAGGTGGACCTTGGCCCGATGGGCATCGTCAGCGAACCGACGTGGAGGTGAACCCGGGGGTCCACTGGTGGTGGGATTGAACCTTGCGAGGCTTCCTACGTAACATTCCTTGACATGGATCAAGGTCCTCGTAGTTTAGGTGGAATGTGGAATACAGTTTAACGTCATGTGGGATGGGGTTGAACCAACGTGAATGAGGTCAGAACGACTGGGTGATGGGCTTGAACCTTGTGGAGGCTTCCTACGTACCATGCCTTGACCTGGATCAAAGTTCCCGTAGTTAAGAATGGTGTGTCGGTGAACCGACGTGAGTGAGGACCTTGGCCCGAATGGTGCGGGGCTTACACACTAGGACACCTAGGTGCTGGTGACCTAACGTGAAGAAGGTCGGAGTGACCAACAGGTGGTGGGCTTGAACCTCTGGGAGGCTTCCTACGTACCATGCCTTGACATGGATCAAATACCTCATAGTTCAAAGCAGGATTCTTCAGCGAACCGACGTGAAGGTAAACCCGGAGGTCCACTGGTGGTGGGCTTGAACCTCGTGAGGCTTCCTACGTACCATGCCATGACATGGATCAATGTCCTCATTGTTTGAGAATGGTAGTGGGAGTCAGCGAACCGACATGAAGAAGGTACCTTGGTCCAATGGGATATGGGCTTGAACCTCAAGGAGGCTTCCTACGTACCGTGCCTTGACATGGATCAAAGTCCCCGTAGTTCGGGTTGGTCACAATGGCTTTCCGTCAGACGGGAATTACAGTTTAACATCATGCTGGACGAGGGTGGAACCTGAAGTGAAGAAATGATGGGTGGTGGGATTGATCCTCATGGAGGATTCCTACGTACCATGCCTTGACAAGGATCCAAGACCTCGTAGTTCAAATATATGTGCAGTTTAACGTTGTTCCAGATGGGGGCATACAGTTTAACGTCATGCTGGACGAAACATAGTTTAACGTCATGCTGGATGGGGTGTTGTCATGGCCAATGCTTACTCTATGCCCACGTGATTCATGCTCGGTGTGAGAAACAAGAGGCATCAGTGACTTGACGATCACGTCTCGAAGGGTGCATCCGTGAGAAACGAAGAGGGGCTTAGGTGATGGGCAGCCTATGGTGCTAGGACATACTCCAGGATGGAGGCCTGAATTGTGACAAAGTACGGTAGGAGGGGGATTTGGGACCAAAGAAGGAAGGTACCTTGTTCCCTATCGCGCCCTCCACTGACCTTGGCAGTGGGTATGTACGGAGGTGCATTGGTGCAACCTTCCGCAAGAGAGGCTTGGGGATTATACCAGGGTGGTTACCCTCCTCACGTGGACATACGCTGCACTGATAATGAGGATATCATCCCTTGTGGAGGGGGTGACCCAATCTATGTAGAGACGAGTGGCGCAAAAAATGTCCGAGCTGGGGGGACCCTACGTGCGGGGCACGGGGTCAGATCACATTTTAACGTCATGTGTTGAGGACGAGGTGCTTGGCAGTTTAACGTCCTATAGCTCGGACGAGGTGGGTTTACTCCACACCCCTAGGACATACATGACCGGTACTCTTTGCTCTTTGGGGGTGGGAAGGTACTAGAAAGTCCATGGTAAAGGGGGGGGGGGGCGGTCGCAAAGTGAACCATCGAGGGGTCCACGTTAGCATGGATATGTGAAGAAGAAATATTCGTTAGCGTGCCTATGCGGAGAAGCATTAGGTGAAGCAATGCTACGGCTGGTGTTGTCCAAGGGATTTTGAAATCACATCATGAAAACCTGGAGGGTCGCACGAGAAGAGGAATTTCTAAGTCAAGGAGCCTGCATCGTGAAGTGGAGTGCCTAGGTCTTAGCATGGGGCATGGGTGTGAATGGGATGTGATTCGCAAAGTGGAATAGTATTCGTGGATCACAGCCTCGTGAAGCAGAGGGGCCTCACAAAGCATGGTGCTCGAAAGCAGTGTGCTTCACGATGTACAGTGACCCCGCCTTGGCATGTGGATCGCTACTACATGATGGGTGTTTCGTGAAGCATAAATGCTTCGCGGCTGCCCGGGCTCCCTTGGGAATCACCTTACTTCGCGAATTCCCTTTGGCTTCGCGAAGGGCATCCCTCTCGGAAGAGGGGCTCAAGACGAGACAAGGCAAAGGCATCTCGCGAAGTAGAAGTACCTCGCAGAGCTCATGATTCCCAGGGGCTAAGGGTGCTTCACGATTCACGAGCTGAGAATCTGAATGGTCGGATACTCCATCCGCTGGACTCCGGGGGAACCTAGAATTTATAGGCAAGGGGCACCGCGAAGTATAACTCACATGGCGTGAAGGGGCGGCGGGTGCTTCGCGGAGGTCTTGAGAACGTTAGGGCGTTCGCAGAGCGTTACCGCCTCATGGTCTTTACAGTGGGCTCGCGAACGTCAGGGCATTCACGGAGCATTACCACCTCATGGTCTTCGCGGCGGTCTCGCGAACGTCATGGCTTTCACGGAGCATTACCACCTCATGGTCTTCGCAGCAGACTCGCGAACGTCAGGGAGTTCACGGAGCATTACAGCCTCACGGTCTTCATGGTAGGCTCACGAATGTCAGTGCGTTCGCGGAGCGTTACCGCATCCTGTGCTTCGCGGCGGCTGTGATGCTCAGGGGGGTGCTTTGTGTCAGAGCTTCGCGAGGCAGCACACGGGGTTTCTTTTTCGTCCCTTATTTGTGTGAAATATTTTGGCACCAACAAATTCCCCCCCCCTCAGACTTGGAGCCATGTAGGGAAGAAGGGTCGATGTATGAGGGAAAATCGCCAATATTACTAGCGGTTCACGATGCGGCCTCGTGAAGGGGCACGCGGTGCTGCCGGTGTCCATGCGGTCCGGACACGCCGCGAGGCTCCGCACGGGCGGGACGCACCATGAAGCTCCAGGGTCGCCACCTATAAATAGGGGGGATGACCTCTATTTTCTCCTCTCTCTACTTTTGTCCTCTTGCATTCTCGAATTCGCGAAGGTCTACGTCCTCCACGTCCGCTCTCCTCGAATCGAGCTTCGTGGCGAATCTTGAGTCTCCGACTCCACGACCGCACCAAGTGAACTTCTGTTTTCTGGTCTATTCTAGACTCCGCGGCTTGGTTTTGCGACCCGAGCTTCACGAGGGATCTTCGTGAGCATGCTTCGCGATCCAGCCCGAAAAAATACTTTTCTGAGTGCCGAAACTGGAATGGCCCATTGAGAGGTTGTATTTGGGGTCCTTGTAGACGCCGCCCAGAGGGATGAGATGGATAACTATTCGGGCCTACGGGAGATGGTCTGAAGCCACTCAGTCCATACTTATTTTATAGAGCTGCTATCAGAGGGTCCGAAGAACTATCCGCAGTGCAAGAAGCTTCCCTTGTATGGATTCAGGCTGAGGGATGATGTCTCCATCCCTGAGGCGAGTAGGGACGAACCAGCTTGCTGGTTTATGAGCACGCCATGCCAGCGCTAGTGGTTCAGGGCGTCCGATGGTCATGCGCGGGAGGACTTCACACCCATCACCACCGACTTTCTCTACCACCATGTGAACATTATTGATGGGAAGCCACTGCAACCGGAGATGTCCCCTCCTATGTACCATACCATGCTGAAGGAGGCTTTGTAGGATTCGATGAAGGGGTGGTCCGATGAGTTGGACCTGCGCAAGGGCGGTAACTTCACCAATGACTGGGAATGGGCTTACTGGGTAGGCGCCTCATGTGAGGAGTTTGGGGCCGAGTTGAGGAGAGTGGGTTTGTATAAGGCAGCATGGGGCTCCCAATTCCACATTTACCAACCGAAACAGCTGATGCCAAAGCTGATGAGTAGATGGTCATCTAGGACAAATACTTTTCACCTACACTATGGGGAGGTGGGAATCAGCCTGTGGGATGTCCATCAGATTTCAGGGGTTCTAATCTTGGGGACCATGTATGATGAGTTCCTCCCCATCATGAGTGCGTGGGAGGATACGGAGCAGATGCTGGGACTGGCATCGGCGCTGATGGAACTGGTCCCTGGAGAGGACCAGGAAGCAGTGAGGGATGTCAACTTTAAGAAGTGGTTCGAGCAGTTCCTGAACTTCCCGGAGAATCGAGAGTTCCCTCCGAGGCTTCGAACTTGTCTGAAGGCCGCTCAACAGGGCAAGGAGCTCTCGTACTGGTGGGTCTTGGAGGATATCCAATGGAAGACTTGGGGTATTAGGGTCAGCACTGAACAGAAGCCGATAGTCAGGCTGGCAGCGTTCATCGCGGCCCTTATCTGTGGTTGGATCCTACCAGTGAGGGATACTAGCATGGGGGTGCGTCCCAGCTCGTTTATCATGGCGTCGGTGCTGGCCATGGGGCAACAGGTCAATCTGGGGATTCCAATGCTTGCCAAAGTTGTACAGGATGTTGCGGCACGTTAGCGATGGCAAGAAGCCGCCAAGGATATGCGGGCCCTTCCACCTTCTGTATGGGTGGATTGCGGCGTACATCAGGGGAATTTATGAGTATCCAAACACTATATCGCCACCGGGATCAAACTTCCTCCCCTCCATTCTGAATGCGGCCGGGAGCTTCCCATTCAAACTAACCGTGCCGATGGTGCTGAACTGGGTGTGGAGGGTGGATGAGTTTAACTTCCACCCATTTCCAATGCTGATGGGGATACTCACTAACGACGGGTAGGGAACAGAAGAGCACCGGGCTTATCTCCTGGCCTTTCAAGGTGGTGTTTTTGTGGAACGAGGGGATTGTGATCCGCTCTGTGAACCGTACACGCCGCATTGGATTGTGAGGTTGTTCCGGTGCATCCAGTGGCTGCCCCCGTAGGTTTACTAGGAGGTGCGTCACGAGGAGCACCCGTGTGTGATGAGGCAGTTGTGGCTCATGTTCACATGGGAATACAGGAAGATGCGAATTGCATTGCCTCCATCCACCGCCACATTCGGATTGTTGAGGGAGTATGCCATTAGCTAGGAGGCTGCTTATCCGGGGGAGATGCTGAGGCATCCAACTATTCAGGTTGGTGATGGCGGGCCTCCTCTATCCTGATTTCGGGGTTGGAGGGCAGCAAGGACCTCTCGTGGTGGCGGGGCCGCCATGGCGGTGAGACCCGCACTGGCCGAGGGTGTGGCAGCAGCGGCGGATTCAGTGATCCTGGAAGAGCAGTGCCATCCGGAGGGGCGGCCACCGAGGGTATTTCATTGGATATCCACTCAGGCTCTGGGGAAGCGGCTACGTCATATCGACATGGTAGAGGATGCGGTCTTCCCGGAGGCCTGGGACATTTGGTATGTCAACCGGAAATTCCTCAATCCACCCGAGATGTGTGTGCATTTGAATCACCTTGGGATGGAGTTACCGGGCATAGGCCTAGTCCGGGCTGGTTTCACGGCATCTCCGGTGGAGGCGGAGCAATACTTGGATGAGCTGGAGGACTACGTTCACTCATGTGGTGTCCCACGCCCAATGACAGATCGGGTGAGGGTACTGATGGATCGGGCGGTCCCCCCACAGCTGTCAGTTGCCGATCTAAGGGAGCACTTCCCCCAGTTGGAAGAATCAGAGGACTCCTATCGGGAGGATGAGGCTGGCGGAGGGAGCCCGTTGGAGGAGGGTGAAGTCAGAGAGCAAGAATCAGATTGTAATGATTTCGCAGAGGCTCTCGAGGTATCATTCCAAACTTCTTTCCTTACGGTCCGTTCTTGGGCCATCACGGATTTCCCACCGATGATTGATCCATGCAGGAGGAGCTTGTATGAAGGCCTCTCTATCTCCCCTTGGCGGGTGACGATGCAGGACCTTCAGAACCCGCACCTATGGATGCGTCCAGTTCTGCGTCTGGTGGGGCCAGAGAACCTAAGGTGGCTCCTCAATAATCTCTAGACCTTCCAAAAGTATACGGAGGGCCACGCCTTGGGGTCCCATCAGCATCAACTCCAGAGCAGCACCAGTAGATCGATCTCTGTAAGTTTCCTCTAACGGATTAATTGTTGTTATATGTAGATTGTGCCAACTAATGTTTTTGTCCCTCTCTGTTGTACAGTTCTTCGACTGGATTGGGCTGCTGCGGCAAGGCTGGTCAGGATGTCTGGCGGCATGCCTCCTAAGGGCATGCCGGTGGTGGTGGAGATAGTCCCCCCATATCCCCTAGCTGCAACAGACACCAACACCGGCAGGGCCACTAGCAGGGTCATGCCTGATGTTTTTGAGGTGGAGTCTAATGACGAGGATCAATCGGCTGACCCAAGTCCCGTCACGTCTGCTCCGGTGCCAGATGTCGTGCCGGATTCATCACCAGATGCATATCCTTCTGAGGTCTTCCTGCGGGCGTATCCTGCGTACGAGCTTGCCAATCGTGCTGACTGGGACGAAATGGCCTCCGATGAGGAGGACAATAGCATTGTCCACCGCCGATCGTGGAATCTACTCACACGCTTCATCAAGGGCACCCCCGAAACACTATGGCTAAACGAAATGGACAGGCTTCGCTCGCGGCTGCACGAACTGTGCACTGGGAGAGTGGATGCCCAATGTCCTCATGTGCTCATCTGAGATCTCTTGGCCGAGCAGATCCGGGAGTATGATCGTGGGCTCAGCGTGGGCTGGCAGCAGAGGAAGGCGACCAACATCAAGAAGCTTCAAGAGGATGAAAGCGATGTCCAATAGATGTATACCCAGGTAGATGAGAACTCAGCCTCTCATAATGCACAATCTGAGATGATCTCATGATTGAAGGCCCAGTTGGCAGAAGAAGAAGAGCATACGAGGCAGGATTATTAAAAGATGACTGCCATTCAGGCCGACGTAGAGAGGGCCAGAGCCAAGGCTAACGAACTGCGCCCCGCCGCTTCTGAGGAGGAGCGGGAGATGAGTTGGCGGCAGTAAGTCTTGGATGCCACAAGCCGAAGGGTGGCGGAGCTACAACGTTCTTTTAATGGGGTCAACCAGTCCATGGGGGGAGTCGACCCCCGGGTATTGTAACAAATTACAAACCTTTTAATGGTACTTTCACGCTGCAATTTTTTTTCTTTTTTTTAATACCATAGCACGCACGATTCCCACGATTTACATCGGTTCATTACATCCCTACAATGTTGGTGGACATCCAGTGACAATTCCCCAATCTCACGAGGGTCAATCCCGATGTGAGAAACAGGAAATAGTTGCCTTATCGTTCCACCCGACATTGGAATGGAAAAAAAGCTTCGGGCATCCGGGCTTTGGATAACCAGTTCGGATTTCTGGAAGGTGGGAGAGGCCTGGCTGGAGGAGGAGGTTCTCAGAACAGCCGAATTAACATTTCATTAGCGTGCTCTTATGCACGAATGGTGCAATGCCAAGGGCGCTGAAATCGGTCCGAACAGATGGAAATGGGAAGTGTGGATCACGATGACCAAGATTTGGAACACTATGGGGATGGTGTAAAAATAAAGGAAAATTGTTAACCGTGGTGGAGAAATGATATCCTTACTGCGTTAGCATAAAATTGGGACAACAAATGAGGGTCGACCGTTGACCATGTTCGAAACACGGGAACATGTCACAAATGTTTTCGGTCAATCCTTCGGGACGTTGGCCCATGACAGTTGGCGGACCCTAGCTTAAGAATCCATACTGTTAGGGGGTCCTTTCAAGCATGACCGGTCTTCCGGAACGTTGGCCCAGGATGGTAGGTGAGCCGATGCGGCATGGGACCAAGCCGTTAGGGGGTCCCTTCAGTCATAAAAGGGGACGAGGGTCCGAATAAGGGGTACGCAAAGCGTGGAATATGGAGCGACGGTTTGTCCAAACAGAATCCAACACTTAGGTAGTTACACCACCGTGGTGGGAGTACGACAGATGGGCTCATTGGTTTGGTTATGGATCCTTCCTTATTCGGGGTAGGGCCTCTCTAGCGAGGGGTCCGACCAGGGGGCTGGAAAGTGGAAGGATAGGATTAATGATTCATATGGGCTGGACCCTAGGGAAAATACCAGGGCGTCTCTACGAATCCCATGAGGATGGGAATCAAGCCATACATAGTTCTGGAGAAGAATGGATAGGAAAATTCCTATGGGCTGGACCCTAGGAAAAATACCAGGTTGTTTCTACGTATCCCATGAGGATGGGAATCAAGCCATACGTAGTTCTTGAAAAGAATGGATAGGAAAATTCCTATGGGATGGAACCTAGGAAAAATACTAGGGTGTCTCTACGTATCCCATGAGGATGGGAATCAACCCATACATAGTTCTAGATGTGTTGTTTAACGTCATGCAAGACGATGAGAAGCCTGGCCATGTTGGTACACATCCTTCCAAAACTACTAATCCCACGTGAGTCATGCTCGGTGTGGGAAACAAGAAGTAATGGTGGGAATTTCCCGACACAGAAAAGGGAAGGTTAGGGAGAAGGGACGCTCGGTGAATACCATCCCCATGATACTAACATGCCCATGTGGTTCACTTAGATGCGTGAAGAGATAAAGCCAAATATGGTGGAATTCTACTTGAACATGAGGAAGTGGAAATGTGTGAATCGTGACACTCGAGATTTGGATCATAATGAAAGAGGCATGATGATAGAGGATAACTATTAACCATGACAAAAACACAGCATTCATATCATGTTAGCCTTGAATGGGGACAGACAAATGACGGTTGACCGTTGACCATGTTCGAAACACGGGACCATGTCACAAATGTTGTCAGAGATCCTTAGGGATGTTGGCCCGAGACGATAGGGGAGCCCTTAGGCCCAATTTCCATGGAGATCCCTTAAGCCTAGTATCCATGTCGTCCGAGGGTCCTTTTGGATGTGGAAGATGATGAGGATCCAAATATCAAGCTCATGGATTTTGGGCTTGGGATGAGGGGAATGTCCCCATGGAAATCCCACACTTCGTGCTCTTTGTCAAAACACATCTGAATACGACAATGAGACGTATTAGATAGAGGAAGAAGAGACCTTTCCAACAAGGAGATCTTAGTTTAGGGTCGTAGAATTCAGACCATGAATGGGTAAGGGGGGAAGGGGAGACATGGCAAGGCGGTTACAAAACCCGAAGTGAATGAGGACCTAAGCCCTACATACCATGTCTTCTCTGGGGAAATTCTCCAATCAAGGGACCGAACATGAAGGTTAGGCTGGGCTTGCAGGGAAGTCCACGGGCGCTCATACATATCTCATGAAGATGATAATCAAGCCATACGTAGATCTGAAGGGTGGCACGGTAAGGTACCAATTCCATGGGAAAAGGGAAGTGTGGGCGTGGCCCTTGCACTGAAAGAAGCGTAATTTGATAAATCTTGTTTGTCCTTTAATGTGAGTGGTTTTTTTTGTGATGAGGCGGGCCTAGGGTAGCAGGCCCTACTGTCTCCACAAGAATCAGGTCGCGATAGGTGTTGACAAATGGCATGGTACATGTCCAATACCCAACGTGATGTCCTCTATAATGAGGTCATCACAATGCAGTGTCGTTTTTTGTCGTGCGGACAGGACGATAATGTCACAGTTTAGGGTCATGTGACAGGACCAAGCATGCATATTAATGTCATGCAGCACAGACGTAGCAGAGATGATGCTTGGCGGGGAATGTGTATGGTGTCTCGCGGCATAACTAACTTGAATGGGGACATAATACCACCTTATATAGTACGCAGTCCCGAGAGAGGAACCTCAGGCCGAGGGGCTCACATAGAGGTGAAAGGTAATGGGGGAGAGATTAGCTCCCAGATGAACTTAACCCGAAAATGGTCCATTTGGGCGGTCCTATGCATCCCATGAGGATGGGAATCGAGCTGAGCGTAGTTCTGAGGAGATCATAGTTTATGGTCTTAGATCTCAGACCATGAGTGTGTGATAACTTTCCAGGTAAGCGCAAACCTCGACCCTATCCCTAAGCCCACGTGAGTAAAAGTCGGTGTGGGAAACAAGGGGGGAAGATCCTTATCACAATACCCAAAACATCCCATTAGGGGGAGTTGGTGAAGAGCCCCTAAGGACACCTTTGACATAGCTTTGTTCCCCCAACGCGCAGACGTGCATGGAAGAATAGGACCAAGAGTTCTGGAACTCTTCTTGGACATGATGAGACTGGAGAAGTATTGAATCGTGTAACCAACATTTTGGGATTAATGGGGTTGGCGTGGAGATAGAGGATAACCGTTAACCGTGGCGGAAAAAAAAGTTTCCATATCAAGTTAGCCTGAGGTGGGATCAACAAACAAGCATCGACCACTGACCATATTCGCAATGCGGGATTTTTATCGATTTGTTGTCTGAAACCTTCGGGGGAGTTGGCCCATAACGGTAGGAGAGCCCTTGGGCGTAGTATCCAGGCCATTCATGGGGGTCCCTCCGGGTGTGAAATATGATGGAAGCCCTGGTGAAGGGACACACAAAGCCTAGAAAGTGGGTGTGGACGTGTACGAGTAAACTCTGGAATTCCAGGTAATAAACCGGAGTACCTTTAGGCACATTGGTGAACCGTCGGAAAGGGTCGACGAAACAGATCGAGAATGACAGGCACATGGCGTGGTTATTACAAGACCGACATGAATGAGGACATAATCCCGTACCACGCCATATAATCCCCTCGTGGAGGAAGGGTAGACCAAGTGGCCAAGGTGGGATGAAGATTACCGAGAGATGGGGCTGGACCTGAAGCCTAGACATTTAAGAGATCATACATATCCCATGAGGATGGGAATCAAGCCACACATAGTTCTCTAGATGCAGTTTAACATCATGTGGGACGAGGAGGGGAGTAATATACCCCCAAACAAGGGAGGTGTACCGTACGGAAAATAAACCGATGTGAATGAGTGCATAATCGCACACCACACCATACACTCCCATAAGAGAGGACCTGGGTCGGGGGCCCAAAAAGGCCAAGGGGCCTGATTGTTAGGCATCGGTCAGGAAGGCCTGACCAACTTGCAGTTTAACGTCTTACAGTAAGGACGAGGTCCAAGGGCCCAAGGAGGCCAAGGGGCCTGAGGCTGGGCCTCGGTCAGGAAGGCCTGGCCTACATGCAGTTAAACGTCTGGCAGTAAGGATAAGGGTCGTGGGCCCGGAGAGGCCGAGGGGCCTGAAGCTAAGCCTCGGTCAGGAAGGCCTGCCCAATTTGCAGTTTAACGTCTTGCAATGAGGATGAGGAAAGAGATAACTATATCTCATCTGAGGAGGTGTACGGTGTGGCGAGTAACCTGACACGAAATAGGACGTAATCCTACACCACTCCATATGTCTTGACCCAAGGGGAAGATTTTGGATTTTGGGCTGGGCCAACAGACGAAATGTCGTGGAGTTCCTACGTGTCCCATAAGAATGGGAATCAAGACATACATAGTTCTAGAATCACAGTTTAATGTCATGCGGGATGAGGGACACATCTCATCTAGGGATATGTACGATATGGCGAGTAATCTGACGTGAATGATGATGTAGTCCCACACCACACCGTACTATCCCACAAGAGAGGGAGTTGTGGAAAACCAAGGGGCCTGATGCCGAGGTGCGGTCCGGGAGACCTGACCGACTTGCAGTTTAACATCCTATAGTGAGGACGGGGAGAGAACATAGTTTTAAGGTCATAGAGCTCAGACCATTTTGAAGTTTATCGTCTTGCAGGATGAGGATGCATTTTAAGGATGTGCAGGACCATTTTTCCCTAAGCAAAGTACTGCTTGAGGAAATTGGAATTGGTTGGAGGAGTTATGCGCTCACCATTTGTGGTCTCCAAGGAGTATTCTCCATTGGGGTAAACCTTGTGGATGACGTATGTTCCTTCCCATTTGGCCTCTAGCTTGGGAGGTTTCCTACCGGGGATCATTGGCGCCCGAAGGGCCAACACTAGATCGCCCTGCATAAAAGAGCGAAGGCGAACCTTATTATTGAAGGCACTTTCTATCTTATTCTGAGGTCTTTCTAGATTGTGCAGGGCACGTAGCCTGTTCTCATCCAGTGCTTCCAATTTAGCTAGATGGATTTCGGACACCTCATCTAGTGCTTGCTGGTCATAGACTGCAGTGCTTAACGATGGCAGCTGGATTTCAAGGGGTAGGACGGCCTCAGCCCCATACACCAGGGAATATGGGGTCACCTGGGTGAAATTGCGATTCGTCGTCCGGTAAGCCCAGAGGGCATTGGGAGATTTTGCGACCAACTTTTCTTATTCTGACCAACCATTTTTTCTACAATGTTAGAGAGGGTTTTGGTGAATGCCTCGATCTGTCTGTTTGCCTGTGCATGATAGCTGGAGGTATGGTTCGAAGGGATATTATACTTGGCGTACAATGTTTTCAGCTCAACCGCTCAGAAGTTGGTGCCATTATTTGTGAGGACAGCATGAGGGACCCCAAACTGGTGGATGATATTTGAGCTCACAAATTCAACGATGGAATGGGCCTTGACCACTTTGAGTGGAACTGCCTCTGCCCATTTGGAGAAGAAATCCATAGCAGTTAGGATGAACCTATACTGGCGACCTGTTGCTGGTGGATATAGTCCCACTACATCAAGTCCCTACACCGGAAATGGCCAAGAGTACCTGGTGGAGAAGAGGGGTTTCGGCGGCCTACGCAGGAAGTTGGCATGAACTTGGCACGCATGGAATCTCTTGGAAAACTCGATACAATCATGGATCATAGAGGTCCAGAAGTACCCCAACCTCCGGATTTGATGGGACAACTTTTGCCCAGCTTGAGGGGCACCACAGGAACTAGCATGAACCTCTTGCATAACTTGAGATATCTCGACACCTTGAATGAAATGGAGGAGAACGACATCAAAGCTCTGCTTATAGAGGACATTCTCAAGACTGGGACCACTCTGGAGGGTAAATTGCAGTGCACGGTGTCAGATTCTCTCACGCTTGGCCTGGTCATCTAGAAGGCAACCATTTTGGAGATACTCCACAAAAGGTTCCCTTTGGTTGGGAGTAGCTTCAACCACTGTGTCTGACGAACCCAGGACCCCCGACATAGAGGGTCCGGCGGTGAGATGACTTACCCGCATGCGGTCATTTTCCTCTTGGGTGATGGGGGAAATGACTCTCCGGTGTTACACATGTATGATCAAATCATCTTGCTTGGGTTCCGCGAGTGACACAGCTAAACCGACCAAAGCGTCAGCTCGACCATTCTGTGACTGAGGGACATGGGTGACCTCTGGCCGATAAGAGAACTAGACCATTAGGCGGGGGTGCACTCTAGCAATGGCACAAGCTCTGGCTTCCTGGCGACATAATTGCTATGGACCTACTTGATTACCAGCTCAAAATATCCTTTCACATGTAGATGGGGCACGTCGATCTCAAGGGCCAACTCGAGGCCGGTGATGAGAGCCTGGTACTTTGCCTCATTGTTGGTACAACCTTCTGACAACAAGAATGAGTATGGTAGGACGGCTTGTGTTGGGGTGATGAAGACGATACCCAGGCCCACTCTGTTGAGCTTAAGATCATTGAGCCTCCTCCCGGTGGGGCTCCGGGAGGAACCGTCTAAGTGCATTTGCAAACATGAGATGGCACGATAGACTGAGAGGATCGTCTCATCCGGAAAATCTAGGTCTAGGGATTGATCCGTGGAGGTTGTATGGGAAGCTAAAAAGACTCCCAACGCATGTCCCTTAATGGCCTTCTAAGGTACGAACCTGATATCAAACTGCTGGAGGATCACCGCCCACCATGCTAGTCGTCCAGTCAACATGGGACGGTTTAGAATGTACATCAGTGGGTCTACCCGAGAGACCAATTGTACCTCATTGTGCTGCAGGTAATGCCTCAACTTCTGTATGGAAAAAATGAGAGCAAGGCAGCCCTTTTCGATGGGGGAGTATCTGATCTCCTTATCGAGAAGCATGCGGCTGAGATAGTAGAGACTGTTCTTTGTAACCTCATTATTCTTCTGGGAGATAAGTGCACCGAGGGATCGTTCCAGGGCGGTCACGTAAAGGACCAGCGGCTTTCCAGAGATGGGTGGCATCAAAACCGGAGTTTGGAGCAGGTACTACTTGATTTCCTCGAAGGCGGTCCGACAGTATTAATCCCGTTCATAGGCGGCGCCCTTCTTCATGAGATGAGAAAAGGGATTACACTTTCTAGCCAGATTTGCGATGAACCGACATATATAGGCTAAGTGGAATTGGAGACCTCGAAGTTCTCGAATATTTCTAGGGGGGAGCCATTTGGCTGATGGACTTTATCTTCTCTGGGTCGATCTCAGTTCCCCAATATCTAACAACAAATCCAAGAAACTTCCCCGAGGTGACCCTGAAGGCACACTTCAATGGGATCATCTTCAGGTGGTGGGAATGGAGGATACCAAAAACTTTCTCAAGTTCTTCGAGATGGTCCTGGAACTGGTGTGATTTGACCACTAGGTCATCCACGTAGCATTCCACCAGCATCCCGATAATCGTCCTGAATATGCGATGCATGGCCCTCTAATAAGTGGCACCTGTATTTTATAGGGTGAAGGGAATAACCTGGTAATAAAAGGTACCTTGGGGAGCGCCGAAGGAAGTGGACTCCTCATCCTCGGGGGCCATCCAGATCTGGTTGTACCCGGAATACCCATCCATGAATGAGAGGGCTTGGAACCCGGCTGTGGAATCAATCAATAACTCGGTCACTGGGAGGGAAAAGTCATCCTTTCAGCAGTGGTGATTGGGATCTCGGAAGTCGATGCAGACTCTGATTTTCCCATTCTTCTTCATGACTGGTACAATGTTGGCAAGCCACATGGGGTACTATACATCCTTGATGAAGTTGGCTTTTATAAGCGTGTCAACTTCAGCCTCAACCATAGCACCGTGAGAAGGGTGCATCTTTCTGGGTGGATTCTTAAACCCGTGATGGTTTGATGGGAGGCCCAGGCATTGAATGACTACTTGGGGATCTAGTCCTGGCATCTCAATGTAACTCTAGGAAAACACATCACGGTGTTTCTTGAGAAAGTCTACGTACCTCTACTGCTCCTCAGGGGACATGGCAGCACTGATCAATGTGGGTCTCAGATCTGCATTGCTAACAAGGTTCACCTGTACTAGTTCATCAACCATCATAGCGACGTCTTCCTCAAAGGTAGGGGGAGCATCCTCCAGATCTTCCTCTCCACCCATAGAGGGGTTTCCAGAAAAGGAGGCTTCTTTTGGGCTATCAAACCCTGACGAGCAGCTGGTACCGGCTTGGGCAGCAATGGTCATCATATCAGGAGACCCACTCGCCACTGAGACCATAGCAATGAAGGCAGTCGATCCTATCCCATCTGGCCTTCAGCCTAAGGGGCCACGTTTGATAACATCAAAGTAGTGGTGACGCGTCGGCCTGAGTCGGTTGATTCCAGCCCAGCGGAAGAGACATGTATGATGTACTGTCGTTGTCATAATCTTGACATTACGGTATCGCACAGGGTAGGAGGCTCCAGGATCACCTGAGCCTGGTTGGTGTAGGAGTACGAGGTGATTTTCCTTCGTCGCTTGGACATGGGAAGACACCTTCCTTGCGTACTCGAAACAACAAAACACTGCCCCATGTCTGGGGTCATGGCCTCCAATCGATGGAACGGGAAGATGTAGGCGTCATCTAGGCCTACCCATGGATCACTTTCGACCAGGGTGGGTTCTTCCTCACTTACTAGGACCTGCTTATCCTTGCTCTTGTAATAATCGGCATCCAGATAGTGGGATTCACAAGAGGCGAAAGGAGACGCATCTCCTTGGAGCATGCCTACTTGAACATTGAGGGAGTATTTGAGGCATTGGTGATACGAAGAAGAGACCGCTGTGTGTAGATGGAGCCATGACCTACCCATCAATGCATTGTAGGCAGTGTCCTATGAGACAACTATGAACTCAGTGCTGGAAATTAGGCCGTCGAACTGGGTCTTCAGAAAGATCTTGCCGACTGAGGACTGCTTAGTCCTGTCATATCCCTGGATTCTGAGGTCAGAGGGTGTCAAATCATCTTCAGATAGACCCAGCTTTCTCAGTGTCTGAGTCGGGATTATGTTAATCTCGGAACCCATGTCAACGAGGCAACGGCGTACTTCCACACCATTGAAGTGGACAGTGATGTACAGTGGGTGAATATGCCCCTATATGGGAGGGTATTCATCTTCACCGGAGAACGAGATAACTTCCTGGCATTCAGTGTTCTCAATTTCCTTAGCTTTGAAGGCTTCTGCAGCTGCTACCTCCGTCTCAAACTGAAGGGGGATTTTTAGGGTCTTGGCAAGTGCTTCGCGCATTTCAGACGATATGCGAAGGGTCTCAAGGATATAAAGCCTTGCTAGAATGTCGACTAGGTTGTTCAATAAGTCATACTTTCATGCCATGTGCAAGCCTCTGCTTACAGGAGGTAATTATGCAGTTAGAGGCATATCGGGTCAAGTCGGTTGAACCGATGGTTGGCTAGTGCTGATACATCCCGGAGCCTACTAGTTGACTCCTGGAGAGTAGTCTCCAGATTAGGATCGGACAGTAGAGATTGGCCTATAGCTGGGCAAGACAGACTGTGATATGGACGAGGCAGCTCTGCCTGATCTAGTAGCACAAATGGTGGTGGAGGTAGAACTGAGGGCATTAGATGAGGTTGTGTGTGTTGAGCTCTGCGCTGAGCCTACTGTCTGGTCTCAGTAGCATGCACGACCTGACTGAAAGTGCCGGCTGACATGCCTTGACGACCGGCGTGGTTGTGGATCCGTTGGCGTTGACGTCGGCTGGAAACATTGGGGAGACTCGCCCGGTGTTCCCCCTCGTCGGGAGTCATATAGAGATTTACCATCTCAACGGTGTTAACCAAAGTGTACCCCTGGCTATCGCTCGACGAGTCATCCCCCACCGGAGGGATTCTGGGAGGAATCCCCATTTCAGGGGGCATAAAGTCGCCAAGAGTGCGGGATGACGATGGCAGTGGTGGAGCGTGTTGCTTCTTCTTGTGTCGTCGATGCTTTCCCTTTTGGGAAGAGGTCGACTGTGAAGACGATGCATAGGTACTGGCTACATACCCCAAAGGCTCCGGCTGATTCAGGCATGCCCGAATGATACCTTGGGCACAAGCGACAGTTTTTTGAGCCATCCAGTCGCCGTATTTCTGGGACCAATGGCTTGGAACCTTCTGCCACTCTCCTTCGCTGTCGCTACCAATATATGACCCTACAAAGACACTCGTTACCTGTGTTGGTTCCAGGACAAACCTGACTATGTTTTTGTTGACCTGGTCTTGAAGACAGTCCTTAAACACATAGCATTGCTTGTGGGTGTTCCCCAGAATCCGATGATAAGGACAGTAGTTGGGGTGATCCGTGAGATTCGCCTCTGGCGGCCTTCTGCACTCGGGTTGGCGCACAATCCCTTTCTCTAGAGCACTTCAAAAGTATCCTGGGACCTAATTTTCATTAAATGAATAGTTCTGGTGCATTATTTCTAGATAGGGGGGACTGGGGGCCTGGCCCTGACGAGGGGCCGGAGGGACCTGCCGAGGAGGCGACGCCTGATTGCCTCGCCTAGGTGGCGGTGGCGCATTGCGTGGGGGAACCTGTCGATTCTGAGGTGGTCGCTACTGGGCAGGAGCATGCGCTTGAGGTGGAGGACCTCTGTGAGGTTGTGGGGCCGATGCCGCTGGTAGTAATTCCAACTATCTAGGGGATTCTATTTGGGCCACCGCGGCAGGTTCGGCTCTGGAAGCCCTCCTGGCTGGGATCACTGGGGGCAGCAAACGTGCCTGAATAGCCTATTGCAGAGCCTCCTCGAGGCGCTGAGCCTTATCTGAGAAATCCCGGAACCCTCTAGGGTAGTTCTGGTTGATCAAGGAAGGAACCAGCTCCATTTTAACGTTCCCTACACACATCTTCAGTAATTTCTCTTGAGTCAGCGGCATGTCGAGGGATTACGTAAGCACCTTCCACCGGGTGATGAAGTCTGTGACTCACTCATCAGGCTTTTGGTTGCACTTGAAGAGGTCTTTGATGCTGGTCTTTCTCATGGTGGAGCTGAACTGGTATATGAACTAGCTGTAGAGATCCTCCCAACTGGTCACTGATCTGATGGGGAGCTGGTTGTACCAGACGAATGCGGGGCCCTCCAATGTATGTACGAAACATCGGAACTTGGCAGCTTCTTGCTGGGTCGGATTCCCCAACATGGGGCCACACCTGAAAGAAAAGCGGGCCAAGTGCTTCGGCAGGTCCCCTGTCCCGTTCAAGGGCGAGAAAGTGGGGTTCCCAAAACCTGGGGGCACGGGCATATCATCCACCCACACGGGACATGGCTTGCCATCCGGTGGGACGACCACCTGCCGCATTTCCAACACTTCGAGGCGGGAGAAGAGTGTCGTTATAATATCATCCGAGTGGGGGTCCCTATCTTGATGGGGATCCCTAATCACAGGTGCGTTGCCAGTTTCGTCGACATGATAGATAGCTTCAGCAGCTCATGGAGCGACTAGCGGAACGGCCTGCGGGGCGGCTGGGGGAACCCGGGCTGGATTCCTCATATTGCCCCGTCGTTCAGGAGGGTTTGGCGAGACGTATTGCGCCCTCTTTCTGTGAGTTTTGGATTCTTACGTGTCTACGGGAGTAGCATGATCAGGGTTTCCCGGAGGCATCTTGCCAGGGGGGAATTTGTTCCTACCCCTGCTACCCCGGCTTGGGATTACCATAGTCGGGTCGCCGCTCTGCAGCGCGCTCGACCAGGAGTTCATCAACAAACCTCTGCTGCTCAGCAAGCTATTGGCATAACGCGGCCTTCTCGATATCTTTGTCCTTCTTTTTTACAGAGGCGGATGGGTCAGAGTTCTTGACAGTTCCGATATGCTCCTTACCCTTACCGGTATTTCGACTGAGTACCAATGACACGGTGGATACAAGGGGGCCTAGAAGGTTCCTCTACTGACAGGTAACCCTACCTGATGTGTCCAGCAGTGGTAGTACACCCTTGGGGGGTAAGTCTCCATCGAGAAATTCAAGCTCGTCTTCCTTGTCCACTACGTCAGCCATGTGGACCGCGATCCCTCTCGAGGGCATGTCCTCAATGTCGCATAAAGAATCGGGCTGCCATCAGATAGGGCTGAAGTGGAGAGTGGCTTAGTGTCCCCAGCCACAGACTTCCACATGGGGGGTAGCTTCCCTGATGACTATGCGGAGTACTTCGAAACTCTGAATGCATTTCCGTTGAAGGGTGCTTTGAAGGCCTGGTGACTCAGGGTGTTGGGCCACAGGGAGTGCGGCCAAATCGATCAAGCGACATTGCTCGCCGAATTCTTCAAAGTTCTCTTGACTCCTGAGATAAATCACCCGCTCGTAACGAAGGCGGAAGTGTGTCTCCCATAGGGTTCGACAGAAGCACCCCACTTCCTCTAGGGTAAGGGACTCTGGTTCGCAAAAGTTCGGCGCTGCCGTCGACTAGAAATTCTCTGGGAAGTGATCCGCTGCAATAATTCTCCAGAAGCTCCTGGGTTCGGACTCGGGGTCTGGCCTCGTATTTCCCCACTCGTCAACCGGAGGCGGTTGAGGGACCGGTAGCGGTACAGAGGCGGACCATTGGGACAATAAACATGGCGGTAGAGAATATGGCGAATGAGCTAACTGGCCGCTGAATTCTGGTCCATCCTCCGAAGAGTTAGGTGACCTGACCACGATATCATGATATGATGGGTTGATAGCCATTGCTTATGGAGCAGGAATTGCGGCCACTGGCAATGGGTTACATCATTGCTCTACCGTAATTGGTCCCCAAAATAGCTCTATGTTATCTCTGGTAGAGGTAGAGGGTGCTTCTGGTGATGACGGTGGGGATTGCTTGGTCGGGACCTGCGGAATTTCCACAATTTATTCCTCCTGGATGTACCTGCGAAGGGAAGCATGAATCCGGTGGACCTCTCATTCTAGGAGAATGAGGCTGACGCGCTTTGTTCCTGCCCCCGTCGTTGACACAGAGGAGCGGGGAGAAGGCTCAATCGCTGAGTTGCATTCTGCATCAGAATCCGAGAAACAGGCAGGTTTAATCTCCACCTGGGCCTTCCCAGGACTCTTCTTGTGGTGGCGAAGACCCGCTCTCCAGCCCCTAGATGGATTTTTGGGACAAGGATGATCCTCAACATGTGGTCTCGGGGTTGCGCTGACGCCATGGCGGAGAGGGTTCCCGCTTGAGATAACCGAGGTGCGAGGGGCACCATGGAAAATGTTGAAGGGTACATGGGGAGGGCCCCTATTGACATCACTCACATGGATTGAACCTCTGTTGGAACCAGAAGGGGCATTGGGAAGACCTCCATGGTCGATGTGGGTGGAGAGAGGCTGACCTTCACTCCTCGAGTTACCTGGGGGAGGAGGACCCTCGCCAGTTGCATAGAGGATGTAGGGAGGACCCCTATGTTGGAGAGGGAACGGATGGGTAGTGCGTTCACATCGACGGGCAGGGGCAGGAGGAGGGACTCCATACCCTGTATGGTGGGCGCGGGAGAGGGTTCCGCGCCAAGCGTCACTACCGCGGGGCAGGTCTTCCTTAAAGATGGGGGTAGCATGAGGCATACCTCCGTGACGAGATTCGGAGCAGGGGAGGCCCATGCTCTATGGAATAGTGGTACAGGGAGGCTCTCCGTACGGGGTGACATTACCGCGAATTAGTTCAGGGCGATCACCGCTCAGGCCTGCAACCCCAAGAGCCAACCCGACCTGCCCATGTGGCGGTTGGAACCTCGGTCCTGGTCGGGTGAAGGAGTGCCCCTGCTCAGTGTGTGTAGGGACTCCATGATGCACGTCGATGGTGGCTCGGGCCACAATAGTTATTGACGTCGATGCCCCTTGACGAGCATCCTCAGCTCGGGCCTGACGCTGACGTCGGGTTAGACGAGCTGGCGCAGGTGGTGTAGGGGCATAGCATACCTGCTCTTCTAGCGAAGTCGGTCGGAGGAGCTGACGAATCCGGATGGGAGCCCTTGCCGGGAGCACCTGGATTGGGACTCTGAGCGGGCCGAGCCGGACATCACCCACCTCATCAGCGTAAGGCGAGAAGTCGTCGAGGCATTCCGGGGACAGGCTCCCGAAACGATTGAACGATGGGGTGGGGAGAAGGGGCTCCCTGTGCGGCCTTTGAGGGTGGCTTTGACGGCGGGGCCTAGATGCCTCCAGGTCCAGGCGGGCCATATCCCGAGTTGGGATGACCCCTTCCTCCTCATACCTGCGTACAAGGTTGTTGATCACCCTTCACTGGATGATCTCAGATGGGGAGAGGGGACATGGGCGCCCTGTATTCATGGATGTAGAGGTCGTCATGGCCGCAGCGGAGCCATGCGGGGTGGCTGTGTCGGTATTGCCCCCGCCCCTGAGTAAGAGAGTATGCAGTGATCGTGTCTCCATAACAGCAACCTGGTTCCTGGGAAACGGAGTGATCAACTCATCATCACTGCAGGGAAAAGGATTGACAACCAGTGCCCCAGCATCATTCCATTCTCCATGTCTGTAAGAGGTATCCATGCCAACACGTCACAGAACGGAATTCCCCACGTTCTACTACCCCAACTTCCAGTGATTTTCACGCCAGGCCTGCTATTTTCTGGGCGGGACCCGACATCAGATATTTGTATCCGGTGACACGTTAATCTACTGGTGTCTCGAACGCTACTAATCTCCACACTGAGGAGAAACATTTCACGTCAGGTTCACCATTTTTGTTTCCGACGCTTTCTCCGGGGCGCGCACATCCGTCTGCAGAGGACGTGCAATTGTTTCCCCACATTCCCGCTTTCCAAAGGCGGGTGGAATACGTTCCTTATTCAGGGACATCTGATCCTTAATCGAAACTGGGATGATGGGATGTCAGTTCTTCCTTCCGTGGATTCCTCCTCATAACTCATCACCTAGTCCAAGTCTACCCCATTGATTTAATACGTTGTTCATGAATCTCATTTCCAGTGCCATATCCTCATGGACACTGATTAATTACACTGCATCTGTCAGGACATTCCAAAGGGTCCGGTCAGGGCAGCAACCTTCAATCGGGGGGAGTAGTCACGTCGAGGCATCAGTAGCATGTCTGAACGCTGGGGAACAGGCGTGTCTATCTTTTGTCCCTTGACATAGGGCTTCTCGAGGGCGTGGCAGCCTGAGGAATCCCACATCAAGCACGGGGATTTATATTCCATAGGCATACATCTGAGGTTTTCCTCAGCTTTTTATTTTTTGACACAGGGTATGCTGTTGGTTTAACTTCCAGCGGAGATGGTTATGCCAAGAGTGTGCCATCCGAGGTTTTCCATAGGCATCTCATGTTTATCACGAGGTAGGTCACAAGTTTAACATCCAGCGGAGATAGATCGACCCGATCAAAACACTAGATGGAGTGGATCAGATTGATGAATTTCCCATGAAGGGTTGCCGATATCTGGGCCAACCCGTGGGAGGCTTCCTGAATGTTGTGAAGAGGAGAAGAATGGCATGATCTCGCTGGGATAAGGCGGTCCGGGTGATAATCAGGGTGGATGATGGATGGATGGATGAAGCGGAGGGGGACTGAGATGGGACTAACGCAAAGGAGACAGTGAGATTGGGCTTGAGCCTCGAAGAGACCTTCTATGTATCCCCGTGGTAGGGAATCAAAGTCCACGTAGTTCATGATGGTGCCGGCGAGCCGACGTGAAGGTGGACCTTGGCCCAATGGGCATCGTCAGCGAACCGACGTGGAGGTGAACCCGGGGGTCCACTAGTGGTGGTCTTGGAACCTCGTGAGGATTCCTACATACCATGCCTTGACATAGATCAAAGTCATCATAGTTTAGGTGGAATGTGGAATACAGTTTAGCGTCATGCGGGACGGGTGTGAACCGACGTGAATGAGGTCGGAACGACCGGGTGATGGGCTTGAACATTGTGGAGGCTTCCTACGTACCATGCCTTGACATGGATCAAAGTCCCCATTGTTCAGAATGATGTGTCAGTGAACCGACGCGAGTGAGGACCATGGTCCGAATGGCGCGCGACTTACACACGAGGCTCCCTAGGTGTTGGTGACCTGACGTGAAGAAGGTCGGAGTGACCAACAGGTGGTGGGATTGAACCTCTGGGAGGATTCCTACATACCATGCCTTGATATTGATCAAATACCTCGTAGTTCAAAGGGGGATTCGTCGGCAATCCAATGTGAAGGTAAACCCAGAGGTCCACTAGTGGTGGGCTTGAACCTCGTGAGGCTTCCTACGTACCATGCCTTGACATGGATCAAAGTCCCCATAGTTCGGGAATGGCCGTGGGTGTCGACAAACTGATGTGAAAAAGGGACCTTGGTCCGATGGGAGATGGGCTTGAACCTCAGGGAGGATTCCAACGTACTGTGCCTTGACATGGATCAAAGTCCTCGTAGTTCGGGTTGGTCACAACGGCTTGCCGTCGGACTAGAATTACACTTTAACGTCATGTCGGACGTGGGTGGAACCTGACGTGAAGAAATTACGGGTGGTGGGCTTGAACCTCATGGAGGATTCCTACGTACCATGCCTTGACATGGATCAAAGACCTCATAGTTCAAATAGATGTGTAGTTTAACGTCATGCCGGATGGGGGCATACAGTTTAATGCCATGCTGGATGGCACGCAGTTTAACATCATGATGGATGGGGTGTTGTCATGGCCAATGCTTACTCTAATCCCACGTGATTCATGCTCGGTGTGAGAAACAAGAGGCAGTAGAGACCTAACGATCACGTCGTGAAGGGTGCGTCTATGAGAAACGAAGAGGGGCTTATGCGTTGGGCGGCCCATGGTGCTGGGACTTACACTAGGATGGAGGCCCGGAGTGCGAAAAAGAGCGGCGGGAGGGGAATTTGGGACCAAATATGGAAGGTTCCTTGTTCCCTATCATGCCCTCCAATGGCCTTAGCAGTGGGGAAGTACGGAGGTTCATGGGTGCTACCTTCCGCAAGATAGGATTGAGGGTTATACCAGGGTGGTTTCCCTCCCCACGTGGACATACGCCGCTCCGTTAAGGAGGATATCATCCCTTGTGGAGGGGGTGACCCCATCTCTGTGGAGACGAGTGGCGCAAAAAAATGTCCGAGCTGGGAGGACCCTACGCGCGAGGCTTGGGGTCGGATCACTGTTTAACGTCATGTGTTGAGGACGAGGTGCTTGGCAGTTTAATGACCAACATCTCGGATGAGGTGGGTTTACTACACACCCCTAGGACTTACATGACCGGTACCATCTACTACTTGGGGAGGGAAGGTACTGGAAAGGCCATGGTGAAGGGTGGGTCGCGGAGCGAACCATCGAGGGGTCCAAGTTAGCGTGGCTCTGTGAAGAAGAAATATCCGTTAGCGTGCCTATTTGAAGAAGCATTAGGCGAAGTAATGCTACGGGTGGTGTTGTCCATGGGATTTTTAAATCACATCATGAAAACCTAGAGGGTCACACGGGAAGAGGAATTTCCAAGAAAAGGGGCTTGCTTCGCGAAGTGGAGTGCCTCAGCCTTAGCATGGTGCATGGGTGTGAATGGGATGTGCTTCACGAAGTGGAATAGTATTCACGGAGCACAGCCTCGCAAGGCAGAGTGGCCTTGTGAAGCAAGGTGCTGGGAAGCAGTGTGCTTCGCGATGTACAGTGATCCCACCTTGGCATGTGGATCACTAGTATAGGATGGGTGTTTCGCGAAGCATAAATGCTACGCAGATGCTCGGGTTCCCTTGGTAATCCACTTCCTTCGTGAATTCCCTTAGGCTTCACGAAGGGAATCCCTCTCGGATGAGGGGCTCAAGACGAGATGAGGCGAAGGCATCTAGCAAAGTAGAAGTACCTCACAGAGCTCATGATTCCCAGGGGTGAAGGGTGCTTCGCGATTCGGGAGCTGAGAAGATGAAAGGACGGATCCTCCGTCCCCTGGACTCAGGGGGAACTCAATATTTATAGGGAAGGGGCGCCGCTAAGTAGAACTCAAGCGGCGCGAAGGGGCGACGGGTGCTTCACGGCAGGCCCGCAAACGTCAGGGCGTTCGTGGAGCATTACTGCCTCACAGTCTTCTCGGCGGGCTCGCGAACGTTAGGGCGTTCGCGGAGCATTACCACCCCATGGTCTTCGCGGCAGGCTCACGAATGTCAGTTCATTCGTGGAGCGTTACCACCTCTTGTGCGTCGTGGCGGCCGCGATGCTCGGGGGTGTGCTTTGTGTCAGAGCTTCACGAGGCAGCGCATGGGGCTTCTTTTCCGTCCCTTCTTTGCGTTCAATATTTTGGCGCCAACACATACCTTAATGGATTTTGATTCAATTATAATCAAGTATCAATCCAATATGATAACACATGTTCTATAAATATTCCAATGAATTTTATAAATAATTATAGAATAGATCATATAGATTTAAGGAAACATTTCTTGAGATATCAGGCTAAAATATTTATATTACTATAGAGTTTATCTCTACCGATAACAAGTTATTAGATAAATTTACTAACCCCCTTGCATATGAACATTTTTATTTTATTAAAATAGAATTGGTGTAATTTTAACTTAAATGAGAGTAATTCATCTCATTTTGTTAAATTTTAGTTTGTGAATTATTTTACTAATAATTTATTTTAATTATTTTATAAAATTTAGAGTAAATTTATTTATTTATTTAGAAGATATATTCAATGTTATGATTTAAATATTTTTTTTAAAAAATTAATTTTAAATAGTAATTTTCTTTTAGTTATTTATGAGTCAGAATCGACCCAAAACTCTGAATCAACTACACATACCTATTTTTAAATTAGGTCTAAAAACTAAATACCAATCAAACCTCAATTCATTCTTCCCTCTCCAAGATTCTTTCCTCTATAAGCTAAACCATCAACCTTTACCTCTTAATCATTGTGCCACCGCCAACTGACCTATTTTCCATGGGAATATCCAATCATAGAGATGCTAAAATATATATTTCATCCAATAAAGAAAAAAAAAATTAGTGTTCCATGTATATATCGATTTGGGGAAACTATCAATATGAGTTGGATAATGTATACCAAAATTCCATTGAAGAAGGTCCTTTAGTTTTAATTTTGGGAGTTTTTTTATGAAAATTAATATATTTTCTTATTTTATGAATAAGAGAATGAGTTTATGAGGAATGTTGAGTTATAGTTTTGTGAAATGGTGGATATTATTTATTTGTATTTAAATGGAAAGTATATACTAGTTATTTTTGTAGAGTTGGTTGAAACCCTTCATCGCTTTGAGGGGTCGTTAAACATTATTCATACACTGGTTGGTAAAAGTATAATAGGACCGACATAGGTTTTTAAATTCCTATTTATAACCTTTACCTTCATAGAGAGTCTTTTAAAGGATTTATATGTGGAATGGAAGGCCCTATGTAAGTTTGTATAATCTTGGATTTCCCAAAGAGTTGTTGAAATTGAGAAAGTGTTCTTTCAGGATATGTATTTTTAATATGTACTCATTAATAACATCAATCTCAATCTTCTAAGGTATATGATGCACTTTATGAATAACTGTATTAAAGGAAAATGAAAGTTGAATTATTTCCCCTATGGTAGGATTATCTCCCTAGTTATAATGAAGGATGTGGAACTAAATAGGGGAGATGCCATAAAACCCATAAGATTAATACTCTCTCTACTATTCTTTTGAAAATTATTTGATACTACTAGGACTCAAATTCAAAATCTCGGAATACTATAGGATATGAAAATGTTGATTTAGGGGGTTCGTACCTAACCTCACCACCTAGGGATGAAACAACAACTAAGATTGTGTCTTCTAGGATGGTGCATGAGTCATAAGTCTCCATTGTAGCACCTTAGTTTCCAGATATTAGTCTTGTATTGGAAGAGACTATTCCGATCCAAGTAGTTGAAGGACTTAAATTTTATAATGGTGATTATAAAGATAATTAAATTGTTGAGAAAATTATTTTAGGTCTTAATGAAATGCTAGTTGAAACTATTCCTAGTGCTTTAGTTGCTGAAGGAATACCTAAAGCTGAATTTGAGCATCAGATAGTGGATTTAATTATTTTTTGATCACTTCCTAGTAGAGATAGAGCTGGTGATTTGGTTATAGAGATGGTTGACCATTATGATACACCACCCATTCCATCTCCTCCACCTTTTGTTCAGGAGGAATAACCCTCAATAATTAAGATATTATATAGTACTAAAATTATATTTTTTTTCCTATCTTTTGACTAATTTTGATAATGTAAAAGGATATTAAAATTTGTTTAAATAGTATATGAGATCCTCAATGGATCGAATCAGACCACTCAAGGATAGTTCTATTTCAAAATATAATTTTGATAAATTGGTTAGGATAATTATAATCCAAACAGAGTTGATCAGTAACCTCTAATTAGTACCTATTTTACAATTAGTTTCCTCTAAAATAATTGAAAAAGGGCGTGAGGAGATGAAACCTCAAGTAAGTGGACTGATAAATTTATATGCTATCGAGTATGAGTTCAATGAACATGGTGTTCTAGTTATATCTTAGATATATATTCTAAAAAATATTTCTATGGTTCAATTTGACATATGTCAAGATGCTATTCATGAAATTCACGAGATTAAATTTAAAATAAAGGAAATATTTTATACTCTGAAGAGTGTTGTGTTTAGTCATTTATAATTCATTAGAGGTTTCAAAAAACTACCAAAAATTCATCCTTTGAACCATCAGTGGTTCTTAATTTTTAGAATAGAGTAGGTCATATGATTTCATAGATGACTTCTATGTCTTCCCAGAATCAATCTCTATAGTGTGATATGTTCACACTAGTATTAATGAAATATTTTAATAATGATATGGTGGATAAGTTTCATGAAACAAGAGAATCTGTTAGAAATATTAGAGTTGTAGTTGACATGTCTTTTAATGAAATAAGCGGTTATCTGGTAGAATTATTTACTGAGAAGATTAATGAGATCTTTAATTTTTCTAATGTTATTTAGGGTATGGTTTCTAGGTAACTTGGTCTTGTGACCAGGAATAATTAGAGAATAATAGATCTATAGGTAAATGTTTATGAAGATGTTGAAGGCCTATACTAATCTAATGTGGATTCAAGTTCCTCAGAATCTGAGGAAGTTTCTTTAGTTTCATTTTCTGCTACCGGGAAAGGTATTTTTATTTATAATCCCCTTAGAGTTATTTCTTTAGTGCAAGGAGTTTCACCTCCCCATACTGTATTTTATTAAGATGCTCATGATCTTACTGTTTATGCTGCTAGTGCTCCATTGTATCACCCTTATTTTAGTTCTATTTAGGAGATAACACAACGTTTAGTATATCTTATATCTAATATAGAACGGAAATTACAATATATTAATGAATGAGTGGTAAGTATCCACGGATCTCTAGACTAGATTATGAATAAGTTTTATCTTGACATTATATCTACTTTTTCTAGTCCTGAACTTGTTCCCTTGTTCATTTCTTCATAGGGTTTCATGCATTTTTAGCTTTATTCATCCTAATAAATTCTATGAAATTGTCTCTTCTCTATTACTAAAATGAAAATATTGATAGATTTTATTATCCTCCAGTTCTAAAAGTAAAATATAATCTAGATAATAGACATGTGTGCAGATACCATGTTCTATCTAGGAGAAAGAAGGTATCTAGGATCAGCTCTTGTAGATACCTTTTAAGGTACTAGATAAAGAGTTGATATAGTTTATAATCCATACAACATCAATAAAAGGTAGAAATAAAAGGTGGATGCATCCATTACTTCTGAGAGATCTTGGTAAGAAGTTTCCCCTATGAAAATCCAAAGATGTTGGATTTTATATATGAGGTATCTTATGAAATTTTATAGCTGAAGGACATTTTGAAAAAATTATCATCACTCCTACTCAAGATGTAAGAGATAGATTACTATTACCTCTGCTGAACAAGCTTCTTCTAATATTGGGAAAGTTGTGTTTCCACCAACAATGGACCTTCTTACTACCTCTAAAACCTCTCATACCTTCATGTTAACTCCACTCAAACAACCTTCTCAATTTGACCCTATCCATAATCTTGGGTTTTCTAATCAGTATTTTATATCTATATTTTTGTCGGTGTTGAGTGGATGTAATTTTTTTTAAAATGATTGAAAATTAATGTAATTTATCTTCATCTATTTATTATTCTTTTCTTTGCAATTTTTTTCATTTAATATTTTTAATTTATTTTTTTCTCAATTAATTTCATTCTTAACATAATTTTACATTTAGTTTTAGCACTATCCTTAATCAGTTGATACCTATAAGTGATAAAATAAAAGTTTATTTTCCTATTATATTCATTTCCTTTTCAAACCATTCTAATGACAGAAAAGGGTGAGAAGTTGGAGAAGTTAACCAATGAGGGACAATTTATCTAGTAATACAATGGGAATAAGTGTCCAATTAAGGGAGAGAAGATAAGTATAAACAAAACATTTTAATACAAATACCTTTATTATTTTTATTTTTCTACCAAATTCTCGAAAAACCATTTTAAAGATCCATTATTAAATTTTTATTGATTTTGTGATCATAAAAATGAGGGATATTATTAGACTACTAATGTTGTTCCAACATAACCCATGTATTTTATGTTTTAATGATCTCAAATACCATTCACATATTACTTTATTTTTTATGTGTGTTCATCCAGTTTTTTCATTATTTAAAGTGTTTCTACTATTTAAACGATTAAGTATACAATTCTAGAAATTTTGGATAAAATTTTACTAAGCCTTAAAAATTAGTTTTTCAAGTCATTTTGTTATATGGATAAATGACTATGTCAAGAAATCTACTATTTCAATAACCTACCCGAAGGATTCACCTTTGTGAAATGACAATATCATGTAAATAACTATGTGGAAATAACCTACGTTGATGAATCACATATGTGAGAAATCCTCTACATGGATCAAATGATTACATGAATCGTTTACATAGAGTAATTGAATATATAATATGGTTACACGGTAAATTCTTCTACATGGTTCCAAATGGATACATGGATCATTTATCTACTTTAAAATTGGTTACATGAGAAAAATGGATACATGAATCAAATTTGATACATGAAGAATGCCTACATAATTCAAATACATAGATAAATTGGACACATGAAGAATGACTACGTGAATCAATTTTACAATGTGAATTCAAAGCTATCGAATTTAGCTACACGTTGATTTGATATCAGTTATGTCATTCTAAAACATGGCATTTATTATCGTTGGTGTACATTTAGTGAGAATTAAGGCCTATATGAATACGTTAAATATTTAATTACATATTTATCGATAAAATGATTAAAATAAGAGGAAAGTACCGAGAATGGAAACTAATACATAGATAATTTAACAGATTATATTATTGCTAAGGTATTTCTAAGAAAATAACATTTGAAATTTAAAACTCCAATTTTGGATTTTATGGATCAGATACTATGCAATTAAAAGATAAGTTTTTTATTCATTTTTTTGTGGTATATATGTAAAAAAGAATGCATTGAAAAGAAAAACGTTGCTTACTCTATCATCTAAGAACTCACTATTAAAGCTCCATATGCACTACTCTATTTTACTTACAATTAAGAAGAATCGTCAATATATACCTTTATTCTATATTAATCATCATTGATTTTGTTTCGATAGACTCTACTCAAGATTATTTTTATTCTTATCAAATATCTTATATATTTATTCTCATCTATTCGTTGTATCTTACAACTGTGACCTCAATCAATAAACACTCTGTTTATTGTCTCATTAATTATAAAGGATCATAGTAAAATAAAATTTAATGATGTTTTTTGTAAAGCCATATTTTAGCCTAGTTGAAAACTACTATTGTTCTTGTACCAAGTGTTGACTTATTTGACTTAGTCATACAGTCCCTAGGAAATGAACTGATAATCCAATGTAAAAGGACTAGTCTAGTGAAGATCACCAAGCCTTGGAGTTGAGCATTGGTGGAGTGGACTAGTGGATTTATAATCCCTAAACCACTATAAATATCTATGTATGATCAATTTTCTATGTGATGTTATTTCCACTACATGATTATTCTAAGAATAAATCAGAAGTAGTCATATCTAAAAAAGGTGGTTTTCTAACTAAAGAAGATTTAAAAGAACTCAAATTTACCCCTCTTGATTCTTATTGTGGTCACTCACAATAAGAAATAAAAAAACATACTTATGTACTTAAAAATAATGAATGATATTTTCTTTGTTTTTTAGTAGAGGATGATCTTTCTGTAAAGGGTCACAAAAATTCTAGTTACTAATCCGAAAAAGTTGTTATAGAATATCAATATGGATTCTTATTTTTCCAAAATTGTGGAGTAATTAGTTGTAAGTGTTCCAAATAATACACCATAGAAAACTCAATAATATATAAAATATAAATAGATATATCATATGATTTTAAGGAAGCTATTTGGATCAAGAAGTTCATTTTTGAGCATGGAGTGATTCAAAGCATCAAGGGAGAAATTAAGTTATATTGTGACAATAATGGTTATGTTTCTTAGACTGAGGAACCCAAATATCATCACAGAACCAAACAAATCCTTCAAAAATACAATATCATATTAGATATTGTGGAGATGGATGATGTAAAGAACATTTGGGGGAATACATAGAATAATGTAGTAGATCCCTTGATGAAACCATTACTGCAACAACAACATGAGGGCATAAGAGATATGAGAGATTTTTTGTAATGATTGTAATATTGTTCTAATAAAGGTAATTATCATTCATTCATGTGTGATGTAATTACTTTTACCTGAAAATATGAATGATAATATCCCCTCAAAGTATGAACTTATGTTTTATCTAAATGATGATCATTAAGAAGTATTACGGATTGTAATGATATGAAAAGGTTATATTGAATAGATTCTTATACTCATTTCGAAGTGTTTTATTTGAGTTAAAATGAATTAATTCTTGATGTAATAATTAGAGATGTTTTACTTGTATTGATCCACTAAATTATATCTCATGTAATGTACTACAATCATCAGTATACTTATAGGTGTATGATAATTATCAATCCTTCTTACCAGAGGTTGGGGAGATACCTAGAATGAGAACATTCATACTTTGATAACCTACTTATTGAATTTTCATGTTTATTTAGCTAATATGTGTGTGTTTGGGTATGTCTCTAATCCTGAAATCAGTTGGAACATAGCCAAGATGGGTTTTGTCCACTTCTATGATGAGTTAAAGACATTTGGACCGTGATTGAATATGACCAAAGAAATTTATGTCCATTTTTATTTCATTCACCTAGTATGTGTTCAAATACTTGGATGAGAGGAATTTTATGTTCCCATAAAAATGTGGAATGACATGTGATGTATTCATTGACTTGATCATTTTTTTCATAGAATCAATAAATTATGAGCAACCAATACTAGACTGATATGTTCCATGTATAATGTTCACTCTATATCTTGGACAAAGGGATTATATGGGTATATATATGATGTATGTGATAAATATTGTCGTGGTAATTTTATTATAGAGTTATTAGTATGTTTGATGGAGATAAAACTAAAATTCTTAGTTTCTTGATTAGTATCGACAATTTGATAGGGGCCTCTCTTTACTTACATCTATGAAATAGGGATTTTATAGTTTCTTTCAATTCTACTAAATCCCATAGGGTCACAAAGCATGGACCATGGATAAGGATAAAATTTGGGACACAAAATTTGTTCAAAATGAAGATAATTTGACAGAAAAACTAGATCAAAAATAGTTTTGATGGAGTCATAAAGATTTATGATGTTTTTCATAAAGTCCTTATGGGATTTTAGTGCAAGTGGGAGATTTTTGTACATGCACTAAAATGTACATGCATGAGATACATTTACACATGTATATAATTCATGGAGAATATATATAATATGATATATATATATATAATACAATATATATATATATAATATGATATATATATATATGATATGATATTTATAGTCTACAATTAATATATGAATTTGATGCATGTATTTTTTTCATGCATGTGATGCAATAATATTATATATATATATATTTATATATATTTATATTTCATTTCTCCCCAAAAGGTTTCATTTACATTAAAACCAAAGGTTTATTTAATTATATATTTTCATTTATTCATGAAATTGTGTTCAGTGAATAAATACTCAATGGATAGAAACACATGAGATACATTATGAGGTGGGATACACATACTTTATCTATAAAAGAGAATGAGTTCTGTTCTATTTGTGGGGTGTGAGAATTCCAAGCTATAACTGAAACCATCTTCTTCTTGAAGTTATTTTTATCAGCCCAAATCAAAGGTGCTAACACCCCTTCAATATTTAGGTATTCTCATGATAAAACACTGGATCCATCGATTTTTTACTCCATCAGAGGAAGGAATAATTTGTTTGTCACATATATTATTTATATAAAACACTTTCCATCATTAAATAAGATGAATGATACTACTGATGTGCATGAATTTCATGTACTCTATTTTTATGACATTATTTAGAAATTGATTTCTTTTAGATTATATAATTTGTGTTTGGGCTATTTTCCACTACCTATAATTATAAAATGATCATATAAAACCTATTAACAACCTAAACATCAATCCAAAAAGATCTCATATAGAGAATCAATTTTTTACTTGAGATTAAATTATCTCACTCTTGGATTTCAAGTACCATTTAAGACCCTTTCTTAGTTCGTGGAACCCTTGAATATGGAATATTTCCTCAGTTTAGTTAAATCTATTTTAGTTATAATTCCTGATGGGGTTTGAAACATTGGACCTTGATATCATTAAAGTATGTTTTCTCAATTTTAAATTGAGATTCAATTAGTTTCACCTTGTTTTTGAGAGATATTTTGATAGATTTGTGCATAATGAAATTATATCCAATTAGAAAAGAAAGGTGGGGATCTAGGAACCTTCAATGATGAAGATAATTGAGAAGGGTAATTCTTGTGTAGTTTTATTGTGCCTTTAGGCCATGTATTGGGAATTGTTTCTTTAGGCCTTAGGGTCATTTACTGGGCTTTATTCCACTGGGCCTATGATTCATGTAAGGGATCCCTGTAAACCTTGTTAAAAAGGGGATTATCCAAAACAAATAAAGCAATCAAGGCCTTCATACCATTTAGGAAAAGGCATGGAATTTAACCATAGATAGAGTTTTGATAAACTTTCTAGGTTATTGGATTTTATGGATTTATTTAATATTGATTTAATAAATAAAATAAATCCCACCCATGTGAATGTAATGAAAATAGTTTGCATATCATTAATAGAAATATGGTTAGAAAATCCACCACCCTTGTTCTCTTTGGAATGTTGGGTTTTTTATAGGTTTGAAATGCTTTAAGATTAGGTTTTGGGCCCTAATTTGGGCCCATTTTTATGTATTTATGTATTTATATAATATATTTAATTTAGGGTATAATGTTTTTGGAATGATTTTTAAGGAGATAGACATGAGGTTTCTAGAGGAAGGATAAAAAATGATTGATGAAGTGATGATGGACCACCTCATGGAATGACTTTTATTTTTGATTTTGTGCTCTATTATGCATGTATATTTAAATATTTTCCTTGTTGTCAATATTAATAATCCCTTTAAGAAATATTAATTTTGTGATCATCATTGAAACATTTAGGGTTTAATTATGTTTTAATGATTAATGTGTTGGAATAGTGAGTATTTTTAGACCATCACTAGCCATAACCACCCCCACCAGTCGTGTGTTGTACAACAATGCACACATGATAGGGCCAGTCATTGAGTCAACATCAATTTGTAAAGGGATGAACAAACCTCTTACCCACTACCATATCCCCCTCCTTATCCCCTCACATCTCTCACTATCACTCTTTTTATAACCTATATCAGGTAAAGAAGGTTCCACCCCCAATCTTCATAGTGGATAATGACAAGTACAAGGTGATCGATCTTGTCAGAGGTTTGACAAGAATTGGTGAAGGTGATGATGGGAGATGGTGAAGGTAGTGCTATCACTTTCTTCCTTTGAGTAGAAAATTGAGGCTCAAACGACAAGTGACATGTGATGTCTAGGTGATGTGCCGCTCAGTTGTGAATCTTTTCACTGAGATGACATGATATAGGGCTTCATAGTGTATTGGTGGATCACTGGAGGAGATATCCCCTAGATATATTATCTGGTCAGTGGTAAAGAGATCCATTGGTATATGGAAATGAGTAATATGAGAAATTTTTGGGATGTACCCACTAGTTCCCCAAATCTAAAAAGGAGTTATTGTGTTAAGTTTCCTATATGTTTATCCTTCTAGCAAGGTTTCATGTAGGATATTTAGTTGTGACTTAGTACTTAGTACATATCAGTCATAATAATTAGTTTGGTATAACAAACATGGTGGTATATGTTTTATGTTTTCATGGGAATTGGTGAGGATTAGGTGGTGAGATTCCCCTAGATACTATTTATCCTAATAATGGTCGGACCTTCACATGGGGAGTGTGTCATCGTTACCTCACATTGAGTCTAAAACCATAATGGTCATTAGGCAGTGCTTTGATGACAACATGGGATCACACACCACTCTAATTAATCCCTTATCAATATGTCACACATTCTGAATGTATTAATGGAGTTATCCTACTCTCAAATATCAATGTATGAACCCTTCACATTAGGTATGGGTTTTTTAGACTTATTATTCCTTATATTATAAAAAAATGCACGGGTTTTTATTCACGATGGAGTAAAAAATCTCTTATGGGATGGGGTGTGGGTTCACTATCTTTGAGGTCAGTACTCCCTTGATTTATATACAAAACCTCAACAATGTGAATCTCCTCCAATACATCTAGACATTTGATGGGATATTATTAGGGTGAGGTGTTCTCATTGGTTTTTATGGAATATGAACTTTTTCACAGAATGACGATACACCATTATTCCATACTTGCTGATTCAATTTCTGGGTGAGTGATTGTATTCGTGGGGATGAAACATCTCATAAATCAAATAACTCCTATGCATAGGTTATACTTTATCAGTTACCCTAAAAATGATGAAGAGGTTTGGGGTTATTTTTCTATCATGTGGTTCAATTATTTTGATAGTTTTCGTTATTGACGGTGATTAGAGAGGTAGAGTTTTTTTCCAAAAGTATTGGGGTCTAGTTTTGGGGTTCTTATTATGATGATTCAAGAAAATTATTAGGTTTGACTCTTTACATACCTTAAGAGAGAGTTTTATGGGTTAATTAAGAAGTTAAGTCATAATCATATTTCCTATTTCATTTCTTTATTCTATTTCATGCCTAATTTTTATGAAGTGATTTTTTAATTTTACTTTTTTATTTAGGGAATCATACTTGTTATTTTTATACTCACTCCTATAAAAGAACATGAACCCTCCCATGTTTGTGTATATATAGATGATGTATAGTATGCAGGTGATCTTAGGGATAAAAGATTAGGCAGAACTAATTCATATAGGTGTTCAACATGAGGTTTGGGAACAATAACAGGAGTCCAGATAACGTGGAAGTTCCCCATCCCAACATGAGATTTTGGGAACATTGTTTAGAGTTCAAATGGAGAGGGGGTTATTCCCCATCCCATAATTTCTAATATAACCTTTAAAACATTATATTTTATGTTCCCTTTCTTCAAGTGGTTGATTATATTTTGGTTGTGGATTCATGGTGATCTTGATATTCATGTATTTTCTTTATTCTTAGTAATTACATAATGTATTAAATTGGTATTTTTTGTTATTTTTGGTATTTGGTGATATGAATATTCTTAAAGTTATTCATTAGAAAATGGAATCCCATTTAGATATGGTTTCTTGGTTCTAGTCTCTATAACCACACATACCCGGGGTAGGCTTAGGGTGGCATAACTAACCTATGTACTGGTTCTAGTGGGGCCCTTGTGGGTTGGGTCTTGTTATAAAAGTATAATAGATAAACATGGTTAGTACTAGGTTTTAAATATATGTAAAAGGGTATTGTGATATATTAATTTGGTAAATTAGTGTAATTATGTTTTATTTAATTGAGTTTAGTTGTTAGACCGGAGAGATTGTTTATAAGATGTGCTGACCGAAACATTCTTACACAAGAACTTTGATAATCCATTATATGGATTGAGTATCTAGATCATTATTCCTTGGGAATAATTAAGTTGTATCATGAATCATACAGTTCTTAAGGCATTTTTGATTTTATAGTGTGTCTTCCTAATTGTAGTTATATCACTATGTAATGAGGATATAGACCTCCTTGTGAAAATATTTTCATCATAGGTATGCTATGAATATTCTATAGATAACAAGATCAAAATAACTACTCATGATAATGTGAGTTTTCATTATTGATTTTTTCTTTTTATTCTAGTTTACCATTAATTATATAATTTTCTTGATATGGACTTATCACCGCGATAAGGATTATGGTGTCTATGAGTCCTCATGATATGCATGGGGTTGGGTACCCCCTCATCAATGTATCATCGATGATATATGGGACTCCTAATATATTTTATAGGTTTGAACACTCCCTTTTTTGACTCTTCATTAACTTTGTGTGGCCCTACTATGTAATAGACGGGGTTAGGTACTCCTCGGAAGAATTAGGTGTTGGTCATCCAGTAATGAAGTTAGATTATAACATCATGATTAGGGTGTAGGTCCTCCAGCAGTAGATTTAGGTACTCCCCAAATTAATGGGGTGTGATTCCAATATCATTAGAGTTATATAATCCCTTAATGATAGGGGTAAGAGTCTTCTACTAGTGGGGATGTGTGATCCCTCGACCGATAACTATTTCCTCAAAGTGGTGTGGGTCCTCCACTATAAATCAGTGATTAGTGACAGTTTATCCCACACATAGTGACTTTTTATTATCTCATGGATAATGGAGTGGTCCTAGTAATACATTGTCCAAAATGTTATGTACTATCATACTTTCTATTTTTGGGAGTGATGGAAATGGTAAAATAGATGCTATGTGAAACACACAAATTTCATGCATAATTTTAAATGTTTCCCAACGCTATTTAATGGGTTTCAATGAAAATTACAATGAAATTAAATTTTTTATTATAAAGTGGATTTTTATAAATAAAAAATTTAAAATGGTTTATTTTAATGAAAGAATGTTTAACTTGATATCAATATTGATTTAATTATTAGGATTGGTATTTTTATTATGTAAAGTTGAGTTGTTATAACCAATTTTAGGAGTCAAATTTAGATTGGTACCTTTTTGAAGTAAATTTGAATTGTTCTAATTAAATTCATGAATTAACCAAAAAAGGATACATCCATGGATAACCCTCAACCATAGACACCACTAACAACATATTCATCCTATATGGACCGTCTGACTAAAAAGGGTCATGGGAGAGCCCACACATAGCGACATAGCATCAGGGAATTATTTCTATGTGGAATATGGGGGTGAATCTCATAAGGAGTAAGGTTTGGCCAAGATACATGCCGAAAAGGTGGTAAAGCCTAGACAATATGCATGTGTGATTTTATTTCCAAGATCTCACCCCATTGCGGACTTCTAGAGAGTAGCAGTCAAGAATTTCATGATAAACCATCATAGTGACAGTCCTCTGATTCAATATGGGATGAAATTTTATGTGTTATTTTTCATTTTAAATGGGTTTATGTTGCCTCACCTCGTTCCTGATCACCCGTGCTCAGATACACAAGCGATGTTTCTCCACGCCACCTACTACCTTCGACATTCATCAACCACCATCTACCCCACCAAAAAACCGTTATAACCAACTACCCAAAGCTCAAGGTCAATCCATATCCCACTGTCGAAGCCTAAGACTGTCATGGATCATATATGAACCCTTGGATGAGCTCTATGATGATCATTTCAATGTTTATTCTTCCACTTTGAAGGCCGAATATGGAGGATACCACCATTTCCATTATATCACTGCTCGCCACATTCGTGTTATCAAGCCGCTTCCATGTGGAAATATCATAATACATTAATCCCATGAATACTTGAAGCTCTACCACTGGTTCATGGTGTCTATTCCCACTACCCATGAAAATTTATTCCACACCAAAATGGAAACACCTGAGATCCTCGGGTGATTCAAACTTTACAATTCCAAGTCTTGGGGAGATCATAAAGGTGGGTTTGGGGAGGCTGAAGTAGAAGGCTGAGCCACTCCCTCGACCAATAAAATATGACCCTCCACTACTGATTATGTGAGGTTGGACAACCACCACTAGACACCAAGAGGAGAAGGTTGTGGATGCCTCTACATTTTTTTTATTTAGTTTTAGTTTTTTTTCTCTTCTTATTTTAGTTTTAAGAAGCTTTATTTTTTAATTAATTTTCATTTTTTAAATAAAAATTCATGATTTCGTGGATAATTGTGTTTCTTACATCCATTTCAGTATTTTTTCCTCTTTTTCTTCAAATTATTCTTCTTATTTTATTTTCTTTTTCTTTTTTTGATTCATTTTCCCATATATATATTTTGTTTAATTCTTCCTCTTTTCTTTTAATTTTATTTTTCTCTTATTTTCTCTCTTATTCTTATTATTTTTATTATATTATTGTATATGTTTTTATACTTTATTTGTTCTTTTTTATTTCTTTTATTATATTTTTTGTATTTTATCACTTTTTTTATCCTCTATTTATTCTCTCTACCGTGAATTCTTACACTAAAAATGAGGGGTTAACCCGAGGATTTTCCTAGGATAGGTAAGTTATATTTTCATTCATTCTGAGCTTAAATTCATAGGTTTTATTAATTTTGTAATGATAAACAGTGAAGTGTACTAGTGTGGTAATTTCCCACCATGAAACTGAACTCAAATTCACTTCTATTCTATTATTAAAATCTTTTCCCTCCCTTTTACTAAACGTAAGCTCTTCATGAGATGAATGAGATCCGTTTAGTGGATGAAACAAAATAAAATAGAGTTAGGTCCTAGAAGGTATCACATTATTGATTATGGTGCTCCATCAACCATGATTATATAAGGATATGGAATTTATTTTTATATAGGAATTAAATATTTCACAATCACATAAAGAAAGAATAGTAGTTTAAATGTGAGAATTCATTACTAAACTATCAAACTAAATTTAAAAACTAATCAGAAGAATGATGAAACCCATAAAACAAACCAAAAATTAAAAGTTCTTTATTTTATAATAATATTATATCATTTATTTTTTGCTTAAATTTTTTCCCCTATTCTTTCATTTTAATTCCATTACGTTCTAGAATAAATAAAAACAACAAAAAAGAAGTAGTTTAGGTAAAATAGAATAATTAAGTAAGAAATTATGAAGATCCTTAAGTGAGATAACCTTGATCTACCTCTATGATGCCTTGAGAAAATATATTTTCTTTTTCCATACCCTATGATAAGAATTCCATCAAAACTGGAACCGTTTCTAGAGAGGTAATCACAAGTTTATTTACATTTTTCATTTTCACACTGTATATTGTTTTTATTTATTAAAAAAACCCCAAAATATTTCCCATAATTTACATAGGGGTTAGAGAGTCAAGAAGAAGTGATATGTTATGATAAATTCTAGGTGAAATAACATTGATAAATCATAAAAAAAATTGACAAGCAAAGTAGAACTAGCATTTCTATATGTTCATGCATTGATGGAGAAACAAGGACCTGTGCAAGAACTTGGGGAGGACAAATAGGAAGTGATACTGGTATTTCCTAATTTTTAGGAGGATATCCAAGAAGTTGAGGCCAAATTAATGGAATATAAAAAATCCAACCACTTGAAGAACCAGATCCAAGATGACTATGATATGCTGGAGTGGATCCATGAGGAGAAAGCCTTTCTTATTGAGATACGTTTGGGTGATTAACAAGATCCAGATGAATTATGGAATGAGTGTGATGAAAAAATTGATCCCCCAAGTTCTTAAAAAGTATAAGATACATCAAAATTTCATATCCCTATATCCATGGAATGTGAGGAATCCATCAAAGTGGTCGAATTTAAAGAAAATATGGAGGAACCTAACTACCTACCACCACTTTTCTCCATCCAAACCCAATAGGAACTCAGAATTTAAGAAGTGATTGAAGCCGAACCAACTAAAAGATTTGATCTTATCTCACAATCTATTTCATTTTATTTTATTCAATCTGAATTGAATATTAATTCCCACAGGTTCGAATTTGCAGATTTAAACAATATTTTATATTTCTTAGAGGAAGATGAAGAAAATGGACAAAAAATTACTGGGGAATACATGGAGCTCCCTGATTTTTATGAAAATTCATTTGAGGATGCCCATAAGGATGTCTAAGTAGTTGTGCCTAAGGAAAAAAAGACACATGATACTCATTATGAAAGGGAGAATATTTTCGTTTATTCAAATTTAAATTTTATTAATGTAAAACTACCTTCTCACTTTCCCTTTGATCATTAAATTCATGCATCCCATATTGAGCCAGCATTGGACAAGAAAAAAGAGGAAGTTTCACAAGTAGCAACCAAGGAAGATCATGATCCATACTTCAGCATACCCTTTCCATGAAATATGTACTTAATTTTCAAGGGGGGAGATCTGGTATACTCTTTCCATGGATCATTCCTCACTAAAAAAGAAGAATTACAACCTGGTAAAATCCATAAATTATTGTTCAAATCCAAGAAGATCCACCCCCAATTAGATTATGGATAATAGATGGTACTGCCCTATAGAAGTAGAAAAAATCTAGGGCCCACTTAGGGGATCATTCAAAGATTTATCTTTCTATTTTCTTTCTATTACTTTAAATTTCATTATTAGGAATTAGTCCAGTATATATCCCCACCCCCTCTATCTTTTTGAGCTATAATGACATGATATTTGTGGTTAAATAATTAATTTACTAATTATAGGAACATGATGGATGAAGGTAACCCCCTAGAACAATACAGTAATATGAATAAAGCTTCATTTCAAAATGGAATTCGCTTTTATGATTATATTTAATCTCCCTTAATTTGTTCTTCTAAAATCTGAATTGTGTTTCAAACCGGAATTTGCATGCCCAAGATAGAATTATTTATTTAGTTGATTTATCTAGGAAACATGAGTCTCTTAGTAATATTTTGAATCCATGTTTTAGATTTCAATATTACTTAAATTGATTGAGTTAAATGGTTAATTTAAGGATTAAAGTGAAACATGGATATTAAAATGAGGAATCATGATTTGAGAGAATTAATTGATTCATGTAAATGAATTTTCCCTATTATTTTTCATTCACTGAATTTATAAAACTCATGCGAATTTATTATTTATTATTAGTCATGACTTGAGTGATTTACCCAAATAAAATTTCCAATTTCGGAGAGGATTTATTGACCATGTACTTCTTATTTTATTTTGACCATATTTCTTGAGTGATCTTGGGACATGCCACCTACCAGAACTTACATTTAATGTTTTCAAAACTAATGACTATGTAAAATCACATTTAAAATGACTATGGTGTGTTTTGAAAATACCTTATTCTTAAGACCACCTTTACATTAATCGTTTTTCATTCCATGGAGACCGTGAATGAACATATTAGGGATGATCCACATTTCAATAAATTTTTATCCATTCCTACCATACTCATATTATTTGAATGATATTTTAATGATGAAGTGTGGGGGTGAAGGGAGTCATGGTGAAAGGGATGAAATACATTGTAAAGAAAAAGTGTGGAGGTGATTAATTTTGGGTCTTGAGTAAGGTTATTACATTGAACTCATATTGTTTACCCCTCCTAAAAAAAGAAAATAAAATATAGGCATGGGTTATGAATTAGGAGTATAAAAAATTACCATTGCCATAAAATGATTTTAATAATATACAGTTAAGTGGTGGATGTGAGATACATTCTACGTATAAATTTAGAGAAATAAAACAAAATGAATGAAAAAAATATTACTTTGAAAAAACTGGGGTATAAATGTAGATAAAAAATCAAGAAGGTGCACAAATAATTCATTATTCTATATTTTGATCATAACCTTTACATTATGTTTTTGGGGAAAGTGGGAATTGATACATTGAATTGGAGAATTCAATAACACTTTCACTTTTGATATCATCCCTTTAACGTAGAGAGAAGCCTCCTCCTTGAGCCATGATTTTTAAAAAATAAAATCTAACCAACCTTAAGCCTCATAGTCAGATGAACCATTTTTGCATGTTCTTATGATTTTATGTGTCGTTTTCTTTACAATGTGCAGAAAGTAGTTCTTCTACAAGCCTATTGAAGAGGAGCATGTTCTCATGATATGTGCATAACTCTATTTGAATTGTATCATGAGTGATGGGTGAATAGATTGAAGGAGAGGTAAATCATGATTTGGAATTTTTTATAATAATTAATTTAGGAAGTTAAATTAATGAAAGGATAAGTTCCACCAATTTCAAAAGGGATAATGTAAAATGTATAGATTGATTGATTTCATTGAAAATTTATAAATTGAATTGATTTTTTATCTGTAATATGAAACTTCTATTTAAAATTGATAATTGTTTAATTTTATTTCATTTAATTGAGTAATGGAAACAATGATTCCATTTGAATTCCATGTGGAGATTTTATTCGTAAGGATAAGAATACATTATGTGTGGGAGTATTTGACACACACAAATTTCAAGCATATTTTTCAATGTTTTCAAATGATTTTGTGATGGTGTTAAATGAAAATGACAATGAAATACAATGTTTTATTCAAAAGTGGGTTTTTATAAATAAAGAATTGATGTTTTTTAGTTGAATGAAACACTGCGGGAAAACCCATTTTTTGCGACGGGTTATTTGCATAGGGACAATCAACCCGTCGAAAATAACCACTTATTTGCAATGGGAATATGCACCATGTCGCGAAAACTTTCATGCAGTTTGGCACGAAAACCATGCCAATCCGCGTCAAAGGGTATTTGCGACAGGTAGGCACCGCCTGTTGTAAATACTGAGAGACGGTAAGAACTAGATGCGCTAGGGGATCCCCCGTCGCAAATAGTGTGTCAGCAGGTTACCATTTGTGACGGGCCCCGTCACAAATAATCTTTTAACAACCAACTGTAATTAATTCGGTCGATGTTATTTGCAACGCGCCCCGTATCAAAAAGTACTATTTACGACGGGATTCCAGTCACAAATAGTCTCGTCGCAACGAATCTAACTTATATATACCCCCATCCGTTTTTTCTTCTCTCCTTCTGAATTCCTTCTTTCTCTACTTTTTTAAACTCTAATTTTAGAGTGAAAATTTTTGAGAGTTAGATTTTTTTACGAAGTAGTTGTGAAGTTGCCTACAATTATAAGAGATCAAGTTTAAAGGTATTTATGTTTTATTTAATTTAGTATTCATTTCATTTTTTTATATTAATTTTAATTATTGTTGATTAGTTATAATTAAGATAGATTTAAATTGTTTTGTGATCGATATTTATTTGTAATAATAAAATTAAATTATTTGTACTAATCCTTAGTAATTAGTAATTAATAATAATTATTAACGATTATTAGTAATGTATATAAATAAGTAGTGGTAATTACTAATTAATAGCTGTATTTTGCAGTAATTAACAGTAATTAACACTAATTACTAATAATTAGAACTAAATAGTAACAATTAGAAAAAAATTGTTATAAATATTTATAATTAGTAATAAATAGTATTAATTATTAGTAAATACTAATAAATAGAAATAAATATTAATAATTATTAATAAACACTAATAAATAGAAACAAATAGTAATAAATACTAATAAATAGTAATAATTAGTAATAAATATAATACGTATTATTAAATACTAATAAATACTAATAAATAGCAATAAATAGTAATAAATACTAGTAAATACTAATAAATAGTATTAAATACTAATAAGAAATAAAAAATACTAATAAATACTAAAAAATAGTAATAAATAGTAATAAATAGTAATAATTAGTTATAAATAGTAATAATTATTAATAATTAGTAATAAATACTAATAAATAGTAATAAATACTAATAGATACTAATAAATGCTAACAAATAGTACTAACTTGTAATAACTAGTAATAATTAGTAATAATTAGTAATAAATAGTAATATATAGTAATAAATAGTAATAAATAGTAATAATTAGTAATAAATTGTAAAAAACAGTAATAATTAGAAATAATTAGTAATAATTAGTAATAACTAGTAATTATTAGTAATAATTATTAATAATTATTAATAAATAGTAATAAAGACTAATAAATAGTAATATATTTTAATAAATAGTAATAAATAGTATTAATTTGTAATAATAAGTTATAAATAGTAATAAATAGTAATAAATAGTATTAAATAGTATTAAATAGTAATAAATAGTAATAATTAGTAATAATTAGTAATAATTAGTAATAATTAATAATAATTAATAATAAATAGTAATAATTAAGAATAATTAGGAATAATTAGGAATAAATAGGAATAATTAAAAATAAATAGTAATAAAAAATAAAAAATAGTAAGAAATATTAATAAATAGTAATTATTAGTAATAATTAGGAATAATTCGGAATAATTAGAAATAATTAGTAATAATTAGGTATAATTAGGAATAATTTGAAATAATTAGTAATAATTATGAATAATTAGGAATAATTAAGAATAATTTGGAATAACTAGGAATAATTTGAAATAATTAGGAATAATTAGGAATAAATAGTTATAAAGAGTAATAAATGGTGATAAATGGTAATAAATGGTAATAAATAGTAATAAATAGTATGAAATAGTAATAATTAGTAATAATTAGTAATAATTAGAAACAATTTGTAATAATTAGTAATAAGTAGTAATAATGAGAAATAATTAGAAATAATTAGGAATAATTAGGAAAAATTGGGAATAATTAGGAATAATTAGAAATAATTAGGAATAATTAGGAATAATTATGAAATAAATAGAAATAATTAGGAATAATTATGAATAATTAGTAATAATTATAAATAATTCGTAATAATTAGAAATAAATAGCAATAAATAGTAATAATTAGTAATAATTAGTAATAAGTAGTAATAATTAGTAATAAATAGTAGTAATTAGAAATAATTAGTAATAATTATTAATAATTATTAATAAATAGCAATTTTTAGTAATAATTATTAATAAAGAGTAATAATTAGTAATAAGTAAGAATAAATAGGAATAAATAGGAATAAAATAAATTTTAATAAATTTTAATTACTTGACACAATTTCCAGTGGATTGATGGCACTCCTTTTGCTCGATGACTCTTCTCTTTTCAACTCTCACTGACACAAAACATTATAAAAATTATGATTCTACGTATGCATATCCAATATTATATACACGAGTTTGAATATGCATTTGTTGGGAAACATTTTTCTTTTTTATTATGCTTCAAGCAGATTCTTCGTTGTGATTTGAGTGTGAGAAAGATTCAAGTAAATGATCCGTCGAACAAAATAGTAGCCGTCAATCCATTAGAAATTTTGTCACCCATAATTAATGATAATTATTAAGAAGTAGTTGTAATTATTTATCTTTATTTTTTGGATAGTGTTATTCTAATTTCAAATTATTCAAAAACAGTAATGATTTTATATTTTCTAGAAAATAATTGATCAAGGAAGTCGAAAATAGTCTTCATTAGATGATCACAATTGGATAAATCAATATAGAAATCCAAACGGTTATAGTTTCAATCTTGTATATATTGAGAGTGTTGAATCCTTCTTCTCATTTGCTTCATCAACACTAGAATTTGTTTTAGAAGGCACAATTAAGTGTCCTTGTAAAAAATGTTCTCTAAGAACGTTTGACACATTTAAAGAGGTTGTGGGATATCTCTTGTAATTTGGTTTATGTTTTTTGGTATCAACACGGTGAACACAGTTCTAGAGAAGATACTAATAACTTGATTGTGGATCCATCATAGTTTCATACTTTAGTATATGATATTGTAGGTCTATCTGTTCAACAAACTGAAACTCAGGTGATATTGATTTAACTCCTAAGTTGGCACCAACCAAATTTTATGAGTTTTTGAGGTCTGCTGAGGATGTATTATATCTTGGATGAAAGATAATAAAATTAGAAGATCTTACAAAATTTATGGCTATTAAATCAGATAATACAATGTCAAAAACTATTTTGATCATATATTTTCTTTGGTTAAAACATTGTCACATGAAAGAAATGTGTTGCCTGCAAATTACTATGAGATAAAGAGGCTGATTCCTAATCTGGGCCTTAGTTATTGGAATATTCATTCATGTGAAAATGATTTCATATTATATTCTGGTGAAAGTGAGTCATTGGATAGTTTTCCCACATGTGGACAATCGATGTATAAATATGATAAACTAGGAAAGTTTGGATTAATTATTATAAAATAGTTTTGATATTTCCCCCTTACACTCAGGTTACAACGTTTATTTATGTCTCAGAACACAACATCAATGATTTCATGACACAAAACCAATATTTCAAATGATAAAAGATTGAATCATCCTTCTAATGGTGATTCATGGAAACATTTGACGGACTGCATCTGTCTATTTCTTTAGAATCCCGAATTGTGTGATTGGCTCTTTCTACTGACAGTTTCTGTCTGTTTGGTTCTTATGATAGTCAATATTCATGTTGTCCTGTCTTTATAACTCCGTACAACTTACCTACACAGATGTTTATGAAGGATCCCTATATCTTTTTGACCTTATTAATCCCAAGACATCTGAAAAAGAATATTGATTTTTATTTAAAACCATTGATTGATGAGTTAAATTCACTGTAGAGTAATGGTGTTAGTACATATGATGTTCCTGTAAAACAAAATTCCATATTAAAAGTTTCATTGATGTGTATGATTAGTGACTTCATGGCATATGGCATGTTGTCTGGCTAATGTACACGTGGTCTTAAATCATTTCCTTACTATGTGAAAGACAACAAAGCCTTCATGCTCATCAATGGAAAAGAACCTTGATATTTTGAATGTCATCACAGATTTCATCCAACCGATCATCCTCTTCAGAGGAACAAATCTCATTTTAGAAAAGGAAAAATTGAGATTTGTGGTCCTCCAAAAATGATCTCAGGTATAGAGTTAAAATCAGTTGTATTTTCATTACCTCCCATAACATTTGGGCCAACAATAAACCCAAAGAAAATTCATGTCTTTAGGAAAGAACATAATTGGATAAAACAGAGCATTTTTTGGGATCTTCTATATTGGTCTTATTTGTTGGTCTTCCACATGTTAGATGTTAGGCATATTGAGAAGAGTTGTTTTGATAAATTATTTCATACAGTTTTGGATACACCAAGTAAGACCAAAGATAATGTTAAGGCACTATTAGATCTTGCCCAAATTTATAGATGACTGGAACTCAAACTGTTTCAAAATGTCAGATCATAGAGGTTAATGAAGCCAAAAGTAGCTTATACACTTTCCAAAGAGATTTTTATATTATTTTGTCAGTGTATTGCATATTTGAGACTTCCAGATGGCTATACTTCCAATTTGGGAAGATGTGTTAAGAATGGTCGTATTACCGGATTAAAAAGTCATGATTGTTATATTATAATGGAAAGAAATATTCTAATTAGATTCAGAGAATTGTTAAATTATATGACTTGGGATTTGATAATAGACATATCATATTTTTTTGAGAAATTTGTGTGGTGACAACATACTATGATGCACTAATTAAACTAGAAGATGATATTGTTGTCATTATATGTAAACTGGAAAAAATCTTTCTGCCGTCTTTATTTAACTCAATAGAAAATATGATATTATATTTTCCACATGAAGCTAAATGTGGAGGTCCAGTACAGTTTCGATGGATGTACCCATTCGAGATATGCGTGCAAATATTTAAGAGAAAGTACGTAACAAAGCATCAGTTGAAGGCTCAATTGCTGAAGCTTATTTGCAAGAAGAAATTAATTTTTTCTGCTCTCATTATTTTGAATCTGAATATCCCTAAAAACACAACCTCATGGTAGGGAAGAAGGGGAATGTTGATGACAAAACAGACAATCAATTATCAGTTTTTAATTAGCCAGATCTTGGCTTTAGTGGAGTTCATGAACGATGAATTTTAGATGAAGAGCATCATATAGATCATACATATGTTATGATCAACTATGAAGAAATGAAATCATTTGTACTATGAGTGATTCTATCACTTATTCTATTATTTATGTTATAGTAAGTAAACATATTTTATTTATAGGTTATATGATATTCATATGAAGAAACTACTTCCACAAATTACAGCAGTTTCTCTTGAATAACGCTGACAAAAAATTTTTCTCAATGGTTTAAAAAACTGGTAACATAAATTATTGATGGTTTAATATATCAATTTACTTTATTATTTATTATATTTATAATTTTTTTACAAATTTTCAGGTGTCTCAATATGCTGATAAAATTGATATGTGATTGTTTATATTGAGTAACCCACCATCCAAAACGGTTAAATATTATATATCATATGTGGTGAACGGTTTTCTATTTCATACACATATATATGGGGAATCAAAAAAAACAATGAAAAATTGTTTTTTCATGAGAGGATCGCATCATAGAGAAACTGAATTTGACATTTACAACATGCTAGATGAAATTATTGAACTGTGTTATCTAGGGAAAAATTACATAACAATGTTTAAATGTCGGTAGTGTGATACTGAGAGAGGGCTGTGTGTTCATCAGTGTGTGTGTTCATCAGATTCATGGAAATGTCAATACTAAATAAAAAATTATTCTTGTAGGAAATAAAGAATTTTTACTGGCTTAACAGGCACATAAAATATATTATGCAAAGTACTGTGTTACTTCAAGAGACCTGAGTGATTGGTGGAGCATAATAAAAATGAAATCTTGGGAAAATAAATTTACCCAAACTGAATGTGGTTCCAATTAAGTACAAGGAATTGAAATTTTCCAAGAGACTACTTAAAATCATTCTTATTCACAAAGAGACTTGAATATCAATGATGACACCCCACAATTAAGGGTTGATGGTGAGGATGATGTTAAGGATGTTAAAAATGAATTTGAAATGGAAAGAAATGATGAAACTAAACCTCATATGGATATTGATGAGGTCAATGATGAATAATAAGACATTGAAATAATCATATATAAAGATAATGATGAAGGTGGACATCGACACAGTTAAATACTGGTTATAATCATAACTAATATATATCTACATGTAATAGTTATTTTCAATTATCTACTAAAAATAATATTTTTTTTTGTTTCAGATGGACCCTGATTTATTTTGTGAGTTGGTGGTGGATGAGCTACCTTTGGATGAGGAGGATTTGGGATCATCTGACCTTCATCCTACTAGTGGTTCAGGGGGTACGCAGTGGGGGCGCAGTCTTGCGCGACTGATGATTTCTGACCCTATCCATGAGCGACGTTCACATCTTGGTTTTGATCCACGCAAGCGGAGGAATGGTAACCACTGTATTTTATTTAGCTTTCATTAATTTATTTATATACTAATTTTCTAATATTTTGTTCTTTTTTCAATGTTTTGTTCATGTAGTTGTTGGACAGGGGGGAACTATATTGCACAATTGACTTTCTCAGCCATGGATTACATGGGAATAGATTCCCGTTGATGTGTAGCTTGGAATGTTCAATCATTGGCTAATACATAAACAAATAATATCTATTTATAAATTTATTTCATTAATAACTAGATATAATAAATTAGTTTTATGGTTTATGGTATCCCATTGATGATAGCATGTGTGGTGCTATCTATAAGGAAAGAGAGGTGTTTATGAGTGAACGTTTCCCTCATTTTTTGCACAATTGGATAAGGGCATCCATTACGAAAGATGGAGTGACAGTATTTGTTGAGTCCTACAGAGCCCAACAACTAGAGTACATTTCATATCACGTTTGGGATGGATTATGTTCACAATAATTGAGTGGTGGATTTCAGAGGAGATCTTCTTTGGATTGGCAGAACCGGGGGAGACAGGACGTGACACATCGAGTTGGTAGTCATACATTTAGTACACAAAGAGAGAATCTTCAAAGTATAGCTTTTAAATATTTTATATATCATTAAATATAACAAATTTATTTTATATTCATATAGGTAGTTGATCATCCTGATATTATGGAGTATGACGTTTATCGGAGGATGTACAGTGGTCCAGCCACGGGAGAGATTAGAGGTGATCGCCAGCGTCATATTGTGGTTAGTATTATTTCTTTTTCAGTTTGAAAATTAACTGCATATAATATTTTCACTACATTAATTTAAAAATTGAAACTAAAGTATTAATATGAAGCTACGACCTCTCAGACACAGACTGAGAGTGTGGCTGAGACGACTGATCAGACCAGTTCCCACCATTTCAATGAGGCATCATAGATGCAGGCGACCCAGTATTCCTTTGAGAAGGGCCGAGTAGTTGTTATCAGATCTAATTTGACTCCCTGGACTTATTATGGTACTGTTGTGACGTCAACGTATAGCTTGAGTAAAGCTCATTGAGAGGCATCATCTTCTGGCTCACAGTATCAGGAGCAGTTTCGAGCTCAAACTGAGCTTATAGAGAGTTTACAGAAGTAGTAGGAAGAGATGTGTTAGTAGTATGAGGAGGACATGCGTCGCTGGCAGCAACAGCAGTAGCACAAGAAGACGAAGTACATGCGTCGTTTAACTCGTATTTTAGGGTTGTATTTTATCCACCATCGCCTCCCGCTCCCCCTGCTCCTCTAGAAGACTAGCCCCAAGTGATTTTTTTTCTGTTAAAAACATTTGAATTGGACATTTGTTATAATATGAATTATTTATAGTTTTTGTCTTTTATATTGGTGCAAATATTGCATAATTTATTTCTTTTTTTTAATATTTTAATATTTTTTATTAGTATTATATTTTTTAATGTTTTTTTATTTTACTAATAATAATAATAATATTTTATGATTTTTTTATTTTTTTCGAATATTGAGAATTTTAATTTGTTTAATTTTTTTATTATTTTAATAATATTAATATTATTTTTTCATTAATCATAATTAAATTATTTTGTTATTTTATTATGTATTTGCGACGGGACCTTTTACGATGAGAGCCATTCACAAATAGATTATATATATATATATATATATATTTTAAATGTATTTGCGACAGGTGACTTTACCATCGGAACAAATGTTTTTGTGAAGGGCCTATCGCAACAGGTACATGTATATAAAAAGTACTTAATCTAAGATCTATTTGCGACAAAACAGCTTCTCTTCGGAAGTAATATTTTTTGCGACGAGCTCGTTGCAAAAAATAATAACTGCGACACCATTTTCTGCAACATGCTATTTGCGACGGGACCCCGTTGGAAAAAGGTTTTTGCGACGGGATCCCATGGAAAATAGATGAAATTACAATAGTGAAAGAATGTTGAATTTTATGTTGGTGTTTATTTAATTATTCTGAATTTTTTTAAGTGAATTTTAATTGTTCTAACTAATTTTAGTAGTTAACATCATATTATTATTTTTGTGAAGTAAATTTGAATTGTTATGACTAATTTAAGGAGTTAACTGTTGTTTTTTATTTTTTGAAGTAAATTTGAATTGTTCTGACTAATTTCAGGATTTAATAGAAAAAAGGGGATAGGCAGGGCTAACCCTCAATCACAAACACCACCAGCCACATAGAAAACCCATAAGAGATGACTATCCAAGAAGGGACATGGGAGATCCTACACATGGAGGTAGAGAATGGGGGAATCAAGGCCATGTAGTATCCAATGAGGGGTAAATCTAGTGGGGAGTAAGGTTAGGAAAAGGCCCGCATGGGAAAGAGAGTGGGTCTTGGACCATATACGCGTGTTAGTGTGTTTTTGGGAGCCCACCTTGGTGTGGGGTTTAGGTGAGTAGTGGTCACACATTTCATGATAAACCATCATAGCACCAATCCTTTTTTTGATGTGGGATGAATTTTTTAGAGTTACTATTCATTTTAACCAAGATGATGTCATCCCACCTCGGTCCCACTCACCCACGCTGAAACATGCAAGCACCACCGCTCCTCACCACTTGATGTCTTTGACACTTTCCTACTACCATCTGCAATATTATATAACCACCATAATTAACTCCCCCAAATATTAGGGTTAATACATATCCTGCTAATGAAGGCCAAGACCACCTTGGATCATCTCTTAACCCTCATATGACCTCCAAGAAAATCATTACAAGGTTTATCTAGACATTTCAAAGGTCAGATGAATAAGGCTGCTGCCACTGCTATTGCAACTCCAGTCACCACTTCCACACCAACAAGACACTACTATATGGAACTCACATGATCCTATTATCCCATAAATGCATGAAGCTCTACTACTGTTCCACACTATCCACATTCTGTACCCAAGAGTATTTATTCCATGACAAATTAGAAACACCCAAGATCCATGGGTGTTTCAAACTTCACAATCCCAAGTCATGGGGAGATCTTTAAAGGAGATTTAGGGAGACTGAAGAATTGGGATGATCCACTCCCTCAGCCTATAAAATATGAACCTTAGCTATTTCCAAGGAGAGGTTAGACAACCACCACTAGACACTGAGAGGATAGGGATGTGTCGGCCTCTGAATATTTTTCATTATTTTTTACTTTGTTCTATTTTTATTTTAGTTTTAAGATAATGTAGCTTTCATTTAATTTTCATTTCATAAATAACCATTCATCCATTTTTGGAAAATTTTGATTCTTCCATCCATTTAAATCTTCACCCACGTATTCGTATTCTTTAAATTGTTCTTATTATTTTATATATATTTTTTATTATTCAATTTCTGTATTCTTCCCACTTCTATTTTTATTTTATTTTTCTTCTTTTCTTTTCATTTTATTTTTCTCCTCGTCTCTCTCTATCTATTATTCATTTTTTATTCTATTATTTTATACGTTCTACAACTTTATTTATTCATTTTATTTATTTTATTCTTCTCTTTTATTTTCCATTATTCATTCTTTCCACCATGACCTATTACCATAAAAAATGGTGAATAACCCAAGGCTTGTCCTATTGGAGGTAAGTGGTGATTCCATTCCTTTTTTGCTTAAATTTAGAAGTTTTATTTATTTTATGGTGATAAATAGTAAAGTGTATGACTGTGGGGATTTCCCACCATGACACTTAACTAAAACTCACTTCTATTATTTTGTTAAAAACATTTCCCTCCATTCCACTCAACATAATATCTTCATGATATGATGTTAATTTGTTTAGTAAATGAAATAACATATGATGGAGTTCGGCCTTGGAAGGTGCCACATTCTCGATTGAGGTGTTCCATCAACCTTGATTATTGGAGTAGGTGGAATTTTTCTTGCTATTGGTATTCAAGATTTTACAATCACTAAATAAAATAATAGTATTTTAAACAATAGATTTCATGATTAAACTATAAAACTAAATTTAAACACCAACAAGTAGAACGATGTAACCCATAAAGCAAACCACAAATGCCAAGGTCTTTATTTTCTAATCACATTATATCATTTCATGTTTGTTTAATGTTTTTAATATCTTCATTAATTTTAATCCGATTTCTTTACATAATAAATAAAAACAACAAAAATAAGTATTTTATGTGAACTAGATTAAGTAAGTATGAAATTGTGAAGCTCCTCCTGTGTGACAAACCTGGTTAGCCTCTATGCTGCATTAAAAAAATAAATGTCCTTTTTCATGACCTATGATTGGTGTTCCATCACTAAGAAGGGGAGACTTTTCTATATGAGGCTAATCTGGCAGATTTTTATAATTATGTATAAGGTATCCTTTTTAGTGATTTGGGTTTATGATTTGTGTGGATTTGATGATGATGATTGTTGTAATAATTATTTCTCTAATTATGTATAACGTATCATTTTTCATGTTTTTTGGGTCCAGAAAATTTCACATGGAGGATTAGAAGGATTTTATGCATTTTTTATGGTTGGATTAAAATCCACCAGACTACTTTGTGAAGAATAAAATAGTAAATTACCATGATATTTAAAGGACACCCATCTTCCACATAGTGTGATCAATATGAGAGTCACTGCTATACATAGTGCCACCATGAAGGGTCCTCACAGAACATCCCCCACAAAAAATTGTTGTTTTCAGGGGAATACATCCTTTTTACCCCTCCCATCCACAAATGAAATTTGCTTTATAGGGCAAGGAGGTATCTTTATCCCAAAATATGAAAAATCACTATGTGGGGTGAGGTTGGGTGAGGCATCCTTTTTAGGCCCTCAACAAATGAGAACCCCCTTTGAGGGGAGAGGGATCCACCTGGAAACCCAAATCCTTCATGGGAAGCAGTTGAGTAGTTACATCTATACCCCTATGAAAACCCCCACAAACAGACTAATGGGGTGAGAAGTTTATAGTGTGAATTTATTGAGAGTGTATTTTACATGGGAAAAATAACCGTAAGGAAATTTCATTAGGTAAAATTTTACCACATATCGAAAAGGAATGAGGGAATAAAAATATGTATGCAAAGGAAAGAGTCCATTGTGGACCAGTATTTTGTGAACTGTATGCAGAATATTTTCCTACCACCATCCTATATAAAAAATAGTATGAAGGATGGTTTCCTTTATTCTTGGTAACCCTATAAGAAACACTCAGCCTTCCCTCATCCCGTTCATGAAATGCACAACCAACCCTCTCCCTCAACTCCCCTTGTAAAGTGTTAAGATCCAAATTATCCACTTCACAAAGTACTCTCCTCGAAGCGCTAATACCCAACAAGGATCCTTTTCGAGACACCTCTCCAGAAGCACAATGGGACCCTTTGTGAATAAACCTTCAGGAAGAAGCCAACCCAGCCCTTTAGTGAATCACTAATCTCTCTTAATGTCGCAAGATATATATGATCAAACCGAAGGGAACACCAATGTAACCTCATGATCATACATTCCCATGGTAACTGAGGTCATATTGGTAACCTACTTGATAAGGGGATCCTTAGAATGTTCTTGTTCATACATTCTAATGGTAATGAGGATATTGACCTTGGAGGTAGTTACAAGGGCCTCCCCATTCCGTATAGTAAGAGGGTGGATCACACATACTTTTCCCTTTGAGGACTAGTGGATTATCCTCCTCTATTATCTGCAATCAAGAAGAGGGAATACCTCCTAAAGAAATAACCAATTCATTATTGTTGGCCATAGCCAGAGGTTGATGTGACTATCCTGATTACGAAAACAAGTTGGAGATAGAAGATTTAATGCACTTTCTCTATCCCTTTAGGCTGAATCCTTTTCCACCGATAGAGAAAGAAGATTGTGTGGATTTTCAATCCTACCGACCAAATACCCCAAATTCACCCTGGGGGGTCCTCTTAAGTGTACTCCCCAAATAAATTACAAATTAGTATGAGTTGAAATACTTCTCATTTCCCTACTCAAATAAGATGTATATCAGTTTTAAGAACAAAATATATGAGATACGTAGGATTTGATTCCGGAACAATTCCAATACATAGGAAGCCTCCCTGAGGTCCAAACCCAACACCACAAATTCATTCTAATGTTCTCCGAGCCATATGACCAGTAGGGCTGTAACAAGCTTGGAGGGCCATATTCCTTCTAATTTCATTTAATTACCATCTTTATTAGGCCATTTTACCAATAATATCCTATATCCTGACTGAGAGAGCACATCTCTTCAAGGGACTTCAGGTCACATTGACATAAGTACCACACAAATCTTTACTAGGAAACTTTCACTTAGGTGAACTCACTACATGATATTAAATTTCACCGTTTAGTCCTTATAACATGAACTTAAATGGTTTGATGTGTCCAGTTATGTGGAACCATACTATATGGGTTATGATTCCTTTTAAATGTATATGTAGGAAGCCCATTTCATAGGCTCAATCCTAATATTATAACAACATCAATTTCTACCGGATGAAATTAAATTACCGACCACCCAACTATGGGGCTTAAAACCAACATATTGATTATAAATGATATAAGAATATTTAATTTTTGTATAAAATGGGATACCATCAATTGAGTTCTTTAGAAACATACATATATGTCCTTTAATAAAGAACCTAATATATATATAGATGACTCCGAAATCAACACATGCCAAACAATTAATTGTCAATAAAAGGGTGAATTGTGTAATATTTGGAATTTAATAAAGGATTCATGAATAATTATTAAATCTACAAGAGAGTCTAAGTGTATGAAATAATTCCTAATAAATTTGTTGGCGAGCCCGACCGCCCATTGTATCATTCCACATGAATTCCAAGGATTCATTGGAAAAATTTAAGTGTCCTCCTACCTTTAGAATGTAGGTATTCACCAACTCAAAATAAGAATGAGCACGAAAACACAGTGGGATGGGTCTAGAAAAGTTTTCATAGAAGATTAGATTTTCTTATGTATTTTTTATGGTTGGATTAAGATTAACGGAACTGCTTCATGAAGATTATAATGGTAAATTTACATGAGCTGTAAAGGACCCCCATCATTCGCATACCGAGCTTGATATATGATTCACTACTCCACATAGTTCCTCTGCAAAGATCCCCCACAAATAATCCCCTACTAATGTTTTTTATGGGGAGAGAGGTCCTTTTAGGTCCCCCAACAAAAAAAATCATTTTTGGGGTGATACATCCCTTTCAGTTCACCCACAAATGATTTTCTGTAGGCTAGGGGATATGTCATTTTCCACCCCTGCAAATGAAAATCACATTGTAGGGTGAGAAAGTACCTTCTACCCAATAAAAAAATATATTTTCAGTGTGCGGCATTTTTTAGTCCCCCCCGGCAATCTAAAATCCACATTGTGGGGTGAGGTTGCTACCTGCAAACCCAAATACATCAAAAGTAGCAGATGATCTGTTACATCCATACCCCTATAAAAACCCATAGACGTAGAATTATTTGGTTGATATGTTTTTTGTGCATATTTACCGAGAGTTTATTTCACCTGTGAGATAGTCTGAGAAATCAATTTTAGTAGCTAAACATTTACCGAATATCATAAAGAAAAGAGGGTATAAAAATTAGTCTGCATATCAAGGAGTCATTTGCGGACTTGTATTCTATGAACCCCATGTAGATGAAATATTTTCAGACCACCACCCCTCATAGAAAAAATTATGTATGATGGGGTCCTTCAGTGTCAGTACCCTTCCAAGAAGCACTCATCATTTCCTTATCCCCTTTACAAACTGTCCAACCAACCCTATCCATCAACTCCCCTCATAAAACGCTAAGATCTAACTAGACCCCTTCAAGAAGCACTCTTCATGAATATATAAGACACAACAAGGATCTTTTGTGACACACCCCTCAAGAAGTGTTATTGTCCCTTTTTGTGAACAATCCTTCACAATGCACCTTACTGGGAACCTTCATGAACCACTTGGCCAAGGCCTCTCACAAAGCCGCTAGATATGTATGATCAAACCATAGTTAACACTAGGATACCCTCTCAATCATACATTCCCATGGTAAATTTTATCCTATTGGTAACATAATTAACAAGGGGGATACTCATAATGTTCACATTCAAACATTCCCAAGGCAATGAGGATCCAAACCTTTGAGGTAATTCTAGGGGTCTCCCCATTCCAAAAGGTAAGACGGTGGATCACTCTTGATTTTCCCATTGAGGATTAGTGGATTATTCTACTCTGTTATCAAGAATTAGGAATATGGAATCCCTCCTGGAGTAATCCTCAATGTATTCTTGTGGTCTATAGCTAGGGTATAACGTGATAAACTAGGTTACCAAGACAAAAAAGGAAATGGGACGTTCAACACCTTTTCTCTCTACCATTGGGCTCGAGCCTCATCCAACAATGGCTAAAGGAGATAGTGTGTATTGTAATATCTTACAATTCTTTTTTTATCACAACCTAAGCCTGAATCACATGGTCTTAGTGGGTAGTAATGATCATGACATCCACATGATCAATTACCAGTCTCAAAAGGAGATTTACCTAATGAATCATATTCTCCCCGTTTCACTTGGGAATCCTCCTAAGATTAAGACATAACCAATTACCCCAAATTCACTATGGTACTTCTCATAGGTGTTATCACCAACCGAACATCCAAATCACCATCATTCAAAATAATCCTTATGGACCAACTCAAATGGATTCCTATCAGTTGTAATCCATAACTATCTGAACTACATTGGCTTTGATTCCCAACCAATTGGGATATGTAGGAAGCCTCCCCGAGGTCCAAAAACAACACCCCAAATTCCCTCTAATGTTATAAGATCCATATGCTCAGTAGGGTTGTATCTAAATTGGAGGTCCATATTCCTTCAAGTCTGTTTCATCACCTCATTATTGGTCCATATTCCTGATAAGATCATATACCTCCTAGGAGAACACATATCTTCCATACACTTTAGGTTTTATTGGTATAAGTCCCACAGTAATATTTACTAGCAACATTTCTCTAAAACATCCTCACCACATGATGTTAAACTGCATAGCTTTTTCCTTGTCACATGACCATAAAAGGAATGATGTTTCCAATTAAGTGGCACTGAACTATGTGGATTCTGATTCATTTCACAAGGACATGGTGGAAGCTCATTTCATGGGCCTAAACCCAATTTCATCACAACTTAATCTCTACCATATTAAGTTAAACTACCAGGTTCCCAACTTTGTGGATTAAACCCATCATCTTGATAATAAATTATATAATAATTTTAATATATTTATAAAATAGGATACCATTAATAGAGATATTCGGATACATACAGTTGTCTCCATCGATGAACATCATCATATATATAAAGATGGTTTTTAAATGAACACATTCCAAATAATTTGTTTTCAATAGAAGGGTGACCCATATGATATTTGGGAATCAGTAAAGGTTTTATGAAAACATATTAAATCTATAAGAGTGTCCTGGAGAAGGAAGTAATTCCCCCAAAAATGGTGTGATGAGCCCAACCCCCATCCTCTTGGCCCACATGTATTCTAAGGCCTCATTGGAGAAATCAATTTCACCACCTAAATTTGGAAAGTAGGTTTGCACAAACTCAAATTGAGAATGGGTGTGAATGTGTGGTGGGAACAAAATATTGTGAACCCAATGTGAATCCTTTTCTCACCATCAAACGCTGGGCCATTTTTTTCATGCCTCATGAAAAAATACTAAACCCAATGTGAATCCTTAACCAATATGATTGTGTCACCCACATGTTATGCCCCTTCTCAAAAAAATAAATTGGTCCCAAAACATGGATCCACGACAATTTATTATGCATGTGTTTATTTATTAATATGCTACTTTGACATGTACTCTTATTTGTGTTTGTCCCATGTATTACATGCAATTTTTTTTAGAAATTCCATCAATATAATACAATTTCATACTTTAAGTTAATCCAAAACTTCTAATTTTCTTCTAGGTCTTAATCCAACCAAAGGGCACCATTTTAGACCTAGAGTCTTTCGCTCTAGGTCTCAAAAATGCTCATTTAGGGGTACTACCAAAATGAAATTGTCCTAACCATGGAAGAATCTCGACAATACCTCCAGAATTTAATCCCCACTAGATATATACTTAATGATATATGGTGGTATTGTAGCCAACAACACCATTTTTTGTGTAAAATAATTTTTGGATATTATCCTTGGAATTTTACAATGAATTCCTCCATTATCTGTGGGATACTAATTCAGAGTTCACTAATGGCCTCATCCGAATAGCATAGGGGTCCCGCAAAAGGGATCTTACCAACCACCACCACCATCAGTATTTTAAGGCACCACACCATCAACTTGATGGGGGTGCTACTCTTAGGAGTCCGACCTAGGTCTCTTAGGCATTGTATACCAAGAAACTTTTAATGGAATAAAACAGTTTAAAGTGAGTAGCGTCATACCTCTGTTCCCTCCAATGAATCCTTCTAGAACAAGTTAGTGGAAAATAAGAAGTAAGACACCAAAACACAGCCACACTATCCAAGTCTACCAGCATAGTTATGAAGAATCCGAAGAATCCCACTAGGCTAACTTGGTGGAAAATAACAAGCAGACACACACACCTACCTGTGCCTATCAAACCTGTCAACGAAGTTTAATGGAACTTGAAGAAACTAGAGGGAATATCCGAGTTAAAAATGTGGGGGAGACTCATACCTATACCCCCATAATTGATTATTGTCGGCACATCTAGAAAATGAATGGAGGATAAGAGAAGGATCATATCCCTACTCCAGCTATAGAATGGAAATATATTTCGCTTCTAGCTGATGAAGTCACTCCTTATATCTTTGAAATAATGGAAGGATATTCTTAGACACACATACCTACCTCCTCACTTGATGATTCTTAGTTGAATAATTCAATAGTCACCATAGAATAGATTCATATTCATGCTTATATCCTGTAGGTTTGTGGACAATCCATGATCAATGGAAAACCAAATTGGGTATATATCCCTATTCTAACTAGATGTCATTGGTCTAATTTACTGGCCACACTAAGGAAAACATATATCCCTACCAAAATTCAAGAAATATCTCAGAAAATTCTTGTAACAATGTTGGATCTCATCAAACATGTTTCCACATATAAAATATTCCTCCTACAACAAGTAGCTTCTTTTTACCATAGGAAGACATCTAAAATGAAGCCTCATCAAAAGAAATTGGAAAAACAAGATCCATTCCATGACCATGCTATGCTAAATTTTAGTGTTCTTGAAGACATAAAATGTATATCTATAGAATTTCAAGATTATATTACTCCACCACCAAATAATATAGATAATAAAGTAGATTGAAAAGTTCCTCCCCATAATTTGACAGCTAGAAATTCAAAAGGTCCCACCCAAAAAAATTTCCATGAAGGCTCACTTCATGTTGAGAATTTAGTAGATCGTGAGAGCCTATATCTTTATGAGTTACATGGTAGCCATCCATGTGTCTAGAAGATCTAATAGTAATAAGGTCCTACTCTTTTTACAATCCACCCTAAAGGTCCTCCCTTGGGTATACATTGTAGACTTTCTCCTATAATCAGGAAATCAATAAATGATAGCAATCGTTCCCATGATGGTGTTCCTCCCCCTAGTGACATTTCATTTCATCAAGATGGTCCACCCCTTGATGAATAAAATTTGAGAATCCCCTACTACCATATGTCACTTGGGAAAACAAGTCTAATCATTCCTGATGCATCATAATTGTCAAGTGATATTATTTCTCAACCAGAATAAATCCCAAGGTAATGGTCATTCTTAAATCCCTCCTTATATCCCTTGCATTTTACTGTAAAAGAGTTAATTCCTAACAACCTTGTTGTTTATAATAAAACAATGGGAAAATGTCTAATTGGTCAGTTATGGCTGAGGAAGCTCTCACAAAATATGATGAAGAAATATTTTTCATGAGGAGATAATTGGAAAAGGAAAACATACCAGTAATATTTTGGCCCTTAACCACTCTCAATTAAACATTCTAGAGGTATTATCAAATGATTTTGGGAAAGAATGATCCTCAACATATGGACTGGTCTTATTCAATTGAAAAAAGGTGTTACATTATGATGAATATCCAAATCACACCAAGGTAATAGAAGAGATACACTATAAAATTTACTTGGTGGACTTTCTAGTTGCATGAAACCCGAAATGTTGAAAATAGAATGGAACTCTTCAATATTCATGTCTTGATATGTTAAAATAATAATGTCAGTTAATTTATAACACCAAATCTGATGTTCATGTTAGAGTGTGAAGGGGACATGGGGAGTTGAATTTTACCTCAATTTGTGATCAAGAAAGTCCACCAAGAGTAACGATATGTAATGTAATTTCCCCAGGATGACATCAAAGAGAAAAACCTAATCACAAGAAATAGTCTGATCAGTAATAAATATACCAAAATAACTCTCAATGATGTTAGGTTTGAATAGAAAAAACCATCGAAATGATTTTTCATCAGTCATATGAAAATATCAAACAAGATCCTGTCTTAATGAAATTTAATCATCAGATAACAAAAATGTTTCAAATATTGAAAAGACATTGGTAGAATGTAGCAGAGATATAGTTCATATGATACACCCAACTCATGTTAGGAATAAAATCTATATAATTATAAGATAATCTATACTAATTGTAGCTATGTATCTAAAGGAGAAACCACAGATAGTTGGGGTAGGGATATTTTTAATAGAACCTTCATGGAAAAAAATCAAGCTCAAAATGTTGGGAAAGTGGAACAAGATCTCCCCCAGCCCACAAGGATGGTGGAAGTTTTAACTCAACCTCAGCAAAAGTTAGTCTTCTCTCAATTGGGAGAGGTTCTATAAAATGAATAAACTAGTTTTTCCCTTCTCTTGATGTAGTTTCTTATTTAGGGAAATAAAAAAAGAAATTATCCAAAGGTTTCCTTTAGGTTAATATTCACCAAAAAACATAAAAATATCACTGACGGAAAGGATGAGATCTCCTAATAGTCATAGTTAAAAATGACCAGTCAAGATAAAAATCACAACTAGGAATTATGGCTCTTATGGTAGACATTCCTAGAGAATCCCACTCTCAAACTATTCCAAGACTGATGAATGTCTACAATTCAGTCTACATCAGTAAACATCATCAACCCCACTTCTAAAAATACTACAGAACATCAAGATAATGTGGGAGAATAAAGGGGGTATATATCTATATGAAATATTGTCTTCATTGAAATAGTAGAAGAAGGTGTGTGTACCATAAATAAAATTATTTCCCAAAATTTATGGTTTCATATAAATTATATTCTACCACCTCCTCAATCGAAATAAGATAAAAAATGGTATCATAATAGTTCAATCCCACCTATCACTAGAAGGTTCTGAACCCCTTACACTTTAAGAGTGTTTGGATCAGTATGAGACAAAAATGAGAGACTTGATGTGGATTAATAATGAATTACTTAGGGTTCGTAGTGATGTTGAACACATTATTCCTATAGAACCTCATTTAAATCATCCATTTGATGTCACTTGGAAACAAGATCCCATTATCGTGGAAAAACTAGATTCTTAATGTCTGACCAATACTAAAGCAAGAAAACCAATATATTTGGAACTAGTGCTATCCAAATATCAATATTTCTCTCCATTTTCCAAGAAAAATGACTAATGTTAGTCAAGTTACAATCATCAAATTCATGAACAGGTGAAAATAGGATCAACACAACTAGTTTAGCTTGTTGCACCTCATGCTCTATTTCCTCCTCAGGTAGATATTCCCATATGACGTGCTAATAAAATCATGTCATTAGAAGCCTTACTTGAAGAAACAGAAGGAAAATGTGTAACAGTCCATTCGAAAAGAAAATATTATCCCAAATGGGTGGATGCATCACTTCCCCCACCAAATTTTGGAAATCCCACATTTCAAACAATATATAGCTTCGGAGATCCAGATGAATATATAACACATTATGTAACTTGGTGTGGACCTATTATTGGAACTTTATCAGAATAAGATTCCACCAAGATATGGGGTTTTTTTTCAAACCTTTTAAGGGCTAGCCTTAGTTTATTACACCAGTTTACCCATAGGGTAGATCAGTGGAGGGGAAAAACTCCATCAGAAATTTTTTTAGCAATTAATTTCAATGATGTGAAGAAAAATAATGCTCAACCTCTCAAAATAAAAATATTAAAAAAAATGAGAGTCTCAGAATTTATTTCTAGGATGAAGGGTCTAAATTACTCCTTGAATTTTCAATTTCAATAGGATGATTTTTTTGGGATTTGTATACAGAACGTCTATGATGAATTTTGAACCCTACTAGTTCCCTTAAAATACATGCTTGGGTTATGTGATCTTGATACAATTTTACAAACATTTTAATACTCTATGTTAGGAACTAAATCCAAATCTATACTAGTTCTAGAAGACCATGGAAAGTGAATATCCAATGTAGAAACTGCAACTATCACTCTAAAACTAGTACCTGTACCATCTCCCCCTCCGAAGCCCACACCTTATCGTGTGGAACACTCTCTGGGGTGAAACAAAAACAACAAAAAAACCTTTCTTAAATGATAGGATATATCCAAAATTTCTTCAATTTGAATAATATAATAATAGATCATACTCTTTATGAGATGAGAAAGTTACTGGTTTTTTCTTAGTAGTTTTGGAAAAAAGCTGTTAACTCTTCTAAAACCTAGAAAATGTAATCAGGTAATTCATTAAGACCACCTAAATTATTTCCCATTTCAATAAATGTTAGGTCACACCATACATGATTGTTTCATCTTCAAATATATCTTGAAAAATATTTTTGATTCAAGTAAATTGAAGTTGGGTAAAATGCCAACACAAGTGGCATGAATTTTCACCACTCTTTTTGAAGAAGAGGGTTAATAGAAGGAAGTCACCGATAACATTTTCATGAAAACTTAGTAATTTGATGACTCAAAATACAATAAATTGAACACATTCTATTATCAAGTCAATGTTGAAAAATAATCAACCTGAACCACTTCCACTATGGAGATATCGATCCCATCAATACCTTAGCCTTGAAAAGCCCAATCTTATAATAAAAAACATAGAAAAAAGGTCATAAAGAAAATGTTGGAAGGAAAAATTCAACCAATGAAAAATATATCCTTGACCCTCTTGGAATTCATGCATTCAGTCCCAAGAGAATAGTCACCACCCAACCAAATGGTATAGTGGGTGCTGGCCCATAAAACCGAGTCCTCATCAAATGAAGAGTTGATATTAGGATCCATTAATGACAATGATTTGATAGATCACTTGTCTGATGATGATTTTTATTATCAACATGAGTTCCCCAAAAAAATTGGGGAGACACGAATCAATGCCACAAGGGTTGAGGAAATATAGGGAGGCACAACTGTGGTTAAATACAAAAATACCAAATGCATCCTTTCTAGAGCTATTTATACTAATGAAAATCATGGGAAATACCTTCGAAAAACCCAGTGGGAGTAGGAAAATTATTCCAAACACATGAAAAATCATTTATAACTAATTATTTTTTACGATTAATTGATGAATGGGAAACAATCTGGAGAGCCCAAGAAAGTGGGTAGGACAAGTTATCTTGATTAAACAATAGATAAAATTCCCTCCACATCTTCTCCACCAATTGATAAATCTTAATTAGACACGTCATCTCCAAAAATTACTACTAAGGAACAATTAAATATGGGGAAACATAGACCTTTGAATCAAAAATATGACATCTTGAAGAAATAGGAAATAGTTCTAGAAATTCATTCAATTATGGATCTTGCCAATTTGTCAAAAGATTTATGGGAAGAACTTATAGAGTCTCTGATATTCCCTCAAGAGATTGAAGCTGAAGTTGCTACCATTGAGGTATATCTTACAGAGGTTGATCCTTCACAATGTCTTTTTATTTTCTCCTTTACCGAGGAAGACAAAATAATGGAATACCAGGACACATTAGGATTATGTATATATCCAGTATATTATATCACATTGACATCCATCGAGATTTTATTGACAATGGATTGGTTGTAAACCTCATTCCCATCATAACACTTCATTGAATAGGATACACTGAAGCTGATTTTCCCCTCCCACTTACAAATTTCAGGGGTATGATAAAAGAGAATATAAACCCCTTAGCTGCATTAAGCATAGAACTTAGTATGGTGATCTAGTGTTCGATTCCATGTTCTTGGTCACCCAGCAAGATACAACATTCAATGAATTTCTTGGAAGGACTTGGATGCATTGGCATGCATGGATCCATTCATCATAGCACTAATTCCTTAAATACTATATTAATGGGAATATTGGTAAGTTACATGGTGAGAAAACTCCATTTGAGTATCATGGATCCCGATATATTGACGTAGGATTCTACCATAGAGAAAGGAAATAACCCATGACTGATGGTATCTATTCATTTACCACTCATAATGGTTTGGAAATGTCACTAGTTAACCCATTCAGAGATCTCTGTAATGAATATGTGCTTCCCATTACTAGGTCGAAGGTATCAGATAATATTTGGGGATTTTTTTTCTGATATTCAAGATATCAGCTATGTTAGTAGAACATGAGGATGTTAAAAAAAATATTTGACTAATCAATTTTATGAAATACCTTAGATAGAAATTCCATAACCTTATATTCATAGCTTTATCATTCCACCACTTCATCTATCATACCTGTGAAAGTCATGGTATCTCTATTATAATTCATCTTCTGAGAAACTGATTTATCCACTGACCTTAATGATTTCCCTACATGTCACAACCACCCCAAAATAGACATATTTGAATTAGAAAATAGAAGAAGAAGATGAAAATTACCTCATAGGTTCTCCACTATTATTTGATAAAGGGGTATCTACCACTATTGATGAACTACGATAGATCAGTTTGGGTACAAAGGAGGATATTTGACCAACACTAATCAGGATAGATATTCCCCTCGATGAACATGAAATTTATATTTATTTTCTGAAGAAACAATATGATTTTTCTACATTGAATTATACAGAGATTCTCGGCCCATATCCGAATGTGTCTACCCTTAAACTAAGTTTACTAAAAGACCATCGTGGCTACAAGCAGGAAGCTAGAAGGAAACATCTAACTCATGATACCAAGGTCAATGATGAAGTTGATAATCACATAAAATTAAACTTTATTTAGGAATTCAATATGAAAAATGGATCACCAATATAGTCCCTATAAAGAAAAAGTATGGGAAAATCAGGTTTTTCATCGATTTTAGTGACCTCAATCAGAACTGCTTGAAAGATGATTTCCTAGTTCTAATCACAGAACTCCTGATTGATGAAACATATGGCTATAAATCCCTTTCCCTCATATATATATATTCAAGATATAATTAAATCTAAATGGCCTATGAATATTAAGGATTCACTACCTTCAAGTCCCACTGGGAAGTGTTATTCTACTGAGTAATTTTCTTAGATATGAAGAATGATGGCACTACATATCAACATTCCACGCATCGTATATTATAAATCTTCCTAGGGAAAATAGTAAAATGTTATGTTGATGATTTGATGGTTAAATATCAACAATGTTCTGAACACCTTTCTAATTTGAAAATAATCTTTTAAAAACATCAAAAAAATAGTCTGAATATGAATCTCTTGAATGTAATTTTAGTTTTAATATAGGAAAATTTATTATCTTCATCATACGCGACCATGTAATCGAATTTGATCCTGATAAGGATAGGGGAATTTTGGGTATGTCTGCTCTTCAAAACCTTAAATAATTAATAGGAATGAATTGATTCTTTTCCTACATTCGACACTTCATAGAAAACCTCATTGGAAAATATTTACCCTTCACACAATTGATGAAGAAAGGGGTAATGTTTAGTGGAATGATGACTACCAAAATCCTTTTATATACTCTAGAAATGTCTCTTAATACCAAAAGTGTTGATTCATCCATTTGAAGGAAATATACTCATTCCGCATATTACATCTCTAGAATGATCATTATATACCTTCCTTTCGTAGAAAAATGATGATGGAAGTGAGAAAAAACTTTATTAGCTTAGTCACACCATGCTTGACACTAAGACTTGATATCCAGACATCAAGAAGAACTATATCACATTGATTTTCACAATTCATAAGCTAATGCATTACTTATAGTACCATGAGTTCCATTTGACCTCTCATATCAACCCCATCAAATATATCCTCAATCTTCCTATGTTTATCGGATGCTTGGCATAGTGGGTGGTCATTCTATAGTAGTTTTACATCCTGTTCAAACCATAGAAGGCTATAATGGAAAATATTTAGTAAACTTCTTGGAGGAATATCCCTATATTGAAGAAGTACCAATGAGTACTGAACATCCAAATGAGGTAATATTTTCTGTTTAGGACTCTATACGAATGTGGGAATGGTGCTTTGATGGTTTATCTAAAAGTATAACTGGAAAGAGACTAGAAGATCTGATGATTAACAAATTCAAATTGGGGATCATCCTCATTTCACCAACAAAGGAAGTTTTACCTTATTATTTTCTTCTATTAGAAGTTTGCACCAACAATAAAGATAAATACCAAGCCCTCATTATAGGATTGGAACTGGTTTTGAAAATAATTGCAACTCACCAGAGAGTCAAGGGAGATTCCATGTTGGTAATTAAAAAAATCAATGGTGATTACACTATCAGAAAAGAAGATATGATACCCTTTCTTAATTATGTTTGAGGGTTGATGGCAGAATTACCCTAGGATCTAATACTCACTCGTGTCTCATATTCACAAAATTATTGGGAATATTAATTAAAAATGCTTCTAAAACCTCAGTCGATCCATATCGGGATGAAATATTCATCATCATTGTGCATTGTAGAATGGTATTTCCATTTGTTCATAGTGGCATGAAATATTTCAATGAGATCAATTATACTTTTGAAAAATATTTTTCTATAAATGGATGAATGAGTCCCATCTTAGAATATCTCTAAAATGGTACCCTTCCACTAGATAGATATGGAAAAGACCATGTTCTACGATGCACTGTCAATTTCACTCTCTATGACATCCCATGTCTTTAGAAGGGTCTTTAAAAGATAATCTTTGTTGGAATAGTCATCAGATTCATAGATGGAAATAAGATGATCACCACCATATAAGATGTTCATGCTGGAACTTGTGGTTCCCATCAGTCTAGAAACAATATTTCTCACCAAATTAAGAGACTTGGATATTTATGGCCTTCAATGACACATTATTCCACACAATTTTTCATGATGTTTCATTCTTACCAATTTCACTCCAATTTCATCCATCAATCACTAGAGTTTATTCATATATCTAAATACTCCTGACTGTTTTCTATATTGGAGATAGATGTTGTTGTACCATAACCTCCACCTAAATCTAAGCAGGTCAAGTATATCCTTACTACTACCAAAATATTATCTAAATTGGATGAGGAAATAAATTTTAAGGAAGTTTGGACCAAAAGCATCATCAATTTCAAGAAGTCAAACATCATCAACATATTTGGTGTCTATCAAAAAATACTGACAGAAAATGACAACAATTTCTTCCCTTCCTAATTGAACAAGTTGTATCATGAGTACAACATCAAATCCAAAAATTCTTCTCACTACCGTATTTTAGAAAATTTATAGATTGGGTATTTAAATAAAACTCTATTTAACATAATCTATAAGATGGTGGATAAAGAAAAGAAATTTTGTCTTAACAAACTTCTTCATGCCTTGTGGACCTAACGAACTACAACCAGCACCACTACCCAGAAAAATCTATATTCATTGGTTTTAGAACAAAAGCAGTGTTACCCATCATGATTTAATTAATCTGATTCTAGATAGCTATCTGTGAACAACATTCAAATTGTGGACAATAATAATATTGGTTTAATGAATCAATGAAAATTGATGCGAAAAAGTCACATACATTGAATCATATAGAAATATACAAGATTTAGATATCATGTTCCATCAACAAGAATGTTCTTATCAACTCATTCCTCCATGGATAATTTGTACTGGTCCTCATAACCTTGATGATACCTATTAAGAAACCCCCAAATCTTGAACAAATGTAAGAAGGACCTTATATTATACAGAAGGTCCACTCCAATGGAGCTTACTCATTAATCACAATGGATGGGGAATGCACTACTCCCCATTCTAATGAAAGATTTATTAAGAAAAAATTCTTGTGATTCCACAAGAACAATGACCATCCTATATATTATTAATCCCCAAATACCATCATCATAGCTGTAAGATGTTAAACTGCATGGTCTTCATCCCTGTTGTAAGACAATAAACTGCATGACACCAGCGTCCTCACTGTAAGATGTTAAACTAAATACCCTCATGGTCTTATATTAATGACATTAAAAGGAAAAATGTAGGTCTTATTTTTATGACCAAAAACCACAAGAAACCATCATCCTGACCATATGACATAAAAATTCATGGTTTCCATCCTTGTTTTATGATGTAAAACGACACAACATTCCAATATATTCTTGATCAGATCTTAACCTTTGGTGCGGGTTTCCTACCAAAACTCCCTTTATGAACTAGGTGTGTCTTTATTCCTATATTCATAGGATATATAGTGATTCATTGGCCTCCTACATTAAGACCATATGAAAATTTACCCCCATTTATAAGATGTTTTTCACCGACCTTTGGTCCCACGGTCTCTCTTCATGTCATGTTTTTTTCTTATTATTCCACAAAACCATATTTATCAAAATTATAGGTCCATGTTTTATGCCCTAAAACTGCACGACACCATTTTCCTAACTGTATGATGTAAAACTACATGTTTAACATCCTTGTTTCAAGATGTAAAACTATACATCATTTTGATCCATGATTGAATGGATCATAACCTTGGGTGCTAATAACCTACTGAACCCCCTTTTCTAGAACTTCGTATTTCTTGATTCCCATCCTCATGGTATACGTAGTGATGACTATATATCTCATCCTCGGATCATCCCCTTTAATGATTCACTAGGAGCAATTTCCTTCACTAGTATAAGGATGTTGACATAGGGTACGATTTGTCCAGTCTTTTGTGACAGGGGGTCCCTTGGAACCTCCTTCCACAAAGGGTTATCATTCCATCATGTGAAAATAACCTCCATAAAAGGATTGTAACTCCCCCAAGGTCTGAGCCCCATGATAATAAACTGGTTTCTACCCCGTAATGAATCATGAGGCCTTATATGATAAATAAGGGATGACCCAAATATTTGTCCTGACCACATGATGTTAAACTGTAAGGTCAATTTCTTCATTGTATGATATAGTACCGCACAAAACTTTGGTTTGTACTTGAGTAGATCATGAACATTGGTGATTCTCTTCTACCACACCACCAAACAAGAACTATGTGTGGCTTGATGCATATCATCACATGAGATATTGGGATGCACAAATCTCTAATCCTTGGTCAAACTACAATACTAAAATTTCCCCCTCCCTATGTATGGGTCAGACATACATAGGGAGTTCTCTTCTAGAACTATATGTGTCTTGATTCTCACCTTGAGGAGATATATTGTGATTCCTAGAACATATGATTATATTCCTAGCCACATATTCATTGAAAAAACATGTGTTTCCTAAGCTATTATCACCCTATAATGTCCATGCGTTCATCATCCAGGTGTATGACCCGAAAAAAAATTAGTATATATAAGATTAGATTATCCTCATGGTTCTAAGAAAATTCTCACATGGGCTTCCCTTATAGGTATAATCCCCAAACATAACTTCTTTTCTGCATGACATTAAACTTCATAATCTATATCCTTGTTTCATGAAATAAAACTACATAATGTTTTGGTTCATTCTTAAATAGATCATAACATTGAGTGATGGTATCCTACCACACATTGTCGATATAACTATGGGTTGATTGATTCCTATCATCAACGTATATGTGGAGACGTATGAATCCCAAATACTGGGTTTAGTCACAATATAAAAATGCCCCCTCTACATGTATAGGCCAGACCTACACTTGGAGTGTCTCTTATAGAACTATGCATGTCTTAATTATCACCTTAAAAAGATACATAGTGATGATCAGACATTATTCACAGGGAACATCCACAAAATAAAGAAAATACCTCCTTCTGCATATGAACAAAGACTAATGTAGTAGATATTAATTGGATTCCATCATTCAAGATACCATTATAGAAACAAAAATTTCCCCTTCCATACATATGAGTTAGATATCTATAGGGAACTACACACCCCACGTCCTATGTCAGTTCAAATGCTTCTTTTATTCTTGTAAAATTTCCCTCCATACATCACAATCCTTATCCTAAGGATACTAAAATCTCCAAAATCTTTCTTCATCCATCGGCAATAGAATGTCAGTTTCTTAAGGGTATCATTGTGTTGACTATACACAACATGCCTCAGTTTGGATCTACATAATCCCCCCTTTAATGAAATATTAACCAAAGGCATATTCATCCTTAGGACCGGACTCTTCTATCTCCATAAACCTTGAAAGTATAATGCTAGTAACCTCTTTTCAAACATGGTCTATGGTTTCTAATTTCATAATTCTCTCATATAACTTATCTAGATCCAAGAACTCCAATATCTTGGTTTACAATCTCCTTCCTCATTTATGATGTATGATGTAACATCTTTGGCCCAAATACCCTATATCAATCACTGTTTCCATGATATAAATTAACATGTGTCCTCACCACATGACAATAAAATACACTGTTTCTCAATAACTATATGTGGATTTAGTCCCAACATTACAGGATATATAGTGACACAAAAACCTATAGGATTGGGCCCATCCACAATATTTCTATACTTTCACAATTATTCACCTTCAGCCTTACTGCATGATGTTAAACCACATGGATGATATCCTCACTACATGAAATTAAACTCTACTGTCATCTAGAACTATGTACGGATTGATTCATGCCTTTGGGAGATATGTAGTGATGTTCGGATCTCCAATACTGGGTTTAGACACAACAAAAAATTCCCCACTCTTATATATATGATCTAAATCTACAATTGGAGGGTCCAATAAGGGTTCTTAGTCTACATTCATTCTCATACTCGAACACCCCCACCCAAAAAAAAATTCATTCATGTGTGGATGGACATCATTATAGAAACCAATTTTCAAACATGGTAAGTGGTCATTCATTTTCCTTTCTCTATAATTACATATTCTTTTATTCTCACATTGATGAGATACATAGAGACTCAAAGATCATATATCTTAGTCCCAACTATGATAAAAAAAATAATTTTCCCTACATATAGGCTAGAACCTCATAGGATACTTTTCCACAATTCTGGAGTGGTTTTGACATAAAACATTCATTTCATACTCAAGAACATTACTTACAAAAAACAAACTGTGTGTCTGGAAAAATATGAATCTCCAAAATCATCCCTCATCCATCAGTAATATAATGTCAGTTTCGTAAGGAAACCTTTCTATTTACTATGAATATAATTCCCTAGTAGAGATTAACATAAGTTTCATTAAATTTCCAATAAACTGTAGGCATATTTGTTCTCATGAGAGACATATTCTATCCCCATATAGATCAATAAATTTTTGTAGGAAACCATCTTTTTGAACATGATCTATGGTCATTCATTTCATACTTGTTCCATATCACTATTTAGATTAAAAAATTCCCAGATTGCGGTTTACAGTATCCCATTTTCATGACTAAAGAATAAGGGGTTTTCTTTTAAGATTACCCTAGAATGGTAACTCATATATATTTCGGTCAAATCCATGTGACCTTAAGAGATAACAACTATATGTCCGCACAACACGACATTAAATTCTGCAGCTCAGGCCCACATCACATGACCTTAAACTATAGAAAACCTAAGTCCCCATAGAATGAAAATAAATTTCCTGACACATGGTCAAATTCATATGTCTTATCACCTATATAGGAGCTAGATCCATGTAAAGGTATGTGGTATTGTCTTTATAAACTCACAATATTATAGTCTTATGTGAAGATGAAATATAAAAATTCACTTTCCCTATGTAAGAGTCTTATATATATAGAGGTATGATATTTTCTCATTGATACGTAGGTCATGGATATTATAACTAACCATGGGATTCCATTAACATTAGAAATTTTCCTCATGAATGATGATTGGGATAAAAATTCCACCACCTATTCCCATCTAGGCATTTCTGTGTAGGTTCAAATGACTCCCCAAGTTACCTCTTGTTTTTCATTCTGAGTATGAATCATGTGATTTTATAGGATCCACATAATAATGTTGATTAATAGGAGAATTTACCCCATGAAATAATATATTAGGGACATTTTCATCCCTATAAAATATTTTTATCCATGTATAATTCTTTATCACACAAAACCTTTTGTGCCTCAAAATATTAAATACATCGTGTCCTATGTATGAGTTCGTTATGCATAAAAGATTTTAAAACATGTTACTAAACTAAAGGACACATGATAAGAATAAAATAACCCATCTCCATATATGTGGTTTAGATCCATGTATAGAGTCGTATATTTATGGAATACAAACCTTGTTTGGGATAATTACTCTCATAATTATCAGTCAAATATTTTTGATCAAAAATACCACCTACTAGTTGTGCCAGACCCTAAACTACTAAATTTAAATAATTATTCTATTACCATTATCATAAGTTACATCTACTGATACATATAAATCATTACAAGAAAATTGGTTAACTCCAATATAACTATTAAAATTTAAAGGAAATTATGGAATGAAGATACAACTGATTGAGAAATTCAAAAGTTTCATTCATTGGAAATTTTTTGGAGGAATGTCCAAATTCTGGAGTCTCTCCTTGACATTATTCGGGAAAATAAATAAATTAATGAAATTAATATAATAAAATTTGAGTTTATTTATTTAGTAGATAGGATAACATCTGACACGATCCATTAAGGGCCTTCTCACGATTTGTTCTCTTCCCCGCTTTAGATTCAGCTAACATAAGAATTTGTTTAATGAAAGACTTTATCTCATGAACATTCTCATTAATGGATTACTATACTATAATCATTGAATACAATTTCACCTTTATGATAGCTATGTGAGCCTCATATTCTTCCAGATCCATAGTCTGTGCAACAATCCAATCATGAAAACATGATTCTTTAACAACTATGTGATGTAACTCAATAGAAGTATCCTTTAAAGATTCCACAAGACGACTGGGATGATTAAATTTTATTAGATCACATTTATGAGTTGCCAAATCCCCTCAAGAGATAATAACTTAATGGATAAGAAAATGCATGTTCTGGTAATAAAACCTTCCAGGGCCTAAGCTAAGGAAAAGTCAACGAATTTTGTATGTGTTATCAACAATATTCTCCAAATGAGTCTCCATGATGATAATGTAAATTTGGTTCCAAGTTCATTTTCACATATCTAATGTTCATCAGAATCATTGAGATCTTTTATAGGTCACTTGCTACTACATGTATATGATCTGAGATCATATTCACTGTAGATAGGTTTTATCCAAATTGCAATACTGAAAAAAGGAAAATTCACCATCACTACATCCTATATAATCTAATGAATTGATCTAATAATTTTGGAATTGATTGGTGGGATCCCTAATACTACATCACTACGACTGACATCAGTAGGGATACCAATAATTCCAGTCATAAATTTGTGGAATGAACCACTCTCGATAAAAGGAAAGCTTGAGGATGAAACTCCTTAATAATGCTTATAATTTTGGGGAAAACGTATTTCCCGTTTAGAAGTTGGTGAAATTAGCATGATAGAAAAAGAAATAGGAACTAAAATTGTTTTATCCACCAATCATACTAGATTCCCTAGAACCCCATCAAGATAGTATTTAACCCACATTTTAGCATAACCCCATGATAAGTTAGTTGGGGAGTTCATGGGAGGTAATGAAATATCCTTTCCAAAATCTACATGAATCTTCATCAACTATAATTTATGAATGATGATTGGGTGTGATTATTTTTTAATCTTGGCAAATGGAAGATATATAACTTGTTTCAGGCATCCAAATTTTCTTTCAATCCAATATGGAGAATAAGGACAGAAAATGGTTACCCCATCTATCCGAGTTGTCAGAATCTCATCTCTTTACAAGATGATATAAGGGAATTATTTCAGATAACCTCCACCATCATCTACCAATAATCCATAGGCTTATAGATAAGTAGTAAAATAGAATTTGGAGAGATCATTTAACAACTCAATAGTATAGTTGATACATAGGGATATTATCCAGACGACAGTACTGTTGAGAAATGCATGGAAAAAGGTGGAAGGTGGGATTATTGTGGTATACTAATATTCGTAACATCAAAGGTGTTCTTCCACTCAACCAATAAAAAATTGATACAGTACACAGAGGTGATATGGGGATCTACCATCTTGTACATGACCAAATAAATTATAAATGAAATAATGAGTGGGTAAAAACTAGGTTGATGGATTATACATTTTCTGACATTCTTGCCATCACTAAGGTGTAGACTTTCACACCAATGTAGGCATCAAAATATGGGAAGATACATCCACTTAAAAAACGTGGTGAAAAATAACCCAAACCCATAATTTGAAGATACACCTGGCTAGATCTGGTAACCACATGTAGTATGTTGGCGTTCCTCGAGAGTGTCCTAGTATGAACCAAGAATGCCCTGATATTGTTGATCCAAATTGGCCTTGGTGTATAGAATTTTCATCCTCAGGACAGTAGATTGAAAAAATAGATTTATCCAATCATTGAATTGAATGAGTGAACGGGTTTGAGGAGGATGACCAGGTGATTTCACTATCGCAATAAATAAATATCATTCCAATTGTGAAATATTTTCAATATCATCCCAAGTATTAGATGTTGGAATAAATTAATCATAAATATTCCCAATAATGTGAATTCCTAGTAATTGGTAGATGAAAGGTGTTGGTGCTTGAAAATCAATGACAAATCAATTCAGATAAGAAATCAGTTGGTGAATATACCACAAATGGATAAATCCATATTTCTTGATAAAAATTGACAATCTCAAATTTTTTAAGAAACTCTATTTAATTCTGGTGAACCTAGAATTCCCAAGCCCATTCATAAAAAAGTATTCCTCCAGATCACAAATCCCACTTGAAACTACATCCCCCATTTAGATAATTTCTTTATAGACTAATAGTGGTTGAACAATCATGAATGGTATACTACAAGGATATATAATCATTAATACAGTTTCTTTGAGTTAACAGTGAACCATTCAGAATGGAAACATTATCTTGATTTGATTCAGAAATGATGTGTCCAATAGTGGATATGTTCACTTGAACATGATACATGGAAACCTAAAAAAAGAGACTAAACTATTTTGATCATTTGGTGGAATGGGAGTATTTTCTTGGTGTCTGAGTTGTATAAAGGTAATATATTAAACAACGAGTAATTCAGAAGCTCTGGTGAGAGGAGATTTTTTTGGATACCATCTTGAGGGACGATGTGGTGTCAAATATCATTTTCAATATTCGTAGACATGGAAGTTATTATCTCAATCATGGTCATAAAAGATAGTGTTTGTTGTCAAGGATCCATTTCTTTCCCTAAGGCAAGAAAGATCAGCAAAAATATGTTTGAAATTGGAAAATTACGGTGAATCGCACAATGGTATGAAGTCTGTAAAGAACATAATGTGCTATGCAGACCGTGTAGTGATTCAAATTCAATGTAGAATATATTTTTATTTCAATGAGATAATTAAATTGAAAATTAGAATAAATTATTTTCAGAAAATATTGATTCACAGATGAAATTTTTTCTATGTGAAAGAGGCCATTCACAAAGGGAAATGAAATGTGAAAAGGGATGGTCCGAGAATGAATTATGATAGATAGAAAATCACTAGATTTAATAATGTAAAAAATGTGACATACCTGACACCATTTATAGGTGTGGTCCCTTATTTGGTCCACAAATATCCTACTAAGAATTCTGTATAGCATTCAACTGGACCGACTTCTTCTTCGGAATGGATTTCTCTTCGTGCCAATCAAACCCAATTTCGAAGGGGGGAATTTTTTTGGATTTAAAAATATTTTCATGGAAGATCATAATTATTTTATAATTTTTAGGGACACATTAAGATCGTACTAGCTACTTCATGAATATTAAAAGGGTAAATTATCATGAGCCACAAAGTGCCCCATCGTTTGCATAGCATGCTCACTATACGAGTTGCGGCTCCACATAGCATGATCACTATGTGAGTCATTGAACTAAAAAGAAACTATGAGAATTTACCTTGAAAGGAGTCCCCAAAAAATGATTTTTAATGGGGAGAGATTTTATTTTTAGGTCCCCCACAAATGAATTGTTGTTTGTGGGGAGAGATGTTTGTTTCATCCCCCTAGAAAATGAAAATCTATTTGTGGAGAATGACAGTATCTCCCCCCCCAAATGAAAAATTCCTTTGAGGGGAGAGGTTTATTTGTTACCCCCCCCCCCACAAAAGAAAATACTCTTTTCATGTTGAGGAGGATGCTCATAGACTCAAATCCTTCATGGGCAGCAGTTGAGTGGTTACAACCATACCCCTATAACCCCCCCCCCCACACACAGACTGATGGGGGCGAGAGGTTTTTGGTGTGTATTTATCAAGAGTGGATTTCATATGTGAGATAGTCTAAGAATGATATTTCATCAGGTACACATTTACCATATATAAGAAAGAATAGAGTGTATAGAAATCATTCAGCATAAAAAGGAGTCCATTATGGACCAGTTTTTCACAAATTGCATGAGGATGAAATATTTATGGACCACCATTACACATATAAAGTAGTATGTAGGATGGGGTCCTTCATTGTCGATACATTATATGATGCTCTCGACTTTCCATCAACCCCTTCACAAAATTTCCAACCAACCGTATCCATTAACTCCCCTCACGATGCATTATGAGCCAACTAGGCCTCTTCGCGAAGCACTCTTGGTGAAGCACTAGGACCCAACTAACATCTTCCACGAGAAACCCTTTACGAAGAGCTATGGTACCCATCATGTATCACCCTTCACAAAGCACCAAACTAGGCCCCTTTGCAAACTACCAGGATAAGGCCTCTCCCAAAGCCCCCAGATACATATGATCAAACTAAAGGGAACACCATCATACCCTCTAAATCTTAAATTCTTGTAGTAAATGAGGTCATATTCGTAACCTACATAACAAGGTGACATCTAAATTTTCTTGTTCTTAAATTCACATGGTAATTAGGATCCAATATATGAAGGTAGTTTTAGGGGCCTCCCCATTCTAGATAGTAAGAGGGGGGATCACACATTATTTTCCCTTTGAGGATTAGTGGCATATCCTTCTATATGTTATGAAATTGGGAAGTGGAAATACTTCATAGAGTAATCCACTATTATGTTTTATGGGTTGTAGATAGGGGTCAATGTGACAATCCATGTTATCAAAACAATAGAGTATACATGAATTTCAATTCACGTTCTGTCCCCCTTTGGGCCCAAGCCTCATCCACCAGTAGATAAAAGAGATTGTGTGTCTTGTTAGATCTTCTACTTCCTCTTGTTTCTCACACTAAGCATGAATATCATGGGCATATAGGGTAGTTATGATCATTAAATCCACATGATGGAGAACCGATCTCAAAATAATATTTCCCTTATGAATATTCTTCTCGCCTTTCCACATGGGCATCATACTATGTGTAAGCCCCAAAAAATACCAAAAATTTACTATGGGCCTCCTCCTAGGCGTAATCCCCATCCAAAATCATAAATCACCATGAGTCATAATAATTATCATGTCCCCACTCAAATGGCCCTCCTATAATGTTTATTTTCCAACTATATGAACTATATGGGATTTGATTCCTGACCAATTGGGATACCTATGAAGCCTCTTAGAGGTCCAAACCCAACACCCCAAATTCACCCTAATGTTCTATGTGCCATATGCCATGTAGGATTTCATCCACATGGAGGGATATATTCCTTAAAATTCCCTTTCATATCTATCCTTATTGGGATATATTCACAATAAGATCATTTCCTGTCTAGGATACCACATCTCTTCTAGGTACTTCTGGGTGCTTCGGTATAATTCTTGCACAAATCATGGCTAGGATCCTTTTGACTAGATTCCTCACTGAACGACATTAAACTACACAATTTAGTCCTTGTCACATGACCTTTAAAGGTATGATGTGTCTAGTTAAGTGGCATAAAACTACATGGGAATTTATTTATTTTATAAGGATACATAGGAAACCTGTTTCATGGTCTCGATCCCAATATCATTATAAATTCTATCTCTATCGAAAAATGTTAAATTACCAAACGGTAAACTATTTGGATTAAAACTAGTATCTTGATAACAAATGATATAAGAATGTTCAATATATTTAAAAAATATAATACCTTTGATGGACATATTTGGATACATACATATGTCTCAATTGATGAAGAACCCCAGATATATATAGTTGAATGTGAAATCGATGGAAACCAAATAATTAATTGTAAATACAATGGTGAACCACCTGATATTTGGGATTCAATACAGGAGTCATGAATACATCTTAAATCTATAAGAGAGTCATGATGTGGGTAATAATTCCCCCCCAAAAGGGTGTGATGAGACAAACCGCTCATCCTCTCTTCCCACACAAATTCTGAGGCTTCATTAGATAAATCAAATTAGCCACCTACCTTTGGAAAAATTGTCTTCACCAACACAAAATGAGCGTGGGCATGAAAGCACAGTTGGAACAATGTCATCTTATAAAGAATTCATCGTATTTTTAGAAATTTGATAATTTATCCCTTAAAAATATGAATATGTTTATTATTGACATAATTCCTCATAACCTCAAATTCAGCTTGTGGAATATTGACCAAGATTCAATTTTTTAGCTCAGAAACTATTTTTTGATTCCATGTTCTAGAAAGGATACATTGAGATGGGGTGAAATGAGTTATAAGATTTCTTATAGAAAATTTTCATTTATAATTGATTTATTTTTTCTTTTTATAGGAAGCGTATAATCAATCACATATCACACAAAATTTACATATAAAACATTTGGCTAAATATAAATCAATAGAAATGTAGATCCTACTAGATTTAGTTGGTGTGCCCATAATGGATTATATCCAAGGATAATGCACATATTAGTGTTTTAGTTTACCAATCAATCATTATATGTGTAATGCTTTGAATTAAATATTCATGAAAAAACACTCTAATCCTAGGCTCAATACTTTTACAATTTTGGGCTAGCTCACTTATTCCCAAAGGGTCACTATATCTTCCTCCCTTCAGAAACTATATTTGTAAGAACAATAAAAAATTAGATTTTGGGACAAACAATGATCACAAATGATTTTAGAATAAATACCAATACAACATGGGTTACTTCTCATTAATATAACATCATGATGTACTTTATTTTCATCTATTTTTATCCCTGTTGATCTAGATATTGAAGGAAAATACCAACCATGATTTATTTATCCTCTCATTTTTCTCATACACTAGTTCTATCAATGAAAATATTTATGTATTTTTATTCTAAAAAAATATAAATTATAATTTTTAATATCTCTAAAATAAATGGAGAATAAAATCATTATAAAAATAGGGAAATGTTTTTATTAAAAATTCATTAATTTATTTCATATATTTGATCTTAATATATTTTTCAAAATATTTTCATTTAAATCATTAAAAAACTATTTAAATATTCCTCTTAAATTTTCCATAATTTTATCCACTAGTATCCAAAAAATATTTTCCAATAAGTAGAAAAAATTATTCTTATTTTGTCAACACATACATAGAATGTTGGATTCAGATTTCAATTATATGATATTTGGAAAGTTTGGTTCACTCTTAAACAAAATCAAACCACACTTCTTTTATATTTGAAAAAAATGATTTAATATGACTTAACATCACTTCTTCATTATTTTCACTTACATGGTTGAATTAAAATCTATGTATCATATACATAACTATTCTTATGTGATTGTATCAGTTATGTGGATGGTTCGAAGTCATAATTTCAGTTCGCTGGTTAACATTTTAGGCATCACTTTCCAATGGATGGCTTATCATGGGTGATTCATAATAATATAAAAGCCGAAGGCTTTTAGTGTAGTGGAAACCTCAAGTTATATCCTAAGAAAGTAAACACTTCCACTTCCCTTTTAAAAGTGTTGTTTTTTATATATTTTATATCTGTGTGAATACTCTGTGTTATAATTGTATGGATTTTTTCTCATTCCAGATTATCCATTAGTAAGAAAAAAATTTTTAACTATTAAGAGAAATATCAATGAATAACCTAGGGTAAAATCATAGATTATTCTAACATAATCATTTAAAATTATAAATTCTCTATCTTACTCTTTCTCAATTAGTAGATCCATTATCATAGATTAACCATCTTGAGTTGAGTTGAAATGTTAGTCCCAATATAACTATGATCACAACGAGTTGTTTATATTTCCTATATGGGTGGGTAATTTAACTAACAATATCTTGATCATTTTATATTACATTCATCTCCTATTTATTATGTGACTCCAAATTAGGATAGGTGGATTTTGAGAAATATAGAATACAAACATTATTGTCCCATCTATATTTCATGGTTCACTAGATACTCACAATTTGATCGAACCCATTCCATCATATATGAGATCATAAAAATATAGGGAATTAATAATAAACAACTCAAGTAGTAATTATATTAACTAATAATTATGATAACACCAATTATATACTACTCAATCATTACGATAACTGTAAAATGTGAACAATAGATAATAATTAGAATTATAATGTAGTTCAAGTTACTCAAGAATAATTGCAGTTCTCTCCCACTAGATTAACCATTTAAGAGGGTTTTAACCATCCATGTGTGAAGTCAAAATAAGCGGGGGAGTATTAATTGAATCAATATAAAACAAAGAAAGTATCAAAAAATAAAAAATAAATCCAACTATTTTGGTATATATAAACCTTTATATAACATATCTAAACTATTTTCATGATCCACCATGATTTTAGTCATAACTCCACATGTAAATCAATGTTACTTGATTCCTTCCATGTGGAATACATGCATTATAAACTTCAATCCCAAATTAGCCTTCACTCCAATGTGGATACACCTCCCATGACCATTTATTTTCTCCTCTTTCCTTGGATCTACATATCCTATCCATGTTGTTAGGATGTTTCTTGATTTAATTAGATTTGTTCATTAAATGTTTCGTTGTTCTATATGTTTTCTATGTGTTTCACTTGATTCATTCATGAATAAAATTATAACTCATCCACATGAAATTTTAATTCTTTGATAATTGATATGGAGAGGGAGTTTATTTTCATCTTGATATCCCTATTAAATATTCATGGTCAGTAGATGTCACGAACTAGGCCGGGTCGAAATCAGACCTGGCACCTGACCTGGTCCGCGACATGGCCCGAAGGGTGTTCTTGATCCCCACGGGCTAGCACAAGTGCTCGGGTATCGAACATTGCATGGGAACAATTTAACAAAAATAAAATAGAAAAAGACAACTAACAAGATAAACAAATTGAAACTGGAAACGGGCAGTCAAACACACCTTCAAACTATAACCAGGATTAGAGTTTACAATTCAACTAAAACCCAAAGGGAACTACAACAAAGGATGAAAATTAAAAAACTCTATCTCAAGACTCCAAATGACATGAGATGTCATACATCAAAGATACCCACACAAACCTGTATTAGGAGACCGACAACAGTCTGAACCACCATCACTGAGCACGATGTCACAACCTGGAATACACAAGAAAAAAGGTCTACATACACCCAAAGGTGTATTTAGGGTTTGAGCCAAAATCCCAGTAGGACGTCACACAATAAAAAGGTTCCACGTATATACATTAAATGACAAAAACATTTGCATGCTAAATAAATGAAAGGACACCAAAGCTTAAACAACTTTAATGAAACAGTTTCTATGAATAAAACACTTAAAGAAAACCACATAAATAAAAATATAACACCCTTGCAGTTAATAAAACTCAAACCGTCAAGAGAACCCAATTTCTACACAGCATGTCGATGGTGAGTGTATAGTAATCAAGGAGCACTAAAAATGGGAGAGGCTGTATGGGTACGAAAAAAAGTAATGGGACCCTAGAACCTCATGTCTCGGTGAATAGTATTATAGGAACCACAACAAAAATATGTTCTCGTGCACGAGCCACTTTTAGGGAAACACATACAAAACCTAGTGGTCTCCAATCACCATCCAATGTTTAGTTAGTGTTGTAATCGTCAAACCAGCTAAGTGAAACCGGGCCAGAACCACTTTCGAATCACTAGAACACTAGATCTATTCCACCCACTTAGTACTCAGGCTTCCCCTTTTGTGCTCAAGATGTTCAAATTTCACATTTCATGTCAAACTCAGACAAATAAAACACCCAGGGTGTTATATAAACCAAACTCCACACTTTCACACACACATAAAACCATTTGGTAAATTGTGCACACCAAAAGACTTTACCCAACTAAACTAAAACAATTTCTGCATTGCTACTAATTGTTTATATAAAAAAACATATTAAATTTTTATTAATAATAATTTTATTAAATCATATTAAATTCTTTGTAAAAAAATTATTTGAAAAGAAACATAACACAACTTTAACATGAAAAACCAACTCAACCCTCTTTCATGACCAATCACACCCAACACCACATCAAGAACACAAAATGCACAATTTGCACATTTTTAAAAAACAAAACCAATCATTATAAAAACACTAGAAGACAAACATTGCTCATTTCACATTTTCACACACAAAAACATTATAATAATTTTAGAACACAAACATTTCACTACTTGCACAAATGAAAAGCTAACTGCAAACATTATTAAACACTAAAAATTGTCTAAAAATAAGTTTTCAACCACTGAACGTACCCACCCCTATGACATAATACCAAATAAATATAACACATGGAAGACTTCAAGAAAACAAAGTCCACACCCAAAAGAATTAACCAATAAAAATTATAAACTATCAAAGCAATCCAATGAATTCGTTAAATAATGTTTAAAATGCGGAACCACCTTCCTCGAACCAAAACACATCCGGAAAGATGGTTCGAAATCCATCATCACCTGAAGACATGTTCAAAAACCCACTTTTCAGACCAAACACACCACATAATCTAACCAAATAATACTTTAGTAAGTCTAGACAGACATATTAAATTAATCAAGTGATGCTGAGGCATCGAAACACCTACCTCAGTGTTGAATTTTTCCAAATATTGTGCGGAACATCATCCACACCTCATACGCACCACAAACAAACTCAAAGCAGACACTAAAACATGAATGGGACCAAAAATAACATCAAAACCAGACCAAAAAACAGATAATACCTAACCTGGTAATCTCCCAAAGGATGAACCAACCAAACTAAGTTAAATGCACCTACATTAGGGCTATAAAGATTTAATGTACGAATGACGTTCGGCCACAGATAGTCCGTCATTGGCCTACCCTCCAGTTGATTTAAATAAGGACTCTACCTTTTGAGTGATAGTAATAAGTTTGTCCCTTTTCCTTTTCAGTTAAGTGGATCCTCTCGCAGCGGGATGATAGACGCGAGAGAAGTTGAAGGGGACTTTGGTCTCTTTGAGTTGTCTTAGTTTTCAGGTATGTTGTTTGACATCATCGCGTTTGAATGTTACCCCTAGAAGCGGTGAAAGGAATTCCAGCAGGTGAGGGTGAAGGCATAATTATCAGTGTTGACGAGTATCTTGAAGGGCTTTGTAATATTTTTATCAGTTGTAAGGGTCGTGTTTGGTGGCATCGTACAGTGTGAGTTCTCCTTGATAGTCAAGGATTATGTTTGACCTCATTAACTTGGAAGTTCTATTTGGGAACGGTGAAGGAGATTCCTATGGGGAAAGGGTGGAAGCAGACTGGAGTGGTGAGTGCTGACCACTATTCTAAATGGCCTTTGGTCCTTCTTTGGTTTTGTTTAAGAAAGGGTCTACGTTAGGACACTAGTGTGGAAGACCCAGTCACATGGGAATGCTACGATCGATTGCAGGAATCACATGTTGTTTAAGACTCAGTTTAAAGTCCCTCTCCATATAATGTTCCCCTCTATAGATATGGTCATGTTTAGGTGACGATTTGTGGTGTCGTGTTCTCATTCAGTGTGACAAAGGGTGATGCGCATGCACTATTTTAGCTCTTGTGTTGGTGAATGTTTTGTGTGTGATTAGTTGGATGTTGTAATGTGTTCTGTTTTTTGGTGCTTACTCGGTTGTGGTGTGGTTACGTGTGACACCAAAAGGAGAAGCTCTGTTCAGGAGTCTTGAATAACTGACTATGACGCAAGAGATGCTTCAAACATCAGGGCTCCAGCCATAGGCCTCACAGTGAAGCTGGTGCATGGTCAGGAACCCTGGGAGTGTACTGGACACCAACCTTATTTCTGTCGTCGGTATTGATGGCGAAGGAGGGATAAATTTTTTTCTGTGGTTGTTCTGTTCCAAACAAACCGTCTAGTTGCGTGAGGTTTTCGTGACCATGTGGAGGCGTGGTCTTCTTGATGCCATAGAGTCTTCGGGGTCGCATTACACTGAATGTAATTTCTTTAGCGGTCCTTATTGGGTATGTTAGGTAAATCGATCTCAAATTTGAATAGTGCTCATCCAGGGACGTGAAGTTGCTGGTTTGTTTTTGGGTTGTGGTTTTAACGCCCTGGTAGTTGGGGGCCCCTCCCTCCCCGCCCATTGTGGTGGGGTGTTTGGTCACCATTGTAGAATTTTCAATGTTTTGTACCCTCTATCAGTCCTAATGATGGGGAGACCCACATTGGGTCTCGCATGAATGGCTCTAGAATGAATCAGTGATGGACATTTATTTTATGGCAGGGAGTCCGCTTGAACCTCCCCGTGTTAGTTTTCTAGTCTCGTTTTGGGCATCAGAATGTTTTTAATGGTGGGGAGCCCCATAGGAATTTCCCATGTTGGAACTTTCAGTTTTGATCCTAATGATGGTTTAGTGGTAGGTTATTGGAGTATTATTTGGATTTGGGTTAGTCCTGTTTATTCGTTCCAGTAAAATGGTTTGTTTTTCATTCAATTATGTTGAAGTGTTTCAGTTTGTGATGTTGATTTCTGTGGGTGCGAGAGTTCCATTCATTAAGAAATCAACTGGAGGTGTTCTAGCATTCTGGGGAGGGTGACACTTAGCAGAAAGTGTTTTACGGGTTCATTGAGGTTATCATTTGAGTCTCTGTATATGAGCACAGTTCGTTTGCCTCTTTTCACTTTCTTTAAATGGGGATACCTTTTGAAACCCAAGGAGATGTCGTTTCCTACTTTGGGGTTCAACCTTAGTTGTGGCTTTCTGGGGACGAAAAGCTTTATGGTGGGGAGAATTGTCACACCCAGACTTTGCACTACGTCATGTTTCGTATTTTTAATTTCATCTTATAATTTTATCTGCTTCTAATTTTATTATTCTTTTGATATAAAATATGGGTCGATCCCGACTGGGGTTTGGCTATGATAAATGAGCTTTTTTCCTCAACAACATTTCAGTGCACCGCTTTCGAAGACATGCGGCCTTGCCTAGGTCACCGTGCAGCCTCGCTCGGTTCCCCGGTCACCTGCCCTTTGTTCAACTAATTAAATAAAAGGAATTAATAATAATGAAATAAAATTAAATTAGTTTTTCAAGGATTTTCATCATGCGATGCATGGGTGAAACGTAATTGTGAAGCCGTGCAGATTCACCAGGTCTGTCGTATGACCCAGCTCAATGGTCAACCAATTAAATAAATTAATTAATAATAATAACGAGAAAAAATTAATGTGTGTAAAAGAATGATGGTAATGCTTTGATTTAATAAATTGTGTTTTAATGATAATAATATTATTATTATCATGGTTTTAGTTTAATAATATCATTATTTTTTGTTTTAGTTTTGAATTTTCTTTTATTTTATCTTTATTTTTTTTATCTTTTTATTTTTCCATCTTTTTTAGGGTTAGTATATTTTTTTCCTTACCTATCCCTCCCCCTTGGCCCATCGCACCCCAACCCCCCAAACACAAACTCTTCGTGCAGCCACCACCAGGTGCACCCCTCGCCCTCGCACTCACCCTCCGGCGCCCCTCCGCCCTCACACTCACCACTCCGACCTCTCCCTTGGACACCCCTGTCGCGCCCATCTCCCTCATAGTCTTCACTCCATCTCCCCCTCCACGGCCAGCCACAGGACTCCCACTCTCCTCTCTTGCTCCTTCCGGTGCCTCCTGCTTCGCCCGACGCCCCCTGCTCCATCCAGCTAGTTCCGTCACCCCGAACCATGCCGGCATCGCCCCCATTTTTCCGGCAACCCCGTCGACCGACCAGCCTCGTACCGGCCTTCATGCTTCCTCCGACAATGGTCCGAACTACCGCCCCATGCTCCATCCATCATCCTACCACCTGCTACCCGACCCCATCCTGTCGCGCTGCTATTTTCCTCCCTCTTCTGGCAACAGTGACACCACTCGGCCATCATCCCTCTGACGACCACCCCTTTGGTTGAGCCCTCATCTATATTGTTTTCTTTTTTATCTTTATTTGTTGTTTTTTGGGTCTTCCAGCGAGGTTTAGATGCTATTTTTTAGGATTAACAATTTATTTTGGGATTAATATCCTTTTTTAGGGATTCACTTTGATTATTCGTGGTGCGAATGATGTGCAGATTTGTTTTGTGCCACTTCCACAAGGATCTCCATGTGAGGTAGTTGGTTCCGTGTTTAAGCATTATTTGATGATTTTTTGCTTGACTAATTAATTTATAGTTCTCTTTGATTGATTCCATTGGGTGAAAATTTGTTTTTCATGAAGTTTTATATGTGTTAGTTTTTCTAGTAGCATGTTCATGTGGTGTGGGTGTGTTCTTTGGTTGAGAACTTGCATTTCTTAAATTGTTAGTGTTTAATAATATGTGAAGTTATATTCTCTTTCATGAAAGTGGTGTTAATTTTGTTTTGATATGGTGTTTCATATGTCTGGTCATAAGTTATGGTGTTGTGTTGGATGAGTAGCATGTTGCGGTGAAATCATTTGTTGTGTTTTCTACTAGAGTTTTATAAAGGGTGCCTTTGTTTTCTGAAAATGTGAAAAGTGCACAGTTTATGTTCTGGTATAGCGTTCATATGCGTTTGGTCCAAAAAGAGGGTTTGAGTGGACTTTTGGTGTTTAAAATCATGTGTTGTATTCTACATTTTTTTGATAAAATTTATAATGTTTTGTTTTACCGGGAAAGTTGTCTTTTAACCATGCGATTGGGTTATTAATTGGTGCGGGTGGTGCAGGTTTTGTTCTTTATGTGCCGTCAGGTATTTTTTGTCAGGTTGGAGGGCTGAGTTGTTTCTTATGTGTTATTAATGTTATGTTTCTGTCTAAATAATTGTTGATAAATAATTTAACATGTTTTAATAAATAATTTTTTTAAATGAAAAAATTGTTTTAATTGAGTTGGATTAATTATTTTGGCCTGCGTACTTTGCTAAATGGTTTTCAGTGTGTGTAAAAGTGTGGCATTTGGATTATGTTACACCATATTTGTTTTATTTGTCTGATTTTGACTTGAAATGTGAAATTATAAGATCTTGACCAAAAAAGGGGAAGCCTGGGTACTGGGTGGGCGGACTAGATATAGCGTGCTAGTGATTCGGAAGTGGCTTTGTCGTGGTTTCATGTAGCTGTTTTGGTGATTACAACACTAAATAAACACTAGATGATGATTGGAGACCACTAGGTTATGGATGTGTTTCCCTACTAGTTTCTTGTGCACGAGAATGTATTTTTTTGTGATTCCTATACTGTTCACCGAGATGTGAGGTTCTAGGGTCCCATTCCTTTTTTTGGAACCTATAGGGCCTCTCCCACTTTTAGTTCTCTTGGATTACTATACCCTCACCATCAACATGTGGTGTAGCATTTGGTTTCTCCTGAAGGATTGAGTTTTCTTAACTGCAAGGGTGTTTTATTTTTATTTATGTTGTTTTCTTTAAAAGTGTTTTCTTTATAGAAACCTTTTCTTTGACGTTTTTTTAATCTTTGGTGTCATTTCATTTTTTTAGCCTGCAAATGTATTTGTCATTTAATGTTTACACATGGAACCTTTTTATTGGGTGAAGTCCTACTGGGATTTTGGGTCACAGCCTACATACACCTTCGGGTGTATGTAGACTTTGTTTCTTGTGTATTCCATGTTGTGACATCGTGCTCAGCAATGGTGGTTCTGGTCAATGATGGTCTTCTCGTGTAGGTTGGTTGTGTGGCATGTGGATGTTGCACCTCCCTTGTTGTTTGGATGTTTGAGTTTGAGTCTTAGCTTCTTTTGTTGTCATTTTTTCTGGATGTTGGTTCAAGATGAAAACCTATAAATTTGTATTTAGTTTAAGGCCCGGTTTGGTTGTCTATTTTCAGTTTCGTTTTTTTATCTTGTCAGTTGTCTTGTGTTTACTATTTCGAGTAAATCGTTCCCACATAATGTTTGATACTCGGTCACTTGTGCCAACCCGTGGGGATTGGGAACTCCCTTTGGGCCATGATGTGGACTGGGTCGGGCACCGGGTCGGATGGAGACCTCGCCTGGTTCGTGACAGTTGAACTCTTCCATGGATAGTTAAATTCACATCTCACATTTGATTAAACTCACTCAATTTTATTTGGTTATGTATTCATGAGAAATTCAATTAAAAATGAATATGGTTCATAATAGACACATATTTCATCTACAGTTCATTAAAATACATTGACCACAAGTCACAATTAGTTGATTTCACACTCACAGTTAGTTAAATTGACTATGAACAACGATTCATAGTCACATTATAAATCCTACATGGTAAGTTAAACCGATTATGAATAGTGGTTCAAAACCTCTTTACAAAAATATCATGGTGGGTTGAACATATTTTAAGGAACACCTTTATGGTAACTTGTAATAAACAAATTTCCAAGAGATAAATAGGTTTTATCCATTCAATTAATTCCAAACAAATTAATAATTATAATAAATTCAATATAAATGTTTATTTAAGGAATTTTATTCATAATGACTAAAGGCTATTGAATTTATAAAATATTAATAAACTGAAAAAATTACCATATATAATGGATTAATAGGAAGTGAAGTATCAATAATATATGTAAATTCCATTTATCACCTATGCAGTGCATAATTATTTATTTGTAGTTTTTTGGATTTTTCAAACCTCACTTACATAGATTTAAAAAAATTATTAACCAAAAAAATATTTTTTTTAAATATATTTGTCAAAAATTATAAAAATTTATTTCACTCAAAAAAAAGATAATTTGATATGTAAAAAATCAATATTGAAAATAAATACAACCAATGAACTAGCCATTCCTTAACTAGTTCAAACAATATTTTAACATTACCATTATGTTCTTATTATTTATATATATTTTCCCACTAAATATATTTATAATATTTATATTTTAGGATACAAACACTACACTTTTTTTATTAGAATTATTATTAAATTCAAAAATCATTGAGTTTCCCACATATAATCAAGAAAATCATCTAGATTCATGCTTTCTTAAACTTTTAAGATAAAAATATTTAAACCAATTTCAATAACATTTTTTTGATGCATTACAATACCCCATAATGTTTTTTACTAACCAAAGACCTAATTTCCAAAGGCAGGAAGTAACTAGGATATAATTGTTAAAATTTAAGATATACGCTGGTCAATTGGATGAGAGGTCAGACTCATTGAGTCCCTTGTTAGGGAATATTATTTCCCACTCTAGGAATATATTATATATTAAAGAAGTATTCATGAATACTTCCCTGTAATGATACTAGTTACTACAATAATTATACCCGTAGCCTCTATGGAATTCATCAATTAAGACTAAGATTCAATGTGAACACACACACATACATATCAAATGTTTTACATATTTCTCATGTTACTATGGTTTAAATCCACATAACTGGTTAAAATAGAATTTAGCATTATCTTGGGAGGATGTTGATGTTACAGAGTAAATACTAAGCCCGTGATAGGAGCTTCCTATATATCTATATGAATAGAATAATAACCCATGTAGTTTTGTTCCACTTAATAGGACACATCATTAATTTTATTATAATGGAAGAAAGAACATTGTGGTTCCTTTTATGTGCATGAAACCATGACCAAAAGAAGTTCCTTTTAATGTCATGTGTCCAGGACTAATGGAATGCCTTTTAAGGTCAGGTAACTAGGACATATTCCAAGATGTTAAACGTCATATATAATTGACTATTTATTTGGATAGTTATATATTGGTATGCCTTATTCCCATTATCAAAAGAATACATGATTGGAGAGGATCACTCTAGAATGAACCACATATTCATGTATCTCAGGTTGACATGGAAGGGGACTAGGAAGATGAGTATTTAGGTAGGTGACTTGGGTGATGATGGAACCTATGTAATAGATCCAATGATCCAAACTTTTATAAATGAAATTCCCTTTTAAATGAAAAATATTCCTTATTAAGAATTGTAATTATAGAAAAAACATGCATTATAATTATTTTTTTATTTTAGACTCTTATAAAATATATCTATAATTGTTTGAAAGGATTAAGATACCTTTAAGAATAATAACCATTGGTAATATAGACATTATACAATACTATTTAAGACTAGTATATATTATGTGTTATAATAAGTCTAATTGAAACAAAAGGAAGAAGTGATAACCTTGACTAGGAGGATCATACTCTATGAATCCCTTTTATCTGAGAATTTGAGGGAGATGGAACCACTAGGAATTTCCCTTGACCAAGACCAAGGCAAGATTCTACAACTAAAAAAATGAGAAAACCAATTTATGGGAAAATTTAAAGCTTATAATGATAACCTACCAAACTTTATTCACCGAACCACCCCAAGAAAGTACTATTATCACACACTTTACCCTTAGGGAATACACTGGTGTAATATGGGGTTATCTATCTAGACCATAGTAGTATGTATTTTTATATATAATTTTTGATAAAATAATGACTATATTTATCCAATTTCATTATTACTTTATACATGATTATGTAATGAGTTTGATAAAAAATAGTTTTTTATTTTTGATAAACCAATATTTTTTTGAAATATATAGTTTCGATTTAAACACACTTTTTCATAAATTCAAGATTTTTTAAATAAATGTTATTTTGATGAAATATTTTTATTAAATAATAATTATTTTAATATATATGATAATATAATTTAATGAACACCAATTTAATTTTTATAGGGGTTAGAGAGTTATTGTTGTCATAAAAATAGTTTCTCCAATAAACAAGGATTCTTATTTAAAATTGTAAATTATCATATTTTGAAAATTAATTTGGTAATTGTTTTTTGAAATTAGTACATTGAAATTATCCAATGGTGATTTTTTTATAACTTTTTGAGACATTTGAGTTTTAGTGAAACAATGTAATACGGTATAAATATAAGGAATGTATTATTACATCATAATATCCAAAACGTGTAACAATAACAACTATAAAAGATATAAAAAACAAAAATAGAATTTTTTATTTAAAATAATGTGTTTTTAAAGTTATTTTTATTAATTTTTCAAACCTATATTCAATCCTCCAAAACCTACATTATATTTTATGGTTTTAAAGTCAATTCTTTATGAACGTGATTTACTTCCACATCATGAATGGTATTATTTTAAGTAATTTAGTTATTTTTCTAATAAAATACCAAAAACCACACCTCCTTGTTAGAAACCATTGGAAGCTTAGTGGTTTTGTTTGTTTTATTACATAGAGTCTAAAACCTAAGTTTATAAATTAACAAATAATTCCCCTATCTCTTGATATAAATATCCACCGAATCTTTCAATCCTCCCCACTAGAAACCAGTTCATCTTGAATTTATTCTCACCATCCCTCACTAAATACATTCTAATGTGTTCTTAAGCTCTTAAAAATCCCTTCCCATGATTTTAGAAGCACCCACTCTAGGTAAATAATTTTCTTCTTCCTCCATTTTACTAAAGTACTTTCTTTAAATTAAGCCTTTTTATTTATAATTATTCATGTTTTAATGTCTTTTACACATACCATTATCATCCTTAAGAATATAAATTAATTAGATACCAACATTCACTCTGATTAAACCCTTCAGTGAACCATTATGTACACCCATTATGCTGCTAAAATTCTCCCAACATTTTCCATGCCAACCATTTTATTGTGATTAGCTATCCCCATTTCCACTAAAGAGTATTCAACTTGAGGTAACTATTTTTCATTTATTAGGGACTTCCATTTATGTAACCAAACTTTTTTACTTTGAGATTAAAAGTGATGAAATAATTTCTTATATTTTTTGATCTATGTGGAACATAAATTAATGTACATGATACAAATGTGGAGAGTGGGAAAACAATTATATACCCCTCCAATGCATTGGATAATATTTTTATCTCATGAAATACCATTTATGGTATACAAGTGGTTAGCATAATAACACTATGTTATGATTCCTTGATAGTTAGCCATCACTTATGCTTATTATGTCTTGTTTTATTTTTTTCCAAATTCCTATGATGCATTGATGTCATCATATTATATTTTACTTCAATGTTCCTGATTATGATTCTCATATTTTTATATCTCTATGGTATTCCAATTAAATCACATACACTTCATTAATTTATGACACCCTTTAATTATTTCCTCACTATGCTTTATATAACACCCATTTCTTATGCACATCCACATGTTATCTTGTGCAGTTTTAGAAGATCAATGGAATTTTAAGGGAATATTATATAGTTTTTAAATAATTTTGTACCATCCTTGTTTTAATTAATTGTGATATGTATCTAATTAACCAACTAGGACTATCAATATAATAGGATTTTGTTATGTGCATCTTAATGTAATAGCGCATGAAATAATGCGTATAAAAGATGTGGGTTATCATAGTTGGTATCAAAGAAAATTCTAGTTATTTTTAGGTACTAGGATTAGAATAGAAAAAACCATAGGGATAATAATAAACATATGAAATCATCCCTAAATTTTGGTAAATTTGATAGAGAGTTATTTATAAGAAAGAAATATATGTCTAGATACTATAAGTTGAAGTGTCCAAGGATAGTACAGTCACACTGATAGGGGGTGAATCAGGTGTGACCAATTTTACTGAATTCCTTCTCACCTTTAAATTCTAACATATGACACCTATTAAGATGAGTGGATCATGCACACAATGAAAAAAGTAAACGAAACACATCACACAATATTTTTACAAGGTTTTTTACTAGGACCTAAATCCTTGCGATGTTGGTTGGACCCCCCCCCCCCCCCAAACATGGATTATCAACTATAATATTTTTATCAATTACAATGGTTCAGAAACCAACTGGTTATACACCCCTGTACCTGACCTCCAGTTGATTCTGATTATACCCCCAACAATGCAACTCTTCTACCTCAGTTGGTTAGACCCCCCAACCATTTGAATAGTTAGACCCAACATTCTATTTCACAATCCTCTTCAGCAACATGTTAGACCCCCTGTAGTTACAAGATCCAACTTCTTAGAAGTTCTGATCCATTGATAGGACAATCACTTGATGTAACTCCATGAGCTTGCTAGATCAAACCGGTTCATGTACAATTCAAGTACTAATGCAATGACGATGGTCCCGTGCATATAATTATGATCACTGAATATAATTAGCTATATCAGTACAATGTTTCTCGGGAAAACATTCTTTCTTCTGTTGAAGAACCGAACTCACTGACCACTGAAAACTCAAATATGAAAATATTTTGAAACAATGATAGAATAACTACACCATATTTAGTCTGAAAAACTACACACTAATTATGAAACAAATATTTCACACACACCTTTTCAAACATCATGCATGAACACGATTGCATGGATATATCACATTATACATGCATTAATTCATGTGCATGCTAATACCTTTAGATCTCATTATATTTCTCACATGTGCATGTGAGTATGTTTTAATACATTTATGTGTGTTTTTTTTCAATATGTATCCTCAATTACACACACTTTTCACGTTGTAAACTTTCACAATTCACACAAAATTTTTCTTCTTATGAATTCATTGTTGCACACACTTTCTACCTTTACGCGCGTATACACTGTAATCAATTACCTTAGCAAAAATGGTACACAGTATATCCTTCCTCTTTGAAAAACAGTACACATAATTTTTGCTGTAATTCAAAAAAAAAGATCTTCACAAACACTAGTACAAAACAGGTCTTTCACAGTGCAATTATTTATCATTACTAGAATAAAATGATAATAAATGGAATATTTATCAGTACTAGACAATGCGATGATAAATTTAACCTTTTATCAGTTCTTTTATTTTATCACTAATAAAGGAATCCTTTATCAGCACTTTATTTTTAGTACTTATAATGCGTATCATTTATCGGCGCTTTATTTTTAGTGTTGATAAAGGGTACCCTTTATTAGAGAATTATTTTTAGCATTGATAAAGGGTACACTTTATTATCACTTTATGTTTAGCGCTGATAAATATTTATTTCATCAACACATTTTAGGACTGATAAAATGAAATAATTAAAAAGATAAAAAAAATAAAATTTAAAAAACATGTTTATTAAAAATATATTACAAATTTTATTAATTAATTAATTATTGATAAAAATGAATTGATTTATTATACATTATTAAATATTTTATAAATTAGATAATTAAGATAATTAGTGTTATAAAATTGTATATATTAAGTATATAGATATATATTAAAGTATATAAATATGATTTATATATCGCAAAAATATTTTGGCACTTTACATTAAATATTCATATATTTACTGAATAATGGTATATAATTATAAATTAATATGAATTAAAAATATTGACTAATTTCATAGTTCTATACATATAATTGAATGTTGTTTGATTAATAAAATTTAATATCAATCAAATGTGTGTTACATTGATTTCACATATACGTAATTAATGCATTTTTATATGAAATATATACACACACAAAATTAATCCATTTTTTCAATTTTGTTAAAATGTACCTATATTCTTAATTTATTCAATTTCACTCATTTTGTACATATATACATGCACTCAAAAATAGATATTCATTAATAATGGTAAAAAAATATTTGTAAAAAAATATTTACAAATAAATATATTTATAAATGTAAATCCACTATATTTATAGAACTATATATCTATAATTATAAATAAATTAATATTTTCAAAAAATTAATTATATAATTATAGATAAATAATTATTTATAATTAAAAAATTGTTAAATTTTAATAAATTTACATAAATAATTAATATATTTACTATATTTTTATTTATATTTGTTTATTAAATATATATATGTATTATTATATAAATATATATAATGATATAAATATATATAATGATATAAATAATATTTTTAAAAAATATTTCTATAATTATAACTAAGTAATTATAAAATTATAATAAATATATTTAAAAATAAATATATTTTCTATATTTATATTTATATATATTTATTAAGAATTTTTAAATAAATAATTTTTTTATTTATAATTATAATGATAAATCCTTTAACATCACTTTAGTAATAAGCGTTTATTAAATAATCTCTATCAGTGCTTTTTTCCTGTTGATAAAGATAAGGATTTATCAGCGCTAAACAAATCGCTGATAAAATGAACATTTATAAGTGATATAAGTTTAGCACTGATAAAAGTGTCCCAATCTATTTTAAAAATCCTAACCATTTCTGAACCCATTGTAATATAAAAGCTTTCCGTGAAATCCACCCGATTCTGGCACTCCTCCACGTTGAATCGAATGTAGAATCACACCACTCGAATACCTCTGAACATCTTAGTCGACATCTGAAGAGGGTCTCAAATTTTTATCAACCTAGCGAGGTAGGGATTCTGATTTTCTTTGTCTATTTTTGGATTAATTTTGTATTTCTTCTTGTATGATTTGTTTATGATCCATTGTTTACGATATGGTGTTTATGATTTGTTTGTTGATTCGTTGTTTAGGGAATGATTTGTGGTCCATTGTTTATATTGACTAATGATGTATGATCTATTGTTTATATCTTACTTTAAACCATGGATTTATTCATTATCGTTTTACTGCTATGTTTTATATATTCTAACCAAATAATTTTTTCATATATATATATATATATAAATTTGTATAACATTTCATGTATATTCATGTTTATTGACACCGGATTTGCGGCACATTGGTGGTTCCATAATGATTATATATATACTGACAACTTTCATAGACACCTTAGTGGACATGCAACTTCAGATGAATTTTTTCAAGAACCAAGTCAGTGTAGTGATGTATGTTCCTCTATTGGTTATATATATATCATAGGATCTAGTTTCTCTTAGAATTAACTATGGTCCTTAGTTTTCTTATAAATCATATTCAAAGGGGCCATCCCCAGTTAAGCACATGAGGTTTTTTCACATCAAGCCTTCAAATTTTTAATCATTATGATTCCTATAGTTCACAATATGTCTGAAAATTAGGTTTTTATCTATTTGATATTTCATATAGATTATAATTGAGTGAATTTTTATACTGGAGTGACATGTATATGTGTCTATATATCTATTTCATCTTTTATTTCTATAGATCTTTGTCTAACAGGTATGCCTATATCGGGTAATGATGATTTTGGGACTGCATGTCCATTGACCCCAAGGGTCATGCTAGAATTTTAATCAACCTCTGGTACTAATTGTTTCTATTTGGGGGGGACCACCTCCCATTTAAGATCTTTTACAGCCAATTTTGAAACCACCCTTTAGTTACATTGAGGTGTGTTAGGTCATAAGATGATCTGACTTGGTGTTGTTTGGGTAATTCATGTCAGGGTCATTAAACTAAACATCTTCCGGTTTACACATATAAAGTTTATTGATAATATCATTTATTATTTGTCTTTATCTCCATTTATTTTATCAATTTCCAAAATCCATTATTATTGTATTTTGAATATCTAGGCACTCAGATATAATAGTAGAAATTATCCGTATTTTCCTCATTAGAATTGTATATAACATTCACTTTTGATAATGAAAATCTTATATGTATTTATTTATATATTATATAAAATCAATATTTTTTTAACCCAATAGGATATATATATATATATGAACCAAAAATGGAGCATGCTAATCATTTGACAAACTAATATGAATATAGAGTTAAATATTTCATCAAGTTTTCAAGAGTGCATGTAGACGACCCTTCTAAAATCTTATTTATGTGTTTATGTTGTTGTTATTAAATAAAAATTAGTCTGGAAGAGTTAGAAGAACATTTGATTTTTCACAGAATAGATCAATGCTATAAATGTTGGACTAAACATGTGGAAAAACTAAATGTGGACATTGATTGTGATGATACTATGTTTTATGAATCATTGATATGAATACCTTTGTAAAGGATGGTGGAGATCACATAGAAGAAATGACAATGGCTATTGAAGATGACCTTTTTGATTGTCCAATGTTATCTGAGGAGTTAAATAGTTGTTCCAAGAAACCATTGTATATCGGTTGTACTAAATACAAAACAATGCCAGTTGTATTGAAGTTATATAATTTGAATGTTCGCAACGGATGGAGTGACACTGGCTTTACTGAACTACTTGGTCTTCAGAAAGATATTATACAAGAAGAAAATGAACTACCATGATGAACATATGATTCTAAATGAATGTTACATTCAATGGGAATGATCCCTAAAAATATATATGCTTGTCCAAATTATTTCATATTGTTTCTCAAGGACCATGAATCACTCATAAAATTCCCTAAGTGTGGTGCATATCGATACAAGAAAAATGAATCAAGTACTTCAAAATTTGTATTGTACATTCCTATAATTACATTGTTTTGAAGACTATATGGATGTCAGGAAAACTCAATACAATTATCATAGAATACAGATACAAGAATTAAAGAAGGGAACCAACATCAACCTGTAAATTCTCCTCAGTGTAAGAAAATTGATTATGATTTTCCAGAATTTAGAGATGAGCTGAGAAAATTTCATCTTGTGTTATATACAAATGGAATAAATCCTTTTGGTGTGCAGAGTAGTAGTCATAGTATATGGCCCATCATGTTGGTAAATTATAACATTATGTTTAGAACAATACTCTATCTATTTATGATGATTTTTATGTTCACAAATACCCTTATTTGTTATTCTAATGATTTTACTTTGAGTATATTTCAGGAAATTAATATTCATTATTTCTATATTTTGGAATAATATTAAAGCATTTAATCCAGGCGGAATATTTGACATAGTGTTTGGAAATTTTTTTAACATGTTAACATGTTCTATAAACACTATTCATACCCTTTATAGAGGAGCGTAGCATTAAGATGGAATCCAACATTTACTTTACGAGATATCAGAAAAGTATGGTTAAGAATCCTTACGTTATCAGAAAATTATGGTTAAGAAACCATACCTTATCAGAAAAGTATGGAAAAAGAACCCTACATTAGTATGGAACGTTATGTTTGTTCTCTCAAAAGTATGGTTCAACAACCTTGCTTTTGTAGACAACCTTAAGTTGTATCAAAAAGTATGGATCATGTACCTTATATTTAAAATCTGATAAAAGTTTGGATTATATACCGTACGTTTGGGAGTGGAAGAGAAAAGTATGGATGATCAAGATTACTTTTAAAAAATGGAAGATCAACCTTACATTGTGAAAATTACGTTTAGAGAATGTATGTTATGCAGTTCAACCCTGCGTTTGGTGTCAGAGGTTTAAATTACATCTTTATTGAGAAATTATCTTTATACAGATTATTAGGATGATTTCAAGCCAGATTAAAATCCCGATTTTAAACCACATATTTGACTAATTTAAAGCCATTTATTTGTGATTTAAAGGATCGATTGAAGAGGATCTTTTCATGAAAAATATTCAGGGGAGTTATGACTGCTATGTTATTCAAACATTTGAATATCACTATTCTAATGGCGACATTTGTGGATCTAATTTTTTAAGGAAAAAGCTCGTTGTTATTCTTTATATATCTCTGATATTTTTGTATTACAAAGTGAGAGCGAATCATTATGAAAATATATAACAATCTCTTGAGTTCTTCACGACTACAGTTTTATAGAGTCATTCGATATTTACAGATCTCTTGTTAGAAGGAACCAAAAACTCTGTCTTTTCTAAAGAAGAAGAAATACGTTGAAGATTCATTGATTCTACATCGATTTTCTATTTTGAATCTACTATTGTTGATGTTTCTAAATTCATTTCAAGATCAACTACAACCAAGTTGGATCAGAACTACTTCTACCTGAAGATCATTCTTTATGAAGACAATGATCCATAAACTGTTAGTTTTGTGATGTTTCAACTATGAAGATCAACTGAAAAGTATTTCAAGACAAATACATTTTTTTATTATGAGTAACCATCTTCTTGTACCAAGCTGTGTATTCGGTTCTGTTTATGAACCAGAAGGCCCTGTTTTTAGCCTTAACTGTAAGGGTTGGTTTCCTCAGAACAAACTATTTTTGACTTTGATTACATAAATGTTCACTTATTATATATTGTTTATTGTTCAGCATGACTATAATATAATAATGTCCTGGAATATTTGATGCATTAATAAGGTCATAGTAGATCCCTGCTATGATGAGAACCTTGAAATACTATAACAATATTCTTAAATAAAGTTCTGCGGTTGGATGACATACTATGATAGGACACATAGTATACAGACCATCATGTGCGAGTACTCCTAAGAAGACGATACTCTCTCTCATGGAGTTTGCACTTGGTAATCTCCAAGATAGGAGATTATGAGAACAGACCTGCCAGTATTAATTCTGCATGTCTTGGAGTCATCGGATATTGCTTTCTGCGAGCGTGTGTAACGGTCCTTGGACAGGAAGATTATCATTAACTCATGTCATGACTCGCGCACGTAGATTTACTGACAAAAAACGTCACGCAGACAGTTGGCGGGATGTAGGGTACGTTGGGTGCATCACGAGTGACATGTTGTTAATGGATACGTCGAGGAAGTATTTTTCCCTTCCATTTATGGAAGATGATATCTCAGCTCTTTGATTGAAATAGAACTGTCACATTAAATTCCATGTCCATGGTGCAAATGACAAGTTCATTTCAGGTAGTCAAAGAACGACGGATCAAGCATATAGGTTTATGACACTTCCATGAAACCTTCTTGATGAGATATCGAGACAAAGGGATTAAATTACACAAGTAAGCGTTCGTATGAGGTGATACGTCAATGCGGCGTCAACTTCTTTCTCTTGGGTGCCTTGACCCGTTACTAGACAGTAATCTTGGACTTTATGCATGCTCGCCTAATGCCTATGAGAAAGAGGCCTAGAGGGTCACACACTAAGTGTATCCATGTTTCTCAAGTTGAATAAATATTATTCCCGTATGTGGTTTAATAATTATTCAAGGAAGCCTAAATTGTTTTAAATGATGGAGGAAAAATAAAATAAAACAAGTACAGACCATGTATTATTAAAAGTACACGCTGCGTAGTTTTATTTTGGAAAGGAAATGAATAAATGAAATCAAGATATACACGCCATGTACATTTAATGTACACACCGTGTAGTTTTCAATGAAAAACAAGTACACGCCGTGTATTTATTATTACACACCGTGTAGTTTTTCCAGTTGAGATTTTGAGGATATAATATTGTTTTAAATGATATTTATTATAATCAGTGTGGGCACATGTCATGGAATTATTTATTCGACATGGGGGTTTTAAATAAAGAGTCAATGAAAAAAATAAAATCCGTAACGTGTTTATTTACTGTCATAACTCTTTAACCCCAGACACCCGATTATAAATATCCTCACAACCCCAACTCTTTTCCGACACACAAGAGAATCGTTGTGCACAACATCTCTGGATAATTCTTCCAAGGCGGCAAAAACATCTTCCTCCACGAACGCTCTCAAGACCGAGAGAGATCCTCTTCCATCGGATCAAGTCAATATAAGGCGGACAACGCAAGCAAATGATTCTCCACACTAGCACCCGGAGAATCCTTTGGCGACGTCCAGAGATACGAGGTACACGTGTGGATCACCGCTAGAGGGAGTCTACACATGGCTTCTGCGACGCAACGATGGAACACATCGACAACGTGATCAAGAAAATAAACGAAGAAAGAACACCCAAAAGGTATTTCTTTATAATTAATTAAATTAATTATTATCAACCTGTAACGATCCTTGTTTGTGGTTTCGGGAAAAACCATCTTCTTTGTCTTTTTCTGTGATTCGATCCGTGTAGACTGACATTTATTGTCGTATTGATCCAGGATTGATCATTGATAATGACGAAAATCCAAGTGGGAACATCCACCCACGCGCATCTGTTGTGCCCGGAACCTTCAAATGGTATCAGAGGGAGGTTACAACATTGATTATAGTTATTTAATTTTCGTTGATAATTTACGCATTCATATTTGATTCAATTCGAAATAATTCGTTCTATAAATCTGAATTAACGAGATCTATTCTCCCTCCTTCATTTCATGATTCATATCATAGAAACGACCTTCTAATTTAAATTTTGATTAAAATAAAAACAAGGAACTCATCCGGAGGAGCCTCTCTTTCTGTCTGTACAACACAGGATTACACGGCGTGTAATTAAAACTACACGACGTGTATATAGGTTCAACGAACCGGCACTGGTCTACCAAACCACGTCGTGTGAATTGATTATGCCTAAGTTTTAATCACGTCGTGTCGACCAGAATAGAACAACGCATGGAAACCGGAATACATGGCATGTATGTTGGAACAACATGCCGTGTAGTCCGTTCCGACCAAGGGGAAACCATGTACAAAGATAAGTCGTGTACCGCGTACACGGGATCGCCATGCCGGTTACCGTGTAACAAGGAATTACAAACCGTGTATGATTCATCTACACGTTGTGTAATCCAAAATTTTCAAAGTACAGAAAACACGCCATAGCCCCGGCGTGCACTTTGGATAAAGGGTGAAAAGAAAAATACGCGCCGTGTAATTATAAACTAGACACCGTGTACATTCCAGAAATGGAACTTCACCCGGTTTCCTCCAATGTACAAAGACCCGTACAAGGAATATGGATGAGAAGAATCTCAAGGAAATTCAGAAAGGAATTTAAGATAAAGAATTGATTAATTATAAGATCATAATTAATTGAATTCGAGCACGACCTATCTTAAATGAAAGAGCGATTAAAAGAATTTGAATATTAAATATGCGTAAATGTCGTTGCATGCTGTGGATGATCATGAGCTAGACCAAAAACCCTTTGTATGTGTATGGTTTCATTTAAATTTATAGAATTGAAATTTTTTGGACTGCGAGCCTTCTTCCAATAAAATGTAGGGCCTGCGTGCCCATGGTTTCTTTAATGTAAACCCATGTAATGGAGGATCTCCCAAGCCATAGGAGATGGTTCAAATCCCGAAGCCGAGGTGAAACCGACACAAGAAGATACATAGGTGGACAGGTGGGAGCTGAAAAACACGAACCATCAGGTTCAAGGTGTTTTCCCTAGGTCAGGGTTAGCTTATCAAAAACCTCTAGATAAGCTAACCAAATAGATGCTCATGATCATGCCATCTTATTTTATTTCTGTCTGATTTCATGGTTTATTTATTATGTATGTGTTATCGTGATCACATAATTAATAAAATGAACAAGCATGAAAATATGGAATAAAATAAAAACCGGACTATGCGTAAACATTATCAGAACATGGTTAATCACTTAAGAAAGCATCACTTATGTAACACCCTGAGATTTTATGAAAAATATTATTTTTAATTTCATTAATGTCTTGTGTTGTACGCTACACCAAAAGGAGCTTTCACAACACACATCCTTGACTTGCCTTTCATTACACGCAATCATGAGCTTCCTTGATAGCGTGTGTAGTACGCAATACCGAGTTTTACTAAACAACGATATGCTATTAAAATATTATTAAAACTAGCCGTTATGAATAGTAATAACCACTTTTTTAAATTTTGTAAATTCTATTTTTCAAAATGGACTTCATTTTTGGATTCGGAATATTGAAATTAGCTTAGGGTGAAATTTTGGTACTTTTCAGATAACTTTCATATTCTGATGAATAGTGAAAATTACTAAATTTTAATTAAAAACAAATTTTTTAATAGAAATAATTAATAGTGATAAATTGTTAATTTGAGTGGTTTTAAAGTATATTTAGAATATATTTTTACAATTTAATACAATGTTGGTCATTGGATGTAATTTCACATTTAAACCAGTTATAAACTAGTGTCAATCTTTTGATAGTTATTATCTCTTAAAAACACACTATTTGTTTTGACGGTGAGAATTAATTTTTAAATTAGTTAATGCAAATGATATGTTTTGAATTTGGTAAAATAGACATCATTTTTGAGTTCATAATATCAAATATAGATTAGGCCTAATTTTTGGTATTTTTCTGAAAACTTTCTATTTTCGATGAATAGTGAAACCACTAAGTGGAAGTTCAAAAAACTGAATTGTTCATAAAACTTAATTTTACCGCTTCTATGAGTGGAATTTTGAAAATACGATAGAAACAGTTAATATCAAGGACTAAAATGTGGTTCAATGAGATGAAAATAATTTTTGGTGAATAGTAACTTTTTACTTTTATTTACCACGGTTAAAAGTAAATAGGGTAATTAAGGGTAGAAATGATATTATTATTACCCTAACACATGTCCTAATTCTATTGGACAAGTGTAATTAGACCAAAAACAATCTTAGGAATAAAATATGACCATTTAGGCCCACTTGGATTAGATTAGGACATTTATTATTAATTTATTTAAAGAAGGGTTAAAAGAGTTAAAATCAAAGTTTATTTAATGAAACATTTTTAATATGGGGTTATACATAAGATAAATTCGACTATAAATATTAATTAGAAAGATAAAAATCATTCCTACATAATGGTAGTTTATTTGTAATTTTTAGACATTAAATAATTTAATTTATTTATGACACAATGATGATGCAGTAATTATCTTATTAATGAAATATTGACATAATTGATGTTATAAACACCAAAATAAATGCAATTTGAGACTTTTTATGAATTACACTGATTTTATAGGTTACTATGATATATTAGTGTTTATTTAATCAACTTTTTTCGAACATATAATTCTGTTAAGACTTTCACAAAAATCATATATCAAATAGTGTCAAAATTGACACAAAATAGTTTTTAAATCAAATATTATATTATTAATTGTTATTTTATTCCTAAAAATCTAAGGTTCGGCCAAATGACTTAGATAAGGATATATATATTACTAAAAAACAATATTGGGTCGTTTGGCATGTTATAGTAAGTGTATTAACCATATAGTGTAAGAAAACAAAAAGACACGGTAAAAGTTAAATTATTTAACTTAGAGTTAAATCTAATTGATAAGGATAAAATAATAACCTAAACTTGTCTAAATCCTATTGGCTGATAGGATTGCGACCCATACCCACTTTGGCTTCTAAATAAGACCATTTGGAACCATTATAAACCGATTTTGACTTTAATATAAAATAATATTTTGATATATTCCTAAGGTGCCCCTCTCCTCCTTTATAAAAGGACACCTCCTCCCCCTCCTCCTCACACCAATTTGAGAACTCAATCTCAGCCAAACCCTGCCAAAATCCCTTCTCCACTTCCCTATAATAATCCTAGAGGTCCTGGTCTTCTTCAAATACTAATCTTTGTTCCCTAAGTGGAGGATTCAAAGAGGCGTTTCAAAGAAGAGGTAATATCCATTACCGGTCTTTTCAATTTCTTTCTTCTTCAACTTCTTCTTATTTAGTTGTTTCATGACAAAGTAATAACATCAGTATTACTTACATACTGATATGTTATTATAAATATGAAACAACCCTAATTCACCTTCTATCCATCCTACGGAAAAATGAAATCACCACGCGTGCGTACGTACGGAATACCGTCTCCACGCCATGGTGTAATCTATTTTCCACCACCACCTTAATATGATGGGTATAATGGTGTAATGAGTAACTATATATGATTATTATAAAGTTATATTGATACTGAAATATTCTACATACACTTAAACACAATTCCACGACCATGGGAACGATATCATCGCTCGTGCGTACGTACAGACTACCGTCTCCACAACGCGATGAGATTCATTCTCAATGATTAACCATTCATGAAGGATTATAAAGTATATATAATAAGTACTAATGAAATATATGACATAATAATGATACTGGATTTATGTAAATTTATATGTATGTCATATACTTAATTCCATTCACTTCAATAAGGAAACGAAAACAGCGTTCATGCGTACGTACGGACTACCGTCTCCATGAATGGTGTATTTCATTCCATTTATCGATATTATATATATATATATATATATTCTGAATATATGTTATATATAAATCATGTTTTACATTTTGGATATAAGCAATCATGATCAAAGTAATCATATTAATAATTAAAAGTTAAAAACAGGAACGACAAATGAGACGATTTTACCCAAAACGCTACTTTAACATGAATTTACAAAAGAACGGGTAATATAAAGTCATAAGTGGACCATATATGATATAATAACAATGAATATGATTCTGGAATAAGTCAATAACATGATTTAAATCATTATACAGGAGGTTCGGACACTTACAAAGCAAGTCGGACCTAAGGTAAGGGAAATGTCACAATCTCATTTTTATCCGAGATTGTTTATACTTTGGTATTTACTGGGGTGTATTTTATCATCCAAATCCATTTTTCCTCAATATGTAATTTTATTTCCATCCACATACAATTATGTAAATCCATTTTTACCCTTTGGTGAGTTTTTAGTAAAAGACATGAAAGGAATCTTTTGTCTTTTTTCGTATGAGGTACTTTTTGACTTTTCCGACAAAAGTACGAGAAGAATGTTTTTTTAACTTATACGGCATGAATGGATTTTTAAAACATTATTTCCAAGAAGCTTCCTTTACAAGTTTTCAAGTTTATTTTTAATCAACTTCTTTTAGTTATAATTTTATGACATGTTAAGAAATGAAAAGTGTTTTCGAAGTAGAAAGAATATTTTCCTCAAGAATGGAGTTCAAGTGTTTTATCAAAATTATTTTCCATCTAAGATAATAAAGGGTTCTGTTTCTATCCCTATCATTACATGGATTTGATTATGTTGTGATGGAAATATTTTTTATGAATTCCTTTATCTTATATGAATTTTCTTATGATGTCACGATGTTTAAGATTCCCATTTTTATTACATGGGTTATGCAATGATGTATGTTTTAAGATTTTGTGGCACACATAAGAATGGTATCATTATGAGATGGGTGGGACCTATATCTCCCTCCAATGAATTGGGTAAAGATTTTATATCTCATGAGATAGACATGGCTGGAATGGTAGGTTATACCGGTTCAGTAAAACAGGACTGAAACAAGGGTTACTGGATTCAGAAAGGGACATTGTCCACTAAGATAGTCTTGGCAATGAGTCTTGACTAACAAGACATGATTCTCTATGATTATGTGTGTATGCCACAATGTTTCATGTTTTAAGTTATGATTATTGTGATTACATTTCACTGCCATGATTTATCCCATGTTATGAAATTATGATCTCTTTTGCAGGATAAGATTTCCAAAAGTTATGTGCTTATGTATATGATGTGATTGATATTTCTTTTGTTTACCCTTACTGAGCATTTTAGCTCACCCTTTTATGTTTTCTTTTCCCCAGGATATAAAGAATGGTTTTAGGTATTAAAAAAAGAAGTTCTTTATGGGAGATGTTGAAGATCTTTCACCAGGAATTAGAAGATTATATTCCAAGTTTCCAAAGACACTAAACTATTACGATCCTTGTGTGTGTTTTTGTAATGTACTAAGTATTCCGCAAAAGTAATGTAATTTCCATGTACTTCAGGCTTCGGGTCTCTACAGTTGGTATCAGAGCCAGGTTTAGTCAACCTTTGGAAACCAGGATGCGAGAACTTTAGTGAGATCCCTAGAGATATTTCTAAGGTATGTCTAGGGATGTCTCTAAGGTTAATTATACGTATAGGTTATAGTACTAGAATTACGCTAACGATCATAGAATTAAACCTAAGATGTTAGATATTGAAGGTACTCCCCCTTTATTATTTTGTTTTCCCTAGCATGATTTTTGCCTCTCACACTATTCTTTTTGGGTTTTAGACGATGGCTGGAACCCGAAGGAACTGTGTTGATCAATGCAATGTACAATGAAATGATTTCTCTCCTGAACAAACAAATGCTATGGGATATGGAGTGCAAAATCTTATTGCTATACTTACACAAGCTATGAATCATTCTGGACATCCAAATGAACAGAGAAGGGAACAATATTCTATTGAGTCCTTCATGAGGCAACGTACACCTTCATTCAATGGGTCTTCCGATCCACTTGTTGCTGAACAATGGATCAGTACCACTGAAAAGATATTTTCAGTTCTTCAATGTTCTGAACATGATAAATTCATCTTAGCAGTATATCGTTTGGAAGGTGAAGCTGATCAATGGTGGAATCTTATCAAGAATACGAGGCCAAGAGATGAAATTGAGTCCATGGAATGGGATGAGTTCAAGAACTTGTTTTTCAGTAAGTACTTCCCTCGTATTCTTCAAACAAATATGGAAAAGGAGTTTCTTGAGATAAAGCAGAAGGATGATGAATCTGTTGGTATATACGAAGCAAATTTTACAAGACTTGCAAGGTATGCATCTGGCATTATCATCCAACCTGAAAGTAAAGTTGATCAATTTTTCAGTGGCTTAAAACCAAGTCTTCGAAGGGAATTAGCTATAAGAGACATCAGTAGATATGAAGAAATTGTGCGTTGTGCTATCAAGGTAGAAATGGAAGTTGGTGTTACATATCCATCTCATGGTTTTGACAAGAAACGAAAGATGGAGTTCAAGGAGAAATCTCAGAATAATGGTGAAAAGAAGATGAATGTTTCCTTATGCACAAAGTGTGGAAAGAAGCATGGTGGATATTGTCTTAAAGGGACTAGAAAATGTTTTAAGTGTGGAAAAGAAGGTCATCAAGCAGCTGAGTGTCGATGTAATGGAAAAAGGGTTTCTAATGATGTGAATAAAGCAAACACTGCAGAGAACGCACCACCAACACTTCAATGCTTCAAGTGCAAGGAAATGGGGCATTATGCTAATAAATGCCCTAATCCAAGGGTTAGTGATGATCGATATGAGCAACCGCTTAAGGCAAAGGATAAAGGGAAGTCACATGTGATCAATATTGGCGATGTTGAATATGACAACGATGTGGTGGAATGATTAAGTGTTTATGTAATGGGATTCCAAAATAATGTTGTATCATGGAGTATTGGAATATTTATGTATTAGTCTAATGTGGTATTCAAAGTTATTGAGATATTTTTGGAAATAAGACGATATGCGCATAATGAAGGGAAAATGAGAAAATGAAATGTTTAACAGTATTCATGAGATCATGATTGATAAAAGGACTAAGTGATATCATGGTTTGAGTATATAGAATTTTGAGGATTTTGGTATGAGGAAGGTGTTAACTTTTAACTGCATTCATGTTTTCACTAAGGTTCAATGGGTATTCAAGAGAATACATGATTAAGGCCTTTGAATGTTTTGAATGTGACCAACAAGACATATCTTATGATATATGGGGATCAACGATGGTATTAAATCTCTAGTAGTCGTTTTCACTATATTATGAGAGTGGACTGCAGTATTATGGATAAGCCTAAAGATTGGAATGGATTATGTTGGGAATAAGTTAGTATTGTTTAAGGATAGAATTTTCTTTTCGATATTATTGATGGGATATTATAGTAGTATAGTTTTAGAAAAAGGACAACCTGAAGGACGGCCGACAACCCATCGCTTCGGACAAGGCTGTGGGAATCGACCCTACAACCGAAATGCGACTGGCCTTTATCGCCTACCACTGGCCTACAGGAAGTCCCTATTTAGTAGAAACTAGTTTTATTTTATTAATCAGTATGATATATGAAGTATAAGTTCATTTTTGGAACCATATATGATTAATCTAACCATAATATGAACTTATAACTTTTCAAACCTTTTGTTTGAGACAGATGGAATGCCCCATCATTCTATTACATGATCTGCTAACACATCACGAATGACAAATTCAACTTCATTTCTTTAAGAGATGAAGTGGAAATTGTCCAAATAACGACCAACGGTGAGACTATACCGAAATCACGAAAGTATTTCTTCTAATTCCAATTTCATCAAATTTAGGGAAACGATCTTGAAAACCAAAAATGTCATCCTAGTGCTCTTATATCTGATTAATCAGATGGTACCTTAGATCTTCACAAATTTATGGATTTGTGATTGTTGGCTTTTCCATAGCCATGTTCTCTACCACTCTCCATCAGAACATGATGGTTAGATTTTTCTTCCATATCCATATTTTCACCTATGTCGACACCCAGTGATTAGTTTATTTGGGTAATCGTTACATTTCATACTTTAGTTTTTAAATCCATGTTTTGGTATTAATTTTTACAATGTGGGTTTCTATCAAAGAATATTTCGAATAGTAAACCATTTATAACCCCGACGAATTTCGAGGGCGAAATTCATTTTAAGGGGGGTAGAATGTAACACTGCGAGATTTTATGAAAAATATTCTTTTTAATTTCATTAATGTCTTGTGTTGTACGCTACACCAAAAGGAGCTTGAACAAAACACATCCTTGAATTGCCTTTCATTACATGCAATCGCGACCTTCCTTGATAGCGTGTGTAGTACGCAATACCGAGTTTTACTAAACAACGATATGCTATTAAAATATTATTAAAACTAGCCGTTATGAATAGTAATAACCACTTTTTGAAATTTTGTAAATTCTATTTTTCAAAATGGACTTCATTTTTGGATTCGGAATATCGAAATTAGCTTAGGGTGAAATTTTGGTACTTTTCGGATAACTTTCATATTCTGATAAATAGTGAAAATTACTAAATTTTAATTAAAAACAACTTTTTTAATAGAAATAATTAATAGTGATAAATTATTAATTTGAGTGGTTTTAAAGTATATTTAGAATATATTTTTACAATTTAATACAATGTTGGTCATTGGATGTAATTTCACATTTAAACCAGTTATAAACTAGTGTCAATCTTTTGATAGTTATTATCTCTTAAAAACACGCTATTTGTTTTGACGACAAAAATTAATTTTTAAATTAGTTAATGTAACTGATATGTTTTGAATTTGGTAAAATAGACATCATTTTTGAGTTCATAATATCAAATATAGCTTAGACCTAATTTTTGGTATTTTTCTGAAAACTTTCTATTTTTGATGAATAGTGAAACCAATAAGTGGTAGTTAAAAAAACTGAATTGTTCATAAAACTTAATTTTACCGCTTCTGTGAGTGGAATTTCGAAAATCCGAGAGACACGGTTAATATCAAGGACTAAAATGTGGTTCAATGAGATGAAAATAATTTTTGGTGAATAGTAACTTTTTACTTTTATTTACCACGGTTAAAAGTAAATAGGGTAATTAAGGGTAGAAATGATATTATTATTACCCTAACACATGTCCTAATTCTATTGGACAAGTGTAATTCTACCAAAAACAAACTTAGGAATAAAATATGACCATTTAGGCCCAGTTTAATTAGATTAGGACATTTATTATTAATTTATTTAAAGAAGGGTTAAAAGAGTTAAAATCAAAGTTTATTTACTAAAACATTTTTAATATGGGGTTATACATAAGATAAATCGACTATAAATATTCATTAGAAAGATAAAACGATTTCCTACTTAATGGTAGTTTATTTGTAATTTTTAGACATTAAATAAGTTAATTTATTTATGACACAATGATGATGCAGTAATTATATTATTAATGAAATATTGACATAATTGATGTTATAAACACCACAATAAATGTAATTTGAGACTTTTTATGAATTACACTAATTTTCTAGGTTACTATGATATATTAGTTTTTCTTTAATAAACTTGGTTCGAACATATAATTCTTTTATGACTTTCACAAAAATCATATATCAAATAGTGTCAAAATTGACACAAAATAGTTTTTAAATCAAATATTATATTATTAATTGTTATTTTATTCCTAAAAAACTAAGGTTCGGCCAAATGACTTAGATACAGATATATATATTAATGATAAACAATTTGGGGTTCGTTTGGCATGTTATAGTATGTGTATCAACCATATAGTGTAAGAAAACAAAAAGGCACGGTAAAAGTTAAATTATTTAACTTAGAGTTAAATCTAATTGATAAGGTTAAAATAATAACCTAAACTTGTCTAAATCCTATTGGTTGATAGGATTTCGACCCATCCCCACTTTAGCTTCGAAATAAGAACCTTTAGAATCATTATAAACCGATTTTGACTTTAATATAAAATAATATTTTGAGATATTCCTAAGGTGCCCCTCTCCTCCCTTATAAAAGGACACCTCCTCCCCCTCCTCCTCACACCAATTTGAGCACTCAAGCTCGGCCAAACCCTTCCAAAATCCCTTCTAAACATCCTTATAATAATCCTAGAGGTCCTGGTCTTCTTTAAAGACCAATCTTAGTTCCCTAAGTGGAGGATTCAAAGAGGCGTTTCAAAGAAGATGTAATATCCATTACCGATCTTTTCAATTTCTTTCTTCTTCAACTTCTTCTTCTTTAGTTGTTTCATGACAAAGTAATAACATCAGTATTACTTACATACTTATATGTTATTATAAATATGAAACAACCCTAATTCACCTTCTATCCATCATACGGAAAAATGAAATCACCGCGCGTGCGTACGTACGGAATACCGTCTCCACGCCGTGGTGTAATCTATTTTCCACCACCACCTTAATAGGATGGGTATAATGGTGTAATGAGTAACTATATATGATTATTATAAAGTGATATTGATACTGAAATAGTCTACATACACTTCAACACAATTCCACGACCATGGGAATGATATCATCGCTCGTGCGTACGTACGGACTACCGTCTCCACGACGCGATGAGATTCATTCTCAATGACTAACCATTCATGAATGATTATAAAGTATATATTATAAGTACTAATGAAATATATGACATAATAATGATACTGGATTTATGTAAATTTATATGTATGTCATCTACTTAATTCCATTCACTTCAATAAGGAAATAAAAACAACGTTCATGCGTACGTACAGACTACCGTCTCCATGAACGGTGTATTTCATTCCATTTATCAATATTATATATATATATATATATTCTGAATATATATTATATATAAATCATGTTTTACATTCTGGATATAAGTAATCATGATCCATGTAATCATATTAATAATTACAAGTTAAAAACACGAACGACAAATGAGATGATTTTACCCAAAACGCTACTTTAACATGATTTTACAGAAGAACGGGTAATATAAAGTCATAAGTGGACCATCTATGAAATAATAACAATGAATATGATTCTGGAATAAGTCAATAACATGATTTAAATCATTATACAGGAGGTTCGGACACTTACAAAGCAAGTCGGACCTAAGGTAAGGGAAATGTCACAATCTCATTTTTATCCGAGATTGTTTATACTTTGGTATTTACTGGGGTGTATTTTATCATCCACATCCATATTTCCTCAATATGTAATATTATTTCCATCCACCTACAATTATTTAAATCCATTTTTACCCTTTGGTGAGTTTTTAGTAAAAGACATGAAAGGAATCTTTTGTCTTTTTTCGTACGAGGTACTTTTTGACTTTTTCGACAAAAGTATGAGAAGAATGTTTTTTTTAACTTATACGGCATGAATGGATTTTTTAAAAATCATTTCCAAAAAGCTTACTTTACAAGTTTTCAAGTTTATTTTTAATCAACTTCTTTTAGTTATAATTTTAGGACATGTTAAGAAATGAAAAGTGTTTTTGAAGTAGAAAGAATATTTTCCTCAAGAATAGAGTTCAAGTGTTTTATCAAAATTATTTGCCATATAAGATAATAAAGAGTTCTGTTTCTATCCCTATTATTACATGGATTTGATTATGTTGTAATGGAAATATTTTTTATGAATTCCTTTATCTTATATGGATTGTTTTATGATGTCACGATGTTTAAGATTCCCATTTTTATTACATGGGTTATGCAATGATGTATGTTTTAAGATTTTGTGGCACCCATAAGAATGGTATCATTATGAGATGGGTGGGACCTATATCTCCCTCCAATGCATTGGGTAAAGATTTTATATCTCATGAGATAGACATGGCTGGAATGGTAGGTTATACCGGTTCAGTAAAACAGGACTGAAACGAGGGTTACTCGATTTAGAAAGGGACTTTGTCCACTAAGATAGTCTTGGCAATGAGTCTTGACTAACAAGAAATGATTCTCTATGATTATGTGTGTATGCCACAAAGTTTCATGTTTTAAGTTATGATTATTGTGATTACATTTCACTGCCATGATTTATCCCATGTTATGAAATTTTGATCTCTTTTGCAGGATAAGATTTCCAAAAGTTATGTGCTTATGTATATGATGTGATTGATATTTCTTTTGTTTAACCTTACTGAGCATTTTAGCCCACCCTTTTATTTTTTCTTTTCCCCAGGTTATAAATAAAGATTTTAGGTATAAAAAAAGAATATATTTATGGGAGATGTTGAAGATATTTCACTAGGAATTAGAAGATTATATTCCGAGTTTCCAAAGACACTAAACTATTATGATCCTTGTGTGTGTGTTTTTGTAATGTACTAAGTATTCCGGAAAAATAATGTAATTTCCATGTACGTCAGGCTTCGGGTCTCTACAACTTAATATTAACAAGCATGTGATAATGAAAAACTACGCATAAAGGAATAAAATCCCTATATACCATATTAAGTCAGACCAACCCTTCCATTACCTGATTAAGGGAAAAACTCAATAAAACTATGTGTTTGACCAACTCTTGTTGGGACACTTACTTTTATAAAGGAATCCCTTATGAAAGGTTTCAGGTTGACTTAACCATATTACATCAAGAGAAGTATCCCTTGATAGACTTAGTGTAATATTGGAGGCAAGAGTTGAGGAAATCCAAGTCAGGATTTCAGGATTGGGGAGTCCACTCAACAGATCAAGGAACTGTAAGCTCACAGTTGGAAAAGACCTGCCTGCCTAAATATCTTCAAATAGCTTGACCAACCCTTGTTGGGGTTATGAGAATGGAAATATGGATCCTTTCCACTAGAATGTCAATGCAATTGGACATTCCGAGTTCAATAGTGAGGGCCATTGGGACTTGATAAAATAGTGGGAGAATAAATTCATTCATTCATTATTTCTCATAAATTGTAATCAAGAAAGTACTAATAAATCTGCTCTTTTAAATTGTAGAATCAAGATGACAAACACATCAACCACATTTTATTTGCGATCAATTATAGATAAAGACAACATCCTCACAGGAAGTAAATTTCAGGAATGGTTTAGGCACCTTCGGGTTATCCTATGCCATGAACAAAAGTTTTACGTGCTGGAGTCCTCACTTCTAGATTCTCCTGCCCCAGGGGCAAGTGATGAAGATTTCCTAGTCTATGATCAACATTTGAACGATGCTCTTGAAGTTCAATGTTTGATGCTGTCATCTATGTCTAGTGATCTCATGAAGTCTCATGAAGACATGGATTCCTACATCATGCTTGAGAACCTCCGTGGTTTATACCAGGAGAGAGCAAGACAGGAAAGGTTTGAGATCTCCAAGGCTCTGTTTCAGAGAAAGCTTGGAAAGGGTGCCCCAGTTGGGCCTCATGTAGTCAAGCTCATTGGCTACATTGAGCGATTGGAGGTTCTAGGGTTTAAACTCCCTAAAGAACTAGGTACCGATCTCATTTTCGCATCACTCCCTCATATCTTCTCAAACATTGTTGTTAATTTTAACATGAACAATATTGAGAATTCTCTATCTGATCTTCTTATCCTTATTCGCCAAGTGGACAATGACATGAAGCGTGAAAAGCCTTGTGTCCTTATGGTGAAAAAAGGAAAGGGAAGGAGAAGAGCATTAATCCCAACGCTTCTTCAAGGCCTTCCAAGAAATGGAAGATCAAAGGGGAGGAAAAGGAATAGGATGTTGTTTGTTTCGCATGTGGCAAGAAGGGCCACTGGAAGAAAAACTGCACCCAGCCAAGGAAGCAAGGGGAAGCTTCAGGTGCGTTTCTTATCGAATGCAATCTATCTATTTCTACTAATTGGGTATTAGATACTTCTTGTGGTGCTTACATATGTATCCAAATACAAGAACCAAGTAGATTCAAGAAGATTGATCGAGGGGAGGTAGATCTATGAGCAGCCAACGGAGCCAGACTTGCTGTTGTTGCTGTCGGGGACTACCACCTCACATTTCCAACTGAAATTATCTTGGTGTTCAAGGGATGTTAATATGTGCCTTCTATTACTAAAAATATTATTTCAGTATCCAGATTAGATACTGATGGATTAATATTCAAGTTTAGAAATTAATGTTGCTACTTTTATAAAGATAGCATTTGTTTTGGTGGGGCACATTTATATAACAACCTTTTGGGTTATTCTACACAAACCAAGTAATGGAAATCGATAACAAAGTTAATTAACATGACTCATACCACACCAAAATTTGGAATCACCGGCTAGGTCATGTCAATGAGAAACGTTTGACAAAATTACATCAAGATGGGTATTTAGATTCTTTCGAACTAAAACCACTTGGTGTATGTCAGGCGTGTCTACAAGGCAAAATGACCAAATCCCCATTTAGTGGGAAAGGTGAAAGAGCTAAATAACTTCTAGAATTAGTTCACACAGATGTGTGTGGACCATTTCCAGTTGAAGCAAGGGGTGGGTTCTCGTACTTCATAACTTTTACTGATGATTTTAGTAGATATGGATATATCTATTTAATGAGGTATAAGTCAGATTATTTTGATCGGTTCAATGAATACAAGAATGAAGTTGAGAACCAACTTGGTAAAAAGATTGGGAAACTCCGCTCAGACAGAGGAGGAGAATATCTTAATCAGGACTTCATTGATTTCTTACAGGAGTTTGGCATTCTATCTCAACTCACTCCTCCTTACACACCGCAATGGAATGGTGTAAGTGAAAGGAGGAACCGCACCCTGTTGGACATAGTGAGATCAATGATGAGTCATGCGAGTCTTCCATTATCATTTTGGGGATATTAATTACAAACAGCAGTGCACATACTAAACCATGTACCAACTAAATCGATAAATGGTATTCCATACGAGTTATGGAGTGGATGCAAAGCCATGATATCGAATTTACATGTGTGGGGTAGCGAAGCATTTGTTAAGGCCTCTTCAGGTAACAAACTTACACCCTGAGTCACAAAGTGTATCTTTATAGGATATCCCTAGGAAACAAGGGGATATTACCTATACAACCCCTCAGACAAAAAGGTTACAGTGGCAAGACACGCCATATTCCTTGAGAGGGAGCACATCTCCAAAAGAGATAGTGGGAGCGAGATAGACTTCGATGAAGTAGAGGCTCAAGATACACATGAGTTGGTACAAGAACAGATTCCACAAAGCCCCGTGGAAGAACAATCTGTTCCAAAGACACAAGAAATGCGTAGGACCACGAGAGAGGTGAGGGAACCAGAACGATATGGTTTTCTTTTCACCGAGGATAGTGACTCATTATTGGTTGACAATGATGATCCTCTTACCTATAAGGAAGAAGTTGAAGGCACAGACATTGCCAAGTGGCAAGAATCCATGAATTATGAAATGGATTCCATGTACCAAAAACAAGTCTGAATTTTGGTAGATCCTCTAGTTGATGTAAAGCCTATTGGTAATAAATGGGTATTCAAGAAGAAACTGGACATGGAAGGGAAAGTCAGCACCTACAAGGCACGACTGGTTGCAAAAGGTTTTAGCCAGCATCAAAGAATTGACTATGATGAAACATTTTCACCGGTTGCAATGCTGAAGTCCATCAGAATCCTATTGGCCATTGCTGCTTACCATGACTATGAAATTTGGCAAATGGATGTCAAAACAGCTTTCCTTAACGGGAACCTCCAGGAAGATGTCTACATGACACAACCTGAATGGTTTGTGACTCCAAAGGATGTCAACAAGGTATTCAAGTTTCATAAATCCATTTATGGATTAAATCAAGCATCAAGTTCATGGAACATTCGTTTTGATGAAGCTGTTACAAAATTTAGCTTTGTTAAGAACGAATGTGAGCCTTGTGTCTACAAAAGATTTAGTGGAAGTGCAGTTGTTTTCCTAATAGTATATGTGGATGAAATTAACATGTAAAGGTGTCAACTTCCTACACTCATTTGTGCATGGTCTGTTGATAAGAGGACCATATAGTGAAAATCACCAAACTTGTGGAGTAGATCATTGGTGGATTGGACTAGGGGCCTTCTGTTCCCTGAACCACTATACATTCTTGAGTTCTTTAACTGTTTATTTTCTACTGCATAAACAACCTGATAAAGATAAAAGGGTAGACTCGGTCATCATTATGATTCTTGAATAATTTGTAAAAGAAACAATTCACCCCCCTCTTGTGCATATTTGGTATAACCCGGTCAAAAAATTGGTATAAGAGGAGGATCTATTATCAAATCTATAACAAGATGAAATATTGTTTATTATAGAAATCATAATGGGTGATACATGAGAGGGAATATAAATAGTTTGAGCTCCATACTTTAACAGTGATAATTACAGATTTTGGATATCAAGGATGCTCATTAACTTAAATAACCTTGGATACATAGTATACTCGAAAATTCTAACTCCCTATGTGATTACAGAGAAACCTGAAACATGGAGTGCTAATGCAGAAGAAGAGTACACCATAAACTCGAATGCTATGAATGCTATCATCTGTGGTCTTGGACCAGATGAATTCAATAGAGTATCTCAGTGCCCATCTACTTATGAAATGTGGCAGAAAATTTCACATGCTTATGAAAGAACTGATAATGTTAGAAAGATGAGGTATTCCACAACTAAATTGAAATTTGATACATTCAAAATGATTGAGGGAGAAAGCATCACCCATATGAATGGAATACATAGAGAAATTGTTAATAACATCAATGCCTTGGGAGATCCTATCAAACAAGAAGATCAAGCCCTAAAAGTACCGAGAGTAATACCACCTAGATGGAATGGGATATCAATAGCTATTAGAAAATCATCACCAGTCAATGTTATAACTATGAGAAAATTAATTGGAACTCTGATGATGTATGATGTTGAGATGCAAGATGAAGAAAATGAGCATAAAGTCTTGATCATGATTGAAAATTCTACTTTGAAAGTAACATCCCAATAGAAGAGTAGAAATATGGAGAATGAAATCAAAATAAAATCAGAGTGTTTTGATTCATATAATTCAGACGTGGAACTCGGTCAACTAGCCAGAAAAATCAGAAAATTCTACATAAATAAAAAGGGATTCAGAAAATCCTTCAAAAAGGATGAAAAAGAACCAGAGAAGTTAGATGCTGTGAATGAATAAAGATGTGTCACATTAGACCTGACAATCCTCAATTAAAAGGAGAAAATAAAAATAATTTTTTCAAAAACAATGATTATTAGTAGAAAGACAAAAGAGAAATGAATGCTACATGGAGTGTTTCGGAAGACTCCGGCAGCTCATCAACATCTGACTCAGAAAAAGAATAATCAAATCCAAAAGAAAACATGTGCTTTATGGAATATGCTAATGAGACACAATCTTATTATTCATCTAATTCTGATTTTAGTTCTAGTTGTAAAAATAATTAACTTGCAACCTACTACAACATGTTGTAAGAGAAATATGATTCCATATTTAAGAAACATTAATCATTGAAAAATATTCACAATACTGTTTTAGTAGAAAGTGACAATCTACTAAATCAACATCAAGAGTTAATTGAAAAATATAACTCATCAAGCACAAACTATACAGATAATGAAACTAAAATAATAACACTGAAAACAGAAGTAGAAACATAAAAAAGTGAAGCTCTTGTTTTTACAAAATTAGAACTAAATGAAATTCATGGAAATAATTTGATTAAAAAATAAATATATGGAATATTTAGTAAAGGAGAGAAACTAAAATTGTATAAGAACTATTTTTTTCCAAGTACAAAAGGTAAAATTCGCAACTAATATAGAAAAAAGGTCATATATCTAAAAATTGTTATTTAAGGAAACCACAAATAAGTGGGATTAAGAAAGCCTTTGTTTCAAGCAGTTTATATGATTCTATTGATTTTAGAAAAACAAAGAAATTATGGATTCCCTGGTCTTTGTTGGCAAACACTGCTAGACCCAACAAAATATGGGTACCAAAACAAACCTTGGTTTAAATTATATTGTTGGAAGCTGGTCATAGAAGCTGAACTAAAAAATGGTATATGGACAGTGGCTGCTCCAGTAATATGAGTGAGAATTCATTGAATTTTAAAACATTAACTCAATATAATGGAGGATTAGTCGCATTTGGTGACAATGCAAAAGGTAAAATCATTGGCATTGTACTGTTGGAGATACATAAGTTGTCTTAATTAATAAATTACTCTACGTACAGGGATTGAAACTCAAATATATGTATTAAACACACCTTATATGCACTAAGAACACCTCAACAAAATGGAATTGTTGAAAGAAGAAATAGGACTATTCAAGAAATGTATAGGACTATGGTAAATGAATATAATCTTCCCACATATTTTTCGGAAGAAGCTGTAATAATAGCCTGTTATAAAATGAATATAGTTTTAATCAGAACAAATTTTAAAAAGACACCCCATGAACTCTGGAACAAAAAAACCTAAAGTAAATTACATTAATGTTTTTGGATGCAGGGTTTACAGCTTAATCACCGAAGATAATCTTGGTAAGTTTGATCCAAAATCTGATGAAGGCATTTTCATAGGATATTCTGCTACTTCCAAAGCTTATAGAGTTTTTAATAAAAAGTCCAGGATTGTTGAAGAATCAGTTCATATGAAATTTGAAGAATTTGATCCCTTCGAGAAACTGAATGTCCCAATTGATGAATCTGACTCCAATGATAACACAAGACTTGAGAACATAAAATATGAATTCAAAAAAGATTTAAATGAAATTCAGTCCAGTTCAGAAGAACGTGAAATTGAAGAACCCAATAGTGTTCTACCTAGACAGTCTAGAACCCTAAATAATCACCCTTTATAAACTGTTATAGGAGACCGAGACAATGGACTAAAAACTAGAATATGTGTAGGAAATCTTGTTGAATTCTCTACCTTTATATTCCAATTATAACCTACTACATTAGAAGAATCCTTAGATGATGAATGTTAGATGATAACAATGCCAGAAGAACTTAACGAGTTCAAGGGAAATGATGTTTGGAATTTAGTGGAAAGACCTCATAACTATCCAGTTATAGGAACTAAATGGGTCTTTAGAAATAAACAAGAAGATCGAGGAATAATAACTAGAAATAAAGCGAGACTAGTAGATAAAGGATATAATTAGGAAGACGATCTAGATTATGATGAGAACATTGCACCCATAGCTATATTTGAAGCTATTAGAATCCTTTTAGCCTATGAATCTCAAATTAACATTAAATTATTTCATATGGATGTTAAGTCTACCTTTTTAAATGTTACTTATTAGATAAATTTTATGTTGAGAAACCTCCTGGTTTTGAAAATTCACAAAAACCAGATTTTGTTTTTAAACTTACTAAATCTCTTTATGGCCTTAAGCAAGAACCTAAAGCTTGGTATGAATGATTAAGTTATTTTATTTTGAAAAATGGTTTTACTATTGGGATGAAAGATCCAACATTTTTTATGAAAACTGTTACCTCTAATGTTTTATTGGTTCAAATTTATGTTGATGATGTAATTTTTGGTTCAAAAAACAAAAAACTTTGTCATGAGTTTTCAAATTTAATTCAAAAATAATTTGAAATGAGTATGATGGGAGAATTAAATTTCTTTTTATGACTTCTAATTTATCAAAAATATTATGGAAATATTTTAAATCAATGAAAATACATTACTGATTTACTAAGGAAATGTGGAATTGAAAATAGAAAGACATATACAACTCCTATGTGTACTAATATAAAACATGATTTTGAAAAAACAGGAAAATCAATTGACAACAAGTTTTATAGAGGTATGATTGGTAGTTTATTATATCTTACTTCTAGTAGGCTAGATATAATGTATTTAGTATATCATTGTGATAGATTTCAATATTCTCTTAAAGAATATCACTTAAGTGCTGTCAAAATAATTTTTTGATATTTAAAATGAATTTTTTTTTTTCAATTTAATTTCTATCCTAAAACATATAATTTTAATTTAATTTCATATTCAGATAAAAAAATTTGAAGTTGAATATTAGATAGAAAAATATCCTTTTGACTTGTCACTTTTTCGGAATATCTTTAGTGACATGGTCTAGTAAGAAACAACAATAAGTTTACATGTCAACAGCCAATGCAGAATATGTATTTGCAGGCAGTTGTTGTGTAGAAGTTTTTGGATGAAAAACCCTCTTATAGACTTTAGAGTAAATTTTAATAACACACCTATTTTATGTGATAATACTCGTGTTATAAATATTTAAAAACGCTATTAATCATTCTAGAAATATGTATATTGATATCAAACATCATTTTCTAAGAAATCATGTTCTTAAAAGGGATATATTCATAGAATTTGTAAGTACTAGAATTTGATTAGATGATATTTTTACTAAAACACTTCCCACTACAATGATTTATTTTATTAAGGGGGATCTAGGTTTATTTGATTTTTAATGAAATTTTAATCTTAATTTTTACGCATTTTTTTATCTTCAATGTTTTAAATAATTTAATTAATTGGTTTTAGAAAAATTTACAATTTCATTTGTATTATTTTTTTCGAGTAAGTTTTATTTTATTTAAATAATTTAATGATTATTATTTATGTAAATAACAGGAGAATCAATGATGTCATAAACTATTTCAAATTCTAACCCCGTTTATTTTTTTTCTAAACTTTTCGAAACACCAAAAACCCTTACCGCCTTCATCTACCATTGACTAATCCTTCAAAACCTTAAACCTTCAAGCCTTCAAAACATTGAAAAAAATGGCCAAAACATAGAGAATCAAGGATAGAGAACCCAGAAACACTAAATGTCAACATTCGATAGAGAGGAAGATCTTACAAGGCAAAGTGATTTAATTGGAATTGTTATACCAGACCAATCTAATGTTGAAGCAAGCTTTGGCCTTTCAGAATCTCGGGAAAACTTTCAGTGGTGAAAATACAAAGTTTTTATATGAGGTAGAGCTTTTTCAATTTTTTAAATCCGTTCAGTTCAGTCTTGGAGATATAGAGGACACCATATTTTCAAAAATTGAATATGGGGATTTTTCAATTTCATCTGTAGAAATAATTAAAATCTTAAACTTCCCTCATGAGGGAGTTTATCATTTCGACTTCAAGAATATTGGAAATAATGAAAATATGTCAGAGGAAATTATGTCGTTTTTATTTGGTTCTAGAAGTATAAGAAATATTTTAGTTAAGGATGTGGAACCTGATCAGAATATTCTTGTTATGTTTGTGAAAACAGGGATTGCACCTAGGATATCAGAGATGGATAAGATTTTGTTTCCAGACATGTACATAATGTTTTTTCTTATAAGTGAAATAATGTTGAATGTAACGAAATATATGGTAAGATATCTCAACTACTGTTTTCAATAGAGGCTAGAATGAACTTTTATCCCTATGGAAGGTTCATATCAAAATTTCTATTTAAGTCTGATATGATAAGATTAATAGATTCCAGAGTAAAATGTCATCACAACAATATTTTCAATGTTAGAACTCAATGGATGATTGGATTATTATGGAGTACTGTGAATGGCAAGCTCATGCCTATTGGAGCTGAGGAAGACTAGGAATGTTCTCAGGGGGAGCAACCTGTGGAATCTAAGGAAGGCATGGATGAATCTAGAGTAAGTTAAATTTCAAAAAATTAAAGAAGACTGAGATTTGAACAAGTTGACCCATCTGCTGAGAGGAAAGTCAAGAGGGACTTCAGAGGAACATAAATTGAGTTGCTCAAACTAGTGAGATGCCTTCTGAAGAAAATGCTGATGCAATATAACCTCTTCTGAGTTACATATTTATTATAGAATCTGCAGTAAAACAAATTGAACATCCAACGGTTTCTCATATTGTGGTGACTCCTCAAGTTGAAAAAGAAATTGAACCTCAAACTATTAAAAATAATGGATAAGATGATGTCGCTAGACCTGAATCTACTCAAAATATACAACCTAATGATATTGATCATGAGAAATTAGCACAAGAATAACCTATATAAGAGGATCCAGTCTTGGAGGAAATCAATGATGAAGATGCTCAGGACGAGCAAGAACCTGTTAATATGAATCTATCAGATAACCTTTATGAAATTCAAACTGAAATTATTAAAGGGTATTTTTTCTGTGGATGAGTTAGGGAAGGACTTGAAAGAAAAATTAGTAGATAATATAGTACAGAGAGAGGATGAAGAAAAAATCAGATGTTCAATCCCTACCTTTAGTTTTGTTGAATCCAACAAAAGCTCATACTAAGAATCAAGCACACATGCCTATTATTATGAGAATGATCATGTGGAGGAGTTAATCCGAAAATTTAAAAAATTGCAAGCCAAAAATGATTCTTTGAGAAGAGCATTAAAAAAGGAGAGACAAAAGTTTCAGAACATGAAAGATAGTTCATTTTCCAAAATGGAAGTGGATGTTTTTAAGAAGTAAATGATAGCTAACATTGGAAAACTAAAATCTGAAATTGTACTGAAATCAGATTTCATAGAATTAAAAATCTTCATGGAGAAACAGTTTTCAACTATCAGAGACAATCAAGCCAGTACATCAGGTACTACACATAATCTAATCAAGAGATTCCTGGCCATTACAACAGTAATGAGCAATATGAATGACATATTGCAAGACATACAGTGTAATAGTGCTCCATTATCTATTCTTTAAGATAATCAAAAGCATCTTGTTTACCATCTTTCATCAGATGAACCAGGGGTTAGAGTTTTGTTGAACAGATTCATAGAGAAACGAAATCTTTTTATAGAGAAGGAAGATAGGTTACATGAGTTTTTTAGAGTAAATTTGATATAAGATATCTATATGAATCAGGAAGGAAGGGACATCATATTCTAGTTAGGTGATAAACTGATTAAAAGGTTGAGACTACAAATTTTAGAGCTCAATGAAGTCATTCAGAGGTGCTGAAACCTGTTTCCCAAACCCTTTTAGCCCAACCTTGATTAGTGTTCTCATTTCTGTACTTGTAATTATATATTCAATCAAATATATTTCCATCACATGTTTATGTGTTATTAGATTGTTTTACTGTACTGTCTATATTAGAATGGCAGTAATCTAGTTTCAAATATTGATAAATAGTTTATAATAGAATTTACATATGTTTAGTGATATATTAAAGAGTGTTATATTCCTTATTCTATAATTATTTTTGATATCACAAAAGGGGGTGAAATATGGATAAACACAACATTTTTTGTATATAAATCTATTACTCAGAAGGAGAAAAGAAAAAAAATTTATGGGAGAAATTTATAAAGGTTTTTTAGGAGAAATATTTGGATGAACACAAAATTTTAATTTCCTTATTTATAAAGGAGGAGATATTATTTTTTACTTTATAAAGGGGGAGAATATGTAAAAATTAAGATATATTTTTTTTTTAAAATTAAATACTATTTTTATCTTTTTAAAATTCTAAACTATATGAAATTAATTTTGTAAGATAATTTAATTGGTTATTTCATGGGTTTTGTGATCATCAAAAAGGGGGAGATTATTGATAACAATACTATATCTCATTATTATGATTTTGATGTTCACAAATACACTTATTTGTAATTATAATTATTTTATGAGAATATTTTAGGAAATTAATATTCTTTAGTTCTCTATTTTGGATTAATATTATAGTGTTTAATCAACAAGGAATATTTGACAAAGAGTTCGGTAATTGTTTTAGCGTGTTAGAATGTTCTAGAAACATTGTTCATACTCTAAGTGTTTGATAATCATTTTACCTTGTTTTGGAAACATTGTTCATACCCTACATTGAGGAGCGTAGCGTAAGGATGGAATCTATCATTTACTTTACTGGATATCAGAAAAGTCTGGTTAAGAAACTATACATTATCATAAAAGTATGGTTATGAAACCATATGTTATCAAAAAGGTATGGAAGAAGAAACCTACATTAGTATGTAATGTTATTCTTGTTTCTCAAAATTATGGTTCATCAACCTTACTTTTGTAAACAACATTATGTTGTATCAAAAAGTATGGATCATGTAAATTATGTTTAGAAGCTGATAAAAGTATGGATTATATACTGTATGTTTGATAGTTGAAGAGAAAAATATAGACGATCAACCTTACTTTTAAAAAATGGATAATCAACCTTACATTGTGAACCTCACATTCATAGAATGTATGTTTTGCAGTTCAACCTTACGTTTGGTGTCAGAGATTTAAATTACCACTTTATTGAGCAATGATCTTTATGAAGATCATTAGGAAGATTTCAAGCCATATTAAAAGCCCGATATTAAAGCACGTCTTTGAATAATTCAATGTCGTTTATTATTTAAAGGATCAATTTATTAGGTGATTTTCATGATGGATATTCAGGGGATTTATGACTGCTCTGTTATTCAAACATTTGAATATCGTGATTCTAAAGGCGACATTTGTTGGTATAATTTTTTAAGTAAAATGATCGTCATTTTTCTATATATATTTGTGATATTTGGGGGAGAATCACCAAGAAAATAGATATCACGATCATGAGTTCTTCATGACTACAGTTTTACAGAGTCATTCGAGATATACAAATCTCCTTTTATAAGGAACCAGAAATTCTGTCTTTTCTAAACCAGAATAAATACATTGAATATTCATCAATACTACACAAATTATCTATGGTGAATCTACTATTATTGAAGTTTCTAAATTCATTTCATGATCTACTACAACCAGATCAGCTTAGAACTACTTCTACCTAAAGATCATTCTTTCGGAAGACGATGATCCATCAACTGTCAGTTGCATGCTGTTGAAACTATGAAGATCACCTAAAAAATATTTATTTACAAATACTCTTTTTTATTGTGAGTAACCAGCTGCTCATAACAAGCAGTGTATTCTGTTCTTTGTATAAACCAGAAGGCTATGTTTTTAGCCTTAACTTCTAATAGTGTCAACTGCCTACACTCAGTTGTGGATGGTGAGTTGATAAGAGGACTAGATAGTGAAAATCACCAAGCTTGTGGAGTAGAGCGTTGGTGAAGTGGATGTGGGGCCTTCTATTCCCCGAACCACTATACAATCTTACGTTCTTTAACTCTTTGTTTTCCGCTGCATAAACTACCTAATAAAGATAAAAGGAAACACTCGTTCATCATCATGATTCATGAAGAAATTGTAAAAGACACAATTCCCCCCCTCTTGTGTGTATTTGGTATAACCCGATCCAACACTTTTCCCTATGGTTATGCATGAAGAGAAAATAAAGTATGTTGTCTCTAATTATATCTAGACCAAAGAAACCCGAAAATGATATTGATGTCTATTTGGCTCCATTGATCAAAGATCTAAAATTGATGTGGGATATATGAGGTACAATGTATGATTCCCATAGAAGTGAAGAATTCACATTGAGGTACATGTGGTATGGAATGATAAATGACTTCCCAGATTATCAAACTTTATCAGGCCATATAAGTAAGACATGTTGGGGTGTCCCATTTGTTAAAATTGAATATACTCAGTTCGGTTTAAAAATTCCTCAAAGACTGAATTGAGTACATCAAATTGTTTTTACATTGATGACATAAATACCGATCCTAGATGACAACATTCGATGAGAATATCGAACAAGGTAAGACATCATATCCAGCTATGGGTGATCAACTATAAAAAAGTAAAAAATATTGAAACTATTTTTCGTACACCATTATCAAAAAATATTAAAAAATCAGGTTGGAAGAAGAGATCAATTTTCTTTGAATTACCATATTGGAATTGTTTTATGTTAGGAATTTTTTTAATTTCACGCATGTAAAAAATGTATTTGATAGTGTTATTGGAACATTACTAAATGATCCTTAAAAAAGGAAAGATGGAATCATGGCTAGGTTGGACTTGATTGAAATGGGGATAAGGGAAGATTTGGCACCGGTGAAGGGTAAAAGGCATACTTTTTTCCCTCAAGAAGCTTACACTCTATCCAGACAAGAAAAATGGAATTTTATTCCTTTTCCTTACAATTGAAAAAGTTCCATAGAAGTATTAATCAAATATAAATAATGTCATGTAAATGACTAATTTGAAGTTACAAGGACTAAAATCACTTGAATATCATTTTTTGATGGAAGATTTAATGCATGTTCCTATCTGTTTCATTCTTCCCCAAAACATAGAACATACATTAACTAGACTCTGTTTCTTTTTCAAATCCATATGTTGTAAATTTGTAAACCCAGTTAAGTTTCCCTTCATGAATAACGAGATTTAAATAATGTTATGTGAATTAGATATGTTCTTCCCACCATTATTCTTTGAGATAATGGTCCACATGATGGTTCACTTGGTCAGAGAGGTTCAACTATGTGGTCCTTTTCATTACATATGGATATACCCCATTGAATGATACACGAAAATTTTGAATGGGTATGTAAAGAATCAAAGTCGTCAAAAAGGATGAATTGTAAAACGATATATTGTTGAAGAAGCTATTGAATTATATATCGATTACCTATCAGATGTTAAAAGCATCGGTCTCCCAAAGACTTGTCAAAAGGAATGCCTTGTGGATAAATGGATTTCTGAAAGAAATGTTGTTATAATTACCTTGAATGAGTGGGACAAAGCACATATTTACATATTAAATAACAGTGAATATGTTGATCCATATATTGAAGCACATAAATAAATTCTTAGAGATTTGAATCCATCAAGGGCTAAAAGATGGATATCAGATACACATAATCAACAATTTAATGGATGGTTCATAGATCTAATTTATAAAAAATTATCTAAAAATTAAAATTCAATTATTGAATGACTTCAATGGATATCTATATGACTAAATGAAAATGTTTTATCTTACACTAGGTTTGTAATAAAATGTTATATGTTCTATAAAAAAACACATGATGACTTCAGTAAGATGAAAAACACTAGTGTTATGCTTGTGGGTGAAGTGATGCACATAGCTGGTTCCAAGGATAGAAATAAAATTTATTCAAATATGTCACATTTTGGAATTATTGAACAGATATACATGTTGTATTATACAACATTTCAAGTGCCTCTTTTCCTTTGAAAATGGGTTGAAAATATCAATGGAGTGAATGTTGATGAAATGGGATTTGTGAAGGTGAATTTTAGTGTAAAAGGGAAAAAATATGATCCATTAATAATGGGATCACAAGTAGCCTATGTGTTTTGTGCCTCTAATCCAAAAAAAACATGAATTAGTTGATTGTACTACTGGTGACTAAAACAAATGCTGAGTTGAATGAAAATTCAATCATGGATGACCCATTCATTGGGAAATCACAATCATTTCATTTCGGTCCCAATGTAGAAAATGTCTTGTATATTAAAGGGGACCATAAAGAGGGTATTTGGATTCTTGAAATAGGATCCAAATCCTTGAAACCTTTAAAAAAATAAAGAGAGTTCAATGAGAAGGTAAAAGTGTTTTTTAATATATTATGTTTTTCTTCATAAAATTATATGTTCTCTACTACATTAACATAATCTAAATTAAATGTTTGACTACTCATGAAGACAATGTATTTTGTACATGATGATGTTACCAATCCCTCGAAAGAAAAAAATATAATGAAGGAAAACCTTTGGATAGATGAAAAGGTAATATTACGATATACTTTCTCTATTTTACTGAAAAATTATATAATGGAACATTGATTTAATTTTCATTATTCCTTGTAAAATTCGTTTATTTTAGAGAATTTATACCCATGTGTCATGCCTTAGAAAGAAGAGAAATGATGTTGTATCTTCTCAATAAAATAAGTAATCTTGATGTTTGCATAGTAAAATAATTATCCATATAACTAATATATTGGTTCATATTTATGTTTAATTTTATTTATTATTACTCACATAATAATTATTTTCTTATATAGGAGGATTATTTTGTTCGAGTTGGGATGATCATTCCAACTTTCATGTTCCTTCTCCCTTAAAACCTTTCACCCTTATAGTGGTGGATTTATCAGTTTCTTTCATGTTAGTTACATTTCCTCTATAGGAAGAGCAACGATGCTGGCTCTATTCAATTACAGAGGTAATCATGATGTTTGAATATTAAAATCATTGTTCATAGAATTAATTTATTATTTCATATGTATGTTTAGTTTTGTTTCAGTATTACTAATATAATAATTGTTTTCTTATACAGGTTGATTGATTTGTTTGAGTTTCGGTGCTCGGTCCAACCTTCACGCTCCTCGGGGCTAAATTCCTCTTCTCAGCGATGACAACGACGTCTGTGGCCCCTCTCCCCTTGGTGGGGGAGGGGGAATCAGCGTTTAATGAGAGAGGTGGGGTCTTCCGATTGTTCACCAATCCTGACTACATCCCTTCATTCCCGGAAGTTTCTCTGTGTCTGAAGGTTTCTGATACTCTTGATGGAATCCCTAACATACACCTTTCGACCTCTAAGTTTTCAGAAACATCAGCATTTTTGAATCGCACATTGGTTTCCCATTTTAAGCATAGAATACCTTCAATCGATTCATTCGACCAATTTGTCTTCGGTTGCTGGGACCTTCAAGAGAGAGCGGTTCTCGGATTGCTTGATCGAAATCATATCATGATTCATTTCGAATCAGAGGCGGATCTTATCAAGGCATGGTCAAGGTAACCTCATAGCTTCAACAGATTTCACTTCTTTCTCCTACGTTGGTCATTCAAATTGCATATGAATCGTGATTCCCCTACTGCGGTGGTATGGGTAAGTCTTCCAAACCTCCCTCTACCATTTCAGAATCTTTTGGTGATTCATATGATAGGCAACCTCATAGAAAGATTCATGTTTTCTGACAGCCACACGGAGGCTGTGTGCCACCCAGTGAATCCTCGAATTGCTATTGAAGTTGATGCTTCTCGGTGGCCCTATGATTATGTATGGATTACTATTGGAGAAGATTACAGGTGAATGCAGCGGGTGATTTATGGGAACTAGATTGATTTTTGTCCATGTTGCAAGCACTTGGGCCATTCTTTGGAATCTTGCCATAGGAGAGTCAATGCTCTGTCGATGGATGTTAACCGCAAGGGGAAATTGGTTGTGGCAAGGAAAGGGGAGGCTACACCAGGTGAGAGTCAGGAGGTCGCTGTGCATGCTGGTCTGGCCATGGAGGCTTTGGGGTCCAAAACTGGGGGCGTCCTTCAGGTGAGTGTCCTCCTAAAGGATGCTCACAAGGTGGCGATTATGGACGGTCTCTTTTATGAAGCTTCAAGAGATAGGACAATGCAATGAAACCCAATAGTGGTGGAGGTTTTCAGCCGGCTACGATAGGATTTTGTAGGCTCTTGTACTTCCTTATCTCGAAAGCAGTCCGTTTCGGGTTCTAAAGAGCATTGTTTGGAGTAGAACTCGGAGAAGGGGAACACAGTGAAGGTACATAAGGTGGTGAGATAGGGGGGCTACACCTGGCACGACCAGTCCGAGTAGTTCTGGAGATCCTAAGTTAGACCCCTTTGCAAGACCCTTCCTCACCCTGGACAACATATTCGAAGGCCTTTTGGATGAAGAAGGCCCGGATTCTGGTCCTATGCCCGGTGGTGTTGAAAGGGCTAGTGCAGGACAACATGATACATGAAAGTTGAGGAATGAGGATGTCTCTATGACCGGTGAAGGAGACACTACATCGGTTGGGTATCTTCCATCAATGGATAACAACACTCTGGTTACTAGGAGGGGGAATCCTTAGGATTGTGAGGTTAATGGATAGAGGAGTAAAGGGAAAAATGATTCTGAGGGAAATAAGGAAAATTTCAATGGTCCAGTCAACCTGTCATACAGTGATATTGTGCAAAGTGGGACTGGAAGGTTGACTGAGTGTGAAGGAACTCTTTCTGCTACTCCAAGATGACGAACATGGAAAGACTACTCTTACCTTCCGTGACCGATGTGTACCAGATCTTCCCTTAAACGGGACAGAGATGTGATTATCACCTTCAAAAAAGACAGCTTGATCAAACAACAGTCCAGTTCAACCTTTAATGGATCAGACAAAGAATTTTGAGCAAAGAAATTACTTCTTGAGGCGGCATAAATCAACCTCTGAGTGGGAATCATCTACGGCAGATGGGGAGACCTGTGTCGGATGTATAGATGACTATGGGTATTATGATATATAGTTCTGTGATGTGTTGGTTGGTTTGTGGTTGTTTATGAGTTTGTTTCTTTTGTGGATGTTTCATGTTGTGATCTAGTTTGTGTTAAGGGCTGTACTATTGATCAGTTTTCCTAAAAGTGTTTGGAAATAAAAAATTAAATTTCAGTTAGTTATTTCATTTTAGTATTTCTCATATAATAATTATTTTCTTATATAGGTGGATTCTTTTTTTCATGTTTGGGTAATCTGTCCATCTTTCATCCCTTTATGCACCAAAAATTCAACATACTTATTCTCTCACAAAATCTTTCACTACTATAGTGTTGAAATTTATCACTTTCTTTAATGTTTCCTCCACTACTCAGTAACAAAAGTAATCTTGATATTTTCACATTATAATTATTTCCCATAGAATTAATGTATTGTTTAATATTTATGTTTAATTTATTTTTTTATCATTACTCATAATAATTATTATATTATACAAGTGGATTGTTTTTTCTAGTTGAGGTGGTTTGTTCGAAACTACTAATGCAATGTAGGCAGTTCGACAATGAAAGTTAATGGAAATCATGCTAACGTTGATTGTTAGGATTGTTTTTGAATGTATTTAATGATTTTTATTTATGTAATTGTATAATCATATGTTTGAAATGTCTATAATATAGTTTTTTTCTAGGTATTTGGGTTGTAATTTTCATTTCCTTCAAATTATGTATTGCGACTTTTTTTGTTGATATATGATGTATTTATGGAGCTATGAGGAGCTGTTAGAGCACACTGCAGTGGGGTTGCAGTGTGCTATAACATCTATGACTCTTTATCAATACTAATAAAAAACACAATTATTAACTCTTTTAAAAGTGATGATAAAGGGTTCTTTTAGCAGCGCTAAATTAACGTGCTGAAAAGGGTCCTATTTTTCAACGTTTTTTTAGTGTGGATAAATAACCCCATTTTAATTGTCTTTTCAAAATTGATAAAATTTCAGGGCTTTTAAGATTGCTCACATTTTGAGTGCTTTTCTAGCACAGTTAAAGGCTAGTTTTGTAGGAGTGAAATAATACGCTTCGTAGAACCTGTCTTTCTCCCTTGTGGTGCCTCATACTTCTTCATGAAACAAATTCTTGGGAGATCAAATAACCATATTACAAGTACGCAGAACACAATATCAGAACAATTTCTCTCTAAAAAACACTCAATTTGATGTGAGATAATCTATCAGATGAAAGATTAGTAAAAATAGAAAAATGAATCTGATCGAGGTATTTTATAGGAAAATTATATTGTCATAGAACCTTGAAGAATCACCATGATGTTTCCTTCAAGTTCCATAAACCATCACCATCTTCGAAAAAAATCATTTTCCTCCACACTATAAAACATCGATTGAATCCTATCATCGCCGACATGGATATTTTTTCGGTAAGCACAAAATTCAAGAAATATCATGGTTGTGTCTCATCTTGCAGGTCTATTTGAACAACCAAGATGATGAATCAATGAAAATTATCCTCAGATCAATCTTCGGTTGACATATCTAGAGATCCTGGTGAAATTAACCTTCTCGAACTAAATTGCTGGAAATGATTGTACACATGAAAAAATGGACGGAAAAGATGAAAAATCGAGCGATCTGTCAAATCAAATGACCATGAATTTTTTAGCTCAACAATAACCTACTAATCCAACTAATGTCGCCAACTCATGTGCGAGTCACTCATCTGGCTTGATATATTTTCTGTTAATAATCAATTTAAAAAAAACATTTTCAAATATCATAACATGCGAAGTCAACTCAAAATAACCAATTCTCAAAATCTTTTTAAAATTGGAATTCAATAACAAATTCAATCTCATTAATACTCAAAATAATATTTTTCATGGATTTTCCAATTCTAAAAATCATTTCTATAAACAATTTTCCAACACAATTCGACCAAGGGAACATGTTATAAGAAATAAAAAAATATCTCTGAATTCGTCACGTTTAAATCTTCATTGAATTTTCATCTTCTTAATCAATTGACAACAATTTCAACTTCACCAAATCACTTGACCTATTCAATATCCCTCATAGTATTTGTTGTCAATACTCAATTATTCTTAAAAGTCAGTGACATCTTTTCCCCTTTATTGGAAATAAATCCAATGATAAATGTATGAGAAGGAATTCTCATTTTCAAAATTTTACTTTAAAGATTATCCGCTTCTCTTCTAACACATATTGTCTGAATTACTTAATAGAAGGATAGAATCATTACTATCATAGAAAAGAGATAAAATTAATCATCTCTATGTCTACGTGAGAAGTGATCTGTATAGAATGAAATAATGATAAAATCTACCACCACTGTTGTCATTAAACATCGTACATGTGATACCAAACACTAAAACCACTTATCAGGGGTTGTTTAAATGATTTTCAACAAATCGATGGAATACATCTCAGTAAAAAAATTAAAAAATTCAAGTAGAAGAATGTATTTCCTTATTAAAATTACTTTTCCCTTTTTTCATCAAGTAATAAATCACTCCCTTTTTAGGATTGATTTTTCATCATGAAAATATGAGAATGTAACCATCATACCTCAATAATGACAAGCTTCATTTAAAAGAGATTTAGCTTGTAGGAATTATCATATTAATACCTCACCAGAACATTGGATACTCATAGTATATCAATAGAAATAGAAATATTTGATGGATGACCTTATATGATCCCCCTCAAGAGTTTCAATCAATACTTTCATTATCATGATTTAATTTTATCAAGAATAAATTCCACGTTTCTTCTGAGATTATTTGAGATATTGTAATGATATAACATGATTCCAATTGTCTTCCATCATGGAAATATTTCTAGCTATAAGATATTAATAGATTTTATAAAATCATTTATCCCCTGAATACATGCATGACCTTTAATTCCCTTCATGAAAAACAAATACAAAATATATGTTAAAAGGTGGTTCTTCAATGCTCCCCAGTTACATCCATACAGAAAAGAGTACCTTCTCAAACCAAAAATATTCTTAGATGAAAATTTATTCTTCACATTTGATAATAAATAAATTTAATTTTTATCTTTATTCTCCATATTTCTTGCCTCTTCAACTATTCTCTCCATATGGTCAAGTATTATTTAGGAATATGCTTAGTCTTTACTTTTTGTGCAGACTTCTTCATCCCAACATTTGAAGTCATAGATGTGTTCCCATTCTTCTTCAATAATTCTTATTAACTAGATAAAAATGTTATTTTTTTACTTGAATTTCCAAACATGTTGTACCTTTCACACGCAACATTATAATTCCTAAAGTTACCACTATTAGGAAAATTTTCATATTCTTCCTCTCCAATTACATTCACCAAATCAATCGTCTTTGTTATCTTCTAGACCAATTCTTTCTTTGATTCCATCTTTCTTTATTTAGTATGAATGTTCCTGGACAATTGAAAATCTTCCATGATGTGACCTTTCATGCCACAATAGAAACATATTTTCTTTGGTAAGATACTCTTCACATCATTTTTCACAAACTTCTTGGAAGTTTCTTGTTTAATAATTTTCTTCTTATATTCACAACCCAAGGCTAACCTATCATCTTCATCTCTTACCACTTTCATTTTCTATTGGTGTCTTATACTATAATCAACATTTGATTTGTCCATGATTGGTACATACCATCACTTATCATAATAGTGACCACTTCTGTTCAATAATGAAAAAAATATTTAAAGTATTCATATATATTCTTGATAAACTGATACTCTTTCTGTGAATTTTGCGTCTATTTTACAGGTTTAAAATTTTCTTTAGATTTTCTCCCCCTCAATGAAATAATTATGTAATTTTCATGAAATTACATATAATGAAAAATATTAATTGCTTGATTCCCAAAATTCCAACATCACAAACAGTATCCAAAAAATATTCATTTCTTCTTCTGTAACACATACTGACAGTCTTTGACATTTTTCTAGTTTTGGGTAGCACATTTTTTATTTTATGATTTCATTGGGGAACAAGAATTTCTACATTCCTTCACTTCCATCTTTGAAGATGTTGTATATTTATAAGTATTTTTCTTCACCCATGATTGTCCAGATTTAAATGTTGAATCTGCACTAGTCAATAATATAGCATTAGTACACAAACATTTATCAGGAAAAAGGGTTACCTTCTTCAATGAGACAATAGTAGATTTATAATTAAATAATCCCAATCGCTTCTTTCCAATAGTTTGATTCTTTTCAAGAATATGGCTCTTATCAGATGAATCCTTGGAAATACTTATTTTCTTAGCAACTTGGGACGTCTCTTCTTTTTTATCTTCTATATTTATCAGTCCCATTACAAGTTCAAGAAATTTTATGTTGATAGAATTATTCTCAAATTCAACTGATTTCCTGCCTTCTACCCCGAAAATATTAATCTTATGAATCTCATCTTCATGTATCTGATTTTCCTTTAATAAAAAATTGTCAAGCACTTTGATTATTTTGTGCTTTATCAATTAGTTGAGCATATTTGACATTCATAAAAACATCATGCAGATTTTCAAGTACATGTATAACTTCTATAAGAACAATTTCAAAAAGTTATTTCCCACTAACATTAGTTTCAAATTCCTCAATACCTCTTGAATATATTTCTTTGAAAAGATAAACTGTTTCTCCCTTTTCTTTCAAAAGTCTTGTGAGAGTGTTGGTAATTCCAACCATTTTAGTCAATTCTTATTCCATAGAATCTTCATCTTCTTATAGCTATAATGTTTCATCCCAATGCTCCTTGAAAACTTTGGTCATACATATGGAAACTTCTTTGGAATGTTTCTTTATATGCTTGCTGATTTTAGAATTGAACATATCATCATCACAGGTTGAAGTTGATTCATCAACTGATTTTTCTGAACAATTTACACTCTGAGTATCATTAGATGATAGTGGATTTTCATTCATCTTTTCTTCTTCAGATTATTTCCACTCTTTTCTTCCTATTTTTCTCAAATTGAAATGAAATAACAACATTTCTAACATCAGGAGTAGAGATTGGATTTTCCATCAAATGCTCTTCTTATTTTTCTGCCATCTCAAATATGGACTTCATATTCTTTGATATAAACCACTTGGACATGTATAGTAGATTCAAATAGATGTGGCCATCCCTCTGATACCAATTGAAGTTTCCAAGTATTGTCCAATCATGCTGAGAGGGGGGTGAATCAGGTGTGAACAATTTTACTGCATTATTCTTCACCTTTAAATTCTAACCTATATCACCTGTTAAGATGAGTGGATCATGAATGAAATGTAGAATGTAAATGAAACACAACACACATTATTTTTACAAGGATTGGTTCTATGGCCTACAAACTTTCCATGTTGGTTAGACCCCCAAATAGGATTATCCAGTATAATATTTTGATCAATTACAATGGTTCATGTAGAAACTGGTTGTACACCCTAGTACTCAACCTATGATTGATTCTGGTTATACCCCTCCCCCTAGCAAGACAACTCTTCTACCTTGGTTGGTTAGACCCCCCAACTGTTCCACTGATTGGACCCCCCTAGTCTCTTTCTTGACCCTCTTCAGCAACTGGTTACACCCCCCGAGTAACAAGCTCCAACTTCTTAGAAGTTCTGAATCACTGATTGAATGATAAATTGATATTCATCCATGAGCTTGTTGGATTAAAATATGCATGTGTGAAATTTAAGTACGTTTTCACTGATGTTGGTCTTTCTCAGATAATTCTGATCACTAAATATAATAAGCAATCTTAGTACAAAGCTGCCCGGGAAAACATTCTTTTTTCTGCTAAATACATGGCCTCATTGACAATTAAAAACAAGGGTACAAAAATATTCTGAAACACGGATAGAATAACTGCTCTGACTTCAGTCTCAAATACTGCACCCTGATTATGCACCAAATATTTCACGTTCACTTTTCAAACTTCAAGCATGAACACAATTTCAAGGTTATCTAACTTTATACCTGAATTAATTCATGTTCATGACAACACCAGTAGATATCATTATATTTATCACGTTTTCATGTGAGTATGCTTTAATGAATGTAAGTGTTTTTTTCAATATGTATCCTCAATTACACACACTGTTCACTTTATACACTTTCAAAATTCACAAACAATTTTTTTTCATGTGAATTCACGATCCCACACACTGTCTACCTTTGTGTGCACAGTCATTGTACTCAATCACCATCACAAAAATAGTATTCGGTATATCCTTTATCATTTAAAAATAATACCCAATTTTTACTTTGTAATATGCAGATAATATCTTTTCAAAGGAAACGCTTTACAGAACCTCCCTATCTCCCTTGAGATGCCTCCGACTTATTCAAAAAACAAATTCATGAGAGCTAAAATAATTATATAACTAGTACGCATGACTCCTCTCTTCAACTTCGGGTATGAGCTATTCACTTACCTTCGTAAATAGAAATATCAAAACTAAAACATCATGTGATTTTCAGTATTCTTCACATATCAACTTTTAGTTAAGAATTAAAATGGTACTTATTATTTCTTCACAAAATATATTTTTGGAATCTCAAACCATCATGTAAATTATAATATGGATGAATTAGTAAAAATTCCTGGAACTTCATTCACAAATAATGAATGCAATGTCATAACTATTTCTTTCTCAAAAACAATTCTCAATTTGATCTGAGATAAGATCTCATATGAGAGATGAGCAAAAAAAATGAATTTGATCAAGATATTTATAGGAAAATTATATTGTCATAGAACTTTCAAGAATCACCAAGATGTTGGATTTAAGTTCCATGAACCATCACTCTCTTGAAGCCATAGTGATTTATTCATCAAGCTCAAAATTCAAGAAAGATCATGGTTGAGGGTCAACTTGTTGGTCTAATCGAATGACTGAGATGATGAATCGATGAAAATAATCCTTAGATCAATATTCAGCTGACATAGCTGGAGATACCAGTGAACTAAACCTTCTCAAACCTACTTGGTGGAAAAGATAGCGGATAAGACAAATTGAGCTGCCCGGATAGCTGGCGATTTACTGTAGAACTACAGTAACCAGCTAATCCACCTGATGCCACCAAATCATGTGTGAGTCACATAGATGGCTTGATAATTTTTTAACACTCAATTTAAATATACTTTTTCAAATATCATAAAATGAAAAGTCAACTCAAAATAACCAATTCCCAAAATATTTTTAAAATTTTAATTTGATAACAAATTCAATATCATTTATACTCAAAACAACATTTTTCATGAATTTACCTCTTCTAGAGATCAGTTTTATCAACAATGTGTCAACATAATTCGACCAATGAAACATGTTATAATAAATAAAAATATCTCTATAATCATCACGTTTAAAACCTCACTGACTTTTAATTTTCTTAATCAATTGACAACAATTTAAACTTCACCATATCACTTGACATCTTCATACGTGGATGTGGCTATAGCACAAATGTACTTAGGGGTAAAAACCTCAAAAAGTCTCATTGAGTGTTAACTTGAAATGCACTTAATGAATGAAAATAGACATTACCGAACACTTAGTTTTATTCCCATAGGTGATATGATTTGGAATATTGTTTATGAACTATTGTGACGGAAAAAGGACTTGGGAATTTAATGTCCGGAATAATCTGAAGTCATTTTTGAGGTATCCTTATATGTTCACAGTTTCCCTTTTTTATGTTTAATAATTTGACAATTATAATCTCAACGTTTATTTTGGATGTCGTAAAAGATTAGAACCATAATTAAATAGTGAATGGAACTTTTTATTTATTTATGAACTTAAAATTCCCTATAGGATTATAGTTATACACATTAATTCATATCATGCGAGTTTAGTAGAACTATTCAAAAACCACCATAAAACATGGAAGTTGAGTTATCATTGAAAATTAAAAATGATGAAATTATTGCATCTCATGTATATAAATTATCCTATACAAATATCTTCAGGATTAATTTCTTATAGACTCGTATGATACCCCCTTTAGTATAATTCTATGATCTTAGGTTTTAATTTGATTTCCTTGTATAGAGCCAACATAAATTTTTGAGAGAGGGAAATCACCCTATGATTCTATATAAGTGTATGTAAGAGGATACATATCATTTAGAATAATAATATCAATCATGTCTATTATTTCCTTATGGTTAATCCTACATATATAAAATGGTTGATAATAAGTAAAAGATCATCCTCGACGACATACCCATTATAAGAGAACATACTGATGTGTTCCCCCAATTAGGTGTCTAGACTTCCTTCGAGTTGAGAGATTGAGTTTGAAATAAAAAATATACATAGAGCTTAACTAATATCCAAAACTATATATAGACTGGGCAATATTTTACTTTAAAAGATAAAGAAACAACTATAATAGAATTTAGATAAAGGATTTATATGCCTATGTGCTTCACTAATGGGGTCTACCCATCCATTTAATTATGAGAATTTTTGGGTCAACACACCTCTGTATTGATTATCATGAGCTAAAAAATATCATAATAAATAAAAAGTATCCTCGACCACTGATTGATGATGTTTTCTATCAACTATAAGGAGCCCAATATTTTACTAAGGTGGACCATTTGTCTTTTATATCATCAAGTAAATGTGAAGCAGGATATCCCAAATACTGTATTTCATAAAAGTTTTGGGCACTATGAGATCATAGTGATTCTGTATTGACTCACTAATTCTCCAACTATCTTCTTAGTCTTAATTAATACAATCTTAATGGATTACATTAAAAAAGTTATTGTAGTCTTTATAATCAATATTCTTATTTACTCCAAAATAAGGGAGGTAAATGAGGAGCATTTTAATATTGTACTAAAGACCACGTGGAAGGTAAGGTTTTATGTGAATTATCAAAAATTAGATTTTTGGATGGAGTAAGTAACATTCATGGGGAATGTTGTCAACAACAAAGGGATATATGTAGATCCTTTGAAGACATAGGAAATTGATGGATGTACCAAACCAATATCTATGATGTATATCTGTAGTTTCCTTTAATTTCCTAGGGTTATATCATCAATTTGTGAGAAACTTATTAGGATTTTCTAACCCACTAACCAAGATAACTTGGGAGGGAGTGAAGCTTGTGTGTATTGATGAATATGAGGAATGATTTAAAGAGTTAAAGAAGAGGCTAATAACTACAACTGTGGTCACATTACCCATGAGTGGGTAATGATTTGTGATCTATGACATTTTTCCAGAAATGGATTGGGTTGTGTACTAATTCAAGATGATAAAGTGATATCTTATTCCACCCTCCAATTAAATATTTGTGATTAGAACTACACAACACAAGATCTGGAATTAACTGCAATGATATTCATATTATTGATTTGGTGAAACAATATCTATAAGGAGAAGTTCAATATATATGTGGATTATAAAAACCCCTATCTAAAAAATTGGGTTCAATATGTGCCAATGAAGGTGGTTAGTGATGATCAACAATTATCACCATTCAATCCATTACGATCCTGGGAAGGAAAATAATGTTGAAGATATTCTGAGTAAAAAGGATACCACAACCCTATCCATACTGAGGATTGAGAGGGATATAATTTTATTGGTCATGAAATGGATGAACATGATAATCATAAAAGTAAAATTATCCTACATTTCTCAAATAACTTTTTATTCATCCATTATTGATAGGACCAATGAGGTATAAAAGTATAGTAAGGAGTTATATAGAAAAGTAGATAATATTAAAGAGCTCAACATTTCTATATATGGATTTATAAGGTTCGGAACCTGTATATGTGTACCTTAAAAACCATAACTGAATAGGGAAAATATATATGATGCACATAACTCATCATTCCCTATTCATCTTGGAAGAACTAAGAATTATAGAGATATAATGAAAAAATTCTGGTGGGGTAACATGAATAGAGATATTGAAAAATTTGTATCTCAATGTTTGGTATGACAACAAGTCAAGGATTAATGAAATAAGTATAAGGTTTTTCTATAAACAATACCCATAATAATATGTAAATGGGAAAAATATAACTATGGATTTGGTTATAGGGATCGAAAGTCAATAAAACCATTTGGGTGGTAATTGTGCACCTTAATAATTATGTGCATTACATTTCTATCAAGGAAGACTTTTATCTTAATCAACACACCAAGATAAACATATGAGAAGTGGAAATACCACATGGAGTTCCACTATCCAATAAGTTTGATTGAGATCCTAGGCATATCTTTAGGTTCTAGAGAAGCTTTCAGGATGTGTTGGATATATAGCTGAGTTTCAACACTACTTAACACCCTTAGATGGATAGTCATTCTAAGAGAACCATTAAAACTATATAGGATATATTGAGATAATTTTAAATGTATTTCAATGGATATTGGGATCAAAACCTTCCCCTAGTGGAGTTATCATATAATAATAGTTTCCATTCTTATATTCAATTGACACCTTATGAGGCTTTGTATGGGAAGATGTTTCAGACTCAAACATGTTGGGATGAAGTTGGATAGTGGAAGTTAATGGGACCTAATATTATATAATAGATGATAGATAAGGTTTAATACATTTAGTGACATATGAAATCTGAAAAAAGTAAATAAAAAATCTATGTATATAATAGTTGGCATTACTTAGAGTTTGAGTTCGAAGATAAGGTGTTCTTTCATGTATTAGTGTGGACGAAATTATTGAGGATTTCGAAGAAAGGAAATCCAAGTCCTGGATACATTGATCCCTTTGAGATCCTTTATTGCATCATAACTATTGACTATCTACTAGACCTCCCACCTAACCTTTCTCAAGTACATGATATATTCCATGAATCTCTCTTGAGAAAGTACATACAGACCCCTCAAATGTACTAAATCTTCTTGTGGCTCATTTTGAGAATGGAATTTCATGCAAGGAGAAGTCAATGAATCTGTTAGATCTTATAAACATAGTTCTATGAATGAAGAAAACTCACTAGGTCAAAGTGTTATAGAATAACCATAAGTTTTAGGAAGTATTATTGGAACTAGAAGATGCGATGAGACAGAAGTACCCAAATATTTTTTAGTGTAAAAAAAAATTTGAGGGTGAAATTTCTAAAGGGGGAAAGAATATAATGAAATAAACATTTATAAATGAAATTTCCATTTGAATGAATAAATTCTTTATTATGTAATTCAGTTATTATAAAAACATGCACTATATTTCATATGTTTTTTTGGGCCATTATAAAATATAGCTATAATTTTCTAATGGTTATAAAATACTACCAGACATCATAATCATTTATAATATAAATGTTCTACAATGACCATTATGAGTAGTATATATTATATATTATAATAAGATATAATTGAAAACAAATGAATAAGCGATGACCTCAACTAGTTGGATCATACCCTATGAACCCCATTTATCAGTGCTTTTAAGGGAGATAGAATCACTGAGATTTTCACTTGACCAAGACCAAGCTGATATTCATCCATTGAAACATAATAAAAACCATTTAGTAGACAATGTAAAGCTCATATATATTACCTCTCAAACCTTGTTCATTGAACAACCCCAAGAAAGTACAACTATTGCACAACTTACCCTTAGGGTGTAAAATGGTGTAATATGGGGTTATGTATCTAGACCCTAGTAGTATGAACTTGGATATTTTCTTTTTAATAAAATTTACCCCATTTTATTTTTATATTATACATTATTATATAATGAGTTTGAAAAAAATTATATTTTGATATGAAGAATTCAAAAATGTATTTTTGCGAAATATATATTTTCTATTAAAATAAACTTTTTTATAAATTCAAGAATATTTAAACGAAATTTTATTTACATTAAATTTATTATTAACTATATATTTAAATATGTATGATAATATAATTTAATGAAGACTAAAATAATTTTATAAAGGACATAAAGTTATTAGTGTCGAAAAAACAAGTATTTTCCATTAAATAAGGAATTTTTTTAAGTGTAAACTATTAAATTTTTTTCTCATGTAAAATAAATTTTATTTTTCAAATCATCACATTGAAATTATCCAATGGTGAATTATTCATAATTTTATGAGAGAGTCAATTTTTTGGGTAAAAATTAAGTACAGTATATATATACATTATGTATTTGGACATCATAGTATCCAAAACATGATTTAATAAATACTATAAAGGGAATAATTGACAAAATATAGATTTCAGATTTAAAATAATATGTTTTTCAATTTATTTTATTTATTTTAAAAACCTATAATGAACCATCCCAAACCTATATTTTATTTTAATGTTTTAAAATTAGTTCTTTATGAACTTGACTAACTTCCACCTCATGAATTGTATTATTTTAAGGATTTATATTCCTAAACTAATAAAATATTTAAAACCAATCCTGTTTTATAGAAATCGTGGTAAAAATCCATGAGGCGATTTGTGGTTTTTATTATTTTATTACTTAGAGTCCACAACCTATATTTAGAAATAAATAAAGAAATCAATTCTCTATTTCTATTAATACTAACCCATCCCCCCATTACTCTCCACTAAAAACCCATTGATCATGAATTTATTCTCCCTATACATCTATAAATCCCTACCAAGGTTTTCAAAATCTCTTTATAATATCCTCAAATGATTTTTGAATCACCCTCTCAAGGTAATGATTTCTCTTAATCTTCCCTTTTATTCAAGTACATTCTTTATATTATGCATTTTTATTTCCAATAGGTCATGTTGGAATGTGTTTTTAAATATCCATTTACTATCCTTATGATACCTAAGTAATGTGAGATCACATTTCACTTTCATTAAACCCTTCCATTGATCTTTATGTACACCCATTATGCTACAAAAATTATATAGTGATTTTCCATGGAAACCTTTTATTGTGAATTCCTATCCCCATTTCCACTCATGTGTATTCAACTAGAGTTAAATATCTTTAATTGATTGTAAACATCCATGTATGAAATCCACACTCCTTACTCATGGTATTAAAGGTTATAAAATATATTCTTATGTTTTATTTTTTATGTGGAACAAAAATACATGTTCATGATATGAGTGTGTAGAGTGAGACTAGAACTATGTATCACTATAATGATTTGGGTAACACTTTTATCTCATTATATACAATGTATGTTGCGGGGAAGGTTATTCGAATCATAGTATGATATGTTGTCTCAATGGTTATCCTTGAAATTTTTTTATGATATCATGTTTCATGTTGTTTTTACATTCCTATGACTCCATGATGATAACATCTTATATCAGGGTTAGATGTTTATGATTATGGTTCTTTTCTTTTTATGCCACCATTTTATTCCCCTTTACTCACATTACTACTATACTTCATTATATTCTCTGATTATTCTCTTGTTGGGATTTATATATCACCCAATTTTTATGTATGATCCCATGTTATCTCATGTAATTTTAAAAGTTCAATGTAATTTTAAGGTCATTTTGTAATGTTTTTAAATAATGATGTTGTATCCATATTATACATTATAATGATATATATCTAATTACCAAAGAAACATAACCTCCCAATATTTTGGGATTGTATTATTTTCATCTAAAGGAAATAAATAATGAAATAAACCATATACAAGTTTTGAGTTATCATAGGAGACCTGGGATAAGTGGTTCTCAACTATAAAAATATGGTGAATATGGATCCCTATTATAGGAGATGGGTGAAGTTTCTCTATAGTGGAGGATTTGGGTGAATATCCACTCAAGAACAGAGTTGGGCGAAGTGACACCTTGATGTGGGATTTGGGAGTATTTTCACCCAAATGGATAGGCTTGGGAAAATGTTACCCTATTAGGACTTCCTAAGAAAATTCTTACCCTAGTGAATTGTCTTGGGTGTAGTTCCATGCATTTTGGAAGGCCCGGGTGAAGTGTTGATAAAGTACGGGACTTAAGAGATGTTTCACCCAAACATGAAGGTCAGGGTGAATGGTCAACCATGAAATAAGTTCTGGGTGAAGTTTCACCCAAATATTGGGATTGGGTGATGTTTTTAACAAGTATGGAAGCCTGTGAATATTTGGGATTCATGGAGTCCTAGTATAGATCTCTGAGAGGATCTGAGAATGTTATTCCCTAATACAACTACCAATATGGGTTCCTTCTTCCTAGATTAATTTGAATTGGTATGAAATTGTCTCTTGTAATGGTTTGATGTGTTCAAACCTTGTATAACCCAATTAAATGTTTTTTATTCATTTTACCTAAGGCTAAACCATAGAAAATCACCCAATGGGATTTGGAGACTAGGAAATGTATGTAAGTCCTTTCTCTTAGGGCCTCAACTTGTGTCTCTTTGTCTTCATCCTTATATGTAAAAATAGGGGGAAAAGTATTCTATATATATACCAAGGGAAACTACTGAGTGTGGATCACCCAGGGGGCTTGGGTGCACAAAAATATCATTCTAGTAGATCACAACAAGTATACAAGGAAACTAGCGCGTTCATGTAAATTAAACCAGGGAATGATCATGTGGGGATACTTGGGTGAAGGATAACATAACATGTAAAAGATAGAGGAGAAAGGGATAATAGGGTCTATAAAAGGACATGGGCACCATGGGTGGCCATTTTACTAAGAATTTCCTCCATGTAAATGAAACTCATATCCTTCTAAAAATGGATCTTTCAAAAATGAACCCATTCAGAATTTAATCTAATTGGAACAAGTGGGGTAAAATTCTAATGCAATTATAAATTCGACATGAATGTTACATTAAAGTAGGATCGCATGCTCAGGATAGAAACTAATGTGTAGTATATAACCCTGATGTACATTCCATGCATGCTAGTGTATTTGTTCAGTTTTCATTAATACTTAGGTGTTGACTCCTTTATAAATAGTGAGGGACCACATCACTTTCATGTATCTATATAACCTGAGTGAAACCTATAACTATACAATCTATTTTTTCTGAATTCACACATACTAACCAAGATATGGGAACATTATTACTTCTCTCTAACCTCAGTGTGCTAGGGCTTGGTGCACCCATGCCTAGCATAATCATCAGTTAAGAAAAAATCATCGAAAAAAGAAGGTTGTGTTATATAACTAAGTGAAGTGAGATGAGTGAAAGAAACCAATCAAAATTTATACCTTTTCAAATTTTACCTTGTGGTATTCATGTATGGATTTCCTTACAAAAATCCTATGAGTGAATTTCCAAGGATAATTTATATCCAATTTATTTCTATTTTATGAAAATAGAATCATGACATTTGTTGATGTCTTGAGGAAAAATGAAAACCTACCCAAATACTGGTCCTCTGAGTAAAAAAATCTAGGTAGAGTTATCATCTCCTTGAAACGATTCTAAATCAACTAATGGGAGACTATCTTGGAATGAATATTGCAACACTCTAATTCTACCCCATACAACCATCCACACATACCAGAGCCTCAAATACATTAATGATCTAATAGATTCTCTTTTTCATACAATGAATAATGATAATGATGGAATAAAGATTGGGATTTGCGAACTAGTGGTGAAGTCAAGCCTAAAAAGATGTGGGAATATTGGTTACAATGTACATGTGATGAGTTTGAGAATTATACAGGGGATATTGAAATCTAGGAGACTAGTTGGGTATCACAGACATATGTTTATTATAATTCTAATTTTATCCTAGAATAATGATCCATTGGAGTAACGAAATAAAAAAATTACATCTGAATCATGTGGAAGTGTGAATAATATTATGGGATATCTACAAGGTATCTAGGGAAAATACCCTTAGATCAATTTATAAAGAGTTTCCCCCTTTAAAGGATATGTGGGATGATCTCAATGGAACACCCTTTTTGGCCCGATGATTGTTGAAGGAGTCCACTTACTCCATGAGTAAGTATCACCACCCATAGACTGACATCAACTATAATACATGGATAATTTTATTCTTACTCCCATATGGAAATGATTCAACTTGATAATGCCCACTGAGATTTCTTAAGATGATACAGAGGGGATTCTATGAAATACACTATGCAGAGCTGGAGTGATGTATTTACAAGGAATGGGGATATAATTTCAATCCAACCATCCCACCTATAATTCAACTCTATGTATTTCTCATAATGTGGTTTAGTGGATACCTACATACATTACATGACATTCACAATGGTGTCATGTTATGTATGTTTATAATGGTGGTTGATCTTGTAGAGAGGAACACTATAAGCTTTGTTATACTAGTGCTCGTGAAAATTTAAGAGTTCATATTTCATGTTTATAATGGGAAATCTCCATTTCCCATATTTAGGCTATTTCAAGCACTATTAGGTTATGTGGATAAATATTTAAATGTATATAAAATTCATAGTGAGGTATAAATTCCTAGGTGCAGATTTTGGCCATTCATTTAGGATGTCTATGGAATAAAACCACAATCATTAAAAAAATCAATAATCTCTAAATCATTTGATTATGCACTAAGAATATAATTTTATACCTTTTGGTGACCATCCCACCAATATGATTATTGATGAAGAACAGGGGGAATTTGAGTTGTGATCATACAATGTGGCCATGAGGGACTTTGTTTTAGTGTCCTGGGTTGACCACGTGATAGAAATGCCTATATACCCTTTGGACTCACACATCATTTCTAATACAACTGAGGAATAACAGTGGAACTACAAGTATATGTGAAGAAGGTAAAACATCCCATGGTGTGTGAAAACTATGTGTGATGATGGTATAAAAGACTACCCATCAATCTTCTATCTATAAATGAAATTATTGGGTTGACACTTGTATATGACTATGCCTAGATCGTAACTTATCATTGTGGGATGTTATCAATAAAAATCCCCAAATTCACTACATCCTAAACCTACTATGATGGAAATAGATCCACCAAGAATTCTAATAAGAATCACAAAACATGTGAGGTACTTGGGTCTCTAGAAAAACCTCCCCCACTAGCATCTCAATGGATTAGAAATGAATATCTAACACATAACAAGTTTGAATCGAGATGGTCGAGTTAGTGATAGGGGATAGATTCTCTGGTATAATGTGCAATGTCTATCAAATAATTTAATATGATGGATCCAAAAACATCCTTAGGTCCCAAATAGAGACTAAATGAGGCCTCTACACACTATTTATATCTTGAGGCCATCTATTTTGGATAAACTATACATTCAATATAAAAATAATAGACTTATGGGATTATATTTAAGGTTTAATCTCTACCCCTCAATTAGGAAACATGAAGGCACCACAGGACTTCAACATTGAGATAAATTCTCTATGTAACACCCTCAGATTTTGTGATATATACCTATTTAAATAAATCTAATTTCATTGATAGTATTATTTACATGTACCACTGAGTTTAAAAAAACTCCAAAAAACTATTAAAATATTATAATTAGATAGTTTTATCTCTTTTGAAATAATAATGTCATTATTATCTTATGTTTTTTTGGGACATTTCTATAATGATTTATTTTTCAGAATTTAATCTAATTAGAACAAGTGGGATAAAATTCTAATGAAATTATAACTTAGTCATGAATGTTACATTAAAGGAGGATCGAATGCTTGAGATAGGAATGAAGGTGTAGTATATAACCCTTATCTGCATGCCACATGTTCTAGTGTCATTGTGCATTTTTCATTAATACTTGGGTGTGGAATCATTTATAAATAGTGGGCGACCACATCACTTTCATGTATCTATGTGACCAAAGTGGAACCTACAACTACACAATCTATTTTGGCTCAAGTCAAAAATACTAACCAAGGTATTGGAACAATATTCCTTCTCTCTATCCTCGGTGCGCTAGGGCTTGTTGAACCATTCCTAGAACTATCCTCAGTTAGGAAAAACAACATGGCAAAATGTGGGTTGTGTTAAATAACTATGTGAAGTGAGATGAGTAGAGGCAACCAAGAAAAATTTTATACCGTTTCAAATTTCACCTGGTTCTATTCATGTCTATATTTCCTTCTTTTTTATTATAATTTCATTTACTCTTATCATCTTTCTATCTAAATTTTTCAAATATTCTCTTGATGAAATAAAATGGTATCTAATTCAAACATAATTATGGATATGGATGTTTTTACTTTCATTGATAGGACGATCATAGATATTGAACAAGGAAAAGGTAAATAGTGTAGGTTACAATGGTTGTCCCTTGAAAATATCCTATGAGAGAATTCCCAATGATACATTCTATCCAATTTATATCTATTTTATGGAAATGGAATCTTGACATATGTTGATGTCTTGAGGAAAAATGACAACCTACCAAAATATTAGTCCTCTAAGTAGAAAAATCATGGTAGAGTAATCATCTCCTTAAATAGATTATATATCAACTAAGGGGAGACTGTCTTGGAATGAATATTGCATCACTCTAATTATACCGCATACAACCATCCACACATTCAAGATCCTCAAACACATTAATGATCCAATATCTTCTATTTTTCATCCATTGAATAATGATAATGATGGAATAAAGATTGTGATTTGCAGACTATAGGTGGATTCAAGCCTAAATAGATGTGGGAATATTGGTTATGATGTACATGTGATGAGTTTTAGTGTTATATAAGGGATATGGAAATCTATGTTACTATTTGGGTATCAAATACAGATGTTTATTATAATTCTAATTTAATTCTATAACTAATAATCCATTAGAGTACCCAAATGAAAAAATTACATCTGACGCATGGGGACGTGTGAATAATATTATGGGATATATACAATGTATCTAGGGAAAATAGACTTAGAGCTATGTATAAGGAGTTTCTCCCTCTAAAGGATACTTGGGAAGATCTCATGGGAACACCCTTTTTGGCCCAACCATTGTTGAGGGAGGCCACTTAATCCAAGATTATGTATCCCTACCCACAGACTGACATCAACTATAATACATGGATAAATGTATTCTTACTCCCTTAAGGAAATGATACAACTTGATAATGCCCACTGAAATTTACTTAGATGAGAAATAGGGGATTCTATAAAATACACTATGTAGAGTTGGAGTGATGTATTTACAAGGAGTGGTGATATAATTTCAATCAAACAATCCCATCTATAATTTGCCTCTATGTATTTATCATAATGTTGTTGAGTGGATACCTAATTCTATTCCATGACTTCGAAAATGGTGTCAATTTAAGAATGTTTATAATGGTGGATGAGCTTGTAGATAGGAACACTATTATCTTTGTAGTACTACTGCTAGTGAATATTTAAGAGTTCATATTTCATGTTTACAAAGGAAAATCCACATTTCATATATTTAGGCTATTTCAAGTACTATTAGGATCAATGGATGAATATTTAAAGAAATATAAGATTCATACTGAGGTATAAATTCCTAGGTGAAGATTTTGTCCATTCATTCAGTATGTCTATGGAATGAAACCACAATCATTAAAAAACCATGCATCTCTAAATCTTTTGATTTTGCACTAAGAAATTATTTTTATACCTTTTGGTGACCCTCCCACCAGGATGATTATAGATGAAGAACATGGGGAATATGAGTTGTGATCATTCAATATGTCCATGAGGGACTTTGTTTTAGTATCCAGGGTTGAACACATGATTGTGTGGCCTATATACGATTTTTACTCACACATCATTTCTGATACTAGAGAAGAATAATAGTGGCACTACAATTATATGAGAATAAGGTAAAAAGTTCGATGGTGTGTGAAAATTGTGGGTGATGATGGCATAGGATACCACCAATCAAGATTCTCTCTCTTGATGCATTTATTGGGTTGACAATTTTATATTACTATGACTAGATGTTAACTTATCCTTGTGGGATGTTTTCAATAAAAATACCCAAATTCACTACATCCTAAGTCTGCTATGTAGGAAATAGATCCACCAAGAATTCTAATAAGAAGCACTAAACTACTGAGGTACTTTGGTCTATAGAAAATCATCCCACACTAGCCTTTCATTGGATATTAAATAAATATCCAACACATAACAAGTTTGAATCGAGATGGTCAAGTTAATTATAGTGTAGAGATTCTCTAGTAGAATGTGAAATTCCTGTCAAATAATTTCATTCGAAGGATCCCGAAACTTCCTCAAGTCCTAAAGGGGGACCAAATGAGGCCTCTACCGACAATTTATATCATGAGGCCATCTATTTTTGGATAAAATATCCATTAAAAAAATAAGGGACTTATTGGATTATATTTAAGGTTTAATATCTATCCCTTAATTAGGAAACATGAAGGAACCTTAGGACATCAACATTGAGATAAATTCTCTATGTAACACCTTGAGATTTTATGATATATACCTCTTTAAATAAATCTAATTTATTTTAAAGTCTTATTTACATGTAACACTGAGTTTTAAAAAAATAAAGAAAAACTATTAAAATATTATAATTAGATAGTTTTATCTTTTTTGAAATAATAATTCCATTATTAGCTTAAGTTTTATTTTTGGTACTTTTCTAAAAAGATATATTTTTCAGAATTGAATCTAACTAGAACAAGTGGGATAAAATTCTAATGCAATTATAACTTGGGAATGAATGTTACATTAAAGGAGGATCACATGATCTGGATAGGAACTAAGGTGTAGCATATAATCAGGATGTGCATGCCATGAGTTCTGGTGTCTTTGTGCAGTTTCCATTAATAATTGTGTGTAGACTCCTTTATAAATAGTGAGGGACCACATCACTTTCATGTATCTATGTGACCTGAGTGAAACCTACAACATCACAATCTATTTTGGCTCAAATCACACATGTTAACCAATGTATGGGAACTATATTCATTCTCTCTAACCTCAGTGTTCAAGGCCGTGGTGCACCCATGCCAAGCACAATCCTCAGTTAGGAAAACAACATGAAAAAAGTGGGTTGTGTTAAAAAACTAAGTGAAGTGAGATGAGTGAATGAAACCAAGAAAAATTTTATAACTTTTAAAATTTCACCTGGTGGAATTCTTGTCTTTATTTCCTTCTCTTTTATTCTGTTTTCATTTACTCTTATCATATTTCCAACTAATTTTGTCAAATATTATCTTGATGAAATAAAATGGTATCTGATTCCAACATAATTTTGGATATTGAAGTTTTCACTTGCGTTGACAAGATGGTCATAGATATTGATCAAGGAAAAGGTCAACATTGTAGGTCACACTAGTTTTCCATAGAAAAAATCCTATGTGAGAATATCCAAGGATACTTTCTATATAATTTATTTTGATTTGAAGGAAATGGAGTCTAGAAAAAAGTTGATGTATTGAGGAAAAATGAAAACCTACCCAAATATTGTTTCTCGGATTAAAATATTCTAGGTAGAGTTATCATCTCCTTAAAGGGATTATATATCAAATAAGGGGAGACTATCTTGGAATGAATACTACGTCACTCTAATGCTACCCCATACAACCATCCGCACATACCAGAGCCTCAAACACATTAATGATAAAATATATTATATTTCTCATCCATTGAATAATGATAATGAGGGAATAAAGATTGGTATTTGCAGACTATTAGGGGAGTCAAGCTGAAATAGATGTGGGAATATTGGTTACAATGTACATCTGATGAGTTTTAGAATTATATATGGGCTATGGAAATCTATGTGACTATTTGGGTATCACAGACATATGTTTATTATAATTTTAATTTAATCCTTGAACTAATTATCCTTTAATGTACGCAAATGAAAATATTACGTATGATGCATGGGGAAGTGTGAATAATATTATGGGATATCTACAAGGTATCTAAGACAAATACCCTTAGAGTAATGTATAAGGAGTTTCTCCCTAGAAAAAAACATCGGAAGATCTCAAGGGAAAACACTTTTTGTCCCATGCATTGTTGAGGGCGTCCAATTACTCCATGAGTATGTATCCCCACCCATAGACTGACATCAACTATAATACATAGATAAAGGTATTATTACACCCGTATATAAATGATTCAAGTTTACAATGCCCACTGAGATTTCCTTAGATGATAAAGAGGTGATTCTATGAAATACATTATGTAGAGCTGGAGTGATGTATTTACAAGGAGTGGGGATATAATTTCAATCCAACTATCCCACCTATAATTTTCCTCTATGAATTTCTCATAATGTTGTTGAGTGGATAACTACTTCTATTCCATGACTTGCAGAATGGTCATGTTAAGTATGTTTACAATGGTGTCTGTGCTTGTAGAGTGGAACCCTATTAGCTTTGCAGTACTAGTTCTAGTGAATATTTTAGAGTTCCTATATCATGTCTTCAAATGGAAATCCTCTTCTCACATATTAAGGCTATTTAAAGTACTAATAGGATTGAGGGAGGAATATTTAAACATATATAAGATTTATAGATAGGTATAAATTCCTAAGTGCATATTTTGGCCCTTCATTTAGGATATCTATGGAATCAAACCACAATCATTAAAAAACCATGAATCTCAAAATCATTCGATTCTGCACTTAGAATTTAATTTTATACCTTTTGTTGACCCTCCCACCAGGATGATTATAGATGAAGAACATGGAGAATACGAGTTGTGATCATACAATATGGACGTGAGGGACTTTGTTTTAGTGTCCCTGGTTGACCGCGTGACTGTGAGGCCTATATACCCTTTTGACTCACACATCATTTCTGATACAACTGAATAATCAAAGTGGCACTACAAGTATATTTGGAGAAGGTAAGACATCCCATGGGGTGTGAAAACTGAGGGTGATGATGGCATAGGAGACCACCCATTAAGGTTCTCCCTCTAAATGTATTTATTGGGTTGACACTTGTATATGACTATTCCTAGATGTTAACTTATCCATGGGAGATGTTACCAACAAAAATGCCCAATTTCAATACTTCCTCACCCTACTATTTAGGAAATAGATCCACTAATAATTCTAATAAGAAGCACTAAACTAGTGAGGTACTTGGGTCTCTAGAAAAACCTCCCCCACTAGCCTCTCAATATATCTGAAATAAATATCGAACACATAACAAGATTGAATTGAGATGGTAATGTTAGTGATAGTAGAGAGATTCTCTGGTAGAAGGTGAAATGTATGTCCAATAATTTAATTCAAAGGATTCGGAAACTTCCTCATCTCCCATAGGGGGACCAAATGAGGCATCAACAGACTATTTATATCACGAGGACATCTATTTTTGGATAAAATATCCATTTAACACAAAAATAATGGAATTTCGGGATTATATTTAAGGTTTAATCTCTATCCCTCAGTTAGGAAACATGAAGTTACCTCAGAACTTCAACATTGTGATAAATTCTCTATGTAAAACCCTAATATTTTATGATATATACCTCTTTAAATAAATATAATTTCATTGATAGTCCTATTTACATGTAACACTTTGTTTAAAAAAACCAAGAAAAACTATTAAAATATTATAATTAGATAGTTTTATCTTTTTGAAATAATAATTTCCATGTTAGCATATTTTTTAATTTTTCGGACGTTTCTAAAAATATTAATTTTTCTAAATTGAATATAATTGGAAAAAGTGGTATAAAATTATAATGACATCATAACATAGGCATGAACATTACATTAAAGGAGAATCGCATGATCAGGATAAGAACTAAGGTGCAATATATAACCCTGATGTGCATGCCATGTGTGCTAGTGTCTTTGTTCATTTTTCATTAATACATGGGTGTGTACTCCTTTATAAATAGTGAGGGACCACATCACATTCATGTATCTATTTGACCTTAGTGAAACCTACAACTACAAAATCTGTTTTGGCTCAAGTCACACATGATAACCAAGGTATGGGAACAATATTACTTCTCTCTAACCTCAATGTGCTAAGGCTTGTTGAAACCATTTCTAGAACAACACTCAGTTAGGAAAACCAATATGGGAAGAAGAGGGATGTGTTAAATAACTACGTGAAGTGAGATGAGTGAAAAAAACCTAGAAAAATTTTATTCCTTTTTAAATTTCACCTCGTCGTATTCATGTCTGAATCTCATTCTGTTTTATTTTGTTTTCATTTACTCTTATATTCTTGCCAACTAATGTTGTAAAATATTCTCTTGATGAAATAAAATGGTATATGATTCAAACATAATTTTGGATATTGATGTTTCCACTTGCATGGACATGATGGTCAAAGATATTGAACAAGGAAAATGTCAACTACATAGGTTACACATTTTGTCCCTTGAAAAATTTATATTGTTAAATTGACAAGGATACTTTATATCCAATTTATTTATATTTTATCGAAATGGAATCTTGACATATTTTGATTTCTTGAAGAAAAATTACTACCTACCAAAATATTGTTCCTCTGAGTAAAAAAATCTAGGTAGAGTTATCATCTCCTTAAAGTGATTCTATATCAACTAAGGGGAGACTGTCTTGGAATGAATACTGCATCACATTAACGATACCCCATACAATTATCCACATATACCATAGCCTCAAACACATTAATGATATAATATCTTCTATTTCTCATCCATTAAATAATGATAATGATGGAATAAAGATTTTGATTTGCGGACTAGTGGTGGAGTCAAGCCTAAATAGATGTGGGAATATTGGTTATGATGTACATGTGATGATTTTGAGAATTATATAGGGGCTATGAAAATCTATGAGACTATTTGGGTATCACAGACATATGTTTATTATAATTCTAATTTAATCCTAGAACTAATGATCTATTAGAGTTCCCAAATTAAAAAATTACCTCTGAAACATGGAGAAGTGTGAATTATATTATGGGATATCTAAAACGTGTCTAGGGAAAATACCCTTTGATCAATGTATAATGAGCTTCTACCTCTAAAGGATACTTGGGAAGATCTCAAGGGAACACCCTTTTTGTACCAAGCATTTCTTTAGGGGGTCCACTTACTCCACGAGTAAGTATCCCCACCCACTGACTGACATCAACTATAATACATGGATAAAGGTATTCTTACTCTTGTATGGAAATGATTCAACTTGATAATTCCCACTGAGATTTCCTTAGATGATAAAGAGGGGATTCTATGAAATATAATATGCAGATCTATAGTGGTGTATTTACAAGGAGTGAGGATATAATTTCAATCCAACCATCCCACATATAATTTTCCTCTATGTATTTCTCATAATGTTGTTGAGTGGATTCATACTTACATTCCGTGACTTACACAGTGGTGTGAAGTTAAGTATGTTTATACTAGAATATGAGCTTGTAGAAGGGAACACAATAAGCTTTTCAGTACTAGTGCTATTGAATATTTAAGAGTTCGTATTTCATGTTTACAAAGGGAAATCCCCATCCATATATTTAGGCTATTTCTAGTACTATTAGGATATTTGGAGGAATATTTAATCAAATATAAGATTCATAGTGAGGTTTAAATTCCAAGGTAATGATTTTGGCCATTCATTTAGGTTTTCTATGGAATCAAACCACAATCATTAAAAAACCATGCATCTATAAATCTTTCGATTTTGCACTATGATTTTAATTTTATACATTTTGGTAATCCTCCCACCAGGATTATTATAGATGAATAACATTGGGAATATGAGTTGTGATCATACAATATGGTCATGAGGGACTCTGTTTTAGTTTCCTGGGTTGACCATGTGATTGTATGGCCTATATTCCCTTTTAACTCACACATCATTTCTAATACTAGTGAATAATAATAGTGGAACTACAAGTATATATGAAGAAGTTAAAACATCACATGGTCTGTGAAAACTGTGGGTGATGAGGGCATAGAATACCACTCATCATGCTTCTCTCTCTAAATGCATTTATTTGGTTGAAACTTGTATATTACTATGCGTAGATGTTAACTTATCCTTGTGGGATGTTTTCAATAAAAATACCCAAATTCACTACTTCCTAAGTCTACTATGTAGGAAATAGATCCACCAATAATTCTAATAATAAGCACTAAACTAGTGAGGTACTTTGGTCTCTAGAAAAACATCCCACACTAGAATTTAATTGGATCTGAAATAAATATCCAACACACAACAAGTTTGAATCAAGATGGTTAAGTTAGTGATAGTGTAGAGATTCTCTAGTATAATGTGAAATTCCTGTCAAATAATTATATTTGAAGGATCTTGAAACTTCCTCATGTCGCAAAGGGGGACCAAATGAGGCCTCTACAGAAAATTTATATCACGAGGCCATCTAGTTTTGGATAAACTATCCATTGAAAAAAATAATAGACTTATGAGATTATATTTAAGGTTTAATCTTTATCCCTCAATTAGGAAACATGAACGAACCTTGGGACTTCAACATTAAGAAAAATTCTCTATGTAACACCCTGAGATTTTATGATATATACCTCTTAAAATAAATATAATTTATTTGATATTATTATTTACATGTAACACTGAGTTTTAAAAAAAAAGAAAAAATATTAAAATATTTTAATTAGATAGTTTTAGCTTTTTTGAAATAATAATTCCATTATTAGCTTATGTTTTATTTTTTGGGAGTTTTCTAAAAAGATATTTTTTTCAGAATAGAATCTAATTGGAACAAGTGGGATAAAATTATAATGAAATTAAAACTTGGGAATGAATGTTACATTAAAGGAGGATCACTTGATCTAGATAGGAACTAAGGTGTATCATATATCCCGGATGCTCATTCCATGTGTGCTAGTGTCTTTGTGCAGTTTTCATTAATACTTGGGTGTAGACTCCTTTATAAATAGGGAGGGACCACATCACTTTCGTTTATCTTTGTGACCTGAGTGAAACCTACAATTACACAAGCTATTTTGTCTCAAGTCACACTTGTTAACCAAGGTATGGGAACTATATTCCTTCTCTCTAACCTCAGTTTTCTAGGTCATGGTGCACCCATACCTAGCACAATACTCAGATAGGAAAATAACATGAAAAAAAGAGGGTTGTGTTAAATAACTATGTGATGTGAGATGAGTGAAGGAAACCAAGAAAAATTTTATACCTTTTAAAATTTCACCTAGTGGTATTCTTTTCTGGATTCCCTTCTCTTTTATTTTGTTTTCATTTACTCTTATCATCCTTCCAACTAATTTTTTCAAATATTCTATTTATGAAATAAAATGGTATCTGATTCAAACATAATTTTGGATATTGAAGTTTCCACTTGCATTGAAAATATGGTCATAGATATTGATCAAGGAAAATGTCCACAGTGTATGTCACAGTGGTTTTCCCTAGAAAAAATCCTATGAGAAAATTTCCAAGGATACTTTCTATACAATTTATTTTTATTTTAAGGAAATGGAAACTTGACATATGTAGATGTCTTGAAGAAAAATGAAAACCTACCCAAATATTGTTTCTCTGAGTAAAACATTCTAGGTAGAGTTATCATCTCCTTAAAGGGATTCTATATCAAATATGGGGAGACTATCTTTGAATGAATATTACATCACTCTAATGCTACCCCATTCAACCATCCACACATACCAGAGACTCAAACACATTAATGATCCAATATATTCTATTTCGCATCCATTGAATAATGATAATGATGGAATAAAGATTGGGATTTGCAGACTAGTGGTGGAGTCAAGCTGAAATAGATGTGGGAATGTTGGTTACAATGTACATCTGATGAGTTTGAGAATTATATAGGGGCTATGGAAATCTGTGAGACTATTTGAGTATCACAGCCATATGTTTATTATAATTCTAATTTAATCCTTGACCTAATTATACTTTAAAGTACCCAAATGAAAATATTACATCTGATGCATGGCGAATTGTGAATAATATTATGGGATATCTATAAGGTATCTAAGAAAAATATCCTTAGAGTAATGTATAAGGAGTTTCTCCCTCGAAAGAATACTTGGGGAGATCTCAAGGGAACACACTTTTTGTCCCATTCATTGTTGAGGGCATCCAATTACTACTTGATTATGTATGTCCACCCACAGACTGACATCATCTATAATACATGGATAAAGTAATTCTTACACCCGTATAGAAATGATTCAACTTGAAAATGCCCACTGATATTTAATTAGATGATAAAGAGGGTATTCTATGAAATACACTATGCAGAGATGGAGTGATGTATTTACAATGAGTGGGGATATAATTTCAATCCAACCATCCCACCTATAATTTGCCTCTATGCATTACTCATAATGTTGTTGAGTGGATACCTACTTCTATTCCAGGACTTGAATAATGGTCAAGTTTAGTATGTTTATAATGGTGTCTATGCTTGTAGAGAGGAACCCTATTAGCATTATAGTACTAGAGCTAGTGATTGTTTTAGAGTTCCTATATCATGTTTACAAAGGGAAATCCTCATTTTACATATTTAGGCTATTTCAAGTACTATTAGTATCGATGGAAGAATATTTAAACACATATATGATTCATAGAGAGGTATAAATTCATAAGTGCATATTATGGCCATTCATTTAGGATGTCTATGGAATCAAACCACAATAATTAAAAACCCATGAATCTCAAAATATTTCAATTATGCACTAAGAATTTAATTTTATACCTTTTGGTAACCCTCCCACCGGGATGATTATATATGAAGAACATGGAGAATACAAGTTGGGATTATACAATATGGCCATGAGGGACTTTGTTTTAGTGTCCCAGGTTGACCACGTGACTGTGAGGCCAATATACCCTTTTGACTAACACATCATTTCTTATACAAGTGAATAATCATACTGCAACTACAAGTATATGTGAAGAAGGTAAAACATCCCATGGGGTGTGAAAACTGTGGGTGATGATGGCATAGGAGACCACCCATAAAGGTTCTCTCTCTAAATGCATTTATTGGGTTGACACTTGTATATGACAATGCCTAGATTTTAACATATCCTTGGGGGATGTTATCAATAAAAATCCCCAATTTCAATACTTCATCATCCTACTATGTAGGAAATAGATCCACAAATAATTCTAATAAGAAGCACTGAACTAGTGAGGTACTTGGGTATCTAGAAAAACATCCCCCACTAGCCTCTAAATGGATATGAAATAAATATCTAACACATAACAAGTTTGAATTGAGATGGTTAAGTTAGTGATAGTAGAGAGATTATCTGGTAGAAGGTGAAATGTATGTCAAATAATTTAATTCAAAGGATCGTGAAACTTTCTCATGTCCTAATGGGGGGCCAAATGAGGCATCTATAGACTATTTATATCCCAAGGCCATTTATTTTTGGATAAAATATCCATTGAAAAGAAAAATAATGGAATTATGGGATTATATTTAAGGTTTAATCTCTATCCATCAATTAGGAAACATGAAGTTACCTCAGGACTTCAGCATTGAGATAAACGCTCTATGTAACACCCTAATATTTTATGATATATTCCTCTTTAAATAAATCTAATTTCTTTGATATTCTAATTTACATGTAACACTGAGTATAAAAAAACCAAGAAAAAATATTAAAATATTATTAGATAGTTTTACCATTTTTGAAATAATAATTTCATTATTAACTTATTTTTTATTTTTTGGGACATTTTTAAAAATATTATTTTTTCAGAATTGATTCTAATTGGAAAATGTGGGATACAATTATAATTCCATTATTACTTAGGAATTCATGTTACATTAAAGGAGGATCGCATGATTAGGATAAGAACGAAGGTGTAATATATAACCCTGATGTGCATGCCATGTGTGCTAGTGTCTTTGTTCATTTTTCGTTAATAATTGGGTGTGGACTCCTTTATAAATAGTGAAGGACCACATCACATTCATGTATCTATGTGACCTTAGTTAAACCTACATCTACTCAATCTGTTTTTTCTCAAGTCACACATGCTAACCGTGGTATGGGAACAATATTACTTCTCTCTAACCTCAGTGTGCTAGGGCTTGGTGAAACCATTCCTAGAACAATCCCCAGTTAGGAAAACAATATAGGAAAAAGAGAGTTTTGTTAAATAACTAAGTGAAGTGAGATGACTTAATGAAACCGAGAAAAATTTTATTCCTTTTTAAATTTCACCTCATTGTATTCATGTCTGAATTTCATTCTGTTTTATTCTGTTTTAATTTACTCTTATAATACTTCCAACTAATGTTGTAAAATATTCTCTTGATGAAATAAATTGGTATCTGATTCAAACATAATTTTGGATATTGAAGTTTCCACTTGCATTGACATGATGTTCATAGATATTGAACAAGGAAAAGGTCAACTGTGTAGGTTACACTTTTTGTCCCTTACAAAAGTCATATGGTTGAATTGCCAAGGATACTTTCTATCCAATTTATTGATATTTTATGGAAATGGAATCTTGACAGATGTTGATGTCTTGAGGAAAAATTACTATGTACCCAAATATTGGTCCTTTGAGTAAAAAAATCTAGGCAGAGTTATCATCTCCTTAAAAGGATTATATATCAACTAAGGGGAGACTATCCTGGAATAAATATTGCATCACTTTAATGATACCCCATACAACCATCCACATATACAAGAACCTCAAACACATTAATGATCTAATATCTTCTATTTTTCATCCATTGAATAATGATAATGATGGAATAATGATTTGGATTTGCGGACTAGTTGTGGAGTAAATCCTAAATAGATGTGGGAATATTGGTTAATATGTACATGTTATGATTTTGAGAATTATATAGGGGATATGAAAATCTATGAGACTATTTGGGTATCATAGAAAAATGTTTATTATAATTCTAATTTAATCCTAGAACTAATGATCCATTAGAGTACCCAAATGAAAAAATTACCTCTGACGCATGGAAAAGTGTGAATTATATTATGGGATATCTAAAAGGTATCTAGGAAAATACCCTTAGATCAATTTATGAGGAGTTTCTACCTCTAAAGGATACTTTGGAAGATCTCAAGGGAACACCCTTTTTGTACCAAGCATTTCTTTAGGGGGTCCACTTACTCCACGAGTAAGTATCCCCACCCACCGACTGACATCAACTTAATACATGGATAAAGGTATTCTTTCTTCTGTATGGAAATGATTCAACTTTATAATTCGCACTGAGATTTACTTATATGTTAAAGAGGGGATTCTATGAAAAATACTATGTAGAGCTAGAGTGATGTATTTATAAGGAGTGAGGATATAATTTCAATCCAACCATCCCACATATAATTTGACTCTATGTATTTCTCATAATGTTGTTGAGTGGATTCATACTTACATTCCATGACTTGCACAATGTTGTCAAGTTAAGTATGTTTATACTGGTGGATGAGCTTGTATAGAGGAACAATATTATCTTTTCAGTACTAGTGCTATTGAATATTTAAGAGTTCCTATTTCATGTTTACAAAGGGAAGTCCCCTTTCATATATTTAGGCTATTTCTAGTACTATTAGGATCGATGGAAGAATATTTAAATAGATATATGATTCATAGTGAGGTATAAATTCCAAGGTGAAGATTTTGGCCATTCATTTAGGATGTATATGGAATCAAACCACAATCATTAAAAAACCATGCGTCTCTAAATATTTCGATTCTGCACTAAGATTTTAATTTTATACCTTTTGGTAATCCTCCCACCAGGATTATTATAGATGAAGAATATGGGGAATATGAGTTGTGATCATACAATATGGCCTTGAGGGACTTTGTTTTAGTTTCCTGGGTTGACCACATGATTTTATGGCCTATATTCCCTTTTAAATCACACATCATTTCTAATATCAGTGAAAAATAATAGTGGCACTACAACTATATGTAAAGAAGGTAAAACATCCCATAATGTGGGAAAAATGTGGGTGACGATGGCGTAAAAGACCACACATCATGATTCTCTCTCTAAATTCATTTATTGGGTTGACACTTGTTTATTAATATTCCTAGTTGTTATCTTGTACTTGTGAGTTTTTGTCAATAAAAAAACCCAAATTCACTAATTCCTAAGTCTACTATGTAGGAAATAGAACCACCAAGAATTCTAGTACGAAGCACTAAACTAGTGTGGTTCTTTGGTATCTAGAAAAACATCCCCCACTAGCCTTTCATTGGAACTGAAATAAATATCCCACACAAAACAAGTTTCAATCAAGATGGTCAAGTTAGTGATAGTGTAGAGATGCTCTAGTAGAATGTGAAATTCTTGTCAAATAATTATATTCAAAGGATCCTGAAACATCTTCTAGTCCGAAAGGGGGACCAAATGAGGCCTCTACATACTATTTATATCACGGGGCCATCTATTTTTGGATAAACTATCCATTGAACAAACAAATAATTGACTTATGGGATTATATTTATGGTTTAATCTCTATCCCTCAATTAGGAAACATGAAGGAACCTTAGTACTTCAACATTGAGATAAATGCTCTATGTAACACCTTGAGATTTTATGATATATACCTCTTTAAATAAGTCTAATTTCTTGATAGTCTTATTTACATGTATCTCTGAGCTTAATAAAACCATAAAAAACTGTTAAAATATTATAATTAGATATTTTTATCTTTTTTTTTAAATAATAATTTAATTATTATCTTATGTGTTATTTTTTGGGAATTTTCAAAAAAGATTTATTTTTCAACGAAAAGTGAAAAGGGCCATTTTTTTGGAAAACTACCACTTATTTTATTTACAAAAATTTATTTTGAAGTCACATTAAATTTTTTAAATGGTACTAATTTGAAATAATATCCATTATACTTACATCAGGATCATCATTTTACATGATTTTGATTTAAGTCAATTTGTAAGCTAAAAATGTAATTTTGCTAGAAAACAAATTTCCATCACATTTTGTGGGTTAATTTTTAAATTTATTTATGAAGCTTATAGGAATTTAATTTTATAAAATTGATTCCATATTTTTAATTAGGTATTTAAAATTTAGTATATAAGTCTCTTTTATATTTTTTCATTATGAATAGTGACTGTTGTAAAATTCATCACCTTAGTATAGAGAAAAATTTGGTAATTAAGGATTAAAATAATATAATAAGACATTAAAAATTTATTCAAAACTTGAATTTATTTTATTTTATTATATTAATTCTACAATATCAATTATAAATTTGAATATATAGAATTATGATGCCATTCTCCTTTGTTAATGATATTTATATTATTTTAAGAAAAGAAAATTCCAAAAATGGCACTCTATTGACTTTAATATCTATAAATTATTTACATAAGTATAAAATTAGAAAAATTTTGTTTATAAATATTTATTTAAAATATTAATTAATTTTTTTTGTCATTTAAATTTATTTTTAATTTTTCGTGACGAATTAGTACCTCAAATAATTACATAACACCGACTCAGTTCTTGTGCATGTTTTAGAAAAATAAGGAAAATGATTTTAAAAATCTAAAAGTAATATTGTTTGGTGATTTACAGTTAAAAATAAATTATTTAGATAAATATAACATATTAGGTATTTTTTAAATGTCTATATTCTAATTTTTTATTTGTCTTGATGTCTTTAAAGTCAACATAATTGAATAGTGTCAAAAATAACATTAACAATATTTTATGAAAATAATATTTTACTATATTAATTAAAAATCATAAAAATATTGAACTAGGATAAAAGGGATAATATATTTTCTAAAAGTTCATATCTTTTCCATTAATGAGGCAATTTAAACCTTTTAAGTAAAATTATAACCCTTTAATATTGAAATAGTTAGTTACGTAGTTATGGATAAAAATGGTTAACAAATACGTTAATAAAAAATTTAAGGTTTAAAATCCTATATATTCCTATATAAATTTTTTGGATGATTATATTAGGACCCTATACTAATTATATTTTAATCCATGTAATTTTGGAACCACTTTTCTATGAATGAGACAATTAATTTTCAATATTTAAAAAAATTACAAGAGTTCCCCCCTCACTTATAAAATGACACCCATTAAATCTTTTCATTTCACCACATTGAGCCATATATCTCAACCAAACCCTATTAAATTCACTTATAAACTTAAGTATCCATGAATTTTTGGTTATGTTCATCTTAACGTACAATTACAAGGGTCATTTAGAAGGAATCTAAAATAAGTCTATAGAAGAGGAGGTAATGTAGAGACCCGAAGCTTAACGTACATGGACATTACATTACATTTGTGGAATACTTAGTACATAACAAAAACACACACACAAGGATCATAATATTTTAGTGTCTTTGGAAACTCGGAACGTAATCTTCTAATCGTGGTGAAAGATCTTCAATATCTCCCATAAAGATCTTCCCTTTTTTTACCTAAAAACTTTCTTTATATCCTGGGGAAAAGAAAACATAAAAGGGTGAGCTCAAATGCTCAGTAAGGGTATACAAAAGAAAAATCAATCACATCATATTCATAAGAACATAACTTTTGGAAATCTTAACCTGCAAAAGAGAGCATAATTTCATAACATGGGATAATCATAGTAGTGAAATGAAATCCCAATAATCATAACTTAAAACATGAAAATTTGTGGCATACACACATAATCATAGAGAATCATTTCTTGTTAGTCAAGACTCATTGCCAAGACTATCTTAGTGGACAAAGTCCCTTTCTGAATCGAGTAACCCTCGTTTCAGTCCTGTTTCACTGAACCGGTATAACCTACCATTCCAGCCATGTCTATCTCATGAGATATAAAATCTTTACCCAATGCATTGGAGGGAGATATAGGTCCCACCCATCTCACAATGATACCATTCTTATGTGTGCCACAAAAACATAAATCATACATCATTGCATAACCCATGTAATACAAATGGGAATCTTAAACATCATGACATCATAAATCAATTCATATAAGATAAAGGAATTCATAAAAAATATTCCATCACAACATGATCAAATCAATGTAATAATATGGATAAAAACAGAACCCTTTATTATCTTAGATGGAAAATAATTTTGATAAAACACTTGAACTCCATTCTTGAGGAAAATATCCTTTCTTCTTCAAAAACATTTTTCCTTTCTTAACATGTCATAAAATGTTAATCTAAAAGAAGTTGATTAAAAATAAGCTTGAAAATTTTTAAAGGAAGCTTCTTGGAAATAATTTTTTAAAAATCCATTCATGCCGTATAAGTTAAAAAAAACATTCTTCGTACTTTTGTCGGAAAAGTCATAAAGTACCTCGTACGAAAAACGACAAAAGATTCCTTTCATATTCTTTACTAAAAACTCACTTAAGGGTAAAATTGGATTTAAACTATTGTAAGTGGATGGAAACAACATTACATATTGAGGGAACATGGATTTGGATGATAAAATAAACCCCAGTAAATGCCATAGTAAAAACAATCTCGGATAAAAATGAGATTGTGATATTTTCCCTTACCTTATGTCTGATATGCTTTGTACGTATCTGAACCTCCTGTGTAATGATTTAAATCATGTTATTGACTTATTCCAGAATCATATTCATTGTTATTATATCATATATGGTCCACTTATGACTTTATATTACCCGTTATTTTGTAAATTCATGTTAAAGTAGCGTTTTGGGTAAAATCGTCTCATTTGTCGTTCATGTTTTGAACTTGTAATTATTAATATGATTACATGGATAATGATTACTTATATCCAGAATGTAAAACATGATTTATATATAATATATATTCAGAATATATATATATATATATAATATCGATAAATGTAATGAAATACACCGTTCATGGAGACGGTAGTCCTTACGTACGCATGAACGCTGTTTTCGTTTCCTTATTGAAGTGAATGGAATTAAGTAGATGACATACATATAAATTTACATAAATCCAGTATCATTATTATTTCATATATTTCATTAGTACTTATTATATATACTTTATAATCATTCATGAATGGTTAATCATTGAGAATAAATCTCATCGTGTCGTGGAGACGGTATTCCGTACGTACGCACGAGCGATGATATCGTTCCCATGGTCGTGGAATTGTGTTGAAGTGTATGTAGACTATTTCAGTATCAATATCACTTTATAATAATCATATATAGTTACTCATTACACCATTATACCCATCCTATTAAGGTGGTGGTGGAAAATAGATTACACCACGGCATGGAGACGGTATTCCGTACGTACGCACGCGCGGTGATTTCATTTTTCCGTAGGATGGATAGAAGGTGAATTAGGGTTGTTTCATATTTATAATAACATATAAGTATGTAATTAATACTGATGTTATTACTTTGTCATGAAACAACTAAAGAAGAAGAAGTTGAAGAAGAAAGAAATTGAAAAGATCGGTAATGGATATTACCTCTTCTTTGAAACGCCTCTTTGAATCCTCCACTTAGGGAACTAAGATTGGTATTTGAAGAAGACCAGGACCTCTAGGATTATTCTAGGGAAGTGGAGAAGGGATTTGGTCAGGGTTTGGCCGAGCTTGAGTGCTCAAATTGGTGTGAGGAGGAGGGGGAGGAGGTTCCCTTTTATAAGGGAGGAGAGGGCAACCTTAGGAATATCTCAAAATATTATTTTATATTAAAGTCAAAATCGGTTTATAATGGTTCCAAAGGGTCTTATTTCGAAGCTAAAGTGGGTATGGGTCGAAATCCTATCAACCAATAGAATTTAGACAAGTTTAGGTTATTATTTTAACCTTATAAATTAGATTTAACTCTAAGTTAAATAATTTAACTTTTACCGCGTCTTTTTGTTTGCTTACACTATATGGTTAATACACTTACTATAAAATGCCAAACGAACCCCAAATTGTTTATTATTAATATATATATCCTTATCTAAGTCATTTGCACGAACCTTAGATTTTTAGATATAAAATAACAATTAATAATATAATATTTGATTTAAAAACTATTTTGTGTCAATTTTGACACTATTTGATATATGATTTTTTTGAAAGTTATAACAGAATTATATGTTCGAAAAACGTTGATTAAATCAACACTATTATATCATAGTAACCCAGAAAATTATTGGAATTCATAAAAAGTCTCAAATTACATTTATTTGGGTATTTATAACATCAATTGTATTAACATTTCCTTAAAAGGGTAATTACTGCATCATCGTTGTTTCATAAATAAATTAATTTATTTGAAGTCTAAAAATTATAAATAAAATATCATTAGGTAGGAAATCTTTTTATCTTTCTAATGAATATTTATAATCGAATTTATCTTATGTATAAACCCATATTAAAAATGTTTTAATTATTAAATGTTGATTTTAACTATTTTAACTATTCATTAAATAAAATAATATTAAATGTCATAATCTAATCCAAGTGGACCTAAATGGTCATATTATATTCATAAGGTTGTTTTTGGTCGAATTACACGTATCCAGTAGAATTAGAACATGTGTTAGGGTAATAGTAATATCATATTTACCCTTAGTTATCCTATTTACTATTAACCGCGGTAAAAAAAAGTAAAAAGTTACTATTCACCAAAAATTATTTTCATCTCATTGAACCACATATTAGTCCTTGATATTAACCGTGTCTCTCGGATTTTCGAAATTCCATTCACAGAAGCGGTAAAATTATGTTTTATGAAAAATTCAGTTTTTTAACTACCACTTAGTGGTTTCACTATTCATCATAAATTGAAAGTTTTCAGAAAAATACCAAAAATTAGGCCTAAGCTATATTTGATATTATAAACTCAAAAATGATGTCTATTTTACCAAATTCAAAACATATCAGTTGCATTAACTAATTTAAAAATTAATTCCCGTCGTCATAACAAATAGCGTGTTTTTAAGAGATAATAACTATCAAAAGATTGAAAGTGGTTTAAATGTGAAATTACATCCAATGACCATCATTGTATTAAATTGTAAAAATATATTCTAAATATACTTTAAAAACACTAAAATTAATAATTTATCACTATTAATTATTTCGATTAAAATTTAGTAATTTCCACTATTCATCAAAATATGAAAGTTATCCAAAAATTACCAAAATTTCACCCTAAGCTAATTTCGATATTCCAAATCCAAAAATGAAGTCCATTTTGAAAAATAAAATTTACAAAATTTCAAAAAGTGGTTATTACTATTCATAATGGCTAGTTTTAATAATATTTTAATAGCATATCGTTGTTTAGTGAAACTCGGTATTGCGTACTACACACGCTATCAAGGAAGGTCGCGATTGCGTGTAATGGAAGGTAAGTCAAGGATGCATGTTGTGCAAGCTCCTTTTGGTGTAGCATACAACACAAGACATTAATGAAATTAAAAAGAATATTTTTCATAAAATCTCGGGGTGTTACATTCTACCCCCCTTAAAATGAATTTCACCCTCGAAATTCGTCGGGGTTATAAATGGTTTACTATTCGAAAGTTTCTTTAATCGAAACCCACATCGTAAAAAGGAATACCAAAACAAATCTTTAAAAACAAAAGTATAAAACGTAATGGTTACCCAAATAAACTAATCACTGCGTTTCCACATAGTTGAAATTATGGACTCGAAGAGAAATCTAACCATCATGTTCTAATGGAGAGTGGTAGAGATCATGGCTATGGAAAAGCCAACAATCACAAATCCATAAATTTGTGATGATCTAAGGTACCATCTGATTCATCAGATATAAGAGCACTAGGACAACATTTTTGGTTTTCAAGATCATTTCCCTAAAGTTGATGAAATTGGAATTAGAAGAAATACTTTCATGATTTTGGTATAGTCTCACCGTTTGTCGTTCTTTGGAAAATTTCCACTTCATCTATTAAAGAAATGAAGTTGAATTTGTCATTCGTGATGTGTTAGCAGATCATGTGATAGAATGATGGGTCATTCCATCTGTCTCAAACAAAAGGTTAGAAAAGTTATCAAAAAATACATAATTCCATCTATAGTGAGATTAATCATATATGGTTCCTAAAATGAACTTATACTTCACATATCATACTGCTTAATATAATAAAACTAGTTTCTACTAAACAGGGACTTGCTGTAGGTCAGTGGTAGGCGATAAAGGCCAGTCGCACTTCGGTTGTGGGTTCGATTCCCACAGCCTTGTCCGAAGCGATGGGCTGTCGCCCGTCCTGCAAGTTTTCCTTTTTCTAAAACTACATTACTATAACATCACATAAATAATATCAAAAAAAAATTTCTATACTTAAACAATACTAACTTATGGTTAACATAATCCATTACAATATTTAGGCTTATCTAAAATACTTCGGTCCAAGTTCATAGTATAAAGAAAATTATTACTTGAAATGTCGTCAACCAAGCATGTGAATACCATCATTTATCCCCCATATATCTTGTTGGTCACATTACAATCATGTGAATACCTTAATGATGTATTCTCTTGAAAAAAATGAATACCCATTAAACCTTAGTGAAAACATGAATGCTGTCAAAAGTTAACTCTTTCCACATACCAAAATCCAAAAATTCTATATACTCAAACCATGATATAACCTTCTCCTTATATGAGATCATGAATACTATCAAAAATTTAATTTTCTCCTTATCCCTTCATTATGCGCATATCATCTATATTCCAAAAATATCTGAATAACCTTTCATGGATACTGGTAACATTAATCAGACAACAGTGTAACAATCCTTACATGTCTCTTTATTCCATAGTACCATGAGATTACTTATACAACATTACACATGATAAACATGTAATCATTCCACTACATTCTTAAACCATTGACCGAGATTCAACAATTCTTTCATCTCACATATCATTTGTAGTCTCTTCATCATCATCCACATAAATACTTCCCATACGACCATACTAATTATCTTCATGAGACTTTCCCTTAGGGCATTGGTTTTCATAATGCCCGTACATTCCACATTTGAAACATTTAACCATTGTTGATGTTGTAGCAATACCATTATCCTCATCCATGTTGTTAACTGAACCTTTTCCTTTTCATTTACTTGCTTTGTGTCCTTCTTTTCCACACCCAAAGCATCTTCTAGTTCCTTTGAAACATTCTCCTTGATGCCTCTTCCCACATGATTTACATAGGGGAAATTGAACTTTCCTTCCTCTATGATCATCATGAAACTCCATCTTTCTCTTATTAGCCGAGTCAGGAAACTTACCAAATTTTACTTTATTGATCATATTATGAGATTGCTGATTCGGCATAATAATGATGTTTGGACTTCCAAATCCCATTTCACTATGAAGAATATCATTCCATTTTCCATCATATCCTCCATTATCGTGAATCATCTTGTTTCCAGCCATTTTCTAAAACCCAAAAAAGAATATTGTGAGAGGCAAAAATCATGCTAGGGAAAACAACATAATAAAGGGAGAGTACCCTCAATATCTAACATCTTATGTTAAATTCTATGATCGTTACCGTAGTTCTAGGACTATATCCTATACGTATACTTATCCTTAGGGACATCCCTAGACATACTTTATAAATATCTCTAGGGATTTCACTAATGTTCTCGCATCCTAGTTTCCAAAGGTTGACTAAACCTTTCCTCTTATACCAACTGTAGAGACCCGAAGCCTAACGTACATGGACATTACATTACATTTGCGGAATACTTAGTACATAACAAAAACACACACACAAGGATCGTAATAGTTTAGTGTCTTTGGAAACTCGGAACGTAATCTTCTAATCGTGGTGAAAGATCTTCAATATCTCCCATAAAGATCTTCCCTTTTTTTACCTAAAACCTTTCTTTATATCCTGGGGAAAAGAAAACATAAAAGGGTGAGCTCAAATGCTCAGTAAGGGTATACAAAAGAAAAATCAATCACATCATATTCATAAGAACATAACTTTTGGAAATCTTAACCTGCAAAAGAGAGCATAATTTCATAACATGGGATAAATCATAGTAGTGAAATGAAATCCCAATAATCATAACTTAAAACATGAAACTTTTTGGCATACACACATAATCATAGATAATCAATTCTTGTTAGTCAAGACTCATTGCCAAGACTATCTTAGGGGACAAAGTCCCTTTCTGAATCGAGTAACCCTCGTTTCAGTCCTGTTTCACTGAACCGGTATAACCTACCATTCCAGCCATGTCTATCTCATGAGATATAAAATCTTTACCCAATGCATTAGAGGGAGATATAGGTCCCACCCATCTCATAATGATACCATTCTTATGTGTGCCACAAAATCATAAATCATACATCATTGCATAACCCATGTAATACAAATGGGAATCTTAAACATCATGACATCATAAATCAATTCATATAAGATAAAGGAATTCATAAAAAATATTCCATCACAACATGATCAAATCAATGTAATAATATGGATAAAAACAGAAACCTTTATTATCTTAGATGGAAAATAATTTTGATAAAACACTTGAACTCCATTCTTGAGGAAAATATCCTTTCTTCTTCAAAAACATTTTTCCTTTCTTAACATGTCATAAACATTTAATCTAAAAGAAGTTGATTAAAAATAAGCTTGAAAACTTTTAAAGGAAGCTTCTTGGAAATAATGTTTTAAAAATCCATTCATGCCGTATAAGTTAAAAAAACATTCTTCGTACTTTTGTCGGAAAAGTCAAAAAGTAACTCGTACGAAAAACGACAAAAGATTCCTTTCATATTATTTACTAAAAACTCACTGAAAGGTAAAATTGGATTTAAACTATTGTAAGTGGATGGAAAAAACATTACATATTGTGGGAACATGGATGTGGATGATAAAATAAACCCCAGTAAATGCCAAAGTAAAAACAATCTCGGATAAAAATGAGATTGTGATATTTTCCCTTACCTTATGTCCGATATGCTTTGTACATATCCGAACCTCCTGTATAATGATTTAAATCATGTTATTGACATATTCCAGAATCATATTCATTGTTATTATATCATATATGGTCCACTTATGACTTTATATTACCCGTTCTTTTGTAAATTCATGTTAAAGTAGTGTTTTGGGTAAAATCGTCTCATTTGTCGTTCATGTTTTGAACTTGTAATTATTAATATGATTACATGGATCATGATTACTTATATCCAGAATGTAAAACATGATTTATATATAATATATATTCATAATATATATATATATAATATCGATAAATGTAATGAAATACACCGTTCATGGAGACGGTAGTCCGTACGTACGCATGAACGCTGTTTTCGTTTCCTTATTGAAGTGAATGGAATTAAGTAGATGACATACATATAAATTTACAAAAATCCAGTATCATTATTATTCCATATATTTCATTAGTACTTATTATATATACTTCATAATCATTCATGAATGGTTAATCATTGAGAATGAATCTCATCGCGTCGTGGAGACGGTATTCCGTACGTACGCACGAGCAATGATATCGTTCCCATGGTCGTGGAATTGTGTTGAAGAGTATGTAGACTATTTCAGTATCAATATCACTTTATAATAATCATATATAGTTACTCATTACACCATTATACCCATCCTATTAAGGTTGTGGTGGAAAATAGATTACACCACGGCGTGGAGACGGTATTCCGTACGTACGCACGCGCGGTGATTTCATTTTTCCGTAGGATGGATAGAAGGTGAATTAGGGTTGTTTCATATTTATAATAACATATCAGTATGTAAGTAATACTGATGTTATTACTTTGTCATGAAACAACTAAAGAAGAAGAAGTTGAAGAAGAAAGAAATTGAAAAGATCGGTAATGGATATTACCTCTTCTTTGAAACGCCTCTTTAAATCATCCACTTAGGGAACTAAGATTGGTCTTTGAAGAAGACCAGGACCTCTAGGATTATTCTAGGGAAGTGTAGAAGAGATTTTGTCAGGGGTTGGCCGAGCTTGAGTGCTCAAATTGGTGTGAGGAGGAGGGGGAGGAGGTGCCCTTTTATAAGGGAGGAGAGGGGCACCTTAGGAATATCTCAAAATATTATTTTATATTAAAGTCAAAATCGGTTAATAATGGTTCCAAAGGGTCTTATTTAGAAGCTAAAGTAGGGATGGGTCGAAATCCAATCAACGAATAGAATTTAGACAAGTTTAGGTTATTATTTTAACCTTATTAATTAGATTTAACTCTAAGTTAAATAATTTAACTTTTACCGTGTCTTTTTGTTTTCTTACACTATATGGTTAATACACTTACTATAAAATGCCAAAAGAACCCCAAATTGTTTATTATTAATATATATATCCTTATCTAAGTCATTTGGACGAACCTTAGATTTTTAGGAATAAAATAACAATTAATAATATAATATTTGATTTAAAAACTATTTTGTGTCAATTTTGACACTATTTGATATATGATTTTTGTGAAAGTTATAACAGAATTATATGTTCAAAAAAAGTTTATTAAATCAACAATATTATATCATAGTAACCTAGAAAATTTGTAGAATTCATAAAAAGTCTCAAATTACATTTATTTGGGTATTTATAACATCAATTATATTAACATTTCCTTAAATGGGTAATTACTGCATCATCGTTGTGTCATAAATAAATTAATTTATTTAAAGTCTAAAAATTATAAATAAAATATCATTAGGTAGGAAATCGTTTTGGCTTTCTAATGAATATTTATAATCGAATTTATCTTATGTATAAACCCATATTAAAAATGTTTTAGTTATTAAACTTTGATTTTAACTATTTTAACTATTCATTAAATAAAATAATATTAAATGTCATAATCGAATCCAAGTGGACCTGAATGTTCATAGTATATTCATAAGGTTGTTTGTGGTCGAATTACACTTATCCAATAGAATTAGGACATGTGTTAGGGTAATAGTAATATCATATTTACCCTTAGTTACTCTATTTACTATTAACCGCGGTAAAAAAAAAGTAAAAAGTTACTATTCACCAAAAATTATTTTCATCTCATTGAACCACATTTTAGTCCTTGATATTAACCGTGTCTCTCGGATTTTCGAAATTCCATTCACAGAAGTTGTAAAATTATATTTTTTGAAAAATTCTGTTTTTTAACTACCACTTAGTGGTTTCACTATTCATCAAAAATTGAATGTTTTCAGAAAAATACCAAAAATTAGGCCTAAGCTATATTTGATATTATGAACTCAAAAATGATGTCTATTTTACCAAATTCAAAACATATCAGTTGCATTAACTAATTTAAAAATTAATTTCCGTCGTCATAACAAATAGCGTGTTTTTAAGAGATAATAACTATCAAAAGATTGAAAGTGGTTTAAATGTGAAATTACATCCAATGACCATCATTGTATTAAATTGTAAAAATATATTCTAAATATACTTTAAAACCACTAAAATTAATAATTTATCACTATTAATTATTTCGATTAAAATTTAGTAATTTCCACTATTCATCAAAATATGAAAGTTATCCAAAAATTACAAAAATTTCACCCTAAGCTAATTTCGATATTCCAAATCCAAAAATGAAGTCCATTTTGAAAAATAAAATTTACAAAATTTCAAAAAGTGGTTATTACTATTCATAATGGATAGTTTTAATAATATTTTAATAGCATATCATTGTTTAGTGAAACTCGGTATTGCGTACTACACACGCTATCAAGGAAGGTCGTGATTGCGTGTAATGGAAGGTAAGTCAAGGATGCGTGTTGTGCAAGCTCTTTTTGGTGTAGCATACAACACAAGACATTAATGAAATTAAAAAGAATATTTTTCATAAAATCTCGGGGTGTTACAGGTAATCATCGTTACTGATACTTTCAAATTTATTTCTTCTTATACTTCCAATAAATAAGTTGTAACAATCATTAAATAACAAATCTAGTATCATAAATATACTTCTATATTATTATTTTTTTTAAATAACCATTTTATTATCATTTCCATCCTATAAAAAGAAAAAACATCGCTCGTGCATAAGTATGACTTAACATCTATACATAACAGTATAATTCATTTTTCAACACCACTTTATTTAGATTGTTAATAAGATATAACTAATGAATATATATTATATATATTAAATATTTCTTCTTCTTAAATTATAACAGCATATCTACCTTCTTACCATCCAATTCCTCAGAAAATGATATTGTTACTCGTGCATACGTGTGGACTACCACCTCCACCAAGAATGTGACCTGTTTTTCATTTTTGATCTACATGGATGGAAATACGGATAGATTTAATGAATATTTATGATATATATTACATATATGATATAATAATTATTCTATAATGTTTCATTATTATTTAACGTTCGTTCAATCAATCATTCAATAAGTGAAATAATCGTTTATGCGTATGTACGACCTACCGTCTTCATGAATTATACAATTATTTTTTCTATATATGCATTTTATTTATGAATATAAATATATATAAAGTGAATATATATTATATTTATATAATGATTAATATTATATTTATTATGTAACTATAAAAAATTATATGGATCAAAACAACCAAACCAAAATTCTCATGAAAAATGAAGAAGTTAACTCCTGAAACAAAGATAATAATAAAATAATGTTAAATAATGGGTGATAAGATGTTATAAATGAGTCATATATGATATTATAAATATTTATATGACTCTATAATATAATTTCAACAAATATAAATTTATTACACAGGATTCTAAAATCACTTACGAGGCATGTCAAATATGAGGTAATTGATTTCGTCTAAATTTACACTCCATTGAGACATATTTCGTCTTATGCACATATTTATTCTTATGTGATATATATAAAACCCATTTGATGTATTTAACATGAATATATATTTATTAATTATGATTAAACATTTAATTCAATTTTATTATTTAATGTCGTTACATTTTAAAAGTTCAAAAATAGGTTAGAATTTATTTTACAATCTCATTTTTTTGTAATGATCTTATTTTTATTAAAGGAATATTATAACACATCCTTCAAAAACCCAATATATTTTCATATTATCTATATATTTAAGTGGTTTCTCTATTCTATTAAAACTTTTCCTCTCTTTTTAATTTGTGTCAAATAAATAGATGTTTAAAAAAATCCAATCTTAATTCTTTTTTTGATTAAGTATATTTTTATTCTATATACATATATTTCCCAAATTTTTTTTAAAATGTCCTTTTTAATTAATATTTTTAATGAAATTTTATTTTAACCTTGAATATTTCTAAGGTTTTAAAGGAATATTTATAATATTTTTTAAAGGTTCATTTTTTTTACTTTTGTTTAAAAAAATTCAAAAGGATTATTTATTAACGTATACATCATTAACAGATTATCCCACCACTATAACCATTTTATGAAATTTAGCTTCTTCTATAAATTTTTAATGGTTTTATAGAAGAAAAATAATTAGTATTTTTCTAATAATTGACTTCCATTTTATTTATTTTTTCAGAAGATGATTTAATTATAAGACTTATATTTTTCTTGAACTGGTGGTCATATTTTATCCATAATTAATATTGGTGACAATAAATTTATCTTGAAACATTAAATTTCTTATGAAAAATGGAAATTACATTTCTCCTAAATATCTATATTCTTTGTATCATGGGTATGATTATTTCCTGAATCGTTTACCATTTCTATATATGGTGTTTTTCTTTAAATGTTATTTTATTGACTGTGGAAATATTGATATTATATATTCTTTACTAAATATAGACATTTGTTAGTAAGTCATATTATTTATGAATTATATTAACCATTTAATATAAGAGTAATTTATAGGATATGCAGTTATAGGTCAGGCTTAGTTATATATATCCCCTTGATTCATTGACTAGTCTCATGAGTAAAACAAATTTGATAGCCTTATCAAATGGGTTTTTGGTGTATAACTTGCCATCAATTAAACTATATTGAAAAAAGTCATTAATATTAAATATATCATGATATATAAGAACATGATGTCCAAAATTTAACATTTATTTCATTGATAAGTAATTTATTATTATCCATTAGATTACTACATAAGTATTATCCAAGGATACATTTCATTCTGTATTTGTTGATTAAATGACATGTGTTTTTAGTTATTTTACTTATTATATTGGTTATTCCTTATTTACTCATGATATGTTCTGTTGTACATAATCCTTACCAAGCATATAAGATTATCAATTATTTTTTTCCTTTTCTTAGGATATGAAGAAGGTTATTATGAATAATATCAAGTATAAAATAATGTTTCTTATATTATTTATTTTATATTTACAATGTAATATGGAAATCATGTAAATATCTAGTTCTTCAAGACCACTAAACTAGTCAATCATATATGGTGATATACCTTATATCTCAAACCAATGTAATAAAGAAAACATTAGCTCTGGGATACTTGAGTATTTTTTTACACTGTATAGGTTAGAGATTATCTTTGAGAGCTAAAAAAGTCAATTTTTTCTATAGATTAATGAATCCCCATGACCAAAAGAGTGAATGATTTTGAGGATCAAGGCACCACAGAAGGGGTGATTAACCAATCCATTAACAAGGAAGGGAATGGCTTAATTAACCCCAAATATGTATATCATTGGTTCCTTTAGGAATATATCCTTCAATTAAAAGAATCTTATGGCATGAAAATCCTATTTCTATATACAGATGATGGAAATAGTGCATGAACTGGTAGAATCCCCAAAATAAACCATGGATGGAACCCAATGGGTAGTTCTATAGAAGTATCCACTACCATGGAATTGGAACTATCTCGTATAAAAACAATGTTGTGGGATGAATATGGAAGATACCCACTGTAAATCGTAGCTTCTCTATTACCGACTCATCTATAGGTGAGGCCTGATTCCCCTCCATCCCAAATTAAGCATATGAGGAGTGTTAAGATATAGGAAAAACACATCCTTACTAGTGAGAGAGGTAATTATTCAAGACCAAAACTCTTATATATATATATATATATATTAATTCTAATATCATGATCTTCTATTCATAAAATATATACTCTTTGATAGGGATCCTTTTGATCCAACTAAAAAAGAGAATAAAATGAAGTCTCAATACATAATCCTATATTCTGCTACAAAAAATGAACTCTACCCCTAATGGAGGGTGTGTTAACGATGAACCCTCTTATTTTATTTGATGGTAGAGGAGTAGAGGGTTCAGGTATAATTATTGAATGTAACCATATCATTTCACATCCCCCAATATATATTTTATTTCAGGATAGGGAAAATAATTTTTTTTGAAGATATAGTCATAGTAGAAGATATTCTAGAAGAAATATACATCCCTTTATCTCTAGTTGAGTTCCTTATTTTTAATAAGGTGTTGGTTTGATGTAAGAATCCTTTTATTCATTTCTATCTACTCATATTTCTAAATTAAATTTTGACTTGGATTTTGATATTATATAGATTTATTTAAGAATAATATTTCTAGGTTGATTTATTAATGAGAAGTGAGGACCATCATTCCCCTTTAGGTAAAAAAATCAATGGCATGATAGTTGATCAGAGTGGAACTATTGGACCTACGTGAAGTTGTTCAAAAAGATCCCATGGAAGGTTTGAATTATCAAGATATCCTAACTCTACAAATTGATATGACAAACCTCATGAAAGGGATTAAAGATCTCCCAACCTATTAGGTTGTGATAGAAGGTGAAATCACTTACATGTTTCCATATGATGGGACATCTATGATGCGCAGATCCCCTAACATAGAAGAGAGAGAAGAAACTCATAAAGTTGATGTCTAATTTAAAGCATGAGAAGAGGTTACTGAAATTTATTATGTTAGTGCACTAGTGTTAGTGGTTGAGTATTTAAAGTTCCTTTGGTTGGAGAGGTCACTCATAGGAAGAAACACATGTCCTTCATGTCACTTGTAGAAATGAAATCTCAAATGGAGGAACATAATAAGGGGGATACGATATCCATACCCTAGATTCCAAAGCACATAGTGATTTGATTTATCTAATGGTAATGAGCTTATAATGTGACAGGAACATGGTTACTTTTAGGGAACTAGTCCTAAATTATATCTAAGTCTCGAGATGTGACACTATGTCTAACAAGGAGTCTCCTGATTCCTTATGCATTTTATGACTATTCATATGGAATTATATTTGGATATTGTTCTCTAAAACCCCCATGGTGGGTATGAATAATAAATTTCATAGTATTTTACATAATTTTATACCCGTCGGATAATATATCACAATTGTGACTCTCCCTATTAGAATCAAAAAAATAATCTATAAATAATTGAGCTACATCACTTGAAGAAATATCTCATTATGTGGAGGTGGTGATGGAGAAAAAATATCCAGATAATGAAAAGAGTTCGTTAGTTATTCATCTTTTCAAGAAAGTAAATATAACTGAAGGATATTTTTTTGAACACCAAAGGTTGCTCAGGGAGTTCAGAATGGAAAGGCGACTACCACCACTAGGGAAGATAGTTTACACCCCACTGACTAAGATGAGGTTGCAAATATGGATTTGTTTTAAAACAACATTGATGTTGACATGAGATCAATTGATCATCTCTAGGCCTCTATTATGGGCAATTCTTAATGTACCATAATTCATAAAGAGAGTCTCTTATCGAATCGATGATTGAAAAAATTGACTTGACTTAATTTTTTAAGATTTAAACTCATTATTACCTTAAATATCAAATCAATAAAACCTATGTGACTCACTAAGAATGATTTCATGATAACTAAATTAACTATAACATTGAATGAGAATGGATCAAGAAAACCAGAACAGCAAAACATTGAGCCAATGATGAAATATATGTATCAATACATTACATTCTGAACACATACCACAATAATATACAGGGAGGACAGATATGGTGAAATATAAACCATAAATATAATCCAAGGGAAACCCATGATATAAAAGACTATAAGATTCATCCAAGACAAGTTCTCTTAAATAGATATATTCTTACCGAATATGGTGACAAATGTACATCATCATAATCTAATATTGAACCATTTGGTTGAATTCATTTTGAATGTAACCTCTTGGATGGATATTTTAGGGTTGGAAATTGAGGTTTATATACCATAATTATAAACCAAGGTTAGTTCATTTGGATATAGTAGTCAATTACTCAAAATAACAAAATAGAAAATTTTAAATGTGGATTTTAATGATCAAAAGGGATTAAGTACCCTAAAATAAAAACTTCATTTGTTTTCCAAAAATTACATGAAAAAATATTTAAGAGGAACATAATGGATACATTAACTTTTGGATAGGCCAAGGAACTAGGAATCATAACTCATTTTTATTAAGTCTGAATTATGGCCTTATGATTTTTCTATTTTAAATTATTTTCCATAAAATTTTCCAAATCCTCACTTGGGAGGGACCAAGAGGACAAGGACATAGATTTTTTTGAGGTCAACCTTTTTAGGTTTTCAACCTAAGATATTTTTTTCTCTTTTACTTTCTTTTAACTGGTCATTTTTTTCTATACTATGTATGGTGGATAACTAATAACTGAAGACATTAATTTTATCAAGGTTCTCTTTTAGAGGATTGTATCCTATTTAGTAAATGTCTCTTTCCTTTGTAAATTTAAGGTATTGTATGTCAGAATAATGAAAGAAGATGAATGGAGTGCCCATTATTAATATATAATACTAAAATTTGTGGCCGATTGTCGCCTATCGACCGATCATGGTTCCGGTGCTCTGCTGATGTGTATAGCAGCACTCGGGTCGAATCCTCCGTGATGGTACTTCGTAATAGTCGATTGTTTTTTGTTTATTGTATTTTGATTGCGGGGGGGGGGGGGGGTGTTTGCAGAGATTAATTGAAATGTTTAATGCATGATGTTTAATTTAACATGTTGATAAATATTGGGGTGAGTTCATCATTAGGGATTTAAGCATGTGATATCCTTGATCTTTGCTTTATATTGCCTTAAATTAACACCCACAACAAAAGTTGATGTTGATTGGAATTACAATGTTTTAAGCCTTTATTCCAAGCCTTAACTTTACTTAGGGTTCTAATATCAATCAGTGCTTGATTGTGGAAGTGTATTTATGGTTCTAATAATCCATGTAAACCACATGTTGAACATAATACGTCAATAATCTATGAAATGTTAAGTCCAACATACACAATGTTAAATTAAAGAATACTCATTGAGCAAAACCTCTCAATCACTTAACATCCCTAAATTATAACTCACACCAATAAGATATCTACTCATCCATTTAAATTATTAGTAATCTTATCTATTATTTTTAAGGTGATTAATTACAAAGAGAAGAAAAAGAAATGGGTAAGAAAAGAGTTGTGCACCGAACACACACACGAATGATGATGAGAGTAAAAACAACCAGAATTTTTATTGAATAATAAAGTAAAAGATGATGATGGATTTTAGATTGATTTAAACTACAATAAGAACATTAATATTTAAATAAATAATTTTGATGAGAATAAGAAATTAAGAAGAATAAAATTGAATTAAAACAGAATTACAAAGCCAAACACTTGCAAAATTACAACGAAGAAAAATGAAAAAGTAAATGAAAACAAAGAGAGGAGGAAGGGATTATAAAGTGAAAACATGAGTTTGGAAGATCCTCCCAAGCCTTTGGCTGGGCCTTGGTACTTCCAATAAATCATCCTTTTCTCTGAAATGCCAACCCTATTGAAAGGAGAGGAGGGGATGTATTTATCGCCCAAGGTGGTGGACTGTTTACATTCCAGAAATACCCCTCCACTTGGCTCACCAATATGGACATCCAGACAGCCAAATCATGAGCAATATCCTCCGTCAAAGTTGTAGATAAACATTTCTTCTGTCTACGGTGAATATTTGGAGGCCTTTGGACAAGTGGAGCCAACTTTATGGCGGTTGTATTAAACAAAGGTAAACTGTCCATTTCTATCCATGGTTTTTCGATGGCCAAAATGTGAATGGATTTTGGAATAGGAATATGTCTTCAAATCTGATTAAATTTTTCATCACAGTCGGCCACCTATATCTCCGATTTCACACTGAAAAATCTCTGCTCGATTTGATGCTTACATCATGAGATATGTCATTAATACTATACAGATTTTATTTCTCGGCCAGAATGGTGGGCTGGAATTAAAAGCTTCATTTGGGTCCCTTGTGCTTGGATTTGGGCCTTGAAAGTTTTATCCAAGATGACATGTAGTGTCCTCCAAATTATGGTGGAGAGTAAATGTTTTTGGACATTTGGATTGAGCCCAGTAAATCAATCTTCAAGGCTGGTCCAGTTTGTTCATAGATTCTTTGGTCTTGTTTGTGAGGACCATATGACCCTTAAAATCGCATAATTGGAACATGGTACCTTCTAATGAAATGTTTTATATTGAAACGAGAATCCTTAAAAACAAGAACCTCACAATTTGGATTCGTATAGTGATATTTATTATTAAAACATTAAACTAACTCAATTGGACTACTTCTAAAAATGCTCAAAAATTATACTTAATATTAAAACATTAATATTTTACACAAATTATGGACATTTAATATCAAATCAGTAAAGAGGGAATATAATAAGTCATTAAAATATTAATAACATAAACTCCCCCACACTTAGTTTTGTGCATTTCCTCATGCGCAATAAATATAAAAACATGACAAAATCATTTTTACTCACCAACAAATATTAAAATTTTATTTTCTCCAATCAGGGGAGGTTTAGGATATTTGACTCATCCATTTTGAATTCCATCACAAGTTGTTACAGAAAAAATGTTCCAAAACTAATTCATTTTTTCATGCTCAAATATAGAAATGGAAAACATGGACACTCAAAACTCACACCTCTCAAGATGATAAAATTCATTTGTCGAGGTTCACTCTTTCACGAACCAAAAGTGAAAATCTTAGAGTTTGAAAAGAGATATCAGCTTCCAATACATATCCAAAGTGAACATGAATCAAGAGTTATTTTTAATGGTTTTTTCTGTGGCTATGGGATGGTATGGATATAATGTCCAAGAGAGAGAAGAAGAGGGTTAAAATACCAACATAGAAAAAGCAATGCACATTTTTTTTGAAATAAAACATGGAAGGAAATGAAAACACATATTTAAAAGGGAATGATTGTTTGAAGAAAGACACAATATAGGAAGAAATTATTAAGGTAATGTGAAGATGAAATATGTACAAAACTCATAACTTCACACAATAAGAATATAATGCAAGTGTTCTTTTTTTCTTCTCCTTTTTTTCTTGGTTTTTTCAAAAGTTGAACTTGGAAAAGATCTCACACTAATATCCCAAACCATGATTGATCTCCTCAAGACACTAATTGTAATAGTTATAACAAGATCAAAGGTTTAGGAATAGTGATTTTTGACCTACCCAAGACACAACCCATTTCTTCATTTGTTTTTGGATTTTTTTCATCATTTTTGATTTTGTTTGAACACTTGTCAATAACCTTTACAAAATTACATAAATGGAAGTACATTAAATTCCCAAAAACACACTTAATGAAAAAAATTACATAAATGGAAGTACATTACATTCCCCAAGACACACTGAATGAAAACCTCTCCCCCACACTAAAATGGATGCTTTCCCCCAAGAAAATGATAACTTGTTGAAAATAAAAAATAGGGTACCCAAACAATGAAATCCATTCCCCCCACACTTAAAATTTAAAAAAAAATATGCAATGAAAATCCATCTTAATATTGGGTGGGAAAAGGTATTGGGATTGTAATGTGGCTATCAAAGAAAAGGTTTTCATAGGCTCGAAGGGGCTTCCAAAAGGAGGATTAATGTAAGGGAAATGGGAGGATGTTTGGCTAGTGTGATTCTCATGTGGTTCAAAAAATTCCTCTATAATATTAATACACACTAAGGTAGAAAATTCAGCTCGAAGGTCCACAAACTCAAGACTCACAAATGGGGGTGAAAACACACATTTTGAAAAGATGGCCACAGGTGGCCTTGGCATGAAAGCAAATGTTTGTTCTCACGGTTGGGGAAAATCATTTTCCAATTCAAAAATTGAGCATTCAAAATTTGTTGGTTTTGACACACTATTATTTATCCAAGGCTATGATGAAAATACAAATTTTTTGTGATGAAAACATGTTTGTTAACTCCCCAAAATGGTTGGACAAAATTTCAAAACTCGATCGTGAGTAAGCATGACTCTTTTTTTTTTATTTCTTTAAGTGATTGTTTTCTTGGTTTTTTTTAGTTTTTTAGGTTTTTAATTTTTTTTGTTTTTTTAATGATACACCCACACAAAAGAGAATGTGAAAAAGAATTGTTTTTTATAAAGAAAGTGGTAAAAAAATTATAGAGAGATGAAAAAGAAGAAAGAGTTAGAGAGAGGAAGAGATAGAGAGAGAGTTAAATGGAAAGAGGTGCCCCTGGTTTAGATTTGGTGGGTCCTCATCTCCATCTAGTGGTAGGTCGACTGGAGAAGTTAGGGATCCAGTAGAAGTCGACAAAGATCCGGGATTGTGTGTCCTCTCATGGTGATGCTTTAACCGATGTCCATTAACCGTGAATTTCCTTTTGGAAGAGGGGTCTTGTACTTGCACTTCACCAAATGGGTAAATAGTAGTAATAACAAATGGACCTTCCCAACGATAATTATGCTTACCTGGGTGAAGTCTGAATCGAGAATTGAAGAGCATTACCTTTTCACCTTCATGAAATACCTTTATCAGGATGTGTCTGTCATGGAGTACCTTTGGCTTCTCTTTGTACAGATTGGAATTCTCATAGGATTCAAGTCGAAGCTCCTCCAGTTCATCCAATTGCAACAATCTTTCTTCACCATATTTTTCACAATCAAAATTACTGGTTTTCACAGCCCAAAAAGACTTATGTTGGATTTCAACTGGTATGTGACATGCTTTACCAAAAACTAGCCTAAACGGAGACATCCCAATGGGTGTTTTATAGGCAGTTCGATAAGCCCAAAGGGCTTCACCAAGTCTCTCAGGCCAGTCTTTTCTGGTGGGCTTAACAATTCTCTCAAGTACCCTTTTCACTTCTCTATCATAGAGTTCTTCCATGCCATTTGTTTGGAGGTGATATGTAGTTGATGTTTTATGTACAACCCCATTCTTTTTCAGAAGATCATCCATGGTTCTATTACAGAAATGGGTTCCTAAGTCACTGATCAAGTCACGTGGTGTGCCAAATCTTTGAAAGATGTGGGTCTTTTGGAACTCACTAACAGTATTATCATCATCCTTCCTAGTGGGATTGGCCTCAACCCACCTTGAAACATAATATACCGCAAGATGAATGTATGAGAATCCATTGGAAGGGGGAAATGGTCCCATGAAATCGATGCCCCAAACATCAAATATTTCACAAAAGATTAAAGGATTTTTGGGAATTTCATTTCTTTTTGAGATTGTGCCAAACTTTTGGCAAGTGGGACATGATTGATAGAACTCATGTGAGTCCTTGAATAGTGAAGGCTGGAAGAATCCAGAGTCTAGGACCTTTCAGGAGGTCCTTTTTGATCCAAAGTGGCCACCTCTGGGAAGTGAGTGACCGAATTCTAAGATGGAAGAATGCTCATTTTCTTCTACACATCTCCTAATTACCATGTCAGCTCTAGTTTTCCAATGTTTATTTTTGTCCCAAAGATAGTATTTTGAATTACTTTTCAACATCATTTTTTGTTCTTTTGAAAACTTTTCAGGAAAAACACCAGAAACCAAATAATTTACAATTGGGGCATACCATGGTAACTTTGGAGTGAGAGACGAAAGGTTCTCAATGGGGAATTCGGGATCAATGATTTCTGAATGAGAAGAATTAGAAATTCTACTCTCAAGTGATGAGCCACAAGGTTTTCTTTTCCAGGTCTATCTTTGATTTCAAGGTCAAACTCTTGGAGAATTAGGATCCATCTTATTAGCCTTGGTTTGGAATCACTTTTCTTGAGTAAGAACTTTATAGAAGAATGGTCTGTGAAGATTATGATTTTGGAACCTAAAAGATAAGGCCGGAATTTATCTAAGGAAAAAACCACTAGTAGAAGTTCATTTTCAGTCACAGTGTAGTGAGATTGAGTTTCATCCAATGTTTTTGAGGCATAGTAGATAACATGAGGAATATTTTCTCTTCTCTAACCAAGAACAGCCCCTACATCTCTATTAGAAGCACCACACATTAACTCAAAGGGTAAGGACCAATCTGGGGGTTGGATTATTGGGGCAGATGTTAGATCATTTTTGAGTTCAATGAATGATCTCTTGCAAACCTCATCGAAATGGAAAGTGAATTTTTTTTGGAGAAAACGAGTGAGTGGGAGGGAAATTTTACTGAAGTTATGGATGAATCTTTGATAGAAACCCGAATGACCAAGAAATGAACGGATATCTCAAATAGAGTTGGGTTCAGGAAGTGATTGGATCACTTCAATTTTGGAAGGATCGACTTCAATAACAACTTTTGAAACTATGTTCCCTAGAACAATCCCATTTTCAACCATGAAGTGACATTTTTCAAAATTTAACACATGGTTACACTTGACACACTTTTGAAGGAATAGAGAGACTAAATGAAAACAAGGTTCAAATGACTCACCATAAATGGTGATTTCATCCATGAATACTTCCATGCATTTTTCAATGAATTTTGAAAAGATACTCATCATACACCCTTGGAATGTTGCAGGAGCATTGCAAAGTCCAAAAGGCAATCTTCTATATGCATATGTTCCAAAGGGGCATGTGAAAGTAGTCTTTTATTGGTCCTGAGGTGAGATTGGGATTTTAAAATAGTCGGTGTATCCATCAAGAAAACAATAGTGTGACTTTCCGGCCAATATTTCTAGCATTTGATCAAGGAATGGAAGAGGGTAATGATCTTTTCGGGTTTCAACATTCAATTTCCTATAGTCGATGCACACATGCCATTTGTTCTTAACTCGAGTTGTGACTACCTCTCCATGTTCATTTGTGACAACAGTTATCCCACCCTTCTTAGGTACAACTTGAATTGGACTAACCCATTCACTATCAGAAATTGGGTAGATAATAACAGCTTGAAGAAGCTTGGTGATCTCTTCCCTAACTACCTCAAGGATGAGTGGATTGTGTCTTCTTTGTGGTTGTCTAATTGGTTCGGATGACTCATCAAGATGGATGTGACGAATGAAAATGGCGGGGTTGATTCCTGGTATGTCATATAGGGTCCAACCTATGGACTTTTTGTTTTCCTCTAACACTTGAACAATTTTGGACTCCTCAGTTTCAGTAAGTGTGGCAGAGATAATGACAGGATATGAGTGATCATGGAAGAGGAATGTTTATTTCAGGTGTGCAGGAAGAGGTTTCAGATCCGTGTTATCTTTCACTTTTGGGCTCGACAACTCAGAAATGGAAGAAGGGACTTTAGTTTCATCAGGTTCATTTTCCATAATACTGTCCAAGGTGGAGAAGTAGAGATCAGAATTGATGTGGAATTCAAGAGAGTTTTCTAGTTCTTATAGATTTATGGAGTCTATGAATGAGAGGTCCACATCAACTTCACCATTTATGACATTGTTAATCATGGTGCAGATTTCACAAGATCCTTTATCATTAGAAAATGAATAACATGGTGGATTGGGGTTTGATTGACTCTTAGAAGTGTCCTCAGAATCATGGATTGAGAATGCATAGTGATCCTTAGATGGGTATCGCATGGCTTGGAAAATGATGAACTTGACCAGTTGGTCACCGAATTCCATGGATAAGATGCCTGAATGGACATCAATCTTGGTTCTCACAGTCATGAGGAATGGTCTTCCTAGAATTAGGGGAGATCGAGAAGAGTTCATCTCACCTTCCATGTCAAGGACATTGAAATCAGTAGGGAGGATAAGATCATTGACTCGGACAAGGACATCCTCAATTATTCCCTCAGGACTGGCTGTGATTTGATTGGCTAACTGAATCACAACACCCGTTGGATGTAAGGGACCTAGACCAAGGTTGTAGAAGATAGATTTGGGCATGACATTAATTGAGGCTCCTAGGTCTATGAGTGCATAATCAAAATTAGAACATCCAATTTAGCATAGAACCGTAAAAGTCCCTGGATCTTTTCACTTTATGGGAATAGACTGCTGGGAGGAAACATTTTCAAAGGTCCTATGTTGCCTATTGTGGGTGCACAATTCCTTACGAAACATGGAATACTTAAGAATTTTTCTTATGGCATCTAAGAGGGGAATTTTGACTTCAACACGTCTAAACATGTCGAGCATTTCAGGATCAGGTTCAAAGGACTTCCTTGGTTTAGAAACAACTTGAGGAAAAGGAATTGGATTCCTAAGTTGAATGGAAGGAGGTGAGGCAATGGTTTCAGGTTTCTTATCAAGTTTCTTTTTATTTTCATTTTCTAGGTCAAAATTCAAAGGAGGGTTGGAGGAATTATCTTGAGGCATAGCAAGTTGCATTCCTGATCTAAGTGTAATTTCACTTACATTAACCTTGGGGTTGGGTAATGGTTGAGCTGGGTGTTGGGTAGAATTTGATTATTGTTGCAGGCTCAGGTGGGATACATGTTGACCTATTTGAGTTTCAATGTTTTTTAGGCTAGAACGGGTGAAGGAGGCAGTATCTTCCAGTGCACATTCCCATGGTTGCTTAGAAGAAGAGGCTTGTCCCGAATTGGGATTACATTGATTTTGGTTCTTGGGAAATCGATTATATTGGTATTGGAATTGGGAAGGCACACTAGGATAATGGAATCCAGGAGGAGGATTTCTCTTTTGAGGTTGAGGAACAAAAGGATAAGGTTGATGGAAGTTACCACCACCTTGACCATATTGGAATTGGTTTGGGTTTTGAGGAGGGAATTGAGGGGGGTGAGATATGATATTACCATACCTAAGTCCTTGGTTATAGGAAGAAGAGAAGGGCTCGGAGTGAGGTTGGTTAAAGTTTCTAAAAAATTGACATGATAGTTTAGGATTGGTGTTCCGCTGAGCATATGCTGCATTGAGCTCTATTGGTCTAGATGAATCGGGTTGATCCTCTTGAATTTGTGGACATGTGTCAGTTGATTGAGATGGAGAGTTGCATATTCCATTGTTTTTGACAGGTCTAGGAAACATTGACTATGGAGAAGACGAGGTTGGGGATTTGGTAGCCACAACTAGTTGTTGCACAAGACCTGTAAGTTCACTCATACACTCGGTCATTTTGTTCGGCTAAATTGATTGATTATCTTAGGCTTGTTTGACTTGAGCATGTGCTCGAGTATGTAATTGTTGTGTATTTGCAGCCACGTTACATATGAGTTCTCTTGGTGCTACAGGAGTTTTATCAACTAGAGAACCACCACTTGCGACATCAATGAGAGTTCTCTCCATAGCCAATAACCCTTCATAGAAGTATTGGATCAAGAGTTGGTCAGGGATTTGATGACGTGGACAGGTTGCAACAAGCTTTTTGAACCTCTCCCAGTACTCATGTAGTGATTCACTTGGGAACTGACGAATACCACTTATTTCCTTTCGGATAGAAGCAGTACGAGAAGTAGGAAAGAATTTCACTAAGAATAGTCACTTCATGTCATTCCATGTGGTTATGGAACCAGGAAGAAGGTAGTAGAGCCATGACTTAGCAGTGTCAACTAGGGAGAAAGGGAATGCTCGAAGTTTTATTTGTTCTTCAGAAACCCCTTGAGGTTTCATGGTAGAGCACACCACTTGGAACTCTTTAAGGTGGAGATGTGGATCCTCACCGACTAGCCCTTGGAAATGAGGAGGAAGATGAATCAAACCCGATTTGAGTTCAATGTCAGCCTCTATGTTTGGATATTGAATACCAAGAGGTTGGTAATTCATATCAGGGGAAAGAAGTTTTTTTAGGGTTTGCTCCCTAGGATTGGCCATTTCAATTTCAAATGGTTGGATGAGGACTGGTTCTTGAATTATTTGAGTATCTCTTATGTTCCTCCTAAGTTGGTGAAGTGTTCGCTCAATTTCAGGGTCAAAAAAATCCAAGGGATTGTTTGGGAGGCTATGTGGAATTCATAGAGATTTTGGAAGAAATAGGAAGACAAGTTTTTCTTTGTATTTTTTTTCAGTTTATGATTTTTAAGAGGAAGACGGGTTTTTCTTTGTGTTTTTTTTTCAATTTTTTTTAAATTTTGTTTTTTTTTTGAATTTTTTTTACAATAACTAGAAACTAATGACTACATAAAGTACTATCCCCAGCAATGAAAGCATTTGAAATGCGTGGCCTATTGTCACCTATCGACCGGTCAAGGTTCCGGTGCTCTGCTAATGTTAATAGCAGCACTCGGGTCGAATCCTCGACGATGGTACTTCGTAATAGTCAATTGTTTTTAGTTGATTGTATTTTCATTGGGGGGGGGGGGTTGTTTTCAGAACTTAATTGAAATGTTTAATGTATTATGCTTAATTTAACAAGTTGATAAATATTGGGGTGAGTTCATCATTAGGGAGTTAAGCATGTGATATCCTTGAGCATTGCTTTATATTGCATTAAATTAACACCCACAACAAAAGTTGATGTTGATTGGAATTCCCAAGTGTTAAGACTTTAATCCAATCCTTAACATTACTTAGGTTTCTAATATAAATCACTGATTGATTGTTGAAGTGTATTTATGGTTCCAATAATCCATGGAAACCACATTTTGAACATAATATGTCAACTATCCATGACATGTTAAGTCCGACATACACAATGTTAAATTAAAGAATACTCATCGAGAAAAACCTCTTAATCACATAACATCCATAAATTATAACTCACCCCAATAAGATATTTACTCAGAAATTTAAATTATTAGTAATCTGATCTATTATGTTTAAGGTGATGAATTACAAAGGTAAGAAAAATAAAGGGATAAAAAAGAGTTGTGCGCCGAACACACACACGAATGATGATGAGGGTAAAAAAAGAATTTTTATTGAATAATAAAGTAAAATAAGATGATGGATTTTAGATTTATTTAAAATAAAATAAGAACATTAATATTTAACTACATAAGGTGGATGAGAATAAGAAATTAAGAAGAAGAAAATTGCGTTAAAACAGAATTACAAAGACAAACACTTGCAAAATTACAACGAAGAAAAATGCAAAAGTAAATGAAAACAGAGAGAGGAGGAAGGGATTATAAAGTGAAAACATGAGTTTGGAAGATCCTCCCAAGCCTTTGGAAGGGCCTTGGTACTACCAATTAATCCTCCTTTTCTCTTAAAATCCAACCCTTTTGAAAGGAGAGGAGGGGATGTATTTATAGCCCAAGGTGGTAGACTGTTTACATTTCAGAAATACCCTTCCAATTGGCTCGCCAATATAGACATCCAGAAAGCCGAATCATGATATATCTACTTCTTCAAGGTTGGAGATAAATATGTCTTCTGTCTACTGTGAAAATTGGGAGGCATTTGGACAAGTGGAGCCAAATATATGGCGGTTTTATTAAACAAAGGTAAACTGTCCATTTCTTTCCATGCTTTTTCGATGGCCAAACCGTGAATGGAATTTAGAATCGGAAGATGCCTTCAAAGCCGAATGACTTCTTCAACAAATTCGGCCGCCTATATCTTTTATTTCACACTGGAAAAGCTCATCTCGATTTGATGCTCACATCATGAGATATGGCATGAATACTATACTGATTTTATTTCTCGGGCAGAATGGTGGGCTGGGCTTAAAATCTTCATTTGGGCCCCTTGTACTTAGATTTGGGCCTTGAAAGTTTTATCCAAGATTACATGTAGTGGCCCACTAATTATGGTGTAGAGTTAATGTTTTTGGAATTCTGGATTGAGCCCAGTAAATCAATCTTCAAGGCCGGTCTAGTTTGTTCATAGATTCTTTGGTCTTGTTTGTGAGGACCATATGGCCCTTCAAATGGACGAATTGGCTCATGGTACCTTCTAATGAAATCTTTTATATTTAAAGGAGAATCCTAAAAAACAAGGAAAAAACAATTTGGATCAGTATAGTGATATTTATTATTAAAACATTAAACTGACTCAATTGGACTACTTCTAAAAATGCTGAAAAATTATACTTAATATTAAAACATTAATATTTCACACAAATTATGCACATTTCATATAAAATCAGAAAAGAGGGAATATAATAAGTCATGAAAATTTTAATAACATCAAATACCTTTGGGGCTGACAAATTGTTTTAGGGTTATAATTCTTAGACCAAAGGTTTTTGGGGTTTAAGGTCTCAAATATTTCACCAAAATATAAGGTAAACTATATATAAATAAGGGAAATATAACCCTATGTGAATGAGTAAAGTACCATATCAATATAAACAACACATTAAAGGGGATATACACTTATTTTACAATAACAATTATTAGATAAAAAGTATGAGACAGACTATATAGAAATGGAAAGTTAATCCTGATGTGATTGAAGAGTCTTGGTGATATCATAGACCACCCCACATGTTTGTGCATACATTTTTAAATACATGATTCCATCAAAAAAGTCCACTAGAGTTTAAATCCAAATAACATTGAACAAATAATGATATAGTATATATATAAATAATGTAATATCTAACTTGACCTGAATAAGAATATCCATATTTTATTATATACCATATCAAGGTTGGGGGAACATAGTTTTAGGTAATAGTGCTCAAAATAAATGTGATGAAGGATGTGAAAACCCTAATGGGATCTAGGAGTGAAGAGTGATTTGATTCCATTTAATAGTTGATGAGAATAACGTAAACAATAATCTTAATAAGTTGATGATGACATGAGACAAATATATCAAGGATGACCGAATGTTGGGTTCCACCATAATATTTTTGACAACATATGTTATTAAAGGATCTTGTCTTCAATATAAAAACATGCCTAGGGATGGTATTTCGTATGTGGTGGCACATATATCATTTCAAAGAATATGTTTCCTTTTATATTTATATACTCTCATTACTAATAGATGTGTTAGGTTTATGATGATTCAAACATGTAACACATGAAGTATGGGATATAGAAAAAGAATATTCAAAGGGTAATTAAAATACTCCAATTTGAATTGAAGAAGGATTAGTTGTTATGAAATAATAAAAAGAAGTGAAAATGGATGATGATTTGTGGCTGGGAGTATGATAAATGTCTTATACATCACTAAATATCAAGTGATAATAATAATTAATCCACACATAGTTTTTATAAGGGATCTATCTATAGTTATGGATTATATTTAGGGGAGGTTTATATCCTCATCTCAATGAAAGGATATAGACATATGTAGTATAGATGAGAGAATGACCAAACATCATAATGGAACAAAGTTATATGGGGAATTTCTATGCATAATATTCCACACAGATTCCACTTTGGTAAGACCCATAATAAATTAGAGGGACCAAATATTAGATCATGGGATCATAAAGGTGTGGATTTTTTACTTAAACATAGGTTCATGGATACTAAACCATACACTTTGAAATTTTACATGGTTATGCATCTTTGTTAAGGAGAGTAGGTCATATGAAACTAATTCTATAAGTAGTTTAAGGGTCATGTGTGGTGAACCGTATGTCCTGTAGTTTAACATCATAATACAAGGAATTTATTTCTCACAGACTAGGACCTTTGTGTAGGGGTCCATGAAAGTATAGATTATATACAGGAAAAAAAAACCATTTCATCTTAGTGTTGAGATGATGGATAAAACATGACATGGATTAAGGAAGCCTTAGAAACCCTGATGAAATAATGTTTTTTATTAAGATGTGATTTTAACTGGGTCTAAGTGGGATGTCACTATGTATCTTTAAAACACATAGTTCATTATAATAGTAATTTTATATCATAATATAGAGGAACCATGAAATCATAGTAACTTGAATGTAGCCATAGACATAAAATCTTATATGAAATATAAATCATACATAGAATCAGTTCATATTAATGGGAGAATTTTATAATTTGATATAGGATTATCTAATAAGTTTAAATCCAAGTGGAACAGAATTTTTGTTTGTCATAATATTCCTTGAGAAAAGTCTCAACTCAAGGATCATTAAGATCCTGAGTGGAGATTCTCAATTTATAACTCCATGTTATTCAAAAATACTGTGAACCTTGGTCTGAGAGGGTGAAAAATTAATATGTCACTATCTTTCCTTGACAATGGACATGATGAACTAGTTTGTAACACCGAGGGTATTTAGATCAAATTGAATAGTTAGGTGATTGAATGTGTAAACTATAAAACAAAACTTTCTGAGTTTAAAAAACTTATGGGGAAAAGTGGGAATAATTTAAAAATTGATAAATGATAGGTTATCACTAAACTATTAGGAAATAATGTATAGAAATTTTAGGTTCATTTCCCTCAGTATTAGAAATCACCTCTGGTTGTTATGCTAGATATAGAGACACATATATTATTACCAAGATAATGTGCCTATATTGGGATTATATTTTCTCATTACCAATTTATATGAAAGTGTAAATACAATAGGATATGCTCAAGGGTTTCTGATACAAATATAATAATATTAACTTAAGTAAAATTGGTTGATTTAAACCTCAAAGGTGTCAAGTGGTTTTATAGAGAAAAGTTTTTTCAATAAGTGTTTGAGTATATTAAAGGTTACACTACTATGCATTTATTTTTTAGATTTCAGGCCATATGATAGTTTTCTATTTTTGAATGGTTTCCAATGTGTTAATTTGTAGAATTGGAAACACCCAATGGTTTTTTATCCATGGGGAACTACATTCCAATGTTAGGAAATTGTTAGGTGTTTTTACCTACAATGATTAAGAACTTGTATTGGCTGAGAGAATGAGAGGTTAGACTCATCACACCATTTTGGGGGAATTATTTCCTACTTTAGGATTCTCTTATATATTTGAGAGATTATCATCAATCCTTTATTAATTTACAAGTATTATGTGGGTAATCCCATATTAGATATAAATCATTATCATGTGTGTAAATCAGAATCATATGTATGTATTCGAGGTTCTTCATTGATCGATATATCTGTATGTATTCAAGGTTATCCATAAATGGTATCCTCTCATATACTGTTTCGAGATTATTTGGTCATTATTATGATGGTGATGGTTTTCTATCCCCACAGTGAGGCACTCTATACTTTATTGTCATTCAGGTATATGAATTTCACTTTGAAGTTTATCACCTTTTAGGGAAATGGGAATTGTTGGATGTTGGGATTGAACCCATAAACGAGATTCGTAGTTTTCTTTATGAAAGTAATCGGAACCGACATAGTTTGGTATTGATTAATGGGACACAAAATACCTTTTACGGTTCTGTGATGAGGACTCAACCATATAGTTTAATGTAATGTGGCAAGGACATCTACTGAAAGGTGCCTAGTTAATTTTTAGTGTGGGACTTATGCTGGAACATCTCAAGGAACTTTGAAGGGATATGATTTTCCATGTTGAATTAGAACCTTCTGGGGATATGGCCCAAAATAATTGGGTTGGTTTAGGATGTTGGGTTTTAACCCTAGGGAGGATTCTTATGTATCATGTTTGGATGGGAATCAAAGCCCATGTAGTTTTATAGTGAGGAACTATGCCTATGGAGGACCTCAAGGGTATGTATCGCATGGGAGTATAGTTCATTGAGAGGATAGTTTGGGGGATTAATATTGAGAAGGATACCCCCATGAAAAAGGGACCATGAAGGTTGTTTTTACTCAAGTTAATATTGGGGATTAACTCAAGGTTCACTCCTGGGTAGGACACCCATATTAAGGGAATTATGATCGGGGATTCTTCCTATGGAGGATTCCCATAGAGATCAGACACTAAGTGGGTTTCCAATATATCTTGTTTAATAGGAATCAATTTTCTCATGGTTCAATCCTTCATGTAGATTAGGTGGATGTCACGATCATCACTATCCTCTAAGATCAAGTGATTCATGCTCAGTGTGGGAAAAAAGAGGAAGTAGAATATTTGACACACCCGACACTTTTCTTTCTTCACTGTTGGAAGAGGCCCGACCTACGGAGAAATAGGTTGGGGATACAGTGGAAGTGTTTGGGGCTACAACACTTCCCTCTCTTCACTTTACATTGAAAGAGAGTCCAATTTGCGGAAGATATTAAGGTGAAGGATGTGGACGTGGAGTGGAGAAAGACTGTAACCTCCCACAAGAAAGGATAGGAGAGTACACCAGTTTTGAAATCCACATCCAACTCCTGGAGGGGGGTCTTTCCACTTATCCCTCATTCAAGAGTAGTCTTATGGAATATATAAATCCAGCATGCATCTTCTTCTACCATGAAGACACATTCTACTTGAATGTGACATTTTTTTCCTAAGTGAGGATCACATCATTAATTCTATGGAAAAGTTTATTAAATGCATTTTGAGGTGTCAATAAGAGACCTGCCTCGATAGAATTATATTTTCTCGAAAAAAATAATCCAATTATAAGGTAAATTTAGGGAACTTTTATACATTCCAAAATAATTTTGTGGGTTTTGGATCCATGTCATGTTTGGAAGGATCCTCTAATTTGTTCCTAATCCATGGGGGCTAGCGAGCATCTGGTTCAAGGGATGGAGTCTCTTAAACTTTTAACAAAATATATTTCAATATAATTACATTTTCATATCAGATAATCATAATTATAATGAAAGGTATGGAGTCTCTTTAACTTTTACCTAAACCAAGGGGTCTAGTGGGCATAGTTTGTCCAGTGCTAGGGTCGTATAGAAAAACCGATAAACATTGCGTATTTTGTGTCATCACCCTTATTTTTTCATAAGATCAATATGAAAGAGACTTAGTAGGAGTGACTTGTATTTTGGTTAAGACATCCTTTTTGGGTTTTCATCCTAATATAATTTTTGGCTTTTAACTTTTTATTACTTGATATTGCCTACACCAAACAGAAAGTATATCTAGCGAGATGAAACTCGACTTTTTTCCAGAGTCCCCTTTATAGGTTTTCAACCTGGTGAGTATCGTATCTATTTTGGTGGGAGGTTTAAAGTCATGCATGTCATACTAAAAGCGAATGTGTTTTAGGTCAAACAACTTTGACCATAGATTTTGATATCATAAAACAAACAAGGCTTGCTGGCTAGGAATGTTCCAATATTGTTCAGATACTTCCAAGTGGAATATTGATCCATGATATTATAGTTCACAAATATTAATACATGATATTAAATAATATAGGAGGTTTATCCTAAGATAAAAGTAACCATAGGGTGAAAAAGTTTTATGAGTTTTGTTTTATGAAAGTCCAACTGGGGCATGTACTGCGTACTCAAATAGTGTTATCCTTAGGCTTACATGCCTATTATATTGGTGACCTATGAAAGGCCTGCTAGGGAACATATTGCATGGTCAGGGAAAGGAGTTCCCAGGAATTTGAATATTCTATTACTAATGTACAAAGGAAGATTAATATTTTGATGTCTCATGAAAATGGTGGGTGTATTTTCTAAGGAAGGACGTATGAGAATAAAGGAATAATCTATACAGATATAGAATATGAATAGGAAGACACTCCTACATGAATTTTAAGTGTGAAGGAGTGTACATTATTTCATAAAGGGGATTTCTGATATTATTCTATGTAGTTTAAAGTTATAAACAAAGTACATTATTATATTCAGTTTAATGTCATGCATCGAGGACGTGTTGTTGTGCAGTTTAATTTTGTGCAGTAAGGACATTATGCTATGTAGTTTAAAGTCATGCACCAAGGAGATTATTGTGTGAAGTTTAAAGTTGTACATGCAATAAATTATGCTAAGTAGTTTAAAGTCGTACAAAAAGGATATTAAGAGGGATTTAATTTTAGGTCTTTATCTTTGACCAAAGGTTTGATGATTCTCCAATTCTTGGTAATCTGTCTAGAAATGTACTTCTATATTAAGGTATTGAAACGTAAAATTAAAATATGTGATCTGGGGGTTCATGGATATGAATGATGGTATGGGAAAAGTATTTTTATGTTATAGGAGGTCTCACCTAATAATGAACTTACCACTGGTTTTCAAACCCATTATGGTGGATATTTTATACAAGGAAAACTAGGAAATGTACTGTATGGTCAAGTAGTGACATCCTTGTTAGAACCATGGTCTTCTATGCATGATTTGGAGTATGGTTTGTGTTTGTTTTCAATCCTCAATGGAAGTTCGGAATGTGTACCAGCAAAGAGATCATACAGTTCAAGCAAACAACAGTATTGAAAGTGGCACAGTTTCGCAGTGTTTGCCAAATTTTTGGGGTCCAAAATTTGGAAGTTGGTGAGCATCGCGAAATTAGGATTTCCATGAAGAGAATAATTAAATATGGCACTGGCATGAATTTCGTGAAGAGTGGATTGATGGTTTGGAATTCACGAAGACCAGAATTATGGAGGTGGTGATTTTTCACAATTACGTCAAACTTCGCGAGTGACAAAGGATGAAGAGAATCTCGGCGATGAAGATCATTGCAAGGGATCTTCGCGGCGAAGGCGCGAATGAAATGACGGAACACTCCGCAATTATGATGAGCTCCGCGAATGGAAAATTGTTGTAGTGCTTCCCGATTTTGATAGAATTTCAGTGGGAACTTAGGAGCTTCGCGATTTGAGCTGACATGGTGCTAACTTCACAGGGAAGGGTCGAGGGTCGATGAAATCGCCTATAAATACAGGTCGACCCCCTCGAGAGAATATGGAGAGCTATCAATGAATATCCTTTGCTCTCGGTTCACAAAGGTCACTCGTGAAGGCAGTGTGCTTCGCAAAAGAGGAGCTTCGCGGCGGCTTTTCTAAGCTCCGTGAAAGTCGTGCGCCCCGCGTTGGCTCAGTGAGATTCGCGAAGAGGCAGGAGCTCCATGACAGCCAAGCATTATGAAGGCTTGTGCATCGCGAGAGTTCTTCACGAATGAGCTTCGAGAAAAGGTAGGGACTTTGCGATGCCTTGTTTGAGCTTTGCAAAATTGGGAGCCTTGCGAAGTAGGGTACTTTGCGAAGGCCCTCTCCAAAGGTTGTTTGCCCAGTGGACAAGGGAAAAGAGGTATTCATCAGTGGATGAAATTTGGACTTTAACAGAGCATCAGCTTAGGACACTGATGCAAGAAAAGTCTCATGCTGAACAGGAAACAAAGTACTTCATGTCTATCTATTGAAGAGACGTTCATGTCTATAAACTGAGTGGGACTTCACCAACGGCAGTGGGCCAGGGGGAGTCAACGTGAGTGACCCGAGGGATGCAGTGAGATATCCCTGAACCATTGTAAGGGCAGTGACCCTGGGACATAGTGATTGTGCCTGAACATTTGTAATCTACAGCTAGTGAAGCATAGTGAATTTTGGTATGACCGACGACCTGTCGGCGTATGCTCCTTAGACGTAGCCCTTAGTGGTGAACCAAGTAAAAATAGTTGTGTCATCTCTCTGCATGTGAATGTTTCATTACTGATCATATCCATCATCCAGGTTTAACAGGTTCCTAACAATGTGGGAACAAGATCCATAACTTTAAGAAGAAAAAGTTGACACCCTGATTCACCCCTCCCCTCTCAGGGTGTCCCGGGGTCCTAAAAGTGGTATCAGAGGCAGGTTGTTGGCATTGAATCTGTTCTTTGTCGCCATGGAGAATGCAGTCAATGATAGGGGGTTCCTCTCATTGATGGAAGTAATTTTTAGATCTGGAAGAACAGGATGAGATCTCATCTAAGATCTCTTGGAATGAAAGTTCTGCTTTCCACTATGCAAGGAATACAAGTCATAGTTCCAACATGCATAGCTATGACTGACATAGACAAGAAAATTCTTGATGAAGATGCTAAAGCACAAAATGCACTCACCGCAGCACTTTCTGATCAGATCTATCTAAAGGTGATGAGTTTCACTTCATAAAAGTCTATGTGGGATAAACATGAAAATATTTATGAAGGAGATAGCAAGTTAAATGAGGAAAAACTTCAGGTTTTACACAACAGGTTTGACGATCTAAAGATGCATCCTAATGAGAATACAGATTCATTTTTGAATCGAATTACTGAAGTAGTGGGAGAATTTCAAGGTCTTAGAGAAGGAATCAAAGAAATTGATATCGTAAAGAAAATATTGAGAAGACTTCCTACCATGTACAATGCAAAGGTGTTAGACCTTGAAGAAAGAGATCTATCTAAACTATCTCTCAATTATTTGTTAAGAAGTTTAGTGGAATATGAGATGAGATTCAAACCCGAAGATTCCACGACTCGCGTGAGCAAAGAAATGGCAGTCAAAGACATGGACAAACTAAAGATTTCAGAAGATAGTGGTGGTGAAGATGATGAGGAAAAAGAAATTCTTTCTCTCATCTACAAGAAGCTGAAATAGGGAAAAGGTAAATTCAGAGGTAAGCTACCTTTTGCATGTTTCCGTTGTGGAAGAGTTGGTCACATTGCCTCTCAGTGCCAAAGAAAGTTAGATGATGATGAGAGAGAAGCTGAAGACATTGAGAAGCCATGGAAAAGGTTTTTCAAAAAGGGTGAATTCTAATCTGGAAAGAAAATGCAGAGGAAGAGTTTTGTCTGTGAAGAAGAAGATGATGATATTGAATTTTGTGAGGAAGAAGAACTGGAATTTAAAACTAGAAACCATGCATCCATGATGGCTACCACTGAAATATCAGAATCCTCAATCAATAAAGGCAGCGATAATCAGATTACTGTTATTGTTAATCCAAATATTCATAATAAGGATGCTTTCTCCAAGATTGAGAGTAAATTTAAGAGATGTAATAAGTGGAAGGAAATGGTGGGAGAATCATCAGAATATGTTGATGAACTTGAAACTGAAATTGAACGTCTGGAAGAATTTGTGAATGTTTAGTCAAAAATACATGAACTAAATGATGATGTAGTGGATCTAAAGATGAGTATTGAAGAGCAGGGAAAGGTCATCAATGACCTCACGTCTAGACTGGAAGAAAAGTTCAAGACTGCTGAGGGTCTTGAGGAGGAAGTTGTTACTCTTAGGATTAAACTTGAGACTGAATCATTTTCAAAAGAATCGAGGAAGAAAATACTGTTTAGAAGATTCTTAGATGCATAATTACTGGCATGAGCCAAGTGTGGTTCAGATGGGGTTGAAAAAATCTTGAGTGTTCAAAGACCCGCTTGCATGGGAAAGAGTGGAATTGGCTGTCATGCTGAGAAATAAACTTCTGGAAATAAAGAGATCCAAAAGAAAGACAGAACAAAGGCTGAACATTTTGAAACATTGCCTGATGTGCTGAAAAAGAAACCCTCTATCCAATATAGAAGGAGAAATGACAATTATCATCAAACATTCAGAAATGACAGGTAGTTCGACTATTCTCCCAAGGATGAAGGTATGAGGAGAAATTCTGGTGAGAAGAAATTTCATCTCATGAAGTGTCAGTTCTATGGCTATCTAGGCCATACCATGTCATATTACGAAGAGGAAAGGAGCTACATGAATGGAGAATATCTGGGAAGTCAACAAAGGAGACCGATTTCACATCCTCCATCTTATAGAAGAAATAGATTTTATGGTTACTGTTTTAATTGTTCTAATGTTGGACATAAAGCTATGTATTGCAGGCAGCGGTAAGACAAGAGAAATTCATACAACACTCAATGATGGACCATTTTTCATCCTCCTGATGATGTTGTTCTCCCAAACAGTTTTTCCCCTCTGGAAGAATATTATGGGTATGAAGAATCAGATTATTTGGAAGAATGTATTAGAAGGCCATCTGTATCCTATTCTCAATCTAATATCTCATGGAAAGAGAATATGAAGATCGGGAAATCCAATCTTGCAGAAGTGGCACTCAAAGATACAAAGAGCAGTAGCACCTAGATCTTTGATAGTGGATGCTCTTCCCATATGACGAGAAATGCTGACCTTTTGAAAAATATTGAAAAGAATGTTAATGTAACAGTACTTTTTTGTAATGATGATGCTTTGAAGATTAAAGGCAGTGGGAATACTGCTCTCGCCAACGGGGAGCTAAAGAAGACTTAAGTTCTTTTTGTGGACGGTCTATGCCAGAATCTCCTTAGTGTAAGTCAACTCTGTGACTCAAGGCTCATAGTAACCTTCAATCAAAAAGGATGCACTATAAAAGGAAAAACAAGTAATTCTCTTTTGAAAGGATGTAGAACAGATGGAAACTTATATCAGGTTGACAGGAAGGTGAACTCTTTCTATTTTTCTATTGAAGAAGAAAACAATTTGTGGCATCGAATGATGGGGAACATTAACCAACAAGACATGGAAAAGATATCTAAGCTGCAGATAGTCATGGATATTCCCATTCTAAAATGTGAACGGGAAAAGTCTTGTGATGCTTGTATTCGTGGGAAACTAATTTGTAGTTCATATCGGCCAAAGAAGAAAAGGGCGTCACATCTTCTTTATCTCATTCATACAGACGTATGTGGCCCAATAAATTTTGCTGGAACCTATGGAGAAAGGTACTTCATCCTTTTCATTGATTATTATAGCAGAATGGCTTGTGTAATGGTGATCCACAGGAAGTGAAAAGTACTTGATTGTATGAAAACTTATCGACGGATTGCTGAGAATGATACTAGAAGGACAATCAAAGTCCTCTGATCTGACAATGGAGGGTAATACACATCCATCGAGTTTGAAAATTACTTAGAAAAACATGGAATACAACATGTAACACCCGAGACTTTTATGTCATATAAATCATCAAAGGAATATTTTTCTACACAACAATTTCTTGGATTGCTTTACATGAAATCGTGACCTTCCTCGATAGCTTGCATCGTACGCAACATCGAGTTTAACTAAACAACGATATGCTATTAAAATATTATTAAAACTAGCCGTTATGAATAGTAATAACCACTTTTTGAAATTTTATAATTTTTTATTTTTCAAAATGGACTTCATTTTTGGATTCGGAATGTTGAAATTAGCCTAGGGTGAAATTTTGGTATTTTTCTAAAAACGTTCAATTTTTGATGAATAGTGAAACCACTAAGTGGTAGTTAAAAAACTGATTTTTTCATAAAACTTAATTTTACCGCTTCTGTGAGTGGAATTTCGAAAATACGAGAGACACAGTTAATATTAAGGACTAAAATGTGGTTCAATGAGATGAAAATAATTTTGGTGAATAGTAAAGTTTTACTTTTATTTACCACAGTTAAAAGTAAATAGGGTAATTAAGGGTAAAAATGATATGATTATTACCCTAAAACATTTCCTTATTCTATTGGACAAGTGTAATTAGACCAAAAACAACCTTAGGAATAAAATATGACCATTTAGGCCCACTTGGATTAGATTAGGACATTTATTATTAATTTATTTAAAGAAGGGTTAAATAGTTAAAATCAATGTTTAATAAGTAAATCATTATTAATATGGGGTCATACATAAGATAAATTCGACTATAAATATTAATTAGAAATATAAAAATATTTCCTAATTAATGGTATTTTATTTGTAATTTTTAGACATTAAATAATTTAATTTATTTATGACACAACGATGATGCAGTAATTATCTTATTAATGAAATATTGACATAATTGATGTTATAAATACCCAAATAAATGTAATTTGAGACTTTTTATGAATTACAGTAATTTTATAGGTTAATATGACATGTTAGTATAGATATAATTAACTTGGTTCGAACTAATAATTCTGTTATGATTTTCACAAAAATCAATTACTAAATAGGGTCAAAATTGACATAAAATAGTTTTTAAAACAAATATTATATTATTAATTGTTATTTTATTCCAAAAAATCTAAGGATCGTCCAAATGACTTATATAAGGTTATATATATTAATAATAAACAACTTGGGGTTCGTTTGGCTTGATATAGTAAGTTAATTGACCTTATAGTATAAGAAAACAAGAAGACATGGTAAAAGTTAAATTATCTAACTTAAAGTTAAATCTAAATGATAAGGTTAAAATTGATACCTAAACTTGTCTAAATTCTATTTGATGAGATTATTTCGACCCCTACCCACCTTACCTTCGAAATATATCAATTTGGAGCTATTAAAAACCGAATTTGACTTTATAATAAAATAATATTTTTAGTTATTCAAAAGGTGCCCCTCTCATCCCTTATAAAAGGGCACCTCCTCCCCCTCTTCCTCACACCACTTTGAGCCTTCAAGTTCGGAAAAACCCTGACAATTTCATCTCTCCACTTCCCTAGAAACATCCTAGAGGTTATGGTCTTCTTTAAAGACCCATTTTAGTGCCCTAAAAGGAGGTCTCAAAGAAGCACTTCAAAGAAGAGGTAATGTCCGTTACCGATTCTCTCATCTTTATTTCTTCTTCCACTTCTTCTTCTTTAGTTGTTTCATTATGAAGTAATAACATCAGTATCACTCATATAATGATATGTTATTATATGTATGAAACAACCCTATTTCACCATCTATCCATCCTATGGAAAAAGAAATCACCGTGCATGCGTACGTACGGAATACCGTCTCCACGTCGTGGTGTAATCTATTTTCCACCATCACCTTACTTGGATGTGTATAATGGTGTAAATAATGACTATATATGAATATTATAAAGTGATACTAAATCTGAAATAGTATACATACACTCCAATACAATTCCACGATCATAGGAACGATATCATCACTCGTGCGTACGTACGGAATACCGTCTCCACGATGTGATGTGACTCGTTCTACATGATCTTCATTTCATAATGATTATATAAATGATTTGAATGAATGAATACTATATATATTACACTAATACCATTCTGGAAATGAGGTATATATAACCTAAAGAGAAGAATAAGAATTTATTCGACAAAACACGCATAAGAACAAAAGGTTATAAACACCCGAATAACAAGTAGCAATGAAATATTACTTCTATGAAGCTAAGAATATGACCATATATGATATCATAAAAATAAGTATGATTCTGGAATAAGCAAATAACATTATTTAAATCATTATACAAGAGGTTCGGACACTTACGAAGCAAATCAAGCCTAAGGTAAGGGAAATATCACAATCTCATTTTTATCTGAGATTGTTTATACTTTGAAAGTTACTGGGGTGTATTTTATCATCCACAACCATGTTTCCTCAATATTTAATATTATTTCCATCCACCTACAATTTTTTAAATCCAATTTTACCCTTTGGTGAGTTTTTAGTAAAAGAAGTTAAAGGAATCTCTTGTCGTTTTTCGTACGATGTCCTTTTTGACTTTTCCGACAAAAGTACGAGAAAAATGTTTTTTTTAACATATACAGCATCAATTTATTTTTAAAACATTATTTCCAAGAATCTTCCTTTACAATTTTTCAAGTTTATTTTTAATCAACTTCTTTTATTTTAAAATTGTATGACATGTTATGAAATGAAATATGTTTTTGAAGTAGAAAGGATATTTTCCTCAAGAATGGAGTTCAAGAGTTTTATCAAAATTATTTTCCATCTAAGACAATATAGTGTTCTGTTTCTATCCCTATTATTACATGGATTTGATTATGTTGTGATGGAAATATTTTTATGAATTCCTTTATTTTATATGAATTTATTTAGGATTTCACGATGTTTAAGATTCCCATTTTTATTACATGGGTTATGTAATGATGTATGATTTATGATTTTCTGGCACACATAAGAATGGAATCATTATGAGATGGGTGGGACCTATATCTCCATCCTATGCATTGGGTAAAGATTTTATATCTCATGAGATAGACATGGCTGGAATGGTAGGTCGTACCGGTTCAGTGAAACAGGACTGAAACGGGGAGTGAACTCGGTTCAGAAAGGGACTTTGTCCACTAAGACAGTCTTGGCAATGGGTCTTGACTAATAAGAAATGATTCTCTATGATTATGTGTGCATTCCACAAAGTTTCATGTTTTAAGTTATGATTATTGGGATTATATTTCACTACTATGATTTATCCCATGTTATGAAATTATTATCTCTTTTGCAGGTTAAGATTTCAAAAAGATATGTTCTTATGAATATGACGAGATCGATATTTCTTTTATTTACCCTTACTGAGCATTTGAGCTCACCCTTTTGTATGTTTTATTTCCCCAGGTCAGGAAGAAGGTTATTAAGTAGAATATGCCAAAAATGGACTCTAGATATGATGATATAAATGGGAGGCAAAGTAGATTCTTTATGAACCAGTTGTTTATGTTTCCCAGTTTCTAAAGACACTATACCTATACGGTCCTTTCGTGGTTTTGTTATATGTTGTAATAAGTATGCTTCAATTTTGAAGTATTAACAATGTATGTAATGTATGGGTCATTATAGTTGGTATTAGAGGAAAGTTATAGTCAACCTTTGGAAACTAGGATGTGAAAGCCTTAGTAAGAACCCTAAGGATAAGTCTAAGCATAGAACACAATCTTAGTGTTTTAGAAATGGACATGAATAACCTAGGATAAGACCTTAAGTGTAAAATTTTATTCTTGATTATGTGGTTTTCCTATTAAAATTAGTGTTGTTGACACTATTCTTCTTGGTTTTGGTCAATGGCTGGAACCCGAAGGAACCGTGTTAATGTAGAATGCAAAGGGCAATGCAATGATTGTCCCCCTGAGCAACCAAACATTATCGGAGCTAGAATGAAAAATCTTATAGCCATGCTCACACAACTTTCTCAAGCTATGAATCATGCATGACTTCAAAACGAGCAAAGGAAGGAGCAACATTCTGTTGAATCCTTCATGAGACAGCGTCCACCTTCATTCAGCGGGTCTACTGATCCATTAGTTGTTGAACAATGGATTAGTACTACTGAAAAGATATTTTCAGTTCTTCAATGTTTTGAGCATTATAAAGTCATCTTAGCAGTGTATCGTTTGGAAGGTGATGCTGATCAATGGTGGAATCTTATTAAGAATACGAGGCAAAGGGATGAAATTGAGTCCATGGAATGGGACGAGTTCAAGAACTTATTTTTCAATAAGTACTTCCCTCGTATTCTCCGAACAAATATGGAGAAAGTGTTTCTGGAACTGAAGCAAAAGGATGATGAATCTGTTGGTACTTATGAAGCAAATTTTACAAGACTTGCAAGGTACGCTTCTGGTATTATTATCCAACCTGAGAGTAAGATCGATCGATTCTTTAGTGGCTTAAAACCGAGTCTTTGAAGGGACTTAGCCATAAGGGACTTCAATGGCTACGAGGAAATCGTTCGATGTGCTCTCAATGTTGAGATGGAGATTGGAGTAACCCATCAGTCATATGGGTTTGAAAAGAAGAGTAAAATGGAATTCAAAGGAAAATCTAAAGAGCACACTGAAAAGAATATGAGCTTTCCCTTATGCTCAAAGTGTGGAAAGAAACATGGATGGAGTTGTCTTAAAGGTACAATTAAATGTTTCAAATGTGGAAAGGAAGGTCATCGGGCATTTGAATGCCGCGATGATGGGAAGAAGATGTCTAATGATGCAAACAAAGGAAGGGATACACAGAATGAACCTACTACACTTCAATGTTTCAAGTGCAAGGAGATGGGACATTATGCCAATAAATTCCCTAATCCAAGGGTTGATGATGATGGTCGACGTCAACAAACTCTTAAGGCTAAAGACAAAGTAAAGTCACATGTAATTTCTATCAGCGATGTGGAGTACGATAAGGATGTGGTGAAAGGTACACTTACCATCCACTCTAAAGTAGAAAATGTTTTATTTTATTCTGGATCCACCCACTCTATTATTTCTGAAGAATTTTCTAAGGGTATCACTGTATTACCTCAACAATTAGATGTTGAGTTAGCTATGACAACACCTAATGGCACACCAGTCGCATAAAAAGTTTATAATTCTTCTCCGATTGAAGTTTGTGGGAAAGTGCTTCCTACAAATCATGTGATCCTTCCTATAGTGGAATTTTATGTGGTTCTTGGCATGGATTGGATTTCTCTACATAGAGCTCATATCAATTTCCAAAGAAGGGAAGTCACATTTCATATTTCAGATCAATCTATGATCGTCTATCGATGCAAGGATGAACATAACCTTCCAGTGGAAATTTCTTCCATTTTAAGGGTATTGATTCCACTAAATGAAGGTTATTTATCTCAAATGGTTGGTGAGAAACTCACGATTACGAATATGCCCATTGTACCGGAGTTTGATGATGTCTTTCCGGATGAATTACTGGGTCTTCCACCAAATCGTGAAGTTGAGTTTTCAATAGAACTCGTACCGGGTGCTTTTCCTATTTCAATGACACCTTATAGAATGGCCCCAATTGAGTTTCAGGAATTGAAGAAGCAACTCCAGGAGAATCTTGATAAGGGATTCATATGACCTAGTACATCACCTTGGGGTGCACCTGTTCTATTTGTTAAGAAGAAATATGGATCAATGAGACTCTGCATTGATTATCGAGAACATAACAAGATCACTATCAAGAACAAATATCCTCTCCCACACATTGATGACTTATTTGACCAACTACGTGGAGCTTAATACTTTTCCAAGATTGATCTTCCTTCAGGGTATCATCAATTAAGGGTCAAAAGGGAGGATATACCAAAGACGGCTTTCCGTACAAGGTATGGACACTATGAATTTATAGTGATGCCATTTGGTCTTACTAATGCACCTGCTATCTTCATGGATCTGATTAATAGAGTCTTTAGATACTATCTGGATCAATTTGTGGTAGTCTTTATAGATGATATTCTTGTCTATTCAAAGAGCACGGAAGAACATGATGATCACTTGAGAATTATATTGAAGACCCTGAGAAAGGAGAAGCTTTATGCCAAATTTACCAAGTGTGAATTTTGGCATCAAAAAGTTACATTTATGGGTCACATAATCTCAAAAGAGGGTATATATGTGGATCCAGCAAAAATAGAGGTTATCGAAAGATGTTCGAGACCGACAACAGTAACTGAGATTCGAAGTTTTCTTGGTTTGGCAAGATATTATCGATGTTTTGTGAAGGATTTTTCACGATTATCTAATCCACTCACGAAGTTGACTCGGAAAGGAGTTAAGTTTGTTTGGACGGAAGAATGTGAAGAGAATTTCAAGGAGTTGAAAAGAAGGTTATCCAATGAACATGTGCTCACACTACCTTTTAGTGGAGAAAGGTTTGTGATCTACATTGATGCATCCAAGAAGGGATTGGGGTGTGTTCTTATGCAAAATGATATGGTGATAGCTTATGCCTCACGACAGTTGAAAATCCATGAGAAAAATTACCCAACACATGATTTGGAGTTAGCTGCGGTAATCTTTTCATTAAATATTTGGAGGAATTATCTTTATGGAGAAAGGTGTGACATTTATACCGATCATAAAAGTTTAAAGTGTATTTTCACACAAAAGGAACTGAATATGCGTCAAAGAAGATGGTTGGAGCTGATTAAGTATTATGACTGCTCAATCCATTACCACCCTGGGAAAGCAAACAAGGTGGAAGATGCATTAAGTCGACAAGACCATGCTAGTTTATCCATGATTAGGATCACAAAAGATCCAATATTTGTGGATTTACAAAGGATGGATCTTGGAATTATAATGAAAGGGGAAAATCGTTTCTTTCTCAAATGAATGTTCAACCATCTATACATGTGAAGATTAAAGAGGCACAGAAAGAAGATGTCGAGTTACAAAAGAATGTGAGAAATGTTCCAGAATTCAACCTTGATTGTGATGGGATAATAAAGTTCAGGAATCGGGTTTGTGTTCCTCCAATCCCCGAATTAAAGAAGGAGCTGCTGGATGAGGCTCATAGTTCTTCATTCTCTATTCATCCTGGAAGCACGAAGATGTATAGGGACCTGAAAGAGTACTTCTGGTGGGATGGAATGAAAAGAGATGTTGCTCAATATGTCTCTCGATGCTTGTTTTGTCAGCAAGTTAAAGCTGAGAGACAGAAGTCTAAGGGGATGTTACAACCATTACCCATACCCAAATGTAAATGGGAAAACATCACAATGGACTTTGCCACAGGACTTCCTAAAACATCCAAAGGCAATAATGCTATCTGGGTCATAGTTGATCGTCTTACAAAGTCGACACACTTCATTGCTATTAGAGAGGATTTCTCTCCGGATCAGCTTCGCAAGATATATGTAAAGGAAGTGGTAAGATTGCATTGAGTACCACTTTCTATTATATCTGATCGGGATCCGAGATTAACCTCGAAGTTCTGGCGAAGTCTTCAGTATACTCTGGATACAAAGTTGAGTTTCAGCACTGCTTATCATCCTTAGACAGACGGTAAGTCTGGGAGAACAATTCAAACTCTAGAAGATATATTGAGAGCTTACTCTATGGATTTCAAATGTGGTTGGGAACAACACCTACCTTTGGTGGAATTTTCTTATAATAATAGCTTTCACTCCAGTATTCAGATGGCTCCTTATGAATCTCTCTATGGAATGAAATGCAGGACTCCAACTTACTGGGATGAAGTTGGGGAAAGAAAGCTATTAGGACTTGATCTCATTGATGAAATGGCAGAAAAGGTCAGATCTATTCAACAACACATAAGAGAAGCTCAGAGTCGACAGAAAAGTTATGCCGACAACCGAAGAAAAGACCTAGTGTTTGAAGTGGGTGATAATGTGTTCTTACGAATATCTCCCTCGAAGAGGCTTATGAGATTTGGAAAGAAGGGGAAGTTGATCCCAAGAAATATCAGTCCTCTTGAAATACTGGATCGTGTTGGGAAGGTAGCTTACCGATTGGCACTTCCACCGAATCTCTCTCAAGTTCACGATGTGTTCCATGTATCTCTCCGGAGAAAGTACAAACCTGATCCTTCACATGTACTCAGCTCAAAAGTTGTACTGATGGAGCAAGATCTTTCTTATGAAGAACAACAAATAGAGATTATGGATCGTAGCGAAAAAGTTCTACGAAACAAGACCACTCGATTGGTGAAAGCTTTATGGAGGAACCACCAATTAGAAGAAGCTACATGGGAGCTTGAGGATATGATGAGGGAGAGGTATCCTCATCTGTTTGTTACAAAGTGACGAATTTTGAGGGCGAAATTCATTTTAAGGGGGGTAGAATATAACACCCGAGACTTTTATGTTATATAAATCATCAAAGGAATCTTTTTCTACACAACACTTGCTTGGCTTTCTTTAAACGAAATTGCGACCTTCCTCGATAGCTTGTGTCGTACGCAATACCAAGTTTCACTAAACAATGATATGCTATTAAAATATTATTAAAACTAGCTGTTATGAATAGTAATAACCACTTTTTGAAATTTTATAATTTTTTATTTTTCAAAATGGACTTCATTTTTGGATTCGGAATGTTGAAATTAGCCTAGGGTGAAATTTTGGTATTTTTCTAAAAACTTTCAATTTTTGATGAATAGTGAAACCACTAAGTGGTAGTTAAAAAACTGAATTTTTCATAAAACTTAATTTTACCGCTTCTGTGAGTGGAATTTCAAAACTTCGAGAGACACGGTTAATATCATGGACTAAAATTTGGTTCAATGAGATGAAAATAATTTTGGGTGAATAGTAACTTTTTACATTTTTTTACCACCGTTAAAAGTAAATAGGGTAATTAAGGGTAAAAATGATATTATTATTACCCTAACACATTTCCTAATTCTATTGGACAAGTTTAATTCGACCAAAAACAACCTTACGAATAAAATATGACCATTTAGGCCCACTTGGATTAGATTAGAACATTTATTATTAATTTATTTAAAGAAGGGTTAAATAGTTAAAATCAATGTTTAATAAGTAAATAATTTTTAATATGGGGTTATACATAAGATAAATTAGACTATAAATATTCATTCGAAAGATAGAAATGTTTCCTAAATAATGGTATTTTATTTGTAATTTTTAGACATTATATAATTTAATTTATTTATGACACAACGATGATGCAGTAATTATCTTATTAATGAAATATTGACATAATTGATGATATAAATACCCAAATAAATGTAATTTGAGACTTTTTATGAATTACACTAATTTTCTAGGTTAATATGACATGTTAGTATTGATTTAATTAACTTTGTTTGAACTAATCATTCTGTTATAATTTTCACAAAAATTAATTCCTAAATAGTGTCAAAATTGACATAAAATAGTTTTTAAAACAAATATTATATTATTAATTGTTATTTTATTCCAAAAAATATAAGGTTCGGCCAAATGACTTAGATAAGGTTATATATATTAATAAAAAACAACTTGGGGTTCGTTTGGCTTGATATAGTAAGTTTATTAACCTTACAGTATAATAAAACAAGAAGACACGGTAAAAGTTAAATTATCTAACATAAAGTTAAATCTAAATGATACGGTTAAAATTGATACCTAAACTTGTCTAAATTCTATTTTATGAATGTCTTTCGACCCCTACCCACCTTATCTCTGAATTATATCAATTTGGAGCTACTAAAAACCGAATTTCACTTTATAATAAAATAATATTTTTAGTTATTCCAAAGGTGCCCCTCTCCTCCCTTATAAAAAGGCACCTCCTCCCCCTCTTCCTCACACCACTTTGAGCCTTCAAGCTCGGCCAACCTCTGCCAATTTCTTCTCTACACTTCCCTAGAAACATCCTAGAGGTTCTGGGTTTCTTCAAAGACCCATTTTAGTGCCCTAAAAGGAGGTCTAAAAGAAGCACTTCAAAGAAGAGGTAATGTCCGTTACCGATTCTTTCATCTTTATTTCTTCTTCCACTTATTCTTCTTTAGTTTTTTCATTATGAAGTAATAACATCAGTATCACTAATATACTGATATGTTATTATAAGTATGAAACAACCTTATTTCACCGTCTATCCATCCAACGGAAAAAGAAATCACTGCGCGTGTGTACGTACAGAATACCGTCTCCACGCCGTGGTGTAATCTATTTTCCACCGCCACCTTACTTGGATGGGTATAGTGGTGTAAATAATGACTATATATGACTATTATAAATTGATACTGATTCTGAAATATTATACATACACTCCAATACAATTCCACGATCATAGAAATGATATCATCACTCGTGCGTACGTACGGAATACCGTCTCCACGATGTGATGTGACTCGTTCTACATGATCTTCATTTCATAATGATTATATAAATGAATGAATGAATTGAATGAATTAATATGATATATATTACACTAATACCATTCTGGAAATGAGGTATCTATAACCTAAAGAGAAGAATAATAATTTATTCGTCAAAACACGCATAAGAACAAAAAGTTATAAACACCCGAATAACAAGTAGCAATGAAATATTACTACTAAGAAGCTAAGAATATGACCGTATATGATAACATAAAAATAAGTATGATTCTGGAATAAGCCAATAACATTATTTAAATCATTATACAGGATGTTCGGACACTTACGAAGCAAATCGGACCTAAGGTAAGGGAAATATCACAATCTCATTTTTATCCGAGATTGTTTATATTTTGAAATTTACTGGGGTGTATTTTATCATCCACATCCATGTTTCCTCAATATGTAATATTATTTCCGTCCACCTACAATTGTTTAAATCAAATTTTACCCTTTGGTGAGTTTTTAGTAAAAGAAATGAAAGGAATCTCTTGTCGTTTTTCGTACGATGTCCTTTTTGATTTTTCCGACAAAAGTACTAGAAGAATGTTTTTTTAACATATACGACATCAAGGGATTTTTAAAACAATATTTCCAAGAATATTACTTTACATGTTTTCAAGTTTATTTTTAATAAACTTCTTTTAGTTTAAAATTTTATGACATGTTATGAATGGAAAAATGTTTTTGAAGTAGAAAGGATATTTTCCTCAAGAATGGAGTTCAAGAGTTTTATGAAATTATTTTCCATCTAAGACAATATAGGGTTCTGTTTCTATCCCTATTATTACATGGATTTGATTATGTTGTGATGGAAATATTTTTATGAATTCCTTTATCTTATATGAATTATTTTATGATGTCACGATGTTTAAGATTCCCATTTTTATTACATGGGTTATGTAATGATGTATGATTTATGATTTTGTGGCACACATAAGAATGGTATCATTATGAGATGGGTGGGACCTATATCTCCCTCCAATTAATTGGGTAAATATTTTATATCTCATGAGATAGACATGGCTGGAATGGTAGTTTATACCGGTTCAGTGAAACAGGACTGAAACGGGGAGTGAACTCGGTTCAGAAAGGGACTTTGTCCACTAAGATAGTCGTGGCAATGAGTCTTGACTAATAAGAAATGATTATTTGTGATTATGTGTGCATGCCACAAAGTTTCATGTTTTAAGTTATGATTATTGGGATTACATTTCACTACTATGATTTATCCCATGTTATGAAATTATGATCTCTTTTGCAGGTTAAGATTTCCAAAAGATATGTTCTTATGAATATGACGTGATTGATATTTCTTTTATTTACCTTTACTGAGCATTTGAGCTCACCCTTTTGTATGTTTTATTTCCCCAGGTCAGGAAGAAGGTTATTATTTAAAATATGCCAAAAAGGGACTCTAGATATGATGAAATAAATGGGAGACAAAGTAGATTCTTTATGAACCAGTTGTTTATGCTTCCCAGTTTCTAAAGACACTATACCTATACGGTCCTTTCGTGGTTTTGTTGTATGTTGTAATAAGTATGCTTCAATTTTGAAGTATTAACAATGTATGTAAAGTATGGGTCGTTATACAGCACGAGGTAGCTTCTGTGATAACTCCACAAAAAAATGGAGTTGTTGAGCGCCAGAATTGACAGGTCAACAATATGGCCCGGACTATGCTGATTGAGAGTGGTATCTCTCGACATTACTGGAAAGAGGTTGTTCAAGATGCAGTGTACATTCAGAATCGAACAAAACTTTATATGGGTGAGACGAAGACACCATATGAATTGTGGCATGGAAGTAAGCCTTCCTTAAAATACTTCCGTTTCTTTGGAAGTAAATGCTTCATCAGGAACAAAGAAGGAAATCAAGGGAAATATGGCGACAATGTAGATGAAGGATTTTTCCTCGGTTACTCAATGAACAGCAAAGCCTACAAATGTTTCAACAAGAGTTTAGGAAGGATTGTGGAAAGCAGTGATGTTAATATAATAGAAGAGAAAATCACAAATTCTTCAAGGATGTCATATGCTGATGTGATAGAAAGTCAGGAAGAAAGTGAGCGTGAAGAAAATACAAATGCAGAAATAGAAGAAGTTTTTCAAAACACTCAGCAGTCACATCATGATGTTGACTCAGAAGAAGAATCTGAAGAAGAATCTGTGGCTGAAGAGAATGCTACTGAACCTCGCAGGAGAAATCGAAGAGCTAAGATTGACCCATACAACATAATTGGGGACAGGAGTGCACCCACTCAAACAAGAAGGATGAGGAATAACATGCAATCTACATTTCTATCAATTGTAGAGCCATCCTCATTCGAAAAAGCTGCAAATGATGAATCTTGGGTGAAATCCATGAATGATGAATTAGATCAGATTGACAAGAATCATACATGAGATCTTGTCCAGAGACACGAAGTTCACAATGTGATTGGTACCAAATGGATCTTCAAAAATAAGTTTGATGAGCATGGAAGTGTCATCAGAAACAAGGCACGACTGGTATGTAAAGGATACTCCCAGATTGAAGGCATTGATGTTGAAGAAACATTTTCTTTAGTGGCTAAACTGGAGTCAATAAAGCTTTTCCTTGCCATGGAACTCCAAAGAGGATATAAAGTATATCAAATGGATGTCAAGACAACATTCTTGAATGGTGTACTCGAAGAAGAAGTCTACATTGAACAACCAATGGGCTTTGTTTTGGGTAATGATGAAACAAAGGTCTGCAAACTGAAGAAAGCTCTATATGGTTTGAAGCAGGCACCATGGGCGTGGTACGCACGGCTGGATTCATATCTAAAGAAGCTAGAATTCAAAATAGGGGGAGTTGATCACAATCTCTATATGAAGAATTCTCCAAAAGATCAATTCATGGTTCTAGTCTATGTTGATGATATCATATTTGGTGGCAGCAGGCAGAAATCAGTGGGCGAATTTTCCAACCACATGAAATCAGAATTTGAAATGTCTATGATTGGGGAACTCACATATATCTTGGGGCTGCATGTGATTCAAAAGAAGGAATACACTTCCATTTCTCATGAAAAATATGCAAGAGAGCTGCTGAAGAAGTTTAATATGCAAGACTCCAAACCAATGTTAACTCCGATTGCAGTTGGAACTAAACATGGAAAGAATGAGGATGGGGAATCTGTTGATCCCACCATGTACAGGAGGATCATTGGGAGCCTACTATACCTAACAGCGACATGGATAAATATTGTCTTTTCCACATGCCTTTCCGCCCGCTTTCAGTGTAATCCAAAGGAGGAACATATGATGGCAGTAAAAATAATCATGAGGTACATTCAAGGTACACATAACTTCGGGTTATTTTTTCTATAGGTAGGGACAGTGAATTATCAGCGTTTTCTATTGCTGACTGGGTTAGTGATGTAGAAGACAGAAAGTCCACTAGTGGTGGAGCTTTCTATATTGGGCAGAAATGTGTTGGCTGGTTGAGAAAGAAACAAGAAAGTACTTATCTTAGTACCGCTGAAGCTGAGTATATCTTTGCCACAAAGGCATGCACTCAACTGCTATGGATGAAGCAACAATTAACTGATATTGGTGATGAGGTAAAGAAACCAATGGTAATTTACTGTGATAACAAGAGCACAATTCATCTTACAAAGAATCCTATTCAACATTCCCGTACGAAGCATATTGAAATCAGGTATCACTTTATCAAAGAAAAAGTTGAACAAGGTGTTATTAGAATGGATCATGTGGGAACTGATGAGAAAGTGGTTGATATCCTGACCAAGCCACTATCCGCAGATATGTTTGAGAGGCATCGGTTGAACCTCAGTGTTCAGCCACCTCCCAGTGCATAAGGAGGTTACACAATACCCCTCTCCCCATTTGTGATAACTGTTTTTATCTGTTTATGGCTATGATGCAAGTTTATTGGGGAGATACTATCCAGGGGGAGTATGGTTTGAGCTGAACGTTGAACAAATTACTGGTCTTTGTATTTATTGTCAATGGGGGAGAAAAGGGAAAGGAATAAATTAAGGAAATTTCTGTGATGAGAACAATGAGAACGAAAACAGTGAAACCCAATTCAAGCCTCCTCTCTTGTTTTCTACACCGATAATTACTCACCTAGACGTAGAGTGTTGGATGAGTTGATTCCTGCATTTTTGGTTTTCACATGGATGGAGATCTATTCAATTTATTTTTTGATTTCCAACAAACCCAAAGGGGGAGATTGATGGAACCATGGTCTTCTATGCATCATTTGGAGTATGGTTTGTGTTTGTTTTCAATCCTCAATGGAAGTTCAGAATGTGTACCAGCAAAGAGATCATACTGTTCAAGCAGACAACAGTATTGAAGGTGGCGCCGTTTCCCAATGTTTGCCAAATTTTTGGGGTCCAAAATTTGGAATCTGGTGAGCATCGTGAAATTAGGATTTCCATGAAGAGCACAATTAGATATGGCACTGGCATGAATTTCGTGAAGAGTGGCTTAATGGTTTGGAATTCGCGAAGACCAGAATTATGGAGGTGGTGATTCTTCGCGATTACCTCAATGCTTCGTGAAAGGCAGAGGATGAAGAGCATCATGGCGATGAAGATCTTTGGGAGGGAGATTCGCGACGAAGGTGCAAATGAAAAGACGGAACCCTTCAGGATTACAATGAGCTCCGCGAATGGAAAATTCCTGTAGTGCTTCGCAATTTTGAGAGAATTTAAGCGGGAACTTAGGAGCATCACGATTTGAGCTGACATGGCGCTGACTTCGCGCGGAAGGGTCGAGGGTTGGTGAAATCTCCTATAAATATAGGTCAACCCCCTCAAGAGAAGACATAGATCTCTCAATGAAATTCCTTTTCTCTCGTTTCACAAAGTTCACTCGCCAAGGCAGTGTGCTTCGTGAAAGAGGAGCTTCATGGTGGCTTTTCTAAGATCCGCGAAAGTCATGCGCCCTGAGTTGGCTCAATGAGCTTCACGAAGAGGTAGGAGCTCCACGAAATCCAAGCATTGTGAAGGCTTGTGCATCGCGAGAGTGCTTCATGATTGAGCTTCGCGAAAAGGAAGGGACTCCGCGAAGCCTTGTTTGAGCTTTGAAAAATTGGGAGCCTTGCGAAGTAGGGTACTTTGCGAAGGCCCTCTCCAAAGGATGTTTGCCTAGTGGACAAGGGAAATAGAGGTATTCATCAGTGGATTAATAATGGACTTTAACAGAGCATCAACTCAGGACTCTGATGCAAGCAAAGTCTCTTGATGAACAGGAGACAAAGTACTTCATGTCTATCTACTGAAGAGACCTTCACATCTATAAACTGAGTGGGACTTCACCAATGGCAGTGGGCTAGGGGGAGTCAACGAAAGTGACCCGAGGGACCCAGTGAGCTGTCCCTGAACATTTATAAGGGCAGTGATCCTGGGACATAGTGATTGTGCCTGTACATTTGTAATCTACAGCTATTGAAGCATAGTGGATTTTGGTATGACCAACGACTTGTCGGCATATGCTCTTTGGACGCAACCCATAGTGGTGAACCAAGTAAAAATAGTTGTGTGATCTCTCGGCATGTGAATGTTTCATTACTGATCATATCCATCATACAGGTTTAACGGGTTCCTACCAACTTGGGAACAAGATCCATAACATTAAGAAGAAAAAGTTGACACCCTGATTCTCCCCTCCCCTCTCAGGGTGTCCTGGTGTCCTACAATCCTTAGGATGACAGGCCCCTTTTGGGGGGAACTCATGCAAGTCCAATTCAGGCATGTACTACATAGTCAGGTAAAGGATCTATCAAGAATTATGACATTCTATCATTAAAAGTCGATGATATTTTATGTAGATTCAAAATTTCCCAAACACAGAGTTTCTTTTGTGGAGAAAGTACTTGAATATGGAAGGGGTATTTCAAGTTATAATTTCCAAATAATGAAGGAAATGGATTCTCTATGCTGGTCTGACCCAAGCATAGGAAGTATTTTCCCTGTAGTTTTAGCTCATACGATTAGGACCATAATATTATAGAAATGATGGATGGTATGTATTCAAATTTCCTAATATTATTACATTATGATTTGAACATATGATGGGGGGAAAATGTAAACCACGATATTGGTGACTTTTAGGTCAGGAGAAAGGATATTAAAAAATATGAAGAGGATGACCGCTGATTTTAAATTGCGGGTTCTATCATACTGTCGTCAAAATATTAAAGTGGAAGAAGAGGCTTCTCCTAAGAATGAAGTTAAAAATGGTTGGAAAACATGTTATGAGGGTTTTGTTATGCAAGTTCAATTAAGGAACATACTCATGGGTCATGAAAAGGAGCTCTTGGGTATTAGAAAGTCTTCCACCAAAAGTCGATGAATGATTATTAAAATATAAAAGTATTCATGATTAGGAGTATGAAATGAAAAAGGGGAATTATTCAATGTATAAAGGACGTTTTAGACTAATAAGAGATATGATTTTGGATTCCCTTTCACAAATTTAACTCATATATAGAAGAGAGAAATTTATTGTTTCCTTGGTGGGTTTTCTAAAGAGAGGACCCAAAATAAAATCACTTGTATAATTTTTTGATTGTATGGAGGAGAGGGGGGATTTTCATTTATCCCATGCCTAGGGCAAGGGCTTAAGCCCTAGGTTTCACTATGTATCTTAATGGGATGATAATCAATCCACACGTAGTTCTTGAGGTACCATATAGTTTGAATTCACACGGAGAAGATGTTGGTCATTTAGTTTAACCTATTACGGAAATGAAACAGGTGATTATGATGTGAAAATGAATATTGAAGCTGGGCCAGGGTGCAGAGCCCAAGCGTCACTACATATCTTTTCTGAGAAAGAATCAATCCATATGAATTTATAACAGATATAGGTTCATGTTTAAAGTGGGAACTCATATTGGATCTCCCCATGTAGATCTAACTCGACATGGGAGAGTATGATATTTTTCTATATTGTGCTGCCTCTAGGCCCATGATTGAAGACATGGGATTCATTATGTATCTCATATGGATGAGAATCAACCCACACTTTGTTCTCTGAAGGACCATTTAGCAAACCTTCATGTTGTAAGGATGTTTGGTTTGCCTTTTATGGTCTTGAAATTTTGACCATAATAGAAAAAATGTGAATAGATACATCATACTTATGTAGATAAATCCTTTAACAAATTCATAATCCAATGTGAGCTGTGCTCAGTGTGAGAAACAATGAGTGGTAAAAGTTTCTTCTACAACACAAAGGTTACACAAGTGAAGGATTGGGGAATATCAATTATGTGATGGCTGAGTAAGGAAATAGTATCTGAGCATCAGTACATATCTTATAGGGATGACAATCAATCCATACATAGTTCTTGAGATTCTATACAGTTTAGCATCATGTCGTAAGAAAAATATGAATCAATGTGAAAGGATGAAAACATGGCGTCTGAACCAAGGAGTAGGACCCGAGCTTCACTTTGTATCTCTTTGGATGAGAATCAAGCCACATGTGGTCCTTGATAGGATCTCTATGGAGATTTGATTCATGCATAGTATGTAAAGGGTATTTGTGATTTAATTGTATATGGAGCCATGATTTTAGATATGGGAATCACTATATTTCTCAATAGGATGAGAATCAATCCATACGTTGTTCTTGAGGGATTCCCCCCACACTAATTAGACTTCGATGCGGGGAAGGCGACTTTTGATAATTTCAAGACTAATGGTTGGGCCTAAAACATGAAGTCTAGGTATCACTATGTATCTCATTGTGATGAGAATAAATCCTCATGTGGTCTTTGATAGGCTCCCTATGTATATTTCATTCATGAACATGAAGTAAAAGTACTTTAGGATTTAATCATGGATAGACCCATGATTTGAGTTCTGGCATCACAATGTATCTCATATGGATTAGAATAAATCCACATGTAGTTCTTGAAAGATCCCCCCCACACCAATTATAATTTGGTGTGGGGAAGAGGACTTTTGATAACTTCTAGACTAATGTTTGGGCTTAAATCATGAAGTCTAGGTATCACCACACATTTAATTGTAATGAGAATCAAGGCTTATGTCTGGGAAAGTTTCCATATGCAGATCCAGTTCATGCACGGGGAAATGGAAGGGGGATTTTATTTTCCAAAATCATGACTGGACCCGTGACTGAATATATGATATTTACTGCATACCTCATATGGATGAGAATCAATCCATATATAGTACGTGGAGGTGCTCCCTGTGTAGGTTTGATTCATGCACACATGGGGTGAAGGGGCTTTTTAGACATTGCAGATGAAGACAAGATAGAAGATCTGAACATCACTATATATATGGTTGGGGAATGAATCAATCCACATGTAGTTCTCGAGAAAGTTCCCCATGCAGGTCAGATCCATACACATGGAGTGGGGGATTTTTCTTAAATTGTGGTTTAACCCAAGATAGGAGATTTGGGCATCACTATGTATCTTTTTGGGCTAATAATAAAGACATACATAGTTCTTGAAAAGGTTCCCCTCACCAACAAAGGTTTGAAGTGAGGAACAAGGATTTAATATTTTTTAGATATTTTCTAGAGTAATGGTTTGTCTCAAGACACAAAATGGTATGAGAATCAAGGCATATGTTCTGGAAGAGTGCCCTCTATAGGTTCAGTTCATATATAGGGAAAGGGGAAATTGTTTCCTTATGGTTGCATATGGGCCCACGATTGGGGATCTAGGAATCAATACGTATCTCATTGGAATGAGAATCAAGACACATGTTGTTCTTGATGAACTGTACAGTTTATCATCATACGACAAGGGAATGGGTCACCTGATGTGGAAGACACATTGCGGTTGGACCGAGAGATAAAACCTAGGTGTCACTACATATCTTAGAAGGGAAAGAATCATGCCACACATAATTCTTGATAGCTATTATCCATGCATGTCTGATCCAAACATAGAGAGAAATGGGTCTCAAGTTCCACTAGGGAGTAGAAATGATGTGAGTGAGGTTTACACATTAAAGATACTCATTTTTTTAGGGAACAAAAGGAGTGTTTTCTCATGGTATCTTGGGGATTTCTTAATTTACAATAAAATAAATGTTAAACATATAGTTTATTGTCATGTGGTGGGAAAAATGGTGTTATATATTTTAACATCCTACATCTAGGATCTCATGTCATGCAGTTTAACGTCATGCGACAAGGACGATGATGTTGCGCCATTTAATGTCATGAATCATGGATGCAAATGGTGATATGCAGTTTAACTTATTACAACTAAGATAAAATTTGTGTGATTACACAAATTATTTTTTTAGTAACCTTGCATTAATTGGAGTTGTAGTGAGTTCTCCATCCATTAAGATTAAGTAATAAGCTCCATTAGAGTGGACCTTATGTATTGAGTAAGGACCCTATCACATCACCTAAATATTTGGAGGCTTTTGCTTTCTGGTATGGTTGGATTCATAAGAACCAATACCAATTATTCTTGGAGGAATTAATTAATAAAAACCATTCTGTTAAAGGCCCATGCTATTCGGATATGATATACCTCCATGTGATGCATGGTATTCAACCACTTTTCGTCTAGTATCTCCAACTCATCCAGTCATTTTTGAGATTTCTCATCTATGGATAACTGGTTACCAATTGAAATATGGATTAATGGAAACTGAAACTCAAGGGGAAGGAAAACTTCTATTCCATAAACCAATGAGTTTTGGGTTTCCCATGTTATAGTATGTGTTGTAGTACGATAAGCACATAAGGTATGAAAGATATTATTAGTCCAGGATTTCTTATCATTATCCTCCATCTTCTAAATTATGTTTTATAGGGTTTTGTTAAGATCCTCTATCTTTACATTGGCCATTGCATGATAATAGCATGAATGATTGTATTTGATATTGTTTTCATGAAACAGCTTCTCCACCTCATCCAAATAGAAATTGGTGTTGTTGTCCATCAATATGGTATGAGGGACACCAAATATGGTGATGATGTTGGCTTTGAAAAATCTAACAATGATTTTTTCTCTTACTTATTTGAGAGCTATCGCCTCATCCGTTTTGGATAAAACATTTATAACAGTAAGTATATACATAAATTCTTAGCCGTAGCTAAAGGATATGGTGTAACAACTTCTATCCCCATGTGGAAATTTACAAAGAGTATTTAGATGTATGTAGAAACTATGGGGGTTATGGATAATGTTGGAATGAAATTGGTAGGGATGAAACTTCTTGGTGAATTATGTGAAATACTATGCCATTGAAGGACATAAGTATCAAATACTTCAGATTTGATCAAAAAGTATATACCTTGCTTGTTGGGAACCATAATCTTTGGAATTCACTTCTTTCATAACAGACGTAGTCTCTTCTCCATCAACACATCTGAGAAGGAATCCATTAAAGCTTCTCTTTTAGTGGACTTTTAGTGTTTTGGGTCTTCATAAAGACTGAAATTAGCTACTCATTTCCATATCTATACTCTTTAAACACAATCTGGTGGAAGTACTCCATCTAGGAGATATTCCATAATGGGTTTCTTCTATTTTGTAGTATGACAATATGGATTAAGTATGGTACTGATTTCATTGATTTATTCTACAAGGATCTGAATAAAAGGTGAGACCATTGGATGATGTGAAATGATTATGAAATTTTTATCTCGATTTGGATTTGCCAAATTTGTTGCAGCATTTTCCCATGCATCTTCCTGAGCATTCTATGATGGTGGGACATGAGTCATTGTTGGATATGAGGGGAATTATACCTTTAAACCTCATACATAACTACTCAGGGGGGATTAGCTCCTCATTTTTGATGGAATAATCCTCGTTGATCTATTCAATTATCAATTATGAATCACCATTCACCTCTAAGTGGTTCACCAGTGCATAGAGTGATAGTTCTAGGCCTGTAATGATAGCTTGATATTCTACCTCATTTTCTGTACCAAATTCTAATAACTAGAAGAAATATGAAAACACTTCAATTTTGGGGGTGATAAGCACAACTCCAACCCAGATTTGTTAAGCGTAGGTTCTTCAATTCTCTTCCCCACCAGACTCATAAAAGCACCATCAAAATAAATTTCCCATATTTAAATGATATCTTAAATAGAAAAGATTTATTCATTAGGTAGTTCAGTATTTAATGAAATCTATTATGAAAATGGGTGCTTAGCAAGAAAGTCTACTAATGTTTGTCCTTTCACTACTTTCTAAGGAAAAAATAGTATATAAAACTACTAAAGGAAAAATTCCTACCATTCCAGACAACCAATTCTCATAGGACTACTGAGAAAAAATTTTAGTGGGTTATTGCGAGAAACCAAGTGGATATCGTGATGCTATAGATAATTCCTTAGCTTCTGAACTACAATGATTAATTCTAGGCATAGCTTATCAATATCTTAATAATTATTCTTTTCATTGATCATGGTTTTACTGAGATATTAATGTATTTTTTTATTCATGACATCATTCTTTTGTGGGAGGAAGGAAACTAGTGATCGCTCTAAGGATGTCGTGAATATAATGAGTTGATTTCCTTAAACAAGTGGCATCAATACCAGTGGGCTCAAGAGGTACTTCTTGAGGGAATCAAAATCTTTTGGAAATTAATTTGGTCCACTGATAAGTGAACCCCTTCTTCATCAATTTGGTTGAGGTTAAACACTTACCTATAATATTAAATATGAAGTGATGAATTTTTGATAAGTGTACATGATTTCCTCTCAACTCTTTCTAGTTTCTAGATGGTGGCATGGAAAGGATATCTTTAGTACTATCAGGATCAACTTTGATGCTATGATGGCATACAATGAATCCAAGAAATTTTACTGAGGTCACCCCAAATGCACATTATAAGGGGTTTATCATCAGATTATGTTGTAAAAGATTATTAAATATGGTCTGCATGTTAGGCAGGTGGTCAGAATGTTTCCCGGAATTGAACACTAGATAATCAATGTAGCATTTGAAAAGTTTTCCCAAGAAGGTTTTGAATATGGGATGCATAACATGTTGTTATGTGGCACCAACATTCTCCAAGCCAAAGGGAATTACCAAATAGAATAATACACCTTGAGGGGCTCTGAAGGTTGTGGGTTCTTCATCTTGTAGTGATATCTAGATTTGATTGTACCCGGAATAGCCATCCATGAAAGGGAGGGATCGACATCCAGCTGTGGCATCAATCAAGAGTTCTATAATTGGAACAGGTAATTCATCTTTAGGAAAATATCGATTGAGATATCTGAAGTGAATGAAAAATTTTATTTTACTATTCTTTTTTAAATAGGGACAATGTTGGATAGAAATTTTGGGTATTTCAACTCTCATATTAAGTCAGCATTTATGTGTTTTTCCACTTCATCCTCAACATTGGAGTCGTGTATCGGGTGCGTCATCCTATTAGCTTTCTTGTATACCCTATTATTTTCTGAAAAAACCTAGTGTTGGGTGGCCACCTCAGGGTCAAGGCCTTGAATCTCTGTCTAATTACAGGAAAATATATCCTAGTGACCCTTTAGGAAGGAGGTTTATAACTCATGTTCTTTAGAAGTCATGGCCACAATTAATATATTGGGGCGTGGGTTTTTCTATGTACCCATATTTATTTATTTAAGTTCATCCACTATGGTGGAGACACCTTCCTCAAGTGCTGGAGGAGCATCCATGAGATCTTCGCCTTCTTCCTCTTTCTCATTCTCCACTAATTTTGCTTCCTATTAAGAAAGAGATGGTAAAACAAGTTCCTCATAGGGAAGAGGGGAGTCTCTATTCAGACATTCAGAGGATGAGACAATCATTTCAGGCTCACCTCCTAGCATGAATCCTTCATGGAATCATAATGGGGAAACAATGGACTGATAATGAGTCTTTTAACTTTCTCCTAGAATCATGAAGGCATATTCCAGTTTTTCTAAAAAAACCAGTCTTTTTTTGACGGTCAGGCGATAGAATGAATCCATTTTCCTTCATTATTTCATTATCATTTAGAGGGTTGATAACTTCTTCAGTGCCATTGGTCTAATCATTAATGATTGAAATAAAATAAGCTGCTGAAAGAAAATATGAATTATAGCCCATAGTTTCAATTTTATCAATAGACCTCATGTAATCTACACTGAGCTTCTTGAATGGGTTAGCTGGGATCATCTCTAATCCATTTGGTTAATTGATTCAGGTAGCATCATTAGCCATTGATTACTTCCATTCATTATTATAGAACCTCATGTCAATGTATTATGTCTCAAAAGATTTTAACGGGGCCTTATCACCATACAATTTCCCAATTTGACCATTGATAAAATATTTGAGACATTGGTGGTATGAATAAAGAATGGATGTATGCTAATGTATCCAAGGTCTTCACAATAGAACAATGAAATTTGTGTCCTACTAGACCACTATGAATCATTAGTCAGATACAAGAGATCCTAAATACATTCTGATAGTGATCTAATTGAAAGTATCTTTCTCATTATTATCACAAACCTGTAACATTATAGTGGGGGGAGACAAGTGACATTCATTGAGACCTATTTGACAAACTTTCTGGACATGGATGATGTTGAATCCTGATCCATTTTCAATGAAGTCTCATCAAATATCAATTTCATTTAGCTTGCTGAATATATACTAGGGTCTGAAATTTACTTATATGACAATATCATCATCTTGGATAGTGAAGGAAATTATTTCATGGCCTTCCATAGGATCATTATTCATAGGATATACTTCAATAGCAGTGACCAAAAGATCAAATTTCTAAGGTCCTGATAAAGCCTCAATGAGTGATTCCTAAAGGACTTTTGATAAAATCAGAGAATCCAAGATTGATAACATAGTTGAAACTTGGGATAATTGCTTCATGAAATCATATTTTTGATGCAAAGGTCTACACTTTTCAGAATAAATATTCTATTTTGTAGGCCCTTTAGGAGATGATTTTCATGATGTGGATGAGTTGTTCCTTGTGATAAGAGCTGCATGTTCTTCTTTTCGTGGTAGATTAGGCCAGCTAGGTTTTCCTACATGTAGATGAGGTGTTGGCCTATCTTCTAACTAGTCTTCCAAGATAATAATGTCAGGGAAGAATCTGTCATGTGTGGAGGAAGAAATTTCTTGTTCTTATTGATCTCACTGGAGATCCTTCCCACGAGTATCAACCGCGTAGATGGTTTGAGTGGAGGTTTGGTTGAAGTGGTGGCTCCTAGAATGAACATGTATTATCCTATATCCTTGAACCTAATAAATGCTTTCCCCAGTTCCCCAATAAATTTTAGGGAAATTATTTTCATAATTAGAATTATCATTTGAGTAAGGATCCATTAAGTGAATAACATTAATATAAACAAAGATCAACTCTTCATCTGACGAAGACACTGCCTGGGGGGTCGACTCTTGTTATATCATTTGGCAGGGCGGTGCCCATGCTTTTGAGATGATCAAAATGAAATCTTCTAGGGTCAAGGAAAAAATTGGCATTAACATGAGCTCATATTCTTATATTTTCTCTCTATCCATTTGGCCAGGTTTCTTTTTTGAGGATTTTCCGTCACTAGACTGGGATTTGGATGATGTTCAATTTGTTGTAGTAGAAGTGGATGAAGGCACAATTTTCTATTTCAACTATGTTCATAGAATGTCATGAGTTTATTTTATGGTTTTTCTGACCATCCAGTAACCATGCTTCTTCACATTAATTCTTTTAAATTCATTCCACTCTCCTACCTCATCTAGATTGTTAATAGAAACACATGCTACCTGGGCTGGAGAATTCTCCAGTTTCACTTTTCCAGAATCTACCATCTTTTGAAAGAGGTATTTGAAAATAAAACTCTCTTGGATGGGATTCCCCATCATTTTATGGAGGGGGATATAGTTTTAGAGAACCTCATCATATTCTTTGTTAGGCTTATTGGGTTTTTGCAACTGGACTAAGTAGTTTTTCAAAGCTGAGATGAAGTAACCATGGACATAGTCATTTAGAAAAAAATAGTCCTTGTTTTTAAACTCCCCAAATTGTGTTTCCTTTTATATCTTTGATCATATAGAGGAGGATGTCATTTCTATTGACATGCAGGAAGTGGATATCTATGGTATGATTTGGGATTTGTGGTAAGAGAAGATACATGGGCCTTCTTATGTGTAACTGTAGTGGCCTATGAATATCCTATTCTTGTTCCTTGAGTTGATGGGATTACTCTAGCTTTGGTATCTTTGATGGAGTTTTACAGCTATTGAGTAATTTCATCCAAATATCAGATCACACTTGTTTATTTCATAGGGATAAACGATGTGCACAAATGGTCACATAGATTATCCACAAAGATAAGAAAAAATATTCTTGAGGGAGAGGTAGGTTTAAGGAGTAAGCCAATCCTTTCCATCGAGAAATAAAATCTAAGACTCTTTCATTAACCCTTTTCTTGATGTTTTTGAGATTAAATACTTTTGTCTTTTATAGCCTTGAGGTGAACTGGAAGAGGAACTTTTGATGGAGATCTTCCCATCTGGCGATTTCTTGGGATTGGAAAATAGCGTACCACAGAAAGGATAACCCTTGTAATGATTTCAAGAAACATCTGAGTTTCACTACTTACTACTACTCAGGGATCCCCATCATGGGATACCACAAAAGAGATGAAATGCAACATGTACTACTCCGGATCTCCCATTCCATTAAAAATTAGAAATATATGATTCCTAACATTTGGAGGGGGAGGGGTAGGATTCACCCATTTTGGGTAAGAATTATTTTCAAGATGTATTGGCACATACTGTGCTTCTATAGCTTCCAATCAAGTCGTTAATGACTCATTGGTGTTTATAAGAATTTTAGGAATTTTCTGTTGATATGGGACATGAATAGGTGTGGCAGCTGGATCTTGAACATGTGAAGTGACTAAAATGACTACTGGTGGAAGAACTGTTGGTATCTACCATGGGTAACAAATAGGGGAAGACTGGTAAGGATGTACCTACCCATGTTCTGGATGTATACATAATTGAGTCAATACTTGATCTACCATTGTGGGATTCAAATATATTTGTTGTTTATGTCCCACACTGAGAAAATGTCACCTGAATTCTTATGTTGCAACATACCCCCTTTGATGACGTGGGATAACTCGAAGTGCATGTTTAGGGATTTCTTGTGGAGAATATCTGACAAGAATACTACTTCAGAGTAACTCTAAATTGATTCTTCTCAACTCTCTGATTTCCTCCTCTTTATGATACAATCTTTCCTCTAGAAAAAGGGATTTTCCTCCTTTGGGGGAATGTGAAACATGGTATGAAAATTAAATTTCCCCCTACTAGGCTCCTTTTGAAGAGGTGGAGGGGGATTATTTGAGGTTATACAAAAATTTTGGGTGAGCCTCTGGTTTCTGGTATGCACAACTTCTGCATTCATTTTGGTGTGGATGGTCTCAAGAACATGAACTTATTCTTCAAAATCCTCTAAACCAGTCTTATGTTATGGAGGTTCTATAATGAGGGAATTGATGACATTAACAGATGTGTAGTTCATTATAAACAATCTGTTGGAATTTTTACAAGATCACCATATTCTACACCCCCCATGAGACACTGTCCTATTCTTTATTGGTTCCCTAGGAATTGTTTGAGGGATAGTAACTCGAAGGTAATTACAAAAGAGTTCAGTCATACATGTTCTAAGTGAATGCACCATATCACAAGATGTGACAAATTGGGAGGATTCATTCGGTGCAATCATTTCTAATAGAGAGAATACTGACTCCCACTGATGAGGGGATTGTTGGGGGTAAAATAGACCCTGGTCATGGTGGTTTGTATTGTTATTTTTCACTATTAAAAACCCTTTAGGCTTGGTTATATGATACTAAGGGTTGGGTTAAAATATCCCCCAGCCCTGTGTGCTAGAGTTTTTACTGAACTTTTGTGGATGATATTACTATAGCTGCTCTTATAATTTGAAATATTCTTTTCCAAACGTGGGTTGGGTGCATTATTTAGCACTCACTAAAATCACCCATTTTTTAAGAAAATTAGGCTATTTCAAACATTTTCACAATCTGACGGTTGGAATTCTCTAAGTGGGACTCCAAGTCGACATTCTCAGATTCTTGACACAAAAGTACCTCAACAACTTTCTATTTTCCTTCTCTACATTGGTGAATGTTTTTCACGGCCTGTTCTGGTTGAGCACATCTTTGGTCATGAATAGATTCTGTTTGCGGTAACCGACCTAGAGAAATTAATTTTCATGACACCACCTTGGTGGAATTTACTGTCTTTATTGTCTAGGGAGAGTAGTAAAATAAAATGCTCTATGAACTCCCCTGTTGGGTCGGAAGAAACACGGGGAAAAGATGGCAAGAGGGGGGGTGAATTGCCTTTTAAAATTAATTAACAATTTAAAAATCAAAGTGAAAGTACAGCGGAAATAAAGAGGCAATCACACAAGAAATTGATAACGGAGTTCGGCCAAAACCCGGCCTACGTCTCCGCTCCCAACTCAACCGTTGAGAGATTCCTACCGCTTGCTTTTCAATGGTTTTAGCAAGAAACCCACTAGGCTTTGAGGTAGCACTAGGACCTATTACAGCTTGCTTTTATTGGTTTAGCAAGAACCCACTTACTTTTAATGGTTAAGTAAGAACCCACTAGCCTTTTTAACGGGTGAAGGCTAGCTCACCGAACACAAGCCTTTTAAAAGGAAAGGCTTGAAGAAACCTCTTCACACCTTAGTGGTGGTGTGAGAACCCAAAGAAAGGGAGATGAGAAAAGAGTTTGGGGTTTGTAGGCACAAACCCAAAATGAAGCTCAAAATAAATAAAACTATAAAAACCGTAATTGAGGAAGACTTGGGTGCCAAGGTATGATGGAGTTGATGTAGCGTGCTCTCCCAAGCTTCTTGAGGTGCTCCTTGGATTGGGAATTGGATTGGAGCACTTGAGGATCCTTGAAGGTGGAGCGCCGGAGGTTCGCCAAATGTGCAACAATATGTCCGGGCGCTTGGTATATGATCCGATTAGGTTCCGGGGCTTCCTTGGCCTTTATTTATAGGCATGGAACCCATTGGGGGCCTTCGGAGACGTTGGAGAAGTCCTCGGAGCCGTTGGAGGCCAAAAGATGGTTGACTGGTCAAACCCAACGGCTAGTTTGACTGGGCTACCGGCTGGCCGGTACAGTCCCACCGGCTGGCCGGTGTGTGCAAAAAGGCATAGGATTCTTGTCCAGAGGCCACCGGCTGACCGGTACAAGCCCACCGGCTGGCCGGTGCCTTGGTAGAGAAGAAGAGTCTTGATCCAGGCTCTACCGGTCGACCGGTGGAGGAGCCACCGGCTGGCCGGTGGCAAGACAGTAGCAAACACTATTTGGGCTGCGTGCCACAGGTCGACCGGTGACAGAGCCACCGGTCGACCGGTGGAACCTGGCAGTGGGCAATGCCTCTGCCAGTTCCACTGGCTGGCCGGTGCTATCACACCGGTTGGCCGGTGGACTGAATTTCAGTCCATTTTGCCAACTTTCTTGGGTCAATCCTTTGGCAATCTTTTTCCTATCATCCACAACACTTAAAAACAAAGTTAGATAAACATGAAAGTGATTGTGATCATGAAAATTAAACCACGAGGGGATACGAGAGGTACAACAATCGCCCCCTATTTTGATGATCACAATCACCAAAACAATTAAAGTAAAAAACTGAAATTGAAAGGAAATGCTAAACAAGATGAAAAGGATTCTCCCCCAATCAATCAAGAAATTTCTCCCCCTTTGTGATTATCAAAATAGAATGGGGCATAAAACATGATTGAGGGAAAAAATTGAAAATCAAGATTTTAAACCAATTGTTGAAAATTTTGAAATGAAAATTGAATAACAGTTTGAATTGAAAGTTTTGAATCAAAATTGAGATGAAAAATTTGAATTGAAAGTTTTGAATCAAAAACCAAATGAATTTTGAAATTTGAAACCAAGAGTTGAAATTGAAAGTTTGAATCGAAAGTTGAATAAAAAATTTGAAATGAGAATTTTGAATTCACAAAACGGCTTAAAAGAACCTAACTCCCCCTAAATAAAAACAATGAATCACCGGGGAGAGGGATTAAATTTTGGCCCGGAGAGACTTGCAAGAAGGGATTTTTCAATCCATACTTGTCTCATAGCGGGTCTTCTCCTATAAAATTCATCGGAAAAGAAAATAGACTTTGGTTGGCCGTACCGGGCATTTTTGCAATTGCACTCATAAATAAGGTGCCCGGGTTTTTTACAATAATTGCAAAATTTAAAACTAGAGCTCCCCCTTACAAAAACAGTGGGTGCATGGGAGGAGGAAGCTTGGTTGGTATATCCTATCCCTTGGGTGGTTCTAGATATTCGTTGGGAACCTAAGAGTTTGGACAAATTTTGTTCACCTTGGGTGAACTTGGCTAGGGAATCTTTTAAATCTTTGATGGTTGATTCCATAGAATCAACATTTGGAAAATTTTGGATTTTTCGGGAGAGTTCCTCCTTCTCTTTGAGAAGTTGTTCTTTTTCGGAGGAGAGTTTTTTGAAAGATTTTTTCAAAGAAACAAATTTTGAAGACAGTTCATGAAAACCTTTTTCTAATTGATCTCTAGAATGTGAGAGTTCTTCATATGACAAATGATTTAAAGAATTTGAATTTGAAGAACATGAGGAGGAAGAGGAGGAAGAGGAGGAAGAAGATACCTCATGATTTGCCATTAGGCATTTTTTACCTTGGTCGCTTGAGGAGAAGGAGGAGAATGAAGAGGTGGAGCTATCACTCCATGTTGCCTTTGAAGCCTTCTTCTTCTCCTTTTTCTTGGCCCTTTTCTTGTGAAGTGGGCAAGCGGGCACGGATTTTTCATCGGGTTCTTGCTTGTTATCGGGTTCTTGCTTTTGAGCCTTCTTAGTGCCTTCATGGGTAAGTTCTAAAAGCTTCCAAATATCATGAGAAGATGTGCAAGAAGAAATACAATCAAAAACATTTCTATCTAACCCACAATGTAGAGCATTCATGGCTTTGCCATCAAGCTCGAAGTTTGCAATGTCTATGGGGGTCCATTGAGATTCATCTTTACAAGAGAGAGTATAACCATGCATGACAATTTTAAAAATAGGATATCCAATACTTTTAAGAAATGTGGTCATGCGGGTTTTCCAAAAACTATAATCGGCTCCATCAAATAATGGAGCACGATCCAAAGAATGTCCTTCGGGGGATTGAGAGGAAGAAGTGGTAGAAGCCATCAAAAAGAAAATAGGATCTTTAATTTGAAACTGGTTAAGGAATTATTCAAATACGTCCTCTGATACCAATTGTTGGGTCGGAAGAAACACGGGGAAAAGATGGCAAGAGGGGGGGTGAATTGCCTTTTAAAATTAATTAACAATTTAAAAATCAAAGTGAAAGTGCAGCGGAAATAAAGAGGCAATCACACAAGAAATTGATAACGGAGTTCGACCAAAACCCGGCCTACGTCTCCGCTCCCAACTCAACCGTTGAGAGATTCCTACCGCTTGCTTTTCAATGGTTTTAGCAAGAAACCCACTAGGCTTTGAGGTAGCACTAGGACCTATTACAGCTTGCTTTTATTGGTTTAGCAAGAACCCACTTACTTTTAATGGTTAAGTAAGAACCCACTAGCCTTTTTAACGGGTGAAGGCTAGCTCACCGAACACAAGCCTTTTAAAAGGAAAGGCTTGAAGAAACCTCTTCACACCTTAGTGGTGGTGTGAGAACCCAAAGAAAGGGAGATGAGAAAAGAGTTTGGGGTTTGTAGGCACAAACCCAAAATGAAGCTCAAAATAAATAAAACTATAAAAACCGTAATTGAGGAAGACTTGGGCGCCAAGGTATGATGGAGTTGATGTAGCGTGCTCTCCCAAGCTTCTTGAGGTGCTCCTTGGATTGGGAATTGGATTGGAGCACTTGAGGATCCTTGAAGGTGGAGCGCCGGAGGTTCGCCAAATGTGCAACAATATGTCTGGGCGCTTGGTATATGATCCGATTAGGTTTCGGGGCTTCCTTGGCCTTTATTTATAGGCATGGAACCCATTGGGGGCCTTCGGAGACGTTGGAGAAGTCCTCGGAGCCGTTGGAGGCCAAAAGATGGTTGACTGGTCAAACCCAACGGCTAGTTTGACTGGGCTACCGGCTGGCCGGTACAGTCCCACCGGCTGGCCGGTGTGTGCAAAAAGGCATAGGATTCTTGTCCAGAGGCCACCGGCTGACCGGTACAAGCCCACCGGCTGGCCGGTGCCTTGGTAGAGAAGAAGAGTCTTGATCCAGGCTCTACCGGTCGACCGGTGGAGGAGCCACCGGCTGGCCGGTGGCAAGACAGTAGCAAACACTATTTGGGCTGGGTGCCACAGGTCGACCGGTGACAGAGCCACCGGTCGATCGGTGGAACCTGGCAGTGGGCAATGCCTCTGCCAGTTCCACCGGCTGGCCGGTGCTATCACACCGGTTGGCCGGTGGACTGAATTTCAGTCCATTTTGCCAACTTTCTTGGGTCAATCCTTTGGCAATCTTTTGGCTATCATCCACAACACTTAAAAACAAAGTTAGATAAACATGAAAGTGATTGTGATCATGAAAATTAAACCGCGAGGGGATACGAGAGGTACAACATCCCCATCTTTTTATATGAACACTATATGTTGTATCTATGATTAGATTTTTCAACCTCATTAATTCATTGAGTCATGTACATTGAAGGGATCCTTACTGATTCTCTATATTTGGATGTCAGGAATCCAAGATATATTCCAAGACAATTTGGCATTGTAACCCTTCTATTACCTTGACATGAGTTAGATACTCATTATAGGGTAATACATATTCTATTAAGTGAAAAAAGTGTTTTCCATATGTTGAGGACGATTTCATTCATACAATCTTTCACAAAAACCTTAGGAATGATATTTTGAGAGGTGGATAAAGTCCAAAACATGATTTTTATGTCATATTTAGCTAGATTGTTCCTCATTTTTTTTATATCTTCTTCATATTTCACAAGGGGTTCCTCAATATGGTATGACCAGAGTGGGTGCTTCCAGATTTGTTTACCACAAGAAATGGGATTGGTTGGAATTTACTCTGCTATATTGGAAGAAAAATGACTCCATGGTGGTTTGGACAATGAACTTCTCCTTGGAGTGTCTTTCAGTTGAGAAAGGATTTCACATGCTAGTGAGAAGGCATCATACATGACCGGCCTTATGTTTGCAAGAAACTCATGATAAGAGGGCGTTATCGTCACTACGTTGTCAATTGGAGAATTCTCCTAAAAATTAGAATCACTACTAAAGAGATAACTTTTTCAATTATATTAATCATGGAGAGGACCATCATGGTGGATTATAGTAAGGGGAAGATCCTCTTAATCCTTGGTATTATAGCTACACAATGGGTTTCTTTGGCTCCCATCAAGATATTGGATCTAAAGAATGAACACATTATTTCCATGAAGCAATGATTCCTAATGAAGTGTATGATGAGAAACTTCATAATTATTGCTACTACTATCATAATTTGGTAACTAGAGGGTATGATCTTGATCTAAATAGAAAAAATATCTGATGTAATCAAGAACTCTAGCATCAAGTTATGCATGATCGTATATTGAATCTTGGCTCTCCAAAAATTCATACTGAGACTTCTGTGTGGGCATATTCTTATAAGTAGTTGGGTACACTTTCTATGAGAAGTAGTCATCATGGTCAGGTGCTTTTTCCTACCTTGAAGTGTCCATTGGAATTAGATAATTATCTCTGATTGGAATAGGTTAATATTCCCAATCATGTAGTCAGAATGATATGGGGGGTTCCCCATGACCCTCCTGGTTAGGAGCATAGGTATGTGTCTACTCTGGGGAGTTATGCTAGTGAAAAACTCAAATTTTGGGGATATATTTATGTTTCCATCCCTCAGGCACTACTATCATCACTGTGAAGATATACTAGAATGTTTTTAGGATGTATGAAGGGATTTCCTTCTTCCCTTTTACCATTTCCAAAATATTCTTGGTGACTTAAGTGGCTAAAACATGGATATATTTCCATTCCATATCTAATGTAGTTCTATGTTCCTGCTTCTATCCTCCATTTACTATTAATGGATACTAAAAGAACTCATGGGTAGAGAGTTGATACTTCTCTCTACTTATCATCATGACTTTTCAGCTATTTTCTTCATTTGCTATGTGACAAGGTTTTTGGAAGGCCTGATAAGTGTTGGTAGGTGTGTGTGGATACTCACTGTTTTCCATAAAACATGGTCAAAAAAATTCATTGAGAAATGCCTGATGATTTTTCTGAAGGCTTGGTGGGGGAAGAAGGTGTATGTTCCTTCTTGTTGATGGCCATTGTATTTGGTTAGAAGACTTCTCTGAACACTGAAAGGCGAGTCCATTGTCTCACCGAATGAATGTGGATGGGTGTATGTGTCCTCTCCTTCTTTTTTCACCAAACTGGGTTGGTGGGATTCTCTATAGGGGGAAAAGGTAATAACATTCTCCCTGTTGAATAATTATCATCTCCAGCGGGCTGTCTTCTATTCTCGAGTCTGAGGGACCTAGGATGAACAACTGAAGGGAACACCCACATCATGTTGATGGCTTACTTACTTTTGGTTTTAGTGATGGTGATTGCTGGAAGATCCCTTGGGAAGGACCCTTGTGTGTCCTATATGAGGCCATATGTGGATTCCTAATCCACCTCCCACAAATATTAGAGGAACTAGTTGTTTGATTTCTAGGGATAAGCTTCTGAAATGGTTGAAGAAAGTGGTTAGCGTAGTCTCCTTTCGGACCACTGATCATCATTGAACGGATTGTTGGTGGTGATGGTTGAGTTAGAGGGTATTTCGAGCAGCCTCCAAGGTTAGGATCGTACCATTTTGATGGTACTCTCGGACCAGTGAGTTCAAGACCCAGTGTTGAAGACACTGATTCAGTGATGAAATCTTTCACACATATGATGATCCAACATGAGTAGCAACCAGGAATTAATCAGTGAAAATAAGAAGGAATCCATTGGATCAAATGGAGTTCTGAAAATGAGTGCCTATGGATATGTAAAATAAATGATCAAGAAAACCCTATTAATGCAGCATATTTTGGATGAACAATTGCATGATTGTTTTCCTTTTCTATCCCACTTTTCATTTAAGAATGGTAAGGGCCTAATAGGTGGGTAACACTATCATATTGGTTAAGGATGCATGTTAGGTTCGCCATTTGTTTGTTTCCCTTTTATTTCACTCTCCATGATGTTTTTCTATTTTTGAACGGTTTCTAATGGGTTTATTCATAGAACTAGAAACAGCCAATGCTTTTGTATCCATGGGGATATGCTTTCCAAAGGAAAGAACTTATTAGGTTTTTTGACCAGCGATGCTTATGAATTTTCATTGGTCGATAGGTTGGGAGGTTAGGCTCATCACATCCTTTTGGGAGGAATTATTTCCTACATAGGGAATCAATTATATATTTAAGATATGTTCATGGATACTATATTAACTACCAAGTACGATGTGGGTCATACCAAATTAGCAATTAATCATTAGCATGTGTCGAATTCATAATCATCTCTATAAATTCTAGGTTATTCATTGATGGAGATATATGTATGTATTTTAGGTTCTCTATAAATGGTACCCTCTAATATACTACTTAGAGATTATTTGGTCATTATTAAGAAGATTCTATATATCTAGGCACATAGTGAGGCACACTGGAGTTTATTATCATCCTAGTAGATGAATTTCACTCCAGTTTTTATCGGCATCTAGGGAGATGGGAATTGTTTGATGTTCAGATTAAACCAATAAATGGGATTCCTACGTATCCTTGTGAAAGGAATCCGAATCCAAATTTTTTGGTACTACTTAATGGGGAAAATCATGCCTTTTAAGGTCCTATAATGAGGACCCCAACTGTATATTTTAACATCATGTGGTAAGGACGTCTAGGCGGAAGGTGCCTAATCAATGTTTAGTGTGGGACTTATTCCAAAACTGCCCATGGAACATAGAATGGATATGTGTTTCCAAGTTCAATTAGACCCTTATTTGGATATGGCCCAAAAGAATAGGGTTGGTTTAGGTTGTTGGGTTTTATCCTTAGGGAGGCTTCATAAATATCCCTTTTGGTTGAGAATCAAAGTCGATGTAGTTCATTAGGGAGGACCCACACTTATAGAGGCCATAAAGGTTATGCCTTATAGGGAATTATAGCCCTATGAGAGGATAGGATGGGGGATTACTCCTAAGAAGGATACCCCTTTGTGAACAAAGGACCATGTGGGATGTATTCACTCATGTTGATATGGGTGATTAGCTAAGGGTTCACTCATAAGTAGGATACCCAGATTATGGGAATTATGAATTTGGATTATTCATACGGAGGATGACCGTTGCACTCCGACCCTAAGTAGGTTATCGATGTATCATGGTTAACAGGTATCAGAGTTCTTATTGTTCAATCCTCCTAGTATATTATGTGGATTAAATGACCATAACTATTCTCTACTCCCATGTGATTCATGATCAGTGTGAGAAATAAGAAGAAGCAAAATATTTGACAAACAACACACTTTTCCTCCATCATTGTTCGAAGACTTTGGGGCTACGACTGAAGAGGTCGGGATTATGGTGGAAGAGGATGGTGGTACAAAACTACCTTAACTTTAATTTTTATTGAAAAATATTCGAATGTAATGAATGTATTATGGTTAAGGATGTGGAGGGGGAGATGATCAAGACTATAACCTCCCACATGAATGGTTATGGGCATGCACCAGGATGGCTGCCCCTGTATTGGTTAAGGATTATTCATAAGGAGGATAACCATTTGAGGTTTATTTGGTGATTAATCCTAAGGGGGATTCCCATTTATGATTAAAACTGTCAAAGGAGTTATGTGATGAGATTTTAAAAGTTTTATGAGGATTGTATCGACTCATGTTACTTGAGGAATCCAAGAGGGGAATGTGAACTCACAACATGAGAAAGGGACCTAGAAGGGTATGCCGACTCAAGGAATTTCAAGGAGTGTAGAGTAGTATCCCAAATCATGATATTATAGAGTATGATTTTAAGGAAATATAATGAACTGGACAAAATTTCATCGACGTAGACTGAAAAATTGACAGTGCGACTCTCCATTTTTCATGGGGGTTAGTGACATAAGCGAAAGAACCAGCTTGAGGGGATAGGACTATAGCCCAAACCTAATCCTGAGTGGGGGATGTGGGGTTGTAACCCTCCTAGTATGGTAAAATGGGTTCAGTTAAGTAGGTCTACCTATTATGAGAGAAATTATCTGCTAGAAGTTATAATTTCTCTCAAATAATTTAATTCTAAGGAGCCTCAACCTTCCTCATGTACCAAAGTGGGACCAACTAATGCCCCTATAGACTATTTATATCACACGGTCATTTATTTTTAGATAAAATATCCATTGAACCCACAAATAAAAGACTTATGGGATTATATTTAATGTTTAATCAATACCCCTCAATTAGGAAACATGAAGGCACCTCAGGACTTCAACATTGAGATAAATGCTCCATGTAACACCCTGATATTTTATGATATATTCCTCTTTAAATAAATCTAATTTTTATGATTGTATTATTTACATGTAACACCAAGTTTAAAAAAATATTGAAAATCTATTAAAATAGTATAATTAGATAGTTTTATCTTTTTTGAAATCTACATGTCAGCATTAGCTTATGTTGATTTTTTGGGACTTTTGTAAAAAGATTTATTTTTCAATGAAAAGTTAAAAATAACATTTTTTGTAAAAATATCACTTATTTTATTTCAATCAAGAAATTTAAGAGTCTCATAATATATTTTATTTGGTATTAATTTGGATAAATATCCATTTTATTTACATTAATATCATCATTTTACATGACATTTATATAATTTAATTTTTAGTCAAAAAACGTAATTTTTCTGAAAACATATTTTCATCAAATTTTGTCGATTAATTTATAAATTTCATTATAAAACTTTTAGGAATTGAATTTTATAAAATGGATTCCATATTTTTAATTATTATTTTTCATTTTAGTATATATTCCCCATTTTTTTAGGCATTTTGAACAGTAACTATTGTCAAATTTATCACAACGGTAAAGTGTATAATGAGTAATTAAGGTTACAAATAATATAATAAGGAATTATAAATTTATTCAAAACATTAATTTATTTCATTATATGAGATTAATTCCTCCATATCAATTATAAAATTTAATATTAGGAATTATGATTCAATTTTCTTTTGTAAATGATATTTATATTATTTTAGGTAATGAAAATTCCAAAAAATGGCACGCTCTTGACTTCAATATCTCTAAATTTTTTACATAATAATATAATGAGGATAATCTTGGTTATAAAAATTTATTTAAAATATTAATTAATTGTTTTAATCATGGTAATTTATTTTTAATTTTTAGTGATGAATTATTACCTTAAATTATTACACAACACTAACTCGGTACTTGTGCAAGTTGTTGAAAAATCTTGTAAATGATTTTTAAAAATACAAAAGTAATATTTTTAGGTGACTTATAATGAAAAATGAATTATATAAATAAATATAACATATTAGGTATGTTTTAAATGTTCATATTCTAATTTCATATTGGTCTTGATGTCTTTAAAGTCAAATTGAATGAATAGTGTCAAAAATGACATTAACGATATTTTATGAAAATAATAATTTACTAAATTATTTAAAAATCATTAGAATATTGGGATATGATAAGGTAGATAATATATGGTCTAATATTTCATCTCTTTTCCATTAATGATCCAATTATCACCTTATACATAAAATTATAATCCTTTATTATTGAAATTGTTGTCAACACAGTTAAGGATAAAAATGGTTAACGAAGGGGTTAATAAGACATATATGGTTTAAAATGATAGTGTTTCTTAGTTCCTTGAAATGTGTGTTCTAGTTCAAAAAATCACTACTTCTAGGTGGTTTCCATTGGACGTATTCATGTAACCAGAAACTTACAACATTTTTTTATCCAAAGAGGAAATGCTTTCCAAAGGTAGGTGTTCATTATGTTTGAAATTTACAATACTTAGGAACGTACATTGGTCAAGGGGATGGTAGGTCAGACTCATCACACCCTTTTGGGGGAATTATTGTCTACTCCAGGACTATCTTTTTAAATTTAAGATATTTTCATGAATCCTTATTAATTCACCAAGCATAACATAAGTTTCCCTTGGAATTTACAATCACTTATTAACATGTGTAAAATTTAGAATCATTGGTTTGAATTCAAGGTTCTTCATTAATGGATATATATATATATGTATTCGAGGTTCTCCATCAATGGTTTCCTCTAATATACTTTTTCAAGATTCTTTTAATCATCATTATTATGATATAGGTTTTTAAGCCACTCCACGGGGCACTCAAGAATTTATTGTCATCCTGGGAGATGAAGGCTTGTTTTGATATTGGGACCATACCCATAAAATTGGTTACCTACGTATCCTTGTGAAAGGAATCAGAACCCTCATAGTGTAGTGCCGCTTAATGGGACACATCATACATTTTAAGGTCATGTGATATGGACCTAACCATACAGTTTAATGTCATTTGGTAAGGACATCTAAGTGAAAAGTGCTTAGTCCAATATTGGTGTAGGACTTATGCTGAAATATCTCAATGAACATGGAAATGATATGGGTTTCCAAGTTTGATTATACCATGTTGGAAAATTATTCTATACAAATGAAGGCCCCAAAGGTCTATTTATAGGAAAATAATTGACATTGGGAGAAAATAGTTTGGGTGTGCATGTATGCTGCATTTCGATGCCCTTTTGGTCTGACTAAGGAGAACCACAACTCATACCTTTTCAAATCATGGTTTTATTCATGTATTTCCACCTTTTCTTTATAAGGTATTTCCCTTTTTGATTTTTAGACTCTTTGACGGAACGAAGTGTCAACCCCCCCCCCCCCCCCCTCAGAACTTTGGTCCAGAATGAAAAGAGGATCCTATAATGAGGTAATGTAATGAAAGGGAAATAAGAGAATACTGGGGCGCAAAAGTGTTATTCGTATGAGACAAATGGTCGCACAAGTTTGCAGTGTGCAGGATTTTGGCACGCAAGGTAACATGCATCACCTATATATAGTGGCATCACTTCTGCAAAAAGCCTCACGTCTTCTGAAATTTCTGTTTTCAGCGTGCAAGTCTTCTTTCAATCAAATTCTTTTGTTTCACCATTCGCCTTCTGTATGTTTTTTAGTTGCACGCTATAAGTGGAGCGCCATACTTGTGCGTTGACTTTTTTGTTGCGCCATGTTTATACTTGTTTTTATTAATGCCTTTTCCAATTTTTTGAAAGAACACCAAAAATGAACATACTTAAAATATGATTTATTTCCTTTTAGCATGTCTGATGGATCCTAAAATAATTGGAACTGCTGATGAGCTCACCAGTAAGAGGATCGATGAAATGATGAATGTTGTCGGTCATGAATACTTCAAAGATTGTGATACCACCATTCCAAAATTAGCAAAATATTTGAAGAGGTATCATGTTTAATTTTCCCGAAGAACCTATATGCCTTTATATAGCTGTGAACATCTACAGAATGTCAATATTCCCGACCGAAAGAACTATGTCCCACATTCTTGGTTTCAAGATTATTCCAAATTCTCATATGCATAAGTTTCCATTGAAGGCTCATTTATTAATGCTGGGATAGTAAAAAAAGATCATATCATGCATCGTATCCCTTGTGCTCTATATTTTAATGTAGTCACACCTTAGTTGTAGCCACATTGTTATTCATCCATCTTTCGGGATTCCCAGATTGATCAGTCCAAGGGTAGGAAGAAAAGTTGGGATTTCCACCATGGAGGATGTGTAAAACCCACGTGGATGTGGGCATACTAGGTCCATAAGACCTGTGAATTATTTAAAAACAACATGAACGGCGTTGATATTCATGAGTATTTCTGGGTTGGGAAAATTTATGTGTATAAGAATGGTGATTTTTTGACAGAATTATTAAGCCTATGGAGCCCAGAGACTAACTCCTTCCATTTAACTCATGGAGAGGTAGGCCTCATCTTGTGGGATGTTTACAAGATTTCTAGAGCTCCAAAACTTGGAGACATGTATGATGAGTTTATTCCTCCTAAAGTGACATGGAATGACTTGGGGAAGAAAAAATCTTTTGTTTGTGACTTGTTAAAAATATTTAACAAACTCAACAACATGACCACCATAAAGTCTTGCGCGAGGAGAGATATTCATATAGAGGAATGTATGGAAATATTTTTGATAAAGAATAAGGAAAAGGGGCCCACATACACCTTTATGACTAGCTGTACATGGGTAGAGAAGAGAGATACACCTGACACTTTCTGGACAACATTAGAGAAAGAAGAATTTAATAAATATGGATATGAAGTCAACCCAAAAAAATCATGCAAAGACACATATGGCAGGTTTCTTGGCCATGTGGCTTAGTGTGTATTTGTTACCATTTCGAGACTCCAAAGTAGGTGTGAGGCCAGGAAGCTTTGTTATTGTGGGCAATATCAAAGAGAAAAGGATGGTAGGGTTGGCCAATACTATTTTGGCCAAGATTCATAGGACTTTTCTGCACATTTTTTAAAGGAAGTCTTCTTTTAGAATAGAGGGACCATTCCAGGTGTTTTGGGAATGGATCACTACTCACTTCAGAACTTATGTTGTACAAAGGGGGGTACGTGTTTTTGGAAGTCCTTTATGACCATTTGTTTAGGATTTCTCTAGTTTTTCTCCTTTATCCCTGAACACTTATGACATCAAGGCCAGATTAGGCATGTGTAAGGAATTACATTTATTTCCTTACGGGAACCCACCTACAGGGTGATTTTTTGATGATGGGATGACCCGTTTAGAGTTCAGGACATACATGATGACTTGAAGAGATGGTGTATTGGCCATAATGATTGAGGGTGAAATCATATGAAAGGAATATGATCCTTATATATATTCACATCAATCAAAATTTCTACAAAACAACGCCGTATCTCCTCCTTTGCATGTCAGATTCAAGAAAAACTTAATCTTTTCTTGATAACTATGGTTGTTGACATCTGTAGAGAAGACTGGGGCAGTTTCTAAATTACCTACTGCAGATGCATTATGCATATTAACTATTTGGTATGCCAAAACTGTGTCACATCTTACCCGAGGTATTAAATCATGATATCCCTCAAGTGGGGGTAAAGAGAAGTAGCTGGATGGAACACCTTCATTTGGAAGATAAGTCTTCATCATCAGGGGATGACTCATGAGAATCAGAGGGTAAAGTGATGATGATCCAAATTCACTGATGAGAACTCAAGCCAGATATAACCCTCCTACCAGAATTAAGAGATCCACTCCATCAATCCCTACTAAAGTTGTATCGAGGCGATATGGTCACCATCATTCTGAAGAGTGATGAGTTCCATTTTTTGGTCCCACATCCGTGATTGTGGGGGTTGGGAAGAAACTCAAATACAAGGTTTCAAGATCCTCTTCACAACCTTCTGACATACACTCTAAATATATACGACTAGAGGCTGTTCAAACATGGTAAATTCTGTATTGTGATGCTGAAACCATGTGGATGGATCTGTGTGAAGTACTGTATATTCTAGAAGTAGGGAATTAATGGGCTTCGTCTGACATTATTCTTAAGGACAGTCCCAATTAGGTGAGGGAATACATTTGAGAGATGTAAATTCTCTTATATGTCATAGATGAATCAATTCCTACCACAGACCGGGTGAAGAAAATGATAGATCCTGGTACCAACAAAGGGATTAGTCCTTCATTAGATGAATAATGGCATGTCTTTATAGATCTTGAGGATATATGTTTCCTTTATCTCATATTCTATCCTTATTTTCAATTTTAATTTTAGTCAAAACATTGTTACATAGGGGAAATATCATCTTATCTTACAACTAGTTAAAGGAAAAGGAAACTGAAGTTCTTTCACCTCAGTATAGCCCTTGAGATAGTACTCCTGGAGCTACCAGATCACCTCATGAATCAGGAGAGATATCTCCGGGCCAACATGCCATGGAGGATAAAATAGAAAGGGTATTGGGATCTTTAATACATATCTTTGGAGATGATGATATAAGCCCTCCTAAGAAGGATAAGAAGCAAAAGCATTGATGAAAGAGATCCATGGTCACACACTTTCTTAGTAGAGGTATGTATCCATCATAATTATTAATTTTAGTGTTTATTCATGAATAAGTGTTTACACTTCTTTTAATTATACGGGCTTATTCTGTTTCTTCTTTAAAAGAAACTACTGATAAGCTTCAAGGAACCACAGTGGGGTGCCTCGGAATAGACACACATCCTTACAAATCTGATGGTTCTTGAGGAGGCATTGAGGCCTGAGGAAGCAATGTCCATTCCCAACATTGGTATCACTCCTACTATCAGAGGAGAGGAGGATTCTGGTAAATCAAAAATACTTCATAAGGAATCAAATATAACAACAACTAAATTCCATCATGTGATATTTTAAGTTCCTCAAAAGCACTAGAACATATGGAAACAACTGACGCTGACACCACAACTGTTGCTGAGGAAGCTATTAGAGGTTAAAGGTAGCTATAGGAAGGTTGCAATGAAAACACGCCAAGTGCTCCCATGTGTGTGACTAACCTGAGATTTGAGATATCATTGGATGAAATTATGAACCTTGGAATGTCTTTTGAAGAAGTATTAGAAAATGTTAATATACCAAATCCTTTAGGAGATTTTGAATTTAATTGTATAGAATATACTGGATGTGAGTTTTTATTATTCGTCCTATTAGTCTTCTTATGACTGACTTTCATACCATGGTTTGTTGAAATATGCAGATATATCTACAGAAACATATGCTGCAATGATACTCGAAGGAAGTGTTGATATTAGAATCAATCCCATCATTAATGAGACAATGGATAAAGTGGATCTTGAGATGGATGATCTTCCTGATATTCATTCCGAGGATCCTGAGCACATTAAATATGACACACCTCATCAAGAGGGATCAAATGAAATTTCTAAAACTGATAATATTGGAGATTCTTCTCAGGCTGCTGACCAATTATTAGGTAAGAGATACTGATATTGTGATTTCATTCACTTCTGTTATCACTTGAATCTAACAGTAACAATAATTCCTGATTTACCATATAGGGTTATTAAATTCAATGGCTAGGTCTGGAGGTGAAGCCTCTGCATCATCCTAAACAATATTTTAAGGTGAAGCAACCATTGTTCAGGAAGGAGCAAAACATGTCACTTCTTTAAGTGCATTAATCATAGAATACATCAATCCTTATGATAGTGATTCTGAATCGGACCCATAATTGAAAAAGGCCCTTATTCATGCAGACTAAAAGTCATGGAAAAACATCTGGAAGATAATATCTGAAATGCCTCTTGAGGAACAGCCTTCAATAATTCCACGGATTTCATCTCTATTTATCACACAGAGATTTGGTAGTTTTTAATACTATGAAATTCATAATACAATGAAAGAGATTATTCTAAGGAGGGAACAACAAAAAACATCAGAAAGATTTGATAAAAGCCAAAATTTCAATCTACATTGAAGTGTTCCAAGTAGAGCTGTCCCATGCTAAGGATAATCATACTACAAAGTTGAAGGGATGGAAGTAGACAATTAATGAAAAGTATGTTCAGCAGCTGCACCTTCAATAGGAGATAGATATCATTATAGGGGAGCTTGAACATATTCACTGCTCATTAGGTTAAGTCTAAAAAGACTGTTCAAAAGCCATTGTAGATACTAGAGAAGTACTTCATCATGCTGAAGAGAGTGGATCTAGTCAAATAAACGAGCTTCAACAGGTAGCTGATAGGTCTCAAGAGGCTATCAATAAAATGAGGAGTTATGTAGAAATACTATTTTAATTTTTGATTTCTAACATGGGAGAGACTCTAATTTTTGGATTATTGAAAGGCGCAGTCATGGGTTCCCCAAAATGATTAGCGGTTTTTGGGTACTTAGGTGCAACATAGTGGCGGACCAAGTTTGTCTTTCAAAGGAGGAAGTGAATTAAAAAAACTTCTTAAAGGTTTTATAAAAATAAAATAAAAGAGTATAAAAACACTAATTGAAATGATGGAGGGTTGTTTATCATTTATAAAACTATAATATGTTTTCTGGAAGAACATTTTATTTATTCATTTTTTATTTTTTAAAATGAAGTTCGATTAAAATGACACAACAAGAAGATGTTTTTTTACAAAATATTTAAATGGAGTAATCGATCTAAATCTACCTATTCATTTAATTATTAATGATTATCATTTAAATTAATACCCACTTAATTATGATCCCCTAATTTGTTAACCCTCCAACCCTACAAGAGTTACCTTAACCACAAAGATGAAATTACTTAAACCCTAAGCTAGCTTCGGAACACGCAATCACATCACCCTGCTTTGATTGATGTTATAAGGTTATCGTATGGTTAGTGGTTAATTAGACCATATATAAATTATGGAGATGAGGATTAATTGAGTTTAGGTATTATATTTTCACTCTACAAACTTAACCCATGTGGTCTTGTTTTGCCGATTAATATCGCGCTCTAACAATTCACACAATACTCGACCTCACGTGTTTTTGTGTTAATTATTCAATTGCTTGATTAGATTCTTCTAATTTAACAAATCAATTCATATATCATATTATGTGAATTACATTATCTCAATGATTCAAAATAATTAAATTAAGAGGGTAGAAGATAGATCGATCACTACGAAAACTACTCTTCCATGGGCGGTGTGGTCATCGTGGAGATATTTTTAATGAGGAAAGGATTGAAAGGGTAGAACCCAATATAATCTCCAATATTGAATTCTAGACCAAAGAGGAAGATAAGAATATGAAAAGGTAAACACACAAGAATAATAATTGAATAAAAATTTATGATACAAGCATGAATGTAACGAAATAAAAAGAGGTGGTGGGAGAGAAGAACCTTTATGGAAGAGATGTTCTCACAAAGCCTTACATGTTAAAAGAGTTATGAGGAGCTCCCAAGATACACCCTTTCATCCAAACCTTCCCAATTCCTCGACCAACCATCCCAAAGTGTGAAAACACTAATTTATACAGTGGTTTGGAGGCTAGGTTAAAAGTGGTTTCATGTGTGAATAGGGAATATCGGCCAAATATTTTAAGCCAACTTGAAACACCCATTTGTCCTTTAAAACTCGTGAAACAGATATTCTTCTAGAAGGATAATTTATTTTAAATTGGGTTTTTTATCGCTTCTAAATATTTGGGCTTAATCTATCAACGAATGTATAATTTAGGTTCCAAATACAGAACCCATGTCCAATCTGGCGAATCCATCCCAACTTTGTCTTCATGACCCATTTTCACCAACAAAATGCATGATTTATCTCCAATGACATAAATGAAAGTTGTAGAAAATTACGTATGGAACATATTTAAAAAATATTAACTTCAAATAATTCAGAAAATTTATTTATGTTCGAAATACTACATTGCATTGTAAAGGGTAAAAATTGAATTTCCATCAAATTTTCAAATGAATGATCTTATCCCAAATATTTTATAAATAACCATATTTAACACAATGTGGGGAAATTTTATTGTTTAATATCAATAAAATATTCAATAAAAATTTGTTTTATCAACTCCCCTACACTTACCCTTTTGCACTCCTGGAAAAAAACTCATATCATGTATTCCAAAAAATGTGACAAGTAAACACCAATATCAAATCAAAACAAATTTTAAAACACATCTCCTTGAGATCCAAAAATTCCACAACAAGAAAACAAGTTATAATGAATCATAAAAATACATTATTTCAAGTTGTCTTTTTATATCATTCAATATATTTCCTCTTCATTTATCATCCCATGCACAAAGCAATTACCTCACTTGAATTTTCTCTTATCACACAAATATCTATTTTTCAGCAATTTATTTCTCATCAAAACTCATACAAGGGTCACCACAGGCATAATAAATTCCTACATTGCCACCCGATGTGATTCAAGGACATATGTTTATCATGAGGACATTCCAGGGTTGTTCTGTGGCATTAGGTTGGTAGGATTTAGATGTGCAAAATTCTGAGGCTGAATATGGTGGCTTTACTATTTTTGAAGAAAAATTTCATTAATCTAATTTTAAATTAAATATGGTCTCATCTTCAATCCCCATAGCATCAATTCATGTTCATCATCAAGAGAAACAAATCAATGTGCACACCATTAAACATGTCAAAAGAAAACATTTCAATCTTATCAAGCATGATTTTATTGAATACTCTAGATAGGCACAACATTCCTCCTTTATTAGAATCTCCAGAAAGTCACAACATCAATTATCATGAAAGCTCTAAAAAATGAAAATCTTTCAATATAATGATTTTATTCAGAAAAAAAACACATCTTTTCAGAATTTAATTTTTCACCCAAAGTATCACAAAATGTGGTAGAACAACGCAAGACAACTTCCCCCACACTTAAGTTCAACTAGGCTATTCCATTTCACTTCAAGAGTTGGTTGGATAGGAAACATTGGCTTGTAATGTGGCTAACCTAATAGAATGCTCATGTATTCTAAGGGATACATGGATTAAATGTTCATGGTAGGACATTATAAAAAGGATTATTTGAAATTGAGGCTTTAATACCAAACAAATGTCTCAATCATTTAAAACATAAGTACCTCCAACCCTCAAGTTTTGACAGGGATAAATCAAATTCTAGTTAAATAAAGCATAGATTGGTTCTCTAAAGAAGTGAGGTAAATGTAATGAATATGAAATGTGTGGTTCATAAGCCTCATAGGAAAGTAATTTCAAATATAAAGACTATGATATGTGGCATGAGATTAAAAACTCATAGTTTCCATGAAATTATTAAGATTTGAACTTGAAACAAAGTTATTTTCAACATTAATTTAAGCTCAGTTTCATCGTATAAATTGGTTCACTTATTGATATGAATTTAAAAATGGTGAGGAGAATAATTTCAGCTCAAAATTTAAAAAAAACACAAAAAATTGAAAAATAAACACAAAATTTTTGAAAAACACACACTTTTTTTTGAAAATCATTGATAAACAGGAAAACATTTGAAATTACTAAACTAAAAGTTTTCCTCCTCCACAATTAAAATATTGAATTTTTCTCAATGTGAACCCAAGAGATGATATATTCACATGAAATTTATAATTTTAAATATGAAAAATAATAAAAAAGTGAATGGGTTAGGAACAACCTGATATGGTCAAGTGATGATGGTGTCATGCGTTGTGATGAAATCCATTTCATCAGAAAGAAGTCCCTCAATGTATTTCTTCAATCATTTCCCATTGACTATAAAGGACCTTCCTATGTCTTCTTCTGTGATCTCCAATGCACCATAAGAAAATATATTTGTCAAAACAAAAGTACCCAACCACCTAGAACGCAACTTACTAGGCATCAGCTTCTGTCGTGAACTATAGAGAAAGAATTTCTCTCCAACTTGAAATCCTATTTTTTGGATCATTTTTTCACGAGATTCTTTTGATATTTTCTTATAGATCCTTGAGTTATCATATTAATACAATCAAATCTCCTCAAGCTCTTGAATTTTCAGCTTCCTTTGGATTCCTGCTTTTTCCAAATCCATGATGCATTTCTTTATATCCCAATAAGAACGATGGCCCAATTCCAGGGGAGATTGCATGCTTTCCAAAAAACAATCCTAAATGGAGACATACAAAATAGTGTCTTATATGATATCCTATAAGCCCATAGTGCATCATCTGATTGCTTGCTCCAATCCTTCCAATTCGGATACACGGTTTTCTCCAAAATTTGTTTCAACTCACGATTTGAAACCTCATTCTATCCATTTGTTTGGGGGTGGTATGGTGTTGATGTTTTTTGTATCAACCCATACTTATGAAGGAGGAATGCCAATTACTATTGCAGAAGTGTGACCCTTGGTCACTGATTATGGCCCTTGGTACTCCAAACGTACAAACAAAATCTGTGTCTTGACAAATTCCACTACAACATGAGAATCATCAGTCCTAATGGCCTTAGCCTCCACCCATTTACTCACATAATAAAGAGAAAAAATATATATAAAAACCCAAATGAACTAGGAAATGGACCCATAAAATCGATGCCCCATACATAAAAAATCCCACAAAATAGTATGGGTTATTGGGGCATCTCATTTCTCCTAGAAATGTTCCCAATCTGTGGGCAATGAAAGCATGACTTACCAAACACATGGGAATCATGGAATACACATGGACAATATAATACAAAGTCCAAAACTTTCATAGCTATCCATTGGGGTCCAAAGTTCCCACCACAAGCAAGTGTATGACAAAATTGAAGAATAGACTCAGACTCATGATCAGGAACACACCTCCTAATAACTTGTTCACTACACATGCACCATAAGTAGGGACCATCCCATATATAAAATCTAGACTAACTCTTTAATTTTTTTCCACGATGTCTCTTTAAATTTTTAGGGATTTCAGAGGAAACAAGGTAGTTAAATAAATCAGCATACCAAGGATGTGTACCTAAGATGGAATAACAGTACTAATCATGGAAAGTGTCTCGAAGTGGTACCTGGTCCATGTTGTCATCCTCTAGTGTGTGAGTAAGCCTACTCTTGTGTTATAACCCCAAATTTTCTAAACCCTTATTATCCTTTATCTCAATATCAAATTCTTGAAGAAGGAAAATCCATTGGATAAGTCTAGGATTTTCAATTGCCTTCTTCAAGAGGTACCTCAGAGCTCCATGGTTAAAAAAACATCTACTTTAGATCCTAATAAATATTAATGGAATTTATCTAAAGTGGATATGACAGTAAGAAACTGACTTTCCATGGTTTTGTATTATTATTAGGTTTAATCTAGTGTCCTCGATGTATAGGAAATAACATGTGAAAGTCCCTCCACCCTATGAGATAAGATAGATCAAACTGAAATGTGGGAGGCATCACACATAATCTCAAAAGGAATGTCCCATTGCGGGGGATGTATGATCGGTGGAGTGGTCAGATACTTCTTCAGCCCATCAAATGATACCCTTCATGAATAATCAGTCACAAAATATGAATTCTTTTGAATTAATCGCGACAAAAGAAGAGAAATATTACTAAAATCATTGATGAAGCACCAATAAAATCCTGCATGTCCTAGGAACGATCTAATATCATGGACACAAGAAGGATAGGGTAAGGATGCAATAATGTCTATCTTTGATCTATCAACCTTTATCCCATGTTTTGACACTAAATTCCTTAAGATAATTCCATGCTCTACCATGAAATAATACATTTAAAAGTTCAATACTAGATTCATCTCAATACAACAATTCAAAACCTTTACAAAACTACTTATAAATTCATCAAATGAAGATCCATACACTGTAAAATCATCCATAAAAACCTCCATGTAGGTCACAATAAAAAAATAAAATAATACCCACCACGCATCTCTAGAAGGTATCTGGGGAGTTGAAAAGTCCAAATGGAATCATCTAGTGGGAAAATGTACTAAATGGACAAGTGAATGTTGTCTTATCCTGGTCCTCTAGAGTTATAGGAACCTACAAATATCCAGAAAATCCATCGAAGAAACAATAGTGTGTTTTCCTAGCTAGTCTATCATGCATTTGATCAATAAATGGGAGAGGGAAATGGTCCTTGCAAGTAGATTGATTTAGTTTCCTATAATCAATACACACACACCAACTATTTTGAACCCTCATCAGAACTAACTCATCTTTCTCATTTTTTATAATTGTACCACTAATTTTCTTAGGCACAACCTGAATAGGACTTACCCACTAAGAATCTAAAATGGGAAAGATTGTACCTGCCTCAAGAGATTTCTCAACATCATTTTTTATGACTTCCAAAAGAGTTGGATTCAGTCTCCTTTGTGGCTGCCTTACCGGTTTAGTCTCATCCTCCAAAATAATCATATGCAATCTAATGGAGGGGCTAATACTTGATATGTCAGCCAAGGTCCTCCCAATTTCCATGATGTTCTCCCTCAAAAGATTCAAATAAATTTCTTCATGTTTATAAGGAAGATTATTAGAAATTATAATAGGTAATATCCCGCCACATAACAAGTATGAGTAGTATAGATTTGGTGGTAATGGATTGAGTTCCAATGCAGGGTGGGTGATGTATGGATGGAGAAATTTGATGGCACTTAAATATGTGCACAATGAACATCAGTATCAGAATATAAATAATCAAAATCAGAGAATAAAACATCATATACATCAACATACTCCACATCCATGTCATAATCAGATTGAACATGATGAAAATCAAAACATGAATCCATTTTAAAATTAAATATAAGAGAGTTTTTTTCATTATAAACAGGTGTGCAAGTACTATTAAACATCAACCTATAACCAATGCTAAAATTATCCCTAAGAATAGGACAATAAAAATCCATGGGGTTTTTAATTGTTGGTTCAAAATGGGAGATAACAAAGGAAGAATGATCCTATGAGGAGTACTTCATGGATTCCATGACAATAAATATCACAAATTCATCTCCAAATCCCATGGAAATTATACCCTCATAGATATTTATGATATTGTTTCAGTTTTGAAGAAGGTCCTACCTATGATAATGGGGGCATGTGAACTCACCTGATCATCCTCCATGTTAACCACATAGAAATATGCTGGGAAGATCATGTATCTTACCCAGACAAGTATGTCATCAAGGACTCCTGTTGGACATGCCATAGCTATATTTGCCAAAAACTACCACTAATATCGTTGGTTTCAACTCACCAACCTATCAAGAAGAGAATACAAAGTGAGGTATCACATTTATGGAATCTCGTAAATCAAAAAGTGCATCCAAAAAGTGAAACTCTCTAATAGTGCATGAGATAGAGAATATCCCTGGATCCTTGCACTCTGTTGGCATTACTAGAGTTGGTGTAATGAGTGCTGACACATTCCTTCCACGATTGATCCTTTAATTTCCCTTGAGCCCTCTTCTATTGGTACAATGTTCCTTTTAAAATTTGGCATACACTGGAATTTTCTTAATGGATTCAAGTATAGGGATGTTGATCTCTACACACTTGAATGTGTCCAAAACTTCTTTTTTTATTACTTATTTAGCCATATTTTTGGGTTTTATAACCCTATTTTGAAAGAGAATGGGGTTAAGATGAAAATCATCAATTTTTCCTTACCTTTATATTTCTCCTTGGGTTGCTTTATAGTTGGTGTGGAATGTGGATTTTCTGGAGTTGAGTTGAATCCCAGTGGAACGATAGGTGAATATGTATCAACTATTTGCTTCCCACTTCACAATGTGATGGCATTGACATTCCCCATGGGATTTGAAGTGGGTTGGGAATGTAGATTTCCATAATTCTTAATTACCAGTTCATGGAGGGAAGTGGAAATCTTTCTCATTTGAGTTGTCAACTCCCTCACCTCCGAACCTTGACTATTCAATTCATTCTGTTGATTAAGAACAATTTGATTCAAAATATCATCAGTATTATAATCTACATTTGGTTGAGAATTCCCTTGATGAAGACTTGTTGATGCTTGAGCATCAAATCTCCTTTGGGGTTGTTGGAAACCCTGTTGGTAAGGTGGATGCTGCTGGATGTTTTGTTGAAAAGGGGGCCTTTTTTGTCCAGGTCCATACCTCATGTCTGATTGATCCTTCCACCATCGGTTTTCTGATGGAGAAAATGAATCAATCTTATTTTGGGGATATGGTTGTTGTTGCGGCTGATATGGTCTCCCATGGAACACTACTACACAATGTTCTGTTTCTTGTAGTTGGGGGCAACTATCATTTGGGTGGCTTGCCCTAGTGCAAATACCACAAGGCATTGAAGTAGGGGGTTGGGATGTCTTTTTTCCCAAAATAATCAGCCTCATCACAGTGGTCAATTATTCCAACATAGTATCAATAAAAAAAATTTCAAGAGAGGAAGGACTTACCAGATGTACTCCCCTGAAATGTGGTGTACGTCGATCGCCAAATTGTTGGGAGTTCTGGGACATCTTATCAATCAATGCACGTGTAACTGCTAGTATTTTTTACACTAATGATCCTCCAGCCACGGTTTCCACCATTCTCTTCTCCATAGGTATGAATCTTTCATAGCATTATTGTATGAGGAGTTTCTCACTGATTTGGTGATGTGGGAATCTTGCGCACAACTTCTTGAATCACTCCCAATACTCATACATTGACTCCCCTTGTTCATTCTTGATCCCCGATATCTCCTTATGAATGTAAGTGGTCCTTGATTCTGGAAAAATATTCACAAGAAAATATGTTTCAAATCATTACAACAGGTTATATCTTCATGTTGTAAATAATACATCCAGTTCTTTGCAGCTCCATCAAGTGAGAATGGGAGTGATCTTAGTTTGATTTGATCTTCAGGTACATTTCATGGTTTTAGAGTTGAAAAATCCAAATAAAAGTATTTTAATGGTTTATTTGGATCCTCACCATATAATCGGTAAAATTTTAGAAGAAGGTGAATTAACCCATATTTCAGTTCAATGTCAGATTCGAGATTTTGGTATGCAATGAAATTTGGTTGATAATTAATATCAGGTGCAGCCAATTCTCAAATGGTTCTATTAAGTTCATTTGGATTATTTTCATCCATTGGTTCTTGTTTTATGTTGGTCTTAGATGTTTTTCCATTTTTAATGTTCTTCGAGTGGAGTAATTCTCTAACAGGTTGAATGATGAAACTTCCTATAGACTTAGAATGTCTGATTCGAGCCCTAATGCCACGTTCAATCTCAGGGTCAATATCTAAGGGATATTCAATATTATTTTGTGTCATAAATCATAAAAAAAATAAAAATAAGGAAAGTGGACCATAATAAAAATGAGAAGTTTGGGTTGATGATCCAAAAAGAAGAAGAAGAAAATAAAAGAAAAAAATTCAGATTGGGTAAAGAAGGAAGAAAGAAGAGAAGAAGTGAATAAAATTTAAAATAAAATAAATACCTCTAATTTTTGAAATAATTAATTTAATCCCCTGTAACGGTTCCAATTTGAATGGTGTTGTCATGGGTTCCCTCAAATGATTAATGGTTTTTGGGTACTTATGTGCAGCAAAGTGGCTGACCACGGTTGTCTCTCAAAGGAGGAAGTGAATTAAAACAACTTCTTAAAGGTATTATAGAAATAAAATAAAATAGAATAAAAACACTACATGAAAGGATGGGGGTTGTTAATCATTTATAAAACTAAAAGATGATTTCTGGAAGTAGATTGCATTTTTTTATTTTTTATTTTTAAAAATGAAGTTTGATTAAAATGATACAACAAATATATGGTTTTTAGAAAATATTTAAATGGCGCAATCGATCTAACACTACCTCTTCATTTACTTATTACTCATTGTCATTTAAATTAATACCCACTTAATTATGATCCTCTAATGTTTAAACCCTTGAACCCTACAAGAGTTAACTTAACCACAAAGTTGAAATTACTTAAACCCAAGGCTAACTTCCGAACACGCAATCACAACACCCTGATTTGATTGATGTTGTAAGGTTAGATTATGGTCAGTGGATAATTAGATTACATATACATTATGGAGACAAGGATTAATTGTGTTTATGGATTATATTTGATCTCTACAAACTTATCACGTGTGGTCTTGTATTGCCAATTAAGATCGCACTCTCACAATTCACACAATACTCAACCTCGCGTGTTTTTGTGTTAATTGTTCAATTGATATCATAGTTTCTTATAATTAAAAAAATAAATTTATAGATCATATTATGTGAATTAATTTATCTCAATGATTCATAATAATTAAATAAATAGGGTTGAAGATAGATCGGTCACTAAGAAAACTACTCTTCCATGGGTAGTGTGGTCATCATGGAGACATTTTGCATGAACAAAGGACTAAAAGGGTAGAACCAAATCCCATATACAATATTAAATTCCAGAACAAAGAGGAAGATAATAAGATTAAAAGGGAAAAACAATGAAAATTAATTGAAGAAAAATTAAAGATACAAGCATGAAATCAAGGAAATAAAAAGCGGAGGTGGGAGAGGAGAGCCTTTTTAGAAGAGATGTTTTCACAAATCCTTACTCCTTCCATGTGTTGTGAGGGGCTCCCAAGAGACACACTTTCGAAGAACCTTCCCAATTTCATGACCAACCATCCAAAAGAGTGAAAACACCAATTTATAGAGTGGTGGGGAGACTAGGTTCAAAGTGGTTTCAAGTGTGAATGGGGAATCTCGGAAAAATATTTTAAGTCAAATTTCACCGCCCATTTGACCTTTAGAACTCATAAACCAGCTATTCTTACAGAAATTTAATTTGTGTAAAATTGGTTTTTCGATTTCCTATCAAACGTTGAGCTCAATACATGCGTGGATGTAGACATTATGGCCCAAATACAAGAACACATGTCCAATCTGGTGAGTCCAACACAACTTTGACTTTATGGCCAATTTTCACCAACTAAATACATGAGTTAGCTCCATTGTCTTAAATGAATGTTTTAGAACATTAATCCAGGAACAAATTTAAAAGTTATTAATTTTAAATAATTCTAATTAAATTATTTGTGTTCAAAATACTACAGTGCACTATAATGGGTAAAACTGGAATTTCTATCAAATTCTCAAATGAATGATCTAATCCCAAATATTTTATAAAGAAACATATTTAACACAATATGATGAATTTTTATCATTTAATATTAATAAAATATTCAATAAATATTTGTTGTATCAATTCTTCTCTTTGAAAATTTTCGTAAATGAAAAACATTTTTTCTTAAATCATTTGTGTTTTCACTCTTGCTAACTACCTTTGTTTTACCTAGGACATTGGGCCTTGTAAGAATAGTTTTATTTTTATAGGTTTATATGGAAAACCCCAAAAACATTATATCTTTTGACTTTTTATTGCTCAATATTATCTAAACCATACAAAATGTAGGTTTAGTGAGCTGAGACTCGACTTTTGTTTTCATATTTCCCTTCAAGATTTCTCAATCTGGTGAGTACCACGTCTCTTAGTAGGTTAGAGTCATGCATATTGGACTATAAAGGGAATATATTTAAGGTTGAATTGATTTAACCATAAATTTTGAAATTAGATCCCAAACAAGACTTAGTGGCTAAGAATTTCATTAATATTTTTTATATATTTCCATGGGGAATCACGAGACACGATTTTTATGGTCACCAAATTTAAAAATTGTTTCAACATATGTCTCTTCCAAGAATGAAGTTACCATTATTTGAAAAACCTGTTATGGGGGTTATAATATGTATGGCCAATTGGGGAATATGCTGCATAGCCAAATAGTGGCATATTTTGGCTGACAGACCCATTATTTAGGCAACTTATGCAAGGCCACCTAAGGGCATGTACTGCATAGTCAATCAAAAGAGCCCTCAGGTATTAGAAACTCTATCACCAGAAATCCGTAAGAAATATTATGATGATCTTTAAATATTTATGATTAAGAGTGAAATATAATAGGGGTTATGCTCAATGAACGTATGAAATATTTGAATCAATATTGGATATGAGTTTGAATTCATTTACATAGATCTGAATCATATTTTAAATAGAGTATTTCTTTGTTTCCTTTTTGAATTAAAAGTGTGATGTGTAATTTAATGTCTTGCAACGAGGAAATTATACTATGCAGTTTTATGTTATGTAGTGGGGACACTATATTGTGCAGTTTTAAGTCATGTAATGAGGACATTGAAATCCCCACATGAAATTGAGACCCCTTATTTATTAAAATAAGAATTTTACAGAATTCCTAATACCACGTGATCTTTTCCCGGTGTGAGAAAAAAAGGTTCACTAAGGGTTCTTATATAACAAAAAGGTGACACAAGTGGAGAATATGGGTGTTAAATTTCCATACAGTTTAACGTCATGTGGTAAGGATGAAGATGAACTAATGTGAAAAGAAATACTTATTGTAGTTGGACTAAGGGATAAAACCCAAGTTTCACTATGTGTATTTCTAAGGACTAGAATCAAGAAATACTTATGTTGGCACCAAAATATTAGAAGAAAATAATGAAGGAAAAATAGGCCCCGCACGCTTCCTCGCGAAGCCCCGACGTGAAGTCCCCCTAGCTCTGCGGCCGCCGCGAAGCACCAGAGGCGGTAACACTCCACGAATGGCTTGATGCTCGCGAGCCTGCTTCGAAGCACCATAGGCGATAACACTCCGCAAATGTCCTGACTTACGTGAGCCCGCCGCAAAGCACCAGAGGGGGTAATGCTCTGCGAACGTCCTGACGTTCGTGAGCCCCCAGCGAAGCACCAGAGGCGGTAACCCTCTGCGAATCCAGTTGACGTTCACGACCCGCCGCGAAGCAACCGAAGCCCCCCTTCGTGATGCGTGAGCTCTGCATCACGGCGCCCCTTGCCTATAAATATCGAGCTCCCCTAAGCTCTGAAGATGGAAAATCTGGCCATTTAGCTTCTCAACTCTCAAATCGCGAAGCACTCTTATCTCTGGCAATCATGAGCTACGCGAGGTACTTTTGCTTCATGAGAGGCCTCTGTCTTATCTCATTTTGAGCCCCTCTTCCGAGAGGGATTCCCTTCGTGAATCCTAAGGGAATTCGCAAAGGAAGGGGATTCCCAAGGGAACTCGGGAAGTCGGGGAGCGTTTATGCTTCGCAAAACACCCATCCTGTACATGTAATCCACATGCAAAGTTAGGGTCACTGTGCTCCACGAAGCACACTACTCTCCAGCACCTTGCTTCGTGAGGCACCTCTGATTCGTGAGGCCATGCTCTGCGAACACCCCTCCACTTCGTGAAGCACCTCCCACTCGCATCGCTGCCCCATGTAAGGCCAAGGCACACCACTTCGTGAAGCACACCCCTTCGTAAGTTCTCTCCACTATGAAATGAAACCAGGTTTCGTAAGGTCCCCCTGCCTATGGACCCCTTTGCTTGGAAATTTATCTTCCTGTGCGACCCTCTAGGTTTTCACGATATGATTTCAAAGTCCCCTGTACGACACCAACCATAGATTTACTTCGCCTAATGCTTCTCCGCATAGGCACGCTAGTGGCTATTGCTTTTTTCATAGCCACGCTAATGTGGACCCCTCGATGGTTCTCTCTGCGACCCCTCTTTTCCAAGGCCTCATCGATGCCTTCCCTCCCAAAAGGAGAAGAGGGTACCGGTCATGGAAGCCCTAGGGGTGCGGAGTAAACCCACCTCGTCTGAGCTGCAGGATTTTAAACTTCCAAGAACCTCATCCTCAGTACAAGATGTTAAACTATGACCCGCCCCTGTGCCTCACACGTAGGGTCCCCCCGTCTCGGACATTCTTTAGGCCGCTCATCTCCACGAGAATGGAATCACCCTCACATGGGATGATATCCTCCATCTCGGAGTGCCGTATGTCCATGGGAGAAGGTCATCCACCTTGGTGTAATCCCCCTAGCCTCTCTTGCGAATGGTAGCACCCATTCACCTCCGTACTTCCTCACCGCCAAGGCCAGTGGAGGGCGCGATAGGGAAAGGGGTACCTCCCATATTCGGTCCCAAATCCCTCTCCCTCTATGAGTTGTCGCTCACGGGACTCCATCCTAGAGTAAGTCCCGGCACTATGGGCTGCCTAATGCATAAGCCCCACTTCCCTTCTAACTGACGCACCCTTCGCGACGTGATCGTCAAGTCTCAGCTGCCTCTTGTTTCTCACATAGAGCATGACTCACGTGGACTTAGAGTAAGAATCGACCATGGAAATTCTCTCATCCAGCATGACGTTAAACTGTATGCCTCGTCCAGCATGATGTTAAACTGTATACCTCATCCTGCATGACGTTAAACTGTATGCCACATAAAACATGACGTTAAAATGTATGCCATCGTCTAGCATGACGTTAAACTATATACCTGAACTACGAGGACTTTGACCCATGTCAAGGCATGGTACGTAGGAAGCCTCACGAGGTTCGAGCCCACCACCAGTGGACCAACGGGTTCACCTTCACATCGGTTCGCTGACGAAAACCACCACCTGGACTACGAGGACTTTGATCCATGTCAAGGCATGGTACGTAGGAAGCCTCACGAGGTTCAAGCCCACCACCAGTGGACCCATGGGTTAACCTTCACATCGGTTCACTGAAGAAAACCACCACCTGCTCTATGTGGTCTTTGATCCATGTCAAGGCATGGTACGTAAGAAGCCTCACAAGGTTCAATCCCACCACTAGTGGACCCACGAGTTCACCTTCACATCAGTTTGCTGATGAGAACCACCACCTGAACTACATGGTCTTTGATCCATGTCAAGGGATAGTACATAGGAAGCCTCCATGAGGTTCAAGCCCAAAAACCATTGGCCCCGTCTGTCTCCGTGTCGGTGTGCCAAGCCCCCATTTTCACCTGAACTACGTGGACTTTTATCCATGTCAAGACATGGTACGTAGGAAGCCTCGCGAGGTTCAAGCCCACCACCCTGGTCGTTCCGACCTCCTTCATGTCGGTTCACCAACATTTGGGAATCCTAAAGTCTAAGCCCCATACCGCCTGGACAAAGGTCCTTATTCGCGTCGGTTCCCCGACACACCATTTTGAACTACGTGGTCTTTGATCCATGTCATGTCACGGTATGTAGGAAGCCTCCCTGAGGTTCAAGCCCACCATCCACCGGGGCCAAGGTCCTTCATCATGTCAGTTCTCCGACACACCCCCATCCCACATGATATTAAACAGTATCCCAATCCACCGTTAAGCCATTGTGACCCTACCATCCAGTTGTTCTGACACCCCTTCATGTCAGTATAACACCCCTTTTCCCAAACTACGTGGACTTTGATCCATGATAAGGAATGGTACGTAGGAAGCCTCACGAGGTTCAAGCCCACCACCTCATCGTTTCAACCGCATTCACTTCAGATCTTCCATCACCTTGGGGGGCCTAGATTGTAAGCCACACACATTCATTATGAAATATTTGGAATTTGATTCCCTACCACGGGGATACGTAAGAGGTCTCTTCGAGACTCAATCCCATCATCACCGTCATCTCCATGACGGCCCCATTTCATTCCCCATCCACTCCATAAAATTCTCCATCATCCACCCTGATTCTTACCCGGGACGCCACATCCCGGTGAGATCATAACACCCCATTTCCCACCACAGCATTCCGGAAGCTACCCACGAGCTGGCCCCGATATCGGCATTCCCTCAAGGGGGACTCCTCAATCTGATCCACTCCATCTAGTGTTCTGATTAGCCCAATCCATCTCCACTGGATGTTAAACATGCGGAATACCCTGTGTTAAACATGAAAAGGTGAGGAAAACCACATATACATACCTATGGCATTTGATTCCCCGCACTCGATGTGGGATGCCTCGGGCTTCTGCACCCTCGTGAAGCCTTATAATGAGGGAAAAAGGACATACCCACCAATTACCCAGCGTTCAGACACGTTAATGAAGCCTCTACGTGACTACTCCCCCGACTAAAGTTTTCTACCCTGACTGGAACCTTTGGAACTTCTAGAAAAAAGCAGTGTAATTAACCAGAGTCCATGCAAACATGGAACTGGGAAGAGTTTCACGAACAACATATTAAATCTATGATGGAGACCCGGACTAGGTAACGATTTTGGAGGAGGAATCCACAAAAGGAGGAACCGACATACCATCATCCCATTTCAATCAAGGAGCAGACGTCTCAGAATAAGGAATGGACGCCGCCCGCCTTTGGAAAGTTGGAATTCAGGGCAACACAAAATCTGCGCCTGTCGCGCCCCAAGAGGAGAGACGCGCACGCACCGGCGAAAGCGTCAGAAACTACGTATTTCTATAAACAATTACTAAGCAGGTTTGATTTTTATATAAGAAATAATGTGGTTTTTTTATATCGTGGATGGGCCCAAGATTGGAGGTCTAGGCGTCTCTACGTATCTCATGTAGATGAGAATCAATCTGTACGTAGTTCTTTAAACAATCATTTCCAACACCAATCATGTTTTACATGGGAGGCCTGGGGTTTTAACACATTCTAGAAGAATGATTAAATTTAAGACACAAGATATCATGGAAATCAAATCATGTATCTTAAAAGAGCACTCTATATAAATATAGTTCATATATAGGATAATAAAAAAGGAAATAGAAATTTTGTAATTGTGGATAGGCCAAAGATTGGAGATCCAGTCATCACTACGAATCTCATATAAATGAGAATCAAGACATATGTAGTACTTCATATAATGTCTCTATGCAGATCTGACTCATACATAGGGAAGAGGGGGACTCATGTGCCACTAAGGAGTAGCAATGATGTCAATGAAATTTACCTATGGAAGCTTATAATGTCAAGTACAGAAAATGTTAGTCGTATAGTTTAATGTCGTGTAACGAGGAAAAATGGTGTCATGTAGTTTAACGTCGTCTTATAAAGACAAATATGCTACACATTTTAACGTCATGCAGCATGGATGCTTATTGTTAATACACAGTTTAATGTCTTTCAACTGGGACTTTGTACTATGCAGTTGTATGTCTTGTAGTAAGCACATTGGGGCTGTGCAGTTTTTAGTCATGCAGTGAGGTCAAATAATCTGTGCAATTACAAAAATTATTCCTTCAAGAATCTTTCATTGGATGGAGTTGTAATGAGCTCTCCATCCATTGATATTAAGGCATAAGATCCATTTTAGTAGACCATATATATGGAATAAGGTCCTTCCCACTTTGGCTCATGATTTTGAGATTTCATTCCTAGTATCTTAGAGTCTCGAGGAACAATATCAATTCCTCTTGAAGAAATGAACAGAGGCAAACATTCTTGTTAAAATCTCACACTATTCTGTTTTGATAGACTTTTAAATGATGCAAAGTACATAATATTTTTTCGGCTAATCGTTCCAACTCATTAACCCGTTTCTGAGAACTCTCATCTGTAGAAAACTGTTCACAGATTGCAACTCTGAGTGAAGGCAATTGCATTTCAATTAGAAGAACTACTTCTGTTCCATATACCAATGAATAAGGAGTTTCATGGGTGGTAGTATGAGTAGTATTCCAATAATACCATAATTAATTAATAATTTTATTAGGCCATGATTTCATATCTTTACCCACCATCTTCTAGAGTATATTTTATAATGTCTTATTGAAGGCCTCTATTTGTCCATTGGCCACTGCATGATAGAGAGATGAATGGTTGGATTTGATTTTATGTTCCTAATAAAACTTTTTTACCTCAGCAGAACAAAAATTGGTTCCATTCTCCATAAAAATAGTATAAGGGACACCAAATCTAGTGATGAAATTGGTTTTGACAAAAGTAAAAATTATTTTGGCTCTAAATTATTTGAGAGGTATGGCCTTAGCCCATTAAGAGAACAATTTAGTAGCAGTAAGGATATACTTGAATTGCTTTTCTATGGATGGAGGATAAGGTCCTACTATATCCATTCACCATGTGAAAATTGTCCAGGAGTATTTAACTGTATGTAGGAACTCCGAGGGTTGATGAATGAAGTTGGAATTCATTTGGTTGGGATGACCTTTCATAGTGAAATCTGTATAGCCCTACATCACTGAAGGCCAAAAGTATCAATGCCTTTATATCTGATCAGAGTGTCTGTGCACAGACTGATGGGCACCACAAACTCTTGAATGCACTTCTTTCATGCCATATTTTGTTTCTTATACATTAATACATCTGAGGAAGATTCCATTGAATCCTCGTTTGTAAAGGATATTCTGGTGGTTTGGACTATCATAATGAGTAAAATTGGCCGCTCATCATCGGATCTGTTCTATTTTAGCCCTATTTGGTGGATTTATTCCATTTTGAATATATTCCATGATGGGTGTTCTCCATCCCGTGGTCTGACCATATGGCCCAGGAATAGGGCTAATTTAATTATTTTCCTCCATTATGTTTTGAAAAGAATGTGATACCGCATGAAGATGGGTTATAATGATGACTATAATATCCTGATTTGGATCTACCAAGGCTGTAGTTGCATTATCCAGTGTATTAGATTGGGTATTTTGTGATCACAGGACATAAGACAATATTGGATCTAAGGGAAATTCATCCATTAACCCCCTAATTTAATCAGACAAATGGATTAACTTTTCTTTTCTGATAGAATATTCCCCATCGATCTACTTGATAACTAATTCTGAATCACCTTTCAATTTTATGTGATTAAATTGCACCTGAAGGGGAAATTTCTAACCTGTGATGAGAGGTTCATATTCTGCCTCATTGTTTGGTCCACCTTTTGACAACAGGAAGGAGTAAGGCAAAACTACGTTTTCTGGAGAAATATGGAAAATTCTAAACCCAACTTTGTTGAGTTTTGGATTTTCCATTCTCTTCCCTATTGGACTTCTAGAGGAACCATCAAATCACATCTCCCCTGTTTGGGATTTATCCTGAATAGAGAATACCTATTCATCAAGAAGTTCAGTTTTTAATGATGTATCTTCCGCATATGGATGTTCAACAAGAAAGTTAGCCAGATCTTGGCCTTTTATTTTCTTCTAAGTCACAAAATAGATATCAAAATATTGCAGAATAACCACCCACCACACCAGACGCCATGTAAGCAAAGGACGACTGAGGATAAATTTGAGTGGGTTATTATGAGACACCAATTGGACCTCAGGATGTTGCAGGTAGTGTCTTAATTTATGAGCTACAAATATTTATTCCAGACAACATTTTCAATACTTGAATACCGTGTTTCCTCATCAAGCATAGTTCGACTGAGAAAGTAAATGTTGTTTTCATTCCCAACATCTTTTTTTTGTGCAAGGAAGTCACATAGTGATTTCTCTAAAGCCGTCATATAGAGAATAATTGGATTTCTATCAATAGGTGGAATTAATACCGGTAGACTCAAGAGATATTTATTGAGGGTATCCATTAATTTTTGGCAGTATTCATTCCCTTGATAGGTGACTCCCTTCTTCATTAATATGGTGAAGGGAAAACACTTTCTTGCCAAATTGGTGATAAAACGCCTAATATAGGCCAGGTTTTCATGAATTCCTATTAATTATTTCAAATTTAGTGGAGGTGGCATACAAATTATTGATTTTGTTTTCTTGAGGCTACCCCAAACGCACATTTCAAGGGGTTCATCTTCAAACTGTGTTGCCAAAGTTTATTGAATATAATCTCTAAATTAGCCAAGTGTTTGGAATACTGCCTGGATTTAACCACCAAATCATCCAAATAACATTCTACAAATTTCCATAAGAAGGGATTGAAGATAGTTTGCATTGAAAGTTGGTATGTTGCACCTACATTCTTTAAGCCAAATGGCATTACCCTATAGAAAAACACACATTGAGGGGCTCTGAAGGCTGTGGAATCTTCATCCTATAAGGCCATACAAAATTGATTATACCCAGATTATCCATCCATGAAGGAATGATCTTCATAGCCATCTGTTTCATCAATTAAAAGATCAGTAATCGGAACTTGGAAATAATCTTTAGCACAATTCCAATTTTGATCTCTAAAATCAATGAAAACTCTGATTTTCCCATTCTTCTTTTTCTCTAGGACAATGTTGGCCATCCATTTGGGATATTTAACTTCTGTAAAAAAAGTTTTCCTTTATAATATTATCAACTTCATCTTCAATTTTAAAGTCATGATTTGGGTGTGTTCTTCTTGTAACCTTCTTGAATCCACGATGTTCTTCTCGAAAACCCAAATGATGGGTTGCCACATTAGGACTAATTCCTAGCATTTATGAATAATTCCAAGAAAATATACCTAGATGTTTCTTTAGAAATGATTTATACAACTATTTCTCTTCAGAAGTAATGGACGCACTAATTATATTGGGAAATGGATATTCTTCTTATACCCATATTTATTTCTATAAGATCATTCACATTGGTAGAGTAACCTTCCCCAAATGCTGGAGAAGAATCCCTGAGATCTTCTTCATCTTCTTCATTACGTTTTTCCTCTTCTATTTTTACTTGCATAGTAGATGACGAGTAAAAAATTCCAGAGTTAGGGGAGGATTTAGTATTTGAACATCCTGAAGAAGAGGCCACTATATCGGACCCTACTGATGATGAAAGGTCTTCCTATGGTAATAAAGAGGAGATTATGGATTGGGAATAAACATCTTTCTATTCCTCTAACATTACAACAACTTCTTCTACTCTGATTGAAAAAATAGAGGATTTATGTAGTTAAAAAGATTATATAAAGACATCTCCATTTATGATTCCATTACTTCTTGGGGAATCAACAATATCTCCCATGTTTTCAAGCTCAGTTTCCAAAATCATAATTATGGAAGTCATCGGACTAGTGGTTGGATTTAGTTTTACCCTTTCAATTTAATTGATTTCTAGCACATAATATTTACTCAAATTTATGAGTGGGTTTGTTGAAATCTTTTCCAAACCATTTGGAGAATTAACTCTGGTAATTTCCTTCATCATGGACCTCATTCCTTTTGTGTGATAAATAACTTCCTCAATGTATTGAGATTCACACGTTTGAACAATACCTTTTCACCATAAAATGTCCCTATCTGACCATTGAAACAGTACTTAAGACATTGGTGGTATGACGAAGGTATGGCCGCATGTTGATCCAGCCAAGGAATTCTAAGAAGAATGTTGAAGGCTGTGTCCTGATAAACAACCATAAAATCTTAATTAGACACAATATCTCCAAATTGAGTTTGAGTGTAATCTCACCCAGAGGTTCTTGCTCATTATTTTCATATCCTTGCAACATTAATGTGGAAGGAGATAATTCAGATTCATTCATGCCCAATCGACGTAGTGTACGAACAGGAATGAGGTTGAATCTGGAGCCATTATCAGTGAAGGCTCCTCAAATGTCTATGTCATTGAACTATCTAGATAAATACAAGGGTATGATATGTCCAGGTATAACATCATCTTCATCTTAATCTATAAATAATATGACTGCATGTCATTCTGTAGGATAATTCTCTATACGGTAAACCTAAACAGTATCAAATTCAGTTTTAACCTCTTGAGGACTTGAAAAAACCTCAATAAGGGCTTCTCGAAGATATTTTTACAGATTCAAGGCACCCAGAATTGATATCTTGGATAGTACATGAGCCTATTGTTTCAAAAAATCATACATTTGATCCATATGTCTACGTTTCCTAGCATGGAAATATGGTTTTCAAGGTTTCTTGGAAGTTTATGCTTCTAATGTAGATGTAACCTGTATTGGAACCGAAGCTGGAAATACTCATGGATTTGGTAGATTAGAGAGAATAGGTCTATCTACTTGCCGAGAGGAAGATGGTATGACTTTGAATCGGTCCTCCAAAATAATCTTGATCGAACCGAATCTATCTCGCATGGAAGAAACTCATTTTACTTGTTGATTACACTAAAGGGATCTTCCATGAGTTTCTACCACATAAACAGTTCGAGCATGGGTAGAGTTAAAATGGTGGTTTCTATAATTCCCACATCTTCCCCTATATCCTCTACCTTGTCCTATTCCTCTGGTTCCCTAATTAGGTTTAAGGAACTCTCGATCATTATAATCAGAATCACCATTGAAAAAAGGATCCATTAAGTGGATAACGTTGATAGAACCAAAGATCAATTCTTCATCGGATAAAGATTTTTCATGACAGGTTAGATCTAGTAGTGTCATTTGGTGGGGTGGTGCCCATACATTTAAAGTATATATCATGAAATCTTCCAGGGTCAAGGAAAACTTTGGCCATAACACGAGCTTGTCTTCTTCTGACTGCTCATTTTTCTTATGATCATCTCATTTTTTTGAGGTTTAAACTTTTGATGAAGGAGGTTTTACTGTTGTTGGAGTGGTGGAAGACAAAATCGATTGTTTCAACTGTGTTCGTAGAATGGAAGGAGTTCGGTTGACTATTTTCCTGATCTTCCAATCTCATATTTCTGTACATTTTTTCTTTTGACTTCCATCTATCCACCTTCTTCCTCCGGATGAGTAGGAGTAACACATTCTACATGAGCTGATGAACTTTTCAGTTTCACTTGTCTATAGTCTACCATTTTTGTAGGAGGTACTTGAAAACAAAAAACTCATAAATGGGATTCCACAACATCTGGTGAAAGGGACAATAATTTGGATGATCTTCATCTCCTTATTTTTTTGGTTTCTTCTGCCTTGGAAACTGAACCAAATTGTTTTCCAAAGTTTAGATGAAGTAATCCTGAACATGTTTGTTCCAGAAATAATAATATGTGCTATTTAATTCCTCAAACTATTTCTGCCTTTGATCTCTATGATCATCTTGAAGAGGGGATCATTGATGATGATGCTCTAGGGGTAGAGCCCATTGATACGATGAAGGTTTTGAAGTGGAAGCAGGTACAGGTGCTTGCTTGAGTGTAATGGTAGCAGCCTCTTCTTTCCCTATTCTCCTTCCCAGAGCTGATGGAATTACATGAGTTTAGCCTTAGTCTCTATAATTTAATCTTCTATCTGTTGAGAAATTGATGTAAGGTCTCAAAACCTTCCGGTTTATTTTATAGGGTTCAATGGTGTGTGTAACTCATCACATAGATTTGCGACACAAATTGGAAGAAACACTTCTTGAGGGAGTGCCAAACTTTAGAATCATGTTAATCCTTTCGGTCGTGCAATTAAATTTTAAACTCTTTCATTCCCCCTTTGTTTAAAATTGGTAATATAAAAAATATCTTCTTTAGTAGCGCTGAGCTAAATTGAAGAAGGAATTTCTATTGGAGATCTTTCCATCTAGTAATTGATCGAGATTGTAAACTTGTATACCAGACAAAAGTTATTCCCTATAGTGACTGCACAAAACACTTGAGTTTTAATGCTTTTTGTTGTTGAGAAGTTCCCATCATTGGATCACAATGAGAAATGAAATGCGTTAAGTTTTTTTCCATATCTCCAAAACCATTAAAGATTAGAAATGTGGTATTCAAAATATTTTGTGGGGGAGGAATCAGGTCCACCCATTCTGGGTAAGCTTTCTTTTCAGGCTGAACTATCTCAAATCATTCATCCATATCTTTCAATTGAGTCATTAATGCCTCAATTTTGTTCATAATAATTTGGGGAATATCTGGATGAGCTAGAACATGTGAAGGTATAACAACTAGATCTTGAGCTGGGGAAATAATTGGTAAAACCACTAGTGATTGTGCTAGTATTTTCCTTGGATAACATACAAGAACATGCTTATCAGGATGTGTATGATCCTACCTTGGTTGTGTACCCAATGGAGGGAATTCATTATCTGCATTTATAGTTACTACAAATCCTCGTTTCTGAGGAGATCCTACAGGATGTGCATGTTGAGGACCTACATGAGATATAATTTTAGCAGAAGTACTACTTCGAAGTAACACTTTATTGAGTCTTTTCAACTCATTCATTTCCTCTTCTTTCTGTGAAAATATCTCATCAAGAAAAAGAGATTGACCTTCTCTAGTGGAAATGTGAGATGCAATATGAATTTTACCTTTCCCCTTGTTATATGCCTTTTAGAGGGTTGGGAGTTGGTTATTTGAAGGCATACCTAGATTCTGGGTAAGCCTCTGACTTCGAGTACGTACACCTTATTCATTTTCCAAAGTGTGTACCGTATTATAGACAAGAACTTCATATTCTGATTCCCATGAACAAGACTCATTTTCTAGAGGATCTTATGTAATGGTGTTAATGACATTTATTAATGAATAATTCATTGATGTCATTTTGTCAGTATCTTTGTAAGACTGTTTCCCTCTATATCTTCCATGACACTTTTCTCTCCTATATGTTGAATTCATGGGAAATTTTTAGAAAACAGTTACCTGAAGGGAATACGTAGATAGTTCTATTGTGTGCTCTCTTTGTCGATTCTTCTCTAATCAAGAGAAAACTGACTTCCATTGAGGAGGGGAATGTAGATGTGAAAAATCCCCCATCCTTGCAGGATGGGGATATTAATGTTCTTCTTCTTCTTCTTCAAATCTTTGAACTTTGTTTAATAAATTTGAAGGTTGAATTAATTGATCCCCCAACCTTTCTCGATGGGGTAATTCATGAATTGGTATGGATGAAGTTAATGAAAATGCTCTTTTGATTTTTCGAATTTTGGTTCGGACATTAGCTGGATGCGTTCTCCTATAACCACTCAAATCACCTGTTTCAGAAGATCACTGTTATATTTTAGACATTTTCATTATCTGATGATTGACATCCTCTAAGTGGGATGCCTGACCAAGATTTTGAGATGCTTGATGTAAAAGTAACACAACATCTTCTTTTTTTGGGCCAAACCTTGATGAGAGCTAGTTGAGGCCTGTTCTTGAGCATACATTCGATTACATAAAACAATTTATTGATTGTGTCCGACTGTGGGAAATAACATTGCATGAGACCACTTTTGGCGGACATTGATGATTATGGAGTGTAGTGAAATGTAATGATCCATGTGCACCCCATCCTCTGATACAAACACCAGAAGGGGTGATAGAAATTAACTGGTGTAGCCCCTTTCGACCATTGAGGCATGAACGTTGATGGGTTCTCTGCTGCTTTTCAACCTTTTGATGTTGGGAAACTGAGAGAGATGCCAAGTCAATTTGGCATTTCAACCCTTATATTACCTTTACAAGATTTTGATATTCATCATATGGTAATAATTTGGTTTCCAAATAATGATGAGTATTCAATAAGATGAGGCGGATATCATGAATTCAATCATCTTCCATCAATTCTGGAATGTTATGCTAAGAATTTTCCAAAGGCCAGAACATGACTAGTATTTCTCCATTAGCCAATTGTTTCCTCATGTTTAACATATCTTCATCATCTTTTACTAGAGGTTTCTACACTTGGTATGATCAAAGTGGATGCTCTTATTAAAAAGAAAATGACCCAAGGGAGGTTCGGAGAATGAAAATTCCCTTAATATGTCTTCTAGTTGATAAAGTGTTTCACCCATCAATGACAAGACATCAGACATGACTAACCTTGTGTTTACAAGTGCCTCGAGATAGCAGGGTTTTCTCATCACTACATTATCAACTATAGAATTACCCTGACAATGCCAAATACTACTATGGAGATGACTTTAATAGAGAATGGTGTCATGGGGAGGACCACCATGTTGGATTCAAGCAAGGGATGAATCCTCTTGCATCTTGGTCTTCTAGCCACACAGAGGGTTGTCCTGGCTCTCATCCACAGATAGGCTCTCTTGATTGACCGAATTTTCATGAAGCAATATTTCATTATAAAGTGTCTAATTGGGAAAATCAGAATTACAACTACAACTCCCATAATTTGGTAATGAGATGATAGGATATTGATCTGCAACAAATAAAGGTCTAAGGGCTTCAAAAACTCCAGAATTAAGAGGAGTCAAGTTGCAGTTTGAATCTTGATTTTCCAACCGTGTTTGATGAGACATCTTCATGGATGTTCTCTTACACTTTGTTGGGGCCAATTTCTAGGGAAATTGGTTATCATGGGAAGGTGTATGTGCCTGCCTTGTATTGGTTATAGAAACAGACTGATTACCTCCAATTGGAAAGGTTGAATTCTCTTGATCTTGTTGTACATATGATATCGGGGAGTATGCCCCATGACCCTCTTGGACTGGAATAGAGGCATGTATCTGCTCTGGGATTACATGCCAATGTTTCATCCCATATGTGGGGAAATATTTATGTGTATTTTCTCCTGGTAATGCTGAAGTAGTTTTTATAATATTCTGGCATGCTTCCAGAATATGGGGAGGGATTTTCATCCGCCCTTTCACCATTGATAAGATGTATTTGGTGACTTTAGCAGCCAGAATAGGAATATACGTCTATTCCGTATCAGGAGTAGCTGTATATTCCTGCTACTGTCCTCATTTTCCTGTCAATGTGTATCTACAGTACTCATGCAGGGGGGAAGAGAGTTGGGTCTTCCCCATATTCTTCGTTAGAGTTTTCTGACTAAATTCTCCAGGTGCTTCCAAACGACAATGTTGGCAGGATTGATGAATGCTAGTAGCATTATATGGTTGTTGGATCTTCCCGTAAAGTATGGTTGATGAACTTCCTTCAATACTGGCCAACGATACTACAGTTAGAATTAGTGATTGTAAGAAAGTGTATGTTATTGTTTACCCGTAGCCGCCTTATTGGATTGACATGATACATTAAATGCAGTCAGATGTGCCAACTAACTGGATGATAACTTGTAATCATGTTTATGTGACTTTTCACAATACTCCAATGGATTTATTTGGTAGGATTGGTGGGTTTCTACCATACGAGTTTGAAGGACAATAAAATTAGGATGGGTGGGTGTATGTGCCTACTCGTTGTTCGCCATAAAGTTTGGTTGATGGAGTTCTCCAGAGGGGGAAGAGGTAAGAACCTACTACTTTTTTACAAAACATTGTCCTCAGTGGTTTGTCTTGCGTACCCAGGTCTGAGAGACTTGGGCCGAATGTCCAGAAGCAACACCCCCATCATTTTGGGGGTTCACTACCCCACAATTTTGCTGGCATCAATTATTGGTGGGAGTCCTCATGATGGAATCCTGCTTTATTTAATTGAGCCCATGAGTGACCTATTGATCTACCTCATTGTAGTATGGGAGGGACTGGTTGTTGTGTTCTAGGGATAAGGACCCAAACGGTTGAAGATGGTGGTTGGCACCATTTTATTCTTGATCATCAGTTATCGTTGGCCAGATGATCGAGGATTATTATTAACTTGGAGGGCCTTTTGGGCAGCCTCCAATGTCGGGATTGTACCGTGATGACACTACTACATTATCCGCACATTGTAGACCCATCTTTTGAGGACACTGGGTGGGTGATAAAATCCTTATCATGGATGAGGATACATCTTGAGTAGCAGTTGGGAAGTTTACAAATGTCTTCTTGAAGAAATCCATTTTTGGACTGAAGGGAGTTCTGAGGAAAACTTGAAAACAAAAATAAACTCCATTAAAGTGAAATATTTTAGATGGATACATGCGTGATTGATTCATTTGTCTAACCTTCCATTATCAATTGATAGGGTCCGGACAGGTGGGTAACATTATCAACTTGGTTAAGGATTCATGTCAGGTTCATCGTTTGTGTTTCATAGTTCCTTGAAATGTGTGTTATAGTTTAAAGAATCATTACTTCCAAGTGGTTTCCATTGGATTTATTCATGGAAATGGAAACCTACAATAGTTCATTATCCAAAGGGGACCTACTTTCGAAAGGCAGGTGTTCATTAAGTTTGAAGTTTAAGATACATAAGAACGTACATTTTTCGAGGGGATCAGAGGTCAGACTCATCACACCCTTTTGGGGGGAATTATTGTGTACTCATGGACTCTAGTTGTAAAGTTAATATATTTTAATGAATAATTATTATTTCACAAAGCATAACATAAGTTTCCCTTGGAATTTACAATCACTAATTAACATGTGTAAAATTTACAATCATCCGTATGCATTCAAGGTTCTTCATTAATGGAGATATTCATATATATTCGAAGTTCTCAATCAATGGTATCCTCTGATATAATATTTCAAGATTCTTTTAATCATCATTATGATGATACTTGTTTTTAATACACTCAGCGGGGCACTCTGGAATTTGTTGTCATCCCGTGAGATGAAGGCTTTTTTTGATATTGGGGTCGTACCCATAAAACGGGCTACCTGCATATCCTTGTTAAAGGAATCAGAACCCTTGTATATCAGTGCTGCTTAATGGGACACATCATACCTCTTATGGTCATGTGATAATGAACTAACCATACAGTTTAATGTCATGTTGTAAGGACACCTATGCGAAAATTGCTTAATCAAAATTTCGTGTGGGACTTATGGAGAAGCAGCCCAATGAACATGGAAAGGATATGGGTTTCCAAGTTAGATTATACACTTTTGGGAATATGTCCCATGGAAAACATGGTTAATTTCGAAATTTTGGGTTTGAACATCAAGGAGGATTCCTACATATCCCATGTGGATGGGAATCAAACCCCACATAGTTCGATGAGTCTCACAGGAGAGTATAGTCCTCTGAGATAAATGAGTTTGGGAATACATCCTGAAAAGAATGCCTTGATGATTTGGGGGTTTAATTTGGAGTTTATTCCTAAGGAGGATTCCCATATTAAGGGAATTATTGTTGTATTCATAAAGAGGATATCCACTAAGCTTGGGCCCAGAAAGGTCTTCCTAAGTATCCCAATTATGGTGGGAATCAGAGTTCTCGTTGTTCATTCACCATGTGCGTTTGTGAAAATGTTGTAATCATCACGAATCTCTAATCCCACATGAGTCATTATTTTTTTGAGAAACAAGAGGATGTGAAAGATTCAACAAGGACACATACACTTTTCGTTCTCTATTGGTGGAAGAGGGAGAGCTTACGATGGCCAGGGTGGACGAGGTCGAGGCGACCACCCTTCCCTCTATTCAATTTACATTGGATAAGGGTCCAATGAAAGGAATAAGGGGTAAAGGTTAGGGGATTATACCTATATGGATGCCCTAAAATTAATCCCAGTAGGGGAGGGAGACTTCTCCTTTGTTAAAAAGGAAAATTAGGTGTGAACTATACCTTCCCTACCAAAACACATGCGGCTCTAGGTCGTCTCTTTGAGAAGGGAGAGGTCAGGACCCAAACCCTCCTCAAAATTGGGAAATTCCCAACACTATTCCTGGGAGAAAGGTCCATGGGACTATGGATATATAAATCCAAAGACACTCCGAGAACCCTAAACCCAATGTAAATATTTTTTGGGAAACCTCTGACTGTAGATATACAACCCCGAATAGGAGACACACTAATATTCGTTTCCCAAAGGATTGATAATTTAGGAGGTTTTGTTGGAGGTCTCAACAGAATTCCTTTTAGACAAGGGATCCAATGAATAATAACCCTTGCCATGAATGGATTTGAAGAATACTTTAAGGCTTGTATACTGAAGAGAGTAAGTGAATCCATGAGGGGAACCCAAGTAGGTAAGGGCGCACAAGTATGGGCGCGCAAGTAGACTTGTGTGACCTGATATTCACTTAAGCAACGAAACAACTGCACGGTAATACTTACGCAAAACTTGGATTAATCCATCAATAGTATTCACAGGAGGTCCCAGAAGTAGGGCGCTCAAGTTCCTATGAAAGGAATAGGTGGCGAGTAAGTGTTTCTAATTTAGGTAGGTTGGGTGCATTAGGCGCACAAGTGTTATTGTTTTCAAACACTAAAAGGGCTTAATTACTATGATCCTCCTTTAAATCCCCCTCTCAAGGTTTTTAAGAACTACCTTGAATGTTTAGGGAGACTTGGGTGAAGCACTAGGGAGACCAGAGTAGCAATTGGTATTCAGGGAAATTCGTCCATACAAATGAAGGCCCCAAGGGTCTATTTATTGGAAAATAAGTGACCTTGTGTAAAAAGATTTTGGGAAATAATGTAGGCTTCATGAAATTTTTGGGTGCCAGGTATGCTGCGTGTTGACACCCTTTTGGTCTGACTAAGGCGACCCAAAACTCATGCCTTTGCAAATTTGGATTTCCATCATGTATTTTCCCCTTTTCTTTCTAAGTTATTTCTCTTTGTCATTTTTTAGACTTTTTAATGGAACCGAGTGTCAACATATATATAATCCTATATAAACATTATTGGATGATTATATTAGGACCTTATACTCATTATATTTTAATCAATGTAATTTTGGAACCACTTTCCCATGAATGTGACTATATTATTTTTCAATATTTTAAAAAATTACAAGAGTTACCCTACCCTCACTTATAAAAGGACATCCATTCTATCTTTTCATTTCACCACATTGATCCATATAGATAAAAAACCCTATAAAATTCTATTCTAAACATAAATACACATGATTTAGAGTTTATGGTCTTCTTAACATACCATTAAAAGGGTTCTTATGAATGAATCTACATGAAGTCTGTAGAATATAACGTAATCATCTTTTCGAACTCTTTCAAAAACCACTATTCATATAGTTTCTATAAATAAGTAGTAAACATCCTAAAATAATAACTAAAGTATCATAAATATAAATATATTTTATTTGGATAATTAAACAACCATTTTAATCTCCTTCCCATCATACAAAAAGCAAAAAACAATGCTCATGCGTAAGTACAACATACTATCTCTATGTAGCGGTATAATTTTCTTCATCACCACTTCATTTACATTGTTATAAATATGGACTTATTGAATATATGTTATATTTATGAAATAATTATGATTAATAAGATATAATATCATATCTACCTTCTTACCATCCAATTTGTCAGAAAATGATAACGTTACTCGTGCATACACGTGGACTACCACCTCCATAATGAATGTGATCAATTTTTCAATTTTGATATACATAGATGGAAATAAGGATAGATTTAATGAATATTTATGATATTTATTATATATATTATATAATAATTATTCCATAATGTTTAATTATTATTTACCATTCTTTCAATCAATCCTTCAAAAGGTGAAATCAAAGTTTATGCGTACATACGACCTACCATCGTCATGAATGATGTAATTAATTTTTCTATATATACCTTCTATTGAAAACTATAAATATATATAAAGTGAATATATATTATATTTATATCATTATTAACATTCTGGTGATGATGGAATTATAATAAAATTCTAAATATCAATACTACCAAACCAAAATTCTCATGAAAAATAAAGAAGTTAGAACATGAAACAATGATAATAATAAAAGAATGTAAACAAATGGGTGATAAGATTTTATAAATGAATCATATATGATATTATAAATCTGTGTATTACTATATTATATAATTAAAATATATTTAAATTTATTTTATAGGAGTCTAGAATCACTTACGAGGCAAGTAAAACTTGAGGTAATGGACTTTGTCTCAATTTACACTCCATTAAGACATATTTGGTACTATGCACCTATATATTATATGATATATATAAATACCATTTTATGTATTTATCATTAATATATTTATATATTAATTAGGATTAAATTCTCAATTCATGTTTATAATTTTAAGGGTTATAATTTAAAAGTTCACAAAGAGGTAAGAACTTATTTTACAATCTCATTTTTCTGGATTGTTATTATTTTCATTAAATAAATATTATAATACATAATTCAAAAACCCAATATATTTTCATATTAACTATATATTTAAGTGGTTTTAATTTTATATTCCAACTTTTCCTCTCATTTGAACTTGATTAAAATAAATAAATTTTTTAAATAAAATTTTATCATACTTCTATTTTTGATCGGGTATATTTTTCTTCTATATAAATATTTTCCAGGATTGTTTTAAAAAGTCATTTTTATTTACTGGAATTATTTTTAATAACATTTTATGTTATCCTTGATTTTTATAATATCTTAATGGAATCTTTATAATGTTTTTAATGGTTATTTTTTGACTTTATTTTATAAAAATTCCAATGGAATGTTTTAATGTACTCGACATTATCATATTCTCTGGCCATCGTAATCATTTTATACTATTTGGATTATTCTAAAAGTATTAAATTGTTTTAAAAAGAAAAATAATTAGTAAAATATTTTTTTAATATTTGAATTCCATTTGTTTTATTTCTCTAAATGATGTGACTTTATTATAAGATTTATATTTTTGATAAACTGTTGGACATATTTTTTCCCTAATTAATTTTCTGGACATTAAATTTCTCTGGTAACATTCAATTTAGTTTGATAATCGGAAATTAAAATTACTATTAAATATCTATATTCTTTGTGTCATGGTTATGATTATTTCCAAAACCGGATATTATTTCTATAGATGGTGTTTTACTTTGATAGTTATTTGATTTACAGGGGAAATATTGATATTCTATATTCTTTAATAAATATATACATTTAATGGTATAGAATATTATTTATGAATATTATTTATTTTTAAATATAATATAAATTTATGAGACATACAGTGATAGGTGGGACTCAGTTATATATTTCCCCTTGATGCATCGATATGTCTCATTAGAAATACTAATTGCCTATCTTTATTAAATTTGATTTTGGTGTATACCTTGCCATAAATTAAACATTATTGACATAAGAACTTGATTTAAAATATATCATGATATCTGAGATCGTGATGTCCAACATTTATCATTTCATTCATTGAGAATTCGAGCATTATTATCCATGATATTACTATATTTGTATTATATATGGATACATTTCATTCTATAGTTTTGGTTTAAATGGCACTTGTTTTATGTTTTTTAACTTGTCATATTGGTTATTACTTATTTAATCATGATATATTATTCTGTACATAACCCTTACGGAGCATATAAGCTAAACCTTAATTTGTTTTATGTTCCCTAGGATAGGAATAAGGACATTACGAAAAATAGCAAGGATGAAAGAACGTTTATTAAGTTATGTATTTTTTATTTACGACATAATACAGAAATCATGTATATATCTGGTTCTTCAAGACTACTAAACTGGTTAATCCTGTATGGTGATATCTATTGTATCTCATACCAATGTAATAAATAATACATCACCTCTGGAATAATGGAGTTTTTTCTATACTGCTGAGGTTGGAGATTAATTTTAAGAGCTAAAAATGGATGTGTTTTCTATAGATTAAATAATCCCCTTGACCAAATGGGTTATTGATTTTTGGATCAAGGCACCATCAAAGGGAGGATCTTCCAATCCATTAATAAGAAATGGAATGGCCTGTTCACCCCAATGTTTTATATCATTAGTTTCTTTAGGAATATATCCTTTAGTGAAAATAAAAATATGAAATAAAACTCTTATTTTTATAAACAATGGTTGGACATGGTGCATGAACTGGTAGAATAGCCAAAATTCACCATGGATGGAACCTGGTGGTTAGTGATATAGAATTGGCCAATCCCAAGGAAGTCGAACAATCTCCTAGACAAATAATAATGTCGGAAGTGAAGCGGATATAACCATTGTAAATATTACATTCTATATTACTGACTCATCTAGAGGTGAGGCTAGATACCCCTCCATCCCTAATCAGGAATATGAGGAGTGTTTAGATCTAGGAAAAACAATTCCTTACTATTCAGAGAGGCCATTCTTCAAGTTGAATACTATCTTTATATATATATTTTTTAATTCTAATATCATGATCTTATATCCATAAAATATGGATTCTTTGAAAGGGATCCTTTTGATCCATGTGAAAAAGAATAGAAAATGAATTCTCAATGCATATTCTTATCTTATGATACAAAAATGAACTCTTCCCATAACGGAGAGTGTGTTAATGATGACCACTCTTATTGTATTTTAGGGTAAAGGAGTAGAGGGTTCACGTATAATTACTGAACATATCTATCTCATTTAATTTCATCAAACATATATTATATTTCATGACTAGGATAATAACACTTTTTGAAGCTACAGTAATAGTGGATGGTATTCTAGAAGAAATATACATCTCTTCATCTCTAGTCCAATTCCTTAATTTTAACAAGGATTTGGTTTAATATAAGACTCCTTTTACCCATTTATAACACTCATTTTTCTAAATTAAATTTTGAATTGGATTTTGATCATATATTGATTTATCTAAAAAAATATATATCTATGTTGATTTATCCACAAGAAGTGTGGACCATCATGTCCCTTCAGGTAAAAAAATAAATGTCCTGATAGTTAATGAGGGAGGACCTATTGGACCTAACTGATGTTGGTCACAAATATCCCATTGAAGGTTTAAATTATCAAGATATCCTAACTCTAAAAATTGACATGAAAAACCTAATGAAAGGGATTCAAGATTTACCAACCTATTAGGCGATGATAGAAATTGATACCACTCAGATGGTTCCATATGATCGGACATCAATGAAGATAAGATCCCCTAACATGGATGAGAAATAAGAAACATATTAAAAGGATGCCCGGTTAAAACCATGAGAATAGGTTACTAAAATTGAAGGTGTTAGTGCACTGGTAGTAGTGGGTGAGTATTTTAAGAGAATTTGGTTGACGGTGTCACTCACATAAACATAGAAATATCCTCCATGTCACATGTTGCAATGTAATCTCAAATGGAGGAATAAAATTAGAGGGATACCATATCTATACTCTAGCTAACAAATCACTGATTGACTAGGATTTCACTATTCTACATGAGCTCATAATTTGAGAATAACATGTTTTATTTTATTGAACTAATCTTAAATTAAATCTTGATCTCCATAAGTGACTCTAATTATGACCAGGAGTCTCTTGATTCTATATTCATTTGACGGTAGTGTCTATATAATTATATTTGGATATTGTTCTCTAAAACCCCCATGTAGGGTACGTATAAGAAATTTCATAGTATTTAACATATGTGTATATCCTTAGGATATGGTGGGTTCAATTATTAGGCTATCCATGCTACCGTGAAAAAGATACTCTATGAATTGGAGAAGGATAATATATCACAATTATGCCTCTCCCTATTAGAATTAACAAAAAATCTATAAAAATTTGAGCTATATAAATTCAATAAATATCTAATTACATGGATATGGTTATGGAGAAACAATATACATATAATAAAATGGGTTATTTAGTTATCAATCTTTTCCATAAAGTAAATATAACAAAAGGAGAATTTTTTTAACACCAAAGGTTGCTCATGGTGTCCAGAATGGTGAGCCAACTACTACCACTAAGGATAAGAGTTTACACCCCACTGAGGAAGTGGAGGCTATGGATATGGAATGATTTTCATAAAACATTGATGTAGAAATTTGATCAATTTATCATCTCTAGGCCTAAATTAAAGGTAGTTTGTAATGTACCATAATTCATAAATATAGTCTCTTCTCAAATCAATGATTGGAAAAAATTGATTTTACTTATTTTTTTTAAGATTCAAAACTTTTAATTACCTTAAATATCAAATCATAACAACCTATGTGACTCAAAAATAATTATTTCATGATAACTACATTAACTTTAACATTTAATGAGAATGGACTAGGTAAACCAAAACTTCCAAACATTGATCTAATGGGTAAATATATGTAGAAATCCATTACTTTCTGAACATGTACCCTTAAAAATATATAGGATGGACTGATATGGTGATATATGAACCATAAATATAATCCATGGGAATCCCATTATATAAAAGACTATAAGATTAATCTAATACATGTTCTCTTATATGGATATAGGCTGACCGAATATGGTGACATATGTACATCATAATAATCTAATGTTGGTCCATTTGCTTGAATTCAATTTGAATGTATCCTCTTAGATGGATATTGGGTGGGTGGATATTGTATTATATATACCATCACTATAAACCCAGGTTATTTGATTTTTTTATGGGTGCGTAATGAAAGAGGAATTTTGAAATGAAACATTTAATGATCAAATGGGATTAAGTACCCTAAAATAACACACTAGCGCAGAAAACATTATTTACGTCACCATTTTTGATGACGGTTATATATAACCGACATGATAATATGTGAAACGTGGTTTTTTCGTCAGTTATTTTATAACTGATATAAAAAATGCGGAGAGTAAATTTTTAACGTCGGTTATTTTAATAATTGACCTTAAACATCGCGCGCGTTCGTTTTTTACGTCGGTTATAAATTAACCGACGTAAAAAACAAATGTGCGGTGTTATTTACGTCGGTTATTTGATAACCGACATAAAAAATGAACTATCTACAAATTTTTTACGTCGGTTATAAAATAACCGACGTAAAAAAGTGGATTTTTAGGACTTTTTGATGTCGGTTATTTGATAACTAACGTAACAAAACAACCCGCAGAATTTTTTACATCGATTATAAAATAACTAACATAAAAAGATGTTATTTCAGATGTATTTTTTACGTCCGTTATTAAATAACTGACGTAAAAAATCCATATCTGATACATTTAAAACGTCGGTTATTATAATAACCGGCATTATAAATGTAAAAAAACAGTTCATAATGTCAATTATTAAATAACCGACGTTATAAAACATTTAAAAAACTAACAAGCCCCGTGGATTTTCATTTATGATTTTTCGATCGACAGTCTGGCGGCTCGTCTCTCTCGCATGGTAAACCCTAATCTACTCGTCAATCTCGTTGCGTTAAACTCGTTTTTCCATCATTGTTTATCATCTTCACTCTCCACAGATCTATCATCTCAACTCGCAACAATCAGGTAAGCCTCCCACAACTTTATTTCGTTCTTTTTTTTCCCGAATAGTCTCTATTTATGTTTTGCGATTTCTTTTTTTTTAAACTAGGTAATATTCTTCGATTTTGAACCCTCTTACCACGTTTTTCCATCATCATCTTATTTATTATCCACATATCTATTAGATCAACTCGCAATATTCACGTAAGCCTCACCTACTTCTATTTAGTATGTTTTTGTTTCGCGAATGCTCGACATTGATGGTAATTTTTGTTGTCATTTAAAACTAATGATCTCAGTCACCTATATCACTGCATAGTATGTTTATTGATTAAATGTACGAATTGGGAAATGATATTTCATGTGTTGTTGTTTCTTATGTTTATCCTCTTTTATATTAGAATCTATTAGACATATAATGTAATGGTTGTTGACCTCTATGGCCCTTCGATGCATCGCTATGCCTCATGATTCCAAATAGAATTGGGTTCTACTAAGGGCTTACCCTAGTATTTTTTGAGGCCTTGGCCAAGGCCTTGATAAAATGTTTATGATTTATAGAATTATCCATTACCTCATTATGATATTAGTTAACGAGAAAAATTGTGATCATTTGACTAGTTGAATATCAATGGTTATTTTTCATTATCATATGATCATTTAAGTAGCCATATTTAATAATATTTAATTCCATCTATTTCATGCTGAAGTATATATATTAAATGCAGGTGTTTTTATTTGTTCATCATGCCTAGTTTTTATATGTAAACTATTGATTGGGGGGTTTTCCGGGGGTGGCGGGCTGTCCAGAGGGTTTGGTGGTGTCCAGGGGGGGTGTCCAATGGGGTGGGTGGGTGTGGGGGGATGTCCAAGGGGGTGGGGGCCTATCCAGAGGGTTTTGAGGGTTTTCCAGGGGGGGCTGTCTAGTGGGTTGGGGGTGTCCAGGGGGTGTCCATGGGGGTATGGGTGGGGTGGGGGTGATATCTAGAGGGTTGGGGGGGGGGGCTATCCAGGGGGTGGGGGGCTGTCCAAATGGCTGAGGGTGTCCAGGGGGGTGTCCAAGGGGGTAGGGGGTGGGGGGTGGTGTCAGGAGGGGTGGGGGGTGCTGTCTTGAGGGTTTGGGGGCTGTCCAGGGGGTGGGGGTCGTCCAAAGGGTTGGGTGGTGTCTAGGGGGGTATCCAAGTGGGTGGGTGGGCATGGGGGGCTGTCCAAGGGGGTGGGGGCCTGTCCAGAGGGTTTTGGGGGTTGTCTGAGGGGTGGGGTGTTGTCCAGAGGGTTGGGGGTGTCCAAGGGGTAGGGGTGGGGGTGGTGTCCAGGAGGGGTGGGGGTGCTGTCTAGAGGGGTGGGGGCTGTCCAGGGGGTGGGGGCTGTCCAGAGGGTTGGGGGTGTCCGGGGGGGGTGTCCAAGGGGGTAGGGGGTGGGGTGGTGTCCATGAGTGGTGGGGGTGTTTTCTAGAGGGGTGGGGTGCTCTCCAGGGGAGGTGTCCAAGGGGTTAGGGGGTGGAGGTGGTGTTCATGAGGGGTGGGGGTACTGTCTAGAGGGTTGGGGGGCTGTCTAGGGGGTGGAGTGTCCAGGAGGGGTTGGGGGGATGTCCAAGGGTGTGGTGGTGTCCATGGGGTGGGGTGGGGGGGGGGGGGTGTACAAGGTGGTGGTGGTGTCCAGGGGGTGTCCAATGGAGTTGGGGATAAGTGTCATTTGAGATTGACTACTACATCGTGGTTTCTAAGATCATGATATTATGATTGTTCCGTGATGATTGGCTTTATATTGTGATTTTATCCATCTGAATTTTTATTTTATATATGATTTGATTCTCAGGTTTACTCCATTTTCTCCATTTTTCTATAAACCATTGTTGGCCCCATGGTTTTCTTTGATTCAATGGAATTTAAAACTATTATATCTAACCATATTATGTTTTTAAAATAATATTCATGCCTATTTTTTTAAATACGCATAGATTTGTTTTATATTTCATAAAAAATTTACATTCAAATTATGATTTTTTTCATATAAACATATATTTGTCTTATCTTAAAAAAAATATATTTTCTGTATTTGTTATAGGTAATAATGAGTCAAATTAGGATTACGAAACATCGAATGAGAAATGAATATGTGGAAGTTATTGATGCATTTTTTGAATTTTCTAAACGAAATGTTCCAAGTAGTGACATTTTTTTCTGTCCATGCCTGAAATGTTTGAATATGAAGAAGTTGAAAAGTAGAGAGATAAAATATCATTTGATTTATCATGGTTTTAATCCGAGATACAGCCCTTGGATTTGGCATGGTGAAACTGGAAGGAATGTCACTGATAATGATGATTCACCGGATGGTAACTCCGATGGAATTGAAGAAATGATTTGCGATATTATAGCAGAACAAATTGAGATAGAACCGACAGTTGCACGTCTATATGGTGATGCTGAAAAACCATTATATCCTATTTGTGGAGATTTTACAATTTTGTCGGTGGTGTTACGATTGATCAACCTGAAGGAAAAACATGGATGGAGTGATAGAAGTTTTACAGAGCTTCTACAATTGATGAAAGACATTCTTCTAAAAGATAACAATCTTCCAGATTCACATTATAAGGCCAAGAAAATATTATGCCCGATGAGATTGTGATACAAGAAAATAGATACCTATCCAAATGAATACATTATATATAGGAAGGAATATGAATTTCTATCAGAGTGTCCTAAATGTGGGACATCACGGTATAAGGTGAAAAAAAATCATAGGCTGATGTAGAGATTACAAAGATCCCTTCAAAGTTATTTTGGTATCTTCCTATAATTCATCGTTTCAAACGTTTATTTGATAATTCTCTTGATGAAAAAAGGTTAAGATGGCATACTGATGAGCGAGTATGTGATGGAAAAATACGCCATCCATCTGATTGTCCACAATGGAAGAAAATTGATGTGCAATATTCTACATTTGGAAATGAAATTAGAAATCTCAGACTAGGGTTGTGCACAGATGGAATGAATCCATACCGAACCCTCAGTATCACACATAGTTCATGGCCTATTTTATTGGTAATTTACAACCTCTCTCCTAAAGTTTGTATGAAGCGCAAATATGTCATGCTGAGTATAATGATCTCTGGTCCCAAGAAACCCAGCAATGATATTGATGTTAACTTGTCACCGTTGATTGATAATGTGAAACTATTATGGGCTAATGGTATTAGGGTGTATTATTCTTATAAAATGTAATATTTTCAACTGCATGCAGTGCTTCTGTTCACTATAAATGTCTTCCCAGCATATGGAAATTTGACTGGATATAGTTTTAAAGTGCATAAAGCATGTCCAATTTGCGAACAATAGACTTCATATTTTCAAATGCATCATGGGAGGAAAATAGTGTAAATGGGTCATCAAAAGTTTTTGCTTATGGATCACCCTTATAGAAGACTAAAAAAGTCATTCAATGGATCACAAGAATTTGATACTACTCAAAAACCTTTATCCCCTGATCTATATTTTGAGACGCTGAAAAAACTTGATGTGAAATTGGGAAAGACACAGAAATCTGGTAATGATAGTCATATTTGGAAGAAAAGGTAAATATTTTTTGAGATACCATATTGGAGGTATCATGAAGTTATACATAATATCAATGCCATGCACGTGGAGAAGAATATCTGTGATTGTTTGATTGGAACATTGTTAGATATTAAAGGAACGAAAAAACAAGGGTTTAATGCAAGAGTAGACTTACTATCAATGGGAATACATTTGGAGTTAGCTCCCACTCCTAATGGAAGACGAACATTTCTTCCCCCGGCTTGTCATACATTATCGAAGAGGGAGACAATTATATTTTGTTAGTGTCATCATTATATCAATGTGCCCCAATGTTATTCTTAAAATGTAAAAAAATTTGTCTCATTGAAGGACTTGAAGTTGATAGGTATAAAATCACATGATTGTCACGTCATGATGCATCAAATTCTACCATTTTCATTGCATGGAATATTTCCCATCCTTGTTAGAAAGACTATAATGAAATTGTGTTATTTTTTTAATTCAATTTGTAACAAGGAGATTGATGTGAATGCTTTAAACAATTTAGAAAAGGATGCAATTTTTATACTTTGTCAATTGGAAATTTATTTTCCTCCAACGTTTTTTGATATAATGGTGCATTTAATAATTCATATTTTTTGAGAAATGAAGCTTTGTGGACCTGTATATCTTCGTTGAATGTATCCTTTTGAAAAGTATATGAAAATATTAATGGGGTATGTTAAAAATCCATATTGACCTGAATCCTCCATTATTGAAAAGTATATTTTTGAGGAGGTAGTAGAGTTTTTTACGAGCTACTTGGCTACGATGAAACACATAGGTTTGCCTGAATCTCGCCATGAATGAGTTAATAATGAGGGAAAGGGGATTCATGGCTTGAATGTCAAATCATTGTATGCTGAACAGGTGAAGAGGTTAGAATCATACGTCTTGAATAACATAGCTGATGCTCAGCCGTATATCACATTGCATATTAATGAGTTGAAACAATGTCATCCAAAGAAGAAAGAAATGTGGATTTTGAATGAGCACAACAAAACCTTTTTGTCATGGTTTAAAAATACCATTCTTGTTAGATCAGATGTATCAGAGACATTAAAATGGATAGTGGGTGGTCCATGTTTAAATGTGATAACATGGTCCAGTTATGACAATAATGGATATACATTTCATACGAAAGCTCAGGAAAATAGAAGTGAAGTTCAGAATAGTGGTGTATTGGTGTTTGCAGAAGAAATGCATTTTTCGAGTGCTAAGGACAAAAACCCAATTTCTGTATCAAGTGCATATTATGGAGCGATTGAAGACATATGTGAGGTTGATTACATTAAAATTAAAGTTCCTGTTTTTAACTGTATATGGTTTATCGGTAACAACAGTGTCAGACCCGATTAATTTCGAGTGACACATGTTAATCTAAATACATTGGAAGGCACAACTGATTCTTTTATAATTACAACACATGAAAAAAATATATATAGTAGATCAATCACATTTGCAGTGGGTTGTTGTTTTATAAGGCAAAAAAATATGTTGGTGAGGATGAACTTGATGAAGATGCTGATTTATGCGAGGTCCCTACTTCCATGGAAAGATTAACAGAACATAATGATGAGCATGTTGAAGACATGGTTTGTTCCATAAGGAACAATCATGACGAAGGAATTTGGAAAAATAATTCATTTGTAAAATCCTAAAATTATAGGTAACATATGTTTATTTCTTGTTTACATTTATTTTTTTCATACAATGTTAATATTGAATGTTTCTTATTTATTATAACATGTATTAAAACAAAATAACTATAAGTTATTGTTTGTTTTAATTTTGTTTTAAGTTTTTTTAGTTTACTTTATTATGTTTACCATTACATGAATTATATATCTATTATTTTTGTTTAGTGAAAATTACATTACCATGTTTACCATGTTTACCATGATTATCATGATTACCATCTTTACCATATTTACCATTGTTTAACATGATTACCATATTACCAATGTTTACTATTACGTAACTTAGTACAATTTTCTATTTTTTGATTACAGTAGTAATAAAATATTTGTATTTTTATATTTGTGAACTAATGTTGGTTTTTTTGATTTGAAGGATAATGACAGATCATTCAGTTGATCAACCACATAATTATGGAGATGAGCATATTGGTCATAGCTCTGGGGAGGAACATTCACATGCTCTTCTTGATGTTCCCTAATCTTTCTCATGTGCACCTATTACGACAAAGTGTTCAAAGGTTGGTAAATGTTGGTGCATAGGTTTATCGAAATTAGCACTTTCCTGTATGCATGATCATAGGATACTCGTTGAGTTTTATGATGATGATATTCCTAGAGGTCCAAATGCAAAAGATTTCACGATTTTTGTAGGAACTCACGATAAGAGCAAAGTATGCATTCTGTATGATGACTGGAGAAGTGTGGATAAAGCTATAATCTCTCAGTTGTGGGACAACTATTTTGGTAAGATCTTTTGCTATTGTTTTACAATCATTAAATGTTTCTGATATATATAATATGTTTAACCTCTTATTTATCAGATGACATTTGATATTCCTGACACTGGAGGAGTTAGGAAGAAATGCTTATCGTTGGCTACCAGGAGATAGAGGGATTTCAAATCAACCCTCTCGTCTGATTTCATTTATGGTCATAGGATTCATGACAATCCATTTTGTATATATCCTTTTATAGATTAAGACACATAGAGACAGTTTTTTGAATGTAGAAGAAAAGAGTCATTTTTGGTAAGGGCAATGTAAAATTTTATAAGCATTCTTATATAAATGATCTTATTAATGTTTTGATAATGATTTCTTATTCTTAATTTACAGAAAACAAGGAAAGATCATCAGGAGATCCAATCTAAAAATATATACCCTCATAGTTTATCTTATGGAGGGTATGCATTTTTGGAAGAACAAATGATGGCAAAAAATTTCAACAACTAAGAGCTGAGTCTTCAAGCTCTGGAGAGGTGTCCCCTCCATCCCCTCCATATAGACATGAAAAATGGAAGAGAGCTTGTAAGAGAAAAAAGGGAAATATCTTTCAGAATAATGGAGAATCGTAGCTGATAGGATTGTAAGATATCTATTTTATTTAATTAAGTTAACTATATTTTTCATATAATTTCAAAAATTACAGCAATGTTCAATTAATTAATACAGGACTCTCTTGAGGATCAGAGTTCATAGGGGACATTTACAGCTATTAGGAGGAAAGATATTTTATCTGTAGCATTGGGAAATCCCAAACATCCTGGTCATGTAAAAGGATATTCGACAGGTGTATCGGTAAGAAAAGTTTTTCCACGTTCTTCAACTTCTAACTTTGAGGGGGTTTATAAAAAAAATAGATTCCTTGGAGGCTGAAGTTCATAATATTAATGTGATGATAGAGGAAAAGATTTGAGCGTTGGTATAGTATATGTTTGTAGACATGAAAAGAAAATTTCAGACTGTAGCTCCCACTCCTCCACCTCCCCCTACAGACCCCATTATTTATCCTCCACCTCTGGCAGTAGCTCCCACTAACCCAGCTCAGCCTGCGGACCCCATTTTATATCATACTCCTCTGTCGTAGCTTCCTACTTATTGAAAGCTGTATGATGATGATCCTCAACATCATATAGTTGCATAAGGGTTGGTATATTGTATAGGAGTTACAGTTCATCATCAACAATTAGAGGTATAGAATCAGAGGGTCACTGTACAGGATATTATAGATAGATCTTCTCGGGTACCATTACCTATAGATGAGGTGATGACAGATGGACATAGAATCAGCCATTTTTTAATTTGGACATCCAGACCTATTTGACTCATTACCGTAGAGGTATGAATGTTATATATTTTATTTTATTTTTTTATTAAAGTTGTTTTATCATTTTAAAACTAATATATTTTTCAATTTATTTTTACAGCAATACTTCAAAGGTAAAGAAATACTGTATAGACAACTACAAAGACAAATGGCTATGAAATCAGATATAGATTCTAGTAGTCTTGACAGATTGTCAAGATATTCAAATTTTTCGGTGGGTCATTATGAGTTTCCAAGGGAAGAACATGTTTGTGGACGTGCAATAAGTGTGGGGATTATGAAAACAGGTATCGTGGAGCTTGTTACTTGAGATAAGTTGGGCATCAACGTGGTGCAAATTTTTCCCATGTAAGTCTTAACACATTTTCCCTACATTATATTTATTAAAAATGTATACTTATGGCTGTTTTGAATTAGTTATATTTATAAAATTTGTTAGAGGAATGAGCTGACAGATGTATATGGATTCATGGACGCGCAATTGATTTCCCCTGAAGCATGTGCATTGGATGAGGAACAAAAAATGCTTTATATTGTTGAAAGACTTGAAAATAATATAGTCACACAATAGTGGATGATGGATTTTTGTGGGAGGTATGAAACACATCTCCCTCAAAGAGTTAATTATCTTTTAACATAAAAAACCACTAACATTAAATTTCCTTTTATTAGTGATCATTGGATGTTAGGGGTTTTTTCCCTAAGGAGAAAGTAATTTATTGGATATGCTATGTCCATGATGATATACGGAAAAGTTTTAAAAATATATTAGAAAAGTAGTTTCAATTTCTTAATAGTTTTATATATTATAATGAATTTTAAATTTACCCCATTCGTATTATTTTCTAGTAGGGCATGGGCCTCCTTCCGAAAAACACAACGAAAAGGAGTGCAAAGATCAAAAATGTAATGCAAAGGTAAATATCCATTTATAATTTTTACTTCTTGATTTATTACATAAAACTAATATATTGAATTTACACTCATTCAAATAGAACTTTTCATGGACAACATGGCGTCATCGAATGCATATATTATATGTTAAGATTTATGTATGAAATAATAACAATTGGGACAATTGTGAATTTTGACCTGGAAAGATTTCCTCTTAAATACTGCCATAATATTTAAATTTGATTTATTCATTATACACGTTAACTACTATCCTTTTCATTTGTAGCTTTTTGTTGACCTCAACCCTATACTGCTAAAGACATAAAACACATACAAGTGGAGTGGTCAAATTATTTTACAGGTTTGATTGAATTTTAGTTATTTGTAATGTATATTGTAATTTTGAATATTGTCATTGTAATTGTGTATTGGTAGTCATTTTGGATGGATTAGTTTTTTTGTAGTTGATAGTGTATGTCATTTTGTTATATTTGTGAATGTTTAATTTTACTCTACTTCTTGTTTTGATATACTTATGATGGTTTTCTGGTATGGATTCTAGTTTGGGGGGGAGGGTTTCCAAGGGAGTGGGGGTGTTTAGTGGGGTTGGGGGTGTCCAGGGGTCTGAGAGGGCTGTTCGATGGGGTGGGGGGCAGTCCAGGGGGTGGGAGCGATTCTTTGAGGGTGGAAGGGTGTCCAGGGAGTGGGAGGCTGTCCAGGGGGTGTCCAGTGGTGTGGGTGTCTTGTGGGGTGAGGGGGGTTTCCAGGGGTGGGGGGTCCAGAATGTCCATGGGGATGAGGGGGGGGGGGGTAGTCCAGGGGTGTGGTGGGGGCTGTCTAGTGGGTTGAGGGGGTTCTGGTATGTTTTTGGTATGTTTTCAAGGGTGTGGGAGGGCTGTCCAGGGATGTGGGAGTGCTGTCTATGGGGTGGTGGGAGGTCTAAAGGAGGGTGGGGGATGTCCAGGGGATGGTGGTGATGTCCAGGGATGTGTGGGGGGGGGGGAGTTTCCACAGGTGTAGTGGGGGCAGTCTAGTGGGGTAAGGGGGTTCTGGTTTGTTTTCAGTAACTTTTTGGTCTGTTTCAGGGGTGTGGGAGGGCATTCTAGGGTGTTGGGGGGTATACATGAGGGTGGGGGGGGGGGTTGTCCTGGGGTGTTTGGGGCTGTCCCGAGGTGTTTGGGGATGTCCAGGGGGTCGAGGTGCAGTCCAGGGGTGTGATGGGGGCTGTCAAGTGGGGTATGTTTTATATGTTATCAATGTAAATGCTAAAATTTTCTGTAGATCTTATTTTGACATCCTTATGTTTTTGTGGTGCGAATTCTTGATTTAGTTTCTAGTTGTTTCTGGGGGAGAGCAGAGGACTGCATTCAATTTTTTTTAAAAAATAAAATTTGTGTTCCAGGTTGGTTATTTTATAACCGACGTGATAAAGAAATCAGGAAGGGTTTATCATGTCAGTTTTTTTAATAAAAGGTGTGATAAAGACCTGTGGCATGGTTTATCATGTCAGTTATTTAATAACCTACGTGATAAAAGGCCTGGGAAATGGTTTATCACGTCTGTTATTAAATAACCAACGTGATAACCCCCCGGACTTGTTGAGCTCGTCGGTTATTATATAACTGACATGATGAACCATTTCCCAGGGGTTTATCACATCAGTTATTTAATAACCGACATGATAAACTCCCCCGCACATGTTTATAACGTTGGTTATTATATAACTGATGTGATAACCACCCCCCCCCCCCCCCAATTTATCACGGTGGTTATATAATAACCAATGTTATAACCCCCCCTCCCAATTTTTGCACGTTGGTTATTAATTAACCGACGTGACAAACACCACGATGTTATGTTTTTTACGTCGGTTTTTAAATAACTAACGTAAAAAACTTTATTTATACGTCGTCCGTATTAATGTTGGCTAAAGACTGACGTAAAAAATGAAAAATAACTGACATAAATAACATTTTCTGCACTAGTGATATCTTCACATGTTTTACAAAAAATTAATTGACAAAATATATATGAGGAACATAATGGATACTTTAAATTTTTTCTAGGTTGAGGATCTAGAAACCATAACTCATCTTTTAATAAAAAAGATGATTTCCATATGATTTTTTACATTTTAAATGTTTTGCCTAAAATTTTCCAATTCGTCACTTAGGAGAGACCAAGGGGGTTTGAACATAGATTTTGTATAGGTCACCCTTTTTTGGTTTTCAACCTAACATATTTTTTTCTTTTACTTTATTTTAAATGTTCAATTTTTTTCTATACTATTTTGGGTGAGAAACTAATGAGCGAGGACTTTACATTTATCAAGATTCCCTTTTTGGGTTTTTATGTTACTGATTAAATATATCTTTCCTTTTAAAATTTAAGGTCTTGTATGTCAGACCAATGAAATCACATGAAGATAGAGTAGTGTTAACACTGACTACATTAGGGGCTGAAAAATTTAGGTTAGGGTTATAATACTTAGAACAAAGGTTGTTCGGGTTTATGGTCTCACAAATTTACCAAAATATAAGGTAACCTATATAGAAATAAAGGAAAGAGAACCCTATGTGAATGAGTAAAGGACCATATCGATATAAACAACACATTAAAGGGGATATACACCTATTTTACAATAAAAATTCTTAGATAAAAAGGAATATGCAGTCTATATAGAAAGGGAAAGTTACACCTAATTTGAATGAAGAGCCTTGGTTCTAACATAAACCACCCCACAATTTTGTGCATACATTTTAAATCCATGATTCCATCCCTAAAGGCTACTAGAGTCTCAAGAGAAACTACTTGGACCAAATATTGATATATTATGAATAGAAATAAGGGAAGAGTAAAATTGAACTAAATAAGAATATCCATATTCTAATACCTACCATATCAATATTGGGTGCACATAGTTTTAGGTTATAGTGCTCAAAAAGAATATGGGGAAGGATGTGAAAAACCAAATGGGATTTAGGAGTGAAGAGTGATTTGATTCCATTGAATAGTTAATTAGAATAACATAAATAATATCTCAATTTAACTGAATAAAGTGAAGATGATATGAGACAAACATGTCAAGTATGATCAATTATTGTATTCTAATGTCATGTCCCACCACAATATTGTTGAGAGAATATGTTTTGAATGGATCTTATATTCAATATTAAAAAATTCCTCTAGATATTATTTCATATGTTGTGGAACTTATTTCATTAACAAGAATAAGTTTCCTTTTAGAATTATATAACCTATTTACTAATAGCTGTGGTAGTTTTATCATGATTCAAACACTTAACACATGAAGTATGGAGTATGAGAAAAGAATATTTAAAGGGTTTTTAGAATAATCCAATTTGAATTGAAAAAGGATAGGTAGTTATGAAATCCTAAAAATAAGTGAAAGTGGATGATGATTTGTGGATGGGACAATGATAAATGTTTTATACATTACTACATACCCTGCGATAACAAGAATCAGAGCACATATAGTTTTTATAAGGAATATATGTATAGTTATGGATCATATTTAGGGGAGGCGAATATCCTCATCTCCAGGAAAAGATATCCAAATATCAAAATATAGATGATGGAATGACCAAGCATCATAATGGAACAATTTTTGATGGGTAATTTGTTTAAACAATCTTCCACACAGAGTCCACTTCGGTAAGAACAATAATAAAAGAGAGGGACCAAACATTAGAACATGGGATCTTGAGTGTGTGTAATTTTTTTATAAACATACATTCATGGATACTGAACCATACACTAATAAATTTTACAAGGTTATGAATCATTGTTAAGGATATTAGTTCATATAAAAAGGATTATCTAAGTAGTTTAAGGGTTATGTGTTGTGGACAGTATGTCCGGTAGTTTAACATCACAAGAAAAGGAATTTATATCTCATAGAATAGGATCTTTTTGTAGGGGTTCATGAAGGTATGGATGATGTACAAGAAATAAAACCATTTCATCTTAGTATTGAGAAAATGGATAAAACATGGAACGGATTAATGAAGCCACATACATCTTGCTGAAATAATGGGTTTGATTAAGATGTGATTTTTGATTGGGTTCTAAGTCGGATGTCACTATATATGTTGGAGTAACAAGAAAAAAAATCCACACACAGTTCATTATAATGTTAATTTTCTATCCTAATATAGAGGAGACATGAAATACAATGAAATTGAATGTAGCCATATCCATCGAATATTATATGAAAGATTACTCTCATATAGATCATTTTTATATTAACGGAATAATTTAATAATTTTATATAGGACTATCTAAGAAGTTTAAATCAATGTGGAAAATAATTTAGGATTTTGGTAATGTTCCAAGAGGAGAGTCTCAACTCATAGATCATTAACATGCTGGGATAAATATCTCATTTTAACTCCATGTTCTTCACAATTGATGTGAACCCCATAATGGGAGGGTGAAAATGTAAGATGTCATAGTCCTTCCTTGATAATGGGAATGATGAAAAAATGTGTAACATCGAGGTTAATTAGATCAAATTGAGTAGTTAGGTGATTTAATGTGTAAATCAGAAAAAGAATGTCCGAGTAAAAATGTTTATGGGGAAAAGTGGGAATAATTTAACCATTGACAATGGATAGGTTATCAATACACTATCATGAAATAATGCATAAACATTTTTGGTTATTTTTCCTTAGGATGAAAAAACACCTCTGGCTTGTGGCAAGATATGGATTCATATGTTTCATTATTGAGAGAATGTGTCCATATTGGGATTATATTTTATCATTACCAAATTATATGAAAGTGGAAAACCAAGTGGATATGATGAAGGGTTATTGATACCAATAAGAGAATATTAACTTATGGAACATTGGTTGATCTAAACATCAAAGGTACGAACTGGGTTTATGGAGAAATGTTTTTAATAAGGGTTGGAATATATTAAAGGTTACACTATTATGAATTTGTTTCACTCAAATTTCACACCCCATGATGGTTTTCTATTTCCGAACGATTTCCAATGGTATAATTCATAGAACCTAAAACACCCAATGGTTCTATATCCATGGGGACCTTCCTTGCAAAGGAAGGAACTCATTAGGTGTTTAGAACTATGATTATTAAGAAATCACATTAGTTGAGAGGATGTGAGGTCGGACTCAATCACACACTTTTGGGGGGAATTATTGCCTAATTAGGGACTCTATTATAGATTTATGATATTTTCATGAATCCTTTATTAATTCACAATTATGATGTTGGTCATCCCAAATTAGGAATTAATCATTAGCATGTGTGGAATTTAGAATCATATATATGTATTCAATGTTCTTCATTGATGTAAATATCTATATGTATTATAGGTCACCCATAAATGGTATCCTCTCATATTCTACTTAGAGATTATTTTGTCCTTATTATGATGATACTAGTTTTATAGCCACACAATAAGTCACTATAGAGTTTATAGTTATCCATGTAGATGAATGTCACTCTAGAGTTTTTCATCATCTAGGGAGATGCTAATTGTTTAATGTAGTGATCAAACCCATAAATAGGCTTCCTACATATCCTTATGAAAGAAATTTTAACCCATGTAGTTTGGTGCCTCTTAATGGGGAACATCATTCCTTTTAAGTTTGTGTGACAAGGACCCAACTGTATAGTTTAACGTCATGTGGCAAGGATGTCTATGCAGAAGGTTCATAGTCAAAGATTAGTGTGGGACATATGCTAAAATAGTCCAAGGAACTTGGACGGGATATGAGTTTCCAAGTAGAATTAGACCATGCAAGGGATATGGCCTACAAAAAAATGGTTTGTTTAGGATGTTTGATTTTAACATTATGGAGGATTTCTATGTATCCCATTTGGATGGGAATCAAATCCCATGTAGTTATTTAATGAGTAGCCACACCTATAGAGGCCCTCAATGGAATGTATCGTAGGGGAGTATAGTGATGTGTGAGGATAGGATGGGGGATTACTCCTGAGAGGGATACCCCCATGAAAAAGGGACCACGAGGGATGTTTTCACTCATGGTGATATTGGGGATTAACTCAAGATTTACTAATGAGGAGGATAACAGGATTAAGGGAGTTATAATTGGGGATTATTCCTATGGTTGATTCCCATTGAGATCGGACCCTTAGTTGGTTTCCTATTTATCATAGTTAATAGGAATAAGATTTCTCATAGTTAAATCTCTCTGGTAGATTAGGTGTATGTCAGAATCATCACTACCCTCTAAGACCATTTGAGTCATTCTTTGTATGATAAATAAGAGGAAGAGGAAGATTTGACAAACGACACACTTTTCCTCCTTCAACGGAAGAAGAGGACGATGCTATAATGGAAGAGTTTGGGGATACAAAACTTCCCTATATTCATTTTACATTGAACGAGAGTCCAATGTGAAAAGGGTTTTAAGGTATAGGATGTGGAGGTGGAGAGGATCAAGACTGCAACCTCCCACAAGATTGTCCAGGGGCTTACAATAGGATGTATTCCCTTGAATTAGTTGGGTATTATTCTTAATGAGGATTCCCATTTGAGGTTTGGTTAGGGCTTAAATATAAGGAGAATGACGATTTATGATTCAACCTATCATATGAGTTAGGTTATGTGGTTTGGGGAGTTTCTTGAGGAATTTATTGACTCATGTTACTTGAGTAATCTAAGTGTATAATCCAAACTCACAACACGATAAAGGTACCATGATGTGTATTTAAAATTAAAGCATTTCAAGCAGTGTGGAGGAGTATCTAAAATCACGGTGTTGTAGAGGAGGACTTTAAGGCCATATAATATGAATTCTAGAATGTTGTTGACCCGGCCTGAAAGGTTCGCAGTGCGACAGTCCAATTTTCATTGGGGGTCAGTGAGAAAAGAAAAGGGACCAGCCCAGAGGCCCAGGACTATACCCCGACATTGATCGGAAGAGGGGGTTCATCCCCTGCACTATTGACCAAAAAAATTTCTCAAGTGGGTATCCCAAGTATGGGTCACCCTAGGTAGGTTTCCCTCGTAAGATGGTGAAGGGGAGTTATGTAGTGCTACCGACTCCTAGTGTGCCTCTAGATCTAATTCTCACTATTCAAATCCCTAGAGTGTATAACCTGGAATAGCTGATACATCTTAGGGGAAGACTCTCTCCACATAGTAGAAAGACTATTAACGTTGGGTACATTGCTAGTATTTTTAGTTCTTAATGTTATCTATGTTAGTTTATAATTACCATGGCCATGGCACTCGGTTGAAGTCAGATCATATAGCCTCATAATTTAAGAAACACAATGTGTGTATCGTCACTATTATTGAGCACAGAAAAACCCAGATTAGATTATGTCCTTAAACTGCAAGGTGCAGTTACATGGATCCATGCATTCAGATCCGACTAATAGGAATATCCAGATATTTTGGAACAAGGTTTATGTGCATCTAATCAAGGTAGGGGACCAATTTCTCACCACAAAAGTATCGAGAGGGGGGGTATGCATCTATGTATTATTTTTTTATGGAATTTGTGATGCTCAGGTTAGAAAGAGATTGTGGTAGGGGCTAGGGATATTTGATTTGGTGGACCTCCCATGGAATGTCATTGGGGATTTCAATTCCATTCTTGACCTAGAGGAGAAGAAGGGTAGGGGTTCCTTCCCTCGCCAGACCGACTTATACTTCACTCTCGTCATGGAGGATAAGGGTCTCATCGACTTCGGTTACTCTGGAGATAGTTACACATAGTGTAATAACCAAACCTGAGGAAGGTGTTGTTGTATCATGATTGATCGTTATTTGAAAAATAACAATGCGATCATCTCTAATCCAGAGGCCAAGGTGAAGAACCTAGTCCAAGGTATTTCTGATCACTCTCCTATACTGGTGTCTCTATTTACCAAGTAGGTTTTGCAAGATTCCTTCAGGTTCTGCTATCATTGGCCTCAGATCCAAGATTATTAGAGGCTCGTAAGGGATTTATGGGAGGCTCCTACCAAGGAGAATACGTGGGATTCTCTCTACAACAAACTGTGAAGGATGAAACATGGGTTGATTGATTGGTCAAGGCGGATAACCTCCTTTGATCATAATCTGTAGGCTCTTAAATAGAGAATACAAATCATAGAATCTAATTTGGAGGAGGAATGGGATGATTTAGTGTTTAATGAGCGTGTTGGAATCATGTTTCACTGGGAGGAGGAGCTTCTTAAACAGGGGCGGTTGGCTCGCGATCGCTATCAGGTGAGGTGGATGAAGGAAGGTGATAAAACCACAAAATATTTCCATGCATGGATTAGAGAAAGAAGACATATTCCCATACCGAACATCTTAATTGAGGATGGATCCTATATAGATAACTGTGACATGGTAGGGGGACTGGTTCACTCTTTCTTCAAAGACTTTCTTTCTGGCCCCAACCCTAGGATGTCCAGTATGTATCCCAGAGGAAATACAGGGTTGTGGGTGATGCTCCCCTCTTCAGTGACTAGACGAGATAACAAGGACTTGGAGTCGATTCCTAGTGAGGAAAAAGTCCATACTTCCAATAAAAATCTCATCCCTGAGAGTGCACCCAGACATGATAGTTTCCACGTTCCTTTTATAGGGGGATGTGGGATATTGTGAAGTGCGACATCATCGATGCTATTCAAGAATACTTCCTCGGTGGGTGCCATCCTCGTTTGGATAGTGAAACTACCCTGGGGCTCATTACCAAGATCAAGGACCCTTATTCTCTATCGCACTACAGGACATTGGGCCTATGAAAATTCCAATATAAAATCCATGAATGTGTGCTTAACCAGAGTTTGTCTAACCTTCTACTTGGGAGGATTTCAGCTTAGCAGCATGAATTTGTGAGAGGCCGCTCCATCAAGGGTGGTACTGACATATCTCAAGAGATGTTAAGGGACATCCATTTAAAACCCCATGGAACCAACATGGTTATTAAATCGGTTATGAATAAGGCATATGATAGGCTCCAATGGAGTTTAATCAACAGAGTCCTATCGAGTATTGGGCTTTCGGCCAAGCCAATGGACCTATTTTTCATGAGATTTAGTTCTTCATGGTTAGAGGTTTCGTTTATAGGGAAGTCCCATGACTTCTTCAAGGAAACGAGTGGTATCTGGTAGAGAGATACAGTCTCTCCCAGTATTTTTATCGTGGCTCGGGACATTCTTAGTAGACATACCAACAAAGGAATTTCACAAGGAGTTATTCTCCCTTTCAAGAGAAAAATGAATTTTCCAGTGGTGTCTCATCTTATGTTCGCCAACGATACGATTATCTTCATCAATGGTGGTTGGGGATAAGTTCTTGGGATTAATGGAATTCTGGATAAAAATTAATATTGGAGCAAGCAAGTCATCAGTAACTCCAAAATCAGTATATTCATCTCTGAAAAAAGCTCCCAAAGGAGGGTGTCCTCTGTGAAATCACCTGGACATATTGAATGGTTCATTTATGATGTAGTACATGGGATCCCTTATCTCTTCTGGTAGACTTCGAATCAATTATTATGATCACGTTGTGAGCAGAATCACTAGCTGTATCCTTAACTGGAAAAATAAATTCCTATCTTATGGGGGACATATAGCTCTGGTGAATAGCATGTTGACTGATATTCCAATCCCTGCATCAGCCTCTTTTAAAGTACCTCAAGGTGTGATTAAGAACATTGATAAGATATTATTCAACTTTGTGAGGGATTCCAAATTGTAAGGAAAGAGACATTGGGCTTCATGGGGTAAGTTGGCAAGGCCGATACAGGATGGTGTGATTAATGTTAAGAGCCTACGGAGCATGATTCACTGCAAGCATGGAAGGCTCGCATGGGAAGTTCTTGAGGAGCGATCTTTATGGGGTAAGATCATGTCAGCTCTATATTGTGGGAGTGTGGAGGCCTCCAGTGGTTATACTTCTCCAATGTAGGAAAAATTATACCCCCTTTAACATAAGATTCAACTTAACTTGAGGTGGATTATTGGATCAAGGGATCTCCTTTTCTGGCACAGAAACTAGGCAGGCTCAGTTTTAGCTTTCCCTAGTTTTTTGGCCCCTATGATTTCAGTTAATGAAGCATGCCAGTACCCAAGGTTTACCTTGGATATTTTGGATGAGGATCAACAGGCCCTCCATGAGTCTATTGATTTTAATGAAGATCCAGAAAAATTTAATTTTACCCCTACTATTTCAGAAGTCTTCTCATACAGAGATTTTCGTAGGTTATCTTCTGAATATCATCTTCAGGATGGGTGGAATGGTGTTGTGTGGTTCCATAATATTCCAATGAAGTTCAACTTTCTAACATGGTGCATCAAGAAAGTCTGTGTTAGTGATGGATGAGAACTTTATAAAGATGGGAATCATCCTGGCCTCTAGGTGTTCTTGCTGCAACAATTTTCAGGAAGAGAGTACAAAACACCTGTTTCTCGAGGGGGATTGGGATCATGTGGTGTGGTCTCACTTTGTTGGTTCCTTGGAATTTTCTTCTCATGAGAAGAATGATTCTACTTTTGTGGAGAGTTGGTTCCAAGGCATTACAGGTTCCCTGAAGGGAAGGATGGTTCATTTGGTGATTTTTAGTGTAGGATTCTGGAGCTTGTGGAAATCCAGGAACCAATCAAGGGTTGAAGGTTCCGTTCCTTCGGTTAGGTCCATCGTAGCGCAGAATCGTTTCCTTCTGATCGAATTGGCTCCACTCATCAAGGTCTAGTCGGAGGCCCCTATCCTAGTTGGCTCTAGGTCAGTATCCCTTTGGCTCCTCCTCCTTGGGTTGTTCAACAGGGGAACTGGGTAAGCTGGAAACCCCTGAGATCTAGTTTGAATCTGAATACGGATGGGTCCTGCTATATGTGGGTGATTAAAGGAGGTAGATTGGTAAAAATTATTAGGGGGGGTGGTCATGGAATTCATTTCCTTCTTTGGAAAGGGTACTTCTCTCTTGGCTGAGGTGATGGCTATGCTCACAGGGCTTTCCTTCCGTAAGCTAGAGAAGCTAGAGCTAACAAAGGCCGAGACTAATTCCAGGATTCTCCACAATGACATGAAAAATAAAGGATCCCCCAGTGGTATATTTCATACATTGTTAAAAAATTTAAAGCTCTTCTTGGATCCAATGTCGACTTGTCTCACACTTGGTGCGAGTGTAATAAGGTTGCAAATCACTTAGCTTCCTTGGCAGTCCAGAACTCCATCTTCACTATCCTTCTCCCTATCAATAGTTTGAAACTAGATTTCGTTAACATACTAAGAGGGGATTCCCTTAGCTTTCACAATTTCAGACCTCCCTAAGTGATAGGGCCCCATGGGTTATAATGTTTTCTTGTTTTTGAATAAAAATTTGATTTGGATAGATGGGTGGCCCGGGTGGTACCTCACCCAACTAGTACTTGGGTGGTTCTAACAACCTCACCCAGGTATGGGTCGCCCATGTGTGGGTCACCCATGTGTGGGATGGGATCCTTGACTTAGTGAAGTGGGGAAATTAAAGCTCTCCTAAGTATTCAAAGACTACTTGGGTGGAGGATCTACATCGCCGAATCCCTCGTTGGGATTCGTCGTCTGAGAGTTCAGTTCTCCTCCAAATATTTGTGGTGGAGGGATCTATTTATAGACCCCAATGGACTTGTGTAGATGGGCCTACATGGATGGTTTTTTTATATTTTCCAATGAATATGAATTTCACGGATGATCCTACGTGGATGGATTATGAGGATGACTTTTGCAGTTAATCCATTAATTTATAAAACATTTCCATCTTCCAAGTTCCATAAATTTTGATCTGTAAGTCTGTTTGTGCTCCACGACTAGTAAAATCGAATATTTCAATGATATATACACTTATTTACATGGTAAATACACCAAATATATTAGGAAGAAACATTAAAATTACATTTTAATCTTGAGACTCCTTTTCGTCGTTGATATTGGAAATCCACACCCAACTCTTGGAGGGGGGCTTTCCACTTATCCCTCATTATGGAGTAGTCTTCTTGAATATGAAAATCCATAATGCATATTATTATACCATTCAAACACATTCTACTCAAACTTGATTTTTTTTCTAAATGAAGATCAAATCATGAATTCTACGAAAAAGTGCAGAAAACACATTTTGTGGTGTCAATATCATTGAACACATTTTTTTGGTGAAGGGGATATACCTTAAAACATGATTGAGTATACAATCATCTGATGGGAAATTATCCTCTATCTTTTTATTAAAAAAGTGTGTAATTTGAGTATAATAGGATTTGTATAGGGATATAATTTATTCCCTTATAAATTTGCTTTTTGATATTTTTAAATAAATCTACTTATAGTTTGAGCGGGAACCACTTACAAATATAGAAAAAAGACTAAACCAAGCACAAAGAACAAACATTCCAATCATTGACCACTAAAAACTAGAATCAACATAGGAATAATTCAAAACTTCTTGAAAATTAAAAATCAAAGACCAAAACCATATTTTTGAAGCACCAAAAAAACTCATACATAATAGAACCTTGATAAAAATTAATAACTCAAATTAAAACATAATAATTGATGGACTCAAAGACCCACTAAAACTGACCAAACATTTCATGATTTTTTCCAAAAGATTCACTTAGAGCTACACACCATGACACATACTTGTTCTCATAAAAACCTTCAATGTTTGTGAGAGTAGCCTATCAGGAAACCAAACCACCACTAATGATGGTCCAAAAAAGATCTTACCAATCAAAACCTACTGTATACCATAAAAAAACTCTAACCACGACCACATTGTTTCCAACCTCATCGACATATTTAATTCTACGTTTTAGGTGTAAATTATTTGTGTATTTACCTTTTTTACTCTAACTATTTCTAAAGACATAAGAAGGAAAGTCTTAGTGATTGTTGACTTGACATCTTCTTAGGATTCCCTTTAAGAGTTTTTAAATAGGAATTAATTCACAACTCGTTCATTTTTATTTTACGGTATTTCAAATTAGACTGTAAAGGGTTGAGTTTTAAGGTTTCAAAACATTGAAAAATAGTGGATTAAGTTTAATGGTATTCAACCTTGACCAAATGTGGTCACAGTGTGGGTGATAACATAGGAAAATATGATGTGAAAGAATGTACTATACACTAGGATAGGTTTAATTATGATGAAGATCACTGATGAGGACATGGAATGAGACCTAGAAATAACTATGTTTCTAGATATAATAAGAATCAATCCACAAATAATTCTTAAAATAGAGGAATGTTTTTTTTGCTTGAAGTGTAAAACTAGTAACGAGTTATACATTGACACCCAAGATAGGATATATAGGTCTCAATATATGGTGTCACAACATTACGTCAACATGGATAACCTGGCATGGATGGGATAAGTTTTTTTGTGGTTGGGTTTAAAATATAGGGTTCATAAGTCACTACATATCTTGAACTAAAAGAAATAAAGTCACAAATAGTTATTGAACTGTATTATTTTTCATAGATATATCTATTGTGAAATAAATATAATATGATACATTTATGGGTGCCTTGGTGTGGGGAAGAAATATGAAACCTGATGTGAATGGTTGAAAGTCTTGTCACAAAGGCAGGATCAAGTATGAAAATGAGATTCATGGTTGGGATCGAGATAAGAAATCCATGTGTCACAACATATCCTAGTGTAATAGGAATCATGAAACATATAATTTTTGATAAAAATTTCTATACAGATCCATATAATACGTAGATAAAAGATATTATGATATCACCCTATCCAAGGTAGTTAGAGAAATCCCAATGTGAATGAGAGGGCCCAAACTCTATAATGGATAAAGGGGATTATTCATAATATTTTTATCTTGACCTATGTTTAAAAATAAAAACATTACAATATTCCTTGAAATTACTAGAATCAATCCATACTTATTTTTTTAATACCCCTATATTGCTATGGATCAGTGAATTGAACAAAATGTTTTATCCTGTTGTAGGGTTACTGAAGGAAACCTAACATGAATTAGAAAACTGAAACATTGGGATGTATTAATGGATTAAAAAGGATAGTGATTTGTTTTTTAGACTAATATAGATTATTTTGGTGTCATTACATATCACATGGTAATGAGAATCATGCCACACATAGTTATAACAATGTGAAATTTTATAATGACATAGAATAAGCTCTTATCTAAGTGGGAATTTTTATAATTTGAGGATGCATGTAATGGTCCATCTCAATCTATTTATGTTCATGTAGGATGGAACCTATTTCAAGAAAATAGGATAATTACCAGGTAGTTTAATTTCATATGATGAGTATACTATGTTATATAGTTTAATGTCATGTATATAGGACTTAAGTTCCATGCTGTTTTGGTTCATATGAAGAAAACCTATTCTAAATAGTTTAATTTCATTTAGAATAGACTAAAAGCAGGGAATTATATTGTCCTTGCATAGGGGGATTGGAGGTATATTCACCATGAGTGAATATAACTACCCACTCACTAGGAACTTTTATATTGGTATATCTCGCATGTAAGGAAATTGATTCATATAGAATTAAACACCCTGAGCAATTTATGATCTTGCTGGGTGGACTATATTTCATGTAACTTAAAAACATGTAACAATGACTAAGGTTATGCAACCTAACATCATTATATTAGGATGATGGTCAAGCACTTTAAAATCATTCAATGAGGATGTTAATGATCCCCACATGAAATCATGGAAATTAATTAATTGGGAACCATGTGTTTATGGAAGGAATGAAGCACTCTCTATCCATAATGATCAAGGAGTAAGATCCATTGGAGTAGAACTTGTGTATGTAATAATTTCATTCCCATTTATGATTCATATATTGGGTTTTCTTCCAAATAATCATGGGTGTCCTCAAGGTGAATAAAAATTACCCTTGAAAAATGAGTGAAGGTGATATTTTTTATTTAATGTTAATGAAAATATGTTTTGGTTGACATAAAGGTTGTTTAGTGTGAATTTTTTCTCACTGACTTGTTCTAATTTTTACATTCATACACAAGAAAATGATAGTTTCACTTTCATGGTAGTCCGAGTCATAGTATTATAGGCTTACCGAGCTAGAGCATACAAGAGTTTATCTTTCTATGATGTATTTTCTTATTGCACCACATTTTTAAGGATATTAGATACAGTTTTGATGAATAAATCTATCTATATTTTCACTACTACATGGTAACATAAACAATTTTTAGATTGAATATTATATTCTTCATATAACATATTTAACTCAGAAGTATATAAATTCTTTCTATTTACCATCAATATTTTTATAGGGACACAAAACCAATTAATGATAATTGAATTCATGAAATTTATTGTAGATTTTTTATAAATTATTTGAGGTATAAATCATCACACCATTTTGAGAAGAAATTGATGGAAGTAATAATTAACTTGAACTGTCTCTCTATAGCCTAGGGATATTTCCCTATGATATTTATTTCCCACATAGAAAAACATAAGTGAATTTTTCAGTATACACTAATTATAGGGGTCGATAAATGAAGTTGATATGTATATGACAATAATGAATCCTTTTTTTGAACTCTATGTAGTCTTGCTTCATTGTTGTCAAGAAATATTTGAGTCACTTAATTTTATGGGAAACCTTGTTTCATGACAGATGAAAGAAGTAATAACTGGAAGAGACTTCTTACATTACTTATAGAGCCTCTCCTCATTTAATAAACTTGAGTATAATAGCTTCAAAAACATTCAAATAAATGGGTTTTTACCTTTTAATCAATCATAAAGGATGGAGTTTGCTGCCTAATGAATGATATGCACATTCCAAGATTTATCTACTGAAATGATTCCATTTTTGAGGTATTCAATAATGGTATACATCAATCCAATTATAGTATATTTTAATGTTGTTATAATATTTCATTGATCAAGGGTCACATTGAACTTATCAATATTTTCTTTATAATTATTGATGAGTGGTGATACAATCTTATATTGTGCAATATGGATAATTATCTCATCCTGATTAGGATCTTCCAATGATTTAGCGACATTGGATAGAAAATCTGTATAATAAATTTTGGAGAATGTAATTTGTGTTAGGGTTTCCTATTATGGTAATTAAACCATTAATCCTCATACATAATGAATAATGTGAATAAAATCCTCATTCTTTATGTAATAACCACCATTTTTTTCTTGATTACTATCTTTTATTTACCCATGACATTAAAGCATGATACTGGTATTTTCATGGTCAATTACAAGCCTGTTATGAGAGATTGGTATTACATTGTTTTGTTCATGAAAAATTTTAAAAGTATGAAGGAATAGGGAAGATATACATTTGTTTTTTATATGATTAAAATTCCTATGATAGCTCTATTAAGTTTGGCATCTTCTATTCTGCTTTCTATAGGGCTCCTCAAGGCACCATCAATGTACATCTCCCTTGTTTGGAGAGTGTCATGAATAGGGAATAATGTCAAATGAATAGAGATATACATGAGTGGATCATCATGATAGATATAAAAGACCTAATGGTGGTATATATAATATATTATCTTTTTTTCATTATAGAAATTAATGAATGATAGTTCTTCTCAATACCATAATTTTTAAACATAGTATCTAATAAAGATTGCTTCCATTTCCCATAGAATTCCACGGAGAAAATAATGCAAAAAGTGATAAATAAATGGTCAACATATATAAGAGGATGAGTTTTCCTTCAACATGTGGAATCTAGAATATATGGTGCAGAAATTTTTATTTGATGTCATAAATGGATTTTTAAGAATCCTAATCACATGGATAATAGTTCCCTTTCTTCATCACCTCAATAATGGGAATACATTTACTGGTGATATTGGTGATAAATCACCTAATGTTGGTGAGGTTCCCCTAGAGTCCTCTCAACTATTTGAGGTTACGAGGTGGTGGAATATCCAACTGTGCATTTTTTCATAGGATTCTCATTTATTTAAAGATGGTATAATATGAATCGAATTATTTTACCTACTTTCACCCCAAAAGATCATTTTAGGGGATTCATCTTCCAGATATATTTCCATAGTTTTTTAAAAACTATATTAAGACTAGAAATATGATCACAACACATTCTATATTTAACCACCAAATCATCCAAATATAATTCCATGGTCTTCCCCATGAAAGGTTAGAAAATATGGTAAATTGTGCATTGATATGTAGCACCACCATTATTTAATCCAAAGGGAATAACTTCATAAATATATTCCAATTGGGGTTCCATAAAGCTAGTGTAATCTTTATATTTAGAGTCCATGTCGATATGGTATAACCATAATATCCATCCATAAAGGATAGGGATTGGAAGCCACCCATTTCATCTATAAATAGTTTGGTGAATAAGATTCGGAAATCATCCTTCGTACAATTCTGGTTAATATCCTTAAAGTTGATATAGACATGTATTTTCCCATTCTTTTTTTTGATTGGGAAAATATTGGTGAACTATTTTGGGTATTGGAATTCCTAGATGAATTTGGATTTTATTATCTTCTCAACACCACTTTTTTTCCATAGAGTAAACCGTTTTTGTATTCTCCTAACCAAGTACTTATAGCCACAGTTGTAATCAATTACTCCTAAGTGACGGATAACCACACTGGGTTCCAACTTAATCATATCTATGTAATTATATTAAAACACATCCTTTTGTTTCTTGAGGAAAGACGTGTATGTATCCTACTCATAGGGATTATTGGTGGTGTCTATAACTATTTGTAATGGATCGTTATCCGTATCTAGGTTCACTTTATTGATTACATCAATAGTGGCTAATACCCCTTTCACAAATGTTGGAGGTATTCTATGATATCTTCATCATCCAATTCATTGTTTTTAGTAATTAAAGATTATCCCGAACTCAAAGGCATCAATGATGATATAGATGCATGATTATTATGTTTATTAAAATTGATAAAGTAATTATTACCCTTATATTAATCACATCATTCTTTTTAGTGACCAGGTGAAACTGAAACAACCCATATTAAATAATGGGGGAAATTTTACCCCGACCTCATGATCATCTCCTTCTCCAAGGGTTATGGTCCAGTCAATAAAGGAGCCTCATCTATGTGGTCAATATATAAATCAAGAATTCATTTAAGTAAAGGTTCTTATTATAAATATTTGTCCTTATAGAGTGAATTCCTTTTCATCCATTAGTGGTGATCACTCAATGGAAACATCCATTGGATCATCATATGATAGAAAATTGATCAAATACTTAGGATTGCTATCTAATAGAACCCATGTGACCCAATTATTCCATATATCTGGAGTGGTTTCCTAAATATAATTGACGGGAGGCATGAAGTCCTCACTAAGTGCACTCCAAAAATTAACAAAAGCAGCTTGTAAACCATTAGGAGCAGTGATTTGGTTTGTATCATCCATTATCAAGTACATTCCCTACCTATTTTAGAAGATCACATTAATATATTGAGATTCACATGACTCAGAATGGGGGATATATCCATATAGTTCCATGACTTGGTTATTGATGAAATATTTTAGGCATTAATGGAACAAAGATGGTACCAATACGTGCATATGAAGCTAAAAACGTCCTTGCATGACATTAAACATTGTGTCTTGGTGAACACACATGAAATTTGAATCAGAGATATGGCCTCTGATTTTTTTTCTAAGTTTGATATTCTTGAGATATTTCTACTCACATTTTTGATATACCTGGTTTATTATGTTTGTGGGGGGAAATATGATTTATTTCATCCTATAATTCAAAGGTTATGAATTGAGATAATATTAATTATTGAGCCAGTATTAAAGAGAGATTGATAGATATTTATGTTATTGAGTTTCCTATATATGTAAAGGGGCTTGATGCACCCATGGATGGTAGATTCCTAGTATTGGCCCATGAATTAAATGACTACATTCCACTCATAAGAAAAAGTCCTTACCTGATAAAACTAATTCGAATTGAATTCAACCTCAAATGCATGAGAACATAAAAGTTCTTTCATTAGATTTTTTATAGTTGGAGTGAAACTAGAATAGAGATCTTATTTGGGATGATGTTGAGATATTTTAGGATGTCATATTTTTAGACCAAGGGACTAAACATCTTGTCATGAGGTTGATCTCTGAATTAATTATTTAGGGAATAAGATTTATATTCTAATGAATCATGTACATAATTAGATTTTGGGGGTTTTTTCCATATGTTGGAAAGATTGAAAAAGAGTTTCCACATTTCAGTGATTTATAGAAAACTATCTACCTACTAGTTTGTATTTTAAAATAACCAATATTGAATGATCCTTGAAAGAATTAGGATTATATTAGCATTCCTTCTTGGTTTATTAGAGCATTTATCTCTATATTTCAATAGCCCGAATGACTTCAACTAATATGATACCTAATCATCAAGAGACAACATGATTTCATCTTCATTTACCTATATAACATCTCCCCCAATTATAGGTAAAGGATATCGTCTTATATATATCTTAATCATAAAAATGATATTTTTTAAGCGAATGAAATTGATGGATATGTAATATGATTCCTCATCCAAAAAAGGGTCCATTTGTTGGGGCAGTGATCATCCTCCATGTGATGTCGAAAAGAAGTACAAAAGAGTTTTTAATGGATTAGTATTCATGAGAGGTTCTTCCTCTTATACATTATTCTTATTTTTTTTTGGATTACACCTTTCCTTAGAGGGATTTGATGGAGATTATTCTCTTGGGATCATAAAGAAAATTAGGTCCACAACTTGTTGATTTAGTAATTCCCTATGTATATCAGGCACCTGATTTACTGATTTCATAATATCTAGTAATTAAATTTCTATATTCACTTGTATAAAACTTAATACCGTTATTTTTCCTCCTTAGGTGGGATAGAGGAGACACAAGTCACTTACACTAAGAGATTACCCAGCTTTACTTTCTTGGAGTCGACCATATTCTGAATGATTTCCTTGAAGATGAAGTAGTGTTGGATATTCTACACCAACATCTATTGGAATAGAATGTTTTCAAGTATATCATTAAAACCAAAGTCATTTAGGTTTATAACTTCTTGTAATTTATATAAGTTAATTTCCAAGGTGATGATTGAGTATCCAAGATAACTATTTTTTTTAAAATGGGTGTCATTTATTCTTTTAGTCTTTATATTATAGAAGAATTTGTTTTTTTAAAACATGACTGGGGAATTACTACTACCCACGTGGCTTGAAAGTCGGAATTTCATGATATTGAGTGGTTTTGGGGACCAGAATTGGTATTGGAGCTGGTTTGAATGTAGTAGGAACAATTTATTTTTATAGAACCTATTTCTCTAACATACTAGTATCAAATAAGATTCCTCCTTTGAGTACCAGATGTAACATCATAGCCTATAGGACACTACAACAAACTCAGGAATCCACATGGATATTTTAATGGAATAATTAGTGATTTTAACTCATCACGTAGATTATACATGCATATTCCCATTAGCTGATCCCATTTGATTCATATATTTTTGGAATTAATTCATGACCATCCACCTAGAAATGAAATATGATACATTATCTTTATCATTATACTTTTAATTAAATAGATTAGGGATCATATCCTTCCTCATCATAGAGATGAACTAGTAAAGGAATTATTAAAAAATTTCATCCTAGTTTGTGATAGATCTTGCTAGAGGGTTGCTATACCGGAAGAAGGATATCCCCTTTTGACTTTACATGAATTATATGAGTTGGGATATTTACTGATACTCCAAATTCCCCATCATAAGGATTCACCAAGATAAAATTATCTTGGTCTCTCGATCAATTAAAGGTTGGGAATGTAGGATTTCTAAATTTGGGTAGAGGAGGAGCGATGTCCACCCACTTAGGATATGGATTCCTACCCAGTTTCATTGGTGAGAATCAGAACTCCATTATTTCCATTAGAGTAGTAAGGGATTGAATGGAATTGAGGAAATTTGACCATATCATTTCCCATGCCAATGCTCGATCACGGGTAGTGGGTGAAACCTAAAATGGTTGACTATCCTACACCAATTATTTAAATCAAGTTTCACCTATTTTAGGAGTTTTTCTTGGAAAAATAGTAAATTCTAATCTATATAGGAAATACCTTACAATCCATAGATGTTGGAGTTAATTAGACTGGTTTTTTAAACACATATCTAGTCAAATGAATGGGTTTTTCCTTTATCTATTGGGAGGTATGTGTCACCACCCGTCCTAGTGGGGCCCATGCCATGACTCCCCAAGCCTGCCTCCAATGGGCTAGGGCATGATGACTAGCACCGAGACGACATATCACTAACATGGGAGGCATTGACTAAGTACCCACACACACACACACACCCAAATCTCCAAGCCCAAAAATGATGAAATGAAAAAAACCATAAAAGAAAAAAATGAATGCATACTACTAATCCCAACCAATAGAGTACAATGAAAGTAAAGTATAGAAAGTAAAACAGGGCCAGAATAAAAACCCACCAAAAACAAGAGTATGAAAACTACAAAGTCCAACCTGTAAGCACAAAGAGGTACTGTGTCTACTCCTCATAGTCGTAGGAACAGCTCATCCTTTAGGGAACTCAAAAATCACAGTCTGGTACCAGTTCTCCCTATACTTTATCAAAAGGCTGCCCGTCTTCACAAGACATGGCACATGCTGGAAAAGCCGGTGCAGGGGTGAGTATAAAAGTACTCAGTAGAGGACCCTGAAGGTTCGAGAGAGCAACAAGAGAGGTACAAAATAGAGGGAAGTAAGGGACATAATATAAGAATACCAGTATGGGATCAAGGTACAATAAATGTGAATAGGAGTACAACTCAACCCAACAAGAGAGTGAAAGTAGAATCATCTAAACACAAGGAGCTAGAAATGGTGAGGAGATGAACTCCCCATCGAATCATTTTTACCTATAGTAGGAGAGTGGACTCATCCAACCCTGAGAAGCTAGACATGGAAAGGACACGACATACCACGTGCGTCTTTGCCTCTCCTGGAAGGGGTGTAGCCAAAACCCAAGGAGTGGGCATTGGAAATTGGATATATATATATATATAATCACTAAATGAAACCGAAATGAGAGAGTAAGAGGATCTACATCTCACAGCTTAGCCCAAGAAAGTGAGTAGCCAACAATTCCCCGTAAAACCATATGTAATACCAAACACCTCGTCACATCTTCCTAGGAATCCCATGTAAAAGGATCCCAAATAACTGCACCTCGATACAATCTGATTTTGGCAGCACTGACTCACCCACACAGTTTTATGTCGCATCACAAGAACGTGCCTCAATGGAGAAAGTGATCCTCTTAATTGTGGGTCCATAGATAAGTCGAAACATGACTCGCCACCATGTTGCACGGGCAAGGGTATTCTCTGAAACATCAGGGACTACACTACCCGGCCCGCCAGGAGGGTCAACGTGATATCTCAATGGGGACTACACTCTGGGTCATCCCAGTATCTTGTCGGGACTACGCTTCGGATCCTCCTGGTATCACCTTAGGGACTACTATTTGGGTCTGCCCAATATCTCGCCGGGGACTATGCTACCTAGCTTGGCGAGAGGGTCATCCCGGAATTGCACTGGACATCCCTAATGGATGGTACCTCTCAAAAATCACCGAGGATCACTGGCCATCCTTGCTGGATGGTACCTCTCAGAAAAGTACTTCAGAACAGTGATCATCACTTCTAGATGAAACCTCTCGAAAACAGCCTCAAGGAACTCTGATCAACCATGATGGATGGTACCACTCATATATCACTGATGGGTGATTGTAAGACCCCAAAATGATAAAGGGTTAAATGACTAAGTGATATGAATCATATAAACAAGGTGCACCTTCCTTTTTGATAGAATACCTGATTAGAACCCCATAGTTAAGCGTGCTTGGCTTGGAGTAGTGACCAGGATGGGTGACCATTAGGAAGTTTTCCACGATGTATGTGAGCGAAGAAAAATCACACTTAAAAGGACATGTGTTAGCATGTGGGGACTATCATTAGTCAGATGAACTGTTCAGGCATGTGGGTGGGCCCCAGGGTGGGGACCATGTGTGTGTGGGGTAATTGGTGGTACTTGGAAGGCTAGGACCCAACGATCATGTTAAGGTAAGGTGTTTGTGTTGTCATCAGGACACAGTTGTCACATTTGGTATCAAAGATGGTACCCATCCATAAGTACGGTGCACTGCCTGGGATGAGATATAGGGCCCACAATGAGGACCTTGTACTCTGGGGGGGGTTATTGTGACACCCCAGAATGATAAAGGGTTAAATGACCATGTGATATAAATCATGTCAACAAGGTGCACCTTCCTTTTCGGGACCCTACCTGATTAGAACATGAAATTTAAGCATGTTTTTCCTAGATTAGTGATCAATATGGGTGGCCTTCTGGAAAGTTTCCTAATATGAGTGTGAGTAAGGACAAAACACATTGGAATGGACATGTGTTGGCCTGTGGGGACATTCAATATTCATATAAACCGTTCGGGCATGTGAGTACCTAGTAGGCGAAGACCTAATGATTATGTTATGGCGAGGTGTCTGTGTTGTCACCGGGACCTAGTTTTCATAGTATGATATTGTAAAAGGGGATTCACCAAAGGATTTGAGTTGGCCTCATCCTAGGAGATGTTTTAAACTCGAATATTTCTCCCAAGTAACACATATTTTAGTTAATTTGGATTCTCTAACTCATCTTCATATTATGCCAACTTATCTTTGGAAGATGGTGTTTCATATTCCTCAGATTACACATAGTATATACATGTTCCATTCCCTTTTACACTAGCTAATGCACACGATGAATGAAATAGTTAGACATTTGTAGGAGCTCTGAAATTGAAAGTATGCCTTTGATGTCAAGTACATACACATTCATCACGTGCCTCAATGCGAACCATGTTTCAAATGAACACATCCCCACCATGATCCTCTATGTTAGTTTCATATTGTATGTTATCTTTGAGGATAACACTAATAGTAATCACTGATGTATATCACACAATGTGAATCAGATCTTTATAAAAATCAGAGTAATAAGGTGGATCTTCATTACTCAAACATATATGAAGATATATATCATAATCCTCCATATAATTTATCCTCACAACATACTATTTCAGCTTAAAACCATTTGAGGTTTATCCTTTTCATCTCAATTTTGAACATGAAGTGGTTTATGAAGGGTGATATTGAGGGAATTGTAATATCCCCAACTCCAGTAACCTAGGGTCAGTAGTTATTTTAATACATTTTCACAAGATACAATGGATCCCATTATGAATGATCAAATAGTTTAGTAGTCTTTGTAGACCGGCTTCATATATGATTCTCATATTACATTAGAAAAAATGAAATAAAACATATTATTCTAGTGATAACTTTACCATTTCGTTTATTATATCCATAAAATCATTCAAAAATCCCCTATTGCTAACCCAAGGAATGGAAAAATAATAAACGGTGAGCTTAGATGATTTTCAAGGATAATAACATCAAATAAACTATCATAGGATAAATACAAAATGAATAATGTGGAATAGATAAACAATAAAAACTATTCCATACAACTAATATCATAAAAGGGGACAAAATCTATGGATGAAATAATAGTATAAATAATCACATTGATAGAAAAAAATAGTTTCTTAATGATAGAATACATAATTTTGGACATCACAATCTTACCATCAAGTCCTTGTTCCAAGACATAAAACATAAATAGTTATGGTATGCACTAAATACCAAAACTAGTTTTTTCTCATTAGACCTTCCATTGCATCAAGGGGATATAAGATACCTCATCCATCACATAATAAGTCTAATTCCTTCATCATATGAAAGGGGTGAATAAATATTGAATTCATAATCAACATAAATATTTGTATTTAAAAACTATCAGAAAAAATGTTAATATTTTTTCCAATCAATAAATATAAGAAAATGATCATAATACATCATAAGAAATAAGGTGGATAGTAACATTAGTTTAAGTCGTAACCAAGATCATAAAAACCATCTAACTAGGTTTTGAACTAGACCACAATAAGACTAAAGGGAAATCCTGACCCAATGAGCTGGAAACAAGTGCCTCAGAATCTAGAAACATCCAAAATAATTAAATTTACCTACTTGAATCATAATAAATTCCATACATAGTGAGATATATAACCATAAAAGAAATATTCCATAGTCAAATGAGTAATAGTGGTAGAAAAACATTCAAGGATATCTCGATAAAACCATGAAAAATTTCCCAAAAAACCAACCAAAAAGGAAAAATAAAACTAAAAAATATACTATATGTGATAGGTGGTAAATATACCACTATCTCACCATAACCATCCATGATCATCAAACATAAACATCATTTCCTTATTGCGATGCATTCCCCTTTCCAGCAGAACACCTAACAAGGTCTACAAACCCCCAATAGAGTGTGCATGGTGTGAGATAAATAGGCTCAGTAGGATCCTTCCCAAGTGTACCATTAAATTTCTATGTCAATTAATACTAATACGGTCAATTTAAGAAAAAAATATCACATGATAAAGAAGTTATCACATTTATATTAAAAACATGGTAAAATTATTCCACTTTTAACATTACTTTATCAAAATATAGATGATATAGTTTCCAATAATATTTCCAAAGAATGAATCTTATCATATCAAACCAAGACCATAAAAATCAAAAAAATGGATATCACCCCTAGGATATAATAATTTAGTCTATCTAGGTCACCCATAGAAAAATAAACAATCACCACTAGTTCACACTCAATTACATAGATTCAAAGAATATATGATCTAGGATTATAGGAACACCATAGATGGTGAAACCCATTATAATGTAAAGGCCAAGTTCCTATATCCAATGGATCTATAATCTAGGAATATAAGAACACCCCATAAGGTGAACCCTCTATAATGGTAAAGGATAAGGCCTAATACTGAAACCTTTAACTAAGTATCCAAGGATCCCATGTGTTGAGTATGTAAAATAATTTTAAAAGGGATTATAAAATTTAACAATATTATTAAAAAAAAAACTTTTTACCCCAAACTATGATTTCAAAACCAAATTCACAAACCATTCAATAATAATTTGACAACTGAATTTCATTTACCCAAAAAAGGGGAAAACAATGATTTTTCAAAAACCATTTTACACATTCATGTCAAAAAATTCATGGGTAATACTAATTATCATTTAAAACACCATTTAGAAAACCAATAGCATTCAAGGTTCATAAAACATAGTGTAGATATTGAATCAACTACATCAAACATAAGTCGCACACCATCCAAAATGGGATCCACACACCATAAGTAAATGAAACAAAAGATAAATCAAGGGGAGGACCTATAAAATTATTCCAACAATTTTGAATCAATTTCACATAATCAAAAGGGGTGGTGTAGAATAAAAATAAGAAAAAACCTAAAATATCACATTATTCATACTGCAACCAACATGATATGTGGCCTCCAAATGATGAAAAAATGTTGTATCTATTTAAAATAAAGAATAAATCATCAAGAAATTGATAGAACCAACCAATATAGTATAGAGCCACAACCAATTCCAAGAAGAATGGATGAAAAGAAATATAAATATTGAAACTTGACAAAGGAGGGGAAAATAAAATCAAATAGAGACCAAAGAACCAAGTGAAGATAATAGAGAGATCCCAATACAATGATAGATATCCCCTAATGTCATACAAAAAAATTAAGATTGAAGAGGGAGATTATAGATGTTAAATAGGGGTTTTAGGGGCTTAATTTACTAAACATCCTTTTATTAAAATAGTCCAACCGAAGACCACCAGCTACCCAGGGGCTACCATTGTCTAGTAGGCATTGTCAGGTAGTGAGCCTACACCACTAGAAGTCCCACTGGTGGGCTAGTAGGGTTCCACCAGCTGGAAAATTGAGTTCTAATAGGTAATATAATCTACTAGGATGACACAGACTAGAAGGTGTCCTTATAGAATGTTCATTCTTCTAATATTCCATCGGGTGGCCGTTGGCCTTTTTAGAAATAATTTATCCTAGTATCAGTTTCCCCCTCCTTCGAACTCTTAAAATACCTTTCTAAAACCTTCAAAAAAGATTAAAAGAACAACTAATTTAATTAAAAGGGATCATACTAGAGGGTATGGCAGGATGTTACAATTCTACCGACCATAGGACTTTTTTCCCCCTAAAAGTTATGTAGAATATGGAAACTTATAAAATGGGTGAGGTCACAGCTTCCTCACTAATGATTATCTCTCTCAAGTATCTTGAGAATATATCCCAGGTCACCAAAAATATTTCAAAAATTATTTATATTTTAGATGAAAGACTTTCATATGGAATTCAATGATCACTAGTAGTCTCTCAAAAAAAGAAATTTATAGCTCTTACTCAATATAATCCCAACTCATAACATAAGTAGGATTATGATGATACTTTTTGAGTTGGGAAATTTGAAAAACTGAATATATATCAATAGAGTTAGTATCTACAACTGATAAAAAACCATTCAGACCCTCTTAGTGATCTCAAATGGTCCAAAATATCTCAGATCCATCTCCCCCTATTTGACAAGAAAACGTTGACCCAACCTAGGAGAAAATTTGAAGAAGAACTAGTCAAAAATTGAAAAATAAAATTTAATGTGTTGATGATATGCATTATATGTCTACTTACTATGATTTATAACCAAGAGTATAGGAATATCGTACTTCCTTGATGATATCTCTTGAATGTGACTCGATCCATGATAGAGGCGTTAGCCTCCTCAGACCAATAAATAGGTGACCTGTATGGGAAACCACACCATACCTCACAAGGGGCCATTATGATTGGAATCCAAAAACAATTATTATAAAGAAACATAACCATCACTAGATGGATATCCTCATATCCACCTAAATCCAAGATGCATGCATATAACATATCCTCCCGAATCTGTATCGCATGCTCCATCTGGACATTTGTCTATTGATGGTAAGTGGTACTCAATATGACCCAAGTCTCCTCAACCTCTTAGATACTTCTCCAAAACTATGAAGAAAATCTAGGTTCCCCATAAGAGATAATCATAGAGGGGACACCATGGAACCTCATAATATCTTCCACGTACAACTTACATAGATCTTTAACCTTAGTGGTGTTCCTAATTAGAGAGAAATGAGAGGATTTAATAAAAAGATCAACCAATACCAAAATAACGTCCTTTCCTTTGTAATTTCATGTTAATACAAGGATAATTCCCATGGATACATCATCCCATTTCCATACAAGAATTGGAATATGTTGGATTAGACGAGTAGGATTTAGGTGCTCTGCCTTAATTTTTTGGATTATGAAACATCTAGAAACACAGTCAGTGATGTCACACTTTATACCCGGACACCATAAATGTTGTATAATTAGATAATAAATATTAAAACTTTTATTATTAATGAACCACTAAGAACTATGGAAATTATGAAACATGGAATTACTGAAAGATAAAGGTATGGATGTTTAGCTCCCTTCAGAGGGGAGAGAATAACTAGGAATGGTCTCCCCACCATATAAGGAATATCTGAATCCTCTAAAATCATCATCCTGATACAGATCCTATATAATAGACTCAAGGAGATAATATAACAACCAAAAATTGGCCAAAACATATCTTAATCATCATCCTACATGTATAGATACAAATAACAAAAAATACCCATAAGTTTCCTCTCTTCTTTTGATTCTAGGACAATTTGAGAAAGGAATTTATTACTAAGATAATAAGATATGAAATTTCCCTTTATCAAAGTTTAGAAAATTTAAAAGTATAACATTTGAAGGTACCACACCCTTCTCCTATTCTTGAGGTTCATTTCATGTTATGAAAATATATAAATCAAACTCTTATAGTCAAAAAATAATGTAAACATCATCCAAAAAATATAGTTTCCCCAAAACATAAGAGGGAGCATAATAATAAAAATATCAAAGTAATGAGTGGGGTAATTCTTCTCATGTGGATGAAGTTATCGAAAACAATACACCAAAACATGGTTATCATATATAATATGACACCCCAAGCTAACACCAGAAGCATCACAATATACCGTGTATCCCTTATCGGGTTTCGAAAAGATTAGAATAGTAACTGATGCCCGATTCTATTTCAAATCATACAAATTGGCCGATAAAATAGTATGCTATAATTATTTTACCCCATTCTTTGTATGAAAAGTAAATGGTGATGAAAGATATGAGAAATACATGAAAACCCACTGATAATATATAAGTTTCCCAAGGATTCTCTATATCTCAAAGAAATTCTATGGTTATTCCGATGATAAGGAAACATTAAACGTTACAAGATCAACCACGATAACTTGATCTGAAATCAATTTCCCAATGAGCTTTACCTATTGGATCTAGAAATTGTATTTTGATGGCATCCCATAAAGGTGGTGACTTCTCAAGGTTTTAAAAATTAGATGGTGCTTGTGCTCATGCTTAGATATAAAATATACCTGGATATAATCCACAATTATAATAATAAAGATGTTAAGATATTAATGGAATATATAGTTCATCAAATCCTTTAAAACACAATGATTGTTGGTCCCGCCAAAATGCATTACAAGATATTCATAATGGCCATACATACTCCTGAAAGTATTCTTTGGGACATCTGATTCATTAACTCTCAGTTGATGATATCCCAATCGAATATCTATTTTAACGAACCACTTTGAACCCTTTAGTTGATCAAACATTTATTCGATATAGGGAAAATGATAATTATTGTTAGAATCTAATCGATTAAACATTTAATATTTTATATAGTTTTTCAATGAACCATAGATCTTCTTGGCATGGGGTATAGGGGTAACTAATAATTAAAAACTAGGGTGGGAAAATCATTTTCCCAGAAAGCCCTTTAAATGGATATTTAGGTCTTTCAACTCCATAGGTTCCATATGATTTGAGGTTATATAAATAAGATGATTACAAGACACAAGATCGATGGATAACTCTACCTCCCTCCCTTGATAAAGACTAGAGAAGTCTCATGGGAAAACCTCAGTGAAATAAAAAACAACCAAGGAAATATAGACAATAGAAGAAACTCCATTAGGCTCAATTAGAATGTAATACAATATACTCTTGATCTTTGAGTGGGAAGGTCCTACAAGACTGAACCATAGGTTCCACTCTCCCTAAAACATCCAGCAGCTCCTATTGATAGTAGAAAAAAACACACCGATGTTAACAAAAAATCTAATATTTTAGGGTGAGAAACTAGTCTATCTCCATGATGATGTCCAAATAATCTAGATCAAGAACTACAAAATCATAGTCTAACTACATGTAAACTATCAATAGAGAATATGTAAGAAAACAAAACCCCTACTTCTTCATTTTTCCAAGAGGTGTTGCTGGATCTACAATAAAGGAAAAGAGATCCATAATAAGTTTAAACACATAAAAAAATTGATATGATAGGGTGTGAAGAAACTATATCATATATAACAGATTCAATAGAAGATGAAATAATAAATGGTACCTCTCACTGTAGTTGGTCCCACATCAAAATCTATAAGAAATTCCTCCAATAAATGAATATTATTCACTCATGAGGCCCATGGATAGATCCCCATTCACGTTGAAGCTTTTGGCTATGTCATAGTTTACTTTAGAGCTAAAGACCCCAGACCATATCCTGGAATAGACTGAGCCTAGATGAATCTTTATAGATGACCATGGAGGCCATAACTACTGTAATTATTTGAAGGTGTGGGGAATGATCAACGAGTGTAACCCACATTAATACAGTAGTAGAAAGTTAATGGTTAACCACTAGATGGTACCGAGGGATTGAGTAATAATGCTATTGAGAACTATTCCCACCACTCTTGCAACTATCATTACAATTACTATTCTTCACATGTGTAGCATTGGAGCTTCCACTAGGTGGAAGGGAACAAATAAATAACCCAATCTTTCACCCAATATTGATTTCTTCCATAATTTACATTTTGACGATCTCAATATAGTTAGTGAGATTCAACATATTTACATACTATTTTATGAAAAGTTACAATACATATAGGTATTTCTGAGCCCTCAATTGTTCATCCCTCAAAACTTCTGGATAAAAATGAACTAACTCTATAAAATGGTTTGTGTAATCTATCACTGAATGCTCTACCTACTGAAAAGATAGGAATTCCATATAATTTGAGATCATTAAGGATTATGATTAGATTCACTAAAATAAAAGGGTATTGAAGAATTTATACTCTAAAACCTCTTGGAAATTCATTAAATTCATACAATCGCCCCACCTCTCTCTAGGACCTTCCAGCATAAATGTTTCACGCTTCAACGTGACAACCTCAGGTGTCATTAGAAAATCAAAAACATTATTGATCCATTCCATTCATTACTTTTCCTCTGGAGGATCATTTGTACCATTAATGGATGAGGTATTCTCATAAATAAACTCCCATGATTGATCTTTATATCCTACATATCTTGGGGTTGACACAATAGTTTGGTTATGAACAAGAAATACATTCTAGTCTATGACACAAAATGAATGAATGACAACCTATAGTTGATTCTGATCAAGAGTAAGATTCACATGTTGATCATCTCTTACAACACCCCTACCGAGTAACCCATGTAATATGTCCTAGATTTATCATTTAATACATCAAAAAATAGGAGGAAGTGATCAAATAATGAAAAGAACTTAGTTTAAACTCAAGAAAATACCAAAGAAATTGAAATTGAAATAAAAACCCAACACATTTGATACATGACCCTAAATTAAATGGTGACAGGAGGATTATCGTAGAATGAGCTAGCAAAGAATTCACCACAATCTACCTATCAAGTATTGATAATACAATATCATATTTATCAACTTCCCAAGTCTAATCATAACCAACATTGAAACCAAATTGTCTTCACTCAGCCTATATAACCCATATAACTTGGTTCTTAACTAGACCGTGATAAGAGTAAAAGGGAATTCCCGACCCCACGGGCTGGTGATAAGCTCCCATGCATCCAAAAATATCCAGAGGGATTGATTTTCCCAACCTATATTGTGATACATGAAATAAATATAAATAAATATAACCATGAAATAAAAATTTCATAGTCAAAAGAGTAATAGTGGTAGAAATACATCCAAGGGTAGTAATATAAAACCATGGTATAAGTACAACAAACTAAACAAAAAGAAAAAAAATCTCAAAACAACTAATCCATGTGATATGTGGGAAATTTAACACCCTCTCACCACTAACTACCCATACCCATCAAATATAAACCTCACCACCTCACAACACAACCATTCTTTTCCTAGAGAATACATAACATTCCCTATAAACACCTAAGTGAGTGTGAATAATGTGAGCTAAATAGATTGAATAGGATTCCACACAGGTGTTCTATAATAAGTCTCTATAAAATAATCTAATTATAATCAATTTAAGAACCAGACATAAAATTGTAATGTAGTTATCACATTTATTTCCAAATCATGGTAAATAGCCCCCTTTCATATTTCATTATCAAAAACTAGATAATATAGTTTTAAGTCATATTTTAAATATTCCATTTCACATTTACCAGAGTATGCATCATATCAAATCAAATAAGGATGATACAAATCCAGATAATAATAGATATCACCCATAGGGTATCATAAGTCAGGCATCATATGTTACTCATACCACAATAATCAATCTTAACTAGTGTTCAATAAATTACCTAGATCCTAAGAATCTGTGATCCTGGGACTGAAGAACACCCTAAAAAAGTAACCCCCCTTAAAATTTCAAGACCAAGTTCCCAGTACCAATGGATATATGATCTAGGAAAAGAGGAACACTATAGAGAGCGGAACCCCTATAGTGTGAAAGTATAAGTTCTAATGCGTAACCCTCCACCTATGTACCCAAGGATCCCTTGTGCTACATAAATCGAATCATTGAAAAAAGGCTTATCCCATTTCTAAATACAATTAAAAGAAATCACCAAAACCATGCTTTGAAAACCAATTTCACAAACCATTTTATAATTCTTTGAAAAAAAATATTTCATTTATCAAAATAAGGGGAAAACATTTTTTTAAACAAGTTTAGACACACATGACAAATAATTCATAGGCCATGCGAATCATCACTTAGAAAAACATTTATATAACCAAGATCATTCATGGTTTATCAAAAATTGGCTAGAGATAGAACCTCCAACTTAAAAGTTAGGTCACATGCCAACCGAAATAGGATACAGACACCAATGGAATGGAAACATAAGAGACATCAAAAGGATTCCCAAAAAAATGATCCCAATGACTTGTAATAGATTTTCCATAATCAAAAGCTTCATTGGAGAAGATAGATCAACAAAAACCTCAAAGATCACAAATTCCGCACAACAACTAACATGAGATCCAGCCTCTAGGGTACAAAAAATGGTAGATCTATAAGAAACAGATAAAAAAGCATCAAACAATTTATTATCCTGACCAATAAAATGTATAATCACTTCTAAATTTTGGAATAATGAAAAGACACCATAAATTATCAAACTTACCAAAGGTGAAGAAACCGAATCAACCAAATACCAAAGCACCAAGTGATGATAATAGAGAGATCCTAAGACAACCATAGATACCCCATAAAGTCATACATTGTGATTTATAATTGAAGGGGGTGATTAAAGAGGCTAAATAAAGGTTTATGTGGCTTAATTTACTAAATATCCCTTCATTAAATCATCCCATATCAAGGCCACTAGTTATATAGTGTTGTTAAATAGTTAGCATGCACCACTATAAGTTTCATTTGAGTGTCGATGGGCTTCCACTTGTAGGATGGTAGAGTTCTTGTAGGAACTCCTATCTTTTAAGACACCACCAGCTATACTGAGGCCTTTATATAAGAAAACCATCTTGCTAGCATGACACCTTCTCACCACTAGCCTTATACATACACCATTTGTCTTAGTTTCAGTCTCCCCCTCCTCTAAACAGTTAATTCCCCCTTTCAAAACCTCCTAATAAGATTAAAACCATAGATTTTTTTAAAAGATCTCATACATGAGGTTATGGTGGTATATTACAAATTATATCACCATCAAAGCATAATATATATCATAGGATGTTTAAAATGATGAAAATACCTTTTAATGATCGATAGAGAATTTTTTGAGGAAAATACACCTTTCCTTTTAAGATCATTTATTTAAAATCAAAAAATTTACAAAGTATTATGAATTTTTTTTATAATAAAAAAGAAAAAATTTGTTGGAATTTTCAAGTAAAATAATAGTCACGATAGTGGGAAAATTCATTCATGAGGTAAGAATTAAAATAATTATTTCATTCACACCTTCGGTAAAAAGTTCTTAATTTATAAAAAGACTAGAAGATTCATTTTTATACTTTTTATAAAATTTAAAAAGTGTAAAAATAATTTCATCCATCATTTTATAATTTTAGAAATATCCTTGCAAAAATTTTAAAGAAAATATGTACATGGAGAAATAATATTCCATACTTTATAGACTAACAATGATGTTTTTCCTTAAAAACATTCTTTGGGACTTTTGAGTACCTAGAGAGAGGGAAAAGAAGAAAAAAATGGAAATTCCAAAAATTTAAAATTTAAAAGAAAATACATCTTTTTTATGTTATAATGATTATATAATTATGAAAATAATAACATAAAAATAAACTATCATGAATAAGGATGAGATTTTGAAATATACCCTTAGAATTTTGGAAACATTATTATAAAAAACCCATATATAAAATAATATGAATTTTAACTTTAAATACCATTAATTAAGAAGGATACATGATATATATTTTTAAATGGGAATTATGTAAATCTCATAAACACCTGTAAGTGGTAAACATCAAACATGCCTCAACAAAACAATATTGAGATAAAGAACCAATACCTCAGGTTTGACTTTCTCCATAAGTGATTTTAACCCCTTGTATAATTGATTTAAATACATTATAATTCTATTAAAAGTACATATACATACATCTAATATCATATATGATCCAATTATAATATTTCAACACTCATTTATTAATAATTATTTATTAAAATCATTGTTTCCTAGTTTTAACTCTTTCAATTTTCTCACACAGGGTTTAGTTGCCACTTCCTCCCCTCTTGAATAAGAGTGCTTCAAAGGAGCTCTTGGTCGGGTCCCTCTTCCCATTATCAAGGGGAAGTCTTCATCTGAATGCATTGATATTCACACTACATAGTTAGTGAATGTAATAATGTGATTATCTCTTTAGTTGTGGATCGATGTTGCTGGCTGTGGTCCCGAATCGATTCTGTTTTTGGTGAAACATTATTCCCAGGGAAAGCCAAATGCACCCAGGATTCCGATCCTTCTTTTGTACATATTTGGGTTCTTTAATTTATATTTCTCTGTAGATCAAGTACCCAGTAACCAAATCTGATATTTTATTTATTCTTTATTATTTATAGCCTTCACATTTTATTGTAGATTTTATGTTCTTTCTTCTTCATTTCTTGGCCCATAGACATGGATTATATCTAGGCCTATTTGGTTCATCTTCTGGATTCTCATGTACTATATCTTCTATAGTAGACCCCATTTTGGGCGGATGCGGTGGTTTTTTCATTGGTTTTGGTATGTTTGAGTTGAACGTTCGATGGTGTTTTGGAGGCATGATGTGCAATTTTGTTTATTGAAAGTTTGCGGTGGAGTTTATTTTATGTTTTATTGTTGTTGTTTATGGATTTATTTTTAGTGGTGATGTTAGTGAGGCCTCATTCAAGGTGGAGTAGTTACAGAAGGATACAGTTATCATAGTGGTGGTTCTGAAGGGATGGATTGGTGGCCCTGTGATGGCAGTGGTTCATTGTTGATTCCCATTTTATCCTTTTTCCACCCATTAATTTAGGAATTACATGTTTTTCCAGTTTCTATTTGTGTTCAATCTAAATGAAGGAGTTAGTGTCCTAGAAAATGTCATGATTGTTGCTGAGACCATTCAATGCTTGAATCTTTTCTTGTGACACATGTTTTACTGCTTCACCTATCTACTATGGTGTGGAAGTTTACTATGAGGTTTTTGTAACACCCCGACCCCAGTTAGCCAGTGTCGGTGCATTATTACATAACATTGTAATGCTCACAAGAATGATCAAATCTCGAAAGATCGATTAGTTTAGTATCCTTGGAAACACTCGATATATTCATAAAGATTTACATTACCTCAGAAAAATGAAAACGACAACAACATAGTCTCCATAGTCCACACTCATGTCCCCATATACTATCCCTACAGGTCATTCATAAATTACTTCTTCACATCATGGGAAAAATATATCATTGAAAGGGGTGATCTCATATGCTCAGTAAGGATAACAATATATCAGAAACATTCCTAAATAAACATAAACATTTTAGGCAATATATAATTAAAACAAAAGACTTTTAAACGTTAACTTCAGCATAATATGGCAAAGATAAAATGAAATAATTTCATTTACTTATTCACATGGATATTCTACTTGTCGAATAATCACATGTAATATCAATAACCACTTTTATAATGATGGAATGCATAATGCCAGACTATCATAATCACATATCCAATGCCTTGTGCCAAGACTAGAAATATGATTTTGTCAAGGACTTGTGCCAAGACACTAGTTTGTCTCATGAGACCTACCGATGCATCGAGGAGCTATAGAAAGCTCCACCCATCACTTATTAAGTCCAATACATTCCTCGTATGACAAGGTTTAAACATAACATAAACATTCGTATTAAAACTAGCATACGAAATGTCAATACATTCACCATAAACCATGAATGGTATAAAAATAACACATCCACATTCAAACATATCACAAAACCATCAATAATAAATGGATGTTTTGTATCATAATAAACAATCTTCAAATAATCTTAACATCCATCAAAGGATGTTGACAAAGTTGAAATCCAAACTATTTGAGAAAAATATCACTTTTTTTTAAATCATTTAAAAGTACCATAATTATAAAATAAAACATTTACTTTGAAAATATTATTATAAGCTTTTAAGGGAATCTATGACAATTTTAAAACGGTGGAAAATTGCCGCACCCGCCGTATATGTTTAAAAAGACATTCTTACCTTAATTCTGTCAAAAAGGTTAAAAAGGTCCTTGGTTGGAAAATGAAAGAAATAATACTTTATAAACCTATTAAAAAAAGTTAACAATGGTATTAATGACTTTATACCATAGTCTTTAAAATAGTAAGAATGATTTGAAATACATTTTTAAGAAACATGGATGTGGATGATAAAGAGGTCCCAGTAGATAATTACGTATAAACAACCTCAGATAATGAAGAGATTGTGAAATAAACCCTTACATTGTACTTTTCCTTAGTCGATGGTATGCTAACCTCCTATATAATAGTTAAAACATTGTTATTATGTTATATAAGAACCATATACATAAATATGATATCATATATGAACTTCTATTAATGCTTTGTTAATAATATTTTAGTATTATCATCATTTTGGGTGTTAACTTAATCATTCTCTTTTATATGTTTTGATACATAAGGCATGTTTTTTATGGATAGGTTGTATTTTATTAATATCCAGAATGATATCAAGTCCTTAAACATTATTTTTAATCAAAAAATGAGAATTAGACTTGAATGGATACGATGGGGAATGAATCTCATCGCGTTCGTGGAGACGGTAGTCCGTACGTACGCACGAGCAACAATATCATTCTTTTGATATTAAAATAATATATAATTGGATGGTGAATCATATATACAGAATCATTATCATGTTATATTTATTATTTACATGAATTATAGATCATTTTCATACCCATCTAAATAATAATATATTGAATAACAATTACACCACGACGTGGAGACGGTAGGTCGTACGTATGCACGTATGGTGACATGTCATTCAAGGGATGGAGAGAATAATTAATTTGGTTGTTACATATTCATAATAACATCACAGTATATATAATATACTGGATTTATTATTTTATAATGTAAATAACAAGGAATGAAGAAGTTGAAGAAGAAATGAACTTAAAAAAGGGTGCTGAAAACATTACCTCTTCTTTGGGGTTTTCCTTTTGATTTGATCAAAAGGGCTCCATAGGTTGGCTTTCTGTAAAAACTAAGGACTATAGGATGAAGCGAGGGAAGTTAAGAGAGTATTTGAGAAGGGGTTGGCCGAGCCAAAAGGCTTATAATGTTTTAATTAGTGAGAAGGGGGAGTGCCCTTTTATAAGAGGGGTTAGGGGCACCTTGGGAAAAGCTAGAAATATTATTTTATAATAAATTCATATTCAGTTTCTAATGTCTCCAAAGAGGATTATTCAAAGTCTAAGGTGGGTAATGGGTCAAAATAATTTCAACCAATAGAATTTAGACAGGTTTGGGTTATTATATTAACCTTATCTTTTAGTTTTAACTCTTAGTTAATTAGTTTGACATTTACCATGTCACTTTGTATATTTATATTATATAGTTAATAAACTTACTATATACATCCAAGATAACCCCATGTGGTCCATTAATGATACACCTATCATTATATAAGTCTTTTGGCTGATCCTTAGATTTTTAAGAATTTAATTTCAATTAATAATATAATATTTATTTTAAAAACTCTTTTATGTCAATTTTGACAATATTTGGTATTTGATTTTTCTGAAAATCATAATAGCATTATTTCTTCAAAAAAACATTATTAAATAAATTAAAACATGTCATATTAACCTATAAAATGAGTTTAATTGACAAAAAGTCTTAAATTACATTTATTTGGGTATTTATATTATCAATTATTTTAATATTTCATTAATTAGGTAATTACTGCATCACCATTGTGTCATAAATAAATTAAATTATTTAATGTATAAAAATTATAAATAAAACACCATTATGTAGAAAATAATTTTATATTTCTAATTAAAATTTATATTCGAATTTATCCTTCGTAAAACCCTATATTAAAAATGTTTTAGTTAATAAAATTTGATTTTAACTCTTTTCACTCTTCTTTGAATTAAATAATAATAAATGACCTAATCTAATCCAAGTGGACCTAAATGACAATATTTTATTCTTATGGTTGTTTTTGGTCGAGATAAACTTGTCCAATAAAATTAAGACATGTGTTAGGGTAATATTAATATCAATTTTACCCTTAATTATCCTATTTACTTTTAACTGTGGTAAATAAAAGTTAAAAGTTACTATTCACCAAAAATTATTTTTCTCTTATTGAACCGCATTTTACTCCATGATATTAACCATGTCTCTAGGATTTTTGAAATTCCACTAACAGAAGCGGTAAAATTAAGTTTTATGTGAATTTGCAAATTCTCCTAGGAGGTGGGTAAAAGACGCTGAAAAGTTCAATAAAATATTTCTATGTTTAAAATTATTATAAACTGACTACAATGAATTACATTGAACTTATATAGGTATTACGTATCTGTTTTGACCTAAAATAAATTTAAATAAAATAGATACTTATTTAAAAAAAATTCGGTTTTTAACTAATAACTCAGTGTTTTTCACTATTCATCAAAAATTGAAAGTTTTCAGAAAAATACCAAAAATTCATCCTAGGCTAATTTTGATATTCTGAATCCAAAAATGATGTCCATTATGAATTATAAAATTTATAAAATTTTTAAAAGTGGGTATTACTATTCATAACGGCTAGTTTGATTGGTTGTGGTGTGTGTTAGAACACAAAGTTGAGTAAAACACACGCTACTGTATTATTCAAAGAGAAGCGTACTGTGGAAGCTTGGGGTGTTACATTCTCCTCTCCTTCAAATAATTTCGTCCTCATAATTTCTAGAAAATTACTGTATAAAAAGTCTCGGGTGATTCTATATCATAAGTTCCTCGGGTTCCCAGGTTGCCTCTTTTATATAATGTTTTCTCCATAGAACTTTTACCAGATGAGTCGTCCAGTTTCTCAGCACGTTTTCTATAGTATCATGAATCATGATGGGCTCTTCGCAATAAGAAAGATCAGGTTCTAGTTCTAATTCCTCATAAGTGAGTACATGCATTGGGTTAGGCATGCATTTCCTCAATAGTGATACGTGGAACACATCGTGAACCTTGGAGAGACATGGCGGCATTGCCAAATGGTAAGCTACAACCCCAATTCGTTCTAGAATTTCGAAAGGTCTGATGTACATGGGACTCAATTTACCCTTCTTACCGAAACGTATAATTCACTTCCATGGAGATACCTTCAAGAAAACATGATCTCTTATTTGAAATTCGAAATCCTTACTTCGGTTATCGGCATAGCGCTTCGTCCAACTATGAGCTGCTTTGATGTGGGTTTAGATTAACTTAACCTTTTCCATCGTTTCCTCCACCAGTTCTGGACCAACGAGTTTTTTTACCAATGTCATCCCAACAGATGTCGTGCAACATCTATTTCTGTATAACGCTTCATATGGTGCCATCTGAATACTCTAATGGAAGCTATTGTTATAGGAAAATTATACCAGAGGTAAATATTGATCCCACATACCCTAAAAGTCAAGTGAGTAGGATCTCAACATGTCTTCTAAGGTTTGAATAGTTCATTCTGATTTTCCATCTGTTTGCGGGTGGTAGGCAGTGCTCAAATGAAGATCCGTATCCAAGGCCTTCTGAAGACTCTTCTAGAATCCTGAAGTAAAATGGGGATCACGATCAGAAACAATCGATAGAGGTACTCCATGAAGTCTCACAACTTTATTAATATATAGTCATGCTAGCCGTTCAAGTGGTAAATCGTCCCTTATATAAAGAAAATGTGGTGACTTGGTAAGACGATCAACAATAACCCATATTGCATCGTTCCTTCTAGGAGTCATTGGTAGACCCATGATGAAGTCCATCGTAATATTATCCCATTTCCACTCAGGTATGGGAAGAGGTTGAAATACTTCAACAGGCTGTTGCATTGCAGCTTTCACTTTTTGACAAACCATACATCTTGGCACAAAATCAGCAATTTATCTCTTCATGTTGTCCCACCAAAAATGTTCCTTCAAATCTCTATACATTTTGCGTGCTCCCAGTGTGTATAGAGAAATTAGAACTATGAGCATCATCCAGTATTTCCCTTTTTAGATCAGGTATATCGGGAAAACAAAGCCTCATTCCAAATTTCAAAATTTCATCTTCATACACAAAGTCTCTCAATCTCCCATCATTCACAGCTTTAATCTTCTTTTGAAATTATTCATCATCAGTCTGAGAACTCTTAATCCTTTCTAGTAAAGATGGTTTGGAAACCATTTGAAAAAGCATTGATGTTTCACCTTCCATGGTTATTCCCATGTCCATCTTCACTAGAACAATGAAAATTAGATCCCTTTCAATTCTCATATTGTTCAAAACTCCATGATCTTTTATACTCAAAGCATCTGCCACATTGTTTGCCTTCCGCGGGTGGTAGTGTATCGTGCAATCATAATCCTTGAGTAATTCAAGCCATCTCCTTTGCCTCATGTTGAGTTCTTTTTGTGAGAAAATATACTTCAATCTCTTGTGATCAGTATAAATCTCAAATTTTTCACTATAGAGATAATGTCTCCATATCTTCAAAGAAATGATTACAGTATCTAACTCAAGATCATGATTAGGATATTTTTTCTCATGAATTTTTAGTTGTCGTGATGCATAGGCAATAACCCTATCATTCTACATGAGGACACAACCAAGTCCTTTCGTCGATTCATCACTGTAAATAACGAACCCATCATTCCCTGATGGTAGAGTTAATATAGGAGCATTGACTAATCTTATATTCAGTTCTTCAAAACATTCTTCACACTCTTTTGTCCAAAAAAATTTAACCCCTTTACGTGTGAGCTTCATTAACGGGTTAGCCAATCGGGCCAAATTCTGGACGAAACGTTGATAATAACCTGCTAAACCAATTAAACTACATACCTCAGTTATACTCATCGGTGCTGGCCATTCATGGATTGCCTTGGTCTTAGAAGGATCAAAATAGATTCCATCTTTTGAGACAATATGGCGAAGAAAAGAAATCTCCTGAAGCCAGAATTCACACTTGCTAAACTTCACATATAATTAATGTCTTCTCATAGTCTTACGGATAATGCGTAAGTGAATTTCATGATCTTCATAGATTTTGGAGTATACCAATATATCATCAAAAAATACCACCACAAATTCACTTAGATATTCCTTGAAAACTCTATTCATTAGATCCTTGAATACAGAGGGCGCATTATTTATCCCAAAAGGCATTACTGTAAACTCGTAATGGCCGTACCTGGTTCGAAATCTTTTCTTCGTAATGTCTTCCTTCTTCACACTCAACTGATGGTATCCAAACCGAAGGTCAATCTTTGAAAATTACTGATCTCCATGAAGTTGGTCAAATAAATCATCAATGCGAGGTAGGGGATACTTGTTCTTTATTGTTATAACATTGATTTCCCTGTAGTTGACACATATCCTCATAGATCCATCTTTCTTCTTAGTAAAAAGGACAGGGGCTCCCCATGGAGAAAAACTAGGTCGAATAAATCCCTTATTACTCAATTCCTCTAGTTTTTTCTTTAGTTCGACTAATTCCACAGTGTCCATTCTATAAGGGGTCTTCTATATAGGCCTTGATCCAGGAATTAAATCAATGGAAAACTCAACTTCTCATTATAGAGGATGTCTAGGTAAATCTTCCAGAAACACATCTACATATTATTTCACAATAGGTACATCCTATATTTGAACATTCCTTTCCTCACCCACAATCATTTCATTCTATTCCACCCCAATAATGGAATTTAGTTGAGCTACTGGGGGTGGATCCAGATAAGAATTAGGTGGTGATGATTCTGCTCTAAAGATAAGGTGTTCCTTATCATCATCATCAAAAATAGTAACCTCCTTCTTCTTACAATAAGTTTTTGCATCGTTGTCCGAAAGCCAATCCATACTGAGGATTATATCAAACTCAACCATAGGTATGACGATGACATCAATGGATAAAGAACATTTATGTGCTCTAATGGGGACTAATTCACAATACTTTGTTGCAACGATACTTCCCTTAAGAGTTTTAACTGAAAACTACTTTGTTAAATCAAATTGGAAATATCTAATTTTCTTAGAATACTTGGAAGATATGAAACAATTCGATGATCCAGAATCAAATAATGAATTTGTTAAATTTGAGGAAACCATTAAATTACCTTCCACCATGTATTTCAGAGCTTCTACCTCTGTAGTAGGGATAGCATAAGCTTGGCCTTGTTCCCTTGGCCTTTTCTAAGGTAAGTTCCCATGACGCTTAGGACATTCATTGTCATAATGTCACATATCTTTGTAGTTGTAGAATTTAACATCGGTAGCTTCTTTCTTCCCCTTTCAATCACAAGATTGGTGGCCTTTTTCACCACACTTGTAATAGACTCACATTCCCTTCAAGAAAGTACCATGGTGTTTCTTCTCACATTTACTGTAGGATGGATATTAAAATTTTCCCTTCTTCCCCTTATTTCCATTCCCAGATTGATCAGCAGATCTCTTCTTCTCTTTCTTTTCTTTAAAGACACAAGACTTATAAAATTCTTTTTCTGTCTTGATAGCACCTGAGACAATATCTTCGTACGACAAGAATGATTGTGACACTAATGCTCGATGAAGAAATGGTTTTAACCCATCAATGAAACGATCAATCTTACTTCTTAGGTTACATATATAATCTCCAGCATTCCTTGCTAACCTTGTAAAGTTAGCCTCATACTTTGTGACATTCTCGTCCTCCTTTTATCTCTGACTCAGAAATTTCCTTTCCATATCAGCTCGATGGTCACGAGGAAAGTATTTTTCTAAAAACAGATATTTTAACTCCCACCATTCCATATTTGATACTTCATCATCTTCCTTCTTGTTTTGAATCAATGACCACCATAGATCAGCATCTCCAGTGAGGCGGTAAACTGCTATGATAACTTTTTCCCCTTCACTAATCCCCAAAGCCTGAAATATTTTATCTAGGGAATGTATCCATTGATTAGATACCAATGGATTTTTACTCCCATTTAATGTTGGTGGTTGTTGCCTCATGAAGCGATCTAACATTGATCCTCCATGCTGTTGATCAGGGTTCTCCATACGGGTAAGGTTATTATTCATAACCTGAGTGAGTTGTCCCAGTATGGTGATAAGCTGATCAGCACCAGTTATATAACCAGCTCCACTATAATTATCTTGAGTAGGCAGGCAATCCCTAAATGGAGTGCGTGCATTGATACGGTTTCCATTTCTTCCACTAGGAACCATTTCTAAACAATGGAATAAACTAGATCAGTTTATGAATCAAAATACATAATTCCATACTTATAAAACACTTAACATAAATTGAACTATTTATGGATTTAATCCATAATCATAAAAATGTTTTCTTTGAGAATGTATATACTCATAAACCCTTCATAATGGTTTATTAAGAAAATGAGAATTATCCTAAACATATCCCCCGGGAGTGTTGTAACCAAGAGTGCTGCAAGACCCATTGTCGTGCACCAGTTCCCATTCAAGTCTATCTCAAAGTAGTGTTTTCAGGTTTTACCTCTAGGTACATCTGTGCTAGAGCCACCTCTACTTGCTCGTATCCAGACATGGATGCATTGCTCGGAAAACTCACAAAATATCTACAATACCAAAATTTAAGGAAGTTATTCTATACTAATCCTCAAAGTACATCTTAGGTCTATGTGCTCTAATCAGATTTTATCTACATCTAGTTTCCAAGGTTTATACTAAACATCCTATGATACCAAATGTAACGCCCCGACCCCAGTTACCCAGAGTCGGTGCATTATTACATAACATTGGCATGATCACAAGAAAGATCAAATCTTGAAATATCGATTAGTTTAGTAGCCTTGGAAACACTATATATATTCATAAAGTTTTACATTACATCATAAAAATGAAAACTACAACAACATAGTCTCCATAGTCCACACTAATGTACCCACATACTATCCCTGCAGGTCATTTATAAATTAATTCTTCACATCTGGGAAAAAATAAAACATTAAAAGGGGTGATATCAGATGCTCAATAAGGATAACAATATAGCAGAAACATTCATAAATAAACATAAACATTTTAGGAAATGTATAACTAAAAAAAATCATTTTAAACTTTAACTTCAGCATAATATAAAAAATATAAAATGAAATAATTTCATTTACTTATTCACATGGATATTCTACTAGTCTAATAATCACATGCAATATCAATAACCACTTTCATAATGATGGAATGCATAATGCTAGAGTATCATAACCACATAGTCAAAGCCTCGTTCCAATACTAATAAAAAGATTTATTTAAGGCCTTTTTCCAAGACACTAGTTTGTCTCATGAGACCTACCGATGCATCGATGATCTATATCGGGCTCCAACCATCACTTATTATGTCCAATTCATTCCTCATATGAACATGTTTAAACATAACAAAAACATTCGTATTAAAACTAGCCTACAAAATGTCAATACATTCACCATAAACCATGAATGGTATAAAAATAACACATCCACAGTCAAAAATATCACAAAACATCAATAATATATGGAATTTTTGTATCATAATAAATAAACTTCAAATAAGCTTAAAATCTATCAAATATGTTGACATAGATGAAATCAAAACTATTTGAGAGAAATATCACTTTTTTTAAATCATTTAAAAGTCAAATAATTATAAAATAAAACATTTACTTTGAAAATATTCTTATAAGCTTGTAATTTATGCTTCGATGATTTTATAACGGTGGAATATAGCCGCACTCTCCGTATAAGTTTAAAAAGACATTTTTACATTAATTCTGTCAAAAAGGTTAAAAGGACCTTGTTCGGAAAACGAAAGAAATATTCCATTATAAAATTCTTATAAAAATTCAACAAGGGTATAAATGAATATATACCATAGTCTTTAAAATAGTAATAATGATTGGAAATACATTTTTTAGAAACATGTATGTGGATGATAAAGAGGTCCCAGTAGATAATCACGTATAAACAACCTCGGATAATGAAGAGATTGTGAAATAAACCCTTACCTTGTAATTTTCCTTAGTCGATGGAATGTTAACATCCTGTATAATAGTTATACCATTGTTATTAATTTATACAAGAAACATATACATAATTATGATATCATATATGATCTTCTATTAATGATTTGTTAATAATAATTTAGTATTATCGTCGTTTCGGGTGTTAACTTAATCGTTTTATTTTATATGTTTTGTTACATAAGGCATGTTTGTTATGGATATGGTGTATTTTATTCATTTCCATAATTATGTAAAGTCCTTTAAAATTATTTCTAATCATAAAATGAGAATTATAATTGAATGGATATGATGGGGAATGAATCTCATCGCGTTCGTGGCGACGGTAGTCCGTACGTACGCACGAGCGACAATATCATTCTTTTGATAATAAAATAATATATAATTGGATGGTGTATCATATATAAAGAATCACTATAATGTTATATTTATTATTTACATGAATTATACATCACTATTATACCCATCTAAATATTAATATATTGAATAACAATTACACAACGACGTAGAGACGGTAGGCCGTACGTACGCACATATGGTGACATGTCATTCAAGGGATGGATAGAATAATGAATTTGGTTCTTCCATATTTATAATAACATCACAGTATATATAATATACTGGAGTTATTATTTTATAATGAAAATAACAAGGAAAGAAGAAGTTGAAGAAGAAATGAACTTGAAAAAGGGTGGTGATAACATTACCTCTTCTTCGGGTTCTTCCTTCTGATTTCATCAAAAGGGATTCTTAGGTTGGCTTTCTGGTCAAAATAAGGCCTCTAGGTTGAATTGAGGGATGTTGATAGAGTATTTGGGTAGGGTTTGGCTGATCCAAAAGGCTTTGAATATGTGAATTCGTGAGAAGGGGGAGTTCCCTTTTATAAGAGGGGTGAGGGGCACCTTTGGAAAAGCTAGAAATATTATTTTATAATAAATAAATATTCGGTTTCTAATGGCTCCAAAGTGGATTATTCAAATTATAAGGTGGTTATGGGTCGAAATAATTTCAACCAATATAATTCATACAGGTTTGGGTTATTATATTAACCTTATCGTTTAGTTTTAAGTCTTAGTTAATTAGTTTGACATTAACCATGTCACTTTGTATTTTTATATTACATGAGTAATAAACATGCTATATACATCCAAGAGACCCCCAAGTGGTCTAATTTTGATACACCTGTCATTGTATAAGTCTCTTGGATGTACCTAATATTTTTAGGAATTTAATATAAATTAATAATATAATATTTTTTTTAAAAAAACTCTTTTATGTCAATTTTGACACTATTTGGTATTTGATTTCTGTGAAACTCATAACAGAATTATTACTTCGAATAAAGATAATTAAATCCATACTAACATGTCATATTAACCTATAAAATTTGTCTAATTCATAAAAAGTCTTATATTACATTTATTTGGGTATTTATATTATCAATTCTTTTAGTATTTCATTAATTAGGTAATTAATGCATCACCGTTGTGTCATAAATAAATTAAATAATTTAATGTTGAAAAATTATAAATAAAATACCATTATGTAGAAAATATTTTTAGATATTAATGAATATTTATAATCAGATTTATCTTATGTAAAAACCTATATTAAATTTTTTTTAGTTAATAAACGTTGATTTTAACTCTTTTAACTATTCTTTGAATTAAATAATAATAAATTTCCTAATCTAATCCAAGTGGACCTAAATGAAAATATTTTATTCCTTAGGTTTTTTTGGTCGATATACACATGTTCAATAGAATTAGGACATGTGTTATGGTAATATTAATATCATTTTTACCCTTAATTATTTTATTTACTTTTAACTGTGGTAAATAAAAGTAAAAAGTTACTCTTCACCAAAAATTATTTTTATCTTATTGAATGGAATTTTACTCCTTTATATGAACCATGTCTCTTGGATTTTAGAAATTCCACTCACAGAAGTGGTAAAAGTATGTTTTATGTGAATTTTCAAATTTTCCGAGGAGGTGGGTAAAAGGCGGTTAAAAGTTTAATAAACTTTTTATATGCCTAAAATTATTATAAACTGACTCCAATGAATTACATTGAACTTATATAGGTATTAAGTATATATTTTGACCAAATAAATTTTACATAAAATAAATAATTATTTAAATAAAAAGTCGGTTTTTAACTAATAACTATGTTTTTTTAATTATTCATCAAAAATAGAATGTTTTCAGAAAAATTCCAAAAAATTCACCCTAGGATAATTTCGATATTCTGAATCCAAAAATGAAGTCCATTTTGAAAGATAAAATTTATAAAATTTTAAAAAGTGGTTATTAATATTCATAACTGCTAGTTTGATTGGTTGTGATGTGTGTTAGAACCCGAAGTTGCGTACAACACACGCTAAAATATTATTCAAAGAGAAGCGTATCGTGGAATCTTGGGGTGTTACAGTTTTGGGATGTGTTGTTTCAGATTTCAATGGTTTACCAGGAGGTGTGACCTGAGAAGGCTTCAGTCCTTCCTCCAGGGTTTCATGATCTAAGGTGATTCGATGATGATGTGATCAGTGCATGGATATTGTTGAATTTCAAATTTGGGATCTATGTTTTATTTCTCTCTTGGTTTTGATTTTTTATTTTTGGTGGTTTGATTTAATTCTGGATGAATGTGAGGTTACCACTTAACCATAAATTTGATTTTTGAAAATAACAACAAAATGATTTGGAGCAGGAACCGTTTCATTTTCAATGTAGGTTTCAGATCAATGGTTTTGTTCCTTGCATCATTTTAATGGTTCCATAATCTCTAGAATTTTAATCATGATATAAATATTATATATATTCATTATAGGAATATTTAGAATCATTTATGAAATAAGAACATGAAACATGAATCACATCACTTCGTGGATGTGGCAGTCTACATGTACACATAAAGGACATTATGATTTTTAACGCATGGAAGGGTAAATAGGTAAATGATATATTATATGTATAGAATCATAATTATTTCATTAATATCATATATTTCCATTATTTATATATTTATAACTGTACATGTATAGTGGAAATGAAAAAAAAATTACACCAATACATGGAGATGGTAGGCTGTATATACATTAATTGATGTTTTTTTGTAGGATATAAAGGAAGTGGAGAATGTTTTAGCCATAAAAATAATAACAAATTATTTTAAAAATTATAATGGAGTCATTATACTAGGTTTTATAAAAAAAATTCTAGAGGTATTAGAAGAAGAAATATACTTTAAAAGTGAATGTAAATATGATTAAATCTTCTTTGAGAGTCATCCTTTGGATTACATGTAAATCCTTCTCAAAATTATCTTAATAGATGTCTATAAGCAGTATGATTAATTAAATAAATTTATGAGAGTTTTAGAGTAGGTATAGGATGATCAAGAATATAATAACATGACTCTAGTAACTTGGATCTGGTGGCTATCTTAATATTTTGGCACAAGATACAAGATATCACATATTGACGGATCAAATATTTTTTTTAGTCTTATGAGACTAGATACAAACATGATTCTCAGATTACATATGAAAATAAAAAAGAAAACTTGAAATTGTAGGGTGAAATTTTTTATTTCTTATAGTTTATCCTTGGTGTCAATCATAGATCCCTTCCTGGTATCCCTTGGAAAGGAAAACATAATAAAGGGTGAGATCAGATTATTATTAAGGGAAATAGTACAATGACAGCTATCACATAATAAATAAAGCATCAATAATATATTATAGATAAACTTTATTAAAATTTATATATAACTAATATCATAAAACTATAACATACCGATAGATAATGGAATAACATAAATAATAACATGCATAACAATAACTAATTTCTTAATGAAAAAATAAGTAATTTTAGACATCATAATCATACCATCAAGGACTTATGCCAAGACATCATAAACATACATTCATGGTCTCATGCCAAGACACGTCATAAAAATTTGGGAAGACATAGACCAAATAACAAGTTTAGTTTGTCTCATGAGACCTAATGAACCATCGAGGGGATATAATGGTCCTCAATTATCATTTACCAAGTCTAATGTATTCATCATATGAAAGGAGTGAATAATCAGTAAAATACATAATCAGCATAAATATTCATATTTGAAAATTAGCAAAAAAATGTTAATATTTTTCCAATCTAATAAATATAACAACATGATCACTAGACATCCATAGAAATATTTTAGATGGAATCATTATCATATAAATCTGGTAATATAAAATATTAAACAAAGTATGTTCACAGTGATGAAAATAATTTTAAAATATACCTAAGACATTCCTTGAGAAAAATATTTTTTTTATTCTTAAATAAATTATTTAAAATATTAATATTATCAATATATTTTGGGAAACATTTATTTTAAGACAACTATGGAAACATGTAATAGATGACTCAAGGAAAACAATACTCATTATGGTAGGAAAATCTATTTGATCAGTAAGTGTTAAAACAAACATTTCATTCACACATTTCTTAAAAATCACCTCATTCGGAATATGATAAGAAGATTAATTTTAAACCATTTTATAAAATTTAAAAAATGTGTAAAAATGAATTTAGTGAATCAATATAGAATATTAAAAACACTATTAAAATTTGTTAATGAATATATAGGCATGGAAGAAAAAATTCCCAAGAGAATAGAAAATAAATGATGTTTTTACTTATAAAATTTAATTTAGTTTTTTGAGTACATAATGAGAGGAAAATGAATGGAAAACCTGTAATTTATAGAAGCATATAGAGGAGAAGAAAATAGGCATGATTTGATAAATTAAGGTCATATAATTTCCCCCAAAGGAACCTTGAAGATAAATAATTTTAAATTGTTATTATATAGTAACATAAATCATTTACTCCTTTTGTAACTTTCAAATAAAAATTTATTGAAAGAAACATGATATGGCATTATAAATTCTATTATTTACTAAATTTCATATATGAAAATTCATTCATGGGGTATAAATTATATCATAAAAATAAATAACGATGCATGCCATGAAACATGTAATAATAAATTGATATTGATATCAATATTACCCTTAAAAAAACATAATATTTTATGTGACAATTGATCCTTGAATTGATTATGTGTACATTTGTAAATCCATATAAAACAAGTTGAAATAAGACATAAAACAATATATAGATAAATTCATGCAACACCAAGACTCTTGTAGCCCAGTGCTGATGGTTTTATTACAACATTGACACTAGATGCAAGGGATCATATCCCAAAGGATCAAATAGTTTAGTAGTATTGGGAGACTAGATACATCTATTAATCTGACATTACATTTGAGAGAATAAAATAAAAAATCATTTTCGTTATAAAATCATTATTCTATCTACAATGTCTTTTTATATCATTCATATCACACATAGAAACATTATAGGGTTAAGGAATCATAAGAAATGGGTGAGCTCAGATGCTCAGTAAGAGAATGTATAGAAAATAAGATATCGTAGAATAAATAAAACATGAATAATATTGATCAGATAAAATGTAATAAAATATTCTATATACCTAATACAATAAAAGGGGACTAAATCCATTTATAATATAACAACATAAATAATCAAATGGAAAATAATAACTACTTTCATAATGATATAATGCATAATTTTGGACATCATAATCTTACCATCATGGCCATGTCCTAAGAAAAAATACATAAATATTTAAGGTTTATTCCAAATACACAAACTATTTTGTCTCATGATACAAACCGATTTATGTAGGGGATATAATGGGCCCCAAAAAACACTATCTATGTCGAATTTATTCATTATATGAAATATGTTAACAAAAATTTAAGGCATAATAAACTTAAACATTCATATTGAAAAAATAACATTTGAAATGTCAATATTTTCACAAAAAAATATATTACCTGATCATAAGCCATAAATATTAATATGTTGGATGTTATAAAAAGCATATATCTCTACTAAATCAAAATATTAACCAAATAAAATTGACATAGTTGAAAAAAATTTAAATATATCATTGGAAGTTTTCTTGGGAAAAATACCCTTTTCATTTTTGAAATAATTTACAATAAAATCTTAAATTTTTTCCCAAAATATTATGGAAAATATTTAGTAAAAAAACCTACAGACTTTTAAAATAATCATCAAAACATTGATTTTTCATTAAAATAGGAAGTTCTGTTCATTCCATAATCTTTAAATAATATTCCTTTCACACCTTCGGTAAAAAATACATTATTTAGAGAATGATAAAAAGATTATTTAAAAAAAATTATACAATATAAAATATGGGTAAAAATGAATATAATAAATTATTGGAGAATAGTAAATAATTTCTTGAAAATATTTTATAGAAAACATAGGCATGGAAGAAAAAGATTCATAATCGAGTAAAAAACAATGCCAGTTTTCCTAAAAAACATTAATTTGGTATTTTTGAGTTTTAAAGAAGTTTAAAAATAAAACAATACTAAAAACCCCTATAAATAACTTAGGGAGAATAAAATTTATCAGTTTTAAAATAGAAATGTCATATAATTATTCCAACGAAAACTTAATCACAAAAAACCCCAAATAAGGATGAGATTGTGAAATAAACCCTCAACTCAGGCACTGCTTTCTTTATAAGTGCTTTTAGACTCTTGTATAATGAAACAAAATTTATTATACTTCAATAAAATAACCATATACATATATATAAAAAAAATTATTGTCCACTTATGACATTTCAATACCCTATTATTAATAATTATTTATACAAATCCTTATTTTAAGTGTTAACTAGTTCATTTTTTATGTATCTTTGATCATGTTTTAAAGAATTTAAAATTAGTTGTTTAGTTTTTACTATAATTTATATAGTATAATAAGAACCATAGTTTGTATCTTGTTAGAGACTTAAATCATTAATTTAAGATTAAGGTCTTGATTATGAAAAAATGGGATGGGATTTTGTTAAATTTTGGATTTTTTGATTTAATAAGAAAATAGATAAAGGTAAGAGATAAAACAAAATGAAAATTAACATATCTGATTAAGCATGATCAACCTGTGGAAATATCATTATTCCCACCCTTCATCGGTTTAATAGATAGGTTTATACCTTTTAATTCTTATTTGTTAACACATAGAACTTGAAAGTTACATATTTAATATTAGGATAACCCCTAGGATTTAGTCAGAAACAAATAATGATTCATTTGTCACCACAAATGATTAGTTTAATTGTTTTCAACTTCATAATCGATACTCACCAAGGCAGCACACGAATAACTCAATGCAATGTCCAGGTTTGTATATTATTTCAATATGTTACCATGAGATGAATGTAACTGGCCATGGAAGTGTTTATGAGAATTCAATTGAACAATATTAACTACACAAACACAAAAATTGAAAGGGGAAATAAGAAGTGGTGAACAGTGTGTGAATCATCACTTGTCGAGTACATCAAATTAGGTTATTAGTTTTTACTAGAATTACTTAAGTATAGAAGGAACCCTAGGTCATATATTGACATAGAATTATATCATTAATTTAAAATGAGGGTTTTTATTATGAAAAGGGGGAATGGGATTTTCTAAAATTTTGGGTTTGTTGTTTTAAGAATCCAATAGATAAAGGTATGAAATAAAACAAAATGGAAATTAGCAGATTTGATTTGCATGATCAACCCAGGGAAATCTCGTGACTATATTATGAATAAAAAACATCACAAAAAACTGGGAATTAAAAATATAATTCAATGTAATACAAACATGATTCTTGGGATTTGCATCATGTTCCTCCCTAGGTGATCAAAACGAGTTTAAAAATCCATAAAAGGGGATGAAGTCATAGATGTAAATTAGATTATAATAAGAGCTCCAATAATACACTATTGTTTATAAACACATGAGAATGAGATGGACGAGTGATTTCACTAAAAATTACATCAAAATGTGCACAAAATTAATCGAGTATCTGTGGTTCTGGGTGAATATTCATGGAAGAATTTTTGACTCCTCATTTATCTAGATGGTTGAATGACAAAAACATTTCTTCAAATTCAGTGGAGAGGTGGTTTGTCAAGTTATATATTCAATGGAGGTTTAATAATCCCAATTTGAGGTCCAAGGGACGAGTTTTGGCCCAAATATAGAAGGGTGGCCCAATCTAGCCTGCCCAAAATGTCTTCACTTGTGGGCCGCTTTTGGGCCCCTTTTTCTCACATTCATCCATTGGTATAGTTATATAAATTGAATACCATTGACCTTATATTCCTGAAAAAAACTAATTTTAAAATATATGTTTTTCTATTGAGTTTTATGATAGAAATAGTGAACTACTAATAAATTGGGACATTGTGAAATTACATCTTTTTAAGCATGTTTTCATGAAATCAATAAAAAATAAATAATGAGTGGAAAAGGATTTAACAATGGTATGATAAAACTCACAAAAAAGTAATAAAAATGTATAAGGGTGATAATACAAGTTATATTTTAGTACTATCACATTCCCACAGATTAAATTTTGTATTCATGGGAAAATTCTTATATCTTAATCAAGTTCCACTCGTAATTGAAAGGTGAGAAAACTTACAATATTATTGTGAAATTAAATTCATCATGTCTCATTCATGAAATAAATTTTCCCATAATTTTATTCTCTCACAATAAAATTTTTCAACTGCCTTTGTACAACCCTGAAACATGTCACAACCTACATCACCTAAAATATTTTCCTCTTCACTCAAGGAACATATGAAATTGGAGTTATGCTCTTTTCCCCGAGTTCATATGATATTACAATATGATTTTAAAAATTATAATTTATCTACCAAAAGAAACTATTATAATAATGAAGAGGACTTCCAACATATTGTTCTATGGTTTAATGGTTAGTGGGATTTAATGTTTAAATAACTGAGGTAGAAGGGGAGTATTTAATCACTTAATTACAAACCATGTAAAACGTTAGAAAGTATTCATAATAAATGTACTCACTCAACCCCGCATAGATTGTATCATTTCCATATCACTCTCCCTTTGTTCCTTTTGTGTGGGTCACAACCATGCATTGAATAAATAATGAGTAAACATCCTTTTTTCCAATTTATTTTATTTCTTTTTTCTAGTTTTTTAAATATATAAATATTTTTTTATATAAATTTTTTTTGGAGAAAAAAAAGGAAAAATGTATAACATAAGGATATAATATGACTTGTGGATACATTTCCCAAAAAATGTAGGAACCATTTCAATCACACATTGTAATGAATCATTCCATAGATTTCTAACGGAACACCATCTCCCCATTACTTAATGAAAATAAAACAATAATATTGAAAAGTGATGGGTAGGTAGGGATAAATTGGATTTTAATGTGGCAACCTAATTGACATTTCATGGAATTTAATGCTTAATAAGGGTAAAATGTCAAGGTATCCTAAAATAGAGGTTAATTGAACAAATTTCCTTTAAATGAAAGATGGCCTATATCATTAATGTAGAACACTTAAATATTATGGATTCGAATAGAATGAATCCAATATGTAGTATCTTTACATGATCCAAGACTCTCAAGAAAGTGTTTAAATGGAATAATATGTGATAAAACACATATAATTTGTCTCAAGTAAGGGATTAAAATATTGGATAGTGCTAATGAGTCATGAGTTTCAAAAATCTATTAAACTCCTAAGAATGATTTTAAAATAAAAAATTCTAGAAAATTATTCCCTATCAGTATTCATTTTGTTTTTTTCCAAAAATAAAGGAATTTTCCACACAATTGACTCAAGCATGAGAAATTATTTTGGGTTTTATAATTATGATCAAATTTTATTAAAAAAACAAAATAAATAAAATGGAAAAAATTAAAAACACAATGTTTTTTTGTTGTTGGGTTTTTAATTTAAATCCAAAATATCATCTGTCACCCTAAAAATCACCTAAAAATTGTATTTTCTTAAATTAAAGTAGTTTTAATATGTTGAAAATTAAATAAATATCAGCGGAAGAGACAACCTACTACGTTGTGGCAAATACAGCATCCATCAGTTAGATTTTATCCACCGGATGCTTCATAAAATCTTCATAGAAGGGTTAGAGCCTATTCTCATTGATGGTAAACCTCTTTCCACTCTACTAATGTATAACCTATATAGAACCAAAAGGGTAACATTAGTAACTATATAAGGATCGAGTGATAGGGAGAAAATTTTAATAGGGTGATGATTTAGCCAAGAATTGTACTTTATGACCTTATCACAAATATAAAACATTCCCCAAGAATCATATAGTCATATATATCCTTTGTATTCTCTTTAAAATCCTAGATCTGTCATATGCATGAAATCAAATTCCCTCCAACTCTTGAATCTACAACTTTATATGCTCACCTTCCTCTGAAAGATTCACATTTGATTTTATAAAAGAAAAATATTCATGGTTTTATATATCAACTGGGAGGTGAAAAGCCTTTCCAAACACAATACTATATGGTGAAATTATGATTGGGGTTTTAAAAGTTATATTGTACACTAAATGTGCATCATCCATGTGAAAAATCTAATCTTTTCTATTGGGTTATACCATTTTTTAAATATTCACTTAACTTCATAATTTGAGATTTCTATTTTTCGGTTAGTTTGGGGGTGATATGAAGTATATAATTTATGAAAAACCCCATACATATAGAGTAATATTTTTATGTTATGATTGTAGAAATTTCAACCTTAGTCACTAATGATGAATCTTGGAAAACAAATCCAACTGAAAATTCAGGACCTCACAAAATAAATAACCACTCGAGAGTCATCGATACTTGGGGACTTTGCTTCCACACATTCATTGACATAGTCAACATCCAATAATATTTACACAAAGAAAAGTGAATTTGGAAACGGTAACATGATTTCAATGACCCATGCATTGATGATCTCACAAAATAACATGGTATGTTGGGGAATTTCATTCCACTTGGAGACATTCCATTTGCATTGACAATGAGTAATAAAGTAACCAAACCTATGGGAATCTCTATATAATTTTGTATAATAAATTCTTGAGACATGGAAATTTTGTGTAGTGAATTGAGAGGAAAAGTAGAACCCATAAGTCAAAGTGTTTCATATTCTCATAACGGAGGTGAACTCATGGTCTGAGACACACCTATGAACAAATTGGTCACTATAAATTCACCACAAGCACGGGTCATCCCAAATGAACCTTCATTAATCATTATTATATATTTGGGATTATGAGGTGATAAACTCATTGGGGACCCCAGATGCAAATCGAAAATTAAAAATGTATGCATACTAGGGGGTAAGGTCCATAATATCACAAACATTCTCCTGTGGAAAGAATTTTAAATGGGGTGGGATGAGTCAACATGGTGGTCCAATTATGGGGAACTACTATTAAGGGGGTTAGATACCAAATTTTTCATTCCTCTATTATCTCAAATCTCAAGGTCAAACTATTGGAGAAGGAACATTGACCATATGTGGTAGGGCTCAGCTTCAAATTTCATTAGGAGAAAACAAAGGACGACATGATCAAAAAAGACAATGATTTTTGACCCAATACGATATGAAAAGAAATTTCCAAGCCAAACACAATAGAAATAAGTCCTCCTTCATTGATTGTGTAGTTTCCCAAGGTAGGTTCAAGGGTATGTTAGGAATTTGTAATGACATGATGAGCCTTTTGAACCCTTTGTGATAAAACTACCCCAACTACAATGTCATAGGCATCATACATAAGATTGAAGGGTAGGTACCACCTTGGTGGATGGATGATGGGAGCTGACATGAGACTCATTTTTAATGAATTGAAATCATCCTCACAACTTTTTTAAAAAAAATTTAGAATCATTTTTCAACAATCAAGAAAAGGGAAGTGCGATCTCACTAACGTATTTAGTGAATCAGTGGTAAAAAACCAACATGATCCAAGAAATATCACACCTCATGAATAAATTTTGGATATGGGAGGGATGAAATTAATTCAATTATTGATTTATCCACTTGAATTACCTCATTTTAAATAACACGACCAAGAATTATCCCCCACTCAAACATGAAATTACATTTATCATTGTTTAATAAAAGATATTTTTAAATACAAAGATAGAGGAAATAAACAATTTATTCAAAATATTAATCAATTTATGTTCCATAAAATGTGAAATTTTCCATAAAAACATCCATAAAACTTTCAAGGTACTTAGAAAGAATACTCAAAATATATTACTGAAATATACCAGGAGAATTACGGAGACCAAAAGGAAACCTTGAATATGAAAATTTGTTGAATGGACACATAATATATGTCTTTTATTGATCCTTAGGGGTTATATGGATCTGAAAATAACCCGAATATCCATCAAGGAAACAATAATGGGACTTACCATCCCATCTTTATAATATTTGGTTAATGAAAGGTAGAGGGAATTGTTCCTTTCATGTGGTTTGATTTATTCGATGGTAATCAATAGAGACACGTCGAATGTTTTTCACATGTGTTGGAACCAATTAATTCCATTAATTTGTCACAACCATTATTCATGTTTTTTAGGAACAATTTCTCTAGGCTTGCCCAGTTACTATCAGATATAGGATAAATGATCCCAGTAGCAATTAATTTAATTAATTACAATTTTACCACTTCATGGAGAGTGGGATTTAACTAACATTGAGATTTCATTAAGGGTTTAGTATCATCATATAAAAGTATATAGTGGATACAAATAGATTGTCTAATAATATGAATATCATTCAATGTACATCCAATCACCTTCTTACACTCTCTTAAAAGGTTTAGTAGTTTTGATTCGTGCTATAGAGAGAGTTTTTTGGAAATAATGATGGGAAATTGGTCAATACCCTCAAGATATATATATTTTAAATTAGATGGAAGTGGATTTAATTCCAACACCTATGGTTTTTATATTGATTGAGGTGATTTAGGGGGAGTGAGGTTCATGAAACTATCTATATACACATGTTTATTCTCTATTGAAAGATAGTCTATAGAAATGAGATTTTCAGTATCATTGATGGTTAGGTATTCCTCACAATGAACACACTAATTAATTAAAGAAAAAAAGTTTTACACTCTTCTGAACCCACACAACACTTAAAATATGAATCAAAACTCAAATCATTAATGACTGAGAATGTAGAAAATTAATTAGAGTATGGGTCGAGGAGAGAATTGTTTTTGCGCGATTCATTAGAGATAACTTCCATCAAATAGACAGGAAGAGTGGAGTACTCTATAATGGGGTGTTCCATGGCATTGAGGATATTAAAACATTCATTTTCTCCACCAAACTCTATGGATATAATTCCTCTGTGAATGTTGATGATCATCTTTAATATTTTATAGAATGTCCTTCCAAATATGAGAGGATTTGTTTTTGGGTTCGAGTATTTTCCATATGAAGAAAACAGAAGTCTACTAGTAAGATGAGATTACTCACACTTATGAGGACATCTTTAATCAATCATGATGGGTGTGCTATACTCTGGTTTGGAAATTTTAGGATGATTCTTGTTGGTTGAAGATATCCATCCTACAACGAAATGTATAGAGAGTAAGGAATTACATTAATCATGGATGAAAAATATATAATTGCATCAGAAAATAAGGCCTCACTTATGGTTCAAGGTATCGTGAAAGTGCATGGATCCTTGAATTTATATGTATTTGATAGTTTTATCAAAGCTAAGAGATTCCTTACCACGTTGACTCTCTCATTTCACATCAGTCTCTTTCTATAGGTGTAAAGCTACTTAAGAAATTTAGCCTAACAATGAATTTATTTGAATGTATAAAATAAAGGAATGTTAACATGTACCTTCTTAAATATATCCATTATTTCATTATCAATATCATTATAGAAATTATTCTTATATTTAGAGAGACTTTGGTGGAAAAAAGAGGAATGATTTTTTAGGGGAATCCTTAATGATAATTTGTTTAGCCTTTTTGTCTTATTTTAATTTCATGAATATTTTGATGACATGGAAAGAGAGTTTTCAATATAGGGAAATACCTATTGGTTAGAATCATTAGAGTAAGTGTCCTCTTTACCCCTATGAAGTTATATTTCAAATAAATTGCCTTTATCCTTCGGATTAAAAATAGGATGGGATGGTATTTTTCTAGATCTTTTAATCATTATCTCACAGATGATGTTTTTTAATTGTCTAACTTGAGTTCATAGTTCGTGAATAACTAATTTTGTGGTCTGTGGAAAATAGAGGTTCTGGGATTCCATTTTCATCACCATGTCCTCAAGGATTGTTTCATATTTTAGAGGACGAGGATTGTTCCGAGAAGGTGATGGTTAATAAGGTTTCATACCATGGACTTATTGATACCAATTATACGTGGGGTAGCTTGAGTTTCCTCTTTGTTGGTATTGTGGTAGTAATTTCCACCCCAGGATTAGATTTGGAATTAATGGTTCTTTCTAGAAGAGGGTGCTTGGTTGAAATGGACACCCATAGAATACTGCCACACAAGACTTAGATGAATCCTGAAGTTGGAGGTATTGGTCATAAAAATGAGTGTTATTATGACAAATACCACAATGTAATGGGATAGGAGGATAGTGTGAATTACCTTGTACTTGATATAATTTCCTTAGAGGGGTATGCTTGTCATCATGTTTTTTTACCTTTTTTAGGGATGAATAACATACCACATGAACTCATCAGGTTGGTGCCATTGTTCATGTACCAAATTTTTATGCATTTTGAGCCTTGTTGGATAATAAGTCACTAGTGACAGTAGAAGTTTTATCAACTAATAAACCACAAGCTGAAACATCTATCATTTCATGATCCATGGGGACAATTTACTCATATAAGTATTGATTTAGAAATTGATCAATAATTTGGTAATGGGGCCAGCTTGAACAATGTTTTTTTGAATCTCTCTCCAATATTAATGAAGGGTGACTCTTTGTGATTTCATAATTCCTCATATTTTTATTGTAATTGATGCAGTATATAAGGAAGGAAAAAAATATTCTAGAAAGTCTCATTTAAGGTCATTCCATCCCCCAATTGTGGCAGGAAGAAAATATATTCAGTCTTTGGTTGCACCATCAAGGGAGAAAGGGAAGGCACTAAATGTAATGAGATCCAAAAACAAATTTTGGGGTTTCATGGTGGAGCACACTATGTGAAACTACTTGAGATTTTTGTGAGGGTAACTATTATGAATAGCATGTTATTTTCTATGGAGTTGGATGAGGCATTATCTCATTTCAGATTTGGCTACTTTCTCAATATATTGGATGTACGTGGGTTGGTACTCCACTTCCAGGGTGGTTAGTTCTTTTAAGGTTTGATTATTTGCAGCCATAATTTATAGGATTTTATTTGGTCAAATTTTTATTGGTTTGGGAAAACTTTTGGTTCCATAAGGTTTTTCTCAATGATACTTGAATATCCTAATCCACATGACCTAATTTGGAACTGAATTGTCTCTTCAAATTTTTGGTAAAATTCAAGCAGTTTTTCATTTTCTAATTGAGTCACGCAAATAAGTTATGAAGTTTATTTGTTTTATTCTTTTTTTATTTTTATGATGGAATATATATAATATATAATAACTTAGGAATAAATAAATGAGGAAACGAATAATTTTATATTATCTAATTATAAAGATATTACAGAAGAAGAGAGAGATAGACACACAAAAAAAACAAAAAACAATCAAAATAGAAGGTTGTAATGAAAGGAGTACAAAATAAAAATAAAAATAAAGAAATAGAATTGAAAACATTATCTTGGATACCTAGAAATGGTTCCAAATGTTGATCGCATTTCCTAACACGTCAAATTTGTTGATTAGTTTTTTCTATAATTAATGCACTATAGTAGAAGCCCTAGGTCATCTCTTAATGGATCATTAGATCATTACTTTAAAATGATGCTGTTATAATGAATAGGTTGAATTATATTTCTTAAAATTTGGGTTTCGTTGAATTAAGAATACAATATAAAAAGTTAATAAATAAAACAAAATGGGAATTAACTGATTCGATTAATCATGATCAACTATGGGAAATATCATGATTCCCATCCTACATTACTTCAAGAGATAGTGTTCGGATATTTTAATACTTGGATTGTAACCAATAACCATTATTTTATTTAGTTTCTACTAGGATACATCCTAGTGTTCAGTTGTGAACACAAATGACTCACTGGTTATTTCCAATGATTGGGTGAATTGTGTTCGACTTCATAATTGAAACTCACCAAGGAAGCACATGAATAAATCTATGAATTATACAGGTTTGTATATTATTAATTTTTTTTACCATGATATGAAGTTACATGTCCATGTAAGTGTTTATAAGGTTTAAATTGAATAATATGAACTACACAAACACTACAATTGAAAGGGGAAAGAAGAAGCGGTTAACATTGTGTAAATCATCACATGAATGAGTACCCCAAAATATGATCATCTGAGTTCAGTATGAAATAAAAGTACATAAATAAATTAAATAATAATATATGATGAATACAAACAACCTACAAACCTGTAATTAAAAATATCATTAAAAATTATACAAACATGAAGCTTCGGATTTGCATCACATTCGTCCCCAGGTGATCAAAAGGAGTTTTGTACTCTATAGAAGGGGATGAAGAAATAGATGTGAATAACACCATCCAAAGTGCTACAATACTACCATATGGTATAGAAACACATGAAAATGATTGGTAGGAGTGGTTTTATGGAAAATTACGTCAAAATTTCATAAAGAAGATGTCATGTATCTAATGGGCTAGGTGACTATTCATGGAATACTTTTTAATCCTTCTTTATCTGGTTGGTTGACTTACCAAAATTCCTGAAAATGACTTCAAATTTAGTGGAGAGGTGGATAATCTAGTTATATATCTAATGGATGTAAAATAAACCTAATTGGGCATCTTAGGCTTGAGTTATGGCCCTAATACATAATGGTGTTCCAATATAGAATGCGAAAATTACTTCACTTGTGGGCCTATTTTGGGATAATTTTTCTCACATTCATACTTTCATATAGTTATTTTAATTGATTCCCAATAACAATTTAAACCTAAAAATAAGTAATGTTAATATTTGGGTTAGTGTAGTGAATGTTACGACAAAAAAAATTACAATCAAATTGGCCCATTGTGAAATTTCATAGTTTTAAGAATGTTTTTATGAAATGAATTAAAAATAAATAATTAGTGGAAAGATATTTAACAATGGGATACTAAAACACATAAACAATGTAATACACAAGTATAAGGGTTATAATACATGTTATATCACTTTGCGAACAATGTTTCGATTTGATAGTTTTGGTCCCAGTTTATTGATCATGGTTCCATCATTTACATTATGTTAATAATGATATAAATTACATATTTGCAATCATAATTGAAAGGTGGATATATAAAAATGAATTAAACCATTCAGGGAGATGGTGGGCCATACATTTTCTTGAATTCTATTTTTCACATTTTGAAAGATGGAATGAAAGAAAAGAAAATAATACTTCACCTTTAAAAACTAATTATTATATCATATAAATAAATTATATATTCATAAAATATATCCTTATTACCATCAATGTAAATAAAAAACGGAAAAATCGTATTGCTTGATTGAGGTGGTAGTCCACATATACACACAAGCATCGTCATCGTCTTCCAACAGATGGGAAGGTAAGAAGGTAGATATGATATTATAATTATAGAAGTATAATTATGTCATAATTATCATATATACTCATTATTTAAAAAATTATAACCTTCAAATTAAAATGGTTATGGAAAATTAATTACACCACTACATTGAGATGGTAAGCCATATATAAGCACAAGCTATGTTTTATTAACTAACATACTATTGAAAAGAGGTAAAAAATGGTTGTACCATAATAAAAATAAAATATATGTATATTAGTGATACTTGAGAAATTATATTAGGATTATTTTAACATATTTGGAGGACGTAGAAGAAGAAATTAACTTAAAATATCTGATATGGACAATTACATATTCTTCAGTAGACTTCCTTTAGATCCATTTTTAGGGACCATTAGGCTGGTATTTTCGGAATTAAATGACCTAAATAATGTGGATAATGATTTTTGGGAGTGATTTTGGTATGGTTTGGTTGAAATAAATGGTTCAATATGTGTGAATAACTCTGGGGATGAGGTGCCCTTTTATAATTGAGGTGAGGGGGACACTTGTAAATTTTCAAAGTTTTAAAATACCATTAAGTAAATTTCTTGGAACAATGGATGAAAAATGACTCTTTTTAAAATGTGAAAAATAATAAGTTCAAAATAAAACAAAAAATGAGCTTTAGTTAATATTTAAGGATATTTTAACACTTATTTTTTAGATTAACCCTCAAGATAACATGTGTTGACTTTAACCACGGTAACAAATTTTTCAATCATAATGGGTTATAATTTTACTTATATGTTAAAAATTGGGTTATAAATGGAAAAGGGAGAAATTTTATATCATTTATCATCCGAATTTTAGTATTTAAATATTTTTATTAATTTTATCAAATTTAATAAAATAATATTTCTTTTTATAAAATATCATTCATGTTATATTTGAAACTATTCATTTAATTCAACTTTACATACATCAATATAGAAATAATATTATAATATAAAAATTAAATAATATCTAATATATTATATATATATTTATATAATTAATTTTCCACTATAATTCACCAAAACACATTATTTTTGATTTTTTAAAATCATTTACATGATTTTTCTAGAACTTGCACAAACACATTGTCAGCCTTTTTTATGAATTTGAATTAATTATTTCATAATTAATAATTAAAAATAAATTAATATGATACAAATAATAAATTTATATTTTTAATACACATTTATAACATAAATTATCCTATTTTTATCCTTATATATATATTTTTATAAATATTAAAGTCAAGAGAGTGACATTTGGATTTTTCTTTACTTAAAATAATATTAATATTGTTATCAAATGAATGTGGCTCCAAAATTATATATATTCGAATTTGGGATGGATATAGACTAATTTAGTCAAAAAAATTAAATTAATTCATGTTTTGAATTGATTTTTTGAAACTTATTTTATGGTTTTAACCATGTTTTACTAATTTTACCCATACAGAGCTCATAAATGTTTGCCTCAGTTACTATTAATAATGACAAAAAAGAGACCTATTAAGAAAATTTGAACCTCAAAATTAGAAATATGGTATCCATTTTTAATATTCAATTTTTTAAATTGGAATGAATTAATTTTAATATTAATTCATAGAACACAATGAAAAAATGTTTTTAGAAAAATGTGTTTTTAAGCATAAAAAATAAAAAATCATGAAAATAACAGATTAAAATGAAATTAACTATATTATTAAAAAAAATTATCATATTTAACTTAAATACAGATGATAAAATATAACGAGGCTTCTAAATCTCTTTATTTATTGAGAAGAAATGATAGTATTTGAAAAATCAGTATTTTCACTATTCACTAAAAATCAACAAGTTCAGAAAAATCCCAAAATTTTACCCTAAGATAATTTGGATATCATTATTTAAAAAATGAATTTTTTTAATAAAGTTAAATTCATAAAATTTTATAATTTGTTTTTTAATTACATTCTTAAAAAAAACTAGGTGTATCGAGGTATTGTTTCTCTAAAAAGAAAATATTGCTATAATTGCAGGTTGTGTTTTATATTGATACCTCATTCAAATAATTCCATCCTTAATATTTAAATAATGTCAGTTAATTAATATATTTGGCTAGTTATTTATCATAAATTCTTTATGTTCTCACTTCACCTCTTCTATCTTATGATTTCTTCAATGTAACATTATCATCCAATTTATTCGATTCCTCAAAACATATTCTCTAGTGTCCATAATTTGGATATGCTATTCCCAGTAAGACAAATAAGGTTGCAATTATTTTTCCTCATAGGTGAGAAAACGAATTGTATATAGTATTTAATTCTTCAATAATGATATATGGATCATGTCATGTACTTTAGAAATGCTAGACAGTATTTCCAAATGGTAAGACACATCTCCAATACTTTCTAGAATTTCAAAAGGACAAATGTACCTTGGGATAAATTTTACTTTCTTATAAAACATAAAAACAGACTTCCAAAAAGATACATTTATTAAAAAATAATATCCTTCTTGAAATTCCAAATATTTCATTCGATTATCAGTATAGCTATTTTTTTATATTATTTAATGTGGGGAAGACTTGTCTTTACTTTAACCATCGTGTCCTCTACAAGTTTTAGGACTACAGGAATTCTATCACCAACTTCATCCCAATTAGTTAAAGTATGAAATAACTTACCATATAATTCTTCATGCAACACTATTTTGAATACTTTAATGGAAGTTATTATTATTGGAAAACTTTTGAAAAGGAAAACACTGATCCCACATACATTTAAAATAAAGTTATCAAACCCTTAACATGACTTATAATGTTTGAATTGACCCATAAATCTAAGGATAATACAAAATGATCAAATAAATCTCAACATCAAGATACTTTTGAAGACCTTTACAAACTTTGACGTATATAATTGATCATGATTTGAAACAACTAAATTTTTACACTGTGAAGACTCAAAACTTCTTTAATATAGAGTCGTGCAAGATTATAAATATTTAATCCTTTTCTTATAATGATGAAATGTGAAAATGTTGTAAGATGATGAATAATAACCCATATGGTATCATTTATTCTAGGCGTATTTGGTAATATACTGTAAAAGTCAATAATAATGTCACCCATTTTCTATATAGAAATAGGTATAGATTGCATAACTCTTCAATGATATTGTCTCTCATCCTTCACCCATTAACAATCCAAGCATGTGTATACATAATAATCAATTTCCAACTTCATATTATCCCACCAAAAAATTTCCTTCAAATCCCTATACATCGTGGCGCAACTAGGGTGTATAGAGAAATTTGAGTTATGAGAATCATGTAGTAATTCGCATTTTAGCTTATGTATAGAACGAACACATATACTCATTCCAAATTTAATAAAACCATCTTCATAAACAAATTATTGGAACATCCTATCATTAATGTCTTAATTTTGATTTAAAAATTTTCATAATCATTCTAAGAATTGTTTTTCCTATAAATATGGTTTGGAAATCTTTTTAAAAAGGATATATGCTTCCCCTTCCCTAATAATTCACATATCAATCTTTTCTTGGTCCCTAATAAAATAATCATGTTCAATCATCATATTATTTTGAACTCCATGATATTTCCTACACGATGCATCAAAAATCTAATTAGCCCTTCCAAGGTGGCAGTGTATCAATAAATCATAATTCTTGAGCAGTTTTAGCCATATAATTTTACTCATATTAAGATATTTTTGTGAAATTATGTATTTCAAACTATTATGTTTTGTGTATATATTATATTGTTGTCTATAGAGACAATGTTTCCAAATTTTCAATGAAATAATATGGATACAATCTCAAGACCATGGGTTGGAAGGTTTTTTTCATGTATCCTTCGCTACATTGATGCATAGGCAATAACTTTATCATTCTGTATAAGGAAACACCCAAGCACTTTTTTTGATGTTTCGGTATATATGACAAATCCATACCCTTTAAATAGTAGTGTCATCATTTTTTCATTGATCAACATCCTTTTTAATTCTTTAAAACTTCATTTTTGTTCCTCTATCTATAGGAAATTAACCCCATTATGTGTCAACTTAGGTAACCTATTTTATAATTTGGAAAACATTTAAACAAAACTCTAATATTAACATGCTAATCTAAGGAAACGACATACCACAATTATGTTTTTCAGAATAGTCCATTCTCTGACTACCTTTGTCTTGGATGGATCAACTGATATTATATCCTTAGATACAATGTGTCTAAGAAAAGGAACATCTTGATGCTAGAATTTACACTTTCTAAATTTCCAACATAACTCCTTTTCTTTAAGAGTCTCAATAATGATTCAAAAAGTAATCTTATGCTCTTCATAATTTTTGAACTATACCAAGATATAATCAATAAATACAAAAATCAGTTTTTAAAATATTCTTTGACCACTCTATTCATCAAGTCTATGAAAACAGAGGGTGCATTCACTAATCCAAAGGGCATTACTATATACTCGTAATGTCTATACCTCATACGAAATGTTGTATTTGTAATCTAATCCCTCCCTATTCACAATTCATAATACCAAAATGAAGGTAAATATGTGGATAATATTGTTCTCCTTGAAATTCATAAAATAGTCCATCAACATGAGGAAGAGGATAATTTATATATATTTTAATGGAATAGATTTTCCGATAATCAACACACAACCACATCGTCCCATCCTTATTTTTCAAAAATAGAATAGGATATCGGGATGTAAAAACACGTGTGTATATTAATACATTATCACAAAACTCTTATAGATATTTATTTCAATCAAATAGATCTATAATAGACCAAATATTGGGAGTATTAGATATAAGTTTTTCAAAAGGGATGATTTCAACAAAAAGATCAACTTCATGATCAGGTGGATTTCCAAGTAGTTCTTTTGGAAACACCTCAACATGACTTGATAACCATTTAATGTATGATTCCTACTAAGAAACATTGTCATTATTCTTTTCCCTTAGACTTAAGAAATTTGTGACCATATTCACTCATTGATTATGAGGAAAGTATTTTTCCATGAAATGTACCTTAAAATACATCCACTCATTTTTTTCTATTTCATCATCATACATATTGTTTTGAATCAATATCCTTATTGATCTTAACCCCCCATGAGACAATAAACTTCTATTAAAATATTTTCCCTCTCATTACTTCCCAAATTAAGAAATATCTTATCCAAGGAACTTATCCATTTCTTAGATAAAAATATATTAGCATTCCCATTGAATAATGGAGTTTTTTAGTGTAATAAGTGGTCCAACATTGTTTCATCACATTGCATATCAGTAATATTCTCTATAAGATCATGGTTATTGGTTATAACCTGAGTCACCTACCCCAATATAGTTATAATTTGTTCATCTCTAGCTCTAACTCCATTTCCAACTACAGTTTCATTGCATTTACTTGGAGTTAAATTCAAACATATATTATGTGCATTTATATGGTTTCCTTTACTTTTTTTTCTAGGTTCCATTTATAAAAATGTTATACCATAGATTAGATAATAAAATTACAAATCATAATGTATAATTCTAATACAGGTGATATACTTGACCTAAATTGAAAATTTAATCGTAGATAATCTTATACTCTTAAGATTGGTATCATAACGAAATTTCAAATATTCCATAATGGATTGTAAGGGAAATGATAATTAACCAAATTAATTCCACTGAGAGTGTGAAAATAGGTGTTAAGTAAGTGATCACTCACTATGCACCAAATTGATATCTGAAACATACTCCACAAACTCTTTTTGGGGTTATTACCCTTATATTCATTTAATCCAAAATCCCTTCCACTTATAGTATCCATATAAGGATGTATTTCAATAAAAAAACATACAATATTTACCGTAAAGAATTATTATATAATCCTATAATTAGATATATCATCAATGTCATTCATAGGGTTATGTTCCCTAATATATATTTCACTAAATCTAGTTCCCAAGAATTCCACTAACCTTTCCCTAATACCAACTATAACACCCCCATTCTAGTATCCCATAGCCAGTGGTTATTTTATTATTTTGGTACTTGATGCAAGAAATACCATCCCAAAGGTTCAAATGTTTTAGTATTCTTGTGAGACTGGATACATACATAAATATCATATTACATTAAAAACTTAAAATATATATTTTTTATTTAGGGACATAGTTGATATCTCTAGAATATACTTAAATATAAATTATAGCATACTTATTAACATTCTGAGGATAAGAAAACATAATAAAGGGGTGATATCATATGATCTGGTTGGGAATTTGTACAGTGGAAGCTATCATAGAATAAATAAAACATGAATAATTTGGCCAAGACAAACAATAATAAAATATTCCATATATCTAATACCATAAATGGGGACTAAATCCATGGATAACTATTGAAACTCCATTTTTTACATGGGGAAAAATATTTAATATAATATAACTCAAGTTGTAATGGATAGAATGTGTGTTCAATAATTCACCCATGACAACATGCACGCATCCCACCTTGACACCAAGAGGCTCGTGTTGGCCCTACTTGCATAACCCTATAGGAGAATCCACACATGTATGAGGTCCTTGTATAATACACCTATGTGGTGAACCTATGTGAGAGGCATCCTTTTCCCATAGTCACGGGTTTACCTATAAATAGGAACATGGGGATCCTCATTTGAAATTATTTGAATACTAGATGAATCCTCAAAGATTTACTCTCTTTATTCTTTCACCCAAGCCCTATAATTCTTCAGGTAGTTATCTAAGCCTAAAAGGAAGAGATAATTAGAAAATGTCAATGTATTGAGATCCCTCAATGTCTATAATTCGAAGAACCATGAGATTAAACACCCCCTTATCAAAACTAATAGGGCGAAGGGCCCTCCTGTAGATCAAAACATGATCACTAGTCATCCAAAGTCACCTAATGAGACCCTAAAATCCTAGACAAAGGGCTTGACTAAGTGCATTTTCATAGGTTTTCTATCTCCCAAATACCATTTCAGCTAACCCAGGTCTACCATACACAATAATTTTTGAACACATCCAGGTATACCCTACACGAATGACATTATTATCCCCCATGCCATAGCTACGCGATCCGACTTCTACTCACTCAGGCCTTACCTGTGTGATACATATTTTTTCCAACTAGGAATAACCTATGAAAGAAATAATTTGGGCCCCTATTTCATGTCACCAATGGTAGGGAACCTATTATATTTGATCTATCGTCTTAGGGGGACCAAGATGAGGCCTCCCCCAAAGCATCCAAATACGTATAATCAGATCATAGGGCACATTAACATGTCCTCATAATTATAAATTTCCATGATAATGGAGGTCCAAAATTTATCCTACCTATTAGGTGTGATCCTTATAGTGATATTGATTATATATTCCTATTGTAATAAGGTTATTATCCTTAGGATAATTATGGGACACCAAGGGGGAAAACAATAGAGGATACATGAACATCATAGACCTTTCTCTCTCTCTATTTCCCCTAAGTGACTATATCGTCTCCTTCCAGTAGACAAAGATTAAAATGTATTGTATGATTTTACTTTTATGTATATTTCTCTTTCCTTACCATAGAGAATCCCTCCTAGATTAAGCCCATAGTATTTCTTGTATGATATTCCCCCTCCTTCCACAACCCCGACCTTGTACACTAGTGGATGAAGGAGATTGTGTGGTTTTCCAGATTTTCCACTTTATTTTTTTCTCACACTGAGCATAAATAAATTTGTTTTATAGGTTAATTATGATAATGAAACCCACAAAATCAAATACTTTTCTTATTATAGTGTTCATGTGATAGGTCTTCCTATGACGTTAACATGGGCCTCCTATTCGATGTAAGCCCGAACAATGTTATCACCATATCAAAGGGCCATAGTCCTTGTGAGACAAAACATCAAAGGTCCATATTCCTAATTAAGAATCCATGGAACTACTTTATAGGTTTAATATATAACCAACAAAAATATATGGTTTTTGATTCATATCCTGATGGGATATGTCAAACGCCTCCATGAAGTTCAAACCCAACACCCCAAACTCACCTGTATCTTCTTTGGGCAATATTACTAGTAGGTTATTATCCAATATAGGAGGATATATACATTATAGGTTCCCTAGGTTACATAATCATGGGTCACACACCATCCCTTGACTATGCATCTTTCTCTTAGATTTCCTTGTCACATGATATTAAAATGCACAGTTTAGTCCTCTTCACACAACCTTTAATGGTATGATGTTTCCAACTAAGTGACACCAAACTACATGGGGTCTGATTCCTTCCACAAGGGTATATGATAAGAACTTATCCATGGTCATAATACCTATATCTAAGAAACTACCATCTTCATGGATGACAATAAATTCTAGAGTGCCCCAATGTGTGAATTAAAACTATCATTGTAATAATAAATGACATGAGAATATAGAATTAGTACAAAAATGGCATCATAAATAGAAACAATAAGTTACATATAGATGTATATATTAATGAAGAAACATAGATACATACAAATGATTATAAAAAAAATTCATTCTATGATCTATTTTTAATATAAGGGTGACCTATTTAATATTTGGAATTTAATAAAGGAATCAATATATAAGAGAGTCCCGTAGTAGCAAATAATTCCACTAAAAAATATGTGATGAGCCTAAACTCCCATCATCTTGACCAATTTGAGTAACTTAGGCTTGTTGGTTCCACTTCCCAATGACCTACTACCTTTGGAATGTTGGTCCATAAAATATCTCAAATAAGGGAACTATTGGATGTTTCTGATTCCATGAATAAAACCCAATAGAAACCACATAGAAAAGATACGAATGTTTGTGTCTCACAGGAAGGTTCTTTCCACTACCACTACAAAACACCATTTCAACCACACATGGTTATTGGGGAGATAAAAAAAATGTTGAACCCAATATAAATCCTTAACCAAAAATACCGTGTCTCCCATATGTTAGGCATCTTCTTCACTCAAAACATAAATGTGGTCCAAAAATGGATCTATAAAAATTGATTATGCATGAGTTTTTTTAGTAAGATGCTAATTAATGGGGATTTTGTTTTTGTGTGAATATTCTAAGAACATTAAACTAGAACTCCCTTTGATCCATGGGAACCTTATCAGTTTAAGAAGACATAGGCTTTAGGCATTGAACAAGTGGGATACTTATATAATTATAGGATGTTGTCTCCAACCCAACACCCTAAATGATGAGTGTAAAATTAGTTGATTTAGGTGTATCACATCAACAATATTATCCTAACTACGAATAATTCCCTAAAATCCCACCATCTCATGAAGCCCCACAAACCTTCCACTTACTGATGACTAGTGAACTAGAAGTCAACAACAACAATTGATGTTTCAAATCATTTAGAGAGCCTATCCAATGAACAAAACAATAGGTTCTTCCCTCATTTATTGTAGGGTTATCAAAAGGTCATTATCGACCTCATCCCGACAACATATGCATCCTTCCAAAGGGCTCCCACTATCCATCATCACCGCCAATGTTACGAGACAATGAACCCTCTTCATGATAAGGGTGTTACCCTCAGGAGTTCATCCCAGGTCAGTCATACCTGGGCACTTAGGAAAGTACACCAAGGGTATAAAAAAGTCAACAAGGAACTATAAAATACCTTTGTTCCCTCCATATAAGCATTCCAACCAAATATTGTGGAAAACCACAATCAGGTACACACATATTTTCGTATCTACCAAGCCTAATAGCCTAGTCTAGAAGCAGTTAGAGAAACAAAGTAGTTAATCCTAGAAATAATAGGGGGACGAACCATATATCTTCCCCAACACATGAAGACTATCAGTATATACTAATAAAAAATAGAGGATATGAGTATGATCAAACCCCTTCTCCATCCATGTAATGGGAATATATTTTCATTCCAACCATTGAAGTCACCGATCAGATCTTGACAATGGTGAAAAGAAGGATGAAAATTCTTTCCCACATCATAAAAAACATACCAGGATATATTTATGGTAGCAGTAGTGGTTGGGGGTGGACAAAAAAACTACGTCCCCATAATTGCGGTGACTCATCAACATAACATGAGGGTCACTCTAGAGTAGACACATATACATACTCCCATCCAGAAGGTTCATGGGCCAAATCCCATAATAAATGAACAACTATATTGGGTTCATAACCGCATTACAATAGGAGGTCATCAATCTACCTCAATATCCACTCAAGGGTAGGAATATATCCCTTGAATTTTTTTTGAAATTGATTCGAGAATTCTAGAAACAACATAGGTGATAATAAAATAATCATCCATATATGAAAGATGTTATCCACAGTAAGTGTCCCTAGTCTCCCAGAAGTGATCATCCAAAAATAATCCTCATGAAAGGAAATTAGAAAATGAAGATCCTGCGTGTGATCATGATTATCACAATGTTAGTGTAATTTAATCCCACATACATTTATATATGAAAAAATAGGTTCATATTCATATGTTAGTACATTATATAAATAATATTTGTAGTTACAAAGGCCATCCACACAAATTTTATACCAACTATTTCTGAGTTCCTTCCAAGGCATCCAACAATGAATTCATACTTCTTACTAATATTATGATCGATCGTGAGGTTCTATCAGGTGATGAGCATCCTCTAAATCCTTTATGTGTCCATAAGATCAATAATAAATATGTCCCTAAAGTTTCAATTGTCCACCTTGATGGTCCTCGTCAGGGAATACAATGCAGACATTATCATTGTAGCAGGACATCAATATGTGATGGTAGTCCTCCCCATGACGGAATTCACTTTGAATTTCCTCGACACAGTGATACTTTATTTGTCCTATAAGATGCTCCCCTTGATGAATCAACTCTAAGAATTCCTTCTTATCACAAGGCACGTGGGAAAATGATTCCATAATTTTTTGATGCCTCTTCAGTGATAAGTGGCATCCTTTCTCATTCAAAATACTATCCATCACAATGGGAATTCTGAAAACCACCCATTGATCTATTGAATTATAATATGATAAAGTAAATCCATGCTAATCCCACTATTGACAATAAATTAATAATGAAATTATCACTTTTTTGGAATAGGTTGAAGAAATTTTTGTAAATGGTGAGGAAGACATATTACTAATGAGGGTATGGTTGGATAATGAAAATAAACCAATCTTGTACTATCCTTTAACCACTCCCCAATACAAAATTCTAGAGTCATATTTGAAAGATTGTGTGCATGACATCTGCATAAATATATTGATCCCAATTCATCAATTAAATGATAATATATCATGTTACGATGAATATCCAATCCATGTCAGGGAAATAAAATGGGTACACAATCAAATCGACCTAGAGGCCCTCCTAGCTGCATGACACCAAAAATTGGGAAAATAACAAGGATACCTTATGAATTAAATTCTTAGTCTATTAAAGTAGTTATTCCAGTTAATAATTGATGCCCCACTAGTGTCCATATTATAGGATGGGGTGAGAATGAGGTGTTGTATTTCACATCTATCCCCAATTAAAAAATCCATCCAAAAGTGGTATCATGTAATGTCGTAGACTTATGTTGGATTTTAGAAACAAGATATTTTTTCAACATATGACATGATTAGAAAAACTTATCCATAAAAAACTATTGATGTTTTTGGTTCATAAGAGAGAGATCGATCAAAAGGATCTTTCATTGAGCATCTAAAATCAATGAGAAAGCCTCCCGCTTAAGGGAAGAAAATATTTAATCATTCCCAATTTCTTTGGATGTTTGTGGATTAGGTGAAAATAATATAATAAAACTATACCATTTTATAAAAAATCCTAGTAAAATCAATAGAGAATCCATGACAGTATCATCCCCAACAATCTGGGAGCAAGCCCAGCCCATAGGGTTGGGAGGTAATTTAAAAAAACCTTTGAGGCCAAAAAACCATGATTGAATGGTTATGAGAATCGAATGGGAAGATCTCTAGCCCATAGGGATTGAGTATTTATTCCTCAATATCCTCCTCAATAGAAGACATTATTTTCCAATTTAGGGGGTGACATGGAGAAATAATCTTCCAAGTTAATACTACTCCATGATTTATCATTCTTACATGGTACGTGCAAGAAATTTTTTATTGTATTCATTTCACATCACCATTTTTCAAATGATTCCAAGGAGATCAATGAAGGAGGGGAACAAGCCTCATGGTAGACACACACAAAAATCTCAAAGAGGCTGATGAATTTCTTGTAATCTATTACACATAGGTGAACATATTTAGAACCACCGTTATAGACACTGCAGAACACATGGAAAATAGAAAATAATATGAGGAGGATATTTATATTCATAATAAATTCCACAGAAAAATGATTGATTAATGTGTGAACACACAAAACTAGAGGATTTATATAGATTTAGTGATTCCCCCGAGTGATCCACTACTACCTACTTAAAAATCCTATTTGAAAGAAAAGGAAAATTGTAAGGCCATACCCCACCCACCTATCAAAGAGGTTGAAAAACTCACACTTTGGGAAATATTTTTTTAATATGAGGAAGAGATGAAAGTGTTGAGGAAACTCAATGCAAAATTACTATGAGGAAAATTCACTAACAGATATATTCTTCAAGTGGAGCCTAAACTCGTGCTCCCAAATAACATACCTCAACTAAGAAGGTTGATACATGAAACTGAAATGGATCCATAAAATGTAATCAATGTGGGGCACCAACAACCAATATATTTGGATCCCATAGTAGTAAGGATCAAGAGTTCCCTCCATTTAGTACATAACCAGAACTAAGTTAGACACATCCTCATATACAAACCCCTATAGGGTACCCTCTATAGGTAAAAGAAATGCCAAAATAAATGTCCATACCTGCTGCTTCACCTGTTCAAGATCATGTTCATCTAGACATACCTCATGGGCCTATAAAAACTATTGAATCATTTGTTGCTCAATTGGAAGCTATAGAGGAACAACATGTACCACTTTAGGTAGAAATGAATCCTTAAACTGAATGGGTGGACCCAACTCCTCCCCTACCAAACATTTGGAAGACTACATTTCCAATATTCAATGTATTATGATAATTTGACTATAATTTTTTTCATTTAGTATCCCATTATGATCCATTGATGGTAACCCCCACACAACAAGAGGTAGTGAAGCACCGGTGCTTCGTGAAAATACTACAAGGTCTATCCTTCTTGTGGAACAATGGTTTTCTAGCCCAGTTAGTCACATGATGGGAAGATCTCCATCAACAGTTTAAATTTTAGTATACCAAAATGATGTAGAAGACAATAATCTTCATCCCCTAAAGCTAAAAATTGTAGGGGAATGAGAGTGTGTCATATTTCAACCTCGACCGCCTACCACTTCTACCGATGGTCTTCCTCTTCCTATGCATGTTCATCCAACGGTTTCATCCGAAACCCCCTTTTGCTACCTCCCTCCAGAAACAGGTTCCCGCAGCGAGGTAAGTTCTCCTCCTCGTGCTACCGATTTTCCACTGTTCCGATTTGGGTTTCCGAATATCCTCTTCTTCCTCTCTGACTCGCCTCTCCAACCCCACCCATGCCGGGGCGTAGGGAGAAGGGAAGGAGTTGGTCGGGTTTCGACTGTGCTAGGAGGTGTTGAAGGATGGAGATCGGTGGTGCTGGGTATAAAAGGAAACATCTGCGGTGATGTTGTAGGCAGCAGATGCAAGGTGCGATGGAGGGATGAAAAGAGGGAAATGTGCGGAAAGGTGGTTGGCGAGGGTTCTGGTCATATTTCAAGGGTTGATAGCTCGGGGGTTCGACCAGTGGGAACATGGCGAGCGGGTCTTCTTCAGAATCAATCCATAAGTAGCCGGCGAGCTCGAGCCCGGACAGTGAGGCAGGAGCGTGGATTTGATTCCCTGACAGTGAGGTTCAAATGTAGTTGTGGATGCCTAATTGGAACTGATTTTCATCTTTAATTTGCGTATTATTCAGATCTGGTTGTGGCTGGAAATTATTTCTTCTTTTTTTTGAAGGGCGTGCCACCAGTTCTTCAATTTAGGTATGGTATTTTCTGATGTTGGGTTTCTTAGTGTTCTTAAATCTATGGATTTTGTGGATTTTGATTTAATCCTCTACAGTTGAATTTATTTTATAAAAAAACCACTCCCATGCCGCCACCTTCACCTCTGCACTTCCTACACCTCGATTTCCCTCCTCCTTGATCGGGATTACCCTGCGATTATGGTTCAGACGATATTTACACCACCTTTGCCTGCTCATCCTCGCCCGCCTACTGCCTCTACCGATGGTCTACCTCTTCTTATGCATGTTCATCCAACGGGTTCATCCAAAACCCCCTTTTGCTACCTCCTTCCAGAAACGGGTTCCCGTAGTGAGGTAAGTTCTTCTCGCCGCGCTACCGATTTTACACTTTTCCGATTAGGGTTTCTGAATATCCTCTTCTTCCTCTCTGACTCGCCTCTCCAACCACGCCCATGCGGAGGCATAGGGAGAATGGAAGGAGTTGGTCGAGTTTAAACTGTTCTAGGAGGTGTTGAAGGATGCAGATCGGTGGTGCTGTGTATACCAGGAAACATCCACGGTGATGTTGTAGGCAGCGGAGGCGAGGTGCGGTGGAGGGATGAAAATCGGGAAAGGTGTGGCAAGGTGGTTGGAGATGGTTCTGGTCAGATTTCAAGGGTGTATAGCTCGGGGGTTTGACCAGTCAGAACAGGGTGAGCGGATCTTCTTCGGAATCAATCCATAGGTAGCCGGCGAGATCGAACCCGAACAGTGAGGCAGGAGCGTGGATCTGATTCCCTGATAGTGAGGTTCAAATGTAGTTGTGGATGCCTGATTTGAACTGATTTTCATCTTCAATTTGCGTGTTATTCAGATCTGGTTGTGGCTGGAAATTATTTCTTCTTTCGTTTGAAGGGTGTGCCTCCATTTCTTCAATTTAGGTATAGTATTTGCTGATGTTGGTTTTCTTAGTGTTCTTAAATCTGTGGATTTGGGGGATTTTGATTTTCTCCGCTACAGTTGAATTTCTTTTATAAACAAACCACGCCCATGCCTCCACCTTAACCTCTTCACATCCTACACCTCGATTTCCCTCCTCCTCCCTAACTCCGTCCATCCTCTACTCCCCCTCTCAGAACCGCCGCCCTCCTCAACCCCTCTCGACACTACCTCACTCCCCGCCCCCTTCCCCGGCCCCATCTCCTTCTGCGTTAACCATTACGTCGAACCCCCACTACCCTTACTGGATTGAAAGCGTATGAATCCACATCTCTGCAATATTTATCTTATCCTAATGTCATAGAAATTTTCAACCTTCTATAAATATTGATTTATTTGTAGTAAAACATTATTTACTAATAGATTCATAATATAAATCTCTTATTCGGATACTCCAACTACTACTATATGTCATCTCGGCCATTGTTTATTCAATAATATTTCTTATGATTATTGTATGGTTAGTTTTAGGTCTGTGATTATATCTTCTCAGCTTTCTTCTTGCATCTCCTATTCCCTCCTGCAGCATCTTCACACTTCAAGAATGAAAACCGGGAAAGGTGTGGCAAGGTGGTTGGCGATGGTTCTGGTCAGATTTCAAGGGTGGATAGCTCTGGGGTTCGACCAGTGGGAACAGGGTTAGCGGGTCTTCTTCGGAATAAATCCATAGGCTGCTGGAGAGCTCGATCCCAGGCAGTGAGGCATGAGCGTGGATCTGATTCCATGACAGTGAGGTTGAAATGTAGTTGTGGATACCTGATTTGAACTGATTTTCATCTTCAATTTGTTTGTTATTCAGACCTGGTTGTGGCTCTGAAATATTTCTGCTTTCTTTTGATGGGTGTGCCGCCAGTTATGCAATTTAGGTATGGTATTTGCTGATGATGGGGTTCTTAGTTCTCTTAAATCTGTGGATTTTGGGGATTTTGATTTTCTCCGCTGCAATTGAATTTCTTTTATAAAAAAACATTCCCATGCCTCCACCTTAACCTTTGCACTTCCTACACCTCGATTTCCCTCCTCCTCCATAACTTCGTCGATCCTCGACTCCCCCTCTCGGAACCACCACCCTCCTAAACCCCTCTCGACACTGCCTCACTCCCCCCCTTCCCTGACCCCCTCTCCTTCTACGCTGAACTTTACATCGAACCCCCACGACCCTTGCTGGATCGAATGCGTATGAATCCACATCTCTGCAACAGGTATCTTATCTTAATGTCATAGAAATTTTCAACCTTCTATACATATTGATTTATTTGTAGTAAAACATTATTTACTAATAGATTCATAATATAAATCTCTTATTCGGATACTCCAACTACTCCTACCATATGTCATCTCAACCATTGTTTAATCAACAATATTTCTGATGATTAAACTGTGGTTAGTTTTAGGTCTGTGATTAAAACTTCTCAGCTTTCTTCTTACATCTCCTATTCCCTCCCGCAACATCTTCACTCTTCAGGTATGATATTAATTATGTTTCTAATTGTTTCCTATTATTATATGTAAATACATACTGGATTTTTTGATTCATTTGTTATCTGATGTCAACATAATGGAAGTTTTTTACTTTGTATTATTTGTGGTTTGTGGGTATTGATTTCAGGAGATGATTTCAAATTGAAGAAAATTTTTTTTCATGAGAAAGTGTAGGTTCTGTTGAAGTTAGTAACATATTGTGTTGTGACTATCACTACATTGTTCTATTTATTCTTACTTTTATGTGTAAATTCATACTATATTATTTGATTCATTTACCCTATCATTTCAACCTCTAGAGATGCAATTATTTTCTGGTCACAATGCATACTATTCAAGTTAGGGGTCCATGCATCTTTGAAATTTTGATTCTTTAATGTTTCTTCTTCCTTTTTAATTAGCTGTACTGTTTTTTTTTGTATGATCACATTCATACCTAGAAATAATTTTTAAGAATTCACATAGCTATTATATCCATCGGTTTGATTAAAATGCATTCTGAAAAAAAATCATGTCCGTTGAGCAATTGACGGATTTTGTAAATCCTGGAAATCAAAATTTCATGTTATTGAAGTATGAACATCCTTGAAACAACTGCTATAGATTTCTATTTTCTGGTCACAATTCATACTATTCGAGTTAGGGGTCCAAGTATCTTTGAAATTTTGATTCTTTTATGTTTCTTCTTCCTTTTTAATTAGTTTTACTATTTCCTTTTTGGGATCTCCTTAAGATTCTACTAGATTTAAAAATTATTATTTTTTAATATGCCCGTAATATCATCTATTTATATTTATAGTAATTTTGTTTAATTATTTTTCAATGCAGGTGTAGGATACATTGAAGTTTAAAGGACATTTAATATAGTGTGTATCATTTTACTATTGTTGGAGATCATTAACACATCACCATGTGGTTTACTATATGAACTTGAACTCATCTTATGTGATGGGATTCTGAATGCTTCTCTCGAACAAAACAGGTACAAAGTAATTTTCATCAACAATAATGACAACTACATCAGCAGAATTACTGAATTGTTTCAAGACATTTGGGTAAGAGTGTATAAAAATTTCTATTTATATTAGAAAACAAAATACACAAAATACTAAATTTTTCCGCATTATTGAATAGGGAGATCAATGTAATGCATCGTCAGAAGTATTTAGTGGCATCGAATATGTCCAGGTAAAATTTCTTTGGTCTTTAATTTTTTTTATTAACAATTGAAATTATTATTACTGTAATGTTAATTTTAACAATTCATGATTGGAGCATCAAAATATTAGGTTTTCTCCAGGGACTTCAAGAATTGAAACACGATTTGATACTAGAACCTTGAATATGTCCACTACTCAAGTATTCAATAGTTATATTTGATGACTACTAATTTAATTTCATTAAAATAAAAACATGTGTATTAATTCAATATATAAATTGTATTCTAAGTCTTTCAAACAAACTGTTTTTTCCATATCGTAATTGTCTATAGTCACAGGAGTGTGTACAGTTAAATTTATAGCATTTTCATAAATATTCCAATTTTTTCCATCCTTTTTATCATGAAAATGAACCACAGAGATGGAACTAACACCTTCTCTGGAAGCCATTGTTGACAAACCTCTTTATCATGTAATATGTACATTTTTAGTATTTTTTCTATCTACTTAAGAACCAACAGTACTTAAATTTTATGTCAAACAAATTTCTCATGTAATCTTCTTATTAGTGTGATTTCTGGTATCTGTAATATATAAATTTTTTGACAAACATGTTTAACATTACTATCATCTAAAAATGGTTAACATTTCAATTGATTAGTGTGTTTTTTGACATACATGTTAAACATTCTCGAGTAGGTAGGTAATTTTTACAGATTACAAATCAATTACCCATGGCGTTCTGCTATCTAAAATCTATACATTTTATTGAAAAACACGTTTAAGATTTCTGTGATCTATGAGCTGCACATTCTTAACATTTTTATCATTATCTGATAATTTTTTTAACATTTTCTCACAAAATATGTAATTTTTTTCCAAACATGTTTAACATGTCTGTTATGAAATCTAATGATTATTGTGATTTTTGACAATCACGTGTATCATGTAATCTATACATTTTTTTAACCAGTTTTAGTTTATTGAAGACTATAGTTCATAGAAATCCATATAATGTTTAAATTTGTATTTTATAGTTGGATTATCATATATTTTCAATACTTTTAACAAAAAATTATGACATAAAGATTTCACTATTTAAGTTTGGTTACAGGGTACTCTATAGCCTGGTGGAATCGATTATGGTTGAACCTTTTGTGGGGTTCCTGTTTCGTAACCTTTTATTTTTCAAGCGTCAAGACCAAGCATTTAAATTGAGTATGTGTTTTGAAACTCTATGCAGATTTATCTCATGAACAATCCTTTAGGTAACTTTTTTTTTCCTATTTTGATATACTATTAATTTTATTGTAATTTTATTTCATTAAATGCATAAAATATATTATTATTATAAAAAACTAAAAGTATGCATACTCCTTTAACATGTTTCTAATTAATATTAATTCTTTACCTTTAATAATATGAACACCTTTGAGATTATTTCTACAGAATGTCATCTATTATCTATACTAAACTTGGGTTCCTCCAAGCTGACGTGTAACCTCCACAGCCTTCCACATCTCTCAAATAGGCCTCTCCGTGAAACATTCCTCCACCACCCAGCTTCCCGGGTGCTTCCTTCCCTCGACATTTCATTTCTTCCATTTAGGGTTTCAGTTCTCCGACTCTTCGGCTTCCCCGATCATAGTTCTCCAGTACTTCCTTCAGAACCCAATAACCACGTCACCTCCCTTTTTCTACCCATGCTTCACACTCCTCAATCCTCATCTTCTTCTATGCCTGCTCCCTATCTCCGGCAGTCGCCATCTCCTCCCTTTACCGATTCTCCTCTCCAACCGTGATTCATCCATTCCAGATTTACCACTGGAAATCATTTCCTCCCCTTGCCTCCATTTTTTGCTTCAACTTTGAACATGTATTCTCCTCCATATACCACTGCTCTCAGTTACTTACACTAAACCTAGGTTTCGCACCTCCGCTGTCTGCCCCCTCTTCCTCTGCAACAACCCTCAGTGCCTCCAGCTTCTCTACCTCCTCCTCCATCTGATCGGCGTCTGGATCCTCCACCTCCTCCGATTTTATAATAGCGACCAGGGATTTCAGTGGATTTCAATCTTCTTCCAGTTGATGTATACTTAAGTGAATATGTTCCATTAAATTACTCGGGTATTCTATGATAGTGCATCAATACCACTTGAATTGTTTACTGCTATAACCATACACGATCAACTCGGCACATAATCACTTCACCCATTGCAAATACCATCACATTATTTTTGAATTTTATCATTTTTTGAGTTTGAATTAGGAAATTCTCTGTATGCATCTTCTATATGGATTTCATCTTTTATGCAGGCATTATTTATTTACACAAATAGGCCTTCAGCTCACAACCATTATAGCATATTGTGGTTTCTCATGTTTCTGTAGCGTTCCCATAAGTGTTTCATCATTGAAATCCCAAGGCTCATGGGGAAGGAATCCTAAATAAACACATGTCATGTGATCTTAGTGAATTTAATAATTTAAAATGGGGTCCGTATAAAGCATTCATGAATCGATATTCTTCTTTTCAGGTTTTCCCATTATATAAACATGCATTCTAAGAATAAAGGATGAAGGATGGTTTGAGTTTTGTCTTTTGTTGTTGAACATAAAAAAATTGACATTATTTTAACACTATTTTTTATTTTGTTATTTTTCAGGGTTTTGACTTTTTCTTTATTTGTAATTGTTTCCTTATTAGTCATAAATATATATTTCTGGCTTTCTCCATTCATCGCAACCCCTCTTTCAATCCACATCAACTTGGAACATTAGGTATGCCGTTATTTATTATCTGCTCACTTCCACTGACTATAGATTTTAACCCTTATTCTATCCGACATCTTTTCAATTCAGTTTTGTGATTATGTATTCTCAGCTCGCTTAGTCTGATTATGTATTCCATCTCCTATTCTCTCCTGCATCATCTTTGTAGTTTACGTATGTGATTAGTTACCTATTCCAAAACCTAACTCATGATTTTGAATTTCTCATATCATTTCACATATTACTTTGGGTTCAAATTCAGTTTTCGGATTTTTCATCTTATGCTTGAAAATAACAATTTTATACTATGCTTAATTTTAGGTTTGTGTTCATATATTCTCAGCTTGCTTCCTACATCTCCTATTCACACATCAGGTGCGAGATTAATTACCTATTCTAAAACCTAAATCCATTGATTCTATATTATGATAAATGAACACCTAAATGGGATGAGTTTGATTGTCCTCAAATTGATATTCATGTGACTACAAAAAACAAATAAAATGGTAAGAAAAATTTAATATTTGACTATTTCAAACAATAATATATAATCATTTGTTCGATATTTTGGATGTTTTATATTATTTTTCTGAACCATATTAGGTGGTATTCCAAGAATTTTATACATCTTGATATCGTTGATCCATATAATTATAAAACAATTTGGGATGAATACTTAGGATTTAAAGATTTTGATGCAGAAAATCGAGTTTCGCCTTATGAATATAATGTTGATGCAATAGTTAAAATGATCAGTGCTATTACCAATGTCATTTTGAATTTTTTTCTACAGATATTGTATGTATGATTGAAGACACGTTTCATGTATTTCTCATAAAACATTACAATAGTTTCATTTCATTATTAAAATCAAACATACGAATGGGAGGAGTTTGAGTGGTCTAAAAGGATTATTCATGTGAATGCACATAAACATGTTTTTTATCTCATGTAAACTTATATTTGTTTTTATCTTTATATGGTTTTCTCTCTGTTGATTCAATTAATTTCAGGAGGTGGTTTCACATCGAAGAACATGTTTTTTTCTTAGTTAAGTGTCAATCTTGATGATGTTGGTACACGATTATGAGGAAGTTCAGGTTTTTGATTATTTCTTCTTAGCTTTCTTTGTCCGACTAAGTGTTGCATCTCCTATTCCCTCCCACATCAGCTTCATAGTTCATGTATGGGATTAATTACCTTTTCCAAATCCTAACTCTTGATTTTTCATTTATCATATCATTTCACAAATTACTTCGGGTTTAAATTTAGTTTTATGATTTTTCATGTTATGTTTGAAAATAACAAACTTCTACTATAAATAATTTTAGGTATGTGATCATATCCTCTATGCTCGCTTCCTACATCTCCTATTCACACATCAGGTAGGAGATTAATTCCATATTCAAAAACCTAAATCCTTTTCTTATGAATTATGATAATCAAACATCTAAATGGGATGAGTTTTAGTGTTATCAAAGGGAAATTCATGTGAGTGAACAGAAACAAATAAAATGGTAAGAAACAATTAATATTTGACTATTTCAAATAGTAGTATATAATCATTTGTTCCATAATAATTCCATCTTACCCAAACCCAAGGAGACCTATAGACTTCACGAGTAGCTCACCTCCACTAAAATGGTGTGTAAATGTCTTATTACAGACGGGATATGTCTCACCATGATGGGATATTCAATGGTTTCCTTCTACGATCCCCACACTAATGGAAGAAAATTCATAGATGAGCTTGAGGATGACGTAAATTCATGGGATCTTATGCATCCCATTAATGATTTAGTGAGAATATGATGATGGGAATTTTATCCCCTCCAGTTTTTATTTCATGTCATGTGACTTCTGGTGCGACCAAAGGTGAAGATTAGGAATAATCCTTTAGTAGCCATTCCTACGAGATCTTAGGAAGGTACGTACATTCTTGCTTCTAGGTAGGTAAATATCAGCATAATATGTACCTTAAATACTATCTTCTCTAATGACTTTTGGTTGACTCCAATCATCAGGTTCCATGAATAACATTTTTGCTACTCTCTATGAGGGTACATTTTGAAGACTGACTTGCCTGGGAACTCTATCTAGGATCTCGCTAGTTAAGACAGATCATGTATTCAAGGTTAGTTCATGAATTATAATGGCTTCATCTTTTATTCTTTGCAACCTCCCTATATAGGTTAGATCAAAATCAAAAAGGATGTTGCTTCCAAGGAAAATGCATACTTTTATGTATAATGAAACAAAAACATTTGATAGAAAAAGTGGTGAGATTACACTTATGTATATGTACACTTCAATATTGCACATTGTTTAAAAATATATGCACATTTTTTGGTGTCATAAAATGTTTAAATCTATAATACCCTACTGTATACAAATGTTATAAATATAGAATGTCCCAAACACTTCAACAGTATATGGTATTGTATACATTACACTGCTATATACAAATGCATACATTACATTACACTCCTTTTTTGTATAATCTGGTCTGTAAACAGGTTTAGAAAATACTTCTCCTTTCATACCATCATTACTATTTTTTGTATGTAATTAATGAAAATTGATTTAATGGCCATGACACATTAATTCATTTGTTGTACGGTGACATAAAGATGTTCTTGTAGTTGCAGGTGACTAATTTTTTTAGAGCATAACGAGTTATCTATTTAAAGTGTATATTAATATAGATAATTTTTGTACTATTCTTGACTTATTTTCACCTAGGAGGGATATTCCCAATTCATGAATCTATTTTAGATAGTTGTTACTCATTCCATGAGAAGGATGGTTCTCCCAATGTGCAATACTGAGGTGGGGGTGGGTAGGGGGCGGGGCTGGTGGGGGAGGGGATTGGTGGGGTGGGGGAGGGGGCTGGGCATGCGAAGGGGGAGGGGGGAGCTGGGTAGGTGGAGGGTGGAGCTGGGCAGGGGCTGGGGGAGGGGTGGAGCTGGGCAGGGGCTGGGGGAGGGGGGGAGCTGGATAGGGGGAGGGGGAGCTGGGTAGGGGCAGGGGGAGGGGGGGAGCTAGGCAGGGGCTGAGGGAGGTGGGGGAGTTGGGCAGAGGGAGGGGGCGAGCTTGGTAGGGCCAGGGGAGGGGGGAGCTAGGCCGGGGGAGGGGGGTAGCTGGACAGAGGCAGGGGGATGGGGGATCTAGGATGGGGGAGGGGCTGGGCAGGGGCAAGGGGAGTGTGGGAGTTGGGCAGGGGGAGGGGGCTGGGCAGGGGGGCGGGGAGGGGGCCGGGCATGGGAAGGAGGGCTGGGCAGGTGGAGGGGGGCTGGGCAGAGGGGAAGGGGAAGGGGAGGGGTTATATTTTATTCCTTTTCATTTAGTCATATATGTTTTCTACTATTATTATTATTTCTTAGAAGTTTCTGTTTCTGTTTAAATATTACCCCTCAAGTAGATATTTCAGGTCATGAGACTTCTTGTGCGGCCAAAGGTGAAGATTCGGAATGATCCTTGAGTAGTTATTCCTACGAGATCTCAGGAATGTACATATGTTCTTACTCGAGTTGATATTTCAGGTCATGTGACTTCTGGTGCGGCCAAAGGTGAAGATTCAGAATGATCCTTGAGTAGTCATTCCAACGAGATCTCAGGAAGGTACATACGTTCTTGCTTCTATGTAGGTAAATATCAGCATAATATGTACCTTAAATACAATCTTCAATAATGACTTTTGGTTGACTCCAATCATCAGGTTTCATGAATAATGTTTTTTCTGCTCACTATGTGGGTACATTTTGAAGACCGACATGCTTGGGAACTCTATCTAGGATCTCACTAGTTAAGACAGATTGGGTATTCAAGGTTAGTTCATGAATTTTAATGGCTTCATATTTTATTCTTTGCAAACTCCCTATCTAGGTTATATCAAAATCAACAAGGATGTTTCTTCCAAGGAAAATGCAGACTTTTATATAGATAGAAACAAAAACATTTGATAGAAAAAGTGGTGAGATTACACTTCTGTATATGTACACTTCAATATTTCACATTGTTTAAAAATACATACACATTGTTTTGTGTCACAAAAAGTTTAAATCTACAATACACTACTTTATACAAAGGTTATAAATATAGAATGTTCCATACACTTCAACAGTATACAGTATTGTATACATTACACTGCTGTATACAAATGTATACATTACATTACACTCCTTTTTTGTATAATATGGTCTGTAAACAAGTTCAGAAAATACTTCTCCTTTCATACCGTCATTACTATTTTATGTATTTAATGAATGGGAATTGATTTAGTGGCAGTGACACAATAATTGATTTGTTGTATGGTGACATAAAGATGTTCATGTAGTTGTAGGTGACTAATTTTTTCAGAGCATATCAAGTTATCTATCTAAAGTGTATATTAATGTAGTCAATTTCAGTACTATTCTTCACTTATTTTCACCGAGGAGGGATATGCCCAATTCATGCATCTATTTTAGATTGTTGTTACTCATTCCATGAGAAGGATGGTTCTCCCAATGTGCAATGCTGAAGTGGGGGTGGGCAGGGGGCAGGGCTGGGCAGGGGGCTGGTGGGGGAGGTGTCTGGTGGGGGTGGGCGAGGGGGGCTGGGAAGAGGGAGGGAGAGGGGGTGAGCTGGGTAGGTGGAGGGGGAGTTGGGCAGGGGCTGGGGGAGGGGGGGGAGCTGGGCAGGGGTAGAGGGCGGGGGAGGGGGGGAGCTGGGTAGGGGCTGGGGGAGGTGGGGGAGCTGGGCAGAGGGAGGGGTGAGCTTGGCAGGGCCAGGGGGGAGGGTGGGGGGAGCTGGGCAGGGGGAGGGGGGTAGATGGACAGAGGCAGGGGGAGGGGGGAGCTGGGTAGGGGGAGGGGGGCTGGGCAAGGGGCAAGGGGAGGGAGGGAGCTGGGTTGGGGGAGGGGCTGGGCAGGGGGACGGGGAGGGGGCTGGGCCTGAAAGGGGGGCTTGGTAGGAGGGGGGGCTGGGCAGAGGGGAGGGGGAATGGGAGTGGTTATATTTTATTCATTTTAATTTAGTCATATATGTTTCCTACTATTATTATGATTTATTAGAAGTTTCTCTTTTGGTTTAAATATTACCTACCACTATCTTGTCTTTCTAACATATCTTTCTTTTCGGCCTGGGTTGGAAACTCACTTGTGGAGGTGCTCCTCAGTTTTGGCCCAGACTTATTATTGAGGTATACAAAATATTTACCCCTGCTCTTGCATCTGTCTTCACTGTTTAAAGATTCATCAATAACCATCCTAGGAATTCATTGTAACTGATTTGGATATATCTTCCTCTGTTTCGTTTTTTTAAATTTAAACAGCTTTCCACTGCTTTTCTAAGGGTACGTTTTAGTGGGGGGGGGGGGGTTGTGGGGGGGGGGTTGGGCAGGGGAAAGGGGGAGGGATGGAGTTGGGCAGGGGGAGGGGGGGGGAGCTGGGCAGGGGTAGGGGGTTGGGCAGAGGGAGGGGGCTGGGCAGGGGGAGGGGTGGCTGGGCTGAGGGGAAGGGGAGGGGCAGGGCTATGAGAGGTTGTCATATTTTTAGTAATTACTAATTTTTTAGTTCAATTTATTCCAACATATTTTTAAATTTCACACCTTCTGAACTTTGCCTCCCCCATTCCAGCATCATCTATTTTCGTTATCTTTTGTCTTAACTCCATTTTCTTCCATCATGAGTGACACACTCACATCATTATTGGTATTAAATATTTTAATACATTTCATAATTTTATTTCCATTTTCATGTGGCTATCTTCAAATCATGATTTGGAGAAAATCCATGTTTTCCAAATAGGATTACAACACCTCTATAGTTGAATTTCTCTTCAAAATGCTGGCCAGGAAATCCATGTTTTCATTCTGCTCATTTTTGATTATTTTCATTTTGCTGGACTGATTTTCATTAGGTTTTGTTATGTAGGTTTTCTCATCTTACCATATTTATTTCAGTCATTTTCACATTTGTTGGTTTTATTTTTACAATCACTGTCTTATGTTGGATTTTACTTTCACTCTTTAGTCAATATTTTTGTTTCTTATCAACTTTTATAAATACAAATTCTTTTTAAAAGTAAATCCATTAATGAAGACCTTCAATTTTTAGTCAACATTATTATTTATTATCAACAATTATAAATATTAAATCATATTAAAAGTACAACCATTAATCGAAAAATCCGTGCTATTGCACGGGCGAGTACTAGTAATCCTATAATTATATATATCATCAATGTCATTCATAGGGTTATGTTCCCTAATATATTTTTTCCCTAAATCTAGTTTCCATGAATTCCACTAACCTTTCCCTAATACCAACTATAACACCCCAATTCTAGTATCCCATAGCCAGTGGTTATTTTATTATTTTGGTACGTGATGCATGAAATGTCATCCCAAAGGTTCAAATGGTTTAGTATTCTTGTGAGACTAGATACATACATGAATCTCATATTACATTAAAAATTTAAATTATATATTTTTTATTTAGGGACATAATTGATATCTCTAGAATATACATAAATATCAATTATAGCATACTTATTAACATTCTGAGGATAAGAGAACATAATAAAGGGGTGATATCATATGATCAGATTGGGACTGTGTACATTGGAAGCTATCATAGAATAAATAATACATGAATAATTTGGCCAAGACAAACAATAATAAAATATTCCATATAACTAATACCATAAAAGGGGAAAAAATCCCTGGATAAATATTGAAACTCCCTTTTTTACATGGGGAAAAATATTTAATATAATATACCTCAAGTTGTAAAGGAGAGAATGAGAGTTAAATAATTCACCCATGACAACATGCGCACATCCCACCTTCACACCAAGAGGCTCGTGCTGGCCCTACTTGCATAACCCTGTAGGAGAATCCACACATGTGTGAGGTCCTTGTATAATACACCTATGTGGTGAACCTATGTGAGTGGCATCCTTTTCCCATATTCACGAGTTTACCTATAAATAGGAACATGGGGATTCTCATTTGAAATTATTGGAATACTAGATGAATCCTCAAAGATTTACTCTCCGTATTCTTTCACCCAAGCCCTCTAATTCTTCAGGTAGTTCTCTAAGCCTAAAAGGAAGAGATAATTAGAAAAGGTCAATGTATTGAGATCCCTCAATGTCTATAATTCGAAGAACCATGAGATTAAACACCCTCTTATCAAAACAAATAGGGCGAAGGGCCCTCCTGTAGATCAAAACATGATCACTAGTCATCTAAAGTCACCTAAGGAGTCCCTAAAATCCTAGACAAATGCCTTGAACAAGTGCATTTTCATAGGTTTTATATCACCCAAATACCTCTTCAGCTCACCCAGGTCTACCATACACAATAATTTTTAAACACTCCCAGGTCTACCCTATACGAATGACCTTCTGCTCCCCCAGGCCTTAGCTACACGATCCACCTTCTACTCACTCAGGCCTTACCTGTGTGAAACATCTTTTTTCCAACTAGGAATCACCCATGAAAGACATAATTTGGGCCCCTATTTCATCTCACCAATGGTAGGGAACATCTTCTATTTGATCTATCAACTTAGGGGGACCAAGCTGAGGCCTCCCCCAAAGCATCCAAATATGTATAATCAGATCATAGGGCACATTAACATGTCCACATAATTATAAATTCCCATGATAATGGAGGTCCAAAATTTATCCTACCTAATAGGTGTGATCCTTATAGTGATATTGATTATATTTTCCTATGGTAATAATGATATTATCCTTAGGATAATTATAGGACCCCCAGGTGGAAAACAATAGAGGATACATGAACATCATAGACCTTTCTCTCTCTTTATTTCCCCTAAGTGACTATATCGTCTCCTACCAGTAGACAAGGATTTAAATGTATTGTAAGATTTTACTTTTATGTATATTTCACTTTCCTTACCATAGAGAATCCCTCCTAGATTAAGCCCATAGTATTTCTTGTATGATATTCCCCCTCCTACCACAACCTCGACCTTGTACACAAGTGGATGAAGAAGATTGTGTGGTTTTCCAGATTTTCCACTTTATTTTTTTCTCACACTGAGCATAAATCAATCTGTTTTATAGGTTAATGATGATAATGAAACCCACAAAATCAAATACTTTTCGTATTATAGAGTTCATATGATAGGTCTTTATATGACGTTAACATGGGCCTCTTATTCAATGTAAGCCTGAACAATGTTATAACCATATCAAAGGGCCATAGTCCTTGTGAGACAAAAATTCAAAGGTCCATATTCCTAATTAAGAATCCATGGAAATCCTCTATAGGTTAAATCTATAACCAACTGAAATACATGGTTTTTGATTCATATCCAGATGGGATATGTCAAAATCCTCCATGAAGTTCAAACCCAACACCCCAAACTCACCCGTATCTTCTTTGGGCAATATTACTAGTAGGCTATTATCCAAACTAGTAGGATATATACATTATAGGTTCCCTAGGTTACATCATCATGGGTCACACACCATCCCTTGACTATGAATATTTCTATTAGATGTCCTTGTCACATGATATTAAAATGCACAGTTTCGTCCTCTTCCCACAACCTTTAAAGGTATGATGTTTCCAACTAAGTGACACCAAACTACATGGGTTCTGATTCCTTCCACAAGGGTATATGATAATAACTTCTCCATGGTCATAATCCCAATATCTAAGAAACTTCCATCTTCATGGATGACAATAAATTATAGAACACCCCAATGTGTGAATTAAAACAATCATCATAATAATAAATGACATGAGAATATAGAATTAGTACAAAAATGTCATCATAAATAGAAACAATCAGATACATATAGATGTATATATTAATAAAGAAGCATAGATATAAACAAATGATTATAAAAAAATTCATTCTAATGATCTATTGTTAATATAAGGGTGGCCTGTTTCATATTTGGAATTTTATAAAGGAGTCAATATATAATAAAGTCCCATAGTAGAAAATAATTCCACTAAAAAATATGTGATGAGCCTAAACTCCCATCATCTTGACCAATTTGAGTACCTTAGCATTGCTGGTTCCACTTCCCAATGACCTACTACCTTTGGAATGTAGGTCCATAAAATATCTCAAATAAGGGAAATGTTGGGAGTTTCTGATTCCATGAATAAAACCCAATAGAAACCACATAGAAAAGATGCGGAAGTTTGTGACTCACAGGAAGGTTCATTCCACTACCACCACAAAACACCATTTCAACCACACATGGTTCTTGGGGAGATAGAAAAAAATGTTGAAACCAACGTAAATCCTTAACCAAAAAGACCATGCCTCCCATATGTTAGGCATCTTCTACACTCAAAAAATAAATGTGGTCCAAAAATGGATCTAAAAAAATTGATTATGCATGAGTTTTTTTAGTAAGATGCTAATTAATGGGGATTTTTTTGTATGAATATTCTATGAACTTTAAACTAGAACTCCCTTTGATCCATGGGAACCTTATTAGTTTAAGAAGACATAGGCTTTAGGCATTGAACAAGTGGGATCCTTATATAATTATAGGATGTTGTCTCCAACCCAACACCCTAAATGATGAGTGTAAAATTAGTTGATTTAGGTGTATCACCTCAACAGTATTGTCCAAACTACGAATAATTCCCTAAAATCCCACCATCTCATGAAGCCCCACAAACCTTCCAATTACTAATGACTAGTGAACTAGAAGTAAACAACAACAATTGATGCTTCAAATCATTTAGAGAGCCTATCCCATGAACAAAACAATAGGTTCTTCCCTCATTTATTGAAGGGTTATCAGAAGGTCACTATCGAACTCATCCAGACAACATATGTATCATTCCAAAGGGCTCCCACTATCCGTCGTCACTGCCAATGTTGCGAGACAATGAACCCTCTTCATGATAAGGGTGTTAACCTCAGGATTTAATCCCAGGTCAGTCATACCTGGGCACTTCGGAAAGTACACCAAGGGTATAAAAAATTCAACAAGGAACTATTAAATACCTTTGTTCCCTCCATATAAGCCTTCCAACCAAATATTGTGGAAAACCACAATCATGTACACACATATTTTCTTATCTACCAAGCCTAATAGCCTAGTCTGGAAGTAGTTAGAGAAACTAACTAGTTAAACATAGTAATAATAGGGGGACGAACCATATATCTTCCCCAACACATGAATACTATCAGTATATATTAATAAAAAATAGAGGATATGAGTAGGATCAATCCCCTTCTCCATCCATGTAATGGGAATATATTTTCATTCCAACCATTGAAGTCACCGATCATATCTTGACAATGGTGAAAAGAAGGATGAAAATTCGTTCCCACATCATAAAAAACTTACCAGGATATATTTATGGTAGTAGTAGTGGTTGGGGGTGGACAACAAAACTACGTCCACATAATTGGGGTGACTCATCAACATAACATGAGGGTCACTCCAGAGTAGACACATATACATACTCCCATCCAGAAGGTTCATGGGCCAAACCCCATAATAAATGAACAACCATATTGGGTTCATAACCCCATTACAACAGGAGGTCATCAATCAACCTCAATATCCACTCAAGGGTAGGAATATATCCCTTGAAAAATTCTTGAAATTGATTGGAGAATTCTAGAAACAACATAGGTGATAATAAAATAATCATCCATATATGAAAGATGTTATCCACAGTAAGTGCCCCCAGTCTCCCAGAAGTGATCATCTAAAAATAATCCTCATAAAAGGAAATTAGAAAATGAAGATCCAGTGTATGATCATGATTATCACAATGTCAGTGTAATTTAATCCCACAAACATTTATATATGAAATAATAGGTTTATATTCATATGTAATTAAATTATATAAATAGTATTTGTAGTTACAAAGGCCATCCACACAAATTTTATAAAAACTATTTATGAGGTCCTCCCAAGGCATCCTACTATGAATTCATACTTCTTGCCAATATTCTGATCGATCATGAGGTTCTATCAGGTGATGAGCATCCTCGAAATACTTTATGTGTCCATAAGATCAATCATAAATATGTCCCTCAATTTTCAATTGTCCACCATGATGGTCCTCTTCAGGGAATACAATTTAGACATTATCATTGTAGCGGGACATCAATATGTGATGGTAGTCCTCCCCATGACGGAATTCACTTTGAATTTCCTCGACACAATGATACATTATTTGTCCTATAAGATTCTCCCCTTGATGAATCAACTCTATGAAATCCATCTTATCACGAGACACTTGGGAAAATGATTCCAGAATTTTTTGATGCCTCTTCACTGATAAGTGGCATCCTTTCTCATTCAAAATAATATCCAAGACAATGGGAATTCTCAAAACCACCCGTGGATCTCTTGACTTCTAATATGATAAAGTAAATCCATGCTAATCCCACTATTTACAATAAATTAATAAGGAAATTCTCACTTTTTGTGGAATAGGTTGAAGAAATTTTTTTAAATGGAAAGGAAGACATATTTCTAATGAGGATATGGTTGGATAATGAAAATAAACCAATCTTGTACTTGCCTTTCACCACTCCCCAATACAACATTCTAGAGGCATATTTGAAAGATTGTGTTCATTACATCTGCATAAATATATTGATCCCAATTCATCAATTAAATGAAATAGTATCACATTACGATGAATATCCAATCCATGTCAGGGAAATAAAAGGGGTACACAATCAAATCGACCTAGAGGCCCTCCTAGCTGCATGACACCCAAAATTGGGAAAATAACAAGGATCCCTTAAGAATTAAATTCTTAATCTATTAAAGTAGTTATTCCAGTTAATCATTGTTTCCCCACTAGATTCCATATTATAGGATGGGCTGAGAATGAGGTGTTATATTTCACATCTATCCCCAATTAGAAAATCCATCCAAAAGTGGTATCATGTAATGTCATATACTTATGTCGGATTTTAGAAACAAGATATTTTTTCAACAGATGACACGATTAGAATAAATTGTCCCTAAAAAAATCTTGAAGATGTTGGTTCATAAGAGAGAGATCCATCAAAAGGATCTTTCACTGAGCATCTAAAATCATTGAGAAAGCCTCCCATTTAAGGGAAGAAAATATTTAATCATTCCCAATGACATTGGAAGTTGGTGGATTAGGTGAAAATAATATAATAAAACTATACCATTTTATAAAAAATCGCAGTATAATCAATAGAGAATCCACGACAGTATCATCCACAACAATATGGGAGCAACCCCATCCCATAGGGTTGGGAGGTAATTTAAAAAAAACCTTTGAGTCCAAAACACCATGATTGAAAGGTTATGAGAATCAAATGGGAGGATCTCTAGCCCATAGGGATTGAGTATTTATTCCGAAATATCCTCCTCAATAGAAGAAATTATTTTCCAATTTAGGTGGAGACATGGAGAACAAATCTTCCAAGTTAATACTACCCCATGATTTAACATTCTTACATGGTACGTGCAAGAAATTGTTTTATTGTATTCACTTCACATCACCATTTTTCAAATGATTCCAAGGAGATCAATGAAGGAGGGGAACATGCCTCATGGTAGACACACACAAAAATCTCAAAGAGGCTGATTAATTTCTTGTAATCTATTACACATAGGTGAACATATTTAGAACCACCCTTATAGACACTGCCGAACACATGGAAAATAGAAAAGAATATGTGGAGGATATTTATATTCATAATAAATTACATATAAAATTGATTGATTAATGTGTGAACACACAAAACTAGAGGATTTATATAGATTTAGGGATTCCCCTGAGTGATCCACTACTACCTACTTAAAAATCATATTTGAATGAAAAGGAAAATTGTAAGGCCATACCCCACCCACCTATCAAAGAGGATAAACAACTCACACTTTAGGAAATATTTTTTTAATATGAGGAAGAGATGAAAGTGTTGAGGAAAATCAATGAAAAATTACTTTGAGGAAAATTCCCTAACAGATATATTCTTCATGTGGAGCCGAAACTCGTGCTCCCAACTAACATACCTCAACCAAGAAGGTTGATACATGAAACTGAAATGGATCCATAAAATGTAATCAATGTGGGGCACTAACAACCAATATATTTGGATCCCATAGTAGTAAGGATCAAGAGTTCCCTCCATTTAGTACATAACCAGAACTAGGTCAGACACATCCTCATATACCAAACCCTATACGGTACCCACTATAGGTACAAGAAATGCCAAAATTAATGTCCATACCTGCTGCTTCACCTGTTCAAGATCATGTTCATCTAGACATACCTCATGGGCCTATAAAAACTATTGAATCATTTGTTTCTCAATTGGATGCTATAGAGGAACAACATGTACCACTATAGCTAGAAATGAATCCTTACACTGAATGGGTGGACCCAACTCCTCCCCTACCAAACATTGAGAAGACTAAATTTCCTATATTCAATGGATTATGATAACTTGAGTATAATTTTATGCATTTAGTATCACATTATGATCCATTGATGGTAACCCCCACACAAAAAGAGGTAGTGAAGCACTGGTGCTTCGTGAAAATACTACAACGTCTATCCTTCATGTGGAACAATGGTTTTCCAGCCCAGCCAGTCACAGGATGGGAAGATCTCCATCAACAGTTTAAATTTTAGTATACCACAATGATGTAGAAGAAAATAATCTTCATCCCCTAAAGCTAAAAATAGTAGGAGAATGAGAGTGTCTCATATTTCATATCTAGGTGGAAGGTTTTGACCTACTCCCTAAACCTACGACTTACCCAATAATATTTTTAGACCCTCTGTATAGAGAATATTTATGATGAGTTGCACGCACTGATCATCTCTATGTAATATACATGTGGGTTTTAGGAACACGACATAATTTTTTAGAGATTGGATATTCCATCTTGAGAACCAAGGAAAAGTCCCAATAATTCCATCAACTGAAGGGAAGATATTAGGGAAAGCATAGGTTTCCACTATCACACTTAAGCCATCCCCTATGATAGATCTAGATCCAAATCCCGAACAACATCGCACATAAACCCATCCCAAGAACCAACAAAAATATTTTCCTCATTAAGAGGAGTATAAGGGACAGAAGAAAAACCAATTTGAGGATCTAAGGAATTACTTTTATTCATTCTGAGATGATAAAGTCCATGGATACTTCATAGATGCTTTTGAGAATTACTTACTTAGATTTATAAATACCAAGAGAAATGATCATGTTGGTCTTGTTGATATAAAAAATTATTACCTCTTATATTCGAAATTAGGGGTAGACCATCAGTGAATTATTATTTTTCAAATATATACTTAAAAAATGTTGGACTCTTGGTAAGTGAAGCTGGGGAAGCCACTAGCACAAGTGGTGTGTATTTCTGCCCTGACCCCATAGAAATTTGACAAGTGGAAAAAGAATTTAGAATAGTTGTATATAAGTTCAATCATTGGATATTAATGAATATAATCATTCAAAATCATGCTATACTTAAGGTGTAGTTTAATCAACCAACTGTTCCCCCCATTTTACCCTTTAGTGGTACGATGGACCTCTTCAGTGTCATAATCCTCCAAGAAATGGTCCTCCGAGAAGAAAAATAATCAGAGAATATATATACAAGTATAAGAAGACAAGATTATATGGATTCCAAAACCATCCTCGACCCTGACAGATTTCCTGACCCTAAATATGAAATGAAATACAATGCCCCACCAGACTATACCACAAGAGTTGACACACTATAGGGATTACGCATCAGATTATGAATTTATGTTCAATTTTATTATTGTTATTAAATTTATGGATCCCTTATTCAATGATGAATATGGCCATAAACCTGATTACACTACACCTAATTAGGGAACCAGAGGAAAATGTCACAAGAGATAGTGGTACAAGGGAAGTCACAGTCACGAAAAAACTCAATATCATGACCATGTCCCTTCTTAAAACATTTATTCAAAAAATACTCATGGTAAAGACCTCTAATGGGACCAAAAGGAGCAATAATTTTACCCCACATATGATAGGTGTTTCAATTACCAAATATTCTTGGATGATCAATTTGAGAAGATGCAGTTATCCGATAAACTATGATAAGTATGTAGACCCATTCTACCTATCCCTATAAGGAGAAGAGCGCCTTAACTCATATTCCAAGGGCTGATCAACCTATGTAAAGATATTTATCTCATAAAAAAATTACGAGAGAGAAATATCATGCAAGAAAGAATATACCATTAGCTCATATGTATGAATGTTTAAAGATATTTTCCTTGGTGACATCTAGATTTCTAATATTATATGCTCTATGTTTATCAAAATAACTTTGGGAAGTTCTCACAGAAGATTTTTTGAGAACTCGAGAGTTTGAAACTAATGTTTCACATTATGAAATATATCATTCAATGATTGATCCTATAGAATACCACAAGATTATCTATTTTAAGTAACAATACAATGATATAGTTATAAAAAGACACATTAGACCCTTGTAAGTGTTTTATAGGATAAATGATGTTGATATCTGCTGGGATTTCATTGATAATGGGTTAGGAGTTATCTTTATTCTAGTCTGAACACTTCCTTGATTGTGTTACAACAAATTCCAATTGTCCCCTTCCGCTCTAACACAATAGGGTTATCACAAACTAGAAAAGATATCCCCTTGGATTAATCAAGATTAGGGATCCGTTTTGGGAAATTGTATCACACATAGAATTCCAATTTTCTATCAAGACACGCCATTAAAAATTCTTTTAGGAAGGCCTTAGTCGTATCAACACATGGGAGTACCCTAGTTTTACCACTAATGCCTCAAATATTTCATTAATGTAAAAAATTGGGATGTTTTGTGCTGATAAATCCCTATTAAAATCTTGTAAATCACAATAAAATAATGAGTTTTTCGACTTAAAGGAAGGGAAATAACCCATGGATAACAGTGTCACTCGAGTAACTTCCACGAATGGTATGGAAATGACCCAATTCAATACCTTAAGAGAAATAAATGAAGAATAGGTGTAGTTCATTAATCATGTTGAATCCATGGGACCAAATTTAGGTACACTTTTAAAACCTTCATGATATCAATTATGATGAATGAGATCAATAGCACTAATAAGGTAGTTTACTCTCTATATAGTGGTAAAAGCTTGAGGGAAAATTTCCCCATTCCATCCCCTGAACTTTTGCAAATTCCTTCTTCATTATCCAAGTTAGAAGAAGCTTCCATTCAACCAGAATGGAGTGGATATACATCCTATATATCCCTCGTCTTTTCTCTTGAACATCATAGAAACCCTATGATGTTTGTCAAGTCGGAGTAAGATTCTTCATCTTATGGATATAAAAATGCAGACCCATCTCCTATCTTTGAGAAATTTCCTCCATCACCTACTTATGCTAAGATTTAGAAATAAGAGTAAGAGGAAGAGGATGTGTAAGTGGACGATTATGGGAAGTTGAAGAGGAGGAGAACCTTATGGATACCCCTCCATCATTTGAGGAAGGGTTTTATACCACTATTGAGGAAATGATACCAGTAAAAATCGTGATATAGAAGGACCCTTGAACCACATTGATTAGTGCATCCATTTATTCTGAAGAAAAATAGGTGTATACCTCCATTCTGAAGAATCATTGGAGAATTTTTTCCTACAATTACAAATAAATTCCAAGACTCAATCTTGTGGTGGCCAGTCACCACCTTTGTTTACCTAAAAACCACTGACGATACAAGCAGGAATCCAAAAGGTTGCACCTAACTCACACCGCCAAATTTGAGGCAGAAGTTGAAAATATTGAAGTTAAATTTCATTCTGGAAGTCTAGTATCTAAAATGCACTGAAAAAATCATTACATTAATAAAGAATAATGTGAAAATCCGGGTTTCTATTGACTTTAGATATCTTAATCAACACTATCCTAAAGTTGATTTATCAGTTCCAATCACAAAGCTACTGATTGATGCTACGACCAGATATCAGGAACTTTCTTTTGTGGATAGATATTTTGGGTAAAACCAAATCTGAATGCCCACTAAAGATAAGTAATCCACAAATTTTATATATCCCCAAGGGTTTTATTTCTATTGAGTAATTCCATTTGGATTAAATAATGTTGGTGCTATATTCTAACATTCAACGCATCACATCTTCAAACACTTTTTGGGAAGTTATGTTGAATGCTACATAAAAATCATATGGTTATGTATCAATAGTGTTTTGACCACCTGGAAGATTCAAGTCCATCTTAAATAAACTATAATATAATACCCTAAAGATAAACCCCTTGAAATGAACTTTTAGTGTTACCAAGGGACAGTTTACCAGCTTCGTGGTACACCATAATGGAATCAAAGTCAATACTGTGAAGAAAACGGAAATACATAATTTTTCCCATACTAAAAACCACAAATATTTGAGGGGGTTATATGAAAAACATGCCTATATTCTAAGTTTTATAGAAAACCTAATAGGAATGTGTTTTTGCTTCACCAGGTTGATGAAAATGGGGGTCACATATCAGTGGACTGATGACTCTCAGGAAGCATTAGACAGTCTCAAGAAATATCTTGTGAGTCCACCAGTGTTAATTCCATATATTGTGGGGAAATCAATCTTTTTTTTATATGATAGTCATGGAATAATAAATAGGTTCTTTATTAACAAAAAAGAGTGAATCAGGTAATGAAAATATCCTTTATTATCTCATCTGAACTACTCTCAATATTGATACTTTTTACTCAGATATTGAAAAGATCTTTCTGACATTAATCTTTATATTTTAGAAGCTGAGGAACTACCTGTATCAACAAAATGCCCATTTTATCTGTTGAAACAACCCACTTAAATACATCCTCATCCGTTCTATGTTGACAGGACGTTTGACACAGTGGGTGATTACATTGGATCAGTTTTTCATTCAGTTCATGCCTTAAAAAGAGGTAAAAGGCTAGGATTTATTTGAATTCCTTACAAAACATATATTTGGTGAAATGATATTTTTGAATTCTAAATTATCTAATGAATATATCTTCTCTATTAAAGATGACCCCCATATACAAGAGATATATTTTGAAGACACTTCTAGGATCCCAATAGATAACAGAGTGGAATACCCCAAGCTCAACAAAGTCAGGTGGTGAGTCATGCTCATGTCTCTAGTAAAGGATATCTTAACCTTCTCCTTCCCATTTTTATATGAACACACAAAAAAATGGGGAAATATATCAGGCCCTCCTTTCAAGGCTAGAACAGGAAATTAAAATTCTAGCGGACCACTTGAATGTAAAGGGTGATTAAGAGTTAGTAATCAAGATGATCAATGAAGATTATGCTATCATAAAAGAGGATCCAATCCACCTTCTTGAGGGTGTCTAGGGACAAGTAGAAGAATTACCCTCATTGATGAAATTGAATGAAATCCCACGATTGAATAATTACCTAGACGATGCATCAAAAATTGTGGATGCATCTATGGATAACTGATATTGGGATAAAACAGTCATCAACATCATGCACTGCCAAATGGTGCCACCATTTGTTTATGTTAACATGAATGAAACAAACAAGGTTAATTCTATCCCAAAACTAGAAGTCTCTATAACCAGTTATATGACTCCCACTAGGGACTACATTTAAAATGAATTAATGTCATCAAACTTGGATAGAATAGAGAATACCCAATGACGAGTGACCGTATTCACTCTTTATGATATACCAAATCACTTGAAATTACTATATAAATGGGGATTTTATGGAACCCTTATCAGGTTCATTTATGGAGAAGAGAATATTTCTATTACCAAGGATGTACATACATGATCCTATTGTCCTCACTAGTCTGAGTTCACACATTCCCAGAAAATTCAATGGATTTGATATTATTATAAATTAATTATGAATTGTTTCCTGAAATTCACCAAAAAGTGACTTTATACCAAGTTCACACCAACTTCATCCATCAAAACTCATATTTTCCACACATAGTCAAATACTTCTACCAATTTTTTGTATGGGTAATGGATGTTATAGGGATGTATCCTCCAGCTACGACCAAGGAATTCAAATAAATCACCAGTTTTACCGAATTCATCTTTCAATAGGATGAAGAAATACCCCTCAATTATTTCAAGTCCAAAATCATTGTCATCTTTATGAAAGAGAACATCATTACCAGATTTAGTGTCCCTCGTACAATACTAATGAAACACACACCAATATCTATTTTGTTGAGATAAAGATGCTATATTAGGAGTATAATATCAAATATAACTATTAGTATTGTTATCATACAGTGGATAATGCATAGATATTTTACATAAACCATACATTTTCAAACATACTGTAGAATATGGTGGATATGGATAAAAATTCTGGGTCTGACAAGATCTTGAATTCATTGTTGGAATACTAGAATACAAACCATACCACCACATAGGCGACCAAATATAAACTTATATACATGAAAAATCTATTCCTTCCTATTGAGGTCCAATTTACCTCACTTCATGTATCCACTTATGATCAACTATCCATAGCTTATCAATCTCAAAAATGGATGGATGAATTATAGAAACTCAATGAGAAAAGACTACATACACCACATCATTTAGAGGTCTATAAAAAATATAGATCTTGTAAATTTTTACAATAAATTTCTTCTTTACTTGTTCTTATACGGAGAACTGGTATTGGTCCTTCATACCTTGATGATACCTGGGATGAAACCTCTAATGTTTGATGTAAAGTGGGAGGTAATGGAACTCAAGGTGTAACAGAATAATAAATGGTGTTAAATTTTAAATTTTGGGTTCATATTAATGTTAAAAACACCGAATCCAAAAAACATATTGCTTGTATTTTTTGAGGGCTATGTGCAATTAAATTTAAGAATGAAAAATAAAATTAAATGAAAAAATAAATGATACCTTATTTTTTTGATGTCGCTGGTTTTATTCACTCACCTTCAATGAGTCATAGATCAAAAATTCCAAACTAGAAGTCCTCAATATCTTCCAAATGTGCTTCAAAATTCAAAGAGTGTCGATCTATGTTTCTTAGGTACTATCATGGGAAATTGAAGAGCTTCATGATGTCCCTTCGAAATCCTAATGAATATGAACTTGATCTAGAAAATGGGATCGATCAAACCACTTTCTTCTTTCGAAATCTGTCTCTAAGAACATTAGAGGATAATATATGAGAGAATCTTTCGATAAATTTGTGCAAATGGTGGAGCTTAGAATTCAAGAGGCTGCAATTAGATTTAATACTCAGGTTATACGTTCCAAAATTTCATTTTGGTCCCTATAAAGTAATAACCATTATTTTAAAACTTTGGGAACATTTATGACATAATAAACCTGTCATAAATGTCATAGATATTTTATCACTAACATGTAACATTATAAAATGTTATGAGATAAAATATGAACCATTAACTCAGTTAGTAAGCTCTTCAAATAATTTAAAGAATCTTGAATAATAAATTCAACTTCTGAATAACTTTAAAAATAAATTAAATCCTCATTATTCGACATGTGAATAATAATTGAATTAGTTATATTTGTGAATGATCATACTCAGGCGTTCACCGCCCCCACTTGTGGGACCAACTTCATCATAAACTCATATTCATTATAATAGGTTGAAATTGTGGGTACACTTAGTGTGTGACCCTTTAGGTCCTTATATCAATAGCAGTGAGTCCAGCCCATAGACAAAGGGAAGATTCAAGAAAACTATCATGGTCGTTGAGGGGATAAGGAATATCATCGTTATGACTTCATCCCATATACAATTTCTATGTAATATAATCCCTTTGTCTCACAATATCTCATTAAGTAGAATGTACATTTATTTCATTATCCTTTTATTTCTTTATATAGTTCATGATCTTTCTAGAAAAACATACCTTCATGTACCATGTACATGGATTTCTGAAGATATTACCATCCTGGTTAGCCTGGTCCCATGAGACATATCTTCCTCAACACAAAAATGAAAAATTATATCTTGATCATTCAATCACATCCAAACCACCAATAACACACCCATAAAAAACTACCTTGTAACAATTTCATTATCATGGTTTTCTATTTACATCAAAGTATGTGATCAAATGAAATTACCTTATAAGGTTATAAAGTATGAAGACCAACTCACATGTTCATAGATAGGAATAACCAATGACACCTAAACTATGTGTTATTCCTATTGGCAGGTCTATCCACGTGATCTAATTACTAGAGATCACCAAGTGTAAAATTCATGAGAAGATGTTTCAATGATTCTGCGTCCTCAGCACATGATATTCAGGTATCAAACATGTCCTATTATAATGATATATCTAGACCATAGGACATATGTTTAATATTACTATCATAGTATCCTGAGGTTATCATTATATATGGGAACATCTATAACCATTTGATACGAGACATAATCTAAGGACATTACTATGTAAATAGTTGATGTAGAAATATCAATACTACTATAGTAACAATAAAAACATGTATATATAAAACTATATACATGTAATGGTAATCAAAATTAATATTTAAGTTGGGTGTAGGTAACCCACTATTACCACACTCTCACTTGCACTAGTGATAACTTACTAAACAAACTTGTTTTACCTCATAGTATAAGATCATATTTTTTCTAAGATATAGATTTAGTTAGTTTCCTTCCACGTTTCCATTTCCTGGAAATTTGGCTATATGCGACATTACCACTTTTAGTAAGAATTCTTAAGAGATGATATCCTTGAGTATATCAATTTTTTCTACTATCTTATTTTCATATCTTTCCTAGTGAGGGGATCATAATTTATATTATCATAATACTTTAATTAAAAGGTGTAATTCCAAGAACTGGAAGAAAATGTTTCAAAATTTACCCTACTTATTAGCTACCTTAGAAGGTGTAACAAGCACAATATTTGTAGATATATCTACCACTAACTTGAATGAGATTGTATTGCTCAATACCTTAGCCTAACTACGACATTAGATCACACTAATCCATTGAAGGATAGTTTTTTTCCCCTAAAAACTAGTATTCTATCCTCTACCCATACAAGGTACATATCCTTTTTACTTCCTCAAGTACAATGGGATAGTTATTACTTCACCCATTTCAGTTAGCTTTGTTAAAACTGATATTTTCATAGTATAAATTATATATTGTCAGTATAAATTCTAGTACATATCATTAGATATGTGATTGATCCATTTCTAAAGCATATAGAATTCAAATAACCATGTTAATATCCACATATTCCCTATAAATGTCTATCTAGAGAGATATATTCCATGTGACACTAGTAAATATTATATCTAGAATTGTTCTAACATGTATTTTTTAAAATACTATGTCAGTATATATATGATTAACTAGGTATAAGACATTTTTAGATCTACCTCAGAAAATATCATTACCTATAAATTTGGATACTACATGAAGTTAATATTTGGAGAATTTGTTTATCATGGTCTAAACTAATTTTAATAGCAATAGTTGTTTTCCATATGTTACGAAATATTTTATTCGGAAACAAATGGCACTCCCACTAACCCCTGGTGTACACATAGAACATATTAATTCCAAATGAATATTCCCTGATCTTGTTACTTACTTTAATCCTAAACTATATTTTAGTAACTTTCACCCTTATTGGCATTCTATGATGTCACCATCCCTTTTTGGTTGTATTATATAGACTTCTTCCATGATTGGTGGTCTTAACATCCAATTATAAATAAAATATAATAGAAATTAGCATTGAAAAGTAAAATTCTAATAGATTTCAGTGTAATGATATGATATAACCAATCAAGCCTTATTAGTACCACAATTTTACTATCCATGTATACTATCATTTAAATACCCACCACAATATTCAAATTAATTATCCTCATATACTATGATATATGAAATACATTATTGAATTTTAATTGATAATATCAATATTAGAAAGATTCCAAATACTAATTACTTGTTGGAATCATTTTTCTCAATGAATATTATATCACTGACCGTGGTGAATATAAAACCATAACCATGGTTTTATCCATCCTACTTGGTATGTGTTTCTGGAACATTATTTTCCACATGCTCTAGTGGAATTTTTTTCTTGGTCAATGACTTATGAATATTTGGTATTGACTAAACCCATGTCAATTTAGCTTCATCTATCTCAAATAGAGATGTGCACCCTCCTATAGAAATATATTCTATCAATTGAATATGAATTATCTATCAAAGGGATTTATATAATTTACTAAAATCTTTTAGGATAATTACATTGGATGCACATTTTGTTTTACATGATGCATGTTTGTTTATATCCTAAACAAATTATTTTCATATAAACACATGTTCTTATGAAATAATGGATTTAAATCATACTATAACTCATATGATATCAATATTTCATGGTATTTGACATATGGTTATGGGATAACATCATTGTTTTCAAAGAATGTCTTTAAAAATATAAGTATCTTCAATGAATGAGTTTTAACAATGATTCCCCTTTTACTTACATCATGAACCTGATGTGTTTAAAGAAATGTCTATTTAACTAATTATCCATACTACATTTTATTGAACAATTTCAATATCTAAGACTCATCATAAATCCTTTTTTATTATCATCATAGATTTGATGTGTATAACTTAATGTGCATTTAGGAATAACTTAATGATACATTATATTAATCGATGAATGCTTGTTCAATATATTATATGAAAATCCAGCGCAAATCCTCTAATATATTCTAACTAGGCATATGACATACTTCACTTTCTCATTCCATAAACACTTAATGAATTCTTATGATGTATACTTTCCAATATCTTACCGTTGGAATAGTTCATTCTCTCTAGATGAACTAGTTTTCTAATCTTTGTGACTTCCCTTATTTATAAAGGTTTCTTTATCTAGAACTAAGTACATAAGTATGTCGATAGTTTCTATGGTATTTAAATCTATCGATTCTAAAACCAAACTAGGTATTCCATTGAAAAATATTATGGTTTTCTTGAAAAAGTATTTTCTTTCTAGAACTGGGTATATAATTCTTACATTTTATATTCATCATATATTTCAAATGATTCATGTATCACTGAACTATGAATTGAGTATTCGATACTATAAACAAGATCCTTTCTGAAACTGGAAAAATTTATGTTTGTGTCCAATGGACACATGAGATTAATGTTTTGGTGATACACAAAATTTTCTATTTTAATCAATAAAATTGAAAATATATAAGTTGTGTACTTCTCAATGTTGATTTAGGAATCACCTTTTCTCAGTTACATGGATAACACACATTACATCTAGTACTGTTTCTTTACTTACTTAGTTAATTTATATAAATTCACATTTGAGAAAAGAATATTTTATTTAATACCCAACAATGTAAACTGAAACACTAATTAAATTTGATGAATATCCTTGAAGAAGAAGCGACTAATTGCTTCTTCAATTTAGTTCATTTCATTTAAACTTCCATGGATATGTTTCATTGTATGTGAATAAAATAACCTCCTAATTAATACCTCTTTCTTTAAAGGATTTTTCAAAATTTCCTTTAGAGTGAAACTTTCCATTGGAATTTTTGCTTTCTCTTTTACTTTGTTCACCATAATAATTTACTATTAAACTTTCATTATGTTGTTATTTACATGGAAAACCATACATTTAGGTAACAAAGATTTTTATCCATACATTTTTTTTTGTAATATTAAACTAAACAGGAGTAAATGGGTGAAAATGATATGATCAAGGGATCCATTGAAAGATCATTATCCATATTTCAATTTACACATATCATGTGTAAACATCACATATTCATATCTTCTCTTTTCTTTATCATCAAAAACATATTAAAGATGAGACAACATGTTAATTCCTATAAGTTATGATGTTTTATCCATACCAAACATCAAATGTTGTTGATAACATTATTAAATAACCACCATATTCTCCATACATGAGTCTTTTATAATAATTTTTACACCCTCTCTTACTGAGGTATATTAATAGGTACTGGGGATGCTGGCACCATGAATTTATGATTTTTTAGTGCTTTTCACAAGAGCCTATACTACTCATTGGAAAATCATGCATGTTTGAACCTTTTCATTATCCAATATTATCATAGTGTTTGTGTAGTATTACTTAAAATTTTCTTCAAAATAAAATCTTGAAGATTAGTGTGTTTTTCTTTATTATTGACAATACATTTTCAAATTATAAATTTTCAATTGTCTCCCACTATTTTATTAAATTTTAGGAACCCACCTTACTAGAATCTGAATACTCTGTCGCTTGATTATTATAGTGGTGATGATCCATGAAACTATCCTCATTGTCTACAAGATATGGATACACCACTAATAAATGATTCCTATTTATGTGTATGACTGGACAACTACATTAACTCACGTCTCCTTGATCTGTTGGGTGGAGTCTAACCTTTTGCAAATAATTACATTTAATTGCAGAACTCTTTGCCTCTAAAATTGCAACAATCTAACAAATAGAAACTCATTTACTTCAAAATTTAGTTAATTCGACTCACCACTCTCATAATAACTCAATGTTAGTAAGTGGTACCCTCAACTATGGATGATGATCACCATGAATACCTGATTTTTCTCAAATTTAAGAGATGGAAGAAATTTAATGAATTAATATTTACATTGATGGATTTGATAACTTAATATTGGTGAATGAAATTATTTTCTATTTTACATGATTTTTTTATATGATCACACTTAAAACTTAACCATGATTTTAAATAGAAACAATTCACCACAAATGTTCATTTTATCTCTGCATGTCTGTTTATAATTATACTATGTGATCATAGATAATAAATATATATTCACAAAATAATAAACCATGCACATGATAAAATAAATAAATAATAACATGATCATGAGTCCTTAACTATGATTTAATACATCAACTGAATAATTGATTTACCGAGAACATAGTAGAATTATTTAACTCAATAACTGACATGAATTGTAGTGCCCAAAACTCTCGTGCATTCAACTTGTTTGGTTTACACCGGTTCTCAACTCGAATCGTGTCACCACGAACTCCTCCGATCCTTAAAATGTATAGTGACACCTAGGAGAGGGGAACTCAGGGTGTGAAATTAAGTTTTTTAGAACCTATGTGTGGGCACACATAGCCTTATAAAAATTAAATATGGGGAGTGGATGAACATATCATCAAAATAAAATAGTTATTACATTTTATAAAACATAAATGAAATAATTAAATTAAATTAATAATAAACCAAACATGCACCGGTCAGTGTTGAATAATGATCAATCCACATGAAAGTATATTGTAGAAGGAAAATTAAATTTCCTAAATTACAAATTGAGTGTATTTTTAATGCATTAACTTGAATTTAAATAATTTTAATTAATTATCAATACATCGTAGGACACCCAAAATAATTTTATTAAATATAAAACAATTAAATTTCATTTATAAAATTTTGCTTCTAAATTTTTGGGTCTATTTGTACATAATGAAAATCACAAGAAATTAATTTATGACTAGTGATGGGTGAAATGGGCCAGGACAATCGAACCCATACTTTGTTCATCCGGATCCAGATAAGGTATCCATTAAAAGGAGATATAAATAAATATATATTTATATATAATAATATAAAATTATAACAAGATTCCAATATAATATGTATCCCTTATATATATATTAAACATGATCCCATGGAAAGATTTGAATAAGATTCCAAGGTAATATACATCAATTTAATCAAAAAATCTTCCAAGGGGAGATTTAAACTAGCTTATATGAGTATATTTATTCTTTTAATGAAACAATATTCCATGGTAAGCTTTAAATTGTCTTCCATGGGAAGATTTATTTATTTAATTAAACAAGATTCTTTAAGAATATTCAACCATTTAATTAAACAATATTCCACGAGAATCCTTAATCAGGATTCTATGGGAGGATTTATCCGTTTGATTAAACAAGCTTCCATGGGGATAATTAACCTTTTAATTAAAAATGATTCCATAAGAAGCATTAAATTATCATCCATGGTAATCTTTATTCATTTAATTAAACAAGATTCCAAGGAAAGATTCTACATCAAATTGACTACCCGAACTAGATTATGTTATATGTAGTTAACATGAAATGTACTTACATCACACACTAAGTAAAGATCCTTCTCAACAGTTTCCATTAAATTGAATAAAAAATAAAAAATTTAATTTTCGTAGAAACTTTCTTCACAAAACTCATAGAATTTGATCGATCATATCTGGGTGATAGAAACTCAGATTTACGTACTGTCAATTTCTATCGGACCATATCAAAAACCTATTTCCAAATAATAGTAAATTTAATGGAATTTAAATTTATTTAGACATAAATATTTACACATTTTCTATGATACCAATTGAAGGAACCCGAGGAACAGTGGAATCATGAAAGAGGTGTAATTTAAATTTTTGTGTTTGTATTCATATTAAAAACACTGAATCCAAAAAACCCATTGATCATATTTCGTTAAATATGACATTTAATTCAATTTAATAATGAAAAATAAAATCAAACGAAAGCATAAATAGTAAATCATTCATTTGATTTCTCCGGTTTGATTCTCTCACCATTGATGTGTCGTAGCTCAATGAAACAAAACTGGACATCATCTAGATCATCCAAATGTGATACAAAATTATGGTATCATTGATCTATGTTTCCTAGGTTCTAGTGTGTCAAATCAGATAGCTTTACGATATCCCTTCAATCCCCTGAAGTACACAGACTCGATCGAGAAAACATGATCGATCTAAAGTAATGCTTCCTTCAAAATATATCATGTTTTTATTATAGAAATCAAAATATTCACCACTGACTCATTTGTAGGAAGATCAAAATGCAGGAATTCTATCAATTAATATTTCCATTCATGGTACAATATAACATGTTGGCGTCTATAGAATTCCTAGATATTACCACAAATTAGGATATAGAATTTCTATAGAATTGATCACAGAGATAATGAGGTTAACAAAACATTCGTTATTCTATAACGTTAAAATATTATATTATTAATAATTTTCTGGATTAAAAATTACGTGAGACATAATAATAATTTTAATTTCATTAACTATATCACTACTTTATCAATTCCCAACATCCCTCCCAATTTGAATTAAAATTTCTACTTTATAGAACATTTTTGTGTAAGGGATCCTTATGACCCTTCTAATAGACCAAGTGAGGGATCAGTAAGTTACTCAAAAGTATTCAAGAAGGCATGACTTTTCCAACCACAGGCTTGTAGCTCCTTGATCAGTTGAGTGAACTCCCCATTACTGAAACCCATAGTTATATTTCCTAAACACTTTCCTCTAAGTTATGTCAAGTATAGTTAGGGATAGTTATCTTTATGTAAATTGGTTATGTCAACCCAAAAATTTCCTAATAACACCATGATAAAATTAACTGTCCCTATGAGGTCTGGAAAAGCACATAATTCTATGGTTTTCATTTCTAATCAAGTAATGGAAAGATTTTTCAGAATTAATATTAGGTTGGGGTTTTTTTATTACGTATAAATATTTCTTATTTTTTCTTTTACATGTCTTTTAATATTAATTGTATTTTACTTAAGTGATTAACGTTGTTTCTATAAAACATTTATATATATTACATTTATTTAAACTATGTATTTTCATATTAGTACATTTATTTATGTGATTTTAGTCATTCATACTCAAAATAAAACATGCATAATATAGAAATAAATAAATTAATGACCTGATAAAGATATTGTACACTTCTTGATTTATTAAGTAGAAAATAAACCAGCCTATGTATATAGGGTAAAACTCTTTGTTCCAGTTTTAACATGAGCTAAAACATTCCACCTTGTCCACCTATATATCAACCAAGTTGGTTTTATCTTAGTTTTATCCTGAACTACCTCCATGCACCTTAGGATAGTTCTTTTATTACATTTTTCTATAACTCGCTAGTAGGTGAGGGGAACCAATGGATTGGTTAAAGGGAATTACATCAAAAAACGTTATACACGCATGTTCTACATAAAAAAAGAGGTTGGGATGACTTGTTTGACATCATATTTAATTTAATAATAAATAATATAAAACTCATGAAATAAAATTAATCTAAAATACACCAACCCATACAGAGTTTTGGTCAAATATCACGATCTGATATACACATGAAAAAATTACACAAAAGTACACTGGCAGGAATTCACTTTAAATTATTCTTTATGATCATGTTTTAATTATTAAATTAATTTATCAATTAATTCCCTTTACATTAATGACCATATGAAGCCTCATTGTGATACCCATAATAAAACCATTCATGGTAAATAAAATGATATGATGAATAATTGTAGATAATTACGATAAATTAATTTGATATTTTTAAATTCCTAAAAATAGTTTTTAAATAGTCAAACACATCTAGTTCCAAAAAGTGTAATTATGTTGTAATGTTGCAATAAATTTAATGTAATTTAATTATTACCTTTATTGGGGGACTATATTGAGTGTACTATCAAGCCCCACATTGTGTTCCTCGCTTATAGTGTATCCGGGATAAACACAAGGGGCCTCTGTATGTTTCTTTTCCATATTAGCTAGTATGTACTAATGATATATACATCATGTTTTTATCTTTCTGTTTGATTTCATAACCCACCAATTCACCTGGCGTGATCTTTGGATGGGATTCATGACATTTACTCTGGCCACACAACATATGTTTTTCTTTCCGTGTTTCCGTGTCACCCGCCAATTGACTCACGTGTTTTTTAGATGTTGTAATTAATGGGTACCATGATGTGTATACCAAATTCATCTCATGTGCCCCATTAATTATCTAGAATGTTAGTATAATGAGGTCTTAAACAATGGATTTCACCACATGGTTAGTATTAATTTCATGGCTAAACCTTGTAAACTGCATGACATGTACACCAACTATACACAATGTAGTCTGAAAGACAGTGTGTCATGTTTTTCCAGTCAATAATCTGTGTATAATAAATTCACCACATGTAATAACTAATCTGAAAACCATGTATCATAAGACATGTCTAGGTACAGTGAACTTGTGAACATGGTGTGTACTCTGACTACAATCTTTATAAGCCAATCTAACAACAAAAAACATTGGCACCCCCCGATGGAATTTTTGATCACTCTTCATATATTCTCAAGCCTTAAGAAAATATTAATCTTGAATAAAGAATATTAAAATCATGAAATCATGTTAATTAAACATCATATTGAAGAAACAATAATATATAAATTAAAATCAAACCACATTTGTGTATATAAAATCAATAATCAAATGAATAATTGTAAATTTAAATGTGACTGCTCTAATACAACTTTTAGGTTTTCGACATAGTAGAAGTGCCTTATGGGTGAATAGCTATCAAGGTGTTTTTCATATTAGATGGATCATTCACCAATTATGTATGCAATAAATTTAATTAATAACCAAATGATTCCATAAAATATTAAAATATAAATCCCATAACATGTATATGATATTTTCCACATTATATTTATTGTCAATTTAAATAGATTAGATGAAAGAATTACCTATATTAGGATCTTTCTTTGATGATGTTGTTGATCATATGAAACCCCCTTTTCATATTATCATTTCTACATAGGGAGGACCCACAACAAAGACCCTCTAGTGGTGACCCAAACACTATCCTTTGATCTCTAAACAACACTGATAGTACTCTAGGTTCATGTACATCAGATCAATTTTCTTTTGTTGTTCCTATTGATTTTTTTAAGTTCTCTGAAGATTGATGGATTCTCTCTTGTTATTTTTTGAGAGGTTGAGAGAATGAGGAATCAAGAGATAAAATCACTCTATATAATGATTCAAAATTCATGATTAAACTTACATAATAGACATAAACATATGTTTATAGTATTGGGGTTAAGGTTAAAAAATATAATTAAATTACACAATGACCCTTAAATAATATAATAAACCTTATCTAACCCTGTGGTAAATAATAATAATAATATTATTATTTAGTGGAGTTTCATAACTAGCGCAATGATAAATATTATTTTACCATATTGTAAATTAATATTTATCCTCAGAAAATATATTGGTCCACTCATCCTGCTCGGCATTTATTGAATAATCAAATAAATATTTAATATTTAATTAAATATTGTATTATAAAATAAATATTTTTCTCATAGTTTGTTGAATAAATATTAACTAAATATTATATAAATAAAATCAATATTCTAATAACAATCTATAGAATAAATATTTATTAAATTTCGATGTAATTAAATAAATTATTTATTGGTGAATGATTAATAATTTATTATATACAAAATATTTGTGATCAATAAATCATTAATAAAATTATTCCATGGTATTGAGAATAATATTTATTCCAATAATTAAATTAATATATAATTAATTGAGATCAACGGAAACACTTAGTGTGTGACCCTCTAGGATTATTTTTCATTGGAATTATTTAGGATTTTCTAATGTCCATGATTAATATCTAGAAACAGATTAGGACACCGAAGATAAAGAAGTTAATTTCACAATTATGAAAACTACAGTTGAATTCTTAATACGTAATATAATCAATTTTTTTTTACAATATCTCATCAAGAAGGTTACAGACATGTGTCATCAACATATGCGCTTGATACATCTTTCTTTGAATATCTGAAATAAACTCATCGTTACACCATGGAAATGGATTTTAATTTAATGGTTCCATTTCAATAAAATGGATGAGATATCATCTTCCATAAATATAGTAGGGAAAAATTCTATATCAACTTATTCATTAATAAATTGTCATTCACAATGCACCCAACACACCCTACTTCCCATGAACATATGGAATCATGATTTTTACCAATAAAAAATGGTACATGATTCATGAAATGAATTTATAAAAATATTAATGTCTAAGGGCCATTTCACTTTTTTCATATATGAATATCTAATGATAGATATACTTTTGGAATTTCATCATGTAGGTCTATTCGCATAATCTTCTATCTTTCAGATTACAAAGTCTGAAATTCAGGAGAATAAGCTTCATTTACTTATGACTACTATCACCTGATAGTAAACGTTTTATTATTTCCACTATATTATGTTATTTTACCATATAACTATATTTAATAATATCTCCATGGAATTTCATGGTTCTCATCATAGTGGACAACTACTATGACCTTATCAATACAATATAAATTCTAGGTGATTATTATATTAATGTATTGTAGAATAATAAAAAAAATTAAATATGATGTTTTATTAACATTCAAATCATTAGATAAACTTGTATTCTAATATATAAATATATGGTTATAGATCACCAAATCCAATAGACTCCCACTTGAACTAGATCCAACAACCTACAAATTTTAGTCTGTTAGAACTCAAATGATGATCATGTTTCTAATAATGTAAGGATTTTGTCAAGGGGTCCACCACATTATATTCTATCAATATTCTTCTCATCATGACATTGCCTCTTTGAGAAAAATTCTCTCAAGATACGATACTTCTGAATTATGTTCTTTGTCTACTGATGTGACATTGGATACTTTAAAAGAACCAACGTTGTAGTATTATCACAGTAGAGTGGGGTAGGGTCATTATTTCAAGGCATAAATTCAAGATCATGGTTGAATTTTCATATCCAAAATAATTATTTAGATACTTTAGAATCTATAACATACTCATACTATACTGTAGAATCTATGACCATAGATTTCTTTTAGATCTTATAGTTTACACCACCTCTATTAAGAGTGAATATGTATCCTAATTATGATTTTTTATCATTTTTATCTATTTGGAAACTGGAATATGAATATCCTTTGATCAATAGTTCCAAATCTCCTCCATGTACTGGGAACATATCCTTATTCAACCTAAGATACTTAAGGATAGTCTTGAATACCATCCTATAATAGTCACATGGGTTATCTTGACATCTTCCTTCCACACTAATGTAATAAGTGACATATTTCCTAGTACATAGCATATCATACATGAATGACCCAATCAACAGAAGCTATGAAGTTCTTTCCATTCTCTATCACTTCTCATGTGTTTGAGGACAATTTTTATTAGAAAGATTAATTCCACATGACACTAGAAAAAATCCCATATTGGATTATTCTATACTGAATCTATTCACTGTATTTTCAATATATGTACTTTGACTTAGTCAAACCAACCTCTTAGATATATCCCAATGCATCTTGATCCAAATTATATATAAAACATAACCTAAATTGTATATGGAGAATCCTGGGTCTAATTATGCTTTAACATATTGTATGAATGATATTTTGTTTCCCATAAATAGTATTTCATATGCATAAAATATTTACAAAATGACCACACCCCCACTAATATTTTATATACAAAAGTCTTGCATTCATTCTTTATGAACCCAAATTCTATTATAGATTCTTCAAAAAAAATGTTCCATGACTTGTATGCTTACATTAATCCTGAAAGGGACCTTTTTAAATTTTATACCTTGCTGGAATCCTTTATAGTCAGAATCAATTCCGGTTGTGTCAAATAGACATCTTCCAGAAGGATCCCATTAAGGATGTCTATTTTCACATCCATTTTCCAAATTTCATATTCATTTTGTGTTTTAATTGATATTTGAATTATAATTGATTTTAATATAGAAAATAGTGATAAGTTTTAATTATAGTCTATGTCTTGACATTGTTTGAACTATTTTTGGTTCATGGAATCCATTTTTAAATTCATAGCTTAATTCCCTTTCGAAACATCTATTCCATATACCATTTATTTATAGTTTATATGGTTATTATTTTCAACTAACAATGAGTCACCATCATCAATGACTAGAAAACCATATATTTTTGGTTCTCCAACCAGTCCTATACTTATAGGTTGTATTTTTGTCTCTGAAACTTCTTCTTCCACAGGGCTTTGTTGAATATGTTCATGTGCTAATTCCTGTATACCTTGAGCTCAGATTTCATCGAAGTCTATATTGTACCCATTATCTATTTTAGAGACGTGGTCCCTATCAAGGAATATATAATGTCTTTCCACTATTTCCTTTTAAATGTGGGGTAATATAGGTAATATACCCTTGTTTCTTTAGGGTATCCTATAAAGGCACACTTTTTTCCTTGAGGTTCATGTTTGTTTCTTGAAAAGACCATAACAAATGCTTCACACCCCCACACATTTATGTATTCAAACAGATGTGTCTTTCCACTCTACAAGTGGAATCAGGGGTGTCACATTTAAACATTTAATTATTTATTTGATTTTTGACTATAGATACATAATTATTATTATCTTTTAATATCTAAATTATTTGATCATTAATCTTAAGTTTAATTAACAAATTTTTTACATTTTAATATTCACAGTTCAAGATTCATATTTTATTAAGTCTGGAGAAGAGATAGAATGTGATAAAACATAATATCTTGAAAATATTTCAAGCACTCATTACTCCATTATAAAGGAACACCTTTACTTTTTAAATATTTCATCAATGAGGGAATTCCTAAAATATATTGAACAAAAAATATTTAATATCCTAATAAACCAAGGAAACAATATATCTCAAAAACATTGTTTAGTTTTTTCCAAGAGATAACAACTCCTATTATTTCTATATCTATATAAAATCCTCTACCATAAATGAAACAGATTATTAAATGTAATTCTTGTTTCCAAAAATAACACTTTTAGAGCTTAGCATAAAGGATATGATCTCACAAGATATTCAACACTATATCCAAGTGTTATTCATGCTCAGCCTTAGTCCCCGAACACACCATAATATCATCCAAAAATACCACAAAAAGGAGTCTAGAGTCCATTGAAAGATCTAATTTTTCAATTCCATTAACACTACTAGTAAATTCATAAGACCAAATGTCATAACCACATATTCATTATGTAAATAATGGATTTGGAAATCTATTTTCAAAATATCCCCATTCTGAACTCATAGCTAGGGATACCTTGACTATAAATAAATCAACGAGAACCTCCAGTATCCCATTAATTGATCTAACATGTCATCTATTAATGTGATTTGATAGTTATTATTTATCATAACAAGGTTGAGCTTATGATAATCTTAACCAATCCTATGTGTTCCATCCACCATGTTTACAAAAAGAACTAGTGCTTTCCAAGGAAAAATGTTGAGTTGAATGAACCCTTTTCTTTCCATGTATTCTAACTAAACCTCCATTTCCATTAATTCCATTAATTCAATATTATATGAAATAAGTGAAATAACAATATTCCACTATGGGAGATAAATCGTAAATTCTACATATCCTTAATGTTGAAAAAACTATAATATTTTGGGGAAGACATAGGAAATTTGTCAATAATGGGTGAATAATAACTACACCATATTTTATCAACAGATGGCCAACTAACTACTACCAGCTAATAAGAGATAATCCAAACCATTAGTACCAAAGGTCTTATTATAGTTTCATTCACATATCGATCTCCTTTAAGTATATATTTAGAGCCATAATTAGATATTAAAATTGCATACCATTAATACCAGTTAATGTAGGACTCGAATGATGTCTGTAAATCCATTCCCAAAATCAAGACATATCTATCTATCTCAAGAATAATGAAATCCTAAAGAAATTCAACCCCATCACCAATTATAGAACATGCGGTACACTTAAATTATTGACCTTCGCATTGTCCTAGATGTGTTACAAGTTTCAAAAAATAAGGCATCATTTCAACATGAAAACTCATATGATCCACAACAAGTGAATAAATAAAAGTGTGAGATGAAACAATATAAAAAAAGATTTCACAAGGGTATAATAAATAATAATCATACCTCATACTGTCAATGGACCAGATTAATCCTCTTTATCAACTGCCTAACACCATAATGTTTCTTACTAACTCCACCATGATCATTGATTCCTTTTTGTTGGTTGGAGTAGAGTACACAAGAGGGGGGGGGGTGAACTGAGTATCTATTCGATTTTTATTTACAAATGTATTCTTAAAAATGTTCCCCAATAAATTTAAATACAAACCAGTTAATCAAGGTTTTACGGTTATAAAAGTTTGACTTTTAAATAACTTCTCCGAAGATTTATTAATTCTCAGTAATTTTAATATCAGCTTTTAACATTACTTTTGAATCTATTATAATAAGAAAAAACAATTATAACTTCTATCCAAGATTAACTATAAAAGTAAATTTAGAGATATCTAAATTAAATAGTAAAACATAGAAAACTAATGTTAACAACATAGAGGATATAAAAAACGTGATTCAATCTCAAGCCGAGACCTAATCCACTCCACTTGGTGATCACCTGCCACCAAGTATTTTATCTAAATAAACTTCATTGACACCTTGGATCTGGGTTAACAACTGTACACAAGACTATCAAGTTCTCATAACCTCTTCCACAGTTCATCGTGGGTATGAACTAACAGGTCAAATATGGACCTCCTATATACTTATCCATGGGAATATACAAGTTTAACAAGATGTAAGAGTAAGGATATCTTATATCAGTTAGTTTGTTGTAAAAAGATAATGCGTGTTTAATAAAGACACACACACACTGCTAAAAAGATAGAAAAAATAATAAACAATAGAGCAGAGATAATGAGATAAGGTTAGAAGTTCTCTGAATGTTAATCTATCCAGCTCTAGACTTTTGGGATGAAGCAGATGCATAAATCAAGTCCTCTCGCGGAAAACAGAGTAACGTAAGTCATGTTGATCTGGCTCATGCTATTCATGGAGTTGATAATGAGGAAATGTTCTCGAATCTAGGATTCGAGTAGGCTACGTGTTTTCCTCAGCATTTTAGGGTTGCATGAAAGATCATTCTTCTCGTTATCACACATACACTTGTTTTTCTGTCACACTAGTATCACTACAATCACCACAATCACACCCTTTTCTACTGGACATTTTTTTCTATTTATTCCTAGAATGAATGTGTTGGAGATGACATGATTCATGTATTTTGAACCTCTTACCTCTTACTGTCAGGTAACATGTCTACAAAGAAACCTTAATTATGTTAGTGCATTTAAAAGCATCAAATATTCTCATTAGAAATTAAATTTAAAGACATTAAAACATATTACGAAACGGTGTCACTATCATTCTATAAATGGTGTCTCTATGAAAAGGTGTCTCTTTGAAACTATGTCTCCTTCTTTGTCGTTGGGAAGTGAGAAAACTATGGTAGGATAATTGTGTAGAGATCAGGAACTGGTAGTATGGATGAGGTTTTAGGATCATAGTGTCTGGTCATAGTGTCTAGATGGTCACCATGTCTGGATGCTCACAGTGTTTATATGGTTACAATATCTATATGGTTACGGTGTCTAGACGGTGATGGTGACAGGATGGTCACAATGTTTGGATAGTCATGGGGTCCAGATGATCACATTGTCTAGATGGTCACAGTGTCTAGATTGTCATAGTTTCTGGAAGGTTATGGTGTCTGAATGGTTACAGTGTCTAGGTCCTTTTCAAGAAAAACACAACTGGTGGCAGACTCACAGTTTCTCGGACTTAGTCAAATATTTGTACACAAAATTAGATAGTTATATTCATATAATGAATTAAACTTAATCATTCATAAGAGAATTTCATGAAAAAAAATTAGTTTACAATAATTATTTAAGGCATATATAAACTAATCATCTCTACACATGATTCAGGATAGATTAAAAAAGATTAATAGGATTTACAAAATTTATAGGATTTGTGATCATTAAGACATGATTAATAAATGAGGAGTCCAACATTGTCCCCCCTTTTGGTGACCACAATTCATGTGAGTGAGAGATTTATTCTTAGGTATTGTTTTTATTCTTTAATTTTCATTTATTGCATATAGAATACATATTTCTCCCCCTTTTTTGATTTTCAATAAGAGTAAATAAGAATTAGACAATAAAAGTGCACAACACATTAGATGGATAAAAAATGGAATAACAAGAAGTAAGGAACAAATATACATAAAACATTCCCATAAAAAGATAGTAATCACTATTCATCATCGCTAGCTTATCTTCTCTCTTCCCTTGGCAGCAACATCAGAAGAAGAAACCATAGGAGCAGAGGAAGAAGTGGAAGAAGGAAGTGAACCAGTGGAGACCGATGGTAATGGGAGTCCTTTAAAAATAGAAGGATACAAGGTAGGTGCAGTATAAGACCAATAAAACTATTGATCAAGGATTACAGGCCTAATATAAATTAGAGCCTGAGAGATAGACATAGATGTCGAAGCTAGGGTAGATGATGAGAAGGTTGGAAAACCAGATCGTAAGGGTGAAGTTGTAGGAAAGACAATGGTAGTACTATGAACATGAATATAAGGCCAAAAAATTATGATGAAGTCAAAAATGATCTCAACACCATACTATATAGATTTATCAAAGTCACTGTTGTTCTCCATACACTTATCCCAAAATTGAGTGAAATCATTGAGATTTTGGACTTGAGTTTGGAAAGATTGAGTTACAAGAGGAATTCTCAAATTCTCACAAGGTACATGAAGTGGTTTGTCATGTCATTCTTATAGAAGATCTGATTGAGGTAGAAGTCTACATTCTTAGATATTTCTTACTAAGAATCCTTAGAAATATTGGAATGAATAATCACCAAATTAAGAACTTTGTCACTGTTATTGATAACTTCAAATATGGATTCCTTATCAAATCCACTAAGCATAGATTGAAGTTCTTATTTGATAACTGTTTGAAGCAGATAACTATCTAAAGAAGGTTGAGATGATTTTCCAAAAGTACGAGAAGTAGTGACAGATAAGGTAAGGGATTTTAGTTGATTTATAACTTTCTAGAGATAGCCCTTATACTCATCAGTTAACTTTTTAAGAACAATAACAAGCTCACACATCTCTTGAACAATATGCTTGTTTCTTTCATCTAACTTTTCAGCTAAGGAAGTTAGATGAGGTTGAATCAGTGAGGCTAATTACAATGGGATCTGACTAACAATATCCTTAATAAGATAAGAAACATGTTCTGATATTGAGGTTACCACTCTCTGCATTTCTTCAACCACACCTATTATAGTTTTTACTTCATCACTGAGCAGTTTGTTCTCAACTCTGACTTCTTGAATCTCATGAAGCATCCTGGGTTGAATTTTCCATATTACATTTTCCATCAATAGTGAATCATATCTTTCACTCAAATTAGTTATGAAGCTAGTTGGGTATTCATGAGATTCTCAACTCCAGTCAACATGACAGCTCTAAATTCATTCATATCATCCTAATTCACAATGAACGTAGATTCTGGTGAGGGTTTGGGAATAGAAGCTGTGACATGCTTAGGTTCCTTGGTAGATATAGCTTCAGTTGAAGATTCCAGTTTCAAATGAAACATAGTATATAGATCAATTACTTTAACTGAGACTTCCTGGGAATCGGTCACATCAAAATAACTAGACAATTTATACCATGTATCCAATGATCTTTGATCAATTGGATTAGTGACTTCAACAGATTCCAAATTGGGGGGTGATCCCCATCAATAGGTGCATATTTCTCAGGAGTGAGAGATTTATATCCTTGATCTATTTCCATGAATTAATCTCTAATTTCTTCATCCATTTCCTTTCTAGCCAACTGAAAGGCTTTCTCCATTATCTTTTCGGCATAAGGAATAACTTCAAGAACAAATTGTTCCTCTGGGTGTTCCTCAAGGGTGGATTCATGCACATTAAGAAGTTATTATTATATATGTTCTTATACAACATTCTTTCCACTTACCTATAAAACATATTCTTCTTTTTAAGAAATTTTTTCTTCTTGATGAACAACATTATCTAGAACAGGAACTTATTTTTGAAATAAGACTTGAGGAGAAGATTCATTGTCTTTCTCAACCAAAATAGTTTATCTTGTAGGTAAAACATCCTCTTCATATTATTCCTCATTAGAATATTCAACAAGTTCTTCTATCTCCAAAACACGATCAGAAATATCCTTTGGTCTTGAAGGGTGTTCCAATAGTTTAAACTTTTCATAAAATCTATCATTATCTTCCACCCATTATTTCCTCCATGGATTTCAATTTAATTTCATTCTATTTACTATAACTTCTTAATGAAAAAACTCATAATTCTTTTTGAATTCTTCATCTAGTCCAACCAATCCTTTTGCATGAAGCATAACTGAGATAAAACTTGAATAAAACAGAGAGGTTAACTTGGAGGTTGTTTTGATCAAATCATACATATGGTGTATAACATAATTTCGTAGGTTGATATTATATACATTTTTCATGAGATTTATCAAAAATATATCTTGATACTTGAGTACAGAAAAATCACCTTTTCTGGGGCTAATCAAATTTTGAAGAAACTTAAACAAGACTCTAGATTCACTATCTAGCTTGGTAGCTATGGCTCTCCTCTTGGTTACATTGCCAGTTAAACATCTAAAAGCTTCTTCCAAAACAAAGAACTCACTCAGAGGTGTAGGACCACTCTGGTAGTCCTCACAAATACCCTCATGAGTTATCCTAATGCATAATCCCATAACCTTGAAGAAAAGGTACAAATCTGACCATTTATCTAACATCGCACAACATAACTATATTCTGAATCAAAAGAGAATTGAACATACTGGTAAAACTGAGAAACTAGCTTTGGATAAATAGTCCTATCCTATTTTGTATTCCAATCTATCTAGCCTTTCTCTGTTAGAACATTCAACACAAAAGATTTAAATGATTAAATCCACTTAGGGCATATCTTTTTTTCAAGTACCACTACTCTGTTCACTAGATTCGGATTCAGAGGGCTTTTGGGTGCTAACTTCGGCATGATTTTTATCTTCTTCTTTGAACTGTGTTTCTCAGGAGTTGATGATGAAGGGCGTTTCATCATGGGCATTCAACGAAGGTTCTAGAGAGAGAAGGGTTGAAAGATGGGTTACAGTTTGAGAGAAGAGACCTCGATTGAAGAACGAGTGAAACTTATTTTATTTTATCATTTAGGGATATCAATAATCGCTGAATAAAAAGTGCGAGAATGTGAAAAAGAACAACATAATGAATTACCATGATACATGTTGTAATGTTTAAAGAAAACAATAAAGAATCCTTACGGTGTGATCTTAATCGACTTTCACGGTGAGATCATAATCAAGCCGTCATGGTGAGACGGTAACAAGCATTCACGGTGAGACTATATCAGTGTTATTTCTAAACTATGCGACCGTATTTTTTGAGATAGTAAGTGCCAAACAGTAAGAAAAAAAAAATCTAACTATGAGACGGTATATATGGAACAATAACTCTTAAGATAGTAAAACTATAGAATCGTAAGATTTAAATAGTTATCTTAAGATAGTGACTTGTGAAACCGTAATCTGTGAAATAGTATACTTACTTCTTATGATTCATCATTCCCTATTCATGTATGATGTAATATATTTTTTTCAAAATTTAGTGGTTTGGTGAATATATCAGCAATCTGATATTCAGTTCTAATGAATTCCAAAGTGATTCCAACTTTCTGATAATGATCTCTCAAAAAGTGACATATTACATCAATATTTGTTTTCCAAGAGTGCGAAACATGATTTTTTGAGATGTTAATAGCACTTGTATTTCAAATATTTATAGGTACATGCTTGAATTGATATCCATAATGTAGTAATGCGTGTTTCATCCACAAAATTTGGCCATAAAAACATCCATCACCTATGTATTCAGCTTATGCAGTAGATAATGCAACACTGTTTTGTTTCTTAATACTCCATGATACTAGTGACTTGCCTATAAAGTGACATGTTCAAGAGGTGATTTTTCTATCTAACATACAGCCACTGAATTCAGTATCATAATAACTCACTAACTCAAATGATTGTCCTCAGGGATATAACATTCCTAGATTGGGTATATGTTTGAAGTATTTTAAAAATATCTTAAGAACATTTAAATGATATTCCTTAGGATTTCCTTGAAACCTAGCACACATACACACACTGAACATAATGTCTAGCTGGCTTGTAGTTATGTAGAGTAAGCCTCCAATCATTCCTCTGTAAGTGGTTTGATGAACAAATTTTCCATCTTCATCAAGATCCAAATTACAAGTAGTACTCATTGGAGTCTCAGTACTTTTAGTGCTATCCAGTCCAGAAATATTGAAAGATATATAGTATATTTTATTTGATTTAAAATAATAAAATCATTATTTTGAAATATTTGAAATCCAAGAATGAATTTTAGTTCACCCATTAAACTCATTTCAAATTTTTTTTGCATCATTTTAGAAAATTCAATACATAAATAATTTTTTAAAGATCCAAAGATAATGTCAACTATATAGATTTTATCAACTAAAACATCATTGGAAATTCGTTTTATAAAAAGGGTAAGATCAGCTATTACTTTTTTAAAACCATTGGAAATAAGAAAAGTACTTAATCTATCATACCAAGCTCTTAGAGCTTGTTTTAAACTATATAAAGCTTTTGATAATTTAAATATATGGTTTTGAAAATGAGGGTTTTTAACCTAGGGGGATGCACAACAAAGACATCCTAAGCTATATACCCATTTAGAAATGAACTTTTGACATCCATTTGATATAGTTTGAAAATCATATGAGCAACATAAGCCAGTATAATTCTGATGGCTTCAAGTCTAGCTATTGGTGCAAAGGCCTCTTCATAGTCAATTATTTCTTCTTGACTATATCCTTGTACAACCAATCTAGACATGTTTATATAAATATTACTAGCATCATCTACCTTATTTCTAAACACCCATTTAGTGCCTATAGTGTATGTGTCTTTGGTCTTTCAACAAGTTTACAATCATTATTCCTTTCAAACTGATTTTGTTCTTCTTGCATAACCATCATCCAAAATTCATCAGTGATAGCATCATTAATTTTTTTAGGTTCATGTTGTGACATAAATACTTGATGTTCAACCTGATTACTATGAGAAGATCAAGTTTGAGTTACTTTGTATAAGTCTCATAAAATTACATCTAAAGGATGGTTCTTAAAAGTTCTAACAACTCTAGAAAAAGAAGGACTGGTGATTTTAGGTTCTTCAGTAGGATTTGATTCATTGTGACCAAAATATAAAGAATTTCCAGAACTGCATGTTTTCACAGATTCCTTTAAAGGATGGTTAGGATATTTTGAATTAATGTTCATATTTTATACATCATCTTCCAGGTTCTCTAAAGTGGTCTTAGGCTCATGTGGATATGTTTCATCAAATTTGACATGGATAGATTCTTCCACACATTTAGTTCTTTTATTAAACTCACTATACAATTTTCTAGAAATTCAATATCCTAAGAAGATTCCTTCATCACTCTTGGATTAAAATTTTTCATTATTTTCCTTAGTATTAAGGATATATACTTTTCAACCGAATACTTTGAAGTTTCTAACTTTGGGTTTTCTATTGGTCCACAACTCATATGGATTTCTTTTAAGGATATGTCGAATCAATACTCTATTGATTATGTCACATTCTACATTTATAGCTTCATCCCAAAAGTAAATAGGAATTTCATATTCACTAATCATCATTCTTGGAATATCTTTCTGGGTTCCATGTCTTCTTTCTATAACTTCATTCTATTGAGGTGTTCTGGGGGAAGAGAAATTATGACTATAGCCATTTTGTTATTAGAAGTATTCAAACTCTTTATTTTCAAACTCATGACCATAATCAATGAAATCACGGCCGATTGACGCCTATCGACCATTCAATGTTCTGATGCTCTTATTATGTTTATATCAGCACTGGGGTCGAATCCTCAGTGATGATACTTTTTAATAGTCGTTTGTTTTTAGTTGATTGTATTCTGATTGGGGGGTTTCTTTGTAGAGCATATGAAATAATTTATGGATGGTGTTTGATTTTAAAAATTGATAAATATTGGGGTGATTTCATCATTAGGTAGTTAATCTTGTGAAATCATTGATCCTTTCTTTATATTTCATTAAATAAACACCCACTTCACAAGAAAACGTTGATTGAAATTCATAAGTGTTAAAGCATTAATCAAAGCCTTAACATAACTTAGGGTTCTAATTTCAATAAAATATTATTGATAATGGTGTATTTATGGATCTAATAATCCATGGAAACCACATGTTTAAACAAAAAAAATCATTAATCCATGACATGTTAAGTCCAACACAGACAATGTTAATTCAAAGAATATTCATCGAGAAAAATCTCTCAGTCACTTAACATCCCTAAATTATAACTCACCCCAATGATAGATTTATTCATCTGTTTGGGGGTTTTATAACCATTTTATAATTATTATGATGATAATTTAATACTATAATAAAAATAAAGGGATAAGAAAAGAGTGGTGCGTCAAACACACACACACGAACAATGATGAGAATTAAAAATGGACTTTCGATTGAATGAGGAAGTAGAAAAAGGGAAGGGGATTCAACTGTATTTAAACTATTTTAAGGCCACTAATTTTTTTAAGAGAAGGTGGATGAGAATAATAGATGAAGAAGAAGAAACATGCATTCAAATAGAATTACAAAAACCAAGACTTACAAGATTACAAACGAAGAACAACACAAAAGTAAAAGGAAATAAAGATAAGAGGAAAGGTTTCTTAAGTGAAAAATTGAGTATGTAAGGTCCTCTCAAGATTTTTTAAAGGGTTTTTCCGTGCCAATATGTTATCCACTCTTCTGAAATGCCAACCCTTTGCATGGAGAGTAGGGGGATGTATTTATAGCCCAATGTTGTGGGATGATACCATTACAGATATGACTCTCCACTTGCATCACCAATTGGATAAATTAAACAGCCAAATCTCAAGATATGATCTTCCTAAAAGTTGTCGATAAATATCCTATTTCTACTCTGAAAATTTTGCGGCCATTGGAATTATGGAGAAAAAGTTATGGTTAGTCGATTAAACAAAGTTAATCTGTCCATTTGAATCCAGGCTTTATGAAGTCAAAAATTTGAATGAGTTTTTGAATAGGAAGATGCCTTAAAATCTGAATTATTTCTTCAAAAAACGTAGGCCACCTATATATCCTCTTTCACACTGAAAAATCTCAACTTGATTTGATGATTAAATCATGACATATGTCATGAATAGTGTAAGGATTTTAATTCCCGGACAAAATGGTGGGATGAGTTCAAATGAATCTTTTGGGCCCCTTTTCTTTGGAGTTGGGATTTTAAATTTTTATCCAAGACTCAATATATTGTCCCCCAAATATTTGAGGAGAATGAAGGAATTGTAACTTCTAGATTGATCCCAGTAATTCAATCTTCATTAATGGTCTAGTTTCCTCCCAAATTCTATGGGCCTTCTTGTGTGGTCGATATCAGCCTTCAAATGGAAGAATTGGCCCCTGATCCCTTCTAATGAAATGTTTTATATTGAATAAAGAATCCTAAAAAATAGGAGCCACACAATTTGGATCTATAGGGGGATTGTTAAAATTAAAAAAGTAAACTGACTCAATTGGTCTACCTCTAAAAATGCTCAAAAATTATACTTAGTATTAAAACATTAATATTTTCACACAAATTATGCACATTTCATATAAAATCAGTAAGGGGAGTTTATAATAAATCATGAAAATATTAATAACATCAACTCTCCCACACTTAGTCTTATGAATGTCCTCATGTGTAAAAAATATAAAAACATAACAAATTTTTTTTCACTCACCAACAAATATTAAAATTTTGTTTTCCCCAATCAGGGGTGTATTAGACAATTTCACTCATCCATATAGAATTCCACCACTAGTTTTTTGAGAAACAATGGTCCAAAAACAATTTATTTTTTTCATGATCAAATTTAGAAATGGAAAATGGTGGCACAAAAAACTTTCTCCTCTTAATATGATAAAATATTATGGAGATTCACCAACAAAAAGTGAAAATCATAGATTTTGTAAGAGCTCTCGGCTTCCACTCCCTATCCTAACGTGCTCAAAAATCAAGAGGTATTTTTAGGTGTTTTCCCATGGCTATAGGATGGTAGGAAGATGATATGCAAAAGATAGGGAAAAGGGGGTAAAATACTAACATGAAAAAAAAATTCATATATATTTTTGAAATGAATCAGGGAAGGAAATGGAAACACATATTTACAGGGGAATTATTGTGTGAAGAAATACATAATAGAGGAAGAAAATTTGAAGGGGGTGATAAGATGAAATATTTACAAAACAAAAAACTTCTCCCACTAACATAAGTGTTATTTTTTTCATTTCTTCTTTTTGTTCTTTTTTTTGCATTTTTCGAAAGATGAACTTGAAAACGTTATCACCCTCATATCCCAACCCATGATTTATCTCCTCACGACACAAATTGTAATAGTTATAACAAGATCAAAGGCTGAGAAATAGTTATTTTTGACCTACCCAAGACACAACCCAATTTTTGTTTGATATTTTTTTTTTCATTTTTCAATTTTTTTCTTGAAGACTTGTCAATAAAATTTGAACAATATGTCATCAGCTTATATACATTCCCAAAAATACACTAAATGATAACCTCTCCCCGACACTGAAATGGATGCTTTCCTTCAAGCATATGATAACATGGTGAAATCAACAAAGGGTACACAAAATGAAATCCATTCCCCCCACACTAAAATTTTAAGAAATATGCAATGAAAAATCCATGTGGATATTGGGTACGATAAGTTATTGGGCTTGTAATGTGGATAACAAAGAAAAGGTTTTCATAGGGTCGATGGGGCTTTCAAAAGGAGTATTAATGTGTGGTTAATGAGAGGCTATTTGGCTATTATAATTCTCATGTGGAATAGAAAATTCCTCTATTATATTAATGTACACTAAAGTAGGAAACTCAGCATGAAGGTCCACCAACTCAAGACTCAAAAATGGGGTTTAAAACCCACATTTTGAAAAGATGGCCATAGGTAGACTTGGCATGAAAGAAAATGGTGTTCCTCACGGGTGGGGAAAATCAGTTTCAAAACAAAAAATTGAGCATTAAAAATAATTTTGTTTTGACACAAAATTTTTAATCAAATGTCATGATAAAAATAAAAACAATTTTAGATGAAAATATATCTTTTGACTCCCCAAAATGGTTGGACCAAATTTTAAAATTGAAGGCGAGTAAGTATTACTCTTTTGGATTTTTTTACATTTTTTAATTTTTTAGTTTTTTTTAGTTTTTTTTTAAATACACACCCACACAAAAGATAAAGAGAAAAATAAAGTGTTTGATGAAGAAAGTGGTAAAAAAATGAAAGAGATAGGAAGAAGAAGAAAGAGTGAGAGAGAGGAAGAGAGAGAAAGGGAAAGAGGTTCCCCCTTGTTTGGATTTGGTGGGTTTCTATGTCCATCCTATGGTGGGTTGACTATAGAAGTTGGGGATTCAATGGAAGTTGATGTGGTTTGAGGACTGTGTGTCCTATCATGGTGATGCTTTAACCGATGTCCATTAACATTGAATGTCCTTCTAGAAGAGGGGTCTTAGACTTGAATTGCACCAAATGGGTAAACATTAGTAATAACCAAAGGAACTTGCCAATGGGAATTAAGCTTACCAGGGTGAAGCTAAAATTGAGAATTAAAGAGAATTAACTTTTCACCTTCGTGGAATACATTTCTCTAGATGTGTTTTTCATGAAGTGCCCTGGATTTTTCTTTGTAGAGATTATAATACTCGTAACAATCAAGTCGATGCTCCTCCAGTTCAACAAATTGCAACAATATTTCTTCACTAGATTTTTCAAAATATAAATTACAGGTTCTCACAGCCCAAAATTACTTATGTTGGATTTCAACTGGTAGATGACATGATTTTCCAAAAACTAGCCTAAGAGGAGACATCTCAATAGGTGTTTTATAGGCACTTCGATAAGCCCATAGTGCATCCCCAAGTCATTTAGGCTAGTCTTTTCTGGTGGGTTTTATAATTCTCTCAAGCACTCTTTTCACTTATCTATTAGAATGTTCGACCCTGCATTTTGTTTGGGGTGATATGAAGTTGAAATTTTATGTAGAACCCCATTATTTATCATAATATATTCCATGGTTCTATTACAAAAATGTGTTACTAAGTCACTGATCAAGGCACAAGGCGTGCCAAATCTGTAGAAGATGTGTTACTTTAAAAAATCACAAACAATATGTGAATCCTTCTTTCTAGTGGGTTTGGCCTCGACCCACCTAGAATCATAATCAAACACAAGAAGAATGTATACAAATCCATTGGAAGGGGGAATGGCCCCATGAAATCGATACCCCAAACATCAAATATCTCACAGAAAATTAAAGGCTTTTGGGGTGTTTCATTTCTCTTTGAAATTGTGCCAAACTTTTGGAAAGTGGGACATGATTGATAGAACTCCTGTGAGTCCTTGAAGAGTGATGTCCAGAAGAATCCAGAGTCTAGGAACTTTCGAGAGGTCCTTTGTGGTCCAAAATGGCCACCCTTAGGCATTAAGTGATAGAATTCTAAGATGGAAGAATGTTCATATTCATTGACACATCTCCTTATTACCATGTTAACCCCAGTTTTCCATAGTTTATTTTCTTCCCAAAAATAGTATTTTGAATCACTTTTCATCTTCATTTTTTGTTCTTTTGAAAAAATTTCCGTAAAAACACCAAAAACGAACTAATTTACAATTGGGGCATTCCATGGTATTTTTGTAGTGGGAGATTAAAGGTGATCAGTTGGAAATTCAGGATCAATTATTTCAGAATGAGAAGAATTATAATTTCGACTCATGTGATCAGCCACATGGTTCTATTTTCATGGTCTATCTTTGATTTCAAGGTCAAACTCTTGTAGTATTAGGACCCATATTATTAGCCTTGGTTTGTAATCCCTTTTCTTGAGTAATAACTTTATAGTAGAATGTTCTGCGAAGATGGTGATTTTGGCACTTGAGAGATAGGGCCAGAATTTATCTAGGGAAACAACAGCTACTAAAAGTTCCTTTCCCATGAATGTCTAGTGAGATTGAGTTTCATCCAATGTTTTTGAGGCATAATAGATGACATGATGATTCTTTTATCTTATTTGACCAAGAACAGCCCCAACGGCTCTATCATAAGCATCACACATCGAGTCAGAGGATAAGGACCAATCTGGGGGTTAGATTATTGGGGCAGATGTAAGAGAAGTTTTGAGTTCAATGAAGGTTCTCTTGAAAAGCTCATCGAAATGGAACGTGAAATCATTTTGGAGAAACCGAGTGAGTGGGAGGGAAATAATACTAATGTTATGGGTGAATCACCAATTGAAACTGGCATGACTGAGGAATTAATATATGTATCGAATAGAAGTGGTTTCAAGAAGTGATTGGATCACTTCAATTTTGGCAGGATCAAATTCAATTCAATATTTTGAAACTATGTTCCCTATAATAATCCCATTTGCAACCATGAAGTGACATTTTTCAAAATTTAACACAAGGTTACACTTGAAACACTTTAAAATGACTAGAAAGAGTGAATTCAAGAAATATTCAAATGACTCACCATAAATGGTATAGTCATCCATGAATACCACCATGCAATGTTCAATGAATTCAGAAACGATACTCATCATACACCTCTGGGATGTTGCAGGAGCATTGTAAAGGACAAAAGGCATTCTTCTATAGGGATATGGTCCAATGGGGTAAGTGAAAGTAGTCTTTTCTTGGTCCAGAGGTGAGATTGGGATTTGAAAGTACCCAATGTATCCATCAAGAAAGCAATATTGTGACTCCTGACTAATCATTCTAGCATTTGATCAAGGAATTTAAGACGGTAGTGATTTTTTCTGTTTTCAATATTCAATTTCCTATAGTCTATGCACACACACCATTTGTTTTTCACTCGAGTTGTGACTACCTCCCCATGTTCATTTGTGACAACATTTATCCCAACCATCTTAGGTACAACTTGAATTGGACTAACCCATTCACTATCGGAAATTGGGTAGATAATACCAGCTTGAAGAAGATTGGTGATCTCTTACATAACTACCTCAAGTATGAGTGGATTGAGTCTTCTTTGGGGTTGTCTAATTGGTTTGGATGATTCCTCAAGATGGATGTGATGCATCAAAAGGGAAGGGTTGATTCCTGGTATGTCATCTAGGGTTCAACCTATGACATTTTTGTTTTCCTCTAACACCTGATCAAGTTTGGACTCTTCAGTTTCATTAAGTAATGCATAGATAATGACATGATATGAGTGATCACGGAAAAGGAATACATATTTATGGTGTTCAATAAGAGGTTCTTGATCAATCTCATCATTAATTTTTTGGTTAGACAACTCAGGAATGGAGGAAGGGACTTCAGTTGCTTCAGATTCATTTTCCTTAATACTATCCATGGTGGAGTAGTAGAGATCAGAGTTAATACGGGATTCAAGAGAGTTTTCAATATCCTATAGATTGATAGAGTCCATGATTGAAAGGTCCACATCATCTTCACCATTTATGACTTTGTTTATCATGGTATAGATTTCACAAGATCATTTGTCATTATAACAAGAAAGACATGGTGGAATGGGGTTCAATTGACTCTTACAAGTATACTCAGAAGCATGGATTGATAATGTAGAGTGATCCTCAAATGGGTATCACATGGCTTAGTAAATGTTGAACTTAACCAGCTGGTCACAAAATTCCATGGATAGGATTCTTGAATGGACATCAATCTGAGTTCTATTAGTCATGAGGAATGATCTTCCTAAAATTATGGGAGATCGAGAAGAGTTCATCTCACCTTCCATGTTAAGGACATAGAAATCCGCAAGGAAGATAAGATCATTCACACAAACAATGACATCCTCAATTATTCCCTCAGGACTGGTTGTGCATCGATTGGCCAATTGAATGACAACACCCGTTGGATGTAAGGGACCCAAACCAAGGTTGGAGAAGTTGGATGTGAGCATGACATTAATTGAGGCTCCTAGGTCTATGAGTGAATCATCAAAGCTGGAACTTCCAATTTGGCATGGAACCATAAAGGTACATGGATCTTTTCAATTTATGTGAATAGACAACTGGGTTGAAACATTATGGAAGGTCCTAAGTTGCCTCTTATGGGTTCAGAATTCCTTAAGAAACTTGGCATACTTAGGAATTTGTTTTATGGCATCTAAGAGGTGAATGTTTACTTCAACATGTCTAAACATGTTGATAATTTTATGATCGGGTTCGAATGGCTTGTTTGGCTTAGAAATGGCATGAGGAAAAGGAATTGGGATCCTAAGTGGAATAGAAGGAGGTGAGGGAATGGTTTCAGATTCCTTTTCAAATATATTTTTATTTTTATTTTCTTGGTCAACATTTAAAGGGGGGTTGGAGGATTTTTCTTGAGGCATAGAAATTTTCTTTCCCGATCTAAGTGTAATTGAACTTAAATTACCCATTGGGGTTGGGTAATGGTTGAGATGGATGTTGGGAAGAATTGGATGGTTGCTGCTGACTAAAGTGGGATGCAAGGTGACCAATTTTAGTTTCAATGTTCTTGAGGATGGAATGGGTGAAGGAGGAATGATCTTAAACTGCACTTTCCCATGGTTTCATGGAAGAAGAAGAATTTCCTGAATTGGGATTACCTAGATTTTGGTTCTTGGGAAAGAGATTGTATTGGTTTTGGTATTGGGAAGGATCACTAGGATATTGGAATCCCAGAGGAGGATTGTTCCTTTGAGGTTGAGGAATAAAAGGATAAGGTTGTTGGAAGTTACCATCACCTTGACCATATTGGAACTGGTTTGGGTTTTGATGAGGGAATTTAGGGGGATGAGAGATAGAATTACCATACCTCAAGCCTTGGGTATAGTAATAGGAGAAGGGATCAATGTGTTGTTGGTTGAAGTCTCTAAGGAACTGGCTTGATTGTTGAGGATTGGTGTTCCTCTGAGCATATGCTGCATTGACCTCCATTAGTCCAGATGAATCGGATTGGTCCTCATGATGTTGTGGACATGTGTTAGTTGGATGTGATGAAGAGTTGCAGATTACATATTTTTTGACAGGTCCAGGAAACATTGATTGTGGAGAAGATAAAGTTGGGGATTTGGTAGCCACAACTAGTTGTCGCACAAGACATGTAAGTTCACGCATCCACTCTGTCATCTTGTTCAGCTCTATCGATTTACTATCTTGGGATTGTTTGCATTGAGCATGTTCTTGAGTATGGAATTGTTGTGTGTTCGTAGAAATATTTCTTATGAGATCTCTTGCAGTTGTAGGAGTTTTATCAACAAGAGCACCACCACATGCGGCATCAATGAGGGTTCTATCCATATCCAATAACCCCTCAAAGAATTATTGGATCAATGTTGGTCAGGAATTTGGTGATGTGGATAGGTTGCAACATACGTTTTGAACCTCTCCCAGTACTCATGGAGTGATTCACTAGGGAACTGACGAATACCACTTATTTCCTTTTAGATAGAAGCAGTACAAGAAGCAGCAAAGAATTTCTATAAGAAAAGTCACTTCGTGTGATTCCATGTGGTTATAGAACCAGGTGGAAGGTAGTAAATCCATGAATTATCAGTGTTATATAGGGATAAATGGAAAGCTCAGAGTTTTATTTGTTCCTCAAAAACCCTTAGAGGCTTCATGGTAGAGCACACTACTTGGAACTCTTTAAGGTGGAAATGTGGATCCTCACCGGCTAGCTCGTGGAAATGAGGAAGAATATGAATCAAACCCAATTTGAGTTCAAACTCAGCATCTATGTTTTGATATCTAATACCAAGGGGTTGGTAATTCATATCAGGGGTAGCTAGTTCTTTAAGGGTTTGATTCCTAGGATTCTCCATTTCTAATTCAACTGGTTGGGCAAGGACTGGTTCTTGAATTATTTGACTATCTCTTATGTTCCTCCAAATTTGGTGAATTGTTTTCTTGATTTTAGGGTCAAACAAATTCAAGGGACTGTTTGGGAGGCTATGGGGAATTCATGATTATTTTGAACGAAAATGGAAGACATGTTTTTCTTTTTGTTTTTTTTCAATTTTTTTTTTGTTTTTTTACAATAACTAGAAAATGAAAACTAGTTAATTGCACCATCCCCAGAAAAGGTTCCATTTGAAAGTGCTTCCAATTGTCACTTATCAACCGTTCAATGTTCCAATGCTCTACTAATGTGTATAGCATCACTCGGGAAGAATCCTCAGCGATGATACTTTTTAATAGTTGTTTGTTTTTAGTTGATTGTATTCTGATTAGGGGTTTTTTTGCAGAGCATAATAAATAATTTATGGATGATTTTTGATTAAAAAAATTGATAATAATTGGAGTGAGTTCATCATTAGGTAGTTAATCTTGTGAAATCATTGGGCCTTTCTTTATATTGCATTAAATTAACACCCACTTCACAAAATAACGTTGATTGTAATTCTTAAGTGTTAAGGCATTAATCCATACCTTAACATACCTTAAGGTTCTAATCTCAATCAGAGATTGTTGATGGTGGTTTATTTATGGTTCCAATAATCCATGGAAACCAAATTTTAAAACCAAACAATTCATTAATCCATGACATGTTAAGTCCAACATATAAAATGTTAATGCAAAGAATATTCATCGAGCAAAAGCTCTCAATCACTTAACATACCTAAATTTTAACTCACCCCAATGTGATATATAATCATACATTTGGGTGTTTAAAAATATAGTTAAAATGATTATGATGATAATTTAAGAATATAATAAAAAGAAAGGGATAAGAAAAGAGTGTTGCGTCGAACACACACACACACGAACAATGATGAGAATTAAAAATGGACTTTCGATTGAGTGAGGAAGAAAAATAATGGAAGGGGATTAAATTATATTAAAAATATTTTTAGACCAATAATATTATTTAATATTAGTTAGATGATAATATTATATGAAGAAGAAGAAACATGCATTAAAATATAATTACAAAAACTAAGACTTACAAGATGACAAACGAAGAATAACACAAAAGTAAAAGGAAAAAAAGAGGAGGAAAGGTATCTCAAGTAAAAACATGAGTATAGAAGCTTCTAACAAGAATTTGTAAAGGCTTGGTTAATGCCAATATGTGATCATATCTTCTGAAATTCCAACCCTTTTCAAGGAGAGAAGGGGGATGTATTTATAACCCAATGTTGGGGGCTGTTTGCATTACCAAAATTCCCCTCCACTTTCTTCACCAATTTGATACATTCTAAAGATGAATCTCAAGATATGATCTTCTTAAAAGTTTTAGATAAATATTTTCTGTCTCCTTTGAAAATTTTGCGGGCATTGGACTTAAGGAGAAAAACTTATGGCCGATTGATTAAACAAAGTTAATATGTCCATTTCAATCCAATCATTTTGATTTCCAAACTTTGAATGGGATTTTGAATAAGAATATGCCTTCAAATATGAATTATTTCTTCAACAATGTTGGGATCCTATATCTCCTATTTCAAACTGCAAAATCCTTTCTTGAGTTGATGATTACATCATGACATATGTCAGGAATAGTGTCAAGATTTTAATTCCCGAACAGAACGGTGGGTAGAGTTTAAATGAATCATTTGAGCCTCTTGTCTTTGGAATTGGGGTTTGAATTTTTTATCCAAGAATCCCTCTATTGTGTCAAGAATATATGACGAGAATGATGGAATTTTAAATTCTAAATTGAGTCCAGTAATTCAATATTCATGAATGGTCCAGTTTCCTCACAGATTCTGTGGGCCTTCTTGTGTGGTCCATATGAGCCTTCAAATGGAAGCATTGACCCATGATCCCTTCTAATGAAATGTTTTATATATAATAAGGTATCCCTAAAAACAAAAACCACAAAATGTTTATTAGTGGGGTGATATTTATAAATAAAATAGTAATCTGAATTAATTGGACTACTTCTAAAAATGCTCAAAAATTATACTTAGTATTAAAACATTAATATTTCACAAAAATTATGAACATTTCATATGAAATCAGTAAAGGGAGTATATAATATGTCATGAAAATATTAATAACATCAATTAATTATTAATTATTTAATTTTATATCCACTAATAGTTTCTACATTTTTGGCATATTTGGTAAAATGAGAGTAGGATTTACTTTTATAATCCAAAATGAAAGTCCAAGTTAATCTAGAAAAGTCATCTACAAGAAAATAAATATTGTGCATACCATTTAAACTAGAAACTCATGATGGTCGAAAAAAATCCATGTGAAACAATTAGAGAGGTTGAAATGTTGAATCGTCATTCTTTTGTTTGAAGTAAATTTTGTGTTGCTTTCCATTTTGACATGTATTAGACACATTATCATTTGGAAACTCAAGATTGGGTAGGTCATTGACTAAGCCTTTTCTAGTTAACTTCATTAGGGAGTGAGTGTTACAGCGTCCTATTATATTATTCCAAATCCAAGACTCTTTGTAGAACACACTTAAACATGATTCATTTTGAGAAGATAAAGAGTGTAAGTTAATAGAATATACCTTTTCATTTCTTAATGGAGAAAATACTAATTCATTTTTAGAATTAAAAAAATTTCAGGCGTCATTTTAAAATTTGACATGAAATACACCATCACGTAATTGTGAAATAGTAAACAAATTATATTTCAATCCATCAAAAAAAAGTTCTTTGGAAATCAAAACTGAGTTAAACTTACCGATTTGGCCAAGGCCAATAATGTTTCCTTTGGCATTGTCACCAACTGTGACATGTCTTCCATCAATTTTTATTAAGTTCTTGAAGCATGAATAGGATCCTATCATGTGTATCGAACACCCACTGTCCAAGTACAATATTCTTTTACAGGAACTCTTTATGTATATTTCCTACAAAATAGTCAAATAAAAACATATTTTGTTATCTATACTTGTTTGGGTCTAGTAATATTATTGACTAGTGCCTTAGGAACCCATATCTGCCTCATTGGTTTCCTATAATAATTATGTAAATTATTTGAAAAGTAAAATCTATTTGGTCCAGAAAAGCATGAAACAGTAGGGAGTGTGTCATAACTTGAACTACCTGAATGTTTTCAAGAACTAGGAGCAAATCTATACGTCATAGATTTTGAAACAAAATTATTTCTTCCAAAATTTCTTTTAACAGGTTGATAGCCAATTCCAATAGTTTATTTAGGAGAAAAAAATTTTACCTGTAATTTGTAATAAGGTATCTATACCCTTAGTAAACTATTCTAGATAATTTTTCAATTTCTCATTAGATAGTTTTAGTTCATTATTCTATTTGAGTAGTTGAGCATTTTTCTTAGTGAGTTTAGTTTTAACAGTTGAGGTAAGAGCATGCAGTTTCTTTACAGACTTGTATTTATCTTTTAGTTCATTGCATGTATCCTCAAGCATATTACAATACTCAATCATTTCATTATTATACATATTTTCAGAGTCACTTTCATCTCTATAATAATAGGAATTGTGTGTTGGAGATTCCAGTGTCACCTCAGATGTGATTGTAATAAAACACATATTGGCATTGTTAGCCTATTCGTAGTTTAATGATTTTGAGTCACATTAACTGTCCTCAGATACACTCCATGTTGCTTTCATTTAATTTTTATACTTTCTATATTTGTCCTCATAATTATTTTTGTACATGAGATTGGTATAGTTAGCCATTATATGTCCCTTTCTCTTATATTCATAGCATAAAATTGCATCATACTTGTCACTTATTTTCCAGTCATTCTTCCAACTTCCGTTTGATCATATCTTCCCCTGAATTTATGCTTTCATGAAAAGTTCTTATTTTTATAAAATCTCTTAAACCTTCTGGATAATTGATACATCTCCTCATTACTTTCAGGTGATGATTTTTCTCTACATGAACTTTCTATAGAAACACCCAAATTCCCTGTCTTTGTGTTTAGAGGTGGTGGTCTTGAACACAACATATTTTATTTTGGGTTCATCATCTTACTTGTTGAATTTAAACTCCTCTTCTTACATCATTAGTTTTCAAATGAGATCTTTTATAGGTAACCTTCTGATATCGCATGACACTCTAATTGAGACAGAGGTTCCTCTCCATCTGTTAGGTGGAAAGATGAGAATCCTCATTATCTATTCTTTGGCAGTGAATTATCTTCCAAGAGAAATCATAGTGATGAAAATTTCATTGAACCTGAGATACATTTCAGAAATAGGCTCATCATGTATAATTTTAAAGTTATCAAATTTAATATTATAAGTATTAAGTATCATTTCTTTCACATTACAAGTTCAGTCATGTGAAACATACAAGGTAACCCAAATTTCAGGGGATGTTTTATATGTAGAGATTATATTAAATTTCTTATATCCTAAAGAACAATATAAATAATTCATAGATTTTAAATTTTTATTATAGGAATTTTTGGCAGGTTCATCCCAAGTAATTCTATCCCTAGAAGGAATCTTATATTCATCTATAATTGAAGACTAGATTTCAAATATCATACTTTACAAATGAATTTTCATTTTAATTTTCCATTGAGCATAATTGGTTTTATTATATAATGGTAGTATTTTTGTTGCAGCACCTTCCAATCTATTATCCATAATACAGAAATAATTTAAAAGAGCTAGAAATTTACAATTAATAGAAATTTATAGATCTTTAAAGTATAAATACAATCACAGTTGGGTAGGGTCAAAAATAGAGTTTTACTAAAAACCATGTGATACCAAATGTTGGTTGGAGTATAGTACTCAAGAGGGCGGTGAATCGAGTATCTATTCAAAATTTATGTTAAAAAATTATTCTTAAAAAGGTTCACTAACAAAATTAAATACAACCCAGTTAATCCAGGTTATATAGTTCTGAATGTTTGACTATTTAAACAACTTCTTAGAAGATTGATTAATTCCTTGTAATTTTAATATCAGTTATTAAAATTAATTTTGAAGCTATTATAATAAGGAAAAACAATTATAAATTCATTCCAAGATTAACTATCAATGTAAATTTAGTGATTTCCGAATTAAACAGTAAAACAGAGAAAAAAAAGTAAAAAACACAGCAGATATCAAACAAGTGGTTCAGTCTCAAGACAAGACCTAATCCAATACACATGGTGATCACCTTCCACCAAGAAGTTTATATAAATAAACTTGATCCACACATTGGATTGGGGTTAAAAATAGGACACAAGACTGTCTTGGTCTCACGCCCACTTCCACAGTTTTTCGTGGGTATGAACTAACAGGTCACATAGGGACCTATTCCACACTTGTGGGAATACACAAGTGTAACAAGATGTAAGAGAAATGATATCTTATATCCTTCAATTTGATGCAACAGACAACATGTGTTTAATACAGACACCTACACAACTCTAAAGATACAAAAAATAATAAAAAACATAGAATAGATGATGAGATAAGGTTAGAAGTGATTTGAGTGTTACTCTATGTAGCTCTGGACATCTGGGATGAAGCATATGTAGAAATGGAGTCCTAATGTAGAAAACATAGTATCATAAGTCAGCTCGATCTGGATCGTGTTCTTCATGGAGTTGATAAGGAGGAAATTTTCTCCACTCTATGATTTGAGTAGGCTTTGTGTGTTCCTCAACAGTGTTGGGTTGTATGAAATCTCGTGCTTCTTCGTTATCACGCATACACTTTTTTTTGTTACACTATTTTCATTAAAGTCACCACGATCACACCCTTTTCTACTGGCCAAGTTGATCATTTTATTCTTGGAATGTATGTGTTAGAGATGGCAGGATGCATGTATTCTGCACCTCCTACCTTGTAATATCAGGTAATTTGTTTAGAAAGAAACAATAATTATGTTAGTGCATTTCAAAGCATCCAATATGACCATTAGAAATTAAATTTAAAAACGACAAAATAGATTAAAAAACGGTGTCACAGTCTGTCTATAAACGATGTCTTCATGAAATGGTGTCTCCATGAAATAGTGTCTCATTCTTTGTCTTTGAGTGGCGAGACATCTATGATGGCATATCTGTATAGAGATCGGGAACCGATAGCACATATGCAGTGTTAGGATCATAATGTCTGGTCACGGTGTCTAGATGGTCACAGTGTCTGGATAGTCACAGTGTCTCGATGGTTACAGTGTCTGGATAGTTACGTTGTCTGTATGGTGATGGTGTCTGGATGGTCATAGTGTCTAGATGGTCACGATGTCTTGATGGTCACGGTGTTTGGATGGTCACAGTGTCCGGATGGTCATAGTGTCTAGATGGTTAAGGTGTCTGGATGGTTACACTGTCTGGATCCTTTTCTAGTAAAACACAACCGGTGGTAGACTCACGGTTTCTCAAAATTAGTCAAATCACTATAAATAGAATTAAACAGTTTTATCCATATAATGAAATAAACATAATTATTCAGAAGAGAATTTCATTAGAAAAAAAATAGTTTACAGTAACTATTTAAGGCATAGATAAACTTATCATCTGTACACATGATTAAAGATAGTTTAAACATGATTAACAAGCTTTATATAATGTATATGATTTGTGATCATTAAAACATGATTAATATATGAGGATTCCAAAACTTGATGAGATTTCATAATGTAAGGAGTCGTGGTGTTCCTAGAATCACCTTTGATAACTTATTTATGAGGAATTTAGTTATTTTGATGAGATCACCGTATCGAAGCATACTATGTATGAGAAACATGAGATGTATTCCCAGCTGTAGACTTAGTAGAACTATAAAAATAACACTGGAGATTCACTATTTGATTATATTTATGACTTACTCTATTTTATGTCATGCAATATTTATTTATTTGATCTAGTGAACCACATTGAAAACTCTTAGGCATACTCTTTGGTTATAAAGGAAAGTTAACCAATCCCATGGTCTGATTTTAAGACACTACACCACCCTAGAAGTTGGTGTCCCTATTACACTTATTATCAGAATTTGAGTTCCCACCTATTCCCATAGAGCTAAAAATACGTTCCCCAACCTTATTTCTAGTGATATCAATTTCATATATCATTGTTATATTTACTATCACATTATAATCTGTAATGAAAAAACTAGTTATTTTGGATGGAATCTATAGTCGCATACAATACCCAAAGATGCATTCCTTCAAGGATGCAGTAGAATCAAATCATGGGTTAAAGTGGTATAATTTCATAAACATTGTTGTATAATCTATGACATATGTATTCTCTTGATTCAAGATAAATAAATTTATCTTTCTTGAGATATATAATGTGTTGGTATAATTTTTTACTAATAAATTATTAAATATACCCCCATATAAGAACTTGGTAAACTTTAGTTTATATAGATAAATCTGACCAAAATTTTACAAGATCCTTCAGAATGTTACTAAATTGACCTTTAACTCAGCTGGTGTGAAAAGAAAATCAAATATTTGATTCTTCTTATTTAGCCACACTTACACTTTTTTAGCTAAAAATTTACCTAAAATATGGGTGGATTATATTTCAGAAACTATATCAAGTGATCCACCTGTATGGGTTTAACATTCTTATTTCCTCTATCAATGGATTGAAAATCCTAAATGATGATTTGTAAATGTTTTTGGTTCACCTATACCTCAGTTGAAAACCCATTTTCAATAACCACTTCTTACAGATTTCTATGACATCTACCCAGTGCCATCTTCTAGAAATAAAAAAAACTCAATTTAGTCACCTCCCACTAAACAATTATGTCTTATTAAATTCGATATCACCACAATAAGTAAACATTAAAACCATTGTTTTAAAAATCTAACCATTTTAACAATTTAAGAATTTCTATAAGTCATGAAACTCAAAATAGACTGTGCAATATTAATGGGAAGTCTCACAACTAATTCATGATATGAAACACTCATAATATAAACCCATGATGATGAGAACAAAAAAATACATAGAAGAGTCTTAAAACACTTTTATACCAAAACCACTCAAGTTACGTATTTTTTATTTTTAAAAAGGTTATCTATGTATTTTTAATCAATACATTTCACATTCCATCATTCCTATCTCCTTGAAACCATCCCAAGGAATATATGGACCAACCAAGAGTGATACTATTTGTAACATACCACCCCAACTCATTTTCTTGAGAAGAGATGATGAGACACTAACCTTAGATGACACCCCCAAGGCCCTAGAGGCTAGAAAAAAATTCTCAGGGAATAAGAGAATATTAGAATATTATTTTCCGTTAATAAATACAATAAAATGAGAAAAAAAAATACAAAAAACCAAATCTTCTATATGATGCATGAGTAAGAAATACAATTCAATAGCATAAATATATGAATAACAATATCAGTGTGATAACATAACAAGAAACATCCACTAATAAAACCAAAGGAATTCATGACCCAACAACACAAAAGTTTCATCATCCCTAAACTTTTCCCAAACTAGTTGTAAGTTCCCACACCACTTAATAACCCTATAGAATCAAGGCGCATCAGTTGAGAAATGTGATACTTATATATTCCATGTGTATCAGAAGAAAAAATATGAAAACACACCAAATATACCAAGAAGTGGGTGAGTATAAATTTGGTAGGAAATCCCTTGACACATCCCAATACATTCCTCTAGGATTAGAACAAATTATCACATTTCATATAAAATATTTGTAAAATATATAAACAATTTATACAAAAAATATAATTTGAATCCAAGTGTGAAAAATAATATTTTTATCACTAATCATTAATATTTGGCACAACCATCCCTATGTTCACATTCACACACAACCAAAAAATTAATATTGGTGTTAGACATTAATGGTGTTGCTTCATGACCATGCTCCATCCCACATTTATTATGGTAAGTCACTTCCATACATTATCCCGCATTGAACACAAGCCAACCCATTTATGCCAGAATCCATGCCAATTCATTTTATACCAAAAACTCCTTCTTGTGAAACATTTCATCTAAAATCATTCTCGCATCAAAACCACTCCATAATTTTAAAACCATAATTTTAAAAATTATGAGAAAAGTGGTTTTTCCAAAATCCATACATTTTTCCATATTTCCAAATCATATAACAAAATGGTGTCCATAAAAAAATTAGAAAATAAATACCTTAAAAATAAAAAAACCTTGAAATAAAACTAGTACTGTAATTTTGAGAACAAATGGATTTTGGAGTTAATCCACTACCTCTCAACAGATGATGAAAATGAATAATGACACTAAGAACTTATAAATTCCGGATCACAACACTTTCCCATAATTAGATCCAACATAATCTCAAAAAAATTAACATCATATCACATAGATCTATCTATAATAGTGTAGGTCTATCAATCTAAGAGAGAAGAGAAAAAAGGAAGAATGATGACTTTTTGTTGATTCTGGATCTCCAACACAAATTGATTCCATGAAAAGTTTCTTTTTACACCATTGGAATTACCATGGGATCCTAAGAGAGGATAGAAGCTTGAGATCCTAGAAAAATAGGAGGAAAACGAGGACTTTAAGGCCTTAAAACGAATTTAAAATTAACTTTCAGAGTATTAAATGTCTACCACATAGTTTAACAAATTGTGCGCCAATTATACACATTCCACTGGATATCACCCAGGAAGATGCATGGTTTTTCACATGGTTTAGAAAACTATACGCCAAAATTATCATGCTAATTTGTAAAGTAGAAATCTACATCTGGATGGCTGACATGATTTGAAAAACTATGCACTGAACATGCTTCTCCCATAGCCTCATCCCATATTCAATCACCTAGAATACACATAGTTTGGGAAAACCACACTCCAAATCCATTCTTACCCAATTTCTAGCAACATCACCTTATATAGTTTCTTGGAAATAGTAAAAGGTATCTTCCTACTATTCCCAAACTGTGACCTCTAGAAAAACATTCAAAAAACACCTAAACATTCTAAAACATAACCCAGTAACTATATAACATGAAAATTCAAAATAATAGAGTAATGTACCTAAAACTGGGGGTGTTACTGAGGGAATATTTTATATAACCTTCATGGGAAAGTCTCTTCTGATGAAGAGATACTCCATTAGGTGGATTACCATAATAATGTACAAAATGGGAAGGACCTATATAGTTACCTTCTAATTATCCACCATTGGGAGGACCAACATATTTCATGATGTTTTGTTGCAGGGGGTACCTTTGAAATATATGCCCTGCGATGGACCTCAAGGGTGATTATTCTGGTTTCCATATAGAATAATGTTTCTGTTTCCCTCATTTCATAAATTATAAATGGGAGGATCTTATTATCGGTTTATTATTAGTCTATGGTGAGAACCACTGCAACTGATTCTATAAAGAGGAACTTCATAACTAATATTTAAATCATATTAGGGAGGGCATGTGTGGTGGGTATTCGTGAGAGGTCCTCTAGAGATTCCAATTATGGTAATAGAAATATGACCTCTATAAGGATGTTTTCTTTCTTATAGTGGTTATGAGTTTGTAAATTCTTGAGCCACTATTGAAATATAACTAAGTGATCCACGAATATTGGTGTTCACTAGAGCAGGGGACTACTCATAGATTGTATAATACCCTTTTAAAGACTTTTACTTTTGATCTTCATGTATAGGTGATGGGTATTGGAACCCTGATCATGATTTTATTTTTCAAAACCCCTACAACAAAGGTACCCCTCAAAGACCGAAAATTAGTAAATAGATATAATTAGACCTGATTCTTACCTTAATTAGGCCCCATGATAGCAACAGGAACTAATGGTATAAAAAACTCACATATGTAAGTCATCACCCTATATAATAATATATGATTGAGAGATAAGATAAAAAAACAAGAAAATCAATCACATAATATAAATGTAACCTAAAAACATCCCACATACACAATAATGGTAAAAAAAATACAAATAAATGTCTCCAAGTAAATAATAAAGATAAGTCTTATGAAAACAAATCAATTGTAGCTCTAAAACCCATGTTAATAATGTCTAGATCAATTATCAATGTCCATCTAGAAACTAAACCAAATTGTTTATAAACGTAGAATGAGCATAACATCTATACTATGTGGATCATACCTAGGGTATGAGGCACACATGTTAAAAAAGAATACTAATATGCAAGTGAATATACATCATAACAAATATGTACCTAAATAAGTCAACTAACCAATCTCGGCCTCACCATGGCTCTTAGTAAATCACACATACAATATTGAAACAAAGTACAAAGAACATAAACAAAGGTTCCCCATAACCACTTCCCCACTAATTTAATAATCTGATACAGAAACATCAAATGTCATGTGTTCACATCCCTTCCATATATATCACATCACATATACAATCATCTTTGATGTGGGAAGGGATGCATCCCTAGATATCCCACCCTTGGATGGTATAACATCCAAAGATATCATCAGTTATCATCACATCACATCCTCATCATTTCATATCATAACCACGTCAAATGAATAGGACATTATCTTATCATGAATATGAACACATCAACCTCATTCCCTCTTCCCCCATCCATGACCCCCACCACATATCATATCCTTATCTCCACTAGCTAATATCTAAAACCAATCACTATCATCACAATGTAATCTCCAACACGAACCTATATCATTACTACTTCTAAATGAAGAGTGGGGGAAAGGGTATCTAACCAACCATTTTTCCACCAACCTAGATATTGGGGAAAACAACTACATCCAAAAATATTTTGGCATTGGTAATGTTATCCAGCTTGGGTGGGGAACATATTGAAATAACATAAAATACATGATATATTGATATCACAAAATACCCAACCTATGGGTTTAGACCAACTACACTAGTGTACACCAAAACACCACTATTACACTATACAACATCATTCATGACCACTACCACCAGTAAATTCACCACATCACATAACCATCACACATAGCCACACATTTCCATTTTATATTATATGCTCTACCATTTTCCATATTTTAATGATTTTACAATAACTCCCATTTATTAATCCATTCCATTTCACATTGACATAGACCATTCATTTTTTAATTTTCTGAGCCATGCATTTCATTTTAGAATTATAATTTAATCTTTGGATAATCCATAAACTATCATAACCACACCATAGAACAACTCACCCATCCCACATCAACAATCACCACAACACCAAATATGTGAATACATAAAAAACAACTTATGTTAACCACCACACATCAAAACTATCTCACGACACAACCACTGCACATCACCACTACTAAAAATCCCAACCACTACACATGACCAACATCACATAGTCACTGTCATCGTATCCCATGCCAACAAACCATCACATCACAGCCCCCAAATTTCACTACCAATAGGGTTAAAACCATAACCAAAAAAATATACATCACAGAAGGAAACACAAAAATCAAAACCATATAAAGAATCAATATAAAAATATATTATATTAGATTAAATAAGAGATTTATTTACTTCACATCATTACTTAGTATTTGTATTTTCCAAAAAATTAAAAATTTCTATAGGAAACCCATTAATTATTCATATATAAGTTCATAGAATTTTAATTGGGGTGTTATCAAACAATAAACACATTAGGTGTCTCACATAAATATCAAAACTAAAAAACAAAAGTCTCCCAATAGATGTCATTTTCCGCAATGGCAGAAAACATGCATAATCTTATTAAAAAATAATCAAATTAGTAAAACATGTCATTTCTCCCCATCACCATCAATTTGAGATAAAAAAATCATTATAAATATATAGATTATCCTTAAAATCCACAAAAATGCACATAAATATATATTGAATGAGAACCCCTCACCTAAAAAATTCTTTTTCATTCACCGTGCACAACATAGTGAAGAAGAAAAAAAATATAAGACACAAAATTCCCAAGGAAACGTCTAATCAACCTAGTTCACACCAAGGGATCATAAAAATTATAGCCTAAAATCACCCCGAACATAACTTCGTTACCTCTAGGAATCCCTGAATAAAGAAAAGAAGGAAATAATGGGATAAAGGTGAGAACCAATATTGATTTCTAATGATCAGCCTCTAGAATCCAAGGATCAATGTAAGAGGTGAAGGGATGGAAGGTCTCACAAAATCATCTAGGGTTTATCCAAAACATAGAGGAACTATATAATAATGTGTTAAAACCAAGGGAATGTAGAATATATTAACAAGATGACCACCGACTCATTCACGTTGTGAATCCCCAATTCATGTTGTGAGTTTTTGTGAGGACCACTAGTTTAAGACTTCAAATACATTTAGGTCTTGAATTCCCTAAACATTATATTAGATGGAAATCCACCAAATTTCAGGCTTGTTTATCCTTAATTTAATTCATTTCATGAATTTTTCATTAACGTTACGAGTTTATTAGGCAAAAAAATCCATTTGAATCTCTATCCATGAAACGCCATCCTCAGAGTCCTGAATCAACTAATCATGACATGAATATATATTTAAATCATGAACAAGATGATGGGGCATAATTATAACTCAAAATTCTATTTATACCTCTTTTATCCAACATAAAAACCTGTAACTGAAAAACCAACAAATTAACGGTCCAAAAAGGCATAAAATGTTCCACTAGATACCACTGAAATGATTATTATCCTCGAGAAAAAAAATGAAATAAGAGGGTCCAAAAAATCACCCTATGAGATACACCTCAGGGGTCTCATTGCACTCTAAACAATACCACCATATAAACACACAGATCCAAGCTAAAACATCCACAAACCACCCCAATAATCTATATCACCATCTCACCACCAAAAAAATACCATTTCATATCATACCAGCCACACGACACCTCTCTTCCATATAACCATCCTCACCTAAATTTCATCCTCTACAAAATTTATGACAATAACAGCCTAAACTATCAAAAAACACTTACCCTTGTATAAGAAGAAATAAAAAACACCATCTATATCAATATATTGTCATATTTGGACAACACTAACACTCCCACATAATTAAAAAATGTTTACTAATGTAAAACATGTTGATTAGAAAGGGGTTTCACTTATTTATTCACTAAAATCCATAAAACACATCACCATAAATGTAAAAAGACACATCTCATGAATTAGAAAGGTTCAAACATCACATCTTCAAGAAAAAAATACAATATATATCTCCAAAAAAAACTCCAACTACTAGGAAAAAATCTATATCTTATGCTCCCAAATACTCTCCTCCAGGAAACCTTTCCTCCACAACACATAAACCAAGGGTATGGTCCTTTTAAAAAACAATTATATAAAATATCTTTGATCTCTATTAGTTTCTCTACAAACATATCATCATTCTCTATATCCAACTCTCACTATTCAATGATGTGAGAGTTATCATGAAGATACTGAAAAATATGGGCATGCAGAAGACATTGTGGATCTTGTACAGTCATTGTGGATGTTACAACCTAAATATAACCTCACTAACACACATGTACACCTCAAAATTCCCAATGAATCAATGAAAATGTTTACACCATCTGTCAAAACTACAATACCCCTGAAAATGGGAATCCCTCAAGAAATCATGGTCTCTAACCTCAAATTCTAGGATCATCCACCTAGTATCATCATATTCATTTTTATAATCTTGTCGTGTCCTTATATTCTCTACTAACAATTTGATCTTCTTGTTCATCCTCTTCACCACACCCAGACCAAGAACTGATGTCTCCAAAACCTCTCTGTAGCACAATGAAGAACAAACAACAACCCATAAAACACCTCAAATGGTTATAATCCAATTAATGAATGATAACTATTTTTATAGGTTAATTAAACCAATCTAGGTGTTTTAACCATGATCTTCCAAAATTAAAGATAGGATACTGTAAAAATATCCTCTTGTTCTTGGATGGTCTACTCCATCTTCCCATTTATCTGAGGTTAGAAAGAAGTGCTAAGGTGTAACTAGGAGGAAAGATCACACTAAAATCCCCTCAAAACCATCATTTTAAAATGAGGATCATGATCAATGATTATGGACCTTGGTGCCCCATGAATCTAAACCACATTTTCTAACATACCTCCTTGCCACGACATCTATAAAACCTAATACATAGATATCTAGTAAATGAGTTGACTTCATCAGTCAATCCACTATCACCCAAACTAATTCATACACTCCTTGGTCCGGGGGTAACTTGGTTATTAAATCCATCCATTTATCCTCCTATTTATACTTGGGAATATCTAATGGCGACAAAAAATCTCCAGGAACATAGTTTTCCACTTTCACTTACTGACAACAAAAACACCTCTCCACAAACCCTGTCACTGAGTGTTTCATTCCCGCACACCAAAGTTGTCTCACCATTCCAAAATACATCTAGGTTTTTATAGGGTATACCACTAATGGTGAGATGTTAAATAAATAGAGAAGTCCCTATCATACAACAAACTGAACAAATAGACACCCCTAAAACAACAATTGATTATGAATATCCTCTGACCATCCCTAAGGACCATCATCATGTACAACATAGTCACACACCCACTCTACCTCTGAGTCTCCCCACCAAGACTCTTCTAACTACTGCATCATGGATTTATCTATAATCCTTTGATAAATACAACCTCATACAATCCTATATCCCATTTCTATATGAATCACTATATGATCCGCCATCCCATTCCAAATGTTTGTAGACTCTCGAACCACATCTCCTCGAGACTTACATCTCAGCATATCCTCAATAATTTTCCCCTTTCCCAGGGTGTAAAATATCTAAAAAAAATATATTGGAAAATCCATCCACATACACTCATTTCAATTTAAATATCTCCAATAGAAGACATATTTTAGGCTCTTGTGGTCTGTGAAACCAAAAAATCACTCACTGATGAGGTAACGTCACCACATCTTTAGTAAAAACACTATTACTACCAAGTACATTTTATGGTTGGCCTAGTTATGCTTGTATGAGGATAGTTTCCTAGACCCATAAGATATCACCTACCTATAATACATCATGATGTATCCCAACCCAAATGGGGTGTATTTTAGAAAACCTCAAACATCACACCATCTTTTGTAAAATGAATAACTTGGGAACTGATCAAAATATCATTTATTTAACTGAATGACAATTGGTACTGAATAGTCCACATGAAGTCCTAGTCATTAATAGTCAAATTGTTTAGTGGGGATACCTCTAAGATAACGAAGACACAAACATCTGATAATAAATTTCATGAACATGGAAATTATGAACCTCTACCACATTCTTGGGTGATGCTGAAGAAACAACTAACTCAATCCCCAATGATTCCACAAAATACCCAATTAATATAATAAATGTAAAAGGAAATGTACTTATTATATCAAAAATTACACTTGGACACCATTACATAGAGTTTTTACCACAAAAAAAGCTAAACGGATTGCAATAATGAGAGGGTATGGCACATGCCATCGGGAAAACCTGTGCATGCATAGGAATGCCTAGACGAACAACTATGCGAAGTTGGAGAGCTGATTTCACGATGAAGATGTTGGGGTGGAGCAGTTCCAATTAGTTAGTCTGGGAAGTATGTAATGTTTGAAGCCTATGGGAAAATGAATTCCTCTGAGGCCTACAGGCCATGTAATACTTACGCCTACGGGCCTTGTAAGGGTTCCACCTCACACCTTGAAAGGTGGATTATCAAAAATCAATAAAAAATGAAGGCCTTCGGGTCATTAGATGGATGGATTGATGAACATGATGACGAAATTCTCTAAAAACTCAAGGAACATAGAGTTGACGAACTTAATGAACACAACTGGTGTGTTTGTTACACCAAATGAAATAATAGTAAACTTGATGTTCCCATACCTGTACATGATGGAATTCTTCTAGTTAACTTCATTTTCACCATCATTGGGTGATATCCAGACCATAATTCTATCATTAAAAACGAATGAAGAGCCCTTGAGCTGGTTGAACATATTATCAATCCTCTAAATAGGGTAATGGTTCTTGAATGTTACATGGTTCAAACTCCATTATTCAACACAAAAACTCATTATACCATCCACATTCATAGATAATAATACTAGGGAACCATAAAGAGGCACACTAGATCATATTTTGGATTTAAACCATTCAAATTATTTCACCAAATTGAAGCCTCAACTCATCCATCTCCATAAGAGTTATTTTATATCAATCCATTGAAATCAAAGATCCATCTAGTTGTATATATATCACAAACTCAATATTGAATTAAGGGGTAGTGTTATAACATCATCTAAGAAAATATCAAGGAACTCCTCCAAAACTCAAAGAACATCCTTGGACAATGTTTCCACTGATAAATCCACCAATTGAGACAAAATAGGATCTACATTCCTACCACATATATGATAACTACTCACACCAATGAATACAAATCACTGACATTATACATCAAAAAATGAACCTCTCTAATGGATGTAGTCAATGAAGAAATTTATAGATTATATAAAATCCATTAAATGGATAATATTTTATGACTGTCTCTATATAAATAAGAAATATTCCATTGATTGGCATTTACCGATCACTATTTTACATTCTCAACAAACATAAATCAAGTATCTTGACCTCCAAATGGTGTAGAAAACACCAAGGGAACAGAAAATCTCTCCAAATATTGTCCCAAGGAATGAACTAATGAATAAGGGAAAAAGTCTGTGAGGTTCCTAAATTAAATAAGGAATAATAAAGGGTTTACAATAAACTGATCGTACCCTAGACAACCATAGGAATTACTAGTGTTTCCTCCCTCATCGAACGTATCTGACCACACCTAACTCCTCTTACTCATTACTATTAGACTCTATGAGCACAAACTTTTCCTTCTTCCAATACTTTTCCCTAGGCTTTTGAAAAAGCACCATCAGTTCCTTCGACTGGATCTACCTCAGAGAAAACTACTTATACTACAAAAAATGGGCCCAACCTTCTATCAAAAACTATATAACCTAAGTGGTCAGACACTGATCCTAGAAATAACCATGGGTAATCAAGATATATTATAAAAAATTAATCCTTTGTAATGTGCTAAAAAACCACCAGTCCTAGAAGGATGTTAAAGGATTTTCTGTGGTCGGTTCCCCAATAGTCAAAACCTTGACTGCCAAAATGTCCATGATCCACTACCTGGAACTCTTCTCCTAGATAAACCCTTATAAACACTCTATAAAAAATCACCCCCAAATAATGAATCCGATCAATTACCTCCACTTTCTTCTACACCTCATGGTATTTATAAAGCACAAACAATGTGACCACATACCAGATCACTGGGAACAACGTCTTATCCAGATGTCAGGATCTGGACTCCTCATTTGGAAAGACATTAGGAGAAAAGTGTAGGAGGTCCTTGAACATAATAATATGCTCATGCAAACTCACGATCTCTTAATTAAGGGAGGTAATCACTTATGAATTTTCCACCTTCAGCATTTTTTATAATAATTACTATTGTAAATCCATATTAAAGTCTATCCAAAACACAATTTTCTCATTTTATCCACCAAGTTACAATATCCAACAATGACACATAGTTCTGGGAATCTAAATAACTACTAATAGCACCCAAGACACTGTATGAGTTTGAATCAGACTAAGGGTGATCCTTGGATCCTAAAATGAATGATCATTCTGTAGAACATAGATGCTACCCTCACACTTTCCCAAACCCTACCATTGAAGGGAACACGAATCCATCTGCCATTTCTCATCCTAATATAAAAATTTAATCCTCTAATGATAAACCATATCATCCTATTAAACCTCTACTATCTATTTTTCTCAGGGAGGATGAATAAAAATAATTTATGAAAATCAAAGAGAAATCCTAACTTGGTAACATGGAATTTTATCAATGTGTAATTAATTATTTCATTTTAATTTCCCACAGTCACCCAATTTTGAAATGAAAAAAAAATAAATAATGATGCATGTATTATCCTGGGTTTCTATCTTCAAAATAGGTCCACCTCACTTTTACATTCAATAATCTCAAATTCCTTTCATCAGATCATAAGGGACTGCAAATTCTTGATTGTTATCTAGTCTCCCTAAACTATGTCACTTTACAAGATCAAAAGTCGTCATTTTACTACCAACCCGAGTAATCCTCACAGTTTCTAACACCAAACTCCATCAAATATATTAATGAAAATATTTGATACTAATATAGCATGCCTCCTCCCCTAAAGTCACAAATCCTAGGCTATAAATGAATGAAGAGAGATAATGACCTATGGGTCCCACATTAAGGTGGTCTTGGGTATGTGAAAAGAATCTAGGGTATAAAAAATCTCATATATTGAAGTAATTACCCTTTATAATAATATATGATCAGATGATAGGAAAAAACCACCATGTATCTCCAACACATAATATAATGGAAACCCAAAACCAATCCACATGCATGATAATAGTTAATATATAAAAAAAACTCAAAGTAAATACCAAATAAAATTATTATGGCAGAGACACAACAAAAACTCTAGAATCAAATATAGTAATGTCTAGAGCAGTTCTAGATGTCCTCCTCGAAACATGAAAAATAGTTTTCATATGTATGGTAAGCATAACTAGATTGTAAATATACAAACCCATACATTTCATTTATGTATTACAATTTATTCTATGTTTAACGGGGAAACTAACACAACTACACCACCAAACAACTCACCCATATCATATAAACCATCAGCACAACACCACATAATTCAAGCCATCTCACTAAAAAAACCCCAAGTATCAACCACCACACATTACATCCACTACATAACACAACCACTACACATCAGCCCCTCTATACGTCATTACCACCACACATCATCACCATCACACAACTACCCACATCACATCCCTACCAACCAAGAATTACATCAATGAACTCTACATTTTAAAACCCATTCGGTCACCACCATCACAACACAATAACCCATATTACACAAGGAAACACAAGAAGAGTAACCACACAAATGATTGCTTCTCGACATGCATAACATTTGATTCAACAAGGTATTTATTTATTTTACTTCATTACATAGAATGAGAATTTTAAAAAAATACCACATCACATCCCATAGAAAGAAACCATAATATCACTTCCGGACACATTTACAACCCATCCAATCACCAAAATTACCACACAAAAATACAAATCACACAAGGAAACACAATAAGCATAACCACACAAATAATTACAGCCTAAATTCCATAATTTTATATTCAAAAAGGGATTTGTTTACTTTACATAATTATGTAGCATGGGTATTCTCAAAAAAATTACAAATTTATATGGGAAACTAATTGATCCATCATATAAGAATCCTTAAATTTTAATTTAGGTTGTGATAAAATAATCAACACAACGAGGTTATCATATATATATCAACAACAACATCAGAAAGTCTCCAAAGATCTATTATTTTTAGTCATGACAACAAGCATGCATAAAATCATTAGAAATACCGGCAATGTAGTAAATCCTGTTATTTCTCCACATTCCCATAAATTTTAGATTAATCCAATTAATTATATAAATTAGGATTCCCCTTAATATCAACAAAATAAAAGTAAAATTAATAAAATACACATAAATTCACATAGATAAAGATGGAACTATGACCCCTACCCCAAAGGAGCTTTCTGTTCACCATGAACAATAGATTTGAAGGAGAAATAACCAGAATACTAAAACAATATAATGAAACCTTTAATTAACCTGGATCACACCATGTGATCATAAAAATATTAACAAAAAATCACCCTAATAAGAACAGCACAATCACTGCAAATCCAAGAAAGAATAATGAAAGTAAACGAGGGGATAAAGAGGAGAACTCACCTTAGATTTCCAATGATCATACTTTAGAAGCCAAAAATTGAAGAAACATGATATGGGAAGGAAGATATCCAAAAATCATTGAGTTTTTTCCCAACACAGAGAGGGTGTAAGAGAGGAATAGGGTAAAACCAATGGATTCCTAAATTTATAAACATGTTGGGCCTCAACACATTCACATCATGAATCATAGATTTACACTATGAGTTTTCATGAGGCCCAATAGTTTATGTTATGAAACATATTAAAGATATTAATTCCATGAAATTAAAACCCAACGAACATTTTAGGAATTTCACGGAACCTCATATGAGAATTAATTCTTGTCATGAATTTTCCTTTCTCACTTGGAGTTTATTTGGCTCATATCCCCTATATAAAACTCAACCCATGAAACACTATCCTCTTAGCCACAAATAAACCACTCATGATGTGAATATATATTCATATATTGAACTACCTACTGTTTAAAAATTGTTTCTCAAAACTTAAATGAACCCTCATAGAGCATCCTCTCGAACCTCTAATTCACAAACCATAGAAGTAACAAGTTAAGGAGGCATAGACTGTTACATGAATGGAGTAGTGTGGGAAAAAATCCCCATGTATTAGAACCCTCCTAGGGGACCCACGCTCATTATTATAATATTCCATTGAATTCCTTTTATAGCTATTAGAATATTCTAGTGTTCTTTGAAAGTGTTAGCATGAACATTGATATGATCCCGCTTTTAGTCTCCAGTCACTATCAGAATATACTAACAATATTCCTAGGTTATGAAAATAATATCGGCCCACTACTAAATAGGTTCTATTGGGACATGCCAATGAGATTCATATGAATGGAAAAGTATATGTTCCTCATCTCTTGTTATTACATAGACATGTTATTTATTTTGTCTAGAAGGATCAGAGATATGATCTTTCTATTAAGTGACTACCAAGATATAATAATGAACTCCTATAGTGTGGTAAGAGATATGATCCTACCATGGAGTGAGTATTTTAATTACACTAGCCAAATACTTTTGTGTAAGTGGGGATGGTGACAAGGGACTACCCCTTAGTAGCTATTAGGATAAATTGGAATATTGTGGTAGGTATATTGACATATTCCTACCATAGTCTACATTCTTTACTGAGATAGGTCAAAAATATTATTTAATGGGAAAATGAATATAGATGATCCCCTTAATATATTTCAGAATATGCTGATGAGGTCTAGAAATTTTGACAGAATTAGAAATATGGGCCCTCCCATGGTGTATTTTGAGATATGTTGATGAGTCTCTTTTGCTTCTATAAGAATTATATTAATGGTATGGAAGGTTTGAGAATGGATATATGCCTACAATTAAGTATCTTCTAGGGTATAATAATAGGATTATTCTATTGGAACATGATTATGGGTCCATCCCCTTACTTCAATGATCTATATTCCTTGGAAATACCTCCACTAGGGTGCCCCAATATTGATGAATGGTGTTGAGATATCCTAGGTGGACTCATTAATGGGTTCCTAAAGAGAACATGTTGCGTGACACTAGTGGAAATGATGTTTAAAATAATCTCCCCTAGGAAGCTTCTGAACTTTACTGAGGACTTGGTCATCCTCCTCCTCTATCCCAGTAAGATAAGAGTGAAGGGAGTTAATATGATTTAATGACAAGATGATGAAGTGTTTTGATATGGTTATGGGTTCTATACACTTATTTTTGATCCTCTGTTTGTGGGATGAACCATGATACTTCATTACCCAAAGGCTCTCCTAGGATTCCTCCAATATAGGACTATAATTGTTAATATGATATTCCTACACCAGGTAATTTAACACCTAGAACAAAAGATGTTTTTTTTGGGATATCATCTTCTTAGATTGTAGGGATAGAACCTTTACCAAGACTAAAGGATCAACGAGGCTACTTGATTGATGATAAGTATTATCCTAGGATCTATATAGTGGACACTAACCTATCTTAGAATATTGAAATTAAATGATGCACTAGATAATGACATATTTGTATTAAAACAACCCCGATAAAGGTTTAATAACAGGGTAAAACCATAAACAAGAAACTAATTTGTGCAAAAACACAAGAAATTTTTTATTGTTTACCAATATCTTTTAAGGGAAAAAATTCTTTTTAGGTTCACAACTTTTTTTAACAATGCACACTAATGCCCCCACAATGTTTTATATCAATTGAATCCCTTATTTTAAAAAGGATAAGGTCACTAGGACATTCCAATGAAACTTTAGGAGGTGCGTTTAGGATACGAAATGGTTTATAGGATAGGAGGTTAGACTCATTCACACCTATGGGGGGAAATTTCATATTCTGGGACCCTCTTATAGATTCAATACATATTTATGAATCCTTCTTAGTAATGATATTTGGTTATTAGAGTAATTATACCGGTTATCTTAGTGAAAGTCATTTATGAAGACCATGAATCAATATGACCACATCTTTATGTACCAAAGGATATCCATCTTTCACATACTTCTATGCTTTAAAGCCACCCAATTTGGAAGTCTAGATTTCATAAGTATCCAAGGAGGTAGTAGGTGTTGTGGAGTTGGGATTTGTTCCATGATAAGGGATTACTATATATTCATTTGAAGGTAATCTAAACCCACATATTTTAATTCCATCTAAAAATAAATTTCACACCTTTTAAGATCACATGATAAAAATAATTGTGAAACCTATTATGTTCATGCATACAAGGAAAAATAATGCTCCTTTTAGGGTTGTGCATCCATACCCAATGGTATTCTTTTTAAGGTTTTGAATGTATAACATATTTTGAGTAGTTTAACATTAAGAAGAATTTACTATTTCCCATGATGGTTCTCTATGGCATTATTTATTCCCACTATGGAAATAATACATTATTAAAGGGGATCACTGTAGTGTGCATCACCCGATCATGTATATTTGGTAACCGTGGATGGGTCTTAGGTAAGTGGGTGTCTATGTAGTTGAATTGAATAAATAATGAACATATTATCTAATTCCAAATATTTCATGTTTTAACAATCAAAAATAATATTTATGTTCACTCTAATACATTCCATTTTTTGTGAAAGACATAACATTCTTTGGGGATTTTTCTAAGTCTAGAAATGATCACACTTTATATGTAATCAATTATAGAGAATGTATGATAAAGGATTTACGAAACCAAAATACATATGAAAATAATAATAAAAAATTTAATAAACTATAGTTTCTAAAAAAATAATTGACTACACAAAACATATGATCAACCGTGGAAATCCATGTGACCACAAATCTTGTCAGATAAAACTCATGATAAACCAACAGAATACAAAGAAAATAGACTGTGTATATATTTCTGGAATCGAATGAACAAAAAGTGATCATCCGTAATATCACTCACCTACGTGAATAATCTATGTAAGTCAATTTACTATGCGTATTGACTAAGTAGATCAATAACCTATGTGAATTTTCTATGAAAATTACTTGACTATATGGTTAATTATGTTACATAGAGAAAAAATATTATGTGAAACTCCCCTAACTTATCTTTACATGTGTTGGAGAGACCACAGAAACTTAACGTGCAATATTTTATGTAAACACCACCATGGAATGATAACATGGAAAATTTAAAATAAAAACTTATAAAGGTAATTACTATTTTATAATATCTTTAAAATAATTAATCCAACCACTTTTCTATGACGATTCGAATGCCTATCAAAAGCATTAAATGACTATGGATTTTCTAAATAATATAAGGATCTTTATGATGATTTCTCAATGAATATTTTTTTTTGAAAAAGTATTTGAAAAGTTAAAATACATATGGAAAAAATATGTGGGTGGACACACTCGCGTTAACACAGATACATCAGAACATTTTCTTGAACAAAATATTAAGAACAATTACTCTATTTGGAACATACAAAATGTTGTTCTTAAACATAATCAAAACATCAAATAACACTCAAACATCTTTGAGTTTATTTCAAATATCAAGATATGATAACAAGAATAGAATAACTACATCTAGAATAACAGAACAACATACTCTACAATATCGACTTCTTATCTTTCTCTTACTCCGTTTTATTTACTTCTGAGCTGTCTATGTGAATTTTGCTTGTAAATATTAAGGAAAATTTAATGAACCAAACTTGAGGGTTCTTGACACTATATCTCATTTTTTTCTCACATGTATTCCCATGTAAAACTATAGAATACGTTCTGTGTGACATGTTCTTTTTTATCCGATGCATAAATTTGGAAGTGGCTTTGTGCCTAGACAACATTTTGTGTTATTGTTTATAAAACCTGATATAGCTTTTGGATTAAATTATTTATAATGATTTTTTTTTGGCAGTGGGTGATTTAAATGTGGATTGGATTAATTATCAAGTTGATATTGAACCCCTTTTTTATTTCCAATATGAGTCTATTTGTTTTTCTATACTATTTTCATGACATATCTGTATATATTTTCAAAAAATATAAACAAATGATTACACTGATAGTTAACTCAAATTAGTGTTTTATATAAAATGATTTATATAAGTTGACTAGTTTCAAATGTTAAATAATTCTCTAAATTATTTTAAATGATATATGATCATGTTTTTGGGAATCATTTCAAAAGATCAAATTACATAATTCTACTATTTCTGTTAATTGTGTATTTTTATTAAATTGGGGGATATAAGCAATTAAAATTGTCTTTAAACAAGTGTTTTATTAGAAACATAATTCACACCCCCTTTTAATTGTCTATTAGGACCAATATATGATATTAGATCATTTTAAGAAAAAAATAACAATTACTATGATACAGTTCAACCTTAAGATCTTAAATTTATGTGACATTAGTATGTTACTAGAAACGGAACTCATTAGAAAACCATGTATGTATAAAGAGGAACTAAAAGTGAACGAGGATGATGATAATGAACGAAAATATAAGTCAGTAGACTTTGGGACTTCTAACTCAAAACTAAAAGAGAATATAAAAGTTGGGAGTTCCAGTGATGATGAATCAACTTAAAATAGTGGTGAATAAATCATTCATTTAGCTAGATGATTTAAAAACTTTTACAGTAAGAATTATTTCTTCAAGAAATAAAAACATGGCTGTAATTATGGTTAAAATGGAAATTGGAGAAAATAATGGAAAAGTTATTATTCGTCGAATGAAAAAACAAGCTATTAGTGTAAAAGAAAAGGAAACATACAAGAAGAATATCCCAATTTGAAATAAAAGAATACATATGATGATGAAGCTAAAATATATAAAAAGGATATGAAATCAACATTGAGTTCCTTAGAGTAATGTTAAATTGATTCAAACTCATGGAGGGAAGATAGAAATGACAAAGCTATGATGTGATTAATGAAAAACACATATGAGGTATTAAATGTTTTCCATAAATATCTTATACATATTTCAATTCCTTATGATAATGAGAAACATTATGCATAATATATGATTAGTGATGATATATTTGAATAATTTAATATGTTGGAAGAAATATTTGATGATCGAAAGGATAAATATAAATGTTTAAAGAATCAAAAGGTTATGTATGCTCACTTTAAAAATGATCATAATATAAAAAAGGATAATAATTCTCATTTTGTTAAAGAAAATAATGACCTAAAACTGTCTAATGAGAAACTAAAAAAATATCTAGAGAGATTTACTAATGTAATAAACACCTTATCCCATTTTTTGGTCAGAGAACTACTCCTAAGTGTTCTATAGGAATTGTCTCTCATCAAAGATAGGGGAACATATATAAAGATATTTTTTTCTCATATTTTATTTATGATAGTTATATTAATATATCTTATTCTTATAGACCTAATAATGTATTTATTTGTGAAATTCTATTGTTTGCTTATAAGAAACCAGAAAAAATATTTGGATTCTTAATTCTATTATTATTAACATTTCTAGATCCAAGAAAATATTCATACCAAAATCAATTCTGGTTTAGATATATTTTATTGAAGACATATTTGAAATGTTACAATAAGAACTTATAGACTATTAACAGTTTATGTTCTAGAAATATGACTGAGTATTAAGCAAGATTCAAGAACGAAATCAAAGTGGATGGTGGACATGCAAGTTTTGGTGACAATTCCAATGGGAAAATTATTAGACTCAGTCAAGTCAATAACTCTAATACTATTTTAATTTATAAATAAATATTTTTTGATAGATTAAAGTTTATTCTATTTAGAATTTCCAAATTTGTGAAGATTATTACCATGTTAATTGTGAAAAAAATTCTTGTAAGGTATTTGGGGTCAAACATGATCAAGTTTCTACTACTATTAGAAATGATAATGTATGTGTTGTAGATTAAAATTCCATAATTTCTCAGAATGTTTTTTGTTTAATTACTTTAATAATGAATCTTGGATTTTTTATAGAAAAAAAATCAATTGAAATATAAACTCACCAATAAATTCCTAGAAATGGATTAGTCAAGGATCTATATAAACTTGAATTCTCAGAAGACAATATATATAATCCATGTCAAAAGGTAAATCACCAAAAAATATCTTTTAAAAAAAGATGTTTCAAGTTCTCACCTATAGAGTTGGTTCACTTGGATTTGTTTGGAATTTATAGAGTTTATTGTTCAATAGGAAAACATTATTCCTATGTTATAATGGATGATTATTCATGATATACTTGGGTGTTTTTCCTTTCTCATAAAAGTTATTCTCTTTCCTATTTTTCAAAATATGATTTATATGTAAATAATATTAATGGAATTAGAATTAATAATTTATTAAGTGATCATGGATGTGAGTTTTAAAATCATGTTTTTGAATCATTATTATAAGAATGTGGCTATATTCCTTAATTTTTTGATCCTATAATTCAATAATAGAATGGTATAGTTGAAACAAGAAATAAAACCCTTAAATAGATTTCCCAAACCAAGCTCAATGAGTATGATTTACCTTTTTTTGTTGGATATGTGAAAATGTATTATATATAATTAATTTAATTCTAATTAGAACTCTTCTAAAGAATACACCATATGAATTATGGAATGGTAGGAAAAAAAATAATTTATCTAATTTTTTTGGGTTTAAATTATTGATATTCATTATAAAGTATAATTTAGAAAAACATTCTTCAAAATTTGAAGAAGGATGTTTCCTTGGATATTATACAACCAATAAATCATACAGGGTATTTAATAAAAGGAATAATATAGGGGTAGAATCTTTTCAGGTTATGTATAATGGGATATATCAACATGAACCCATGAATAATCTACTATAGAAATATCTTCTAGTTTTGATGAATAACATGAAATAAAAACTTTGGATGAAATTGAACTGTCAAAAAACATTTATTCATGGAGCTATTACGACCCATAAATAATATCACATGGATGTATTTTTAGGTGACCTAAGTAATAGAAGGTATATTGGATCTTATATTATAAACCAAGTTTAACATCATGATTTATTATTAAAGATTGATCCAAAAATCATTAAGGAAGAAATTAATGATGAACTTTTTGTACTAGTAATATGAGATGGGTTAAATTAGTTTGAAAGAAATATAATCTGGGAACTATTAGAAAGACCTAATGGTTCCCTAAATATTGTCACTAAATAGGTGTTTAGAAAACAATATTGATGAGTCAGGCATAATTATTAGAAATAGTGAAATACTAGTTTCACAAGGATGTAGCCACGAAGAATTCATTGACTATAAGGAAAACATTTCCCCAGTAGCTTAATATGAAGCCGTCAAAATGTTTCTTTCCTATACAACACATGAATTTCAAATTATATTAAATGGCTGTCAAGTGTGAATTCATAAATGGTTATATAGTGGAGGGTGATTTTATTGAAAAAACCTATAGATTTCAAATCCCTAATTTTTAAATCATGTTTATGAATTAATAAAATATTCATGTGGTTTAAAACTATATCCTAGAGCTTGGTATGATAAGATAAACTCATTTTATTTATTTCAAAATCATTTTCTAAATGAATTGATAACCCTAATTTATTTATTCAAAAAAATAAAATGATGTTTTCGTTATAAAAATATATGTTAATATTATTTTTTGGAATTAATGGAAATTATTTTTGTTTTAGATTTTGAAAAACTATTCAAAGTTATTTGGAAATGAGTTTGATGGGTGAGCATAAATTATTTATTGGTTTTCTAATTTTTAAAAAATTAAGGAGGAATTATTTTAAATTAAATCTCATACACTAATGATATCCTAATATGTTTTGGAATTGATAGTATTAAAGGTAGTAATAATCATTTGAGTACTAGTTTTAAATTTGATCTTGATAGAAAAAGAAAACCTGAGAAAACCACTTGCATTAGTATGATTGAATGTTTACTATACTTAACTACTAGCAGACCTGATATAATGTTGAGTGTGTGTATGTGTGACCATTTTCAATTAGACCCAAATGAATCTTATTTTATTTGTATTAAAATAATTTTTAATACCTCAAAAATAAAACCAATTTGGGATTGTTCTACTCTAATAAAAAATAATTTTAAAAAGTTAGTTATTCAGATTCTAACTTCTGGGGCTGCAAGTTAGATATTAAATTAAGATATAGAACATATATCTTTTTGGAAAACTCTCTAGTTTCATGGTGTACAAAGAAAAAAATCTCCATTGCATTATCCACTACTAAAGCTATGTACATAGATGTAGGAAAATAATATATACACATTATATGGATAAAAAAACTCTAATATACTATGGATATCTGTTTTGACATGTCCCTATAAATTTTGGAAATAACCGTACAATAAAAAACACTAATAATACTATATTGAATTCTATAAAAAATAATATTGATAAATACATTATTTATTGAGATAAAATTTTATGAGAAAAAATGTATCCCTATAATTCATTGGTATGGAACATCATCTTGCTAACATTTTTAAAAAACCTTTGAATATCGAGAGAATGAATTATATGAAATGTGAATTAGGTATGATTAATTTTAGATAAAATGTTTTTAAACTTATTTGAAGATAATTTTTATTATCTCATTTCATATTATATTCTCAACTTTTAATAAATATTTTATTTTGATATTTATTTTCTTGTATTTTATAAGAAATAAATTAAGCTATATAGTTTTTCCCACACATTAATGTATATATAAATCCTTAAATTATTGATATGTCAAATCAGAGTCAAATCATCTCACCCTTTCTAAACATGAACCAATCCATTTTATAAAACCCTATTTCTTTGAATCACAAGAACTCAAATTGAGTTTATCATCCTACATAGTCAATAGAAAGAGATAATTTGGATATGAAATTCTCAAATCATCATAGTGATCAAAATATATCACATGTAAGACTAAGAAGCATTCAAATCCACATCTTCATTCTTGAGAATATTTAGCCGAATGATAATTAGATGTGGAATGTTTAAAAAATAATAATTCATTTCTATGGATATGAATTATGCATCAAAATAGGATAAGTTTGTTTTTTGATGAAGATCGACCTTTCTATCCACTCTTAATCAAATATTTTTATCTAAACATGGTTTTTGAAGCAAAAGAATATGAAGATGATATTCAAACCATCATAGATGGTCACAAATGTGAGTTAAAATCAACCTTTTAGGATGACTATATAAGAGTTACACATATTATAGAATATAATAACTATCAAATTTTTTATCAAGATGATCATTCCAATTTTGAGATTGGAATTGTGAATGAAGAACTTACTGATGATAGAACCTTCAAAAGACCTGTTGACAATGCTTGAATTACAGAGTGTAGAATTTTATTAATGTTTATTAAAAATTTACCTTCCCAAGGAAGGGAGATCTCAGTTATTTTAGTTATCAAAGTTGGGTCTTTTTATATCTGATGTTTCATGGTATTCGGATCAACCAACCACATTTTTAAATGAGACATATGGAAGAGATGACTAGGTATTCATCAAGATTCAACACGCTTTCTAACCCTAAGTATATCACTTTATTGTCAGACTATAAGATACTGATTCTTATAAGAGTTAAGATTATTTTGATTCTAAATTATATCTGTTTGAATCATACAACCTGTAAGAGAATTTTTATTAGATGGAATCCTTAAAGAATGATTTGGGTTGATGATGAAGAGAAACTCTATGAAATATTCTATCCAGTTTAACATACCACTATGAAAAGAGATATAATTGACCCTAGTTTGGAACTAGATGACATAGTTGAAGATAATTAATCCACTAATGAAGAAGAACATGAAGGTCTTGTCAATATAGATGAAGAATCTATAGGGTATTTTGAGGAAAGATAAAAAATGACTCTAGTTTGTGCAACTATTATATAAGAACCTATTAGGGGAAAATCTCCATATCTTATTGATATTCCTCAGTCTTTTGATATTAATATTGAATTATAAAAGAGTATGAAGTTCCTGTGTTAGATGTACATATTAGAGATGGGTGTATAACTATTGGGGGATATAAAATTCCTAGATCTATTTTTTTGCACTATTTATCATAGAATTTGAATGTGATGAGGATATGGATCCTACGTCAATGGAGATTCTATATATGTTTATGATAAGTAAGCCAAAATTTTCAAAAATTCTTCTTCCAATAATGAAAATCCTTTATACAATTCATTATATGATATTGATGTGTCTGCTCCACCAGTTTTTACTGATAATGGTGATGTTGATCTAGTTAATAAAAAGGATAATGAAGAAGTTTAAAATAAATATGATATGTATTTTAATAAATATTATGATTCTAAATATTGTAGTGATTCAATGAATCCATATGGTATTATTTTACCTATAATAATATAAAAACGAGTTTTACCCGAGCAGCCTTCTAGTCCTAATCCAGTAAATCTAGTCAGACCCGATTATGGTGATGATTTTTTAACACTCTTGGATACCCCACCTTCACCATGAGATGGTCATAAAAACCTTTTTCAAGAATATCCTATCTATGAATCTTCTATAAGGATATAATTAGTGATTATTGAAGACTCTGTTGATGATTCTGAGGCCTTGTTAAAATAAATTGAAAGGCCTCCTAAGATCTTCTCTCTTAAGGATGAACCTTGGAGATAATATCCTATTTTAATTACTCATTTATTTGATCTGGGAGATAATTATTATACTAAATATTTTTCAATTAAATCAATAACTACTCCATCTCAGGACGTTGCACCATCTTCTCCAGCAATATCCTTTGAAGATCTTAATGGTTTTAAGAATGAACTTTTTATATATTAAATCAAAATTTTTTGGTATCAATTTTTAAGACAATATAGATCCCAAGGATGATATTTATTACACTGTTAAAAAACATTTTCCCATATTAAACAAATATTTTTCCTAAAATTTGATCATTTACATCATGACGTTAACTTATTCATAAGTGAAATCGAATGTTTTTTAAATCAAATGAGTGCTATCCGACATAAAATTTATGATATAATCATGTGGTAAGTTTAAATAATCATGAACACATTATTTTACCCTACTCATAATCCTCCATATGTTTCTCTTCCTTTTTAGTCTTTGTTTTATGAAGAGAAGATTTGAAATATCAATAGGGAATAGTTGAAGGTTATGATTGATGAATTCAAACATAAAAGAGAAAACAATTATTAATGGTTTTCAAACACATGCGACTAAGACTATGGTCATGGTTAAAGAATATTAAATGAAAGCTGGGATAGATAGAGAAAATATAAATATGGTTATAAATTTCTATCTCATCTATATCATTACAATGGAAAACATAAAAAGGGATGTTCATAACCCTTTACTTGGATCTAAAAATGCCACCTATGACTATTGTTTCAAATATATTGTACATAAGTTATTGGTAATGAATCCTCTTCTAAATCAATTAATTTTAGAGAAATATGATTTTCTTTAATTAATAGAACATGTAATAAGAGAATTATCTGATATCAAAAGGATATTGGAACCATAAATTAATATTTTAGGTTCCCCTGTGTTGGTACATCTTAAGTTTCTAGTTTCCTGTTATTATTCATCTTCAGCCTTAGTTTTTGCAACCTCTACCTCACATATAACTCTTATATGGCCTTTTGCACCCCTTTTTTCCATGATATTGGTGACATAATCCCTATTTCCAAAGGAATATACATTCCAGTACCTCCCTCTATTATTTAATCTTCTCATTCTACTAATACTTGAAATGGGATGGAACCTACCATTCTTGAAAATTCGTATTTTTATTAGAATATGACAGGAATTCTGTATACATTTTGGAACATTTAATCATAATTTTCTTTTTTTATGTCTATGTTATTCAATTCTATTTTTATATTTTTGATAATCCCATGGGGGGTAATAATACGTATTATCTATCATATAATTTCTTAGTCATTTCTTGATACTATAATATTGTATTCTTTTATGATTTAGTTTTTTTATATGCCATAATTTGTGAAAATAAAAATTGGGAGATTGATGGATTAATATAGTAATTCATTTTTTATTAATCAAAAATCAAGTTTATGTACACTCTGATCCATTCTATGTTAAGTGAAAGACATAATATTCTCACTGGGTTTTTCTATGTTTGGAAATGACTACACCTTATAAGTAATCAACCTATGAGAATGTATGAAAAATTATCTGAGCGAATGAAATTCATATAAAGGGACCACATATTGTTTCAATAAACCATATTTTATCAACAGAAAGTTGACCACACAGTCATCTGATCAACCATGGAAATCCATGTGACCACAAATATAGACAGATAGACCACATGAGAAACCTATCAATCTAAAAAGAAAACCCAGTGTGTATAGATTTATGGAATCAACCAAACGAAAATGTTATCAATCATAAGAATAATTTCCTACTTAAACTGGCTATGTAGATAAATCAACTATATGAATTTTCATAACAGATCAATCGCCTATATGAATCATATGCATGGATAAATATCCTTTGTGATTCACCCAAATTGTCAATTCATTTACATAAAGAAAAACACTTATGAAAAACTCACCTACATTATCCTTCCACGTGTTGAAGTAACCATGGAATGATGACATGGGATTTTTGATGAAACTACTAAAATGGGATTATTACATGAGAAACTTTTAAATAACCATTTCTAAAGGTATGTATTAATTTATCATATCATTAATACTATGAATCCAAATAGTTTTCTATGTAATTTTAATGCACGTCTGAAGTATTAAATGAATATGATTTTTTTTTCTCAAAATATGAGGATCTTCATGATGATTTATTAGGGGGTAGTTTTTGGAGAAATACATGAAAAGATCAAATAAGAATGAAAAAATATGAGTATAGAAATAATTGCATGAAAACAGAGACATAATAACCTTTTCCTAAACAAATGATAAGGAGCACATACTAATTTTTTAATGTGTGTAACTATTTTCGTAACATTAATTGAAACATCAGAGAAAATTCAAAATTCTTTGAACATATTTAGAAAATACAAGGGCCAAAAAAAGACGTGAAGAACCACCTGAAAATAATAGAGCAAAATAATATGTTCGATCGAATTATTCTCTTTCTCTTACACTATTTTTTTACTTTCATGATTACCATGTTCATTTTATTTTTAAATCTTAAGGACTTTATCTTAAGCTAAATTGGAGGATAGTTAACACTCTCTATTATTTATTCACCTCAATATTCCCATTTTCTAATGTTGAAGATGTCGTTTGTGGCCTGTGATTGTTTTATCCAATACATAACTTTGGAAGAATCTCTATTCTTGAACAACCTTTTGTGTTGTTATTTTCAAAACCTGATCTAGGTTTTTTATTAGTTTATTGATTAATTAACCTCATTGAAGTAGGTTCTTTTCAAGTGGAGGGGATTAAGTCATGTCTTGATACTTAACCCCTTTTTTATTTTCATCGTGTGTTTATTTATTTTTATATACTTTTCTTTTCATGACATATCTATATCTATTTTCAAAAATTATAAACAAAACAATACTATGATATTTAACTAGAATAATGTTTCTCATACATTGTTTTATATAAGTAGACTAGTTTCAAATATTGAATTTTTTTTCAAATAATTTTAATAGAGCTCTGATTGAGGTGTTGAGATTATTTTCAAAAGATTAATTTATTTTTTTCTACTAGTTTTTGAAAGAATAGTTTTTAGTAAATTTGGGGATATATGTATATAATTTTTTTAAATAAAATTTTAATTGGTAACTCAATTCACACCCCTATTTATTTATCCACTGTGATAAAAAAACTCAGGTAAGGTACTTGGGAAAATGGTTCTATATTATAAGGAAAGGGATAATTTTGCACCCTAGTATGGTATCTAGGTGAATGTTTTCCCTATTGTAGGATTTGAGATAAATGTCTCCCATGCCTTGATTTTAGTGAAGTGTCACTGTAATGCCAGGGATAGGTAAATTTTTACCCTAATGGATAGGTTTGTGTGATGCGTCACACTATTGGGTAGGACTGAGTGAAGTATCACCCTAGTTGGAAGGCTTAGGAAATGGTTCAACCAAGTTGTAAGGATTGTGAAAGGTGTTTCCTTAGTTGGAAGGACTCGGTAATGTGTCACTCAGGTATGATATTTGGGTGAAATTTCACCCATATAAAAATGTTGGAGTGAAAAGTCAGCCCTATATGAAGGTTTGGGTAATGCCTCGGTCTAATATGGTCTAGGGTGAAGTGTCTCCCATGTTAGGAAGTATAGGAATGCCTAAGGTGCATGGACCCATAACATGGATCTTTGGGATGACCTAGGCCCATAACACCCTCATACGACTACCCAGATGGGTTTCTTCACTCTATTATTTTAATACTAGAGGATAAGTGGTCTTTTATGAAGGTTTTATGTGCTAAACCTTTATATTACTCAATTTCCTAAAATTTTAGTTATTTTACCCAGGTTTTGACCTTATACATTTACCTTAAGGGAGTTTGATAATTGAATGGATGTGGTTGTCCTTCTTCGTGGGGAACAAAATCAAGTCTCTTTATCCTCTTACAGATGTATCCGAATTGGCATCCAAGGGGTCTATTAATAGGCCAAGGGAAACAAGGATTCATGAATCAGATAGAGGAATTGGGTTCACCACATGTGTGCGCTAACGAGATTCACTTTAGTAATGTATGGAGTACATGTAAGGGAACCATGGTGAATATGTTGAACAAACTAAGGAAAAAATTCATAAAGTGACCTAATAAATGGAAACAAAGAAATGTTAATGAGGTGGGTGAGGGAGACTAGGGAATATAAAAATAGCTTTTCTCTATTGGTGGCCCTATTCATTGAGAATTTCCTCTGTGTGACTGAGACCTCTATCCTTCACAAAGGGGAGAACCAAAAATCATCAAGAAAAATCCTTTATCTTTTATCTTCCCTTGATTATCTAGATTCAATTTTAGTAGTTCAATCTTCATAAAATTTTGTTGTATTGTATTTATTATATTAAGATAGATAAAAGGGTGTAGAGGCTAAAAAGGAAAAATCACATAACTGTACTCTTAAATGTCAAGAAATTTGTTCCTTGGTTTGTGTATTTTTGTGATTATAGTTTCGTGTTTGACACTTCTTATAGAGTAGGTGTGTAATATCTACTCTTGTGAGGCATGGTGACTAGTGGCATGAAAAACTTTACAAGAATTATTTGTTGTTTCTGGTGATCTGATACCAAGTTGATACATAATCCAAGGAGTTTTGTGAGTAAGTTAGTGAATTTGAATTTCATTGAAAACATTATAAATATGATATTATATTAAAGGATGGATTCATAATTTCGTATAAATTTATCACTCTATCTATAAGCCATTAGAGAACCCAAAAGGGTAACCACTTGAAACCCATTGTGAGGTTATACTTTTCTTCTCTCTCTTGTTTCTTCTTTTTTATGTTTGTGGTGTCATTTTCTTGTGTGGGGACCTTCTCCCTCATCCTTATTGGCCTACCCCTCTATGTTTGTTGTTTCATTTTCTATAGGGGTTTTACTTCTGCATTTATTTGTCATTGGGCTATGTGGACCTTTGGTCCATTGTGAGCTTGATTTCTATGTTTTGGTTATTGTCTTCTTTCACATAGGTAGATGTGATGATATGTATAGTTCTCAAGAATTATTTTTTATGTAGAGTTGTGATGTTTTGCTAATTTAGTTGTGTTAATGGTTTTTTATGACAATGTCATCCTTTTATTTTGGTGAAGAGACGGAGCTTTTTGGGGTGGTTCTTCTTTATCGTTCACTATTCCTACTTCTTCATTTGGGGGCCTTCGACCTTGTTTGGTCTTATAACTATGATTTTTAGAAATTCATTATGGATTTTTGGGATCCTATTTGGATGTTATTTTTCTTATGTTCCATTTATTTATGATTTTATTCTTTTATTTCATCATTTCAGTGGTTATGCTTGAGAGGTTTCTCCAGGTTTGGTCATTTCTATGACAATTATTATTCAAATATAAGTGCTGCATTGAGGGTGTGATGGGATAGGGTTTAGACACCATATATCACAAGTATCAAGGATAAAGATCTACTCAAAGATATTGGAATTGATTTTTTTGGGGATTATTTAGTTTGGCGATCATGATTTCAAACTCAGGATATATATGTTTTAGACTTTGTGGTTGATTTGATTTTTAAATTTGAATTGGTTTTCAATTTGATTGTTTATTATCTGGGTTGTTTTCTGGTTTCAAAACAGCCATAAATGAGTTAAAGAAATCAAAAAATTGAATTTGGATGGATCTAATCATAAAGGAAATGCCACCTTCTAAGGTGTCCCCCAGTTTTGAGACTATAACAAGCAAGAGAGAAATACCACTAGTTCCCGATTAAGGAAAATAATAAAACAGATGGAGAGATGAGAAATTGATAAATCTAAAAGTGTGAAAAAGATAATAAGTATCCAAAATAAATTGGTGAAAATGTGATTACATTTGTTAATTAATATTATCTTCAAACACTACGACAAAAACGGGTTTTCGCATCGACACCTTTTAATACTGCTAGAAAAAGTGCTGAAAAAGGGGTACCTTTATCACCACTAAAAAAAGTGCTGATAAAGGGTAATTTTAACTGTGATAAAAAAAGTGGTGATAAAAGTAACCCTTTATCATAGTTTTTTAGTGCTCATAAAGGTATCCCTTTATTAGGGATTTTTAGCACTATTAAAGATAACTGCTTTATCGGTGTTTCTTATAGTAGCACTGATAAATATCCACCATTATTATCCATTTTTAACTAGAGTTGATATATGTTATATTTAAAGAAAATATTAAATATAATACATTAATATATAAATATATTTATGTTGATATAAATATAATATATATTTTGTAAATATGTTTTAAATAAAGTTAAATTGGAATTTACACTTAATAAAAAAGATAATTAGTGAAAATGGATTATAAAATTATTAAAACTATATTTAATTAATAATTTTCTCATTATTATTGAGTAATATCCATTTAGTAACAATTTGAATTAAAAAAATCAAAAAATCAATAAAACTTCGAAAATAAGTTAAAAACATAATTTGAACTTCATACAACCATAAATTTTGATCTAAGTGTTCGTTTAGGCTCTACCACATATCAAATCTAATTCTATAATGATCTATGAATGATAGATGGGTTTGGATGGTGGTAAATGGGACCTGTCTTGTTTTTCATCGCTAGAAAGGTCCATATGGTCTCCGAAACTGATTTTTTTGTCACTAACAACGATTTCTTGAAATCCAAATGACTATAAATTGTAATCTGGGTGTCTGTTTGACCTATACCACATATTATGTCGAATATCATTTCATGAGATTCAATTTGACTGGTTGTGGAGCTGAAACTGACTCTCATATCAGAAACTGTGATTGTTTCTTGGTTTTTAGGGTTTTAGGTTATTTAGAGTTTCTTAACATTTTTATGTGTTTTACGGGTTTTTAAATTTAATATCCATTTTAAAAATATACATATAAATAAATATGTATTTAAATATTTATATATAAATATATATATATATATATAAGTACATAAATATATGGATAAATATTAATATATAATACGTGTAAAAAATATGAATATGTATAATTATACATACAGATACGCGTATATGTAATATACATATATATGTATGTTTATGTGTTTTATATATGTATGTATGTATGTATTTATTTATTTACACACACACACAAAAACCATATTTTATAAATGTATATAAATCTGATCTTTAAAAGATATATTAATATATGAATAAATATATGGATACCAAAAATACAATTATATATATATATATGTATAAATATAAGAATAAATATATAAATATATAAATATTACTATATATATATGTATATATATATTAATATATGAATAAATATGTATATATTAATATAACTGTATAGTAACATAAGTACATATTAATATATGAATAAATAGAACTATATATATATATATATAAATAGATATATCATTAAATGTAGAACAAAAAAAGTTGGACGAGTGGTAAAGGTGCATACATGCCAGGGATAGATATCATATTTCAATCCATATGGAGGCAGGTGTGTGCGTGAGTGAAAGGGGTGGGGTCCAGTACAGTTAAAGGGTGGGTGTTGTTTGCCTAGCACTATTAAAGGGGTTGTTGTGGTGTGTTGGTGGGGCTTCAGAGCACTATTGAATGGGGGGTTGAGCGCTACTAAATACCCTCTGAGTTATAGATTTTTTAAACTTTTATCAGCTCTATAAAAATCACTAATAAAGGGACCTGTTATCAGCACTTTTCTTTAGCGCTAACTAATGACCCCTTTTATCATATATTTTATTAGCGCTGATAAAAGGGATCCCTAATTTAATAGAGCGTTAATTATCATTAATTTTTTAGAATTGCTACATGGTTTTTTAGTGCTGATAAAACCCTACTTTTCAGTATTGAAGGCAGATAATTTCTCTATGATTGATCAATTTTACAATTCCTTCTTTCCTAATGTCTTCATTCCCTTAAATTCCATCTACTTATTAAATGTATAATTTATTTCCTGATGAGAATAAGTGAGTTGAGGAAAAACTATAAATTATGTTATTAGAATCTTGGATTGGTCCAATTAGAATAATCATTATGATTTATATTTTTTTATAGCTCAATAATATTCTCATTGGGATGATTCTAGTTTATGTCACTAATACAAACACACCCCTTGGAGACTTCATACTTTATTTGATTATGCTATCTTAATGGTAAAAAAATTCTAATATCATATTATCCATTGTATTCATCATTTTTTATAATTCTTTTCAATGGATAGAAATAATATTTATGAGAACAATGATTAAGTTATATCATAAGATCCATCTCATATTGCTATTTTTATCTCTTTTTAATTTGTCTTCCTATTATTTTCTTTTTAAATATCTCTAACCACAATTGTTTTATCTATTATTTATTTTCATGTAAGATATGGAATGTATTAGTTCACCAAATAACTTAACCTTTAATGATTTATCACACCATGTAAAATGTTCTTATTCACATAAATTGGTTGCCATTTAATGGTTTATCAAATACAGTCAAATTTTTTAATTTCATCAATATCTTCTTCATTAATTTATCATCACATCTAGTAAACTATTCTTCTCTCCATAAATATTTCCTCTATTAGTGATAAATTTCATCTACTTAATACTTCCATTAATAATTGATCTATTATACGAAATTATTTATTGAATTCTCCATAATCGTAGGAGACTCTCTCTTCACGCCATGAAATTATTCACGTTAGTCAACTCCATAAATAATCTACCACTATATTTCCATAATATATATTCAATCTCACTAAAATATTCTTCTTTTCATGGTTATAAAAAACTCATCTAGTTTAAATAATGAGAAATAAATGTATATTTTAATTATTTTAGTTAATAACATTTAAATTAAGCCTCTCATGGTAAATCAACATTAGTGTGGGGAGGGGGGTGCTCATTTTGTATGGTACTATACTGGTAGCTATTTTGAACTTGAATGATCTTTCTCCATCTTGCTGACCAAAAATATCGTTCTTTATACATTGGGAAAAGGCTGTGCCACTTCGTTATAGAGTATATTAAGTGTACTAGGTTTCTTCATTTCTGCTCAAATTCCATTCTACATGCTATCATATTTTAGTTTATGGGAACACCCTTTTGGACTAACTTATTTTTTTTACAGTTCTTCTCAAATGACATAGGGGTGACATGTTTACTTGGTGGTCCTACAACTTACTACTTTCTCACCAACCCAAATGGCATGTTGATTCCATAATTTCATGAGGGTATTTCCATTTTCTAATATATCAATATATGTTCTTTAAAATATGATTTTTTGAACACTCATCAATAAATAATTTTTATTTTTATACATCCAAATATGTCCCTATTACTTCTCCAATTCTTGACTATCATTATATTTCTCATTGATCATCCTTTGCAATGATTGGATAAACCAAACAAAAACACAACCGTCAATAATTTCACAATAAATTTTAATATCCTTGTTAATGGTTTTCCAATTTATGTATTATCTTATCCAATGAATTAATATTTCATTTGATCATCCTTTTAAATTGTTGAAAATAAATGTAACATAATGAAAACCCTTGGTTTTAATATATTCTATTATATGTAAAACCAATTGACTCATATTTGTCTAATCATTAAAAATAGGATCATATAATAAAGTTTGATGAATATATTATCACATTATATTAATTCCAATGAGATGGATATAGTTAGGTAGAGTGAAAGAACCATGAATTATTCCCCTCTTTGATTTTATGTGATTTCCTCACCCCTCATCACTTCTTTCAACTTCCTATGAAAATTGTGTATGTTCCTTTCGCCATTTTCACATTAATTTTTCTCATTACAAAATCTATTTTAATCTTTAGAAATTATTTATTTTTAAACATATCATAAAGAAGAATTCAATCACATTGATGAAATTACAAATGAATGGGTATGATATGTATTTGTCTTTATATCCAAACTTGCCAAAATTTCCTTTCCATATGAATTATTTAAAAAATAATAAAAACCTACAAAATGATGAATTTCACTATGAAATGGTTTGTTGCAAAAAAACTACGAGGTGGGGAAAGTCACTGTATCATGGTTATGTGCATGGAAGTGGATGTTTTTTTTGATAAGGAAGTTCCCATGTAATTTTTTAAGAAGTTGTATTTGTGGTCATCTTTTCATGAGATATATGTTGGGATCATTTAAAAGTGTTATTAGAGTGTTTTTGAGTTATTGGAGAAAATAATTGTATCATGGTTATGTTTAATTAAGTCGATATGTTATTCTCGTATGTCATTGTAACATGTATAATGTTTGTGCTATGCATAAGTAATTATTGCCAGTGTATGAAATTTGAGTTACACATAAGATATTTTTGGACCACATGAGAACTTTGAGCCACATGTTGGAACTTTTAGATCACATAAGAAATTTGAGCTAGACATATGTAATTATATAAAATGTAATATAACTATCATACACATAAGAAAAATATCCCACATGTATGATATTTCCATCATAAGTTATTTTTTTCCCATATGATATTTCGGATGTCCGTATGACTTTGAAATGGCGTATGATATTTGGGTTCCACATATTTCTTTTGATTATGGAATATGAGGTTGAGAAATTGTAAGATATTTAAAGTCCTCATAGGATATTTTAATTTGTGAAATTTACAAAAATATAGAAATATTGAATTTTTTAATATAATTTTTTGAATAAAAACATTAAATTTGACAATGCCTTTTCATTAGTGTATTTCCAAAATATCATGGGCTTAGTCAATAACAATGATTATATAAAACATTAATGGAATTTAAATGATATGGATCATAACCAAAACTCGTAGGGATTTCAGGTTCAAATATTCAATATCATTATTCACAATATTTACATATTTTTTCAGGATGCCTTTGAATTATAATTTTGGTGAAACCAAGGATGATGGATTTTCCTAAAATATGTTTGTAAAATTAATTATGTGGATATAAGAATAAAAAATTAAGATTTGAATGTTTTTCTCGAATTTAGATTTTTCCTGACACCCTGATGAATATTTTTAAAACTATACTAAAATTAATATTCATCTATGATGAAGAGAGATAAATAATAATAACATGACCTAAATTCCATCCTATAATATGTTGTGATCAAATAATGTTTTTTCTATTATAATTGATATATGGTCCTGAAAATAATTAATAATTATTTATTATTTATTCATGCATTCTCTCAAGAATGGATTGATTACTATGAATATATATGATAAGAAACCAACATACATTTAATATTATTTCTTTTGTATAGGATGTTGAGTTTTATTAAAAAATAGATCATGTATGTGATGAAAATTCATATTAAATAATACTGAATATCTGATTTATCCATGATAGAGGATGAAAATTTTCAAGCCTTGTAGAACTAAGATAAAAATTAAAATCTATTTATTTTTGCGTTGAAGGGTCAAGGATATCACTTTCCCTTACTTTGTATTATCAAATTTATATCCCATCAAGAGTCATGATTTTATACCAACGATCTCTTATAATCGCTATTATATTAACAATAATGTAGATCTCAAAACAATACCCAAACCTAGAAAAGATTAGGGTCTCTCATAAATTATGATCCATGTAAAAATATTTATGCAGTACATGTCTTCATTCAATTTTTTAAAACATGTCATATAATTATATTGAGAGTGGGTCATGAATCTAACAGGTCACATAGGTATAATTTATTTTAATAAATAAATTTTCAAAACCAGTTCCACTTATTCCCCTCCATCGCAGTGTTATACTAATTTATTCACTTACTTTATATGAAATCTTATCTAAGGCCCCCTTGAGATTCTACTCATTTTTAAGTCTATTATAGAAGAAAAAAATTTTATTAATAGAATATGTGTTCTATTTTTTCATGGAATAAACATTCATGGATAAAAGAATAATATTTCATTTTATCTGATTTCACAGAGGTTGGATGTTATTAATAGTGTTACTATGGGATTTCCATCGATTTTAGGAGATAAAGATATGAAATTGGATGAAAATAGGAGCCTTGTGATTAATGATAAGTCCAGGAATGGTATAATTTAATATTTTTGAGAAAGGGTTTACACCAAATTGATAGGTTTATTGAATACCAAATAAATGTGTGAAAAAATTGAGAATATGTATAAAGGAAATATCATGATCAATGTATCCAAATTGCAGCTTTAGAGAGTTAAGTTTGTAGGTGTTAGAATGTATGAGGATGAATATATTAATGACTATTTCATTAGTGAAAATGAAATGGTTTTTCATATCCAAGTATTTGGAGACATGTTCCGAAATTATGAAATGGTTTAAAAAAATTCCCAAGAAAGTGTCATCACAAATATTTCATCCATTGAAGATATAGAAGATCTTTCCTTTGATGCATTACACAATAATCTATTTAATTATGAATTTATTAATGAACCCATATTTAATATGAATCCTAAGGAGGATATGGATTTTTAAATCCAAGAGAAAGATGAAAATTAAAGAAGGCGAGATTGATCCCTCTAGTGGGTCAGAAAAGGATGATGAAAACCACTGAAAGGTTATAGATTTTATATTAAAGAATATGAAAGTAGGAAAACTCTTGTTTATTGGAATGATCCAACTAAACTTATTTAGGTGTGGGTGTATTGGACATTTTTATGCAGATTGTACTAAATTAATTAAGCATATGTATTATGATTATGAATAGTAGGAAGAGAGTCAATTATGGAAATCAAAAGGTGGATTATTCAATGAAAGTATAAAGTCAGATAAAGGTAAGGAGAGAATGTAGATAAGGAAGAAAATAAGTATACTGAGTAAGAAGGAGAATAATTTTATTCCTTAATAAGTGATTATGAAAAGTAGTCCATGAGAAGGTATTCCAAAGTCATAGAATGTTTTGTAAAAAATGAAGCTGTTAAATGGGAAGATATTTCAAGTAGTGAAGGAGAAGAAGAAAATGTAAATCATATTGTGAAAAAGTTGGAAACTCAACTAGAGGTATGTCTGGATAGAAATACTCATGTCAAAAAAGAATTCAAATCACTTATTAATTATTCCAGAATGATGATCAAATATGAATATGATCTTTGAATTACAGAAAATAATCACATTGAGTAATTCATAATTTTTTAAAGTGAACGTGGGTGAGTTGGAGAAAATAAAAAAATAACTTTTGAAGAAGGTTACAGGTCGATATAATGTGCTTATATAGGTTAAATCAAGGTTTATGAAGTCTAAAAATGAACCATTGAAAAATAAAAACTAATTTTTAAAATGCTATACAATTAAATGACTAATCATATCAAAGTAATGATATCTCATTTGAATCAGCTTGGATAAAATTTTCACTTGATATATATATAAATTTCACACATGTTCCATCTAATAGTGTAGTTCATAAATGAAAATCTAGAAAATAATGGGTTAATAAACATCTCAAGAGGAGGTCTATTTCATCGAAGGATATAAATAACGACCATCAGAATCAAAATTTTTTCAAAAACTATGAAAAATAACGATGATAATTAATCATGATAGAAAGTAAAATTTTAGAGAAAAACTCAATAGTTTAATATAATTTTTAGTTTTAGGGGATACTGGTAGTATTGTGAAACTTATAGACACAAGGCCAATTTTTACTACCAGAACATTTATCTTTTTGGGAATAAAAAAAGACTAGATCTTATTGGGATAAAGTCAAAAAACACAAGATTTTTTTTGATGAGGGAAAAAAAGATAAATCATATATGATGCCTATCTAAAATAGGATAAGGGGCATGAGATGATTTGTAGAATATGTGATCGGTAAGGTCACCATGATAAATAATGATTGACCATGATTCATGGTCAATGATAAATGATTACTAAGGAAAGGGATATGGAATAGAAAAAAGGATGGGAAGTTATTCATTATAGAAACCTAGATTTGTACTCCTTGGTTCAGTGATGAAAACACTTTATTTAAACTCTAAATTTTATAAAAGATGAGTTGAACTATGATAAACATATCTTAATTTTACATAATTTACTTAAGTTAAAAATTACATCTCAAAAATAAACACATGATCCCAAGAATATAAGATTTAGTTTCTTTTTAATCTAGCTAAAAAAACCTTTTGAAAAAATACTGGTGAACGTTTCTATAAAATTGAGCCACACTAGGCTCCTTTCTATACTTCTCATAAAATACACTCATCTTCATATGGTGGGGAAATGGAAACATAAGAAAATGGGTGTGATGAAAAACATAGTAGGGGTAAACATAATTGGTAAAAATTAAAGATCTTAAATGAGAATAAGATAAGCATATAGTGTCACAAACCAACCTGGGTTGTCTCCAAACCAGTCACCTAATTCGGACCACGATAAGGGCCAGGAGGCATTATCGATCCTCCCAGGATGGAAACAAGAACCAAAGGAATTGATGAGAACCAAAGGAAATTATTTCACCAAAAATAACTAAATAAATTTAAGCAGTGGAAATCAATAGAGTAACAAAAAATAAATAAAATTCTTAAATTGGACATCATATACACATAAAATGAAAAAAAAGATGAACATAAAAAAATGATCCTGATAGCCTCTTTATCTCCATGTGACCCCAAGGGTAACTCTCTAATTCACAAACCCAACATCACCCAAGATGACCGAATCTAAGACACAACCTACCCCATAATCTAAAAACAATAAAGAACTATAGACGTGTGTTTTATAACGTAGTAGGATTTCCCAAAAAAATATATTCCCAATGAATTTATTTAAAATATAATACTAAATTACATTTTTGAAATACAATATATGAAAGTAGTTTTTCAAATATTTTCATCTATAAAACAAAACCCTATCCATATCCCCTTCTCATTTAAAACCATATTCTTGTTCAAAAATGATACATTATCATTTTCATAGAGAATGAATATTTTTCTACTTAAAAAGGGAGGAAGGGAGAATAAACCATTTTTAGAACATTTATTGTAAATTTTTTTAAACAAACACATCACGTTTAACAAATAAGTACACCATGTATGTGAGTAGAAGAAATAATCACACAACAATGGAAATGGAATATTGAACATATTCAAAACCAATAAAAAAAAGAATCTCAATCATTCACTAAAAAACAAACAAATTCCAAAGAACATGGGAGAACATAGGAGATCAGTGGAAAATATAGAACATACTAAACATCTAACTCATCATTTAGGAATTCCTCACCTAATGACATAAATATTTCCCACAGGCTCAGTCTTTACCCTATCTGGCCTAATTGAGGGGCACAATCCCAAAGCAGATCATGGTCCATACTAAGGGCCACTAACCCGAGTGAAATATTAAGCTAGTGTAGAAAGCATTCACAAAAAATATGTTAGCTATGTCAGGTTCCCATTTAAAGATTACGTGGGGTGATCCAATCCGAACTAAATAAGAAAAAAATCATAAAAACATACATCACAACAAGCATTACACACAATAATCACCCCAAATCAACCGAAGGAACAAACCCTTTCCTTTCAAATATTTTTTCACAAGGGTCTTCTACACCAAGGACCTACCACACCATTCAACATAACAAATTCAAGAGGATCATCCAAGGATAGTGTCCAAGAGATCAAATTTTATAAATGTTCCAAACATGCCTCAAAACCTCATTGAGAAATCCCCCATTTCCAAAAAAAACACTTTATTTTCAATCCGAAAAAAATTTAAAAATCCATTGAAGGAACTTAAACTACCATTTAGGAATCCAAATACACCTACCAAGTCAAAACCATGACTTGGAAATTAAAGATCACTTACAAAATCCAACCATAATTTTTAATAAGAAGTTAATGTGCATAGATTAACAAAACAATTACATATACTTTAAGAAATAATGAAATACCGAAATTTCACATCAAAAAGTTTTTTTAAAAATAATAAATTACTAATTACCATCAAATAATGGTTCTAAAATAAACAAGTCAACATATTCTTAAATTTAAAGGGAACATGCAAAGGGAACCTACCTTAAGTCGCAAGAACCTCAACAACACCGACCCGACACAACTTCATGAGGGTTCTAAGAAGAAAGAACTTCCAAGAGGAATATTAACAACGAAAAACCATAAATTCAAACTTAAATAAATATGAAACCTAGATCCCTGAGACCAGGGAAGAAGAAGAACACAATATAAAATGGAAGGAGGAGGAAGGGGAAGAAGACATGAGGAGATTAACTTGAATATTTAACCTTAAACTTGTAACAATAACTTGATTACACCCTAGGAAGAGGAGTAGAGGATTGGAGAATAAGGTAGGAGATCCCCCAAGGTTGCATGAGATAGGAGATGGTGAGAGAGGGCGTTTTGGGTTAAAACTCCAAGAGGGTAGAAATATAAATTTACATTTTTAAGACACTTGGGAACTATGCATGGTTAGGCTACAAGGTTTCCCAAACCCAGCCCCAATTGTTCAACCTTCACTAAACACACTGGGCACCCACATAGTTTAGTCATACAGTTTGGGAAACTGTGCACCAACCTTGTTATATGGTTTTGTAAAAAAATTGTAGAACCATGCACACACCTTCCACATGGAGTGTCTAACCAGGCCTCAGCTGTACACTATTGACCCGAGACACTCAAGGACCTGCATGGTTTCTGCTTGGTGTTGCATGGTTTGAACCAAACCATGCACAACCCATAAAACACAAACCATTCAAGTTAATAAGGAACTAAAAAGTGACTTAATATCAGGAGGATGCACTATTGCCTTTATACCATGCACTTAAACCATGAAACTGAATAATAATAGCCCATAAATAAAAAATTTACATTCAGAATGCCTGAAACTTGACGGAGAAACCAAGAAAGAAATATAAGTCCAAAAAAATAAGAAAATAAAAACCAAGGTGTGAAAATTATCATCACAATTACACTTTCTCCCCTAAAAATCAACAACATATTAAGTGGATTGATTCAAAAGTGAATGGTTCACACATTCATGTAGTTTATATGTTCAAAAAAGAGAATATACCGACCAATGCCAAAATAAAAATCACCTCTCTTGCCAAAAATGATCCATTCAGTAAGACTCATTTCTATTGCAATGAAAAAACCATACACCTGAAGCCTAAACCCTCACTAAAATCAAAACAACCAGGCCTAATACAAGGACCCAACCATTACCAAGGATAGGATTAAGAAATAATGAAATTAATAGAAACAATGACTTACAATATTTCGCATGGGAGTCTAGAATGGACTCCCATCCATTTTAAAATTTCAACAAGATTCCCAACCAAAATCACCCACTAAACACCAACAACCTAAAATATAATGTCCAAAAACAAACATTAGAAGAAAAAAATTAATTATACACACTAATAGACTCAATTAACAGTAATATGATACTTACAAAAAGACTGTTGTTTGAAAGATACACACACACCTCACCCTTTTACTCTAAATAACATGAGGTAGAAACACGACACGCAATGAGACAAAACTCCACTTCCAACTGAACAATTTTGAATTTCCAGAAGATTATTCCTTAAAAAAGACTTCAAAAGTGATATAGAAAATACATTACCACTAAAAGAAAATTAAAAAAATAATAAACACCACCACTACAATAAAAAAACAGCAAAAAATAGAGGGGCCTTAATATAAACCACAACCAACACATTTCTCCTAAAAATGGGATGTGGTGTCTTCTGAAAGGGTGGACCTGGCTCCACATCTATTCGTGATAACACCACATAAAATCCATTATAAGTGACTAAATCATCTATAGGTGTGATATGTCTTCATAATACTTGGACATGATGACTTCTTACGACTAGTATTTTTGTATTCATCACACATCTAAATCATCTACCCAAAAGAATCTAAAGAAAGGTATAAAGGCCACTTGATTCCATAAATAACACTACCATCATCCGGATTCCTTCTTTTATCCTTACTAGGATCCCCTTAACTGCTTACAGATATTGGAGGAAGGTTCTTCTCCTTGATTACTCTCACTTAAATAGCCTCAACCCAAACATCTTTCCCCACAACATCAACAAAATTGGTTAGACCAAACTTTGAAAATTTTGACTACAGATCAGGATAAAGCCCATATTCAAAACGTCGAGCCTTCATAGAGTCATCCTAGAACCACTAATAATGATAATGAAATAGATTCATGAAATGATAGAAAAACTCTAAAATTGATCCAACACCTTGTTGATGGCTACACATCTCCATCACCTTCCTCACCTTCACAACCATAGAGAAATACCGACTGATGAATGGAGAGTTGAAGAATTCCTAGGAGAGTTCATTAAAATATTTGGTGTGAAAATCTAGCTTCCACAACTTCCAACTCTGACCTTAATGAATATAGTTAGTGAACATAACCTTTCGATACTTATGAAACTCAAGGAAAGTAAAGATCCTCTCAATTCATTGCATCCACTCTTCCAAATCTAAAGTAACCACTTGACCATAAAATAGTGGAGTGATCAACATACAAAACTCAAGAAGGAGGTCCTTAGGTTGACCAACTAGATAGTCCACTAATGGTAAACCAACCGTAGCTTCACCTCAAACATCCATCGAATATTTGGTGGGGGCATACACTAAGAAAAAAACAATAACTCAATCAAAACAAATTCCTAACATGAACTGAAAATCAAAACACCAATTAAAAAACATTTCCAAATCTTGAGGAAATGGGCTACAAAAATATCAGTTCCCAATATATCACAATTTTCATATTAAAAAATATTAAAAGGAAAAAACGTGATAAGTTTCACAATCCCCAATGATATTACATGGAGCCTCACACACATATTTCCATGCCAATTTGGGCAACCATCCAATAATTTCATCAGACATGCACTTTGTCAAACATATCCAATCATGTGAGTGATCATAAGAATATGAAAGTTCAAAACCATAAATTTATTATTCTAGAACAAAACCTTTAACCGAAGTTTCAAATTCAAATTTCTCAATCTAATTCCTATTTAAAATATCACAAAAAAAATTATAAATTCCCCAAAAAAAAATTTAAATAACCACCCCATTCTAAAATTAAATTACTTTTTTCAAGGCAACCAATTTCGATGAGCCCCCATGCTTTGATTGTAGAAATCGAAATTCAATAAATCAAACCTCATTTTATCTAATGAACTATTATAAAGTTCCGTTTTATATGAAATTATTTGAAACAAAATTGAAATATCATTTTCCATCTCCCACTAACCAAACAATAATTTTTTGAAATAAGGTTCTAGGAATCTAAAACAATTCTTTCAAAATATACATAAAAATAAAAATGAATTAAAGAAAACTCACAAAAGAGAAATCTAGTATCAACAGGTGACATGGCCACACGGTTAGAGATGTATGTTAATCACACCACCATCATGAAAAGTCTTTCATGATCATTTCCTAGGCTACACATGGATTTCCAGGAACTGTGAGCTCACCAAGACCATTAGCCCAACATTCTCTTCACTTTCCCAAGAAAACAATAGGCCATAAGAACAAAAAAAATTTGGATAAAACCCATCCTCTCCTGAAAACCCATGGTTTGACATAGAGGGTGTTGGCCAAACAATCCCTACTACATACACCCCATGTTATGAAAATCATACTGCATCTAAATTGACATCCTAAAAAACAAAGGGCGCTCTGAAGCTATGTCATTTAAATTACCAACATGCTTTGATTCCATTTTGTGACAAACCAACCCAGGTAAACCCTGAACCAGTCACTCAAGTCATCACACAATAATGCCCAAGAGGTGTTCCTAATCCTCTGGGGCTGGAGAAAATCACCAATGGTATTGAAAACATCTAAACTGACTCATAACACCTAATATAAAAAAATAATCCAATACAGTTCAAATCAAATGAAAATCCCAAAATAAATAATCTTTCCAAATTGAACATCATTTATACATAAACATAAATGAAAAAAATCAAAAATCAAAATTCAAACTAAAAAAGAGAGCCACTATGTCTCCATGTGGCCCTAAGGGTCACTCTTATATCCTAAAACCCATTATCTCCCATGGAGATCAAAACCAAGATAGAACCTACACCAGAAGCAAGAAATAAGAAAGAACTATGGCGTGAGTATTGAAAATCAATAGGCATGCCTAAAAAATCATGTTCCTAATGAATTTCTTTTAAACAAAATAATTATCAACTCTAGGATTAAAATAAAATATACTAAACTATGTCTTTAAACTTGTTCCTCTTTAAAATAAAACACTATCCATTTCCCTTTTTCATTTAAAACTAGAATCTTTTTTATGAAGGATACATTATAATTTTAAAATAGAAGGATGATGTTTTTACCTAAAAATAGAGGAAGCGAGTGTAAAAAAAATTCAAAAAATTTTATATAATCATTTATAAACCAAAACATTACCTTTAACAAAGAAGTATATCATTTATGTTATCAGGAGAAATAATCACATAACAAGGGAAATGGAATATAATGTGTATGCATAACCAACCAAAAAAGGCATTTCAATCATCCCCTGTAGGCATCCAAATTCCAAAGAACATGATATAACATAGTATCTTAGTGGATAATATAGAACATACTAAACATCCAACTAAACCCTTAGGTATTCCTCACATGATGATATCAATATATCCCACGTGCTCGGTCTTTACCCAAGCTGGACTAACTGAGGGGCACAATCACGAAGAAGAGAAAGGTCCGTAATAAATGCCATTTTCTAGAGAATAATACTAAGATGGTGCAATAAACATTCAACTAAATTCTACTAGCTATTATAGGTTCCCATGTCAAAACTACATGGGACGATCCAATCTAAACCAAACAAGAAACGGATCACCTATATATATATCACACACAAGCATCACAGACAAGAATAACCCCGAATCCACCCATAGAACAATCCAATTCATTTAAAAATAATAATTCAAAAGGGTTTTCCACACCAAGGACCTCCCAAACCAGTCAATATGACCAAGGAAATAGGATCATATAAGGAGTGTTTTCAAGAGATCAAAGTTTATAAAGGTACCAAACATGACTAAAAATACTTTGAGAAACCACCCATTTCCAACAAAAACAAACACTTTATTTTCAATCCAAAGCCACTCAAAAAATACATTCAAGTAACCCATACCACCATTTTGGAATCCAAATACATTTATATTTTCAAAACCATTCCTTAAAAATCTCAAATCAATTATGAAATAAACTAGGAATTTTATCAAACACATGGTATACATATCTTAGCAAAACAATTCCATACAATTTAAAACAAGAAGGAAACCACCACATTTCACATAAAAAATTAATCTAAATTGTATAAATCTCTAATTAACATCCTTGGAACGTGTGAAAAGGAATAAATCAACATATTATTAAATTTAAAGGGAAAATGAAAAGGGAACCTACCTCAAACTGTATGCGCTTCAACAGCACCAACCCAACCCAACTTCACGAGGGTTCCAAGAATAGACAACATTCAATACGAAAGTAAATTCACATTTTCAATACTCCTAGGCACTTTGTATGGTTAGCCCACACAGTTTCTCAAATTGTGCGCCAATTATCTTCCCCTAATTAGACACACTAGTCACCCGTATGGTTCGGTTTCATGGTTTTAGAATTCATGTGACAACCGTGCAAAATGGTTCTATCAAAAATTTTAGAACCATGCACACACCTCTGCATGGTTTGTCTAACAGTGCTCTGTCTATGCACCCTTGACAAGAGACACCCAAGGACCTAAAAATTGTCTCTTAGGATCTGTACAGTTTCAAAAAAGCTAACCAAATTACATTCAAGTTTAAAATTAACAAAAAATATATTCAGTATCAAGAGGCTGGACAATTATCCCATTACTAAGCACCTAAATCGTGAAATTGAAGGAAAAAACCAAAAACTCAAAATTTAAATTTGAAACACCCAAAACTCAAGAGATAATCCATGAAAAAAATAAAAAATCCAAAATAAAAAATAACATAAAAAATAGGGTTTTATGTATGGGTATAATCGAGGTATATTGACAAAACATAACAAAATAATACCCGAAAAAGAAAAGATCCCAGATCACGATTCATATCATAAGTATTAGATTAGAATAAGACATGAAAAAAAGGGTTTGAATCATTATTCAATAATCATGATCCATGAGAGCATAACATTAGGATACCTTAGAAATTTTAACAATCAATATCATAGGGAGAAAAGACCTTCATCAGTCACACACATTCACCGACACTTGTGAGGAATTAAATTATTCCTGTGAATACATGTATTATGAGATATAAACTTTTAACCAATGAATTGGAGGGTGATATTGGACCCCACTAGTCAGTTATCCACACATATGTGCACCATTTTAAATAAACCATTCATCATATCATAAAGTACCCCTAAAATGATAATGATTTCATAACCCTTTTCAAAAAAAATAAAACAAATAATCATTCATAATTCTATAAAAAATCATAACATAAAAAACCCATGGAAAATAAATGGGTATTCCAAGATATTTAATAAATTTCTATCTAAAAAACCTTAAATTAAGATGATAAGTTATATAGAATATACATAGTAACGATATAAAGGATACAATTTATTTAATAATTTCATCAATCAATAAATGTATGAAAATTACGTGAACACCAAACAATCAAAGGGAGGAAAATTGGTTCTCATAGAGGAAAAACATTGTAATGAAAAACGTCTTTATACATAATGGATGGATAGGAATGGAAAAAGTATTGATGGATCATTACTTTCCTAGAAGAGAACAATTCATAATACATACCATGAAAGAAAGTGGTTTTTTAATATGGGAATATTATCCTTGACCAAACATAAAAAAGTTCAAAGGATGTTGAATTAGATGGGAATTGTTTTTAGGAGTATAATAAAAATCATTTTATAAATAAGAAACAATCTCAACCTTTTTGAAAACATTTATTTAAATAAATATATTTTATAAAACCTGGGAAAAAAGAATTTATTTTAGGAAATACGAACAGATTGATAAAATGTTTCAAAGAAAAAAGAAAATAAGATGAAAAAATGTGGACACATGAAAAAAATTAAAAAAAGTGTTTTTCACTCTTATACAGAATCGACCCAAACCAAAAAAATTACAATTTTTATATAAAATTATTAATATGATAAAATTATTATAATATGACTGTAATAAATTATTATGTAATATGTATGGACATTCATAAAAAATCCAAAGAATACGGTCATAGAAGAGGAGGATTCCTGACCGAAAAGAAGAGATAGGGTCAGTTTCTTTACAATGGGTGAATAATGTGAGATGGGGGAAATGAAATAGTGATAAGACATATAAAACCCCAAAAAATAATCATTAGAGAATAAAATGATGTGGTAATTTAAAAATAAATATCATAAAAATTATAATAATGGATTATCATTGAAAGACAATCATGATTTAATATTGAGATTAAATAAGAAACCCTTACTATAATAGTAACATAAGAATCAAATGAACTTAAGAGGGTTGCCATAAAATGGATGTTCAAATATCATTAAATGAAATATATTCATTATAAATTAAGGAAAGAGGGTTGTTAATACAACCTATAAAATAAACGATGGTGTACAACATAAAACATGTCTCGAGGAATAAAATATTGAGAGAAATAACCCTTACCTTAGTTCTTGATTCTCTCTTTTCATGAGCTTCACTTTGAGAAAAATAAAATTATTTTGAATATAAACCTTCATTAGATTTGTTTCATGTAACACTCCAAGCTTCCATGGTACACATCTCTTCGAATAATACAATAGCGTGTGTCGTACGCAACTTCGAGTTCTAACACACCACAACCAATCAATCTAGCCGTTATGAATATTAATACCCATTTTTTGAAATTTAATAGATTTTATATTCAAAAATGGACTTCATTTTTGGCTTCGGAATATTGAAATTAGATTAGGGTGAATTTTTTGTATTTTTCTGAAAACATTCAGTTTTTTATGAATAGTGAAAAACACTGAGTTATAGTTTAAAACAAAATTTTTATCGAAATAATTATTTATTTTATTTAAATTAATTTTAGGTGAAAATAGATACGTAATTCCTATATAAGTTCAATTTAATTCACTGGAGTCAGTTTATAATAATTTAAGATATATAAAAATTTTATTGAACTTTCACCATCTTTTACCCACCTCCTTAGAGAACGTGCAAATTCACATAAAACATAATTTTACCACATATGTGAGTGAAATTTCAAAAATATGAGAGACATGATTTATATCAGTATGTAAAATGTGGTTCAATAAGATGAAATTAATTTTTGGTGAATATTAACTTTTTTCTTTTATTTACCACGGTTAAAATTTAATAGGGCAATTAAGGGTAAAAATGATTTTATTATTACTTTAAAAAATGACATAATTCTATTGGATAAGTATAATTCGAATCAAATTCAACATTAGGAATAACATATGAACCTCTTTGGTCCACATGAATTAGATTATGACATTTATTATTACATAATTCAATGAAGAGTTAAAAGAGTTAAAATCATAGTTTAATAACTAAATCATTTTTAATATTGGAGTACACATAAGATAAATTCGACTATAAATATTCATTTGAAAGATAATAATATTTCCTACATATTGTTAGTTTATTTATATTTTTTAAAAATTTAAAAATTTAATTTATTTATGACACAATGATTATGCAGTAATTACCTAAATAATGAAATATTAAAATAATTGATATTATAAATATCCAAAAAAATTCAATTTGATACTTTTTATGAATTACACTAATTTTATAGGTTAATGTAACATGTTATCCTGATTATATGAATTTTGTTTGAAATGATAATTTTTTTATGAATTTATCAAAAACAAAATACCAAATAGTGTCAAAATTTACATAAAAGATTTTTTAAAATAAATATTATATTATTACTTGATACTCTATTCCTAAAATTCTAAGGATTGGAAAAAAGACTTATATAATGATATTTGTATCATTAATGAACCACATGGGGTTCTCATGGAAGTATATAGTAAGTTTATTAACCATATAATATAAAAATACAAAGAGACAAGGTAATGTCAATCTATTTAACTAAGAGTTAAATCTGAATGATAAAGTTAATATTTTGACAAAAACCTATCTAAAACCTATTGGATGAGTGTTTTTCTACCCATACACACCTTATCCTTTAATGAATCCATTTTGGAGCCATTATAAATCGAAAATTATTTTATTATTAAATAATATGTCTAGCTTTTCCGATAGTTCCCCCACCCCTCTTATAAAAGGGCACTACCTATTCCCTCAAATTCACACCATCAAAGCCATTTGGCTCAGCAAAAACCTACGCAAATAACCTCTCAACTATCCTACCTTCATCCTAGAAGACTTCTTTTATTCATAAATCAAACCTAAGGATCTCTTTTGATCAAATCAAAAGGAAGAACCCAAAGAAGAGGTAAATATTTCATCACCTCTTTCAAGTTCCTTTTTTATTCCACTTCCTCTTTCTTTGATGTTTCCATTCTAAAATAATAAATCCAGTATAATATATAATCTGTGATGTAATTATAAATATGTTACAACCAAATTCATTATTCTATCCATCCTTTGAATGACATGCCACCATACGTGCGTACGTACGGATTACCGTCTCCACGTCGTGGTGTAATTGTTATTCAATACATTATTATTTGGATGGGTATAATAATGATGTGTAATTAATGTAAATAATAAATATAAAATGATAAGGATTATATATATATGATATAACATCCAATTATATATTATTTTAATATTAAAATAATGATATTGTCGCTCGCGCGTACATACAGATTACCGTCTCCACGAACACGATGAGATTCATTCCTTATCGTATACATTCAAGACTAATTTTCATTAGATGATTAAAAATAATGTTGAAAGACTTAATATAATTATGAATATGAATAAGATACATCCCATCCATAAAAAATATGACTCACATAAAAACATAATATAAAGGAAAACTAATCCATTAACACCTGAAACAACGATAATACTAAGATATTATTAACAAAGCAATGTTAAAATATCATATATGATATCATATTAATGTATACGATTCCTGAATAATATAATAACAATTATTTCACCATTATACAGGAGGTTGACCTACCCTCGACCAATTAAATGTACAAGGTAAGGTTTATTTTTACAATCTCTTAATTATCTGAGGTTGTTTATACATAATTATCTATTGGGTCATCTTTATCTCCCACATCCATGTTTCTTGAAAATGTATTTCAAAACATTATTACTATTTTATAGACTATGGGTTAAATTAATTTATACACTTGTTTTACTTTTATAAGATGTTTATAAAGGAATCTCTCTGTCTTCTTCCAAACATGGTCCTTTATAACCTTTTCAACAAAATTAAGGTAAGAATGACTTTTTTAACTTATACGGTGGGTGTGGCTATTTTCAGCTGTTATAACATCATCGAAGCTTCCTTTAGAAGCATATAAGAATATTTTCAAAATATATGATTTGATTATAATTATGTGACTCTTAAATGATTAGAAAATATAAATATATATTTCTCTAAAAATGGTTTTGATTTAATCTATGTCAACATCCTTTGATGGATTTTAAGCTTATTTGAAGTTTATTTATTATGATACAAAACATCCATATTTTATTGAAGTTTTTGTGATATATTTGACTATGGATGTGTTATTTTTACACCATTAATGGTTTATGAATAAAGTATTGACATTTCATATGCTATTTTTAATACAAATGTTTATGTTATGTTTAAACCTTTTCATATTAGGAAGGCATTGTACTTAGTATGGGAAAATTGGAGCCCACTATAGCTCCTCAATGACTCGGTAGGTCTCATGAGACAAACTATTGTCTTGGAACAAGGCTTTGACAAAATCTTATTTGTATTCTAGGCACAAGGCCTTGACTATGTGGTTATGAAAGTCCGGCATTATGAATTCAATCATTATGAAAGTGTCTATTGATATTGAATGTGATTATTCTACTAGTAGAATATCCATTTGAGTAAGTAAATGAAATTATTTTGATTTATAATTTCCATATTATGATGAAGTTTTTGTTGAAAAGGCCTTTGTTTTAGTTTTATACATTCCCTTAAATGTTAATGCTTATTTATGAAAGCATCCGCTATATTGTTATCATTACTGAGTATCTGAGCTCACCCAATTATATGTTTTATTTTTCTTAGGATGAAAAGAAGTATATTATTACTGAACTTTGGTATAATCTATTGGATCTAAGTGTTGTCTACGGAGACAGTGTTTTTATACTTTTCCATTTTATGATATAATGTAAACCTTATGAATGAATGAAGTACTTCCAAAGCTACTAAACTAATAGGTATTTCAAGAAATAATATTTTATGATCATGAAAATGATACATAATAATGCACCTACTCTGGGATTCTGGGATCGGGGCGTTACAGTTGGTATCAAAAGAAGTTTAGTAAAAACCATAGAATCTAGATTTAGAAAAACACATATTCAAGCACATTGCCCTAAGATAAACTTTGAGGATTATTATATAACAACTTCATAGAATTTTGGTATTGTAGATATTTTGTGAGTTTTCCACGAAATACATCCCTTTATGGATACAAGTAGGTAGAGGTGGCTCTGGAACAGTTGTACCTAGGGGTAAAACGGGAAAACACTACTTTGATCTTGATTTGAACGGGAACTGGTGCACGACAATGGGCCTTGCTTCACTCTTGGTTATGACACTCTCGAGGGATATGCATAGGATAATTCTCATTTTATTTACAAACCATTTTGAAGGGTTTAATAGTATATACTTCCTCAAAGAATTTTTTTATGATTATGGATTATATCCATAAACTATTCAATTTATGTTGACTGTTTTACAAGTTTGGATTCATGTATTACGATTCATAAACTAATCTAGTTTATGTCATTATTTAGAAATGGATCCTAATGAAAGGAATGGAAACTGTATCAATGCACACACTCCATGTAGGGATTTCTATCCGACTCAAGATTATTATAGTGGAGCTGGTGATGCAACTGGTGCTGATATGCTAATCACCATAATGAGATAACTCACTCAGGTTATAAATAGTAACCTTACCAGTATGGAGCACCGAGATCCACAACATGGAGGATCAATGTTAGATCTTTTCAGGAGATAACAACCACCAACATTCAATGGGGGTACAAATCCACTAGTATCCGAGCAATGGATAAATTTGTTAGAGAAAATATTCTACGCCTTGGGAAGTAGTGAAAGGGAAAACGTTGTCATGGTTGTTTACCGCCTCACTGGAGATGCTGATCAATGGTGGTCATTGGATCAAAACAAAAATGAAGATGATGAAGTATCAAATGTGTAATGGAGGGAGTTTAAAGAAATTTTCTTAGAAAAATACTTTCCTCATGACCATCAAGCAGATATGGAAAGACAATTTCTGAGTCTCAGGAAATGGGAGGATGGGAATGTCGCAAAGTATGAATATAACATTACAAGGGTAGTGAGGCATGCTGTAGATTATATATTTAACACAAGAAGTAAGATTGATCATTTCTTTGATGGGTTAAAACCATTTCTCTATCGAGCATTAGTCTCACAATCCTTCTCGTCATACAATGATATTTCTCATGTGCTACTAAGATAGAAACACAATTATCTTACGATTTTAAAGAAAAGAAAGATAATAAGAGATCTGATGAACACTCTGGAAATGGAAATTAGGGGATGAAGGGAAAATTTCAATATCAATCATACAGTAATTTTGGGAAGAAACAGCCTGGTAATTTCTTGAAGGGAATGGGAGTCCATTACAAGTGTGGTAAAAAAGGCCACCAAGCTTGTGATTGCAAGGGGAAGAACGAGGTTGTTGATTTTTAATGCTACAATTGTAGAGAAAGGGGGCATTATGCGAATTAATGTCCTAACCGTCAGGGGAAATTACCTCAAAAAAATGACAAGGGATCAAGGCCAAGCTTCTTCTATCACTACTGTTAGTGTTGATGCTCCGAAATACGTGGTGGTAGGTAATTTAATGGTTTCCTAAAGTTTAGAAAATGCATTATTTTATTCTGGATCATTGCATTGTTTCTATCTTCCCAGTTTGATACGAAAATTAGATATTTCCAATTTTATTTTACAAGGGAGTTGTCAGTTAAAATTACTAAGGGACGTATCATTGCAACAATGTTTTGTGAATATGTCCCCATTAGAGCATATAAAGTTTCTTTATCTATTGATCTCATCATCAAACCCATGATTGAATTTGATATAATCCTCTCTATGGATCGGCTTGCAGACCATGATCAGAAAATTTATTGTAAGAAGAAGGAGGATACAATTTTTGATGATGATAAAGAGTACCTAACCATTAGATCAGAAATGTCACAACCTAATTCTTATCTAGATCCACCCCAATAGCTCCACTAAATTCAATTTCTGGGGAGGAAGAGAATGAAATAACTGTGGGTGAGGAAAGTAATGTTCAAATAGAGGATGTACCAATTGTGAAAAAATATGTTGATGTGCTTCCAGATGATTTACTTAGACATCCTCCAGAATGAGAAATTGAGTTTTCAAGTGATTTAATTCTTGGGTCAAGGCCCGTATCGAATACCCCTTATAGAATTTCCACTGAAGAATTAGTTAAACTAAAGAAAAAACTAGAGTAATTGAGTAATAAGAGATTTATTCTCCCTAGTGTTTCTTTATGGGGATCCCCTGTCCGTTTTGTTGAGAAGAAATATGAATATATGGGGTTGTGCATTGACTACAGGGAGATCAATGCTATAAAAATAAAGAACAAGTATCCCATACCTCGCATTGATGATTTATTTGACAACCTTCATCGAGATCAATACTTTTAAAATATTGACCTTTGATATGGATACCATTAGTTGTGCGTGAAAAAGGAAGAAATTCCAAAAACAAAATTTTGAACCAGGTACAGGCATTACGAGATTACGGTAATCCCTTTTGGATTGACAAATGCACCCTATGTCTTCATGGATGTAATGAATAGAGTTTTTGAGGAATATATTGATGAATTCTCAGTGTTATTTATTGATGATATCTTGGTATTCTCCAAAAGCTACGAAGATCTTGAAAATCACTTGCACATTTTCCTGAAGACTTATAGATGACATGAATTATAAATAATTCTTATCAAGTGTGAATTATGGCTTCAAGAGATTTATTTTCCTGGCCATATTGTCTATAAGTATGGAATCTCAGTTGATCCTTCTATGATAAATCCAATCCATGAATGTCCCACACTGATGATTATAAGTGAGGTACACAGTTTTATTGGTTTAGCAGGTTATTATCGATGTTTCATCCAGAATGTTTCCCAGTTGGCTAACCCATTAACAAAGCTCACATGAATATGGGTGAAATTTGTTTGGAAAAAAGAGTGTGAAGAATATTTTGATGAATTTAAGAGATGATTACTCGATGCCCCTATATTGACTCTACCACTGGAGAATTATGGGTTTTTTATTTATAGTGATGCTTCAATGAAAGAACTTGGTTGTGTCCTTATGCAGAATGATAGGGTTATTGCCTATTCATCACGACAGCTAAAAATTCATGAGAAAACCTATCCTACATAGGATCTTGAGTTAGAATCTGTAATATTTTCTTCGATGATTTGGAGACACTATCTCTATAGTGAAAATTTTGATATATATACCGATCACTAGAGTTAGTAGTATATTTTTTCACAGAAAGACCTCAACATGAGGAAAAGGTGATGGCTTGAACTACTCAAAGATTATGATTGCACGATACACTAACACTCAGGGAAGTAAAATATGGTGGAAGATGCTTTGAGTAGAAAGGATCATGGACTTTTGAAAAAGATGAGAGTTGAAAAGGATCCTATATATATGGATCTAGAAAAGATGAATATGGTATTCACCATGGAAGGTGAAAAATCAATAATTATTCAAATGGTTTCCAAAAAATCTTTACTATAAAGGATATAGAGTTCTTAGACCCGTGATGAAGTGTTTCAAAATAAGATCATGGTTGTGAATGAGGGGATATTGAGTGACTTTGTGTATGATGATAGAATTTTGAAATTTGGGAAGAGACTATGTGTTCCCAATATACCTGATCTAAAAAGGGAATTATTGGATGATGCTCATAGTTCCAATTTTTATATACACCCTTGTAGAACCAAAATGTGTAGAGATTTGAAGGATCATTTTTTGTGGGAAAACAAGTAGAGAGAGATTACTGATTTTGTCTCAAGATGTATGGTTCTTCAACAAGTGAATACTGGAAGATAAAAGCCTGGAGGATTCATGCAACCTCTTCCCGTAACTGAGTGGAAATGGGATGACATCACGATGGACTTTGTCATGGGCGTACCAAAGACTCCTAGAAGGAATGATGCACCATGGGTCATTGTTGATCGTCTTACCAGGTCGACACATTTTCTATATATAAGAGATGATTTACCACTTTAGAATCTAGGAATACTATATATTAATCACGTTGTGAGACTTCGTGGAGTACTCCTGTCAATTGTTTCTGATCATGATCCCCGTTTTACGTCACGATTTTGGAAAAGTCTTCAGAAATCCATGGACACTGAGCTTCGTTTGAGCACTGCCTACCACCCCCAAACTAAAGTAAAATTAAAACAGACTATTCAAACCTTAGAAAACATGTTGAGATCATGATAACTTGACTTCAAAGGTATGTGGGATCAATATTTACCTCTAGTATAATTTTCCTATAACATTAGCTTCCATTCTATTATTTAGATTACAACATATGAAGTGTTATATGGAAAGAGGTCTCGCACACCAACCTTTTGGGATGATGTTGGTGAAAGAAATATCATAGGCCTAGAACATGTTGAGGAAATTATGAAAAAGTTAAAGCTAATCCAAACACACATCAAAGCAGCTCAATGTAGGCAGAAGAGCTATGCCGATAACCGAAGGAAGGATTTGTAATTTTATGAAGGAGACCATGTTTTCATGAAGGTATCTCCATGGAAGGGTGTTATAAGTTTTGGTAAGAAGGATACATTGAGTCCGAGGTACATAGGACCTTTCGAAATTCTAGAATGAATTGGTGTTGTAGCTTTCCGTTTTTCAATGCCTCCAAGTCTCACTAAAGTTCACAATGTGTTCCACATATCTCTATTGGGAGAATATATGCCTGACCCAATGCATATACTAACTTATGAGAAATTAGAACTTGAACATGATCTATCTTATTACGAAGATCCTACCAAGTTCTTGATACAGGAGAACAAGTGCTGAGAAACAGGACAACTCGTCTGGTAAAAGCTCTATGGAGAAACCATAAGATAGAAGAGGCAACGTGAGACCCCGAGGAACTTATGATGAAGAAACACCCGAGTCTTTTTATGCAGTAATACTCTAGAAAATTTGAGGAAGAAATTATTTGAATTAGGGGAGAATGTAACACCCCAAGATTCCATGGTATTCTTCTCTTTGAATAATACAATAGTGTGTGTTGTACGCAACTTCGAGTTCTAACAAACCACAACCAGTCAAACTAGCCATTATGAATTGTAATACCCAATTTTTGAAATTTTATAAATTTTATATTTCAAAACAGACTTCATTTTTGGATTTGAAATATCAAAATTAGCCTAGGGTTATTTTTTTGGTATTTTTCTGAAAACATTCAATTTTTGATGAATAGAGTAAAACACTGAGTTATAGTTTAAAACCGAATTTTTATTTAAATAATTGTTTATTTTATTTAAATTTATTTTAGGTCAAAATAGATACTTAATACCTATATACGTTCAATTTCATTCATTGGAGTATGTTTATAACAATTTTAGATATATAAAAATTTTATTGAACTTTCATAGTCTTTTACCAACCTTCTATGAGAATTTGCAAATTAACATAAAAAGTAATTTTACCGCTTCTATGAGTGGAATTTCAAAAATCCGGGAGACCTAGTTGATATCATTATGTAAAATGTGATTCAATAAGATGAAAATAATTTTTGGTGAATAGTAAATTTTTAATTTTATTTACCATGGTTAAAAGTTAATAGGGTAATTAAGGGTAAAAATGATGTCATTATGACCCTAACACATGTCCTAATTCTATAAGATAAGTATAATTCGACCAAAAACAACCTTAGGGATAAAATATGAACCTATTTGGTCTAGTTGGATTGGATTAGGTCATTTATTATTATTTAATTCAAAAAAGAGTTAAAAGAGTTAAAATCATTGTTTAATAACTAAAACATTTTTAATATAGGGTTAAAAATAAGATAAATTCGACTATAAATATTCATTATAAAGATAAAAAATGTACCTACATAATGGTATTTTATTTATATTTTTTAGACATTAAATAATTTAATTTATTTATGACACAATGACGATGCAGTAATTACATAAATAATGAAATATTAAAATAATTGATATTATAAATATTCAAATAAATGTAATTTGGGACTTTTTATGAATTAAACTAATTTTATATGTTAATGTGACATGATACGGTTGGTAATATTAATTTTTTCAAAGTAATCATGCTTTTATGAATTTAGCAAAAACAAAATACCAAATAGTGTCAAAATTGACCTAAAAGAGTTTTAAAAAGAAAATATTATATTATTAATTGATATTATTTTCCTAAAAATCTAAGGTTCGGCCTAAAAACCTAAATAATGATATTTTTATCATTAATGAACCACTTGGGGTTATATTGGAAGTATATAGTAAGATTATGAGTCATATAATATAACAATACAAAGAGACATGGTAAATGTCAAACTATTTAACTAAGAGTTAAATCTAAAATATAAAGTAATTATAGTGACCCAAAACTATCTAAAAAATATTGGTTGAGCGGTTTTAGACCTATACACACCATAGCCTTTAAATAATCAATTTTTGAGCCATTAGAATCCTATAATGAATTTATTATAAAATAATATTTCTAACTTTTCTTAAGATGCCCCTCACCCCTCTTAAAAAAGGGCACTTCCCCTTCCCTTAAATTCACACCATCAAAGCCATATGGCTCGTCAAAACCCTGACAACATACCCTCTTAAGAGTCCTACCTTCATCCTATAGGTCTTCCATTAGTTATAAAGCCATACTATAGATCCGTTTTGATCAAATCAAAAGTAAGAACCCAAAGAATAGGTAAATATTTCATCCCCTCTTTCAAGTTCAATTCTTCTTCCACTTACTATTTCATTGTAGATTCCATTTTAAAATATTAACGCCAGTATATTCTATATATTTTTATGTTATTATAAATATGGTACAACCATATTAATTATTCTATCCATATTTTTAATGACATGTCACCGTACGCGTGTACGTACAACTTATCATCTCCAAGTCGTGGTGTCCTTGTTATTCAAGACATTATTATTTGGAAGGGTATAATAATGATGTGTAATTAATGTAAATAATAAATATAAAATTATAATGATTCTGTATATATGATATAACATCGAATTATATATTATTTTAATATCAAAAGAATGATATTGTCGCTCATGCGTACGTACGGATTACTGTCTCCATGAACGCGATGAGACTCATTCTCCATCTTATCCATTTAAGACTAATTTTCATTACATAATGAAAAACTATATTTAAAGACTTAATATCATTCTGAATATAAATAAGATACATCCCATCCATAACAAATATGAATCTCATAAAAAGAATATAACGGAAAATGAATCCATTAACACCTGAAACAACGATAATACTGTCATATTATTAACAATGCAATGTCAAAAGATCATATATGATATCATATTAATGTATATTATTCTGTTAAAATTTAATAACTATTATTTCACCATTATACTGGAGGTTAAACTACCCTCAACCAAGGAATAGTACAAGGTAAGGGTTAATTCTACAATCTCTTCATTATCCAAGGTTGTTTATACGTAATTATCTTCAAGGACCTCTTTATCATCCACATCCATGTTTCTCAAAAATTTATTTCAAAACATTCATAATAATTTATATACTATGGTTTGTAGTCATTTATACCCTTGTTTTACTTTTATAAGATATTTATAAAGTAATCTTTCTGTCATTTTCTATACTAGGTCATTTATAACCTTTTCGACAAAATTAAGGTAAAAATGTATTTTTTTAACTTATATGGAAGGTGCGACTATTTTCCGCCATTATAACATCGTCGAAGCTTCCATTAAAAGCTTATAAGAATATTTCCAAAATAATTTTTTTATAATTATGTGACTCTTAAATTATTTCAAAATATGAAGAGATATTTATCTAAAAAAAGGTTTTGATTTCATCTATGTAAAAATCCTTTAATGGATTTTAAGCTTATTTGAAATTGATTTATTATGATACAAAACTTCCATATTATATTGATGGTTTTGTGATATGATTGACTATGGATGTGTTATTTTTACACCATTCAGGGTTTATAGATGAAGTATTGACATTTTATATGGTAGTTTTAATATGATTGTTTATGTTAAGTTTAAACCTTTTCATATAAGGAATTCATTGGACTTAGTATGTGATGGGTGGAGCCCACTATAGATCCTCGATGCATCGGTAGGTCTCCTGAGACAAACTAGTGTCTTCGCACAAGGCCTTGACAAAATCTTATTTGTAGTCTTGGAACAAGTCCTTGACTATGTGGTTATGAATGTCTGGAATTATGAATTCCATCATTATAAAAGTGGCAATTGATATTGCATGTGATTATTTTACTAGTAGAATATCCATGTGAGTAATTAAATGACATTATTTTGATTTATATTTTCCATATTATGTTGAATTTTATGTTGAAAAGGATTTTTTTTAGTTTTATTCATTTCCTTAAATGTTTATTCTTATTTATGAAATCTTCCTCGATATTGTTATCCTTACTGAGCATATGAGCTCACCCCTTTCTTTATTTTTATTTGTTCCAGGATGTGAAGAAGTATATTATGACTAACTTCCAGGGATAGCCAATGGGATCTCAGTGTTGTCTATGGAAAAAATGTTGTTGTATTTTTCCATTTTATGATGTAATGTAAACCTTATGAATGTATCTAGTACTTCCAAGGATAATAAACTAATCGGTATTTGGAGACATGATCTTTTGTGATCATGCTAATGATACGTAATAATTCACCGAATCTGGGATTTTGTGGTTGTGGAATTACATTTCCAATATTTTTATATTATAAGGTATATTTATTATTATTTTTTATTAATTTACTAAATAGTTTTTTCTTATGTTGGATACTTTATGTATTTTATTATTCCATTATCAATCGATTTATTTTGTTTCAAAAGTTTTCAAAAAATGGATTCAAATTAAGAAAGGTGCATCAATATATTCATTTAAAGAGGTTAATGTTAACATGACTGTTAATTATTAATATAACTTATAGAATGTAATATATTATCTTTACATAATATTATTATTTTTATAGATATAATTATTATATATTAAAAACATTATTAATGTCATCCATGATAAGCGGTAATGGAAAAGGAAATACAATGTTCGATGGAGGCGGTAGTCTGAACGTATACACGAACGACACTTTTATTTTCCATATAATTAGTGGGCCTACAAAAATTAAAATAATTACAATTTTATAATTTCAATAATGTTGTAAATATTAAATTTTTTCATTAATTACAATTTTTATCAGGCAAGGATAAATGATATTAAAAATTGAACATATCTTTCATGGAGATGGTCATCCACACATACACATAGGGACGTCTTCAGTTTTATTGATTTTTTTAGAGGAAGGTAGAAAATAATTTTTAAATTAATATAATAAAATTTAAAAATACTAGTAATAGTTATGTTTTCATACTTTAATAGATAATAATTTATTTTAGGGGGTAGAAAATGAAATTAAAAAAAAGAGACTTAGGTTGAGAACATTACCTCTCCCTTTGGATATTCCCCCTTGGGAACACCTTAAGGATTTTTAAATTGGAATTTTGGAAATACAAATGATTCAAGGATGTTGATAGATATTTCATGATATATTCGGGTTGTTTTTTATTTTATATTTTTATTTTTAGAAGGTGGATAAATGTGGTGGAAGTAATATGCTTTTATAAGTGAAGAAAATTTCATTTTTGTAAATAAAGATTACTTTCTCATTGATAGAATTACTCAATTAAAGGGTAAATGGCTCAAAAAAATTTCAATAATTATTATTTGGGGTGAGATAGGGTGGATAATGTTTTTACTATTCATCTTTACACATGTTTTAAACATGTTTCATGTCTTTTACCACTGTATTGTTTATATATTTTATCATTTTTTTGTTTATGTTCCTACGTAATTTTAACCCAAGTAATTTATATTTTATTAAAATATAATTTAATCCCTTTAACAGAATTTTATTTTCATAAACCAAAATTTATGCCCTATATAATGTATTTTAATTTCTAAAAAACCTCAAATTAACTTTTAAATCAAATTATTTAATATGTGGAAAAATGTTTGTAGAAAAATGTCATATTCACCCAGAAGAATTATTAATATTATGCAACATTAATAAGAAATTAAATGAGTGGTGATATATTTATATATGGGTGTCAAAATCATATCAAATTTATAATATAAAGTCAGAAAATTTTATTTACAAGATAAAAATTACATAACATTAATAAAAAAATTCGTTGAAAATAACCCTTTCTCCATTATCATTATCACTAAAATTATTCTTAATAATCATAATTTTAGGCTTAAAAATAAAAATTACCATTTTTAATATTATGTAAATATTTATAAAACAATATTAAATATTGTTTGTTAAATTCAATTTCTATAATAGCTGAAATCTAAACATTAATATAGGTGAGTAAAAATAGTTTTTAGAGTAACATATTTCATAAGATTCCAAATTAAACACACGTATTATAAATTCAACATATTATTTTTAAATTATTTACATAAATCTATAAATACATATTTTAAAAAAAATATTAAAATCATTGGAGCCATTTTTTATTATGAAAATTTAAAAAAAGTGACAGTATTAGAAAAATTAGTATTATTTCTCTATTAACCTAAAAACTAATTATTTTAGAAAAATATCAATAATTTATACTAAGATAATATTAAAAATATTAATCCAAAAATAAATATAATATGGTAATATAAAAAATTATAAAGTTTAGTATTATAACTTTTAAATAAAAATATAAAGTTATAATGCAAACTGTTTTCATAGGAAAATAAATTTTCAAAATTTTGACCATTTGTATTCTTATTTAATATCAATTACCAATTATATTAGTGCTAAAATAATATTCATATCAATAGTTTATTTTTTCTAAAATGTATCCGGTTATTTAAAATAATATTCATAAAAACAAATTTTAGAAAATACATTTTATCATAGAATGATCTTATTTAATACTTAACTATACTAATTTAATCTTTTCAATAAATTAATATTTAATATGGAACTTTTGTAAAGTCATAATGTGAAATTTATAAAATAAATGTAATATATAAATGATTTATTAAATTGATAATTACATATATATAAATATATATATCATATTAATTTTTAATTAAATAACCCCTCAAATTACCTATGTAAGAACTAAGAATAAGATAAGAACTAGTGATAGTCATGGGGGAGGATTATACTACTATGGATCTCATGGAAATTTTCATGAGTTTGAACTTCTATTGAATATGATTTCCCTAACACCATATTTTGTTTGATTTCATCTTGTTTTTGGTCTAGGGGAAACCCTAGTGAATCTACCTCCTTCCCAAGCTTGAAAAAATGAGCTTAATAAAAAATAATACAACTACCATATTCTATTTATTCTATATTATTTTCTTATTTTGTTATATGGTTACCTCTATTTATACCCTCATACTTAAAAACTATCACATAATGACCATTAAAAATATTTATGTTTTTTTAACCAATAAAATATATCATTGATTAATTTTAATTCAGTGCTGTGTGCATAAAAAGCTATTGAAAATATTAGGTTTTAAAGGAAAAAAGATATACATTAAAATATTTGGGATTTATAGTCATTATTGAATTTTTTCTTAAAGAAATTATTGTTAGAAATCAATGGATCCTTGATATTTATTTTTTTTACACTTGATAGAGAAACAAATATCTTGATAAATTTATAAGAACGTGATGATGGTTCAATAAAATTATGAAATGATACCCCCTTAATGATCAATTGTATTTGGAACAAATCAAATCGAAGTGGAAAAGCTAAAATAAAATGATTTCTTATATTTTGATGGTATAACACATTATGTACTTAGTGTGAGTCAGTTGTGTGATGATGGTAATGATTTAATTTTTAGTAGAAACACATATCTTATCACGATAATAAAATATAGGAAAATTATCCTCTTAGGTGAGTGGACTACTGGAAATATCTTTCAGGTTTGAGATTTAAAGGTTCTTTCCACTTGAGTTTAAAAGATGAAAATAAGTTAAGACAATGAAGGTTTAGTTTTCATTGTTATATAATATTATGTAATATTTATAAGTGTGATATAGAGAGGGTAACACATTACTTAAAAATATAAAGGGAATATTTTTTTTGAGACTTTATAGAAATGGAAAATCACTCAAGGGATGTATAAAAGAGTATAAATTTATACCACCGAGCCTCTTGAGTTTATATGATCTAATTTGTGTGGAACCATGAGAAAACATTCCACTGAAGGTGATATTTATTTCATTACATTAACTGATTATTATACTAGAATTACCAATTTTATGTTTATAATACATAAGTCTTGAATATATTTAAAACATTTATAAGAATAGTTGAGAAAGAGTTGGGGATGTTCACCATGAAATCATTATCTGACAATGAGAAAACGTTTAAAGGAAAAGAGTTTGAATCCTATCTAGAAAAACATTGTATAAAAAACTAGTGAAGCCCTCCATACACACCCCAATAAGATGGCGGTTTTGAGAGAAATAGATGAAGCCTACTAGAGATGGGAAGAAACACTGCTAGCATCATCGGGTCTCTCAAAATTATGTTATAATGAAGATATTTTCACAACTATTCATATTTAGAATAGATATTTTTTGTTACTAGATTATAACATGAATTATTATGAGATGTGGTTCAAAATTAATCCCATTGATAAACACTTTAGTGTGGTTGGTATTCCCTGAATTATAATAATTAAAAAAAATAAAAACAATGAATGTTTGAAGAAAAGGTTAAAGAGTGTATATTTTTATGATATCTATAAAGTGGAAAAGTATTAAAATATTGGAACAATGGGATTTAAAATGTTTTTGAATGTTATGATGTATAGAATATTAAAAATTTCAGATTAGATAATACTCAAAATGCAATAGTTTTTAATGATTTAGATGAAAATAAAGAGATGAATTCTGAAGAAGAAGTTCTTTTAACAGGAATATTGACCAAAAGTTATTTATGTTGAGTTACACCATATCGGTGATGATGATGTGGTTGATGAGAATTAAATTAAAAAGTCTTAAAAATTAAAAACATGAATAGACGGAAAATATCATTTGAAATTAGTAAATTCCAGTACAAACTAGAATAAGGATTTAATTTGGAAGAAAAAAAATATTAATTTCTTAGTTTGGGATACATTTAGTGGTTGAAGACTTTCAATATAAAATGTATATTTATTCTATGGATTATAATCCAAATTATACTAAATATAATTATATATGGGATCGTATTCCAAGATACAAAAACAAGAACATTTTTTGAACAAATTTGGTATTTAGGAACAACCTGATTGATCAATGTAAGGTTGATAGAAGAAATGATAGAATTGTATATAAAGGTAATTCTCAAGATGAAGGAGTGGATATTTGAAAAAAAACTGTATTGTTGAAAGATTAGATGTCAAAAAAATGATCCTTTATATGGAATCATATAGAAAATTGAAAATCTATCATATTGGTGTTAAATATGCTTGTCTTAATATAGAACTAGAAGAATAAGTGTATATTGATCAAACTGTGGGGTTTTTCCTTAAAAATGATGGTTCAGGGGTGTAAAAATTAAATAAGGTATTATATTTCTTTAATTAATCCCTATAGGAATGGTATTCGAGGCTTGATAACTATTTGAAAGTGTTTATGTTAATTAAGGGAAAAGTAGATAAAAAATTATAAATAAAATAAATCAAACTTGTACAGTTATTAATGTTTCATATGCTGATGAAATTATCTATTTTGGTTACTAAGAAATTGAATTCACGGATTTTTTCAAACAAATGAATTTTTTAATATTTCAATGCTTAGTGATATGATTTACTTCTTGGGGTAACAAGTATTGAAAAACTAAAATTTAATTTCTAATCCTAGGTGAAGTACGTAATATCCCATATTTCCCCAGGAACTTCCTTTGTGTAAATCCGGTGTTTGACATGTTCTGGGAGCTGTTAGTGGCTCCCATTAAGAGTTATCAAAATTTCCAATTTTCCATAGGTATGTCATTGTGTCAGCATGTTAGTGTGTGGACATGTCAAGGAGTGGTGGGTCGAGACGTTGGTGAGATATGGGCCTCAGTATCGATGAGTCAAGGTCATCAGTATAAATGATTTAGTGGTGTCAGTATCAGTGAGTCATGAACGTCTGTATAAGTGAGTTAGGGGTGTCATTATTAGTGAGTTAGTGGCATTAGTATCGGCAAGTCAGGGGTGTTTTTATTGGTGAGTCAGGGCATCAGTGAGTCAAGCGTCGAGTAGGTCGAGGCGTCGATAGGTCACTGGGTCAGTATCTCAGCATCAGTGACTCACCCATTGGTGAATCATTTACGGTTTCCCATATTTTCCTTATTTTTCCAGTTTCACCCCTCTTACGTTTTATTTTACATAAACCAAGCTTAAAGCCTTACTCATGGATTTTCAAGGTCATTTCAAAGATTATTTATAATATCTTTAATTATCCTAATGTCCTGGGTGATTTGAGATACCCAAAACGTGTGATATTGACCATAATCCCGCAATAATGTCATTAAAAACCATTCTTTCTTTGAAATGGGATCTGACTATTCAAAGCCAAGATATTTCTCTCCTTGTTTTTTTTCATTTCCCTATGGTTATCATAGAGTCTTTTTCCCTAGAAGAGTCGTACGCCTATTTTAGAGCCCCTCCTGCTCAATTTTCTTGGAGTTCTTCCCTACTTCTTGCATGACCCATGTTCTTGGTGCAAAGAGGAACTTTGATCATTTGATCATCCGATATGTATTCCTTCTATCCCTCTTTTATTGTTCATCATGCGGGGTGGGCATAATAATTATTTCTTATAAGTAATGGATGATAAAATTTCATGAAATGAGAAATAAACAAGAAGTAATTATGGTCAAAAGATAACAGGGGTTAATAAAAGAATGGGCAGAGAGTGGTTTGTTGTGGATCACCAATTTTATTTGTTGTCTTTGTTTCTATTATGTATTTTTGTGACTGTATGAATTCTAAAAAAACATGACCATTTTTGGTCTTTTCTTGTGCACTAGTGATGTCCTGCTTTTTTTGGGACGCGTTAATAAATAACCATAACATGAAAAAATGTTAAACCACTTATACATGGTTAAATAAATGGATTCCCCAGGATCAAACCTATTGTGTGATCACCCCAATTATAATTAAATAGAATTAAAAAACCTATGTTGTTTAAATCTATATATATATATACACACATCCTGTCGATAAATGTGGTTGAGTGATATGTTATATTGAGTTTTGTAACCTTTTGTGTGTTGTGTGGTGCTGTTATAGGGAGAATTATTGTCGGTACATGGATGGACATATGAGTTTGTTATGTAAATATTGGGTGGTATGAGTGTGCAGGGGGTCTATGGTTAATGGTGGTTATTGTGGTATTTGTGCATGGGGTGGTATAAGTGGTGAGTTGGCCTCTCAGTCTGAGAGATTGATTGATTGTGGAATGGATGAAATTGTAGGTAGCTGGACTACCTTTGTTGTGTTTTTGTCACAGGGTGATGTAAGGTAGTGGGTCTACAGTGTGGATATGTACTTGTACATAGTGGGAATGTAGCATGAAATGTTAGGATTATGTGGTGTAACTTTGAATAATGATAGTTAGAAGTGGTTAAATAGGAGTGTGCAGTGGGACTACAAATATGTTTTTGTGCTTTTGTGAAGTGGGACTACAGTTTGGGTTTTCTTTTTGTTTTGTTGTGTTTGTGGTTGTTAGTTTCGTGGTGGTTCTAGAATAAAAAAAATTGAACCCCTAAATAACTAAACATAAAGTGGTTAAATAAAAATGTGTTGGGTGATGCTTTGGTACGGGTTGTTGTATGGTTTTCTATATAGGGGTGGCAGTGAAAGTGGTTCTGAGTGGGCAGGTTGGCAGTTCAGAAACCCATAGGTTGGGCTAAGTGTTGGCATATCTATATGTATAAACAAAATTTCCTTTTGATTTCTATACGCTTCCCACCCATGTGGAGAACCATGTGCTGAAAACCCCCATCCCATGGGGGATGTTGTCTTTCCAAACATCCTAGCGGGAGGATGGATGGCTGGTTACTAACATTCTTCCTCGCGCCCTCTTCTGGTTTCTTACCACTCGAGTGTATTCGTGCCGGTTGTAATGGCTTGAGGCTTACCATATCCCAAGATCATTTGGGTAAGTGTTTTTTGTGCATGATAGGCCTACGTGTTTGCGGTATAGGTTTTTTTCCCAAGTATATTTGGGATGATGCCCCAATGTCTTTGTGTGAGAGACATGGTTTTTGTGGACCTAGTGTCTGTGGGTGGGATTGTGTATGGGTTTAGTCTTATATTGGTGAAGGAGGGTTGTGGTAGTGGGACTGTGTATGGGAAGAGTGGTAGCATCAAGACATTACTCATTAGGGATGAGCATTTAACCCGTGGGAATGTGGAGTGGGGTACCCAAATATAGATATTATTATACTAAATAATTACACGACTTACAGTATTTGGCGAGGGTGTCTTGGTGAGGCTAGACTGGTCAGTACTCCTTAGTAGGTGTTTGAGGTTTTACTATTTTTTAACAGGTATATTAGTAAATTCCTTCACTTGTGCATGGGTGGATTTAGTTTTCCAACTGGGTATACTTCTATACTCACCATTTGTATATAAAACAATTTTCAGGTTTCTAGGAGGATTTTGAGGACCATGCTAGACTTTAGTATCTTAGGCGTTGGGATTGGTTGTTGTTGCTACTTAGCCTCTTTTATTTTGGTACTTTACTTTGGATTTTTTACCGTTTTCATCTTTACTTTTGAACATGTGTATGGGAAAAGGTTTTTGTATTTACTTTTACTTTTTGTACTTGTAGTTGTTGGGATTTACCCTTTTATCTCTCAATTTTGTTCTATAGAAAGGGTAATGCCTTCAATATTACATGATATTATATACCCTTGTTGTTATTCTCCACTCTAGGGCTTATCATAGGTGGGACTGATGAGTTATTATATCTCTATAAACTTAAGAAAGGGAGGGTACAAAACTTTTCTAGCCCATCCCTCTTCTTGTAGAAAGTAGGTCATGACAAAATGATATCAAAGAGAGGTTTTGTGAGTTCGAGATATAGGATGGAGTTCGTAGTTAGGCACAATGAGGATTTCATGGGATGGTAGGGAAATGAAGTTATCCAATCATGGCATACGAAATAGGCTAGGGAAGACTTCTTAAGACATGATATTTTAGCCCCCCCCCCCCCCCCCGTGATCTGATGCCAGGACTCTCGACCTACAGAAAGACCATGTGAGGCTATACCGATTTCAGGGTAGGCACCATTGGGAAGGTATACACATCATAGTGACTTTTATTCATGTGTTTCCTTGATGTTTTTGGAATTTAAAACAAATGATTATTTAAATCAAATTTAAAATAAATTTTCCACACTACACGGGCTTAGGAGTTCCTTGATTACTTTTATTATATGGCTCACGGACGTCTCCCCCATGTGGTACGAGTAGTTGAGGCCCAACAGGTTGACCCAATTGATCAGAAAAGGGATGATCAATATAAAGAAGATGACCAGTGGTAGAAGACACTTTCTGACTTCTAGTGCACGAAACTGGGAATGTACGAGGGTAGCATCTCATACATGAAAAAAAAGAGTTGGATCAAGGATCTGGTGACCTCTTTCAGCTTGATCTGGTATCCAATAGAGTGATGGTTTTCTATGGTAGTGAGACAGATAAGACGGGTAGTGTTTCAGTGGTGGATGATTTACCTTGGAAAGAGGAAGGAAACAGAGGTCTCATGGGATGAATTTGAAAGGGAGTTATGAGAAGAATTCATTGCTTACATGATGAAGGCTGAGAAGAGCCTAGAGAGACTCTCCCTCCAGCTTGGGATTATGTCAGTGAGGGGACTGGGGATCAAGTTCAATGATATCATGTTATTTGAAGTAGATCTATTTCTGGAGGAGGAGTCTCAAGCGAGATGCTTAGAGGAGACACTTCAACCTTCTCTCAAGTATGTTGTTACTCCTTTCACTCTACTGATAAAGTTAGAGGTTCAGATGATGGCTGAGTTAGTGGAAATGATTCACTCACTGAGATGTGTGTTGTAAGAGAGGAGATAGTTTAGTTCATCAATGGTGAAAGTCGTCAGCATCAGGTCTCTACCATCAGGGCCTTCCAGGTTTTGACTGGCAGGAAGTAGGCCCCAATAGTTCCAGTTTCCATCTCTTGGTCCTCGCCCTTTACCCTTAGGTATAGGACTGAGGTGCTTTTTCCATGGAGGCCATGGAAATATTCAAAGCTATCCCCAGTTAGAGAATTTCACAATGGGGGTGGGTAGGTTCAACAGCCAACTCAGCAGAATCAGTTGTCTATTAGACCCTTACAAAAATAAGGGAAGCAAGATCCCACTCCACTGAGGGTAGACAGTGGTGGGGGAGGAAAACCACAGGGAACTACCTAGGGACCTCAACCAGGACATTTTCGGGGAGGTTCTCGATAGTAGAGAGGTATAGGAGCTGGGCGCGGGTAGTTGCATGCTAAAGAGGTAGCAGTTCAAGTGGGGCTAGAGGTTGTTCAAGGTAATATCAGTCTATTTTGTACTCTTCTGTGTTCTTTGTTCGATATATGAGAATTTCACTCCGTTTTTGTTGCCACTCTAGCCCATGCTATGGGAATAGACGTAGAGTGACATCCCATTCCCCTGGTGTTAAGTACGCTAGTTGGAGGTTAGACCAGACTGTTTGATGTTTGTTGTGTTCTCTGATATGGGCGGCCAACACATAGATTTCATTGGCAATCGGATTTTTCAGGAGGGAAACCAGCGTGTGGAGGATATTCTATTATTTTTATCTGAGATTTTAGTTGAATTAGAAGGTACAGAGATGGTGGATGATTCATGGGTTTTCAGTGAGTTCTTGAATGTCTTCCCCGAATAGGTTTTGACTATACGCCCTCGACATGATGTTGAGTACGGGATAGACATGCAACCCAATTCCCATTAAATTTTCATGGATACCTATTAGATGATTCCTTATGAGTTCCAAGATTTGCGGATAATGGTTGAAGACCTCATGAAGAATGGTTTTATGCATCCAAGTGTGTCATTGTGGGGTGCCCCAGTCTTGTTCACGAAGAAGTCAGACGGTGGTCTAAGACTGTGCATAGGAAATCAGAGATAGAATCAGTTGATAGTCAAGAACCATTACCCCATACAAGATTCGATAATTTTTTTATATAGTTAAAGGGGTAGGTTGGTTCTCTGAGATTGACCTATAGTATGGATACCACCAGTTGAGGGTAAAGGAGGGTGACATCCCGACGGCTGATTTCAAATGTAGGTATAGTAACATCAAGTTCATGGTCATGCCCTTCGGTGTAATGAATGCACTAGTCGTTTTCACGGTGCTCATGACCTCTGTTCTCTATGAGTACTTGGATTGGTTCATCATCATGTTCATCGAAGATATCCTAATCTAATCGAGATCAGAGGAGGACCATGCCAGGTATCGGAGGACTCTCATGGAGGTCCTCCAACACCACCATCACTATTGAAAGTTGACCAAGTGTATGTTTTGGAGGTGACATGTTCACTTACATGGACACTTGGAATCTTATAAAAGGATAGTAGTGGACCCATAAAATTTTTAATGGGTTGTAACTTGGGAAGAAACTAATAATGTGGTGGAGGTTTGTAGGTTCCTGGGTCTGGCAGGCTATTACCGGAGGATCGTACCTGACTACTCTCACGTTGCAGCTCTATTGATACATTTGACCAAAAAAAAACCAGTACTTCATGTGGGGTGAGAGGTGTTAGGTATTTTTCAGCTATTTGAAGGGGAAATGATTCAATGACCCAGTTCATAGATTTCCAGAAGACGGGGTGATGTTGGAGGTGTTCTGGGATGCTTCCATCCTCAGCTTGGTATGTGTGCTAATGCAGAAGTGAGGAGTAATATCTTATGGGTCTAGTAAAATAAATCCTCATGAATGTAATTATTCCACCAATGATCTAGAGCATGCATAAGTAATGTTCGTGCAGAAGTATGGGTGGCATTACCTCATTGAGTAGTGCTTTGTGGTCTTCACTGATCACTAGATATTGAGGAATATCATTTCCCAAAGAGACTTGAACATGCGACAATAGAGTTGGATGGAGTTCCTCCAGGATTAATACTTTTAGATCTATCACAACCCATGAAAGGGGAATGTGGTGGCCAATTCCTTGAGAAGGAACTCACAGAATGAGGTAGTTCAAGAATACATGAATTCTTAGACGGAAATGGAGTAGTAGGTTGCTTTTTGTCTGGATGTTGGGGATGAAAATGGAAGATGCTTTCACATGACAGTGAAATCTTCATTTGTGTGATAGGTAGTGGAGTCTCAGTGGGGAGTGTCACGTACGTAACCTATTTTAGGGTTATTTTAAATTTATTTTCCACTCATGATTTGATTTGGTGGTTTCCAAAGGTTTTATTGAGAATAGGTGAGTTTTCATGAATTGGGCCAAACTGCGAGCCCAATTCCAGATTTAAAAATAATTTTTTTTTCATTTATAACTTTTTCAATTTTTAATATTTTTGACTCATTACAACTCCTAATTGTTCTCCCCCGATATATTAACCCCAAATTTAAATTTGGGTCCTTTATAAATCCATAATCATGGGGGATTTTTTTTTTTATTTGAGAATTGGTCCAACCCAAAGGCCCATTTTCCAGTTTTAAATTGTTTCATTAATTTATTAATATCTTATTCATTAAAATGGATTGTTCGGTGATTCCACCTCCCTATCGACCCTAAGAAGCCCAGGCGTGACCCCATTCCCTCCTCCCACAATTTGGAGCTCGATAGAGTCGCGAAAATAGTCGAAACGTTCTGGATTTCAGAAATCGTCCAGATTTTGGAGAGGTAAATTGATCCTTTCATAACTCCTTCTATTCTTAATATATTCCCTCCATTCAAATTCCTAAATGACCTAATAATTCTTGTGAGACCATCCCCTGAGTTTTGTCCGTTTTAAATTTCAGATACTAGTGTTTTGGGGAGATTCATTCTAGATTTCTCAAGTAAGTTTGTCCATTTCTTTTCCCATTTCAAATTGATTAGGGTTTCATTCTATTTTTTTAGGGTTTCCTCCCTTTTTATTTAAGTGAACAATGACCAGTGGGTAGGGGTTCGAACCTAAGGTTTAACCTTGGGTTTTCTTGGTCCAATTTTCTATTTTTAGGTTCGATCTACCCTTCTTGAGGTGCGGCGGTGGTGCGTTTGTGTTTTCGCACAAAGGATTCAATGGTTTCATTTGATTTGGTAGGTGATTCCAATGTTGATGCAATATTTGTGTATTATCATGCTGTATTTATCATATTTTCAGATTTATATAATTTTATTATTGCTACAAAAATTGGTTCTAATGATTTTTCCATTGCAATTGAATTTAAAATGCCAATTTGGTGTGAAATTGGGGGTTTTCCAAAGAAGTGTTTTGTTTGTTTATTTGGGGATGCCCTATAAATACTTAGTTGTTTTCATTGATCTGTAATAAGGCATAAAATACTGTTTATAATGTTTATCCCCTTTGGTAATTTCTGCAAATAATGAGTTTTAATTGTGCTTGTAAAGAAAGTGAAGTTTTGGTTCCACTTTTGTGTGAAAATGAAGGTTTTACAAAGAGAACACTTCTTGTTTAACATGAGGATGCCCAAAAATTGATTTGTTGTTTTAATGGATATTTATTGGGCTGTCTTTACTATTTTGGTAACTTACAATTGTGAACATCGTGTACAAGTGGGTTTCTTAAGGGGTTTTGTGTGCAAAACTACACGAGATTTTGTGAAATTGATTTATTCAAATTCAAAGAGTTTGTTGTGTGTTTTAAGTGGTAGAAAATGAGATAGCTACTGTATTTGGTGTATGTGACCAGTCGTGGTGTTTTACATTAAAATGGATGTGTGTTAAATCCGGAAATTGTTTGAGCACAAAGGGGGAAGCCCGGGTACCTAGGTGGGGCGGATTTGTACTAGTACGACTAGTGGACCGGATGGGTTTTGTCCCTGTTTCACTTAGCATTTGGATAAAGACAACTATAACTAAACTATGTGGATGATGATTGGGGACCACTAGGTTATGGGTATGTTCCCTACTAGTGGCTCGTGCACGAGAAAGGATTTTACTATGGTTACATTACACTGAGGTACGAGGTACATGGGGCCTGAGACTATCTAGTGCCTAGGGGTGTTCCCGGTTTTGTTGCTCAGTGGATTTGTGGTATTTGCCCTTGTTTTTGGGTGTCTTTGGAATTATAATGCAGTATATAATATTCCTATTTAAATGTGTTAGCATTCTGAAAGTTTTATCATGAAAAATGTTTCAATTTAAAGTTTCATTTCGTGGAATTTGTCACCGCTTTTAATTGCATATTAAAACTGCTTGCTTTTTCACCTTGTATTGCATGCACCTTGGAATCATATGGTGGTATCCTATTGGGCTTAGGCTCACACCCTACTTACACCCCTTGGGTGTAAGTAGACCTTTTTTTGACCCAGGTAAAGGAAAGGCTAAGGGTGTTGACGGTTCAGGGTGTTAGTCCTCATCCTTGGGGAGGAGTAGTGGAGACGACTTGGGGGTGATGACCCCTTGTCATGTGGAGTCCATGGGGCTGTTTTGTTTCTGTTCCATTGTGTCTTTGGACCTTTTGTATTGACTCTAAACCTATGTATTCAGTTATGGTTTTTGTTTAAACATCGTTTGGTATAAATATTTCAGATTCAGTTTATTGATTGTTTTTAATGGCTTATGCCTTCATATTCGGGTAAATCGTTCCCAAACCTAAATAAATGATACCCGGGCACTTGTGCCAGCCCGTGGGGATAGGGAATGACCTTCGGGTCATGTCACGGGTTGGGTTTGGTGCCGGTTTTGGCGGTGACCAGATTCGGTTCGTGACAAAATGGTATCAAAGGAGGTTCGCTCCATTGGAGTCATGTTATTTGGGAAATAGTCGGGATAGTATAGAGTTATGATTTTTGGGACATGTAATTCTGGTTATGGGTAGTGTGCTTGATCACCACACCTCATTTCAGGATTCAAGTCACCAGTGGAAGTTGGGATTTGTCTATGTCTTTTGGTTTTCTTGGTTTGATGATGATTAGGGGAAATGAAAAGAGGGTTGGGTTAATGGTCTCCATAAGCTCGCAGGGCCTGGAAAGCCATGCGGAGCTGGGGATATACCCTAGAACACTCTCTGTGATAGTGAAGTGATTGGAATATGGCCACCAACCATATGTCCAAGTCACCCACTGAAACTAGTTTCCTATCAGATTGTTTTGTACTATAGTTTTGCAATCTTGGAACTTTGGATTTAAAAAGGACTTGGTTTTAAGAAGTATAAAGTTTTTTTGAAATTTTTTTCAAATAAATAAGGAATGGATTGATTTATGAAATGGTGGAACTGAATTTTTATAATTTTTTTGAAATGGAAAATGGTGTTTTTACACCTATTTTGAAAGCAAGAACTATATTGAAGTTGGTTCTGAAAAGTGTTTACAATAGAGTTTTCTAAACAATCAAATAGTTTTTTAATGGGTTGAGATGTTTTCAAATTGATGTGAATATATTGAAAGTGAGTTATTTTTTTAAATGGTTGTGCATTTCTGAAAATTTTTGTAAGATGTGAGTTGGAATTTGATCTCGTGGTTAGCGGTTTTGAGAAAAAGGATGTGTTGGTTGACCATTTTGGTTTTGAAAAGTGGAAAGAATTTTTGTTTTAACCTTTGGTATTTTCATGAGCAACCATATGCATGGGGTTATATGGGATGAGGGATGGTTGATGACATGACTGGATGAGTGTTGGGATGGAAATGAGGAGGGTGCCTGGTGTGGCATAGAAACATGCATGTGTAAGGCCCATGGGGTACCATTGGTGGATGCGCTTACCGCTGAACCATTTGTTTTCAAAGAAATGTTTTTAAATAAAAAATTAACATGATTTCTTGATGATTTTTTTTGGGATGGTGTATATTATGTGTTCTCGGAAAATGTTGATGTTGTGGGATGTTTTGATTCAAAGAACCCCTCCTGTTTGAACTGTGTTTTGGGTTTGGGTTTGGTCAGTAAGTTGTGTTGTAGGGACGATTAATGGTCTCTTTTGAAAAATGTTTTGGGATGCCTTTACGGTGGTTCCCTTCATGTGTTTGGATCTGGTTTGAGGCATGTTTTGACTAATGGACCAGATTGGTTGGGTCCTTGGGTTCTCTCACTGGACAAGGTATGCCCCCATTAAGGGTTAATGCACAGCTGAAGTGAAAACCATATTGTTTCGCCATTGGAAAATCCTCCAGTTGATCAATATAAGGAATATTTTATCGATCATTGTTGATTGAGTCTACACCCATTCATTTCGTTGATTTTTGGATCCTCTTGTAGTGGTAAAGTTATTGTGGAAGGTTGAAAGAAACCTTAGTTTCTAATGTTTCATGATTCATCGAAGGTGGAAGTGTTCTTTGGTTGTAAGTGTGGATGAGTGTCTCGATGGTGTCTAAGAGGACCTTTGGGTTATTCAAAGTTTCTTTGATGCGTTAATTCATGTTAAACCACCGGTGTGGGAAATATGGTCACGGTAGGATATTGTGGCCACTTTCTAGAATTGTGTGTTGTTTGGGGATGTTGTATAAGGTCCCTCTCCATGAATTGTTTATATCAGTTGAAATGGTCATGTTTGGTGATGCCTTATGATGTCATGTACTCGATTGACTGTATAGGTGAAAGTAGTGAAATCCTCTGAGAGTCCCTGTTATGTTGGGCAAATGTCTCCCTTGGAAAAACTTCAAAATCATCTATTTTAGAGGAATGTGAGTGTAGGTGTTCTTTACTTCTATTGTTTCTCACCTGAAGAAACAAGTTGTGATGTCTGTGTATCTTCTCAGCCCTTGTTTCAGTGAAATATCAGGATAAGGTAAAGTGAGTTTGGAATGTGTTATGTCTAGAAAACTTATTTGGGACTGTGGTGTAGTTTTTGGTGGCACCGAAAAGAAGAATACTCATTCAGTGGGTTTCCAAATATTAACTACGAGGCCGAAGATGCTTCAATCATTTGAGCTCCAGCCATAGGTCTTGGAGAGAAGCTGGCTCGTAGTCAGGGAAATCCCAGGGCCATTTAAACCCTTGTACAAAGTCCTATCCTTAGTATGAAAGATGGGAATAGTTCAAACCTATGGTTTCGTCATGGATGAGCACATAGTTTGTGCACGTTTAGTAGTGGTCATGTGCTAGGAAGCCATGTAGAAAGAATTATATTCATAGTTAGTGCACAGTTTCCCAAACCATGCAGACTAATCCTGCTCCCTTCCTAAATCTTTGATTTCTTTTTGGGTATTTCTGTGTCGGCCCATGCTGGTCAGTTTAGATGGTCAGTTCTTATGGTGGGGAGACCCACTATGATTCTCATGAATATTCCTTCATAAACATTTAATGGAAGTATATCCCTTTTACTAGAGAGTATGTTTGGGCCTCCCACTATTAGTGTCTTGATTCTGTCTCGGGAAAACAATTTAAGTTGTCTCTTATGGTGGGGAGCCCATTTGTGTATCTTCATACGAGTAACTCATTTTTTTTTCTTTGGACTTGTCTGGGAAGTAGGTATTATCATTCGAAGATATCTAACTACCTACACATTCATTGGGTAAACATTGATATTGGAGAGTTTCCAATGGTTTAGTTATAGTAGGGAAGTGTAACCTTGTTCAATGTTGTTGTTTTTTTTTTGGGTAAATTGCTTGAGTATTGTTCCGATTGTATTTGAGGAGTTTTCATTTGGGATAAAACCTGAATGTACTTTATTGTTTCAGGAAAGTGGTGTATGTTTGGTTTGTGACAGTATTCCTTCCATCATTGATCACTGGAGGTGTTTTGACCTTTGGGGGTGAAACCTGGCAAGGGTGTACCTATTGGTTTCTTAGTTGGGTTTGGTTGTTGCTTTGACCTTGCTGTGACTTTCCGGGGCGGAATGTTTTCAAGGTGGGGAGAATTGTCACGTACGTAACCTATTTTAAGGTTATTTTAAATTTATTTTCCACTCATGATTTGATTTGGTGGTTTCCAAATGTTTTATTGAGAATAGGTGAGTTTTCATGAATTGGGCCAAACTGCGAGCCTAATTCCAGATTTAAAAATAAATTTTGTTTCATTTATAACTTTTTCAATTTTTAATATTTTTGACTCATTACAACTCCTAATTGTTCTCCCCTGATATATTAACCCCAAATTTAAATTTGGGGCCTTTATAAATCCATAAGCATGGGGGATTGTTGTTTTTATTTGAGAATTGGGCCAACCCGAAGGCCCATTTTCCAGTTTTAAATTGTTTCATTAATTTATTAATATCTTATTCATTAAAATGGATATTTCGGTGATTCCACCTCCCTATCGACCCTAAGCAGTCTAGGCGAGACCCCATGCCCTCCTCCCACAATTTGGAGCTCGATAGAGTCGCGAAAATAGTCGAAACTTTCTGGATTTCAGAAATTGTCCAGATTTTGGAGAGGTAAATTGATCCTTTCATAAATCCTTATATTCCTAATCTTTTCCCTCCATTCCAATTCCTAAATGACCTAATAATTCTTGTGAGACCATCCCCTGTGTTTTGGCCGTTTTAAATTTCAGATACTAGTGTTTTGGGGAGATTCATTCTAGATTTCTCAAGTAAGTTTGTCCATTTCTTTTCCCCTTTCAAATTGATTAGGGTTTCATTCTATTTTTTTAGGGTTTCCTCCCTTTTTATTGAAGTGAACAATGACCAGTGGGTAGGGGTTCGAACCTAAGGTTTAACCTTGGGTTTTCTTGGTCCAATTTTCTATTTTTAGGTTCGATCTACCCTTCTTGAGGTGCGGCGGTGGTGCGTTTGTGTTTTCGCACAAAGGATTCAATGGTTTCATTTGATTTGGTAGGTGATTCCAATGTTGATGCAATATTTTTGTATTAGCATGCTGTATTTATCATATTTTCAGATTTATATAATTTTATTATTGCTACAAAAATTGGTTCTAATGATTTTTCCATTGCAATTGAATTTAAAATGCCAATTTGGTGTGAAATTGGGGGTTTTCCAAAGAAGTGTTTTGTTTGTTTATTTGGGGATGCCCTATAAATACTTAGTTGATTTTATTGATCTGTAATAAGGCATAAAATACTGTTTATAATGTTTATCCCCTTTGGTAATTTCTGCAAATAATGAGTTTTAATTGTGCTTGTAAAGAAAGTGAAGTTTTGGTTCCACTTTTGTGTGAAAATGAAGGTTTTACAAAGAGAACACTTCTTGTTTAACATGAGGATGCCCAAAAATTGATTTGTTGTTTTAATTGATATTTATTGGGCTGTATTTAATATTTTGGTAACTTACAATTGTGAACATCGTGTACAAGTGGGTTTCTTAAGGGGTTTTGGTGGGAAAACTACACGAGATTTTGTGAAATTGATTTATTCAAATTCAAAGAGTTTTTTGTTTGTTTTAAGTGGTAGAAAATGAGATAGCTACTGTATTTGGTGTATGTGACCATTAGTGGTGTTTTAAATTAAAATGGATGTGTGTTAAATCCTGAAATTGTATGAGCACAAAGGGGGATGCCCGGGTACCTAGGTGGGGCGGATTTGTACTAGTACGGCTAGTGGACCGGATGGGTTTTGTCCCTGTTTCACTTAGCATTTGGATAACGACAACTCTAACTAAACTATGTGGATGATGATTGGGGATCACTAGGTTATGGGTATGTTCCCTACTAGTGGCTCGTGCACGAGAAAGGATTTTACTATGGTTACATTACACTGAGGTACGAGGTACATGGGGCCTGAGACTATCTAGTGCCTAGGGGTGTTCCCGGTTTTGTTGCTCAGTGGATTTGTGGTATTTGCCCTTGTTTTTGGGTGTCTTTGGAATTATAATGCAGTATATAATATTCCTATTTAAATGTGTTAACATTCTGAAAGTTTTATCATGAAAAATTTTTTCAATTTAAAGTTTCATTTCGTGGAATTTTTCACCGCTTTTAATTGCATATTAAAACTGCTTGCTTTTTCACCTTGTATTGCATGCACCTTGGAATCATATGGTGGTATCCTATTGGGCTTAGGCTCACACCCTACTTACACCCCTTGGGTGTAAGTAGACCTTTTTTTTTTTGACCCAGGTAAAGGAAAGGCTAAGGGTGTTGACGGTTCAGGGTGTTAGTCCTCATCCTTGGGGAGGAGTAGTGGAGACGACTTGGGGGTGATGACCCCTTGTCATGTGGATTCCATGGGGCTGTTTTGTTTCTGTTCCATTGTGTCTTTGGACCTTTTGTATTGACTCTAAACCTATGTATTTAGTTCTGGTTTTTGTTTAAACATCGTTTGGTATAAATTTTTCAGATTCAGTTTATTGATTGTTTTTAATGGCTTATGCCTTCATATTTGGGTAAATCGTTCCCAAACCTAAATAAATGATACCCGGGCACTTGTACCAGCCCGTGGGGATAGGGAACGCCCTTCGGGTCATGTCACGGGCTGGGTTTGGTGCCGGTTTTGGCGGTGACCAGATTCGGTTCGTGACAGGGAGACTCACAGACTGAGGTGATTCATGATCACATTATCCTGGGTGATGCTCCCAAAGGGTGTTCAGAGGATAATCAGAATCAGATGATGTTCCATGGGAAGATGTTTTTTTTCAGTGGAAATGTGTGAGGGAGTTATCTATGACTTCCATATCTCACCCCTAGCAGTGAATCCCCGAGTCTCTATGATGTACCAAGGCCTGAGGGAATATTTTTGGTGGTTAGGGTCAAGAAGGAAATGTTGGAGTTAGTGTAAAGATGCCTAGTGTGTTAGTAGGTAAAGGCCGAGAACCGTGTTTCTGGTGGTCTTTTTCAGCCCATAGATTTTACTGAGTGGATGTGGGATGAAATATAAATGAATTTATTCACATTATTACCTAGATATCTAAGAGGATACAATTCCCTTTCGGTAGTAGTGGACCAATGGATGAAGTCAGCTCACTTCCTGGTGATTAAGGAGTCGGTTGTAATGGATTACTTAGCAAAGAGATACATAGGTGAAGTGGTGCAGCGACATGGTGTTACAAGATCTGTTTTTTCATATCAAGACACATGTTTTACCTCACGAGTATATAAGGGATTGCAACATGATTTTGGAACCATGTTATGCCATAGAAATCATTTCCACCATCAGACGGATGGGCAGATACAGAGGACCATCCAGACATTGAAGGACAAGCTGCAGGCATGTGTCTTTTACTTTAGAGAATTGTGGGTACGACACTTTCCCCTGGTAGAGTTTTTTTTACAATAATAGTTATTACTCTACCATTAGAATCCTAGTCTTTCTAGGTGTGTTGATGCGGTAGTGAGGAGTAATATCTTATGGGTCTAGTCAATTATGTCCCCATGAACATAATTATTTTTCCCATGATCTAGATCTTGTGGCAGTCTCGTTTGCACTAGAGTTACGGAAGCATTACCTCATCGGGGAGTCGTTTGTGGTCTTCACAGATCACTAGATCTTGAGGAATATATTTTCCCAATGAGACATGAACTTGAAGTAGTGATGGTGGATGGAGTTCCTCCAGGATTACATCTTTGAGATCTATTACACCCTAGTAGAGGGGAATTCAAGGGTTGATTCCATGGTCAAGATGTCAGAGAAGGAGGTAGTTTGGGAATCCGTGAATGCTTAGAAGGTCGTAGAGGAGTTGTATGCTTTGTGTCTAGATGCTGGGGATGACAGTGGTAGAGGATATCTGTTTTAGATGATAGTACAGTATTACTTTGTGAAAAAGGTATAGGAGTCTCTATGGGGAGACTTACAGACTAAGGTGATGGGTGATCACGTTGTCTAGGGTGATGCTCTGAAAGGATGATCAGAGGATAATGAGACTAAGATTTTTTTCCATGGGAGATGTTTTTCCCAGTTGAAATGCATGAGGGGGTTCTCCGTGAGTTCCATATCTTACTCCTGGAGGTGCATACATAAGTCTATAAGATGTACCTAGGCCTGAGGGAACAGTTTTGGTGGACCTAGGTGAAGTATGAAATGGATGAGTTTATGGAATGATGCCTTGTGTGTCAGCAGGTGAAGGTCGAGAACCGTGCTTTTGGCATATGTTGTAGCCCATGGATGTTCCCAACTGGATGTGATATGACATATAAATGGATTTATTCCTAGTTTTACCCAAAGTTCTAGGAGGATGTGATTCCCTTTGGGTAATAGTGGACTGGTTGACGAAGTCATCTCACTTCCTGGTGATCAAGGAGTCGAGCGTCGTGGATGCCTTAGGATGGAGATACATAGATGAATTAGTTGATCTACATGGAATTACAAGATCCATCATCTCATATCAAGATGCATAGTTTACCTCATGAGTCTGGTGGGTATTTCAACATGATTTTGGCACCTAGTTACGCCTAAGCAATTCTTTCCACCCTTATATGGATGGGAAGATAGAGAGGACCATCTAGGCAATGGGGGACATGTTGCAGGCATATGTATTCTACTTCAGAGGAGTGTGGGTATGTCACTTTCACCTTGTAGCGTTTTCTTCCAATAATAGCTATCAGTCTACCATTTTCATGGAACCATTTAGAGCCTTGTATGTATGACCATGTCACTCACATGTATGCTGGAAATAGATAGGGGAAGTATCCCTTCTTTGACCAAAATTAGTGTAGAGAGATATGGATAAGTTTCAGCTTGTGCATGAGAGGATTATGGCATATCAGGACCGGCAGAAGTCGTATGATGATCATAGGAGGAGGACATTAGAGTTTGAGGTTGGGGACCACATGTTCTTAAAGGTCTCCCCTCAACGTTGACAATAGTGGTTTGGAAAAGGAAGCAAGATTTCTCCAACGTTCATCAGACCTTTTGAGGTTTTGGGATGAGTTGGTAAGGTGAAATATTAAATGGGGTTTCCACTTCAGTTAGAGAGGATCCACAAAATATTTCATTTATCTTAGTTCCATTAGTATATATAATATGAGTCCCACATCCTAGACAGGGGAGAGTTGGATGTTGAGGATGACACGACCTTCGTGGAGCGACTGCAAGGGAATGAGGATCTTGAGGATAAGGTGATGTGTGGATGGAATGTTCCTTTGTTTCATGTGTTATGAATGCATGGTGACCTCAAGGTGAGTTCTTGGGAATGTAAGGCGCATATTCATGCCGAGTACCTAGAGTTGTTCTGAGTTTTTTTCTATGTTTTAATTTTTTTCTTCGTTTCACGATATAATGTTTGACATTGCTTGTTGTATGATAAGTTGTTTCCCTATTATCTTATTTTCTGTGAAAGGTCTTGAAAATGGGGAAGGAAGAACCTGATCTCTAATCAAGATGAATTAATGCTGATGTGATTAAACCCATGAAAGAAATATAGTTCCACACAAAAAGGAACTTATCTTGACATGGAGGAAGGAGATCCCTATTCCATGTCTTTGGATGCTATGACCTTTGGTGTTTGTGTGGTTACTTGTGAAAGAGGATAATTAGTTTTTCTAAAAAAAAATTGGAGATATATTAAATAGAGTTCTTATGGGATGTTGAGGTTTTCAATTCGGCTTTAGAATAAATCAAGGTGGTTTACTCTTGAGAGGTATCTTAAGGGATGGTTGTTCAAACCCACTTTCTTCTAGGTTTGTTTTGAAATTCGTCGGGACGAGAATACTATGAGAGGTATCTAATGTAATAATACATATTTACTGAGGCCCTTTGTGAAAATCCAGTGTTATAGGTGTTTTGGGAGATTTCGATGTATCACTTTAAGTGTTTTCCAAATTTTCAGTTTTACATCAGCATGTCAGTGCCTCGACAAGTCAGTGCGTCAGCATGTCAATGCGTTAACATGTTAGTGCATTGTCATGTATATGCATCGACATGTCAGTAAATCAGCATGTTTTAGTGTCAGTGGGTCTAGGATTCGGTGAGTTAGGGTCATCAGTATCAGTGAGTCATGGGTGTTGGTATCAGTGAGTCACGGGCATAAGTATCGGTGATTCAGGTGTGTCAATATCGGTGATTCAGGGGAATCTGTATTGGTGAGTCATGGGTGTATGTATTGGTGATTTAGGGGAGTCAGTATCAGTGAATTAGGGAGTTAGTGAGTCAGGTGTTAGATGATTCAAGCATTGGTAGGTCCTTGGGTCAGTAGCTCAGCATCGATTACTCACCCCTCAGTGACTCATTTGTGGTTTTCCCAGTATTTCCCAGTATTCCAATTTCACCCCAATTACATTTTATTTTATGTAAAAACAGTTTAAATCCTTCCATTTGAATTTTTAATGGTGTTTTAGAGGGTATTGATAATATATTTAGTGATCCTAATGTCCCAGGAAATTTTAGATACCCAACCTGCATGATCTTGACCAAAATCCAATGATAACATCTTTTAAAACAATTCTTCCTTGAAAATATGATCCAACTCTTCAAATCTAGGATCTGACCTTCCTTGGTTGTTTTCCATTTCCCATTAGTGCCCATAGATCTTTCCTCCCAATATGATTCATGCACTTGTGCTAGATCCCTTCCAACTCAGTTTTCGTGATGTTCTTCCCTACTGCTCGGACGACCCCTATTCTTGGCATAAGGAGGATCTTTGATCCTTTGATCATCCGATAGGGATTATTTCTATCCCTATTTAATTTTTCATCATGCGGGGTAGGCGTACTAATGATTCCTTATAAATAATAGCTGAAAATCATTCATGAAATGAGAAATAAACAAGGAGTAAATATAGTCAAAATATAACAGGGGTAAATAAAATAACAGGCATAGAGTGGTTTGATGTAGATCGCCTATTTTATTTGTTGTATTTTATTGTTTTATGTATTTTTGTGACTTTATTCATCCTAAAATACATGACCGTTGGGGGTCTTTTCTTATGTGCTATTGATATCCTTCTTTGTTGGAATTCTTTAACAAATGACCATAACATGAAAAAATGTTAAACCACATATACATTGTTAAATAAATGGATTCATAGGATCAAACCTACCTTGAGATCACCCCAGTTATAATTAACCAGAATTAAGTACCTATATTGGTTTAATATATATGTATATATATACACATCTTGTTGATATGTGTGGTTGAGTTCTCTGTTCTTTTGAGTTGTGTAACTTTTTGTGAGGTGTGTGGTGCTGCTGTTGGGAGAACGGTTGGGGGTACAAGGTTGGATAGTGGATTTGGTTTCATAAGAAGAGGGTGGCATGAGTGTGAAGTGTGGAAATGGTTAATGTTAGTTACTATGGTATTGTGCATGGTGTGGTACATGTGGTGAGTTGGCCTCTCAGTCTAAGAGATTGATTGATTGTAGAATGTATGAAATTGTAGGCAGTTGAACTGAATTTGTTCTATTATAGTTACAAATCAATGTTGGGTAATGGGTCTATAGTGTGGATATGAACTTGTAGGAAGTGGTACTGTAGAGGTAAATATTAGTAATATTTAGTATAACTTTGAAGAATGATAGTTGTAAGTGGTTGAACGAGAGTTTACAATGGGACTAAAAATCTGGTTTTGTGTTGTTGTGCAGTGGGAATGCATTTTGGTTTTTCTTGTCATTTTGGTATAGTTGTGGTTGGAAGTTTCCTAGTGTTTCTTGAATAAACTAATGTGAACCCCTAAATAACTAAATGGAAAGTGGTTAAAAAAAAGAGTTTAGGTTATGGTTTCGTAGTGGCTGTTGTGTGGTTGCACGTATAGGGGTTGTAGTGAAAGTGGTTCTGAGTGGGCTGGTTGGTTTTTTAGAAACCCATAGGTTGGGATGAGTGTTTTATTTTCTATATATATAAATTTCAGTTCACTGTTATTTCTATTCTCACCCCACCCTTTTTGAGCACCATGTGTCGAACAACCCCATTTCATGAAGGAGGGTGTCTTCCCCAACATCCTGGTGGGAGGATAGATTGCTGGTTAAGGACTTTCTTCCTCATTCCCTCTTTCAATTTCATACCTCTTGCATGTATCCAGGTAGGCTATAATGGATTATGAATTACCATAGTCCAATTTCCTTTGGGAAAGGGTCTGTTGTGGATGAGAGGCCTAGGTGTTTGCTAGCCTGTTTTTCCCAAGTATCATTGGGATAAGGCCATGGTGTCTTTGGGTGAGAGACATGGCTATTGTGGCCTAGATGTCTGCGGGCGAGATTATGTCTAGTTTGAGGCTCAAGTGTGTGCGGGAGGGCTATGGTAGTGAGACTGAATATATAAATAGTGTAAGAATCAAGATGTTAGTCATATGGATGATTAGTTAACTAGTGGAAAAGTAGTGTGGGGTAACCAAATATGGATGAGCATGTACTACTACTTTACTTGAGTTGCGTTATTTAATGAATGTGACTCAGTGAGGTTGGGTTGGTTAATATTTATTAATAGGTTATTTTAGGTTATACTATATTCTCATAGGGACATTAGTATGTTCCCTCACTTGTGCATGGGTGGATTTAGTATTCCTATTGAGTATACTTGTATACTCACCCTATGTAAATAAAACTATTTTCAGGATTCAGGGATGACTTCTAGGACCATGCTGGACTTTACTAACCCGGGCATTAGGATTAGTTTTTTCTACTTCTTTGTCACATTTCATTTGGTACATTACTTTGGACTTCTGTTTAACCTTATATTAGCTTTAACTTTTAACATGCATGTGGGAAAAGGCTTTTTGCTTTACTTTTACTCTATAAACATAGTGTTTCTTAGGATTTTCCATCTTATCTCATGATTTTGTTCTATAAAAAGGGAAATTCCTTCCATATTATGTGATATTATATACCCATGGTTCTAGTCTCTACTCCAGGTCCTATCGAAGGTGGGACATGGGGGTCATTATCTATCCTTTAACATGAGGAAGAGAGGGCATAGAACATTTCTACCCCTTCTGTCATCTTGAAGAAGGCTGGTCATGGAAATGTATATAGAGAACTGTTGATGAATTTTGAGATTGAGATGTCAAATCCTGTGTCAAAACCTATTTACTTATTAAAAATATTTCTTATAGATGCTGAAGGTGAGGGGGTAAATCAAATAAAATTCAGGAAATTTATTGGGGGCCCTATTTATCTCATAACATCAAGACCGAAAATTATATAAGTTTTTAGTCATTATGATAGATATTAGAGTGACCTAAAGGAGTCACATCTTATAGATTCTAAAAGTTCCTCAGATCTATCAAAGAAACTATTAAATATGGGGTATTTTACAATAGGGTATACCAATTGAATATATTCCTAATTATAGATGTTGACATGGTAGGTTATTGTGTTGATAGAAAGCTCAATTATGGTGGATTTTTAATATTTAGATATTGATCTATGAGTTTTCACTATAGGAAATATAATTTAATCACACTAAGCACCAAAAAGGGTGAATATGTTTTTGATTATTGTTATTTTAATCAAATGAGTCTGTTAAATAAGAAGCACGATAATTTGATTGTAAAAATAAAAATACCTCGAAAAATTTATTGGGTTAATAAAAGTTATATAGACCTCTCTAAAAAACATTTGCAATACTGAAGGTAAAAGTGTGTGTATGCATATATATATCAAAATTCATTTCATTAAGGATAATTTTTATAAAGGAAATATCAAGATTGAATATTTTCTTCCTCAGTATAATTTGGCTGATATATTCAACAAGGATATCACTTAGGATATATTAGAGTTCTTGTGGATGAGTATGAATGTTAAGACTATCCCATATCATAAAGAATCATTGGGAGGAAACCCCATTAAGCTTTAGATTGTGTTTTCAAATGGGGATAAGTATGTGTAAAACTGTTTTCATGAAATATAATTTATCAAAAGGGGGGAGGTGTATTTACATTGATAGATTTATCTGGATATGTATATTATGAAATTGGTAAGTTTGTTTGAAGTAGTGAGTTCATTTATTTCGGGGAAGCTCACTTTATCACTTAGACAAAAAATTATTTTTCAGTGAGAGATAGAGTTATCTTAAAAAATGAATATAATATGTGGTGTTGTTTCTAGATATATGTATTTTGAAAATGTTTATGATTTTTGATTTATTTAATGAGAAGTTGAGTTTTACGATGATTATGAGAAAGAGTTTCATGGGTTGAAAAAAATCAAAAGGGGAGATTGAAGTAAACTTAGAGTTTTTGAAGATTTATTTCTTTTGATTAACCCAATATTAGATATATGTTGAGAATATTTAGAAGAGTTCTTAGAGTTTATTTTGAGCTGTTGGAGATGGGTGATGATTTTTTTAATTGAAGAAGGAAATAAGATAAGTCTATTCTTGTATAAATTTTCAGTGCATACAATTATTTAGCTACACATATGTAATTCAGCACCACATAAGGATCATTTACTACGCATAAGAAATTATAGCATACATTAGTTGTTTGAGCTGTGTGTAGGTAATTTTTGTAATATCCCATAATTTCCATGTATTTTTTATTAAATTTTCTGGAATTTTATTGAGACCACACACTTTGACAACACGTGATTCTGAGGCCTGATAATACATGAATGGAATTTCGAACCTTTCATAAGTTCACATATGTAAATGTGCAAGAAGGTTTTCCTACCTTTTGAACCGATTCACGGATTGAAAATACAAGGGCACCGTTGAACTCTGAACACTAGGATTCAACTATAAAGGACAAAATTTTGACCGGAAGGGGTCATACAGAAAATATAATTTTCATACTTTTCAAAAAATAATAAAATAACTTAAAATTTTATTTTTATTATCTTTTCTCACTGTTGAGAGGAGGACGCCGACGCTACAGTGTAACAATAAGGTTCACTAAAGGAAGATCCTTAATGGATCATTTTTGTGTAGCATAATAGTTATTTTGATTTATAAATGAAACATCGCAACACCATGATGTCGTGTCATAATAGAAATGCTGGGACATGTTTTATTTTAATAAGCTAATGTGTTGAGGGAATGATAATTAAACAGTGAAATTCTGTGATGAACCCATGCCAAGGATTCCCTCCAACGATGAATGATGAACGCCAGCAGATCACTAGCAACATCGATGCTTTACGAAGAATGGGACCGAGAATCGAAGAATGTCAATAAATCTTGAATCCTCTAGTGTGGAGAGCTTCAACAACAATCGTCGATCTAGGAAGGGGTTTATTTGCTTTACATTTTCCCATTATTCATTCTAAAAGAAGAATGTGGATCAACCCATGAATACATTATTCCGTGGATCGTCCATTCTTACGAGAGGGTGATGTTTTGGGATTTCTATTTGGGATTAAATTTTTATTGGTATGACATCATTCCCAAACCTCCCCCTATAATAAAACTCTAACGTGGAGGGTGCGGGCCGACACGAGTAAGGTTTGAGCACATCCGTTTGTGGTTTCTTCATGGACAATCATTTCAAAAGGGGCGGAAATATAGATTCAAGGACTTCACAGGGAAGATGATACCTCATGGGGGATGGAGGTGCAGTCAATGTGAAGAACGATCCACCGGTGCGGAAACAGTAGCCCGTGGAAGGTCTTGTCAGCATGCCAGAATGGTTCATGAGGAGGATCCACTAGTAGCAGGTAGAGACGCGGCCCACAGTTGTGAGATGTGGATCTTAGGGGCACACTGTATCTGACCATGTGAAGGAAATCTAGACAGTCGCGGTCTTCTGACCATGGTGGTAGGCGTTGGCCCTGAGCATGACCTGTGGGGTGAAGGGAGTCGGACGCAGCTTCCAGTCGCGTCCCAATCGGGCGGAAGCTGGTCCGCATCTGGAGGACAAGATACGGTGCGACATGCCCCAGGGGACCGGGCTAGGTATGGGTTGGTTTAGTGTATCTGGTTCAGGTAGGTGGACCTGGATCGGGTCGATAGACCCTGGGCCGAGTCAGGTCGGTCCGACCGGGTCGGACCGGACCCGGACCCAACATGCCCCTTCTTGAAAAAATGTCAATAAATTGCAAACCAGACATTTGATTGATGAGGCGTTTGTTGCATTAGAACCCTAACGATAAGAAATACCATTTTACATACTCTATATATGAGTTCATGGACGTTGAAGTTTGATCAATAGCTTGTGGAGCTATTCTCTTGAGTCAAGTGTGCTACGTGCGGAAACCATACGGTTGGCTGAGTCCTAAAGACAGCTGACGAGAGACACTGTGTGGATCAGATACTATGGCCTTGTGGGAATTGGTTTTTATGTGACTCAGTAGGACTATGGTGGGGGCTCGCTTCTGTGTGACCGAGCAGACCCACGGTACTCGACAGGAGGAGTACCTCAGTATGACAATAACGGGAAGCGACTTCTCTGTGACCCAACATGGACATGGTGGGGAGAAACATATGTGTGACCCAACATACCCACGGTATTCATCGGGGATGATTCCCATAAAATTCATAGTTAACTTGTAAGCAATATCTGTGTGACCTTATGGACCCTCTATACTCATTGAGGAGAAGTTCTCCAGCAGCCCATGGTGTTCAACATTATGAATGATGGTCTTACTTTCCCATGCTAGAATATACCTAGTGTGATCTATCATGATTCATGATCATGCTTGGCGATCATGCTTTTTAGTTTGTTTGTAGATTTCTTTTTGGTCTTTACTTTGGGTTTTCGGGTCCCTACTGTGTATATTATTACACACACCTGTATGGGCTTTACCCACACATGTTGTGTCAGGTGCAGAAGACCGACGCCTTAAAGGAGGGCTTGGGGGCCCATAAGTCAGTGGTTCCCAGTGAGACCAGGTGGGCGTGGTATACTTATACAGCTTCCAGTAGATACTCTACACATACCCATCGGGTGGGGTTGTTAATGGAGGGATATCTAGAGTTTCTTTTGAACTTTCTAATTTTCTATTTAGTCTTTTTTTGGGGTTTTATGCTGGACCATTAAAACTTCAGTTGTACTTGTACTCAGTGGTTGTTTAGTGGGATTCTTCTTTACATTTCAAGATTTTTAATGTGGTTGTTTGTGTGAATGCATATAGGTACTCAGGAAAATTCCACCCACTTGAAAGTTGATGCTTTCAACCCTATTCGCCAACCCATGGACTTCAGGATATGGGCTTCGGGTATGTCACGACACATGCCCCAGGGGACGGGTCATGACAAATTGGTATCAGAGGTGGTCAGTTCTACCTCCATTACCGAGAGTCTATTTTTTTGTTTTTGGGAAAATAGTTTTAAATGTTTTGAGTTTGACTTTCAGTTTCTGGGAGTCCAGTGTTGGTGCACTGGATGACTATCCATACACCAAGACACTGAATTATGCTTTTTGGATCCATACATGATAATAACTGTTGCATAAGTTTTTCTTTATATTCTTCTTGAATAAGAGTCATCTCACCATGTATAATATATTAACTATGTTAAATATGGATTTGTATTAGGATTCCTCCATGCAGACAAACAGCTAGGCTTCTGATACATGATTGTGTTGACAACCATCTTAGTGATGAGGTGTTGGTTCAGGGACCAGTCCTAGAGATGGCCCCTCAAAGTGGTGAATAGGTGTTTCAACAACCAATTCATCAGTATTTACAACTAGTTTTACTGGTAGATGACATACACAGACTTAATGCCTTGCATGAGTTTTAGAGACAGGGTCATCCTTGGTTCAAGGGAGAGATGGATCCTCAAGTCGCTAAGGAATGGCTGGAGGAGGTGACGCAGGTCTTCCGCTTAGTGATGACACCACTTGGCAATTTGGAGATCTTGGCCGTGAGCCTTCTGCAGGGCTCGATAGAGATATGGTGAAGCTTGACCATCCAGACACAAGATGAGGAAACCCTCAGTAGGAAAAACATTGAGTGGATTTTCCATGAGGAGGTTTTCACCACAACCTTGCGCTCGGTATGCATATAGGAGTTCCTTCACCTATATTTGGAAAAAATATAAGTGGTTGAGTACTCTACGAGGTTTACAGACCTCTCTTACTACTCCATAGACATGGTGTATGAACCTTTCTTTTGGGATCAAACCTTTGATCAGGGACTCATATGGGAGATATGGGCATCCATGGTGTCTCTCAGCATCCCCACTCAGGACAGAGTGATGGAGCGATCCATTCTTGTGGAGAGCTTCCTAGTTGAGTAGGAACCGGCAACTGGAGCTACCAGCAGAACTCAGGTGGTAGAGTCTTTAGTCGTGAGTTGCAGGCATCATATATGGGGGTCGAAATGGGCCAGGTCTTTTAGGGGATGACCATAGGACTCAGGGTCGGTAGTACATGGATCCCAGAGTAAAGGGAGTCAGCAAGTATCCAAGCTATTCTTCCTGTGTAGCGGGTAGGGATACATAGATCGTGACTGCCCGACCTGCCACATAGACGATTAGTAGACAGTCAAGGGACCACCAAGGCATAGGAATAGGTTCGTACGAGGATGTCTGTAGGGAAGAAGATGTGGCAGTGGATTAGGATGAGTGGTGGGTTGTGGATGATTGTTTGAGGTGCTACCACCACGACCCCAGGTGGTCCACCACGAGATCAAGGAGCTGACAGACATGGGATAGGCCATATTAAGGTAGTGGAGGCTTAAGACCACGACACTCCATTGATTATTATAAGTATGATTTGTTTCTTCTCCACCATAAGTGTAGTTCTTATAGACATAGGTGTCAGTCACTATTTCCATACCACGAGCCTCGTTCGAGGCTCAGAGATTCTGGTGGGGCCGTTGTCTCAATCCTTACGAATAGATATTTCTATGATAGGGGATTAGATGATTACACCCTAGTGCCAGTAGTGTGAGCTGACCCAAGGAGGTGAGAGAATCTGCTAGGATCTCTTATTAGCAACGCCGAGGCCTTACAACATCATCATGGGTATGAAGTAGTTATCTACATTCCTTGCTCAGATCGATTATTTTATGAACAAAGTGTGTTGTTTCCATGAGGATGGGACCATGTTTTCCTTCACCGGAGAGAAGGGAAATTTTTCATCATAGGATGAAATTTCTCGGAGAATGGTGCAGTCAATCACTCACTGGTTGGATAGCCTCATCATCGGTGCATTGGAAGAGAGGATTCAGAGCTTTCCTGTTGTGGTGAATGAGTATGAGGATGTATTTCCTGAGGATGTTTCGGGACTACCTCCTTGTAGAGAGGTAGACTTCGACATCGACCTGTACCATGGGATGAAACCAATATCCCTGCCAGCATAACGTATGGCTCCCGAGGAGCTTCTTGAATTGAGGGTATAGATGGAGGACATGTTGGAGAAGGGCTTCTTGAGGCCCAGTGTTTCATCATGGGTAGCCCTAGTATTGTTTTTCAAGAAGGAAAACGGGAGCATGAGGAAATGCGTGGACTTATGGTGCCTGAAATAAGTGACCGTGAAGAACATGTATCCATTGTTTAGGAATGATGACATCTTCAATCAACTGAAAGGAGATAGGTGTTTCTCAAAGATCGACATCAGATCAGGATATCATCTTCTTCAATTATGGGATGATGATGTACCATAGATAACTTTTAGATACTAGTATATACACTTAGTGTTCCTGGTGATTCCCTTCGGCATGACCAATGCCCCAATAGTGTTCATGGGACTCATGAACAGGATATTATAGCCTTGTATTTATTGTTTTTTGGTGGTATTCATTGATGAAATTTTGGTGTACTCAGCATTGGAGGAGGAGAATGCTACAAACCTACGGATAGACTTGGATATACTCTGAGAGAACCAGTTTAAATGTAAGCTCTCAAAGTTCCAGTTCTTGATTCAGGAATTCCACTTTCTAGGAAACCTCATCTTAGAGGCCAGTGTTGTAGTGGATCTAGTGAAGATATATGAAATTCTTTATTGGGAGTCACCTAGGAGTTTGAATTAGGTGCATAGTTTCTTGGGGTTGGATGGATACTACTGGAGGATCATTGTTGACTTTTATAGATTAACCCTATTCATCTTTGAAAAATTAGGGACAACCCTTCATGTGGATGGAGAAGTTCCAGTAGAGTTTCAAGGAGCAGGGGAAGAGACTGAAGAGTGACCCCATCTTGAGACTATCCGAAGAGGGGATTGCGTGTGTAGGTTTCTATAACACATCAGGGACCGAACTGATTTGTGTCTTGATGTAGGAGCGAGAAGTGATCACCTATGGCTCACATATGTTGAGGCTTCATGAGATAGATTACGCGACCCATGACCTAGAGTTATAAGTAGTGGTATTCTCCTTGAATATGTTTTAGAACAACATGATGGGTGATCGATTTACCATATACTCTGACCAAAAGTGGAACCGGTATATCTTATCACAGAAGGACCTGAACTTGAGACAACGTCGATGCCCAGAGTTCCACCAAGATTATGACTTTGATATATTCTGTACTCCTAGTAAGGGTAATGTGGTGGAAGATGCACTCAGTAGGAGGTCTAGTTTACAACTGCTAGGAGAGGTGACGGATCGGCTTGCCGAGATGAAGTCATCCTTCATGGATGATGATAGACCAGAATACATTTAGTCAATGACTATCACTCCCCCACTCGTATAGCGAGTCAGGGAGGCACAACATGTGGATGTTGATGGTGAGGTCCATCGTGCTAAGTTATCCTTATGACAAGCTCCAGATGGATTTTTGATAGGTGGGGAGAACATCATCCTTTTCAGAGGGTGCACCATAGTAACAATGAAGTTACAGGAGGTGGTGTTAAGGGAGTTCCATACACCCCCTTTGGAGGTACATCATGGTGTGGTGAAGATGTACCAAAAACTTTGATGTCAGTACATGTGGGTAGGGATGATGAAAGTGGTGGCGGAGTTCATTTTACAACGCCTCACTTGTCAGAAAGTGATGTCCAGGCTTCAGGTCCCATCAGGATTTGCACAACCACTTGAAGTATGAGAATGAATGTAGGATGGTATCTCCATGGACTTCATGATAATTTTACCACCCATGTCTTGGGGCCACGATTCTCTCTGGGTGATTGTTTACTGAATTACCAAGTCGTGTCACTTCATACCCATCCAGGTGCAGGGATCAGTAGATGTCTTGGGTAACCTCTACATCCATGAGATAGTGCAGCCACATGGGGTGCCTTTGATGATCGTCTCAAACCATGATTCATTCATTACATCCTAGTTTTGGAATGGATTGCAAGAGGTGTTTGGGACTTAGCTGCACTTGGGCACAAATTTTCACCCTCAAACAGATGGTCAGATGCAGTGGACCATACAGAACTTAGAGGACATGGTTCATGCATGTGTCCTTGATTTTGATCGCAGTTTGGAGGAATACCTTCCAATGGTGGAGTTTACATACAACAATAACTATCACTCTACCAATGGCATAACACCATTTGAGCTCTTGAACGGGCGACAAAGCAGATATCCTCTATACTGGACAGACCCATGGTAGTAAGCATTCGTGGGTCCAGAGCTGGTATGGGCTACCACTGAGAAGGTGCAGGTCATCTAGGAGAGGATGGTGACTGCATAAAGCAGGAAGAAATCATATGCTGAGAGGAGAATGAGACCCTTGGAGTTTGAGGAGGCAGACCATGTGTTCCTTCAGGTTTTACCCCGACAGGGTTTACGGGGATTGGGCTGGGATGGAAAGTTATCTAGGAGTTTCATCAGTCATTTATAGATTCCTAGAGGAGTTGGCGAGCTGGTGTACCTCCTAGATCTTCCCCAACAGATACATGGGGTGCACGATGTTTTTCAAGTGTCATATATGAGGAGTTACATGAATGATACATCACATGTCATCGACTGAGGTGAGTAGGACATTAATGATGTGGTGATGTTTGCGGAGTTTCCGGTGGAGATAGAGGATTGACAGGACTGGTTCCTTCATGGATAGTCGATTCCTCTACTACACGTTCGGTAGCAACATGGGGATCTATAGGAGAGAACATGGGAGTGGAACGCTTTGATTCGTGCTCTGTACCCCCCATTTCTTTGTTAGTTTTCTTGGATTTTGGGGATATAAACCTTATGTTTGGGAGAATGTAATATCCTTGAGTTTCAATGTATTTTTTAAAATTGTATGGAATTTTTTAGATACCACATTCTTTGACGGCATGTGATTCCAAGACCCGGTAAGCCTAGAATGGAATTTTGAACATTTTTTAATTTCACTTAAGTAAATATGTGAGCGGGTTTTTATAACTTTTGAAACACTATATGGATCAAAAAACCGAGAGCACCTTTGAACATAGAATACCGAAATTATCCTAGAAAAGACTTAACATTGACAGGTAAGTGTTGCAAGGAAAAGATAATTTTTAACTTTTTAGAAAATAATAAAATAACCTAAAATTTTATTTTTATTTTATTTTCTCACAATTGTGAAGTGGATATCAGTTCCCCAGTGCAACGACGAGGCGCGTTAAATGAAGCTCCTTATTGGATTATTTTTGTGTAGTGTAAAAGATGTATTGTTTCATAAATGAAAAAAAATAACGATGTGACGTCGCAGCGTAACAGAAACATTGAGACAGGTTTTCCTTTAATAAGATAATGCATTGGGGGAATGAGAATTAGGTCGTGCAAATTTTCTGACAAGACTATGCTAGGATTCCTTCCAAAAATGAATTATGTACACCGACGTATTGCTACCAATGTCGATAGTTTACAGAAAAGGGGACCGGGAAGTGTCAAATTCCAAAAAAGCCGGAATCCACAAGGGAGGAGAGCTTCAATGATGATATCCGATCAAGGTAGTGGTTTATTTGTTTTAAAGTTTCCCCATTATTCATTCTAGACGACTAATGTGGATAAAACAAAAAACAGGTTGATCCACGGATCGTTCGTTCTTCTGGGAGGGTGATGTTTTCATGGGATTTCTATTCCGGATTAAATTTTTATTGGTAGAACATCATCCAAAAACCTCCCCTTATTTTAAAACTCAAACACAGAGGGTGTGAGCCGACATGAAAAAGGCCTGCACCCCTCCGCTTGTGCATTCTTTATGGCTGATCATTTTCAATGGGGTAGCAAGGAAGATTCAAGGCCTTTTTGGGGAAGATGATACCCCATGGAGAACATAGGTTAAGTCAGTGAAAATAACATACCACAGGTGCAGAACCGGTGGTTCGTGGTGGCGACCGTGGGTGGGAGATGGAAAGCCACAACGGTGCACTGGGAGGAGCTGATGACTTGACCGGTGGCTAGTGGTAGCGACACAGCCCCTAGACCACATTGGTGGGGAAGCCCTCTGCCACATGCTGCGTATCTCGGAGGGACACGGTCTCTGACCGCATGTATGACATCCGGCTTTCCAGGTTGTCCGACAACGTAGTGGTAGGCCATGGGAAACTGATTGCGGCAGGAGGCGTCGGCCCTGCGGACAACCTACAGGGTGAGGGGAACCGGACGGGGCTCTTAGCTGCGTCCCTCATAGGCAGAAGCTGGTCTACCTTTGGATGACCATACATAGCGTCACCCGTTCTAGTGGGCCGGGTCAATCCCACATGTTTGGACCATACCCGCACACAACCAACTGTGATTGAAAAAATATCAATAACATGCAAATTGGGAATCTGATTGACATTACATTTGAAGTATTTGAACCCTCACGGTGAGGAAGATCTTTTGGCATACACTATTGATAATTTAATGGAAGTTAAAATTCGATGATTTGATTGGGGAGAGGTTTTACTGAGATCAAACATGCTACATGTCAAAATCATATGGTTGGATGAGACCTAAAGACTACTGATAAGAGGCTCTATGTGGAACAGATATGATGGACCAGTGGGAAGTGGCTTTTGTGTGACCCGGCAGGTCCATGGTGGGGAGAGACTTTTGTGTGACCCAGCAGACCCATGTTACACAACAGGAGTACCTCAGTATGACTATAGGTGGGAATCAGCTTCTGTGTGAACTGACATTCCACAATGGGCAGTGGATTCTGTGTCGCCCAACATTCCCATGGTACTAATTCGGGATGAGTACCGAAACAATCCAATGTTAGTGGGAAGCGACTTCTGTGTGAATCGGAAAGCCCAATTTAATCATTGAGGAGGATTTCTACATCATCCCATGGTATTCAACATTATGAATAATGGTATTACTTTCCTACTATAGAATATATTTAGTGTGGGATGTCTTTGTTCCTGATCATTCTTAAGGATCATGCTTTGTGGTTTGTTTGTGGTTTTCTTTTTTTCTCTTTCCTTTGTGTTCTGGGGTACCAAATGATTATATTGTTACTCACTAGTGCATGGGATCACCCAAACGTGTTGTGTCTAGTGCATACGACTGACTCTTTGATGGAGGAATTGTTTTCCTAGGACTCGGTGGTTCCCAGTGTGGCCAGGCAGGTGGGGTGCACTTCTACAGCTTCCAGAAGCTATTTTATACTTACCCATCAGGTGGGGTTTTCAGTAGATGGCTATCCAGAGTTTCCCTTGTACTTTCTTGTATTCCAGTTAGACTTTTTTGGGATTTTATTCTGGACCATTTGACTTTTAGTTGTACTTGTACTCAATGGTTCTTTAGTGTATGCTTGTTTACTTTTCTAGCTTTGGGACGCGGTTGGGTGTGTGCGTGCATACAAGTACTAAAGAAAATTCATCCCACTTTCAGGTTGACGCCTTCAGCACTAGTCACCAACCCCTAGAATTTGGAAGGTGGTCTTGGGGTATGACACAACACGGTCCCCAAGGGACAGGTTGTGACAATTTTTTCCAGTGTAAGAAATTTGAGCCACATGTAGGTAATTTTTTCCCACATAAGAAAATTATCTAAATGTAATAAAAATATCATATGAATAAGATATTTTACTTAAAAGATACTTTTCTACCTGTATGATATTTGAGGGGATCATCTGACCATGAGATAATATTTAATATTTTGGTTCCACATATGAATTTTGATTCTAGAATATAATTTTGAGAATACCATAAGATATTTCAAGTCCTCATATGATATTTTACCTTATGATATTTCTAAATTATGTAAATATAGATAAATTTAGAACATAATTTTATAAATAAAAATAATTATATTCTATGATTCTATGTTTTTTTTTCTAAAATATCATTATATCATTAAATATTCATTATTATTGCTAAAATTTATGGAGTTTAAATGCGATGGATCATGATCAGAACATGTGAAGATTTAAAATTCAAATATTCAAAATCATTCTTCATGATTGCTTCCACTATTTTTCAAGAATTTTTTGACCAGGATTTTTTATGTATCAAATAATGAAGGTTTTTTGAAATATCAATTTAGAAAATAATATTTTCATTAACTCTATGGATACAAAAAGAAAAAATGAAGACGATAAATGTTTTTTAGAATTGAAAATTATCATGATACCTTACTATATTAAAGATACATCTATGTCAGGGAGAGATAAAGGTATGTAAAATGAACTACACATCATTTGATATTCTATAGAGTTTGAGCATTGTATTTTCTATTACAATTTATCTAAGAACATACTATTAATGAGGAAGGAGGTCTTGTTTAATTTTTCATGTTCTTAGTCATGGATAAATTAGTATGAATAATTATGAGATGTTTCTAACATGATTTTTTTATTAAATATTATGGTAGTCGAATATCATTCAAAAGAACATCATGGGTGTGATTTAATGCCATATTGAAGAAAACTAATGATCTGAATCATCTAAGATCGAGGAGTTATTTTTTCAAGGCTGCTGGTACTAGGGTAAATCAATGGTATACATTTTCTATTGCAATATATGTTTAATAATGTCACATTCCATTACACTGTTCATTCCTTTTGACATCTCATCAAGATTAAAGAATGTAAACTACCTCTACCCTGTAATAAAAAATTTATTAGTGATAATCCCGGTTTTGGACCTTGACCTGATCCTAGCATGGATTATGGTCTCTCATTGAGGCAGAATCTTGTAAAAAATTATATGTGTTGATTCCATTCATTAAATTGTTGTCATACATGTTGTAGAGTTACATAGATATTAGATAATGTCTCTAATATGTCAATTTGGATTAATTAATTTAAGGAAAGTATTTAAAAAAAACATACCCCTAATTTACCCCCTCTCAGGGGTACAATAACAGATCAAGAGAATTGGGACAATTCTTGTAAATTTTCGTATACAACCACCATATTAAGATATCATATATTATTTATAATGTCATGTGATGATGCATAATTGATTTTCATAATATTTTATGATATATATGAGGAGTTAACTTTTTTATTTACTATTAAAATAAATATTTTAAATATTTTTAACATTATTTTTTTTCAAATGTTTGAGTAATTTTTGATCCTTTATGAAATTTTTTGTAATATATATATAATCTATATAGTTCAATATAAACAGGTTCAATACATTTTATATAACAATTAATGTGGTGATTTAATCACTTTGAAAAAATACTTTGGGAATAGCTCTCATTTGTCAAATATTTCTAATTTTGAGGTTATAATAGGTTGCTAGTGTGAGGGAAATCCATCATAAAAATTAGATGATTTAAAAGTTTAGAAATTAATAATAAAATTTAAGAGTTTAGAAAATTATAAGGGTGTCACTCCCCTCACAAAAAGGGAACTTTCTCTCCTTCATTTCACACATCTTTTGAGAAAAATATATAAAAAACCCTTCCTCAACATCCCTTTACATATATTTTATGTCATTTTATCAATAAAATACCAAACCTATATGTTTTATGGTGAAATCCAATGGAGGTTTCATAAAGAATATGTATAACTCTTAACAGAGTGTTTCATGTTTGTTTATCATTATACCACCTTCAAAACCATGATAAAATAGTAACATTATTATCTTAAATATAATGAAATTTTATTATCATTATGTTATAACTCCATTTAATCTCTTTTTCTATCCTTTGGGAAATAAAAACATCACTCGTGTGTACGTGTGTAATACCACCATCATGAAGTGATGTGTTTTGTTTGTCATAACCAGATGATATGAATGGTTAAAATAATGGATAAAATTAATATATTTTATTTTTATGATATAATTATTATTATTTAAAGGTTTATTTTACTAAAATTGTTACCCTTTCATCTTTTGGATATTGATAACATTTCTCATGCATACTTATGGATTACCACTACCAAAAATCAATGTGATCATTTTTCATTTATATATTACAAGGATTGGAACAAGGATGAAAATAATGATTAAATATGAGATAAATAAAATATTAATTATTATATAAAAGTAAAATGTCAAAAAAATTAGTTCTTTTACTATCTGGAGAAATATAAAAATGTCATTCATGCGTACATAGAGACTACCTTTTCCATGAAACGACATAATTCATTTTTCATGAATACCTTAAATGGTTGGTTTTAGAATTGAATTAAATGAAAAAAAATGATAACTATAAATTTTTTAATATTCTTGAGTTAATTGAACCATGAGCCATTTCACCATAGTCAACACATATATACTATTTTGAGGTTATAAAATGAACGACCAGAAAATGTCCAACTAGAACTTAAACATTTTTGTAAATAACAAAAACATGGAAATAAATGAAATTCCCACAATAATAATAATTAAAATTATATTAAATTTTTTATTAATAAAATAAAAAAATAAATATAATTTTATTATTCACAATTTAAAGATAATATGAATATATATGAGACTTAATGTAAATGATTTTTCCTTTGAAACGTTATTTTAAATGCTTTAAACACTTCCTCCTCCATGTCGATGTTATTTTAAATGAGTTAAGAATTTTATTATATATTACTAAATTAGTTATAAAGGATATTTTTTAATATATATAAATTTCATTAGAAATCATTAAAAACAATTCTTACAACATTTTATGTATTGGTTATTTTCAACTTTTCATTAAAGTTAAATAAATAATTATTTTTTAACATATATAACATGATCACATATCCTATAGTCATATGTTCTGTTTAATATAAATATTCATATAATATTTAACATGGTATTTTTTATTTTATCATATTATTTCTATTTTGGTAAATTTTTATTTTCAAAATTTTACAAAGATAAAAGATATTTCTTTCTATGATTGTTTGAAAATGGAATATATTTTCCTTAGGGGTTTAAATGAGGTTTTATAATGAAAATATGAAAGTGTATTTTTTATTCATTATATGGAAATTTATAATTATAGATTATGATGGGTGATCTCACAATATCTCATGATGATAAGGGATCTGGATATTGTTCTCCAATGCATTGGGTACTGATGTAGTCTTAAATGGTGAAATGAGAGGGATATCTAGGATGGTTACACCTATGGAATTAAATAATATTGTGGTATTATGAAATGGGTTAAACATGAGTGAAAACATGTTTCGAATATGATTATCCCTTTTACCCATATCATGCATGAAAAAAATGGGTTTTATGGAAATATTTAATTTTCATGAGGTAAGGAATGTTTAAAGGTCAAAGAGTTATTTTAAAAATCTTTTTTAAAACATATTTTCTAAGTATATTTATAAACAAACATATCATTTAATTGAATTTGGGACTTTTTTCCACTTAAAAATAAATATTTCATTTTTATAATTTAATGTTTTATGTATTTACAAGAGTTTCACTCCCATCATTTCTAAAATAGAACCTCATTTTCTCTCTCATACACACATATTGATCCCATTATCTTAACTACGATCTACCCAAATACTCCACCAACATACATAGAAATTACCTTTTGGTTCTAATATTCAATAAATAACCACCCAAAAATCTAGAGGGTGATTCTCAAAGGAGGATACTTGAGGAAGATGTATATGTTTTTAATGACATTTTTCATGTTTTATTCCTCTCAAACCTCCTTAAAATGTTCTAAAACCAAGTTAACATGATCGTATAATTGTATATAATATACTAAGTCATTATTATATTATATTTATATCCATTTTATATCTTCTTCTCATCTTAAGTAAAATGGTAACGTCACATGTGGGTACAAGTGGACCACCAACTCCACGAGGCGATTTGTTTTTGATTTGTTATTTACCTAGTTGGTCATAAAGTTATATTTAAATAATATATTTGATATTAATTATGTAATTATTATTTATATATTTGAATTATTCTTTACCTTTTCTTTATTTCTATCCATTGAGAAGTGGAAACAACATTCGTGAGTACATACCGACTATCATCTCCATGAAGTTATGTAATTCATTTTTCATAACAAATTTATTTGAATGGTTATAATATTATATATATTTAATAAATATGGTTCTTAAGAAATAATTAAGGTTATATAGATTATCAAATCATTACCAAAGTGAAACAACTAGAAAAATTGAATAAAAATGTGCATATACTACGAACAAGTTTTCACCAGAAAGTTTATTTTAAAGAAGAATTGTTAATAAAATGGTAATTGGAACTTATAAAGGAGAGATAAAAATTAATTTATGTATTAATATAAATTTCCAATATATTCTTAATAAATATATATTTATTATATAGGTTTTTTGAATTCAAATGATGAAAGATGAGACTTGAGGTAAGGGTTTATATTACAATCTCATTTCTTTTCAAGATTGTCTATGAATAATTTTTATTAAGGGATATTATATTATTATTATAAATTAACCATAATATAATTTATTATACTGAATTTATAAATAGATCATTTATGTAGTATTTTTTTATTTGTAACTTAAAAAGATCTGTAAAATGTTTTAAAGAAAAACTGACCTTATTTACTCTTTTGCCAATGAACATTTTTATAACATGTTCATGTTCATTAAAATATTGTCAATAATGTTATTTTATATTATGAAGTTATTTTTTTGAAATTATTTTCAACCGTATTTTATTTTAAAATAAATGTTTTAAAAATTACTTTTATAATGTTTTTTTGAACATGTTATTTTTGAATTTTTTCAAAAAGTGTAAACAAAATCATTGTTTTAACATTGAAAACATCCATAGATTCTCCAACCAACATGGATATTATTTTATTCAAAGATTAATTTAAATATTTAGATAGTTTTTTTAAATAAATTAAACTTCCCAATATTATGGGAATTTTTAGTTTTATAAAAACCGAGAGAATATAGAATTTTCATTATTTTTCTAGTAAATATTCAAATTCTCTCTTAAATGTATTTTTATATACGTCAACATCTAGAAAGGATTGTTATGATTCACTAGGGATATGATATTATGATATGATATTCTTTTCATCTCTACATATCTTATGGGGATGATATTTTAAGGACGAGTCTATGAAATCCATTACTTTTCCATTAATTAATTAAACAACGATAGGATTATGATTATATAATGATGAAATGTTTATGAAACCAAATTATTTTCTATAGGTCATCCTATGTTTAAATGGTTAATGTTTTTATATATTTTTGGTAGAAATATATATGGTTCTAATTATGTGATGGCTGGTACAAGAATTATAAACCCCTCTAATTCATTTGGTAAAGATTGATATATCATGAGATAATATAGACTTGAATGGGTAGTGAACCAAATTCAGTAAGGGACTCTATTTATAATTAATGTATTGAGAGTTAACCTTGATTATGGAAATAATGTAATTAAAAATGAATCCAATCAACTATGATAGTCATACAAGTGTTCCTAGATAAATAAAATAAATTTTTATGTTTATGTGTATAACACAATCCTATGTCATATGCATAAAAATATGTTCTCATGGATCATGATTGATTATTTATTATTATCTAATATTATTAATTGTGCCTTTTGTTACAAAAAATCCTTATTCTATGATTTATAAATTATTAAATCTGACTGATTTTGTATAACTTTCATACTTTATGATCATGTTATTATACCCCTATTCTTATTTTATTTTAACTTATAATAATTTATTGATATCTTCTATGTTTACCCTTAATATGAATCTGATCTCACCCATTCTTATATGTCATTACCCCATTTTGTGAAGAAATGTTTTACCTAGGCTATGTTTAAGAATTGTACTAGGTGATATGTAATTTGTGTTAGATGTTGAAGATCATTCATGAAACAATATGGTTATGTATCCATTCTATAAATACATTTAACCATTATGGTATTGGGGTGTTTCTTTTATGATATTTATTAAATATTCATATAAAAATATGTAATATTTATTTATATGATACTAGGGGCAGCTAGAATCACCTCTACATAAGAAAAAGGATATGAACAATCATATAATTTAAACATCCATGGAGTGGAACTGGATGATTTCCAAAGTGTTTTTGATGAAGGTGTAATAAAAACTATTGATTAATGTATAAAGATAATCTTAGGTATTTTCAAAGATCTAAAAACCACTTTGACAAGTAAATTTAAGAATTCTATGGACCAGGATTAGTACACCACATTTCTATAGAATAATTGAGATGTATTTTCATCAAATTACATATAGATGTCAGGCTTAGACTCCACGTGTTTCCTTATATCACCTTAGTCTTTGAAATAAACACCATCACTAAAAACATTCCTCAGAAAGGATGTATCCATATTTAAGCTCTATGGTTAATGAAAAGGTTAGTAAACTAATCAAATTTAATTTAATTAAGGACTTCCAATACCCCAAATGATTTTCCCCCATCCCATTAGTAAAACAATACATGAATTTTTGTTTTTATTAACTTTTGGGACCTCAATAGGAACTTACCAAATGACTCATTCATGATATAGATAATGGAATTGTTGATCAATATAATATTAGATTTCAATGTCATTTCCTTGATGGATAGTTATAATGGATGCATAAAAATATCTATGGATCCTAAAAATGAATAATCCATGGAGTTCTAGGTAACCTACGTGGTGTAATTATATTAATCAATTCCCTGTGGATCAATAAATATAGTGTACACATATCAGTGGACTATGCACTATATATTCAAACCCCTTGTTGAAAAGATAATGTAGTTCTACAAGAATGATCCGGTGGAACTCCCTATAGTTAATTGATAACATTACCAATTTAAAATTGGTTTTCAGTAGGATATTAAATCACAACATGAATATGAATATAATTAAGTACACTTTTGGTGTCACATGTATAAAATTCTTTAGTTTTTTTGTCAACAACCATGGTATCATGTTAGATCAGAAAAATTATAAGAACATTCTTATCATGCATCTTCATTAAAACCAATGGGAGTTAAGAGGACTTTACGTTTTACATTTATAAATAAAGTGAATCATAGTTAATTTTATTGGGAAATGTATAACTATTACTAGATTAATGATGAAATGAGAAAACTACCAATTGGATGAATAGTTCTATAGATAATTTGATAAATTAAAGAAGTATCACTCCCATCATCTAGTTTTAACTCCTCATGTAGAAGAAAAATCTATTATCCTCTATGTTGTAGCCCTGGTGATACCACTTCATTAACTTTTTTCTCAAAATAATGTTTAAGAAAAATAAAATATCATAGTTTTCATCTGTCACATTATAAAGGGAACTCAGAGAAGATATAACAATGTAAAAATGAACTATCTCTCTTTTTTATTTGTGGTGTAGAATTTTCACCACTATCTACATATTTATGAGGTTCATATAGTCTCCCACATAAATCTAATAAAGTATTCACTCAGTTTCTTGATGTTAACTGGGTGTTTCTCCTGATGGTAGTAATTATTTAAAAATTCAATACAAAGTTTGTATCTAATAAGGAAAAAAATGGGAATGAAATTTCATAATTCTTTTATAAAAATCCATAATAAGAGGAAGTACTTATAGACATGATGTTTCATGATTAAGTGACCATATATATCAATTATGTTTCAAAATCCTAGTAGACTCACTTCAAGGGTGCATTTGAAATCCAAACAGGGAAAATAATGGATAACTCTAAATTTAGTAGGGTTAGCCTAGTCATTTTATTTAATTCTACTTCAATGTTTTTATTATCATATTTATTCCTCATATTAGATGGATGAACAAATAGTGATGTTGAATATTAGGCTCTGAGAATAGGTTTAAATATTTATATAAAAATGTTGATTGTTGACCTCTATATTAATGGTGATTTATAGTTGGAAATCAAATAATTTAATAGTGACTATACCAATAAAAAAGAACATTTGAAGTCCCTCCTTGATCATGCTTGTGAATTGATTTATCAATTTCCTAAAAAAAACCCATTGTGAAATACATTCCATGGTAAAGAAATAACTATATACTCATTATCTAACCCTTTTATTTCTCTCAAAGACCCAAATCAAAGTGAAACAGTACACCGAGTGGTGTATCAAAGAGTAGTGGCTCCCATCCTAGTGAAGATGTTTGTAGGATGGGTGAATTTAACACCAAAAACCCCATGATAAAAACTATATCTCCCTCTCAAGAAACATAAAAACCTATTGAATGTCTCTAATAGTGGACTATATATAATATATGGATATTATATAGGATCATTTTAAGAAATATTAGATCCCAAAAATATCATAAAAATACATACTCCAGGGGTATCCTATGCTCCCCAATGGAGATTTATAAGTGAATTTTCAATGAAATAAGTTTCATGTGGTTGAAAGGAGGATAAATTTCTTAATTAATAGATTAATTCAACACATTAACATGTGGGTATCACTAAAAAGGGAAACATTCATCCAATAAGTCAAAAGGATTGGTTACTTGTAGCCTTTGATGATGTAATCCTATTCTAGGTTCATAATAAAGTTTCATTCATTCCAAATCTATGATAATTTCATACATTACCCCCGAGTCTACTAAACGATTCTAATTACTCTCAGAAACTCTCCATCTAGATATTACTAGTTATGGAAATGTAACTTTCCACAATGGATCAATAATATAAGTTCATTTTATTGACACTCACATTTTCTCTAAATGGGATAAAAAAATCCCACTAAAGGAGATTGTAATGAAGGTCAAGATCACTTTTATATGACTCAATATCATCACATTATTTATTGTTCCACATATTTTCCTATTGGATAATGGTGTGAAATTCCATTCCCATTTGTTAAAGAGATTATGCTAAAAGTAAAAAGTTTAGACCAACTACTCTTCTTAATATCTTTAGGACACTAATGGAAATATAAAGGCATTCAAAAAGTCTCTATTTACCATATTGTATAATATGGTGGAAGATAATAAAAAGTGTGGCCATATAATATTCTTAATTTTTTATGGTCCTATCACACAACTACACACGACCCTATATAGTAAAATCTATCTTCCCTACTATATGGGATGGATTTGGTCATTATATTTGAGGTCAGGATACCCTAACATAGAGAAAACATATATTTCTAGTTGACTAAAGATGAATGATAAAAATATGTCTGAATTTGTTGGAATATCTTGATGGGAAAATTCTATATATAACTCCACAATTTAGATGTTCATAAAAGATGAATGTTTTAACCTTTCAATATAATAGCAATCACCAATATTTCATTTAAGGGAAATTAGTTTTAGTTATAAGGATGCTAATAATCCCCGAGTTGAAACATATATAATTAGAACCCAAATGGGAGGTACCTTGCATCATACACAAGGTTGATCCCAATGTTTCATATTACTTTGATCACTAAATATGGGGAGTGTATCATTCCTCTAATCGATAAAAGATTCTAAAAAAAATTTTATGTAAACATGATATGATAATAAAGTCTTTTCCAAATGAATATAATATGAATGGAAAGTAATCCCCATCACAAGACTATAAACTGAAATACTTATTGTCCCCATCCGAAGACCAAAAAATGTGAGAAATAAGGGGATTATAACAAGGTGTAAATTTTATGACATGTTGTCCACCTCACATGGACATTAAACTCATGGAGCGGTCCAATTTGTATGGCTTGATCTTAATAATATAAAAATTTATCCATTTAATAATTTTTTTTTCATTTCTATGAAAATTTCATTGGTGACACTATAATAGGATAAACATTTCCGCTCTTCCCACCAGGGAATCCCTTCATATCATTTCAATTTCTCCTAAGTATTAGCCATATTTTGGTAAATACCTCCTTCATTAAATAACTACATGTTCCTTGATTCCTATCATCATAAAATATGTAGTGATTCCCATATCCTTTATATTGGTCCCAATTATGAATGTTCATTTCCCACTATGTCTTAGTGAAATGACCTAAAATGTTATAAATAAAATTCCTATTTTTTTAATTAAATTTATTATTCAGTAATTTATTTATAGAAAATACTTCCAATTATTTTCATTTATTATATCCAAAAAGATTTAAATGACCATTAAGTATCATTACCATCGAAAATATAGATGTTGAATAGTGATCACATGGTTAGTATAAATATAGGGTTTTAAAAAATTTAATTGTCATTGATAAAAGAACTAATGTACACAACCAGTATGATAGTACGCTAAGAATCTAATTTATATGAGATTCTAAGGGAGATAGAATCTCTGGGATTTCTCCTTGACCAATCCCAAGCCGAGATTCAACAACATAAGCATGATCAAAACCATTTATGGGAGAAGTTCAAGCTCATCGAGATCACGACCCAAACCATGTTCGCGAACCATCCCAGGAAAGTCCCACTATCATCCACCTTACTCTTAGGGAGTATTTGGGTATATTGAAGAGATATGAATCAAGAACCTAGAATTATGAATATGTAAATTATTTTTTATATAATAATTATTATATTTTCATCTTATTATTGTTACATTGTAAATGATTTTTATTTTGATACAATAAAGGAAAAATTGTATTTTTGTTTAATATTAAAATTAAATAGGTTAATTTATGAATTAATTTATTTTTTATATAAATAATATTTTATTAATCTTTATCAAATATAAATTATCATATATTTTTTATAAAGTCAAATTTATTTACTAAAGGGTTAAAAAACTATTATTATAAAAAATACACAATTTCCTAATAATTGTCAATTTTATTTTAAAAATAAATATTCAAATATTAATAAAATTATTTAGAGAAAAGGAATATTTTCTTGTAATTAGAGCATCCAAATTATCCAATGTTGTATTTTTCATAATTTTCTGATATTGTTGAATTTGTGGGTAACAATTAAATATCGTATAAATATACATTGTGTTTTATGGAACCATAATGACCCAAAAGTGATGTAATAACTACAATAAATGGGATACATGACTAAATATATGTTTTTAAAATTTAAATAATTCTATTTCATGTTTATCTGATTTATTTTGTAAATCCATTATGAATCATCCAAAACTTATAATATATTTCAATGTTTTAAAATCATTTATTTAAGAGTGTGACTCACCTCCACACAATAAAGGAAATTATTTTCATAAGTTTGGACCTTGGAATTATAAAAAAAATTATATCCACTCTATTTTGGTAGAAACCATGGGAATACACCATGATTTTGTTTGTGGTTTTGGATATTTTATTTTATAGAGTCCAAAACCTAAATAATAAAGAAATCACCCACATTTCCTATATAAACCAACCCAAACATCCATTTATATTAACTCAAAATACAAGGAGTATTTCTATAATCTACCCTCAACTATCTAGAGTCATCTCAAGATACCCCGAGCTCTCAATAATCCCCTCCAAATATTTTGGAATCACACAATCAATTAAGGGATCCTCACCTTCCTCTCTATAATTCAATTCAAGAACCTACTATGAAATTTGTAATTATAATTTTAATTGTATATATTATCATTAATTTAGTATATTTCCATTAATTTAAAAATAAATTTATTTTAATGAGATACAATTTATAATCTCTCATTTTGACTCTTACCTATGTTGTTACTCAGCTAAAATTTTGTAAGGGATTTCCCTCTTCTCATTTCCATTCAAGATCTTCATTTATATTATGTCTATCAAATTACATTCTCTTATGTTGGAATATGTTCTTACATATCCCCATTATTATCCATTTAATATATAAATTAATATATCACCTTTCCCTTTCATTAAATCCTCAATGATCCTTTATTTACACCCTTTACCATGCCAGAATTATTGTTATGATTATTTTCTGTATTCATGTTTATTAATTACCATATGCCACATATTTACAAATTTCTACTGTTTGGATATGATTTTCAAAGTCCCTATTACTTCCATTTTTTCTTCTATGTGATGAGATACCCCTTTCTCTCTCATCAACCCATTATTATGAATCTTTAAGTGACATCCTTATGCTGTAAAAATTTCCCAACAATCTTCCAAGATAGAAAAATTATGTAGTTAATACCATAATCAATTACTATCAAGGGTGTTCACATTCATATAGATATACTTTTTATTGGGGACTTAGACATATTTATTCTACAATCCCTAATTGTAGAATAAATTATGATGATGAATGAATCCATGTTTTGTGATCTATGTAGAAAACTTATGCGTGAGAATGAAATGAATATGATAAGTGTTTCCAAATAGAAATCCAATGAATTGGGTAATTTTTATATCATGATACTTTTCACTATTGATATGGACTGAACCTGATTCTTTTAATGTACTTTATCTACCATGATGTCTTTGATGGTTTAGCCTTGAACTATGTTGAGGATTAGGCGTTTAATGTTCATGACATATTTTTTATGTTGCCTTTATGATTATCATTCTATATCATGTATCATTGTTCATTATCATGATTAATACTCTTTTTATGACCCATTTATATTCTTATTGTCTATCATGTATTATCTTCCTCATTTTATTCCATGTTTATTATGTAACTAGGATTTATTGATCATCCCTTTTGTATTTTTTCCCCCAAGTTATCCTGTGTAGTTTTAAAATCCATGCAAAATTAAAATAATGTTAAGGAAGTTTTCAATAATATTTTTTATCCCACATTCAATATGTTTTTATATGTTTCTAATTCCCAAAAAAACTATAATTCTTGATATTTTGGGTTTTATCAGGAGTAATTTTATGTAAAAAATCATAAATTAATGTGAATGAAAGAGTAGGGTTATTATAGTTGGTATCAGATCAAGAGATTACTTATTTTTGGGATTATAATTATAGAACTATAGAGAAAGTCATAGGGATATTACAAAATATAAGAAAAAATCCCTAATTTTTTTAGGTATACATTAAGTAGTTTATCAATAAAATACATCCATATTGAGATTATATAAGTGCATTTAGTTCTGGTATAGTTGTACATAGGTGTAAAAACTTCGACAAGGTGTACTAGTCCCGAACCGGGGTATTGTGGTGTATGAAAATTGGCCTTACTACACACCTACCTTGACACTCCTGTGACATATGGTTTGGTAAATTCAAAATCCCATTATGAACTTTTATTTTTAGAATAATAAAATTCCCATAAAAATATATGTTAAGAATTAAATCGTGGATATCATAGATTGAATCCTAGAAATTCATAATTTAAGGAACTAAATGTCATTTATAATTTGACCGTTTAATTTCATTGGATTCGCGGTTATGTATTTAATATTTTTTTAAAAATCATCCATAATTTTCCCTTCATTCTGGCCAATAAACATAAATAAGAGGAATATGGTAAACAATCAATATGACATGCAATGAGATGAATAACCCAACAAGATGACCAACTTGGTGGGACTAGGAAGAGAGAGATTTATAACTATAATCTCTCATTTAACTCATGTTCTGAATAGAAACCTAGATCAAGAGAATTCCCCCCCCCCCAAGAAAGAACAATCCACAATTGAGAGCTTAATGTGACAAAGAACATGTACTTTCAATGGATTATATAATCCATTAATAATGGAACAACGGATCAACTCCATTGAGAATATCTTCTCCATCATTCAATGTTCTGAGAGGGAGAAGGTTCTAATGTATATTTATTATTCGGAGGAAGAAGTTCATCAATGTTGGACCTTGATCAAGAATATGAAGCCTAAGGAAGAGATCTACGAGATGAAGTGGAAGGAATTATGAAAAATATATTTAGAGAAAAATTCTCCTCACACTCTTTATCTGAAAATGGAAAGTGATTTCATTTACATAAAGAAAACGAATGACGAATCTATCATTGTTTATGAGGAAAACCTCAAAATAATTTCACAACACACCAATAACATTTTCATTACCCATGAATTCAAGTTTTACCGCTTCTTTAGTGGGACTAATAATATTCTACAAAAATATAGGGTGATCTATGACTATAACAGTTGTGAAAAAATTGTTCGATGTGACCTCAAATTCAAAATGGATATTATAGAACCACATGGGTATCATGGGGATAAGATGTGTAAAGTTGAGATTAATTTTGAACGTATGATTTAAAAATACAACAGTGCTATGAGATTTCAACATACCACATGTCAAAGGTGCGGGAAGAAGCCCCCCCCCCAAATTTCCTAAGGGGAATAAAGAAATGCTTTTGGTGTGGGAATGAAGGAAACCTAGATAGAAATTACCGATTGGAGAAACCCACTAATGGGATGAAGGAAAATAATTCTATTGTTAACCCTCAGTACATTGTACATTTCTTAAACTATAATAAACCATGGTAATTTTCAAAACAATTCCCTAAGCCAAGGGTTTTCATAGAAAACCAAAAACCTCCAAGGAAGGAAGGGTGATATGTTTCCATCACTACTACTGAAGTGAATCCCGACAATGAAGTGGTGATAGTTACCCTAGTTATTCATTCAATAATAGGGATCACACATTTTGATTATAGTTATACACATTCCTTTATATCATGAAATTTTAGTAAAACTATTCAAACACCACCAAAAAGCCTGGATTTTGATATGTCGGTGAAAATGGAAAAGTGGGAAATTATTATATCTCATGTATATAACTCCTCCCCTATCACTATTTGTGGGATGAACTTTCTATAAATTCTGGCCATACATCCTTTACTGTAATTTGATCCAATTTTGGGCATTGATTTACATTCCCTATATAAATCTAACACAAATTTCCATGAGAAGGAAATTACTCTTCATATCATGAATCAACCCTTAATTCTGTACAAGTGCATAGAAAAGGTTGAATCATTTTTGGCACCAAAATCTCAAGAATGGATTTTATTTCCATATGAGAAAGAGTATTTAGCCTAAATTATTGAGTTTAAGGAATGAACCATCCTTGAAGACATGGCTATGATGATGGAATACACTAATGTGTTTCTTAAGGAATTTCCTAGTATTCCTCATACCTAGGAGGTTAAATTTTCAATGGAGCTTGTACCTTTGGAATTTATATTATCCAAGAATCTATATAGAATAGATATTATGTAACTTGAGGAGCTCATGAGACAACTATAGGGTAATATGGATAAAGGGTTCATATGACCATGTGAATCACCATGGGTTGTATCATCCCTATTAATCAAGAAGAAGTATGGGTCATTGTGCCTTTAAATCGATTATCATTATCTCAACAAGATCACAATAAATAAAAAGTATACTATACATTGAATTGATGACTTTTTCAACCGGCTATGTGGAGAAAAATAATTTTATAAGGTGGATATTTGGTTGGGATATTATCAAGTAAGGGTGAATAAGGGAGATATCCCCAAGACCGTTTTTCGTACAAGGTACATGTACAAGGATTTTATAGTGATTCCTTTTAGACTCACCAATTCTCTAACAATCTTCATAGAATTGATGAATAGAGTCTTTACATATTACCAGAAAAACAATTTGGTAGTATTTATAGATGATATTATAATATACTTCAAAACAATGGAGTAGCATGTGGTGCATATGAGCATTGTGGTTAAGGTCCTACAAAAGTAGAAGCATTATGAAAAATAAAAAAATGTGATTTCTGGTTTAAGGAAGTCTCTTTCTTGGGGAATATAATCACAAGTAATGGGATATATTTGGAACCTTCAATGATGGAAGAAAATTAAGGATGTATGGGGCCAACATCTGTGATATATATCCATAGTTTCCTTGGGTTGGCTAGGTAATATCATCGATTTATAAGAAATTTCACAATACTGTCAAACCCTATTACCCAGAAAACTCAGATGGGAGTGAATTTTGTCTATATTTAAGAATGTGAGGAAATATTTAATGATCTAAAAAGAGGCCTATCACTGCACTAGTGATGAATCTAAAAACAAGTGGGGAACTATTTGTGGTATATGGAGATGATTTGAAGAATGTATTTGGCTATGAACTGATGAAAAATTATAATGAGATAGCCGAAACCTCAAGGAATATATAAACTCATGAGAAAAACTAACCCACCCATGGTCTAGAGTTAGTTGATGTGAACATTGCATTGAAAATATAGAGGCATTATCTCTATAGGGAGAAGTGTGAGATATATATTGATAATAAGATCCTAAAATATATATTATCATAGAAAGAGATTGATATGAACCCGTGGAGATAGTTAGAGCTGACCAAGGACTATGATAACTAAATTTACTACCATCCCGGGAAAGCAAAAAAAGTGGTGCAAGCTCTTAGTTGAAAGGATCCAAATATTATAACATAAATGATAATTTTGAAGGAACCGATCTACTTAGAATTGAAAAGGATGAACATGTGAATCATAAAAGAAGGAACATCATGTATACTTTCTCAAATTATTTCTCAACTATATCATTTGGATGGATGAAGGATGCAAAAGAAATGATGTGGAAATTTAGACAAAAGTGGAAACTATAAGGAAAGGGAAATCCTCGGAGTTCAATGTTAATTAAGAATGAATTGTGATATTTGGGTCAAGGATATTAGTACCATAAAATCATGAAATGAAGAATGAGATATTGGATGATGCACATACTTCAATATTCTACATTCAACTAGGAAGCACAAAAATGTATCAGGATATCCATGAGAATTATTGGTGGGATAATATGAAAAAGGAGATCAATGAATATAAATCAATGGGGATGATACAACCGTTACCCATACCAACATGGAAATGATATAACATCACCATTTACATTGTCACCAGACTTCATATGGAATCCAAAAAAATTCTACACATGTTGATGTGGATATTCTTAAAATGACAACTCACTTTATCACAATTTAAAAGGACTTTTTACTGGATCATCTTGCACATATATACATCAGAGAAGTTGTAAGGTAGCATGGGGTACCAATATTGATTGTATCTTATCACGATCCAAGATTCACCTCCATGTTCTGAAAAACTGTCTAACATGATCTAAACAATGAGTTGAAGTTCATTACGACCTATCATCCTCAAACTGATGAAAAATATGAGCAGACTATAATGAAATTGGATGAAATATTGTGAGTATGTTTTATTGACTTCAAAGGAGGATGGAACCAACATCTGCCTCTATTCAAGTTCACATTAAACAATATTTTCCACTCAAACATCAAAATGTATTCCTATAAATCCCTTTATGGTAAGACATGGAGAACACCTGCATGCTGGGAAGAAGTTGCGGAATGAAAAATACTATGTCCAAAAATGGTTGAGGAAATGGTTGGAATAGGTTAAGACCATTTAGAATAACATCAAGGCTTCTCAGAGTAGACACAAGAGTTATGGTGAAAATCATCAACGAGACCTAGAGTTTTATACTAGAGACATGTTATTCCTCTATATATCTTCATTTAATAAATTAATGTGATTTGGGAAGAAAAAAAATATTAGTCCGACATTAATAGGGCCATTTGATATCCTTGATCGCATCAGAGGGGTGGCCTACCGACTAGCACTCCCACCATTACTATGTCAAGTAAATGATGTGTTTCATGTATCCATATTTATAAATTTCAAACTATATCCCTCACATTTACTTAATCCATAAGTGGTTCCATTAGAGAATTACCTTTCTTATGAGGAGTATCAAATGAAGATCTGAGATCATAGAGAAAATGTTCTATGAAATAAGATAATTCCCCTTGTCAAAGTTTTTTGAAAAAACAACAAGTTTGAATAAGAACCATGGGAATAGAAGGAAGGGAGGAAGTAGAGTTACCCTAATCAATTTTAGTATAGGTAATGAAAATTTCAAGGGTGAAATTTTTTAAGCGGGTAAGATTTTCATGACCTGAATTGTTAAAAATAAAATTTAAAATTTTGTTTTTATTAAATCTATTATTAAGTAATATTGTTATAGAAAACTCATGTACTTATTTTGATTTGTTATATCCAATCTTATTTAAAATACTATTAAGTATAATTAAAATTGATAATGTAGTCATTGAATAGTGATCCCACAGTTAGTATAAATATAGGATTTTAACTAATCCAATTGACATAGAAAAAAGATGTGATGATATCAACTAGTAGGATCATACCCTAGGAATCCCATTTATTGCAGATTCTGAGGGAGATATAATTTTCTATATTTTTCCTCGACCAAGTCCAAGTTGGGAACCAACATCTTAAGAATGAGAGAAACTGTTTTCAGAATAATTTTATGCTCCTCGAGATCACAACCCGAACCATGTTGACTAAAACGCTCCATGAAAGTCCCCCCGTCGTGCACCGTAATCTTGATGTGTTTTCTGGTGTATTAATAGGATATGTATCAAGACTATATAAATACGAATATCTTCATTTTTTATAGAATAATGCATATATTTTCATTTTATTATTGTTACTTTTGTAAATTATTTTAATTTTGATACAATAAAGAACAAATTACATTTTGGGACAATATTAAATTTAAATTAATAAATTTATAAATTAATGTTCATTTAAATAAATAATATTTTTATAATATTTATCAACTATAAATGTTCATATAATTCTTATGAAGTCAAATTTAATTTTATAAGGGTTTGAAAACTCTTATTATCAAAAACCCAAAAAAATATATAATTGTCCATTTTATTCTATAAGTGAAAATTTACATATTTAGAAAATTATGTATAACAATTGATTATTATTTATTTAATCAGAACATTTAAATTATCCAAATGTGAATTTTTCATAATTTTTTTATACAATCGAATCTTCGGGTAAAAATTAAATATCATATAAAAATTCTATGTGTTTATGAAATCATAAGGACCAAAAAGGCATGTAATAATTACTATAAATGAAATCCATGAAAAAATATATTTTTTAAATGTAAAATAATTTTATTTTAGGTTTATTTGAATTATTTTGTTTAGCCTTTATGAATCTTGAAAAAGTTATGATATATTTTATGGTTATAAAATCCTATCTTTAAGAGTTTGACTCACCTTCACATAAGGAGGTGCCTTATTTTAATAATTTATGAACTTTTCCTTATAGAATAATTATAACCTCTATATTTTGAAAGAAACCAAGGTAAAAACCATGTAATTATTCGTGGTTTTGGATATTTTATTCTATAGAGTCCAAATACTAAATAATAAAGAAATCCACATCATTTTCTATATAAACCCACCAATATTCAATTTATCTTCACTAAAAATATATTGATCTAGTACATACTCTTACCTAACCTTTATGGAGTCCTCCCAAGGTTCCCCCAATCTCTCTAGAAGCCCCTCCTAGGACTTTGGATTTGCACACTCAAGTAAGAAATCATCACCTTCATATCTTCCTTTTAGTTCAATAACCTTATTTAAAAACAGTATTTATAATTTCAATTTATTATGTTGTAATTAATTTATAATCATATAATTACTATCCAATTAATGTTATTTGAATTAGAGACCATTTATACACTCCAATTTTTACCCTTACATAATCTGTTACCATGCCAGAATTTCATAAGAGATTTCTCTCCTCAGATGTCCATTCAAGAACTTCTTTTTGGTTATTTTTCTTAAATTACATTTTCTTATGTGGAAATATGTTCTTCCATATTTCCCTTATTTTCCATGTAATTTATAAATGATGATATCCCCTTTACCACTCATTTATTCTCCCATTATTTTTAATGTACATCTGTTACCATGCTGTTATTATAGTTATGATTTATTTCTCTATTCAAGTTTCTTCCTTACCCTCGACCTCATATTTCTGAATTTCTAATGTTGGGATATTATTTTCCATGTATATATTACTACCAATTCTCTATCTATTTTACGATAGAACCCTTTATATATCTTCAACTCATTTTTGTGAATCTTTATGTGGCGTCGTTATGCTGCATAAATTTCATTGCAATCTTCCATGTCAAAACAATTGCGTAGTGAATACCATGCCCATTTTATATCAAGGGAGATCACATTTATGCACATATAATATTTTTATTAGAGACTTAATCATATTAATTTTAAACACCTTTATCATTAAATAAATTATTATGATGAATGAGTCTATATTTTATGATCTATGTGGAACACTTGATAAAAAGAATGAAAATAATATGATGGATGCGCCCAGATAGCACTTCAATGCATTGGGTAATGGTTAGTATCAAGATACGTCACATTGGGATAGGGAGTGAACCTAATTACTTTATGGTAATTTCCCCCATTATTTCTTAGCGTTTTTATCATTGAATTGTGTTTATGATTTAGTGTTTTATGTTGTTCACACATTTTCCATGTTGCCTTTATGATTAACATGTTATATAATTTCTCATTGTTCATGTTCATTATTCCTATTATTTTAATACCCCATTGATATTCCTATTGTCTAACATGTATTTTCATCTTCAATTTATGACATGTTTATTCCCATATAGGGATTTATAGATCACCAATATCTTATTTTTTTCCCCAGGTTATCCTGTGTAATTTTAAAATCCCTGGAACATTAAAAGAATGCTACAGAAATTTTCAATTATGTTTTTGTATCCCATGTTCAAGATGGTTTTCTATATATCTAATTCTCAAAGACACTATAATTCTCAATATTTTGGGTTTTATTATAAGTAATTTTATGTAAAAAATAATTAATTAATGTGAAATAAAGAGATGGTTTGTTGTACTTAGTGTGTAGGTTATCTCTCATCCATTTTAGGTTTTCACCAATATCATTGTATCATGATGTGATCATTCCAATCTCCCCTATGAGTGAGCGATATCCATGCAAAGGAACTCCTTAGAAGAACCTTAAATGTATTTATTTATATAATAACATGTTACATAGTTATTCATGGATCCTATGTATTGAGATTAGAAACAAATTTCATCAATTCCAAGCCCATGCATCAGCGTATGATTCTTGTATTCACGTCAGGTTTCCATCAATACCCCACTACTAGGATAATACAATATAATGTTAAATAATATATTTGGATTTATTACAATAATCATAACAAATATATTGATGTATGAAAATTCTATCATAAGTCTAGTAATGAATATAAATTTATAAACCCTTCCTAGGATGAGATAACATTTACAAATTTATTGTACAAACCCATTTATCACTATCAGAAAATGATTTATAACCTTTAAACTCAAACAATATCGATTAATTTCATTTAAACTAAAACCGTTAACACACTATTTTTCAGTTTTATTCGTCATTAAACTGTCAAAGCAATTCAACCTTAAAATGTTAGAATCTTCTTGGTCAAATATGTATGGCCGTAAACTCTAGTATCCCTTCCCTAGTTTTCCCAAACCAACATTCAACTACCTATTCAAATCAGATATATTCTCATTCCATTCGGTATGAATACCAATATTTTTTAGTCTGAACTATATGCCTAAAAACAATGATATACCCTTGGTAAATGTTGTTTGAATTGAAAATGCATCACCTCATAGACCAAAATAATCACCCCAATCAAAGAAACAACAAAAGGGAATGTGATAAAAAAAACATGATAGGACAAAAATAATAAAAGTGAGCCCCAAGAAAAATTAAAGTATCTTGTTGATAATCCAAATCATTTATAAACATAATAAAACGATAATACACTCAAAATAAAAATAGTCATAACACACATAGGATCAACAGTTTGACTGAAACAAAGTTGAGACATCTATCACTAGGTTTAATTGAGTAGGGAAAAAATTAAATAAATTTATTATTATTTATATATTATCAACTTTTTTCAAAAAAAGTTAAATCGGAGTTTTACTTTGGAGTTCTTTAATGCCTCTAGGACACATTTCACTCATAAAAACATTGTAACCAAATTTTCCTTGAATGTTTAAATCCATTTCATACCAAAATGGGATGGATTTAGTTTACAGTGAAAACACAAGTGCATATGTCCTACTAATACCCTTATAAGTGCACATTTCCTAGAGGTATCCCCTCATCATTATCTCTCTATGTATTTTATAATTGGTATACGATGAATATTTTAGTGCATATGACCTTAAAAAACCATCCTTAGTGTTAAAATATAGTAGAATAATAAATTTATGTTTGATAGGACAACATTGGTTTATGGTAATGATATAAGTGTATAAAACCTGAAAATACCCATTAGAGTGCATATTTTTTATGGAAAAATAATTATCCACACCATTTTGTCCCTTGAATCGAGAACTATTTAAGAATAGTGTATTAATAAATATTAATCACCACATGCTCAGAAGGGGCTTCAATAATCCTGGGTGAAACTTCTTCTGAACTTCACATGTTATCAAGATGAATTAATATATAGGTTTTAAGGCCTCACATTAAAAAAATGAGTAACTTCTGTGATATTACATCCTAAAAAGTATAATGGTTTATAATTTAAATAATTAATAGTTGAAAAGATATAGAAAAAATAACCCAATATAAGGATAAGTTTTATTATTTTAGGTCTCATATTGACCAAATAGAATAAATGAAGGGTTAATATACACTACAAGATCTATTTGAATGATTACATAATCACTTGAAATGATCACCAAGAAGTGTTAACTTGTTGATTGAGAACCATTAAATAGATATTTTTTGAAAGAACCATTTTTTGTCCCTTGGAGGTCATATTACTCTTATGAATAGCGTCCTCTCAGCCATTCTGGTCTATGCTCTTTCATCAACCACTGTGTTGAAGGGGTTTATCAAGGTAATTGATAGAAATTTGGGTCATTTCATCTGGGTTACATCTTTAGAGGGGAAGAGACATTGGATTCCTTAGTGGAATATGGCTCGACCAATTTCAGGGGGAGGGATCAAAGTTAAAATCCTTACGAACACTATTCAGTACATGCACGCGAAGCTGGTGTGGGAGGTCATTGATGAGTGATACTTGTGGGGTAAGATGATGTCTTGCAGAAGCCAGGATGCCACTGAATATTCTGCGGTTATTGGATCTTCCCTCTAGTCCTATGTTAGCTATTTTCTTGCATCCATCCTTCAGTGCTTACAATGGATTATTGGGGAGGGTAACATCCAGTTCTGGGTCCACAACTAGTCGGGAAGGACTCTCGGATATCCAGGGCATCCGGCTCGGTTGATCACCTTCAAGGAGGCGAGCCAGTACCCACATTGTTTCAAAACCGTTTTGTACATGGACCAACATGAGGTTTTTGACTTTGTTATTTTCAATTCAGATATGGAATGGTGTGTCTTTACCCCCCCACCACCAGTAGATTCTATGAGAGGGGTTTTTATAGGTTATGTTTGCCGTAGGGCCAGCAGGGAGGTGGGTATGGGCTTGCGTGGTGTAAGTGTATCCCAAGGAAATTTAATTTCCTAACATGGATGATCCATAACCGAGCATTACCAACGGAGGAGAATATCAAGAGGGTCGACATAATCATGGATTATTGTTGCCAGTGTTTCATAGATAAGTGTGAAGAGAGTATATCCCACATATTCATTGAGGGGGACTGGCCACACTAGGTATGGGGTGTCTTTGGCAAACAAGCAGGCGCATCCCCTAATGAGTCGATCTTAGAGTCATTTTTGGAGAGCTGGTTTTATGGGGTGGATGGTTCCGGTTAGGAAAAAAGGGAGAGGTCCATCATTTTCAACACTAGCTATTGGTGTGTATGGTAAGCGAGGAACTAAACCAGGATCGAGGGGCTCGCTTCTACGTGTAGAGCCATTACCACTAGATTACGATGTATCCTGATCGATTTGTGTGTCACCATTGATGACTAGAAGCAGACCTCATCCCTTTTCAGGCTATTTGTACATCAAAACGTGGCTCAGAGGTCAGCCACCAGAAAATCATGTCACTGGGTTCGGTGGTGTCCTCCCAAAGTTGGATTCAAATTGAATATCGACGGTTCTTGTGTGCTGGGTGAGATGCGTGGTGGTGGCATGGTCTGAGATCCTAGGGGCAGTGTGGTCTTGGATTTTTCGGTGCATTACAATTAAGGGAATTCTATACAGGCGGAGGCGAACGTGATTCTCACAGGTATCACTATTTCCAGATAGCGGGTGCTTGACATCTCTCAAGTTGAGACTGATTCTATGGTTATTCACAATGCATTTCATGGTAATGGTATCATCCCTTGGTCTATTTCATACAGTATTCGGAAATGAAAATCTCTCTGGGATAGTAGCACCAGAATCACTCACACATGGAGAGAGGGAAATAAGGTGGAAAACCACTTGGCATCTATGGAAACACCTGGTAGAGTGTCCAGTTGTATAACTCACGTCTCTCACTTTAAAAAAGAGGGGGTGAAATTGATTTGGGGGGATGCCCTTGGTCTCCATTAATTCAGGCCTCTTTAGAAACTAGTCATCTATCTCTCTGTAAATTATTTTGAATAAAAACGGTAACATTTCATGGATGGAGAAGGAATTTGTGCTCCTCACTCTTCCTGTTGAGATAATTCTCTCTAAACTGGGGCTAAAAGTTCATATCTTTTATTAATAATTTGATATTTAATAAAATATAATGTTTTGTCATCATGTTTCTCTTAGTTAATTATAATTTCATGGGAAGTAGTGTGAAGCACCTGATAATAAAGACCACCTGAAATCAAGCCTAAAAAATTTTTAGAATAGAATTTTATTTACACTTAATGTATTCTAGCATGGTCTCACTGACCATAGAATAAATATTGTAGAAGAAACATCATCACACCTCCACGTTCTCAGTACTAGAGCCAATGCATGAACGAAATTATTCATCTAATATAGATATAAATTGTTGATTCAATATTACTTTTGATGACTGTTGGCACCGAAATATGTGTAGAGGAAAAGGATGCAAAGATGAAACCAATCCAAAAGGGGCTACCTTGAGAAGCCCATTTGCGGAGGCCCTCAACATTGCAGATGGCGCGAATCTGATGCCTCTTCTGAAGTCTCCTAGGAGTAAAAAAGGCATGAGGCTTCACAGTTATTATGTAATTTACAAGAAGAATCATTCTGAAGAGGGAACTGGATCGACCTTTCTGATCGATTAAAAATTGATGGAAGCCTCTGTGATCACTGAGGAGGGAACCAATGAGAGCTCAATTCCGAGGAGGGGATTATGGTCAACTCACCAGTTATGACAAAATTAACGCAATCTGAGGCCATCCGTGAAGCGCCATGTGGCTTCGCGTCGAGTTGACCCTGCTTCGTGCTTACCCCTGCCTATAAATACCAGACTCCCCTTGAGCCCAAATAACAGATACCCAAACATTTTCCCTTCCCATCTCTCAAATCGCAAAACACTTTCTTCTCTGTGAAACCTCAATAAAAAATGATCTATTCAAGGTACATGATCATTGTGAAGTAATTTTACCTTAGCTCAAATAAAAACCCTCTTCCAACATGGATGAAATTCAAGGAGCCCATGGGATATCACGAAGGAGGGAGATCCCTAAGGGGACTCAGGTATTCAAAAATCACCCATGCTTCATAAAGTTCCCTCCATACACAGGTGAACCACATGCTAAGGCATGGTCACTATGTTTTGTGAAGCACATTTCTTCAGAGTGATATGCCTTTCAAGGTACACTCTTTCAATGAAGTCCTACACTGTGAAATCCTTTCTACTTCACGAAGAAACCTTCATATGAATATGTAAACTATGCTAGTCTAGGCCACCCCACTTCATGAAGCACACCCCTTCGTGAAGTCCCTCCACTACATAGACCAATAGATCTTCTCATGGTCCTTTTCTATGGACCCATTTTCATTGCAAACCCTTCTCCCATATAACCCTACATGTTTTTAAGAAGTTACTTCAAGGTCCCTTGGGTGGTTATTCACATTACGTTTCTTAGCTTTATACTTCTTCATATAGGCACGCTAATGGCTATTTCTTCTTCACACATCCATGTTAACATGGGCCCCTTGGTGGATCACTCCACAACACTACCTCACTACGACATTGTTGATGCCCTCCCTTCTCCACGGGTGGGTGGGTATCAGTTATGTAAGTCCTAAGGGTGTAGATTTAACCCACATCGTCTGAGATACAGGATTTTAAACTTCCAAGAACCATCATCCTCATCACATGATGTTAAACTATGGACTCTCCCCAACCAATATACATGGGGTGCACCACCTTAGATATTATCCATGCCTACTTGTCTCCACAAGAGTGAGATCTTCATCACATGGAATTTTATTCTCTTTGTTGGAGAATTGTTTGTCACCGAAGAAGGGAAACCATATTGGTCTAATCCCTTAGCCTTTCATGTGGGAGGTAGCATCACTGCTCCTCCTCTCTTCTTTCATGCCAAACACTAGAGGAGAGATGGGAATCAGGCCCTTCATTACCCTACCCCTCTCCCTATGGGATTTGTCTCCATCGGGAATCCATCGTAGAGTAAGTCACGATATCCATCTCCTTGGGAATCTATCCATGAAAAATCCCATGTTTCCTATTTAGGACTCTATCCATGTGTAATACCTACTCCACTTCCCACATACACACCTTTCGCGATGTGACCATCAGGTCTCCGCTGCCTCTTGTTTCTCACAATGAGAATGACTCATGTGGGCTTAGAGTAATTATTGACCATGGCATCCTTCCTGGGCTACCTACCGTGTAAGTCCCAAACCATCATACTGAACAACGTGGACTTTGATCCTCGTCTCCGAGGAAAGTTACGTAGGATGCCACCCTGATGTTAAATCCCAACACCTACTTGTCCCAAAACCTTCACTTCAGTACACCATTGTCCCGCATGATGTTAAACTGTAACCCCAATACCGAACTACGTGGAATTTGATCCTTGTTTCCTATGCAAGGTACGTAGGAAGCTTCCCAATGGTTCATGCCCAATACCTATGTATCCCGGTCCCTTCACATTGGATCACCTTCTTTCCGTATGACATTCAATTATATCCCTTACCCTAAACTACGTGGACATTGATCCCTGTCTCCTAGGCAAGGTATGTAGGAAGCCTCCCAGAGGTTCAAGCCCAACACCTACTTGCCCCAATCCCTTCACGTCGGTTCACCTTCATCCTGCATGACTTTAAACTATATCCCTCATCCCAAACTACATATAATTTGGTCATTTTCTACTAGGAAAGGTATGTGGGAAGCCTCCCTAAGGTTCAAGCCCAACACTCATCAGTCCCAACAACTCCACGTCAGTCCACCATCATCCTTCATGATGTTAAACGGTATTCCCCCCTTTCATCCTGCATGATGTTAAAATGCATGTTGTTGGAATTCATGGGTTTTGATTCTTGTCCCATAGATAAAGTACGTAGGAAGACTCCCTGAGGTCCAACCCCAATCAACATTAAGCCGTTGGAACCCTAACTAGCAGTAAGTTATTTGAACCCCAACTAATGGTAAGCCATTGGAATCCCAATCAGCGGTAAGCCGTTGTAGTCCCCAATCGATGGTAATCCGTTGTAGTCCCCTTTGTTGGTACACAGATCACTAATCTTTCCACATGGAATCAGAGCCACCCAGGCTTCTGACCACGTGTATGCCCTAATATATCATTGGGTTATTGTTCTATATATACACCCTTATTCTATATATCTATCCAAAACTATGTGGACTTTGATTCCATGACACATGGATACGTATGAAGCCTCCTTGAGGTTCAAGCCCACCACTCATGTCCCATCATGGTATATCCCTCGATCCTATGTGTTTCAATAAGTTCATTCCCCACCTTGAAGGTTCTACTCTCTCCAGATACTATCAATGTGTCCATTCCCATGGGCCACCTCCTCAGGTGTCCCTTTACGCTGCTTAACTATGAGGAATTTGATTCCCTAACATAGGGATATGTTGGAATCCTCTCCGAGGTTCAATACCAACAGTACTGTCACCATCATAACAATTCCATCTCTTCCCCCCTCCACTTAATTCATCTCCCTATCATCCATCCTGATTCTTACTCAAGCTACCTTATCCCGATGAAATCACACCATTCCCCTGATCATCTAACCACGCATATGCCCCGCACAATCCATAACCATTCAACCAAGAGTGTCCCTATTATGAGGGGCCACAATCTATGCATAAGCCTCCGCATGTATTCTGGTTTTTTTTCTTTTTTATACACCCTGATTCATCACCACTTCGAACTATGTGGGTTTTGATCCCTGTTGTCTATACAGGATACGTAGGAATCCTCCACGAGGTTTTACCCTATCCAACGATAAATACCTATGTCCCCTTTATAGGGACCCAAGAACCATTGGATCCGACTTCATTATACGTTGTGACCTGGCTATCTAATGGGACTCTCAGGTGCTCCCCAACCCCCAGGCCTGTACTCATCTGATCCACTCTACCATTGATCCGATCAGTCTGATCTTTCTCCGCTAGATGTTAAACTCATGACATGCCATGTGTTAAACATTGTATGTTGAGGAAAGCCTCAGAGGCAATACTATGGCATGTAATTCCCCACACTCAAAATGGGATACCATGGGTTTTCATTCCCCCAAGAATCCCTATCAGAAGGAGAAGAAACCCAGATGAAATAGTGTTCCAGCATCCAGAAAGTCCAGTGATGTCCAATGTGAGAACTCCCCCGACCGATGGTTGTTTCCCTAACATGACCCCTTGTAATGTCCATAAATAAGCAGTGTAATTAACCGGTGTCCATAAAGACATGGCACTAGGAAATTTTCCACAAAAAACTTATTATTATTTAAGGGAGACCTGGACCAAGAGATGAGTTTGGATGAGGAATCCATGGAAGGAGGAACCAACATACCATCATCGTATTTCGAGCAAAGAGAAAAAATCTTTGAATAACAGACAGATTTATGCCACCTTGGTAAAGTGGGAATGAAGGGAACAAATCAGAACGTCCTCAACATACGGATGCATGCCCCAATGAAAGTATCAGAAACTGAAATGGTTAACCTAAAGTGAAATTCTTATCCTTAATGTGGAGATTAGTAGAATTCGAGACATCACATAATTATCGTGTCACTAAATCTTGTTATCTTATGCCAGGCCCCACCAAGAAAATAGTTGGCCTCACATGAATCTCACCATAAATTGGGGTAGTTGAATTTTTTTATATCCCGGTCTATGAAATTGTCAGCGTTTATCCTTCTTACCAACCATGCAACCCCAAAAGGTTTAAGTTGTTTCTCCCTTAGGTCAGGGTTAGTTTTTCAACCGCTAGAGAAACTGACCATTAGAATGTTTCATGATCATTCCATTTAAATTATTCTATTCGTGTCAGTTGCATGGTTTATCATTATGGATGGGTTGTCACGATCCCATAATTAGTGAATTAAACTACCAAACAATATGGAACTAAAATAAACTAGACTTTTGAGTAAATATTATCCAGATATGGTTAAACACTTCAGGGAGTTCCAACTAATATTAACAAGCGTGAGATAATAAAAATAATAAATTCACGCATAAGGGATAAAAATCACTCAAATAAAATATTAAGTCATAACAAGCCTTTCGTTAAATGATTAAAGGAAAAAACTCAATAAAACTATGTGTTTGACCAACCCTTGGTGGGACACCTAATTTTATACAGGAAGCCCTTATCAATGGTTTCGGGTTGACTTAGCCATACTACATTCAGAGGAGGGGCCCTTGCTAGACATGGTGTAATATTGGAGGCAAGGGTTGATTAAATCCAATGTCATGATTTCAGGATTGGGGAGTGCAATCAACATATCAAGGAGATGCAAGCCCACAGCTAGAAAAGACACGCGTACCTAAAAACCTGTTTATAGCATTACCAGCCCTTGTTGGGGTTATGAGAAGGGGAATATAGATCCTTGCCACTAGAATGTTATGGAAACTGGACATTCTGTGATCAATTGTGAGGTCCATTGGGACTTGATAAAATAGAGGGAGACATAATAAAATTTCTTATGTCTCATAAAATGTATTCAAGAAAATACAAATGATATTCACTTTTAATTGTAGAATAAAAATGAAGATCTCATCAAACACAATATCCATGTGATCAATTTTGGATAAAGACAACACAATCACCGAAAATAACTTCAAATAATGGTTTAGATGCCTTTGGATTATCATATTCCATGAAGGGTTGTCTCTTGTTCATGAGTCCGCATTTCCTGATCTTCCTACCAAGGAGGCGAGTAATGAGGATTTCCTGGTCTATGAGAAACATATGAACGATGTGGTCGACATTCAATGTTTGATGTTATCATCAATGTCTAGTGAGTCATGAAATCTCATGAAAAAATGGATTCTTATTGCATGCTCGAGAACCTATGTGGTATTTACCAAGAGAGAGATAGACAGGAATGGTTTGAGATCTCTAAGGCACTCATTGAGAGTAAGCATGGATAAGGTTCAACAACTGGGCCTCATGTAGTCTATCCAATTGGCTACATTGAGCACCTGGATGTTCTAGGCATTAAACTCCCCAATGAAATGGGCACCTTTCTCATTCTCGCATCACTCCCTCAAAGGTTCTCTAACTTTTTTTTCAATTTCAATATGATCAAAATTGAGAAGTCTCTATCTGATATTTTTATCCTCATTTGTCTCGTAGACAAAGATATGAAGCGTGCAAATCCTTCTGTCCTAATGGTGAATAAGAGGAAAGGGAAGGAGAAGAGATTTAAGCCCAATGATTTTTCATGAACATCCATGAAAAGGCAGATAATAGGGGAGGCAAGGGAATGGTAGGTTGTTTGTTTCACATCGATCAAGAAGGGCCACTGGAAGAGGAACTGCACCAAGCTGATGAAGCTAGGGGAAGCTTCAAGTGAATTTGATATCGAATGCAATCTATGTATTTGTACAAATTGGGAATTAGATACAGCATGTCATGCTCACATATATATCCAAATACAAGAACAATGTATATTTAGGAATATTGATCGAGGGGAGGTAGATCTACGAGTATCCAATAGAGCCAGACTTGCTGTTGTAGCTGTTGGGGACTACCACCTCGCGTTGCCAATTGGGATGATCTTGGTGTTAAAGGGTTGTTTTTATGTCCATTATGTTACCAAAAACATAACATATTTATCCAGACGGGATATAGATGGATTTTATTTCATGTTTGGAAATGAATGTTTCTTCTTTTATAAATATTGCATTTGTTTTGGTAGGGAACATTTATACAAAGGTTTTTATGTGTTCGATTACACAAACCAAGTAATAGAAATATATGACAAAGATACATCACATTACTCATACCACACCAAACATTGGAATCATCGTCTAGGTCATTTAAATGATAAACACTTGAAAATGTTTCTTCAAGAAGGATATTTAGATTCTTTTGAACTAAAACCACTTGGTGTATGTCATGCATGTTTACAAGGCAAAATGACCAAAGCCCCATTTGGTGGGAAACGTGAAAGGGATAAAGAGCTTCCTGAATAGGTTCATACTGATATGTGTGGTCCATTTCCAGTTGATGCAAGGGGTGGGTACTCATACTTCATAACTTTTATTGATGATTTCAGTAGATATGGATATATCTACATAATGAGGTTTATGTCAGATTCCTTTTATAAGATCAAGGAATATAAGAATGAATTTGAAAACCATCTTAGTAAGAATATTATGAAACTTCACTTAGACTAATGTGGGGAATATATAAATCAAGAATTCATTAATTACTTATGAGTGTTTTGGAAAAAATCCTAACTCACTCCTCCTAACACACCTCAATGGAATGGTGTATGTGAAAGGAGGAATAACACATCGTTAGACATGGTGAGATCAATGATGAGTCATGCAAGTCTTAAATTATCTTTTTGGGGATATACATTATAAACAGTGGCACACATACTAAACCAAGTACCAAATAAATCGATAAATGCAATTTCATAAGAGTTCTGGAGTGGAAAAAAATAAAAGTTTTTGAATTAACATGTTTAGGGTAGTGAAGTGTTTGTTATGGCCTCTTCAGGTAACAAACTCACACCCCAAGGAACAAAGTGTACCTTTATAGGATACCCCAAGGAAAAAGGGTATATTACCTATACAGACCCTTAGACAAAAAGGTTATAGTTTCAAGACATGCCATATTCTTTCAGAGGGAGCACATCTCCAAAATAGACAGTTAGAGCGATATAGACTAAGATGAAATCGAGGATCAAGGTGCACAAGATTTGGTACAAGAACAAATTCCATAAATACATGTGGAAGAAGAATCTCTTCCGGAGACACAAGTACTGCATAGGAGTACAAGAGAGGATATCGATCCATAATGGTACGGTTTTCTAGTTACTGAGGATGGTGAATCCTTATTAGTTGATAATAATGATCCTCTAACCTAAAAGGAAGCAGTAAGTGGCACAGACGTTTCCAAGTGGCTAGAATCCAGGAATTATGAAATTGATTCCATGTACCAAAACCAATATTTGATTTTGGTAGACCATCCAATTGATGTAAATCATGTTGGTTTCAAATGGGTATTTATAAAGAAACTGGACATGGAAGGATAAGGTAGTACCTATAAGGCATGATTGGTTGAAAAATGTTTTATACAACATCAAGGAATTGACTATGATGAATCCTTCTCATCAGTTTAAATGCTAAAATACATCTAAATTATACTTGTTATAGTGTCTTACAATGATGCTGATATTTGAAAAATGGATTTCAAAATAGAATTACATAAAGGGAACCTTCAAGAAGATGTCAACATGACAAAACCTGAAGGGTTTGTGACTCCAAAAGATTCCAATAATGTATGTAAGTTGAATAAATCCATTTATGGATTAAATTATGCATCCAAGTCATGGAACATTCTCTTTGCTGAATCCATAATATAATTTGTTTTTATAAAAAATGAATGTGAGCCTTATGTCTACAATCATTTTATTGGGAATGCAGTCATCTTTCCAATAGTATATGTTGAGGACATATTACTCGTTGGAAATGAGATACCAGTCCTACAGTCTGTTAAGGAATGGTTGAATCAATGCTTCTCCATGAATGACTTGGGCGAGGCTGCATATATTCTTATGATCATGTTAAATCGTGATAGATCCTAGAGATTGATGGGCCTAAGTCAAAGTACATACATTGATAATACACTGAAGAGATTTAGTATGGAATAATCCAAGAGGGGATTGTTTTCAGCATCATATGGCATTTATATTTCCATGAAAATGTGTCCTCAGACACATGAGGAAAGAATGATAAAGTCAAGGACTCCATACGCATCAACGACTGGGTCAGTCATGTATGACATGCTATTTACTAGGATGGATTTCCCCTATGCATTGAGTGTGGTAGGAAGATATCAAGCTGACGCAGGTTACCGCCATTGGATGGCATTCAAGACTATCCTAAAGTATTTGTGGCATAATAATGATATGTTCTTGGTTTATAGAGGAGATGAGGAACTAGTAATCAGTAGATATGAAGATGCAAGTTTCAAGATTGATCAAGATGACATGAAGTTGCAAAAGTGATACATAATCATTTTGAATGGATGTGCAGTGACCTGGAATGCTCAAAGAAGAGCGTGGTCGTTGATTCTAAAGTAGAGTCCGAGTATATCGCAGCTTCTGAGGTAGCTAAATAAGAAGTTTGGATGCATAGCTTTTTCCATGAGCTAGATGTGATACTTAGAAGTAATGATCACAACACATTGTACTGTGATAATACTGCAGCACTGGCGATCACAAAAGATCCAAGGTCACATTAGCGGACCAAGAACCTACATCGGAAGTATCATCTCTTGAGGGACTTTTCTCAAAGTGGTAAAGTTGTAGTGAGCAGTATTCTCACAAAAGACAACGTGGCAGACCCCTTGACTAATGCTTTGACTCCACTGAAACATAATCATCATGTCAGGTCTAGAAGACTGAAAGTTGTTGGCAGTTAGCTCTAGTCCAAGTGGGAGTTTGTAAGACTTGGTGACCTAGAACCATGTGGTTTTAATTTTATTACATGTATATTTAATGTATTATCATATAATGTCCATTTTCCTACATGACTATAATGTAATAATGTCTTATAGTACTTGTTGCATTGATAAAGTCATGACAATTCCCATCTATGATGAGAACCTTGAGATGCTATAACAATAGTCTTAAATATTGTTATAGGGTTGGATTACATGCTATGATGGGACACATAACATGAAGACCTTCAGGTGAGAGTACTCATAAGAAGATGAGAGTTCCTCTCCTGAATTTTGCACTTGGTAATCTCCAAGATAATAGATTATGAGAACATGCCTTCTAGTAGGAATTCCAATTGTTTTAGTGTCATCCGATATTTCTATCAACGAGCATGTGTAATGATGCATAGACATTAAAATTATCATTAATATGTGTCACGACTTATGAACTTTGATTTACTGATGAAAATCGTCAGGCAGACAGTTGGCAGGAAGTTGGGTATGTTGGGTGCATCATGAGTGGCATGTTATTAACGGATAAGTCGAGGAAGGATTTTTTCCCTTCCATTTATGGAGGTTTATATCTTGTCCCTTTGATTGAAATAGAACTGTCATGTGAAATTACATGGCCATGGTGTAACGACGAGTTTATTTCATGTACTCACTGTACGAAATATCAAGCATAAAAGTTGACGACACAATCATGAAACCTGTTTGCTGAGATATTGCGACAAAGGGATTATATTACACAGTGAGCATTCATATATGGATTTCATTGTCGCGAATTTATGTTATTTCTAATGGGTTCCTTGATTCGTTGCTAGAAAGTACTCTTGGACTTTAGGTAATCCCGCCTAATGCCAACAAGAATGAATCCTAGAGGGTCACACACTAAGTGTTATTGGTGGTCTCGGTTAAATTCTATTTGACATGATTTAATAAAATAAATATTATTCCCAATACTGTGGAATAATTTTAATGAAGTTATGATGATCACATAAATTAAATAAAATATATTTATATATTTTATTGAACATTTAATAAATATATATTTATTTTATTGAAAATTTAATAAATATTTATTTACTAGTTTGTAAATAATATATTTATTCACGAGAATAAATTATTTCATTATTTATTTGGGTGATCAATAAATAGAAGTAGAGTTCAGTCAAACCAAGGCCGGTCTGGTAGTAAAAAAATTATTAGCATGATGGTAGATAATTATTTAACTAGTTGACACAAATTAAAATAACGCTTCTATTGTTTTGTGAAACAATATTTTTATTTATAATTCTGTTTAGCGCAAGTTGGTGCACTATAAATGATGATACAGAATTATTTTAAATGCATGGGTTTTCTCTAAGTTCAGGAATGTATTTAATTCTTTCTATTCAATTAAATATTGTAACTGAAATTCCATTTAAACAAATAGATATGTACCCCTATTGTACTATACACCACACCACATGCCTGGTGAATTGAAAATTGTAGAGCCAAAAAATTTCTCTCTTAAATCCTCTTATCTCACCTCTCAAGAACGAGAGACGTTCTTCAAGGCCGAAGAACAAGTGATCAAGAATGACCGACACAAGACACTCACTTCACCGCGACAGCACCCGGAGAACGAGCAGTGTCGATTTTATGCCATCAATGCATGTGTGGATCGCCACTTGGGGGATTCTAGTTTGTATCTTTACAACCACCAGGAGATAATCCGTAATTGCCAATCCGAATGATCAATATCATCAATGAAGAAAAATACCAAAGAAAAATGTATTATTTTTCATTATGAAATTACATAAATTAATTATAAACATAATGTTCAAGATCCTCTATAAATATTTAATGACTCTTTTTTTCTTTATCTATAAATTAGAGTATATTCCATGGAGACTGGAATATATCATCGTATTGATCTTGGAAGAATAATTGATCATGGTAAAAATCCAAATTGGATGTTTTCCCAACCATGCTTCCGCTATGCCCAGAACCATCAGATTCCACTATATACATTCTGTAACTAAGAATTAATGCTCAAAAGTTTATAATTATTCTTTTAATGAGGATTTTGGATGTGTACTATGATATTTATTAAATAATATTCTTAATAGGATGATAATATTATTAAATAAAACAATATGGTATGTTAATTTATCCAATTTAATATGTGACTCAATTAGGATTATATTCTTCTAAGACTACTAAATTTCACAAACCCTCAAGACATGATCATTTGTTTCTTGTGATAATTTTATAAAGTAATGAATTTCTAAAAGCTATTATGGTTAGGGTTATTATATTTGGAATCAAATTATATTTTATATAGACATTGTGAACTATATTTATAAAGTCATATAATAGGGAAAATAATATAACAATATACTCTTGTGATAAGTCTCCCTATAAGATAATATAAAACAATTTTGGTAAAAGTAATTATTCTGTTGTTTTCCTAGTAAATAGATTCATATCATGATACTGTGAATTTGATGTCACTATAACACATATGATCCTAGGAGTAGAATCTATTAAAATTATGGATTTTTTATTAACATGATCATCAATACTATATAGAACCTACCCTTTTACAGAAGTCTTTATATGATTTTAATCATAATTAAACAACAATTACAAGCTAAGGATCATGAAGTCTAGTGTCTTTAAAAACTCGGTACATAATACTGAAAACACAGGACTAAATAAAACATATCTTTATTGATTATTCATAAAGTGATCCTAACTCCCATTATTCTCATACATATTTATAGGATAACCAAAAGATATCATGAAAAATGGGATGATCTAAAATCCTTGTAATGGAATAAACATAAGAATAATGTATTAGTACATGGTTTAGATAACATGACATGATGATATAAAAATTCATGGAACATATGGAATCATAAATTATAAACCTTGTATCATCTAAACATGGAGTATTAGTAATCTGGAAGAAACATATAACGTGAATTTAGCAGGATTCAAGTCTCATTTCACAAAGAGGAAAATAAGTCAATGTTATCCACCATGACCATTGCACATGGTACCATGTGTCAAGGCTTACCGGAAACACCACTGCACATACTGTCTCATGAGACTAAAATTTACCGAATGCATTAGAGTGATATCTAGGAACACTCATAATAACATGATCACAAATATTATTTCCATATATATAATAATACATAATCAATCATAAATAAATATAAGGGTGCCCATAAAAATAAATGGGTATCATAATCATTTCATAAAGCATAATAGATGGTTGTATCATACAAGTGTCCATGGAATAAAACATTAAAAAATAAATAGACATTGATAAGGTAAAATATGAAGATATCATGTTAAGTGATTTCAAGCATAAGTGACAACATGTAACAAGTGTATTTAATAAATTTTAGTATTAAAACATTTTAGTGCGGTTTATGGAAAATACTGAAGTGCTTTTAAAATAGAAAAGAAATTAATGTTTTATATAACACCAGAAGTTAAAAAAAAAGTTTTCAAAATAAAAAGGACTTATTTTATAAGAATAATTTCATCATAAAATAGATGATAGAGTGCACTTGAAATTGGGTATGAATTTGAGAATTTCTCTTAAATCGTGTTGGCTTATCGGGGAGTATTGAGTAGGAAACCAATTAAAAACATGAATATCCCCAAAAGGGAATGATGAGAGGTTCTCAATAAATAATTTTGGATAATATAAATATAGTTTATAATATGTGTGTAAAATGAATAGAAATATTCATTTGGGTAAAAATAATGATAGAGCAACCCGAAAGAATAATGGAGGTTCGGGTAGAATCCCATACCTTAAGTCTGAAGGTGTTCTTACCTTTATCATAATGTCCTATATAACAAAATTAAATTCAATAATTAATATTTCCATAACCATGTAGTAATTTAATTGATTTATTATAGCCATGTTATGTTCATTCATGGCCTTTTTATGGGTTTTACGGTTCAATTTCATTGTTTGTTTCCATGGTTTTCATGATTCGCTTACTTATATACATGTAAGGCTAAACATGTATGATGGGAATGGTGTTCCAGAATTGTATTTTTATGTTATTAGTGATCATATAAAAAATTACAAGGGAATTATATTTATTTGGTTATTTGGATTGATAAAAAATATTCATATAAAACTTTAATGATAACTATTTTGGTAATTGGAAGTTTATGATAACATCGAACACATTTTGATTTATAAATTAATATCAAATGTAAAAAATGTTCCAGAACCTTATATTATACATTATACACAGATTATATTCGTGGTTCTACCATAAAAATGTTTTCAAGACTAGAATTGATGATAGTAACAGAAATTGAAAACTCGTCATCAATGAATGTGATAATGTAACACATCTCGGATGGTGTTTTCATTTCTGGTATAAAAGGAGGTGAAATTAGAGAAGATGATGAATTATTCCATTATCATAACAAGATTAAATTAAATTTTAGGTATTTGAGTTATCATAACATTTGGTTGAAATTATTTGAGGAAAGAAAAAGAATGAATGGAACATGAAAGAATATAAAATAAATGAAAAGATCAGTTTACCTCTTGAAAATAACATCCCTAAAAAACACTTTAGGGGAGAGGATTTGGTATTTTGAAGAAAAAAAGAATTATGGAGGTGGAAGAGGGTCTGCGACAGGGAATTTGTCAAAATTTAGTCAAGGAAAAAGGATCTAGAGGAGTGTAGAGAAGAAGTAAGGAGGGTGGTATTTATAGTGGAGGAGGGGAGGGGTTTCCCATTATTTTAATCATAAGTTTATTATTTTGGCAGCAGTCTATGAATAGTCATGATTATTGTGACCCAAAATAGAAATAATTTCATGTGATTTTGAACCAATTACCATTTACATCGTCCCATACTCAATCATGATGCAAAAATGCTGTTTTTAGCACTTATCGTAAATTATCGTATTTTACTATTCATAAAAAATTCAAGTATTTCAGAAAAATCCTAAAAATTAATCCTAACCATTTTCTGATATCTAAATTCAAAACATTATCTCTATTTTATGAAATTAATTTTCACAATATTTGAAATTTATTTTTTAATTAAAATCATCATTTACTTGTAAAATACATATTTAAAGATTATAAGTGATTTTATAATACTTTGAAAAATTTACTAAGGTATTGTAAAATGATCATATAATCATAATACATAAAAATATAAATCTTTGAATACATATTATGAAACTATATTTTCTTTTTTATTTATTAAATTATTCATAAATTTTAATTTATATATATATAACTTATAAAAATACCAACATTATCGTTTTTTTCACTTATATGATGGATAAATTTTATTGACAATTTCATTGGTGAGTTAAATATTTACATGGCTAATTTAATAATCATAAGCTTCATATTACTATTCATAAGGATAATATTATTATTCAAAAGGTTTAGTTACTATTCACAAAAAATTAATTTTGTCTTATCGGAATCCAAAATTCTTACCGATTACAACCGTGTATGTCAGATTTTAGACATTCAAATCCCAAAAGTGACATTAAAATGTTTTAAGTTCAAATAGTACTTAGTTGTTCATTTTGTTTTGGTTTCATGTGATTATATTATATGACATAATTATAATTAAGAAATTTACGTTGACTAATCTTTGGGTAGTTAAATTATTCCCCCTTTAAGAAATTTCACACTCCAAATTTTGTTTTAAATTCTAAGCCATAAATATGTATGTGTACTATTCCTTCATTTCCTCTTCTAGTTTTCATGTTTCCTCTTCTTACTTATTGTTTCACCATAGCACTTTGACCAGGTGGGTAGTTTGGTTAGGTAGAACATTATCTCTATGATCAATGATCATCGTTGTCTACTCCTCATATGAAATATCATTCTCTACGTGGACCACCTCTGAAGAGATTACATCTGAAGGATATAGTATGTACTTTCTTAAGAGGGATACATGGAATACATCTTGTCCATTAGTCATGGTAGGTGGAAGCGGTAGTCGATAGTCCATATCTTCGACATGATAATGAATCTTGAAGGGTCCAATTTACCTAGGACTTAGCTTTCCTTTCTTCTCAAACCTCGTAACCTTCTTCCATGGTGATATGTGGAGGAATAACATGTGTCCAACTGTAAAATCAAGGTCTCGTCGACAATTTTCTCTATAACAATTCAGTCCACTTTGGGGTGGATTGATGTGCTACTGAATGGTTTTCACCTTCTCCACCATTTCCTTAACCACTTGATGTCCTAGAAACTTACTCTCATTGAATTTATACAAACATGTCGGTGTTTCTCACCTTTTCTCATAAAAAAGTTTATATGGTATCATTCATATGCTAGAGTGGAAACTATTGTTGTAAGAGAATTCAACTAGTCGAAGATGTTGTTCCCACCCTTTTTTAAAGTCTATAGAACATGATCTCAACATGTGTTCCAATGTCTAAATAGTTTTCTCATACTAGACATTAGTTTGAGGATGAAAGGTAGTGTTGAAGTTCAGTTTAGTTCTTAGATCATGTTGAAGACTTTTTCTGAACATCAAGGTAAATCTCTTATTTATATCAGTTCTAATAGATAATTTTTCTATATGCAGCCATAAAACTATTTGATATATATCTATTAACATTTATTTAATGAAATGTCCTCTCTAACAGTGATAAAGTGATTTATCTTTGTAAGACGATCAATAAGGACCCATATAGATATTTGTACTAAGGATTTCCATGGAATTTTAGTGAAAAATTCAATGGTGATGTTCTCCGACTTCCATTTTGGTATGGGAACAAGTTGAATCATCCCCTTATACTTATTTATTTCAGCCTTCACTTTTTGACATACTAGGAACTTTGATGTATATTCGAAAATATCATTCTTCATATTGTCCCACATAAAGTTCTCTCGTATATATTGATGCATTTATGTGCTCTCTGGGTGAATAGAGAAGGTTGGGATATGTTTTCAATTAAAAAATTACTTCTTTATCATTGGATCGGATGGTACACATAATTATGAGCCAAATACTACAAATCCTTCCTCATTAATCTTAAACATAGTGGATTTCTATAATGCCCCGACCCCAAATACCCAATGTCGGTGCATTATTACATAACATTGGAATGATCACAAAAGATCATGTCTCGAAAGACCGATTAGTTTAGTAGCCTTGGAAACACTAGATACATTCATAGGTCTTACATTGCATCATAAAGTGAAAAACTACAACATCGTAGTCTCAATCTTGCTCACTCATATCCCCCCATACAATCCCTAGAGGTCAGTCATAAAATAATTCTTCACATCCAGAGAAAAATAAAAAATAGAAAGGGGTAATCTCGGATGCTCATTAAGGTTAACAATATATCAGAATATTACATAAAAAAGTATCAAAATTTATGGAAATGTATAACAAAAACGAAATCCTTTTAAACATGAACTTCAACATTATGTGGAAAAAATAAAATGAAATAATGGCATTTACTTATTCACATGGATATTATACTAGTCGAATAATCACATGCAATATCAATAACCACTTTCATAATGATGGAATGCATAATGCCAAACTATCATAACCACATAGTCACGGCCTTGTGCCAAGACTGCAAATAAGATTTTGTCAAGGCCTTGTGCCAAGACACTAGTTTGTCTCATGAGACCTACTGAGGCATCGAGGAGCTATAGCGGGCTCCACCCATCACATACTAAGTCCAATGCATTCCTCATATGAACATGTTTGAAAATAACATAAACATTAATTTTTGAAACTAGCATACTAAATGTCAATAAATTCTCCATAAACCAGGAATGGAATAAAAATAATACATCCACCATCAAACATATCACAAATCCATCAATAAAATATGGAAGATTTGTATCATAATAAATCAACTTCAAACAAGTTTAAAATCCATCAAAGGATATTGACATATATAAAAATGATCAGTAAAATGATTTGATAAAAATACCCCTTTATCATGAAATCATTTAAATGTCTGATAATTTATAGTGGATGTCATTTAAAATATATTTTTGAATCATAGTGTCCCATACCACTTTGAAACTTTTGAAAATAATTATCATTTGAAAGCATTTATCTCCATAAAAATAAATCCTTAAAAATAATTTTGAAATTATGTACATTAAATAATGGGTTTATAAAGATAAATCTTTAAAACATTTAAAATGATGTTTTAGTAATAATTACCTTAAAAATAATCAGTTTTAAAACCCTATTATGAAACATGGACATGGATAATAAATATGTCCCAGCAGATACATATGTAAAACAAACTCGGATAATATGATATTGTGAAATTAACCCTTACCTTGTATTTTTCCTTGGTCGAGGGTACGTTAACCTCATGTATAATAGTTAAATCATAGTTATTAAATCATACAATAACCATATATATAAATATGATATAATTTATGTTCTTCTAATATTTCATTTTCGTATTATCGTTTTTTTGGTTTTTACTGCTTCGTTTCCATTTGTATATTTTGTTAAATAAGCCATATTTGTTATGGATAGGATGTATTTTATTAATATATAGAATTATATTAAGTTCTTAATAATTATTTTTAATAATGAAATGAAAAATATTCTTGAATGGTTACAATGGGGAATGAATCTAATCGCGTTCGTGGAGACTATAATACGTACGTACGCACCAACGCTTCTTTCATTTCATTTTTAATTTTAATAGGAATCATAAAAAAATGATAAATAGGTATATTATTATTCTAGTATAATATAATATCTTATATATGTTACTTTTTTCATTAACACCATCCTTTATACGTTCCATATATGGTATGAATGAGTCATATCACTTTGAGGGGGCAGAAGTCCACACATCCTCAAATGAAATTATCATATATATATATACAACATGAAACGAATAATGGTATGATATAAAATGGAATTGAAGATGCTTATATATAAAATAAATATCCTAAATATCATATTTAATTACAGTTCCATCAAAATTTCCACCATAAGTGGTGGTGGTAGAAGATTGAACAATCATCATTTCGGGAGGAAGTAGTTTGTCGTCCATAGAAACATTATATTCTCTACCAATTATATGGAGGTCTGTGTAAGTGTAGTTTGAATCCACAACATAAAAACAACCTAGTTTATTCATGATACTGGAGTTTTTATAAATTAAATGAAAATATAGATTTTAGGGGGTTGGAGAAACAAAATAAAATAAAAGAACTTAAGAGAAGATTGTTACCTTTAAATCGGGTAACTCCATTTGGTTTGAACCACAAGGACCTATGGAAGTGACTTATGCCTAAGGTAAGGCTTATAGGGGAATTAGAGGGATGTAGGGAGATTAAATGGGTTGAGGTTGGATGAGCCAAGGGGCTTGAGAGGTGTGTGTAATTGGTTAGAGGTGAGGGCTTTTTATAAGGGGGGAGAGGGGCTCTATAGGAATGATTGAAAATACAATTTTATTATATAATTATATTTAGTTTCTAAAAGTCCAAAACTCATTAATGTTGAAGCTTAGGTGACTCATTATCAAAATGAAATTATCCAATAATAATTGGGCAGGTTTTGGATATTATTTTAGTCTTTATAATCTTATTTATTTAAATCATTTATTAATGAGGTAAACACTACATCATTATTGTCTCATAAATGATTTAGTTTATTAGATGTATAAAAATTATAAATAAAATACCATGATTTAGGAAATCGTTTGAGATTACTAATTAATACCTATAGTCTAAGAGATAACATATATAACCCTATGTAATAATTGTTTTACTAAAAGATATATGCTTTTGTCGATTTTGACTTTACTTTAACTTAATTAATATAAAGTGTCATTGTCACTTACAAGTGGCTCCATGGGGTCCCAAAATTGACATCAGGATGACCATGGTCGGACATGTATCAGACAATAGGGTTAGGACATATGTTAATGTAATTTAATATTATTATAATTTTATTTTGTTACCCTTATTTATCGGATTTACAATTTAAATACAGAAAATATTATATTTACCGAAATAATTATTCATAATGTCTAAAAATAAAAGTTACCAATTTACAAAATTTGGAAATCCTGATTCCAAATATGGAATCCATTTTTCCAAATTCATAACACAGAAGTGGCAGAATTTAATTTAAAATTAATTCCTGCTATAAAAAAATGTGTTTTTACGAAATAATAACTATCAAAAGATTGACACTTGTTTATGTCCAGATTAAATGTGAAATTGAATCTAAAGAAATAAATTGGAATAAATAGTAACAAATATAATCTAATTATACTTTAAAACCACTCAATATTATAATTTAGAAATATAATTTTTTTTAAAAAAAGTTGTTTTTATTTAAAATTTAGTATTTTTCACTATTAAAAAACTGAATGTTTTCAGAAAAATACCAAAAATTCACCCTAAGCTCATTATGATATTCCAAATTAAAAAATGAATTCTATTTTAAAAATTCCAAAACATATAAGTTGCATTAATTAATTTAAAATTAATTCCAGTTGTCAAAATCAAAAAGAGTATTTTTAAGAAATAATAACTATCAAAAGATTGACACTTGTTTATATCCAATTTCAAAGTGAAATTACGTACAATGACCATTAATGGATTAAATCGTAAAAATTTAATCTATTTTTACAACTAAAAATTAAAAATTTATAATTTATCACTATAAATTATTTCGATTAAATAACAGTTTTCAGTTAAAATATAGTATTTTTCACTATTCACCCAAATATGAATTTTATTAGAAAAACACCAAATATTTATTGAAACTAAATTCTTATGTCCCGATTCTGAAGATGAAGATTATTTTGTCAAATTTAATATATAAAAGTTTCAAATATTGGATTTAAAATTTTTTCGACATTAAAATGTGGTAAAAGTGCATTTTTTGAAAAATAATTATTTTATCGGAAAAAATGAATTTGTTCTTACATTATGTCTAAGAAACTCATAATATGGATTCTAAAATTATAAGTATTATATAATGTTCAAAATTAAGTTAATACTATTCATAACCGCTTGTGGACAGCTAGTTTTGTAAGTCGTGGTGCATTTGAACTCAGTGTTGTGTGTAGTGAAAATTATTGAATTACTTGGAAGAAATAACGTACTATGAAGTCTTAGGGTGTTACATTCTTCCCTCCTTCAATAAATTGTGTTCTCGTAATTTGAAATTGTTACTCAAAAATTTAAGGATGAAAATAGAAAATACCTCTATGGGAAAACCCACATCAGAAATTGGGTTAATAAAATTTAGTCTTAATAAGAGGAAAAGGAAAATGAAAGGGTCACCACCAAATTAAGATCTCGATTGGGATAACATTGGTGGAAATTAGAGAAACATAATTATAGGAAAAACATAAATATTTATATGGATTTATTGAGTTAATCTATCACAAACAATTGTATAATTGAGGGCCTCAAAACCATCAATCTATAATGATTTAAAATATCATCGGATCAATATAACATAAGGTATTTGGATAACACATTTTTAGTTTTATGATCCCATACCTAATTTCTAAGAATTATGTTTTTCATAGAATAAGAGATGAAAAAAATATACTTGATATGTATAGTTCCATCCTTTAACTTATTTATACCACAAACTCATTGTTCACTCTAAATGATAATAGAATATTTAAAAATATTCTATTTATCCTATTCATATAGGGTTCCAATAAATTAAATTTATAATTCATCTACCATACCATTTTTAAAAAAAACAACATTATTAAATCTAGTAAATCACATGGGCCAGTGGTAGGTGATACACCTCTATCTTCATTCGGTTGTAGATTCATGTCTTGTGGCCTTGGTAGTTGCAATGGGTTGTCGCCCGACCTCCGAGTTGTCCTTTTTATGCAAATCCAAAAATATTCTTAAACTAGAATGATCCAAAATACTTCTATCCAAACTCACCGTCTAAAATTTATAAGGACGGTAAACACAATGAAGATCATTTTTTCCATGTAATAAAATGTGAACACCTTCATCTTGTATTATTTTAAAACACCGCAACATCTTGAATTACCATAAAAACTTATTGATTAAATTCATGCTCCCTTATTCCTTATAGAATTATGGATACACTCCTTTTATCCTAAAATTATGTAATCTTAATAAAATGATGGAATATACAAATCATTAATCAGTTTCAATGTCGTAATGAATATCCAATATAATACATCCTAATAAATCATGTATCATTTCAAAATCTCTACCTTGGTATCAGAACAATATTATGGATTATCTTTCTCTCAACCATATATTTTCCAAAAATTTAACCTACTATTGAGTCACTTTTCATGGTTCCATACAATCTCATGTCCTTAACTAAATAGTACTATTGTACAATCCTTATGTACTCTATAATTGTTATAACATGTACATAATTAATACAACACTCAAATGACACAATAATTTAATAATAATGTAAGAGATATAATCATTCTTATTCATCTTCGGTAGTATCATTACTTTATTATTATCCAATATCAACATTTGGTGTATACTCTGATGATTGGGACATTTACTCGTATAGTGTCCCAACTCCTTGCAGATGAATATTTATACATATGAAACATTTTAATACCCTTTCAATCACATACTTGTGTCCTTTTTTCACACTTATAACAAACTCTCATTCCCTTCATGAAATTTCCAAGGAGATTCATTCCATAGTTATCATATTTTTGAAAATACTTCTTTTCCCTCTTCCTTTTATCCATCATTATCTCTTTCACCCTTTTCATCTCTTTATTCCCTTCAAAGCCATATGACTTAGAGAATTGTTTAATTATCTTATTAACACATGATATTATTTCTTCATATGTTGAGAATGCATGGGAAACTATTTCCCTTATAAATTTTGGCTTAATACTGTGAAAGATATGATCATTCTTACTCTTTGTATCATACGTATTGCTGGAGTTCACATTCCTTCTAGTTGGCACCATTTCAATACAATGGAATACAATAGGTTAGTTTATGAACCGCGATGAATAATTCCAAACTTGTAAAATACATAACGTAAATTGACCGGTTTATTAATATTATTCATAATCATAAAAATATTTTCTTTGATGAAGAATATACTCGTAAATACTTCAAAATGGTCTATAAAGAAAATGAGAAATATCCTAAGAATATCCCTTGGGAGTGTCATAACCAAGAGTGTAGTAAGGCCTGTTGTCGTGCACCAGTTTCCGTTCGAGTCTTGGTCAAAGTGGTGTTTTCGGGTTTTACCCCTAGGTACATCTGTTAAAGAGCCACCTCTACGTGCTCGTATCGAGAGATGGATTTATTGCTTGGAAAACTCACAAAAATATCTACAGTAACAAAATTATATGAAGTTCATCTACACCAATCCTCAATGTATATCTTATGGCTATGTGTTATAATCAATGTTTATCTAAATCTAGTTTCTGAGGTTTGTACTAAGCTTCCTCTTATACCAATTGTAACGCCCCGACCCTAGTTACCCAGAGTCGGTGCATTATTACATAACATTGGCATGGTCACAAAAGATCACGTATTGAAACAACAATTTTCTTAGTAGCCTTGGATACACTAGATACATTCATAAGTATTATATGACAACATAAAGTGAAAAAAATACAACAAAATAGTCTCCATATCCCACACTCGTATCCCCTCAGACAATCCATGCCGGTTAGTCATTAAATTATTCTTTAAATACTGGGAAAAATAAAACATAGAAATGGGTGAGCTCGATGCTTAGTAAGGATAAAAATATAGCGAAAACTTTCATAAATAAGAATAAAAATTTAAGGCAATGTATAACTAAAACAATATCATTTTAAACATGAAATTCAGCATAACATGGCAGAAATAAAATGATATAATTCCATTTATTATTCAAATGAATATTCTACTAGTTTAATAATCACATGAAATATCATTAACCACTTTCATAATGATGGAATGCATAATGCCATAATATCTTAACCACATAGTCAAGGCCTTGTACCAAGACTACAAATAAGATTTTGTCAAGGCCTTGTGCCAATACACTAGTTTGTCTCATGAGACCTGCCGATGCATCGAGGAACTATAGCGAGCTCCACCCATCACTTACTAAGTCCAATGCATTCTTCATATGAACAGGTTTAAACATAACATAAACATTCATATTAATCCTAGAATGTGATATGTCAATAATTTCTCCATAAACCATGAATGGTATAAAAATAACACATCCATAGTCAAACATATCACAAATCCTTCAATACAATATGGAAGATTTGTATCATAATAAATCAACTTCAAACAAGTTCAAAATCCATCAAAAGATGTTGACATAGATGGAAACGATTAGTGAAATGATTTGATAAAAATACCCCTTTATCATGAAATCATTTAAATACCTCAAAATTTACAAAGGAAGTCATTGAAAAGATATTTTTGATTCAAAGTGTCCCATACCACTTTTAAACTTTTGAAAAGAATTATCATTTCAAAGCATTCATGTCCATAAAAATAAATCCTTAAAAATCATTTTGAAATTATGTACATTAATTAAAATTGTTTAGAAAGATAAATCATTAAAACATTTAAAATGTTGATTTAGTAAAAAGTACCTAAAAATAATCCCTTTGAAAACCCTTTTATGTGACATAAAGATGGATAATAAATATGTCTCAGTAGTGACTTGTGTAAAACAACTTCAGATAACAAAGAGATTGTGAAATTAACACTTACCTAGTACTTTTCAATGGACAAGGGTACGTTAACATCATGTATAATAGTAAAATCATAGTTATTAAATTATACAAGAAACATATACATAAATATGATATAATATATTATCTTCTAATATTGACTTTTAGTATTATCATTGTTTTAGTGTTAAATGATTTGTTTCCCTTTATATGATTTGTTACATAAGACATGTTTGTTATGGATAGGATGTATTTGATTAATATCAAGAATGATATTAATTTCTTTTTAATTATTTTTATTAATCAAATGAAAAATAATCTTGAATGGTAATGATGGGGAATTAATCTCATCGCGTTTGTGGAGACAGTAATTCGTACATACGCACGAACGCTACTTCCATTTCATTATTAATTTATAAAGGAATAAAAACCAAATGATACATAGTTATATTATTATTCCAGTATAATATAATATCTTATATATTTTAATTAAGTTATTTCACACTATCCTTTATACGTTCCATGTATGGTATGAACGAGTCATATAACTTTGAGGGGGAGGCAGTCTCCACATCCTCAAATGAAATTATTGTATATATAGATATATAAAACATGAATCAAATAGTTATATTCTATAAAATGTATTTACAGATGCTTATATATAAAATAAATATAATAAATATCATATTTAATTATAGTGTCATCATAATGGACACTATAAGAGGTGCTAGTAGAAGATTGAACAATCATCGTTACATGAGGCAGTGTTCGCCGTCCACAGATAAATTATGGTCTATACCCATTATATTGAGGTGTGTTTAAGTGAAGTTCAAATAAATAACATAAAAAAACATTTTATATTGAGGATACGATTGTTGTTATAAATGAAATGGAAAAAGATATTTTAGGGTGTTGGAGAAGAAAAATAAAAGAAAAGAACTTAAGAGAAGATGTTACCTTTAAATCGGGTAACTCCCTTTGGATTGAACCAAAAAGACCTATTGAGGTGACTTATGCCTATGGTAAGGCTTCTAGGACGAGGAGAGGGATGTAGGAAGATTAATTGGGCTGAGTTTTAATGAGCCAAGGGGCTTGAGAGGTGTGTGGAATTTGATAGAGGTGAGGGTTATTTATAATGGCGAGGAGGGGATCTTTAGGAATGATTTAAAATATTATCTAATTATATAATGATATTCGGTTTATAAAGGTCCAAAACTCATTAAAGTTGAAGATATGGTGACTCATGATCGAAACGAAATAATCCAATAATAATTGGACAGGTTTTTGATATTATTTTGGTCTTTATAATCTTATTTATTTAAATCATTTATTAATGAGGTAAACACTACATCATTATTGTGTCATAAATAATTTAGTATATTATATGTCTATAAATTATAAATAAAATACCATGATGTAGTAAATATTTTAATCTTTCTGATGAATATTTATATTTTAAGAGATAACATATATTACCCTTTGTAAAAAATCTGTTTACTATAAGATATATGTTTATTTCATTTTTTCCATTACATTAACTTAATTGATATAAAGTGGAATTAACACTTAAAAATGGCTCCATGGGGTCCCAAAATCGACCCAAGGATTACCATTATCGGCCCTGTATCATACAATAGGGTAAGGACATGTTTCAGGGCAATTTAATATTATTATAATATTATTTTGTTACCCTTATTTACCAGATTTACCCTTTAGCCATGGTAAATAAAATATATACTGAAATAATTATTCATAATGTCTAAAAATAAAAGTTACCAATTTATAAAATTTGTAAATTGGGATTCCAAATATGGAATCTATTTTTATAAATTCAAAACACTAAAGTGGTAGAAAGAAATTTAAAATTAATTCCCACTGTCAAAATATAAAGCGTGTTTTTAAAAAATAATAACGATCAAAAGATTGACACTTGTTTATGTCCATATTAAATGTCAAATTGCATATAATGACCTAAATTGGTTTAAATAGTAAAAATATAATCTAATTATACTTTTAAACCAATAAATACTATAATATAGCACTATAAATTATTTTTATTGAAAAATATGTTTTTATATAAAAATGAGTATTTGTCACTATTCAAAAACTAAATGTTTTCAAAAAAATACCATAAATTCACCCTATGCTGATTATTATATTCCGAATTCAAAAATTATTTCTATTTTACCAATTTCAAAACATATATGTTTCATTAATTAATTTAAAATTAATTCTAGTTGTCAAAATCAAATAGTATTTTTAAGAAATAATAACAATCAAAAAATTGACACTTCTTTATATCTAATTTTAAAGTGAAATTACTTACAATGACCGTCATTGGATTAAATGGTAAAAATATAATATATTTTTACTTATAAACCATTAAAATTTATAATTTAACACTATAAATTATTTCGATTAAATAGTTGTTTTCAGTTAAAATATAGTATTTTTTACTCTTCACCCAAATATGAAATTTATCAGAAAAACAAAAAATATTTATTGAAACTAAATTCTTATGTCCCGATTCTAATGAAGATGTTTATTTTGTCAAATTGAATATATACAAGTTTCAAATATTGGATTTAAAAATTTTTGGCCACGAAAATGTGGTAAAAGTGCTTTTTTTTGTAAAATAATTCTTTTATCTAGAAAATTGAATTTTGTGCATACATTATGTCTAAAAAACACATAATATGGATTCTAAAATTATAAGTATTATATAATGTTCAAAATTCAGTTAATACTATTCATAACTACTTTTGAACAGCTAGTTTGGTAAGTCCTATTGCGCTTGAACTCAGTGTTGGGTGAAGTGCATGTTATTGAATTACTTTGAAGAAATAACGTACTATGAAGTCTTGGGGTGTTAAAATTTCCCATTTTTGATATATTCCACCCTTTTTTGGATTCCAACGCCTTTTCTTTGAGAATCCTTTATTGTCTCTATAAGGGATGTTTGAGAAATCATCTAATAAAGGAATAATATTGTTCCTTCTATAATGATTCCCATATCAATTATCTACAAATCAATGGATATTTGATCCTTTTTAATTATCATTATTGATAAGGATACATGATTCTTTATATTTATATCATCTTCCACCTTATTATACTTACCTAGATGGTAGAGGATTGAGAAGTCATAATCATTGATGCCCTCTAACCATCATCATTGGTGCATGTTATTCTCTTTTTTGCATGAATATATATTTGAGGCTCTTTTGATCAGTATATATCTCACACTTCCCCCTATAGAGATAATTCTAAAAGGTTGTCATTGAAAATATCATAGCCGCTGACATAAAATTAGGGGTAGGATAGTTTTGCTCTGGTATTTTCATCTGCCTTGATGTGTAGGCTATAACTTTATCATTTTGCATCAGCACACAACCTAGTCCCTTCTTTGATGAATCACTATACACCGCAAAGAGTTCTCCACTTGTTTGGAGAGTGGGTTCTGGCATTAAGGTAATCCTCTTTTTTAGATCCTTAGAGATTTCCTCACATTTTTAGTCCGGATGAACTTCGCTCCATTCCATGTTAGCTTGGTCATTAGGTTTGATAGTCTATCTAAGTTTATCAAAATTTGTCAATATTACCTAGATAGAACCAGAATGTTGCATATCTCCATTACAGATGTGGTCATGGGCCATTCATCAATTGCCTTTGTCTTTGAAGGTTCTATAGATAGCCCTTTTTGGTAATTACATACCATAAGAATGATATTTCTGTCATTCGTAACTCACATTTAATGTACATTTCATATAGTTTCTACCATCTCTAATTATTTAGAACAGTATTCAAATGATCCTCGTGTTACTCCTTTCTCTTATAGTATATCATAATATCATTGAGAAAGACTACAATAAATTTGTCATGGTAATCTCTAAATACTCTATTAATTATATCCATGAATCTTTCTTGATCATTAGTGACTCTGAATGGAACACTATGAACACATAGTGTCCATTACTCATTCAAATTGATCTCTAGGGAATATCTTCCATCCTCACCAATAATTGGTGATATCTCAACCAAAGGTCCACCATAGAGAAATAACTGTCCCCGCGAAGTTTATCGTACAAGTCATATATTAGGGGAAGGGGATTGTTTTTCTTTATCATTAATTTTTGAGCTGAAGATAATCAAAGAATAGGCGCATTTAACTGTCCTTATTTGTGATAAAAATGACTAGAGCACCCGATGGTGAAGCATTTTTGAATATAAAACACTTCTCCAGATTATCATGTAACAACTTATTTATCTCTTCCATATCTATGGTGTTCATTCTATAAGGTTTCTTTGATATAGGTAGGGAACTGAGAATAATTTCAATTGAGAACTCATCCTCTAGATCAGGAGGAAAGCCGAACAACTCATCAAGGAATACATCAGTGTGATCCCTCATGATGGGCATATCTTTGAGAAGTATCATATCATTTGTCTATATAATTTGATATAGACATTCTTTCTGATAAGAAATTAATATCTACACTTGAGACAATGACTCGAAAAGAGATTTATCTTCCTCCTTACACTTTTAGAGAATTGGAGGATTCTTCAGGATGTGAAACGTGATCTCTCTTTCCCAAAAGATGATGTTGTCTTTGTATAAAGATAGATAATCCATTCCCAATATAACATCAAACTCCACTAAAGAAAGTATAAAAAAAAATTATTGGATGTTCAGTCCATAAACATTTACTATGGAGGTGTTAAAAACCATAGACACAATAATTTCCCCATTTGTTGTTCTCATAGATAACTTTTCCATCAAATTTTGAGGTGATGTTGGAATAGTTCTACTAAACCTGAAAGATATGAAAGAATTCATAGAACCAGAATCAAATTTTATGTTCGATATTATTTAATGAATACCTAGAATACCTATCATGGTATCATTTTCCGGATCCACCTTAGTAGTAGTGATAGCATGAGCCCTTCGTTGATGCCTTGGTAGTCGTTGCTGATTGCCTCCAACATCCCTTGGATTATGGAAATTGTTTGCATAATTCCCATGACCCTTGAAGTTGTAACACATCACTACCTGATTAGTGTTGATATGAACCTTCCTTTATTATTCCACATTAGTGGAATTATTTGTATCCCATTGTTATTTATTTACTATATTTCCCATCATTGCACATTGGATGAAATTCATAGTTCCCTCTATATAGTTCCCGTGATTCTTCTTCCCATAATTTTCACTTGTGGGACATTTGATATTATTTTTATAATGGGATTTGTCTATCGAACCACCCATATTAGACTACAACATATTCATTTTACCGGGTCTACAAGACCACTAGAAGTCTACTATATCTATTTAAACCTTGAGAGAACAATGGAAAATCTCTTCATTACTGTCAAAGTCACTAATCACCAATGCTTTTCATATACTCAAGTTTAGTCTCCTAAAGAATAGAACCACCTTACATTCAATGTTAATGAAAAATTTGGAGGATTATCTTTCATGTCCTATGACGTTTAATTAATATACCTATATGAACTCATCTTATGTTTGCTTGTGTCTGATGAACTCTCCTTCCATCTTGAGATAAAGGGTTAATGGAAAATACTAATGAAAAAAAATAAATAATTTCTCTCAATCCGAGAAATCATTTTATTCTTGGTACATCATATTCTTGACCAGTGTCCACCACTAATCATCTCCCCATTAAAATGATAGAACACCAATATGTCTTTCTGTTCTTCTAATAATTTTACTATATAGAATATGTTTTCAATGGAGTTAATTGACATTTCTACGAGGAGGGGATTAGAGGATCTAGTACACATGGGAGGAATTTATTGCAAGAAGGATTCACTGGAAACATTCATTTCATTTGAGGATTTGGGCGTTCCCCATGATTCGTTTTATTATTCATAATTTGAGCTAGTAGAGCAAGTGTTGTCATGGTGTTTTGATCACCCTTCCCCATCATATATTGCATATCATAAGGTAAATATTCACATTCCCTCTCACATGATTTTTGGCACGTGTTATTCTATTTCCTTCCATAAACTTTTATAAATAACATACAATTAGGGGTCATGAAAACTTATCTAACAAGCTTAAAAAGTGAAATTTAAAGTTAAAAGGATATACTCTTGATGTAAAATTATATCGTAACTTATTATTCCCATGGTTTCAATCTTGGTTATCCTTGACTTTTTCCCTAACATATATTCTTATGATATCTTTCTTTATTCCCTTAATAATGGTTTGTAATGAGATTATTAATTTACCAAAGATTATCCCATGGGAGTGAAAAACTAGGAGTACAACAAGGCATGTTGTTGTGAACTAGTTTCCATTCGAGTCTAGCTCAGAGCGATGATTTCAGGTTTTAAACCTAGATACATATGTGCTAGAGCCATATCCATTTTTTCATATCTAGATAGAGATGTATTTTCATGATAAACAACTAACACTATACTTACCAAAGTTTATGGATTTTTTATTATACTTAGTTTCATTATTATGGTTATTACTAAAGTAATATATTCCTATTCTCTAAAATAACTAGACCTTGCTCTAATACCCACTACAGTTTCCCTATCCATTTACACAAATCATTACATGATTTTAATAATAACCAAACATCATATTACATGCCAAGGATCATGAAGTCTAGTGTCTTGAAAGACTAGGTAAATAAAACAGAAAATATGGGACTAATTAAAACATGAATTAATTTATTCTTCACAAAGAAATTATAAATCCAATTTTGTTCATACATCATTATAAGATATCATGTGTATAATATAAACAAAGGGATGAGATAAAATCTCAGTAAGGGAATAAACATTATAACAAAGTATTAGCACATGGGTTAGAAGGCATAATGTAATGATATAAAAAGTCATGAAACATATGGATTCATAATATATTAACATGGGATACATTAAACGTTGATTCATTGTAATATGGATGTGACATAAAAGAATAATTTAACACAGGTAAATTCTTGTTTTACATAGAGTAGCAGAATTCAAGGTTAACCACCGATATTGTTGCACATGGTAGCACGAGTCAAGGCTAAACACAAAGACCGTTGCATATAACATCTCACTGGACTCAAATGTACCCAATGAATTAGAGAGATATATGGTCTCACCCATCATAACATGTTCATTAATATTCATTTCACATATAAAATAATACATAATCAATCATACATAAACATAAGGGTACCCATTGAAGGAAATGTGTATCATAATCATGTCCTGAAGTATAATATATGGTCATATCATACAAGATTCCATGAAATAAATGAATTAAAACATACATGAACATTGATAAGGGAAAATAGAAAAATATTGTGGTATGTGATTTCTAGTATAAGTGACAACATTTAGTAATAGTATTTAATAAATTTTATATTAAAACATTTTAGTGAGGTTTTCATACAAATAGAAAAGATCAATTAAAACATAAAAGGTAATAATCTTTTATATAAAACCAAAAGTGAATAAAAGATGTATTAATAATAATAATAATAATTTTATAAAAATTATAGTGTCTTAAAATATATGATAGAGAATATTTTAAATTGTATAAGAATTTCAGAAGTTCCCTTAAATCAAGTTTTCTTATCAGGAAGTATTGTGGTGGGAACAACTTAAAAAAAGGAATATCCAGAAAAGGTAATGGTTAATGGATATTTTTATGTGATATTGTAGGATATAAAAATCAATTAGAATATTTTTATAAAATTAATAAATAACATCATTTGGGTAAAAAAATATTGAGAAACGGGAAGGAACTATGGACTTTCTAGTAGAATCTGTTACCTTAAGTCAAAAGGCGTTACTCCCTTGATCATAATGTCTTAGATAAAAAAATTAATTAATTAATTAATTAATATTTCCTAAACCTCTCCATTATGTAATTTATTTATTATAACCTCATTAATTTCATTCGTGACCTTTTTTATGGGTTAATATATTCAATTTTACTGTTTGTTTCATTGGTTTTCATTATTGGTTTACTTATATACATGTAAGGGTAAAAATGTAAGCTATGAATGGTTGTCCATAATGGAAGACCTGGGATATTAGTTTACATATAGAAGATTACATTTTCATAAAAAAAATTTGTTTATTTTGAGTGAAGGCGAATCACTATATAAAATTTTAATGATACTAGTTTTTGTTAAGTAGCGGTTTTTGATCACATCAAACACATTTTGCATTATAAATTAATATCATGGACACAAAATATTATAGAACCTTAATTTTGACATAATAAAAACATTATATTCTGTTTAAACAATACAAATGGTTTCATTACAATAATTGAATATGGTAATAAAAATTGAAAACCCGTTATCCATGAATGTGATAATTTAACAAATCTCAAATGGTGAATTATTTTTCTAGTATAAAATAGGTGAAAGGATAGATGATAGTGAATTATTACATTATAAAAGAAATTAAATTACATGTATGTTAATGGATCTATCATCAATTTTGGATTAATTTATGTGTGGAGAGAAAAATATAGAAGGGAACATGAAGGAAAATAAAAGAAATGAAAAGAGGAGTTTACCTCTTGAATATGACTTCCTTGAGAACCTGTTTAAGGGATAGGATTTGGTCTTTTGAAGATAAAAAGGTATTTTTGTTGTGTGAGAGGGTTTTATCGATATGGTTCAGTATAATTTAGACAAGTAACAAGGCATGAAATGGGTGAAGAGAAGAGGTAAAGAGGGGTGGTATTTGTAGTGGAGGAGAGGAGGGGTTTCCCATTATTTTAATCATTAGGTTTATATTTTTGATCAAGACTCTGAATAATCTTGATTCATAGGACCCAAAATAGTAATAAGTGCATGTGAGTTCTACAAAAGTTTCTTTTACCTCATCTATGACTCAATAATGATGCTGCAATTCATGTTTTACCACTTATTGTAAATTATCGTATTTTACTATTCATAAAAATTCATGTATTTCAGAAAAAACAAAAAAAATATCCCTACCCATTTTTTGATGTTTATAACTAAAAAATGAAATTTATTTTATAAAAATAGATTTCTAAATATGGGAAATTTATTTTTAAATAAAATCATCATTTACCTAAATTAATATATTTTTTAAAATTTTAATTGATTTTGTAATACTTTGAAAAATTAAGTAAGGTATCAAGAAATTATCTTATAATATTAAGAAATCAAAACAAATTATGAATTTTTTTTATTAAAAGTAAATATTAATTTTTAATTATTAAATTATTCATAAAAGAGTAATTAAATATTTATGACATATAAAAATACCAACACTATCATATAGTAACTTATAAGATGGATAAATTTTATTTACACATTCATTGATAAGGTTACTATTTACTTGATTGATTTAGTATTCACAAGGGTAATACTAATATTCATAAGGGTAACATGAATATTCATATGGGATAGTATATTCACCATAAATTATTTTTTTCTTATCTGGCTCCAAATATCGTATAGATCACAATCGTCTACATAATATTTTTTTAAATTCAAATCACAGAAGTGACAATATTATTATTAAAGTTCATATAGTAGTTAGTAGTTCATTGTGATGGTGTTTAATTTAATTATACTGTATGAAATAATTATTATAAAGAAATTTCCATTAATTAAAATTTAGTTCGTTATAAATATTATTTAATTGTTGGCCCTAAGATTGCACGCCATACTATACACTCTTAGGGGATATGAATTTCTTGATTGAGACACTATTTACAAACCTTTAAGAAATATTTCAATTTTTTTTGATAATATGAATATATTCCCAATGATACATAGGTTATGATTCCAAGATTAAAAATTAACATATTTATAATTATTACAATGTATTTCTCTAGATTTAGAAGTGTACAATACGATTTTAAAAGTAATAGTCTAATTGGATGTATTCAATTATCTAGAAATGGTACCTAGCTTATGGAATAGAAACATTATCAGTGAATTTAATAATTTTTTGGATTTCAATATTAGTAAAGACAATGAACATAAAGCTATATTGGTAGATAAACAAAGTATAAATAATTTTTGGGTATTTTACTCGGGTTATAACCAATAGACATTCCTAGTTAAAGTATCCCAAAAATATAGAATTTAGTGTTACAATGATAGACTATTTTATGTGACAAAAACATCCATATATATGTGTAACAAAAAAACAATTACTATCTATGAAAGATAAAGATATATATATATAATTTATACCTTTGGGAAATAATGAAAGGGAGAAATCTTATATGAACGAATATTTTCTCAAGGGGGGTGTGGGTAAATGGTGCAAATTGATTCAAAACACTATGTACGTAGAGGAAATAGTGACCATAAATTGGAATATTTGAAGGTCATTTTTAGTATGAAGTATTTACAATGTGAAATAAGAACAGACATAGTGTCCAAAATCATGATTCTAAGTAAAAATAAAGAGTAAATTTATATCAAATGTGAATCGAACTTTAGAAAGTTAGATTGGAATGCTAAAGACTATTAATGTAATCTGAAGAGTAAGATTTTATATATTTTGATATTTTGAATCCAATTCATTAATGGGAAAACGTATCCAAAGTATTAGAATCGTATGGGGATATAGTATCATTTGGTATCATGACTGGAAATGGATTATGCATGTCTTATAACATTGAAATAATGAAAGATAATTACATGATGTCAGATCACCAAATGAATAAAAAGGATAATGGTAATTTAAAACTAGTGAAACTTGTTGAAGGAATCATATTGGTACATATATGAAGGTAATTTTATTTTTCATCACATGTGGATAGAAATGAAATCATGATCTCAAATTCAATGGTATGCTACAGTCCATGAATATTATAAATCATTAACTGTATGGATATAGGGAATTATTCCAATCAATACCCAAGATGTCATCATAAAATACCATTTAATACTCCCTGGGGAGGAGGTTATCCTTAGAAAATTACTAAAAAGATAAAAAATTCCTAATGATGTAGTGGAAGGTAATTTGATTATAACAAGAAATTTAGATAATTTTTTTTTCAAATAAGGATCCTTGTATTATTTTATACCATCCGTGTTTTCCATGAATATTATATATTTCACTTATATAGTAATAGTAGAGTTATCAATCATAAACCAAGAGAAAATGATGTTGAGAACATTATATGTTGATAAATTCCATTTATTATCAATTTTCATACACTATTAACAAATTTTATTATTATACCAAATGTAAAATTTGATATAATTCATGGAAATGATTTGAAGTCATAGAATATTAAAAAGACATATTTCCAAAACAATTAGGTCATGTGTTTTTTTGAATATTTGGAATCCCACACCGTTATATTACATAATTCAACAAGAAATCATTAATAGATCAACCCCTAAAATATATAAATAACGAAATATTCTGACAAGAAGATCATCCACATCATATAGAATGATAATTTAATTCTATGAAACAAAAATGTTCATATTATAAAAGAATATATTCATTTGTTTCCTAAGGATCTCCCTAGACTTCCATCAGGGAATGAAATTGAATTTTATATTAAAATAATATCTTTGACGAAAAACATATCCATGACTTCCAATATAATTTCTACAATGGATATATTTGTTTTTAAGAAAATTTTGTATGTGGATGGTGATAAAGAATTTGTATACCAATGTTTTCCATCTTACTAAACTCATGTAATGTTTTAAAAAATAAGGATGGGACTTTGAAGTTGTTAATTTATTACAGGATATCAATTCCACAACCATCATGAATAAATTTCATATTCCCTATAATGGTTAATTTTTTCATCAAATTCAAGAATCTCAATATTTTTCAATGAATGATGATCTTTCTGGTTATCAAAAAATGTGTTTAAGGGGGATTATTTTCCAAATACTACATTTCATACACAATATAGACATTATGAGTTTGTTGTATGATCATTTTGACTGAGTAATATAATATATATTTTTATAAATATGATGTAAAAAGTATTAACGGATTGTCTTGATAATTTTATTATAGTATTTATGATGATAACATCGTATAATCAAAAAGTTATGAAGATTAAAATAATCATTTATGATTCATTCTTGACACTCTTAGTGAAAATGAGTTTTATGGGATATATTATATGTGTGAATTTTTGCATGGGATATTCCTTTTACTGGCCATATTTAATCTCACGATGAACCATCAATTGGTCCTTCATTGAAAAATTCAATTAAATAAATGACTTACAGTGACCCTACTTTTTTTATATTCTGATTATATCATCATAATAACAAAAAAAACAATAGTTATGTAATAAAGCATTGAATTTTTTAGTATCATGGGAAAATCATGATCATTCAACAATTTTACGTAATAAAACACAATCATTTATTTATATCCTTTTTCTTTATACTTTTAAAAGATCACATTCTGCATAGTAAAGGTTGTCACCGGAAGATATACAACAACAAAAGGGGTGACATAAAATCATATAATGAGGAGGATAACATGTATAAATAAATATAAAATGGGATAGCATAATTATAACAATCATGTAATAATCATTATTTCAACATAATAATCTTTTGGTAAATACTTGATAAAGGAATGGAATCTATAAATTCACTAAAATGAAACATCATGTAATAGTGTTCGAATACCAGATATAGTTGTGATCAAAGCTAGAACCAGGTTCATGCAAAACATAGTTTCATAGTCAAAACATTTTCATTGTAAACAAAGATAGCTTATTGTTCTTGTATAATACAAATTATCTCATGAGGTACATAAAACTCACAAATGAATTGGATGGATATATAACTCATATTCTACCCATCCAATCATAATATTTACATAATCATTAATGCAACATAGAATATAGATCTATAAGAGTAATGAAATAATCCCTATAATGCAATGGGTATCACAATTTTTTAATAAATCATAATGTCAAGATTAAACATGGAGTTGAAAAACTATAAGGGAAATATTATTTGGTGTTGAAAACTTCATTATTTATTTAAAATAAATAACTCGAGAAGAGTAAAATATTTCTATTAAAAACAATATTCTTTTTGGAAAATAATTGTGTTTTTCAAATAACTCTAGGTTGTTACTCGCATATACCTAAAAATTGAAGAATAGTGTAATGATATTTTATAAATATTAGTGGAATATCTATACTGAAATTTATGTGAAAGAGGGAAAACCAAATGAAAAAATTGGGTTTGGAAATACCCTTACCTTAAATTATGTATTATTTCATTGTTTTTCTACCTTCAGAAGAATAAACTTATGTTTATTATAACATTGATCCATAAGTAAAATACTATCATTTTTCACTATTTTTTAATTATATTAATTTTTTTATTAATATAATTATTGATGTTGAATCCATTTTATATCATGTTACCATTAAAATATTCCCATTTTACATTTGTCTATTTATTTTGATCGATGTAGTTTATATTTATTATGAATAAATTTCCGGGAATCCAAATACTTAAATTTAATCATTTTTATATAATAAATAATTTATTTCAAAAATCAATAATGTTTGTGATAATGAATGATGTTTAAAATTTCGTCATTGTTGATTAACCACACATTAAAAATAATGATTTCCAAATATGAAGAAAAAGAGAAATAAATTATCAATAAATACAAATTATAAAATTTTAATGCAGGTTAAAATCAGAAAAATATTTTTATCATTATTAACAATAAATTCATATATTTTTATGTTTTAAATGATATTTTCTTAATAAATATAAGAATAATAGAATGTGAGAAAAGTTTGAAAAAATGACATTATTTCCCTAGTGTAGATTTACTTTCACGTCACTAGAATTCCATGATAAACAGAGATGGTTCACGTCAGCTTGTACCTAAGGATTTCAAATCCTTAAGATAGAGGATTTTGGTAGAACATTTTATATGGAAAGTGATATAGGAGTTCTTTTCTAAGGGAAGGTAGAGGGGATATTTATACTTGAGGTGATGGGTATTTTAATAATAACATGTGGAATAAAATATTATATAACAGAAAAACATCAAATACTGAATTTCTAAAAATAAAAATCATATATAAATATAATAGAATATATTTTAGACTTAATCCTTATTTATAAAACTAATTCACATATTCCCATTAAACGGAAAGTGGGAAAATGAAAAAAAATATGGGAATATTTTTGACATTAGCTTTTAGAAAATTTATTTTTAGGTTTCGAAATTATGATTATTGTATTTTAATGAGTAATTTATGGAATAAAATATATATTTCAAAACACTCAATTATTATAAATTATATGTTCATTATAACATCCGGACTCATTGGTCCATTCTGGGGGCCAAATAACACACTTTAAGGGTTACTAGGGTGAGTCTAGATGCATCTCCTAGTATAACAGTTGCATTGTTTTGAAAAATATTTATAAATGGATGGATATTCATTGATATGGAATCACTTATTGGTATAAGAGTTGACATGTTGGTGATGGTACCTCGACTATAAAAAGGGAAACCACCCAACACATATGTGTCAAACCTTTATCATCTTGGTCAACATAATAGATTCATTAAATAAGGTAATACACCTTTTCATATTATGTGAGCCTTCTAATTTTTTTTGTATAAACAAATATATCATGTGTTAAAGGAACCCAAATACCACTAAAATCAATTGTCCCCTACTCCTTTGTATACTATTAAATTTTTATTTTTTTGAGGAAACATCCTTATAAATCTATATAGATATTAAAATTCTTATAAAAAACATTTATAAATTTATTCTAAATCCCATAGACTCTAGGATGATCATAAACGATGGTGGTGGGTACCTTGATGAGAGGATGCATATTGTTTCATTATGATATGGGGTTCTTGTGTTTGTTTAGATGATCATATATATTTCAATGAATAAACCACCCAAATATTTTCTTATTAATTATACTACACGAAACAAGTTTATTATCTTCCATTAGATAGAGTGTGTGGAGAATGAAATCTCATGACTAGGTCGGGATAATTATAGCACATGAGGAAATTTTTACAATATTTCTTTTCCACATGTCGATGAGGCTACTTAGTTTCCCTAGGACAATGCACATGATTGGATGGTATCTTATTCAGCTAGTGTGGTATGATGACAAGTTCAACAGGTAGATAGAACATATGCCTCCTCATATCACCTATTAAAGGACTTAGTGGAACTTGTTCTAGATTCAATAGGCCCTTCAAAAAAACTACCTCATCATGAAAAATATTATTCTAATGAAAATAAAAAGTGTTTTACAGAAAATGACCCCTCAATACATAAATCGGATGATGTTTTGGCTGGATGAAATCTAGAATTCCCCCCATGATCCTCAGCTCAAACTCAGGGTGTGGACCTTGGTTTCCCCACTCGTCCACTAGAGGTGGATGGGGAACCGTTAGTGGCACCGAAGTACATCACTAAAATGGTAGGCTATCCAGTGGAGAATATGGAAAATGGGCTGACAATCCACCGCATCTCGGGCTATCCTCTGAAGAGTGTAGTGAATTAGCCACCACATCATGATAAGATAGGTTGGTGACTGCAGTTTCTTGTGAAGGGACAATGAATGCTACCGGTGGATTTTGTTATTTCTCATCCACCATCGGTCCCCAAATCAACTCTCTATGATATCTAGTTGAGGTAGAGAATGATCTCGGTGATGAAGGTGGAGATTGGGTGCCTAGATCCTAGGGAGATTCCAAATCCTTCTCCTCCTAGATAAATCTATTGAAAGAGGTAGGGATCTAAGGGGCTCACATTCCAGAAGTACGAGGCTGATATGAATCATCCGTGCCCGATCCATTGACAAAGGGGATCAAGGTGAGGGTTCCATTTCTGAATCATATTCTGCCTGAGGATCTGAGAAGAATACAAGTATAATCTCTATCAAAATCTTTTAGAAATTATTTTATGGTGGCGATGATCTTCCCTCTTTCATTGGGATGGATCTTCAAGACATGGTAGACTTCCAGATCGAGGAGTTCCTTCATCCAAAATTATGTTGGGGCAGAGAGGATTTCCGCCAGAGTGAGCCGGGGTGGGAGAAGCACCTCGATATACATAAAAGGTAACACGAGGAGGACATTAGTGTTTACTGGACAACATAAGGAGGGAGTCACTATGTGAAGTGTTGGAGTTGGCAGGACCTCCATTAGAGTTTGTGGGAACATGTGTAGGACCTCCATGCTTGTGTCCCTTAACAGCGTTTGTACAAGTAGAGTCCTTATACTGGCTGAGTAGAACACGGGTAGGACCCCGTGCTTGGTGTTTATGAAGTGAGGAAAACCTCCGCTTCTCTAGTTGCTGGGATAGGGAGGAAAATCTTTGGTGACTGTAAAGACATGGGTAATACCCCCACACTATAGGTTTACCGGATGTAGAACATATTCACAATGGGGACCTGTGACAAGAGGAACTGCTCCATACGTGATGTGGTGGGTACAAAGGAGGCTTCCATACCGAGCGTCAATATAGCGGGGAGGAACTTCGTACGGATTAAAGGTGCCATGTGGAGGACCTCCATGCCGAACATGGGAGAGGAAAGGACATGTGTTCTCAATGGTGGTAGAACAGGGAGGACCTCTATTCTGGGTGTCATTGTTGCACGTTAGCCCGTGGCAGGCACTACCTATACTAGAAACCAGGAGAGTCAACCCAGCCTTCCCGTAGGGCGGGTGGGACCATGATCCGGGTTGGGTGCATAAGTTTCCCTACACACCATAAATAGGGGACCGAGGGTATACATCATAAGTGTCATGAGCCATGATAGTCATTAACATTGACTCCACTTGGTGAGCGTCCTCATCGACATGTTTCCAACATTGGCATCAGGTTAGCCGGGCTAGGGCTTGTGGTGGAGGCCCATAGATTACATGTTTCATAGCCCATGAGGATAGGTGGCAGCACATGCGCTACATAGTGGGGGCCCTCCTTAGGTTTCCCTGGAACGGTATCTCAGCCAGGCTGGCTCAGATATCCCCCACCTCCTCACCGTAGGGTATAGAGTCATCGAAGCATTTCGGGGAGAAGCTCCTGAAATAGTTTTGTGTCGTAGTAGGGAGTAGTGGATCCCTGCACGGCCCTTGGGGTGGCCGTGGTGACCAGGCGCAGTTGCCTCTAGGTCATATCAGGCCATATACCTGGTTGGGACAATCCCCTCTTCCTCATATCGTCGGACGAGGTCATTTATCAACCCTCGTTTAATGAACATAGTTGGGGTGTGGGGTGTGGGGCACCTAGCGCTTTTGGACGTAGAGGATTACATGGGAAAAATGAGGCCATGCATGATTTCTGCGATGATGTTTCCCCTACCCCTTCATCGGTAAGCAGGTGGTGATCGGTTTCATGATGCGGCAACATGGCTCCTGGAAGGAAGGGAGATTAAACCATTAGTGTTACAAGAAGGGAATCGATGTCCAATGTCCCATTTCCATTTTGTCTTCCAAGGCTGGTAAAAAGGATCCATGCTTACAACGTCGCTGTCCAGGTGGTCCAACGTTCAACTATCCAAAATTCTTGTAGGTTTCACACCAGGATAACTATTTTCTTTGTGGGACCTGGCACCAAATAACTGGACTCGGCGACTAGCTAGTCCAATGAAGTCTCGAACGCTGCTAATCTCCACATTGAGGGGAATAAATTCATTTTGGGTTCACCATTTTTGTTTTCGACAAATTTTCTGGGGCGTTCATCTGTCTCTTTTGGAGGACTCGTAGTTGATGCCCCGCATTCCCACATTCCAAATGTGGGTGTCATCTGTCACTTATTTAGGGATTTCTTCTCCATGTTCAAAATGGGATGATGGGATGTTTGTTCCTCATTCCATGGATTCTGTTTTGGAACTCATTAACTAGTCCTAGTCTCCCTTATAGTCTTAAGTCATTGTTCTTGAAACTCATCCTAGTGCCATGTCTTCATGGACACTAATGAATTACACTACTTTTGTCATTACATTCCATGTGGTTCGGTCAATGTAGAAACCTTCGATTGTGGGAGTTGTCATGTTGGACATCACTAGAATGTTTGTATTCTAGAACCCTGGAATATCTAGGTTTCATCCCCTTATGATAGGGCTTCTCGAGGGCACAAAAGCCCAACTCATCCCACAAAAAATTCATGGAATTATATACTACAAGAATGTCTCTGAGGTTTTCCTTAGCTTCCCTTGTTTAACACAGGGTATGCCACAAGTTTAAGTCTAGAGGAGATAGACCAAACTGATAGGAACACTAATGGGAGTGCATCTGGTGGGTTCAATCCCTGGAAGGAACACTGACGTTGGGACTAATGTGTGGTTTGTTACCCACTTGCTGTTATAAGCTGCGAGAAAGCTGGTGACATGATCTCACTGGGATGTGTTAGCCTAGGTATGAATCAGGATGGATAATGGAGAGTTGAATGAAGTGGTGGGTGAATGGGATTGAACCATCACAAAGGTGATGATAGTGTTGTGCTTGATCCTCTAAGAGACTTACTACATATCCCCTTGGAAGAGAATCAATGTCTGTGTAGTTCTTGGGGCGATGGGACACCTGAGGAGGCCACCCGTGAGAATGATTGTATGGATTGGACCCATAGGAAGTGGAACCCCCAGGTTTGTTCATGACCTTAGAGTTAAAAATGGGCTCTAGGGAATGGGAACACAATGAGACATGGGTGATGGGATAGAACCTCAGGGAGCCTTCTTATGTACATGTCCTTGGAAAGGATCAAAGTCCATGTAGTTCAAAATTGGGGGAATTGAATTAGGGTGTACATAGTGGACAAAGACCTAATGACATGATAAGGGTTATGCATGGTTAGCATCCTGAGGTTGTCCGGATTCCAATAGAACATACCAGAGATTTGGGTCAAAAAAAGGGACAACAACAGCTTTCTGTTGGATGGGGATCACAACGGATTACCACAGGATGTAGATCACAACATATTATCATCGATTGGGGAATGCAACGGCTTATCGTCACTCGGTGTATGAAATTTCTTGCCGTCGATTGGGGTATCAAACTGTTTTACAGCTGGTTGGGGTTCTGATGGCTTACCATCGATCATGGTTCACACCGTCTTACCTTCGATCGGTGTTGGGCCTTTGGGAGGCTTCCTACGTACCTTGTCTTGAGATGAGGATCAAATCCCATGTAGTTCGAATGGGTACATTTTAACATCTTGCAGAAAAAAAGGGGGCCATACTGTTTAACGTCATGTAGGACAAGGGTGAATAGATTGAATGGGGGTTGGGACCAATAGGTGTTTGTCTTGAACCTCATGAAGGCTCTCTATATACCTTTCCTTAGAAAAGATCAAAGTTGGTGTATTTTGGAATTGTTTGGTGAACTGATGTGAATGGGGAAGTACCAATAGGTGTTGGAATTTTACCTCTGTGAGGTTTCCTACATAACTTGCCTTGCCAAGGATCAAAGTCCCCATAGTTTTAGGTGGTTTGGTGAGCCGGTGTGAAGGGTTTCAGAACCAATAGGTGTTGGGATTGAACCTCTAGGAGGATTTCTACGCATCTTGGCATGGAAAGGATCAAAGTCACTATAGTTTGAGATGGTTTGGTAAACCAACGTGAAGTGGATTAGGACCAATAGGTTTTGGGCTTGATCCTCTTGGAGGATTCCTACATACCTTACATTGGAAAAGATCATAGTCCTTCATGTTTAGGATGGTGCTTGGGGTTTACATGCTATGGTGGCCTAGAGAGGATGTCATGGTCAATTCTTACTCTAAGCCCACATGATTCATACTCGGTGTGAGAAACAAGAGGAAACAAAGACCTAACGATCACATCGTGAAATGTGTGTCTATGGGATGTGGAGTGGGGCTTACACGTGGATGTTGGCCCAATGAGGAAACAATGAATTATGCATCGTCATAAGACATGGGAGTTAGAGATTGGGACTTACTCTAGGATGGAGGCCCAGTGGCGAAAAATCCTAACTATAGAGGGATGGGATAATGAAGGTCCAGTTGTCCATCTCTCCTTTGGTCTTTGGTATTGATGAATAGTGGAGGAGCAGGAATTCTACATTCTGGATGAAAGGCTAGGGGCATACACCAAGGTGGTTTCCCTTCCCCTCAGACAAGCATCGCTCCATCAAAGAATATATCCTTCCATGTGAGGAAGATCTCACCCCTGTGGAGAAGAGAAGGCATAGATAATGTCCAACATGGGGCACCCTACATAATGTTCTTGGGGCGAGTTCATCGTTTATGGTCATGTGATGAGGACGATGGTGATTGGCAGTTTAACGTCCTACAGCTCAGACGAGGCGAGTTCACTCCACACCCCTAGGACATACATAACTGATAAGGGAACACATCAACAATTCCATAGAGATGGGGTGTTGGGGAGTGATCCATTGAGTGGACTGTGTTATTGTAGCTATGAGAAGAAGAAATTGACGTTAGCGTGCCTATGTGTAGAATCATAAGGCTAAGGAACACAACGTAAATCACCACCCAAGAGACTTTTAAATCATTTCTTATAAACGCAGAGGGTTCCATGGTAAAAGGGGATTAAAATCAAACATGCTTATAGGAATGGTCATTGTGAAGATCTGGTGTTTCACGTAGGAGTGGGGCTTCACGAAGGGGTCTTCATTGCGAAGTGTAATTGCCTAGACATGGAATAGGGTATTGGTGCCTATGAAAGGTTATTTGTGAAGTGGAAATTCTTTCGTGGAGCAGGGCTTGACGAAGCGAGGGTGCCCTGCGAATCATAGAACTATGATGCTGTGTACTTCACGGAGCACAGTGACTCTGCCTTATCAGGTGGGTTACATGTGCATGGAGGGTAATTCGCAATGCATAAGTGCTCTTCAAAGACTCGAGTCCCCTTGGGGATACCATTACATTGCGAAGGCCGATGGGATCCAGGAAGGGAATCCCTCTTTGAAGTGTGGTTTAATTTAAGAAAAAGGAAAGGTACTCATGATTCTCAAGTACCTTTAAGAGCTCATTCTTCATAGAAAAAAAAACTACTTCGTTATTTGAGAGCTGAGAAGGAAATAGGCCAAAGGATCTGTTATTTGGTCTTGAGGGGATCTTGGTATATATAGACAAGAGGTGGCGTGAAGTAAGGATCACTCGACACGAATCCACGTGGTGATTTATCATAATTGTGGAGTCTCCTGCCACTTTTCATTGTGGAGACTTCACAAACATATGGGAGATCACAGATCCTACCACCACTTTTATTCATGTTTTCTTCACAAACGTCTGGCGGATTGTGGATCCTCCAACCTCTTTGCTTCACAGTGGCTGTGAAGGTGGTGGATTTGTGCCGACTGTGGTTCTACGGGGGCTATGTGAACTGGCTTCATGAGGAAACCCCAAAGGAGGTCATTTACTCCTTTATTTTCCTCTTCCTATACTCATATTTTTTTCCAAAAATAAAAAAATAATTGATGTAAAGGGATCAACCAAAGAATGGAAATTGGGTTATGAATTCCCTTACCCAAGGTTCGTCTTAATTCAAACTTGTTTCAAACTCTGTTATAATGGATAAAATGGTGTTATTAATATTTTAAATAATCATAATCAAGTTTATAACACCTTATAATATCATTTTATAACATCATTCGACCCATTCATTAAAAATAGTAAGTTATTTCCATTGATTCTGGTGTGCACTTTACATAATTTCCATGGTCGTTTCGTAAAGGATTTTCTTGTCAAATGGCAGATAAACTATATAATTGGAAAGAAATGTTACTAATATGTTTCTGTAATGTAAAACTATTCCATAAATCATTTTTGAAATATGGAATGAATAAGAATCATTAAATAAATCATTAGTGATTTTTGATTAGATCAATTTGGTGATTCTTCAATAATCAAGAACATGTTACATCATATAACTTTAATATTTTCAATATAAGATAATTAAAAAAATAAGGGATGTCATATAATATAGATTAAAGTATGTTTAATCCTTTAAAACGATTTTAAAACTAGATAGGATGTATTTATAGGTAATTTATGACACATCTTCAATGATGTTAGTAAATCGACACATCACGGACAATGTTTTTATTTTTAGAATAAGAAGAAGCGGAGAGGAATAATGATGATGAATTTTTTCATTAACATTATAAAAATAAAGAATATATATAATGATTTATATTTCATTCCTCTTGGATAAGGTAAGATGAATAGATTATAAGAAATGAAAAGAACTGAAAAGAAAACACAAGTAAATGAAAGAGGATGTTTACTGGTTGATCGTTTCTCCTTGAGATCCTTCATAGGGCCTTTGGTTTTGGCCTTTTCTTGAGACAAGTATTTTGTGGATGTATGGAAGAGACTTGGGAATGGGATTGGTTATAATTTAGACAACGATTGATGCTTGAGATGTGTGATTGGAAGAGGGGTGTGGGTGGTATTTATAGTGGATGAGAGAAATATTTTTCCCTAATTGTAATCATTAGTTTAAATTTTATTCTCAATACAATTAATAGACTGGATTAATTAAACACAAAATAGGAAAGAGATCATGTGATTTCCATACAAGGGTGACTACATCACACATGATTCTAGAAATAGTATATTTAGCATATAATGTATATATATGGAAAATTATCGTATTTCATTATTCGTCAAAATTTTGAGTGTTTCAGAAAAATCCCAAAAAATCACACTTAAATTTTATGATGTGTAGAATTCAAAAATGAACTCCATTTTATCAAAATAAATTTATAAAATTTATAAAATTAGTTTTTAAATAAAATCATAATTTATTCCAAAAATAATAATTTGAAAAATACAACTCATTGTATATTTCAATGAAAAAATAATCAAGAGCTCATTATCTTATAACCTTAAGATAATGAAATAATAATAAGATTTACTATTCAAAAGTGTCATATTACTATTTATATTACTATTAATGAGAGTATGTTACTATTAACTCAAATATATGTTGGTTGTGTGAGACTCATATTAACTTACTAATTGTAGTTACAGATGTCTATGTTTTGAAATTCAAATCATAGAAACTACAAATTGTTTTCTAAAAGTTAATTTATAATTATTTCCTTATAAAAATTTCATTATGTATAGAATCAATGTCTCATTAATTTCAATATAATTTTTAAAACAATAGGGTCTGACATTCTCCCATCCTTCTGGGAATAACGTCCTCACAATATTATTTAAATATTAAACATGTGAGGGTACCTTTCCCTCATATACATTTTAGATTCACATGTTTCTTATTCAACCATGTAGTTTCTTTAAAAACCCCATACCATGTGGATTGCCTTATTCTACAATACTTGTTCTCTATGATCAAGAATATTAATAGGTTTCTCTTCACTAGAAAAGATCTGTTGTAGTTGAACTGCTTCTAGGCTGAAAACATAAGATGAATCTGTAACATACTTTCTTAACATCGAGACATGTAAAACATTATGTACATGAGATAAAATTGGAGGAAAATATACTCATTAGGCTACCAATCCAATTTTCCCTAGGATTTCATAAGTTACCATTAATAATGCACTCATATTTCTTTTCATAACAAAATTCATAAAACTTTTCCATGGTGAGATTCTATGGAAAACATGATCACCTACCAAAAAAAAGTCATTTCTCCTGTTATCTGCATTACATTTCTTCCTTCCTTGATCTGTCCTCTTCTCTTGCTTGATCATCTTCACTTTTTCAGCTATATCCTCTACTAATTATACCCCCATCAACTTTTATTCTGTAACTTCATCCCAAATAGATGTAGTTTGACACCACTTCCCATATAATGACTCAAAAGGCGCCATCTCAATACAGGAATGAAAACTGTTATTAAAAGAAAATTAAACTAAATCCCAACTTCATTGGTAACCCATTGAACAATATCAAATCATATCCTCCAAATTCCGAATCATCCATTCTTACTACCCATCTGATTGAGGATGAGAAACTGTACTAAAATTTAATTATGTTCCTAACGACTTCAAATGGACTTTCTAAAAGTTAAAAGTGATATTGTGATCACGGTAAGATACAATGGAAGTAGGAACTCCATTTAACCTAAAAACATCTTTGAGGGATAGTTGATAAATCTAATCCAAATACATAATCTATCAAATAGAAATTAAATGAGAATATTTAGTCAATTGATCAACAACAACCAAGACTCCATTGTTACATAATCAAGTCTTTAGTAGTCCCACAATGATGTCCATAGATATATTTTCTCATTTTCACTCTGGCACCGGTAAAGGCTAAAGAATCCCCTTCAGTAACGACCACTCTACATTAACTTATTGACATTTCTAACATTTCATGGTAAAATATGAAATATCTCTTTTCATTAAATCCCACAAGTAATACTTCTGATGGTCTCCAAATATCTTTGAACATCTAGGATGAACTAAAAATCGAGAACTATGAGCTTCACACAACAAGTCCTTCATTAGATGAGAATCAAATGGCACCATAATATCCTTCCAAATCTTAGAAAACAATCATTATCCTTGTTAAATTCTAGAAACATACCCATTTTAACCAATTATATATTTTCATATAACCCCTCATCTTCCTTCTACACTTTCTTAATTCCGTATAACAAAGTTGATTACTCTAAAACCTAAATCATATTTGTGAAATTTTCATACACCTGCTACTTCAAAACAAAATATTATTAAATCTTTATTCAAAGGGTCTTGTTTTGGACATATCAAAGTTATTGATGAATGATGTCTTCGATTCATGGAATCTATCACATTGTTTTTTTTTCTAGTATGGTAATTGATCATGAAATCATAATCTATTATCAATTATAGATATCTTATTTATCTTATGTTTGATTTCTTTTGAGTGAATATGTAATTCAAACTTGTTTTTTCAGTATATATTTCTCATTTTTATCCATATAAATGATGCCACCAAATATGTGAATAAAAAACCACAATTTCTAATTCAAAATCATGTATGGGATAATTTATCGCATGAGGTTTTAGTTTTCTTGAAGAATAAGAAATTTCCGGATCATTCTCAATCTAAACAAAACAAATTCCCTTTAATGAAGCATCATTATAGATAAAAAACTCACCATTTTTTGAAGTTTGGGTCAGAACTTGAGCATTCATCAAACATCTTTTCCATTTCTGAAAACAATCATCACATTCATTTTTCTAGGTGAATTTAACACCTTATCAAGTTTACATGTTATGAGGAAAAGATAACCATGTAATGTTTTACACAAACCTTTGGTAATTGCATGCCAAACCAAGAAAACTACAATCCTGAGTTATATTTGGGGGTCTTTTCCATTCTTCTACAAATTTCATTTTAGTAGGATCTATGGTTATTCCATATTTAGAAAACATGTTACCAAGGAAGAAATTTTCTCCATCCAAAATTCACACATTCATAATTTTCCATACATTTTTTTCTTTTATGGATTTAAAAACAACCCTTATATGTTTTTCATGATCCTTTTTACACCTAAAATATATCATAATTTCATCAATTAAACCAACCAAAAACATATCCAAGAACTTATGAAATATTTTATCTATAAGATTCATGAATATAAAAGCTGATTTAGATAATGAAAATGGAAAAGAAAAATTCATAATGACCATATATAGTTCAAAAATATATTTTTGGAATGTCACCCCCCTAACCTTCAATTGATGGTACATATATCTCAATTCAATCTTGGAAAAATACTGATCTCCCTGATGCTGATAATAAAAGTCAATGATGCAAGGAAAAGGTTACTTATTCTTAATAGTAATGTTATTAAATGATCTATAATCAAAGAAAATTATCATGGAACCATATTTATTTTTAACGAACAAAACATCTTCTTTTCATGGTGAAGTTATAGGATGAATGCAGCCTTTATCAAGAAACTCATGCAACTGATTTTTCAAATCAATAGGTCCCATTTGATCCATTCGATATGGGGATTTCAAATTGGCTTAACATCATGAACTATGTCAAATTTGAATTCAACTTCAGGATCTGGTATTACACTAGGTAACTCGTCAGGAAAAAACATCAATGTATTCATTTAACACTGACACATCATTAGTCTGAGCAGTTCCCTTATTTTAAACTATAGGATCAAGATAACTTTCATTTCTATATTTCAATAGTTTCTTAGCTTCTGGATATGTTTTCAGTTGTATGGGTTTTCTCACGTATACAAAAGAAAACTCCTTCTAAAAGATCATATTTATCCCTATAATCAATTTTAACACAATAAAAAGAAATAAAATCCATGCCCAGAATGACATCAAACTATAATATATTAAAAAAATATGGTTTCCTATTAATATGTTTCTACATATAACAATAGTAATATTCCTAAAATTCCGTTTCTATAACATTTCCCCCTAATTTTTTAACCATTAGTTCTGGTCACATTTCTTGGGCTTACATTTACAGTTTACTAGAATATATCTCCGAAGTAAAGGAATGTGTAGACCAAATATCGAACAAGTAGTTAGAAAAATATGGGTTAATAAAAAAAGTACCTAATACAACTTTCATAGATGGCCCAACATCAATTAACGTAGTTAGAAACGATCTCAGTACACCTTTCTACTTATAGTCATGATGCTTTCCATCGCTAAGTTATTTTATTCGGATGGAATTTGTAACACCCCAAGCATCCACGGTATGCTACTCTATGAATAATAGAGTAGCGTGTGTTGTACACAACTTCGAGATTCTAACACGCCGCGACCAATCAAAGTAGCCATTATGAATAGTAATACCCACTATTTGAAATTATATACATTTTATCATTCTAAATGGACATCATTTTTGGATTCAGAATATTGAAATTAGCCTAGGGTGAAATTTTGGTACTTTTCGGATAAGTTTTATATTTTGATGAATAGTGAAAATTACTAATTTTTAATTAAATATAACTTTTTTAATCAAAATAATTAATAGGGATAAATTATAAATTATAGTGGTTTTAAAGTATTTTTAGAATATATTTTTACTATTTAATACAATGTTGGTCATTGGACATAATTTCACATTTAAACCGGACATAAACAAGTGTCAATCTTTTGATAGTTGCTATCTCTTAAAAACACGCTTTTTGTTTTGACAGTGGGAATTAATTTTAATTTAATTTATGTCACTTCTGTGTTTTGAATCTGGAAAAATGGACTCCATATTTCGAATCAAGATGTCCAAATTGTGTAAATAGGTAACTTTTATTTTTATACATTTTGAATAATTACTTCAGTAAATATTTTATTTACCATGGTTAAAGGGTAAATCCGGTAAATAAGCGTAAAAAAATAATAATATAATAATAATAAATTACCCTAAAACGTGTCTTAACCCTATAGGTTGATACATTTCTGACCATGGGCATCTTTCGGTCTATTTTGGGACCCAATGGATCCACTTGTAAGTGATAATGACACTTTATATTAATTAAGTTAAAGTAAATACAAAAATGAAAAAAGCCTATATCTTTTAGAACATCAATTTTTACATAGGGTTATATATGTTATATTTTTGACTATAAATATTCATTAGAAAATAAAACTATTTCTTACAAAATGGTATTTTATTTATAATTTTTAGTCATTAAATAATTTAATTTATTTATGACACAATGATGATGCATTAATTACCTTATTAGTGAAATATTAAAATTATTGATATTATAAATACCCATATAAATATAATTTGAGACTTTTAATGAATTACACGAATTTTATATGTTAATAAGACATGTTAGTATTGATTTAAATGACTTTTTTCGAAGTAATCATGCTGTTAGGATATTCACTAAAATCAAATACCAAATAGTGTCAAAATTGACATAAAAGAGTTTTTAAAACAAATATTATATTATTAATTGATATTCAATTCCTAAAAATATAATATTCGGACAAGAGAATTATATAATGATAGGTGTATCATTAATGGACCACTTTGGGGTCTATTGGATGTATATGGTATGTTTATTAACTATATAATATAAAAATACAAAGTGACATGGTAAATGTCAATCTAATTAACTAAGAGTTTAAACTAAAAGATAAGGTTAATATAATGACCAAAACCTGTCTAAAATATATTGTATGGGTGGTTTTTGACCTATCCCCACCTTAACCATTAAATAATCTACTTTTTAGCCATTAGAATCCGAATATGAATTTATTATAAAATAATATTTCTAACTTTTCCAAAGGTTCCCCTCACCCCTCTTATAAAAGGGCAGTCCCCCTTCTCACTATTTCAAACATTCAATGACTTTTTGTTCACCCAAAACCTGCCCAAATAATCTCTGAACTTCCCTCAAATCAACCTAGAGGCCTTTGTTTGATCATAAATCCATCCAAAGATCCATTTTTATCAAATCAAAAGGATGAACCCAATGAAGAGGTAATGATTTCACCACGCTCTTTCAAGTTCCTTTCTTCTTCCACTTTCTTTTTCTTTGTTTTTTCCATTTGAAAATAATAACTCTAGTATATTATATATACTGTGATGTTTTTATAAATATGGTACAACCATATTCAGAATTCTATCCATCCCTTGAATGAAATGTCACCATACATGCGTATGTACGGGCTACCGTCTCCACGTTGTGGTGTATTGTTATTCAATATATTATTATTTAGATGGGTATAATAATGATGTATAAATCATGAAAATAATAAATATTACATGATAATTATTCTGTATATATTATATACCATCCAATTAAATATTATATTAATATCAAAAGAATGATATTTTCATTCGTGCGTACGTACTGATTACCGTCTCCACGACACGATGAGATTCGAATCGAAGTTCACCATTCATCGACGATTATAAAAATATATATTACTAATAACTATGTAATATATGAAATAATAATGATACTGGAGTTATATATATTTATATATATAAGTATTTATGTAATTATATATATCTTATTCACTTACTTCCGTTCAATACTATATGAAAACGGAAACAGTGTTTATGCGTATGTATGGACTACCATCTCCATAAACGGTGTTTTCCATTTCATATATACGTCTATTATAAATTTTTATAATCTAAATATATATGATAAATACATATTTTTTTATATTCTAGAAGTATTTAAATCATGATCTAAGTGATACAATCAAGAGTAACAAGTTAAAACACGAACGATAATGAAAGGTATTATGACCCGAATTATTAATATAACATGAAAAATATTATTAAATGGGTAGTATAAGGTCATAAATGATTAATTTACGATATCATAAATATTAATATGGTTCTGGTATAATTTAATAACATTCTATAGTCTTCATACAGGAAGCTAAATGTACCCTTGACTAATGAAAAGTTCAAGGTAAGGGGTTTTCATCTCACTCCTTATTCTTGTGAGATTCATGCCATATTTTTACTATTACCTTTTGTGTGGTGTATATACTGCCCATAATTGTATTCCTTGTTAAATAAACTTTAATATATGTGTATTTACATATTCATTGTATGATACTTATTTCATGGGTTGTATGTTTCGTAAGTTACCAAATTGGTAGGGGATAATTTCACAGTCTCTTTATTATCCGAGGTTCTTTTTATGTAAGTATGTACTGGAAAATATTTATTATCCATGTTCATGTTTTATGAATGGGTTTTCAAAGGGATTATTTTAATAGAATTTTTACTAAAAAATCATTTCAAAATTTTTAAATATTTATTCTTCTAAATCTTTCGAATTAATGTCCATGTCTTCAAAATGGTTTTAAAGGATTTATTTATATGGAAATGAATGTTTTTAAAATGTTAATTCCTTTCTAAAGATTCAAAGGTGTATGGGAAACTTTGATTCCAAACTGTCTTTAAATGAATTATTTTATAAATTGTGTGAATTTTAAATGTTTTCATGAAAAAGGCGTATTTATCTCAAATATTTTTACAAATAATTTTCATCTATGTCAAAACTCATTAATGGATTTTAAACTTTTTTTGAAGTTGATTTGTCATGATAAAAATCTTCCATATTTTATTGATGGTTTTGGGATATGTTTGACTGTGTATATGTTATTTTTATACCATTCATGGTTTGTGGAGAAAGTATTGACATATCTTATACTAATTTTAATACGAATGTTTATGTTATGTTTAATCCTGTTCTTATGAGGAATGAATTTTACTTAATAAGTGACGGTTGGATCCCACTATAGCTCCTCAATGTATCGGTATCTCATGAAACAATCTAGTGTCTTGGCATGAGGCCTTAACAAAATCTTATTTGTAGTCTTGGCACGAGGCCTTGGCTACGTGGTTATGATAGTCTGGAATTATGCATTCCATAATTATGAAAGTGGTTAGTGATATTTCATGAGATTATTCAAATAGTAGAATATCCATGTGAATAAGTAAATGGAAATATTTTATTTTTTCAATATTATGTTGAAGTTCAAGTTTAAAAGGATTTTATTTTAGTTAAACATTTCCTTAAATGTTTATGATTATTTATTAATGTTTCCACTATATTGTAATCCTTATTGAGCATTTGAGCTCACCTCGTTCTATGTTTTATTTTCCCAGGATTACACGATGTGTTTTGTAATTGATATACAGGGTTAAGCCAAGGGAATAATGGTGTTCATAAAGGATTATTTACGTTGTTTTGTATGTTATAAAGTGTAATGTAGCATTAATTTATGTAATATATATTCCAAGACTGCTAAATTGATCGGTCATTCGAGACTTGATTTCTTGTAATCATGCCAATGTATTAAAATAATCCACCGACTCTGGGTAACTATGGTCGGGGCATTACAGTTGGTATCAGAGGAAGTTTGGTAGAAAACTTGGAAGATATATTTGTATAAACTCTTATTAGAGCACAAAGACCTAAGATGCACTTTGAGGATTAGTAGAGAAGAACTTCCTAGAATTTTGATATTGTAGAGATTTTGTGAGTTTTCTGAGCAATACATCCCTATCTGGATATGAGTAGGTGGAGGCGGCTCTGGCACAGATGTACCTAGGGGTAAAACTTGAAAACACTGCTTTGTGCTAGACTCGAACGAGAACTGGTGCACGAAAATGGGCCTTGATGCACTCCTAGTTATGACACTCCCGGGGGATATGCTTAGGATAATTTTAATTTTCTTAACAAACCATTATGAAGGGTTTATGGGAATATACTTCCACAAAGAAGACATTTTTATGATTATGGATTATATCCATAAACTATTTAATTTATGTTATGTGTTTTACAAGTTTGGGATTAGGTATTTCTATTCACAAACTAATCTAGTGTATGCCATTGTTTATAAATGGCGCCCAGTATAAGGAATGGGAACTCCAGCAATACGCATGATCCAAAGAGTATAAAAGATCATATCATTCATGGCCTTAAGCCAAAATTTAGAAGGGAAATAGTATCCCACGTGTTATCATAATATGAAGATATAGTATCATGTGTTGATAAGATAAGTTATGAATTCTCAGAGTCCTATGGCTTTGAAGGGAAGCCCTAGGAAGAAAGGATGGTAGAGAGAAGGACAAATAAAGGGAATAAGGTAAAGAATGATTTTCCCAAATGTGATATCTGTAGAAAAAATCACCTTGGAAAATGCTTGAAGGGAATAGGAGTATGTTATTAGTGTGGAGAAAAAGGACACCAATTACGTGACTATAAGGGTATGAAAATGATTTCAAATGTACAATGCTTCCTCTACAAGGAGTTTGGACACTATGCGAACCAATGTCCCAGTCATCAGACTATGCCAAAAATGATGCTATAGGATAATAATCAAGTTATGATACTACCACTGATGAAGAAGAATGACTAGTGGTCTTATGTTGTTATTTTGGAATTATTTCATTGAAGTTTCGTATCAATGATGTACTGGAAATAAATAAGGATTGTACAATAGTGCTATTTCATTGAGAATTTGAGATTTTATGGTATTAAGAAAAGTGAATCTACAACGAGATAAACTTTTTTAGAAATTACATGGTTGAAGGAAATATAAACCTTAATATGGTCCAAATATTGAGGTACTGAATTTGGAAAAAGATATGGTTTATTTTGGTAAATTATATTGGATATTCTTGACTGCCTTGAAACCGATTAAAGATTTTTATGTTCCATCATTAACAGAGTTTACAAAAATTTTGAATGGATTCTATATGTAATAAGGGAGAAAGAATGCAATCAATAAGATTTATGGTAATTCAGGATGTTTCAGTGTTTTAAAAGAATACATGATGAAGGTATTCACATGCTATTATGGGGTAAAAAGGATTACATTATGTTTACCTTTCATCTAAATATTGGACTGAGAGTTTATAGAAGTATTTTGAATAAATAAAAATGTTAGAATGGATTAATTTTGAAAGGTTATTTTTAAATTTTTATAAAATGACCACACACAGACCGTGTGAAGACTCGTCACGTTGGAAAAAGCTGTGGGAATCGAACCCACAACCATAGTGAAATTGGGATTTATGGCCTACCACTAGACTACGTGAAGTTCATGGATGGTATTATGTTGTTTTTTAAAGGGTATGATATGTGAATTATAAATTAATTATATTTGGAACCCTATAGGATTAGGATAAATAGAGTATTTTTTAGTTGTATTATGTTGTGGGGTGAAAGATGAGTTTTTGGTAGAAATTTATTAATGGATAAAACTCTAATTATAGAGTAAGTATATCTCCTTATGATATTATCCAATCTCATAAATAAATTCATCAACATTAAGAAAATGAACTTAGAATAAAAATGTTGTCCTAGATGGTACCTTAGATCATCACAAATTTATGGCGTTGGGATTATTGGCCTTTTTCATAGCCATGTTCTCTACCATTCTCCATCAGATATTGATGGTTAGATTTCTGTTCCATATCCATATTTTCCTACATGGAACCCTAGTATGTGTTATTTTTAGAAACCTTCATACTTACCACTCTTTATTTTAAATAGAGGCCTCATTAATCCATTTTTCGATGTGGGATTTCAACTAAGATATTTTGAAATGTCAACCCCAAGTTTCCAATACCGAGCATAAATTATGAGGATGCAATTTATTGAAGGAGGGTAGAATGTAACACCCCATGATTCCACAGTACGCTTCACTTTGAATAATAGAGTAGCGTGTGTTGTACACAACTTCGATATTCTAACACGCCGCGACCAATCAAAGTTGTCGTTATGAATAGTAATACCCACTATTTGAAATTTCATACATTTTATCATTCAAAATGGACTTCATTTTTCGATTAGTAATATCGAAGTTAGCCTAGGGTGAAATTTTGGTACTTCTTGGATAACTTTTATATTTTGATGAATAGTGAAAATTACTAAATTTTAATTAAAAACAACTTTTTTAATCAAAATAATTAATAGTGATAAATTATTAATTTGAGTGATTTTAAAGTATATTTAGAATATATTTTTACCATTTAATACAATTATGGTCATTGAACATAATTTCACATTTAAACCGGACATAAACAAATGTCAATCTTTTGATAGTTATTATCTATTAAAAACAGGCTTTTTGTTTTAATTGCGGGAATTAATTTTAAATTAATTTCTGCCACTTCTGTGTTTTGAATTTGGAAAAATGGACTCCATATTTGGAATCAGGATTTCCAAATTGTGTAAATATATAATTTTTTTAAGACATTTTGAATAATTATTTGGGTAAATATTTTATTTACCAATGTTAAAGGGTAAATCTGGTAAATAAGGGTAAAACAATAATATTATAATAATAATAAATTAACCTAAAACGTCTCTTAAACCTATTTGTTGATACATTTCTGACCATGGTAATATGTGGGTCGATTTGGGGACCCCATGGATCCACTTGTAAGTGATAATGACACTTTATATTAATTAAGTTAAAGTAAATACAAAAATGACATGAGCCTATATCTTTTAGCAAAAAAAATTTACATAGGGTTATATATTTTATATTTTAGACTATAAATAATAATTAGAAATATATAACTATTTCCTACATAATGATATTTTATTTTTAATTTTTTGACTTTAAATAATTTTATTTATTAATGACACAATGATTATGGAGTATTTACCTTATTAGTAAAATATTAACATAACTGATATTATAAACCCCAAAATAAATATAATTTGAGACTTTTAATGAATTCCAATAATTTTATAGGTTAACATGATATGTTAGTATTTATTTAATTAACGTTTTTCGAAGTAATCATGCTGTTAATATTTTCACTAAAATCATATACCAAATAGTGTCAAAATTGACATAAAAGAGTTTTTAATCAAATATTATATTATTAAATGATATTCAATTCCTAAAAATCTATGGTTTGGACAAGAATCATATATCATGATATTGTTAACATTAATGGACTACTTGAGGGTCTCTTGGATGTATATGGTATGTTTATTAACTATATAATATAAAAATACAATGTGATATGGGAAATGTCAATCTAATTAACTAAGAGTTTAAACTACAAGATAAGGTTAATATAATGCCCAAAACCTGTCTAAAATCTATTGTTTGAGTGGTTTTAGACCTATACCCACCTTAACCTTTAAATAATTCACTTTGGAGCTATTAGAAACCGAATAGGAATTTATTATAAGTTAATATTTCTAGCTTTTCCAAAGGTGCCCCTCACCCCTCTTATAAAAGGGAACTCCCCATTCTCACTAATTCACACATTCAGATCCTTTTGGTTCGTCCTAACCCTACACAACTACTCTCTCAACATCCATCACTTCAACCTAGGGGCCTTATTTTGATCATAAATCCATCTTTAGGTTCCCTATTGATCAAGTCAAAAGGAAGAACCAAAAGAAGAGGTAATGATTTGATCACCCTTTTTCAAGTTCCTTTCTTCTTCCACTTTCTTTTTCATTGTTGTTTCCATTTTAAAATAATATATCTAGTATATTATATATACTGTGATGTTATTATAAATATGCTAGAACCATCTTCAGTATTCTATCCATCCCTTGAATGACATGTCACCATACGTGCATACGTACGGCCTACCGTCTCCACGTTGTTGTGTAATTGTTATTAAATATAATATTATTTATATGGGTATAATAATGATGTATAATTCACATAAATAATAAATATAACATGATAAGGATTCTTTATATATTATATACCATCCAATTATATATTATATTAATATCAAAATAATGATCTTTTCGCTAGTGCATACGTATTGATTACCATCTCCACGATGCAATGAGATTAATTTTCATGTTCAACATTCATCGACGATTATAAAAATATATATAACTAGTAAGTATGTAATATATGAAATAATAATGATACTGGAGTTATATATATTTATATATATAAGTATTTATGTACTTACATATATCTTATTCACTTACTTCCGTTCAATACTATATGAAAATGGAAACAGCGTTTATGCATACGTAAGGACTACTGTCTCCATAAACGGTGTTTTCCATTTCATATATACATATATTATAAATTTTTATATTCTAAATATATATGATAAATAAATCATGTTTTATATTCTGGAATTATTTAAATCATGATCTAAATGATACAATCAAGAGTAAAAAGTTAAAACACGTACGATAAAGAAAGCGAGTATGACCCGAATTAATAATATAACATGGAAATTATTATTAAAAGTGAAGTATAAAGTCATAAATGAATAATTTATGATATCATAAATATTAATATGGTTTTGGTATAATTTATTAACATACTATAGTATTTATATAGGAGGCTAAACGTACCCTCGACTAAAGGAATGTGCAAGATAAGGGATTTTCATCTCACTCCTTATTCCCGTGAGATTTATGCCATATTGCCACTATTACCTTTTTTGTGGTGTATGTAATGCCCATAATTGTATTCCTTCTGTAATACACTTTAACATATGTTTATTTACATATTCATTGTATGATACTTCTTTCATGGGTTGTATGTTTTGTAATTTACCTAATTGGTAAGGGTTAATCTCACAATCTCTTTATTATCCGAGGTTGTTTTTATGTAAGTATCTACTAGGACATATTTATTATCCATGTTCATGTTTTATGGAAGAGTTTTAAAAGGTATTATTTTAATGGCCTTTTTACTAAAACATCATTTCAATGTTTTAAATATTTATTCTTCTAAATCATTCTCATTAATGTCCATATATTTAAAATGGTTTTTAAGGATTTAATTATATAGAGATGAATGTTTTTAAAATGTTAATTCCTTTCCAAAGTTTCAATATGGTAAGAGAAACTTTGATTCAAAAATTTCATTAAATCACTTCTTTTCTAAATTGTTTGAATTTTAAATGATTCCGTGAAAAAGGGTTATTTCTCTCAATGAGTTTTACAAATCATTTTTATCTATGTCAAAATTCTATAATGGATTATAAACTTGTTTGGAAGTTGATTTTTCATGATCCAAATCTTTCATATTGTGTTGAAGGTTTTGTGATATGTTTGACTGTGGATGTGTTATTTTTATACAATTCATGGTTTATAGAGAAAGTATTGTCATTTCGTATGCTAGTTTTAATACGAATGTTTTTGTTATGTTTAAACCTATTCATATGAGGAATGCATTGGACTTAATAAGTGACGGGTGGAGCTCGCTATAGCTCCTCGATGCATCGGTAGGTCTCATGAGACAAACTAGTGTCTTGGCACGAGGCCTTGACAAAATCCTATTTGTAGTCTTGGCACGAGTCCTTGGCTACGTGGTTATGATAGACTGGCATTATACATTCCATCATTATGAAAGTGGTTAGTGATATTGAATGAGATTATTCGACTAGTAGAATATCCATGTGAATATGTAAATGGCAATATTTTATTTTTTCCATATAATGTTGAAGTTCATGTTTAGAGGTATTTTGTTTTAGTTATACATTTCCTTGTATGTTAATGATTATTTATTAAAGATTACGCTATATTGTTATCCTTACTAAGCATTTGAGCTCACCCCTTTCTATGTTTTATTTTCCCAGGATTCCAATAAGTGTATTTTTATTGATATGTAGGGTTAAGCCAAGGGAATAATGGTTTTCATAAAGGATTATATATGTTTTTTTGTATGTTATAAAGTGTAATGTGACATTCATGTATGTAATCAATTTTCCAAGACTGCTAAACCGATTGATCATTCAGGACATGATTCCTTGTAATCATGCCAATGTATTAAAATAATGCACCGACTCTGGGTAACATGGGCCAGGGTGTTACATAATTTGAATAATGACATGTCTCACCAAATTTAAAACACTTTATAGTTTTCTTATTAGGATTAATCATAGAATCATTTTCATTAAAATCTCGGTTCATATGTCCAAATGCACCACATAAAAAACACTTCCCTGTGTTGGTAATAAATTCCCCATGGAGCTTTTTTCATCACTTTTCACAAACTAGAAACTGGAAACTAGACATTCGTAGCATTATATTTTTTTAATTGATTCTTACCCATCACTTTCCATCTGTACCACTTCTTCTATTTGTATTCAAATTAAATGTGATCATCTAAATACTCTATTTCTACGATATGATCACATCATACAAGTTTATCATAACTATTTATTTCTTGGGAGTATAATTATAAGGCCCCAGCCTTCAACCTTACATAATCTTGAGTTATTACAAGATTACACATTGAGGATCTTTTCAGGTTTAGAGTTTTAGAGAATTAGATCACAAAACTTTCATTACATTCCACATATAAACAAAGAGGTTACATAAACAACGTATTCTTCATTCCCATCAATGGAAACACATTTAAAATAAAACATGGATTATTTCATGACACTTCCTTGACACTATCATCATATCATGTACCTTTCCCTTGACCTGTGAAAAACATTTCAAAAAACTTGGGATGAGCATAAAAAGCTCAGTAAGGGATATAAAAATATGGAAAAGAAACATGGGTACATATATACATAAGAATGAAATCATACTTTACCCATAAAACATATGCACTTTAACATACCTCATCAAATCATGAATAAATCATAGAAATCATAAGACATAAAGGTAACTTGAGGCATTCATAACATCCTTACGTAGGGAGTAACCCTCTTGGATACGTTTGGAATACCCATCACGGTATATTCCCTAAATCTCTTCAGAGAAACCTTAATGTTTCACTCCTTCACATTACCAAATGCATTGGAGAGCTATATCGGGCTCACCAGCCCTTAGTTTATCACGGAACCACCCGTCTTCTTAATTATTCCCAAGAACCTCAACATAATCGCATCACATAAAACATGCATAAAGCAAACATAACATTTCCACCTTTCAATCACAAGATATAAATACAAGAGATTGATATAAAAACATTATGACAACCATTTTCAGTACCAAAATAAAAGAAAAGTAAAACATGGTAATTATTTTTCTTTTAAAAAAAAGGTATGGCTTGTAGAGGAAGCCGAAACTCAAATAATGGTCACGGTGGCGGAGAAGTCGTTGTCGCCGCATACGTATGACAAAAACATTCCCTTTTGTCGTTTAGTAAACGCTACATATAAAAAAGATTCCTTTTTAATAAACGTAAAATTCAAAGGGGTTTATACACCGTATAAAAGAATGTTGTGTATAAAACAAAATATGCCTCAATGAAAGGAGATTGAGACGAAGTCCCATACCTCGGGTCCAACTTGACTCGATCATTCTTTAATGTCCTGAATAATAAACTTGAGTTAATTTATACTTCTTTAAGAACCTTTTTCAAGTTAATTATTCCTTTTATATCACTTATTTCCATTTCATGAACACTATGTAATTATTTAAGTTAATAACAGTCGTTTTAACGATCATTGGTACTTGAGTCAAAAATAAACCCTTTATAATTACATGTTGTTCATGTATCCATTATATCCATAATTATAATCATTATGTATATATCATATATAAAGGTGTATTATAATTCCAGTATAATATCATATATAATATCATAGTTCCATCCTTTATACGTCCCAATATGGTATTTAACGAATCAAATCACTTTGAGGCGGCGGTAGTCCGCACTTCCTTAAATGAAGATATCACGTTTACCCATAATGGAAACCATAAAGGTATGACCAAAAAGAATAAAACAGATGCTTAAGGAAAACATAAACATATTATATATCATATATAAATATATTGACATCTTAATGGCCACCTTTGAAGGTGTTAAAAGAATGTTCAACAATCATCGTTTCGGGAGGCATAAATTCACCATCCACGGAAATAGTATGTTCGTTAACCAATAGATGTTGGTGTGTGTAAGTGTAGCTAGAATCCTTATTATAACAACATACTAGTATATTGAGGATACTGGATTTGTTACAAAAGAAAAGAATAAAAAGAGTTTAGGGGGTTGGAGAAGCAAAATAAAACAAAATGACTCAAAATAAGACATTACCTTAAAATCGGGTAACTCCCTTTGGTTTGAGCTCAAAGGCTTCCTTGGGAATACTTCTGCCCAAAGTGAGGCTTCAAGGAGTAAGAGAGGGAAGTGGAGAGACAAAATGGGCAGGGGTTGGCCGAGCAAAAGGCATTGGGAGTGTGGGTAAGGAGGTAAAGGTGGGGGCCTTTTATAAGAGGAGAGGAGGGGCACTCTTGGAAAGTAAAGATAAGTTACTTTATGGTAAAATGAGTTTCGGATTCAAAAGGTCCAACATTGATATAATTCGAGGATAAGGTGATAAGGGTTCGAAATCCACTCATCCAATTTTTTTGGCCATGTGTAGGTTTTAGATTTTACATTGTCTTTCCATCTTATTTAAATCGTTAAATAATGAGGTCATCGCTGCATCATCATGATGTCATAAATAATTTATTTTATTTAATGTATAAAAATTATAAAAAAATACTATGATGTAGGAAGTATTTTTATATTTCTAATGAATATTTATACTAAAAAATCTGACTTGTATTACCCCATATTAAATTTGTTTGAGTAACATAACTCATTTTTGTGTCATTTTTACTTTAACATTAAATAAAAAGTAATTTATGTCATTTACCAACCAAAGTCGCTCCATGTGGTCCCCAAGTTGACCCATGGCTTTTCATGGTCGGCTATTACACATCCAATAAGGGTAGGACATTTTTCAAGCTCATCTCATACTATTAAAACATTATTTTTACCTTAAACTACACTAATTACCACTAATCGCGATTAAGAACTTAAGAGTTACTATTCACCAAAAAATTATTTTAATCTCATTGAACCACATTTTACTTCTTAATGACAACCATTTATGTCAGATTTTTGAAATTCAAAACCCAAATATGGAAAAATTTCATTTAATCGAAAAATCAGTTTTTATAAGTACCACTTAGTGGTTTCACTATTCATCAAAAATTGAAGTTTTTCAGAAAATTACCAAAAATTCACCCTAAGCTATATTTGATATTCCGAATTCAAAAATGATGTCTATTTTAAAAAATTAAAATCATATAAGTTACATTAATTACTTTAATAATTAATTCCCGCTGTCATGACAAATATCGGGTTTTTTTGAAACAATATCTAGGAAAAGTTTGGCATTAGTTTATGACCAATTCCAAAGTGAAATTTATCCTAATGACCAAAATTGGATTAAATGGTAAAATTATATTCAGATTACACTTTAATACCAATTAAAAATATAATATAACCATATAATTAAATTAAATGAAAAAGCAGTTTTGATGTAAAATGCAGTATTTTTCACTATTCATTAAAAAATGAACATTGTCAGAAAAATACCAAAAATTTATCCAATGTAAAATTCAATGTCCCAATCATAAAGAATTAGTTTATTTTGACAAACATAGCTTATAAAATTGTCAAAAGATATATTTAAAAATGGTTTGCCGTCAAAAGGCAGTAAAACAATCCTTTAAAAAATATTAGTGTATTCCATGCTTAAGATTGGATTTATTATCATTTTAAGCCTCTAAAACACTATCTAATTCATTAATATACATAGATAAAAATGTATAATATTCATTACTTACTTGGGATGTTACATATTTCCCCCCTTTAGAAAATTCTGTCCCCGCAATTTATTTACTTATCGAATAAATGGGGGTACTTATCCCTCATTGCATTTTCAGATTCCCATGTTGCCTCTTCCATCATGTGGTTTTTCCACAAAACCTTTACCTGCTTAATCACTTTATTCTGTAACACTGTCTCCCTGTGGTCAATAATCTGGACCGGTTGTTCCTCATAAGATAGGTTCTCTTCCAGCTGAACTACCTCTGGACTCAAAACATGAGATGGATCTGGCATATACTTTCTCAACATCGAAACGTGAAAAACATTGTGTACCTGAGATAAACTCGGAGGTAAAGCCACCCGGTATGCAACTAATCCAACTCTATCTAGAATTTCATATGGTCCAATAAACCTTGTACTCAGCTTTCCTTTCTTACCAAATCTCATCACACTTTTCCAAGGAGAAACCTTGAGAAAAACATGATCACCTACATCGAATGATAGATCCTTCCTCCGGTTATCCGCATAACTCTTCTGCCTGCTCTGAGCTGTTCTCATGTGCTTCTGAATCAGCTGAACTTTTTCTTCCATATCTTCTACCAATTCTGGTCCCATCAACTTCCATTCACCCACATCATCCCAGAAAGCTGGAGTTCGACACCACTTCCCATATAAGGCCTGAAATGGTGCCATCTGTATACTGGAATGAAAACTGTTATTATATGAAAATTAAACTAAAGAAAGATGTTGGTCCCAACTTCCCTAATAATCCATAGAGAAAGAATGTAGCATATCCTCCAATGTCTGAATTGTTCGTTCTGACTTCCCATCTGATTGAGGATGAAAAGCTGTACTAAAATTTAATTCAGTACCCAACGACTTCTGAAGGCCTTTCTAAAAGTTAGAAGTGAACCTGGGATCACGATCAGATACAATGGAGAGAGGAACTCCATTTAACCTGACTATCTCTTTAAGATACAAACGGGAAAGTTGATCTAGGGAAATAGTATCTCGTATAGCAAGGAAATGAGCAGATTTAGTCAAGCAATCAACAATAACCCAGATTGCATTATTACCTCGAGATGTCTTTGGTAATCCCACAACAATGTCCATGGATATATTCTCCCATTTCCACTCTGGCACTGGTAAAAGCTGCAGCATCCCTTTCAGTAACTGCCGCACTACTTTAACCTGCTGACAAGTCAAACACTTCACAGTAAAATCAGCAATATCTCTTTTCATTCCATCCCACCAGTAATAGTCCCGCAGATCTCTATACATCTTAGTACTGCCAGGATGAACTGAAAATGGAGAACTATGAGATTCACATAACAACTCTCTTATCAACTGTGATTCACAAGGCACACACAATCTCTTATCAAATCTCAAAACGCAATCATTATCAATGTTGAATTCAGGCAACTTACCTTTCTGAACCAGCTCTACCTTTTTCTGCAACTCACTGTCTTGCTTTTGTGCTTGCTTGATTCTATCTGATAGAGCAGATCTCACTTATGCCTTAAACAAAACCGAAAACTTCTTGCACCCACAACTTCTATGCCAAAGTTCATCAAATCCTTAACCAAAGGATCACGTTCCAAATGCAACATTGCTAATGAAACATTACTTTTTCGACTCAAAGCATCAGCCACTTTATTTTCTTTTCCCGGATGGTAATGAATTGTACAATCATAATCCTTGATTAATTATAGCCATCTCATTTGTCTCATGTTCAATTCTTTCTGAGTGAATATATACTTTAAACCTTTGTGATCGGTATATATTTCACACTTTAATCCATACAAATGATGCCTCTAAATTTTTAAATCAAAAACAACAACAGCTAATTCCAAATCATGTGTAGGGTAATTTACCTCATGAGTTTTCAACTGTCGTGAAGCATAAGCAATTACCTGATCATTCTGCATTAGAACGCAACCAAGTCTTTTCAATGAAGCATCACTGTATATAACAAACTCACCAGTCCTAAAAGGTAGTGCCAAAACTGGAGCATTCACCAATATTCTTTTCAATTCCTGAAAACAATCATAACATTCTTTTGTCCAGATAAACTTAACACCCTTCCGAGTTAGCTTAGTCATTGGACTAGATAATCGTGAAAAATTTCTAACAAACCTTTGGTAATATCCTACGAAACCAAGGAAGCTACGAATCTCAGTTACATTTGTGGGTCTTGGCCAGTCTTCCACAACTTTTGTTTTTGAAGGATCAACAGTTATCCCATCTTTGGAAACAATGTGACCAAGGAAAGAAATTTGTTGCAACCAAAACTCACACTTGCTGAATTTACTATACAATTTCTTTTCTTTTAAGGTTTGCAAGATAACCCTTAAATTTCTTTCATGCTCCTCTTTACTTTTAGAAAACACCAAAATATCATCAATGAAAACCACCACAAACTTATCCAAGAACTCATGGAAAATTATATTCATTATGTCCATGAATACAGTAGGTGCATTAGTTATCCCAAAATGCATTACTACAAATTCATAATGTCCATATCTTGTAAGGAACGCGGTCTTCAGAACGTCTTCTTCCTTTATCTTCAGCTGATGGTACCCCGATCTCAAGTCAATCTTTGAAAAATACTGACCTCCCTTGAGCTGATCAAACAAATCATCGATATGAGGCAAAGGATATTTTTTCTTATCAGTGATATTATTCAAGGCTCTATAATCAGTGCAAAGTCTCATTGAACCATCATTATTTTTAACAAACAAGACAAGATCACCCCTTGGTGATGTGCTTGGTCGAATGAAACCTCTCTCCAATAAATCTTGCAATTTCTCCTTCAACTCTAAAAGTTCAATTTGAGCCATTCGATAAGGGGGTTTTGAAATTGGCATAGCATCAGGAACTAAGTCAACAGTAAATTCAACTTCCCGATCTGGTATTATTCCATGCAACTCATCAGGAAAAACATCAGGATACTCATTTACCACTGGCACAACATTAATCTGAACAAATCCTTTATTTTCAACGATGTGTGCAAGGTAACATTAATTTCCATCTTTTAAAAGTTTCTCGGCCTCTTGATAAGTTATCAACAGTAAGAGTTCATTCTTGTACACAAACTGAAAGTCTTTCTGAAAAGAAACTTCTTTAGCTCTACAGTCAATCTTAGCATGGTAAATAGAGATCCAATCCATACCCAGGATAACATCAAACTCTACTAGAGGTAGAACAATAAGGTTTGCAAGTAGGTTCTTTCCACAGATAAGGATAGGAAGATTCTTATAAATTATTTTTGCCTCAACATTCCCCACAGGTGTTTTTACCAAAAGTCCAGGAGTCATTTCTTGAGATGGTATTCCCATTTTACTAGAAAAGGTTTCAGAGATGAAAGAATGTGTAGAACCCAAATCAAACAACACACTGGCATAATCTGAAAAAACAAACAAAGTACCTGATACAACTTCATTGGATGGCCCAACATCTGCTGAAGTAGTTGCAAAGGATTTCACAACCCCTTTCTGCTTGTACTCTAACTTCTTCCCATAACTCAAGCTCTTTGTCGGACACTCGTTTTCATAGTGACCCATCTCATTGCACTTATAACATTTCACTAACTGTAAATCAAATTTGGTCTTACCTTCACCTTGATCCTTTTCAGTGCAATAACGATCCTTATGTCCCATCTTACCACATCGGTAGCACTTTCCAGAATTCAGAAGACATTCCCCAACATGCCTTTTGCCACATTTATCACAAACTGGAAACTTAGTTTTCTTACCATCAGACTTTTTTGAATAATTCTTACCTTTCTCCTGCCACCTCGGTCTCTTCTTCTGTTGGTTGTTATAGAACACTTGATCATCGGAAAACTCAATTTCCACCTTCTCAGCACATCGAACAAGATTTTCATAACTTTTAAACTCAAGAGAAGCTAATGCCCTTCGATATTTTGGCTTTAATCATGAGTAAAAATGATTTATTTTACGATCAAGGTCTTGGATAAAATTTGGAGCATACCTTTCCAATCGAGTGAACATTTATTCATAGGTAGCCATTGAGTCTTCCTCTTGCCTCAATTCTAAGAATTTCTTTTCCATCCTAAGTCGAACAGCCTTAGGAAAATACTTCTCAAGAAACATTCCATTGAATTCATACCAGTCAAGAGCATCAATCTCATCGGCATCCCTGATATTTTTAACCATAGACCACAATTGAACTGTCTCACCCTCCAAATGGTAAATAGAAAGACTAACCTTTTGATTGTCTGAACACCCCATGACATCGAAAATCTTCTCCAGTGATTTAATCCATCCTTCAGCTAGCACAGGGTCAGATGATCCTCTGAATGATGGGGGATGTTTCCTCATGAAGTGTTCCACCACTGACATGTTCCTTTGCGGTTGATCTGGCTGATCTCGTGCATGGATACCACCACCATTTATCGCTTGATTCAACTTCACCATTACTGCAACAAACTGTTCATTTCCAATTCCGACCATCTTAGGATGCTGATTCAGAAGGTTATTTCCTTCTCTATGCCTTCGTAGCACTACTTCCCTGTTTCCTCTGTGGAAAATCATTCTGAACAAATATGTCTTAGATGAAGCAACATTGTAATCTTCAAATGCTATATCATTTCAAAAAAATATATATATTTTTTGGATAATCATTTAATAGAATTTTAACTCCTAAAGTTATCTAAACCGACCTTTGATACCAACTATAAGGCCCCAGCCTTAAACCTTACTTAATCTTGAGTTATTACAAGATTACACATTGAGGATCTTTTCGAGTTTAGAGTTTTATAGAATTATATCATAAAACTTTCATTACATTCCACATATAAACAAAGTGGTTACATAAAGATAGTATTCTTCATTCCCATAAATGGAAACAGATTTAAAATAAAACATGGATTATTTCTTGACACTTCCTTGAGACTATCATCATATCATGTACCTATCCCTTGACCTGTGAAAAACATTTCAAAAAACTTGGGATGAGCATAAAAAGCTCAGTAAGGGATATAAAAATATGGAAAGGAAACATGGGTACATATATACATAAGAATGAAATCATAATTTACCCATAAAACATATGAACTTTAACATACCTCATCAAATCATGAATAAATCATAGAAATCATAAGAAATAAAGGTAACTTGAGGCATTCATAACATCCTTACGTAGGGAGTAACCCTCTTGGTTACGTTTGGAATACCTATCATAGTATATTCCCTAAATCTCTTCGGATAAACCTTAACGTTTCACTCCTTCACGTTACCCGATGCATTGGATAGCTATATCGGGCTCACCTGCCCTTAGTTTATCACGGAACCACCCGTCTTCATAATAATTCCCAAGAACCTCAACATAATCGTATCACATAAAACATGCATAAAGGAAACATAACATTTCCACCTTTCAATCACAATATATCAATAAAACACATTGATATAAAAACATTATGCCAACCATTTTCAATACCCAAATAAATGAAATGTAAAACATGCTATTTATTTTTCTTTTAAAAAAAGCTATGGCTTGTAGAGGAAGCCGAAACTCAAATAATGGTCACAGCAGTGGAGAAGTCGTTGTCGCCGAATACGTACGACAAAAACATTCCCTTTTGTCTTTTTGTAGACGCTTCATATAAAAAATATTCCTTTTTAATAAATGTAAAAGTCAAAGGGGTTTATACACCGTATAAAAGAAGGTTTTGTATAAAACAAAATATGCCTCAATGAAAGGAGATTGAGACGAAGTCCCATACCTCGGGTCCAAATTGACTCGATCGTTCTTTAATGTCCTGAATAATAAACTTGATTTAATTTATACTTCTTTAGGAACCTTTTTCAAGTTCATTATTCCTTTTATATCACTTATTTCCATGTCATGAATACTATGCAATTATTTAAGTTAATAACGGTCGTTTTAACGATCATTGGTACTTGAGTAAAAAATAAACCCTTTATAATTACATGTTGTTCATGTATCAATTATATCCAGAATTATAATTATTATGTTTATATAATATATATACAGTATATACATGCATTTATAATATTACATAATCATTTAGAGGTAACAAATGAAATGCACCGTTCATGGAGACGGTAAGCCGTACGTACACATGAACGCTACTTTCATTTCTATTTTGTATTTTATAGAATGGAATCATAATGATATAAAGGTATATTATAATTCCAGTATAATATCATATATAATATCATAGTTCCATCATTTATACGTCCCACATATGGTATTTAACGAATCAAATCACTTTGAGGGGGCGGTAGTCCGCACTTCCTTAAATAAAGATATCACGTTTACCCATAATGGAAACCATAAAGGTATGACCAAAAAGAAAAAAACAGAAGCTTAAGGAAAACATAAAAATATTATATATCTTATATAATTATAGTGACATCTTAATGGCCACATTTTAAGGTGTTAAAAGAATGTTGAACAATCATCGTTTCGGGAGGCATAAATTCACCATCCACGAAAACAGTATGTTCGTTAACCATTAGATGTAGGTGTGTGTAAGTGTAGCTCGAATCCTTATTATAACAACATCCTAGTATATTGGGGATACTGTAGTTGTTACAAAATAAAATAATTAAAAGATTTTAGGGGGTTGGAGAAGCAAAATAAAAAAAAGAATCAAAAGAAGACATTACCTTAAAATCGGGTAACTCCCTTTGGTTTGAGCTCAACGGATTCCTTGGGAAGACTTATGCCCAAAGCATGGCTTCATGGAGTAAGAGAGGGAAGTTTAGAGAGAAAATGGGTAGGGGTTGGCCGAGCCAAATGCTTTGGGAGTGTGGGTAAGGAGGTAGAGGTGGGGGCCTTTTATAAGAGGAGAGGAAGGGCACTCTTGGAAAGTAAACATAAGTTACTTTATTTTAAAATGAGTTTCAGATTAAAAAGGTCTCACATTGATATAATTCGAGGATAAGGTTATAAGGGTTCGAAATCCACTCATCCAATTTTTTTGGCCATGTGTAGGTTTTAGATTTTACATTGTCTTTCCATTTTATTTAAATAGTTAAATAATGAGGTCATCGCTGCATCATCATGATGTCATAAATAATTTATTTTATTTAATGTATAAAAATTATAAAAAAAATACTATGATGTAGTATATCCTTTTATCTTTCTAATGAATATTTATAGTAAAAAATCTGGCTTGTATAACCCCATATAAAAATTGTTTTAGTGACATAACTCATGTTTGTGTCATTTTTACTTTAACATTAAATAAAAAGTTATTTATGTCATTTCCCAACCAAAGTGGCTCCATGGGGTCCCCAAGTTGACCCATGGCTTGTATTGTTCCTACATGACACATAAAATAAGGGTATGCCATGTGTCAAGCTCATCTCATACTATTAAAACATTAGTTTTACCTTAAACTACACTAATTACCACTAATCGCGATTAAGAACTGAAGAGTTAATATTCATCAAAAAATTATTTTAATCTCATTGAACCACATTTTACTTATTAATGACAACCATGTATGTCGGATTTTTGAAATTTAAAACACAAAGATGGAAAAATTTCATTTAAACGAAAAATCACTTTTTATAAGTACCACTTAGTGGTTTCACTATTCATCGAAAATTGATGTTTTTCAGAAAATTACCAAAAATTAACCCTAAGATATATTTGATATTCCGAATTCAAAAATGATTTATATTTTAAAAAATTCAAATCATATAAGTTACATTAATTAATTTAATAATTAAATCCCGCTGTCATGACAAATTGCGGGTTTTTCTGAAACAATATCTATGAAAAGTTTGGCATTAGTTTATGACCAATTCCAAAGTGAAATTAATCCTAATGACCACCGTTGGATTAAATGGTAAAATTATATTCAAATTACACTTTAATACAATTTAAAAATATAATCTAACCATATAATTAAATTAAATGAAAAATCAGTTTTGATGTAAAATGCAGTATTTTTCACTATTCATTAAAAAATGAACATTGTCAGAAAAATTCCAAAAATTTATCCAATGTAAAATTCAATGTCCCCATCATAAAGAATATGTTTATTTTTACAAACATATCTTATAAAATTTTCAAAAGATATATTTAAAAATGGTTTTCCATCAAAAGGCAGTAAAACAATCCTTTAAAAAATATTAGTGTATTCCATGCTTAAGATTGGATTTATTTTCATTTTAAGCCTCTAAAACACTATCTAATTCATTAATAGACATAGATAAAAATTTCTATTATTCATTACTTACTTGGGATGCTACAATAATTCCCTTTGGTATATTGGCTTCAATCCTAAGTAAAAGCGATTGATTTGTTTATCAAGATTCCAAATAATATGTGGAGCTTACCATGCCAGTCAGGTGAAGGTTTCTTCATACACAGAAATTGAATCTACCTTATTTTTCATCAATTAAATGGATTCTCTATCCATAATTTGTCTATCCACATTAAGAAATTATTTTTCAAGGAATAGAATTTAAAATTCATCCCATTCTAAGGCTTTAATATCCTCTCTATCCCTGACATTCATGAACATTTTCCACCACTAATAAAATTATCCATCAAAACGATAGATGAAATGACTAAAGTTTTGATTATCTGAATATCATATAACAATGAATATCTTCTCAAGGGCTTCAATCTATCCTTTAGTCGTTACTGGGTCAGAAGATCCACTGAAAGCTGGATGGTGTTGCCACATAAAAGGTTCTACTAACATCTAGTTCCATTTTGGAATCTATAGTTATTCTATTGAATGGATGTCACCTACATTTATTTCATGTGTTAGCTAAGAAATTACTTTTAAAAACTACTCATATCCAGTTCCCACCTTTCCCAGTTGCAGATATGGAAAGATATCAGCCTCTTTGTTCCTTCCATCTTATGCTTCCCTGTTTCTTTTGCAGAAAACCATTTTGAATAGACGTATCATAGATGGAGAAACACTGTAATATTTAAATTCTATACCATTTCCACATAAAAATAAGGTAAAAATAATTTATGGTATTCTATCAACTTCATACGAAGTCCTACAGTTATCTAAACATTGCTCTGATACCAACTATAAGGAGTCGACCTTAAACATTATACAATTTAGCTATTTCAACTAGTTTTAACTTATTTACATTTTCAAATATCTTTTCTGTTTACAGTTTTAGAGTTTCATGACATCAGTAATACATATCAGCCCACAAGAATACAATATGGGTACCTTAAAAGAGAATCCATTTCTTCCAAAACATAAATTTTTTAACCTAAATCCACAACATGATTTGTTTGAAAAATATTCAAAACATTTAACATGACTTCATTATTTCTCTTACACATTATTTTCACCCATTAAAAACATTTAAAAACATGGGATGATCATAAAAATATCATTAAGGGATACAAATAGAAGGATATAAACCATTAGTCCATGGAGGGGTAGAAGAGCAGGATGTTCCTTGCTCTCAAGACCCTGAGTCTTCGGAAAAGCTCCGAGATGAAATATTATATAAATCTTTTTGAAAAGGGGTGATATCAAAGAAAACTTCACTTGCTATTAAGCAGGATATCTTCAATGAAAGATTGAAGATGAATTTTCAAAAAACTCTGTATTTCATCTTTTATGTTTTTTTCAGCCTCTACATTGCAGAATTGTTTTGATGGATTTTGAAGTTGTTTCATAGTTTCCTTTGAGGTATTGATTTTCTAGTCCTCCAGCATGTTTTCCTAGACTTTGGATGATCCTGAAGATTTTTTATACCTGCTCAAAGTGCTAGAGTTAAGTACTCTATTTCTTTTTTTGGACTAAGGAGGATGGCTCAGACTATTCTTTTTTTACACTTGGATATCTCTTTGTTTTTTGGATGGATTACATATTTGAAGAGCTGTGATCACACATTTGACTGATTTTTACCCAAAGAAATATAAATGTGCTTCTGAAGATATGTGAAAAAAAGATTATGGAAGTGGAGCAGCATTGGGGGAGCGCCTCCAAATCACTTCTGCTGGGAAAACTTCCTCTTCCTGATTTCTCAGCTTGAGGCCTTCAGAGGTTTTTTCTTCTTTTGGCATGAGGAGATCTTCTTTGTTATATCACATGTGAAGATCTTTTATTTCATATTTTTTGGTTGGTGTAAACTCATTACAACTCGATCTTGTATTGTAATGCTTTTGATTTAATATATTTCTTTAGGGAATGAATTGGGTGACCAATTCATGCCTCCATTTGTTAAAAAAAATAAACATATGAAATCATTTTCCCAAAGACATAAATCTAATATATGTATACTTACTCTGTGAAAAAAAAAAGATTTCCGTAAAAAATTAAAGAACATATATAGAACCATAATGGTATCTTGGGTAATTAAATACCTATATTGTAAAACTTTTGACTACCTTCTGATTTGTAACCCTCACGACTACCTTATAATGTAACCCTCATGGAAACATTATGGTGTAACCATCATAGTTACACATGGAGTAACCATATGGTTGACCTCCTACTTACACATAACCAATGAATTGGATGGAGATATAGGTCTCACTCTTCATCATTAATAATACCCAAAAACTTGAAAATAATCATAAAATATTCATAATTACATAAATACATTCATTTTGAATGTAGTTAATATAGAAATCTATATGGAGATATTTATAGAAGAGTCCCTTAACAATACCAATCATTGGGTCAAGAATTAATAAAATGAGATGAATATGTAGAATAATTTTAAATCCACATAATACTACATAATATAAAATTAATTCATTTCAGAAATAATCTTAGCATAATAAAATCATTTATGTAGAAGGATAACCAAAAGAATGGAAATTGGGTTATGAATTCACTTACCTTAGGTTCATCTTACTTATAACTTGTTTAAACATCATGTATAATGGTTAAAAGGGTGTTATTATTGTTTTAAAGAAGAATAATAATGTTTAAAACACAATATATGATTATTTTAAAACATTATTCGACCCATTTTTTGAATAATAATTTTTTTATTTCCATTATTTCGGGTGCGTGATTTACATGATTTCGTTGGTCGATTCGTAATATAATTTCTTGTCGAATGGAAACTTAAAACCAGAAGGGGAATGAAATGGGGTTATTATGTTTTCATATTATTAGGTGATTCCATATTTCATTATAGTTATATTTAATGAGGTTGATTCATTAGATAAATAATTATTGATATTTGTTTAGATCATTTTTTGGTTCTTCAATAACCATAGACATGTTACATCATATACCAATAATAATATATATATAAGTTAATTGGAGAAAATAATATAGGTCATTTAATACACTATAAAATCTATTTCAAAAATTAAAGTGGTTTTATAACCATATATGATGTATATAAAATTACATAAAGGCACATCGTCCATGAAGTCGGTAAATCAACAAATCATGGACCGTGTTTTTATTTTTAGAATAAGAGGAAGAGGAGAAGAAGAATGATGGATCATTTTATCGTAAACATGAAACAAATATAGAATATATGTATAATAATGGAGCATTCATGCATCATGTATAATGGTAGGAGACGTTATTATATTAAATAAAATGAATTGAAAAGAAACACAATAAAATGAAACTGGATTTTTACCTCTTGATCACTTCTCATTGTGATCCACGTTAAGGCCTTTAATTTTTTTCCTTTTGGTGATACCATTAAGACTTGGAAATGAGTAAAAGGATTGTGAAGTGGATTGGGAAGAATTTATTAAATGATCATATTTTTAGTGGTTTTAGAGGAAGAGGGGGTGATGGTGGTGTTTATAGTGTAGGAGAGGTGGGATTTTCAAATATTTTAATTATGAGTTTAATCTTTTTTCTCAAGACTATGAATAGTCTTCATTCATGTGACCCAAAAAAGTAATGATAGAATGTGAGTTCAAACCAAGGGTTATTACATCATCCCAGATGAATGGAATAGTGTATTTAACATATAATATATATATATATATGGTAAATTACCATATTTCACTGTTCATCAAAAATTATTGTAGTTCATAAAAATCCCATAAATTCACCCAAACCATTTTTTGAACTTTTTATTGCAAAAATGAATTCCTTTTTATCAAAACAATTTTCTAAGTCCCAGAAAATTAATTTTTAAATAAAATCATAATTTATTCAAAAAATAACATTTTTAAAACTATAACTCATTTCATATCACTTTGAAATATTAATCAAAATCTCATTATCTTATAACCTTAATAAAATAAAATAATTAAATTATTTACTATTTATATGGGCCATACTAATATTAATGATGTTATGTTACCATTTACCAAATAAGATTTGGTTCTATCAGACTCAAAATACCTTATTGATCACAACCATAGATGTAAATTTTTAGAAATTCTAATCATTGAAGGAGATAAATTATGTTTAACAGATAGATTTTAAATATGTCCTAAAAACAGTTTTGCTTAATTCATAGTTTATAACTACCTCCTTAAAACTATATTTCATTATTTACAGACTCAGGGTTTCTGAGATTTCAATTTATTTTTTAAAAACCTGCAGTGTTACACTTTGTGCATTGTTAAATAGATTCATGGAATCTAAAGATTATCTAAATTATTTTTTCATTAACTATAGAGCATGGAAAAGTATAGAATTATTGAACTTATATATGGGATCTCAGAGAGATACATAATTGTTGTTCACCTGTTTTGATGCGTTTTATTATTTTATTGAATAAAATTAGTGATTTCTTTTTTCTCTAACGATCCTAACCCTATTATCCAATTATATTATATTTATATGTATAATATTTACAAATTATAGTCCATAATATCCAGGTAATTTAACACATTTAATAGGTAATGGTACCTCATCCACATAGAGACTACAAAGGGAATGTTTATAGGGTCCAAAAGAGTTATTCTTCAGAAACTAGAGGTAAGGATTAATTGATAGTATTTGATGTATATGCCTGAAAACAAATAGTCCTTAATGGAGGTAAATGATTCTAATAGAACCTTTGATGAAATATATTATATTTTAATGATAGTGGAAGTATATATCCCTGAATTATCTTCAAATAAAATTGAAAATTATGGGATTTGAAAATGTTTGTTGAATTTAAATTTATTTAAATATTTTTTATAATATATTTCATATTAATATATTAGTATATTATCTTGAAATAAATTATAGTGATTCCATTTTAGATAATAGAGTAATGTATGGAGGAACTATTTCTCTGTTATATCTGTCATTAGATTTCACATAGAACATGACCCCTCAAGAACCATCAAGTAAAGAGGAATTATTATTTAGCTTTTTACAGTGTGATATTAAACCAGACTCTATCCCAATCTCTCTTATGGTTTAGGAATATTATCCTAAATCCATTCTACTTCAAAAAAAAATACCCATATATTATTATGATACATGTGGATGAAAACTTATAGAACCTAGTTTGAAGACATGCTCCAAAAGTTATATAATCTATAAAAAATATTTATTATGTTTGGTTGCAATGGATTTTACTATATAAAAATGGTGTGGTGAAGAATAGTGACAATAAGCTGGAGTATAAGAAAATGATCTACTTAAATATTTTAATTTTCAAATATACATAATCTTATTATATATCCCTATTATCACACTAATTGAATAATATAATAAGTTTATAGAATTTTTAGAACATAAACATCTTATTTAAGAAGGGATATCCATGATCTGACACTTCCATCAATTAATTGTTTTAGTATTGAAGATTGTTGTGTAGAACATAAATGTTATTATATAAGTTAATGAAATTGAAATTAAATTCAATGTACATTAAGGGAAATTTAAATCTAATGATGAGACTAAAATAATAAAATTATATGGAAAATTCTATGTCATGAATGAATTAATTCAATTAGCAATTCAACATGATGTTTTTATTCAACATTCCATAGATTTAAATTCTTTTGAATTTCACTGTTGTTATATTTTGTTAACAAATTTGGACGTATGACATGAATTGAGTGTTCATTCTTATATGTGGTTCTGTTAATTATAGATATTGTTTTATAATAAATTATTATTATTTTTATTAATTTTTTCAACTATTTTCCTCTTCAATTATAACTTATATTGACTTTGAAAACAAAAAATTTATTATAGAACAGAAATTTACATATTGTAAATGAAATCACTATATGTCAAGAATAGATCAGTTTTATATGTTTTTAATGGATTTAGTATAGTTAGATGCATGAAAGGATAATTAAGAACATTTTATAATGTTTGAGAAGGATTCAAGTACCTTGGAATTACATTACTCGAAATTTCATTAGAATTATCTACATTGATATATGTTAGGAATAAAAAAATACATTATAAAATTTTCCAGGATTATATACATATAGACTGTAGACTAAATATCCCTTGACTAAATTTCTATCTCTAAAATCATTATGAATTTCTTATTTTTTTTCTCTAAACATTTCATAAGGAATTGTTTGAATAGGTTATTTTTTAAATTCTATAATTTTATATGGTGATCCTTTATAGATTTCAAGACGAAATGTGGCATGTATATTTATTTTTTAATATAGTATCCCATTGAGATAATTATAAATTGATATTTAATATATCATTAACTGTATAAGAATTATTTTTATGGATTCACTTCATTGAATACCTTATGAATAGAGTTTTAGGTTACATATATCTATCTGATAAGGTTTTAATATCCTGGGTCTCATATATTTGACCTCAATGAGATGGAATTTAAAGAAATAATGGAAAAACCATCCCCAATAAAAATGATGATCTGAATTATTATACAATATAACATATGGTTAGATACACGTATTATAAAATAATATTTCCCAAAAAAATTCTTACAAAAAATTTAAATTCATATAATTTATAACAAAATATCACATAGTGCCATATAATCTAATATGAACATGGATACTAAAAAATAAGGACTTACTTCACCATAAAAGTGTAAATAAATATATCTAAATTTATGTGGCATTTGTATGAATTAATAATAATTATAGAATTTCATACAAATAGATATTGACTAAGAAACCAATAAATTTTCATATCATTGAGTACAAGATGATGCTGAAAAAAATTATTATATTCTTAGTCCAAAATTTATAAATGATATGATAAATATTTATGATCTAGCATACAACTAAACATACCCAATTGATGAATTTATTTTTCCATAATGAAACTATAATATAATGGTTGATGAATGACCTTGTTTATATGATGGGATCCACTATATTGCATTGAAAAAAGTATGGGTTCTATGGATCTACCTATTGGGAAAAACATTGTCCCTCTATTTCATGATAGTGGGAAGTATATGTAGTGGATATGTCATCACCTTGTAATTGGGGTCACATAAGATTAGTTGTACTAGTTTAAAATAACCATGATATATTTTTTTATAATTTTATTACTAATATCACAACTTATATGAAATATAAAAATTATTTCCAATGGAGTTATAAATAGCCCGATTCAAGGTTAATTTTTTTTATTATAACAAGGTTCTAAAAATGGATGAACTTGGTTCAGTACATAAGGATATTACCTGTATTAGAGGCTCAAGTAATTCTATATATATAGTGATAGTAGGGGCCAACCCATATTCATTTCATATAATATAAAAATATTCCATAATATTGAAGATTTATTGTATGAAAACCCATCATGGATTGGTAACAATGTTTTATATGGTCATTAGAAGAATGTATATGGAATTCATTCCATGATTCATTAAAGGGTATCAAAATTTCATTTTGTATCTTATTAAATGAAAATAAAGACACACATTGTTCATTTATATAGATTTTTCTTTTTAAACCCATTATCCAGTGATAGAGAAATATGTTTTGAAATAAAGGGGAACTTATAATAGTTTTGAAAGGATAAAACAAAATATGAACAGATAAAAGACTTTTTAGTAGGGAATAATAATTTATTGATTGAATGTAATTTTTTTTGATATGACTAGGGAAGGTGGATTTGGAATCACTATATGTAATTTGGGAATATGAATTACTCCACATATAGTTCCTATATTAGAATAAAATTTTCTCATAATACACTGTTTATATATAATAAATAAATAAATTATATTCTATACATTAGTAACTCTTACGATGATGTGGATCTGACATAAGGTTATCTAGTTAAAGAAAAATGAACTAAATTTAATTTATTGACCATAAATTATGACTAATACACATTATATTATTGTGTTCATGATGTTAGTACAATATAATATATATATATATATATTGTCTATAAGGTCCAAATGGAATATTGTTTAGAGTCCTAGGAAAATTACTACATGCCACAATTTTTTAGATAATGTTTTATGGTTTGCATTTTTTTATGTTTAAATTTCATCATTATAGAATATCTATAATATTTTTAGGCCATTAAATATTTATCATTGTAATAAGTTTTCATTTATATGAATTATTTTCCGAGAACCATCAAACTCATTAGAGTATTTTCCTGAAATCCTTAATAAGTTAACTAGGAATATTCCCCATTAGTATAATTCGTGTATATTATTTCAGGTTATTCAATTTGAAATTTTAATTTTTGAGGAATAATATAGATTATCCTCATAATTATTAAGGTAAAACCTATTCATTATCGAAAATGGTTTAATGGGAACTTCATTTAACACTCAAATTAAAAAAAATTAGGTAAGTCATGTTTATTAAATGCATATAACATTTTATCATCACTAAATTAGAATTGACCAAAGAATATATTAGATTATTAGGCATTTATTTGTTTGTTATAGTGGTTTGATATAGTAAATACCAACTACACGTCACCTATAAAACAACCTCTTTATCATACAATGTAAAATTCACGTCACATCCATAGATATAAGGGAAGATGTTTGACAATACCAATTGTTATGAAAAAGTTTTTATGGAATTGAAATTTATCCTTCCCAATAGTTTTTTAAAGGATATTCAATAATGTTATATTAAATTCCAATATATTTCTATTTACTACTATATGGTAATGAGGTGAATGATAATAATAAATGTTATACTCAAAATATATATTCATTGACAAAAACACAATAAAATTTATTCCTTTATCTATATAGATTGTGTGAGGATATCTATAAATTTTAATTATATTTAGATCCTTAAAATGTATAACATATATTGTAAAATATTCAATAAATAGTAATAAATCATAATATTATGAGAATAATTGAGTCGTAATATTGATGACTTTGAACAAACTTCCAATTGTTATAGGTTACAAACCAATAACATTTATCAACCGCAAAACAATATAATCTATTATTACTCATACGTTTAAAAAATCTATTGGATGATGAATAAAAATAATGTGTAAATGAAGATTAAAAACATTATTCTTGAAAAATATACAATTAATATGCATCAAGGTCTAGAAATTCCCAGTTCAAATAATATTTTTGAGTTTTCCATATCTTGTTGTGATGTGCACCGCAAGTGATAAATTTGACTTCATATATGGAAGTAACTATTTCGCTTTATTTGATGAATTTGTAAGGAATCCTTCAAAAACCCTTTTTTAGAAAACTTTTAAGATTTTTTTGTCATAAATAAAAACATTCCTTTCCAATTATGATTATTCTCTTTTATGTTTCAATCATACAGAAGGGAATCATTCTGGGGATACTATAATATACGAAAAATACATTTCCTTCCAAACCTCATTTTATTGATACGAGGAATAAAATTTAAGTTATGTGGTATCAAATTTTTTAATATCGTATATAATAATAAATAAAATTCATATAGAACATATTAATGTGTAATACTTATTATATTTCATTCTTGATATAGAACTACAGTAGCGATTCAAAGATAAGTATGTGCTTCCACATAAGTGTTGTGCATTCATGGAATCTGGGAAAACATCATCTGTAAGGGAAATTAAGTCATCAATTCATGGCCATATTGAATAAGGGTTACTCAATCATCAATCTAGAAAGAATACTCTCTATTGACTTGTTTGATCAAAACCATTAAGTTAACATTTGTGTAAAATTAGTTGCATTCCCTTTACAAGAATATATGTTCCTAAAAATGTTCGTCTTCATATTTCCTATCATTATTGGTGTGTTATTTATAATATTTTAATGAGTAAGATATTATTTCCTTCTTTAAGAACTTATCATAATACTAATCAATCATGGTTAGACATCTGTACTACCATAATTTTATTTTTCATATATTTTGATTAAAACAATTTAATAAAAATAATTCTTAGTAGTTTTATAATGAATGGTAATTTTCAATTTTATTATATAATTGTCAAATAAGACTCTTTTTATTAACGTTATATTATTAGGAAATTTATAAATGGTTTTATATTTTTATCAACTATTCATAAAAAAAATCATATTTCTTAAATGAGGTCATAATATCTCTCTAATCATCTTGAAAATATTGGATGACCAACAATATAATATATAGGATTTATATTGTAATTATGTGCTATTTTATTAATCTATTGATTTTAGTTTGTAATTTTTACTACAAAAATCAAAACTTTGTTGTTTTTACTTATATTAGTATAATGACTAAAAATTCCAAATAATGTCTATCTGAGATAGTAAAAGTTACCTTCCATACCAATTTCATTTCCCTAAAAAAATATGTAATCCATGTGATTCCTCTATTTCATCCATGTAGAGGATAATAGGTTTCCTCCCAAAAATTATCATAAAAAATAAAAGATATAAGAGATATTTTTTTTTGAGTCTATAAAAATACATTTAAAAATACTAATACAAAATATAGGTTTATAAATTATTCATAAATTTTTTTTTATGGAAAAACTATTTTCAAAATGATTGAGATGATGTTTATAATGTATGAGATGATCCCAAGAATACAATTATCACATCCCACTTAATGTGATATTTTTTAAGAATTTATACCACATAGAACACAAATTTAACTCAGTTTTACTATTTTAAAAAAAGGAAATATCTTCATGGGAAGTGATTTCAATGTTTTTCATATTGAAATATATTTAGTAAATCATGTGGTATACTTTTATATCAAAATAGTTTTATAATAGTTATATATAAACAATAATGTTACTTTAGTTTTATATGAGTAATAATAATATAATTAATTTATAAATTTTTTAAATGGGGTTTATTTAAAATTTTATGAATTATAATGGTTTCCATATTAATTTTATAAAATAAATAACAATTAGATATTTTTTACCATTCTGAAATTTAAGGACAAGTTTTTATAACCAATTTTTCTCATAAAACATGTTTTACAGTTTTTAGTTATTTGTCCCTTATATTGTTTTAGATGGTATATAAACTTTTAAATGACAGTAGTATATGAAAAATATTTTTGATGTTTATTTTTATTGTTTGTTTTATTTTTTAGGTTAATGGTTTCATATATTTATTTATGTGTTATGAAATTGATAATTCTTAAATTATTTAACTATATTTGGGAGATACATATATGTTTTATGATCCCTTGGATTGAAAATATGTAATTTGAATTTGCATTTCGTCTAAAATTTAAAATTTGGTGGGTAAAAATTTATTTCGATGGTTATTGGTGGTGAATTGTGATTTGTTTTCTTATTAAGTATTTGACCAATATCCAAAGATGGGAAATTGTCAATATTTTAAATGTAATGAGTGATATAATTAACATAAATCATTTAAACAATTTTTATATTTTTCACTTAACACTTAATAGGATCATATTTATGTCAAAATATCTTAGGGATGTGTTGGAAAATATTTTCCATAAATGGATACAAATCATGACATTTTTGTTATTGCGTGTCCTACTATGTAGTACACAACACATTACACAATGGAATGAGGATATCAAAGCTTAAAAAATATTATTTAATAAAATATGCATTGTAATTGAATGAAAATAAATAAATACCCTAAATAATTATGGATTTTTTAGAACATGTATCACATTTAGTGAAAAGTCAGATGACCATCCATAATGGACCTATAAAGTGGAAACAACCTATAAAATATTTTGGATACATACATTAAGTCTAGGAAGTTTTCTATAATTTAGTAATTTTCCAGATACATTATAAATACCTTTTATAGATGTTTAAAAATAAATTCAACATCCAATAACCACAAAAATGTTATTTTGGTGTTTATTTGTGCTCCGAGGGTTGTCAAATAAATGATTGAACTGATATTTTTACATATACTACTAGGGGTAAATATCTATTATTTTATCAATAAAATATAGTAAAAAATTACTCCATGATAGATATTCATTCTAGTTTTATAATATTTCTTTTTTTAAATAAATATTTAAATAAGTGAAAATGTTCCTCGTTGATTAATTTCACTTGATTCTCTTCAAGGAAAAATGTTTTAACATATTAACATTTGAAACTATAAAATTATTAAATTTTTATATATCTAACATATTTTTAAAATATAAATTTATTATACAATGTATATATATGTTTTTTGGAAAAAGATTCCCAATTATCACCAATTGGAAAATATTATGTGGAATGTAATTCAGTTGAAAGATAAAAAAACAGATTGGATGGGATCAAGATGTTTTTTTATTCACATTTATCTCTCTATTAAATTATTTTAATATAATTTATTTAACCCAAAATAGAAAAATAATAATTGAATATTGATATATATATATATATCTATTAATGAATTATAAATATTTATTTCTCATAGATTAATACTGATCTCTAATTTCAAACAAAACCTAAGAAGATTTTCATATAAGGAAAGTGGTATAGGGAAACCATTTCTAACACAATATTATTGATGTTTTAAATATATAGTTTGAATTTTTTAAATTTTTATAACTTTAAGGTGATGAATGGATAGTAAAGTATTCTAGAGAACATATATAGTGACTTTAAAACCTCATTTTATAGTTATTCTGATCATTCCATGCCTTTTCACAATATTTAGGACCGTGAAATGTGAATGTGAATTTCCAATGATCAATCTAAAACATTATATCCTATATCATAAAATCCAAATACCAACCATAAATGATTTATAGGATACCATAACTGTTTCATTTTATATTTAAATATATATAAATGGTTCATTAATTCTTATTTAAATAATAAATATAAATTTTAATGAATGTATGTGTGAGTGTGTTTTATGACACATTTGAGTGCTATATTTTTAGTACATATATTTCTATATATATTTTCCATTTACATTAAAAAATTTAATGATATTGTTATTTTGTTAATAATATTATGTGTATATGATGAGTTATTTACGTTTTATGGAAATGGATATTGGATGAAAAATCCAAAGTTGAAATTTTATTATATTTTTATAGTAATATTAATTTTTTATTTTTATAATTTGATGAATTTTGCATGAGAGGTTATGAGACTCTATTATACCCAACAATTCAGTTAATGTGATTTTAGGTAGGATTAGGAATACCAAATATTATGATTCCTTATTATCTATTCAATTAAATAATTTCATGGATGAATAATGCAAGATCTCATATTGGGATAATCAGTTATTTTATGATTACCAACAATATTCCCTCTACCCCTCATTGCATTTACAATCTATGACTCATTGAATGTTTTTTTTTCTATTTCATGGGAAATCACTACATTACATGTGCTTTATTATATCAATTGGATCCTTGTCATTTGATTATCTCAAATCCACACTATGTTATCTTTATTAATAATTTTATATTAATTTTACAAGGTGTTCAATTCATTCCCCTTATTTTTGCAAAGTCATGAGTTCTTATGATTTTTAAATTTATCTTCTATATTAAAAATAATCATAAATGTTATTTATGCTATATTTGTTATGATGGATCAGAAAAATTAATTCAATTTATTATTTTTTGAAAGGGGATAAAAAATTATTATCATTTAAAATCACTCTCTTATGTTTTGATTATCATAATATGTTATTGAAATGATTAATATGGTTTCTTAGTAAATAATAATAATTTATTTGAAATAATGTTTTCTTACCAATTTTAAAATATATATATCATTTTTGGGTAATGTTTTTGAGAGATAAAATTGTATTTAGATTGATAAATATCAGTTTATTTTTTAAATTTTACCTATATTATTTTTACTAATATTTTATATCAAACACATTTATATTATCATCAATTTTTAATATAAAATTATTTTAGGTTATTTAAAAATATTATTTTGAATTTATTGAGGATTTGTTTCCATGGAAATGTTGTCTTTCTGTTTACTCTCAAAAATAGTTTTACATCAAAATGGTTGGTGTCTTCCCCTTATCATCTTGTGATTGTAATGTTAGACATTAGGCATTATAAACCTTTAGGTTACTATAAGATGATTCATCTGTGGGTTTATTACTGTTTGGAAGGAACTCATATACAATATATTTCACCACATTGTGATGAAGGAACTTAGTAGATATCTATGATTATTAGTATATAGAGGTGGATATAGTCGTAATGATTCTAGAATATTTTTACAGTACCATATTCTTAGGGTTATTATAAAACTATGTCATTATATGAATTCCTCTAGAAAATATTTGGAAACTGATGAATTGTTTTATATTAGTTACATATTCCCTTTGGATATTTACCGTGATATAGGAATTAAAAAAAAAATTTAAAATCTCAACCGAGAATGTGTGGTCAATCACACCCATTCAAAAGTAAATCCATATACATCACATTTTCAATTTATTGATTTTTTATTGTGTTCCTAATTCAGAACATTTAGTAATTTCCCATGGGCGATGTGTGTTGTAATTTTATAGATGGGAGACTAAATAATCTCATAGAGGTGATTCATGTATAGTATATGAATCTCATATAGATTAAATGTATTTAATAAAATCATTCCAAGTAATAATTCATGTTACCGTATTCCTTAATGTGATTGAATGAAACCATGAATTATTAAAAAATATTATATATAGTTGATTTTCTCTATCGTCTATCGAAAATTAATTATAATAAATTAAATTTATTTTTATTTTTAAAATGTGGAACCTTCTGTATGATTTATAATAGATCACTAAGATAGTAGTTGAATCTATTATTATAATGTCTATTAAAATGTATATCAAATAAACATATATTCTTTTTATAATGACTGGAATTCTCTCTCCTCAAACATCCCACACACTCCAAATCATGTATAACATTGATGTTAATGGTTCAATAGATAAAAATATATGGATAATCCACTTTTTGATTCAGATATATCACAATCACATTATCTAGTAGAACTACTTGTGAGTTCCAATGATTATGAATAATCAAAAATCAATGTTACACATATCCAAATAGTGTTTGAGTACATTCTATTGACAATTACATCCCACAATATAAAATGATAGATAATACATGTAAAAACAAAATATTCATACTCCAAAATGAATATTTTTTGAGTTATTATACTCTTGGTTCTTCCAATTCTTCTTCTCTAGTGTTCTAGATTGGTATATATTTAGTTTTCATTCAAAGGAAAACATGAAACTATATAAATATATATCTCAATATTTATCATGAGTACTATTTTAAAAAAAAAAAAAAAAATAAACGTCTTAATATCTAATTTATTTATCTTTTTTCATGTTATTCTTATCTAAATCAACAGAATCATCCTTATTATAAGGATTATATATATATACAATGCCACATCATAATAAAAATATGAAATATATATACTGTTTTAATATTTAGATTCAAAAAATGAAATACCTTAAAATAACTATAAACACTTATGAATTCTCATCTCAATTATTTTTCATCTCTTCAAAAATAGATTTAGGTTAGTGTTATACCTTGGAAATAGATTTATCATTACCATATAGTTATAAAAATAATTTTATGCTTATAGTTTTTGGTGGTATTAATGAGTTTATATAAATCAGTGCTCAACATGATGATCTAGACAATCATAACGATTAGGGATTTGATAGTTGAAGGAGCACTCAGACATCATCATCCTGGATGATGTTTTTATCCAGACATCAAAAATAGTGGACTGACTGAATGAATCGACCTAAACATTGATATCAGTGTTCTGATCTTCATAGAAGAAATTATATGTTAGTGGGCCATTAAAATTAATGTATTTGAAGAGGTACTCAACCACGGCTTCAGATGTTATGGTGAATCTACTAGAGTTCTGATCTTCAATGTAGCAAGTGATTATTAGTGGTCCATTGAAGTTAGCTGATCAGAAGGGGGACTTTGCCTCACCTCCAGCTGGCCTAGTGAATTTATCGATGTTTCAATATTTAGAAGAGAAGACAGATAATCAAATTTATTTCGTGGAGATGGTGAAGTCAAATCAAATTTTTTCTGATTCATGGATCATGACATCTTCTATGGTCACCAAAAAGGGCCTCTATCAATTGTTGAAGCTAATAATTTACTGATTGTGGAAGGGATAGTGATTTTCAAGAACTTGATATTTGCGATATTTAATTATATGGGTAATCCCTGGAATATTAATGATCTGAATAAATAGCTTCTTCAAATATGGGGAATTCATGGATAGAGGATCACCTCGATCGGTAAGGGGTTTTCTCATATCATTTTCCCTTATGATGATATGAAATCCTGAGCATGGGTTTTGTGATTTGTTTCTCATAAACCTAAAATTTTTATGATCCAAGATCGGGATCCATTCATTATTCTTTTGGTAATGAATAACTCCATCACATGGACATGGATAATAATTCATGGTCTAATATGGTTTTTCTGGAATTTACAGTTTCTCTGTGATATTTAAACTATAGTGGGGGCTCCAATAAATTTTGATAGAGAAATAGAGATTACCCTCTTTGGGCATTCTATGAGGGTTCTTATGGAATTTTACAATTTCATAACTCTAACAGACTCGATTCTACTTCATTATACTGATTGATAGTTGGAACTCTTAGAAGAGTCTGAGAAAAAAACACCCCTTTTATAAGATATGGGGGAGTATTGGGAATTTGGACTCTAAACATAGAAAAAATATGGTTTTCACCATCTATGATAAGAATGGTCACTCTATAGTAACTTTCAAATTGAATTTACAATTCACAATGAATATGAATGATTGTAAAGGTACGAGTATAGTGAATCCCATGATAGGGCATAATTATAATCATGTTGTGGATGGTGAAATTCAAATACTGGACATGATTCCAGAATATGAGCCTACTGTTGAACCTAGAAATCAGAAGAAGTGTGTGATTGATGATTTCATTTTCATATAAGGTGATATATAAGGTAGAATTGATATCGATAGAACAGACCTCCAGAATGATGCGCCTGTATAGAGTTCTAGTAAAAGGCCTTGGTCATGCATTTTTTTCATAGATACTTCATATCGTTTTGATGTTGATCAGATTTCACTTGATAAAAGGTTGGGGTTATCTCCCATATATGAAAAATATATTAATAACAAGCATGTATATGGTCCATCTAAATCAATTGATGATTATGATCAAAATGAAATATTGGATAGAGGGAAAAAAATTGTGGAAATCCATCAAGTGGAGGTATTTGAGCAAGAAATCAAGAATACTAACCATGATTTGGATGATAAACACAACATGGTCGAGGAAATAATCTCAACTAAATTGGGGAGGGATGGAATGGAAGGTGCATGACAACATCCCATGTCATGGTAATGGGGTCTTCATCCAAAATATCATGTTTGAGGATGTAATCATAATGATTTGGTCGCAACATGAGGGTGTGGCTATTCTGTGAGCTATCTCATTGTGGAGATAAAAAATCTCAGGGAGAAGTAAAAATTTATTTTCAAAAAAAGGAATTCACAGTCAGAGTGGGAATCTACTGATGATGTCTCTATTCCTAATTATGGGGATAGTTCTGATCCTATTCATTTTGGATGAGGGTTGGTCTCTTTAGTTGACACCATCCTTTCCCTATTTCTTTTACTTTTCAAATAAATTTTTATGAACATTCTTTCCTGCCTCCTAAACCCATTCAGTTTATAAAAACAATTTATCCATCCATTTAAATAACACATTATTTATATATAGAACATATTTCATCAATTTATTTATTAAAAATTGAATATTTTATTTTTAAACAATGGTAAAAATTAGTTGGGATCTTCATAATTATTAATTTGTATCAAAATATTATTTTTTTTAAAAGATCAATTATTTCATATTTAAAATATTTCAAAATTTCTCTATGTGATTACTATTATTTAAAAATATATCTTGTGAACTAGAATTGATATATAATAACCACATCTCAAGTGTTTTCATTATTATGAGTTTAATATCTTCTATATTGGTATTATATTTCCTATTTCATATCATTCAAAAAAGAAAAATCATAGATGTTTAGAATCATTATAATTTATTCATCTTTAACATGTCACCTATAACTTATGAAATTAATTATATTTGAAGTATTTTTCATATAAAATTTTTATTTTAATCACACATAGAACTATTTAATACAATAGTATAGATACATTAATATATAATAACATTTAGAAATTTTTTTATTCCTTTCATATTACAAAATAATTCATATAAATAATCATTTTTTTTTTAAACCAAGGCCGTATATAATATAATAAAATATTCTTTGAATATCATTATTCCCACTTCATACACTATTAAAACTCTTTTAAACATTAACTCAAAAAACATATTTCCATTCTTCTATATTTATATAGGATATTGAAAAAAATCACCACATTAATGATATGCTCTTCAAAGCAACCCATACTTTACAACAAACATCCCATTTTCTTAAAATAATCCAAATTTATCTCAGGTATAAAAATCTCAAAAAATGGAATTTTTTTGGAAACCAATAATTATAAATCACTCTCAAAATAATACTAAATAAAAACATATAAACATTTAATAAATCTTATTCTACATAATAAAACAAGATTTAATAAAATTCAAATACTAAATAATTATAAAATATTTTTACATGAAATAGTTAGTTAAATTTTAGAAAACATAGCCATTGATCCACTTGATATCATGGGGAAACAAATATTTATATTTTCTCATCAGATAATTCCACTAAAAATGAAAAGTGATATATCACTCATGAATCATTATGTTTTATAATGTCTCATAACTTTACATTGAACATATTTAGGATAAACTATTACAACTATGATCATAGAGGTAATAAAATATAGGATACAAAAAAGTTTTAAAGATTCTAATTTTTAATTATAATTCATATTATAATATCTCTTTAAAAAGGACCCATTTTCACTCATCAAAATAATCATTAATTCATGGATTAACACTTTTAATATGTCTATTTATATAAATTCCACACAAAATTTATATACCACTCAATACTTTTAAATCATTTATAATTTTAATTATTATGAAATCATTTGACTCTTATATTTTAATTAAATATTGTAAATAAATAGGGGAATAAATAGAAATATGTTGCCTTTCTATTTTATTCCAACACCACCAAAATAAAACAAAATTTATGATGAGATAGAGGATTGAATCAATATACAGTATTCATGAGGTTGATGTCATTGAACATTGGTCATTAACCACATACATTTAAAAGAATACATTTAAAATGATTTAGTAGAAATATCATAAATATTATCATTTATTTTAATGTAATCTACATTATCTCCTAAATTTAAACATGATATTTCATAATGTCCAACATTATATCAATGTTCTATGTATTATAATGATGAACATGATTTAATAAATGTTTAATAAAACAAATCCCCTGAGAAATGGTAATTTCACATAATCATTAAGATCATTTAAATGAGTTATCATCCTTTAAAGTTGAGTTACACATTTAGTGGTAGAAAAATATTCTTCTACAGCACAAAGAAAAACTATTATGCAATTTTATTAGTGTGGAAATATTTTCTCCTATTTATGATTAATAAAACTCCATATGTAATAGATCTTTGATCATAAACACAACCTACCTAGTCTACATATATTTATCTGAATATATAATGTATCAATTTCAGGTAATATTAAATACTAAAAACTATTTATCTATGATCTACATATTTATAATCCATCAATCAGGGAAATGTTTCTCTTGGGGTAGTTTGATACAAAACAATTGTTTGTTCGAATAAAATATATTCAGTATTGAATTTTCAGGTCTAGAAAAATCTATGTATGTTTCTAGAATTCTCTTGAACCCACTTCCATTCAATCAACATAATTTAAAAACATATCTCCCGTTTAAAAAGTTTTAGATACCAATTTTTTTCCATTCATAAAAAATATCATTATAATATCCAAAGAATAATTCACTTGGGAAATAATAAAGTTATTTCCCCTTAAGAGATTAATAAAAAAAGAAATTATATAATCAAAATAAAAAATGATATGAAAAATTATTTTTTCATCTATAAAAAATATTCTTCTTAGAATCCATAATAATTTATACAAAGAATAATATGTTATATAAAAATAATGAACATTGTAAATGAAATCTTTTCAAAATAGATATTGATATTTTTTATCCCTATTTTATTTTAAAAATCCAAAAATTCATAATGGAATTATACTCAGAATACTAATAATTCCTTGATGGTTTAGACAAATATCAATCCATCATTAAACTACAAACATAATTTTATTATTCATAGAGAATGGATAAAAATGTTTCTTAATATATACCGCTTCTTAAAAGTAATCATCTTGGACAGAAGAATTGAAATACATTTTGTATATCATATTTTTCTTTTAAGATGCAATAAAACAAAATATTATTATGGTTTCTAATTCCACCTATGTAAAGGCCTAAAAAAACCATTTATTTATTTTTTAGAATACACTTTACTTGAAAATATTTCTTTATTTCTGACAACTTCATAATTTTTATGAACCATATTCTGAAATACCAATTTAGTTACAATATAATATTTTTTCTTCATTAGCATCAAATATAGTTTCACATTACAATCATCACAATTGAGGTATTTAATAGTACACTCTTCTAATGCATGATTCAATAAAGCATCGTGAGTAACACATGGTTCATCCAACGAAAGAAATAAGATATGTGATGTTAGTATCAATGTAATCCTTATTTGGATTTCATTCCTTGATCTACTAAGAGGTTATAGAACTCCACCCTTATTATTATCCATATGTGAGATGAAAAATATTTTTTATCCACAAAAAATTACTGAATATGATTTTCTATACAACACAGTTATACACATTCATCCTTCTATAAGACCACTTGATGATATTGGAAAAAATTATCTTTATCACCCTAAATTATAAAAAAATGCATCTTCATGTATAATTTATTTATTTTATTTTTAAACCACAATACAATCAGCACCAATACACAATATTTCTTACATTGTTATTTTAGTTGAGGTATCCTTTTCATTTTGGATTATATCCATGGAATATCATATCAACAACTCTATTCTAAAAATTCCAAATATTTTTATCATTTTACTTGATAAAAGAATGTATTAAAAACCACAAATATATATTTTAATAATTTAATGATTTTCTAATAAAAATAATATGAATGTACATATATATTTTTATTGCGTAAAAATGGGTTTCGATTTTTATTGTTAATTGAGTTCATCTAGGATTATATGATTCAACAAATAATGTTTATAAGTAATATTTTTATGCTCAAATCAATTATCAATATTAATTTTCTTCAGAGAAAAATAAAACTACTATACATCACTTAGTCAATAACATGTAATCAATCCTTGATCCATATACATGTACATGCTAAAAATAAAATAAATTATGTGAGAAAATCCATAAATAAATGATTTAAAAAAATGTCTCTATTTTAATATTTTTATCTAATTGGACTATAAACATCTGAATAAATGTTTTGTAATGGTTAAGCTAATTGAATTTCAGCAATCTTGTATACAGAATTGGAAATTTTCCCTTTTGAATTTTTGAGAATATCCACACATTATCAATAAAATGAACTAGAAAATTAAAAATTATCCCCCCTTGGTTGAGATTTTTCGAGTAATCTTGAAATGCTTTTAATGCCATTTATTTCATGAATCACTATCTTCAATGGTGATTAGCTAGCATGAATTTCCATCATCACTAAATTAAAAATAAATTTCGTGTTTTATGTTGTCACATGTCGCAACTCACCCACCATCTAGGTTCTTTAACAATATCTAATTAGGTTTGAAATCAACTCATTTACTTCATCAAATAAAATTGTAACATAAAATAGATTATGTTTAAATCTATCAAAATATGGAGGGTTTTTTATTTCACAATTGAAATACAAGTCACCTCCAAACAAAAAGCTTAAATCATGAGGGAAAAATAACTTATAATGGGTTGAGGTCATTATTTTCACTTTTAAACATATTTTTTATGTTTTATATATTATATAATGTTATATGATCAGTTTTTTCATATGTGCTAAGTATATTCCTCTTTAGATTCATTAACTATAACTTCCACAACCAAATACTTATTTTTACTTTTAAATTTATTATTGTAAAATTATTGTGTAGTTATATGCAATGTCTCTTTTTTTATAAGAAGTATGAGACACATATTTTCATTATTACTCATCTAGTAATGACTACCTATTACTTGTTCTTGAATATAATAAATATTCTAGGATTTTGAAAAATAATTTATAAAATACTTCTGAACATTCATACATTTTGGATGGAATGTTACCGCTCATTAATATATTATAAATCCATCTGAAATTGATATTATATTATTATTTGACCAATAAATCATTTCATATGATCACCCAAAACCCACACACTCATATCTGATTCTAAAATCATAAAAATTACATTTTTGGATATTTGAATGATGTCGTTTGACCCATTTTTTACATCCAAAACATACAACATCCATATGAAATATTGGATCAATTAAAATGCGAAGGAAGTTTTAGGATAATAGTTTTAGAGAGTTAGGAAAAATTATCTCATAAATAGTTCCTATGATTTCATGAAAAAAAATTCCCACTATAACTATATTTTCATATTTCTTTTTACGATTCCAATATCGATGTAAGTTATCCTCATGTTAGAAACCTTTCTATACAAAAATTAATTAATAATCATTATTCATATTGTGGATAATAGGAACCATAAGAAGGTAAATGTAAAATTCAAAATAATGTTAAAAATTATCCTTAGCAATTTTATTTCATTAATAAGAATAAGAGAAGCATAAGGGTATGATGACATAATCATAGTGCATGATCAGAACATTTTAATATTCATACTCATGAATACTTCAAACATAAATCATGATACATGGAATAAACTTTTATCAGATTAAATAATCATTAGAATAAATAATTTTAAGCCATGTTATTTTAATCATGATTATAAGAATTATTAAAAATCAATAGCGATCATAAATATAATATATTAGTATTTTGAGACATCATTTCCATATCAGAATTACAATAAATTATATTAGTGGAATAACCATATGGTTAACTTACACACCTAATTTAATGGGTGGATGTCATGGATCCACCTATCGTTTGTTTTTAAATAAACCACAAGTCAATGGTTAAAAACACAACCATTCACCAATGTTTTGCAAAGCAACCACCCATCCACATAAAAAATTACAAAGAACCATAACACAAATAAAGTAACTTTGCATTTATTTCATTATAAAACTAATAGAAATAATCATCATTCTCTTCAAAACATAATTAAACCATGTAATAGTAATTTGTTTCCTGAAAATATCCTGAAACATTCATACTCCACAAATAGAAAGAATAACTATGTTATCATTTCAACATATCTCAATGGAGAATAAGTAACATCAAGTTTTATTGATATTTATTAAATGATATTCCATTAAGAAATAATTAATTTCATTATTTCAGAACAAAAACCATTTCCATTAAGTATTATCAACTCACTTCAACATAGAAGGAAAATTAATTTAAATGTTCCCTTAAAATATTTATTAAGGAAAATATCATTTCTAATTAGAAAATATTTATTTAAAATCTAAACAATTCACAAAATTATTGAAATAATTTTCTTTCAAATTAAAATTTAAAATATATTTATTAATCATTAAAAAAATGAGTGTTCAGGAAAGTTGTAAAATCCATTCATGTTATAAATGTTAAAAATAAACATTGTATTGAAACATTTTTTATATATAGTAAAAATAAATCATTTCAAAAATGCTACGAAATTTAATTTTTGAAACCATTTAAAAGAAGGTAAAAGTTCATGTAAAATAAAGATAAAAAAGTTTAATTTTTATAAAATAACATTACTGATAACATTTTATAAAAAATTAGAAATGAAGAGAACAATTTTATATCTAAATGAAAATAAAATTCGAGTATCACTTACAAATGATTATATCGATTATTAATTAATAAATATTAGATTTTATGGAAATTAATATTTTTTAAATCAGTCATAACCAGTGGATAAGAAATAAACATGGCTCAACAAAATATTATCTTATGATTTCTCAAATGGATCCTTGAATAGAAATATTTAAATAAAAAATAGATTTTAACATAATGCATTTTCTTGTTTGGTAAATCCTCTTTCATAATCCCAAAGAAAGAATAAAATTTTACGTTAATTTTTGTATCAGTAACATAAGGGTATTCATGATATAACATGTCAAAAAAACATATATACACCTCAAAAATGTGGATCGGTTAATAAAAAAAACCAATGTACTAATGAAAGAAATTTTGGATGATTAGCTATAAAAAATCATATCACTAAATTGAGAGTTGTTTGAGGGCGAGATTTCAACCACCAAATTTAGAAACACAAAAAAGTGGAAATATAGAATACATAAATACATAGAATAATTATCTCATAATCATATAATAATAGACCCTATGAATAATATTTATAACCAAACGAAATGTGGTTTAATTAAAAAAACAATTAATACATGGTAACATTCATGTGGAATATCATTTAGATAAATAATTCTAATTAAACCATAAAGTAACATTATGTAATGAATTGTTATTTTTATTACATTAGTTGGGACTAGTATATACAAAATATAAAAGAAATATGTTGCATATCATTAAATTATTCCTCAATGAATTCAAATTCAGTTGAAGTCCCATAAAACTTTAGTAAGCTTTATATAAAAATATAATAAATGGAAAAATTCATAAGGATTAATACATAAGTATAATTTACAAGAGAAGGATCCAAAAATACATTAATTGGTGGAATATACACCCTCTAATAGTTTTTTCCGGTGAATATTTCATATGACTCGTAGAAATAATAGTGATATGATAATACTTTACATCGAGTCCAAATATTCTATGTATGTCATTTAAATCATATTCAATGAGATTATAAAAATTATTTTTTACATCAATTTAAAACATTAATATCTAATACATAAATAACATGTATTATTTTTTTAATTAATTATTTCAAAACATTTTCATTTAGTCCTGTTGCATATTTTGAGGCAATTTGGGTTGTTATTTAAAACGACTTCAGTGTGCTGATAGGTTCGATGTGGTAATTATTTAACATATATAAAATAATAATTATGAAATAATTATTTTTTTATAAATAAATTAATCTTTTAAATTCATCCATGAATAATGGTAATGAAAAATAATCTATGCTACGATCAGGGAGAAAGGAGGTGATACTCACACATGAGTAAGGTTTCAATTTTTCAACAATTTATTCAGGAATAAAGGTAAGTATTTTTTTTATCATTACAGAATTATAAAAATATAAAAAAATTGACATATTATTTTTTTCTATAAAAATAGAAATAGAAATAATCTTTTTTTGTGATTAAAATGAGTCACATAATTTTGTGGAGGTGATAGTTCAAATATACATATGAACAATGGTATCATTTTACAATTACTGGAAAGGTATGAAAGAAAAAAAATACTATCATTTAATATTGATAAATATTTAATTAATTTCATTATTATTTCATATTTTTATCACATTTATACTTAAATTTTATTCCACTTACATTCCATGTAAATAATTAGTTAAAAATACATCTGATTGCTTCGTGAGAAGTAGTATGTCGTCCACACGATTAAAGTTATAATATCTCTCATGTAATGAAAAGTAAGATCATATATGTGATGTAATAATTTAAGTAGTATATATATGTTTCATATATCAAATATATAATGTTAAGTTATCATTATAGATATAAATTAGTGGAGATTATGGAAAATAAATTCCCTCAGTCTCTAAGGAGGTACTTCATCGTACAAATGAACTATGACTTTGTTTATCATTTGATGGAATATAACTAGTATGTTGGTTACTCCATTAACATAATAAAAAATTATTAAGTGGTAAGTATTATTTTTATTTGAAAAAAATTATTTAATAATATTTTAATTATATTGAAAAATGAAATAAAATATAAACACTCATTTAGGTGTGATGCCTCTTCTTCATTCAATGTCCTTAGGAAAGCACAAAATTCCATCATAGGATGGATATTGGAAGAAAAAAGTGTATCTACATTATGGTATGACAGTCAATAAAGTTATTTGGCAATTTATTGGTAGATTAAAATGGATTTTATGGTGTCTAATGGAAATGGGAGGGAATTCCTTTTATAAGTTTTGAGAGGGGACACTCCTGAATGTATTACATTGAAAAAGGTGAAACCACATTATTCACTAGAAACATAGCTCCAAAATTGACCACACAAAATAAATAGATGATATTAGTATTATATATGTATATTTAAACAATTTTATTAAAGTTAATAGGTAATTATATCACATATATATTTAGTTTAATCCCCTATTTAATCTATTTTTACCCTAAATGACGTAAAATATATTTATTGTTTTCACTATTCAATATGAATAAAGATTATGTTAAACTTTTTAGATAATTTAAATTATTATTATTAAAATTCGAGAATTCATTTTACCATATTCAATTCACATATTTGGAATAACTTAACTAAAAATAAAACTCCCAAACATGACAAAAAAGTCAGTTTTTATGAATTATATTTTCAGGCACAAGATGATTTTATATTAACTCAATTATAAGTGATAATAATTATGTGAACAGAAATTAATATTTATCGACATATAATATAAAAATTTAAATATATAATCACTATTTAGGGGTAATTTTAATTAATAAAAATGTTGATACACTATGCAATTGAAAACAAATTCAGAGAAAAAACCTAGATTTTAAAACTAAAAATGCGATCATGAAAAAATCTTGTATAAAGAAGATTAAAAATAAATTATTTTAACTAAATATAATTCATAATAATTATGTTTCATTAAATTATATTTTACATATAAATAGACTACAAATTTAATAATTATAATTAAAATAAATTATATTTTAACAGAAATGGAATTTTTCAATATTTACTAAAAATCAATATTTTCCAAAACAATCCCAAAACTTCACACTAAGATAATTTTGATATATCGACTTCAAATACTATTCTTAATATATATAATATATTTTATAAATTATATATAAATTAATTACAATATTTACTCAAACAAAGATATCAAATTCATTTTATAAAATAAAATATTATTTAAGACTAAATTACTCATCTAAAAAAATGTTTGATTAATTTTTTTTAAAAATTAATTTATATTTAGTATGAAATATATAAATGAATTTATATTTAATAAATAAATTATTACAATTCATACAATCCAATTCAATTTATAGGTTATAATAATCATATTTAAAATAATATTATTTCATGGTTCAGTTAATGTTAGTGTTGTATGTCTTGTTTATAATCGAGCTCATCATTATTTTTAAAAATATCAAGGAGTTACATTTTAACCCCATTTAAAAAATTATTTTCTCCTAATTATGTCCTGATGTTAATAAAATAAATATTTTAAATATGAAAATTTGGTGGTCGAAAACATGCATCATTTAAAGGTATAATAAAACATCCATCAGAATATAGAGAGAGAAGTAGGAAGGTCATATCAAATGACACATCATTAGATATCCATGTTTGAGAAATATTTGTGGGTTCTGAATCTTTGTAAAAATAAAAAATTAAATAATAATCTAGATTGATAGAGAACATTTAAAACTGGAATGTGAATGATCAAGAAAATTTAACTTATACAAATCCATACATTTATAATTGAGGAAAAGAACAAAGCTTCTTGAGAAATAATTTTTTTAGATAAAGTTTTTTGTAACTAGTTCCTTTTTCTTGAGTTGAGTAATTAATTTAAATTCTATGATTATTACTTAGTGGTATATCCAGACATGAAAAGTATAATTTCTTCCTTTGACAAATTTCCACCAAAATATCATATTTTTCATTAAATAATGAGTATTCAAGTGAAATTATATATGACTAAAGAACTAAAATCAAATTATTAAAGATCACATAATCTATAATTGGAAAACATGATATTCCAATTATAGTTATATATCAACCAGAATCAAAATGATTTGAATAAAGTTAAATGATTCCCATTAAGTATAAAACTTCAGGGAAAAAAATATACATTATTCTCCAACAATAATGTCTAATGTTTAAAATAAATAATTCTATAAATTAATATCCCTTTGTAAAAAATTATTTAGTAACCAAAACATTAAAGGTAGTTTTTTTACCTCAAATGTCATGTAATAGATGAAATCATAAAATCCCATAAATCGAGTGTTCTTTTTCTTAAAAGACATTAAACACCTAATCACCAAATCCATTTTCAATCACATGGTCATCAATATGACAAAAAAAAATTACTATAATTCAATGTAATAATTAATTTTAAAACTACAGAAAATTGTTACCTCATACTAACCGGGACATCCTTAATATCATTTGTAGGTGTTGTGCCTGTATCTCCCTTTAGTTGTGGGTTCTAGCCATGCGACATTTAAAAATTTTATCGGTTATCTTTTGGCCTTCAGTTTTCCCTTTTTACTAAAAAAATATATACTTATAGTATTTTTACAAGAATGATGAACTTCTATAAAATTTTCTTAAATCCTAAAATACTATATAATGATTAATGGATCAAAAAACATTAAACATTTGAAACTACATAAACTCATAAACCTATTATGGAATCTGTAACCCATAATATAAATTCACATGAAAAAATTCTAGTCTATAATTTATCTAAAAATTTCCTTTGATAACAAAAATTACATCCATGAACCCGCACTCTAAGATACATTGAGAAAATCATAGAATTTACATTTCTGGCATTTATATTAGTGATGTTGCCTCAATGTATTCCTTTGATAACATAAAACATAGAAAATGTAATACTCGGTTAATGGAATCATTATAAACCAATATAAATAATAAATAAAATATATAGTTCACTAGTAACATCACTTCCATATCACTCTTATAAATTTAATAACAATACACTCGACTTCTGTAACCAATTCAATGGAGGTAAATCATAGAACCACATATCCTTTATTTATAAAAGAACAAACCATAATTAGGTAATAACATAAACACCAATTATTGGGTTTTAAGGATCTACCCATCAATAAGGAAAATAACCAAGAAAATAAAATAAATAAATACCATACATCATGTATTTCATCTTGAAACTCAATGAAACAACAATTATTTCATGTAGAGCGTTATTAATCCATGTAAAATGAAATGGGTTCCCTATAAATCTCTTGAAACATTCACAATACATCTACAGAAAGAATAAGGATGGAATAATTTCAACATATCAGAGTAGTGCATATGTAAAATCAAGAGTTGTTGATGTGGGTGAATTTAAATACCATTTAATGATATTTAAAAACCTTCTAGAGTAGTAATAACCTTCTACCATTGACTAACATCATTTTATTTCATCATATATGGGAACTTATTTCGAAAGACAACTTGGAATATTTCATTAAGAAAATGTCATTTCCATTTTGAATTTTTTTATAACATCTAAAACATTCTCAGACATTAAATAAATTATTATTTTGGAAAATTAACTTATAAATATAATAAAAATTCCATTAAAATTTGAGTGTTCAAGATGGATTGAAATTACATTGTTTTTGTAAGTGTTATAATTAAAAATGTATTAAAAACATATTCTAAATGGATTCAATATAACCCATTTTTAAAATAATATGAAATTTACTTTAAAAACCTTTAAAATTAATTCAAATATTGTGTAAAATTTATTTGAGAAATCATTTAATTTTAGAAAATAAAATTTCTTAAAATAATTTATAAAACATGATTATAAAAGTGAAAGATATTTGATCTATAGTAAAATTTATGATCAGTATAACTTTCAAACGAATTTCCTAATATATCATTAAAATATTATGGTCTAAAGAGAAATAAAAAATGTTAAAATAATTTATAACCAATGTAGATGGAAGATATGTGGTGTAGGAAAAGAAAGAAATATGATTTCTGCCAAATTATCCTTGAATATAAACAATCCACAAAAGAATAGAGAATTGTAATGTAAATACTTTTCCCCATTGGTAACACATAAATTATTAACCCATGAAATAATTACATCATATTATATATAAAATATCATAAAAATAAGGCGATTCATGATATAAAATTTAAAATGTTAATTATACAGTCCTCATAGAAGAATATAGGTGCATATCATAAAAAAATAATCCATATAAGGGAATATGGGATGATTTTTCATGACCCGCCCCATATTGGGGCTTGGACCACGACTACACCAAGCGCACATCCATATGATAAGGGACGGGGACTAGCACCGAATTCATACAAAACTAGGGTAGTCCTTTTTCTATGAACCTGTACACACGCACCCAGTCAAATCAAAGCAAATAAATTAGAGGGAAAATAAAATACCACATTGCAATATATAAACCACAAAAATGAATCGACCTCTACATAGTAAAATTATAGAAAGGTAAACTGAAAGGGTAAAGGGACAAAATATATACCCACTTGAAAAGTGCTAAAACCTAGAAACATGTTAAAATGTTAAGCATTTCGGAGAGTCCCACTATGGAATTCGAATCTATGACCACCGTATGTTGTCCAAGAACCTGGTATCTCTAAGCTCCTCTAGTATCTTGATCAACATATCTATCATCTTCAAGGTCACACCATGTATGGGAAAATCTCATGTAGGTTGAGTATAATTATACTCAATAGGATTCCCTGAATTATCTAGGTAGTAGCAAGAGAAGTACTAAATAGGGGTGAAACAAGAGATATAACAGAATAAGACAATATTAGTATAGAGGAAATTGTATATTAAAAAGGAGTACAACTTAATATAATATGAATGTGATGTAATATCATCCAAACACATTGATCTATGAAGGGTGAGAATATGAAATTCTTGTTGATTCTTCTCTACTTATAGTAGGATAGTAGAATCATCCATCCATAAGAAGCTAGACCGTGAAATCATGTGGCATAACCCACACGTCTTTGCCTCTCCTGGAAGAAGAGTAGCCAAAACCCTGAGATTCACACTTGATAGAGGATATATATATATATATATATATGGTTAGTAAAATAATCCGAAATGAGATAGTATATGATCTCTATCTCATCAGATCAGCCCATGAAAAGTGAGTGTCCAATTGTCCCATAAGTAACCACTAATTCCTAGAATCTCACACATATTCTAGGAACTACAATTCAAAATGTTTAAATCACCTCACCTTGATACTATCCATATTGGTCGTGTCTGTCTCGCCATTGTGGTTTACAATTGCATCACAATGACACATCTAGGTGGGAAAATATCCCCTCTTTTTTGACAGTCCAAAGGCACATCAAAGCACATATTTTCACTATGTTGTATAGTCGGGAGATCAGTTCTCAAGGTCAAGTACCCATACCCATCTCGGTTGGATGGTTCTACTCTAGGGTCATCGAGAACCCATACCCAGCTCATCTGAAGGGTTCTACTTAGAAAATATTGTGGACCCATACCCAGCCCATCATGAGAGTTCCACTCTAGTGTCGTTAAGGACCCTTCCCAGTCCCAATTAGAGGGTTATACTCAAAAAATATTGTGGACCCATCCCCATCCTAACTGGGGGATTTTATTCAAAACTAACATCCAGACCACTTTTATTCCCCACTGGAGGTATGCCCGAAACATCTCTAGGAATACCAATTTATGGTGCCTCTTAAAAAATTATCGAGGAACAAAACCCATATTGGTTGGATGGTACCTCTCATAAGAACGTTGTTGCGGTCATCAGGTACCTCCCCAGATAGGAATCACACCCGAAACATCATCCAGTGTAACTCATAATCCACTATGGAGGGCACCAATGTGTTCTACGTAGAAAACCACTCAAAATAGGATACCTGCATGCCAAAATATATGTCCAAAAGAATGAAATGTGAGATAAAGAAGAATTCATAATGTGGTATATGACGTGTGTGGGGACCACACATGGTGTGCCCCCACCTCATTTCTTGGCCGTGTACCTTCCCATTCTCGAGTCCTAAACAGTGAACATGTAACCATAGGCATATCGGCTTACATCCATAGTACTTGACACACATATTCAAAAGGCCAATGAGCACATGATGAATATAATTGATAATAAGGCCTAAAAGTGTAATTATGCTGGAACACCACCTCAAATGGCCCCAGAACATTTGACAGCATCTTTTCTTACATCTTCTCCACTCTTATAATAGTCACGGTTGACTAGAACTGTGGGATCTCTTCAAATGTATGAAAATGATCTTACACTAATATTCCTTTCATGTTTCCATATTTAATGTGATCATGAACAAGGATCCAGACATCCAAACGGATCACACCATTGTGATCCTTACAAAAAACATGCAAGATCCACTATTTATTTTTCCCAAACAGACATCCAATGTAAGAGTCGCAAGTCCCTACATTACCCTCGAATGAAATCTCTTGGGGCAGACACATCAATCATGAATTACATTATATAGATCAATTCATTGTGATTCTACTGAAAACACATGTAATGGTCTAATCATTCATATAAAATGGATAATTGGTGAAAAAATTTCATTTCACAAAAACACATGTTAACTGATGCCAATGGGGACCGCACCTCAACTATAAATTAAGTACCCAAAAGACATCTGGAAAATTCCATATAAATACAAGGGTTTCACCGCCACTAACTGCACATCAAACATAAATCCATTTTATAAGGTAGTTTTGAAACAAGAATCCCAGATTATAAAAACAAAATTATTATTATTTATTATTGAAATTTCTTGTATCCGGACAATGAAACCTAGACATAAAATTCCTGAATTGATCTTAAAAGATCTTCCTTGATTAAATGGATTTGTAGGTGAAGGCGATTCATCAAACAGACATGAGGTTTCTGAGGTATAGCTTTTTAAAGCTGTATTAGCCCAATTAAATTGGTCTACCCCATACTGGTTGGACCACTCCACCTAGGCTAGCTAGGTCTGACTAGCCCAATCTGGCTAGCACAACCCACTATGCTGGTCCGTAGCCTACCGGTCACTGGCACGACCTGTGCGCTCCTAGACCTAGTCTGCCTCTTATGGCCTGGTCTGCCTCCTGCCAACTTCTTGACACCCCCGATCACATGGTCACTCTAGTGACCTGCTTTTCACGAGTGAATCATTCCTGGGGTCAAGTTCCACGATCCTGCTCCCTCGCAGCCTGGCTACGAGGGCCCTCTGTCATACCAACACCACAACGTGTTGGCTCCGCCTCCAGCTGCCAGTCTGGTTCGACGCCACCATCCATATCTAGATACTCCTGGCCACACCGTCCTAATTAGCTAGTCATCGGCTTCCTCCATGTAGGCTATAGCCTAGCCACACCGCATGTCAGCCTCCATGAGCCTCCACCAAATATCGTCACCACATCAGCATCCTGTCACCATCTAGGCTGCTCTAGTCACTGACCACTGCCACCCATGCTGTATTCGTGTTGCTTTTTACTTCCATATGCCATAGGGACCAATCAGGTGGTAGAAATCTTGAATCAAGGATGGTTTCTGGATCCTTTTTCTAAAGGCATCACAACTCTATACCATCGCACGGTGATTCGGTGACGTTTCAACACAATAATAAATTATGGTGAAGAATGCAACAAAACCAAGAATTCAAATGGGGATCATGTGATGGTCGTGTTCATTTTCCCATTGCATCTAAATTCAAAACAATGGATTTTATGATGAAATAAAGAAATAAATAAGAATTGAGATTGAGGGTGGGAAAATTTAACAATAATTCTTCCTTGAGAATGAACAAATTGTTATTCATTGTAGGTGATGAGTCTTTTGCGATACCTCCTTGATTACCGAGGTTTTTGAGGAGATCAATCCTTTATTTGGTGAATAAAGAAGAAGAACATTGAGTAATGGCTAGAGAGAGAGAGGGTTATGGACAACCCTGAACTCTTATAATTCTATTTGTAGAAGATGTTCTCGGTGCGGAATCCGAAATTTTTGCAGCAATTTTTTATGTCGTGCCTAGGAAAAAATCCACATTCCAAACTCAACGATGGTTTCAGATTTCAAATCTAAGTCCCTGTTAGAATGTTAATGGGTTTGGTGTTAAGGGTAAAATAATTACATTTAATTATTTTAATTGAATTTTTTCTCCTTGGTGTCATTTTATATAGATGTCTTAAGCCAACAATGATTATATTCTGGCAAGGTTAAATTGAATTTTATAGACACAATCGTGGCATCAGATTTCTGATTTCAGCTACCGTTTAAGAGATACCATAATTTAAATATGTGTTGACAACAAAAAAAATAAATATTTATGATTAATTAATTCTAGGCACACCGGGCCTTGGAATTTCATGTCGTCTCAGTACCTAACTCTAATAATATATGCATAAATATCTGAAAGTCTTAAAATGTGAAAATATAGTATCTACATCATTGACTCCTTCTTGATATTCATCCCCTAAAATAAAAACTGCGGAATGATACTTGAAATAATGATCCCACACCTGGATCTCCCGATCCTTGGAAAACATCCATGTTTCCATGCTAGCACAGCTCACAAACCAAAGGGGTGGTTATTCTTCATAAGGTATTATCATGTCGATGATGTGCATTGGAACATGTACTCATCTCCATAGCTATGACACATAGAATACGTCTTTCACCCACTCCAGCTATTGGGAGTAGGGTAAGCTGGTAAGAAACATTTACATCTCTTTGCATGGTCCCAAATGTCTCAACTACATTTGGGGGATAGTATACCTCCCTCGAAAAACATATAAATCCATGTAGCAACTGGAATCACTACTTGTCCCTCAAATAGGGTCTCATGATCCCTTCATTCAGGATATCCATCTGGTGAAACATCCAAGGATATCTGGTCACACAAGACTTCACTATCTATGTATCAAAATTGAGACTCTCTGACACACTTGGGAAGAAAAGGAGTTCACACTATCGATTGAAGGAAAAAATTGTACCCTCCATCTCCACCATGGTCAACTACAGGGAAGCCTACTACACTAAAACATCCCGCACTAGGTGAGCTAGGGACTTCCTGCTAAGGGTTTCCTCTACAACGCTACACATACCTGAAGTATAGAATATCCCGAATTTGTAGTCCTATCGGAAGTTCAACCAATATCACCGCCTTAGTTTCTGATCTCTCTAGTTGAAGACTTACTTGAGAATTTGGTGGTATAAACAAACCACAAAGTGATCTCCCAAAAGGTAACACCTCAACATTATTAGGGTGAAGGCAACCACTTTCTGTTACATACAGTGATTCATGTAATTTTGTATATGGGGCCCTCCATCACCTCAACTCGTACTTGATAACTGTTGTATCAAGGTTGACATTGAGCATGAAAGGTACCAAAAAATACGGTAGGTTAGAAAACTAATCCAACTGCAAGTGGCTAGACACAAAAGCCCATGGAATACCCCACCCATATAATTCCATCTTGGAGGGAGAGTAATCCCCCAAAACAGTCACTCTACTAATCCCACTAGTGGAATCTCATTAAAAATAAGGTTAAGCACAAAAACTCCATTGTCAATGCTTGGACATACCCTAGCAGTCAACTCCAAAACTCCGACCTTAAGGAACAAGTCTGAGGGACTCATCCACCACAGCATAATATTATTCACTTTGGTCAGCACTATCTTGCCCTCATGGTTTTTGTAACATCACAAAAAAACGTGTCTTAGTGGTTGAAGGACCCCTCATCCATGTGAATTTATATATATGTTGAACAAAATCAAAATAGGGTTACACCTACGCCCCATGTCACCCTAGAAAAACCTCAACCAAGGGTTGGGGAAAAACGAGTACTTCACCCAGTGATGAAAAATTCAAAATAAAAAAGTATAAAATGCCTAGGGCATACCTCTTTTAATCGTATGCTCTGTAGGATTGTAGATATCCAAAGCATGCAGCTGCCCTGGGCCCCAACTGCTTGCTCCCTAAGACTGACGTGGGCCACCCAGTGGTAGTGGAAGGACCTCATAATTTCATCCAACAACCCGAGTTCCTCCTTCTCTTCTACTTGAACCACCATTTTGGGGAACACCCTGTCCTTACTTAGGATATCATTAATCACGGAACCTCCTATGTTGTGGTCGTGCATCTAACAACTTCTTGGAAATATCATCACATTTGGTTGGACAGTCTCATACCATGTGACATCGCATGTTTCAAGCCTACCACCGTCCCATCTAGAGATATCATGGTGCTATACCTTGTCCTCCATCATGTGCCTGAGTCTTTTCAAGGGGAGGTCTCCTATGTCGAGGGCCTTCCAACTAACATATTCTAACTATAGTAGATGTCCCAACTCTGTTATGCCCACAACAAAAACCATCCAACCAGCATCCCTCTCATATAATGATCTCTAATAGTAGTGCTCACTCATGCACAATAGAAAAGGTGGGGATGCACAAGGGAACCAGGATAGCACAGATCTATATGTTAAGTCCCTACTAAAACTTTCGTGCTTAGAAGTATTCCTTATAGAACATGGATAGAGAGTACTACGCAAGGTCTGTGAACCAAGGTTCATACTCAGTCACTATCAAACATCTCTACTGTATGAATTAGAGGAAGATATCCTCACAAAAAAACCTACTGAAAGTAATCCCATAATAGCATTGACTCATCATGTATTTGCGTAACCAAGGTCCACCAACTCATATATTCTCCATGAAAGATGATGGCTGAAAAATCCAATATTTGATCTGTCAGTATTCGTGCAATCTGAATAGGTAGACAACCAACTCTAAAAAAACATCTACTTCCTGGGGTTCTAGCTCATCAAGGAACACCATTGGTCACTATTGCTGGAACTCGCGAAGTATTCTCAGCTAGCACACATCCTAATCATTCTCTACTAGGTATATCTTCTACTCAATAGGTGGGGGTGATGCTACATACCCACATGGAGAAATGGTCTTGCATGATGGGTCCTGAACAGATACATCTTCACTCATGTGGTCTTCATCATGAACTAGAGATAGTATCCTCGATGGCTATCATCGCTGATATATCCTAGAAGATATCAAGGAGTACTTCCTTCAAATGAGAATATATATATATATATATAAACAGTAATGGGGATCTGATTCAAGAAGGAAAATAAAACACTCAATATTATTTGATCAATGTACCATTATTCCCTGCAACAAGTGTCTTAGGTTTCTAAGTCATGAAGAGGGTAATCCAAGTCCTAGTGAATGGATACATCGTCTGCCCATACCACCATTGGATTCATATCCAAATAGCCTATCTGAAGACACATCAACGTTGTTTCCATAAACCCAACAAATAAATTTTTATGTAAAAGACCAAACAACATCCCAAGGGTCGAACCACCTCTGATACCAGTTTTTATAGCATGAACCATGTCAGTGCTCGAGCCACAACTTCCCCAAGCCTACCTCCATAGGCTAGGGTCTGGAGACTAGTGTCGATGGCCCAAAAAACTAGGGGAGGCCTTTTCCTAAGAACCTGTACATACACACATAGCCAACTCAATGAAAAAAGTGCAGGGGAAAAAAGAAATTACAATATTTCTATATATAAACCACAAACATGAATTGATCTCTAAATAGTACAAATATTGAAAAGTACATTGTATGTTTTAAGGGAAAAATATATTCCCAAATATAAAGGTTCCACAATGAGGAAACAAGTGAAAAGTAAAATACATTAGAGTGTCACACTCTAGAATTCCGAGATACGACCACCACACACGGTCAAATATCTTGGTATCTCTCAGTTCCTCTACTATCATGCACAACCATTCTATCATCTACAATGGCACACTAAGTACGGGAAAATCCCAAGTAGTGGTGAGTATAAAGATACTCATTAGGATGCCCCAATGGCTCAATGGAGTAGAAAGAGATGTATGGAAGAGGGGATATGTAAGATATATAATAGAATAATATGGCAGTAGTAGAGAGAAAAAGGTACAATAAAATGGAGTGTAGCACAACCCAATAAGAAGTTTTAGTAAGCTCATACATACAAAAGGATCTAGAAAAGATAAGAATATGAACTTCTCATTAAGCCTTTTTTCTTATAGAATGAGAGTAGACTCATCAAACCCTCAGAATATAGACACAGAAAGCACGTGGCATACATCACAAACTCAACCTAGGAAACCCAAATGAGAGAGTAGGGGATCTCCATCTCACAAACTCAACCTAGGAAAAGTGAGTGTCCAATAGTATCAGAAGTAACCACATATGGCAAGAATATCACACGTCTACTCTGAACTACAATTCAAATGGACTCAATCACTACAACTAGATAATATCCGCTTTAGGGAGGTCTATCTAACCCATACTGTTTTATGTCGTGTCAAAAGGAGGTGTGTTGTTGGTAAAAGCGCCTCTATTCCTAGAGAGTACAAAGGTACGTCAAATCACATCTCATCACTATGTCGCAAAGTCAAGAAATCATGCCTCCTGGTTAAGGACCCATGCCCAGCCTGACTGGAGGGTTCCACTCTAGTGTCATCACTGACCCATCCCCAGCCCGGTTGGAGTGTTCTACTCAGAAAAGACTGAGGACCCATACTCTTCCTGAATGGAGGGTTTGTCTCTAGAGTCATTGAGGACCTATCCCAAGCCTAGCTGTCTGGTTTTACTCAGAACATATATTGGAGAACACTTCCCAGCCTAGGTGTCTGTAATCCTGGATCTACTCTAGCCATCCCTATTGGATGGTACCTCTCAAAAGAACATTGTTGCTGTAATTGGGTGCCATCCCAAATAGGAATCATACCCAGAACATCTCACATCGTAACTCATAAACCACTATGAAGGGAACCATCATGTACTACGCATAAAAACACTCTGGATAGGTTACTCCCTTTTAAAAATATAAGTCCAAAAGAATGAGATGTGAAAGAAAGAAGAATTCAAAATGTGTTACATGATCCATGTGCATCCCACAGGTCTTGTGGCCATACCTCAGCGCTCGACAATGTACTTAACCATTCATGGATACTGAACTGTGAACACGTACCCCTTTCCATACTAGATTACTCCTAGAGTATTTGAAACACCTAGTAAAAATAACGATGAGTGCACAATGCTCGTCGTCGATCTGGAGGGTGAAAAGCGTATTTATGTCGTTACACCTTCTCAAATGGCCCCAGAACATTTGAATTCATCTCTTCAACAATATTATCAACACTCACAAGAGTCATGGTTCACCCAAACCATGGGTTCTCTTCAAACACATCAAAAGGATCTTCTAATGATATTCATTTCATGTTTCCACATATAATGTGATCGTGAAAAAGGGTACCCACATACAAACATATAATGTCGTTGTGATCCTTGCATAGAAACACGCAAGATCAACTGTTTTTCCCCAAATGGACATCCGATGGAAAAGTCGCAATCCACTACATTGAGATTGAATTATTTCATGTGGGGCCCACACCATGATCTCAAAACATGTTATATGTATCACTTCATTGTGATTCACTCATAAAATAACAAGGAATGTACAACTCATTCATCCAAAATGAATAACTAGTGAAACGTTTCATTTCAATGCAACACGCATGAACCAGACACCTGGGGGCCCACACCTAAAACATACATAATCACATGATTTTTTTTTGAGAAGTCCGAATAGAGACTCCAGTTGCACCGCTACTAACAGTGTCTCAAACAGACCTCCCATTTCCAAGGTAGGTTGGAAACAAGAATCCCAAATAATAATAACTATATTATGATTATTAAATCTAGAAATTTCATGTAGTCGGACAATGAAACCCAGACATAAAAGTCCCAAACTGGTCATAAAAGACATGTCCCCATTAAAGGTATGTGTGGTCATAGATGGTGTGTCTAACTGACGCACAGTTTATGAAATACGGCTTTTTAAAAATGTATCAGCCTGATTGAATAAGTCTGACCCAAACTGGTTGAACCACCACGTCGAGGCCAGCCCGACCCACATGTTCCCTGACCTATACCACCTTCTGTGGCCCAACCCACCTCTTACTGACCATATGACTCCCCCAATCCTCCCTGGTCTCCTATTCAACACGGTGACCTACAACACGAGGGTCTCTGTCGTATGGAGTAGCGATCCATGATCCCACCTCACCCAGCCTGGACACAAGGGCCCTCCATCGTGCAGACCCTAAAGTGTGTTGGCTCTGCCTCTAACCGTCAGTCTGGGTCTACACCATCATCTGCCTCTAGCTACTCCTAGCCTCTCCTTCGTGATCAGCTTCCTAGTAGATTCTTCCCAGCTAGCTACCATCTCTCCACACCACACATCAGTCGCCTTATTCCTCCACTAGGCAATGTTTCCACATCAACACCCTGCTGTCATCTAGGATGCTCTGGTCTCTATCCACCGCCTCCTTTCATAGAGTCATTCAACCATCACCTTCCACAGGCCTCCGAGGACCTCTTCTGTTGTCGGAATCTCAAAACAAGGATGGCTTCATGATCCTTCGGTAGAAAGATTCACAACACTATCCCCCTCTCAAGGATTATATGATATTTTTATGCGACAAGAAATTAAGGCGAATAATGCCACAAAACCAAGAATTTAAACAAGGATCAGGTCATAGCCAGGTTTATTTGTCCATCACCTCAACATTCAAAACAAAGGATTTTATTATGATATTTTGAAATAAATAATATTTGGAATTGGAAGAGTGAAAATTTAAATACAATCTTACTTTCAGAACGATCTCGTCATCATTCGTTATAGATGATGCATATTTTAAGATCTCGCATCTATCCGCCATGGTTTCAGAAATGATCGCTCTTTGATCTATTGAAGAATGATGGAGAACAATGATGAACATTTAGATATAGAGAGATGATATAGGAGAGAGATAGGATTAGGGCCCACTTTAAACTCGTATTCATCTATTTATAGAGTCTCCACTTGGCGCATAATCCGAAATTCTAACTTCCATTATTTTTATGTCACTGATAGACAAAACACTCTACTATAAACTCAATGGAGGAATTATATTTCAAATATGAGTCCAGGTTCTAATTTTATTATGTTTGGAATCCGGGGTAAAACAATTTAGTTTAATTGTTTTTAATTATGTTTTTTATCTTGGGTGGAATTTCATACAGAAGTCCCATGATGACAGAGGTCATACCACGCTTAGGGTAAATGATACATTCAGGAATCAACTGTGGCCTCGTATATCGGATCCAAGCAACTATTCAAGAGATATCCCATTTCTGAAACGTGCATAGTACAAAAACACTTAATATTTTTGTATAATTTATTTCAGGAACACTTCGTCTTATAATTTCACTTCATCTCAACTGCTAGATTAGTAAGTATATATAGAAATATTCTAATGTCTTACATGAAAAAAAACTAGGTTTTTACACAATTGACCCTTACAAGGATCATGTCACTGAATTTAGCATTATTTAATTGATATATTATGTATAAAATATTTAATCCCATCCAAAACAAGTGTAAATACTTAATAATACAATTTATATATAAATTCTCACATAATAATAACATAATAGTGTCAATGAAGAAGAGTTATAACATAAAGAAATTAAATTGAGTTAATAAACACTTCCCCACTTGGTAAATTCAATGTAAAAATACCATTGATGAAATAATTAAAATTAAATCCAAAAATAAAAATATGTATTAATAAATCATGATATATTATATACGAAGAGTGCTATATACAATATATAAAATTAATTGGGTTCATAACATTAAAATATTCCACAATGAATTAAAATTGAGACGAAATCCCTAAAAACGTTGTTAATCTATGGATCAAACTAAAATGAGTGGGATAATGTAATATATATTTTTAAATTCCATAAATGTTCCTGAACTGAATCATAAAATAAATTCATGGACATTTTAAACATCACATAATAAAAGAAGTGGTTAATATGGAATATGTCTCAAAAAAATAAATGTAAGACAAAAATCCATTGCATCTTTTCCAAACAATCCATGTAAATATTTTAAATCTAGTATGATAACCTTATATCAGTTATTTTTTCCATATTAATCATATAACTTTTTTATTAAATATATTTTATTTGTTTATTTTTGTTTCTTATTAATGACATTTTTGAATACTTAATAAGGTAAGTCCACATTGGGTGTTTTTGGGATGATTAGTTTATTATTTCAAAATTGATTTGGTGTGCTGATCAGGTCAATGTATTAGTCATTTCAACACCATGAAAATAATAATCATCAAATAATTATAATTTTTATAAATAAATTATACATTTAATATCATTAATGTAAAATGGTTTTGAAAAATTAACTACGTTACGATCATGGAGATGTGTTGTAATACATATGGATGAGTAATATTTCTAGATTTATAAAAATATAATAATAATAATAATATATATTTATATACACTTATATATATATCATACATGTTTTTAATTGATGAAAAATAATGACAACAATTTTCTGAGGTAGTAGTCAACACGTACACATGAACAATGATATCATTTCTCCGTGAGTGGAAATGCATGAAATAAGATATTCCAACTCTTAAGATTGATTAATATGTCATTTATATCATTATTATTTCATTTTTATATCATATATATTAATTATATTTATCATTATTGACCATAAATATAATGCCTTAGTTGATATTGAATCACATTTCTTAGTTAGGATGTAGTACACCAAACTAATGCGAGACAATATCATAACACCCATGGAATGGAAAGTAACAAGGTATATGTGATATCGTAATTTTAGGAGAATAATTATTTATAAAATAACATATATATATATATTTCAAATAAAACATTATAATCTTACATAAGAGGCAATGATCGAAAACGAATATCAATTGTATGTGCGGTACTATCCTCTTTACACATGAATGATAGTTTAATTTCCAATTTAATGGGATAGGAGGTAGATTTGGGTGATGAAATTAACATAATAAAATATCAGAATATATTTTATGATATTTTAATTTTATCACCATATTTTAAGATTAATTAAATGGTGTGGATTTGTAAATAAAATTAAATTCTCATTTAATTATGATACCTCTTCTTCATATAAACTCATTATATTAACACCAAAAGACTTATTAGGAATAATTTTTGATAAAAATGTTTGTCTAGGTAATGGTTAGAGAGCTGTGCAAGGTACATGGGTAGTAATTGGATGATCCACTAGGTTTAACGGTGATAAGAGGATATGAGAGTGTGTGGAATTTTATAACTGTGGTGAGGGGACAAAGTTGGTATTTTCCAAAAGAAAACGATGCGTCCACTTTTTTCACCTTCTACAAGCCTTAAGAATAGATTATTCGTGAGAATTATAATATATAATGTGAAAATATATTCATAAAATAAACTATAAACATTTTTAGGTAAATGTTTCATTATATTTATAATTTAGCCCCTCATAAAATCAGTTTTTACCTTAACAACAATAAAATATTTTTAATGCGTTCGTTATTCATTATGAACAAAACTTTAATTTGAAAATATTATATAATATAATTTATGTTGATTACCAAAAACGGAATCCATTTTTATAAAAATAAATTCATATAATTTGATGAATTTAATTTTAAATAAACCCCATAGATATGACAAAAAATGTGCTTTCAAGAAATCAATTTTTCAAACCTAAGAATATTTTATATTAACTCGAGGAAAACTAATAATAATTATATAAATTTAAATTAATATTTTATGATATTATATATATATATTTCATTAATATCATCCATCCTGAGGGGTTTTTTAATTAATTATAATGGAGAAACAATATGAACATACAAACATTTTAAAAAAACCTTGTTCTTAGACCAAAAAATAAACTTATACTAAAATATCTTACTAAGATTATTAAATTATAATTTTTAAAATTATATATTATTAAAAATATATTTATGTTATAGGAAATAATATTAAATTAATAATTTTACTTATAAATTTCTTTATTAATTGAAAGGAAATGGCATTAAAAAACAACATTTTTCACTTTTCACTGAAATGTCAATATTTTTTGAAAAAAATCCAAAAATATCACCCTATATTAATTATAATATTTTTTATTTCCAAAATAATGTTCATTTTATCAAATAAAATATCTATATTATATATGAATTAATTATAAAATTTACCCAATAATGCAATAGAAATCAATTTTGAAGAACACATATTTTTGAAGAACAATATAAATATAATAAAAATTGGTTGATTGTTTAAAAACAATTGATCAATAAATTTATAAATAGTATTATGTGCATATATAATTTATAAATTATTTAATAAAATTCATAACCATAAATTTAAATTATTTTTTATAATGATCATATTTAAAATAATATTATTTCAATGTTCATTTAGGTGTGGTGCTGCATATTTGGTATAATATCGACCATAACATCGATTTTAAAAATGATTATTATTGAAATTTTAGAATGTAAAATTCACCCATAATATAGAGAGTACTCATTGAATTCATACTTTCCTATTTTAAAACACATGATATTTATAATTTTTTCAAGTTAGGATTCCTTTTTTGAGCACCACTCTATACCTTATTCTTTTAACCAATATTTTTAGTGATTAGAAATAAATATTATAATTCATAGGATTGTGTCATCATTTTATAAAAACACAACCATATAATTTTTAATGAGGATGAATATGTTTTCCTAATTTATTGATTTCATAGATGCACTATTAATTGAATAATATCTAGGTCTCCTTGATATTTTTCTTCTTATTACACTTTTCACTAGGAAGCCGTGATTTTTAAAAAATATAGGGTAATTTTTATTTTTTCATGAAATCAAATCTTCATCATTCATTTTACAGTTAGTAAATTATAATTCATAATGTTAGATCACCACTTGTTCAGTTTTATCATCATTTTTTTAACAATATCTTTTTTATATAGGCAACTTCTTTCTCATTATCCATTAAAAATTATTTCATCATGATGTTACGAGTATTAATATCATCATAAATATTCTATTTACAATCAATATTCTATAGAAACATTTATTTCACTATTATAATAATATTTTAGATGTTTTTAAAATATAAATTTTCTTTCATAAAACATATACTCTTTTCCTCCAATTTTGATATTGTAGAGAGAAACAAGATCAATTCTATTTTTACTTAAAACTCCATTTCTATATCATCATATATTTTAAATGCTAATCTTTATTCATCAATGGTGATATAATTCTCTTTATAAATGAGAAATGAATCACTAATATCATCACAAGACATCTTGATTTAAATTTCGTCATCACTACCTTCACAATCATTTGAAAAAAATTGGATATTATTTTTATAATGATTGGTATCCTTACCATTAGATAAATCCTTTTAATTTATATATATATCCTTTTATATATATAATTTATTTTCCCATTACCTATCAATGAATTATTAAAAAAAAATCATTTTTCTACAAAAATTCAAATAGTTCCCCTCCTAAATCATTTTATAAAAATATTTCCCATATGCATGCCTCTCTATTTTAACACTTTCCTAAAAGTATATCCAAAAAATTATCACATTCATTTTTAATATCCTCCTTATATTATAAACATATTTATTTTTCATAAAAACATTCTTTCACTTAAGAGGATTTTAGGATTTATATTAAAGATAATATTCATCATTTCTCAACATCAGGATAAAATTAATATCTTTCATTTTTAATATATTAAAATATTTTTTATGAATTTTAATAAGGATACCACTATGATATATACAGCCTAATACTTATTCCTCAATATAAAATATAACTTATATGATTTGTGAAATCTTATCTAAAATAACATATTCATCTAGCTTGTAATTACCAAGTATTTATTAGTAACACTCTTTTCCTAAATTAATGTGTTTAGTATTATATTATATTATATAATACATATATATAATATGAATTTTACAAAAAATATCATTAATAAATATCATTTCATTAGTTAGATATGAAACTGATGAGAATTCGAAACATTATCATCATACAAATAATATAAAATATAGAGGCTAAAATGGAAAATTTTGGATCACATTATTATACTAAAATCATCTCCCCCATGACCAAAACTACAGGAATGAACTAAAATATTAGTAATCCAATCAATATATTAAAATTTTAAAAAATATTACCATGACATAAATTTAAGTAAATATTGACTCAAATAATAATGTTGTATTTAATGTAAGTAATGTGACTATTGAATAGAAATGTTACTATTGGAATAGTAAGGTGACCATTGGTAATAATAACCCAATCATTAGGAATAGTACGATGACCATAGGAATATTAATTTAATATAATAGTAATAAGGTGTGATATAAATAATATTTATCCATCGTAATATAAGTAAATATAACTATTATAGTGTTGAAAAATAAATATCAATAATAACAATTTCAAATAAAATATTAGAGACTTTTAAATACACTATATTTGAAATCATTTCATAAAACATGAAATTATTATTTTAATAATTGAAATTAAATATATTATAAATACATTTTATAAAATGGCTGTAATTTCTTAAATCATCATATCTAAATTATCCATGTGTTATATTTTGGTAATTTTCCGAGGTGAGTAGTAAAAATATATTTTTCCTCATAACATGTGTATCTTAAATTTCATCATTCAAAATGTAATAATGTTCTAATAATATCTATAAATTTTTATGGGAACAAATATACTTATTTATTATAAATGAATCATTTAAATACAATAAACATAATTTCTATTCCTAAAATACAATTTCCAAACCAAAAGTCATAAGTGATCTCTTAAATTAATAAATTTTCTTTTTTCAAATATCCATTTTATTAAACTATGTGAATTGAAATTATGTAAGTGATTAAATTACTGAAACCAATATATTTTATTTTTATAAGATATATATTTTTAAAAAATCATTATTATAAGTTTTACCTTCGATATAATCTCTTGTTCAATATTTGTTTATAAATACCCCTCTCCTCAAATATAAATAACTACTCTCTCCCCCGTGGAAAATAACTCCTACCTCACCATACAAACACAATGGTCTTCCAAAATCCTCTATCTAATTATTTTTTTCATCTCTAGGGATGCTATGGAATAATCAAACTCTATTCATCATTTTATTATACTAAAGTATAAGAGAGTCCACACTAAGAAAAGAGAGTTTTATTTCAAACTCTTCTACCTTTTTCTTCTACATCGATCTTGTTTGACTATTTCATTAAAAATAAAATATTATATTATTATATTATATATAATGTTAAATTTTTATTAATCATTATAACCGACTATACAAAAGGATATTTACTATTTTTTTAAATTTTATAACACTTCTTCATATTTGGACGACATTCCCATTAATAGTGTGTTAAACACCAATGATGATGTCTAAAAGTTTTATCTTTATCAGCAATGTAATGGATATTTAAAATAAAATTATTATTATATATAAATTTATAAATATATTTGTTTTAATATTCCTAAATTTATTCTACATATTTATAAATTATGTTGACTAAAAAAGAGAAATTGATGGGAAATATAAAATTTTTATGGAAACAATTATATCAAAAAACTTCAACATCATCAATAGAAATTAGGGAAAATGACTGTAATTGTTAAATATCTCTAATAATGAAAATATTTCACTTCAATATCAATTATTTAATAAACGATCATTTATTATTTAGGACATAGATAAGAAAAAAAAGAAGGTGGGATTTATGGTGAGGGGATTATTGAACCTGTCTTCTTTTCTTTGGGTTATTCCACTTTTACATCAATTTCAAAATGGATATTCAACTACTATTTCATAAAAATACATTCACTATTATTCCTTTTTATTTTAGGTATATACATTTTACCATGTTAATTTTTATATCAAAATCTAATAATTTTCCCGAAAAACGTTTTCATTCCAAAACTCATATCTTATACATCTTGACTTATTTCATATTCACAAATAATGATGATGTTTATTCAAAATGTTTTTTCCATTATTCATTATATAAACCCAATTTTATCCATGAAACTATGATTCAATAAATACCGATGAATCACATTCCATTCCATGGGTTATTTCTTGACTACAATTCTTATACGTTCTATGTGACATGAATGATTATTTTAATATTTTAGTGGATGAGGGGACCTATATTTATATATCATTACAATAAAGTGGATAATATTATGTATCCTATGAGATAATGTGTGTTATCTTTTAAAATTATAATATATTTTTTCATAACAATGATTTTATGATTATAATAATTTTTTATGTGTGAACCAGATGTTGGCATTGTTAAACATTATGTTATGTATTTGACCACTATGATACTATGTTTCATTTTTATACATTAATACATTCCATGACTTTATCAAATTTTCCTGAATAATTAGGAGGATTATCCAATGATTATGATATGATGATTATGATTGTACTCACCCATGTTATGTTGATTCACCTCGCTTAATCCTCTGCTTAATGGGATTTTAACTCACCCCTTTCTTTGATTTATTTCCTTATGAGAATATATGTAAGAAGGATAAAATGATATTTGAAAAGGATAATGAAAAATAATTTACATAAATGATTAGGTTTCATTTTGTACAAATGATGTATAACTGATATTTTCACATGATACTAAATAGATTTATCCTTTAATATATAACTATTTTATTATTTTCATAAATATTATGTAGTATTTTTATATGAAAATATAGGGTTTCTAAATTTGGTATCAATGGTATAGTTTATTTAATTTTTGAAATATGATTAGAAAAAGGCAGTGACAACTGTTATGGAAATTCTATATAGATGTAAAAATACAGTAAACATTTATTTGAGGCAGACAAATTAAAGGGAATGTATAAGATATTATTTTACACTTGATTTTCAAAAAGAAATAAATAATTTATTCATGATATACTAACTTACAATTTTTTCAATCCATTTCTATTTTAGAAAATGGTGGGAACCAGTCGAATCTAATCCAACACACCATGTGAGGGAAAATTCATTTATTTCTCGAATGAAATCCCTTATTCAATGGGAGGATGGTTTAAAAAAATCATAGAGATGGTTACCCAGTTGTCCAATTGTATGAATAATAACCTGAACCATGTATAATTTCCACCATTACCCAAGAAGGATCCATTATCCATCGAGTTCTTTATAAAGGAATGACCACCATCATTTAGTTGATATCTCACTCTACTTGTCATAGAATAGTTGGTTAACTCAATGGATAATATAATTTCAATGATCGACTAATCAAAGAAGTAGAAAGTTGATTTTCATATCTATCATTGAGATGGAGAGGGTGATCATTATTTTTAGTTGATAAAAAACTCCATGATTAAGTTTTAGATGGATGATATGGAGTGGGAAAATATTAAGATAATATTTCTTAGAAAAAATTTCGCATGAACTTATTAAAATTATATGGAGATAGAATTTATAAATATTATTATAAATAAAGTTAAATATATGAAGAATTGTTGGTTAATATTTAGAAGGATTTTATGATATGCCTCGATATTTATTTTCAAAAATTATATAATAATAGATATATTATTATGTGAATTAAAAACACACCCTCAAAAGTATCTAGATATTTGATACATTGGGTGTTACAAAGATGTAGTTTTATGTTCTCTCACTGTAGCTATGAATTTTTTGGAATGGTTCCAAGGTTATATATAAAATAAGATAATAATAGAGTTTCAGGATATTTGGTCAAATGAAAAAGGATGATGTTGGATGCAATAACGCACATGAAAAAAATTTGGGAAGAAGCATCATGTGAATTATTTCAATGGAATAGGGAATTACTTCATGTGTGAGAGAGAAAGAAACTAAACTCATGAATATCTAAGATACATAATGAATTATGAAAACATGAATGACTAAATTAGGGACCCTCCAAATTCACCAAAAATTGATAAATTCATTAACAATAGTGTTCAAGGGAACGATATAAGACAATGCACTAAAACATGGGTCCATGAGGATAATCAGAATCAGTAACTACCAAAATATTGAAGAGTATGGGAAAGCTTGTGACATAACTAAAACATAAGTGGATCTTAAAATTGAATCCATAAAATGTAAACTTTTAATTGATTCATGAATTGAAAACATCGTATTTGATTTTGGATTTATGGATCCCCACATATCCTATAGGTTTTCTAGAACATTTTTATTTAATACCTAATATGCCAAAGTAAGTAAATTTTTAACAACACCTATTGGTGTAATCATTGTAACATATGTGTTGGAATATTCTCCTATTATAGTGTTTGGTATGATTCATCCCATGAATATTTTAATCCTTACCTTTATTTAATTTGATTCTCTAATAGGATGAAAATGTCTCTCATTATATAGATCACACCTAAACTATTAGGAAAAGGATATATAATTCTATATTAGGAACTATCCAATTCTCTTACAAATATGTAAGGATTACCATTAATCTACTTTTGAAATTCACTCAATGGTGTTGGTAATTATAACCTATGAATAAAAATACATTTTTCAAATATCCAAGACAAAATTAAGGTATCAAAATTGATGACATTCAAAATGTGATGGAATACACTGATTTATTTCCTGAAGAGTTACTCAAAATTCCCCAAGTTAATGTGATGTAGTTGTTAATTTATTTCTTACTCATATCCACTCATATCTCAAAAGATCCCTAAAAATATGAACCCAATTAATATTTATGAGTTAATGATGATGTTGTAAGAGAATTTATACAATGGTCTCATATTCCCTAGCGCATCTCCATGGGGTGATCCAATTTTCCTTGTCAAGAAGATGGATGGATCAATACAACTAAGTATTGATTAGTAGGATCTCAATTAAAACACCATCAAGAAAAACTATTCTACTAAAATGATTATTGAATTATTCAAAAAATTATAAGGATCTAAGTACTTATCAAAGGGGTTGTTCATTGTGGATATCATATACTTAAGGTGACAAAATATGATAATCATATGACTAGCTTCTACACAAGGTATGGAAAAAATGAGTTCAAAGGGGTTGTTCATTGTGGATATCATATTCTCATGGGCTGATTTTCATGTTTACGATTGAGATATGTTTCCTTTATATATATATTTTTGGGTTATAATAATATAATAAAATTTTGGACTTTCAAGTATTTTCATATAACTACAACTAATGTTTTTAAGTTTTATATCATATAACATTATTTTTCAAGTATAAAATGTTGTTAGATTTGAATAAATATGTTTTGTGTTAATATTATTCTTTATTTGTTCACATTCTATATATACGTATTATGTAGTTATATTAAGCCAAAGGTTTAGGATATTTTATTATTAAAAATATATTACACTGCATGTCTACTTCAAATGGGTTATATATGGATATGGTTATGATCCTATGTTTATTATATTATCATAATAATGAAAATCACCAATATACTCATTTTGATTTATATATAATGTTCCCACTTATTTTTCTAACCCCTATCAGGCTTTCATATCACCCTTACAATGAGGTATTCCCAAAAATGATTACATTTATTAGGGGGATTTGGAAATATAATTAATGATTAATTCTAAATTCATTAAATAATGTTTATTATCTAATATTTATTCATGTTATATGCACATAATTTTCCTAATAAAATAAACCAATCAATTTTTAGGGTTAAATTGAAAAACATACTTTTATAAAATTTTATGAAATATTATTACATAAATGGTATAGTAAATGTAAATTGTATCATAGAATACTTAAATATTTTATGAATTATGATAGTAAAAAAACCTATTGTAAATATTAATATTACAAAAGATAGAAATGGGGATTTATTTTGTATTATTAACATGTTTTATTCATGTATTATTGACTAAGTTTATTTTATAACCATTTTACTTATTAAGGAATTCTGGTAAATTGGATTAAATATTCTAATAGTCCTTGTAATGGATAGGGAAATTATTAACCAACAAATATTCATAATGAAATGGGAGACGTATTTTGATATTATATTGTGGTTCTAAATATATTTTCTAAAATTATTAACCATAAAATAAACCATAATGAACAAATAATATCTTCCAAGGTTAATAAATTTTCATTCTAATAATTTATGAGATAATAATTTCATTTATTTTGTGGGTCATTGATCCAATTTTTATATAACCATGAGTTGTATTTTGGGAAATGATATTTTTTGTTTCATTTTTATGAATAATAAAAAACGAGTTACACCATCTATTATATTTAGGCATAAGATATTAAATTTTTAAAATTCATCAATAATATAATTAAAAATGGGTTTTTAATATAATTGTGTTCAAAGACAACAAGTGTATATTGGTAATTTTATATTTCAACCATGACCTTTTTAAAAACACATGGTAATTAATTATGGATCTCAAGCCAATTTATATTTAATCTATTGAAATGTAGTCATTGAATTTCATGATGATTAAAAAATCCCTATATTTCTTATCAAACATGATGGAAGAATATAAATTTAATTAGTAGTTCAAAAAAACATCTTTGAAAATATCTAAAAATCTCAGAAATATATGTAAAACTTTTATTGGGTGTGATCTCAATATATATATTGTGATTTTATAATGTATACATATAAACTTATGTATTAAAAAATGACGGATATTCATCTTCTATTATAAAATAATAAAAAATAACAATGGACAAAGATCAAAAATCACATATTTAAAGTAAATGGAATGAATTACACAAAAAACTACCCTAAAAGAATGTAATAGTACTTTAAGTGTATAAAATAATAGAATAAATCTCAACAACACAATTGTAACATGAAATTGTAATATGATACATTTGAAGAAATGAATGTTCCACTGAGTGAGATGCATATTGTCCAATGATTAAATTGGAATGAAAATGGTAAATTTTCAACTTTGTGAACTATAAAATGGGTAATTGATGGAAATAAATTTCAATATCCACTTAAGATATTTTATAATAGAAAATATTATTCTATCTATATCAAAGAGGTGGAGAAACATTATAAATTTATTAAAGGAAAAATTACAACTTTATAAATAATGATGAATGTTTTATTTAGTGTAGTTATGATTCACATAAAAATTTTATTGGATAATTAAATCAACTCATATATTCCTTGATGTAATGATACCATTGAAAACACCTTCAATAGAAAAAATTATTACATTTGGTTTAGACTATTTCCTTATTAATTTATATGGGAAAATCTTTGCAACAAGTGTTTTAATTATATTTTTCTGAAATTTTAAATTAGAATATACATGGATTGGCCTTGATTTTATAAATATAAAATCATATATTGTGGAATGAAAATATCAATCCATATCCTGAACCAAAACAAGATATTAAAATATTTAATATATGATAAAGAATATCGATTAGAAATTTATTCAAAATTATTTTCATTTATACACAATTAAATAGATTAACATGCTCAAATTATTTTTAAAATTGAAATTAGAAAGTATGAATTCATACCAATATTAATTTCATTAACTTATCTATTAACTAAGGAGTTATAATGCCTTACCCAAGACTGTTACATGTTATTATTAATTGATATTATATATTATGTGTTTCTAATATCTATATATCTGTAAAGTATTTCCCAAGTAAAACTAAAAGAGTTAAATAAGAGATGATATGTAAACTATGAAAAGGGATTTATACACCTTAGTTCAACACATTATTGTGAGTTGGGGTTCTCTCAATAATAAGGATTTTTAAATGTATCATTCCATCAACTAAAATAATATTATAAATATTACCCTAAATAATAGGTATTAATATTAATGGTTTCCCAATCTATTTGACCGATAACAAGGAGTTCACTAAATCAAAAAAGATTATCTTTTTTCAATATATCGTTAATTGAGGCTGGAAGATAGAAAATTTTAAAAGGAATCCTTAAATAAAATATATCAATAATATGTGTATAAAGTGATTCCATTTGGTCAAAAACACCATATAAATATTCATGAACATGTTGAATTGAATTTATAGAGATTACCATGATGTATTCATAATGGTTTTTATTGATGTTAGTCATATATACTAAAAAAAGGATGAACATAAGGATTATATATGCGTTGTGATGAATAACACAAATATGGAGATGTTATAGGCTTTGTTCTGTATATTTCAATTTTAGATGAAAAATGTCACGTTCTAAGGGAATATTGTTAGTAAAAATGAGTTTATTTAGATCATTTATTCTGAAATATAATTATCGAATATTCTGAAATAATAATTCATACTGAGAGTCTTCTTTTTCATGGATTTGTGAGGTAAAACCTAGGGTATGTGAATTATTTCAAAATATTTTATATCATACTCTCTATGTTAATATTGAATTTATTAATGTATATAATGATAAAATAATGTGAATAGATCCTTAAAAATAGTAGGAAGATACTAATAATTATACATATAATCACTCTACCATAAAGTCTATATTGTTATATGATATAAAACAATGTTATAATGATATTATTGGGCAACATTTTATGGAAAATGATAAAATCATTGTATATATACCTTGAAAATAAAAGATCAAATAGAAAAAATTCCTAATGCATGGACTAGAGAATTAATGTGTTATATTTATAATAAATTCATAGGGTAACTTCCAATATGGTTAGATATATGATTTATATACAATTAATATCTTAATTGTATATATTTACAAAGAAGGACCTAAACATCTATCAATAAATACGATTTTCTAATTGAGGAATGTGATTTCTCAATACCTCATAATACTAGAATTCAATATTAGTAAGTTGATTTTATTTGAATAATGGAACACCCTAATCCAACTATATGCTGATTGAAAATTAATCTATATTCAATGATGTAAAATGTATGGATCATGAAAATATAAATGAATTGAGTTAATCCAACCTATCTTGAACAATTTCCATATAATACAACAAATAGAAAAGAATTTTTATAGTAAGATATGATCTACAATATCTAAATAAGATGATGTAAACTAAGGTAGTATAGATTGAAAAATTCAATATTGACAAATATGAATCAATTTATTTTAATGATAGTGTCTATATACTCTATAGAGTATATATTATGAATAAGATATATAACTACACACATGACTTTTCATTCCCCATTCACTAAGAAATTAATGTACCATGATCATAAAGAGAATATCTACTATGATGAATTGGAGAAAAAGATTTTGTAACACACTTATACAGTTATTTGTGTAAAATAAGTTTAAGTAGACAATCATAATTCCAATTTAATGCATCCACCATGACACATACCAATTAGGGAATGTGATATAATAACAATAGAGTATCCCATATGTATTCCAAAGTATTATTAATGAGATAATAAAATATGGGATATGTTGGATCTAAACCCCTAAAAATCACATTTTATCTTTTTATAATTATTTCTAACATCTTAAACCTTCTAATATATTAAATACTAGTGGTGGGGAAACCCAATGCACCAATTTTGTTCATATCTAAAATATATCCATATATAACTTATATGTTTTATAAGAGTATTGAAAACTAAAAAAATACAATTTGGAAATTAATTATGGCCTACTACCCACAGACAAATGGTAAATTTGGAAGAACATCTGAAAAACATGAAGACATGTTGTAAGATTAATTAATGGGATTTATGTGAGTATACATCCAACATCATCCATTGGTAATATTTTCATAATATAATGGTTTCCACTCAAGATATCAAATAGCCCCATGTAAAAATCAATATATAAGAGAAGTAAAACATTAATACAATAAAATTATGATAGTGAATGGATGATTCATGTATATAAATTTGTGAAAGAAATTACTCAGAATCTTAAAGGTATTCAAAAAAACCATAAATTTATAAAATGATAATTGAAGTTTTTTTATGACAATTACCTAAGCAACACAGTGACCATTTTTTTGACAAATTGTTCCTTAAAATATAACCCTAAAATAGTGTTTTAGAATTATAATGATTTTAATACTCATACCTTGGTATATTAGACCATTTCATATATTTGACTGTGATTCAGTTGTGTCATATTGTGTGGAACAACCAGAAAACTAATCCCATCTGCATGATGTGTTCTAAATTTATCTCACAACTAACCAGATATATGATCCATCAAATGTATTGAATTTTTATGTGGTGTAACTTGATCAAAACCTCTCATGTGATGATTAACTCATGAAGATCATGGATCAAATAGAAAATGTTCAATACAGTATGTAACTTAATAGATAAATGTTCTATTGTGAATATTATACAAGAAGTGAAATATTGAAGTTCTATGATTTACTGAAATATACGTCTATTATTGTACATTGAAAAAATTATATGAATTCAAATTTCAAGGATGAAATTTTTAAAGGGGGGTAAATATAGTTATCCAAACATATCTCTATGAATTTGTTTCTATCTTCTAGTAATATTACAATAGAAATTGTAATATTAACCACAAGCACCATTTAAAAGAAACAAAAATACATTATCTTACCAATATAAAACATTACATTTGGTGAAAAAATGTACCCTATAAAATTAATATTATTAAAATGGTATTATAAAAATAAATATAGAGTTCAAACAAAATGTTAAACTATAGAGAATAATTGTCTCCAAGAATTATAATAGCCATTAATGACCCTATAAAAAACAAAACATTAAAATATGATTTAAAATTTATAACAATACACAGAAAAAATGGGGCAAAAATTATTAAATTATGAATGAAGGAAAAAAAGATACATTTATAATAATTTTAGATCCCATTAACTATAGGAATTGTAAATTTTACCATTATAATAGTTATTTAACAATTAAAATTTAAAAATGAAAAATAAACAATATTTATTATGATTTATATCAAAATAAATTTTTTAATAACATAAATTCAATAGCCCAATTAAAAACACATTGAAATTATGACAATATATTTCAATAAAATGTATTTTAAAATAATTTGTTAAAATATAAATTTTGATATACACATATATATTAAAATTAGTAAATTTGGAAAATTAAATATTTAAAATTAATATTAATTTTAGAACATTAACATTAAAATATTCCCTGAGTGAACTACTAGTATTTTCTAAAAATCATCAAAGTTTATGTGAATAGTAAAAAATTAGTTTATCAAATACTTAAAGTTGTATGAAATAATATTGATGGAATAATGATTGAATAAATTCAAAACATATTGGATTAAAATAAATAGTTAATGAGATAAGGTATTTATATACTAAAAACAAATATAATTTTTATATCTAAAAAGTAATATCTAATGAAAAATTGATAAAAAATTTAATTAAGAACTACCTTTCATGTTTTCACTAAAATTTTATATAAAATAATAAACAAATATATTAATTATAAATTCCTAAAATATTTTGGTAATATTTCTATATAATTTATAATCTTAAATTAGATCATTAATGTAATTTTCAATAAGAATAATATTTTTTCATTATTTTAGATGAAAACTTTCCTCCCACTAATGTATATATACCCCTCTCAGAAACATGTTGATAAAATTATAAAAATAATCCATTTTCATAATATATATATATATATATATATATATATCTTATTCAGAATGCCATGATCCCTTTATTCAGGACTCACCAATCCCAAAACCTTTAATGAATTATGTTTATTAGAAAAAGAGAATCATAAAAAACAATGCGCAATGCATTCAATTTTTCAATTTAAATTTCTTAATTAATTCTTTTGTTTTTTACCCTCTCTAACCTAATTATTATCGTATGAATTAATTTATTTATAAACATGATAATAATTGAATTATGATGCTTTAAATTATTCTATTCCTTTTAGAATGTACATGTAATATCACTCCATCTTTTGAGAAGATGTTATAAATTGTCGACATTAAAGTAGATGAGGATATTTTAAATTCTTTATATATCCAAAACATTATGGTAAGTTACAGTAGATTATAGTATTAAATAAAAATTTTATTATAATATTATACAGTTAATATAAAATATTTCTATTTTATTGGTATTCTTTCTCTCTCCCTCATTGATATAGTCTCAATAATGGTTATGTTACCCATGTATAAGGAAACTGTGACATCTATTCATATTACTACATTAAAGATTTTTTAGTGTAACATAAATATATATATATATAATAGATAATAATTTTTTTATTTTTATACTTATATTCATAATTTTAATAACTCATAAATAATAATGAATAAAAATTATAAAATCGATATGAATACGGTATATTCAGACGAAATATATGATCGAACAGTAATGACCCACGTTTTGATCCACGGTAAAATTAGAAATCAATTTGAATTTTGGAATTTAGTGAAAGGGATATTCTTAGAACTAATCTTTGGAATTACATTCTTATAGTTTGAATACTTTAATTTTTTTCTTTTGGCTTGGGTGATGTCCTGAGGGTCCCTCAGGAGACTCATTGAGTTTTGGGGCTGTCAAACTCAATAAACTAAAAAAATGGATAACCCTGACAGTGGTGTATAGTTTGTATGAAACTGTATGACCATCCAATAGAAAATTGTGTGACATATGTAGGTGAGAATATTCCCATATCATGGGCTACACTGAGTTTCCCAAATCATGTCCTCAGTTCGCATGGTTAGTTCATTTTATGCAGTACCTAAGTAATATTAATTTCAAAATTGGAACACGATTAGGGAAAATAATTTGGGGAAACCATGAACAGTTGTGTTCTGAAGTACTGGAAGTCACACAGCTTTTCCATAGTTTGTGAAAACCATGGGTCCAAACCATGCGACCCAGTTTTGAGGATGATTTTAAAAAAAATCATTAATGAGTTTTAAAAACCCCTTTTCCCCTTCCTCCTTCACCTCCAGCATGTTTAGCTCTTTCACCCATGGGATTATCCTCCTAATAATACCCTAGGATTTGATAGATCCTCTCTTTCGATCATCATTTTTCAGGGAAGTCAGTCGCAATGGACCGACATCAGTAATCACTTGTTTCCTTTTGGATCATTCTCTATTCAATTTCATTTCAACGTAGTTATCGTGGTGCATGATCATTTTCCCAATTTTTAGGGTGAATGTATATTTATTATATTTTTTTATAAACCAGAAAAAATAAAAACATGATATTGGATGTGTTAATTATACTATGAATAAGGTAGGTGGTCTATTAATTTTTACTCAAGTTCCCTTCATTTTATATATATCTTCGTTGTGCCACTCATCGGCCCTTACAACCCATTGCTTTAGAATTTTTTTATTCAGTATATAATGTATAAATAATATTGTATGACTCTTATTAAGACTTAATTATTTACTTGAGGCTGAAAACCTTGATCAAAGATACCCCTTGGGTGTGCCTTCTTGTTTACCCTATTATTTAATTAATTTTTAAAATTCCATTACTGGCTTCTAAGCGTTCGAATTGGTCATTTAATGGAACTTCCCCATATAATAAAATTTCCAATTATTAATGGTTCCTCCTATGTGTCATGTAAAAAAGATATATTGTTTTACCATTTTTTTTAATTTTATAATATTATTATTTTAGTGAATTGAGATGTGTTTATTTAGAATGATGCTTAATTGGGCGGAATGAGTTTTTTTATGAACAATGTTATGTTTTTATAATAAAACCCCTCAGATGAGGTGTATTATCATTGAAATTACAAAGTTATTGATAGTGATTCAACACATTCTGGGCCATATTTTTTAGTGTTTTCATATGCATTTGTTTTGATAGATATATAGAATGCATTTACATGCCATTTTTGTTGTTCAGAAATGAAGTTTCAATCCTTATATATATATATATATGTTTATCTAAACGAAGAACATATTGAGGGAGTGGTATGAATTTTAAATGATATTTCCCATATAGGAGATCAGTTAATTATTAAAGGTATCTTCTAAGTGCCTCCTTTAACCTATTAAAATCTATTTTCATGCTTTAATAGATTAAATGGAACTCTTTTTAATGGAATGGATTTTCATGATGGAATCCCTTCAATGATTTATTTGAATGGGTTATATGATATGACTTTTTTATCTTCTGTGCGTGATTCATGATTTTTTTCATGCCTTGAATGAATAAAATTTTTTAACAGAAGAAAAATGTGAATGGTGGAAATGCCACCCCAATAGTTACATGCTTAGTACATGCTATCATTATTATTGGAATCCCTTAGTGATAATTGGGATTACTAAATATATAGAGTGAGAGGTAATGTATCATGGATTATATTATTATTGTTATGTAATTACATCTTATAAAAAGGATGTGGATGATGGTAAGGGTTCTGTTGAGAATAGAGTTATCACAATTCCTTACATCACATGTTGAAGATAACTTCTCACAACAATGATACTTTGAGGATGGTGGGAATGATTCCCCATGTCCCTTATTGATTGTACACATGAAGACATAATCTCTTTAGTTAGAGTGTTGAAATGATGACCCACTCACAATCTCAAGTGACGATCATGACGTCTACCACTCATTATGATATTTAGGGAATTCACATTTTGGCTTGAGCATATAGGTACATTCAGACTGGTTTGGATGACAGATTTACACCCAGGACTAGCTAGCACCTTGTATTCAAATTATATGGCCACTTATATCAGCATGTAATTGGTATATATAGGTAGATGGAATAAATTACTATATATATATATATATATTATTACTATATATATAGTTATTTGTCAAACATCTCATTCCATTAATGAGATGAAGAAGGTAGAGATGACATGTTTCCTTTAGGATCCTGGGAAATATATTGTTTCTTTATTATTCATTATACCTAAACACTACATTACATTATATTCACATAATAGTTTTATTTGTAGACACCATGGGTTGAACCCTACCAAGATTTATTTCGCACACCTTACTCTAGCCTAAATTGCACTATGGTACTTGGGTAGATCTCATGTTCCCAGGAACATGGACTTTTGCTTGTTATGATTGGATTATACGTGGGAGTTAAGAGAACATGTGTGACATCCCAAGTAAATAAAGAATAAGACATTTTTATATTTATTAATATTTGTGATTTAAATATTAATATTAATTTAAATGGGATTTTATGTTTGATGGCATACCCAATATACAACAACGATTTTCTTTGAAATCTTACGTTTCACACAACATTGGGTCAGACTGAAAAATAATAATATAATATTTTTTTAAATGGTAGTTAACACCTACTCATTGTATTAGAGGGAATGGACCGAACTAACTACTATATTAATATAATTTTTTTTTAAATGTTTTTACATTTATCTAAAAGAAATTAGAGGCTTAAAATAAGAAAGAATCCGATTTTAAGTAAAAATACTCTAATATTCATTAAAATATCGATTTAACGCCTTTTGATGGTAAACCCTCTTTAAATATAGTTTTTGTAAATTTTATATGTTCTATTTTACAAAATAATATTCTTCTCTAGAATCGGGACATCAAAGTTTACTTTGGGTAAATTCTTTGTATTTTTCAGACAAAATTCGTTTTTTTATGAATATTGAAAAATATTGTATTTTAATTCAAAACTGCATTTCTATCTAACATATTTATAATGATAGATTATCTTTATAATTGGATTTAAATTATAATTTTTTTTTAATATTTAATCCAATTTCGGTCAATGGAAATAATTTCACTTTGAAATTGGACATAAACAAGTTTCAATCTTTTGATAGTTATTATTTCTTAAAAACAAGATTTTTGTTTTGGTAGTGGGAATTAATTTTAAATTAATTTATGCCACTTCTGGGTTTTGAATTTGGATAAATGGATTACATGTTAGGAATCAGGAGGTCCAAATTTTGTACACATTTAACTTTTGTTTTTATACATTATGAATATTTACTTTAGTAAAAAATTTATTTACCATGGTTAAAGGGTAAATCTAGTAAATAGGGGTAAAAAATAATATGATAATAACATTAAATTACCCTAACATGTGTTATAATTCTGTTTTCTGATATATTTCCTACCATGGAAATCCTTGGGTAGATTTTGGGACCCCATTGAGACACATGGAAGTGATAATGACACGTTATATTAATTAATTTAATGTAAAGACAAAAATGACATAAACAAATATCTTTTAGTAAATCAATTTTTACATGGGGTTATATATGTTATCTCTTTGACTATAAATATTCATTTGAAATAAAAAACTATTTCCTACATCATTATATTTGTTTTTTAATTTTTAGACATCAAATAAATACAATTATTTATGACAGAATAATGATGCAGTAATCACCTCATTAATGAATGATTTAAATAAATCAGATTATAATGATTCAAAAAATATCCAAAACATTTCCAATTCTTATTGAATGATTTTATTTCGAACACGAGTCATCTTATATTCGACATTAATGAGTTTTGGGTGTTTATAAATCGAAAATCATTAATTAATAAAATAATATTTTTAAACATTCCTAAAGAGACCCTCCTCCCCCTTACAAAACAAGTCACATCTAACTCATTCCACACACATCTCAAGCCCACTGGATCATCCATCCTCTACCCAATTAAGCTGTCTACATCCATCACTTCCTTTTAAAAGCATTCCCTTAGGTATAATGCAATTCAGTTAAACCTTTTGGTTCAAACCAAAGAGAGATACCCGATTTGGTGGAGATTAAAGAACGACTGAGTCAAGTCGGACATGAGGTAATGGACATTGTATCAATCTTCTTTCATTGAGGAATATTTTGTTTTATACATGAATTTCTTTTATATGGTTTATAAACACCTTTTTATTTTTTTCATTCAAAGGGAATCTTTTTTTACGAGGTGTTTTACTAAACCACAAAAAACAATGTTTCTTTTAAAATAAGTGGTGACAACGAGCTTTTCCACCGCTGTGAGTATTATATGATCTATGGATTCCTTAAGAATACGTAATGTTTTTAAAAGGAAAATAAATACCATATACTCTTTTACATATTTTGGTATTGAAAATGGTTTTGATAATGTCTTTTTTATGTCAATATATTTAAATGCTATATTGTGTAAGAAATGTGGAAATGTTATCCTTACTTTATTTTTATTTTATGAGTTATGAATATGTTATGGTTCTTGGGAATTGTTACATTTTGGGTGGTTCCGTGATAAACCTAGTTTAGTTGATCATGATATAGATCTGCAATGCATTGAGTAACGTGACTTAGGTAAACGTGAATGTTTCTCCTAAGATATTTACGGAATATAATGTGATGGGTATTCAAAAATGTAACTCCCTGCATAAATGAGAAAGCTACAACATAAGTACATTATGGATGCCAAAAGTTACCTTTATGATTTATTATTTCGATTTGTTATTCATAAATTGTATGATTTAATGAAGTATGTGCTTTCCCTTGGTATTTATTTATGGATGAATGTTATCATTCTTTATCTTATAACCATTACTGAGCTTTTTATGCTCATCCCATGTTATGAAATGATTTTCACCGGACCTAAAGATGAATAAGGTCATTGATGGATCAATGAAATTTCATGTTGTCTAAAACATGGAACTAGACATGACACTTTTTTAAATAGTTCTTATTATATGAAAAAAATGTAAAGTGGGTAGAATTTTCTACTTTTTAATTTTTTAGATGTAATGTAACAGTTATGACCTAATTTCATAAAACTATAAACCTGAAATGATCCTCAATGTGAATTGTTCATTTAATTCTTGATTATGTAATGTTTTAAGGTGGGGTCTTTATAGTTTGTATCAAAGGTCAGTTTAGACAATTTTATGAGTTAGTATATTCTTAAATTAATATCCCTAAATTATTATTATTTTATGATATGATTAAACTGATATAGAATTTACAGATTACAATGTTGCTTCTCCTAATATCTTTTTTTGTTCAAAATGGTTTTTCGTAGAGGAAACAAAGTAGCTATGATGGGACAACATCAGGAGGAAGATAGCCTTCGAAATGCGCAACCTCAGATGGTCAGAATGGGAACTAAATAGATTGTTGCGATGATGGAACAGTTGACTGAAGCTATAAATGGTGGTGGTATCTATGCATAAGATTAGCTGGAACAACCATAGAGGAACATTTTAGAATTGGAGCATTTCATGAGGCAGCATCCCCCATCATTCAGAGGATCATATGACCTTGTGCTAGTTGAAGGGGGGATTAATGCACTGGATAAGTTTTTTGATTTCATTGGGTTTTCAGGACATCAAAAGGTTAGTCTTAGTGTTTACTGTAGCAAAGTGATGCTGATTAGTGTTGGTCGATGGTGAAAAATATCAAGGATATTAAGGAAATGGATGATCTTTATTTGGATTAATTCAAAGGTATATTTCTTGAGAAATATATTTCTAAGGTGGTTTGTATTTGGATGGAAAACAAATTCCTAGAATTGAGGCTGGAGGATGACTTAGTGGCTGCTGATGAAGAAAAATTCACTTGACTGGAAATGTATTCTCTAAATTTCACAATATATTTTGATGGTACAATCAACCATTTTTACTCAGGATTAAATCCAAAGTATTGAAGGGATTTAACTTTTCATGAGTTCAAAAGTTATGAAAAACTTATTCGATGTGCGGAGAAGTTAGAAATGGAGTTTGTCAATGATCAGGTAGTCTTTGAAAAACAACATAATAATAGGTCGAGGTGGCAGATGAAAGGGAATAAATTTTCAAAAAATAATGATGGTAATAAAAATAAGTTTACCGTTTGTGAAAATTGTGTTAAAAATAATGTTGGGGAATATCTTTTGAATTCTGGTAAGTTATTCTGATGTGGTAAAATAGGACATAAGGATTGTAATTTCACTGAAAAAGATCAGTGTAATGGTAAAAAAAATTGATTTATGGTCTGTAAAATGATTTAAGTGAAATGAAATAAGTCTTTATGAAAATGAGTGTCCAATGAAGAACTGAACTAAGGGAAAGAAGCTAGATTAAAAGAAGAAAGTGGTGGTGAAATCATTTGCAACAACATCAGCAGATGTTGGTCCATTGTAAGGACTTGGCCTCCGATTTCCCATATCCAGTTCCCATGAGGCATGATGTATCAAAATTTTATTTCAAAAATTTACAAATAATAAATTATATCCCAAAATAATAGAGGCTCATGATGTTCAGGTTCTAGGGAAAATAGCTGCATTCTGAAATACTCAATCTATTAAAAAATGTAACCTGAAAATTTTCAATCAAAAATGTATGGTGAGAATCAAAATACTTAGTTAGGGGTTTTGAAAATACTTAATAAAGTTTATGAAAGCTACCCGTGGAAAATAATTTCACATACACACAATAATTCCTTTTATGAAACCATCATAGCACCTCATTGGTAGATATAAAACATTTAGAGCAAGACATGCACAAGTATTTGAACATGCCACTAAAAGTTACTGAACGATCAAAATAATCCTGCTTTCATGGTGGTACATAAAAACTAATAAGTAAGAACAACATAGCATGAAAGGTGTTCCAATACCACTAGACAAGAATATTATCAGAGTTAATTATAATTAATCTCACTACAACTTATTTAAATGCACATGATGACATAATAAATGTAACGCTAGCATTTGTATTTATATTCTAGGAAGGAAAATTGTTCATGCATTATATGTCATTTGAACATAAACTCATACTCATAAGTAATGGTTCTTGATTAACATACACATAATGAGGGATTATAATGCAGAACCTTCTATAAACATATTGTCGAGGCCCTTGCCTTAAGATCTATTTATTAAGGCCTCATCATTAATCCATAAGCTCTTTAACAAATATTCGACTAAACAAATATTTTTCTGGTTAATTAAATTACATAATCATAATGAGGAATATGCATATTACAAACTGTGTCAAGGCCTCATTCCAAGACCATAATCATCTATGTCCAAGAATTTCACCTGAACCGTCTATGTCCAAGAATTTCACCTGAACCTTCTATGTCCAAGAATTTCACCTGAACAGTCTATGTCTAGGAATTTCACCTGAACCGTAACTATTTTAAGACCATGTGTCGTGAAACATTTTTTTCTCATGAGACCTAGCAATGCATCAAGGGGCTATATCATGCCCCACTCGTAACATAATAAGTTCTATGCATTCCTCATACCTCATAAATCAAAGTGGACATACCACATTTATTTATTTAATTTAATTTTATTAGATATTACCCAAGGTGTCCCATACTACTTTCGGTAATTTAATTTTAATTCTCATTATTTTTAATATGTATGCATTATCTAATATAACAATAAATAAAATGGATAATGAAACTATTGTACATTTACATTAGAAATACATGATATGGCAATGAACATATAAAGTTGGATGATAGTCATTTACCAAGGCAGGGATGAAAAAGTGAAATATATTTTTCCCATGTAATAATAATCAAAGTACATAAAATGATGAATGAATGGGGTTTTCCACATGAAATGATAACTTCTTAGTTTAAATTCCTTATTTCATGCACATTTAATTACGCGCATGCTGATAAAAGTTCTAGTGAGCATGAATTTAGACCAAATCACAACATGATTAACCAATGACCATATCTGCAGGGGGTTTATTATGTAATAGGACTATATATGAGCACAACAAGAGTGAATGTAAATTAAAAAATCTCATTAGTGCAACATACATATTGACTTAGCAGCCACCAAAATTACTAAAATCTTACATGTATCAAAAAATAAAGTAAGTCCTGATAATTATTAACTGAAAATAGGGTTTTGGAAAGTAAACCTATAAATACATTTTATATAACTATATATATATTAAATGTGTATATATAGTTTTTTACACAAGTTAATCAATGTCCATTAAATTCCTTATGATCTAAATATTTCTAACCATTAATTAATTACATGACTGAAAACCAAACCCATATAAGGTCGATTATATAAGTAACCATATGTACATAAATATATAAAAACTATGGTTTTTGTACTATAAACATAATTACATTTAAACCCAAAACCTAGTTCGCATCTAAAATATTATTTTAAGATTATTATTTATCTATTAAAAATCATAATTTAATTGTATATGAAAACATATATACATGATTATATAATTATACATATATATATATATATAGTTTGCAAAAACGGATTTTTCATATTTTAAGTAGACTAAAAAACTACCTTTATAATTCTTAGTATATCATTCTGCATTATATAGAAACCTTAAAATTTGATATGGATTGAGATTATGTATATATGTGTATACACCCAAAAATATATATTTATATGTATTTATAAGATATGTGATAGAAGCTTTTCACAACTAAATATACATAAACTACTTGGGTTTACAAACCATGAACAATCTCCCTGAAAAAATGGAAGGTGATACAGTCCCAACAAGTTCATGCATGGCACATACTATAACCTATATATATATATATATATATATAAACATAAATGTAAACTTTGATTGGCATGAGGAATAAAAACTGCAAACATCCTAAACCAAACATAACATCCTTAAAACCGTATATAAGAAAGGAATTTCAAGGTTTTCAACATGGATCAAAACGTTTTATACATATATATACAAACTGTATAAACATGTATATACATATGTAAAAACTCATTTTCACTCCAAATAATTAGAACTCTCCTTTTAAAAGCATTAAACCTTAATTGTAGGGGGGGTATAGAGGGTTTTTAGGGTTTTAATAACCGAAAACAAGGTTTTACGCCCATATATATATAATCTGTATAATTTTATAAACATATATCAGACTAGTTCAATGTAATATAGAATGAAAAACCACCCTTACCTAGACTGAGGAGGAAGAGTTGGGTTGGTAGAGGCTTGCTGGGGGGGTCTTCAGGAGCTCAAGGGAAAGGTTTAGAGGGTATCACCCATAGGGTTTCACCCGCATGGGTGAGAATTTCAATGGTCGGGGGATGCTTGGAAAGCCTCAGCTCACTCCCCATGAGGGTCCTACTGCATGACTACCAACAGTGAGGAAAACGTTTTGAGTCTGGCAAACTATAATTAAAAAATATAAATATATATATATTCCATATAAACTTATCCAAGGATCTTGAATCAGGTTGACTGGGATAGTTTCATTGAAAGGTGAGGACAAAGGGACCCTCCAAGGGTCATGAGCATCAGGAGTAGTGGAGAGGGAGCAGGGTGAGGGTGGCGCCCAACTGGTTCGGTCATGCTGGGAGACAACTCCGGAGGTCGGGGAGGCGCTCATGAAGTTTGATGGTGAGGCGACGACAAGGGTCGCGCGGTGCTGAGGCGGCGGTGCTCGGGCGACTGACGGTGAGGCGACGACGTCGGTGGCATTTCTGGTGGTGTCACCGTCAGGTTGGCTTCCAGCGCAAGGAGGGAGGCAGACCTCCTTCCTGTTTTTTTATAAACATTCTATTGTCCAATTTTATTTTTATTTATCAATTTTTTAACCCTTTTGTTTTTGGTCCGCTTGTAGGCTACCCAAACTGGGTTCCCCCCCACCAAATCCTATACGGGATTTGTTTTTTTTCAATCAATCCCACGACTTTCTCTTCCCTATTATTATATTTTTTTTTTATTATATCAGCTATTATTAAATCAATTATAATATTATCTAACTTTATGATTATATCTTTATAATTTTATATAAATTATAAAGTCAAAGGTTAATTTTATTTAAACATTACTTTAGAAAAGTAATGTTTACTTAATACCTAAATTATTATAAACATGTATCACAATATTTATAAATTAATTTTAATTAAACTTATAAATAAACATCTATATTTTTATATAAATCATAACATATATAATTTCATTAAAAGGAGAATAATTATATATATATATACATTTATAAATCATAAATATATTTATAATTCATATTATAAATCTTAATAAATAACATTACAATTAATTTGAAACCAACATGTATTTATTATTAATTATGAAATATTTACATATTACTATCATTTATTTCATTATTTAAAATTATTATTATATATTTATAATGTAATAATATTTATAACAATAATATTTCCAATATATATTATATCCTCTAAATTTAAAAGTTATAAAACAAATAAGAATATATTTTTATAAAAATCCTGGTTAAATTAAATTGGTACAACAAAATATGTATAATTAATAATTTATAAAACTTTAATCCAAAAACAATCATTATAATTGCACATATATATATATATATATATTTCATTTTTTTTAAAATTTACAATACCGATAATAATTACTCATTTTTTTGCATAAATTATGCATTTCACTAAATAATTTCAAAATGACATTGTATTCTGATTTTATGGTAACATTAGTTTTATTAATAATTTTATAACTAAATAATCTAATCATATATTTATAACGATATTCATTCAAAACATAATATATAAAACAATTACATATATAAAATACCCACTTATTATTATTAATTTTACCACGTCGACGAGTATTTAATTTTTCTTTAATTAAACTTTATATGGCTAATGGCTATAATTATAGTTTTTGAGTTTCCAACGGTTACACGAGGTAACATTCAGTTTGGTGACAATATAAAACCTGTTCTTGGGGTGTCTTAAACCCCAGGTGAGAGATGGAGAAGAAGAAGATGGTGTGCATCATACCTTTGGTGCTTAGTGCGGCTGTGGTGGCTTCAGACATTCTTATGTTTGTTATGGCGGATGCCAAGGACCCCTCTCGTCTACTCGGGGTTCTCATTGTTTTTGATCGGTCTCCCTGTAATCATAATTGGGTAGGTGGTGGGTATTTTATGTTAGTTGTGATCTCTCATTTCATTGTAAGGTTTTAGCTGTTGAAATGTAATATTTAAATGAGTGAAATACCTAATTTATCCTTTTTGTTTCCTCATTCACTTAATTTGAACTCTTTTACTCACACTAAAAATAATCCATCTTAAAACAAGGTAATAAAAAGTGAAATATAATATTATTCAAGTTCATCAATCTTGGGGTGTTACAGCTATAAAATAAAGTAGAATTAGTTAAAATGATTGTTTGTTCAGATTATTCCAATGTGTTGTTTGATTCGGGTCTACACATTCGTTCATTTCAGAGATGTTTTCTAGTAAATTGGGAATTCCCTCTCAAAATATGAATTTTGAACATATTGTAAGAACACCTAGAGAAAATATTGATATAAAAAATATAAGAACCATTATGTCCTTGTGTGCGGAAAGAATCAACCTGAAAACCATATTGTTTTTCCTCAAATAGATTTTGATGTTATTTTGGGTATGAATTGGCTTTCTGTTTATCATGCTAAGATTGACTGTAGAGCTAAATAGGTTTATTTTTTAGAAAGATTTTCACTTTGTGTACAAGAATAATCTCTTACATTTGATATCATAATAGGAATCTGAGAAACTGGTAAAAGATGGAAATTAATGTTTCCTTTCACATATTATTGAAATCAAAAAAACTATTCAGATTAGTGATGTTCCATTTGTAAAGGATTATCTTGATGTATTTCATGATGATTTGTCTTGTATTATACCTGATTAAGAAGTTCAATTTGTCATTGACTTAGTTCATAATGCTAATCCAATTTCAATATCCCCTTATTGAATGGAAAAAATTTAACATTTAGAGTTAAATAAGAAATTACAGGAGTTATTAGATAAAGGATTCATTTGACCTAGAACACCATTATGGGGTGTTGTTGTCTTCTTTGTTAAAAAGAAAGATTGTTTAATGATACATTGAATTGGTTATAGAGAATTTAATAATATCACTATTAAGAACAAGTATCATTTGCCTCATATCGAGGATTTATTTGATCAGCTTCAGGGAGCTCAGTATTTTTCAAAGATTGATTTGAGGTCGGGGTACCATCAGTTGAAAGTAATTGAAGAAGACATTCCGAAGAACACATTTTGTACTGGATATGGACATTATGAATTTGTGGTTATGCCTTTTGGGTTAAGAAATGTACCAGTTGTATTCGTTGATCATATGAATAGAATTTTCTAAGAGTTCTTGGAAAATATTGTTGTTCTGTTCATTGATGATATTTGGGTTTTATTTATAAGTAAATAAGAGAATGAAAGTCATTTAAGGGTTGTCTTGCAAACATTAAAAGAAATGAAACTGTATGGGAAATTAAGAATGTGTGATTTTTTGTTACAATAAAGTTCTTTTTTTTGTCACGTTGTTTCAAAAAATTTAATAACTTTTGATCCTCCAAAAACAATATTTGATAAAGAATGGACAAGACCCAAAAATATAACTGGGATTCGTAGTTGTTTTGGTTTGGAAGGATATTATCGGAGGTTTGTTGAACATTTTTCATGTTTATCTATCTCATTGACAATGATAACTCAAAAATGTGTTAAGTTAATTTGGATAAAAGAATGTGATGATTGTTTTCAGGAATTGAAACGAAGATTGGTGAATGATTCAGTTTTGGCACTGCCTTCTAGTAATAGTGAGTTTGTTATCTATAGTGATGCTTCGTTGAAAGGACTTGGTTGTATAATCATGATAAATGATCAGGTAATTGCTTTTTATTCACTTCAGTTGAATCCTCATGAGTTAAATTATGATACACATGATTTGGAATTACCTGCTATTGTTTTTTGGTTTAAAAATTTAGAGGAATATTCTGTATGGAGTTAAATGTGAAATATATATTGACCACAAAAGTTTTAAGTATATATATCACTCAGAAATAATTAAACACGTTACATAAGAGATGGTTAGAATTAATCAAGTATTGTGATTGTATGATCCAATACCATCCACGAAAAGAAAATAATGTGGTTGAGCTTTGAGTCAAAAAATTAATACTACAATAACCTTGCTACATATTCAACGAGATCCATTGGGTTTTGATTTGAGGAAATTTGGCATTGAAGTTGTTGGTGCAGGAAATTACACTATTTTGTTTCAGGTGATAGTGAAATCATTTCTATCATACATAATTATGAAAGCGCAAAAGGAAGACATTAAGTTGCAGAAAATGGTAGAGTTGGTTCATAAGGGTATGTTTCCTGATTTTAACATTGATAATGATTGTGTTTTCAGGTTTGGGAAGAGATTATATGTGCCTTGTGATTCATAGTTGATAAATGAGTTGTTATGTGAAGCTCACAGTTCACATTTTTTTTTTCATCCTGGAATTACTAATATGTACAGAGATATTTGAGAGTAATACTGCTGGGATATAATGTAAAGAGATATTGTTTATTTTACTTTTAAGTGTTTGACTTTTCAATAGGGTAATGTAGAGTGGTAGGTACCGAAAGGGATGCTTTAGACTTTACCGGTGCTAGAGTGGAAATAGGAAAATATAAACTTGTACTTCGTTGTGAGATTACCATTGAAATCTTGCGGTAATAATGCAATATGGGTTATTGTTGATCGATTGACTAAATATTCTCATTTCATTCCTATTCTAGATACTTTTTCTCTATATCAACATTCTCGGTTATATGTTAATGATATAGTTAGGTTGCATGGTGGTCCCCTATCTATTGTATCTTATTGTGATCCTAGGATTACTTATAACTTTTGGAAAGGCCTTCAGAAGTCATTTGGTACTGAAAACAATTTTAGTATAGCTTTTTATCCATTATTATATGGGTAGTCAGAACGAACAATTCAGACCATGGAGGATATGTTACTTGCTTTCTCGATGGATTACCAGGGAAGCTGGTAACAACATCTTTATTTGGTTGAATTTTCTTATAATAACAGTTTTCATTCCAATATACAGATGGATCCATTTGAGTCATTATAAGGGAAGTAGTGTCGAACTCAAGTTTTTTGGAATGAAGTAGGTGAAAGGAAGCTGATGGGACAAGAATTGGTAGAAGAGATGGCATAAAAAATTTAAGTTGATTCAGAAGCACATGAGAATAGATCTGAGTCGGAAAAAACATTATGCAGATAACCGAAGTGAGGATCTTTCTTTTGAGGTTGGTGATTATATATTTCTCAATGTTTCTCAATAGAAAAGTGTGATGTGTTTTGGTAAGAAGGAAAATTTGAGTCCAAGGTTTATCGGACCGTATAAAAGCCTAGAGAATGTTGGATCAGTTGCGTAGAGAGAGAATTTACCTTATCGTTTATCCCAGGTACACAATGTTTTTCAGGTTTAATTATTGATAAATTATATTCCATATCCATCTCATGTTTTGATCCGAGAGGTAGTTCAGTTGGAAGAGAATCTCTCTTATGAGGAACAATCAGTCCATCTTTTGACCAAAATAAGTAGGTGTGGTGGAATTAGGTAATTCATCTGGTAAAGTTTTTGTGGAAAACCCATCTGGTTCAAGAGGCAATGTGGGAATATGAAAATTCTATGAGGGATAAATACCACCACTTATTTGATATGTGGATAAAATGGTGAGGACTCAATTCCCAAAAGGGGGGAAAGATGTAACATCCTAGGTAAATAAAGATTAAGAAATTTTTATATTTATTAATATTTGTGTTTTAAATATTAATTTTAATTTAAAAGTGATTCTATGTTCTATGGAGTGCCCGATATTCCACAAAAGATTTCTTTTATATCTTACATTGCATAAAAATTTGGGTCATACTAAAAAATAATAATATAATATTATTTTAAATGGTTGTTAACACTAAGTCATTATATTGGAAGGAATGGAAAAAAATAACTACAATATGAATATACATGTTTTTAAATTTTTTTACATTTATACAATAAATTTTAGAGGCTTAAAATAAGAAAGAATATAATTTTAGGAATAAATACACAATTACTCATTAACAGGTCGATTTATCACATTTTTAGGGTGAACCCTCTTTAAATAGAGTTTTGGTCACTTTTATATGTTCTATTTCGCAAAATAAAATTATTCCTTATAATCGAGACATCAAAATTTACTTTGGGTAATTTTTTGGTATTTATCTGATAAAATACATTTGTTAATGTATAGTTAAAAATACAATATTTTATTTCAAAACTACCGTTTAATATTATTTATTTATAAGGATATATTATCTTTTTGAATGGTTTTGAAATGTAATAATATTATTTTCTTACTATTTAATATAATTTTGGTCATTGGAAGAAATTTCACTTTCGAATTGGATATATATTTGTGTTAATCTTTTGATAGTTTTTATTTCTTAAAAACACGCTTTTTGTTTTGACATTGGGAATTAATTTTAAATTAGTTTATTCTACTTCTCTGTTTTTAATTAAATAAAATGGATTCCATATTTGGAATCAACAAGTCAAAATTATGTAAATAGGTAACTTTTATTATTAAACATTATGAATATTTACTTTAGTAAAAAATTTATTTACCATGGTTAAAGGGTAAATCTGGTAATTAAGGGTAAAAAATAATATTACCATAAAATTAAATTACCCAACATGTTTTTTAGTCCTATTGGGTGATAACTTTTTAACCATGGGCATCCATGGGTCGATTTTGGGATCTTGTGAAGCCACTTGGGACTGATAATGACACTTTATATTAATTAATTTAAAGTAAATGCAAAAATGAAATAACCATATATGTTTTAGTAAATCAATTTTTACATGGGGTGATATAAGATATCTCTTATAATATAAAGATTAATTTGAAATATAAAAAAAGTACTACATCATAATATTTGTTTTATAATTTTTAGGCATCAAATAAATAAAATTATTTATGACAAAATAATGATGCAGTATATACCTCATTAAGGAATGATTTATATAAATAAGATTAGAATGATTAAAACAATATCCAATACCTGTAAAATTATTTTTGGATGATTTTATTTCGTAAATGAGTCATCTTATATTCTTCTTTAATGATTTTTCATCATTTAGAAATCGAAATTCATTATATAATAAAATAATATTTTTAAACATTCATCAAGATCCCCTCCACCCCCTTATAAAAATCCCTCACTTCTAACTCATTCCACACACTTCTCAATCCCCTTGGCTCATCTAACCTCTGCCCAATTAAACACCATACATCCCTCTCCTCATCCTAGAATCCTTCTTCTAGGAAGAGGGCTATTTAAGTAAACCTTTTGGTTCAAACCAAAGGGAGATACTTGATTTAAAGGTGATTAAATAATGATCAAGTCGAGTCAGACATGAGGTACGGGACTTTGTCTCAATCTCCTTTCATTGAGGAATAATTTTTTATATACAAATTTCCATTATTTGGTGTATAAACACATTTGAATTTTCATTTCATTCAAAGGGAATCTTTTTCTACGAGGTGTTTTGCTAGACGACAAAAAATAATGTTTCTTTTAACGTAAGCAGTGACAACGACCTTTCCCATGCTTTGAGTATTATTTGATATATGTCTTCCATAACAATTTATAATGTTTTTAAAAAGAAAATAAATACCATATACGATTTTACATATTTTGGTATTGAAAATGGATTTGATAATGGATTTGTTACATCAATATATTTAAATGATATATTGGGATTGAAATGTGTATATGTTATCATTCCTTTATATTTGTTTTATTTTTTATGAATATATTTTGGTTCATGGACACTATTACGTATATGGGAGGTTCCATGATAATCCTAGTGTGGGTAATCCCAAGATAGCTCTCCAATGAATTGGTTAAAGTGATAGAGGTAAACGTGAATGTTTCTCCTATGAGATTTAGGTAATATATTGTGATGGGTATTCCAAAATGTAACTTCCTATTTAGCTATAAAAGAAACAACATAAGTATGTTATGGATGCCACAAGATACCTTACTTTAAAAGTCATGATGTCTAAAACATGGAACTAAACATGACACTTTTTTTCAAGAGTTTTTATTTTATGAAAAAATAGAAACTAGGTAGAATTGTATACTTTGTAATTTTTGAGATGTAATGTAACAGTTATGAATTAATTTTCTAAATCTCTAATATTGAAAAGATACTCAATTTGAATTATTCATTTAATTCTATATTATGTAATGTTATAAGGCTGATTCATTATATTTGGTATCAAAGGTCAGTTTAGATAACTTTAGGAGTTAGGATATTGTAAAATTAATATCCATAAATTATTTTTAGTTTATGTTATGATAGAGATGATATAGCATTAACATATTACCATGTTGCTTTGACTATGATATTTACGTGTTCAAAATGGTTTTTTGTAGGGGAAATAGAGAAGCTATTATGGTACGTCATCGGGAGGAAGGCAACCTTCCGAATCAGCAACATGAGATGGTGAGAATCGGAACTGAACAATTTGTTACAGTGATGGAATATTTGACTCAGGCTATATATGGTGGTGGTATCCATGAATGAGATTATCCATAATAACCACATATGAATATGTCAATAGTGGAGCATTTCATGAGACAACAACCCCCATCTTTCAGAGGATCGCCTAACACTTTTCTAACTAAAGGGTGGATTAAAACACTGGAGAATATTTCTGATTCCATGGGTTGTTCAGAACATCAATGTGTTAGTCTCGTTGATTAACATTTTGAAGGTGGAGCTGATCATTTGTGGTCGATGGTGAAAAATATTTGGGATAGTAATGAAATTTATGCTCTTCATTGGGATGAATTCAATGGTATGTTTCTTGAGAAATATTTTCCGAAGGTGGTTTTTCTTCGGATGGAAAAATAATTTCTAGAATTGAGGCAGGAGGATGACGTAGTGGCTGCTTATGAATAAAAATTCACTCGACTGGAAAGGTATTCTATAAATTTCTTAAGATATTTTGATAGAAAAATCAACCATTTTTTACTTGTGATTAAATCCAATGTATCAAAGGGCTTTAGCTTCGTGTGAGTTCAAAAGTTATGAAATACATGTTCGATGTGTGGAGAAGTTTGGAATGGAGTTTTTCAATGATCAGTTATTCTTTGAAAAACAACAGAATAAGAGGTCGAGGTGGCAAATGAAAGGGAATAAATCTTCAAAAAATGTGTGATGGTAAGAAACTTAAGTTTATAGTTTGTGAAATTTGTGGTAAAAAACATGTTGGGGAATGTCTTTTGAATTCTGGTAAGTGCTACTTATGTGGTAAAATGGGACATAAGGCTCATAATTGCACTAAATGAAAGATCAAGGTAATGGTAAGACAAATTTTAATTTACAGTCAGTAAAATTTTTTATGTCCAATTAAATGGGTCATTATGCAATTGAGTGTCCAATGAAGAACTCAACCGAGGGAAAGTAGTCAGACTACAAGAAAAAAGGTGTGGTGAATCCTTTTTAACTAATTAATCAGATGATGGGACATAAAATGAAGTAATATCAGGAACACAGTTTGTTTTTTCGGATTATGCCAATGAGTTTTTTGATTCGGGGTCTACTCATTTGTTCATTCTTGAGAAGTTCTCTAGTAAATTAGGAATTCCGTATCAAAATATGAATCCTAAACTTATAGATAAAACACCTGGAAGAAATGTTTTTATAAAAATAAATAATAAGAACATTCTTGTCCTTTTGTATGAAAATATTCCACCTGCAATCCTTATTCTTTTCCCTCTAGTAGAGTTTGATGTTTTTTTGGGTATGGATTGGATTTCCATTTATTATGCTAATATTGCCTGCATAGATAAAGTGGTTTCTTTTTAGAAAGATTTTTAGTTTGTGTTCAAGAATAAACCCGTAATTTTGATAACATATTATGAATCTGAGAATCTAGTATAAGGTGGAAATGAATTTTACCTTGAACATATTTTTGAAAACAATGTAGCTATTTAAATTAATGATGTGCCAGTGGAAATCAGTATTTTTGATGTTTTTCTAGATGAGTTTCCTTCTATTATACCTGACCAGGAATTTGAATTTACCATTGACTTAGTTATTGTTGTTAAGCCAATTTCAAAACCCCCTTATCGAAGAGCTCAAATTGAAATTTTATAGTTAATGATACAATTGTAGGAGTTATTAGATAAAGGATTCATTAGACCAAGAACATCACCAGGGTTTCTCCTATCTTGTTTGTTAAAAAAATATGGTTCAATGAGACTTTTCAGTGATTATAGAGCATTGAATAACATCAATTTTAAGAACAAGTATCCTTTTCTTCATGTCGATAATTTGTTTGATCAGCTCTTGGGAGCCCAGTATTTTTCAAATATTGATTTGAGTTCGGGGTACCATTTGTTGAAAGTAAAGGAAGAATACATTCAGAAGAACATATTTCGTACTAGATATGGCCATTATGAATTTGTGGTTATGCCTTTTTGGTTTACCATTTCACCTATTGTATTCGTGGATCTTATGAATAGATATTTCCATCAGTTCCTGGAAAAGATTGTGGTTGTGTTCATTGATGATATTTTGGTTTCTTCTAAAAGTAAAGAGGAGCACGAAAGTCATTTAAGGGTTGTATTGGAAACCATAAAAGAAAAGAAACTGTATGGAAAATTCAGAAAGTGTGAGTTTTGGTTACATCAAATTTCATTCCTTGGTGTCATTGTTTCATAAAGGGAATAATTATTGATCATGATAAAACAAAAGTTTTTTAATAATGGACAAGACCAACAAATTTAACCGAGATTTTTAGTTTTCATGGTTTCGTAGGTTATTAGTGGAGGTTTGTTGAAACTCTTTCATAGTTATCTATACCATTTACTAAGTTAACTATAAAATGTGTTATGTTAATTTGGACAAAAGAATGTGATGATTGTTTTCCTAAATTTAAAAGAAGATTGGTGAATAGTCTAGTTTTGGCACTTCCATCTAGATATGATGAATTTTTTATCTGCATTGATGCTTCATTTAAAGGACATGGTTGTTTTCTTATGAAAAATTATCATTTAATTTCTTATGCTTCATGTCAATTGATACCTCATGAGTTAAATTACCCTACACAATATTTGGAATTAGTTTCTGTTTTTTTTATTTAAAAACATGGAGTTATCTTCTATATAGAGTAAAATGTGAAATATATTCTGACCAAAAAATATTGAAGTATATATTCACTCATAAATAATTAAACATGAGACAGAGGAGATGGTTGGAATTAATCAAGGATTATGATTGCACGATCCATTACCATCTGAGAAAATCAAATAAAGTGGATGAAGCTTTCAGTAAAAAACATTAATGCTACATTATCCTTTCTATGTTTAGAATGAGATCCTTTGGTTATTTATTTATTGAAATTTGGCATAGATTTTGTTGGTGCAGTAAATTCTTCTGTTTTGTTTTAGGTGTCAGTGAAATCATTTCTATCAGATGGAATTAAGAGAGCACAAAAGGAGGATAGTGAGTGTCAAAGGAAATGTAGAGTTGGTTCATAAGCATATGTTTCCTAATTTTAACATTGATAATGATTGTGTTTTGAGGCTTGGGAAGAGATTATGTCTGCCTTTTGATTCTTAGTTGAAGAATATGTTGTTATGTGAAGCTCACAGTTCTCCTTTTTTAGTTCTTCCTGCCAGTAATAAGATGTACATAGATCTTCAGGAGTATTACTAGTGGGATGGAATGAAAAGATATTTGGTTGATTTTATTATGTAGTGATTCACTTTTCAACAGGTCAAAGTAGATCGGCAGTTACCGAAATAGATGCTTCAGTCTTTATCAGTTCCATAGTGGAAATGAGAAAATATATCCATGGAATTTGTTGTGGGATTACTAAATAAATCTTGATTTAATAATTCAATCTGGGTTATTGTTGATAGATCGACTAAATCTTCTCATTTCCATTGTATTCGAGAAACTTTTTCTCGATATCAACTTTCTTGGTTGTATGTTAATGATATAGTCAGGTTGCATGGTGTTCCCCTTTCTATTGTATTTGATTGTGAACCTAGGTTTACTTTAAACTTTTGGAAAGGCCTTCAGAAGTCATTGGGTACTGAATTATATTTTACTACAGATTTTCATCCTCAATTAGATGGGCAGTCAGAACGAACAAGTCAGACCATAGAGAATATTTTACGGGATGACTCGATGGATTTCCTGGGAAGATGCGACCAATATCTTTCATTGATTGAATTTTCTTATAATAAATGTTTTCATTATAGAATATAGATGGATCAATTTGATTCATTATATGGGAAGAAGTGTCGAACTCTAGATTTTCAGATGAAGTAGTTGAAAGGAATCTTATGGGATCGGAATTGGTAGAACATATGGCAGAAAAAGTTCTGTTGATTTAGAAGCATATGAGAATAGATCAGAGCAGGCAAAAAAATTATACGGTTAACCGAATAAAGTATATTATTTTGATTTACATGATCATTTCTTTATCAAATTTTCTCTATGTAGAAGTGAGATTCATTTTGGTATGAAGGGAAAGTTGAATATGAGGTTCATTGGAAATTATGTAAACTTAGATAATATTCCATTAGTTGCGTACAGAGTATCTTTACCTCCAATTTTATATCAGATACATAATTGTTTTAATGTTTCAATGTTGAGAAATTATATTTCAGATCCATCTCATGTTTTGAGGCCATAGGTAGTTCAGTTCGAAGAGAATATCTCTTATGAGGAACCATCATTCTAGATTCATGACTAAATCGAGTAGGTGTTGTGTAATAAGGTAATTCATCAGTCAATGGATTTTTGGGAAAACCCTATGGTTGAAGAGGAAATGTGGAAATCTGAAAATTCAATGAGGGAGAAATACCCCCACTTATTTGATATGGGAATAAAATTGAGAGGACACAATTCTCAAAAGGGAGGAAGGATGTAACATCCCAGGTAAATAAAGATTAATACATTTTTATATTTATTCCAATTTTTATTTAAATATTAATTTTAATTTAAAAGGGATGCAATGTTTGATGAAGTACCTGATACGAAACATTGGGTTTATTTGAAATCTTACGTTTCCCACAATGTTGGGTCATACTAAAAAGTAATAATATAATATTATTTTAAATGGTAGTTAACACCTAGTTGTTGTATTGGATGGAATGTAGATAACATAAAACAAGATTAATATAAATGTTTTCTAAAATTTATTTTATTTATACAATAAATTTTAGAGTCTTTAAATAAGAAACATTCTAATTTTAATCATAAATACTCTAATATTCATTAAAAGGTTGATTTACTGCCTTTTGATGGATAACACTCGTTAAATCTAGTTTTTTTCACTTTTATATGTTTTATTTGACAATATAATATTCTTTTTTAGAATAGGGACATCAAAATTTATTTTAGGTAAATCTTGGGTATTTTTCTGATAAAAATCATTTTTAATGAATACTGAAAAATACTATATTTTAAGTCAAAAAAAATTTTAATCTAATTTATTTATAAAGATATATTATCTTTATAATAGGTTTTAAAGATTAATTATATTATTTTTTTACAATTTAATCTAATATTGGTCATGGGAAATAATTTCACTTTGAAATTTGATATAAATAAGTTTCAATCTTTAGATAGTTGTTATTTCTTAAAAACACACTTTTTATTTTGATATTGGGAATTAATTTTAAATTAATTTCTTCCACTACTGTGTCTTGAATTTGGAAAAATGGATTCCATATTTGGAATCAGGATTTCTAAATAGTTTAAATAGGTAAATTTTATTTTTAGACATTATAAATATTTACTTTAGTAAAAATTGTATTTACCACAGTTAAAGGGTAATCTGGTAAATAACGGTAAACAAATATTATTATTATAATACTAAATTACCCTAACATGTGTCCTAATCCTATTGGTTGCTACATTTCTGACCATGGGCATCCTTGGTTCGGTTTTGGGATCCCATGGAGCCACATGGGAGTGAAAATGACACTTTATAATAATTAATTTAATGTAAAGACAAAAATTACATAAACATATATCTTTTAGTAAATGAATATTTACATGGGGTTATATATGTTATCTCTTCAACTATAAATATTCACCTAAAAGATAAAAATGTTTCCAATATCATGATATTTGTTATATAATTTTTTGACCTCAAATATATAAAATTATTTAAGACTCAATAATGATGCATTATTTACCTCATTAATGAATGATTTAAATAAGTAAGATTATAATGACTAAAATAATATCCAAAACCAATACAATTATTATTGGATGATTTTATTTAGAACATGGGTCATCTTATATTCGTCTTTAATGAGTATTGGATGTTTATAAATAGAAAATCATTATATAATAAAATAATAATTTTAAATATTCCTAAAAAGCCCCTCCTCCCCCTTATAAAAATCCCTCACTTCTAACCCATTCTACACACTCCTCAATCTCCGTGTCTCATCTAATATCTACCCAATTAATCTCCCTATCTCCCCTCATCCTCCTAGACCCCTTCTCCAAGCAGATGGCAATTCAAGTAAACCTTGTGGATCAAACCAAATAGAGATACCCGATTAAATGAAGAATAAAGAAATATCAAGTCAAGTTGGACACGAGGTAAGGGACTTCATCTCAATCTCCATTCATTGAGGTATATTTTGTTTTATACACAACATTATTTTATACGGTGTATAAACACCTTTGACTTTTCATTTCATTCAAATGGAAGCTTTTTCTACGAGGCATTTTACTAAACGACAAAAAAGAATGTATCTGTTAACGTAAGTTGTGACAACGACCTTTTCTGCCACTGTGAGTATTATTTTATCTATGTATTCCTTAACAATATGTAATGTTTTCAAAAGGAGAATAAATACCATATACTCTTATACATATTTTTTTTTTGAAAATTGTTTTGAGAATAGATGTCAATATCTATAAATGATATATTGAGATTGAAATGGGGAAATTTTATCATTCCATTAAATTTGTTTAATGTGTTATGAATATGTTATGGTTCTTGGGCATTATTACATATATGGGTTGTTCCATGATAAACCTAGTGTGGGTGAGCCTGAGATACATTTTCAATGCTGTGGGAAATGTGACAGAGATAAATGTGGAAGTTTCTCCATAGGGATTTAGGGAATTTACTATGATTGGTATTCCAAATCTAACTCCCTACGTAGCTATAAAAGCTAAAACGTAAGTACGTTATGGATGCCACAAGTTAAATTTACGATTTATGATTTCTATGTGTTATTCTTAAATCCTATGATTTCTTGAGGTACGATCTTATGCTTGGTATGTATTTATGGACTAATGTTATCTTTATTTATCTTATAACCATTACTAATAAATTTATGCTCATCCCTAGTTTTTAATTTTTTTCACAGGACTTAAAGATGAATAGGGACAAGGATGGATCAAGGAAAGGTCATGATATATAAAACATGGAAATATACATGACTCTTTTTTTCAAGAGTTTTTATTTTATGAAAAAATGGAAACAAGTAGAATTGTCTACATTGTAATTTTTGATATGTAATGTTATTGTTGTGACCTAAATATATAAAACTCTAAACCTAATGTGAATTATTAATTTAATTCTAGATTATGTAATGTTTTATTGTAGGGTCCTTATAACATGACTATGCTAGATCCCAGGATTCTCATGGATATATCCATTAGAGATTCCATTTTTTTCTTTATTCATGTACTACATTATGTCATGTCTCCCACTATATGTCTGCTATTATAGATTATGTATCATCATTTTTACATGCATGCATCCTTTTATATTGGAAGTGTCCGTCATTGATATTGAGTTTATATGATTATTCCACTACTTCATATTTTTTTATTACTTCTTCAATTGTTTTATGTTATTTATTATGTGATATACCATCGTGTTACACTGATCATGAGAGAATAGTCTCCCCAATATCATATCCTTTAACCCTTGAATCTAGTCGGTAGAAACTGGTGCATGGTGAGGCATTCTTGAGGCCACGTGACCCACTAGTCTAGAAACTATTTTAGCAGTCAGTTGGGATGGGATGTTAGAAAGTGGTATCAGATGTGGTTTTTCATTTTTCTTACGATTTTCGGAAGGTATACATGAGACTAGGTATGTTTTGGTGCATGGTAAGTAGCTATTTCCCGGAGCGATCTCCCCACCCATAGGGAAAAGTACATGTTTCCAGGGATAATATTGTCGTTCATGCCATTATATATTAAATTTCATTACGATTTCATCTTGAGTGAATGTTTTAATTTCCGTTACTTATTGATTAATGATATCTATGTTATTTTTTCTTTGGATTTGTATGCAATGGAAGTAACATTAAATGCATCCTTATATGCACATAGAAATTTATATGTCATGAATATTCCATTACATGCTGTTTCATTTGTAATTTTATTTGTGATTGTTATTTTGGGCATGTTATATGAAATGTTAGGCATTTTGGTGACATGGTTAGTATTGTGCATGATTAGGTAATTCTTTAGAATGATTGATTATATAACATTCTTGGGTTATTTATTTATCAAGTTAATCTTCTACCATTATTAGATAATTATATTCCATCCTTCTAGATTAATTATCTTGCTATGTCTTTGCATCATGCTTTTATACTTATCCACATGTTTCTTTGTGTTTACTACATTTGATAACATGCCTAGTTTTTTTAATGATATGTAATTGTTTTCAAGGGATAAATTAATTATTTGTGAATAAATAGAAACTATTTAACAATTTAAAGGTGTATAGGAACATTATAATTGAGAAAAGGTTACATGTTTACTCAAAACATCATTGAGATTTATATATTTTTAGAGACCTTGATAAAATGTAAAAACTACTATAGTTCAAATTTTAATGTGGATTGGATTCAATTAAATTGGACCTAGTTTGTGGTCTATATTTTATATGGTGACTTTATATATTAGAAGATAAAAACCCATATAATTCAGCCATTATATATGAGCATGTAATATTTTCAAATGGTTATAAGTGTAAAATCTATTAAAATATGATTAGAAATGATTTTTTTGCCTTTATAATGGTTTTTATCTTATCACACATGCATGGAGATCCAATAGTTAACTTATGAAATACAAAAATGGTCCCATGTAGGTTTTTTGGGGCATGATTCTTATAATATAACCCATTACAAGAGTTTATGAAACTTTTTTATTTATGAAACTGTTATGAGGTTGCATTCTGAGGTAGGCTTCGTAGGACCATCATCGGCCATCTTAACAAATATATAGTGCTTTAATTTTATAGTTTCTATGTGATGCTTTATTTTAATTATTTTAAATTTTTAAATATTGAATTTGAATCAATGTAATGACTTAAAAATGGTACCTCAAGTATTTTTCTTAGTATAAACCCTCACATAAGGGTAGTTTAAACCTCACTTTGAGATTCCTTGGAACATAGATGTGAGTGTTTATCAAAATATTTTATCCCATTTTTAAAATGATTAATGTTAAGAGTAGGTCCTATTAAAATATAGTTTGAATGACCCAGTGATAGCATATATTCTTTTTTCTGGTAAAGGGCCATCTTGGTGTAGGTATCACCTATAGAGTTTAACTTTCATGATTAATATTGTGAGATTTCTGATGTACGATATCGTTTGGGTTTCCTTGCATCTCTATGACATTAGATTCTAAATGAAAACCTTGTTTTTATGGGTGTTCATGGTATCCTTGACCATTTTTATGGGTGTGAAAATCGAGTAATGATCAATTTCAGAAGGTTCGACCTCCCTATGGCATTGTGGTTGTCTTCAAAGACTGTGTGACCCTTTCTTCTTACTCAATGTTGGACAGCTTAGTATATCATCACCAATGTTAATTATAATATGTGGAAAGGATAGATGGGGATAAAATATCTTATACGGACCACAAGATACATCAATTCATATGGTATATAGACTATGGATAGTATAGATGATGTGTTATTTTTCATTTTAAACCTCAGGGTAGAGTGCATTCATATACGTGGTACCCATTGAATTTTTAAATGGAATAAATAACTAGTGGAGTTCAGTGTAATATTTGAGCCTTATGCTATTGTTTATGTTATCAGGTCATCTCTAGAGGTGAGTGAACTGGGCTTTAAAGGAATCATGTGTAGCCAATGCTTGGAATTTCATTCCGAATGGATCGGGTGTTTTGACACGATGTTCAGGTTGGTTTTGGTTTGAATGCTAAATTATTTAATATTTTGTCTAAGATGTGTCTAATCTTTCAAACTTCTAAGTGGCTAGTCTACCTCTACTTCTGATTACAAGGATACTCTAATGGTGGGTAGCATCATGTCAGTTCTAGTGGACATGTTAGTGATTCTATGGAATCATTAGGTAATGTGACTTGATGTCTACGCCTCCCTTAATAATCACCAATAGTCATGGATAGAATTAAGTTGTAAATATTTTTAAATCATAAAATTCCTTCTATGGTATTTAATTTCAATCGGTTATATGATAATTGTTCTGTAGGTGAATTTGAGCATATTCAGAGAATTTGACCTGATGTAGTTCGAGTGCTCCGCTTTCTAGTAGTTGGGTTTTGTTCATTGGAATCCATACTTAGAACTTCGTCATGGTTATAATTGAGGTGTATCAAATATTCTAAACCTCTTAGTGTATTATTTTTTAGTGACAAGAATGTAACCTATCTTGACACAGACCTTGACGCGCTAAGAGAGCGTTGGTCTAACATTATTCTAATTATTTAAAAGCTCTTGGTATTGATAGGGGATCTATATCAGACTTGAGAATTGGATGAATGGTTTTTACCAAGTCTCGTTTAATCTCGAGTGATAAATGGGTTCCAATGTAGGAATTATTTGAATTGACACATAGACACTAGCCATTTTCCGTTTATGTGACGGCTGGGTGGATATCACATTGTGCTCCTTAAATGATTAGATGTGGTCATCTATGCATTTTTTAATGTCTCACTTGAAAATATGGAGTACATACTACAGTTTTTTATTAACATAGAATATAGTTTTATGAATCCAAGGTTATCCCAAACATGTTGCTGAGATCTGATGTGATGTTTAAAGGGAAAATATTCTAGTGGTATGGATCTCAGTTAAACCCTTTATCAAGTTGTTTTATGACTGTTTAATTGAAAATGTGATGCTTTGATTAGAGATCATCACCAAATAGAATGTGTGGGCTTTAGTGAATGAGATTTTAGTACACGTAAGATTTTATGGTGAAAGTTGTGTTGTTTCAGTTTGTAATACACCAATATCTTAAGATATGTGTTTAATAATAGTCTTCCAGAGTGGACTATCTTTTTATCCATCTTGTTTGATGACTAGAAGTGAAAATAACAATTTAAATCACGTCGTCGAGATAAGGAGGTCATGGTGAAAGGGATTTCTGTGTATTCCAAGGAAATATTGTTTATCATGATTTGGATAGGTTGATTGTAATTTGACCATTTCTTTATGATGAGGCCCCTATTGTGACCTCAAATGTAATCAAGTTTTCCTAGTTAATGGAATCATTCTAAGAGTGTCATTAAAATTCTTAAAGACATGATTTATAAGACAGTTCTAATAGTGGAGGTTCTATATCTTTGAATTGGACCAAATTTTTGTGATAATACCAATGAAGGTGATAACCATTAGTTAATTTTTTAAAAAGACCATAGAATGATCACATCTCTAACTAAGCGGGCTCATGTAAGCATCGTTTCAATGTTTCTAGTTTTGAAAATTAATGTTGTCTCGTGTTTTCATGGCCTCAGTGTCATTTTCTTATGTAATTACTGGCATATAAATTGGCCGTTAAGAAATTAAACACAACCATTTGATTAAAATTACACAACCTCTTGTAGGTTAAGTGAGGTTTTTTTGTTCCCAAAGTATTTATTCTTATGATAATTTAAAGGTGGGGATATTGTAATGATCCATGTTTCGTTCCATGGAAACATTCCAAGGGAATTTGAATTTTGGTGTTTAGTGGAGTGTTCCTTCTTTGAACCAAACATAGAAAGGAAATTCTGATAAATATAATACATCAGTGCATTGTTTGTAGACTTGGGTAATGTTCGGAGGTGTCCCTCGTGAGTGTTGTTGAGATTTGAGAGCATCAAACCGAGATACTCAAAAAATGTAGGAGACTAATAGAGGCACATGGTTTTTCTGAAACAGTGTGATCCCCCAGTAGAAAACCATGTGAAATATGCAGGTGAGTAGATGATTCTTGCCCAATCTATGAATGATTTACCAATCCATGTTCCTAGTCTACATAGTCAACTCTATTTACATCATAGTTAATGTAACGCTCCGACCCCAGCTACCCAGAGTCGGTGCATTACTTTGTAACATTGGCATGATCACAAGAAAGATCAAATCCCTAAAGACCGATTGGTTTAGTAGCCTTGGAAACACTAGATATAATCATAAAGTTTTACATTACATTTCAAAGTGAAAAACTACTACAACAACAAAGTCTTCATATCCACACTATTAACCCCTCATAATATCCCTGCAAGTCATTCATAATTTACTTCTTCACTACCTGGGAAAAATAAAACATAGAAAAGGGGTGAGCTCAAATGCCCAGTAAGGATAACAATATAGCGGAAACTTTCATAAATAAGAATAAACATTTAAGGAAATGTATAACTAAAACAAAATCCTTTTAAACTTGAATTTCAACATGGTATGGCATAAATAAAATAAAATAATGCCATTTACTTATTCACATGGATATTCTATTAATCGAATAATCACATGCAAAAATCAATAACCACTTTCATAATGTTGGAATGCATAATGCTAAACGTTAATTTCTTTGTCTAGGCCTCATCCCAATACCTAGGGGTTACTTCTAACCGGAACCCAACCCGGAGTGCCTCTAATAACCGGACACCAACCCGGAGTGCCTCTAATAACCGGACACCAACCCGGAGTGCCTCTAATAACCGGACACCAACCCGGAGGGCATACTTTTACCAGTCCCTAACCTGGAGGGCTTACTTTAACCAGTCCCCAACCTGGAGGGCTTACTTTTACCGGTCCCCAACCCGGAACATACTTGTTTAGCACATTCATCTGAAGAAAAGTTTGAAATATAACATAAACATTCGGATTAAAACTAGCATACGAAATGTCTATAGTTTCACCATAAAATATGAATGGTATAAAATAGAACATCCACAGTCAAACATATCACAAAACCTTCAATACAATATAGAAGTTTTGTATTATAATAAATCAACTTCAAATAAGCGTAAAATCCATTAAAGGATGTTGACATAGATGAAATCAAAACACTTTTTAGAGAAATATCTCTTTCTATTTTTGAAATCATTTAAGAGCCATATAAAATAAAACATTTTCTTGAAAATATTCTTGTAAGCTTGTAAGGAAAGCTTTGACGATTTTATAACGGCGGAAAATAACCGCACCCGCCGTATAAGTTAAAAAAACATTCTTATCTTAATTCTGTCGAAAAGGTTAAAAAGGACCTTGTTTTGAAAACGACGGAAAGATTCCTTTATAAACCTCTTACAAAAAGTCAAACAAGGGTATAAATTAATTTAACCCATATTCTTGTAAATAATAAATATGTTTTGAAATACATTTCGAAGAAACATGGATGTGGATGATAAAGAAATCCCAGTAGATTATTACGTATAAACAACCTCGGATAATGAAGAGATTGTGAAATAACCCTTACCTTGTACTTTTCCTTGGTTGGGGTAGGTTAACCTCCTGTATAATAGTGAAATAATTGTTTCTAAATTATACAAGAATCATATACATTAATATGATATCATATATGATATTTTAATATTGATTTGATAATAATATCTTAGTATTATCGTCGTTTCGGGTGTTAACTTACTCATTTTCTTTATATGTTTTGTTACATAAGTCATGTTTGTTGTATCTTATTCATATCCAGAATGATATCAAGTCCTTAAACATCATTTTTAAATCATTAAATGATAATTATACTTGAATGGATACGATGGAGAATGAATCTCATCGCGTTCGTGGAGACGGTAGTCCGTACGTACGCACGAACGCTATTTCCATTTAATTTTTATTTTAAAAGAATCGAATCCAAATGATACATAGGTATATTACTATTCCAGTATAATATAATATTTTATATATGTTACTTAAGTTCATTAACACCATCCTTTATACGTTCCATGTGTGGTATGAACGAGTCATATCATTTTAAGGGGGCGGTAGTCCGCACTTCCTCAAATGAAATTATCGTATGTATATACAACATGAAACGAAGAATGTTATGAAATAAAATGGAATTACAGAAGCTTATATATAAAATATATATCATTAATATCATATTTAATTACAGTTCCATCATAATGGCCACCATGAGAGGCGGTAAGATGTATTTGAACAATCATCGTTTCGTGAGGCGTTAGTTTTCCATCCACAGAAACATTATGTTCATCATCCATTAGATGGAGTTGTGTGTATGTGTAGTTTGAATCCTTCTTATAACAACATCCTAGTATATTAATGATACTGGTGTTGTTACAAAAGAAAGGAAATAAAAAGAGTTTGGGGGTTGGAGAAGCAAAATAAATGAAAATAATTTAAGAGAAATCGTTACCTTTAATTTAGGTAACTCACTTTGGTTGGAACCAAAGGACTTCTTGAAATGCTTTCTGCCTAAGGGGAAGCTTCAAGGAGGAGGAGAGGGATGTGGGGAGCTTTGTTGGGAAGAGTTTGGACGAGCCAAGTGGCTTGAGAGGTGTGAGGAATGAGTAGAAGTGGTCTCCTTTTATAAGGGAGAGGAGGAGCTCTTTAGGAAAGAGTGAAAGTATTACTTTATAATATAATTATATTCGGTTTATAATGGTCCAAAAATCATTTAGGTCGAAGATAAGATGACTCATATTCTAAATAACATCAACCAATAAGAATTGGACAGGTTTTAGATAATATTGTAATCATTATAATATTATTTATTTCAATGATTTATTAATGAGGTAAACATTCCATCATTATTGTGTCATTAATAATTTAACTTATTTGATGTCTAAAAATTATAAATAAAATATCATCATGTAGGAAATCTTTTTAGCTTTCTAATTAATATTTATAATCGAAAATCCAACATGTATAACCCTATGTAAAAATTGTTCTTCTAAAAGATGTAAGCTTATGCCATTTTTATTTTTATTTTAACTTTATTAATATAATGTGTCCCTACCACATACAAGTGGCTCCAAGGGGTCCCCAAATTGACCCAAGGATGCCCCTGGTCGGGTATGTGTCCACCAATAAGGTTAGGACACGTTTTAGGGTAATTTTGTATTATTATAATATTAGTTTTTAACCCTTATTTACCGGATTTACCCTTTAACCATGGTAAATAAAATATTTACCACAGTAACTATTCAAAATGTCTAAAAATAAAAGTTACCTATTTACACAATTTGAACATCCTGATTCCAAATATGGAATCCATTTTCCCAAATTCAAAACACAGAAGTGGCAGAAATTAATTTAAAATTAATTCCCGCTGTCAAAACAAAAAGCGTGTTTTTAAGAGATAATAACTATCAAAAGATTGACACTTGTTTATGTTCGGTTTAATTGTAAAATTATGTCCAATGACCAACATTATATTAAATGGTAAAAATATATTCTAAATATACTTTAAAACCACTCAAAATCACAATTTATCACTATTAATTATTTTGATTAAAAAAGTTGTTTTTAATTAAAATTTAGAAATTTTCACTATTCATCAAAATATGAAAGTTATCCGAAATGTACCAAAATTTCACCCTAGGCTAATTTTGATATTCCGAATCCAAAAATGAAGTCCATTTTCAAATATAAAATATATATAATTTCAAAAAGTAGGTATTACTATTCACAACGGCTAGTTTAATTAGTTGTGGTGTGTGTTAGAACTCAAGGTTGCGTACAACACACACTACTGTATTATTCAAAGAAAGTGTACCGTGGAAGCTTGGGATGTTTCATTTTAAATTTTTGATGTCCCCATTTAGTCAAAAAGTTTAAAATATTGTATTTAAAAAGGGTTCACTATTAAAAGTTGATAAAAGGGCAATACTGAAAATGAATTTGTTCTTCCATTATATCTAAGAAACTCATAATATGGATTCTAAAATTATAAGGATTATATAAAGTTTAAAATTTATATAATACTATTCATAACCTCTTTTGAATGCCTTTTTTTTTGTAAGTCATGGTGTGATTGAACTCGGTGTTGCGTGTAGTGCAAGTTATTGAATTATTTTGAAGAAATAACACACTATGAAATCTTGGGGTGTTACATTCTCCCCTCCTTCAATAAATTGCGTCCTCGCAATTTGAAATTGTTCTTCGAAAATAAAAAGTTGAAAATAGAAAATATATTTGTGGGAAAACCCACATCAGAAATTTGGTTACTAAAATTTAGTCTTAATATGAGGAAAAGAGAAATGAAAGGATCACCACCAAATTATGATCTCTATTAGGAGAACATTGGTGGAAATTAGAGACATATAATTGGAGGAAAAACGTAAATATTTATAGGTATTGATTGAGGTCATCAATCACAAAAAAGTATAAAATTGAGGTCCTTAAAATCATCAATCTATGATGATTTGAAATACCATTGGTTCAACAAAACATAGGGTATTAGGATAACACATTTTTGACGTTTCAAAATATCTTAGTAGAAATCCCACATCGAAAAATGAATTAATGAGGCCTCTATTTAAAATAAAGAGTCGAATGTATGAAGATTACTGAAAATAACACATACTAGGGTTCCATGTAGGAAAATATGGATATGGAAGAAAAATATAACCATCAATTCTCTGATGGAGAGTGGTAGAGAACATGGCTATGAAAATGCCAAAAATCCCAAAGCCATAAATTAGTGACGATTTAAGGTACCATCTAGGAAAACATTTTTGTTCTAAGTTTCTTTTCTTAATGCTGAGGAATTTATTTATGAGATTGGCTAAGATCATAAGGAGATATACTTACATTATAATTAGAGTTTTATCCATTAATAAATTTCTACTACAAACTCATCTTTCACTCTAAAAGATAATAGAATGTAAAAATTCTATTTACACTATTCGTATAGGGTTCCAAAATAAACGAATTTATAATTCATCTACAAGATCTTTTAATAAAAACTACATTATTTAATCCAGGACATCTCGTGGGCCAGTGGTAGGTGATACACCCTTGTCGCCCTTAGGTTGCGGGTTCAAGTCTCGCAGCCCTGCCGGACGCGACGGGTTGCCGCTCGACCTCCGGGTTGTCCTTTTATGGCAATCCAAAATAATCCAAACTAGAACTATCCAAAATACTTCTGTACAAACTCACAGTCCAACATTTATAAGGAAGGTAAACATAATATAGATCCTTTTTACCCCGTAATAGCATATTAATACCTTCATCATGTATTACCATATTCCTTATTGATTACATTCATGCTCCCTTATTCCATATAGAATGCTGGATATACTTCATTAATCCAAAAATGTTTTAAACCCCAACAATGATGGAATATACAAATCATTAATCAGTTCCAAGGTAGTCAAGAATATCCAATTTATCCAAAACAATCACATATTATTCCAAAATCACTACCTCAGTATCAGAACTATATTATGATTTATCATTCTCTCAACCATATATTTTCTAAAAATTTATCCTGCTATTGAGTCACTTTTCTTTGTTCCACACAATCTCAAGTCCTTAATGAAATAGTACTGCAGTAAAATCCTTATATACTCCATAATTATTATAACAAGTACATTGTTGATACAACACTCAATTGACATAATCAACATAAGAACTCTAATAATTCCTCTTCATCTGTGGTAGTATCATAACTTGATTATTATCCAATAGCATCATTTGCGTCATAGACTGATGACTGGGACATAGGTTCGCGTAGTGTCCAAACTCCTTGCAAATGAAGCATTGTACATTTGAAACCATTTTCTTACCCTTGCAGTGACGTACTTTGTGCCCTTTTCCTCCACACTTATAACAAACTCTCATTCCTTTTAGGCAAGTTCCAAGGTGTTTCTTTCCACAGTTACCACATATGGGAAAATTCTTCTTTTCCCTCTTCCCTTTATCCATATTTCTCTCTTACATCCTTTTCTTCTCTTGCTTCCCTTCAAAGCCATAGGACTCAGTAAACTCTTTACTTATCTTATCAATACATGATATTATTTCTTCATATGATGATAATACATGGGAGACTATTTCTCTTATAAATTCTAGCTTAAGACCATGAAAGATATGATCCTTACTTCTCTTTGGATCATGTGCATTTCTGGAGTTCTCATTCCTTCTACTGGGCGCCATTTCTAAACAATGGCATAAACTAGATCAGTTTATGAATCAAAACACATAATACCATACTTATAAAACACCTAACATAAATTGAACTATTTATGGATATAATCCATAATCATAAGAATGTTTTCTTTGAGGAAGTATATACTCATAATCCCTTCAAAATGATTTGTAAAGAAAATGAGAGTTATCCTAAGCATATCCCCCGGGAGTGTCGTAACCAAGAGTGCAGCAAGGCCCGTTGTCGTGCACCAGTTCCCGTTCGAGTCTAGCTCAAAGCGGTGTTTTCGGGTTTTACCCCTAGGTACATCTGTGCCAGAGCCGCCTCTACCTGCTCGTATCCAGACAGGGATGTATTGCTCAGAAAACTCACAAAATCTCTACAATACCAAAATTCTAGGAAGTTCTTCTATACTAATCCTCAAAGTTCATCTTAGGTCTACGTGCTCTAATCAGAGTTTATCTAAATCTAGCTTCCAAGGTTTGTACTAAACTTCCTCTGATACCAACTGTAACGCTCCGACCCCAGCTACCCAGAGTCGGTGCATTACTTTGTAACATTGGCATGATCACAAGAAAGATCAAATCGCTAAAGACCGATTGTTTTAGTAGCCTTGGAAACACTAGATATAATCATAAAGTTTTACATTACATTTCAAAGTGAAAAACTACTACAACAACAAAGTCTTCATATCCACACTATTAACCCCTCATAATATCCCTGCAAGTCATTCATAATTTACTTCTTCACTACCTGGGAAAAATAAAACATAGAAAAGGGGTGAGCTCAAATGCCCAGTAAGGATAACAATATAGCGGAAACTTTCATAAATAAGAATAAACATTTAAGGAAATGTATAACTAAAACAAAAGCCTTTTAAACTTGAATTTCAACATGGTATGGCATAAATAAAATAAAATAATGCCATTTACTTATTCACATGGATATTCTATTAATCGAATAATCACATGCAAAAATCAATAACCACTTTCATAATGTTGGAATGCATAATGCTAAACGTTAATTTCTTTGTCTAGGCCTCATCCCAATACCTAGGGGTTACTTCTAACCGGAACCCAACCCGGAGTGCCTCTAATAACCGGACACCAACCCGGAGTGCCTCTAATAACCGGACACCAACCCGGAGTGCCTCTAATAACCGGACACCAACCCGGAGGGCATACTTTTACCAGTCCCTAACCTGGAGGGCTTACTTTAACCAGTCCCCAACCTGGAGGGCTTACTTTTACCGGTCCCCAACCCGGAACATACTTGTTTAGCACATTCATCTGAAGAAAAGTTTGAAATATAACATAAACATTCGGATTAAAACTAGCATACGAAATGTCTATAGTTTCACCATAAAATATGAATGGTATAAAATAGAACATCCACAGTCAAACATATCACAAAACCTTCAATACAATATAGAAGTTTTGTATTATAATAAATCAACTTCAAATAAGCGTAAAATCCATTAAAGGATGTTGACATAGATGAAATCAAAACACTTTTTAGAGAAATATCTCTTTCTATTTTTGAAATCATTTAAGAGCCATATAAAATAAAACATTTTCTTGAAAATATTCTTGTAAGCTTGTAAGGAAAGCTTTGACGATTTTATAACGGCGGAAAATAACCGCACCCGCCGTATAAGTTAAAAAAACATTCTTATCTTAATTCTGTCGAAAAGGTTAAAAAGGACCTTGTTTTGAAAACGACGGAAAGATTCCTTTATAAACCTCTTACAAAAAGTCAAACAAGGGTATAAATTAATTTAACCCATATTCTTGTAAATAATAAATATGTTTTGAAATACATTTCGAAGAAACATGGATGTGGATGATAAAGAAATCCCAGTAGATTATTACGTATAAACAACCTCGGATAATGAAGAGATTGTGAAATAACCCTTACCTTGTACTTTTCCTTGGTTGGGGTAGGTTAACCTCCTGTATAATAGTGAAATAATTGTTTCTAAATTATACAAGAATCATATACATTAATATGATATCATATATGATATTTTAATATTGATTTGATAATAATATCTTAGTATTATCGTCGTTTCGGGTGTTAACTTACTCATTTTCTTTATATGTTTTGTTACATAAGTCATGTTTGTTGTATCTTATTCATATCCAGAATGATATCAAGTCCTTAAACATCATTTTTAAATCATTAAATGATAATTATACTTGAATGGATACGATGGAGAATGAATCTCATCGCGTTCGTGGAGACGGTAGTCCGTACGTACGCACGAACGCTATTTCCATTTAATTTTTATTTTAAAAGAATCGAATCCAAATGATACATAGGTATATTACTATTCCAGTATAATATAATATTTTATATATGTTACTTAAGTTCATTAACACCATCCTTTATACGTTCCATGTGTGGTATGAACGAGTCATATCATTTTAAGGGGGCGGTAGTCCGCACTTCCTCAAATGAAATTATCGTATGTATATACAACATGAAACGAAGAATGTTATGAAATAAAATGGAATTACAGAAGCTTATATATAAAATATATATCATTAATATCATATTTAATTACAGTTCCATCATAATGGCCACCATGAGAGGCGGTAAGATGTATTTGAACAATCATCGTTTCGTGAGGCGTTAGTTTTCCATCCACAGAAACATTATGTTCATCATCCATTAGATGGAGTTGTGTGTATGTGTAGTTTGAATCCTTCTTATAACAACATCCTAGTATATTAATGATACTGGTGTTGTTACAAAAGAAAGGAAATAAAAAGAGTTTGGGGGTTGGAGAAGCAAAATAAATGAAAATAATTTAAGAGAAATCGTTACCTTTAATTTAGGTAACTCACTTTGGTTGGAACCAAAGGACTTCTTGAAATGCTTTCTGCCTAAGGGGAAGCTTCAAGGAGGAGGAGAGGGATGTGGGGAGCTTTGTTGGGAAGAGTTTGGACGAGCCAAGTGGCTTGAGAGGTGTGAGGAATGAGTAGAAGTGGTCTCCTTTTATAAGGGAGAGGAGGAGCTCTTTAGGAAAGAGTGAAAGTATTACTTTATAATATAATTATATTCTGTTTATAATGGTCCAAAAATCATTTAGGTCGAAGATAAGATGACTCATATTCTAAATAACATCAACCAATAAGAATTGGACAGGTTTTAGATAATATTGTAATCATTATAATATTATTTATTTCAATGATTTATTAATGAGGTAAACATTCCATCATTATTGTGTCATTAATAATTTAACTTATTTGATGTCTAAAAATTATAAATAAAATATCATCATGTAGGAAATCTTTTTAGCTTTCTAATTAATATTTATAATCGAAAATCCAACATGTATAACCCTATGTAAAAATTGTTCTTCTAAAAGATGTAAGCTTATGCCATTTTTATTTTTATTTTAACTTTATTAATATAATGTGTCCCTACCACATACAAGTGGCTCCAAGGGGTCCCCAAATTGACCCAAGGATGCCCATGGTCGGGTATGTGTCCACCAATAAGGTTAGGACACGTTTTAGGGTAATTTTGTATTATTATAATATTATTTTTTAACCCTTATTTACCGGATTTACCCTTTAACCATGGTAAATAAAATATTTACCACAGTAACTATTCAAAATGTCTAAAAATAAAAGTTACCTATTTACACAATTTGAACATCCTGATTCCAAATATGGAATCCATTTTCCCAAATTCAAAACACAGAAGTGGCAGAAATTAATTTAAAATTAATTCCCGCTGTCAAAACAAAAAGCGTGTTTTTAAGAGATAATAACTATCAAAAGATTGACACTTGTTTATGTTCGGTTTAATTGTAAAATTATGTCCAATGACCAACATTATATTAAATGGTAAAAATATATTCTAAATATACTTTAAAACCACTCAAAATCACAATTTATCACTATTAATTATTTTGATTAAAAAAGTTGTTTTTAATTAAAATTTAGAAATTTTCACTATTCATCAAAATATGAAAGTTATCCGAAATGTACCAAAATTTCACCCTAGGCTAATTTTGATATTCCGAATCCAAAAATGAAGTCCATTTTCAAATATAAAATATATATAATTTCAAAAAGTAGGTATTACTATTCACAACGGCTAGTTTAATTAGTTGTGGTGTGTGTTAGAACTCAAGGTTGCGTACAACACACACTACTGTATTATTCAAAGAAAGTGTACCGTGGAAGCTTGGGATGTTTCATTTTAAATTTTTGATGTCCCCATTTAGTCAAAAAGTTTAAAATATTGTATTTAAAAAGGGTTCACTATTAAAAGTTGATAAAAGGGCAATACTGAAAATGAATTTGTTCTTCCATTATATCTAAGAAACTCATAATATGGATTCTAAAATTATAAGGATTATATAAAGTTTAAAATTTATATAATACTATTCATAACCTCTTTTGAATGCCTTTTTTTTTTGTAAGTCATGGTGTGATTGAACTCGGTGTTGCGTGTAGTGCAAGTTATTGAATTATTTTGAAGAAATAACACACTATGAAATCTTGGGGTGTTACAGTTAATCACTATTCATTACATGGTTGGTGAACAGTTAGGGAAAACCATTTGGGGTAACCATGAAAGGTAGGGTTCCTAAGTAGTGGGAAATTCATGATTGGTGCACAATTTCGAAAATTTGTTTGGCCAAACCATGTGGCATTGTTTTTTGTGGGATTATACCAAAATTTCCTTAATGTGTTTAAACCCCATTTTCCATCTTATTATTCTCCTCCATCATGCATTTCTCCTTCTCCTATGGGCTTCTCCTCCCAAACATTCCTTACTCTTTGATGAATTTCTCCATCTATCATCAGATTCAAGAACCTTCAGTGTCTATGGATCTACATTTGACTTCTCCACTTCTATTTTTAATAATTCAACATTTAATTTCTTCTTAACTTATTTATGGTGGTGCAAGCTCATTTTCCCTATTTTCTGGGTGAATTACCATTTTGTATATTTCTTCCAAATCTAACCAAATCATACCTTGAGATAGAAAGAGTGAAGAGTCCTATGAATATGTTATGAGGTCTATGATTTTTTATAAATTTCCCATCATTTTATAAATAGATCCATTGTGGCACAAGCTAGACTCTTAAATACATATCCTTAAAAATGTATCCTTCAATATAAATTGTTTTATTCACCTTGTATCACTCTTGTTCAGCCTTTATTAGAGTTTTGAGGTTTTCAACCTTTATCTTGAACACCCCTTGGGCATGAAAACTTTTTTAACCCCATAATTAGTTAATTTTTAAAATTATGAGATTTCTTTATAAGTGTTAAAATTAGATTTTAAATGGAATTTCCCAGTGTAACTAAAATTCATATTCATAATGGAACCTACTATGTTCCATATAAAACTTTTTATTATTTTACCAGGTTTTGTTATTTATTTACCTAAATTACCATTTATTGAATTTATATGTGTTAAATCCTTGAGATGCATAATTGGGATAAATGAATTGTTTTATGAACAACTTCATGTTTTTATAATAAATCCCCTCAGATGAGGTGTTTTGTCTTTGAAATTACAAAATGATTATTTGTTTTATACACGTTGGTCCATATTGCATTATTGTTTTCTTATTGTTTTGCTTTTTGGATATAATAAATTTTTGTACATTCCCTTTTCCATTGTTCTAAAATGGATTTTCCCTACTTATATATATATATATTGAACTGAACTAATAAACTCTTAGGGGCTTGGTCCGGCATATAAATTTTAGTTACCATGTAGACAATTGTTTATTTTTTTATGGGATCTTATATGTTTATTCTTAAACATGGTCAAATAAATTTCAATGATTGAATTATTTAAATTATGTGATTTTTAATGGAATTATATTCATGATAAAATACATTCCATGAATGATTTGAATGGTTTAAATTATTTGACTTGTTTATCTTGAGTGGAATGTTCCATGATGGGTTTCATACCTTGAATGAGTTAAATGGTTTAATAGAAAAGAAATATAAAGGGTGTAAATACCACACTGATCATTTCAATCTCAATACATATAATCATTATCATGTGAGGACCTTAGTGATAATTGGGACAAATAAATGTAAAGTGTGAGAGGTAATCCATCATGCCTTATATTATTACTATTATGTGATTACACCTTATACATTGGATTTAGACGATGGTAAGGGATTTGTATAACGTGGAATTGTCATTCCCCATTACATTAGGTGTTGAGAATGATGTCTCACACTATTGATTATTTGAGGATGGCGGGCTAGATGTACCATGCCCCTTGTTGAGTGTTGACATGATGGGGAACTCAATTTTATTTGACTGTTGACATGACAAAAGACTCACAATCTCGATGGATAAGTGTCACATCTCCCACTCATTATTAGTTGTAGTGAATGTACAATTTGTCTTTAGATTATAGGCTCATTCAGACTAGTTATGGATGACTGAGTTATGCCTTGGTCGAGCCAGCACCAATCTTTCCAGGTATATGACCATTTATGTCTTCATGTACATGGACCATTTAGGTGGATTATATATATAATTATACTTTATATATAACATTACTGTATATATAATTACAAGTCAGAATTCCCTTTACAGATGTAATCTGAAGTAGGTAGGGATTCCATGATTCCGTACAAAACGTGAGCATGTTATTGTTTATTTACCAAGTGTTGTAAATTATTCTTTATATCTTCAAATTTCATTAAATTATATTCACATACTAGTTTTAACTATAAAACCTTTTGGTGGTAGCCTATTGGTATTTATATCTCTCAGCTTGCTCGGGCCACCATTTCAATACAGTGCCTAATTAGATCTCATATTTTTTAGGACCAATGAATTTTTATTATATTGATTGGCATGTATGTGGGAGTTATGACCACATGACTCATCTGGAGCCCAGGATGCTCATAGACATCACCCTCGAAGATTCATTTTCATTTCTTTATCCATATATTGTATTATGTCTTGTTTCCTATTGTATGTCTACTATTAAATTTTTCATATCATCATCTAGATCTGAATTCATCCTTGTATATTGGTGTTGGTATCATTTATATTTTGTTTATATAATTATTCTTATGCTTTATATTTCATTTATTACTTCTTATGTTATTTTACTTTATTTATGATGTGACATACAACTATGGTACTCTAATCCTAATCATATAGTATCCCAACTATCACCTCTTTAGACCCTCTTCCATAGCCGGGAGCCTCTGTTATATGGAGAGGAATTCTTTGGGCCATGTGACCCACCAGTCCGACTACTAGTTTAGTGGTCCATTGAGTTGTGAAGTTACAGAAACATTCTATCTTCAGTGAAATACTAACATCTAAATTCCAATTACACATAAATGGATTTCGAAAAATATAGAAATTCGGTTTTAATAATTATAAAATCAATATATATGTTTTCAAAAATTAATGAAAAATAATTTGACTTAATTCGATTCAACTCTAGGCACTTCCTCTTCCATTTATAGATTATCAAGTATTTCTACCTCCATATTCCATAAATTTATTATTAATATTCAATAATACCCATCTAAATATCATTTAAGAAAATATTCTCTTTTCTTACTCTTATAATAAATATATAATTAGTTTTCTAGATGCATTCTAATCAAACTGTATGATTCTTGATAATGAATCTTAACATGAAAACACTAAATGATACATCTTTTTTTTCTATTATCCTTGAAATATGATCTCTTATTAGTAAATGAAGAACTCAAATATCCAATATTATGTATTCTAATCTTATTTTGAGAGCATATAATTGTATATATTGAATATTATTTTTAATGTCACTATGATACACTTTTTTTATCATGGGTTCATTTCATTATTATGATTGAATATGGATCTTTGCATTCTGGAATTCATGATTATGGGAATATAATGTTTTTATATATGCAATAATGTTTATATAATCATCTAATTTGTAGGGTATTATTTTATATCTATTTATATTTTATTAGATGTATAAAATGAAATTAGTTTTACACACAAACAATATGCATAAAAAATGACACATGGCATGTAAACTATATAAGTGACGTGTAAGAAATAAATTATGAGGAGAATAAATTTTCTATGAAATCCAGAATTTGAGGAAACATGTTTTTTACATTCCATATAAATTTATTACACACTGTAAAATTGATGAGATCATTGTTTTAGAGTCCTCTGTTGTTCAAATCTTTTCACTCATCTATACCCTTTCTCCATATCATTTTGTAAGAACCATATGCGACCAGAGGAGACCTTCAATCACACATCTCCCTTTTTTGATACATTGGTTTGGGATATTCCCTTTTTAAAATCCATGGAATGTTATTTATCCTTATGGTGGTTCTCTTCTATTCCAATTTTAGTACCCCATTTCTGTGGTGGATTTTTTGTTTACAACATGAGTTTGGGTGTGTTTTTATGATCTATTGGTCTGGAGTAGGTTGATATGTAGTTTCCCATGTTAATTTGTAGTTTAAAGGTGTTTTATCTACATGTTGTGGTGAGCAAGGAGTCAAATAATATTGTTTGAGAGAGGTAATACCTTATTTCAAATTATTTTGTATCATTTGGGTTGTTTTTACTCTTATTTATCTATGGGTGATGGTGGTGATTAGTTAATTAAATATAAATACGAAATTAATTAAAATTTAATAGTTAAAGGGTGTTTGATCCCCGTTATTTTGCATATTTGATATTATTTTGATATGATGGACTATACTGGCATGATTCCCTGTTGAAATTGTGATCATTTGTGGAATAGTGTGAGATATATCATATATGTTGGGATTTTTATTTCTATTTTAATTTTTGGGATGTCATGGAAAAATGGAAATCATCTATCCACTTATATTTGTAAAATTAAATGGTTTCCTTATAATTATATATATTCAATGATAATAATATTAAAATAAATTCAAATTTGATAAAACCACCATTGAAAAATATTTGAAAAGATCAAATTGTGTTATGATCTTTGGTTGTGGTTGTTGGGTGTTGATGTGTGTTTGTGTACCAATGTGGATCTGATGAGTGAGTGATTTTTCCATGCTTTATTGTTCCAAGGTGATGGTTTGATGGATTTAATTTTTTCTAATTTATGTTGTTTTCGTACATTATTTTGATGTGGATAGGTGGTGGTTTGTTTGTCCATGCTTGTGGGGTTATGATATGCTGGTAGGATGGGGACGGTGATCTATTTGTGACATGTAGTTTCTTTAAGCTATAATCTTATGTAGTGATAGAATAAATAATTTTTTCATAATGATTGAAATGAATGTTGTTTGGTTTTATTAATGGGATGGAAATGGTTAATCAAAAATAAATTATGGGATATGTGGTTAAATGTATTTGATGTTAAATAATGAAACAAATGGGATGGAAAATGATTTTGGTTTGTGTTATTTGATGTGGTTTGTAGTTTATGTAGTGTTATGCATAAATATGTGGTTGAAAATTTTAGGATGTTGGGAGTTGTTTATTGTTATTTTATTACCCCAAAGGTTTGTAATGTGTGTGGGAATATGAATATACTGGTATGTTCCTTATTATTTATATATACACCCCACCCACATCGGGAATTGTTTTCCGACACCCATGTATTCATGCAAGGGATTTTTTCCAACATCCAGTGAGGTGGATAGATGGAAGGGTACCCACACTTTCCATCTCCATTTTCCTATAATGGAAGTTATTTCACATTATTTGATTTTCGAAGGTGTTATAGTGTACTAGATGTTGGTTATGATATCCCAGGTGTCACTGAGAGAGGTGTGTTGTAGTTGTACTATTTGGGATTCCATCAATGTTTTCTTTGGGTGACATTTGATGTAGCCCAGGAGTCTATCGGTGGGATGATATGAGATGAGGATTATTATGATGGGGTCATGAATATATTGACCCAAGGATAATATAAATGGAGATTACATCATTTTAGATGAATATTCAGAACATTATAAAGTACATGGATAAGGATAGTAATATATTAGAGTATTTGGAAATGTGGAAAAATAATCTTCTTTCTTGGTAAAAGACCTTCAATATCATCCTTAATGATCTTCCCCTTTGGTAATCATGCATAAAACATTCCTTCAAAACTCTGGGAAATGAATCATGATAAAGGGGTGACTTCATATTTTTAGTTAGTGTAAACAAGGGAGATATGTGAGAATAAAATTTTCATAAGGTTATGGTAGCATGATCAAAATATTATAAGATCACACACTGTATATCGAATATCATAATCAAGAGTCATGGAATAATTATTTGATGTTCATAATACATGAATCATAAGGGCGAAAAATCCTCATATATCAATAATGATTCAAAATCTCATGTCTTATAGTTTTGGAACCAATGTAATTATAGAAAACCATTACATGTGTCAAGGATAACTACCAAGACCATCAATATAGTGAATCAAGACACGCCTATTTCTTATCATGGAACATGATTCACCAATTTCTAACTTTGTGTCAAGACACACCTACTTCCATTATCAGGTTCGAACACACCTATTTCCCATTGTGGATTAAGACACACCTGTTTCCCATTGTGGAGTAGGGCATGCCAGTTTACCATTGTGGATAAAGAAACACCTATTTCCCACTGTGGATCAAGTTCATAAACCTTTTTCCCATCACTAAAATATGAGATATAAATATGTACCCATTGTTTTTTGGGATATATTGGTCCTACCAGTCACATAATAAAATCATACATACGTGTTGTAACACCCTCAAATGATAAAGCATTAAATTACTAAATCATATGACTCATGTCAACAAGGTGTGCCTATATTTTTCAGAGCCTACATGATTAGAACTCTATAGTTAAGCGTGCTAGGTCAGGAGTAGTGATCCTGATGCGTGACCTTCTAGAAAGTTTCCTAGGGTTTGTGTGAGTGAGGACAAAGCACATTTGTAAAGACATGTGTTGGCCTATATGGGACTATCATTATTCAGACGACCTGTTCAGGCATCTAGGTGGGCCCTATGGTGGGGACAACATGTCTGCGCGGAAACTGGTGGTACCTGGAGGCTCGGGACCCAACGATCTTGTTAATGCGGGGTGTATGTGCTATCACTAGGGCCTTGTTGTCACATTTGGTATTAGAGTTGGTACCCGGCCATAAGTTTGGTGCACTACTAGGGTTGAGATGTAGGTCCCACAATGAGGGTGTTGTACTCTAAAGGGGTGGTGATTGTAACACCACCAAATGATAAAGGGTGAAATGAATAAATGATATGACTCATGTGAACAAGGTAAACCATCCTTTTCAAGAGCTTACCTGATTAGAACTCCATTTTTAAGCATGTTTGTCCTAGAGTAGTGATCAGGTTGGGTTACTATCTAGGAATATTCCCAGGGTGTGTGTGAGTGAGGAAAAAGCACACTAAAAAAGACATGTGTTGGCCTTTGGGGACTATCATCAATCAGATGACCTGTTTAAAAATGTGGGTGGGCCCTAGGGTGGGGACCATGTGTCTACGGGGAAACTGGTGGTACTTGGTGTGCCGAGTCCCGACAACAATGTAAAGGTGAGGTGTCTATGCTATCATTGGGGCCCAATTGTCACACATGTGACATAAGATAACAAAACATTCTTCGTATCATGACCCATAAAATAGATCTATATCACAAAAATCACATATTAACCAATGAAATGAAATGGGGATCACAAATATGTCATTATATAGTAACCTATAAAAACCATATATGCCTTATAGTCATTTTATCGAAGCATAACAATTGAAAAGAAGCAGGTTTCAAAATCATATAATTCATGGAACAGAAAAAATTCTCAGGAAATACAAGTCATAAATAGAATAAAACATTTAAATAATGAATAAGAATGATTTCCTTGAATCATATCCCCATTAAAATATAAATTGTATCAATGTAATTCATCTAAGGTGGAGAAGTATTTTTAATGATCACTTGGAGTATTTCTTATGGAAAATAACCTTTCTTTAAAAATTATTTGTAATACATAAAACAATTTCAAAATCCTTTTATTTTAAAACTACTATATTAAACATATACAAGAATATTTTTAAAATGTTTTAAAAAAATTATCAAAATAATATAATTTCCACAATAAAGTCTTCTTTTAAATGATAAAATATTTTTAAAACCTTCATCGTTAAAAATAAACTTGAAAACATATAATGGATGCTTTGAAAATAAACTAAAACAACTAATAAACATAAAATATTTTTGATAAACTATTTATTTTAATCCCACATTAAAAATAATAATTTAGATAGTATTAAGGAAAATGTTTCATTAAAAATAACCTTTTAAACATTCCAAAGAGGATTTAATAAAATGATAGTCACAATGGTGGCTAAATTTGTACATGATAAACATTCATTTTTCACCATAAAAATATTAGAAAAGATAATTGAACATAAAAAAGACTTGGAAATTCCTTTTAAAAAATTATTAAAAACTAAAAATATGGGTAAAAGTTTCTTTTACACATCATAGTAAGAATATTTTGAAAAAAAGTTACAAAAAATAGTTCTGTGAATGAAATAAATTTGCTAACGAAGAGAGAAATAATGTCAGATTTTCTTGAAAACAATTTTATAACTATATTATGTAAAAAAGAGTTCAAATGGTACTGATACATAAATTTAACATGGATAATAATAAGATAATAAAATTAATGGTATATTTTTAGATATGGATAATAATATTACATCATGGTAAGAATAATCATAAACAATCTTGTTAAATGAATAGATTATATCAATAAATAATTTCCACTTTGGTAATATTGAATCATAATCTATAGATTTAATAAAATATGTGAAGAATAAAATATAATTTAAATAAATATATTCATTAAATAACATTTCAAATGTATGTATATAAACCTTGTAGATGAATATAGGTTCTTAACATGACATGTGTCTCAAAAAAGACAAAATGAGTCACAATTCGTTTGCCAATTTGGTAAATTTTGAACCGTAAAACCCATGAATGGGATATTATAAATTGAATTTATAAATACCCATAAAATTAAGGATAGAAATACTATAATAAATTCAGGTTTAGTAGATACACCACACAAAAGAAATGAGTGGTGAATATTGAAAAGGTATCACAGAAAAATAAAAAGGAGACAATAAAACCCCCTACTACTTGAGTATGTTTTGAATCAGGATGGTTGTGAAAGAATGACATAAATTTACATATTTATTACCATTAAATTATTGAAAATCATGATATAACATTTCATAAGACATTATATAGGCCACAAAACAATAATAATTGGTGAATATATAATATATATCACAGATATAAATGTGAGACAAGAAAACTCATACCAGAAGTCGTGACATTATTGGTACATGTTCAAACCTCAGGTATAAAAAATATAAGTTTATTATAAGTCTAACATATAAATGTATTATTATATCTAATACAATATATAATTTAATTATTAATTTATATTACCCGTTTATAAATAATTCCATGTTAATGTTGTGTACTGGGTAAAATTCGTTTTGTTTTTTATATATGTTTCTTCTTGTTTATTTGTATTCTCATACATAGATCTTGAATTATTTATATTCATATGGTAAAACTAAATATAAATATCATAAATATATATTATATAAATATTTATAATCATCTATAATTGATAAAAAAAATTAAATTTAATACAACATTATTAGAGTGGGTAGGTCGTACATACGTATGAACACTGATTCCGTTTTCGTGAAGTATTGAAAACAATAAAGAAGATTACATCTTTATATATATTATTTCGATAAATTATTATTTTGTAAATGTAATATAAATTTACTATACTCATCCATAATATATTCCATGAGAATTATGGATGAATCACTTTGGTTTGAGGAGGTGGTAGTCCACACATCCACAAACGAAGTTATATATTTACAAATAATAAAAATCATGAAGGTAAAATTTATATAATAATTAAATATGTATAAATACATTATAAATATAATATATATCATATAAAAACAAAATTTACATCATAATTCCCAACCCTAATTGGTGTTAAAGGAAGCACGAACGACATCATTTAACAATGCGGTAGTCCATTATACACATGAATAGTAATTTCATTACCAATTTGATGGAAGTGTGTGTAGGTATTTTTAGAACCCTTATAATAAAAACATATTAGTATATTCAGGATAGTTATGTTATTATATATTAATTTAATAAAAATAATTAATGTGTATGAAAAAAAATATCTTATTGAAGGATGTTCCCTCTTCATTGGGTAACACCTCATAGTAGTCACAAAAGGGTTTAATTGATGTATTTCATCACATTGGGAGGATTTGTGGATGAATGGATGGAACATAAGAGGATATTTGGGCCGGTTATGTCCCATACATTAGTCTTGGTGTTTTAAATATGTGACGGGTGGTTTCTCTTTTTATAGTGTAGGAGTAGTGTGATTCTAGTAAATATAAAAATATAAACAGTATTGAGAGGTATCCCTTACAAAATGTTCCTCCAATAACTACCCATTTAAGATCCATTTGGTTAATTGGTTGAAATATTTCCATCCAATTTCTTTTTTACATTTGTCTTGGTTATTTATCTCTTTTAGTTAATGTTTAACCACTAAGTAAACTTTTTGTTACCTTAATCGATGTAGTTAAGTCTTATTAATTTCACTAATTATTTTGGTCAAAAACTATGTTGACCTTATTTGAAATGTAAAATTATTTTTATACCAAATATTTAATCCCTTTGTTGAATTTATAATCACATAACTAGAAGGAATTAATTTAAAATTAACAACGAAGACGAGATGAGACAATGAGTTTTTAAAGTAACAATATTCAAATAATAATAATTATTTTTATATCCAATTTCAATGTAAAATTAATTAAAATGGAATAAATTAATTTAATTTATTTATAATTGACATAATTATACTTTAAAATAAAATTAAAACTTAATTTAAATATATAAATAACTTATTAAAAAATTAATTAAAAATATTTGTTTTTCACCATTTATAAAAAAATAAAACTTCTCAGAAAAATACAAAAACCTCACCCAAAACTAATTTTGAAATTACACATTAAAAAATAATTTTTATTTTAACAAATATTATTTAAAAGTGTCTCATAAATTAGGTTTAAAATATGCACCCCATTAAAAGGGGGTAAAATTAATTTTTAGGAAAATATATATCTTTATGTGTAATGTTGGTTTTTTAGTTTTATCTTATCCAGAAAAAAAATAATATAAATATTAAATAGTTTATTGTCTATAATATGTATATGTATATATTATTAATTAATTAATACAAATTTCATTTATTAATTTATTGATGTAAAACATGTTTGATTTCATATAGTTTTCAAGCAAAATATTTCCAATATTTTCCAAAGTGATTTATTTTCATCTCTATTTAATTGGAAACCAAATAATTATTCTTATATGCATGTGTAAAATATATTTTCATAATGTAATTATTCTTCTCAAAAAAGTTCCAATAACTAGTTGAAAACTATAATAATATTTTAATATTAATATAATGAGTATAATATTGTTTGGTAAAAATAGGTATTGTGTGTAACAAAAGTTATTAAATGAACTTAGTAATGTGTGTAGGATAAGGAAAACAGAGTGTTTCATGTACTAAAGGTTATACTAAGTGTTTCTTGTAGAAAATTATTAGCATGTTGTTGAGTTAAACAAAAACCAAACATAGATAATTCATATAACACTAAATGTATTCAATATTGTGATAAATGAAACAAAATAACAAAAAGATTGAATTAATTTGAAAAACATATTTAAAAAAATCTTATGTTGTTACATTATACCCCCTTAAAAGGAATTTGAAACTAAAACTTTTCATGGGTTATCAATTTTCTCATACTTTAAACTTCCTTTCAAAAAAACCACTTTGTTAAAATTTGTTCAAAATCTTTCTGTAAAAAGGGAAAGTTTAAAAAATAATGGTTACCTAATGAAAATAATAACTAGGATTCCATATTGGAGATCATAGGTGGTATGTGAAAACATATGCATTAAAGAAAAATATAATTTTCATGTTCTGATGCTGGGTGATATGGAATGTGGTTATTATAAAGTAAACTATCACAAATCCATAAACTAAAGATTTTTTAAAATGGTCCTTGATATCATCAAAAAAGATAACAAGATTAAATCATTTTATATCAATACCCTTTTACTAAAATTCATTAATATTAAGGAATAGATTTAATTACATGATTTCATAATAACCTCACCCTTTTTTATTCCTTGGTTAATTTCAACTCTATCTCTTACTCCCTAAAAAGAATGAGAATTTTTCATTCATGAAGTATTGATAGGTCATGAGGTATAATGATAAGTAATTTTATTTTTAATTAGTTAGAATAATATAAAAAAGGTTATTATAAGTGATCCAATAAGAATAAATCCTAATATGGAAAGATAATACTAAAACCTCTAAAACCTCATCCAATGTTTATCTTAATCGATTCCATAAATAGTTAACCTTATAACCCTTTCTAAAGATAAAATTTAAACACTCAAGAAAAATGGACACTAAATTTTTTATAAATAGATTAGTACTGATCCCCCATATATCATTAATTTTCTCTTATTTTCTATATACCAAATATGTGAATACCTTCAACATGTATTATCTTGAAACATGTTAATAACCTAAATTACCACAAATCATTATTTAAAACATTAATGTTTCCTTATTCCAAATTTTATTGGATATATTCCTTAAATCTATATATTTTCAAAATTTCATAAATGACAGAATAAAGGAATGATCCTATAATGGGAACCTCTCTTCGCTATCATGGGTTCCCACCGTAGTGTTTTCATCTTTGGTGATGAGGGATATCGCCTCTTATTTTGGTTCCCCTTTCCCTCTCCTAATCCTCCCACAATTTCTAAAAATCTTTGACAACTTTATGATGACCACTTTGTGGAGGCTTTATAGATTATGCTCGATGGCCTTCAACAGGTCCTTGATTGATTGAGTTCATTGGATTGAGGATGTGGTAGTGGTGTCATCTTCTTCAAGTGCTATGAGGTGGTCGTAGATAGAGGACATATGAAATATCATAACCAGTAGTTCCCACTTTCTAGTTCTTCTCTCGTTCCTCTTGGTTTTTTCCATGGTTCATTTCCATTTTATGTTCTGGATTGGTTATAATTTTACTTGCTTCCCACTATCATTTCATCACGATCAGTCGTTCATGATCCCATCTTGGTTGGGTGTGATGGATTCCATGGCTATTTGGATCATTTTGGTGGATTTGGGGATGGAAGTTTAGTTGGGGTGATTTAATGTCTTATTCTCCCTTGTGTGGTGGTGTCGGTGGCTCCTATGTCAATGTATTGGGGTCTTTGTGGCTGGCCCTCAGTGGTGGTTCGTGGTGACGATGGCAGCTACAAGACCCTCATCGATGACTACTTTGGGATCACGTCTGTTGGCTTATGCCATGGGTTCCTCCCTCATGCTCAGATCCAATGCTATGGATCCTCAAATCCCAGCATGTTCACGATTGAGCTATTCATAGGTCGCCAATGGGATGGTAGACATTGGATGTGTAAGGATGTGATGGTATATGCTAACATATGTTATATTTTGTTGTCTGACACGTGTGTTTTGAAGGGTGGCGATGGATGTGTGACCTGGGTGTTTTGATGGGTAGGTCTGTTCCTGGGAAGGGACACATGACCGACCTGATTTTTCATTTTTTTTCAGGTTCTAATTACCTATGTTTTGGTTTATTCATTGTTAGGTTCATAGTTGCCCGCAAAGTGTTTTATTTGGAAAATAATAGTTTGAAATGTATAGTATAAAACAATTTTGTACAAAACCTTAATTAGTTCCATGGAAATTAGTATCCTCTAATTTAAAAATTCATATCCAACATAGAATTATCCAAACATCATTACATAGAATAACGAACATATTAATGGTTATTTATCCTTCTAAGAAATGACACCATTCCATTAAATCTCTTTTCCTATCCATCAGAACCATTCAACACATTCCATTAAATGTCTTGTTAAAAACCATAAATTGAACAATCTTTAAATAATTCACCATTCATTATTATTTAATCCAAAGACATAAATAATTCATTTATTTTACTTCATCCTTAAGCCATAACAGGGATACCTAATCCTATTAATTAATACCTATTTCCTCTCACATTTCTTCTTTATTATCATCATCATTAGCAATATAAACATTACTCATACCACTTTGTTGATTCTCTTCAAGAGATTTCCACTTTGGACATTGAATTTCATAATGACCATTCATTGCACACTTAAAGAATTTAACTAAAAATAATGTCTTGTAGAGGACAATATTCTCATCCATTTCATTAATTGAACTTGTAATTTTTCATTTGTAGTTACTTTTTATGTATCTATATTTTCCACAGTCAAAACATTGTATTGTTCCTCTATGACATTCACAAGGGTTCTTTTTTCCACATTCTTGACATTAATGAAATTGAAGTTTATTTCCTTGATAGTCTCTATTACCAGAACTATTAGATAAATCATTCCTTATCTTCTTTGTTGAGTCAAATATTTGGTTAAGGTACACATTTTAATCATGTTCCATGAAAACTAATTAGGAATGATGACAACATGTATCACTCTAGTTGTCAACCAATTTGACTGTTCTTTATTAAATTTTTTGTCATATTCAATGTTAACCATGTTACTTCTAGTTCTATCCATTGACTAAAATTAGATATCATAGTTTTATCATTAATTATCATCATGGGAAACCACATGACCATGAAGAATCACTTATAGGATTTTATTTTTTGACAACTTCATTTAAATCTATGCCACCATAGGCTTATCATAACAGGAATTACAAAACATATACTTAGAAAAATCCCAAGAAATATCAATAACCTTTTCTCATGAAAGTTTTCAAAGGTTGATTAAATATTTCATTTGATACCAACTATAGTGACCTTGGATTAAAATCCATTAATATTATGCATTTTTAGATGAATAATCATTACATTACAAGATTACATACACAAGTACTATAGTAGTTTAGTTTCATTGGAAATATGAAAAATTAATCTCATATATTAGTTAAATATCTCATACATCTTCATTAAGGATTTTCCCCTTTAGTATTACCACTTTAACTTTATTCATAACCTACTGAAAGGAAATATAAGAAAGGGGGGATCTCAGATGTTCAGTAAGGGTAATCAAATGAGATATGTAATAATTAAATAATGATAAGTGTATGTGAACATGATCATAACATTATAATATCATACCTTGAATATTAAATATCATAATCATGAGTCGTGGTATGGATATTAGTAGTTCATAAAACATATATCATAAGGGAGATAAATCATCGTACATCCCAGACACAAATTATGTGAATATTTTTAATCAAAATATATTTTTTTTAATTTCAACATACATGGATTTCAGTGTTTTTTAGATAATAACTAATTTCTAATATGGAATTGAAATATATATAAAAGAGTAAAAAAATTGTTTTCAAAGCTGAATTTTATTCTTGATATTTAAATGTTTTAATCATTCTATGTTATTAATAAACTCTAACTATATTTATAAAAACTGTGAAAATAATTGATCCATGCCCTAGGGAGGCTCAAAATCCAGCTACCAAGCCACATACCAAGAAATATAGAGGCCTATGTGGCCACACATGGCATAGGGAAGGCCCGTACTATAACACCTGGATATTTTTGTGGAATACTTTCATTAAACAATTTTTATCCTTCATTAGCTTGATTTGCATGCCATCATGATTTCAAATGAACCACAAGTTTCCGTCAATATAAAATTACCATTATAGCCTAACAGTTAGGTTAGAGGAGATAATTACAATTATCTTCTGAAAATTCATTATGAATTCATTAGCAATTAATTATTTATGAAAAATAAAAATCAATTAGATATTTGTATTTTTTTAGTGAATTACATTATTTAATCATATTAAAGTGATATATGTGTTATATACATAATAAAATATTTTATTATATTCATCTAATTGATATTATAGTCATAGGGTATGAATAAAGCTGTATTTTTTGTATAAGGACCTTTTTAAAGTTAATTTTAAACGTTTGATTGGAGAACCCATTTTAAATTAATATTTTGGAACATTAATAATTTATATAGGAAAAACTAAATTTGTTATTTTGAATCAGGATATAAAATTTCACTTATGAAAAAATTCTGATATTTTTTTGGTAATGTTTATATTTTGATGATTAGTAAAAATACGCTAAATTTTATATAAAAACTACATTTCCCATTGAGATATTTTCAATGATTAAATAATAAAATTCAATTGTTTTATATTATAAATATAATATATTTTTACAATTTAATATTATTTATTTCATTATCATTAATTTTACATTGAATTGATATGTAAAAATATTTCAATCTTTTGCAATGTTTTGACTTTTAAAACCCGGTTTTTTCATTTCAACACCATAAAAACATTTAAATTAATTACTGAAAATTATGTGTTTTGAATTTAGAATTTTTTTTTCATAATTGGAATCATAAGGTCCAAATTTTGTTAATAGGTACCTTTTATTTTTGGACATTATGAATAGTAACTTTAGTAATTATTTTACTTACCATGGTTAAAAGGTAAATCTGGTAAGTAAGGGTAAACACTAATAATTTAATAATATTATTGTTGTAACATCCCAGGTAAATAATGAATAAAACATTTTCATATTTAATAATATTTACGAATTAAATATTAATTTTACTTTAAAGGGGTTGTTATGTTCGATAGTGTACCCGATACGCAACAAAGAGTTTCTTTGAAATCTTACGTTGCACACTAGTAATAAAATAATATTATTTTAAATGGTAGTTAACACATAGCCATGGTATTTGTGGGAATGGATAGAAATAACTAAAATATTATTATATATGTTTTTTAAATGTTTTTACTTTTATCTAATAAAAGATAAAGACTTAAAATACGGAAAGAATTCAATTTTAGGCGTATATGCCCTAGTTTTCACTAAAGGTTCACTTATCGCCTTTTGATGGAGAACCGTCATTAAATATAGTTTTGGTCACTCTTATACATTATATTCGACCAAATAAAACTCTTATTTAGAATCGAGACATCAAAATTTACTTTGTGTAAATTTTTGGTATTTTTCCAATAATGTTCTTTTTTTTAATAAATAGTGTAAAATGGTGTATTTTAATTCAAAAAATCTTTTTAATCTAATTTATTTATATGATTAGATTATATTTTTAATTGGGTTTAAAGTTAAATTAGAATATATTTTTACCATTAAATCCAATAGTGGTCATTGGAATTAATTTCACTTTGAAATCGGACTTAAACTAGTGTCAATCTTTTGATACTTATTGTTTCATAAAAACATGCTATTTGCTCTGACAGCGGGAATTAATTATAAAATTAATTAATGCAACTTATATGTTTTAAATTATATAAAATGGACTTCATTTTTGAATTCAGAATATCAAATATAGCTTAGGGTTACGTTTTGGTATTTTTCTGGAAAACATCAATTTTTTATGAATACTGAAACCACTAAGTTGTACTTAAAAAACTAATTTTTCGTTTAAATGAAATTTTACCACCGCTGTGTTTTGAATTTAAAAAATCCGATAGACATGGTTGTCATTAAGAATTAAAATGTGGTTCAATGGGATTAAAATAATTTTTTTGGTGAATAGTAACTTATTAAGTTTTAATCGCGATTAGAGGTAATTAGTGTAGTTTAAGGTAAAAATAATGTTTTAATAATATGAAATGAACTTGAAACATGTCCCAACCTCATTGGATGTGTCATGGCCGACCAAGAAAATCCATGGGTCAACTTGGGGACCCCATGGAGCCACTTTAGTGGGAAAATGACATTAATACCTTTTTATTTAATGTTAAAATAAAAATGTCACAAACATGAGTTGTTTTACTAAAAAAATAATTTACTTGGGGTTATAAAAATCATATTTTTTACTATAAATATTCATCAGAAAGCTAAAAATATTTCCTACATCATGGTAGTTTTTTTTATAATTTTTAGAAATTAAATATAATAAATTATTTATGATATCATGATGATGCAGTGATTACCTCATTAATAATGGATTTAAATAAAATGAAATGATATTGTAATATCTATGACCTACATATGTCGAAAACCTATAGGATGGGTATATTTCAAACCCTTATCACATTATCCTCGAATTATATCAATGTGGGACCTCTTAAATCCGATTATCATTTTAAAATAAAGTGACTTTTCTTTACTTTCCAAGAGTGCCCCTCCTCTCCTCTTATAAAAGGCTCCCACCTCTACCACCTTACCCACACTTCCAAAGACTTTGGCTCGGCCACAACCTGCCCATTTTGTCTCTCCACAACCCTATATTACTCCTTGAAGCCTCACATTGGGCAGAAGTCTTCCCAAGGAAGCATTTGAGCTCAAATCTAAGAGAGTTACCCGATTTTAAGTTGATGTCTTCACTTGTGTTCTTTTGTTTTATTTTGCTTCTCCAACCCCCTAAACTCTTTTCATTCATTTATTTTGTAAAAAATCCAGTATCTTCAACATAATAGGATGTTTTTATAAGAATATTTCGAGCTACACTGACACACATCTACATCTAATGGTTAAATAACATACTGTTTCTGTGGTTGGAAAATTTCTGCCTCACGAAATGATGATTGTTCAATATTCTTTTAAACACCTTTAATGGTGGCCATTAAGATGTCTCTCTATTTATATATGATATATATTATATTTATGTTTTCCTTATTCTTATTTATTTTCCATTTGTGGTTTTCCTTTATGGTTTCCATTGTGGGTAAACACGATAATTTCATTTTAGGAAGTGCGGACTACCGCCCCCTCAAAGTAATGTGATTCGTTAAGGCCATATGTGGGATGTATAAAGGATGGATTTAAAGTTATTATATATGATGTTATACTAGAATTATAATATACCTCTATATCATTATTATTTCTTTCCATTAATGTATGAGATAGAAATGAAAGTAGCGTTCACGCGTACGTACGGCTTACCGTCTCCATGAACGGTGCATTTCATTTCTTATCCCCAAATGTAATGTACTATTATAAGTATATAAATATAATGGAAATATATAATTTATGTTACATATAAATGATGAATATAATTCTGGAATTAAAATATGCATACCTCTCATTTAGTTTTAATCTCATTAATATGACATAGAAATGAAAGTAGCGTTCAGGCGTACGTACGACTTACCGTCTCCCTGAACGGTGCATTTCATTTCTTACCTCTAAATGATTATGTGATATTATAAATACATGTATATGATAAATATATATGATATATATGATATATAAATCAGGATTTTCATTCTGGATATAAAGAACCTTGGACCACACGAACAACATGTAATTGTAAGAAGTCCACTTTCGACTTAAGAACCAAATATCGACAAAACAAACATTATTAACTTAAATTATTACATAATGTTTATAACATGATAATAAGTGATATAAAAGTAATAATTAACATGAATAAGGTTCTTAAGAAATTATAAATTAACTCAAGTTTATTATTCAGGACATTAAAGAACGATCGAGTCATGTCGGACCCGAGGTAAGGGACATCGTCTCAATCTCCTTTCATTGAGGCATATTTCGTTTTATACACAACATTATTTTATAAGGTGTATAAAACCCTTTGACCTGTACTTTTATACAAAAGGAATATTTTTATACGAAGTGTTTTACAAAATGAAAAAAAGGAATGTTTCTTTTAACGTGCGCGGGACAACGACCTTTTCCGCCACCGCGGGTATTAGTTGGTCTTTGGCTTCCTCAACAAGCCGTGATGTTTTAAAAATGAAATAAATACCATATACTTTTTTATGTATTTTGGTATTGAAAATGTTTTTTATAATGGATTTGTTATGTCAATATATTTGAGTGATATATTGTGATCAAAGTGTGGAAATGTTTTCTTTTCATTATGTTTGTTTTATGTCTTATGATTTTATAATGGTACTTGGACATTTGACGAGTGGTTACGTGATAAACCATATGACGGGTGGTGTCATGAATACCAGGATGGGTGGTTACGTTATAACCTCCAATGCATTGGGTATGGAAGTCGGCTGTATGGCTATTCCATTAAGTATGTATGGAAGTTGGCCATATGGCTATTCTATTAAGTGATATGTGTGGAAGTCGACCATATGGTTATTCCACTTAAGTATGTTTATGTCCCAAGTTACCTTTATATGTTATGTGTTCTTTATATGGGTTTTATGGTAATATTTTGGTTACCAAAGGGTAAGTAATGATATTTTATTCATTGAAGAGTTTTTACTACTTCATAAAGGTGAAAAGTATTACTTTGATAAAGTATACATGGTTTACTTTTTGTTTTGATAAACTAATAGTTTTTATTCTTTGTGTATCCCTTACTGAGCTTTTTATGCTCACCCCAAGTTTTTTTTGAAATTTTTTTCACATGACTTAATGTGGAATAGGGTCAAGGATGGGATCAAGGGAAAGTCATGCTATATAAAACATGGAACTAGACATGTTTATTTTTAAGAGTTCTTTTTTATTCTATGGAAACTTGGTAGAAGTGTCTATTTGTAAATCTTTTGAGATGTAATAGTTATGTCCTAATTCTATAAAACTCTAAACCTGAAAATATCCTCAATGTGAATTATTCATTTAATTCAATATTAAGTAAGGTTTAAGGCTGGGGACTTGTAGTTGGTATCAGAGGTTGGTTTAGAAAACTTTAGGAGTTAGAAAAGTGTTAAATTATAAGTTAATTTATGGTATGATTTAAATGATATAGTATTTGAAAATTACCATGTTGCTTCTCCTAAGATATTTCTGTGTTCAGAATGGTTTTCCGTAGAGGAAACAAAGCAGCTATGTTGGGATGACATCAGGAGGAAGACAACCTTCCAAATCAGCAACCTGAGATGGTTGAAATTGGAACTAAATAGTTTGTTGTAGTGATGGCATAGTTGACTCAGGCTATAAATGGTGGTGGTATCCATGCACTAGATCAGCCAAATCAACTGCAGAGGATCATTTCAGTGGTGGAACATTTCATGAGGCAACATCCCCCATCATTTAGAGGATCATCTGACCCCGTGCAAGATAAAGGGTGGATTGAAGCACTAGAGAAGATGTTTTATGTCATGGGGTGTTCGGAACATCAAAAGGTTAGTCTTGCTTTTTACCATTTTGAAGGTGAAGCTGATCAGTGGTGGTCGATGGTGAAAAATATCAGGGATAGTGATGAGATTGAGGATCTTCACTGGGATGAATTAAAAGGTATGTTTCTTGAGAAATATTTGCCTAAGGTGGTTTGTCTTAGTATGGAAAACAAGTTCCTAGAGTTGATGTAGGGGGATGATTCAGTAGATGCTTATGAAGCAAAGTTCACTCGATTGGAAAGGTATACTCCAAACTTCATACGAGATCTTGATAGTAAAATAAACCATTTTTACTCAGGGTTAAAGCCAAAGTATCGAAGGGATTTAGCTTCTCGTGAGTTCAAAAGTTATGAAAAACATGTTCGATGTGCAGAGAAGGTGGAAATGGAGTTTGCCGATGATCAGGTGTTCTATGAAAAAAAAAACAGAATAAGAGGTCCAGTTGGCAGGAAAAAGGGAAGAATTCATCAATGAATCAAGGAGGTAAGAAAACCAAATATCCATCCTGTGAGAAGTGTGGTAAAATGCATCCTAGAGAATGTTTATCCAAGTCTGGTAAGTGCTTTCGGTGTGGTAAGTCTGGTCATATTGCTCGTAACTATAAGGAGGATGATCAAGCAGGCAATGAAAAGCCAGCGGTAAGATGTTTTAAGTGTAATGAAATGGGTCATTATGAAAATGAGTTTCTAACTAAGAACTCAACTGGGGGAAAGCAGCCAGACTACAATCAGAAAGGGGTGGTGAAATCCTTTGCAACAACCTCAGAAGATGTTGGGCCATCGAATGAAGTGGTATCAGGTACACTGTTTGTTTGTTCAGATTATGCCAATGTGTTGTTTGATTCTGGGTCTACACACTCTTTAATTTCTGAGATGTTTTCTAGTAAATTGGAAATTCCATCTCAATATATGAATCCTGAACATATGGTAATAACACTCGGAGGGAACGTTGAGACAAAAAGGAATTATAAGAACCTTCCTATCCTTGTGTGTGGAAAGAATCTACCAGCAAACCATATTGTTTGCCTCTATTAGAGTTTGATGTTTTTTTGGGCATGGATTGGATTTCTGTTTATCATGCTAATATTGACTATAGAGCTAAAATGGTTTCTTTTCAGAATGATTTTCAGTTTGTGTACAAGAATGAACCCTTGATTTTGATAACATATCAAGAAGTTGGGAAACTAGTAAAAGATGTAAATGAATGTTACCTTGCATATATTGTTGAAAATAAAGGAACTGTTCAGATTAATGATGTGCCAGTGGTAAATGAGTATCTTGATGTTTTTCCTGATGAGTTTCCTGGTATTATTCATGATCGGGAAGTTGAATTTACTCATGACTTAGTTCATGATTCTAATCCAATTTCAAAACCCCCTTATCGAATGGCTCAAGATGAACTTTTAGAGTTAAAGAATCAATTTCAAAATTTATTAGATAAAGGTTTCATTCGACCTAGCACATCACCATGGGGTGCTCCTGTCTTGTTTGTTAAAAAGAAAGATGGCTCAATGAGACTTTGCATTGATTATAGAGCCTTGAATAATATTTCTATTAAGAACAAGTATCATTTGTCTCGTATCGATGATTTGTTTGATCAGCTCCAGAGAGCTCAGTATTTTTCGAATATTGACTTGAGGTCGGGGTACCATCAGTTGAAAGTAAAAGAAGCAGATGTTCCGAAGACTGCGTTCCGTACTAGATATGGCCATTATGAATTTGTAGTTATTCCTTTTGGGTTAACCAATGCACCTGCTGTATTCGTGGACCTTATGAATAGAATTTTCCATGAGTTCTTCGATATGTTTGTGGTTTTTTTCATTAATTATATTTTGGTGTTTTCTAAAAGTAAATAGGAGTATGAAAGTCATTTAAGGTTTATCTTGAAAACCTTAAAAGAAAAGAAACTATATGGAAAATTCAGCAAGTGTGAGTTTTGGTTACAAAAAATATCTTTCTTGGGTCACATTGTTTCAAAAGATGGCATAACTGTTGATCCTGCTAAAACAAAAGTTGTTGAAGAATGGACAAGACCCACAACTGTAACCGAGATCTGTAGTTTTCTTGGATTGACAGGTTACTACCGAAGGTTTGTTGAAAATTTTACACGGTTATCTAGTCCAATGACTAATCTAACTCGGAAGGGTGTTAAGTTCATATGGAAAAAAGAATGTGATGATTGTTTTCGGGAGTTGAAAAGAAGATTGGTGAATGCTCCAGTTTTGGAACTTCCTTCTAGGAATGGGGAGTTTGTTATCTACAGTGATGCTTCGTTGAAGGGACTTGGTTGTGTCCTTATGCAGAATGATTAGGTAATTTCATATGCTTCACATCAGTTGAAAACTCATGAAGTTAATTACCCTACACATGATTTGGAATTAGCTGCTGGTGTTTTTGCTTTAAAAATTTGGAGGCATCATTTGTATGGAGTAAAGTGTGAAATATATACTAATCACAAAAGTTTAAAGTATATATTCACTCAGAAAGATTTCAACATGAGACAGAGGATATGGCTGGAATTAATCAAGGATTATGAATGTACAATTCATTACCATCCGGGAAAAGAAAATAAAGTGGCTGATGCTTTGAGTCAAAAAACTAATGCTTCATTAACAATGTTGCATTTGGAACGTGATCCTTTGGTTAAGGATTTGATGAGATTTGGCATGGAAGTTGTTTGTGCAGGATTTACTTCTGTTTTGTTTCAGGTATCAGTGAAATATTCTCTATCAGACAGAATTAAGCAAGCACAGAAGCAAGACAGTGAGTTGCAGAAAAAGGTAGAGCTGGTTCAGAAGGGTACGTTGCCTAAATTCAACATTGATAATGATTGTGTTTTGAGGTTTGGGAAGAGATTATGTGTTCCTTGTGATTCACAGTTGAAAATTGAGTTGTTATGTGAGGCTCATAGTTCCCCGTTTTCAGTTCATCCTGCCAGTACTAAGATGTACAGAGATCTGCGGGAGTATTACTGGTTGAATGGAATGAAAAGGTATATTGCTGATTTTACTGTGAAGTGTTTGAATTGTCAGCAGGTTAAAGCAGAGCGACAGTTACCTAAAGGGATGCTTCATCCTTTACCAGTGCCAGATTGGAAATGGGAAAATATATCCATGGATTTTTTCGTGGGATTATCGAAAACATCTAGAGGTAATAATGAAATCTGGGTTATTGTTGATCGCTTGACTAAATCTGCTCATTTCCTTGCTATACGAGATAATTTTTCCATAGATCAACTTTCCCATTCGTATCTTAAAGAGATAGTCAGGTTACATGGAGTTCCTATCTCCATTTTCTTCGATCGTGATCTCAGGTTTACTTCTAACTTTTGGAAAGGCCTTCAGAAGTTGTTGGTTACTGAATTAAATTTTAGTACAGCTTTTCATCCGCAATCAGATGAGCAGTCAGAACGAACAATTCAGACCTTGGAGGATATGATACGAGCTTGCTCTATGGATTATCAGGGAAGTTGTGACCAACATCTTTCTTTGGTTGAGTTTTCTTATAATAATAGTTTTCATTCCAGTATACAGATGGCACCATTTGAGGAATTATATCGGAACCAGTGTCGAACTCCAGCTTTCTGGGATGAAGTTGGTGAAAGGAAGTTGATGGGACCAGAATTGGTAGAAGAGATGGCAGAAAAAGTTTAGTTGATTCAGAAACAATGAGAACATCTCAAAGCAGGCAGAAGAGTTATGCGGATAACCGGAGGAAGGATCTATCTTTTGAGGTAGGTGATCATGTTTTTCTCAAGGTTTCTCAATGGAAAAGTGTGATGATATTTGGTAATAAAGGAAAGCTGAGTCCACGGTTCATTGGACCATATGAAATTCTGGAGAGAGTTGGATCAGTTTCTTACCGAGTGGCTTTACCACCGAGTTTATCTCAAGTACACAATGTTTTTCATGTTTCGATATTGAGGAAGTATATGCCAGATCCATCTCATGTTTTGAGTCCAGAGATAGTTCAGCTGGAGGAGAACCTATCTTATGAAGAACAACTAGTCCAGATTCTTGACCGAAGAGAGCAAGTGTTGCGAAATAAGGTAATTCACCAGGTAAAGGTTTTATGGAAAAACCATATGGTTGAAGAGGGAACATGGGAATCTGAAAATTCTATGAGGGATAAATACTCCCACTTATTTTGATAAGTGAATAAAATTGCGAGGACGCAATTCCCAAAAGGGGGGAAGGATGTAACATCCCAGGTAAATAATGAATAAAACATTTCCATATTTATTAATATTTACGAATTGAATATTAATTTTAATTTAAAGGGGTTGCTATGTTCGATAGCGTACCTGATACGCAACAAATAGTTTCTTTGAAATCTTACGTTGCACACTAGTAATAAAATAATATTATTTTAAATGGTAGTTAACACATAGTAGTGGTATTGGCGGGAATGGATAAAATTAACAAAAATATGATTATATATGTTTTTTAAATGTTTTTACTTTTATCTAATAAAAGATAAAGGCTTAAAATACGGAAAGAATTCAGTTTTAGGCGTATATGCCCTAGTTTTCACTAAAGGTTCACTTATCTCCTTTTGATGGAAAACCATCATTAAATATATTTTTTGTCACTCTTATACATTCTATTGGACCAAATAAAACTCTTCTTTAGAATCAGGACATCAAAATTTACTTTGTGTAAATTTTGGGTATTTTTCCGATAAAGTTCGTTTTTTTAATGAATAGTGTAAAATGTTTTATTTTAATTCAAAACCTATTTTTAATCTAATTTATTTATATGATTAGATTATATTTTGAATTGGTTTTAAAGTTAAATTAGAATATATTTTTACCATTAAATCCAATAGTTGTCGTTGGAATTAATTTCACTTTGAAATCGGACTTAAACTAATGTCAATCTTTTGATACTTATTGTTTCATAAAAACACGCTATTTTCTCTGATAGTGGGAATTAATTATTAAATTAATTAATGCAACATATATGTTTTAAATTTTGTAAAATAGACTTCATTTTTGAATTCTGAATATCAAATATAGCTTAGGATGAAGTTTTGGTATTATTCTGAAAAACTTCAATTTTTGATGAATACTGAGACCACTAAGTGGTACTTAAAAAACTGATTTTTCGTTTAAATTTAATTTTACCACCTCTGTGTTTTGAATTTCAAAAATCCGACATACATGGTTCTCATTAAGAAGTAAAATGTGGTTCAATGAGATTAAAATAATTTTTTTGGTGAATAGTAACTTATTAAGTTTTAATCGCGATTAGAGTAGTTAGTATAGTTTAAGGTAAAAATAATGTTTTAATAATATGAAATGAACTTGACACATGTCCCAACCTCATTGGATGTGTCATATCCGACAAAGACAATCCATGGGTCAACTTTGGGACCCCATGGAGCCACTTTTGTTGGAAAATGACATTAATACCTTTTTATTTAATGTTAAAATAAAAATGTCACAAACATGAGTTGTTTTACTAAAACAATTTTTAAATGGGGTTATACAAATCTTATTTTTGACTATAAATATTAATTAGAAATCTAAAAAGATTTTTTACATCATTATAATTTTTTTATAATTTTTAGAAATTAAATATATTAAATTATTTATGACATCATGATGATGCAGGGAATACCTCATTAATAATGGATTTAAATAAAATGAAAAGATAATGTAACATCTATGAACTAAACATGTCCAAAACCTATTGTATGGGTATATTTAGAACCCTTATCACCTTATCCTAGAATTATATCAATGTGGGACCTCTTAAATCCGAATATCATTTTAAAATAAAGTGACTTTTCTTTACTTTCCAAGAGTGCCCCTCCTCTCCTCTTATAAAAGGCCCCCACCTCTACCACCTTACCCACACTTCTAAATCCTTTGGATCGGCCAACCCCTACCCATTTTGTCTCTCCACATCCCTATATTACTCCTTTAATCCTCACTTTGGGCAGAAGGCTTCCCAAGGAAGCCTTTGAGCTCAAATCTAAGAGAGTTACCCGATTTTAAGGTGATGTCTTCACTTGTGTTCTTTTGTTTTATTTTTCTTCTCCAACCCCATAAACTCTTTTTATTCATTTATTTTGTAACAAATCCAGTATATTAAATATACTAGGATGTTTTTATAAGAATATTTCGAGCTACAATTACACACATATACATCTAATTGTTAAATAACAAACTGTTTCTGTGGTTGGCGAATTTCTGCCTCACGAAACGATGATTGTTCAATCTTCTTTTAAACACCTTTAATGGTGGCCATTAAGATGTCACTATATTTATATATGATATATATTATGTTTATTTTTTCCTTAGGCTTCATTATTTTTCATTTGTGGTTTACCTTTATGGTTTCCATTGTGGGTAAACACGATAATTTCATTTTAGGAAGTGCGGACTACCGCCCCCTCAAAGTGATGTGATTCGTTAATGCCATATGTGGGAGGTATAAAGGATGGATTTAAAGTTATTATATATGATGTTATACTGGAATTATAATATACCTCTATATCATTATTATTTCTTTACATTAATGTATGACATAGAAATGAAAGTAGAGTTCATGCGTACGTACGGCTTACCGTCTCCATGAACGGTGCATTTCATTTCTTATCCCCAAATGTAATGTACTATTATAAGTACATATTTATAATGGATATATATAATGTATGTTACATATAAATGATGAATATAATTCAGGAATTAATATATACATACCTCTCATTTAGTTTTAATTCCATTAATATGACATAGAAATGAAAGTAGCGTTCATGCGTACGTACGGCTTACCGTCTCCATGAACGGTGCATTTCATTTCTTACCTCTAAATGATTATGTGATATTATAAATACATGTATATTATAGATATATAGGATATATATGATATCCAAATCAGGAATTTAATTCTGGATATAAAGAACCATTGACTACACGAACAACATGTAATTGTAAGAAGTCCACTTTTGACTTAAGAACCAAATATCGACAAAACAAACATTATTAACTTAAATGATTAAATAATATTTATAACATGATAATAAGTGATATAAAAGTAATAGTCAACTTTAAGAAGGTTCTTAAGAAAGTAGAAATTAACTCAAGATTATTATTCAGGTCATTAAAGAACGATCGAGTCAAGTCTGACACGAGGTAAGGGACTTCGTCTCAATCTCCTTTCATTGAGGAATATTTCGTTTTATACACAACTATGTTTTATACGGTGTATAAAATCCATTGACCTTTACTTTTATACAAAAATAATATCTTTCTATGAAGCGTTTTACAAAATGAAAAAAAGGAATGTTTCTTTTAACATATGCGGTGACAACGACCTTTTTCGCCGCCGCGGGTATTATTTGGTCTTTGGCTTCCTCAACAAGCTGTGTTGTTTTTAAAATGAAATAAATAACATATACTCTTTTATGTATTTTGGTATTGAAAATGTTTTTTATAATGGATTTTTTATGTCAATATATTTGAGTGATATATTGTGATCAATGTGTGGAAGTGTTTTCTTTCCATTATTATGTTTTATGTCTTATGATTTTATAATGGTACTTTGACATTTAACGGGTGGTTACGTGATAAACCATATGATGGGTGGTGTCGTGAATACCAGGATGGGTGGTTACGTTATAACCTTCAATTCATTGGGTATGGAATTCGGCCGTATGGCTATTCCATTAAGTATGTATGGAAGTTGGTCGTATGGCTATTCCATTAAGTGATATGTGTGGAAGTCCACCGTATGGTTATTCCACATAAGTATGTTTATGTCCCAAGTTACCTTTATATGTTATGTGTTATTTATATGGGTTTTATGGTAATCTTTTGGTTACAAAAGGGTAATTAATGATCTTTTATTCAGTGAAGAGTTTTTACAAGTTCATAAAGGTGAAAAGTATTAATTTGATAAAGTATAGATGGTTTACTTTTTGTTATGATAAACTAACAGTTTTTATTCTTTGTGTATCCCTTACTGAGCTTTTTATGCTCACCCCAGGTTTTTTTTGAAATGTTTTTCACAGGACTTAATGTGGAATAGGGTCATGGATGGGATCAAGGAAAAGTCATGCTATATAAAACATGGAACTAGACATGTTTCTTTTTAAGAGTTATTTTTTATTCTATGGAAACATAATAGAAGTGTCTACTTTGTAAATCTTTTGAGATGTAATAGTTATGTCCTAATTCTCTAAAACTATATATCTGAAAATACCTCAATGTGAATTATTCATTTTATTCAATATTAAGTAAGGTTTAAGGATGAGGCCTTATAATAGTATCCTAAAATAAGTCCTAATACTATTTGATTAAATATTTCTGACCATGGGTATCCTTGGGTAGATTTTGGGACCCTGTAGATTCACATGGATGTGAAAATGTCATTTTATAAGAATTAAATTAAAGTGAAGATAATTATAACCAAAACATATATCGACTACAAAATCTATTTCAATATATAGTTATATAACTAATATATATTATAAAAATATTTCCTACATAATGGTATTTAATTTAAAATTTTTATATATTATATAAATTGTTTTATTTATGATCGAAATATGATGTAGTAATTACCTCATTAAGGAAAGATTCAAATAAATTAATTTAAAAATATTAAAATAAATATAATTTGGTTATTCTTATGTCATCCAAAAAATTTACGGATTCCATTGACATATTATCTCTGATTTAATTCCTTATTTTTTAAGGAATAAAGTCTTTATGAATTTTTGAAAAATGTAAAGTATGAATAGTGTCTAAAATTGACCCAATTCATAACTTAAAACATAAAATGGTTTATAAAATGATCTTAAATTTATAAAATTCTAATATTCGACCAAATGGTTAATATAAGTCCAAATATGTCATTAATAGATTTTATGTGGTAGTTTGACAATATATGGTATTTACAATAACCCATAAGGTGTAAATAACATGATATCACAGTAAGATTAAAAGGTATATAATAAGGGTTAAAACAAATGGATATGGATAAAAAAAATATTCAAAAAATGTATAACAATTATGGGATAATGGGTATTTGAACCAACAACATCATATTTTCTAATTTAAAAAGTCTTGGACAGTTTTTAAACGAAATTAAATTTATAATAAATTAATATTTAGAAGAGTTTCCAAAAGTGCCCTCTCCTATATTATAAAAGGGAACCTCCTCCCTCTCCTATTAACTCCAGTTTGAGCCTTCATGCTCAGCCAAACCCTGACCATTTCTCTTATAGTATTACATAGTTACATTATAGAGGTTCTATTCCATTCTAAAGGCAAACTCTACAGCCTTAAGAGTATATTTAAAGGAGACACGTCGAGTAAGAGTTAATCTCTTCTACCAATTATTTTCAATTTCTTTCTTCTTTTACATCCTCTTCTTCAGTCATTTCATTATAAAGTAATAACATAAGTATCACTCATATACTTATATGTTATTATATATACTAAACAACACTTTTTCACCTTCTATCCATCCTACGATGAAACGAAATCACCGTGTGTGTGTGTGTGTACGTACAACTTACCGTCTCCATGTCGTGGTGTAATCTGTTTTTCACCATCACCTTACATGGATGGGTATAATAGTTAAAATAATTACTATTTTTGATTAATATATCATGATACTTATTCTGAGATACTATAAACCATCCAATTCAATACCACTCAACAATTATGTGAATGATATCATCGCTCGTCTGTTTGTACAGCTTACCGTCTCCACGATGCGATGTGATCTTTTCAACATAATCTTCATTAAATCATGATTATATAAATTAATTGAATGAATATATATGATATATATTATTATAATACAATTATGTAAATGATATAACTATAACAACAAATTGAATAAGAACTTATCTGACAAAACATACATGATAACGTAAAGCTGTTAATGCTCGAATAATGAGTAACAATGAAATGTTGATAACAAACGGATGGAAATATAATCATAAATGTTATCATTAAAATGATTATTATTATTTAATAATTATATAAAATTATTTATATCATTATATAGGAGGATTGTTTATATACGAAGCATTTCAGTCCTAAGGTAAGGGATGACTTTTCCAATCTTGTTTTCTATGGGATTGTTTATTCGTAAGTATTTACTCGGTATATATTTATCATCTGTGTCCATGTTTTCTAAAAATATTCTCATAATATGTGTAATATTATTATATGTATGTTAAAATTCATTTTTACTTATTTTTAATTTTACTACAATGATTGAAAGGAATCATTCTTTTGTTTACCATACGAGGTACTTTTTTACTTTTCTGGAAAAAGTATGAGGAAAATGTTTTTTAACTTATTCTGAATGAAAATGTTTTTACATATTCAAAACACCTTATTTCCACATACCTTAATCTACAAATTTACAAGTTTATTTTCAACTAAATTCTTTTCTTTTAAAATTGCATGAAATTTTGAGAAAATAAAATGTTTTTGAAGAATAAATGATATTTTCTTCACGAACTAAGTTCAAGTGTTTTATCAAAATTATTTTCCATCTAATATGACTCACTTTAAATATGGTTATGTTTTTATCCCTATTTTCACTATTATTTTATTATGTTAATGATGGAATGATATTTCTTTTATTGATTATGTTGTGATGGAATGATGTTTAAGAAACCCATTTTATTATATGGGTTATGCTATGATGAATGATTTATGTTTTTGTGAAACATAAAAGAATGGTTTCATTATGAGATGGTTGGGACCTATATCTCCCTCCAATTCATTGGGTAAAGATTTATATCTCCTAAGATAGACATGGCTAGAATGGAAAGTTAATTTGGTTTTGTGATACAGGGCTAGAACGAGATAACTCAGTTCAGTAATGGACTTTGTCTGCTATGATGGTCTTGGAAAAGGGAGTTGAATAGTATGAAATGATTTTCTATGATTGTGTGTGTATTCCTATAAATGTCTTTTAATATGTTATGACTATTAGGATTACATTTCTCTTTTATGATTTTTCCCATGATATGATATTGTGATCTTTTATATGCAGGGTATGATTTTCAACTGTTATATTCTTATGAATATGATATGGTTGTTATTTCATTTATTTACCCTTACTTAGAATTTGAGATTACCCTTTTACATTTTTCTTTTCCCAATGACATGAAGAAGGTTATTTTGTATGATATTCCAAAAAGGAGTATTGATATGATGAAATAAACGTGAGAAAATATAGATGTTTTATGAACCAGTTGTTTATGTTTCCCAGTTTCTAAAGACATTGTACCTATACAGTCATTTCATGGTTTTATTATATGTCGTAATAAATATACTTCAATTATGGAGTGATATCAATGTATGTAAACTATGTTTCACTATAGTTGGTATTAGAGGAATGGTATAGTTAACCTTTGGAAACTAGGATGAGAAATCCTTAGTAAGAACTACAAGGATATGTATACGTATTGGATACAATCCAAGTGTTTTATAAATATCCATGAATAGATTTTGATAAAACCTAATGTGTGATAAATTTAAATTTTATTCTTGAGTATGTGGTTTTCCTTTTATGATTTGTTTTTCTCACACAATGTTTCTTGGTTTTAGTCAATGGCTGGAACCCGAAGGAACTGTGTTAATGTTGATTGCGATGGTAAATGCAATGATTTTCCCCCTAAGCAACCAAATGTTATGGGAGCTAGAATGAAAAATCTTGTAGCTATTCTCACACTAATTTATCAATCTATGAATCATGCATGACTTCCAAACGATCAATGGAAGGTGTAACATTCTGTTTAATCCTTCATGAGGCAACGTCCACCTTCATTCAGCAGGTTATTTGATCCATTAGTGGCTGAATAATGGATCAATACCACTGAAAAGATATTTTCAGTTCTAAAATTTTCTGAAAATGATTAACTCATCTTAGCAGCATATCATTTAGAAGTTTAAGATGATCAATGGTGTAATATTATCAAGAATACGAGTCAAAGAGATGAAATTGAGTCCAAGGAATGGGATGAGTTCAAGAACTTATTTTTCAATACGTACATTCCTTGTATTCTTCGAACAATGATGGAAAAGTATTTCCTTGAACTTAAGAAAAATGATGAATAACCTGTTCATACATATGGAGAAAATTTAACATGACATTCAAGGTACGCTTCTGGAATTATTACCCAACCTGAGAGTATGAATGATCAATTATTTATTGGATTAAAACCAAGTCTACGAAGGGCATTATCCATAAGGGACTTAAATAACTACGAGGAAATTTTTTATGTGATCTCGAGGTTGAGATGGATATTGGAGTAAACCATCAGTCATATGGGTTTGATAAGTAGATGAAAATGGAATTCAAAGGAAAATCTAAAGACTGCACTGAAAAGAAGTTGAGTTCTCCCGTTTTCTTTAAGTGTGGAAAAAACATAGAGGGAATTGTTTTATTGGAACTAGTGAATTTTTAACGTGTGGAAATGATGTTCATAAAACAATTTAATGCCTAAGTGGTGGGAAAAGATGTATAATTATGCAAACAAAGAAAAGGCTACATTAAATTCACCTCTTACACTTCAATGTTACCAGTGCAAGGAAATGGGGAATTATCTGAATCAATGCCCTATTCCAAGGGTTATTGATGATGATCGACGTAAAAAAACTCTTAAGTCCAAAGACAAAAGAAAGTCATATTAAATTATTATCATCAACCTGGAGTTTGATAATGAAGCTTTGAAAGGTACACTGACCATCCACTCTGAATTAGCTAATATTTTATTCGATTTTTGATCCACCCACTATTTTATTTCTAATTAAATTTATAAGGGTATTTTCATATTACATAAAAAATTATATTTTGAGTTAGTTGTGACAAATCCCAATGGCACAACGGTCACTTACAACTCTTCTCCAATTGATGTTTTTGGGAATGTACTTTTGGAAACTCTTGTGATACTTCATATAGTGGAATTTAATGTGATTATTTGAATGGTTTGGAGTTATTTATATAGATCTCAAATCATTTTCCAAATAAGGTAAATCAAATTTTATATTCCAAATCAATCTATGATCATCTATTGGTGCAAGGATGAATATAACCATCCAATGGAAATTTCATCGATCTTATTGGTCTTGATTCCCATAAAAGAAGGTTATTTATCTAAAATGATTTGGGAGAAACTCACAATTAAGAATACACCCATTGTATGTGTGTTTGACTATATCTTTCCAGATTAATTTCCCAGACTTCCACAAAAGTGTAAAGTTGATTTTACAATAGAACTCATACAGGGTGTTATTCCAATTTCAGAGACACCTTATAGAATGGCCCCAATTGAGTTGTAGGAATTGAAGAAGCAACTCCACGAGAATATTTATAAAGTATTCATACACCCTAGTGCATCACCTTGGGGGGAAAAGTTTTGTTTGTTAAGAAGAATGATGGATCAATGAGACTCTGAATTGATTATCAAGAACTTTAAAAATCACTATCAAGTACAAATATCCTCTTCCCCACATTGATTACTTATTTAGCCAACTAAGTAGACCATAATACTTTTACAAGATTGATCTTCATTTAGGATATCATCAATTAATGGTAAAGAGGGTAGATATACCAAAAACAACATTTTTTACAAGTTATGGACACTATGAATTTATTGTGAATCCATTTGGTCTTACTAATTCCCCTTATATCTACACTGATATAATGAATAGAGTCCTTAAGTACTATATTGATCAGTTTGTGGTAGTCTTTTTAGACAATATTCTTGTATATTAAAATAGAAAGGAAGTGCATGAATATCACTTGATAATTGTATTAAAGTACATGGGAATGGAGAATATTTATGCCAAATTTACGAAGTGTGAATTTTGGCTTAAAAAAGGTTCATTTTTTGTTCACATAATCTCAATAGAGGGGATATATATAGATCCAGCAGAACCAGATGTTGTTGAAAGATATTTGAGACCAAAAAAAAATGAGATCCAAAGTTTTCTCTGTTTGGCTAGATATTATCGATGTTTTGTGAATGATTTTTCATGATTTTCTAATCCACTCACTAAGTTGACTCGGAAAAGTGTTAATTTCGTTTGGACGGAGGAATGTGAAGAGAATTTCAAAGATCTAAAAAGAAGGTTGGCCAGTGCACCTGTGCTCACACTACCATGTAGTGGAGAAATGATTTTGATCTACAGTGATGCATCCAAGAAGGGGATGGTGTGTTTTCTCATGAAAAATGATATGGTGATAGATTATGCCTCATGACAGTTGAAAATCCATGAGCAAAATTACACAACCGATGATTTGGAGTTAGCTGTGGTAATCATTGCATTAAAGATATAGAGGAATTATCTTTATAGTGAAAGGTGTGATATTTATACTAATCATTAACGTTTAAAGTATAGTTTCACACAAAAGGAACTAAATATAAACTGAAGAAGACGGTTGTGGTTGATTAAAGATTATGAATTCTTATTACATTACCACCCTGTGAAATAAAACAAGGTGGAAGATGCATTAAGTCAACAATACCATGTCAGCTTATCCTTGATGAGGATGCGAAAGATCAAATATTTAAGGATTTGAAAAGGATTTATATTGATATTATAAAAGTAGGGGATAAATCTTATGTTTCTCAAATTAATTTTTAACCATCTATACTAGTGAAGATTAATGATGAACTAAAGGATGATGTAGATTTACAAAATAATGTATGAAACATTCCTAAATTAAACATTGATTGTGATGAAATAATAAGGATTAGGAATCGGGTTTGTGTCCCTCTCATAATTGAATTAAAGAAGAATCTATTGGATGAGGCTCATATTTCTTCATTATATATTCACAATGGAATCAAAAATATGTACAGAAACCTGATGGAGTACTTCTAGTGGGATGGAATGAAAAGAGACGTTGTCGAATAGGTCTGTCATTGCTTTGTTTTCAGCAAGATAAGGCTGAGAGACCAAAGTCCAAGGGTTTGTTTCAACCATTACCCATACCATAATGGAAATGGGAAAACATCACTATGGACTTTATCATCGGACTTCCCAAAACATTCAAAGGCAATAATTCTATATGGGTTATAGTTGATCACCTTATGATGTCGACACACTTCTTCGATATTAGAGAGGGTTTCTCTCTTGGTCATCATTCCTTGATATATGTAAAGGAAGTGATATTATTGAATGGAGTACCACTTTTCATTATATCTGATCGTGATTTAAAGGTTTACCTCAATGTTTTGGAGAAGTCTTTAGAATACTCTAGATACAGAGTTAAGTTTCAGAACTGCTTATCATCCTCAGATAGATGGTCAGTCAAAGAGGACAATTAAAACTCCCAAAGGAAATTTGGGTGATTTCCCTATGTATTTTGAATGTTTTTGGGATCAACAACAACCATTAGGGGAATTTTATTACAATAATAACTTTCACACCAGTATTCAAATGGCTCATTATGAAGTCCTCTTTGGAAAGAAATTCATAAATCCAACTTGCTGGGATGAAGTTCAGGAAAAAATCTATTAGGACCTGATGTTGTTGATGAAATGGTAGAAAAGGTTAGATATATTCAATAACACAAAAGAGAAACATAGAATAAAAAAATGATATCCTGAAAACGGAAGAAACAACCTTGAGTTTTAAGTGGTTGTTAAGGAATTATTACGAATATATCCCTCGAAGAGAGTACTGATGTTTGGAAAGAAGGGAAAGTTGATCCCTAGGTATGTCGGTCCTTTTGAAATACTAGATCGTGTTGGGAAGGTAGCTTACCAAATGGTGCTTCCACCAATTCTCTCTCAAGATCATGATGTATTCCATGTGTCTATCCAAAAAAATTACATACCCGATCATTCCCATGAACTAAGCTCAGAGGTCATAAAGTTGGAGAAAGAAATTTCTTAAAAAGAAAAACCGATAGAGATTCTAGATCGTAGCGAAAAAGTTCTGAAAAATAGGACCACTCACTTGGTTATAGTTTTATGGAGGATCCAAAAATTATATGAATCTACATGGGGACTTCAGGATATAATGAGGTAGAGGTGTCCTCATCTATTCATTCCATGTGATGAATTTCAAGGGAGAAATTCAGTTTAAGGGGTGTAGAATGTAACACCCGGATATTTTTATGAAATATATTCTTTTAATACTTTTTATCCTTCAGTAGCGTGGTTTTCACACATTCATGAGTTTAAATGAACCAAGAGATTCCTTTATTATAAAATTAAAATTATAGACTAGCTATTAGGTTTGTGGGAATATTTTTAACTATCATATGAAAACGCATTATTAATTCATTGGAAATTATTTATTTATGAAAAATATAAATCAATAAGATATTTTTATTTTTTGAGTGAATTAATTTTGTTAATGAGATAAATGAGATATATTTGTTATATACTTAATAAAATATTTTTATCTCATTAATCCAATTGATATTTTAGTCATAAGGAATGAGTAAAATCCTATTTGATGTATCAGAACCTTTTTATGGTTATTTTTACACCTTTGAATGGAGAAACCATTTTAAATTATGATTTTGGCACATTAATAATTTCTATATGACAACATAAACATGTTATTCTGAATTTGGATATAATAATTTACATTGAGAATTTTTGGATATTTTTCTGATTGCTTTCAGGTTTTGATGAATATTATAAATATGCTAAATTTTTATTAAAAACATATTTTTTCATCAAGATAATTAATATTGTTAAATTAAAATATTGATGGATTTGAAAAATAAATAGAATATATTTTTACCATTTAATATAATTTATGTCATTGTCATTAATTTTATATTGAATTCATAGGTAAAAACATTTCAATATTTTGTAAAGTTCTCACTTTTAAAAACCCATTTTCTCATTTTTACAACGGGAATAATTTTAAATTAATTATTGAAAATTATTTGTTTTGAATTTTGAAATTTGGATTCCAAAATTGGAATCATAAGATCAAATTTGTGTGAATATTTACCTTTTATTTTTGTATATTATGAAAAGTAACATCAGAAATTATTTTATTTACCATGGTTAATTTGGAAATCTGGTAAATAAATGTAAAATTTAATACATTAATTATATAATACTACCCTAAACAATGTCCTGACTCTATTGGATGAAATATATCCTACCATGGGAATCCCTGAGTGTATTTTGGGACCCTGTGGATTCACATGGATATGAAAGTTATATTTTATAATAATTAATTTAAAGTAAAGATAATTATAACCTAAACATATATCTTTTACTAAATAAATTTTAATATATTGTTATATAAATTATATCTACACATATAAATATTAATTGGAAATAAAAAAATATTTCATACATCATGGTATTTTATTAATAATTTTTTATATTATATAAATACTCTTTTTTATGACCCAAATATGATGTAGTGATTACCTCATTAATAAAAGATTCAAATTAATGAGTTTATAAATATTAAAATATATATAATTTGGTTATTTTTATGTTATTCACTAATTTTAGGGAATATATTGACATATTATCTTTGGGTTAGTGCCTTATTTTTTAAGGAATAATTTTTTTATTAATTTTTAAAAAAGTCAAGTATGAAAAGTGTCCAAAACTGACAAAATTCATAACTTAAAACATAAATAATTTTATTAAATGATATTAAATTCTTAAAAATATAATATTCATACAAATGGTTAATATAAGTCCAAATATGTTATACATATCTTTCTTCGGGTCTTTTGACATGATATGGTTAATACACTAACCCAAAAGCTGTAAATACCATGATATCACTATAAGATTAAGATGGGTAAAATAAGTGTTAAACTAAAAATATAAGTGTAAAAATATATTCAAAACATGTCTATAAATTATTGTATTATGGTTATTCGAACAAAAATCTTCATATAATCTAATAAAAAATGTTTAGGACAATTTTTAGTTGGAATTAAATTTAAAATAAATTAATATTTTAAAGAGTTTCCAATAGTGCACCTCTCTTCTCTTATAAAAGGGAACCTCCTCCCTCTCATCTTAACTCCATTTTGAGCCTTCATGATCAAAAAACACCCTACCCATTTCTCTTATAGACTTCCGTATTCACATTCTAGAGGTTCAGTTCTTCTCAAAAGTCCAACTCTAGTGCCTTAAGAGGAGATTTAAAGGAGGTTGGTCGAGGAAGAGGTAATATATTCTACTGATTCTTTCAAATTTCATTCTTCTTATACATCCTCTTATTTAGTTTTTCCATTATAAATTAATAACATAAGTATCACTCATATAATTAAATATTATTATAAATATTAAACAATCGTATTTCACCTTCTACTCATCCTACGAAAAATGAAATCACTACGCGTGTGTATGCACGGCTTACCGTCTCCACGTCATGGTGTAATATTTTTTCCACCATCACCTTACATGGATGGGTATAATGGTTTAAATAATAACAATATATTATTAATATTACATGATACATATTTTGAGATACTGTAAACCATCCAATTCAATATCACTCAATGATTATGGGAACGATATCATTGCTCGTTCGTACCTACGGATTACCGTCTCTACAGTGCGACGTGATTAATTCTACATAATTTTCTATAAATAATGATTATATAAATGAATTTAATGAATAAATATGATATATATTATAATAATACCATGCTGTAAATTATATAACTATAACAAAAAATGGAATAAGAACTTATCTGATAAAACATACATTAAAACGTAAAGGAGTTAATGCCCAAATAATGTGTAACAATGAAATGTTACTAACAAACGGATGAAAATATAATCATAAATGTTATCATAAAAATGATAATGATTATGGAATAAATTAATAACTTTATTTAAAACATTATACAGGTGATTTGGATATATACGAAGCATATCAGACCAATGGTACGGGAAAACTTTTCCAATGTCATTTTATCTTGGATTATTTATTTGTATGTATCTTCGGGGTATGTATTTATCATCCATGTACATGTTTTCCAAATATATTCGCAATAAAAGTGTAATATTATTTTATTTATTTTTAAATTAATTTTTAACTATTTTGACTTTTACTACAAAGATTATAAGGAATCTTTTTTTACCATATGAGGTACTTATTGGATTTTCTAACAAAATTACGAGGAGAATGTTTTTTATCTTTTATTGCATTAACAGGGTTTTTACATATTCAAAAAGCTTAATTTTAATGAATCTTCCTCTACATGTTTAGAATTTTATTTTCAAAAAAATCCATTTCAATTTAAAATTTCAGGACATTTTGATAAAAGAAAATGTTTTTGAAGAAGAAAGGATATTTTCCTCAACAACTAAATTAAAGTGTTTTATCAAAATTATTTTCCATATAAGATAACAATTTTTAAATTTGATTATTTTTATATACCTATTGTCTCTATGATTTGATTACGTAAATGATGGAATGATGTTTTTATGGATTATGTTATGATGGGATGATATTTAAGAAACCCATTTTATTACATGGGTTATGCTATGATAAATAATTTATTTTTTTTATGGAACACATAAGAATGTTTTAATTATGAGATGGGTGGGACCTATATATACCTCTAATTAATTTGGTAAATATTTATATATAATGAGATAGACATTTCTAGAACAGAAATATAATCTAGTTCACCGATATAGGGCTGAAACGAGGAGAGAAATCAGTTCAGTAATTGACTTTGTCCCCTATGATGGTCTTGGAAAATGGCCTTGACTAATGTGAAATTATTTTCTATGATTGTGTGTGTTTCTCAAAAAATTCATGTATTATGTTAAGACTATTGGGATTACATTTCACTTTTAGGATTTATCCCATGATATGATATTGTTATCTTTTATATGTAGGATATGATTTTCAAATGTTATGTTCCTATGAATATGATAAGATTGTTATTTAATTTTTTTCCCTTACTGAGTACTTGAGCTCACCCTTTTCAATTTTTCTTTTCCCAATGTAATGAATAAGGGTATTAAGTATGATGTGCCAAAAAGAAGTCCATATATGATGAAATAAACGAGAGACAATGTAGATGTTTTATGAACCAATTGTTTATGTTTCTCAGTTTTTAAAGATAATTTACCTATATGGTACTGTCATGGTTTTGTTATATGGTGTTATAAATATAATTCAATTTTGATGTGATACCAATTTATTTAACGTATGAGTCATTATATTCATAGGTTGGAGTGGAAATGGGGGGTCAAATCCCGTGCAGTTTGTCGTGTGGTGAACCCCACAGTGAGTAGGGGTGGGTCGAAGCCTACATGGACTGTGAGTGGGTGTTGCCTAATGTGTGTTCATATGGAGTGTGGGAGCCCATACAATCATAAGGAATCTGACCCATGCATCCCGCATTGAATCTTATATACTCTCACACAAAATTACATTGTTTTGATGTGTGAAAAATGATATACCACACCTCCATCACATACCATAGTGCTTAGTCGCACTCCATTGGGCTCCACCGTGATCGGGCGCACTCTGCTGCTGTCATTCAGCTCAACTGCCTCATCATCAAGTTATTCCTCTACCATTATCCTCTCCTCTTTTCATCACACACAACCTTCTACAATCACCATTCCAAGCTGCTTCTGATGACTGGGAAGGTCAGAGGAGATGAGGAGTGTCATTGATCACCCACAACCATTGTCATCCTACTCCACTGCCACCTACCATGTCACCCACCATGCATGCACCATCAACAATACCACATCTACCCTTCATCACCACAACTAATATTCTTCCTTGAAGAATCTAGCTATCATTCCATGGATCCCTCCGTGAAACTCAAGAAAAGTGAAGGAGACGAATCTAGAAATCCCACATGGATTCACTCTATGTGGGACCATTGTTAATAGAAGATCAATCAGTATTTAAATGAAACCCATGGGTCTTTTTTCTGGTATTAAGATCACATAGATCTTTGCAAAAGCATTGAAGGAGAATAAGGGAACATCTCACCCTATAACATCACCTATATAAAGGAGTTCTCAACCCATTTCGAAATCATTAGTCGGTACCGAAAGATAGGGAAACCAATGAGAAGAGAAGTGGCATGATTCCCTTTTATTCATTTAATTTAATTTTTTTTATTTCATTTATTTTTTTTTGAATAAAATTAAAATTAAAATTTTCAATTAGTTAATTGAATTATTTCAAGAATGTATTAGAGTTGTTTCTCCACCATCCCAAAGTTCATTCATTCTTCTTCTTTCCTTATTCTTCTTATTCTTTTTTATTTTTTTCTTCTATTGATAAAGATTAATAATATTATTGTTATTGTTGTTGTTATTTTTATTGTTATTGTTATTGTTATTGTTATGTACAAATTATTCATATATTATAACAATTTTTTATTGTTTTTTATTTATTTCATATTTTATTCATCATATATTTTATTTAATTTTTATCTCTCTCTCTATTTTTCTCCATCTCTCATCCTCATTATTTCAAATTGATTCATTTTTTTCATCCTTTTTTTTATTTTCTCATTATTCATCTTTATATTTTATTTTATTTCTCTTCTCATATTCCTCTTCCACCACTCCACCATTGTGATATCTAACTCTAAAATATTAGGGGATGACCCCATGGCTTGGCCCAAGGGTGGTCAAGGTGTTTATTTTTTCATAAAAGTTATTTTATGATTGTGGTAGATTCTATTAGCATTAATGGGCGAGGTGAATCTCCCAGATGTGGTGACTTCACCCTCAATGACATAAAACTCAATATAATTATATTATATTATTTAATATACTATCCCTCTCTTCTTTGGTTAGTTCATCACATGATTAAGATAAACTAATTAATTGATGAAATGACTTCAATATTGTTGGGTCCTAGAAGACGACACATCCTAGACCAAGGTGTGTAATCAAAATTTATTAAATAAGGAGTTAGAATTTAGATTCCTTATGTAAGATGATAATTCACCATATCTAAATAATTAATAGTAGTTAGAACATGATATTTCATGATTCTATTATCATGAAAAAATAAAAAACCTAATGGAGAAAATTGATTGAAACCAAAACTGAACCCAAAAATAAGTCCTTATTTCCATAACTCGTACTGTTTATAATTTCATGATAGTTTATATTCATATAGTGCATGTTACTAAATTATATATTAAAATTAAATAAAACCCAAAAAACAATTATCATTTATTTCATAAAAACAAAAAAAACAACTAGTTTGATGAATTAGATTATGTGAGTGAATCATGTTGAGAAGCTACTAAAGTGAAAAAACAATATTCGTCCATCGTGCTACACTAGGAAAATTATATTTTTATTTCCATACACCACGATTGGAATTCATAAAAATTAGTGCCATGTAAGGGGTCCCAATTAACGGTTTTCTTAATTTTTATAATTTTACATTGTATATATTTTTTATTTAAAATAATAATAAAAATCTTTTCCCTTGATGAAAAAAATGACTACTATTCTATATGGTATGATTACTCATAGTGAATGAACTAGTATTTGAATCCCCTGGTCTTTTGATGAGAGTGTTACCCTATGAGATAAATACCTGAGGGAAGTCAAGAGCCAAATAAGAAACTAGTACCAATTCATAGAACTCATCTATCATTATAATGATACCATCAAGCAACAAGTTATTGACAGATTGGACATAGAGTTATCTGATTTCTGGGAGTAAATTCCAAATTTTTATCAAGAAGTGGCCAAGTTATAAGAATATTTCTCCTAATTTCAATTCAATAACATGGAAAATGTTACCCTAGTAGATTCTTTGAAGAAAGTGAAAAAAAGTCAAATATAATATTCAATAGCTTGGAAGGATTGTGAATGATATCCAAGGCCAAATGGATTATTCAAAAACTTATTTATTTTCATCATCTAGAAAACTGATTCTGAACTAGAATATGAGCCACATTTCTTTCTTTATTGACCTAAGGAGACCAAGGAGGAAGACTTGAATACTTAGAAACATATGGGAGACCAACCAAAGCTAGATGTCCTTTGGAATGAATGTGAGGAAATTATTGATCCCCAAAAACCTTGAAAATAAAAAGATCCAACATAATTAAAGGAATACACCACCTGAGATGAATGATTTTAAGTAATGACGGAGGATCCAAAATACCAGTCTTCATCCATTGATATCCAAATTCAAGGGGCACTCACCACTGAGACAATGATTAAAACTAAACCAACCCATGCAGTTGAATATTTCTTCTACTCCATCTATTCTAATTTTAATTAAATGTTTTTGTGTGCTTCTCCCAATTGTTTTCATTTTAAATCTTCATACAATATTTTCAATGTCATATATGATTATGGAGAAATTGAAAATGAACATTTACATGAATATAAGAAGTTCCTTGATTTCAATGAATGTGAATTTGAGGAATCTAATTAGGATATCAAGGTAGTTAAGCTTGAGAAAATAATAAAATAGTCTTCTCTTATTGAATTATAGAAAGTACTTATTAATAATTAAAATTATAATTTTACATATGTAAAAATACATGGTTAGTTCTCATTTGAACATTCAATTCATGCATCCTCTATTAATCCAATAGTAGATATGGAAGAGAATGTTGTACAAGTAGAAACCGAGAAGGGGTATGAATCATAATTCATCCTACCCCCTACATGAAATATTTACCTAATTTTGAACAAGGATAATATGATATAGTATATCTATGGATCATTTATCTATAAAAAAGATGAATCATAATTTAGTAAAATCCACATGTGGTTCTTTAATCAAAACAAATCCAACCACCAATTAACTTTGGATAATAGCTAGTGCTTCCCTCTAGAAGATGTAAATAATTCAGGATCACAAATTTGATGATACCAAGATTTGTCCCTTTAAACTTCCATTATAGTAATTTAGATTCAATTTAAATTCATAAGAAGTATTCAATTATATATCCCCACTACCTCTTATATTTATGATATTTTAGGTCATGATCCTTTTCATTATTAAGTAATTTTATTTTGTAGGATCATAATTGAAGAAAGAAACCTCAAAGAGTGATAGATAAAGACTAAAGATTTATAGTAAAGGGATTTCACTTTTATTTTTTATCTTTCAAACTCTCTATATTTTTTAACCAACATGTTTAAAGATTTAAAGTGAAAATTTCATGCCAATGATTAAATTATACGTTACTTAAATAATCTAGGATACATGAGTTTATTAGGAATCTTGTGACTCCATGTTTTAAATTTAAATGTCAGTTAAATTTAATGAGTTAAATGGATAGTTGAATGATAAAGGTGAAAGATGGATAGTGAAATGAGGACTCATAATTTAAGTGAATTGATTTATACATGTAAATGAAATTTTCTATCAATTTTTCATGGCTTGGATTTCATAAATTTATGTGAATTTATTTTTTATTTTTAATCATTTATTGAGTGATTTTATAATATCATATTCCCATTACCGAGAGGATTTCTAGACTAAAAACATCCTATTTATTCTTTAGAATATGTCTTGAGTGATCTTATGTCATGCCACCTAGTAAAACATTCATTTGAACTTGTGAAATATATAAATGTAAACAAACACAATTAAATTGATTTAGGCATACTTTGATAAGAAACATATCTTTAAAAAAACCACCTTTACATTAATCATTGTTTTAGATAATAGAAACTTTCAAAGACCATGTTAGGTATGGTCGACTTTTTGAACCCTTTTTATCCATTCATACCCTCCAATTAGTGTTTGAATGATATTTTAAGGTTAAAGTGTGTGGGTTAATGGAATCATAGAGGAAGGGATGATTTATATTTTATGTAAAAATGTGAGGAGGTGGTAAATATGGGTTCTAATAAATGTTTTTGATTCATTCATTATACATTATTGTTTTTTACCTCTTGATAAAAAATTAAAATAAAAAAAACCAAAAAATGAGAAATATTGGATATGATATAGGGAAGAAAAAATAACCCTTAATAGTCATTTTAATTTAATCATATTTGGTTAGGTGGTGGTTGTGGGGATTATTCTAAAGCTTAACCATTGAAATAGAGAAAAAACGAAATGTTTTTTTGAAAGGGGGTATAAATAGGGAAACTTTTAGGAGGGTTTACAAATAATTAATTATTATCAATTTGATCATGGTATTTACTTTAATTTATTTTAAATGTTTTGAGTTTTTAAAATTTTAATGGGATAATATCATGATAATTTTACTTTCTATTTCATGTTTTTTGATTAAATAGATAAAACCTCCTCCCCAAGAAATAATTTTAAACAATAAATCATACAAAACCTAGGCATCAGAGACATTTGATCATTAATTGAAAGACCTAATGATTTTATTTTCTTTGTGTGTATAAAAAGTTGATAAAGTAGTTCTTTTATTTTCCAATGTATAATGATCATGTTATCCTGATTCGATCATAAATGCAATTGAATTAATATCATGAGAGATGATTGGAAAGAATTCAAAAGTGAGGTAAATCATGATTTGGAATTTTTAAAATTATGAATTAAGGAATATGAATTAATGAGAATATAAATTTCACCAATATAAAATTGGGAAAATTAAAATGATTTAATTAATTAGTTCATTGAAAATTGATAAATTAAATTGATATTTTATTTGGATTATTGATAAATTTATTGAACATTTAATTTTTTTTATTTTGTTACATTGAAATTTGAATATTGATAACACCGGTTCCGTATTTAATTTAAGGTTAAGGTTTTATTCTGGAGGAAAATCATGGTGTAATTGTGGGGGTATTTAACACACAAAAATTATGTTCACGTTTTTAATAAAATTTAAAAGATATTTTGATGTTATTTATTGTTAAAATTAATGGTTTTAAATGTTTTAGTAAATAATGGATATTTTAGAATGTTGAAGTGAAATGGATTTAAATAAACAAAAATGTTTTTTAAGTATAATATTATTCTAGAGATTTAAATGTGTGGATACTTCTAATTGGTTACCTTTATATAAACATTTTTACAAACTTTGTGTAAAAATTTAGGCAAAACACTAGGTAGGCCCTCAAATAGTCCAACAAGACACATAACAAAGACTATAGATGTCATGAAAGCCACTCATGGCATAGAGAATAACTTCATGGGCGGAAATATAAATAAGGGATGAAATCCCACTCAATGGGTCGTAAGTGGTTAACCATGTGACGAGTAGGGGTGGGCCGAAGCCCATATGTGCCACAAGTCGGTGCAGCCCGGTGTGTGTGATGGTGGATTACAGGATCCCATCCCCAAAGAAAGTATATAACTGGTGCCTCCCACATCTAATCGATGCCTCCAGCATATGGATGATTCCTCCCGCATCAAATATTGTAAACATTCACTCAAAATTCCACCATTCAATATTGGAAAAGTGTGCCACTGTACCTCTACGTCTCACTGTAGTGCACTGCTGCTGCTCTGCCACTACAGCTATACTCTGTTTCCCCACCTTAGATTCCTGCCTCTTGTGATATCATCCATTGTTTCCTTTCCTTCTTCTAACCCATCACCATTTCATCCCTCTTTCATCCATTGAGAATGATGGAGGAGATAAAGAGAACCACTAATCATCCATATTGGATAGAATGTCACTACACGGTCTCCTACCACTTCACCTACCATGCATGCACCATCCAAGATTCCACATTGACCATTCATCACCCTGAAGAAGCCACTTCTCGGAAGAAGTATGTTTCTATGCCAATAAGCCCTCCATGCCTCTCATGCTCTATGAAGTATGATCTTGAGCTATATGCCCCCTATGGATCCATCCCACATGGGTTCTTTGTTCACCAAAAAATGGTGGGTGTCTAAACAAAACACATGGGCCTTATGGGGTGATTAGGATCCCCTTGATCTTGGATAAATCTTTGAAGGAGGATTAGACCCATACTCTATCTCTCCTTCTTCTAATATAAATTAGGCCTCAATCCCATTTCTAAAGAATGTGTTGATACCATCGGATAGTAATTAAGATGAGAGGGGAAGACACATGCTTCCTTGTTCATCATTTTATTTATTTTATTTTGATTCATTTATTTTTTTATGATTCGTTATAAATTTTAATTCAAATTTTAAATTAGAAAAATAAATTAGCTCATTCATGTTTATAAAATTGTTTCTCCACCATCTAAAAATTATGTCTTCTTCTATCCTTATTCTTCTAATTCATCTTTTAAATGTTTTTCTACCCTTAATTATAAAATTAATAATTATTATTATTATAGTGAATATAATTGTTATTATTTATATTGTATTTATTATTATTATTATTATTTAAACATTAATTATATATTATACGAATTTCTTATCATTTCTTATTAGTTTTCCTTTCTTCATCTATTTTTTCCCTCTCTCACTCTATTTCCATATCTCTATCCCATCCCCATTATTTTTAATTTATTATTTTATTTTTTCATCCCCATTCATTTTATTTTCTAATTAATTTTATTTTAATTTTATTTTATTTCTATTATTGTTCTTTTATTTTTCTACGAATCCACTATTTTAATCTCGTACCCTTGTAAACAAGGGGGATGACCTTGAGGCTTGGCCTAGGGGGAGGTCAAGGTGTTCATGTTTTTTCCTAAGATTATTTCATATTTGTGATAGATTTGAGTAGAATTCATGGGGGAGGTGAATGTACCATATGTAGTGACTTCCAACAATGACATGTAATTAAAACTACATTTTTTATTTTATTTAATATCTTTTTTCTGTCCCCATTATTTTTTTTCACACGATGAAGTTGAACTAATCTATGTATCAAAAAACATCGATTGATTCAAGTCATGGAAGATGGATCATTATAAACTAAGTTATTTCATAAACCATGATTAAAGTAGGAGGAATAATTGAGAGTGTGTAAGGAATTTGAGGTATCAAAATATATTAATTAATAGTAGTAGTTAAAACATTATATTTCATATTTTTATTATAAATCATAAAAAACACATATTGGAGGATAATGATTGATCCCAAAACTGAAACCAAAACCTATTACTTTTTCTATAAATTTTTTTTAGTATTCAATGATTAATTAGATTTTCATACAAAATTTTATCCACTTATTTATAAAAAATTATCAAAAGAAAAATTTACTTCTCATTGTTTTGATAAAAAACTATTTGTTACATGAATTAAACATTGTGAGTTAACCAAATTGAGAAGATCCTTAATTGAGATGGCCCTAGTCTGCCACTATGCTATACTAGGAAAATAATATTTATTTTTCCATACCCCCTGATAGGCATTCTTCAATAAACCATAATCTCATTTCATATAATTCTAGTACCAATATAAATATAGAAAACCATTCCATTTGTTATGGTTAACTACTAATACCATCAACATAGTGGATCAAAAAATACATGTTTCCCATAGTGGATTAGGATGCACCTATCTCCTACTGTGTATTAGGATACAAATATTTCCCATTTTGGATACAGACACACCTATTTCCAATTGTGTATTAGAACAAATATATTTTCCATTGTGCATCTATAAACACATGTTTACCATTGTGGATCATGAGACACTTGTTTCACATTGTAGATCAGGTCTATTAACATGTTTCCCAAAATTACCATAAGAGATATAAATCATTACCCGATGCATTGGAGGAAGATATAGGTCACACCCATCATATAATGAAATCATACATTTCTGTTCCCTGAGATAATAAAACATTCATCATATCATGACCCATAAAAGATATGGGTTTCATAAACATCGTATCATAACCCATTAAATAAAATGGGAATCATTAACATGTCAGTCTATCATAACCTATGAAAAATATAATTGTTGCATAATCATTTAATAAAATTATAACTCATGGAAATGAGCATGTATTGATATAATATAACTCATGGAATATATGTAGGTCTCCCAAAAAACATGTCATCGAAAGCCTAAACCACTCAAAGAATGAATAAAATGGTGTCTTTGGATAATATTCCCAGTAAAGTATAAATTATATCAAAGAATTTCATATAGATAGAGAAGGATTTTTGAATATCACATGAATTATTTATTATATAAAATTACCTTTCATTAAAAATCATTATTCTAATACATAAAAAAATTTCAAAATACTTTTTCCAATAAATCCAATTTGTAAAACATGTAACAGAAGCTTCTAAAAATCGTTTAAAATATTTCTGGATAAGATATCTTATCCCCTTTAAAAAATTACATTTAAATCATTAAGTATTTTGAAATCCTTACACCTTAAAAATAACGTTGAAAATTTATTAAGAGTTCCTTGAAAATCATTTAAACCACATTTTTAACATAAAACATTTTCAAAAACCTTTTTCTTTGAAAACTAAATTAAAAAAACAAAATTTCAGAATATTTGGAAAAAAATATTCTTAAAAGATAAACTTTTAAATTTTCAAAGGAAACATCAAGGAAATGATGGTCTTAATTGCAAGTAAATCCATGCACACTGAAAATTACTTTTTCACCATAAAAGTTTTAGAAAAGTTCTTTTATTGGAAAATAAAAATGAGATTCCTTTAAAAACCTTCTTTATTAAAAATGTATAACATGGGTAAAAAATTCTTTTACACATCATAGTAATAAATAATTGAAAACATTTTTAGAAAACATGGTTTTTTGAATAAAATATATTTATGAACTAAGAGGTATATAATTTTATATTTTCATAAAAAACATTCTTAATTTTATTAAGTACCATAGAGTGATAAAATGGTATCACTTCATAGAAATATCATGAATAACTAGAGTAGAAGAATATTCATAATATTTATCAATATATTGGTGATAATATTTCATCCATAGAAGCATAATGATAAATTATATTTATGTATATTCAAGACATAACATGTAAATGGTTAGTATATACACCTTTTATAAGAGTATTGGTGCATCAAATGGCATGTGTCTCAAGTATAGAATATTGTGACAATACTACATTAATGATTTGGTGACTTCTAAACCGTAAACCCATGAAATTGAAATCATATAGTTTATATGTAAATACCAGTAAATTAAAGTATAATAATAAAATAACACATACATGATAATTATATATATCACGAAAAAGAAATAAGTGGTGAATATGGCATATGTCTCGCAGTAATAAATGTAAAAATAGTTATCCCATTACTACTTGAGTAGCTTTGGAATCATGAGATCAATAAAATAATAAAATAAAATGAAACAATTAATATCTTGAAATAAAATACATACATGATATGAAATTTTATAAGGTATTATATGGACCACAAAACTATAATAGGTGTTGAATATGTTATATATCACACATAAATAAAAGTGAGATTAGTAAACCCTTATATTAATTCATGAATTTATTCTTCATATTCAAACATCATATATCATATATATATGGTTAATATATATATAAAAAACAACCATATTTTTTATCTAATAGCATATATTATTTTACTATTACTTTATATTACCTGTAATTAACAATTCCTTCTTAATTTTACGTTTTGGGTAATATCTGCTTTGTTTGTCTTATATGTTTTCACTTTTTATTCTAGATCCTCCTTCTTAGATCACGATTTAGTTTTTTATATAATTTAAAATATGATATAAATATGGTATATATTTAGTATATAATTATATATAATGACATATAAAATATATAAATATGAAATGGCTTACATAGCTCATGGAGACGTTAGGCTTTACGTAATAAGGAATGTGGTTTTTGTTTTCTTGTCGTACTAAAAGAAAGAAAGTAACTGACATATATGAATATATATGTATATACATATATATTATCACAAAATAATAATTATTTCATAAATATAATATAAATTTACTAAACCCATACTTAATACATTGAATATAAATTGTGAACGAATCACATCACTTTTACGAGGCAGTAATCTACACATTCCCAAACGAAGCTATCATATATAAACAAAATTGGAAACAATGAATGTATTTTTATATAATAATTTCATAATCATAAATAAATCATATATATATCATATATATCCAATAAAATCATTATTTACATCATAAATATGATCCATGAAAGGTGGTAAAGTAAAAATTAATGACATAGTTTTGTGAGACAGTAGTCCATCATACACACAAAAAGTAAGTTTTTACTGATTTGATAGAAGTGTAGGTAGGTGTTGGTTGAAACTTTATAATAAAAACAATTATGGTATATTATTAATAATATTTTTTTATATAATCATGTAATAAGAATAAATTATGTCATGGATAATGGAAGAAAAAACAAAAGAGCATGTTGAAGGATGTTACCACTTATATGGGTATATCTCTTGGTTTGCACCAAATGAATTAATTGGTTCTATTTAAAAACTAAGTGAGTGTTATAGGATTAATGGAGGGAATGTGAGAGGATTTATGGGTAGAATTACTATCAGAAAAGTGGCTTTATGGGTTTTAATAAGTGAGGGGTGAGTTCCCTTTTAATTATGGAGGAAGGGGCACTCTTGTAAATATAAATAATGGTAACTTCTACTGAAAGTTATACCTTAAAAATTTTTCCTTAATTAATCTTCCATTTTAGATATAATATGGGACATAGTTGAAATATTTTCATTCAATAAATTTTATAAAATTTATTTGGTTTTTTGGTCCCTTATATTAGAGTTTTTCCACTAAGTAAACTCATTTATACCTTAATTGATGTAATTAGTTTTTATTACTTTCCATAATATTTTCTAAAAAACATGCTGAAAATTTTAAAAATTATAAAATATTATGATTCTAAATATAGAATCCAATTTTATAAATCCTATTAACATAAGTTCCATAAATTAATTAAAAAGCATTCCCATACGGGAAGAAACAACAGGTTTTTAAAGAAAAAATATTCAAACTTTTGGGTTGTTTTTTTATCCAGAATGAATGAGAAATTGATTCCAATGAAATAAAATGTGTTAACTTATGATTAATTTTTCCAATTAAAATTTTAAAATAAAAATTAAACATAATTTAAATATATAAAAAAATTAGATGAATAACCAGTTTTAAATTAAAATGTATTGTTTTTCACTATTTATCAAAAAAGAAACTTCTTAGAAAAATACCAAAAAGTTACCCTAAGATATTTTTGACACCCCTATATCTAAAATGAAGTTATTTTTATCATAAATAAACTATAAAATTATCAATTTTTATATTTTAAATCAGTTCTCCATTAAAATCCATTATGATTAACTTTTAGAAAAATATATATCTTTAGTCATAAAATAAGTTATGTTCAAAAATCTTATCTAGGAAAAAACATAATATGAAAGTTAACTAGTTTATTTTATATAATATATATATATATATATATATTTATATATTTAAATTAATTTTTCAAAAGTTTTTTAATTAATTTATTGATGTAAAAATTGTTTGATTTCATAAATATATTTTTCTAGAAAACGATTTCTTATATTTTCAAAAGGGTTTTACTTTTATTTCTAGTTTCTTAGACACCAAATAATTCCACACATATACATATGTAATATAAATTATAATAATTTAATTAAAGTTATTAATTACCAGCCTTCCAACATCTAGTTGATAACTTTAATAATATTTTAATATTAATATTAATATATATTGTAGTTTGGAAAAACTAGGTTTTTTGTGTAATGAAAGTTATTGAATGAACTTGGAATTTTGTGTAACACATTCCAAACATAGTGGTGTATGAAATGAAAATTAATATATTTTTTTTGTAGAGAAACTTTACTTTTTTTGTTTAATTAAAACCAAACTTATTGTTTCTATATTGTTGGTGCCAAAATCGTGGATGAAAAGAGGAGAAGAAAAAGAGGCCCCGCACCCTGCCTCGCGAAGCCCTGACACGGAGCGCCCCCAAGAAACGTGGCCACCGCACAGCCCCATAGGCGGTAATGCTCCATGAACGCCCTGATGTTTTTGAGCCCGCCGTGAAGCACTAGAGGCAGTAACACTCTGTGAACGCCATGACGTTCGTGAGCCCGCCACGAAGCAGACGAGATGGTACCTCTCTGCGATCACAGTTGATGTTCGCGACCCACTGTGAAGAAACTGAAGCCCCCTTCGCGCTGTGTGATCTTTGCTTCACGGAGCACCATTCCTATAAATACTGAGCTCCCCCTGAGCTCTCCCTGAGCTCTACAGATAGACAATCTGACCATTCGGCTTCTCAACTCCCAAATCACAAATCACACTTCGCTTTGGGAATCATGGGCTCCGCGTGGTATTTCTGCTTCGCGAGTGACCTTCGCCTTGTCTCTTTTTGATCCCCTCCTTCGAGAGGGATGACCTTCGCGAAGACTAAAGGAATTTGTGAATGAATAGGATCACCAAGGGGACCCGGGCAGCAGTGGAGCGTTTATGCATCCCAAAACACCCATCCTGAACACATGATCCTTGTGCCCAGGCAGGGTCACTGTACTTCGCGAAGCACATTGCTTAGCAGCACCTTGCTTCATGAGGCACCTCTGCTTCGCAAGGCAGTGCTCCACGAACACCATTCCAATTCACGTAGCACCTCCAATTCACACCTCGACCCCTTGATAAGGCCATGGAACCCCACTTCGCAAAGCTCCCCCCTTCGCAAGTTCCCTCCACTACGCAAAGAAACCGAGCTCCGCAAGGCTCTTACCTGTGGAACCCTTTGCATGGAGATTCCTCTTCTCGTGGAACCCTCCAGGTTTTCATGATGTGATTTCAAAGTACCTTGGATGATACCTCTCATGGTGTTGCTACACCAAATTCTCCTTCGCATAAGCACGCTAACGACTATTGCTTCATCGCATAGCCACGCTAACGTGGACCCCTCGATGGTTCACTCTACGGCCCCCCTTCTACACGGAATTTCCAGTACCTTCACTCCCACAAGGAAAAAATGGTACTAGTCATGTAAGTCCTAGGGGTGTGGGGTAAACCCACCTCGTCCAAGATGGAGGAAAATAAACTTCCAAACACCTCGTCCTCAACACATGACGTTAAACTCTGACCCGACCCCAAGCCTCGCACGGAGGGTCCCCCCGGCTCGGACATTCTTTATGCCCACTGGTCTCCACGGAGATGGGATCACCCATCACAGGGGATGATACCATACTTATTAGAGTGTTTTTTGTCCGCAGGGAAGGGAAACCACCATGGTGTAAGAACCTATCCCCTATTACGGAAGGTAGCACCCATGCACCTCCTACTTCCCAACCGCCAGGGCCAGTGGGGAGCATGATGGGAAGTGGGACTCCTCCCATATTGGGTCCCAAATCTCTTTCCCTCTGTGCGTTTTCACCCTCGTGGATCCATCTTGGAGTATGTCCCAGCACCAAGGGCCGCTTAACGTTTAATCCCCCATTCGCTTCGCACGGACGCACCCTTCGCGACATGATCGTCAGGTCTCTGCTGCCTATTGTTTCTCACACCGAGAACGACTCACGTGACCTTAGAGTAAGAAATGTCTATGAAAATACCCCATCCAACATGATGTTAAACTATATGCACCCGTCCAACATGACTTTAAACTGTATGCCCCCATCTAGCATGATGTTAAATTGAATGCTCCTGTCCATCTTGATGTCAAACTGTATGCCCTCGTCCAGCATGATGTTAAACTGTATACTCGAACTATGAGGACTTTGATCCATGTCAAGGCATGGTACATAGGAAACCACATGAGTTTCAATCCCACCACCAGTGGACCCCCAAGTTCACCTTTACGTCTGTTCGCTGATGAAAATCCCACCCGAACTACGGGGACATTTATCCATGTCAATGCATTGTACATAGGAAGTCTCTCTGAGGTTCAAGCCCAGTCACCCATCAGACCAAGGTCCATTCTCATGTCGGTTCGCCGACACTCACATTCAGACCTGAAATACAAGGTCGTTGATCCATGTCAAGGCATGGTACATAGGATGCCTCCCTGAGGATCACACCCAACAATCATTAGCCCTGAACATCTCCGTGCCAGTGTGCCAAGCCCCAATTTTCACCTAAAATACGTGGTCTTTGATCCATGTCAAGGCATGGTACGTAGGAAGCCTTCCTGAGGTTCAATCCCACTTTCCTCCTAGACAAAGGTCCTTCTTCACATCGGTTCTCTGACACGCCCCTGTCCCCCATGATGTTAAACTACATCCCAATCCAGCAGTAAGCCGTTGTGACCCTACCATCCAGTTGTTCCAACACCCCTTTGTGTCAGATCAACAGCACCATACCCGAACTACGTGGAATTTGATCCATGTCATGGAATATACGTAGGAAGCCCCACGAGGATCAAGCCCACCACCCATTGGACCAAAGTCCTTCTTGACTTCTATTCTCTCGCGTCCAACACGAACTACGTGGAATTTGATCTATGATAAGTCATGATACGTAAGAAGCCTCACGAGGTTCAAGCCCACCACCTGGTCATTCCGACCTTATTCACGCCAGTTCTCCCACCACCATGGGCGGCCTATTGTGTAAGCACAACACATTCATTATGAACTACACAGACTTTGATTCACTGGCACGAGGATACATATGAAGTCTCTTCGAGATCAATTCCCATTACCACCGTCATGCCCCCATTACCACCGTCATCTCCATGACGGCTCCATTTCATTCCCCCCTCCACTTTGTGTAGCGTTCCATCATCCATCCTGATTCTTACATGGGCCGCCACATCCCGGTGAGATCATGCCACCCCATTCCACTCCACAACATTTGGGAAGCCACCCACAAGCTGGCTTCAATATCAGTGTTCCCTCAAGAGGGGTTCCCCAATATGATCCACTCCAGTTAGTGTTTTGATCAACCTGATCTCGTCTTCGGTGGAAGTTAAACTTGCGGCATACCCTATGTTAAACATGGGAAGCTGAAGAAAAATCTCAAATACATGCCTATGGAATATGATTCCCCACAATTGATGTGGGATGTCTCGGGCTTCCACGCCCCAAAGAATCCCTATAATAAGGTACAAAAGACAGACACGCCAATTCCCCAGAATTCAGGCACATTAATGATTCCTCAACACGAGTACTCCCCCGACTAAAGGTTGATGCCCTAAACGGACCCCTTGGAATGTCCTGACAGAAGCAGTGTAATAAACTGACATCCATGGAAACATGGCACTGAGAAGAGTTTCATGAACAACAAATTAATTATATGAGGGAGACCCGGACTAGGTGACGAGTTCTGAGGAGGAATCCACAGAAGGAAGAATCGACCTCCCATCATCCCGTTTCGATCAAGGAGTAAAAATCCCTGAACAAGGAGCGAATGTCGCCCACCTTTGGAAAGCAGGGATGCGGGTTAACAAAAATCCTCACCTGTCGCGCCCAATCGGACAGATGCGTGCACCCCGGCGAAGGCGTTGGAAACTGAAATGGTGAACCTAGCACGAATCACTTCTCCTCAATATGGAGATTAATAATGTTCGGGGCATCCATGGATATATGTGTCACCGGATCCAGATATCTGGCGTCGGGTCCCGCCAAGAAAATAGCGGTCCTGGCATGAAACTCACCAGAAGTTGGGGTAGTAGAAAGTGGGTCATTCCGTTCTGCAACATTGTTGGTGTGGATTCCTCTCATCGGCCACGGGAGGCAGAATGATGTTGGGGAACTGGTTGTCTATTTGTTTTCCTCACAGTGCTGATGAGTCAATCTCTCTGCTTCTCAGGAATCAGGTTGCTACTACAGGGACACGATCACCGTCCACTCGCTTATGCAGGGGCAGGGGAAATACCAGCACAACCACTCCGTGTGGCTCCACTGCTGCCATAATGGCGTCTGCTTCCATGAACGTGTGGCACCCACGACCCCTCTCTCCATTGAAAGTAATCCAGAGAAGGGTGATTAACGAACTCGTACACCGTTACGAGGACGATGGAATAATCCCAACTCAGGATATAGCTCACCTGGACATGGAGGCATCCAAGCCCTGCCATCAATGATGCCCTCAAGGGCTGCACACAGAGCCCCTACTCCCCACCCCAACATTCAATCGTTTCGGGATCCTATCCCCAGAATTCCTTGATGACTCCCTGCCTTACACTGATGAGGTGGGTGATGTCTGGCTCAGCCCGGTCAGAGTCCCGATTCAAGGGCTCCAAGAAAGGTCCCCCACCTGGCCGCGTCAGTGTCGTCGTCTGGCTTTTCTAGAGGAATAGGTAGGCTATGCCCCTGCACCATCCACACCGGCTCAACTGACCTGACGCCATCATTGGGCCCAAGCTGAGGACGCCCGCCAAGGGGCGTCAACATTGAAATTGACTGTGCCCGAGCCACATCTGACGCATATCACAAAGTCCCTACACACGCTGAGTAGGGGAACTCCAATGACCAACCGGTATCGAGGCCCCAACCGCCCCAAGGGCAGGCTGGGTTGACTCTCTGGGTCGTAGCCCTGAGTGGTGATCTCCGCAAACCAACCCATGGTGATGTCACCTCATACGGAGGTCCTCTCTGTATCACTACTCCATAGAGCATGGGCCTTCCCCACTCTGAAACTCTTCATGGAGGTATGCCCCGTGCTACCCCCGACCCGAATGGAGACCTTCCCCGTAGTAGTGACACCCGGCGCGGAAGCCACTCCCGCACCCACCACACTGGGTATGGAATTCCTCCTCCTACCCCCAACTTTCGATGTGAAGACATTTCCCATCTGGTCCCTCTTCAATGTGGGGATCCTCCCCACATTCTCTCTGTATATGGTGAAGGTCCCCCTCTCCCTAGAAACCAGAGGGGTGTAGGTCAGCCTCACTCCACCAACACCAAACATGGAGGTGCTCCCCGTGCTCCTGCCAGTTCCAACAGAGGTTATGTCCACATTGGTGTTGTTCATGGAGGTCCCCCCAGCTCTCTTCGACATTTTTCCTGATTCCCCTCGCACACGGGATGTCTCAAGTGGATTCCCTCTCCTCCTCCGTGCTAGCGTGACCACAAGTAGGGATCCCCGTCAAGACAGGGACCCCCACCCGGATGATCCTATGGTAGCACTCATTGCTCGCCTCGAGCTGTGGGAAATGAGGTAGGTGGTAGTCCCACCAGATGGAAGGCTATGTCCTGCGTGGGTGGATGATATGCCTGCACCTTCGAGTTTGGGAATACCACTTTCTCGCCCTTTAACGGGACAGGGGACCCGCCGTAGCACCTGGCCCACATTTCCTCCAGTTGTGGCCCTATGTTGGGGACCCCGGCACAACAAGAATCCGCCAAGCTCCTATGTTTTTTGCAGACATTGGAGGGCCTTGCATTTTTCTGGTACAACCGGCTCCCCATCGGATCAGTGACCTCCTGGAGGATCTCCGCCGGCAGTTCTTATACCAGTTCAACTCCACCATGAGAATGACTAATATCGCACACCTCTTCAAGTGTAATCAAAGACCTGATGAGCGAGTCACGGAATTCATCGCCCGATGGAAGGGGCTCACATACTCTCTCAACATGCCACTGACTCAGGAGAAATTACTGACGATGTGTGTAGGGAATGTCAAAACAGAGCTGGTTCCTTCTCTGATCACTCAGAACTGACTTGAAGGGTTCTGAGATTTCTCAAATAAGGCCCAATTCCTTGAGGAAGATCCGCTACAAGCTAGTCAGGCGCATCCATTGCACCCGGTGATCCCAACAAGGAGGGATGCCCGAGCTAAACCCGCTGTGGTGGCCAAAATAGAAGCCCCCAGAAAGATAGAATTACATCAAGTGGCACCAACTCCGCAACCCCAAATAGGACCTCCACCTCAGGCATAGGCTTCTACCCAGCTGCGACCGCCTCAAAACTGACAGGTTCCCCACGCAATGCGCCACCACCGCCTAGGCGGGACAATAAGGCTCTGCCTCCTCAGCAGGCCCCTCATCAGGGCCAGGCTCCTTGATCCCCCTATCCGGAAATAAGGCACTAAAAATACTCATTTAATGTGAATCAGGTCCCCATTTACTTACAATGTTCCCTAGAGTAGGGGATTGTGCACTTACCCGAGTGCAGAAGGCCGACATAGGCGAATCTCACTAATGGCCCCAACTACTGCCCCTATCATCAAATTCTGGGGAACACTCTAAAGCAGTGCTATGTTTTTAAATACTGGCTCTAAGACTAGGTCGAAAAAAACATAGTCAGGTTTGGCCCATCCTCGGAATATGTGGCAGGTGTATTTGTAAGGTCAGAAAGCGATAGCGACGACGAAGGCGAGTGGCAGTAGGTTCCAAGCTATGGATCCCAAAAGTACGACGACTGCATGGCTCATAAAATGGTCTCCCGCACCCATGGTATTATTCGGGAATGCCTAAATTAGCCAGATCCTTCAGAAGATGCGACCAGTACCTCTGCGTCATCATCTTAGCCGACCTCATCCCAAAAGGGTAAGCAGTGATGGCGCATGAAGAAGAAACACACTCCACCACTGTCATCTTCATCCCGCACTCTTGGTGACTTCATGCCCCCTGAGATGGGGATCCCTCCCAAAATCTGCCCAGTGGTGGATGATTCATCAAGCGATAGTCAGGGGTATGTTTCGGTTAATATCGTGGAGCTGGTAAATCCTTATATGACTCACGATGAGGGGAATGCTAGGCGAGCCTCCCCAATGTCCCCGGCCAACACCAACGTCAGTGGAACCGCGACCACATGGGTTGTCAAGGCACGTCAGTGGGCGCTTTCAGCCAAGCTGTGCATGCTACTGAAACCAGATAGCAGTCCTAGTGCATATCTCAACACACGCGACCTCCTCATATCGTGCCCTCATATCTACCTCCACCGTGGTTTGTGCAACTAGATCGGGCAGAGCTTCCTCGCCCGTACGACGACCAATCTCTCCCTACTACGAGATGATCCCCGCCTTCCATTCCTCATCCGACAGCTTCTCTTCAGGCTTCGACTAGTGTGAAATAGGATGTACCCAGTACCAGCCAGCCATCGGTCCAGCCGGCAGGGCCCGCCATGCCTCAAATTGCAGAGCGACCTCCTGTAAGAAGAGTCTCACGTCTGGCACAGAAGTATGATGTTCTGAAGCACCTTTCCAGCATTCCAGCAAGGATTTCTATCCTTGAGGCTCTTTGCCTATCGTCTGAAATGCGTGTGGCCCTTGAAGAGGCCCTAAGGGTCCCCCTCAAGTTTGAGACAGAGGTAGCGGCTGCAGAAGACTTAAACGCTGAGGCAATTCAGAATGCCGAATGTCAGGCGATTATCTCGTTCACTGGAGAAGACAAAGACCCTCCCATACAGGGGCACATTCATCTGTTGTGTATCACTGGCCAGTTAAATGGCGTGGAAGTCTGTTATTTTCTGGTTGACATGGGCTCTAGGATTAACCTAATCTCGACTCGGACACTGCGGAAGCTAGGGTTGTCTGAGGATGATCAAACCCCCTTTGACCTCAGAATCCTTGGATATTACAGGACAGAGCAGACCCCAGTCGGCAAGATTTTCTTGAAGACTCAGTTCGGTGACCTAGTTTCCAGTACTGAATTCATGGTCGTCACCCAGGACATCGTGTACAATGCATTGATGGGTAGGGTATGGCTCTACCTACATGAGACTGTCCCTTGATCATACCACCAATTCCTCAAATACTCCCTCAACGGTCGAGTAGGCGTGCTCCAAGGAGATGCATCTCCTTTTGCCTCTTGTGAAGCCCGCTATCTGGACGCTTACTATTGCAAGAGCAATGATAAGCAGATTCTAGCAAGTGAGATTAAACCCGCCCTGTTCAAAAGTGATCTCTAGGTAGGTCTGGGTAATGCCTATAGCCTCACGATCCATCGGTTGGAGGCCACGACCCCCGACATGGCGCAGTTCTTTGTTGTTTCAGGTACAAGAGGAAGGCATATTCCCATTTCCAAGAGATGGGGGCAAATCACATCGTACTCCTACACCAAACAGGCTCAGTTGATCCTGGAACCTCTTACCCCTGTACGGTACCGAGATGTCAGGATCATGGCAATGGAGGTGCATCATACGTGTCTGATCCTCTGGGCTGGAATCAATTGGCTCAAGCCGACACACCACTACTTCTTTGATGTCTTGAAGCGTGGCCCCTTGGGCCGGAGACCGGATGGGATTGGATCAATCACCTTCATCGCAATGGTCTCAGTGGTGTGTGAATCTTCTGAGATGATGACCATTGTCACCCAAGCCGGCACCAGCCCCCCATCAGAGCCTGGTGGCTCGACCAAAACTCCCCCTGTGGAAGAACCCTCCACAAGTGGAGAAGAGGATCTGGAGGATGCCCCCCCTGCCTTTGAAGAAGGAATATATACATTGGTCGATGAACTGGTATAGGTGAACCTTGGTAGCGAAGCAGATCCAAGACCGACATTAATCATTTTCACCATGTCCCTCGAGGAGCAGCATCGGTATGTGGAATTTCTCAAACATCACCAAGATGTGTTCGCCTGGAGTTTCGGCGAGATTCTAGGACTAGATCCTCAGGTATCCGTCCACCTCCTTGGTCTTCCGAAAAACCATCGTGGGTTCATGAAGCCTCCTAGGAAAATTCACTCGTCTCACAGTTCCATGGTTGGGGCCAAAATTAACAAGCTTATCAGAGCCAAATTCATCAAGGAAGTCCAGTACCACACGTGGCTAGCCAAAATTGTGCCATTCAGGAAGAAGAACTGGCAGATGAGAGTCTGAATCGACTTTTGTGATCTCAACCGCCACTGTCCGAAGGATGATTTTCTCCTCCCAGTGACAGAATTGTTGATTAATGCTATGGCTAGGTTCCAAGCCCTCTCCTTCGTGGATGGGTAATCCAGATACAACCAGATCCGGATGGCCCCGGAGGACGAGGAGTCCACTACTTTAGGGATTCCCAAGGTACTTTCTGTTACCAGGTTATGCCCTTCGGTCTGAGAAATGAAGGTGCCACCTATCAGTGGGCTATGCATCGCATATTCAAGAAGATTCTCGGGGCACTGGTGGAATGCTACATGGATGATATGGTGGTCAAATCTCGTCAGCACCAGGACCATATCAAGGACCTGGAGAAAGTGTTCGGATTCCTCCATTCCCGCCAACTGAAGTTGAACCCGTTGAAGTGTGCCTTCGGGGTTACCTCTGGGAAGTTTCTTGGCTTTGTTGTCAGATACCGAGGCATCGAGATCAACCCGGGTAATATCAATGCCATCAGCCAAATGCCTCCCCCAAGAAATATTTGGGAGCGTCGAGGTCTCCAAGGCCACTTAGCATACATACACCAATTCATTGTGAATATGGATAGAAAGTGTAATCCCTTTTCCCGTCTCAGGAAGTATGGATCCGCCTATGAATGGGGTGAAGAGTGTCACACCGCCTTCGAGGAAATCAAACAGTATCTTCTTCATCCTCTTGTCTTGATTCCACCCATCTCCGGAAAGCCGCTGGTCCATTATGTGACTACTCTGGAGCGGTCTCTCGGTGCACTTCTCGCCCAGAAGAACAATGAGGGGAGAGAGAACAACCTCCACTACCTCAGCCGCATGCTACTCGATATGGAGACCAGATACTACCCCATCGAAAAGAGATGCCTTGCACGCGTGTTCACCATACAAAAATTGTGGCATTACCTGCTGAACCACGAGGTACAGTTTGTCACTCGGGTAGACCCACTGAAATACATTCTGAACCGCCCCATGTTGACTGGCCGACTAGCGTGGTTGGCGATGATCCTTCAGCAGTTTGACATTAGGTTTTTGCCTCAGAAGGATATCAAGGGGCAAGAATTGGTAGACTTCCTAGCTACCCATCCAACCCCCACGAATCAGTCCTTGGACCTAGATTTTCCTGATTAGGAAATCCTCTAAGCCGACCATGCCATATCCTATTTGAAAATGCACTTCGATGGTGCCTCCCAGAGCCCCACCGGTAGGAGGCTCAATGACCCTAAGCTCAACAAAGTGGGTCTGGGTATCGTCTTCATCACCCCGGAACATGCCATTCTACCATACTAATTCCTATTTTCCGAAGGCTGCACCAGCAACGAGGAAGAGTATGAGGCTCCCATCACTGGCCTCGAGCTAGCCCTTTAGATCGATGTGCCCCATTTACACGTAAAAAGGGATTCCAAGTTGGTCATCAAGCAGGTCAATGGCTACTATATTGTCAGGAAGCTGGAACGTGTGCCATTGTTGGAGTGCACCCTCCATCTAATGGCCTAGTTCCCTTCTCGACCGACAGTTACGCATGTCCCTCGGTCCGAGAACGGTCGAGCAGACGCTTTGGTCGGCTTAGCTGCGTCACTCGCAGAACCCGAGCAGGATGATTTGATCATACATGTGGCACACTACCGGGTCATCACCCCCTGTCACCCCAGAGTATGACGATGGCCTGCGGGTAAGCCATATTACCATTGGATCCTCCACGCGGGGAGCCCCAGACTCTTCAGATGCAGTGGTTGAGGCCACTACTAACTGGAGGGAACCTTTTGTTGAATATCTCGGAAATGGTTTCCTCCCGGATGATCGGGTCGGGCGCGAGGGAATCCGACGCCGCACACTACAGTTTACCCTCCAGAGTGGTCCCGGTCTTGAGAAAATCCTCTACAAGCATGAATTATTTGGTATTGTCATCTGTTTCATTCATGGAGTCGAGATATCTCAAGTCATGCAAGAGTTTCACGCTGGTTCCTGCGGCGCCCACCAGGCTGGGCCAAAGTTGTCACATCAGATCCGGAGACTGGGGTACTTATGGCCCTATATGATCTATGATTGTAATGAGTTTTCCAAGAGATGCCATGTCTTCCAAGTTCATACTAACTTTCTGCATCGGCCGCCAGAGCCTCTCCACTCCACCAAGTATTCATGGCCATTTGCGGTATGGGGGCTCGATGTCATGGGACTATACCCACCAACGACTGCTCGCCAGTGTAGGTTCATCCTGACCGCTACAAACATCTTCTCCATGTGGGCAGAGGCAGTTCCGCTCAAAGAGGTCAAGGCCCATTCCATTGTTGACTATGTGACCTCCAATATCATCCACCAGTTTGGATTCCCTCACGATGTCCTAACTGATAATGGCACCAACTTCTGAGAAGTCTAGCTGAAGAAATTGTACTCCATGTTCAACATCCTTTCGAACCATACCTCTCATTATCATGCGCAGGAAAATGGGAAGATCGAGGCATTCAACAAAACCCTCTCTAACATTCTGCAAGAGATGGTTGGTCAGAACAAGAAAAGTTGGCCGGAAAATCTCCCCAACGCCCTCGTGGCGTATCAGACGACGACTCGCAATTCCACCCAGTCGACTCCAGATTCCCTAGTGTATGGGGCTGAAGCCATCCTGCCCATCGAGATCCAGCTGCCTTCGTTAGGAACTACAGTCTACGACCAGCAGGTGCGAGATATGTATACCAAAATCCATCTAGATGAATTGAAAGCACTAGATGTGAATAGGATTCGTGCCCTGCACAGTATGGAGAGGCATCAGAATATGATAGCCAGAACATTAAACAAGAAGGTTCGCCTGCACTCGATTCTGGAAGGTGACCTGGTGTTGGCCCTCCGAACGCCAATGATCCCCGGCAAAAAAACCACCCATGCTAGAGCCCAAATGGGAAGGACCTAACATGATTCATAAGTTTTACCCCATTGGAGCATACTCCTTGGTAACCACGGATGGTGAGCATATAACTCCTCCCACCAATGCCAAGATCGTCAAGAAATACTTTCCATGAGCCGTACGGTCCGGCACGACCATTTACTGCACGGTCCCGCACGGCCTTAGATTGTACAGTCCCACACGACATTAAACTGTACGGTCCCACACGACCTTAAACTGTACGGTCCCGCATGACCTCAAATAGTACTGTGCTGCACGACCTTAAACCGTACGGTCCCGCGTGACCTTAAACTGCATACGGTCCCGCACGACCTTAAACTGCACCGAGTCCTGCATGAATTTAATCTGCAACATTGTCATTCATGACATGAAACTACATTATCTTCCCGCATGACAATAAACTTCCAAATGGTCTGAGCTCTATGTCCCTAAACTAAGATCGTCTCGTCCTTACAGTAATACGTTAAACTGCAAGCTGGGCAGCCCTTTATGACTGAGGCCATGCCTCAGGCCCCTTGGCCTCCTCGGGCCCTCAGCCCTCGTCCTCCCTGCAAGACGTTAAACTGCAAGCTGATCAGGCCTTCCTGACCAAGGCCCAGCCTCAGGCCCCTTGTCCTTCCAAGAATCAGGATCTCTTGCGGGATTGTACGATGAGGTGTGGGATTATGTCCTCATTCACGTTGGGTTACTCGTCATACCATACATAACATCATATAAGACGCGTCCCCCCATCCTGCATGACATTAAATTGTATCTTGTCCCACATGACATTAAACTTCACTTCAAGAACTACGTATGGCTTGATTCCCATCCTAATGGGATACGTAGGAATGCTCAGACCTCTCATCTTAAACCCAACCCCAAGCTCTTCTCTTTGATTGTCCCCCCTGGGTACAGTTTTCTCAGAGGGTCCTCGCATGATGTGGAGTAGGCTCCCTTATCCCCATCCATACGAGGATTAAAATGGTCGCACCATGTGCCCACTCCCGTTCTTCTATCCTCCCACGTCCTCACCGCACGACGTTAAACTGCATGGCCTTCAATAACTATGTATGGCTTCATTCCCATCCTTATGGGATATGTAGGAATGCCCGAACACTTTGTCTGTTGGCCCAGCCCAAATGCCAAAATCTTCCCCTTGGGTCAAGACACATGGAAGGGTGCACACCTTTTCCCAAATTTACTCCGAGGAAGCCTCGACCCAGCTGTACATCCCCTCCCTGGAGAAGTTCGCCTCTTTCGTTGATGGGTACATCTATGCTTCACCCACTCCTTAACTGGGATTCCAACACTTTTCTCATCCGGAAGGGCCCATGAATGGTATGGCTGCTCAGCCTAAGGGCCCTCTTACCACTTCGGGCTAACGCCCTCGAGGATGTCGAGAAACAAGACGGTTAAAGTCCCACCATTAAAATATGGTTAGTGGTCGACGCTCATTTGTTGCTCCCATACCAGGTCACCTCAAGGAGGTTGTGTTTCGAACATGAACAACAACCGCCCTGGATCTTCGGGTCCACCCCATGATGTCCCAAACATCGACTGTAGTGGTCCGTCCTACCCCGTCCCGAAGCGACGAACTCCCCTCAGACGATGCCAGCTAGCAGGCCCCTTGGCCTTCCATGTCCCACGATATCTCTAATGAGATTGCAAGTTATGGTGTGGGACTACATCTTCATTCACGTCGGGTTACCCTCTATACCACACACATCCCTAGATGATACCTTCCCTTCTCCTCATCTTTACTGCAAGAGCTTAAACTGCAAGCTGGTCAGGCCTTCCTGACCAAGGCCCAGCCTCATGCCCCTTGGCCTCCTCGGGCCCCCCACCCCTCGTCCTCACTACTAGACGTTAAACTGCAAGCCGGTCAAGCCTCCCTAACCAAGGCCCATTGGCCTTCTCAGGCAATAACCCATGTTCTTACCTTGAGGGTACGGTGTGGTGTATGATTATGCCCTCATTCACGTCGGATTATTTTCCATGCGGTACACCTCTCTTATCTAGGGTATCCTCCTCCTCTCCTCAGGCCCCCGTCCCTCGTCCTCACTTTAAGAAGTTAAACATCAAGCTGGTCAGGCCTTCTTGGCCCTAGTGTAGCCTCAGGCCCCTTGGCCTTTTCGGGCCCTTGGCCCCCATGCTTACTGCAAGACGATAAACTGCAAGCTGGTTAGGCCTTCCTGACCACGCCTTAGCCTCAATCCCCTTGGCCTTTTCGAGCCCTTTACCCCGTGTTCATTCCCAGAGTGTACGGTATGGTGTGGGATTACGTCCTCATTCATTTTAGGCTACTCGCCACACCGTACACGTCCTCGTTAGGGTATCTAACACCCTGGGTATCCTCAAGAACTATGTGTGGCTTGATTCCCAACCTTATGGGATAAATTGGACCACCCGAATGTCTAGGCTTCGGGTCCACCCCCATCTTCTGGAAATCTCCATCCTACCATGGCCCCTTGGCCTACTCTTCCACAGAGAGGGGAGTATATGGCATACCATGGGATTATGTCTTCATTCACGTCAGGTTTATAATGACCACAGCATGTACTTATCCCTCTTGACCCGCTTCGTCGACCCTTGTTGGTTGATCCTCAATATGCCCAAGGGTAATCTGTTCTATTACCTGGAATATCAGACTCTGCTCAGACATTTTCTCACCCGCTTTTCAGGCATTGTGTTCCCCTTCGTTAGGGCTTTCATCATCTTTCACACCCGGAGGGACCCCAAGAAAAATGTCATAGATACATCGCACAAGGGCTCTCCTACCGTTACAGGCCAACTCCCCCAAGGGTTTTGGTCAACAAATCAATAAATATGGTCAGCGGTCGATGCTCATTTTTTGTTCCCACTTCATGCTATGATGATATGGATACTGTTTCTTCTGCCTCGGTTAACAGTTATCCTCCATCGCCACTCCAACCCCATTAAGTCCAAAATCTCAGTGACATGATTCACATCCTTCCTCACCTCATCACGTCCAAGTATTGTTTCGAAACTCTTGGTAATATTCCTCAGTGCGCATCTACGCGTTAGTGTAACAAATCCGCGTTAAAGGTGCCTTCGAGGCTGTTCACTGATTTCCCTTTGGCGTGCATTCTAGGTATTGTGAAATACATATTACTCCCTTATTTCCCACACCAATTTTAACTCATGTGGGCTTAGGGATCGGGTTGAGGTCTACACTTACTTGGAGGGTTTTCACCCCACCCATGATCCGAGCTCTAAGACCATAAACTAAGACCTCCCTCGAAATTACGTCTGGCTTGATTCCCATCTTCATGGGATATGTAGGAATGCCCAAAACCATTTTATTTGGGTACAACTTGAGTATAGCTAATTAGTCTCTTCTGTCATGCCTTCAGGACATTAACTACAGGACAGTGTGGCGTGGTGTGGGATTATGTTTTCATTCACGTCATGTTTGCAATATCCACACCGCACGCGCCCCGGCCTAAGAATTTTCCCTTCTTCTTCCTATCCTGCACGACATTAAAAGGCACCTCTAGAACTATGTGTGGTTTAATTACCATCCTTATGGGATATGTAAGACCACCCGATTTTCTAGACCTCAGGTCCAACCCCACTTCTTATAGATCTTCTCATCTCCCCGGACACCAGGGCCCCACAACCTATCCCTCTCCACGAGGGGGATATATAGGTGTGGTGAAGGGTTTTTGGCACTATGCCCCCTTAACCCGGGAACCATCCATCTCTTGGTCACCCTCAAGTTGAGTCCCTTGACCCCTTGCAGTGGTTTTACCATGTGTTAAGAGTACTCTGGTCTATAAACAAGAGCGTCAGATTCAACTTGGTCAAGTTCCTTTCACTTGTCAAGCTTCGTGTTTCCCTTCAATCGGGTTTTCATCACCTTTCACACTCGGAGGGACCCCCAAGAACGGTCTGTATACCATGCCCAAGGGCTCTCATACCGTTACGTTCCAATGCCCTCAAGGTTTACAGACAACAAATTAATAAAAATCCAGTGTTTCGAACATGGTCAATGCTTGATGCTCACTTTTTTGTCCCCATTTCAGGATAATGCGACAGGATGTTGTGTTGAAAACATGGTCAACAGTAGTCCTCTGTCATCACGCCAACCCCATTAGGCCTTGAATGTTTGTCTCATGATTCACATTATGTTCCCCTCCATCGTGTTCAGGTGGAATCTTGACACTCTTGGCGCTATCCCTCGGTGCACCTTTGCACGTCACGGGGATAAAGAAACAATACGTCGTCCTTCGGGGGTCCCATGGTCCGAGATCTAAGACCATAAACTAATATCTTCATCTAGAACAACGTGTGGCTTGAGTCCCATCCTCATGGGATACGTAGGACCACCCGGACATCTCATCTTCGGGTCCAGCTCATTTGGAGGTAGCCTCTCCCCCCTCATCTCTCACCTCTATAAAGGCCCCTCGGCCTGAGATCTCCCTCTCGGAATTGCGTACGATGTGGTGTGGGATTATCTCCTCATTCACGTTAGTTATGTGTCATGGCACCACACCTATTCCCCACTTGGCATCGTCTCTGCTACGTCTGTGCTGCATGATTTTATAATGCATGCTTGGTCGTATCACATGACCCTAAACTGTGACATTATCGTCCTGGACACACAACGAAAAACGGAACCGCATTGTGGTGGAATCCTCATAGAGGACATCATGTTGGGTATTGGTCACGCACCATACCATTTGTCAACGTCTAACACAAATTTATTCTTTTGATGACACCAGGACATTCACCCCTCGGCCCGTCGCTTCACAAAAAAAACCACTCACCTTAAAGGACAAACCAGATTTATCAAATACCAATTATCTTTGTGCGAGGGATATACCCACGTGCCCCTTTTATCCTCTACCCTGGTAGCTCAACGTGTCATGCCACCCTCATGAACTACGCGCAGCATGATCCCTATCCCCATGGGGTACATAGGAACGCCTGTGCATTTTTCTCCAGGCCCATCTCAACTCTCTTTTTCGGTCCCCTGACCTAAAACCTCTCCCAAAGGGATTTATTGTGCGGTGTGGTATGGGATTATGTCCTCATTCACGTTGGGTTGTTCACCGCGCCATACACATCCCTGGTCCCCATTCATGTAGGTTTATGTAATTACTGACCACGAGTATCCCGCACTTCCTCCCTTCCATGGTCCAAATACTACAACCCTAATCTAAGATCTCTCTTTAGGAAAGGACTCAGCCCCCTGTATCTAATGCGTCTCTTTGTCGTATTCAGATACGTTTTGACAAAGAGCCCGAAGTGTGGGATTTTCATGGTGACATCCCCTCGTCCCATGTCCAAGCTTTGTGAGCTTGCCATTTGGATTTTCATCCTCTTCCACTTCGAAAAGGACCCTCGGACGACATGGATTCTAGGATTAATAGATCTCCATGGATGCGGAGCCTAATTGTTCTTCTATCGTTTCAGGCCAACGTCCCTATGGATCCCCAACGACATTTACGACATGGTCCCATGTGTCGAACATGGTCAACGGTCGACCCTCATTTGTATGTCCCCATTACAGGGTAACACGATATGGATGCTGCGTTTCCGCCACGGTCAACATTTATCCTCCATCGTCACGCCACCATCACTGTGATCCAAATTTTGAGTGTCATGATTCACACATTTTCACTTCCTCATGTTCAAGTGGAATTATGACATACTCAGCTTGACCTCTTCGCGCATCTAGGTTCACTACTTGGATGGGTTAGCATCATTGGGCTGGTATTTACCGAGCGTCCCTTTTCCCTACAATGTCCCTTCTTGTGTCGGGAATGTTCCCCATTACTTATTGTTTCTGACATTGAGCATGACTCACGTGGGCCTAGTATTTTTGGTGGGATGTGTACCGGCACAATCAGGCTTCTCCTCGTCCTACATGATGTTAAAATGTGCCTCTAGAACTATGTGTGACTTGATTCAAATCCTCATGGGATACGTAGGGACACCTTGGTATTTTTCCTAGGGTCCTGCCCCCGGGTGTTATAAAACATGTTCGTCCCCTTTTCGGCCCCATAGTCATACCCCTCGTAGGGAAATGTACAACTATAACTCTTCCCTGAACAATTTCAGGATTCCCCAAGATGACATTGGGAAACGACAGACCCCCTCGCCAGAGAGGACCTGTCTGAAAAAAGGAATGATCCATGATCAATCTGATGCGCCCATATGGCGTACTCCCACCATGGTGGGGCACTTTCATGAGTATTGGATTCTGTTCAAACAAACCATCACTCCACATTCCAAGCTTCGCGTGCCCCTTATTCGGACTCTCGTCCCCTTTCATGTCTGGAGTAACCCCTAGTAGTATGGATACTCGAACAATGGTCCGCCTGCTGTCCTGGGACAACGTTCCGGAAGACTGGTCATGTTTGGAGCCACCCCCTAATAGTATGGATTCTTGACCTATGGTCCGCCTGCTGTCTGGGGCCAACATCCCAGAAGACTGATCGACGATATTAGAGTTAGTCCCCATGTTTCGAACCTGGTCAGCGATCATCCCTCATTTGTTATCCCCATCTCAGGATAATGTAATATGGATGTTGTGTTTCCACCACAGTCAAAAATTATCCTTCATTGTCACCCCCACAATGTTCTGAATCCTGGGTATCGCAGTTCACACTTCCCATCCCATCTGTTTGGACCAATTTCAGCTCCCCTGGCATTTCACCGTTCTTGCACAAGAGAACAATGGAAAAACGCTAATTTGGATGTTCTGATAACTTTCTTCTCCAGCCAGGCCTCTTCCATTTCCCGGAAATTTGGATAGGTTATCCACACCCCGGATGCCCGAAGCTTGTTTTACAGTCATGTGCTTTGATGGGGTGAAAATGTGACTATCTCTTGTTTCTCACATAGGGCTCGACCCACGTGAGCTTAAAGAATTATCACTGGATGTTCCGCAAACATTGTGAGGATGCAATGAACCAGTGAAAACAGTAGAACACATTCATGCTACGACATTCAAAAAAATTTAAAGCATGATGGTACGTTTAAGGGTTTGTAATTATTACAGTACCTGGGGGTCAACTCCCCCCATGGACGGATTGATCCCGTAAAAAGAGCATTGTAGCTCCACCACCCTTCGACATGTGGCATCCAGGAATTGCTGCCACTGGCTTAGCTCCCGCTCCTCTTCAGAAGCGATGGGGTGCAGTTCATCAGCCTCAGCTCAGGCCCGCATTACACCAGCGTGAATGACGACAATCTCTTCGGAAGCCTACCTCATACGCTCTTCTTCATCTGCCAGCTGGGACATTAATCACTTGATCAGATAAGATTTTTCATTGAATGAGGCTGAATTCTCATCCTCCCAGATCTGTAGGTGTTGGACTTCATTTTAAACCTCCAGGAACTTCTTGATGTTCATCGCCTTCCTCCGCTGCCAGCCCATGCTGAGCCCACGATCATACTATCGGATCTTCTCTGCCATTAGATCTCGAATGATCATATTAGGTCATTGGGAATCCACTCCTACAGCACACTGTTAGCGCAGTCGCGAGCGGATTCTGTCCATCTCATTCATCCCAAGTGCCTGGGGGTGTCATTGATGAAGTGTGTGATCAGCTTCCATGATCGGCGATGGAATATTTTGATGTCCTATTCATCAGTGGTCATTTCATCCAAGTCTATGTGATTGGCAGGCTCGTATGCGGGATACGCCTGCAAGAAATCTTTAGCATGACATCCGGCACCAGGGCAGGTGCAAAGGGACTTGGGTCGACTGATCAATCCTCATCTTTGGATTCCAGCTCAATAACCTCAGGCACGACCCTGTTGGTGATCCCCCCCAATGATAGGGAGTGATGAAGCTCGGGTATGTGGGGGAACTATCTCCACAATCACCAGCATGCCCCTAAGAGGGATGCAACCGTACATCCTGACCATCCTTTCCACAGTGGCCCATGCCAGTTGTAGAACTGCACGTGATAGGGAAAGGCATGGACATCAGTTTTCATGAACTACATATACCATGAAATGAATTCAGTGGGAATGACTTACAGAGATCGAACTCCTGGTGCTGCTCATGATTTGATGTTGACGAAACCCTGAGGTGTGGCCCTCTGTATATTGTTGAAAGGTCTGGAAATTCTGGAGGAGCCACCTCAGGTTCCCTAGCCCCGCCAGACACAGAACTGGACATGGCCACAGGTGCAGGTTCCAACGGTCTAGCATCATCACCCACTGAGGGGTGAGAGCGAGGTCTGTGTACAAGTTCCTCCTACATGATCCAGATTTTTATATGAAATCCATGATGATCTGAGAGTGGACCATAAGGAAAGAAACTTTAAATTATACCTTGAGAGCCTCTGCAAAATCGTCGGGATCCGAGTCTTGATCTTCAACTTCTCCTTCCACCAACGACCTCCGTCCGCCGGCCTCGTCTTCTCCAAGGGATTCATAAGATTCTTTCGACAGGGGGAAGCGCTCACTCAGTTCAGCGACCAATAGCTACGGAGGAACCGTCTGAACCAGCAGTACCCTTCCCAGTCATTCATTGGAAGCGGGACACCACTGGAATGGACAAAGTCCTCCAGCTCGGCAAGATACTGCTCGGCCTCCACCGAAGACTCTATGAAACCGGCTCGGACCGGGCCTGTACCATGTAATACAATCCCGATACGGTTTTTGTGTCCCCACATCTCGGGTGGGCTGAGGAATTTTCGGTTGATATCCCAAATTTCCCAGGCCTCTGGGAAAACAGCATCCTCTGGCATGTTGATATGGCGCAGCCGCTTCCCCAGAGCCTGAGTGGATATCCTGTGGAATCCCCTCGGCGGCGGCCCCTCTGGATGGCTCTGCTATTCTAGAATCACTAGGTCCACGACTGCTATTGGATATGCCACTGTTTCCTCATCCTCAGCTGGTGAAGGTCTCTCTCCCATGACTTCCCGACTACCGCGAGAGGCCCTTGCTTCCCTCTGTCCCCAACCTTGGTATGGGGGAGCCCCACCATCACCGGCTCGAACGGTTGGTTGCTTCATCATTTCCCCCGGATAAGGTGCCTCTCAGCTGATGGCATACTCCTTCACTAGTCCAAAGGCGACAGTGGACAGAGGAAATGTAATTCTCATTTTACCGTCATCCTGTGTGAACATGAGCCATAACTGCCTCATTACACATGTGCGCTCCTCATGACGCACCTCCTAGTAGACCTGCGGGGTCAGCCACTACAGGCACCAGAATTGCCTCTCAAAATGGTGCGGGGTGTACGGATCGCAAAGCAGCCCACAGTCCACCCGTGCAACCAAAACTCAACCTCGAAAGGCCAGGAGATAAGCCCAGTGCTCTTTTTTTCCCCGACCGTCATCAGTGAGTACTCCCGTCGGTAATGGAAACGGGTGGAAGACAAACTCGTCCGCCTCCACACCTAGTTCAGCACCATCGGTATGGTTAGTTTGACTGGGAAGCTCCCCGTCGCATTCAGGATAGAGGGGTGGATGTTCGACCTTGGTGGCGAGATGGTGTTTTTATGTTCGTAAACCCCCTTGATGTGCACAGTGATCTAACCATACAGAAGGTGGAAGGGCCCGCATATCCTCGGCGGCTTCTTCCCTCGCTAATGTGCCGCAACATCCTGTACATTCTGGCGAGAATTGGAATGCCCATATTGACATGCCGACCTATGGCCATCATGGATTCCATGATGAATGAGCTAGACTACACCCCCCCCTATTTTGGTGTCCCTCACTGGTAGGATACAACCGCAGATAAGGGCCGCGAAAAAGGCCGCCAGCCTAACTATCGACTACTTTTCAGTGCTGAAAATGAATCCCCAAGTCTTCCATTGGCTGTCTACCCTCACCCACTAATATGAGTGCTCCTTGCCCTATTGATCCCCACTTTGGAAAAAGTTCAAGGCCTCGGAGGTAACTCTTGATCCTCTGGGAAGTTCAGGAACTGCTTGAACCACTTCTTAAAGTGGACATCTCTCACCGCTTCCTTGTCCTCTCCAGGGACCAGTCCCATCAGTGCCAGCGCCAGCCGTGACATCTGCTCCAGATCCTCCCACGCGCTCATGACAGGGAGGAACTCATCATACATGGCCCCCAATATCAGGACCCCCAAAATCTGATGCACATTCCACAGACTGATGCCAACCTCCCCATGGTGTAGGTGAAAAGTGTTGGTCCTAGATGGCCATCTTCTCAACAACTCCATCATCAGCTACTTCGGTTGATAGATGTGGAATGGGGAGTCCCATGCCACCTCATACAAGCCCACTCTACTTAGCTCGGCCCCAAACACCTCGGATGAGGAAACAACGCAGCAGGCCCATGCCCAGTCATTGGTGAAGTTGCCGCCCTGGCGCAGGTCCCACTCATCAGACCATCCCTTCTTTGAGTCCTGTAAAGCTGCCTTCAGTATAGTGTGGTACAGAGGAGAGGATGTCTCTGGTTGCAGTGGATTCCCATCAATTTTTTTCACATGGTTGTAGAGATATTCGGTGGTGATAGGTGCGAAGTCCTCCCACGTGTGATCATCGGCCGCCCTGATCCAATGACGCTGGCATGGCGTGCTCCTGAACCAGCAAGCTGGTTCGTCCCTGCTCGCCTCATGAATCAAGACGTCATCCCTCATCCCAAAGCCATATAAGGGTATCTTCTTGCATAGTGGATAGTTATTTTGGCTCTCTGATAGAAGTTCAATCAAATAATTATGGTTCATGTGGCTTTGGACCAGCTCCCCTAGGCCCAGATAGTAGGACATCTCATCCCTCTGGGCTGCGTCTGCGAGCACCCCCAGCGTATCTTCTTGATGGGCCATTACGGTTTCTGAACTCTAACAAATTCCAGGTTGGGCCATGAAGATTTCTCGTAGAGCATGTTCGCGGAGCACATTCTCAAAGCTAAGACACAGATCCTAGCCTTAGCTTGCTAGCAGTCATTCTCTTAGAACAGTCGCGGAGTCGGAGACTCCCGGTTCGCCATGAAACTCGATTCACGGTGAGCAGACGCAGAGTACGTGGAGCATCGCGAATCGAGATCAAAAAAGGACAATGTCGTGGAGAAGTGAAAATAAAAAATATAGGTCATATCCAATATTTATAGGTGGTGACCTCAGAGCTTCACGATACATCTAGCCCGTGCAGAGCGTCACGGTGGATCCGGATCGCGCGACCGTTGTCCACCTCGGGAGTCCCCTTCGCGAGTCTGCACCGCAAACTGCCGATAATTTTGGCAATTTCCCTTACACTTCTACCATTGATCCCTCCACGGATCCATGTCTGAGGGTGGGGGCAGGGAATTTGTTGGCGCCAAAATCGTGGATGAAATGAAGTGAAGAAAAACAGGCCCTTGGCCCAGCCTTGCAAAGCCCCGACAAGGAACGCACCCAAGAAACGCGGCCACCGCGCTGCCCCAGGGGAGGTAACACTCCACGATCGCCCTGAATTTCACGAACCCTCCGTGAAGCACCAGAAGTAGTAACGCTCCACAAACTCCCTAATGTTCGAGAGCGCGCTGCGAAGCAGACAAGGCAGTACCTCTCTGCGAACCCGGTTGACGTTTGTGACCCGCCACAAGGAAACCAAAGCCCCCTTCATGCTGTGTGAGCTCTACTTCGCGGTGCACCTTTCCTATTAATACTGATCTCTCCCTGAGCTCTAAAAAAGAATAATCTGACCTTTGGGCTTCTCAACTCCCAAATCGAGAAGCACTATTCGCTCTAGAAATCATGAGCTCCGCGAGGTATTTCTGCTTCGTGAGAGGCCTTCTCCTTGTCTCATTTTGATCCCCTCTTCCGAGTGGGATGCCTTTCGCGAAGCCTAAGGGAATTCGCCAAAGAAGGGGATCCCCAAGGGGACCCGGGAAGCCATGGAGCATTTATGCTTCGCGAAACACCCATCCTGTACATGTGACCCATATGCCCAAGCAGGGTCATTGTTCTTTGCGAAGCACATACTTAGCAGCACCTTGCTTCGCGAGGCACCTCTGCGTCACGAGGCAGTGCTCTGCGAACACCCTTCCACTTCGCGAAGCACATCCCATTTGCACCTCTTCCCCATGCTAAGGCCATGGAACCCCACTTCACCAAGCACCCCCCTTTGAAAGTGTCGTCCACTACACAATGAAACCGACCTCCGCAAGGCCCCTACCTGTGGACCCATTTTCATGGAGATTCCTCTTCCCATGCGACCCTCCAGGTTTGTACAATGTGATTTCAAAGTCCCTTGGAAAATACTGCCCATGGCATTGCTTCACCCAATGCTCCCTCACATAAGCATGATAACGACTATTTTTTTCCGCAAATCCACGCTAACGTGGACCCCTCGATGGTTCGCTCCGCAACCCCCCTTCTACACGGCATTGCCGGTACCTTCCCTCCCACAAGGAGAAAAGGGTACCAGTCATGTTAGTCTTAGGGGTGTGGATTAAACCCACCTCGTCCAAGCTGCAGGACGTTAAACTGCCAAGCACATCGTCCTCAACACATGATGTTAAATTGTGACCCGACCCCATGCCTCGCACGTAGAGTCCCCCCATCTAGGACATTATTTATGCCCACTAGTCTCCACGGAGATGGGATGACCCCTCATAGGGGATGATACCCTCCTTATCAGAGTGGCCTTTGTCCGCAGGGAAGGGAAACCACCTCGGTGTAAGCCTCTATCCCCTTTTGCAGATGGTAGAATCCATGAGCTTTCGTACATACCAACTGCCAGGGCCAGCGAGGAGAACGATGGGAAGTGGGACTCATCCCTTCTTGGGTCCCAAATCCCTCTCCCTCTATGCTTTGTCACCCTCAGGCCTCCATCCTGGAATAAGTCCCAGCACTATGGGCCGCCTAACGAGTAAGCCCCTATTCGCTTTCCACGAACGTACCCTTCGGGACGTGATCATCAGGTCTCTGATGCTTCTTGTCTCTCACACTGAGCACGACTCACGTGGCCTTAGAGTAAGAATTAACCATGACAATACCCAGTCCAGCATGATGTTAAAATGTATGCGCCTGTCTAGCATGACTTTAAACTATATGCCCCCATCTAGCATGATGTTAAACTGTATGCTCCCGTCTAGAATGATGTTAAACTGTATGCCCTCGTCCAGCATGATGTTAAACTGTATAACCGAACTACAAGGACATTGATCCATCTCAAGACATGGTTTGTAGGAAACAGCATGAGTTTCAAGCCCACCACCAGAGGACCCCCCGGGTTCACCTTCACGTCAGTTAGCTGACGAAAACCCCACCCGAACTACGAGGACTTTGATCCATGTCAAGGCATGATACGTAAGAAGCCTCCCTGAGATTCATGCCCCGTAACCCATCAGACCAAGTTCCTTTCTCACGTCAGTTCGCCGACACCCACATTCACACCCGAACTACGAGGTCTTTGATCCAAGTCAAGTCATGGTACGTAGGAAGCCTCCCTAAGGTTCAAGCCCAACAACCATTGGCCCCGACCGTCTCCGTGCCGGTGTTACAAGCCCCCATTTTCAACTAAAATACATGGTCTTTGATCCATGTCAAGGCATTGTACATAGTAAGCCTTCCCGAGGTTCAATCTCGTTGTCCTGCTGGACCAAGGTCCTTCTTCACGTCAGTTCTCCGACACGCCACCATCCCGTATGACGTTAAACTGCATCCCAATCCAGCGGTAAGCCATTGTGACCCTACCATCTAGTTGTTCTGACACCCCTTCGTGTCAGTTCAACGTCCCCTTAACTGAACTACACGTACTTTGATCCATGTCAAGGCATGGTACGTAGGAAGCCTCACGAGGCTCAAGACCACCACCCCTTGGACCAAGGTCCTTCTTCAGGTCAGTTCTCTAGCATCCAACCCAAACTATTTGGACTTTGACCTATGAGAAGGCATGGTACGTAAGAAGCCTCACGAGGTTCAAGCCCACCACCTGGTCATTCAGTCCTCATTCACGCCATTTCTCCAACTACCTTGGGTGGCCTAGAGTGTAAGCCCGACACATTCATTCTGAATAACGCAGACTTTTTTCCCTACCGCAGGGATACATAGGAAGTCTCTTCAAGATCCAATCCCATTACCACTATCATGCCCCCATTACCATTGTCATATCCATGACAGCTCCATTTCATTCCACCCTCCACTTCATGTAGCGTTCCATTGTCCATCCTGATTCTTACCCAGGCCGCCACATCCCAGTGAGATCATGCCACCCCATTACACTCCACATCATTTGGGAAGCCACCCACGGGCTGGCTTCGATATCAGTGTTCCCTAAAGAGGGGTTCCTCAATCTGATCCACTCTAGTTAGTGTTCTGATCATCCCGATCCCATCTCCGCTAGACATTAAACTTGCGGCATACCCTGTGTTAAACATGGGAACTTGTGGAAAACCTCAGATACATGCATATGGAATATGATTCACCGTGCTCGATGTGGGATTCCTCGGGCTTCCACGCCCTCGAGAATCCCTATAATAAGGGAAAAAATACAGGCATGCCAATTCCCCATCATTCAGACACGTTAACGATGCCTCGACATGACTACTCCCCCAACTGAAGGTTGTTGCCCTGACCGGACCCCTTGGAATGTCCAGATAGAAGAAGTGTAATTAACCGGCATCCATGAAAACATGGTACTACGAAGAGTTTCACAAACAACGTTTTATATCTATGAGGGAGACCAGGACTAGATGACGATTTCTGAGGAGGAACCCACAGATGGAAGAACCAACATCCCATCACCCCATTTCGACCAAGGATCAAGCGTCCCTGAACAAGGGGCGAATGTCGCCCGCCTTTGGAAAGCAGGAATGCAGGGTAATAAAAGGCCACGCCTGTCGCGCCCAAGCGGACGGACACACGCGCCTCGACGAACGTGTCAGAAAAATTAATAAATGAAGATATATTATGTGTAGCGAGAAATGAAAAATATCCAAAACATTAAATTAATTCAATGAAATATTTCATAATATATAGGGGTGTTATAGTGCATTGTATGAGGAGGGAATAATGTTTATGTCCTCAATTTTCATGATACCCTACATCATTAGTAAGGGTTAGGATGTGATGGACTATGTATTTTTAAGCAAGATATGATTTGACCATTTTTTTTGTGGTGGTCTAGTATACAGAAGAGTTGAGTGTGCATGTATGTATGACATTATGGAATAAGAGTGGAACACAAATATTAATGTTGTATATGGCACCATTTATCGATATGCTTATTACTATTTTACTACACTTTCCTTATATTATTTGGACAGCATACCTTAGTGAGAGTGGGATGGATTGGTGGCCCTCTTAGGTGCTGTTTTTTTTATATTTGTCATTTTTGAACAAGTATACATGTTTCACATTATGAATGAGAGACATTGGTTTTCTTAATTAGTATACCTATATTCTATCCCCACATATATAATGTTGTTTTCAGTTTTCTAGCTGGACTACATGGATATTATTGGTAATTACTAGTTGGACCACTGGATAGTTTTTGTGTCTAGAATTTACAATTACTTATGGGTTTTTACTTCTAGGACTTTTATCCATATCCAGTAGTTCATAATTGGGGATTCACATCAGTTTTTATGCATTTTCACATCAGTTATTAAGAGAAGTTTTTATAGGGGACATAGTAAATAACTCTTTCACATATGTTAACCAAAGCCGACATTATAAAATAATATCTACAACTTGTTTTTCACATCAATTATTCTATAACCTAAGTATAAATCATTTTTTCAAGTCATTTATTGGGAAACTAATGTATAAAACAAATTTTTTAAAAAACAAATTGTACATTTATTCATCCACCACTATAGTAGTATATAGTGAATAGAAAAAATGGCACAGAGAAATCAGAAAAAGGAACACACAATTGAAAATTCAAATAAACTAATAATAAATTAAACCTATAAAATGATTTACCCATTAAAACATTAAATGTCTCAACTCCTCTGTAGTATATAACTATGTGTCATAAAAAATCTTCAGAAATAACAAATAAATCATTTACATCAATTTTCAATAAAACATATTAAATATTACAGAAATATTTATTATGAAATAAAACCTTATAAAACATTATAAATATACCAGTTTAAGATATTTCATACATGAATCATAAAACATAATGTCAATATTCAGTTCCACATTTGTGTTTGTGACATTATTTCAAGGAGATTTTAATTCAAAAAAACATTTTTAATTAATATATCCAAAATTTAGTAATTTTAAATTAAAATTCAGCTTATCTTTTTCAAATTTGTTCTTGGAACTCTTCTTTATTGTCAAATATATAAATAAATTCCATTCCCTATTTAAAAATTATAAAAATATAATAAATTTCATTCATTATAATATAAATAATTATTGAAATAATCGAACTTATGTGTTCTATACATTCTTAAATTTTTTTATCACTTTATAATGTCTTCTCTCCTAGACAAGAAACACCCAACTTACATCCAACACTAATATAAAAGAAATGTTAATATGATTTGATAATATGTTAAGTGATATATATAAAATTTTGAGAAAAAATTATTTCATACCTTTCATTATATGGAAGCATTGAACACCTAATCCTAACATTATTCTCAAATATCTCATCAATATAAGAAATTCTTTCTGCATCAGTCATTTTGAAAGCAATAAGAGAAATAAATTATTGGTCCATAGATCCATATACATATTTCTTTTAATCATCTGTACAAATTTTTTATAGATACCTAAGACAATGAGGACATAATTATAAATTTTTAATAAATTAAAGGAATGAAATGTTTTTGTTAATTGACTTACATGGAAAAAATTAACATCAAGTTGATGCCCAATTGATCTTAAACTATAAGATCAATGATATAATTTTTAAAAATCCCCACATTCATTTCATTCCCACAAAAAAAATCATAAATGGAAAGGTCATATACTCCCAATAAAAAATTTGAGTATGTTCAAAATTGATCAAGACTAGTTGAATTTGTATCGGAAGTAATGAAACATTGATTTTTTGGCTATCTATACTGTATTTATTTACTTTAAAAGTATTCCTATAAAATTAGATAAATATATAACGTTTAAAATAAGAAAAAAATTTATAAACAAAATGAAATAAAATATAGCATATATAAAGACTTTTATGGTAATATGTCTATATAGTCTAGGTATCCAAACAATAAAATGATTGATACTTTTTCTAAATGTATATACATCATCAGTTGGACATGGTTTTTTATCTATCTATAATATCCAATATAGTGAACTTATGATGCTCTATATCAACCTAGAGACGATGAATAGTATCACTAATATAATATATCATCCCACATATAAAAAATGATGAGGATCAAAATCATATAACCCATAGTAACTTAGAAGTTGTGGAGGAGGTGGTTTTGGGGTAAGATAAGAAGGAGTGGGGTCTAGAAACATAGATGTGTCAATAGGATAAGGAGGTGAAGTGGGATCTGATGGTGGAGGTGGAGGAGTTGGATTGCCATGCTGAAATTGTACTTGCATGTCCACAAACTTCACATGTACCGAATCTCTAATCCCATCCTCCATCGTCTCTTCAATATCCAGAACTTTGGCTTCCAAATAATCTATTTTTTATATACATTATCCTTTTAAGAAGCTTCCAAACATGGAAACACGTGTATTAGTGATACACTTGTCGAGTATCCTCATACACAACCTGGGTGTTTGGGATTTCCCAATAGTGAAACTAAAATATCTAATCTACCCTTAGTAATAAAAACCCCATCTGCGCTCTGCTCCTCAAGAGAAACTTATACAGAATATTTGAAAAAAATATTCAATTAACCGCATTATCAAAAGAGTTTATTTTACTTCAATTAAGAAATAAACATCTCACAATTTATCAACTAAAACTCGTCATTATTCTGTTTGTTATTTTCCTTATGTTTCTCATTGATCCATATTCTATTCTTCATGTCTAATGGGTGGAGGAGGGGAAACCTTTGTAGATCATGATGTCTCAGCTCTCATCCTTTGAAGTTTTTCACATAGAATTTGTTAATCCAATAACATATACCCTCCCTGAGATTAAGTATGAGGTTATACATTTCTATCTCGAATCACTCAATGATATCTCTTTAATTTCTATAAATTAAGAGTTAAGAATAATAAAATCATTAACAAGTTCGTTAATATATAGAAACATAGAAAAAGGTAAAATTTCACTTAATAAAAAATATTCCCATCATCTACTTTCAAAAAACTGTTTACTTGTATCTCTATCTATAAATGGCTATATATCAGTTGGATTGTCATTCTATTTATTCCCAAAAATTAACTATGATGTGAGGGATGTTTTAAAATCCCTCCACATCCTATCATCCAATGATAAACATTTCATCCTAACTCCTCCAGTTCTATGTAATTCATAGGTCATCTGATTAGAAGGGGAAAACATATATTACTATAAATATTTCAAGATAAGTAAAATAATAAAAAACAATCTTACCAAAATGGTCACCCAAAATAGTGATAATGTCGCTTTATCAACACTTCTCAAATCATCAATCTAATTAATGACTTTATTTTTAGCCAGTACTAATAAAAAGTACTGAATTATTATGAATTTGGACCTCTCAGAATATCATGATCATCAAAGTCTTTTGGTATCCTATTTTACTAGATACAATAAATAGAAAATTTTGGTAAAAGTGTGTTGCCATTTTTACAAACCCTTGAACTCTTTTTTCCCTCGTGGAAGTAGATGTCTCATGTAATGAAGGATGAGCAGACTCATCAATAGAAGCATGTGTAAGTTCCACCCCAGAGGTATAATTTATAATCATCTCTAGAAATATGTAGTTGATCAAAAGATTGATCTATCATTATCTAACCAATCAATGCCACATCTGTTAGTAAAAAATATACCAATCCAACAATTATAAACATATGTAAATAAAAAATTAATAATTATCAAACAAAAATAAAAGTAATCAAAAAGTAACACTTTTTTATTCATATTTTTTATAGTTAACTAAAATTATAAAAATATTAATGAGAGACTAAATGACATAAATGAAATAAAACTACACAATATTAAGGAGGGGTGAAATTAAATTGTAGTCATTTACCATCCAAATAAATTATTTTTATAATACAATAATTCTTCTATAATATACCCTTATACAATATATTCGTTATTTAAAATTTTTAATTTTAAATAATTGGTTTTCAAAAAAAAATCTTGGAATAGATAAGTTACATAAGGGTAAATATGGAAAACTAGACAAAACATAACTAATATAAACAAAAAATATAACATATCAGTTTAAATATGTGTTTTAATAAAGAAAATCAAATTAAAATATATATCGTATGAAATTTTAAAAATTAAACCATAATTAATCATATGTTACTTGAGAAAGTAGTAATGTACGAAATATTATTTTACTAAATTCCTTATTTATGATCATTCTCTATGGAATAAACCATGTCTTCGGTGTTTTCATCAATATTATTTGTTAATCATTTTATGGATGTAGGGATCTCACAAAAATCATATTCTTTACCAAGTTTATCATAAAAAATATACTATTTTTTCATATAAAACAATACCCTACTTCATATATCATTGATCAAAAATATAGAAACAAATTCATGTGTTGCCATGATAAAAGGGTCATTTTTTATTCCAATTTATTCAGATTGACAAGTGTCATTCCAAATTCATCATTTCAAACACTTTTGTTACCGATCAAAGATTTATACATGAACACATGAACATGAAATTTAATGTAATAAACCACTCATGTTTCTTCAATGACTCCATAACATATGGTTGATGAAAAGATTGTATTTTTGTCTTCGGCACTTGATAAATGAATTGCTTCTACGAACACTAAAACACTACTATTCTGAAATTCACTTTTTTTATTGAACATTCATATGAAATGTATATCCATTAATTTCATAATCAGACCATGTAATCAAATTTAAACTTGGATCGCACAGTAACCATCTCAGTGTTTCAGAGACATTAGGTTTTATAGTCTCTTTAAACCATGGAATAAAATTTTTCTTATTGTCATTCAAAATCCACATATCATTCTTATTTTTATAACATTGTTTCGAATAAATAATATGAAATTTTTTATATGGTTGAGCATCATCTATGTAATTCAAGATATAGAAGGGTAACATATTTATCTATTCATCTATCAAAGTTTTGACTTTCAATCCATGAATCCACATAATTAACTTGTTCATGGTGAGATGTAGGAAAACTTATGTGATCCACGTTAGACAAATATCTTGAAAAAAATATTCAACCTCCTCAAAAATGTACTTATCAACAATGGATGCTTGAAGTCGATATGAATTCATAAAATACTCATTCAATATGTTCTTATACCTCTAAAAATGAAACATCCAACATAGATATATAGGTCCCCAAATCATTATTTCCCACACCAAATGAACCATTAATTGCACCATGATATAAAAACGATGAATGAAAATACATTCCAAATTGAAAATGTATAGAAACAACTTCATTCGACAAAAATATTCAAAATATTTGAATCAATCACCTTATTAAAAATTTAATTAATAAAATAATACACATTTATGATAATCATTCTGATAGTGGAGGGAAATATTCCATACAAAGAAACAAGTATCGAGCTATTTCATTATGCCAAGACATTCGTGATATTTCATACCTGTTAACTTAAAATCCATTAAATAATCTTTTTTACATTCGAATAATAACCATGTAGAACATTGATATCATGAAGACATTGACAAAATCTAGTTTTCTACCTCTTGGATAAGTTATTTTAATACATGGTAGGAATTTTCACCTTCCATGAAGAGTGGGAGATAACTCTAAACATATTCCCATTAAGATAAAATCAATTCTGTCATTCAACCCAAAATTTTTATTTTCCTTAATTTATAAAAAATTTCCAATAAAACATTCATAGATATTCATCTCTACATGCATAACATAAATTTTATTTTTCACCTCATGATTTCTCAAATATGGTAGTTCAAAAAATATTGACCATTGTTTCCAAATGTTTCTATCATTACCAGATCTTTGTTTCTTTCCAGATGTCACATAAATGTTTTTCACCCTCTCAAAATACTGATCAGTGGATAATGTTTTTAGAGAAATATCAAATCCATGTGAGCAATTGAAATCCATTTTTAATCTTTTATAAGAGTGATCTATGCTAAAAAAACATTAGATCATCATGTATACTTTTTTTCTCCAATGATGTAGTTGATAATATGAAGTTTATTGCACACAAATTGGACAAGCTTTTTTCACATTAACAATGTATCCAGACAAATCTCTATATGGTTGTAATTTATTTATTATGATCATATTCACTACATGTAGTTGAAAATATTCAATTTAATAAAAATCTTAAATTCTTATACATTCTCCCATAACAATTTTTAATCATCAATTAATGGTGAATGGAGAACTTCCATATCATATCTGGGTTGTCTTGGTCCACTGATCATTAATCTCAACATCACATATTTTCGCCTCATACAAAATTTAGGAGATAATTTGTACATTTCCAATAAAACAATCCCTGAACTATGTGTGCTACTAAGGTTTCTGCATGAAATTATTCTATATTTTCACAGTCCAAGTTTGTGATTTCTAAATTCGTTTTCTGAACGTAGTAAACAGGTGATCAACTTTCTTCTATTGTGGCCAATCAGTTGGATGACAAATTTTTCCATCACATATCCACTCATTAGTATTCCATATTAACCTTTTCCATTATACGAATTAGAAAATAAATGTTTTAAATATGGAATTATAATAAGACTCAAAAATGATTTGGTAGGGGTCTATAAAACATATAAATATGTCTCTGATTTTTTATTCAACTTATACCATGATTCACCACATTTAGGACACTCTGATAGATATTCATATTCTTTCATATATAGGACATAGTCATTCGGGAATACGTGTATTTTATTTTAACCCAATCTCATCAGGTATAATATTTTATTATCCTTATAATATAAATCTATAATATAATTGCCTTTAGGAAGAATATATTTCATTATTTATAGGAGCTCTGTAAAACTCATTTCACTCCATCCATGCTTCACCATCAGGATTATCAATATTAACACAGTTGAAAAAACCGTGTATTCCATACAACCCAGATAAATTTTTTTTTCAGAATAAAAATATTAACACTCAATTTTCTATTATTTCTTGATTTACTATACATCAAAATTATGAATCATTTTATCAGGTTTATAAAATTTATCATCATGAAAATCACCATCATCCATAAATCTAAAATTTTACCTGGTTTCACCATGCCAAATCCAAGGGATGTAACTCGAATTAATACTATGAACATTTAAATGATCTTTGATCTCTATTCTTTTCAACTTTATAGTGTTTAAACATTCCAGGCATGGATAGAAAATCATTTCATTGGTTGGAAAATTACATTTAGAAAATTCCAAAAAAGCATCGACACCTTCATCATATTTAGTACATATTCAAGGTGCATTAATCCATAATTGATTCATTATATATAAAAAAATTAATAATACATATAAAAAAGTTTGTAATTTATAAAATACTGAGATTAAAAATGTCATCGAAATATATAGAAAACTAATAATGGAAACATTATAAATAAAATAAAAAAATGATAATAAAATTCATTCATGTAGAAGGAATTACAAAATAGATTTGTTTAAAATATTTCTCATGTAAAAATAGTTGAATATAACTATATGAAAATTTAAAAAAAAAATCTGTGAAATGATATCCATAGAAAGTATATACAATGGGAATGACTAATTCATAGTTGATTATTTATAAAAATAAAAAATTTATTCTATATTATAATTAACAATATAAATTAATCATAAATTGAGTCATAGTTTAAAAAAATTGTCACATTAAACCTTGCTTCATGGGACTTCATATGGTACATAGTATTCCCCGATAGGGTACCTGGTTGGTAAGCTACAATAACATGTATACCTATCACCCATTTATCCCTTTTGAAATACCCTAGATTACTATTAGAAATAGTATTCACTACTAATTACCAATTTCAAACTCCAAAGTAGTTTTCAACAAAAAACTATAATTCTATTGTACAATACACACATACTGTCTCTTAAATAAAACATCAATTTGAAACCCCCTTACAAAACCCATATCCTGACATGCAATTACATAAAATAGAATTTTTCAGCTCTCCCATGTTCCAACATTATCATAACTAAAATAAACTGACTATGATTTCAACACCAGATTAATATAAAACTCAACTAATTGACCTGAATTAAAATGTATAAACACACTAAATCACCATAACGTATCTCCTAAATTATACTCCTTAGCATGAAATATTATATAAAATAATTTTAAAGTAATCCTAAAATGAAAAAAAATATATTAAATGTGAAAAACTAATTTATAGTAGAAATAAAATCCAGAACAACTAATTTACACATTATAAATGATATTTAAACCTTCAGGACATGTAGTTGGATAAAATTAAATGTATAATAAAACGTTCAATGATGAATTTGAGAAAGAAAAATATATGAACATGATAGTGAGATAATGAAGAAAACCTAATCGAACTGTCGTTGGTTAGAGATTCCAAGCCAAAGAATGACAGAAATAGGGAAACTAATATTATTGAGGCTAACATGAGATCTATCTTCGATGGGTAATATGTCTCTGATTAAATCTAAGTATTAATTAAGATCATATTCTGATATTGGAAAACCATATTGAAGAAACTAGAGAGTTAGGACTTCGGTAAGATAGAAATGAGACCTATAGTGTGATAATAGAAGACTACGTAATGAACCCTCAGTCAGTTCATAAATTTTGTAATTATATTTTATATTAGTTATAATACCACTAATGTGAAAATTGGATATTATCCTCTATTTCATGTTGGTAATACTATAACTAATGTAATAATGTCAATCATTTAAATAGATTAAATTATAGAACCAATGTAAAAGAGAGGAGAATGTACAATTTTCATGTTGGATTTATGAAAACTAACTTGAAATATACTTTTTTCACATCAGTCAATGGAAACCGACTTAATAAAATAATATTCCCAGTTATAAACAACTGATATGAAAACTAAAAAATAAGAAATTGTTTTTATACTACTGATTTTTCATAGTTATAAATGTTTATTTTATGGTTTTTATTCATTTTTTAGTATTCCATGGATTTTCTTATTGATGATGAATCTTATCTATTGATCCTCTAATATTATAGATGGAAATCCCTCCTATTTCATGAAATTTTTATGAACTCAATTCTAGTTAATAACCTCTGTTTTATTCGATGTGGGGCCCATGGTTCATTTTCTGTCTCCCATCATTGTGGTATCTTTGGATTGAGGGGGCTGTGACAGACTGATATTAGAGGTATTTTTGAGTGATGGAATCGATTTTGGAGTTAGTTTTAATGTGAATTGCATGAGATGACATGAATGTAATGGTAGTTGACCTTAGTGTGTGATGTAAGAAAGGGAGGCCAACCATGACAAGTGATTTTAAGTACCTCATTATCTAGTGAATAGACTATAAACCCTTTTAACAACCAAGTGTGGTGGACCGATTTATTGGGTAGAGACCTAAGAGATTTACATGCAACATAATGACTTGGGTTCTTATTTGATTTGGGTTATTTCACTACTATAAGTTTTAGCTTTCGATGTGGGGGACATATAGCGGACGCCAAATGGCAGCCCCTACATTTTTTAAAGAAAAAAACATAATTTTCCGCTCCTCGACCCCACGACCCGGTGAGCCCGACCCCCAGCAACCCCGACCCCCAGTGACCCCTCCCCGACCCCTGACGTCCCCTCCCCGACCCCCGGCGACCCTGACCCCCAACTTTCGGCGACAACAACCCCCGACAACCATCGCCCCAGGGGATTCCCGGCGACCCCGACCCCCGGTGACCCTGACCCCGGCGACCCCCACCCCCTTGCCTCCGTGCTACGCCACTCACAACCCCAGTGACCCCACCGCCTAGCCTCCATGTTGTGCCCCCCGTGACCCTAACACCCCCACGACAGGGCAACCCCCAACCCTTCTTCTGTGCTGCACCTTCGGATAGTCCTACCACCGTCGTCCCCTCCCGGCCCCGCTACATCCCTCTGGAAAGTCCTCCTACATCCGTTGAAACCTCCCTGTCAATTGTGCCCCGCCATGTAGAACCCTCCCACGCTTCGTCCAACAGTGCCACCCTATTCGAGTCTGGTCATCGAACCTCTGTCATCAATTCATTGCGCCATCATTGATCCGCAATTGAGTCACACCCCATTCCCCATGGTCGAGTCCTCTAAAGTTATTGTTTTTTATCTTTTAAATTTTTTTTAAAAATTTATATGATATGTGTTTTTTTAGAATTTAAATAAGATAATTCACTTTTGATTTCTATTAAATACAGATATGTATAGGAGATGGATTAATATGAAAGATAGGTTTTCAGCTGAATATTATGAGGGGATTAACTGATTTATGGATTTCACCAATAGATTTCCAAGTGATATGATTAGTTGTCCATGCAGAAAATGTGAAAATAGATATATCTTCAAACGATATAGTGTTAAAGAACATTTTTTTAATTGGGTTTTTGAAAAACTATAAGACAAGGACACGTCATGGAGAATATTATGTTTCATGTGATCCCTTAGAAAGTATTCATATGAATGTTTATTCGAGAATAGTTGATCCGATGAACATAATTCTGAAAGATATGATGCGTCATTTTCTACCTAAAGACATTAATGTTGTAAATAAAAACGTTGGATGGAATAATCCCTATACTAATGCAGAAGGGGAAGCATTGAAATTATTTGAAATTCATGACGATTCACGTACTGAATTATATCCTAGATGCACTAAATTTAGTGAACTGTCATTCATCATTGAATTGATACACCTGAAGGCCTTGAATCAGTGGTCAGACACCCCATTCGACATATTGTTGGTATTGTTGAAGAAGGTACTCCCTGCTAGAGCGAAGATTCTAGAGTCTTTCTATCAAGCTCCCAAGTTGACCAATGATCTTGGTTTTACATATGATACAATTGATGTGTGTTGAAATAATTGTATGTTGTTCAGAAAAGAGAATGAGAAAATAAATATTTGTACTGTTTTCTATACATCTAGGTGGAAGACAAATGAGATTAATCAAGGTAGTCAGATTCTTCATGGGAGAGTCTTGAATCAAGGGAAACAAGTTCCCACAAAAGAGATGTGTTATTTCCCACTAAAACTGAGACTGAAGAGATTCTTCTTGTCTAATAAAATTGCTAAATTGATGACTTGGCATTCACAGAGAAATAAAGAGGTTGATAAATTAACTCACCCAGAATATTCTTTATCATGGAAAGTGTTTGATCAAAGACACCCAGACTTTTCCTGAGATTATCGTAATATTCGACTGGGTTTGGCAGTAGATGGTTTTAACCCATTTTGGTATATGGTTGGTGCGACACATAGTACGTGGCTAGTGGTGTTGGTTCCATACAACATTCCCCCATGGGTACGTATCACGCAACCTTTTTTGATACTATCAATTCTAATTGATAGACCAAGAGGATCGGGCGATAAACTCGATGTTTATATGAAACCATTGATTGATGAGATGCAAAAATTTGGGGCAGATGGTGTAATGACTTTTGACTCAGAAGCTAATGAAATGTTTAGATTTCGGGCCACTTTGTTATGGAAAATTAAGGATTTCCTAGTGTATGCTAACTTATCAGGTAGGAGTACAAAAGGAGAATATTTTTTGCCCTTGTTGTAATAAGAGTGAGAAATATATATGGAATTAGCACTATTGAAAGTGGGAATATTTTGGTCACAAATTCTATCTTACTCCATTGCACAGGTTTAGAAAAGACCGTGTATCATTTGATGGGAATAGAGATTATGACCCATCACCACTAATACTATCAGGGGTTGAAATTTGTGCACACCATGATCAAGAAAAAATCCCTACAATGTATGATTTTCAAGATTTATTGGTTCTTGTATTTCCTTCTATTCCTGTAGCAAATAGATAGCGAAGTCATAATTGGAAGAAATGAAGTATTTTTTTCGAATTGCCTTATTGGAAATATAATATATTAAGACATAATTTGGATGTGATGCACATTGAAAATAATGTATGTGATATTATAATGTTCACCATTTTAGGTGTCAAGTGAAAATAAAAGGATAATGCAATTGCTTGATGTGATTTGCAAGAAATGGGATTGAGAAAACCATTAAATTTATAACTGGGTGACGGTAATCATGTATACATTCCTACTGCACATTACACAATGAGTAAAAAATAAAAACAAACATTTCTATCAATTATGAAGACCTTTAAGGTGCCAGATGGTTATTGCTCTAATATTTCGAAGTGTGTGAATATGAATAGCATGACATTACAAGGTTTGAAAAGTAATGACAATCATATTCTACTTCAACAGTTAATTCCTATATAAATTCGTGATAGCTTACCTGCCAAGGTTGTGGAGCAATTGATTGGAGTTTCTAATTTTTTCAGACAACTATGTTCAAGGAATCCTTGCATGAATAATTTGAAAAATCTAGAGGATAAGATTGTACTTGCACTATATCACCTAGAAAAACTATTTGTGACATCTTTTTTTATGTCATGGTTCACTTGACATTTCATTTAACTGGTGAATTCTTTGTAGGCGGTCCCGTGCAATTCAGGTGGATGTATCCAATAGAGTGATACTTAAATACATTGAAACGGTATGTGCGCATCAAAGCTCGTCCGGAAGCCTCAATTTCCAAGTTATATTTAATCGATGAGTGTACTAATTTTTGTGCTTCATATATTGATGAGGTTAAAACAAAGATAGATAAACCATCCCAGATTGACGAGGGGCCAATTGGAAAAGGAATAACATTTGATATGCGGAACAACGGGTGGGTTCAAGCTCATCGATATGTGTTGTTCAACACTCCATCAGTTGTTCCATTGATACAGTAAGATTCATTGTTTATGTGTATTTTATTTCTATATTTATTTTATTTCTTACCTTATATTGTGTTGTGATTTAGGATGCATATTGCTGAGTTGAAATGTGAAAGGCCTCGTGTAACTGACTATCAAATCCAAAAACATCATTTCAACACATTTCCTGAGTGGTTCAAGAATCATGTACATATAATTGATTTAATATTTTTATAGTTCAACTTAATAGTATTTTCACAATACTTTATCCATTAAACTATATATGTAAAATTCATAGATTCAAAAGTTACGTGATTTAACCCATCATGTGAGTGAAGAACTCAACCAACTAGGTGATGGTCCATTTATTACTGCTCGTCGCTACAAGTCTTTCGATGCTAACAGATTACGATTTCTTATTAGCGATGTTGACATGAACCGAGCCACACAAAATAGTGGTGTTGGTTGTTCTTTTGTGTGTGGGGGTTATTATTATGGATTGATGAGAGATATTATTGAGTTTATTTATCGTTGTGTCTTAAAACACATATTGTTAAGGTGTGATTGGGTCGATCCAGTTCATTGAAGGAAAGTTGATAACTTCCAATTTACCTTAGTAAACTTTAACAATATGCAATATAAAGACGACCGAGTAAGCAATGAGCCCTTCATACTGACATCGCTGGCAGAACAAGTATACTTTGTCGGCATTGATTCTGATTGGGAAGTTGTGGTGAAAATGTCTAAAAGAGGGGTTTTTTTGAGTGACCAAGAAGAACCTGTGGTTGTTGCATTTCTTGATCAAACACTTGACCAAAAAACAGTAGCTATACGAGATGAAGATATACAATGGGACAGAGAGACAATTGAAGGAGATATGATAGAATTTCATGATTAGTGGAAACTGTAATTATATCCCCATTTATTGTTTGTAAAAATATTTATGAGTTATATATGTATAAAAATTTCTTGATTTCACTATAATTTCTTTTAATGTAGGTATGTCACAGGGTGGTCACAGTGGTTCACCTAATGTTGTCAGTATGTACATTTTCATTTTTCTAAATTAATTGATTATAATTTTTTGTGTATATTTCCCTAACTGTTTCTAGTCATTAATTTATTTTGTAATTGAATTATGAATTTAGGTTTATTAGGATCAAGTTCATCTTCCAGCTGACGTAGGGTTCCTGGTAGAGGGGTTCGATCCTGGAACACTGGAGCCCGATTGGATGTGTTATTTGATGACACATTTCATCCAGTTGGAGAAGGTGCTACTATATTGAGTCGTCAGTTTTTCCATATGATACGAGACTCACACAGATTCCCTCTGACGACTCGTGAATGGAGTTCTTTCCACCATGATACGATGGACAGATTATGGAGGGAGATTTAGGTAAATTTTCAATGATTAATATTTCAGGATATTGTTGTTATTATTTTCCCATCTACTGACAATTGATTTTAACAAAATAATTTGACATCCATTCCAGATGAGTTTTGGCCTGTATGTATGTCCAAATACCGAAAATTATGGAAGGATTACAAGTAAAGGGTGAAGAGAGATCACTGGACACCATTTGTGGGTGTGCCAGACATTCTGCAGTGAGTCCATCAGGGCATTCTTCCTGCGTAGTGGCAAGATTTGGTCGTTTTGGTCGAGTGAGGTGGTGATGGTAAGATTTATCAATTTTAATCTATAAATAAATAATTTTTCAAATTTCTATTAAGTAAATACGTTGAATGTAGACCGATTCTGCTCGACATTCACATAATCGAGCGATGCAGGGCACGCCTTCCAGACTTGGCACTTGACATGTGTCACAGCACAAAAATGATGTAAGTTTATAATTCACTATTCATTCCTATTTTAAAAATATTTTAGTATAACATGGTGAACCCCTTTATTATATTTACACCAATGTGGTGAGATGATCGATTGGATGTCCATAAGGGTGAGGAATCATAGGGCGGGTGATCCTGATGTTTCCAGTGTTATAGTAAGTAAATTATTTACTAATAAATGTATTTTTATTTTATATAAATTATTCATATTTGTTCGTTGATTCATTAAATGCTACAGGCTTAGTTTGACGCTTAGTTATCAGAGTTGCCAGAGGAGCAACATCATAGTGTTGTGCGTAGAGATGAAATCTTTCACCGTGTCATGGGGCTTGACGGTCATGGTTATTCTTTGACTTATGGGGGTGGTGTCCCACAACGTGCAGTTGTTAGAGCAGATGTGATGTGTGAATGAAGAGATTTAGTGATGTGCACACAGACTGAGATAGATGCTTCCATGCAGGATATGCAGCGCAATTTTGATGCACTGTTTCAGTAGTTACGTGTAGAGTATGAGGGGAGGTTGTCACAGATGTAATCACATATTGATGAAATTACAATGCAACAAATGGCGCCATAGGTAATCAATAAAACAAACAATACTCCGAATGAATTTTATTGATATGTTTTAGATAAATAGTATTGATATATATTGTAGGATCTGAATCCAAATGGTGGACATCATAGTGATATTGGTGATCCAGATGAGAATGAACCCCATGCATGAGGTAATTTCATTTGTGTTGATGAATTCTCTAGAAGTCTTTATATCCTTGATGAATAGAATCTTTCATTTTTTACCTAGATTAGTTTGTTTTAGTATTTTTGGATGACATCTTCATGGACTCCAAGACTGATGATGATCATATCCAATATCTTGACATCATCCAGATTACACTTATAAAGCATCGATTATATGCCAGGCTATATATATGTCATTTTTGTATTGATTAGATATAGTTATTGGGTCAAATAATCTCAGAGGAAGGTGTGTCAGTGGATGGAGAGAAAGTTCAGGTAGTTGTTTCTTGGGATAATCCCAAGAACTATTTTGATATCTATATATTTCTAGGGTGATTGAATTGTGAAGTGGTCATGTAGACGACCCGTCAATCGGACGTGCCGTGTGCCCGAGGTGACGCTAAATAGGCATTTTTTAAGTGTTGGGAGCGCTTCATAAATGTGCGTGGGGGGGGTCCAAACGGGATGACTGATGTCGGAATGGCCCGATATCTGATGGAAACAATGGGTCAGTGAATTGTGAAGTGGTCACACAGACAGTACGTCAATCGGATGTGTCGTGTACCTGCGGTGACTAAGAACACAGATCTGGTGTCATAAACGGACAAAACGAGCATTTAATAGTCAAATTCATAGTGTACGTCATCAAACTTACCTGAAATAACAGGGAAACAATAGAATTATTATTCATGATGTGTATGAAGAGACAAAATGTCCATCGGACATGCGTCTTGCGCGGTACAGCTCAATATGCATTTTTTAAGAGTTTGGTGCACATCATAAACGCATGTGGGTGGGGTCCAAATGGTCTGACCGATTTTGTAATGGACATAAATCAAACGAAAACAATGGGTGAGTGAATTTTGAATTGGTTGCGTAGATGACACGTCAATCGGACATTGCGTTTGCCCGTGGTGAACGAGAACGCAGTTCTGGTGTCATAAACGGCCAAAACGTGGGTTTAGTAGTCAAATTCATAGCGGAAAACATCAGATTGACCTGAAATCCTAGGGAGACAATATAATTATTATTTGTGACGTGTAAGAGGATACATCATGTCAATTGGACATGTTGTTTGCACGTTATGTATCAATATGTTTTTTTTAGGTGTTGGGCGCGCTTTATAAACGCGCATGGGGGGTCCAAATAGACAGAACGATGTCGGAATGGACTGTAATCAGAAGACAACAACAGGTGAGTGAATTTTGAATTGGTCGTGTATACGGAACATCAATCGGACATACTGTGTGCCCGCGGTGACTTAGAACGTAGTTCTGGTGTCATAAATGGCCAAAATGTGTGTTTAACGGTCAAATTCATAGAGGACGACATCAGATTGACCTAAAATCATAGGGAAACAATATAATTATTATTTTTTATGTGTAAGAGGATACGACACATCAATCGGATTTTCGGTTTACATGGTACGACTCAATATGCATTTTTTAAGTGTTGGGCTCACTTCATAAACACGTGTGGGGGTCAAAATGGGCCGAACGATGTCGAAATGGCTTGAAATCAGAAAACAACAACCGGTGAGTGAATTGTGAATTGGACACATAGACGTCACATCAATCAGACCTGCCTTGTGACCGCGGTGACCGAGAATGCAGTTCTGGTGTCATAAACGGCCAAGACAGGCGTTTAACGGTCACATTCATAGCGTATGACATCAGATTGACCTGAAATCACATGGAAAAAATATAATCATTATTTGTTATGTGTATGAGGATACGACACATCAATCAGTTGTGTGGTATGCGCGATACGGCTCAATATGCATTTTTTAAGTGTTGGGTGCGCTTCATTAATGCGCGTGGGGGGTAAAATGGGTAAAACGATGTCAGAATGGCCTGAAATCAGATGACAACAATAGTTGAGTGAATTGTAAATTGGTCGTGCAGACGACATGTCAATCGGACGTGTCGTGTGCCCACGGTGACCGTGAATGCGGTTCTGGTGTTACAAAATGCCAAAACGGGTGTTTAACAGTCAAATTCATAGCGGACGCCATCATCTTGACCTAAAACCACAGTGAACCAATATAATTATTATTCGTGATGTGTACGACAAGACGACATGCCAATCAGACATGCAGTTTGTGAGGTACCGCTCAATATGCATTTTAAGTGTTGGGCGCGCTTCATAAAGGCGCGTGGGGGGTCCAAATGGGCCGAATGATATCGGAATGGCATGAAATCAGAAGGCAACTATGACTGAGTGAATTTTGAATTGGTTGCATAGACGGAACGTCAATCAGATGTGTCATGTGCCCGCGGTGACCAAGAACGTAGTTCTGGGTTTATAAACAGCCAAAATGGGTGTTTAACGGTCAAATTCATAGCGGACGACATTAGATTTACCTTAAATCACAGGGAAACAATATAATTATTATTCATGATGTGTACAAGGAGACGACACATCAATCGGACGTGCAGTTTGTACGGTACGACTCAGTATGCATTTTTTAAATGTTGGGTGCGCTTCATAAATGAGCGTGGGGGGGTCAAAAAGGGACGAACAATGTCGGAATTGACTGAAATCAGATGACAACAATGGTTGAGTGAATTGAGAATTGGTCACGCAGACGGAATGTCAATTAGACGTGTCGTGTGCCCACGGTGACTGAGAACGCAGTTCTGGTGTCATAAACGGACAAAATGTGTGTTTAACTGTCAAATTCATAGAGGACGACATCTAATTTACCTTAAATCATAGAAAAACAATATAATTATTATTCTTGATGTGTACGAGGAGACTACACGTCAATCAGATGTGCAGTTAGTGCGGTACGGCTCAATATGCGTTTTTAAGTGTTTGGTGCGCTTCACAGACCCGTGTGGGGGGTCAAAAACATGCCGAACAATGTCGGAATGGCCTGAAATCAGACGACAACAACGTTTGAGTGAATTTTGAATTGGTCACATAGATGTCACATCAATCGGATGTGTCGGGTGCCCACGGTGAATGAGAATGTTGTTCTGGTGTTATAAATAGCAAAAACATGTGTTTAACGGTCAAATTTGTAGCGGACGACATCAGATTGACCTGAAATCAAAGGGAAACTATCTAATATTTTTTTGTGACATGTAAGAGAGACGACACATCAATTAGACATGTAGTTTGCGCTGTATGGCTCAATATATATTTTTTATGTGTTGGGTTCGCTTCATAAACACGCGTGGGGGTCCAAATGGGCCGAACGATGTCGGAATGGACTGAAATAAGATGAAAATAACGTGTGATTATATTGTGGATTGGTCCTATAGACGGAACTTCAATCAGACATTCCGTGTGCCCGCGGTGACTGAGAACGCCGTTCTGGTGTCATAAACGGCCAAAAGGGGTGTTTATCTTTCAAATTCATAGAGGACGACATCAGATTGACCATAAATCACAGGGAAATAGTATAATTATTATTCATGATGTGTACGAGGAGGCGACACGTCAATCGGAAGTGCGGTTTGTGCGGTATGGCTCAATATGCATTTCTTAAGTGTTGTGCGCGCTTCAGAAACGCGCGTGGTGGGTGAAAATGAGCCGAACTATGTCGAAATGGCCTTAAATAAGACGACAACAATGGGTGAGTGAATTGTGAATTGGTCGCTTAGACGGCACATCAATCGGATGAGCCGTGTTCCCACAGTGACCGAGAACGCAGTTCCGATGTCATAAACGGCCAAAACGGTCGTTTAATGGTCAAATTCATAATTAAGGACTTTGGATTGACCTGAAATCAATGGGAAACAATATAATTATTATTCTTGATGTGTACGAGGAGACGACACGTCAATAGGACGTGCGGTTTGCGCGATATGGCTCAATATGCATTTTTTAAGTGTTTGGTGCGCTTCATAAACATGCGTGGAGGGGTCAAAATGGGATAAACAATGTCATAATGGACTGAAATCAGATGAAAACAATGGGTGAGTGAATTTTGAATTGGTCGCATAGACGGAAGGTTGATCGGACGTGCCGTGTGCCCGCGGTGACTGAGAATTCAGTTCTGGTGTCACAAACAGCCAAAACAGGCGTTTCACGGTCAAATTCATAGAGGATGACATCAGATTGACCTGAATCACAAGGAAACAATATAATTATTACTTGTGACATGTACGAAAAGACGTAACGTCAATCGGACATGCAGTTTACGGGGTACGGCTCAATATGCGTTTTTTAAGTGTTGGACGCGCTTCATAAATGCGTGTGGGGGGGGGGGGGGGTCCAAATGGGATGAAAAATGTCGGAATGTCCTGAAATTAGAATACAACAACAGATGAGTGAACTGTGAATTGTTCGCGTAGACGGCACGTCATTCAGACATGTCGTGCACTCGCGGTGACCGAGAACACAGTTCTGGTGTCATAAACTGCAAAAACGGGCATTTAACGGTCAAATTCATAGAGAACGACATTGTATTGACCTGATATCATAGGGAAACAATAAAATTATTATTCTTGATGTGTAAGAGGAGACGGATCGTCAATCAGACGTGCGGTTTGTGCGATATGACTCAATATGCGTTTTTTAAGTGTTGGGCGCGCTTCATAAAAACGCGTGGGGGGTCAAAATGGGTCGAACAATGTCAGAATGGCATGAAATCTGGCGAAAACAACGGGTGAGTAAATTTTGAATTGGTCGCACTGACGGTACATCAATCGGACGTGTCGTATGCCCGCGGTGACCGAGAATGCAGTTCTGGTGTCATAAATGGCCAAAACGGGTGTTTAACAGTCAAATTCATAGAGGATGACATCAGATTGACCTGAAATGACAAGGAAACAATCGAATTATTATTCGTGACGTGTAAAAGGATACGACATGTCAATCGGATGTTCAGTTTGCATGGTATGGCTGAATATGGGATTTTTAAGTGTGGGGCGCGCTTCATAAATGAGCGTGGGGGGTCCAAATGAGCCAAATGACGTTGGAATGGCCTGAAATCATATGAAAAAAACGGGTGAGTAAATTGTGAATTGCTCGTGCAGACGGCACGTCAATCGGAGTTTTCGTGTGCCTGTGGTGACCGAGAACGTTGTTCTGGTGTCAAAAACGGCCAAAACGGGCATTTAACGATCAAATTCATAGAATACGACAGTGGATTGAACTTAAATCATAGGGAAACAATATAATTATTATTCGTGACATGTATGAGGAGGCGACACGTCAATTGGACGTACGGTTTGCGCGATACGGCTCAATATACATTTTTTAAGTGTTGGGTGCGCTTCATAAACGAGCGTGGGGGGTGAAAACATGTCGAACGGTGTCATAATGGCCTGAAATGAGATTAAAACAATGGTCAGTGAATTTTTAATTGGTCACACAAGAGGCACATCAATCGGATGTACCGTGTGCCCGTGGTGACCAAGAACGTAGTTATGGTGTCATAAACGGCCAAAATAGGCATTTAACAGTCAAATTCCTAGCGGGTGACATTTTATTGACCTGAAATCAAAGGGATACAATCTAATTATTATTCATGACGTGTAAGAGGAGATGACATGTCAATCGGATGTGCGGTTTGCGCGGTATGGCTTAATATGCGTTTTTTAGGTCCTGGGTGCTCTTCATAAATGCGCGTGGGGGGGGGGGGGGTCCAAGTTAGCCGAACGATGCCGGAATGGCAGGAAATTAGACAAAAACAATAGGTGAGTAAATTTTGAATTGGTCACGTAGACGGAACATAAATCAGAGGTGCCGTGTGACCGCAGTGACCAAGAACGCAGTTCTGGTGTCATAAATGGCCAAAACAGGCGTTTAACAGTCAAATTCAGAGAGGATGACATTGGATTGACCTTAAATCACAGGGAATCAATATAATTATTGTTCGTGACATGTACGAGGAGACAGAATGTCAATCGGACGTCCGGTTTTTACGGTACGACTAAATATGTGTTTTTTAAGTGTTGAGCGTGCTTCATAAACCCACGTAGGGCGGTCAAAACAGGCCGAATGATGTCAGAATGGTCTAAATTTAGATGACACAATGGGTGAGTGAATTGTGAATTGTTTGCGCAGACAGCTTGTCAATCGGAGGTGCCATGTGCCCGTGGTGACCGAGAACGCAGTTCTATTGTCATAAACAGCCAAAACGGGCGTTTAACAGTCATATTCATAGCGGGCGACATCAGATTAACCTGAAATCACAGGGCAACAATATAATTATTATTATTTACATGTATGAGCAGACATAATGTCAATCAGTCATTTGGTTTTCTCAGTATATCTTAATATGCGTTTCAAGTGTTGGGTGTGCTTCATAAATGTGTGTGTGGGGGGGGGGGATCAAAACGGGCCGAATGTTGTCGGAATGGCCTGAAATTAGACGACAATAATGGGTGACTGAATTTTGAATTGGTCGTGTAGACGGCACGTCAATCGGAAGTGTGGTTTTTGGGGTACGGCTCAATATGCGTTTGTTTAAGTGTTGGGCGCGCTTCATAAACGCACGTGGGGGGTCCAAATGGGCCGAACGATGTCGGGATGACCTGAAATAAAACAACAATAATGGGTGAGTGAATTGTGAAGTGGTCGCACATACAGCACGCCAATCAGTGGTGTCGTGTGCCCGTGGTGACCAAGAACGCAGTTCTGGTGTCATAAACGGCCAAAACGGGCATTTAACGATCAAATTCATATAGTACAACATCAGATTGACTGAAATCACAGAGCAACTATCTAATTAGAACCATAGAATTAATTATTTTAGAATTTTAAAACGGTAAACAAAATTATCAATATATTTTGAAAATAAAATACTTTCGATCTGTTACAGTAAGTTGGAATTGCAATATGTTAATTTGTTTCAATTATTTGTTTATATGTTTTGTTCGGTACTAATTTTGTTATTAATTTTTGTCATGCAGTTATATTTGATGATGGATGTTGAGCTTGGAAGATGACTGTTAAGATGTATGTGGGAACATTTTATTGTATTATTGATGTTTTTTTAAATAAATAATCTATAGCGGCTGCCATTTGGCAGTTGCTATAGGGCCAGCATACAGTGGTCGATGTAGGTGTTTCCATCATCGCCTAAAGCGGTCGCCAAAATGGTAGCCACTGTGGCTCATTCCATTTTTCCTACCATGTCCGCCAAATGGCGGTTGCTGATAGCAACAACGACAGACCAAGAGCGGCCGCCATTTGTCAGACGCTAGGTGGCTGCTATAGACCTCTAGCGACGACTTTTGGCAGCCGCTAAAGGTCATGTTCGTAATAGTGTTTCTTTTTTTAAATGAATGATGTGGATTAAAATGAATCTAAAGAAAATAAAATACTTCTAGGATTATGAAATTCATCTTTTATTTTAATATATAAATCATATTTACAACCAATGTGTGACTTAGATAGTTGATGTTAGAATACTAATATTGTTTATCATAGTATGGTTGATCAAAAAATAGAGGATATGGATTGGGAGAGGGAATTTCATTATTTTCGACGTCATGCTTTGGGTAAGTAAGAGGAATGTTTTACAAATTTGGAGACAAAGATCTAAATGGAGGACCTTGAGATCACATTAAATTTTATTTGGCCACTAATTGTATACTAATTCACTTTTATAGTTAGTTAGATGTGAGGAGATGAATGTTAGTGGTGGATGCTGAATCTAGGATAGTGGAATAATGGAGATGTATCATGGGTCATATTTTATAAATATATTGTCGACGATTTCATTTTATCAACCATAAAGGTATTAAATATTTTTGAGGTTCCTTATCTTCTATAGTGTATTATATTAGTGAAGGAGTTGGGAGTCATGTTCGAATACCTTATGTGTTTTTCCCTACATCCTTCCCTAGATGAGGAGTATCATTCAATATGTAATAAAGATTCACTCCATCCTTCTGTTCAATATGTGATTCCTCCTTTTATATTTCAAATGTATCTAGAGGTTCGAAAAAAGTCATTGGTGATCTAATGGATACACTCTCATGGAGGTTTTCTGCATAAGGGAAACTGATAGGGACTAATTTGGAGCATTTTTTCATTGGGAGGTCTCAGTTTCTATTAACTTTGTGGTTAAACTACATGGCAATTGACCTCGTAAATTACCTTTTTAGCATTCTATGGATAGTATATTATATGAATTTATAAGGGCATTTTTACCTTTTTTGGGATTTGGGGTTTTGGGACATCACCTGAACCATTTCCCAGTGGTTCCCCTTGCTCAGTTAGGTGGATTTGGACAAGTTCTATTTCAACCTCAGCAGAAGTTATTGGAGAGACCATTTATGTAATTTGTTAAGAAGGATTATTATTCAACAATGGGATATGAATTAGGTATATGTTGGCCTCAAGATATTCTTCATGATTAGGGAACTTGAACAGAGCATGGTCATGGAGGTGGAAATCAGTAGAGATTTATAAGAGATGGGAATGTTCAGTTTCACATGGTGGAGGCAATAGTGATAGAGGGGTTAGATAATGTCAGGGGTATGATTAGTTTTTTTAGTAACATTTTTTTGACTTATTTTATTTATTATCTTTAAAATCCCTTATTATACCCACTCTGTAACATATTTTAGGAATATATATTGAACATATTTCGGTGCCCCTAGTTTTGAATATTCTAGTTGGAGGCTATACCATCTTGTTTGATAAGTGACAGGGGTGTAGATGGAATACAGGTCCACAATAGTACTATCAAGATCATTCATTTTTACAGATGCATTAATATGATGTTATCCTGGTTATTTATTGCTTGTATTCCTGGCATTTTGTTATCAACTACTTCCATGGGAGAGTCGTGTTTATGAATATAGATGGAAAGTGTGTGGGTTTCATTGGAAAGCAAGGTTTTCAGGTGGAAATTTTGTGTATAGAAACATATATTTATTTGGTATATATGTTGTTAGTATAATCATTGGATGTTGGGATAACGGGTTTACCCAGGTTAGTTGGGGAGTTTCTAGATGTTCTTCCCAAGGAAGTAGTGATACATTCCAATTGGGGATAGGAATTCTTTTGATCCAGTACAGCGAAGTGATCTCTTATGGTTCTAGGTAGTTTTACACCACTATAATTAAACATACCACTTATGATCTAGAGCTTGAAGTGGTTTTGGTTGTATAGATGTTATGGAATTATTAACTCATAAGGGAGTACTTTCTGGCCTTCATGGATCACAAGAGATATAGGTACATATTTTTTCTGCGTGATCTGAATTTGAGGTAGTGGAGGTTGATGAAGTTTTATCAGAATTATGATTTTAAGATCTCATACACCCCCAAAAATTAAATTTATTTACTCAATGATTTGATAATGAATTTGGGGAAGGACGTCTTCTAGATGTTTGGGGATAATTGGAGATTAAATAATGATATTGAGGCTATGAACATAGATGTAAGGATAGATGATGGTAGAGGATTTTTGTTTCATATGAAGCTGTAATATTATCTGATGTGATAGGTGTAGGAGTCTTAGTGTGGATAATTATAGGGACAGGTGATGCAATATAGTTTGGGCTATGGTGATGCTCTGAAGGGATATTTAGAGGATGGTTAGAACCATATGTTGTACCATGTGTGGTTTCTTGTTCCTATAGTGATGGAAAAGGGAGTCCTTAATGAGTTCCATAACTCACCTTTGAAGGTACACCCAGGAGTATACAAGGTATAACATGGATTCAGGATTTATTTTTCTTATCTGATGATGAAATGGGTGGTGGAATAGTTTAAAGTAATGTGTTTTATTTTTTAGTGGGTAATGGATGAGCATCGTGAACCTGATAGTTTTTTGAAACCTTTTGATTTTACTATGTTGAAATAAGATGGAATATCAATGGAGATTTTTTATTGGGTTACCCTGAGCTCAGTGAGGCTGTGATGTTATCTAGGTGACTGTGGATAGGTTGATGAAATCATTCCAATTTGTATAAATCAAGGAGTCGAGCATAGTTGATACTTGGATAAAATGTATGTGGATTAGTTTGTGTAGTTTAATGGATTTATGGTGTACATTTTCATATATATGGATACACATTTTACCACATCAGACTGAATGGTATTACAACATTATTTTGGAACTTAGTTATTCCTTATCACTACATTTAACCCTCATCCTGGTGGGTAGATAGATCAGACCATCCATTTGTTGGAGGATATGTTGTTTGTGTGTGTCTTTTACTTTGTTGAACCTTTGGTATTAAAAATTACCATGGTTGAGTTTTATTATAATAATATCTATCACTATTCTATTAGCATGATATTTTTCAGGGCTTTATATGGGTGTCCATGTTATTATCAATTTTTCTTGATGAAGGATAGGGAGGCAGTAGTACTAGGACTTGAAGTGGTGCAGATAATGATAGAGAAATTTCTGCACATTCTGGATAAGTTAAAAGTAGTGAAAGACTTCATATGTCGAATGTAGGAGGAGGTACTTGTAGTTTTACTCTTTATACAACATGTTCTTGATGGTTTACCCTTTACATGGGAAGTGGATGTTTGGTAGGGTAGTGATCTTTCTCAATAGCTTACTAGTCCCTTTGAGGTACTAGGGGGAGTTGGTGAGGCTGTGTATCAGTTGATGATTTCGTCATGGCTAGAGAGGACAATGAATCATTCCATGTCTCTCAACTTCATTGGTATCTACATAATGAATTTAATTACATTGACTGGGGATATTTATATATTGAGGATGACACAACGTTCGTGGAGTAGCTAGTAGAGTTCTAGGATCACAAAAGGAATGATTTATCCATATGGTCTATTACATTGGATCTTTTTTCATAGATTTATGGTTTTCTAGAGGATGGAACATGAAAGAGATATATGAAGATGTGTTACTAGTTCCTGTAGTTGTATTGAGTTTTTTTCTTTGATTATATTTTCCAAGATGATGTAATGTTTTAGAACATATTATTTTATCTGATAAACAATATTCCATATTTTTTATGTTTGATGTGTGATAAAATTATGACACATGAAAAATGGATTAACTATTTCATAATTGAGACACATTTTACCACGATGTAATTATACTTGTGTGGATGGGTTAGTTCTACCCATTGTGTATAATTTCCTAACATTGATGATGGAATTATATGGTTTATATTTTGAACACATTCTGTTTTATTAGTTGTAGTGGTTGTTGGTCTAGTCAATAGGGAGGTTTATTGTTTGTGATGAAGTGGTTATGTGATTGTGTGGTTGTTTGATATGCTAATTCTCCTTTTAGTTTTGTTTTTTAGGCTGGTGGTAGCATTTCAGGTATAATTTGATCCTTGAGAGGTATCTCATGGTGTGGTTGTTTAGACCCCTTTCCATATGGGAATTGTTTTTGAGTCTCGAGGGAGATATTCATTTGAGAGTATTACGATATAATAGTTAGTACCCTATGCATAAATTGCATTGCTAGTTTTGGTGGTTGGAAGTTCTTGGTAGAGGTTATTGGTGTTTTCTCTTGAGGTTTGTGTTGTTGTAGAGTTGTTATACAAAATTCACATTGTATAAGTTGAATTCACACAGTATAAAGGTGTTCCAAAGCTTGTATAATTGTAAAATTCACGGATTTTAAATAAGATATGGAGGAGTTGTAAAAGTAATTAAATTTTTTCTAAATTAAATTCATGATGTGTAATAAATAAATTCAAATGAGACTGAATAATTTGTGCAAGTTGGAAAATTAGGATATGCGTGGTTTACACACATTATAAATTTATTACCTGATTTGAAACTAGTGGGAGTTATGTTTTAATGTCCTATCTTGGCTAAAAATTTTAATTTTTTCTTACCTCTTGTTCCTATAAATTTTATAAAAACCTAGTCATGCCTAGAATACCTTCAAGACCACTTATCTCTTATTCTTTCAATTGGATTCAATTGATCCACATTGTAAATTTGTGGTATGTTTTCCCCCTTCCATGGTTAATTTCTTAGGTTCCTCATTCAAGAACCCAATAACCCACTATGATAGTGCAGTCTGGTTACCATAATATATTGTAATATTATCCTCCGTGATAAATTATAAATCGTTAAATACTTTATGTATTGAATGAATGGTAATTATCAAAATCAACCAAGTGGAATAATCATTAAGAGAATCAGAAATTTGGAATGATTAATGCTTATATTACAAGTGATAATGAGAATATATGTTAAATATGAAATTACGGAGGTGTTAAGTAATAGGATGCGGTGTCCTTGTTAATGGAATAAGTATGAAGTGGAATAATTGAATATTGTTTATATTTGGATTCATGAATTCTGTTATACGAATTGTAAAATATATAAGGATTGTTCATTTTATGTTTTTTCTATAAGGACGTACAATAATATGTTGTATAGTTCTAGTAGTCTAGAAAACTGATTTAATAGAAAGGATAATTTCAGGGGAAACACATGATAAATAGAAATATAACACTTATTATTTTCTTTATGTTAAGATAATGATTTTTGGATAAATATATGATGGATATCAATAAGTAAATATGAAAAGACTTATTACCTTGTAACTAATTGAGTATTTTTTGATAAGTGATTTATTTTACCATAGATGGAGTCAACAAATTTTTTAGATTTAAATAATATATCCAATTATCATTATAATAATTAAACATGCATGTTTTCAATAAGTATTTTTTCATTCAGGTTATTACTATGTTTTAATTGAATTTTGGATGAAGGTATTCAGATGTTTGGTATTCATCATATAATATCTACCATATGATATTCGTGGGATGAATTGAAATGTATTTTTGAGAAATTTAGTGGACTTATTTATAATTTTCTAGAAATAAATATTTCAGAAGGGTTATAAGATTAATAATTTATATAATGGATCATGTTAAACATTGGATAGGGTTTTAGAGATTAAAGTATTTTGTCACCAAAAAATTATTTATTCATATTTGATAACATGAAAATAAATTTTCGTTGTGATAAAGATGGATAAAATTCCTAATCATTCTATTTATGGATTTCATGATTTTTTAATGCATCATTAATGAAAAATTAACCGTCATTTTTTGGAATAAGAGATAATGTGGAAATTGACAAAGGCAAACAAATTGTGATATTGTCATGAAATAAAGTAAGTATATATTATCATAATAATTATTAAACCATATAAATGGGTCATGAAACAAACTATTATGATGTTATCATCATTTTTTATGATATCAGTGAACTTTTTCAAGACTCTTTGGGCTATAGCATTGTGATTGTTAACTTTCTCTTAACCATGTTATCTATCACTCTTCATCAAAATGTGATAGTTATATTTAGCTCCCATGTCCATGTTTTCACAAGAGACCTATGTTCTTCAACATGTAAATCTATTTATTTGATACTTTGGGTAATAGTTACGATCACAACTTCCCTTTTTAAAAGATTTTTTTATTAATATTTATGATGTTTTTTTCTTTTAATGGAAATTTCAAGTATTAAACCATTGATAACCCAAATTATTTTAGAGGGTGAAATTAATTTTAAGGGGGTAGATTGTAAAACCCTAATATTTTTTGTATTATTTGTTTTGAATTATTTTAATCTTTATGATATTTTTTGTTTCATGAAACACTTAATATTTTTTATATGAAAGCAATATGTTTGGATCGCACTATAAGAAACACAAAGATAATATTTCACTACATGAAACACTTAGATTTTATTTAGGTACATGAAACACTGTGTTTTTCTTGTATTAAACCCAATACTGATTCCCTTGGATAGCTTTAGTTATATAAAAGGAATATTTTTTACCGTACTACAATAAACTAGTAATATAATTATTAAATGACAATTATAGCTACCAAATATGAATTTGAATGGAAGATACGAATAATATTAAATAAATTGTAAAAATATTATTTACACATGTATATAAAATTAATTATTTTTATATCGATTAGTATATGTGAATGAAAAAACAATTGAAAAAAAAGAAATTACTTTTCTAAACAAACTATTTTTCTATCTACAAACAGAATTTTATCTCAATAAATTATAAAAACCACATTGGATTAATGATTTTAATAAAAATATATGTATTATATATTCAATAAATATATTAAAGACTAATCCAATTTATTTTATAGTTATAATACAAAAATATACGAAATTTTATTAATAAAAATATTTATTTTTCTGAAAACTAATTTTACCGCCTTTTAATGGAATCCCAATTTAAAATCTAATTTTCAAACATTTATAATATTTTTTGAGAAGATAAACTTAATTTTTTAAATTGAAATATCAAAATATAATTTGGGTGATATTTTGGTATTTTCCAGAGTACTTTAATGTTTTGATGAATAGTTAATAGTACTGAATTTTAGTTCTAACATCATTTTCATTTAATTTATTTATATTGTTAAATAATGTTTTTCATTATATTTAATCTTTAACTAAATCAATATTTTGTCATTTAATTAAATTTAGGTAATATTAAAAAATTTCAAATTGAATTTTGAAATAAAATATTAGCGAACGTTTCATCATTTTTACTTTAAAAACCCACTTTGTTGTCCCATTTATGAGGTTAAGTTTAAATTAATTTGTTCCACTTCTGTGATTACAACATCGAAAAATAGATTCCATAATTGGAATGATAAAAATTTATAACAACTAATAAGTTCAATATATTTTCTGACCAAAACAATTAGTCATATTATTTAAAATTAATTACAACGATTAAGGTAAAAACTAGATTACATAATAGTTTAACATTAATCTTAAGAGGCCAAATGACCTACAAACAAGTCAAAAAGACATTTTATGGTAATATTTTTAACTAGTTCCCTCTTTTACAGAATTTTAGTAACTATTAGAGTCACATGGTGTATGTGATACCTCTCAACAGTGTTTACCTTTTATTATTTATTAGAAGGCCACTCGCATTCCTGTAGAAAAGTGAACTCACACCCCTCACTTACTCAAAGATATCAAGCGACATTGGATCATAAAAAATATTCTAAAATAGTATCCAAATATACTTCCCCAATACATTGAATACACTATTTGGGTAGAAATAAATCTAAGGAATCCCTTTGGTGAAAACAAAAAGGAATTACCCGAAGAATATGTAACATCCTTCCTAATTCCCCTTTGTATACTCCACCACCTCAACTATTCTTATTACATTATTATATAATAACATTATTATACTAAAAATAAAAATATTGTTTTATTCTAAGGGTTATACACACACTTACACACACTTCCATCTAATAGGTAACAAACTTACCATTATAATGTACAATGAACAACCGCCTAACGGAATGATGTTGCTAGTTTTTAATTTTCCACCTCTCGTGGTTGGGAATTATGATAGAAAATATTTTTTTATATGATATTTATGATATTTATGATATTTATTATTTATTTAAGATTCTATAATTATTATATAACACATAAATTCATGCTTTACATTTTTTAAAATATGATAACATCATTTGTGGACGTGTGGACTACTACCTTGTCAAAGCGATGTGATTCATTAACACATTACATGAAATCTATTAAGGATGGGTTAAGTTAAGTTATATGATATATATTACAGAATAATGAATCTATAATGATGTGATATATATATATATATATGTGTGTGTGTGTGTGTGTGTCATTTAGTTTCTTTCTATCAACATGACAATAAAACGGAAACAATGTTCATACATACATATGACCTACAGTCTCGATGAACGATCTATTCCATTTCATGATTATATATTTTATAGATTATAATAAATAATTATATAATCAATATATATGATATTTCTATAATTTTTTACATTATTAAAATATGTAAATCATGATCTAGGTAGGATTATCAAGAATAAAATTTCAATACATATAGAAAATATAACCCAGACACTACCTGAAACGTAACATTATCATGGTGTTGTTAAGAAATAGTTAATATAAAGTTATAAAAAAATAGTATATGGTATTGTATATAATAATATGGTTCATTTTTAGATTTATAATAAAATTATATTTATTATACGATATGTTTGAATTTCTATGATTCAAATCAATAATTAAGGTCAGGGTTTTCATGTCAAACATTTATTTTTCAGGAGGTAGAAGTAATGTTCATCTCTAATTTCATGAATGTTTTGTGTATACTAACCATGGATGTATTATATGAAAATTATAATAATATTAATGGTTATTTACATATCCATTTTATGATATTTATTTCATGCACTTTATGCTTCAAAAGTTAACAAATTGGAAAAGTAATTTTGTCTCAATTTTCCTTTTTGAGACACGTTTCAGGTTATGCACCTATATTATTCTATGAGTTTTATACACTTCCCTTTGAAAAGTTATATTCTGCATATTCTTATTTTAATTATATTAAATATTTATATAATGTTATTCTTTCATTGGGTTTATTATTTAAGGTTACCAATGTTTTAAGAGTCTATTACTACAATATCATTGTTTATTGGGATTGTTTACAATTATGCTTCCATTGATGGAATATTAAGACCCATATCTGACGATATGTCATGAATTTTATTATCCTATGGTTATTCATCTTATATCAACCTAATGGTACCATTTTCCAACTCCTTGTTTCTTAATATAATTAATAAATTATTTTTATTAAAATTTGATTATATTTCTCCTTGCGGTTGGCAATATATGTTATTTTAAATTTTTTATTTATTTAAATTGTTTTTAAAAATATTTTCAATGGTCATATTTAAATAAATTGTTTTGAAAAAAATTCAATATTATTTTTAATGTTTTCTAGGATAATTATTTTCAATGTTTTTATCAAATTACCTTTATTTTTGTTATGGAAAAATGTTTTCAAATAGTTTTCATGATTCACTTATATATTTTCATGGAAAAGGGTTTTCACAAATGTTTTATGTTTTAAAAATAATTTTCCCCAGAAGAATGAATATTTACTTCAAGAAATAGTTTTACAGGATCTTTCCAAATTATTTTCCTCATAATATTACATTCATTGGTTTTACTCATTCTTTTATGGGAAATGACATAAGGGTTACATTCATATCCTTTCATGGAATGGTTCATGTTTAGATGGAATAATATTTAAAAAACACGTTTCTCTTCCATATGTTATATATTTATGAGACCTATCTTCTTTTTCAGGGGTTATATGCTTATGAAGCCTGGTTATTTTCATGCGTTATTCATGGATGAAATTATTATGTAACCTTTATCTTTTCCCACAGAAAATGATATGATTACATGTATAGGATACCTATATCTCTTAATTGGATAATATATGATTATTTATGATCATGTGAAACACATGTGTATGATTTAATTATGATATGGGTGGGACTTGTATCTCCCAAAAATGAATTGGGTAACGATTTATATCTCAGAAGATAATGATGGGAAACAAGTCGACCGACTAGATCCAAAATGGGAAATAGGTTTGTCCTAATACAAAATGGGAAACAGTTGTGTCCTTTTACACTACTGTAAATCTGTATTTCTAGATCCATTATGGGAAATAGGTGCTCCCTGATCCATAATGGGAAACAGTTGTGTCCTAATCTAAGAAGGGAAACATGTGTGTCCTGATCCACTGTGTTTATGGTCTTGGTAGTTAATCATGACACATGAAAAGGTTTTCTATTGTTATAATGATTCCAAATCTAAATGAAATTAAATTATGGTTTATGCTTTATTAATAGTTATTAATCAACCTTATTATTCATGTTTTATAAACTGCCAATTTTATCCTATGAATATTGATTATGTTATTTTAAATGTGTGGTATGATCATCAAATGATAAGATCATATTCTCATACCCATATTCTCATGTTATGCTTACATATATCCCTTTTCTAACATTACCGAGCCTCTGAGATCACTACATTATTATGATTACTTTCCACACTTTCTAAAGAAAGGTTTTAAGTAGGATTACTAACAAAAGATATCTTTAAGGTAGATGATGAAGATCATTCGCCAAGTTATAATATTATGTTTTAATTTTTCCAAAGACATGAAACTATTCTAGACCTTGGTTATGTATTTCTATAATATGCTTTTTATTCCTCCACAATTATGTAGTATCCATTTATGTTAAGCCTAGTTTACTATAATTGTAATTTTATTATATTAAAATTCAATATTAAAATGATTCTAATTACTATAATTTCATTAATAGAAATAATATTGAAGTAAATTTAATTACCTGGATAGTCCAAAGGCATTGAATTTTTGTTAATAGGAATATTATTGAACTTATTTTTCTTCGAAAATTGTTTTTTATTTTATTTAAAATTATAAATAATATAAAAAATCTAGTTCTCAATTAAACATAAATATTTTCACTATTCGTCAAAAAATGAATCATTTTAGAAAAAAAAAATTAACACTAATATGAATTTATATTGTGATATTATTTCCCACGGAATGTGTGTTTTACTTATGAATCACTACTTCTAGATGGTTTCCGTCATATTTATTTATGGAACCGGAATCACCCAAGGGTTTTGTATCCATATGGACCTACATTACAAAAGTAGGTGATCATAAGTTATTTTGACCCATGATTCATAATAATTTACATTGGTCGGGAGGATAGAAGTTAGGGCTCATCGCACCCTATTTGGGGAAATTTTTGACTACTCTAGTACTCTCTTATATATTTATGATATGTTTATGAATCCTTATTAATTTACCAAGCATAGCTTAGGTTTCCAGAGGAATTTGCAATCAATTATTTATCATGTATGGAAATTAAAATCATTTGTATGTATTTGACGCTATTCATCAATGGATATATCTATAAGTATTCTAGGATATCCATTAATTGTATCCTCTCATATACTACTTATAGAATCATTGGTCATTATTATGATAATGCTGTTTTTTAAGCCATTTAGTGGGGTGCTCTCGAGTTTATAGTCACCTAGGGAGATAGAAGTTGTTTTGATGTTGGGATCAAACCCATAAATTAGCTACCTATATATCCATGTTAATGGAATCAGAACCCATGTTGTTCGGTTCCACATAATGGGACACATAATACCTTTCATGGTCGTGTGATAAGGACCCATCCATACATTTTATCATCATGTGGTATGAATATCTAGGTGGAAGGTTCTTAGATAAAGTTTGGGGTGGAAATTATACGGATGTATCCCAAGGAACCTAGTATGTATATCAGTTTCCAAGATGGATTAGACCCTACTCGGAATGTAGCCTAGAGAGCATAGGTTTGATTTGTAGTGTTGGGTACTAACCTCATGGAGGCTTCCTACGTATCCTATTTGGATGTGAATTAAAGCCCACAGAGTTTGGTAAGTCTCGTAGGGGAGTATGTCCCTTTTAGATGAATAGGTTGGGGCTTACTTCTAAATATTATGCCCTTGAAATAGGGTCCATAAGAGATTTATCAACTCATGGATATTAATGGGGGACTTAATTCAGGGCATATTCAATAAAAGGATGCCCGAACTAAGGGAATTATGGTCGGAATCCTAATAAGGATGTCCATTGACCTCAATCCCTAGGTGAAGGCTTCTTATGAATCTCAATTATGGTGGGAATCAAAGTTCTCCTAGATTATGATATAATGTGTATTTTGAGGATTTTGTGATCACCACAAATATATAATCCCACATGTTTCATGCTCACTGTGAGAAACAATATGATACAGAATATTAAACAAACCACACACATTCTCCTCCACTAATGGAAGAAGTCAGGTCTACAACGAAAGAAGCTAGGGTGAAGGTGGACGAAGGGGAAGAGTAATGAACCCTTAAATGTGAAATAAAGGTGAAGGTCATTGGGCCAATTCAGAAAGGATAAGGGATTAATCTAGTAGGGATTCCCATGAATGGGTCCAATAGTGTAAGAAATATATCATTCCTTGTGGAAGGGGAAAAATGTGATCATCACTCTTCCGATTGGGGACCAGAGGCTCCAGGTCTCAGAGGAGAGTAGGGAAAGATAGATTCCAATAACTATATTATGAGACTAATAAATCTCCAACATTTTCCTTAAAGTATGTTTCTATGTGACCATGAATATACAGATCCAAAGACACATCGAGGATCCCTAGCCTCTTGTATGATGAGTGTGGGAAACCCCTAACCATAGATATCCAAATCAAAATGGGAGACACACTAACGTGCATTTCCCAAATTCTTGATAAATCATGATGTCATAGTGGTTGTTTCAACTTGGTCCTTTTTCGAAAATGAAGCCAAGGAAAAAGAGGCCCTTCCATTGGTGTCTTAAAAGAGGCCGTCAAAAATGGAGAGCGTAGGTTTTCCGCACAAGTATTCCACGTAGGTGTACAACATAGGTCCTTGGAGGAACTAAAAAATGATTAACATAGGAATGATAAGGCTATGATAGATTTATATGCCCTGGGAAATAGACTATAGGGATAAGAACACTTGGTTTAGGATTTAACATAATCACTTTTGGTGCCCCATGATGCCCTTGGAAGCATCCCGTGTAGTCCGTTTCTTAAGGACTGGACCTTGAGTAGATGAATTATTCTAATGGAAGGAGGGTCCTAAATCAGATATTCTCTATTTATAACTCTAAAACGACCGTGATCTTGATTATACCATATAATTCTCTCTTATCTCATGTCTTTAGAGATATACCTGATAAAATTTGGGGGACCTGGGAGAATGATCTACATAATGGGAACATTAGTAGTTCTTCCAAATTTTTTAGTTAGTCATATTGGGGATACCAATGGTTGTATTTATTGGTAATGAGGGGACCTATTCTAATTGAGTTTTTCTGCATAAGTCTTCATCATAGCTCCATATCATAGCTCTTCTACACAGGGGTGATAGAAATTATACAACTGTTTAGGCCTAATATGTAGGTCCTCAATGTAGGTCCTCAGTGTAGGGGGTTGTAAATTGGGATGCATGGGCATGACCTTCACTAGAAACTTGATGTGTAGGTGTGCTGCATAGGTCACTATGCCATTATGATGAAACGGAAGGAGCTACAACAGTATAGGTATACTTCGTAGATCCCTTGAACTATATTTATTTAATTCATTTAAATTTATTTGATATATTAATATATCCAAATTCTGTCATTATAATCATTTTTCATTCCTTTATTAAAAAAGAACTGTCAAAAAATCCCCCCCCCCAAGAATGGATCCAATAGAAAATAGGGTCAAGTCTCGAGGTAAGATTATGGGGGAAAGATTATATAGAATTAACACTGGACCGTGCAGGTCTACTGCATAGCTATGCCTCATAGGTCGATGACGTAGGTTAGTGATGCAGGCCAACAGTTCCTACAAGTACCCCCATTTCATTTTCATTATATTTTTCTGTGTTCTCAGATTTCTTCTCTCGTTTCATAGCTTATTCGTCCAGCTCTATCATTTTGTGATCTTTCAGAGGTACCATGAAACTTTCAGGAGGTATATCCATTTGAGTGATGGAGAAATGTGGGGTTACTTTAATAAAGGAGCTACACATGACATTTTAGAAAGACCCGCATCGAGTACCTTATCGAATGACATATACGAGGTGACCTCATCGAAGGAGCTGTGAAGAAATTTTCCTTTTCTAAATTTTTCAATTCCATTAGGTAAAAATTTTAAATTTCATAATTCAATACTCCAATTTAATAAGGAATGCTTAGTAATTCTATTGTAGGAAATGTTTCACTTGAGGACATCAACTTAGGAAGCTAGAGTTTGCCTAATCAAAATGATGAAAACTGTTGGACCAGACTATTATGACGTTGTTGAGAGTACCCTTCCAGAGTTGGGGAAAGGATTGATTCCCCACCTATGTGAATATCCTTGAATCCACTATCTTCCTCTATATGGTCATGGGTTTTTTGAAGATTCCCATATTCTAGCTTACAAGAAATTTTTTCCAAATACATGGTTTGTTAAACCCCTTAATTATCATTGTATGAATATTACTATGAAGGGTATGTGTGTTCATGATGGAATAGTACCTATTGGATTAATCCTACATCAATGTGGGTGTACTCCTAATATGATGGGTCATGTTTTATATAGATGGTTTCATTTCTATGATTCAACATTTTATGCTTCAAAAATAGATTAATCTAACACCTGTAATGATGACTGGGACCTTCATTCTTGTAACACCCCGAGATTTTATGAAAAATATTCTTTTTAATTTTATTTATATCTTATGTTGTCTGATACACCAAAATGAGCTTTCACTACACACATCACTGACTTGGCTTGCATTACACGCAATCACGACCTTCCACGATAGCGTGTGTTGTACGCAATACAGAGTTTCACTAAACAACGTTATGTAATATAAACTAGCCGTTATGAATAGTTATACTCATTTTTAAAATTTAATAAATTTTATCTTTTTAAATGGATATCATTTTTGGATTTGGAATATCGAAGTTAGCCTAGGGTGAAATTTTGGTATTTTTCTGAAAAATTTCAATTTTTGATGAATAGTGAAAACACTGGGTTACTATTTAAAAACTGAATTTTTATTTAAATAATTATTTATTTTATATAAATTTATTTTATGTAAAAATTGATACATAATACCTATATAAGTTCAAAGTAATTAATTGGAGTCAGTTTATAATGATTTTAGATATATAAAAAATTTATTGAACTTATTTACCGTCTTTTACCCACCTCCTAGGAGAATTGGAAAATTTACATAAAACTTAATTTTACCACTTCTATGAGTGGAATTTCAAAAATCGAAGAGATACAGTTAATATCAAGGTCTAAAATGTGGTTCAATGAGATGATTTTTTTTTTGGTGAATTGGAACTTTTTACTTTTATTTACCACGGTTAAAAGTAAATAGGGTAATTAAGGGTAAAAATGATATTATTATTACCCTAACACATGTCCTAATTCTATGGGATAAGTGTAATTCGACCAAAAACAGCCTTATGAATAAAAAATGACCATTTAGGTCCACTTTGATTAGATTAGGACATTTAATATTATTTTATTTAAAGAATAGTTAAAATAGTGATAATCAATGTTTAATAACTAAAATTTTTTTAAAATTGGGTTATACATAATATAAATTCGACTATAAATATCCATTAGAAAAATAAAAATATTTCCTACGTAATTTTATTTTATATATAATTTTTAGACATTAAATATGTTAATTTATTTATGACACAATGATGATGCATTAATTATCTTATTAATGAAATATTGACATAATTGTTGACATAAATACCCAAATAAATGTAATTTGATGATTTTTATGAATTACACTAATTTTATATGTTAATATGACATTTTAGATATGATTTAAGTAACATTTTTCGAACTAATAATTCTGTTATGATTTTCAAAAAAATCAATTACCAAATAGTGTCAAAATTGACATAAAATAGTTTTTAAAACAGATATTATATTATTAATTGTTCTTTTATTTCTAAAAATCTAAGGTTCACCCAAATGACGTAGATACGGTTATATATATTAATAATAAACAACCTGGGGATCGTTTTTCTTTTTATAGTAAGTTTATTAACCTTATAGTGTAAGAAAACAAGAAAACATGGTAAAAGTAAAACTATTTAAATTAAAGTTAAATCTAAATGATAAGGTTAATATAGAAACCTAAACTTGTCTAAATTCTATTGGATGATAGGATTTCGACCCATCCCCACATTATCTTCGAAATTAATCAATTTGGAGCTATTATAAACCGAATATGACTTTATAATAAAATAATATTTTTAGTTTTTCCAAAGGTGCCCCTCTCATCCCTTATAAAAGGGCACCTCCTCCCTCTCTTCCTCACACCACTTTGAGCCTTCATGCTCGGCAAACCCCTGAAAATTTCTCCTCTCCACTTCCCTAGAAACATCATAGGGGTTCTGGTCTTCTTTAAAGACCATATTTAGTTCCCAAAGAGATGGTTAAGAAGAGGCGCTTCAAGGAAAAGGTAATGTCCTTCACCAATACTTTCAACTTTATTACTTCTTCTACTTATTCTTATTTAGTTGTTTCATTATGAGGTAATAACATCAGTATCAATAATATACTAATATATTATTATAAGTATTAAACAACCCTATTTCACCATCTATCCATCTTACGGAAAATGAAATCACCGCGCGTGCGTACGTACGGAATACCGTATCCACACTGTGGTGTAATCTATTTTCCACCACCACCTAACTTGGATGGGTATAATGGTGTCAATAATAACTATATATGATTATTGTAATGTGATATAAAATCTGAAATAGTATACATACACTCCAATACAATTCCATGATCATGGTAATGGTATCATCGCTCGTGCGTACGTACGGACTACCATCTCCACGACGCGATGAGATTCATTCTCCATGTTAACCATTCATGAATGATTATAAAGTATATATAATGAATAATAATGAAATATATGACATAATAATGATACTGGATTTATGTATATATATATATATATATATGTATTTCATCTACTTAATTCCATTCAATTTTATGAGGAAACGAAAACAGCGTTCATGCGTATGTACGGCCTACCGTCCTCATGAATGGTGTATTTCATTCCATTTATCGATCTATCATATATATATGTATATGATAAATATATATATTATATATAAATCATGTTTTACATTATGTAATTACGTAAATCAGGATATAAGTAATAATATTAAGAACAACAAGTCGAAACATGTACAATAAATGAAACGATTTTACCCAAGTCAATGCTTTTACATTGAATTTACAAATGAACGGGTAATATAAAGTCATAAGTAAACTATATATGATATCATAACAACTACTACGATTCTTTAATAAGTCAATAATATTATTTAAATAATTATACAGTTGGTTCAGATACATATGAGGCATATCAGACATACGGTAAGGGATAATTTTGCAAATCACATTTTTATCCGAGATTTCTGGGGTTATATTTATCATCCATGTCCATGTTTTTTAGAAATTTTTTCATGTATGTTTAAAGTCCTTTTTACCCATTTTTGAATTTTACTACATGGTATGTAAGGAATCTATTTTTTACTATATGAGGTACCTTTTGAATTCTCCGACAAAAGTACGAGAAGAATGTTATATTTAACTTATACGGCGTCAACAGATTTTTACGGTTTCATAACACCTCATTTTCATGAAGAGTACTCTACATGATTTTATTAATATTTTCATCAAAATGATTTTCTTAGAAAATTTCATGGAATTTTGTGAAAAGAAAATTATTTTGAAGAAGAAAGGTTATTTTCCTCAAGAATTCATTTCAAGTGTTTTATCGAAAACATTTTCCATCTATGATGACATTATTTCATATGTGTATGTTTCAAGTATAATGTATCTATGATTTACATGGTTTTAATTCTCTTATGATGAAATTATATCGATTTTTTATATGGATTATGTTATGAGGGGATAATGTTTATGAAACCCATTTTATTTTTTGGGTTATGATGAATGATTTATGTTTATGTTGTGGCACAAGTAAGAATGATTTCATTATGAGATTGGTGGGACCTATATCTCCCTCCAATTCATTGTGTAATGATTTATATCTCATGCGATAGACATGGCTCGAACGGTAAGTTAATCCGGTTCAGTGTTACATGACTGGAACGAGGAGTGAACTCGATTCAGAATGGGGCATTGTCCACTAAGATGGTCTTGGCAGCAATTCATTGGCTACTATGGAAATCATAACATGTCCTTAATGGATGCCACAATTTCATGTTTTATTACCATGTTAGTTTATCATGACTAATGTTCCTTTATGATCTATGCCTTGTGTACTTCCGAGATTTTTGTCGTTGCTCATGATTTTGATGTTTAGATTTTATGTTCAAGTTTTTTCATTCAAATGTTTATGGATTGTTTTATGTTCTCTATGATTACCCTTACCAAGGATTTAATCTCACCCTTTATACGTTTTCTTTTCCCCCGGATTTAAAGAAAGGTTTTAGGAATGAAATCAAAAAGGGGAAGATATTTATGGGAGATGTTAAAGATCTTTCACCACGATTAGAAGATTATTTTCCATGTTTCCAAAGACACTAAACTATTACAGTCCTTGTTTGTCTATTTTCGTTATTTATCAAGTATTCCCCAAAAGTAATGTAATTTCCATGTACGTCAAGCTTTGGGTTTATACAGATGGTATTAGAGGAAAGGTTTAGTTAACCTTTGAAAACTAGGATGCATAAAATTTAGTGAGATCCCTACAGATAGTTCTAAGGTATGTCTAGGGATGTCCCTAAGGTTAAGTATATGTATAAGTTATAGTCCTAGAATTGCACTAATGATCTTAGGATAAAACCTAAGATGTTAGATATTGAAGGTACTCCCCCTTTATTATGTTGTTTTCCTAGAATGATTTTTGCCTCTCACACTATTCTTTTTTTGTTTTAGATGGTGGCTGGAACCCGAAGGATCCGTGTTGATAAATGTAATGGACGATGCAATGATTGTCCTCCTGAACAAACCAACGTTATGGGAGATGGAGTGTAAAATCTTATTGTTATACTTACACAAGCTATGAATCATTCTGGACTTCCAAATGAGCAGAGGAGGGAACAATATTCTATTGAGTCCTTTATGAGGCAACGTCCACATTCTTTCAATGGGTCTTCTGATCCACTTGTTGCAGAACAATGGATCAGTACCATTAAAAAGATATTTTCCTTACTTCGTTGTTTGGACCACGATAAAGTCAATATAGCTATTTACCATTTAGAAGGTGATGCAGACCAGTCGTGGACTCTAATTTAGAATACAAGTCCCCAAGATGAAATTGAATCCATGGAATGGGATGAGTTCAAGATCTTGTTTTTTAGTAAGTAATTCCCTCATATTTTTCGAACAAAGATAGAAAAGGAGTTCGTTGAGCTTAAGAAGAAGGATGATGAATCTATTGGTATATACGAAGCGAATTTTACAAGACTTTCAATGTATGCATCTGGATTTATCATCCAATGTGAAAGTAAAGTTGATCGATTCTTCAGTGGCTTAAAACCAAGACTTTGATGGGAATTAGCTATTAGAGACTTCAGTAGCTATGAAGAAATTGTACATTGTGCTATCAATGAAGAAATGGAAGTTGGTGTTACATATACATCTCATATTTTTGATGAGAAACGAAAGATGTAGTTCAAGGAGGAATCTTAGAATAATGGTGAAAAGAAGATGAATGTTTCTTTATACACAAAGTGTGGAAAGAAACATGGTGGAGATTGTCATAAAGGGACTAAAAAATGTTTTTAAAGTGTGGAAAAGAAGTTCATTGAGCAGCTGAGTGTTGAAGTAATTGAAAAAGGGTTCCTAATGATGTGATTAATGAAATTAATATAGAGAACGCACCACCAAAACTTCAACGCTTCAAGTGCAAGGAAATGGGGCATTATGCTAATAAATGCCTTAATCCACGGGTTAATGATGATCAACGTGAGCAACCTCTTAAGGCAATAGATAAAGGGAAGTCACATGCGATCACTATTTGTGATGTTGAGTATGAAAATGATGTTGTTTAATGATTAAGTGTTTATATAATGGGATTTCAAAATAGTATAATGGAATCTCATTTATGGTATTGTGGAATTTTGGAATATCTATGTATTGGTTTACAATAATTATATGGTACTGGTAACCATGAAAAAGTGATTGAAATATTTTTTTGGAATGTAGATGATATGCGCATAATGAATGGATAAGGAGATAATGATATGTTTGATAGTATTAATGATCTCATGATTTTTATAATGACTAAGTGATATCATGGTTTGAGTATACATATTTTTGGGGTTTTGGTATGTGGAAAGAGTTAACTTTTGACAGCACTCATGTTTTCACTATGGTTCAATGGTATTCATTTTTCAAGAGAATACATGATTAAGGCCTTTTAATGTTTGGAATGTGACCAACAAGACATATCATATGATATATGGGGATCAAAGATGGTATTAACATGCTTGTTATATGAACTCTCTGATAATCGTTTTCACTATAATATGAGATTGGATAGCAATATTTTGGATAAGCCTAAAGATTCTAATGGATTATGTTGGACATAAGTTAGTATTGTTTAAGGCTAGAACATTTTCGGTATTATTTATGGAATGTTATAATAATTTAGTTTTAGAAAAAGGACAACCTGCTGGATGGCTGACAACCCGTAGCGTCGGACAAGGCTGTAGGAATCGAACCCACAACTGAAGTGAGACAAGCTTTTATCGCCTACCACTAGCCTATAAGAAGTCCCTATTTAGTAGAAACCAGTTTTATTATATTAATAAGTATTATATAAGAAGTATAAGTCCATTTTAGGAACCATATTTGATTAATCTCACTATAGATGGACTTATGTATTTTTGGTAACTTTTTCTAACCTTTTGTTTGAGACAGATGGAATGAACCATCATTCTATCACATGATCTGCTAACACTTCACTAATGACAAATTCAACTTCATTTCTTGAAGAGATGAAGTGGAAATTGTCCAAGGAATGACCAATGGTGAGACTGTACCAAAATCAAGAATGTATTTATTCTAATTCCAATTTCTTCAGCTTTAGGGAAATGATCTTGAAAACCAAAAATGATATCCTAGTGCCCTTTTATCTGATGAATCAGATGGTACCATAGATCATCACAAATCTATGGCTTTTTGATTGCTGGAGTTTCCATAGCCATGTTCTCTACCACTCTCTATCAGAACATACTGGTTAGATTTCTCTTCCATATCCATATTTTCACTTATGTGGAAACCCAGTGATTAGTTTATTTGGGTAACCGTTACTTTTCATACTTTAGTTTTTTAAAGATTGGTTTTGGTATTCCTTTTTACGATGTGGGTTTCTATTAAAGAAACCTTCGATTAGTAAACCATTTATAACCCCGAAAAATTTCGAGGGCGACATTCGTTTTAAGGGGGGTAGAATGTAACACCCTGCGATTTTATGAAAAATATTCTTTATAATTTTATTGAGGTCTTGTGTTGTACGCTACACCAAAAGGAGCTTGCACTACACGCATCACTGACATGGATTTCATAACACGCAATCACGACCTTCCACGATAGCGTGTGTTGTACACAATACCGAGTTTCACTAAACAACGATATGTTACATAAACTAGCTATTATGAATAGTAATACCCATTTTTTAAAATTTTATAAATTTTATCTTTTGAAATGGACTTAATTTTTGGATTCGGAAAATCGAAATTAGCCTAGGGTGAAATTTTGGTATTTTTCTGAAAACATTCAATTTTTTATGAATAGTGAAAACACTGGGTTACTATTTAAAAAGCGACTTTTTATTTAAATTTATTTTCGGTCAAAATTGATACATAATACCTATATAAATTCAAATTAATTCATTGGAGTCATTTTATAATAATTTTAGATATATATAAAAATTTTATTGAACTTTTCACTATCTTTTACCCACCTCCTGTGAGAATTTGCAAATTTACATAAAACATAATTTTACCGCTTCTGTGAGTTGAATTTCAAAAATCCGAGAGACACGGTTAATATCAAGGACTAAAATGTGGTTCAATGTGATTAAAATAATTTTTTTGTGAATATTAACTTTTTACTTTTATTTACCACTGTTAAAAGTAAATAGGGTAATTAAGGGTAAAAATGATATTATTATTACCCTAAAACAAGTCCTACTTCTATTGGATAAGTGTAATTCAACAAAAAACAACCTTGTGAATAAAATATTACCATTTAGGTCCACTTGGATTAGATTAGGACATTTAATATTATTTTAATTAAAGAATAGTTATAATAGTTACAATCAATGTTTAATAACTAAAACATTTTTCGTATATGGATATACATAATATAAATCGACTATAAAAATCCATTAGAAAGAAAAAATGGTTTCCTACATAATGGTATTTTATTTATAATTTTTAGATATTATATAATTTAATTTATTTATGACAAAATGATGATGCAATAATTATCTTATAAATGAAATATTGACATAATTGAGGTTATAAATACCCATATAAATGTAATTGGAGACTTTTTATGAATTCCACTAATTTTATAGGTTAATATGAAGTGTTATTATTGATTTAAGTAACTTTTTTAGAACTAATAATTCTGTTATGATTTTCACAAAAATCAGTTACCAAATAGTGTCAAAATTGACAGAAAATAGTTTTTAAAACAAATATTATATTATTAATTGTTATTTTATTCTTAAAAATATATGATTCGGAAATATGACTTAGATAATGTTATATATATTAATAATAAACAACTTGGGGATCGTTTGGCTTTTTATTGTATGTTTATTAACCTTATAGTGTAAGAAAACTAGAAGACACGGTAAAAGTAAAATTATTTACCTTAAAGTTAAATCTAAATGATAAGGTTAAAATAGAGACCTCAACTTGTCTAAAATCTTTTTGATGATAGGATTTCGACCCATCCCCACCTTATCTTCGAAATTAATCAATTTTGAGCTATTAAAAAGTGAATATTAATTTATAATAAAATAATAGTTTTAGTTTTTCCAAAGGTGCCCCTCTCCTCCCTCATAAAAGGGAACCTCCTCCCTCTCTTCCTCACACCACTTTGAGCCTTCCTGCTCGGCCAACCCCTAACAATTTCTTCTCTACACTTCACTAGAAACATCCTAGAGGTTCTGGTCTTCTTCAAATACCATATTTAGTGCCCAGAGATGAGGTTAAGAAGATTCACTTCAAGGAAGAGGTAATGTCCGTTACCAATTCTTTCACCTTTATTTCTTCTTCTACTTTTTCTTATTTAGTTGTTTCATTATGAGGTAATAACATAAGTATCAATAATATACTGATGTGTTATTATATGTATGAAACAACCCTATTTCACCATCTATCCATCCTACGGAAAATGAAATCACCACGCCTGCGAACGTACGGAATACCGTCTCCATGCCGTGGTGTAATATATTTTCCACCACCAGCTTACTTGGATGGGTATAATGGTGTAAATAATAACTATATATGATTATTTTAACGTGATATTGATTCTAAAATAGTATACATACATTCAAATACAATTCCATGATCATGGGAATGGTATCATCACTCGTGCGTACATACGGACTGCCGTCTCCACGACGCGATGAGATTCATTCTCCATGTTAACCATTCATGAATGATTATAATGTATATATAATGAATAATAATGAAATATATGACCCAATAATGATACTTTATTTATGTGTATATATATATATGCATTTTATTTAATTAATTCCATTCAATTTGATTAGGGAACGAAAACAACGTTCATGCGTACGTACGGCCTACCGTCTCCATGAATGGTGTATTGCATTTCATTTATCGATCTCTCATATATATATGTATATTATGAATATATATATTATATATAAATCATTTTTTACATTCTGGAATTAAGTAAATCAGGATATAAGTAATAATATTAAGAAGAACAAGTCGAAACACGTAAAATAAATGAAACGATTTTACCCAAGTCACTGCTTTTACATCGAATTTACAAAAGAACGGGTAATATAAAGTAATAAGTAAACTATATATGATATCATAACAATAAATATGATTCAGTAATAAGTCCATAACATTATTTAAACCATTATACAGGTGTTTCAAATACATACGAGGCATATCAGACATACGGTAAGGGATAATTTTGAAAATCTCATTTTTATCCGAGATTTCTGGTGTTATATTTATCATTCATGTCAAAGTTTTATAAAAATGTTTTTATGTATGTTTAAAGTAAATTATACCCATTTTTTACTTTTACAACATGGTATGTAAGGAATCTTTTTTTACCATACGAGGTACTTTTTGACTTCTCCGACAAAAGTACAAGAAGAATGTTATTTTTAACTTATACGGCGTGAACGGATTTTTACGGTTTCATAACGCCTCATTTTCATGAAGACTACTCTACAAGATTTTCTGACTATTTTCAAAAAATTACTTTTCATTTAAAATTGCATGGAATTTTTTGAAAAGAAAATGATTTTGAAGAAGAAAGGATATTTTCCTCAAGAATACATTTTAAGTGTTTTATCAAAACCATTTTCCATCTAAGATGACATTATTTCATATGTGTCTATTTTAAGTATAATGTCTCTATGATTTACATGGTTTTACTTCTCTTATGATGAAATTATATCCATTTGTTTTATATGGATTATGTTATTATGGGATGATTTTTATGAAACCCATTTTTCTTTTTGGGTTATGATGATTGATTTATGTTTATGATGTGCCACAAGTAAGAATGATTTCATTATAATATGGGTGGGACCTATATCTCCCTCTAATTCATTGGGTAAATATTTATATCTAATGAGATAGACATGGTTGGAATGGTAAGTTAATCTGGTTCAGTGTTACATGACTGGAATGAGGAGTGAACTCGATTCAGAATGGGACTTTGTCCACTAAGATGGTATTGGAGCAATGACTTGGATACTATGGAAATCATAACCCGTGCTTAATGGATGCCACAATTAATTGTTTTATTACCATTCTATTTTATCATGTCTAATGTTCCTTTATGATCTATGCCTTGTGTACTTCCAAGATTTATTTCGTTGCTCATGATTTTAATGTTTATATTTTATGTTCAAGTTTTTGCTTTCAAATGTTTTTGGATTGTTTTATGGTATCTATGCTTACCCTTACTGAGAATTTGAGCTCACCCTTTATATGTTTTCTTTTCCCCAGGATTTAACGAAAGTATTTAGGTAAGAAAAAAAGGGGAAGATCTTTATGGGATATGTTGAAGATCTTTCACCACGATTAGAAGATTATTTTCCAAGTTTCCAAAGACACTAAACTATTACGGTCCTTGTTTGTCTATTTTTGTTATGTATCAAGTATTCCCCAAAAGTAATGTAATGTCCATGTATGTCATGTTTTGGGTCTCTACAATTCTGGAGGAGGTGTTAAGCTTTAATGGATTTGGGAATTTTGGGTATGCTAGAGTTGTGCATAGTTATGGAATGTGATGATTGATGTTCACATTTATCAATCTCTTTGTATTGGAAAAACTTATGTTCATGAAAATAAATTCCGTTATGAATTACTAATCCCGTGGAGTCCACAAACAAATTCTACACACTTGAATCATGATGAGGTTGGCATCATTTTATGGGATATGTACCAAATATCTAGGGCTCTCATTCTCAGGGATATGTATGATGGATTCATTCAACTAACAACAACATGAGGTGATGCTAAGAGGACTCCACCATTGGCTCACCAACTATTTAAAATATAATAGAAATTTTTAAAATAAAATAAGGATGCTTTCAGTAGGGTTGATATTCATGCAAAGGTGTGGGTGGAAGATTTTTTATTTCCATCAAAAGAGAAAGTCTTATTTGCATACATTCTACTATTTGTGCACCTGCTGATAATCAAGGTGCTTCATGCACATACTGGCCCACATTGGAGAGAGGTTATTAAAAGAATAGGGGTTAGAAGTTTAAGATTTATATTTCATGAAAATGTATGTTTAGCCGGCTTCCTTTCCATATGGATAAGCATTTATTTTCTTCTAGTTCATGAGTCTGGTGGCGATGTAAGACCAGTGACTTTTGTTATTGCATCAATTATTGTAGAGGGAAAATATATTGGGATGGAAAACCCTATATTAGAAAGAATCTATCGCTCCCTATTAAATTTGTACAATGGGAAGGCTCCATTTATATTTACAGGACCATGTCAAGTATTGTGGGGATGGATTTCAGAATAGTTTTTCATATTTGGTGTTGAGTTCAATTATAGTCCCCAATGGTCAATTTACTCTATTTTTTTACAAAGTTTCTGGGATTTATCCTTCAAATATGAACTGTGATGAACTACTGAGGTCACTGAATGCATAGGGAGAATCCATCTTCTTTCCTTTCGGTAACCCACCAAATAAAACATTTGTTGATGATAGTAAGGAATAAAATAATGATTTGAGGGCCAATATGATGGAATATAGAAATAGTATCCATCAACAAGGATTTATGTAGAAACAATTTGTGAGGATTATGTCCCTTATAGTTTTTATCACTAGTTAAAATGTCTTCATCAATTGATCATTTTCCCCCCTATATATGTTAGGGATGAGAAGCACCCAATGATAGCCCAAAAATTATTAATTTTTATGGCTTTAGAGACATCTAAAATTTCGATTATGCTAACTCTATCAGATGCATTAGTTGTATTCAAGGTTGTACATTCTAAAGAATGGGATTTCATCACACCCTTATGGGGATTAAAAATGAGGAATGGGTCAGGTAAATGACATGAAAACTATTGTTTGATTCATCATGGTAAAAAGTCTAAAGCCAAAGATGTTGTAGAGGCTTTAGAGGCTTCAGAACCTTCAAAACGTCATCACTGAAAATCCACCAAAGAGACCACATCTACAGAGAAAACACATTCAGAACCAATGTTATCTAGTCATCATCATCAAAAAGAGGTTACCATCCCATCTATTGATTCTTCTAAAGAAGAATGGAGGCTTAAAGAGGCCTTCCAATCAGAGGGTGTTGAGTTTTCTATGCATACAATAGTATCAAATACAAATTGTGTGCAGCCTTTAGTAATCTAGTACTAGGAAAAGCATGAATTTTGAACTGAGTGATTCATGGGAATTTCTCCAATATTGCCTTTGAATATTGGATCTAGGTGATATTGGAGCACCTTATAATTTTCATCAGGACAGAAATATATCAGAATTACATGACCATATCGTGGCATTGGATACCTTCATATATGCAACTGATGATCATGTACCATCCTCAAAACAAGTATTCTACATAATGTATTGACGGGTACGTGAAGGGGTAATTGTTCACCCTAAAGAGGAATGGGACATTTACGTTAACAATGAGAATGTATTTCACTTTTCTTTTGTTTCAATTCTACTTTTCCCTCCACAATCATTAATCTCTGTGGTATTGCTTTTTGAATATTGATAATAGAGAAGGAACATACGTAAAGGTGCTTGAGTCATTAAAATACAGACCTACAGGCACCCCCATTAACACATTGGATGAAACCCCAGGTCTCAAGGACGTTATTCGTGAGAGAAAACCATGATAGAGGTAATGGAAATATAAAATCCTCATTTGTTACATCAGTAATCTTATTCTATTAAGAGTAGTACAATCTCTCCATTTTCTGACAAAAATAAATGTAAGAAATCATTGAGATTGATCTGAAGTGTACATAAAAAAAGTGAGTATTTGTGTTTCCCTCTATTATTATGAATTTCTTGATACACCTTAGTGACCATGTTCATCTTTTCACAGATTCTGCATCCATTTCTTCTCTTAGGTGATTAAAAAATGGTCCTTCAAGGACTAAGAAAGAAACTCTAGGAGAAGAACAAATTATTGTTGATGAATTTGTTACCCTAGTAGATGAAGTTTCAAGGGATGTGGCTGCATCTGGTCCTATTTATATATAGATAGAAAAGGGTCATGGTAATATGGGATGCATTGATTTTTGGGTATCAAATTTTTTTCTAATATTATTTTCTCCAAAATATTTCAGATCTACAACATTTTTCAAATGATCTTGTGAAAATCAACACTGATATTCTTGTGGATCCAAAAGGAAGGAGTGATGATCCTAGGAAATATAAAGTAGGTACTGGTGCCAATACTGATTCGTCAAGGCCGGATGACATAGCACCAGTTGAGTAGATAACAGAAGAAAATGTCAGCAAATCCAATTTGGGCATCGATCATAGTTTTTTGGATACATGAAATGGTGTAGAATATATAAAATACAAATTCATATACACTCAAATTATGGATGATCATAATAAAAAAATTGATATTCTAGGTTCCATCAAGGAGTTTGGGGATTTAAATGAGGAACTGAAATTACATAAGATCTCATTCATACATATTAAATACATAATTTTTCTATTATCTGATATTTCATATAAAAACTCAATTTATGTAGCTTTTTCTATAGAGAACATTGTGAAGTCCCTTCATGAATGGTGAATCCTGATCTATACTAATTATGACGACACTGAAGAGATACCAACTAAAAATCCCACATTGGGAGATGCTCTAGAGCCTTTAGTTAAGGTGACTTGGAATGATCATGAGAATGCCCCCTAGAATTACATACAAAAACTACTAAAGATGAGAATATTGGGGAGCAATATACATAAGAAAATAACTTGTTATTGGGTAAATTTAATCAACTTTATTTATCACGATTTGTTATTTATACACTTTTGGAGCTAAAATCATTCTAATTCACTATTTAGGGCTATCTGTTTCAACATTTAGGTCTGAATGTGAGGCACATCCATTAGCGCAATGAAAAATGGAAGATGAAACAGTCACAGCTTCAAAAGGAGCACATCAAAGAACCTCTTTGAGTGACCCGATTCCAAAATATGTTCTTCCTCATTATAGTGATTTTGATTCAAACATAGTGCTGCAACTTTCTCTCAGAATCACATGTAAAAAGACAGAGCGAACCATTTCTGATCTAATTTCTAAGAAACCTTTGGATGAGTTTCCCTCAAACTTTGGTCAACTTCTGGCCCTATTTAGCATAAAGGTATTTTTTGGATTTTATTACCTCTTTGTTTACAATGTGGTGAAAGAGATCTTTTTCCAGTAGGAGAAAGAACACAAACTATAGAAAGATCTTGTAAATTCCAAACTACTCATCAATGTTGAGGATTTTAGAGCTATAGTATCTAACAAAGAAGAAAACCATAGAAAATGTTTGATGAAATTAGAACAGAGAATTAAGGAGACAATAAAGGAAATGGAACATATTCATCAATAAATGGATGTTATTCAAAATAAGCTTGATCAACTGAACCAATCATTGGTAGAAGCCTAATTAGAAAGGGTAACTTCCATTTCACCTTCCAAATACGCGCTTCGACAGGCCAAGGAGGATAATGTTTCTCAACTAACATAACTTCAATAAGAGTTTATTTGGGCCTAATAGGTTGATCATAAAATAAATAAGCATTCAAAATGCTTTTCGTAAGATATAACAGAGATACTTAATTGTGTGGATCTTCCTTCGATTTTTTCATATAAATGAAAAGGATTTTTTCTCCAATAATATATATGTCTTCATCCATTCTTTATTCATAAAATTTTAATATAAAAGAAAATTTTAATAACATGGAATCTTCATGTTAGATATTAATAATTACACTATCAAGGATGGAGTTCTTTAACTATTACTTAATCCAAGGGGCCTAGTGAGTGTCATTTGACTATTACTCGGTTCATATGAACAATCCTATAAACATTGCATATTTTATGTCATCACCCAATATGAAGGCGAATTAGCGTGTGAGATATGGATTTTTTTTAGTCATTGAAATTTGGGTTTTTAGGCAAAAATATTTTTCCTTTTAACTTTTTATCACTCAAAAACGTTTTCCTCTTAGATTCAAATAGCTTTGACCATGAATTTTCAGATTATAACACAAACAAGGCTTTATGGTTGAAGAAGGTCCTAATATTATTTTGATAAATACAATGGGAATCTTGAGTCATGGTGATTTTTTATGATCATCAAATCTAAAACATGAAATATAGGAATAAAGGGTGTATTTATCAAGAATAAAGTTATAACTATTGGAAAAAATTGTTGTGGGGATTTTATTATGCGTAGCCAACAAGGGAACATGATACATAGTAAATAGTGGTATTATTAGGTTTTCATTCCTGTTATGTAGGAATATTTTATGAAATCCAATTGGGGAATGTATTGCATAGTCATTTAAAAGGATCTCTCAAGAATTATGACATTCTGTTTTTAGTAAACAAAGGGATTCAAGATTTGGATTTCTGAAGACCACAATGGGTGGATTTTCTAGGAAAAGATATCTAAGAATAAAAGAGGACATCTGTGATAACATAGTCAATGAAGTGGAAACATCTTCTACACACATTTGGTATATGAAGGAGGGGATATTTTGTCAAAAATAAGCTTTCTAATATTTTGTTGTGAAATTTTATGTCATGTAGCAAAGACATTAGTGGGTTTTTTAGTTTCAATTCATGAATTAAGGACATTAGAAGAATTTATTTTAAGGTATTTAGCTTTAACCAATGGTTTATGAGTCTCCAATTTCATTGTAATTTGTAGGGAAACATAGTACAGTATTGAGGTATGGAAAGGAAGAATTGTAAACTGTGATTTGGGAATTTCCAGATCAAGTGAATGACATGGGAAAAGGGCTATATGAATTAGAGGAAGAGTTTTCCAAGAATGAAGTTACTTATATTTGATGAATCTGTTATGGGTGTTGTATTATGTAGGGACAACTAAAGAATGTGCTGCATAGCCAAATAGTGGCATCAATTAGCTGATAGGACCATTATGTGGGTGACAACTATAATTCCACCTATGGGCACGTACTACATAGTCAGGAAAAAGAGATCTCATGTATGAGAAATTCATTTTCAGAATGCTGAAGAATGTTTGTGGAGATTTATATTTTCCAATGAACAATGTTTTTTATGTAGAAATGTACATGAATACAGAAATAGAAAGAGTATTTCCAGAAATGATTACCTAATAAATGGAGGAATAGATTTTCTACAAAGATCTAATCTGATTGTAAGAAATATAGTGTATTTAGTTATTATGTCTTACGACTAGTAAAAAATTATTATTCTAATAATGGATTATATGTGTTCAAATGATCCATGTTTATTTTAATTTTATTTGAATAAGTGAAGGGAAAAAGTTTATACCATAGGATTGGAGACATTCATGTAGGGAGAAAGGATATGGGAAAAATATGCAATGGATAACCACTTTGAAATATGGGTCCTTTGTACCATCATCAAAGATTTAATTTAAAAAAGAGTATATCTCAATAAAGAAGTAACCATTTTTTAAAAAACACATTATGCGGGTTGTATTATGTAGGTCCAAGTAGAGAATATGTTGCATAGAAAAATAGTGTAATCTTTTGTTTGTCAGGAACATTATGTGGGTTACTTATGTAAGGCCACCTAGCAGAACATACTACATAGACAGGTAAAAGAGATATCAGCTACCAGATATTCTACCACTAGAAACCATAGAAAGGTTTTGAGGATCTGAGAGTATTCAATATTAGGAGTATGACATGTGAAAGGGGTAATTTCTTATTCACTATAGAAATATTTGTATCAATATTTTCCATGAGTTTGGAGTCCCTTACATAGATCTAAATCATATGTATGATGGGGATATCTTTTTTCCCTTAGTGGGATCTCTAACGAGAGGACCAAAAATAAATAACTCTTACATAGATTTTTAATTATATATGGGATATAGGGAATTTTATTTTATCCCATGGTTGGGACTAAGATTTAAGTCCTAGTTTTCACTAAGTATATCAATGGGATGAGAATCAATCCATGCATCATTCTTGTAGGTACACATAGTTTATTGTCATGTGGTGAGGACGTGAAGTGATTCTGACGTGAAAAGGAATATTGTAGCTAGACAAGGTAATAGGACCTAGGTGTCACTATGTATCTTGTTGGGGAAAGAATCAAGCTACACGTAGTTCTTAATAAAGGTTCCTTCACCCTAACTGAATTCATAGGAGGGGGATAATAGAGGCTTACTAAATACAGGTTCATACATAATATGAGAGCTCATATTTATCTCCGTATGTAGATTTGACTCAAACACGAGAGACATAGAATTAATTTCCTAATTATTTGGTTGGGTCCAAGATTTAATGTTTGGATGTCACTACATATCTCGTATAGATGAGAATCTATCCATGCATAGTTCTTGGTAGATTTTTCTCGGTAGGTCTAATACATACATAAGAAGTGAGAAATTTTAACATTGCTGTTGAACCCAAGATAAGAGATTTAGGTATCATTACGTATCTCAATAAAATGAGAATCAAGACATGAGTAGTTATTTCACTTGTAGGAAAATTTACATAATTCAGTAAGCACAAATGTGAACTTATGTGAAATGACTACATATCTCATAAAAACAACAATTTAATCCCACATAGTGTTTTTGGAGATTGTGCAGATTATCATTATATGATACCGACATCAATTGTGTCTTTTAAGGTCTTACATCCAGGACCCCTAATACCTCAAAATAGTTTTTGAGATACCTTATTTATATAATGAAGATCATTATAAAATTCCTAAGCCCATGTGAGTTGTGTTCCGTATGACAAAAAATGGGTGGTAAAATATTATTTTGAAACACAACGATATAAAAAGTAAAAAATAAAATGATAATGATTAAATTGTGGCAGATCTAGGATATAGTGTTCAGGAATCACTACATATCATGCTAGGGGAAATAATCAAGCCACATGTAGTTCATGAATTATTCTCTATGTCATCATGTCTTGACATGGGGAAGAGGGATTTTTATAATTTCCCAGATGATGGTAGGACTTAAAGCTAGAAGATTATGAATCACCATGTATCTCATTATAATGAGAATCTACATAGAAGTACTAGAAGAGGTACGTTTGAAAATTTGATTTGTTCATGGGTAAAACAAAGATGGTTTTCTTTTAGGAAATTATGGTTAGGTCCAATATTGTAGATCTAGGTGTCACTACATATCACATATGGATGAGAATCGACCCATACGTAGTTCTTGAATTCCCATGCAGTTTAATGTCTTTCGGTATGGACAAAGATGAACTGATGTGAAAAGAAAGAGATATTACATGTAGGCCTAGGATAAAACCCATGCATGACTAAGTATCTTTTTAGTTCAAGATCAATCCATATGTATCTCTTCAAACATTCCTTATGTAGTTTTGATTCAGGCACATAGGGAATGAAGGGTGGTTTTTTGACTTGGTTGGGCCCAAAATTGGTGATTCAGGCCTCTATATGTGTCCCATTTGAATGATAATCCGGCCATGCATAGTTCGTGGTAATGTTCTTCAAACTAACTACGTTTTTATGTAAGAAAGGGGAGTATTTTTAGTTATGGTTGGACACTTGATCAGAGATCTATATGTCACTATGTATTTCATTGGAATGAAAACCAAGCTAAACATAGTTCTTTAGAATATCATTACACATTTAAAATATGTTTTGATGTGAGAGATGGTGGATCTAAATAAATTCTAGAATAATTTTTAGGCTTAAGATACAAGATGGTATGAAAATAAAATCATGTATTGTAGAATATTAATCTGTATAGGTTTTGTTCATCTATTGGAAAAAAATGGAAAAAATACATTATGGTTATGGTTGGGCTAAAGATGGTATATCTGAGCATCACTACATATCTCATAGGAATGAGAATCAAGCCACACGTAGTTCTTGAAGATGGAATTCCCTATTCATATTAGACTCATAAACATGATGTGTGAGGGAAGTTGTATTTTATCATGTCTGGGCCCAAAATTGGAGATCTTTGCGTCTTTACATATCCCTTTGGAATGAGAGTCATGATATATGTAGTTCTAGAAGAACTGTGTAGTTTAACTTCTTATAGTGAGGACATAAGTCACCTAATGTGAAAGAAACATTACTATTGGACTAGGGTATAAGACCCTGGTGTCACTACATATCATTCCAGGGGAATGAATCAAGCCACACATAGTTCATGGAAAGGCGTCCCCATGAAGACCTGATTAGAACATAGGGAGAAATAGAGATAATGTGCCACTATAGAGTTTCAATGCTGTGACTAATTCTTGAGCAATGAATCTAATAATTTTTTTAAATAACCACAAGGAATGTAAATTTGTGGTATATAGGGGTATTTCTTAACGTCAAATAAAGAAGATGTTAACCGTAAAGTTTAATTCTTTGTAGAGTTGACAAATGATGTCATGCGATTTAACATCATGTGACACTGATAAATATACTATGAATTTCAATGTCATGAAACATAGATACATATCATTACTATGTAGTGTAATGTCTTAAAACTATGACATAACTCTATTTGATTACACAAATTACTTCATCAAGAATAATGAATTAGTTTGAGGATTAATAAGTTCTTTGACCATTTAGATTAGGGAATAAGCTTTATTAGAGTGGACCTTATATGTGGAATAATGTCCTTCCCACTTTGGATCAATATTTTGGGGCTTCCTTCATAGTATCATCAGAGTCCTGAAGACTAATACCAATTTTCCTTCAACAAATTAATGGTTGAAAACATTATTTTTAAAAGATGGTTCTATTCCAATCTGATATACTTCGATGTGATACAATTTATTCAATCTATTTTCATCTAATCAATCATTCTCCACAAATCACATCTGAGACTATTCATCTATAAATAACTAGTCACAGATGGAAACTCGGATTAAAGGCAATTGAATTTCAATAGGTTGAAATGCTTATATCCTATACACCAATGAATACAGGGTTGACTATGTTTCAGTGTGAGTAGTTATCTGATAAGACCAAAAAGAATGTAAGAGCTTATCAATCCAAGACATTTAATCATTATCCACAGTCTTTTGGAGTATATTGGTAGGGACTTGTTTAAAGAATATATCTATCCATTGGCTTCTTTATGATACGGAGTGGATTTGTTGGATTCGATATTGTGCTCTTGATATAGATTCTTTAACTCAGCATAACATAAATTGGTGCATTTTTCTATCCATATGGTGTGAGGGACACAAAATAAGAATATAATTGAGTTGCAGAGCTGTAGCTGGAGGATAAGTTCTTACTACATTCATTCCCCATGTAGAAAATGGCAATGTGTATTTAGATTTATGTAGAAACTCTAGGTGTTTATGAATGAAGATGGAATGCATCTAGAAGGTATGGAACTTCTTAGAGAAATAAGTGAAATCATGTGTCATCGAAGGACAAAAGTTTCCAAGGCATCTAATTTGATCAGAAAACCTATTCCCAAAATGGTGATCGTTATAGGATCTTGCATGTACTTCTTTCATGATAGTCGTGGTTTCATCCCCATCAATGCATCTGAGATGAATTCCGTCAACCCCTCATCTATATAGGATCTTCTGGTGATCTAGGCCATTATAAATTGTAAAATTAAATGTTCATCATTAGATCTATTATATTTTAATTATATCAAGTGTAATAACCCCATTTTGGAGATATTCTATGATGGGTATCATCCATCTCATGGTATGACCATATGGCTAAGAAATGGGAGTAGTTTCATTGATTTCTTCTATTTGGACTTGGACAAAAGGTGAAACCACTCGATGATGAGGAATGCTACTGATTGATTCATCTCGATTTGGATATTCCATGGTTGTGGTTATATTTTCCAATTCATCAGAATGAGCATTTTGTGATCATGGGATATAAGACATTGATGGCTCTGAGTGAAATTCATCCATTATCCCTCAAATATTATCACACAGGGGACTTGGTTCTTACTTTTCTAATGTAATAATCCTTGTTTATTTGTTTCATTACAAATTCTAAATCACCTTTCACCTCTAAGTAATCCACATGTACTTGGACTTATAATCCCAATCATTCAATGACAGCTTGATATTTTTCCTCATTTTTGTAACCATCTTCTGATAAAAGAAAGTAATATGGAAACATTTCCTCCCATAGGGAGATCCGCACAACTCTTAACCCAACATTGTTGATTTTAGGGTCTTCCATTAACTTCTGCATTGGACTTATATGAGCAAAATCAAAGTTCATTTCCTACATTCTGGGAAATTCTTGAATATATAATATTTATTCATCAGGAAATTTATTATTCAATGATGTCTCTTCTGTAGATGGGATCTCAGTAAGGAAGTCTGCTAAATTAGGTCATTTTACTGATTTTTAAGACAGAACTATTTCATAATAACCACCCACCATGCCATAAGATTTATAAGGATTGGAATACTGAGCATAAATTTGAGTATATTATTTCAAGATACCAAGTGGACCTCATGATGCTTCAAATAGTGTCTCAATTTCTGAACTACAAAGATTAATTCTAGGAATATTTTCTCAATATATGAATATTTATTCTCTGTGTTGATCATGGTTCAACTAAGATAGTAAAGGTTGTTTTCATTCCCAACATTAATCTTTTGTGCAAGGAAGGTTACTAATGACCACTCTTAGGTTTTCATGTAAAGAATGATTAGCTTTCCTTCAACATTTGTCATCAATACTAATGGGCTCAAGAGATATTTCTTGAGTGTATCAAATGCTTCATATAAGTCATTGGTCCATTGATATGTGATCCCATTCATCATCAATCATATGATGGGAAAACACTTTCCAAGAAAATTGGTTAGGAAGCACAAGATTTAGGCCAAGTATCCATGATTTCCTCTCAACTTCTTCAATTTTAGAGGAGGTTACATGCAAATGATAGCCTTAGAATTCTTGGGATCGACTTCGATGTCAGGATGGCCTGAAACTAAACTATTAAATTCTGCCCATGTTACCCAAAAATAACATTTCACGGGGTTCATCTTCAAATTATGTTGTTAAAGAATTATAAATATAGTCTTTATATCACCCAAGTGATCAAAATCTTGTGTGGACATAACCACTAGATCATCCACATAATATTCAATGAATTTCCCACAGAATGCTTGAAAATGTGGTGTATTTCATGTTGATATGTCATGGAAGAATTCTTCAAGGAAAATAAAATTACCTGATAGAAAAATAATCCTTGATGGGCTTTGAAGGATGTAGATTCCTCATATTCTGGGGCCATCCGGGTTTGGTTATACCTAGAGTAAACATCCTTGTGAGTGAGAGCTTTGTATCCAGTTTTTGCATCAATCAAAAGTTCCATGATTGGAACTGAAAAGTCATATTTGGGACAATGGCGGTTTATATCTCTAAAATCAATGTAAAATATGATTTTCCCATTCAACATTTTCACTATTACTATATTGGCTAGCCATTTGGAATATTTCACCTCCCTGATAAAGTCATATTTGATAATCATGTTGACATTAACCTCGATTTTGGAGGAATGACTTGGGTGCGTTATTCTTGCTGCCTGCTTAAATTCCTGATTCTCTTTTGGAAAACCCAGATTATGGGTGTCCACATCAGGGTTGAGGCCTGGAATTTTCATATAGTTCCATGAAAACACATCTCATTGTTACTTTATAAATTAAGTATACACATATTTCTCTTCAGAATTCATGGTCGTGCTAATTAGAGTGGGGTGTGTATCTTAAAACATACCTAGATTTATTTTTCTGAGTTCATCCACAATGGTGGATAAGCCTTCCTCAAATGTTGGAGGGGCATCCCTATGATCTTATTCTTCTTAATCCTTGCATGTTAACTCTTTTTTCTCTTCTTGAAGGGTATGTGATGAAGCAATAAATTTAGAGCTAGGGGAGGAGTCAGTATTTGGACTTCTTGAAGAGGAGGAAACCATTTCCGATGCTACTTATGATGAAGGGTATTCTTGGAGCATTGAATTTAAAATGATGTATTGGGAACCATCATCTCTATCTTTCTCTATTAATGAAACAACTTCTTATAGTTTTTCTGATGAAGTAGAGACTTTTTTAAGTTCGATAGATTGAATTAATACATCTTCATTTAGTCTTTAATCATTATTTTGTAAATAAATAATTTATCCTTTGATTTCAAGCTCAATTTATGCAACTGACATTATGGAATCTAATGAAAAAGTGCTTGTATTTGGGTCTACTTTTTCAATTTTATTGACATGAAGAACATAATCTGCACTAAAATTCTTGAATGGGTTAGCTGATATCTTTTAGAGAACATTCAGAGCATTGATTCTTGTTATATGTTTTTTCATGTACCGTGTTCTCTTTGGGGGATAGAACTATTCCTCAATATACTATGATTCACATGTTTTGAATGGGGACTTGTCACAATGAAATGTCCCAATTTTACCATTGAAACAATACATTATACATTTTATTTATGAATAATGAATGGCCATATGTTGATGTATCCAAGGCCTTCCAAGAAGAATGATGGAAGATTATTCCTTATAGAAAACCGTGAAATCAGAGTGATATATAAGATCCCCAAACAGAGTTCTTAGTGTACTCTCACATAGAGTTTCATGTTAATTCTTTTTATAACCTTGCAACATCAAAGTGGAGGTAAATAAATCAGATTCATTGAGACACAACTGACAAAGTGTACGGATGTGAATGAGATTGACTCTTGAGTCATTATCAATGAGGTATCTTTAGATGTCTGTATCATTAACCTTTCTAGATAAATACAAGGTTGTGATGTTTCCATGTTCAACATCATCCTCTTCTTGTTCTGTGAATGATATAACTCCATGAAATTGTTTAGGATAATTATCTATACGGTAGACCATAGTAGTAGCAACCTCGGTTTAAAACAATTAAGGACTTGAAAAATCCTTAATAAGTGATTCCTAAGGATCTTTTGACAGATTTAGAGCGTACAAGATTGATAACATGGATGGTACTTGGTCTGGTTTCTTCAAATCGTCACACTTATGGTCCAAAGGTGTAAGTTTTCTATCATGGGGATGTAGGTTTTTAGGTTCTTTTGAAGTTGATTCTCCTGATATGGATGGACCATGTATCGAGGAAGAATCACTAAATACTTCTGATCTTGGTGGATTAGGCTGACTAGGTTTTCCCACCTACCGAAAAAAGGTTGTGGTATAGCCTCTAATCAGTCTTCCAATATGATCTTGTTGGGTTTGACCCTGTGATATGTGGGAGAATTCCGTTGTTCTTGTGGATCCCACTGAAGGGCTCTCCCATGAGATTCTGCTACAAAACAGTTCGAGAAGGGGTGTAATTAAAATAGTGGCTTTTAGAATACTCATGTCTTCCCCTATATCCTCATAATTGATGAATTCTTCCTATATCTCCCCAATCATGTATGGGTAATTCACCTTCATAGTCAGAATCATCATTGGAATATGGGTCCATTATATGGATAATGTAAACGGAACCGAAGATCATCTCCTCATCTAATGAAGATTCTACCTGACATTTCAATTCTTGTTGTTTAATTTGGTAAGAAAGAGGCTATGATTTTGAGATAGATGGAATGAAATCATCCCAAGTCGAGGACAACATTGGCCTTAACATGATATTATCTTCTTCTGAGTATTATGTATCCTTCTAACCATGTTTCTTCATTGGAGATTTTCCTTTGGAGAACTGTTCTTTTAATGAATTTGTCTTGGTTGCAGCAGAAGTGGCAGGAGGCATAGTTGGTTGTTTCAACTATATTCATATAAAGGCATGAGTTCGATTTATTTTTTTCCTGGCCATCCAATAAATAATATTATTCACATTCTTGGTTTTAGATTTTTGTTATTCCCATTCTTCATCTGGGTCAGTAATAGTAACACATGGTACTTGGATGAAGAACTTTTAAGTTTCACTAGTCCAGACTCCACCATATATTTATGGAGATCATTGAAAACAAAACACTTCGGTATGGGGTGAACCAACATTTGATGGAAGGGAATGTATTCAGGGAGGTCCTCATCTGTTTAATTGTTTGGTTTCATGGGCCTTGGGAACTGAACTATGTTTTTTCCAAATATAAGATGAAGTCATCAGGTACATTGTCACTTCGAAAAAATGGACATTGTTTTTCATCTCCTAAAAATATATCCTCCAATGAAATTTTTGATCATCTTGATGAGGTGTTCATTGTTTCAAACGCTTGGGAGGTAGATCCCTATGATATGATTAGGGATTGGAAGTATGAGTAGGTACAAGTGTTTTCTTTAGTGTAATTGTAGAATCCTCTACTTCTCCAATTCTCCTACCTAGAGCTAGTGAGATTATGTGGCATTTGGATCTAGTCTCTGTAATAGATTTTTATACGTGTTGAGAAATCGAATCAATATCTCTAAACTCCCCTATGTATTTTAGAGGGACTAATGGTGTGTGCAACTCATCATGGTGATTTTAAACACCAATGGGAATCAATTATTCTTGATGGAGTGATATATTCAAGAAGTAAGTTAATTCATTCCACAGAGCAATGAAATATGAATCTATTTAATTATCTCCTTGTTTTTAGTTCGTATGATCAAAGACAATTTTCATATGTTGCACTGATCTAAATTAGAAGTGTAATTTATGATGGAGGTCTTCCCATCTAGTAATTGATCGAGACTTGCAAACTTGTATACTAGAAAAAGGTTGTCCCCTACAGTAATTGCACAAAACATCTGAGATTTACTTCTTGTAGTTGTTGACAGGTCACCATCATGGGATCAAAGTAAGAAATTAAAATATTAAAATTTAACATTATATCTCCCAAACCGTTTAATATTGGAAATTTGGTATTCACAATGTTTGGTAGGGGAGGAATCAAATCTACACATTCAGGGTAAGCCTTATTTTCTAGTTGTAACGATGTGCACCATACATCAATAGCATCTAATAGAGTCCTTAATGACTCTATGGTATTCATAATAATTTGGGTAATATCTGGATGAGATGTACAATTGTCGAATCTTGATCTGGTACGGCAATTGGTAGGACCACCGATGGTGGTGCTACAGGTATTTGTCTTGGATAACCCATGGGGAAAAGCATATAAGGATGTGCTTGACCCTATTATGGCTATGTAACCAATGGAAGAAATTTATTATCCACATCAGTAGTTGCAACAAACCCTCTGTCTTTGACGCTTTTTCCAGGGCATGAGCTTCTTGATGTGGAGGACGTGTATCTGTTGCCCCACATTCCCACTTTCCAAAGGAGGGTGGCATCCCTCGCTTATTCAGGGATGTTTTCTCCTTCATCGAGACATGATGATGGGATATTGGTTCCTCCTTCCATGGATTCCTCCTCATAACTCGTCACATTGTCTGGGTATCCCTTATAGAATAAGACGTTGTTCATGAAACTCTTCCCAATTCCATGTCTTCATGGAAACCCGTTAATTACACTACTTCTATTGGAAAATTCCAAGGGGTCCGGTCAGGGTAGCAACCTTTGGTCGGGTGAGTGGTCACGTTGGACATCACTGGATTGTCTGGACAATGGAACACTAGTGAGTCTCGGTTTTTCCCCTTATTATAGGTCTTCTCGAGGGCACGGAAGCCCGAGGCATCCCGCGTCGAATGTGAGGAATTATATGCCATGGGAATGTATCTTATGTTATCCTCATCTTTCTATGTTTATCCCAGGGTATGTCGTAGGTTTAACATCTAGCGGAGATGGATCGGACTAATCGGAACACTTACTAGAGTGGATCATATGGGCGCAACCCTAGAGGAAACACTGATATTGGGGCTAACACATGGTTAGTTACCCATTTACTACTAGGACAAACGAAGAGGTGAATTTTCATCATCTCATTGGGATGTGGGGGCCCATATATGAATTGGGATGGATGATGGAGGGTTGAGAGTTGATGAAGAATTAAGTGGAACTGATGTGAGGACAATAGTGAGGTCGGGCATGAGTCTCGAAGAGACCTCCTATGTATCCTTGTGGTAGGGAATCTAAGTCTGCGTAGTTTTTGAAGTGACGAGACACCTAAGGAGGCGACTGATATGAAGGGGACCCAGAGTAAGTGGAACCTCCAGGTTGGGGTAAGAAATTGGGGTTCGTATGAAGGATAGTGACCTGATGAAAAGATAAGGGTTACGTATTATTAGTAGCCCAAGAGTTAGTATAACGCCAGAGGGGGAAAACAAGAAATGTGGGTCCCAAAGTATGGGACTACAATGGCTTACTACTGGATGGGGTCGTAACAGATTACCATTGGATGGGGATCGCAACGACTTACTACGGGATGAGGATCGCAACGGCTTACCGCTAGATGGGGATCACAACGACTTACCACTGGATGGGGATCACATTGGCTTACCACTGGATGGGGTTAAACAACATTGAGGCTTCCTACATACCATGAATTAGAAAATATCAAAGAACATGTAGTTCAGAAAGGTGTTTGGGGAACTCACGTGAAGTTAATCAGGACTAATAGTTGTTGGGCTTGAACCTCAGGGAGGCTTCCTACGTACCAATCATTGGAAAGGATCAAATTCCACATAGTTCGGGATGGAGTGGTAACCAACGTGAAGGGGGTCAGAACCAATGAAAGGTGGGCATGAACCTCAGGGAGGATTCCTATATACCTTGCCTTGGAAAAGATCAAATACCACGTAGTTCAGAAAGGAGTGGGAACCGATGTGAAGGGGGTCAGAACTGATGAATAGTGGGCATGAACCTTAGAGAATGCTTCCTACGTACCTTGCCTTGGAAAGGATCAAATATCATGTAGTTTATAATTGTGTTTGGAGAATAATGTGAAGATGGTCGGGACTAATGGTTGTAGGGCATGAACCTCAGGGAGGCTTCCTATGTACCCCTCCTTGGTAAGGATCAAAGTCCACATTGTTCGGGAGAAAAATAATGGGGTAAGAACCAATGAATGGTGGGCTTGAACCTCCGGAGTCATCCTACATACCTTTTCCTTGGCATGGATCAAATACCACAAAGTTCAGAATCGTGTTTGCCGAACCGACGTGAAGATGGTTGGGACCAATGGTTGTTGGGATTGAACCTCAGGGAGGCTTCCTAGGTACCCCACCTTGGCAAAGATCAAATTCCACGTAGTTCAGAATGGTGTTTAGTGAACCGGTGTGAAGATGGTTGGGACCAATGGTTGTTAAGCTTGGACCACATAGAGGCTTCCTACGTACCCCTCCATGGAAAGGATAAAAGGTCACATATATTGGGAGAAAAAAAAGGGGGTTGGAAAAAATGAATGGTGGGCTTGAACCTCAGGGAGGCTTCCTACGTACCTTGCCTTGGTAGGGATCAAAGAATACATAGTTCAGAATGGTGTTTGGAAAACCGACATGAAGATGGTTGAGACCAATGGTTGTTGGGCTTGAACCCCAGGGAGGATTCCTATTTACCCTGCCTTAGCAAGGATCAAAGTCCACATAGTTCTGGATGTTTTTTTTTGTGAACTGACGCGATGATGGTCGCGACCAATGGTTGATGAGCTTGAACCGCTGGGAGGCTTTCTACGTACCCCACCTTGGAAAGGATCAATGTCCACGTAGTTTAGGATGGAGTGGGAACCGAGGTGATGATGGTCAGGACCAATGAATGGTGGTCTTTAACCTTAGGGAGGCTTCCAACGTACCCTGCCTTGGCAAGGATCAATGACCACGTTGTTCTAAATGGTGTGTTTGGTTAACCGATGTGAAGATGGCTGGTAGTAATGGTTGTTGGGCTTGATCCTCAGAGAGGCTTCCTACATACCCTGCCTTGGTAAGGATAAAATTCCACGTAGTTCTAGATGGTGTGTGGGGATTACATTCTAGGCTACCAAGGGAAGATTTCACGGTCGATGCTTACTCTAAGCCCACGTGAGTCATGATCGGTGTGTGAAAAAAGAGGTAGAAAAAACCTGACGACCACGTCACGAAATGTGTGTCTGTGGAGATTGGAGTGACGCTCACATGTGCTTTGTGGCCCAAAAAGGAAACATGGGTTTATGCACAGTTTGCAGCGCAATTAAGAAATAGGGGATTATGCATGGTTAGCAGCCCCAAGAGATGGATATTGGGACTTAATTCTGGGTGGAGGCCCATCGGTGACAAAGCCCAGTGGGAGAGGGATTTGGCACCAAAAAAGGAGGGCTTCGGTTCCCATCCCCCCATATCTAGTCCTTGGCACTGTGGAAGAGAGGGGGATCAGGGGTGCTACCCCCTGAAAGAAAATATGTGGCCTTTCACCAAGGTGGTTTCCCCATCCCCGTGGACAAATGCTGCTCCAGTAAAGAGGATCTCATTCCATGTGAGGAATGATTTCACTCACATAGAGAACAGTGGGTTGTGTAATGTCCAAGGTGGGGGGAACCCCGCGTATGATGCATGGGGAGAGGTCATAGTTTAACGTCATGTGCTAAAGACGATGGTGTTTGGAAGTTTGACGTCATGTATCTCGGACGAGGTGGGTCCACTCCACAACCCATATGAAATATATAACAGATACCTCCCACCCCATGGTAGGGGGAATGAATCAGTAAGCCATGGTAATGGGGAGTTATGGAGTGATCTATTGGGGGGGGTCCATGTTAGCCTGGATATGTGAAGAAGCATTATCTGTTAGCAAGACTATGCGAATAAGAATGATGGGATGCAATGAAATGTGAGGCCCACCCAAGGGACATTGAAATCACTTCATGCAAACATGAAAATCCACATGGAAAGAGAGTGTGTGACATATGAGTGGTGAGAATAAGAGGGGCTCGGACAAGGTACCTTGAGGGGAGGATGAAACATAGAGCGCGTACAGGAGAATAGGTTGGGTGCATGATGGAAGGTCTGCGTGCAAGATGGAGGGGTTGTGTGCAAGACGGCAGGGTCGCACACAAAATGGAAGGGTTGCACATAAACTAGAAGGGGATGTGCGAAAGATAGGTCTGATGCAGAAGAAACTTTTGTAGAAATGGGACCTCTTACATGCATATGAATTTGGGAGAAAGGAAATTAACCAGGATCATTCCCAAGAGGGACCAACTGAAAGAGGACCCATGGGGGACCTATCATGCAAAATCCAATACCTGAAGGCCATGGTGTTTTTCACGCTGTTGTAGAAGAGTTAATTTTTGCACATCAAATCGTCGCTTCATCTTCTGTTACCACCCCTAATCGGCGAGAGGGGGGGTAAATTTCTTTTTATAGTTGAAGTCCTTGAGGGTGGCATGCAGTGGGGCACAACATGAAAATGCACGCTTGATACTGCATTGGGCATGAAAACAGGTGATTCGTAGAAGCCCAACCTTGACGTCGGATTGGGAGTGCTAATGGTCGCAGCATGAAAATGCGCGCTTGACATCACATTTGGGCGCACAAACGGGAGCTACACAGAAGCCCACCCATGAAGTTGAATTGGGTGCACAAAGGGCCACTGTGTGCAACTACGCACTTAACATCGCATTGGGGGCACAAACGAGAGCTGCGCGATATCTCTCCCTTGATGTGATATTGGGCGCGCAGGATTTTTCATGTCTAGGTTCGTTTATGCGCATACTCTGAATCTTGCACACAACTGCATCACGGGTCCCAAAATCTTCTCTTCCCCTCACAGGTTCCATTGTTTTCTCGTTATCCTCTCGATACCAGCCTTCTTCAAATTCCAGCATCAACAAATTCCCCCCTCAAAATCAAAGCTAAAGGGGACCACAAAGGTCAGATTCTGAGGGCACACCGAAATATAGGAAAGCAGTCGTTCAGTGCATGAAAAACTGTATTTTTCACACAAAAACTAGTTTCATTTGCACGAAAGGAGAGTCTGTGCCTATAAATCGGCGGAGGGACTTCACAGGAACTGAATTTTATCTTTTTCCATATGACAGACACTTTTCTCTCATGCATGAAAATAGTCCCGATCAGCGCGTAAGTTTTGCTGCCGACTCTGGGTTTTTCGCGTTGTCCCACATTTTTCGTGCATATCAAAATTCTTTTGTGATGCCTAACATTTTGCTTGTAGAACTTCCTTTTTCTGTTCGAACCCCTTAGGATTTCCTAAATGGCCGCTCAACAGACTAATGCCGAGAGGGAGGCTGCCGGTGCTGCTAGAAGGACTCAGATGATCCCAAATCCTATGATTCTTCATTCGATGAGGGTTGTGTCTGATAACCAGATACTTTTTTTCTTTCTTATGCAAGCTCAAATTGATTATTTTTTGAATGATAGCCTACCGATATGGAACTTCGACCTTCTAGAAGAGGTGTTGATGCTCAGTTTCGAGAGGGACACACCGCGGTCAAGGGTGACACACGAGGATAGTCTTCCACAATTCCACATTACAAACATCGGCCATCCTACCTGGGAAATGCGGAACACAACCATCTATTTCATAACTATGAAGACCCGGACGATTGTGGGAAGCAATCCGGTTCTTGAGGAATCCCGCGCTATTTATGCATGTACATTCAAAAGTAGCATTTCTGACGAGCAAAGGGTTGTAAAGAATGGGATTTTAGATCCGGGGGAAACATCACCAATGAATGGGCATGAGCGTACTGGGTACATTAGACATGTGAGGAATTTGGGCCAATTCTATAGTCTATCAGGAAGTTTTAGGACATCTGTACATCCCAATTTCATTTCTACTGATAGAAGGACTAGGTATCATAGCTATTCAATAATTGGTCCCCTAATACCAACACCTTCCACCTCCACCATGGGGAGATGGGCATCTGTCTATGGGATGTCCAATGTATCGGGGGAATCCCCTTGGAGGGGTACCAATATTATGAGTTCCTCCTGAAGGAGAATGTTGGGGGGGGTATATGACACACACCCCAATAATGTCATGGAACCTGGTGGAGTTGGCTAAGGAAGAGATAAAAATAAAATATATCCTAAATGACATACCCTTTCATGGTGGTTTATCCTTTTCCTGATGCAGGATACGGTGATGAAGATGCTAGTCCGAGGTAAAAAATGCTCCAACACATCTCTGAGAGGGAAAGAAAAATCATACTTGAGGGTTCTAGAGATAGGAGAGTACCGATCATGGGGCGTTCACATTAATGGAGGTCGGGACCCGAATATGCGATATGCCAGGTTTCCTGCCACATTATTGAGAAGTTGTTTGTTTCCAGTGAGGTATATGAGGATGGGGTTCTGCCCTGGGATGCTAGTGATGGTCGGGATCGTGGTAGCGAAGAACAAGGTCAAACTGGGGGTGCCTGTGTTGGCCAGGCTGTACAGCATTCTGGGGAACATCTCGAGGGGAAGTACGCCCATGAGGATATGCAGAACATTCCAAGTTCATCATGGATAGGTCGCAAACCACTATGCTGGGTATGTCTTCATGAATTCCATTTACCCCTGGTAATGGTATGCGGCCATATCTCTTGAACATTGCAAGAATTTTCCCACTAACGCTCAGAGACAAAGGGATGAAGCTCAAGATTGGAAGCCATGCCCACTCTAACATCCACCCATTCTGAACCCAAGTAGATCAGACGGAAGATGATGGGAAGGGGCCATTAGAGTAGAGGGAGTACTTGCGGAGCATTCGGGTCTGTGTACTAGTAGCCCGGATTGACAGTAAATTTTTTTGGGAACTGTACATGCTGACCAGGTTTTCCAGGCAGTTCGGGTGCATGAAACAGATTCCAAAGAATGTATATAAAGAGGTTCGTTTCGAACAACATCCTTCTATTATCTTCCAACTGTGTCTTATGTTCATGATGGCCAACTTGGATGAAGTCATCACTCTTCCCCCCCAACGAAGTCAGTACAATATTTTCAATATAGTATATCAAGCACTGGACGAAAACATATTCTGAGGTGATTCTTTGGAAACACATCCGGAAAATCAAGGTGACCAGTGTAGAGCCCAAAGAGCGGGGAGGGAGATGAGGTGTCATGGGAGAGGTGAGGAAAATAATGGACTGAGTGGATAGCATGGCACATGCCGACACTTCATCGGCAGGAGAAACGTAAACCGAGAACGTGACTCCCCCTTTTGGGGAAAGGTGGCCCCGCATGCGGCCTCGTGGGCTAGCTAGAGAACATCAAGGAAAGAAACTCAGTTACCTCCAAAAGCCATCTAACGATGCCATCTTACCCTCTCTTTGGTCTTACTGGAAAACATTGTGGTAGTCTATTTCTACTGAATAATTGTGGCAGTGGTTGGTATGCATCTGGCTTGATCTTCCAGACATAGGACTCATCCATATGAGGGATAAGGTAACATTTAATCGTCGGCATGCATACCTGACAGCCATGGATATGTACGCATGCCAACATGTGTGGTATGTGGAACTGCATCTCTGGGTGAAAGTAATTATTGTGCCAGAACATGACCCAGAAAATATACCATCTGAGGATGAAAGTATAGAGGAAAAAGATAATGATAATGATCCTGATGAGAATGATTATGATGATGAAGGTGAAGAAGATGGAGGTGAGGAAGATGAGGAGTAACAAATTGAAGGTCTTGGTGGTGAGGGGCCTCCAGAAGCTCCCTCTCACCAATGGAGATCCCAGGAGAGTGGAAATATTGTAGGTTCCGATGCAGAACTAGTAGAGAAGCTTGAGGTAAGTTTAAACCTTATCTCAACTATCCTTTTTATTTTAAAAATATCGATCCATCGACCAAAATCCATCCTGTTTAGGAACACATGGGAGAGGGTTCCCAGGAATCTTTCTCCACTATGGATGAAGGTGTTCCTAGGGAGGTAGGGGAGAATTATTGGGAGACTATCATCGAGACCGAGCATAGTGGGGTGATGATTATGGATGGATTAGAAGACACTGAGCTAGAAGGAGAGTCCCTCACCATACCTATTTTTCTAGATGATCTGACACCAATGATTGAGTTGAAAAGTACTGAAGGCCCTTCGATGGTGAAGGACCCCACTATGACATAGGAATTGGATACTACCGCACTTGTATCTTGTAAGTCCTTTTCACTAGTTCTCCTCCTTACTAAAGAATTCAGATAGTCATAATACCGATTTCTAATGTAGTGATCAAATGGTTGGAGGGACGAAAAACCATCGAGTCTAGGACATCTGTAGGATTCTTTCTAGTGGCTACATCGACCTTTATAGAAGCAACCATTCTAGGTGGCCCTGCCTTGGTATTCGACGAGCCAGAGATTTCAATGATGGGTGGTAATACTATCAGGGTGGAGCTCCAGCCCGATGACAGTGAAGTCGCTAACGAGAAGGGAGTTCCCAAAGAAGACCATGTCGTTGAACTCCTCTACACATTCCCTAAATACAGGACTTCGGACCCCGAAGAAATCAATGATTCTAACTCAGATGTTGCTGAAGAGAGCCATATGACATGGCGCAAGGCATGTAAGTGCATCAAACACTTTCTTATCCAGACACAAGTTGAATGGCTGAACCGGATTGGGTCACTCTGCTTCTGGATTTGCTTTGTCTACATTGTAGGGGTAGATTCTCACCATTCTCACGTAATTATACTTGATTACATAGCAGAAAGGATACGGGAGGATATCCGATGTTCAAAAGATTCCCGACACCAAGAGGATTCAGAGAATACTCATGCCTTCCTGGAATTGGAGCAGGAGGTCCAACGCCTTGAGGAATAGGAAAAGGAAGGGGATACGTTAATTGAAAACCAATCTGATATCATTGATCGATTGAAGGCCCAACTCACGAATGCTCAGGAGTAGATGGTTCAAGAGAATCACCAAATGATTGAGCTCCTGACTGAACAATCGAGGGCACATGCCAAGGATAATGAGTTACGCCATGCCGCTACTGTCGAAGAGAAATATATAAGGGGATGGTAAGTAATTCAAAAGGCCACAAGTCGTATGGTGGTAGAATTTGAACAGTCCATCCAAAATGTTGATCATTAAGGGCCCTATTTTGGCAGACCCCCAAAACTTATCATTCATTATTACTTACATCTCTGAATTTTATGCATGAACGGACTATTTTCTTGTTTATTTTAATTCACTTTAAACATAATCCAAAATTAAATAGATATCCATTCTTAAGATCATGTGGTTCGTTCCCTATGTTAGAAACAGGGGATTCTCACACTATTAATCCATTTGAATGTGGGGGTGATAATCATACATCAGACACCCAGGGTGGAAACAACCCTTCAGAGCTTCCAAAATGAAATGGGGAGACCTGATTAGAGAATAATGTCCACGGAACAGTAGAACTGTCACTTCCCCAATATGCTATAGTGTGTGAGTGGGGTAATGCCAAGGGCATTATAATCAATTCAAACATAGGGGAGTGGGAATTGTAAATCACGATACCCGAAATTTGGAACACCAAAGGGATGGCATGACAAAAAAGGATAAATATTGACCGTGTTAGAAACACAATATCATTATTTCATTAGCCTGAAATAGAGATATCAAATGAGGGCCGACTGCTGACCGTGTACGAAACACAAGACCTGTTGCAAATGTCATCTAAGGTCTTCATGGACGTTGTCCCAAGATGGTAGGTAAGCTAGTGTGGAACAAGACCAGACCGTAAAGGGGGGCCCATTGGATATGGAAGAGGATGAGGATCCAAATGACAGTCTCACGAAGCTTAGACATGGAACGAGGGAAGGTCCCTGTGAAAATTCCATAATTCGGGCACTGCCACATTGCATCTATGTATGACAAACAGACATATCAGATAGAGAGAGTTGAGCCCCCCTCCAAGGAAGGGGGTCCTAAGGTTGTACACATCCATCATAATGGTCATAGGATGGGTTATTAAGGGGGGGATTGACATAATGGATTGTGCACAGGGTGGAAAAGTAGCTAAACGTGACACATAGTTACCATAGAGAGGTCCTAGTTTAAGGTCATAGAACTTGGACTAGGTTGGGAAAAGACATGGGAGGCGTATGGTACGGCTATTGCCAAACCCGATGGGAATGGGAACCCATGAGGTATTCGTGACACCACATGTTCCAAAAAGGGTTCGGTCTTAGGGGTTGAAAGAGAGAGGACAAGATTTTAGATTCCTGGGGCTGGACCGGGAGACAATGTGTCTAGATGTTCCTACGTATCCCCTGAGAATGGTAATCAATCCATACATAGTTCTGAAGGTGGCATGGTAAGGTACATGTTCTAGAGATAATAAGGTCATGCGGGTCTAACCCTTACACCAAAAGAAATAGCATTTGATATATCTTTTTTGACATTTAGGATGGATGTTTGTACCTTTTTTAAGCGATGGACCCCAGATATAAGTTCCATGAATCACCAAAAGAATCAATCCATATACGAGCATTGACAAATGGTAAGGTGTGCGACTGATACCAAACATTATGTCCCCTCGATTGAGGACCCCACGATGCAGTGCCGTTTTTTTCGTGCGGCCAGGACGGTAATGTCTTAGTTTAGGGTCATGTGATGGGAACAGCCATGCATTTATACATCATGTAGTATAGAAGTAATATTTTAAAGTGATGTGGGACTAGGAAACATAGTTTAGAGTCATATGGCTCAAACATATATAGGAAATATGATGATCGAAAGGGAATGTGCACGACGCGATAAATTATACCCGACGTGAATGAGGACATAATCAAATATTTCACTGCAAATGACTACATGAAAGAAACCTTGGGCCGAGGGGGCCGAAAAAGGATAGAGAATATGGGGCAGGAGGTAGAAGGGACTAGACCCTTGAAGGGGAGTACGTGATGTGGAAATTGTAAACCCGATGTGAATGAAGGCATAAGCCCACACACTCCACATCACACAGTCCTATAAGAGTTGGGGCCTAAAATATAGAACAAAAGATATGAATTAGTGGAACTCAACCTTGAACCAAAGACGAGATGTTTGGGTGTTCCTACATATCCCAGGATGATGGGAATCAAGCCATACGTAGTTCTCAAGAGGGTGAAGTATAAAGAGATCTTAGTTTAGGGTCTTAGAGCTCAGACCATGGATAAGCAGAACTCTTCCAACTAGGTGCTGGCCTCAATCCAATTCATAATCCCACATGAGTAAAATTCAGTATGGGAAACAAGGGAAAGGTGGTTTTTTCAATACCTGGAACACACAAACAATGTAAGCTGGTGTGGGCCCCCGAATGATGCCTTATCGCAGATTTGTCCTCATAACATGAAAGTGAGCACTGAGGGATAGTGCCAGGAGTGTCAAAATTCCAAATGGACTTGATGGGGTGGAAATTAATGTGAATCATGTAACCAACATTTAAGGCTTAAAGGGGTTGGTGTGACGATGGAGGATAGTTTTTGATAGTGTTCAAAACACAACATCCATATCATGTGGCCTGAAATGGGAACAACAAATGACCATCAACTACTGACCACATTCACAACAGAGGACTTGTATCAATTTTTTGTCTGATACCCTCGAGGACATTGTCTTGTAATGGTAGGAGAGCCCTTAGGACAAGAATCCATGCCATTTCGGGGTCCCTTCGGATGTAAAAGCTAATGGAATCCCAAATGAAGGGGGAAACGAAGCATAAAAAATGTGTGGAATCATATCCAGAAAGAATCTGATACTCCAAGCTATAGACTTGAGTACTCATGGTACCATTAGTGAATCACCGATGAGGGTCAAGGGTCCCGATATAAGTGTATCCAACTCAAAGAGATGAGTGTAGGGAAAGGGAGAGAAGCGTTCTCATGAGAGAGAGGTACGCGACGTGGTTGTTATAAACATGACGTGAATGAAAAAATAATCTCATACCACACTGTATTCCGCTCTCCTGGAAGAATGTAGTATAGGGGGCCCAAGATGGTAGAGAGGTTTCTAAGAGATGGGGTCGGACCCAAAGGCAAGAAAATTGAGCCTTCCTACGTATTCCATGAGGATGGGAATCAAGCCACACATAGTTCTTGGGAAGGATGACGTGCATTTTATTTTCATGCAACAAGGATGAAAATAAGTGAATGATACCCCAACGAGGGATGTGTATGGCATGGCGAGTAACTTGACATGATGGAGGATATAATCTCATACCACACCATAAAATCCTAACTGATAACATGGGCCAGGGGTTCGATAAGGCAGAGGGACCTGAGGCTAGTCCATAGATAGAATGTAAAAACTAGCTTGTAGTTTGAGGTCTTGTAGTTAGAAAGATGGTGATCTTAGTTTATGGTCATAGATATCAGATCATAAATTCCCAGTTTAATTTCATATACGTGGGATAGAGAGGCAGAATCATCATGCCTATGGAAGACCACAAAGTGGAAACAATGATAGAGGGAAACCATTGACTAGGTTCATAACACAGTATCCACCCTTGTGTGACCAGAGTTCGAGGTGAACAATTGAGCATTTACTATTGACCATATTCACAACACGGGACTTGTATCAATTTTCCACTCACAATACTCGAGGACATCGGCCCATAATTGTAGGAGAGCCCTTGGTCTGAGCATCCATTCCATCTGGGGGTCCTTTTGGATATATAAGGTGAGGGGAAACCTAGATTATGGGTCCTGCAAAGCATGGAAGGGCCGGTGCTTACGAGACAGATGATAAATGAAGGGAGGGATGTTTCAAGGGGATATATGTGGTATGGCGGAATAACTCGATGTGAATAAGGACGTCAGTCCATACCATGATGCACAATCCCACATGATAACTCGAGCCAGGGGTCTAAAGGGGTTGAAGGACTTGAGGTTGAGCTCCCCAACCAACTGTAGCCATATGAACTCTCATGTGGGCATTGCCTCATCACACTCCTAAGACCATGTGATAATTCTTGGTCTGGGAAACAAAGAGTAGGACTAGGCTCTCCTCATCACATATGGGTCTGATAGCTGGAATTACGCTCTTTATTGAGGAGGACCAAGGTTTGGTGTGACGACGGGGCAGAATGAACCACTAAACATCATGTTTGGAACATATGGGGGTGGTGAAGACAACAAAGGATCGTTGTTGATTAGGTTTTGAACACATCATCCACATCGTGTAACATTGTTTGTTAATGATGAACTCGACGTAAATGAGAGTATAATCCTGCACCCCACAATGTGTTTCATCTCGATGGGAGGTCCCGAAGATTGGGGCTAGGCTTACGGGCAAAATGTTCGGGCGGACCTACATATCCCATGAAAATGGGAATCAAGACATATGTAGTTCTGAATGGGTCGTGCAGTTTAACATCATGTGGTAAGGATGTGGGGGTGGGATGAACAAGGGAGGGATCATGGTCCAATCATTGTAACCATGAGAGGAGTGGGGTCAAAGAAGCCTATACGACGCCATGTGGGATCCTCCAAAAGAACTATTCCTAGTAGGGGATAGTCAAAGAGAAAACTGGGGGGCTGGACTTGGGACAAGGTGTTCGATCATTCCTTCATATCCCATGAGGATCAGAATCATGCCATACATAGTTCATGAGATGCAGTTTAACGCCCTGTAGGACAACATAGAGTTTAATGTAATGCGGTACATTTCACATTTTAAGGTCATGTAGGACCGGATAGTTTTACGGTCATTTAGGACCCTAATGCAGTTTAGGGTCATGTGGGAAAATAAATAGGGGCACAAGAAAAATATTTATTGAGGAACTTGGAATTAGTGGGAGGCATTATATGCTCACCATCTGTGGTCACCAGCGAATATGCTCCATTGGAGTAAACCTTGTGAACAATGTAAGGTCCCTCCCATTTGGGCTCCATCATGGGTGGTTTCTTGTCAGGTATCATTGGTGTCTTCAGGCCCAATACCAAGTCACCTTTCAATAAGGAATAGAGATTAAATCATTTCATAAAAGCTCTTGCTATGTTGTTTTGATGCATTTCCAGGTTGTGCAGGGCACGAATCATTTTCTCGTCGAGCACTTAAAACGTAGATAGATGGTTTTCATCCACATTATCTAGTGCTTTTTGATCATATAAATCTATGATCAATGAAGGAAATCGAATCTTGATGGGCAGGATGGCCTCTTTCCCATACACCAGGGAATATGGGGTCACCTAGGTGGAATTGCAAGTTGTCTGATAAGACTAAACGGTGTTGTGATGCTTGTCCGACCAACTCATCTTGTTCTGACCAACCATCTTCTATATAATGTTAAATATGGTTTTATTGAATTCATCAATATTTCCATTTCTTATGCATGATAATGGGAGGTATGGTTATAAAATATTTTATACATAGCGTACAATTTCATTAACTCAGTTACTCAGAAGTTTGTACCATTATCATTGAGGATAGTGTGGGGGACTCCAAATTGGAAGATGTTGTTGGAACTCACAAATTCAATGATGGAATTGTCCCTAACATCCTTGAGTAGAACTACCTCTTCCCACTTGGATAAGAAATCTATAGCAGTCGTGATGAAGCTACACTGGCGAGCTAGCACCGGTGGGTATGGTCCCAAGACATAGAGTCCCCATACCACAAATGTCCAAGAGTACATGGTGGAGTGGAGAGGCTATGGCGGCTGATGCATGTAGTTAGCATGAATCTGGAATGTGTGGCAGCTTTTGGGGAACTTGATCTAGTCATGGTTCATAGTGGTCCAAAAGTATCCTAGTCTCTGGATCTGGTGAGATAGTTTTGGCCCGGTCTAATGAGACCCACAGGAACCTTCATGGACCTCCTTCATGACTTGAGAAATATTTACTCCATGAATGCAAAGAAGGAGAACCCCATCAAACATGCACTTTTAGAAGATCTTCTCATGAATAGGACCATCATATTGGGTAAACTGTAATGCGCGGTGTCGAATTCGCTCGTGTTCGGCCTGATCTGCTAGGAGATTACCATTATGTAGATAATCAACAAAGGGGCTCTCTAGTTGGAAGTAACTTCAATCACTGCATCCAAGGGACCTGGGGGTCTTGAAGTAGTGGCCCTAGTGGAAAGGTGTCTCACCTGCAAGACATCATCATCATCTGGAGTGATAGGAGAAATGAATCTCTAGTGTTCCATTTGGTTAATCAGATCATCATTTTCAGGCTCTACAAGTGATGCATCTAGGCCGACCTGGGTGTCAGCTTGACCATTATATGATTGAGGGACATGAGTAACTTCTTTCTAAGAAGAGATATAGGCCATTAGTGGGATAATGCGTTCCAACAATGGTACGAGCTCTGGATTTCTGATGATGTATTCACCATTGATCTTCTTGATAACTAGTTCGGAGTCCCCTTTCAATGAAAATGGGTAACATATACTTGGAGGTCCATCTTGAGACCTATAATGATAGCCTGATGCTTTTCCTCATTCTTGGTGCAGCCTTATAACAAAAGAAATGAATACGGAAGAATGGCTTGTACTGTGGTAATGAAGACAACACCCAAGCCTACTCTGTTGAGTCTGGGGTCATGGAGCCTCCTGTCGGTGGGGCTCTGAGAATCTCCATTGAAGTTTCTTTGCCAGAACGGTATTTCATTCTCCACGGAGAGAATCTATTCATCTAGGAAATCGAGGTCCATGGACTGGTCTGCAGGAGCTAGATGGGTGGCAAGGAAGTCTGCAAACTCTTTCCCTTTGATAGCCTTCTAAGGGACGAACTTGATGTCGAACTTCTGGAGAATCACTACCCACATAGCTATACATCCTATTAACATGGGATAGTTCAGGATGTACATTAGAGGATCTACTCAGGACACCATTGGTACATCATGATATTAGAGGTAATGCCGCAATTTCTATACAGTGAATACCAGCACAAGGCAGATCTTCTCGATAGGGGAGTATCTGGTCTCCGTATCGAGGATCATGAGACTAAGTAGTAGAGGTTGTTCTTTGTCCCCTCGTTGTTCTACTGGGTGAGAAGGGAACCGGGAGATCATTCTAGGGTGGATGTATTTCTGAAGGCATGTGGAATTAATACTGGGGGATGGAGCAGATACTTCTTGATTTCCTCAAAATAAGTCTGGCACTCTTCGTCCCACTCATAGACAGTGTATTTCTTCATGAGCCTAGAAAAGGGCATAAACTTTCTAGCCAATTTCACAATGAACTGATGTTTGTAGTATAATTTGTCTTGGAATCCTCGAAGATCCAAAATGTTTCTTGGAAGAGACATCTGACTGATGGCCTTAATATTTTCCGGGTCGATCTCTATGCCCTTGTATCTCACAATGAAGTCAAGAAACTTTCTGTAGGTTACCCAGAAGGCATACTTCAACGGGTTCTTCTTCAGGTGGTGATAATGGATAAATCCAAACACTTTCTCAAGGTATTTTATATGGTCCTAACGCTAGAAATATTTGACCACCAGGTCATCCATGTAACATTCCACCAACGTTTTGAGGATCGGCCTAAGTATGAACTGCATAGCCCACTGATAGGTGGCACTGGGATTATTTAAAATGAAGGGCATGACTCAGAAGCAGAAAGTACCTTGTGGTTCCCTAATGGTTTTAGACTGCTTATCCTCAAGGTCCATGCAGATCTGGTTATACCCGGAGTACCCATCCATGATGAAGATGGCTTGGAACCTAGATGTAGAATCGATCAAAAATACCATCACAGGAAAGGGAAAATCATCATTCAGATAGTGACGGTTGAGATCCCAGAAGTCGATGAAGACTCAGATCTATCCATTCTTCTTCCTAACTGGTACAATGTTGGACAACCATTTGGGGTACTGGACCACCTTAACAAAATTGGATCTAATGATCTTGTCAACATCAGCCTCATCCATGGCACTGTGGGAAGGGTACATCTTCCTGGGTGGTTGCTTGAACCCAAGGTGATTTACCGTGAGACCAAGGTGGTGGATGACTACCTAATGATCTAGTCCTAGAATATCATGATAAATACAGAAGAATACCTCACAGTGAATTTTATGGAATTCTATGTTCTGTTTTTGCTCCTCATGGGGCATTGAGGCACTGATTAGTGTGGGATTCGGGTCTGCCTCGCTACCAAGGTTCACCTGTACAAACTCGAAAACCATGGAACAGACGCCCTTTTAAAATGTAGGGGGATCATCCCTTAAATTCTCTTCTTCACTTGAGGAGTGAGGATCTTCGGCAGGAGGAGCATCCTCTAAGTTGGAAGCTCTTGATTTGAGAATGATACCTGCCTGATTGGCAGTGGACACTACATTGGGGGACTCCTGTGCTACTACAACCATAGCAATGAAGGTAGTTGATCTGATCCCATCAATTCTTTGGCCCATGGGGCCATTCTTGATGATATCAAATAAATAGTGGCACGTCGTCTTGAGTCAGTTAATTATAGCTCGACGAAACAAGCATGTATGACGTATTGTAGTTGTCATGGGTTGGACATCCCAATATCTTATAGGAGTAAGAGGATCTAGGATCACCTGATCCTGATTTATATAGGAGTACGAGGTGATCTTCCGGTGTCACGTAGGATTGGGAATGTGTTCCCCCCTCATTCTAGAAACAACGATGCATTGTCCCATGTCCGGGGTCGTAGCCTCCAATAGGTAGATTGTAAAGATGTTGGAATCATTTAGATATATCCACGGGTTAGTCGTAGTTGTGGAATGCTCAACCTCGTTATCCTGAATCTATATGTCTTTGCTCTCGTAGTAGTCAGCATCCAAATAGCTTGATTCACAAGAGGAAAAGGGAGACATGTCACATTGATGCACGCCCACTAGACCATTAAGGGAGTACTTGAGGAACTGTTGATATGATGATTGAACCACCGCATGCAGGTGGATCTACAGTCTACCCATCAGTGCATTGTAGGCGGAGTCCTAGGAGACAACCTTAAACTAGGTTTTGTAAATTAGACCACCGAATGCGGTCTTCAAACGGATCTTTCCGACTAGTGTGTTCTCTTTCCTATCCTAACTGTGGATTCTTGGGTCAGAGGGACTCAGATCAACCTCATACAGTCCTAGTATTCTAAGTTCCCAAGTCTGGATTTGGTTGATCCCCGATCCCATGTTGACAAGATAGTGACGAACCTCCACACCATCGAACTGGCCAGTGATGTATAGTGGGAAAATGTGCCCCTATATGGGAGAGACTTAATCTTCTCCATATAAAGAGATGATGTCCTGGCATTCAGCATTCTTGACCGCCTCAGCATGAATGGCCTCTGTGATTTCTACCTCTGTCTTGAACAAGAGGGGAATTCATAAAGCCTCAGAGAGGGCCTTACGCATATCTGATGATAGGCGAAGGGCCTCAAGGATGGAGATATTTGCTGGAATGCTAGAACGATGTTTGATAACATAATACTTCAATGTCAGGCGTGAAATTATACCTACATAAGATCACTCTATGATAGTAGGTATGGTGGGTCCTGCTGACTGGACTGGCGTCTGACTGGTACTGGGAATATCCCACTTCTCGCTAATTAAAGCATGCAGAGTGACTACCAAATGAGGTGCAAATGACTGAGAATGGCCTGTAGCAGGGCATGGCTGGTCACGATATAGTCACTGTGGCTCTGCCTGATCCAACAACATGAACGGCGGAGAAGGCGGGCCTGATGTCACTAGGTGATAAGGATGCACGTGTTGAGCTCTACAGTGGCCTAATTGCTTGGTTTCGGTAGCTTGCATAGCCTAGCTGGAAGTGCTGACCAAAGCACTCTGACGGACCATATAGTCATGGATCTGTCGATGCTGACATCGTCTAGGGATATTGGAAGGGAATTCTTGGCACTACTCGTCATCATAAATCATGTAGGGGTTTAGCACCTCTACGGTGTTAACTGAGGCATACCCTTGACTGTCGCTTGAAGATTCGTCCAATACTGGATGGATCCTGGGAGGTATTTCCATCTCCGAGGGCATGAAATCCCCGAGAGTACGGGATGATGATGAAATTGGTGGGGGACTTTGTTTTCCCTAATTCCACCAGTGTTTGTTCTTCTGAGAAGGGGACTACTGAGATGACGGTGCAGAAATAGTAGTTGTGGCTTATAAAGGATCTAGCCGATTCAGGTGTGAACGGATAACACCATGGGAACATGTGACTATTTTACGAGCCATCCGGTCATCATACATCTTGGAATCATAGCTAAAAACCTGATTCCACTAACCATCACTGTCGTTTCTACTATCTGGCCCCACGAAGACGCATACCACCGGTGCAGGAACTAAGACTTACCAGATTGTGTGGTTATATACCTAGTCTTAAAACCAATATTTAAACACATTACACTGTTTAAGGGTGTTCACCAATATCTAGGGGTACATGCAGTAATTATGGAAATCGTAGTATTTCTCCTCTTCTGGCCTCCTGCTCTCAGGAAAACATACAATCCCATGCTCTAAGACACTTCGAAAATAAATTGGGACATGTGCCTCGTTGAAGGAGTAGGTTCAGACCCTCATATCCTGGAAGGGGGCCCTCAGAGCCTGACCCTAATGAGGGGCTATAGGAGCCTTCCATGGAGGTGAATCTTAGTTATCTTTCCTAAGAGGTGGTGGCACATTTCACGGGGGCACTTTCTGATTATAAGTAGGACGATGTAGGGCCGGAGGCTACGCCTGAGGTGGAGGGCCTCTGTGAGGCTGTGGAGTCGATTCCATAGGTAAAAACTCTTGTTTCCTGGGGGCCTCAATTTGAGCCACTGTAGCGGGCATGGCTCTGGTGGACCTTCTCATGGGGATCACAAGAGGCAACAGACATGACTGCTTAGCCTACTGTGAGGCTTCCACTAGGCGCTGGGCCTTATCAGAGAAGTCCCGGAATCTCCCAGGGTAGTTATGGGTGATCAAAGAGGGGATCATTTCTATATTGACATTCCATATGCACATCATCAGCAATTTCTCTTGAGTCAATGATATGTCAAGTGAGTATGTGAATTCATTCCATCGGGTGACAAAGTCGGCAACGCCCTCATCGGGCCTCTGCTTGCACTTGAAGTGGTCTGCGATAATCGTCTTCCGAGTGGTGGAATTGAACTGGTAGAGGAATAACCTACATATGTCTTCCTAGCTGGCCACTGAACCGATGAGGAGCTGATTTTACTAGCCCAATGTCTGCCCTTCTATGATCTATATGAAACACTGGAGTTTGGAGACTTCCTACTGTGCTGGATTTCCTAACATAGGGCCACACCTTGAGATAAAGTGGGCCAGGTGATGTGGCTGGTCCCCTATCACGTTGAAGGGGGAAAAGGTGGGATTCCAGAAACCCGGGGGTGCTGGCATATCATCCACCCATGATGGGTATGGCTTTCCATCAGGCAGGATTTCCACCAATTGAGTATCTAAAGCTTCGAGGTGGGCGATGAGTGTTGCCATTGGATCATCTGGGCGGGGAACCCTATATTGATGGGGAATCGTGATTACCATTGCATTGTAAGGTTCTTCAACATAATAAACAGGTCCAGCGGCTTATGGAGTGACTTGTGTACGACCTGTGGAGTAGCTGGGGGAATCTGGGCTAGGTCCTGAGGATTTTCATACCGTTCTGGAAGATTTGGTGACATAAACCACACCATCTTTATGTAAATCCCAGCCTCAACACTGTCAACATGGGAAGGATGGTCAGGGTCACCTGGGTCCAATTTTCCAAGGGGATGTTGTGCATACCCCTACTGTCGTGGCCGAGGATCACCATAGTCTGGTCGTTTCTCCATAGTGCATTCAACAAGGAGTTCGTTGACCACCTTCATCTGTTCATAAAGTTGCTGACACAATGCGGCTTTTTAGGGGTCATCTTCTTCCTTAAACACAGAGCTAGAGGGTTTGGTGGTTTAGAAGACTCCGAGGAGTTTCGTGCCCTTTTTGGGGTTCTGGGTGAGGACTAGTGCCTCAGTGGGGACAAGAAGTCCCAATAGATTACTCTGCTGGCGAGTAACCCTTCCCAATGGATCCAATAGCTTCAGCACTCCATCCAGGGTAATGTCTCCATCAAGTATATCTAACACTTTCTCTCCCTCTGATAGGTCATGCAAGTTAATCGCGACCCTACCTGGATGCATATCCTCTATGTCTATTGGAGAATCAGGCTGACACTAGATAGAACCAAAACAGAGGGCCACGTACTGCCCCAGCCACAAATTTGAACATGGGGAGAAGCCTCCTTGATTATCCTATGGAGCACCTTAATGATTCGGATGCATCATTGTTGAAGGGTCTTAGGGAGGCCTAGTGACTCAGGATGCTGGGACATGGTGAGTGAGGCCAAATAGATCAAACAACATTGTTCGTCGATATCTTCAAAGTGTTCCTGACTCTTGGGGTAGGTCAATAATCGATATTTAAGGCAAAAATGAGTCGCACATAGGTTCTGGTGAAAGCATCCATCCTCCTCCTAGGTGAGCGCTTCTGGTGCCCTAAAATTTGGCGATGCAACTGGCCAGAATATCTTTGGGAAATGGTCAGTTGCGAGGATATCCCTCAAGCTCCTTAGTCCAGATTCTAGGTCCATCCCTTAATTGCCCCAATCATCTACTGGAGGTGGATGGGGAAATAGAAGTGGTATCGATGTAGGCCATTGAGATGGTAAGATGGCCGGTGGAGAATATGGTGAGCGAGCTAACAAGCTGCCACATCTTGGGATATCCTTTGAAGAGTGTCTGAACTTAGCCACCATATCATGGTAAGACGGGATGACGACATCAATTTCTAGCATATGGTCTATGGATTATGGAGAAGAACTGAGCTTCTTCATGTCCTCCATTGGTTTCCATAATAGCTCTCTATGATCTTTAGTCGAGGTAGATAGTGCTTCTGGTGATGATGATGGTGATTTCATGGTTGTAACCTGTGGGGGTGCCAAATTTTCGTTCTCCCAGATATACATGTGTAGGGAGGTGGGAATCCAATGGATATGAAATTTTGGCTGTTTGAGGCTAATAAAACTTGTTTCTACCCCTATGATTGACATGGAAGATCTAGGCGAGGGATCTATCGCAGAGTTTTATTCTGCCTCAAAATCCGAGAAGCAAACCTGTTGGATCTCATTCTGAAACTTCTCAGTGTTCTTTTTGTGGCGGTGACGACACACCCTCCTGCCCCGAGAAGGCTTTTCGAGATAGAGTATATTTCCAGCATGAGGAGGTCCTTTGGCCATACTAGTATTGAGTTGAGGATGACTTCTTCCTGAGTCAGCTGGGGTGCAAGGATCACCTGCACATAAATCGAAGGGAAAACGGGGAGGACCGTCTTTCCCACCAGTTGACGTAAAGAGGGAATCTCTATGGGAAACGCTGGAGCTGGTAGGACCTCCATTGGAGCTGATAAGAGCATGGGTAGGACCTCCATGATTTCTTCCCCTGGTAGCATCAGTGCGAGGAGGGTCCTCGTACTGGTCAATCCAATCATGGGTGGGACCTCCATGCTGGGTGCTGGTAAAGCAAAGCATACCTTCACTCCTCGGATTGCTGAGGCGAGGAGGAATGTCGACAGCTGTGGCAAGAACATGGGGAAACCACCCATACTAGAGATTAACTAAATGTGTTACATCTCCATATCAGTGTTCCATGGTAGGAGAAATGACCCCATAACCAATGTAATTAGAACAGGCGAGGCATCTGTACTGAGTGTATCTATTGTGGGTAGGACCCTTATTCGGATTGAAGGTAGATATGGAGAACCTCTATGTAGAGCATGGAAGTGGGGAGGACCTGCATTGTCCATGGTGGCGGTATGGGGATGACCTCCATACTGGGTGTCACTATCGCGGGTTGTTCAGTGGAGGGTGCTCCCCAGATTGCTCATGTGGCAGTTGGGGCCTCGATTCGGACCAGGTATATAAGTGCCCCAACTCATGATGCACTGGAGGCTTATGATACATGTTGGCAGTGGCCTAGGCCATAGAATTTTCCAATATTAATGCCCTTTGGCAGGAATCCTCTTAGGCTTGCACCCGATGCTAGCATTGGGTCATCCAGACAGTAGTTGGTGGTGCAGGTAGATAGCTTTCCCGCTCTTCAGCACATAAAACTGGGTGGTGGCACTAACACGGCCTAGTGAGGGCCCTCCTTGGGGGCCCCTGGAATAGGATCCCAGCCGGGCTGGCCTAGATATACCCTACCCCATTGGTGTAGGGGAGGGAGTCCTCGATATGTTCCATGGAGAGGCTCTCAAAACGATTGTACGTTGGGGTGGGGAGCATTACCTCCCTGTGCAGTACTTTGGGGTGGTGGTGGCAATGAGGCGCATATGGCTCTAAATCCTTGCGGGCCATATCTCGAGTCTGGATAATCCCCTCCTCGTCATATCGGCGTACAAGCTCGCTTATCCCCCTTCATTGTATGAATTCTGACGAAAATATTGGGCATTGTCGCCCAGCAGCAGTGGGCATGGAAGCTGTCGCAGAAACGATTGAGCAACGCGGGAATACCGCTTTGGCGTTGTCGAGGCCCCTACATCAGTGGGTAGGTGGTGATCGGGTTCCTGGTTTAGCATCTTGGAATCTGAAAAGCAGGGCGATTGAATGATTAGTCTTGAAAAAAATAAATCGACATCCAGTGCCCCAACTCCATTCCAAATCCTAGGGCTGGTAAGAAGGATCCACACTGACAATGTTGCAGACCGGGATGTCCAATGTTTTGACTCACCAACTTCTGGAATGTTTCACGCCAAGCCCGCTATTTTCTGAGCTGGACCCAGTGTTGGATAACTAGATCTAGTGACATGATAATCTATTTATATCTTTAAAGCTACTAATATCCATGTTGAGGAGAATAAATTCACGTCGGTTTCACCATTTCTGTTTCCGTCGCTTTTTCTGGGGTGCATGCATGCGCCTCTGGAGGATGTGCAACAGTTGCCCAAAATTACCTCTCTCAAAAGGTGGGCGGTATTTTTCGCTTATTCAGGGATGTTTTCTCCTTGATCAAAATGGGATGATGGGATGTTAGTGCCTCTTTCTGTGGATTCCTCCTCAAAACACATCACCTAGTCCGGGTCTCTCTTATAGACTAAGACATTTTTCGTGAAACTCTTACCAGTGCCATGTCTTCATGGATGCCTGTTAATTAAACTTCTTTTGTCGTGACATTCCTAGGGTCCTAGTCAGGGATGAAACTTTCAATTTGGAGAGTAGTCATGTTTGAAATCACTGGCGTGTCTGGACACCAGAACACTAGTGTGTCTGGGTTTCTTCCCCTTATTATAATGCTTCTCGAGGGCATAGAAGCCTGAGGTATACTGCATAGAATGCGGGGAATTATATTACATGGGAATGTATATGAGGTTTTCCTCAACCTACTATATTTAACACAGGGAATGCCATAGGTTTTACGTCTAGCAGAGATAGATCAGACAGATCGGAACAATGACTATTGTGGACTTGATGGGCACAACATTGGAGGAAACACTGATACTGGGGCTAACGCGTGTTTAGTTACCCAGTTACCCCTAGGATCAATGAAGACATGAATTTGAATGATCTCACCAGGATGTGGTGGCTCGGATAAGAACCATGATGGATGATGGAGGGTTGAGAGTTGATAAATAATTAAGTGGAACTGATGTGAGGACGACAGTGAGCTCGGGCTTGAGTCTCTAGGAGACTTCTTACATATCCCTGTGGTGGGGAATCAAAGTACACGTAGTTAATGAAGTGACGGGACACCAAAGGAGGATACCCATATGAAGGGGACCCCAAGAAAGTGGAACCACAAGGTTGGGGCATGAAATTGGGGTGCGTGCGAAGGACATCGACCCGATGACATACTGGGGGTTAAGCGTGATTAGCGGCATGCGAGTTGGTCTGATGCAAGAGGGGTAAAACCATAAATGTGGGTCCCCATTGAAGGGACTACAATGGATTATCGTGAGATGGAATCGCAACGTCTTACCACTGGATTGGGATTGCAATTTCCTACCACTGAATGAGGATTTCAATGGCTTACCACTGGATGGGGTTCGGAATGGCTTTCTGATGGATGGGGATCACCATGGATTCCCACTATATGAGGTTGAACTTCATTGAGCCTTCCTACATACCTTTCCTTGGCAAGGATCAAAGACCACATAGTTCAGAATGTTGTTTGGAGAACTGACGTAAAGATGGTCGAGACCAATGGTTGTTAGGCTTGAACCTCAGGGAGGCATCATACGTACCCTGCCTTGGAAAGGATCAAAGTACATGTAGTTTAAGATGGAGTGGGAACCGACATGAAGGGGTTGAGAACCAATAAATCGTGGTCTTGAACCAAAAGGAGGATTCTAAAAGAGTGTTGTCGTGGGTGCCCTCAAATGATTAGTGTGATTTTGGGGTACTTTGGTGTGGCAGAGTGGCTGACGAAGGTCGTTTCTCAAAAGAGGAAGTAAATTAAAACAACTTATTAAAGGTATTATAAAAATAAAATATAATAAAATTAAAACACTATATCAAAGGATGGGGTTTTTTTAGAGTTTATAAATCTATAAGAAGTTTTCTGTAAGACGATTTCATTTTTTTTGTTTTTTAATTTTGAAATGAAGTTTGATTAAAAAGAAACAACAAGAATATGTTTTTTAGAAAATATTTAAAAAGGCGTAATCGATAAAACTCTACCAATTCACTCTATTATTAATCATTATAATTTAAATTAACATTCACTTAATTATGATCCCTTAATTTGTTAAATACCGAACCCTACGATAATTACCTTTACCACAAAGATGAAGTGAATTTAACCCTAGGCTAACTTCGGAAGATGAAATCGCAACACCCTGCTTTGATTGATGTTCTATGATTAGCTTATGGTTAGTGATAAATTAAGGCACATTTACCCTCTGGAAATTAGAATTAATTGAGTTTTGGTATTATATTGGAACACTAAAAATTGATCCCTTATGGTTTTGTATAATCGATTAAGTTCGGACTCTCACAATTTACAGAAAATCTCGTCCTCACGTGTTTTTGTGTTAGTTGTTAAATTTCTTGCTTAATTTCATTTAAATTTAAAAATAATTTAATTGATCATATTATGTGAATTACAGTATATCATTTATTCAAAATAAATTAATTTATAAGGTAGAGATATATTGATTACTAAAATACTACTCTTCCATGGGTGGCGTAATCATCCTAGAACGAATTGCATTTGCAACGGTTTATAATGGGCATAACCCAATAACGCTTCTACTCAAGAATTCCAGCCTAAAGACGAAGATTAAGGGAAGAAGAAATTTAAAAATATATGTAGAATAGAGAAGAAATAAAAACAATGATGTTTAAAACACCGATGAAAATATTACAACATGAAGAAGAAAAGGAGGCTTCGATGAGGGTATCCTTGCTTCAATAGCTACCCCTCTTACAATGGTTGGAGAATCTGGGTGAAACAAATTCTCCTCTGCCTCCAATCTCCTAATGCACGTCCCAACTCCTCAAAAAGAGAAAAACCCTAATTTATAGAGTGGTGTGGAGGCATGGTTTAAAGAGGTTTCAAGTGTCAATGGGAAATCTCGACCAAATATTTTAATACAACTTCCACCGCCCATTTGACCTCCAAAACGCATGGACCATCTCTCCTTCCAGATGGATGATATGTGCAAAAATGCATCCTTGAGAACCTCGCAACAGTTGGTCTTAATCGAAGCAAAAAATAAAGATGTTATGGCCCAAATACAGAACCTATGTCCATTTTGGTGAGTCCATCCCAACATTGACTTCATGGCCTATTTCAACTACCACATGCACTCTTTAAATCTAGTGTCCTGAAATTTTTTTGTAGAAACTTAAGTTAGGAACACTATTACAAAAGTAAAAATTCAAATAATAAATATAAAAAAATATTTATCTTCGAAATACTACAGTGCACTATAAAGGGTAAAACTGGAATTTTCACCAAATTTTCAAATGAATGATCAAATCCCAAATATTTTATAAATAAAAATATTTAACATAATGTGAGGAAATTATGTCATTTATTATCAACAAAATATTCAAAATAATACTATTTTATCAACTCCCCCACACTTACCCTTTTGCACTGCGGGGCAAAACCTCATATCAAGTAAACATCAATATCAAATCAAAACAAATTTTAAAACTCATATCCTTGAGATCCAACAATTACACACCAAGAAACAAAAGATATAATGCCTCATAAAAAACTCATTATTTCAAGGTCTCTATTTATATCATTAAATATATTTCCACTTCATTTATCCTCCCATTCATAAAACACTTACCTTGTATGAATTATCTCTTATCACACAAATATCAATTTTTTGCAATGTCTTTCTCATACAAACTCATACAAGGATCACCATAGGCATGATAAATTCCTACATCACCACCCAATCTGAGTCAAAGAAATATGTTTATCATGGGGACTTTTTAGTGTTGTTCTATGGAATTAGGTTGCTAGGATTATGGTGTGAAATCTTCTGAGACTTAATTAGGAGGGATTGACTCTTTTTGAAGAAAAATTGCAATAATCTAATTTTAACTTAAATATGTTCTTCTACTAAATCCCCATAGTATCAATTCAGCTCCATCATCATGAAAAGTCGTGGAATTTTTACACCATTCATCATTTCATCATAGATAATGTCAATCTTCACAAACATGATTTTCTTGAAAGCTCCAGATATGCATAGCTTTCCAACTCAATTAGAAGCTCCAGAAAAGGCACAACTTCACTTGTCATGAAATCTAAAGAAAAGGCACAACATTAAATATAATGATTTTTTTCATCAGCAAACACATCTCTTATGAATTTAATTTTCCACCCAAAGTATCACAGAATGTGGTAGCACAACACCATATTCCTTCCCCCACACTTAAGCTCAACTAGATTATGCAATTTCACTTCAAGAGTTGGTTGGATAGGGAAATTTATCTTGTAATGTGGCTGACTTAACAGGATGTGCATGGATTATAAGGGTTACAAGGATTAAATGTTCAAGGTATGCAATTATAAAAAAGAATTATTTGAAATATGGGCTTTAATACCAAAAAAATTCTTCAATCATTCAAACATAGGTACCTCAAACCCTCAAGTTTTGATAGAAATAAATCAAATTCTAGTTAAATCAAGCATGGTTTGGTTCTCTCATGAAGTGAGGTGAATGTAAAGAATATAAAAATAATGGTTTATAATCATAACAGGAATGTCATTTCAAATATAAAGATAGTGAGATGTGGCATGGTATATAAAATTCAATGTACGTTTCATGAAATTACTAAATATATAAACTTGAAATAAAGTCATTTTCATCATTCATTTAAGCATAGTTTCATGGGATAAATTGTTTCACTCATTGTATGCATTTCAAAATTTTGATGAGAATCATTTCAGCTCAAAAATTTCAAAAACACAAAGAAAATTGAAAAATAAACAAACAAAATTTAAAAAACACACAATTTTTTTGTTTTGTTTTTTAAACTAGAAAAACATTAAAATTACTAAACTTAAAGGTTCCCTCCCCCACACTTAAAATATTTTGTTGTCCTCAATGTGAACCAATGAGATGATATATGCACATGAAATGCATAATTTTTAAATAGGACAAATAATATAAAACTGAAAGGGTTAGGAATTTCCTGATGTGCTCAAGTGATGATGGGGTCATGCAGTGTGATAAAATCCATTGCATTAGTAGTAAGTACCTTAATGTATCTCTTAAAATGTTTCCCATTGACTGTATAGCTCCTTCTAGTGTCCTCCTGTATGATCTCCACTGCACCATACGGAAAAACATTAGATACAATATAAGGACCTAACAATCTGGAATGCAACTTACCAGGCATCAGCTTCAATCATGAACTGTAGATAAATATTTTATCTCCAACATGAAACTCCTTTTGTTGGATCATTATATCATGAGATTCTATTGATTTTTCCTTATAGAGCCTTGAGTTCTTATATGAAGACAATCAAATCTCCTCAAGCTCTTGAATTTGTTGCTTCCTTTGGATTCCATCTTGGGCCAAATCCATATGGAATTTCTTTATAGCCCAATAAGCCTGATGCTCAACTTCCACAGGGAGATGACATGTTTTCCCAAAAATAATCTGAAATGGGGACATACCAATGGGTGTCTTGTATGCTTTCTTATAAGCCCACAATGCATCATCAAAGTGCTTGCTCCAATCCTTCCTATTGGGATGCACAATTATCTCTAAAATCTGTTTCAACTCACAATTTAAATCCTCAGCTTGGCAATTTGTTTGGGGGTGGTATGATGTTCATGTTTTCTGTGTCACCCAATACTTCCGAAGGAGGGAATCCAAATTTCGAGTGCAGAAGTGTGTCCCTTAATCACTAATGATGGCTTTCAGTACTCCAAACCTACAAAAAAAATTCGTTTTGAAAATTTCCACAAAAAAATGAGAACAATCAGTCCTCTGGGCCTTAGTCTCCACCCATTTACTCACATAATCAATAGAAACCAAAATGTTCAAAAAACAAAAAAGAACTAGGAAAAGGACCCATATAATTGATGCCCCGTGCATCAAAAATCTCACAAAATAGTATGGGTTGTTGGGGCATCTCATGTCTCCTAAAAATGTTCCCAGTGTGTTGGCAACAAGAGAATGAGATACAAAACACATGGGAAACATGGAATAAGCTAGGCCAATATAATCCAGAGTCCAAAACATTCCTAGATGTCCGTTGGGGTCCAAAGTGTCCACCACAAGAAAGTGTATGACAAAAATGTAAAATAGACTCCAACTCATGATCAGGAACACACCTCCTAATAACATGATCACTACAAATGTGCCAATGGTATGGATCATCCCAAACATAATATCGAGACTCACTTTTTAATTTTTGGACTTGATGTTTCTTTAAATTTGCAGGGATTTCAGAGGCATCAAGGTATTTAACTGAATCTGCATACTAAGCATGCGTACCTGATATGGAATAAAGATTCTCATCATGGAAAGTGTCCTGAAGTTGTACCTTGTCCAAGGTGTCATCCTATAGTGTGTGAGTAATCCTACTCATGTAGTCCGTCGCCATGTTTTCTGACCCCTTTTTTTCCTTTATCTCAATATCAAATTCTTGAAGAAGGAGAATACATCGGATCAGCCTGGGCTTTGCATCTGGCCTCTTCAAGAGGTACCTCAGAGCTGCATGGTCAGAAAAATCAACTAATTTAGTGCCCAATTAATATGAAAGGAATTTATCTAAAGAAAATATGACAGCAAGAAACTCCTTTTCTGTGGTTGTGTAGTTTGATTGGGATGAATCCAGTGTCCTTGATGCATAGGAAATCACATGTGAACGTCCCACCACCCTCTAATATAATACTGCTCCAAAAATGAATTTGCAGGCGTCATACATAATCCCAAAAGGAATCTCCCACTGTGGGGGCAGTATGATAGGTGGAGTGGTCAGACACGTCTATAACTCATCAATGGAAGCCCTACAAGAATCATCAAACACAAAATCATAATCCTTTTGAAGTAATAATGACATAGGGAGAGAAATCATACTAAAATCTTTGATGATGTGCCGATAAAATCCTGCATTCCATAGGAACGATATAACATCAAACACACATGAAGGATAGGTTATGGATGAAATAATGTCTATCTTAGATCTATCAACCTCTATCTCATGTTTTAACACTACATGCCCTAAGACAATGCCATAACCTACCATGTAATGACACTTTTCAAAGTTCAAGACCTGATTCTTCTCAATACATTGACTCAATACCTTTGCCAAACTATTTATACATTCATCAAATGAGAATCCCTACTCTGTAAAATCATCCATAAATACCTCCATGCAGGTTTCAATAAAATCAGAAAAAATAATCACCATGCATATATGGAAGGTACATAGGGCGTTGCAATGTCCAAATTGCATCCTCCAGTAGGAAAATATGCCAAAGGAAAAAGTTAATATAGTCTTATTCTGATCCTCGGGAGCTATATGAACCTCAAAATATCTATAAAATCCATCCAAGAAACAATAGTGTGTCTTCCCAACTTTTCTCTCATGCATCTGATCAATAAATGGGAGGGGGAAATGGTCTTTGCGAGTGGAATGATTTAGTTCCCTATAATCAATACACACATGCCAACTGTTCTGTACCCTCATTGGAACTAACTCATCTTTCTCATTTTTAACAATAGTAACACCACTGTTCTTAGGCACAACCTGAATAGTACTTACCCACTAAGAATCTGAAATGGGATATATTATACCTACCTCGAGAAATTTTTCAACCTCTTTTTTAACAACCTCTAGAAGGGTTGGATTGAGTCTCTTTTGTGGTTGCCTCACAGGTTTAGCCTCATCATCTAGAATAATCCTATGCATGCAAATGGAGGTTCTAATCCCGAATATGTCAGCCAAAGTCCACCCGATTTCCCTGATGTTCTCCCTCAAATGATTCAAAAGATTTTGGTCATGTTCAAAAGGGATATTATTAGCAATGATAACAGGTAATTTCTTACCACTTAACAAGTATATGTTTTTGAGATTTGGTGGCAATGGCTTGAGTTCCAGTTTAGGGGTTGGTGTATGGATGGGGTCATAGAAGGAACTGAAATATGTGCACAAAGAGAATCAGTATCAGTATATACATCATCAAAATCAGGGAATAAATCATCAAATCCATCAGCATACTCATCATCCATGTCATAATTAGAGTACACATTATCAAAATCAGAATATGATTCCATTTCGAAATCAAATCTTAGAGATTATTGTTCCTTATAATCGTTTGTGTAATTACTCTTAGACATCAAACTAGAACCAATACTCATAATCTCCCTAAGCATAGGACAATCCAATTCCATGGTGTTTTTACTTGGTGGTTCAAAATGGGAGATAACAAATGCAGAATGATCCTATAAGGGGTACATAATGGAGTCCATAAAATTAATAATTATAACTTCATCTCCAAACACCATGGAAAGTGTACCCTCGTGAACATTTATGATAGTTTTTTTAGTTTTGAGGATGGGTCTACCTAAGATAATGGGAGCACTAGAACTTACCTGATCATCCTCCATTTTGAGCACGTAGAAGTCTGCTAGAAAGATCAGGTCTCTTACCAGGACAAGTACATCCTCAAGGACTCCCGCTGGATATGTTGTAGCTCTATTCGTCAATTGCACCACTACTCTCGTCAGCTTCAACTCACCAACCTGTAATGAAGAGAATATAGAGTGAGGCATCTAATTTATTGAAGCTCCTAAATCAAAAATAGGATCATAGAAGTGAAACTCCACTATGGTACATGGGATGGTGAATGTCTTGGGATCCTTTCACTTTGTTGGAATTGCTAGAGTTGATTTAATGAGTGATGATACATTCTTTCCAAGGTTGATCCTCTCATTTCCCTTGATCCTCTTCGATTGGTGCAGAGTTCCTTTAAGAATTTATCATTCCTTGGGATTTGTTTTATGGATTCAAGAAGAGGGATGTTGATCTCAACACGCTTGAATGTGTCCAAAAACTCTTTTTTCATCACCTCTTCAGACATATTCTTGGTTTGAACAACCCTATTTGGAAAGGGTAGAGGTTTAGGATGAACATCATTAAAATTTTCTTACCTTTCTCTTTCTCCTTGGGTTTCTCATCAGTTGGTATATAATGGGGCTTCTCTTGAGTTGAGGTGAATCCCGGTGGAATGGTAGATGAAGAAGCATAAGTTGTTTGTTTCACGCGTCTCAATGTAATGGCACTGACATTCACCTTTGGATTTGGAGTAGGTTGGGAAGGAAGATTTCCAGAATTCATACTTACTAGTTCATGGAGGGCAGTGGAAATCTGGCTCATTTGAGTCTTCAACTCCCTCAACTCAGAACCATGAATCTTCAGCTCATTCTGTTGATTAAGAACAATTTGTTTTAAAAGATCATCGGTGTTATAGTCTACCTTGTGTTGTAGATTCCCTTGTTTCTGGCATGTTTATGTTTTAGCTTCTAATCTCCATTGGGGTTTTTGGAAACCCTGTTGGTAAGGTGGAGGCTGCTGGAAGTTTTGTTGAAAAGGGGGCCTTTGTTGTTTCCAAAATCCATACCTCATATTTTATTGATCCTTCCACCCTTGGTTGAATGTTGGTGCAAAGGAGTCATACATATTTTGATGGTGTGGTTATTGCTGTTGCTGATATGGTCTCCCAGGAAATACTATTTCACAATCTTCTGTTTCTTGTATTAGGGGGAAACAGTTAGTTGGGTGGCTTATCTCAGTGAAAATTCTACAAGGCCTTGAAGGAGTGGCTTCGGATGTCTTCTGAGCCAAAGCAATCTGTCTCACCATAGTGGTCAATTCCTCCAACTTGGTATCAATCAAATGACTTTCAAGAGAATAAGGACTTACCTGATGTACTCCCCTGACATGTGGTGTGCCTCTCTCACCAAATTGTTGGGAGTTTTGGGTCATCGCGTCGATCAATGCAAGTGTAGCAACTGGTGTCTTGTCCACCACTACTCCTACAGCCGAAACATCCACCATGCTTCTCTCCACAGGTGTGAGTCTTTTAAAGAGGTACTAGACGAGTAATTGCCCACTGATTTGGTGATGTCGACATCTTGCACACAACTTCTTGAATTGCTCCCAGTACTCATACATTGACTCCCCTTGTGCTTTCTTGATCCCCGAGATCTCCTTACAAATATAAGTGGTCCTCGAGGCTGGAAAAAATCTCTTCAAGAATAGATGTTTCAAATCGTTCCAACAAGTTACATCTCGGGTTATAAATATTACATCAAGTCTTTCACAGCTCCATCAAGAGAGAATGGGAATGATCTTAGTTTGATTTTATCTTCAGAGACATTTCTAGATTTTAGGGTGGAGTAGAACACATTAAATTGTTTCAAATGTTTATTGGGAACCTCACTACGGAGGCCATGAATCATTGGATGTATGTGAATTAACCCATATTTTAGTTCAAAGTCCAAATCAAGATTTGGGTATGCAATACAATTTGGTTGATAGTTAATATCAGGTGCAGCCAATTCTCGAATGGTTCTATAACATTCATTTCCATTATTTTCAACCATTGGTTCTTATTTTATGGATGAATTAGATTTTCTTCCAATTTCAATGTTATGATATTGGAGTAATTCTCCAACTGGTTGAATTTTGAAACTTCCAATAGACAAAGAATGTCTAATTCGTGCCCTAAGGCTATGTTCAATATCAAGGTCATGATCTAAGAGATCTTCAAGATTAGATCATGTCATAAGTCAAATAAAAATGAAAATATTGAAATTTGACCATATTAAAATAAAAATAATAAGTTTGAGTTGATGTTCCAAAATGAAGAGAAGAGGATGAAAAAATGAAAACATGAGAAAGGGGAAAGTTGAAAGAGAGAGGTGAAGAAGATAATAAAATGAAAAATAAAAGAAATAACCCAAAATGGACGAATAAATTACTTGCCTCCCCAGAAAACATTCAAATTTGAAAGAGTTCTATCGTGGGAGCCCTCAAATGATTAGTGTGATTTTGGGGTGCATAGGTGCATCAGAGTGGCTGACCACGGTCATTTCTCAAAGGAGGACGTAAATTAAAACAACTTTATAAAGGTATTATAAAAATAAAATTGAATAGAATTAAAACACTACTTGAAAGTATGGGGGTTTTTTAGAGTTTATAAATCTAGAAGATGTTTGCTGGAATAATATTGCATTTTTATAGTTTTTAATTTTGAAATTAAGTTTGATTAAAAAGACACAATAAGAATATGATTATTTAGAAAATATTTAAAAAGCCATAATAGATCTAACTCTACATCTTCACTATATTATTAATCATTATCATTTAAATTACCATTCACTTAATTATAATCACTTAATTTTTTAAATCCCGAACCCTACGAGAATTAACTTTACCATGAAGATGAAGTGAATTTAACCCTTGGCTAACTTCGGAACATGCAATCGCAACACCCTGCTTTGATTGATATTCTACGATTAGCTTATGGTCAATGGTAAATTAAGGCCCATTTCCCCTTTGTAAATTAGAATTAATTGAGTTTAGGTATTATATTTGAGCACTACAAATTGATCCCTTATGGTTTTGTATAACTGATTATGTTCTCACTCTCACAATTTACCCAAAATCTCATCCTCATGTGTTTTTGTGTTAATTGTTCAATTTATTTCTTAGTTTAAATTAAATTAAAAATACAATTAATTGATCATATTATGTTAATTATAGTATATCATTGATTAAAAATAAATTAATGTTGAAGCTAAGAGATAGATCGATTACTAAAAGACTACTCTTCCATGGGTGGCGTAATCATCGTAGAAGCGAATTGCATTTGCAATGGTTTATAATGGGTATAACCCAATAATGCTTCTACTCAAGAATTGAATCCCAAAGAGGAAGATTAAGATAATAATTAATTTAAACGAATCATAATACAATAGAAGAAATAAAATAATAACAAAGAATTTTAAAGCACAAATGAAAATATTACAACATGAAGAAGAGAAGGAGGCTTCGATGAGGGGATCATTGCTTCAAGAGCTACCCCTCTTACAATGGTTGGATAATTTCGGAGAAAAAAATTATCCTCTGGCTCCAAACTCCTAATTCACATCCCAACCCCTCAAAATTCGAAAAACACTAATTTATATAGTGGAGGTGAGGCTAGGTTTAAAGAGGTTTCAAGTGTGAATGAGAAATCTTGGCCAAATATTTTAATAGAACTTTCACCACCCATTTTACCTCCAAAACGCGTAAAAAAGCTCTCCTTATAGAAGGATTATTTGTGTGAAAATTAATCTCGGAGACCCTCTCAACATTTTGGCCTAATCCAAACACTTATGGAGAATTTATGGCCCAAATACAAAACCTATGTCCATTCTGGCGAGTCCAGCCCAACTTTGATTTCATGGCCCATTTTCAACAACCAAATGCACTCTTTAACTCTAGTGTCATGAATAAAAGTTTTATACAATTACGTTAGTAACACTTTTACACACTTTCAAATTCAAATACGAAATATAAATTATTTATCTTTGAAATACTACAGTGCAATATAAAGTGTAAAACAAAAATGTTCACCAAATTTTTAAATGAATGATCAAATCCCAAATATATTATAAATAAATATATTTAACATAATGTGGGGAAATTAGGACATTTATTATCAATAAAATATTCTTCAAGATAGTGTTTTATCATAAACTTATGTACCTTCCCTTGGTAAATATCAAAGACCACGTAGTTCAGAATGGAGGTGGTACCGACCTGAAAAGGGTCGAAACCAATGAATGGTGGGCATGATCCTCATGGTGGCTTCTTACGTACCTTGACTTGACAAGGATCAAAGACCACATAGTTCATAATGGTGTTTGGTGAACCAACGTGAAGATGGTTGGGACCAATAGTTGTTGAGATTGAACCTTAAGGAGGCTTCCTAAGTACCCCGCCTTGGCAAGGATCAACGTCCACATAGTTGGGGGAAAACATAAGGGGGTCAGAACCAATGAATGGTTATATTGAACATCATAGAGGCTTTATACATACCTTTCCTTATCTCGGATCAAATACCACGTTGTTCAGAATGGTTTTTGGAAAACCGACGTGATGATGGTCGGGACTAGTGGTTGTTGGGCTTGAACCTCAGGTAGGCTTCCTATGTACCCTGCCATGGAATGTATCCAAGTCTACGTAGTTCCGAATGGTGTTTGGAGAACCGAAGTGAATATGGTTGGGACCAATGGTGTTTGAGATTGAACCTCAGGGAGGCTTCCTACGTACCCTGCCTTGGCAAGGATCAAAGTCCACGTAGTTTCAGAGAAACATAAGGGGGTTGGAAATAGTGAATGATGGGCTCAAAACTCAGGGAGGATTTTTACATACCTTGCCTTGGCAAGGATCAAAGACCACATAGTTCAAAATGGTTCTTGGAGAACTAGAGAGAATATGGTTGGTACCAATGGTTGTGGGATTGAACCTCAGTAAGGCATCCTATGTACCCTACCTTGGAAAGGATAAAATTCAATGTAGTTTGAGATGGGGTGTTTGGTGAACCGAGTAAAGATGGTTAGGACCAATGGTTGTTGGGATTGATCCTCAGGGAGGCTTCCTACGTACACCACCATGGAAAGGATCAAATTCCATGTAGTTTGAGATGGAGTGGGAACTAATGTGATGATGGTATGGAAAAATGAACTGGGGGGGTGAACCCCTGGAAGTCATCCTATGTACCCCTCCTTGGAAAGGATCAAAGACCACGTATTTCCAAATGGTTTGTTTGGTGAACCAATGTGAATATGTTCTGGACCAATGGTTGTTGGGCTTGAACCACTAGGAGGCATCCTATATACCCCACTTTGGCAAGGATCAAAGTCCTCATAGTTTGGGATGGTGTGCGGTGCTTACATTATAGGGTTCCCAGGAAGTATTTCATTATTGATGCTTACTATAAGCCAACCTGAGTCATGCTCGGTGTGAGAAATGTGGAAGTGATAACCTGATGATCATGCCGTGAGTGGTGCGTTTCTGGGGAGTGGAGTAATGCTTACACCTGGTTAGCGGCCCAAAAAGGAAACGGAGGGTTACATGCGGTTAGCATCCCAAATAGGAAAGATGGGATTACATGTGGTTAGCATCCCATGGACATGGAGATTGGGACTAACTCTAGGGTAGAGGCCCATCAGCGACAAAGCCCCGCAGGGGAGTGATTTGGCACCAATGAAAGGAGGGCTCTGGTGACCACCCCCTGGTCCTTGCTACCGAGGAAGAGATGAGGACAAAGGTTGATAACCCCTATAAGAAAATCTAGGGGCTTACACCATGTTCTTTCCCTATCCCCACGGACAAACACCACTCATTCCATGTGAGGAATGATTTCACTCCCATAGAGACCAGTGGGCTTGCAGAATGTACAGGGTGGGGGAACCCTGTGTACAACGTATGGGGTGAGGTCACATTTTAACATCATGTGATGAGGAAGATGGTGGTTGGTATTTTAACATCCTATATCTCAAACAAGGTGGGTGCACTCTGCACACCCTAGGACTTACATAATTGATACCTCCCAACCCTTGGGGGAGGGAATGCATCAGAAATTTTGTGGTGAGGGGGTGTTATGGAGTGACCCATTTGGGTGGTCTATGTTAGCGAGTCTATGTGAAGAAGCAATAGCCGTTAGCATGCCTATGTGAAGAATCATGAGTCTAATCAACCAATTGGAGGCACCTCCCAATGGATTTTGAAATCACATTGTTCAAAATTGAAAAGCCGCATGGAAAGAGAGCACGTGATGAAGGTGTGATGTGCATAAGAGGGACTCCGACAAGGTACCTTGAGGGGGAGGAAGAGACATTGAGTGTGTGCAAGAGAATAAGCTTGGAGAAATATGGAAGGATTGCGCACAATATGGAATGGGTGTGTACAAGTGGGCAGGGTTGCACACAAACTAGAAGGGGATGCACACAAGAGAGTTCCAATGTGGAAGATTTTTGTGAGAAAATGGGGTCTATTGTGTGAAAATAAATTTGGGATAATGGAAATTAATTAGAATCATTCCCAAGAGGGACCACCCAAAATAGGACCCTTGGGGGACCTATCGTGCAAAATCCAATACCTGAAGACAATGGTGTTTTTTCACGCGTCGTGGAAGAGTTAGTTTTTGTGCAGTAGAGAATCACTTCATCTTCTGTTACCATCTCCAAAGGGCGAGGGTGTATGTTTTATTTTATAGCTGAAGTCGTTAGGGGTTGTGCGCAAAGGGGCTCGACGTGGAAACGTGCGCTTGACACCGCATTGTGCATGAAAATGAGCACTGTGCGGAAGCCCTCCCTTGACTTTAGATTGGGTTCCCAAAGGGCCATTGCGTACAAAAATGTGTTTGATGTTTCATTAGGCGTTCAAATGGGAGATATGCATAAGACCACCCTTTTTGTCGCATTGGGCACACAAAGGTCTGATGCATGCAAACACGCGCTTGACATCGCGTTGGGCGCACAAAGGGGAGCTACACCGAATCTCTCCCTTGACGTCGGATTGGGTGTGTAAGATTTTTCACATCGAGGGTCGTTTACACACATACTCTAAATCTTCCATGCAATTACCTCATGGGTCCCATAATCTTCTCTTCCTATATTAGGTTCCTTCATTTTCTCGTTATCCTATCAATGCTGGCCATATTTGAATTTTGGCATCAATACCCTCTTTGATGAGGATCTCTTACTAGATCTGAAAGTTAAGGATATGCTTGTGGAGTGTGTTTGGCATGAATACTACTTCGGATTAACTCTGATGGAGTCTTCTCAACTCCTTCATCACTTCCTCTTTCTGGGAAAATATTTCTTTAATAAAAAGGGATTGAACTTATCCATTTGAAAAGTTAGTTATGATATGACCTTTACCAATAGCTTTATTAGATTCCATTAGAAAAGGTAGATGTTTTTTATTCAAGAGGATACCTAGATTTTTTGTAAACCTCTAATTTCTGGTGCGCACAAATCCTTCATTCACATCAGTGTTGAAAGTATCAAAAATAGGAACTTCATCCTCTAACTCCCCTGAACTGGAGTCATTTTTTGGAGGATCATTCATGATGGTATTAATGACATTCACCAACTCATTATGCATTAATGGAATTCTATCCACATCTTTGTGATATTTCCTTATTCATTGTCCTCCACAAGACTTTCTTCTCATATTTTTTGGTTCCCCAGGAACTATTTAACAGAAATTAATCAGAATATAATCCTTTGATAGTTCATTTTTACATTTACATTATCATTTTTTCCATAATCGGGAGAAAACTGACATCCACTGAGGAGGGGGTTGTGGATTTGAAAAAACCCACAGTCATGTAGTCCGAGGCTATTTATTATCTTCTTCATCAAACCATTGGGATATTTTTGTTTACTCCAATGTTTGGGCTCAAAAATCCCCCAACCCTATGGCATGGGGTAGTTATTGAACTGCTACAGTTGATATCATCACCCCTACTCTTCAGATTTTCTGATTTCTAGTCTGCCCATTGGTTGGGTGCATTATCTGACACCCAGTTAAATAGCCGGATTTAGAATACTGTAGTTCTATTTCAGACATTTTTTTGATCTAATGGATGACATACTCTATGTGGGAAGCCTACTCGATGTTTTCAAATTCTATATGAGGAAGCATCACATTTTTTTCTCTCATTGCCCAATAATTTTGTGAAAACTAATAGAGGTCTATTATTGATGAGTATATAATCGGTTATGAATTGAATTGTTTTTGTTGTAGTTATCCTAGGGAAATAACCTTGCATGAGATCACTTTCGATGGGCAGTGCTAATTTTGAAGTGCAGTAAAATGAAATTATCCATGTTCACCCTATCCTCTGATATGAACACTAGATGCAGTATCCACAATCAATAATCACAAACTATTTAATGCATCAGGAATGCATGTGGAAGGGCCTCATGTTGATTCTTGATCATTGGATGTCGATAAACATGGAGAGATTCCAAGTCAATTTTTCATTTCAACCCTTCCATTACCTTGACATGATGCTGATATTAATCATATGTTAATAATTTTTCATTCATAAGGGGAAGATTCATCCATATGTTAAGGTGGATATTTGGAATAAAATCCTCCACCAACATCACTTTAATGTTGTATTGAGAGGTTTTAAAAATCCATAACATGACTAGTACTTCACCATTAGCCAGTTGTCTTATCATATTCAACATATCATTTTGATATTTTTCTAGAGGTTTATCAACTTGGTCTAACCAGAGTGGATGATTCCTAATTTATTTATCATATGAAATGGGATAATTTGGTGTTTCCTCTACTATATTAAAAGGAAAACGCCCTAAGGGACATTCGAAGAATGACCATTTCCATGTGTTACCTTTTGGATGAGAAAATATTTCACCTTCCAGTGATAAGGAATTAGTCATGAGTTGACTTATTTTTTCAAGTGCCTCAAGGTTATATGGTTTTCTCATCACTACATTTTCACTTTGAAAATTTTATTGACAATGTGAAACACTACAAGAGAGATAACTTTCATAGTGAATTCCAACATGGATAAGAACACAATGATAGATTATATCAAGGGATAAATCCTCTTAATCGTTAATCTTCTAGAAACACAGAGTGTTGTTGTGGCTCCCATATAGATATAGGATTTCACGATTGGCCAAATTGTCATGAATCAAGCCTTCATGATAATGGGTTTGATGAGGAACTCCAAAATTACTACTACTAATACAATAGTTTGGTAATTGAAGGGTAGGATCTTGAGCCGTGATAGATAAATGTTTAAGGTCTTGAAGAACTCCAGCATTAAGAGGATCTGTGTCATAGATCGACTCTTTATTATCTAAAAATATTTGGTTAGACTTCTTATTGGACGCCCACTTACACATAGTTTAGTCCACTTGCAGGGATATGTTGTTATCATGGGTAGGTATGTGTCTCTCTAGAAGTTTCCATCAGAATATGACATTATCTCCAATTGTAAATGTTTTATATTCTCGATCCGATTTTCCATAAGATATGGGTAAGTATGCCTCATAACTCTCATAGACTGGAATATAGTTGTGTATCTACTCTAGGATGTCATGTTAATGAGTCATCCCAGGTATGGGAACAAAATTATGTTTTTCCCTCTGGTACTGCTGAATTTTAATGTTATGTTATTCTGGAAATCTTCCAAGATATGGGATGGAATTTGTGTGTTCCCTTTCCTGATTTCCATAATGTGTTTAGTGACTTCATTGTCCATAATGTGAATATAAGTCCATTCCATATCTTGAGTAGGTGTATGCACCTGCTCCTATCATCCAGTTCCTATCAGGGGATACTGAAAGCACTCGTATGTGGGTAATGAGTGTTGAGTATGACCCAGGTTCATCATTAGATCATTCAGAATGACTTATCAGGGTGATACCAAACATGATTGTTGGTAGGCTTCATGGGTGATGGAAGGTGTATGTGGTTTCTTGATGTTTTCTTCCAAACATAGTCACTGGGATTCTTTAAATTCTGACAGACGAGCCTGTTGGTAGGCTTGGTGAGTGCAGGCAGGTGTATGTTATTGATTACAAGTTCCCCCCACATTCGGTTGGCAGGATTCCATGAATGCAGTTATACACGTATGATGACTAGATGATAGATTATAAGTAGGTGTATGTTCCTGCTCAGGGAACCCCGCAAGATTTGAATAGCGGGATTGGTTCGGCATTGCCAAATGAGTTTATTGGCTGGAAGAGTTAAGGCGGATGGGTGTATGTTCCCGTTCTTTGTTTTCCACCAAAACTGGATTGAAGAAATTCTCTAGTGGAAAAGGTAGGAACCTTCTCCCTTTTTGTTATATTTTTACATATTAATTCATCATGAGATCCAAAATCAGAGGGACTTGGGCTGGGGAACCGACGATAACACCCTCATCATATTGAGGGTTTGATGTCATGCGGTGTTGGTTGTAGAGATTTTTGGAACGACGCCTTTGGAAGGACCCATGTGTCTTTGTGACAAGGAAATGGGTGGCATCGTGGTCGACCATACTATAATAGGGGAGGTATTGGTGATTGTGTTCCAGGGATAAACTTCAGAAATGGTTGAAGATGATGGTTGCAACCATCTTTATCTGGACCACCAGTCATCTTTGACCTAACGAACATGGATTATTCTTGGTTTGGAGGGCCTATCGAGCATCCTCCAAGATTGGGATAGTACCATGGTGATGGTACTCTTGGACTTATTTATTGGAGACCCATATTTGAAGATTCCGAGTTGGTGATGACGTCCTTCTAGATACCAAGGATCTAGCTTGAGCAGTAGTCATGGAATTCACCGGTGCAAACGTGAAGGAATCTATATGGAATGACAGGAGTTCCTAGAAAGAAAGTGCATTTATATATGAAAAATACAAACAATGAACTCCAGTAAAGTGTCATATTTTATATGAAATCAAGCATGATTTATTTCTTTATCTACGCCTCTTTTATCCATTATTAGAGGCCTGACAGATGGGTAACATAATCATCCAGGTTAAGGAATCACATTGGGTTCACCATTTTTTGTTATCCTTTAAATGTGAGTTCTTATTATGAATCACTACATCTAGATAGTTTCTATCTAATTTATATATGGAACTTAAATCGCCCAATCATTCTGTATCCAAATGTACATCCTTTCCAAAGGCATGATATCCTTAGGTATTTTGACCCATGATGCCTAAGAGCTCACATTAGTCGAGAGGATGGGAGGTCAGACTCATCACACCCACTTGCGGGGAATTATTTACTAATCCATGGATCTATTATAGATTTGTGATATTTTCATGAATCCATATTAATTTAAAAATTTTAATTTAGGTTTCCCTTGGAATTTACAATCAATTATTTTGTATGTATAGAAATTTGAATCATCTGTATATTTTCATGGTTCTTCATCGATGGGATATCTGTATGTATTCAAGGTTCTCCATAAATGGTATCCTCTCATATACTATATAGAGATTCTTGGGACATTAATATGACAATGATGTTTTTTAATCCAATCATCGAGAAACTCTAAAATTTATCATCACCTAGGGAGATGGAAGTTGTTTTGATGTTGGGATCGAACCCATAAATGAGTTTCATATGTTACCTTGTTAAATGAATCAAAACCCATATAGTTCAGTGCTACTTAATGGGACACATCATACCATTTAATGTCATATGATAAGGACCCATCCATATGGTTTAACATCAGGTGGAAATGATATATAGGAAAAAGGTTCCTAGTGATAGTTTAGTGTGAGACATATACCAAATAATCCCAATGAACCTGGAATGTAAATGAATTTCCATATTGGATTAGACCCCATTGAGAATGTGTCCTAGAGAGATCATGGTTGATTTGGAGTGTTGGGTTTGAACTGCAGGGAGGATTCCTACGTATCTTGTTTGGATGGGAATAAAATCACATGTAGTTTGATAATTCTCTTAGGGAGTATGTCCTTTTGATAGAAATAGGTTTGGGATTACTCATAAATATGATTCCATTACAACAGGGTCGACAAGAGATGTCTTAGATAATGGAGATTAAAGGGGGAATTAATTTATGTCTTATTCTTAAGGAGGATTCCCGATCTTAGGGAATTAAGGTTAGACTCTTGAGGATGATGTCCATTGAGCTTGGGCCCTAGGTGAAGGCTTCCTACATATTAGAGTTATCATAGTTCAAGATATGTGGTGAATTGTGAAGATGTTGTTATCATCACAAATATCTAATTCTATGTGATTCATGCTCTACGTGAGAAACAAGAGGTTTGTAAAGATTATACAAACCACACACATTAAAATCCACTAACGGAAGAGGTTGGGAATATGAAAAAATAATCCAGGGTGACGGTGGATGAGGGTGTGGAGCAATGAACCCTTCAATGAGAAATAAATTTGAATATCATTGGGTTCAGTCGGAATGAATTGGGTCATACTGCAGGAGGGATTCCCTGGAATGGGTCCTGTAGTGGAAAGAGGATATCATTCCCTATGGAATGGAGTGGCAAGTTTGATCCTCACTCGTGCTATTGTTGACCGGAGGATCTGGGTCTCAGAGATGATGAGGGGAAGATAGAGTCATATCCCTAGAATCTGAGACTGGGAACTCTACAAAATTTTTCTTAAGGTAAGGGTCTACATGACCCTGGATATCCATATCTATATTCACTTCATGTATCTTTACCCAATATTAAGATAAATGTGGGAAAACCCTAACCATAGATATCCAAATCCAAATGGTAGACTCACAGATGTGACTTTCTCAATGGTTTGATAAATTAGGTTGTCTTTGTGGATGTTTCAAATTGGTCCTGTTTAGACAAGGAATCCAAGGAAAGAGAGGCCCTTACATGGTTTTCTTAGAAGAGGCCTTTAATGAGGGATCACGTAGGTGGTCTTCACATATATTTCGCATAGGTGTACCTCATAGGTCCTAGGAGGAATTGAAAAATTATTAACACATGATGTATAAGCCTTTGAAAGCATAATATTCCTTGAGAAATTTACTATAGGGTCAATAAAACTTGTGTAAGGTTTTTACATAAGCACCATGTGAGTCCCATGATGTCCTTGGAAGCATCCCACATAGATCTTTAATTAAGAAAAGTACCTTTTTAAATGACTTCTTATTATGGAGGAGGGTCCTTAATATGATGTTTTGTATTTAAAAATTTAAAAGGTCCTTGATCTTGCTTATCCAATATAATTCTCTCTTATCTCGTGTTTTTAGAGTGATACCTAAGAAAATTTCAGGGACCTGGGTGTAGGAGTTATGAAATGGGATCTTTGGGAGTTCTTCTAAATTTTTCAGTTAGTCAAAATAGAGATCTCATGGGTCCTATTTATATGAATGGAGGGGACCTAGTCTAATGGAGTTTTTACATATAGGTCTTTGGTGTAGCTCCACAGTGCATCTATTCCATATAAGGGTGCGAAAAATTATATTTCCATGTAGCCCTACGGATTATGTCCTCAGCATAGATTCTCATTGTAGGGGGTTGTGCAATGTGCTATATGGGTAGGACCTACAATGGTCTCTTGATGTGTAGGTGTGCCACATAGGGCCCTATGCCTTTATTTTGTAATGGTAGGAGTTGTGATGGACATTTTATATTTTGGTATACTGCATAGATCCCTTAAACTACATTTATTAACTTCCTTTATATTTCATTGATACATTAGGATATCCAAAGTGCATCTTCTTAATAATTTTTTCTTCATTTATTAAAAAAATGAGTCTCAATAGATATAAATAATTAAGATTATTTTATAAAATAAATTTTTAAAATTTTTAATTATTACTTTTAAATTATGTGCACATTTCACGACTCAACTATCTTTTAGAAAAATATAGTGATTCAGAAAACATTTCATTTTCTTTAAAATTATTATTAATTTATTTATAATCAATAAATAAAATATAAATGTGTGTAAACTAAATATTTTCATAATATTTTTACTATTATTCACACCCCCTATTTTAATGGATTAGTGCTAAGTGTCACATTAATAATAATAATTTAATAATATGTAACTGTTTATTTAAAATAGGTGTTCCTTGTGACACAAGTTAACTAATAGTTTCATGTAATATAACATAAACTCAATGTTTCATGTTGCAAAAGATAATCCTGTTTTATCATGTAATAAAATATCTTGAAAAGATGTAATTTATTTAAAATTAAATATATCATAATTTATTAGTTGTTATATTTCCTTCTAACCTTGTGTTATGTGTCACATACATGATCAAATACCATATTCTTATTTTATAATTTCACAGTTTTAAAATATTTTAACATCCCAATAAATTAATATAATTTTATTTTTAAATAAATTCAATCTCTATGATAGCTTATAATTCATGAAACAATGGGTTTAAATGAAACACAATGTTCTTTTAAAATAATACCTTTTAAAATATGGTCATTATATCATAACCATTAAGATAAAGGTTATGAATAGTTATTTCCAAATTATAAATAATATGTTGTTAAAAAATTTATAAATAAATAATTGGTTATATATTAATTATAAATAATATAAAAATAATTTTCATAAAAAAGAAATGCTTTCTAAAAAAACTATATTTTTTAAAAGGGCAGTTCTGTCCTTCTTGGAGCACATAATTTAAAATTAGTTTTTATCTCTCTTAGAAATATTAAATGAAAAAAATAAACATCTTTATTCAAATATACATGTAAAAATTATCATTAGGTTAATTTTTATGCATTTTCTGAAAATATTGTTAGTTTGGATGGAGAGTGAAAAATACTGATTTTAGAAGAAAATACCTTTTAATTTAAATAATGTTTATGGATAAAATATAACATTAACATGTTTTAAAGTTAAATGACGTAAATTATATAAAAACATAGATACTATATGTTATTGGAATGAATTCCATATTGATTTTTGATATTGAAACATTATATTCTTGTGAAACGTTTCTCTTTAGAAACTAATTTTTATCACATCTGTGGGTATAATACTAAATTTTTCTCTTACACTTCAGTGAATTATATTAAAAAATACATTCCTTATTTTTAATCATATTAATTTATATTTTCAAATAATATCATATTAATATTGTACCATTATGAATAGTCAATACATAAAAAATTTATTACCTTGGTTAAGGTAAAACTATTTTACCAGGGGTTAAACTAAAAATATAAGGATTTATATGAACTAACAAGTTTCCCAACACCAATTTAATAGAAATATTAACACATTACCACCAAGAAGGGTAAAAAATGAATCATTTTGGAGTCTTTAGTCATTATAAAAAATTTATGTAACAAAATATTTTCAAACATTATATGCTTGACCTCTCCCCCACTTATAAAAGTCCACCAAGTCTCCACCCTTATTAAAAATTCCAAAGAATTTTATTTCTACCAATACCTACCCGAATCGCATCTTTACTCCCCGAAAAATATCCTTGTTACCCTGGTATGATTATAAATCCATCCTAGTAAAAAATTTGGTGAAAACCAAAAGAGTTCATCTGAAGAAGAGATAATGATCATTTTTATTTTATTTATTCTTCCACTTACATAAAATATTGTTCAATAATTAATGTGTAGTAACTCCATTATCTCCCATATACTGAGATGTTAATATTTTAGTTTCATTAATATATCAGAATCCTCTTCCATATAATGGGAAACAAAACTAGCAATCATGTGCAGGTAATACTACCACCTCACAAACCAATCTAATTTGTTTTCCACAACCAAAATTCAAGGATGGATATTATAGAGACCCAAGGTTTTCATACATAAATATTTTTTAATATTAAATTAATAATCAATACACTACAAAAATACATTCCTGAGGACTATAATGGATTAAATCCTTCATAAATAAGGAATAAAATCTTTATAACTCATTAAAGATCTTCAGTATCTACCATAAAGATCTTCCCCATTATTACTCATCACATACATACCTGATTTAAACCATTCTTCAAAATATGGGGAGAAGAAACATAAAAAAGGGTGGGGTATAGTTATTAGTACGTGTAAAAAATGGATATATCTATAAGTAACAGGAGCATAAGGGTATGGTAAGACAAGCCTGAGATTTGAAAAACAAAACCTTTCTTATCAAAGATCATAATATTGAGTCATGGAATAAATATGGGAATTAAATAAGGCATAAATCATAAGGGAATAAAATAAAATGATCCATGAGAGCATAAAATTGGCATAAGATGTAAATTTTTGGCTTACATATTTGTAAATAAATTATTATATCAAGGATACCGACAAATAATTTCATAACATTTTTGCCTTTGGATAACAACATGTTTACCAACTTCGAACATGGGATGACCTCCCTTGTAACCTATTTTGGGATTGGAAGAACCACCCATGTTATCTCCTTTTCAGGATTGGGATAACCACACATGTACCATCCTTTTTGGGCATGGGATAACCATTGATATACCCTCCTTTTTGGGTGTGGACTAGCCACCCATGTTCCCTTTAATCTCATAGAAGAGTTATCATTACAAAATGCATTGGAGTAATATATAATCATCATCTATATCAGAATTAAAATCATACTTATTTATTCAAAAATATCATAAGACATTCATCTTATCCAATCTAAATAAATAAAATGGGTTTTTATAAACATTTCCTAATATCAAAATCTGTTGAAAATAGACATTTTATATAATATTTATGTAACATCAACATAAAAAAACTATGGAAAATCAATTTGAACATGAAGGGATGATATCACGGTATAACTTTCAGGAGAGATATTTTTTTATAAACATCATTTTATTGTTAACATAAACCATACAAATTAAGAGTAATATTGGTATTCTTGGATTATATCACTGATAAGGAATAGGAAACATCAACGGATGTCATATTATTTGGAAATAATTTTGAAATATTACGTTGGACATTTATTTAGGAAAATATATTTTAATTTAAAATAATTTTTTAAAACTTAAAAAAAATTATAATTCTTTTCTTCAAAAATAACATTGAAAATAAATAAAGGATGATTTAAAAACATTTAAAAAATGTCATGAGGAAAAAAACAATAAAATTAAAAAAACATTTCAAAATTTTTGGAAAATACCTTTATTTAAAAATAAATCGAAAAACATGTAATGTTTTACTTAATGAAAATAATTCTGATTATGGTGGGAAATTGAATTCATGTTGTACACATTAATATAATGATTCTATTAAAATTTTCAATAAAATCTAAATATTATTTTTTTGTAAAGTCACATGAAGATCCCTTTCAAAAAAATAGTGAAAAGTAAAATATGATTTAAAATGTCTATTTTTTAACCTCATTTGTGCATAATATAACATTTTTCAAATCATTTTTAGAGAACGTATTTTTGAAAAAAAGGGTTTTCGACCAAAAAGAGGCAATTTTTCATAAAATAATTCTTTTTATATATTTAGTACATTGAGGAAAAAGAAGTAAAAAATGTATTCTGATGAAATAACTAGTGTATAAAAAAACCCATGATTTTCTTGAAATATGTACCATAATATTCAGTCATCGTAAATATTGTCATAAACTACCATGATAATCAATGAGATTGAAATATAAAATATCTATCTCTTTGGTAACATTGAAAAGTGATATCTATAAAAAATGTCATTAAAATAAACTTAAAACATCAGTAAGATAAATAAATTTATGATATTAAATTTCAAAGGCTCATTATATACACTGCAGAAAATCATATAGGGGTATAAAATAACCATATGTCCTAAAAAAGTGAACTGAGAAGAAAATCTCTTACTGCTTTAGTAGCAATTAACTATTAACCCCAAGGAAGAGAGATCATTAAAGTTGTTAATAAATCCCCATGTTTTTAGAGATTTTAATATTTAAATACATTAATGTAGATTATATACACCACCTAAAATAAATAAGGGGTAAATATGACATCTGTATCACTGATACTAATAAGTTAGTCAGAAATAACATATCATACGTATCAATATACATTGTGAACATATGAATATCCATTATAATGAATATAAGTTTATGATAAATCTAATAGATAATAATTACTATATATATATATATATATCATACCCTGTATGATTTACCTATGTCCTTTTTTATGGGTCTATTAATTATTCCTTATTGAAATCATGTTTCGGATAATAATGACTATATTTTTATTTTCTGCTTTAATTTTTTTGACCCGCATTATTTGATAATGGTTTCATAATTGAAATAATTTATTCCATGATATAAATATGATATATAATCATTATATAATTACTAAAATAATTTATAAAATTTAGTTATAGGAAATAAAATACAACGTTCATGGAGATGTTAGTTTATAGGTACACATAGACGATGATTATATTTTCTTATTTGATAGAAATAATTTAAATACATATATATATATATGTTATTATTATATAATTTTTTTTGTCATATTTATCAAATATTTTAATTAACCCCACCCTTAACACATTCCATGTAATGTTTGAACGAATCACATCGCTTCAGGAGGGGTAGTCCATCATACACACAAATGTAGTAATCACAATCCATAAAAACGTACAATATGAAGGTACATATTGTATAATAATTTCATACACCAAATAAAATCATATATATCATATTTATCATATATAAACAATAAATACCTAATTATGTATAACCAATAGGTGAAGAAATTAATGAGATCAGTTGGTGAGGTGGTAGTCCTCCATACACATGAATAATGATTTTGTAACCCATTGGATGGAGTTGGAGATAGTCGTAGGTAATTACCATGAAAACAAACATCTACGTATGAGAAATATACTAAGGGGATGACTAAAGAATGATATAATAATTATTTAAGTATTTTTGGGAGGAAATACAATAAAAATTCTCATCGGTGAATGTTACCTCTAATTCATGTATCATCCTTAGGTTTGCACTAAAATGCAGCCTAAGATGGATTTATGTCCAAAATAAGTCTGCTATAATGAGTGGAGGTATTTTTTTAAGTGATTTAGTTGTGTATTGTCAAATCCTAAATTGTTTTAATCTGTAAATGAAGGAGGATATATGGTGTTATTTTATATGTGGGGGAGAGGAAAGACCTGTTATTTTTCAAATGAATCAAGTTCTCTCATATTTGTCACATCACAGGGTTCCGTAATAGACCATCATAAAAACATATAGGTATCACTGTAGAAATATTTTTAGGAAATATTTTTTTTAAAAGTGTATAGGTAAAGATAGCCTTTATTTCTTTAGTTTAAACCCATCATAAACTAATTTTTATCATAAATACAATTATTAATTTTTACTGCATTCACTATTCATTTTGGTCATAAATTAAGTTATACCTATTAGATAATATAAATAATTATGAGTTAAAATATGAAATGAAAATTTCCTAATTCCATTCACATATGTGGAAATTTTTAATTTAAAATTAATCTCACATAGGCAACTAGAAAGTGGGTTTTTAAGAGAAAATATTCAAATGATTACATTGTTTTTATATCTTAAATGAATATGAAAACAGTGAAAATGACATCAATTTGATTAATTTATATTATATATTTTTATAATTTTACTTTGAACTAATTAAAAACATAATTTCAATTTATAAATTATTTAATTGAAAATAATTTTTTCAATTTAAATTTTATATTGTTCTATAATCCTCAAAAAGATAATCTTTTTAGAAAAATCCCAAAAACTCACCTTAAGATAATTTGGATATGAAGAATTATAAAATAATGATGATTTCATAAAATATAATTTTTTATGTATTTGAAATTAATTTTTAAATAAGTTTTCTATAAGAGGGTAACCAAACAACTTTTTAGAAAAATATTGTTTTTAATCATACAATTTTATTCATTCTTAAATATTATCTAAAAACACATAATATGGATTTCATATAGTTTATTGAATATCTACTATATATATTTCTTTAAGATAATTCATTGTATTTGATCTATTTACCTTTCTTAGGAATAAAACATTTATTTTCCTAAAATATAGTTTTTCAAGAAAAAATCTTATATTTTGAAATAGATATTATTTTAATTTGTGATAAATATGTAAGAAATTAATTAATTATCTATACTTATGTGATACATATTTTCATAATTTACATAATACTATTAATACAAAACATTCCATTGGCACGGTGATAACCATCATATTAAATAATAATACTTTAATATTTTGACATGTTTAATTTAATCTCGGTGTTGAGTGTACCACTAGATAATACTAGTGTTTCATGTACCAAAAGATAATATTAGTGTAGTATATAGTGACATATATCCAAAACATTCAAATAATTTTAAAACTTTAATTTCACAAAATATCATGGTGTTTCATTCTGCAAACCGTAAAATGAATTTTTCCATTGAAATTTATCACTTTTTTGACAACAATTGATAATTATTTTGTCTCATTATGTCCTCATGTTCTCACATAGCTTCCATTTATGGTGGTTTTACCAAAAAATAGTTTACCATGTGAGTGGTATAATTATTTTTAAATTTTATCTATTTGATCAATAATTTCTATTAGTCATTTCTCATAAGATATATCTGGCTCCAGTGGTATGACCTTTGAGTTTATTACATGTGATGAATTACAAATATACTTCCTCATGAGTGATACGAAGAATACATATTTAACTTGATATTGGTTTCCTAGAAGATTAAATGAAAATAAAATGTCATGATTTGATAAATTATTTTAATTTTTTCGATAAATCTTGATATTAGTTTTACCTTATTTATTCCACAGAAAAACCCATCAAAACACCTTATCCCCAACTACAAATTCAATATTTCGTTTGTGATTGTCATCATAGCATCTATGTCAATATTTAGCAAAATAGACATGTTTCTAAATGGATCTAACCATCACTCCAGAATCACCATCTTTCTAATATCCCAATATATTATCTTATACACATTCAACCAATTATGTTGGTGTTCTATACACCATTTCATGATGTAATTTATAATGATATATCTAAACATTGAAGTGAAAGGTATCATTGTAAGGACACTCAAATTGTTTATGTTTCTATTCCCAACAACCATTGAAATACAAAATACATGGCCTTATAATATAATTTATTCATATTTCGAAAAAATTATAAATTCAATATACCTCAAATAAAATTTTCACTATACAAAACCAAGTCATTTAATTTCAAAAAATCTCTCCAAAAATATCATTAATACTAATAAAATCCAATCACATAAAATCCTAAAATTGATGTCCAAGACTTTGAACTTATTGTCTATCATAAACTCATAAAATCACAATGGTTTGCATAACACTTAAATTAATCCGATATGGAGACATATACTCTTCCAAAATATTACTCACCCATTATTCTGTTAATAATAACTTTAAAAAAATCATTTCAATTTGAATATTGGGCACAACATTTTAGTGATTTTATATCAAATGTGATTAGAATTTTCAAAATTTTATATAGTTGGATATGATAACATAATTTTTCAATAAATTATGAACAATATTATTTTCGTAGGGCACAATCATACAAAATCATACAAGAAATTCCCAATAGTTGAGGGGATTATTAGTGTGCCCTAATTATCATGATTCAATTAAACCATCGTGATTGAATAATATTGTACATTTTTATTTAAAATAAGAGGTTTTTGGCACTGATCATCTATATTAACCCTCATAGTCAAGAACATATTATAATAATTACCAAACTCCTTGGAATTGAAACACTAAAGTGTGGGAGGTTTATTCTATGATGATTTATCATTATTTGCATCATTAACTAACATTTTTCCATCACTTCAACATTTAGCAACTCGATGGACTTCCTTTCCACACATAAAAAAATTATTATTCCCATTAGTATAGTTTCCTATATGTTTCTTCAAACACATTAATAATAATTGAAAACTCATCTTATTATCTACATGGTTATTCTATTTTCCATTGAATACCATTTTCAGTTATTTTCAAAACCATGAGATCAATGCATATCATCGACCTCTATTTAAACAGTGATAGTATATCGCACAATATCTTCATAGTATCAACTATACCTTATGGATAATTACATTTTTATATATGGTTTGGAGACACAAAATAATTTTCCAACCTTAAATTTTGGTTGAATGATAATACATGATGAGTACCTCACATTCATTGTAAAAGTTTCTTCACTAGAAAAAATATATTCGTCATCCGCCTCCTTAATCAATAGTTATTACTTCATTATTTTTTTATGAAATATATGAGAAATTTAAATATAGATATATAATAATTTAAACACATCCCACTTCATGTAGTAAAATTTTATCATTGCTTCTAATTCTTTTACATATTTCACCATTTATCGGCCTCATATTCCTGATAGTAGACAAAAATGGTAAATTTTCAAGATTTAAACACTAGATAATGTAAAAAATCATTTCAGTGGTATGGATACATTACTAAGTAACTAACAAGTTGGAAGAACCACTAAAATAAGGTGGGGGGGTTTTTGTGAAGGAATCAACAGAACGATTTTCCCTCCTATTACTGTTTTGATGTTTATCATGATTCATAGCATGAGAAAGTTATGTGAGCAAAAAAAACTGTTTTTTTAATTTTATCTCCCATATCATTAAGTTTTCTAGGAGTAATATCTTAGATTTTTCCATCTCATTCATAATTATCATTGTTCATTTATGTATTATTCATTGACTATAACTAAAAACATTGTGTTTGAAAAACTAATTATAAAAGGGAACTACATAATCATTACAATCACTTATATGATGTGTAAATCAATACACTCTATTTTAATCTATTAAACATTAGGTTTATACTTGTAAATTCATAGTAAAAATTTATTTAAATCCTTTATGATGAATCATAATGGGGTTTTTTAGTTCTAAATAATATCCCTAGGAGTGTCACACCAAATTTGCAGCATAGACCACGGTCATGCACCAGTTCAAGATGTTGTGTAGCTCAATACGGTGTTTTTAATGTTTTTACCCCTAAGTATATGTGTTTCAGATCCACATACACATTTAGTATCTATAAATTCATGTAATTTCATGAAGATCAATTTCCCTAATGTTTTCCAAAATTCCATTCCATTTTCCTAAACAATTATTCATCTCTAGACTTATCTATAAAGGAAACCCTAGACATATCCTTAGAACTATCTCTAGGTATCTCAGTAATGTTTCATCATCATAGATTCCATTTTTTAATGAAATAATTCTTTGATACCTTTAATTTATACCTAGGGTTTTCATATATGGATATTACATTTTTATAGATTAATTTTCAAAAAACTACCCAAACACGTGCCTAAGGACTGTAATAGTTTAATTACTTTGGAATCATAGAACTCAATATTCTTAACTCGTTAAATATATTAAATGTATCCCATAAATATATTTCACTTTATTAATCTTCATATTCATACCCTTTATAAACCATTATTTATAACATGGGGAAAAGAAACATAAGAAATAGTGATCTTAGATGCTCATTAAAGGTAAACAAAGGAGATACATAAGCATAAAATTATCATAAGGGTCTTAGATCATGAGTATAAAAATTAAAACCCACATTTTTCATATCAAAGATCATAATATGGAGTCCTTGAATATTTATTAGAAGTTTATAAGACAAGAATTATAAGGTAATTGATGACCATGAGCCACGAGATCAAAACCTTGGAATAAGAAATGTATTTTTGGAATACACATTACATAGGAAATATTTTGTAAAGGGTACCCAACAATAAATTCATAATATTATTGTCCTAGTATAAACACCCCTATTCCTTCTAAAAACTAGGGATTCCCTCTTTTGTACCATTTTTTTTATCTCAGGGTAACCACCTGTGAGCCCTCCTGTCTGGGCTTGGGATAGCAACCCATGCACCCTCATTTTTTGTGGTTGGTTAAACCACCCATGTACCATCCTTTTCATGTTTCATCTAACCACCTATGTTTTCTTTGATATCATGGAACATTTATCATATCCCAATGAATTAGAGAGATATGTAGTTCCCACCCATATCATAATGAAAACCACACTAACGTTTTCCACAATTTCATAAAACATTCATCATATAATAACCCATGAATTTAAATAGGTTTTAATAATCATTTAAACATATAATTACCTGTGAAAAATATATATATTTTATAATAAATTAATCATTTCATCATATCGTAATCGATGGAAAAATAATTGTGTTTCATAATAATTCAATGATGGTATAACCTGTGGGAGGGAAATAGGTTTCATAAACACTATTCCTTAATAAACATAAACCATTAAAAGAAAGAATAATAATTATATTCTTGTATAATATCCCCATTAAATCATATTGAACATCAATGGATGTCATCATATATGATAGATAATCATGAAATATTTTTTTGGACATTTCACGAGGAAAATGGATTTTTTTGAAAATAAATTTTTAATACATAAATATTTTTAAAATAATTTCCCTTTAAAATATCCTATAAACATATAAAGGAATATTTAAAAGTAATTTAAAATATCTCATGAGTAAAATATCATTTTATATTTGAAAAATAATTCTGAAAACATTTTTAAAATCCATTTATTTGAGAATAAATTTGATAATTTATAAAATAACCATAAAAAATATAATGGTCATGATGAAAGATTTTTTTTTCATGTTTTACTCATTAATACATATATTACGTACACATTTTTGGTAAAAATGAAATTATAATTATTTTGGAATTTTAAATTAATATTACATTGAAATGATTTTTTAAAAATTATAACGTTGTTAAAAGTGTAATTTTGTTTACAATCATTAGAGTGTAATATAACATTTTTGAATTTTTTTTAGAGAACATAGAGTTTAAACATTCCAAATGGGCATAGGAAAATATACTAGGGAATAAATACCAACTATATGGGTATTATTGTCTCTGTAAAAAAAATTAAGAGATAGTGGAAAAAAATCATGAGGATTACGTAACCTTCAAAAGGACATGTGATGTTAGAAAATTAAAAAGGTCTTGATAATGGATCATGCACATCAAAAGATTTTATTTTGAGAAAATGGTCCCCTTTTATAGGTCTCTTTATTCTTAAAAAGGAAACTTATACACTATTTGATCATATGAAGTCTTCCAGCCAAGCTCTTCTAATCATGAGACTTGTCCAGTAACTTGTCCCAATAGATCACCCAAAAATCCTCCTAAAATAAAGGATGTAAAACCATAAATTATGGAAACCTTATGTTTTCATTGATATTCATGTGAAATGACCCTAAGATTCTCTATGCCACATGAATTACCTTGAGGCATGTCCACCATGTCGCACAATATCATGTTAGTGTGTCACCTTCTTCATGAGAAAGGTATATGACATGTCCATTTAATTATGTGATGTCCCTTTTTCACCATTTATAAATAGAAGGTTTTTCTGTATTATTGATATCACATATTTGAAAGATCAATTATTTTTCATGTGTTGAATAACTAACAAAGAGAGTTATTTTCGTCAATAAAACATGCATGGCTCTACAAGATCTTATTTCCTTGAAAAATAAAAAGGAGAAAAGATGAAATATGGAATGTTTTTCTAAAGAGAGGACACACTGACAACAAAGTGAAATGGATAATATTATATGGGAATAACCATTGATCATGTGAGCCCCCTCCTAGATAATCCAGATTGATTTTTATAGGTCACATAGACATGTCGTCCTACATCATGAAGGCTCCTTTGAAAAGCCACATTAGTCTCATAAATGACCCCAGAAAAGTCATCTCCTATAGTGCGAAGTCCTTCCCATGGTAATCTTAATAACATGAAGGAATCTAGACATGACATACAGATCTTTTGAAAGCACTTTGACATGTTAGAATATTTCGTAAATTTACCATTGATCAGTCGTGGTCTAATTAATTTAATGATTATGGGATGGTCTTGCGGTTATTGTTTATCATACGGTAGAAAGATGATTGCATGTATGATCATTTAAGGATAATAAAATGAATATTATACCATATCATATCCTCTAAATAAATTTTATATCCTAATGATACACCCTACAGAAGCATGATTTTCACTATGTAATAGGGTCCTATAACCCCCCCCCCCTCAACATAAAAAAATACACTCATCACAGACACACATCACGAGCAGCTGCTACATAGGGGGCGTTGGAGTGGACTTCTCATAGTGACCAGTAACATGATTACAATGTATTTTTCTAGGTAAAATACTAGGAAATTACTTATGAGATCAAGGGTAATGAGTCTGTTCTTTTCTTAATCACTCTATATTTCATGAAATGGATTTTTGGCGTATCAGACGAACTATGCGATGGAGTCCCCACATGTCACCTGAGTCATGTGAAACTTGATTGAATCTATCTATGGAAAAATATTGGAATGATATGAAAAAAGTATGGAATAATGACTAAAAAATATTGGATACTTATTTGAATACATATATAGTAATCTTCCTACACATCACATATCCTATCCAAATCATACGAAAATACCGAGACATGATGCACATGTCTTATGACACTCCATCATCATTCCATTTGAATCATGTGATGTCCCATGGACATGTCAATAAAGTCATGGGAATCCCTCTAGTCATGCCACAACAATCATTTGAATTCCTTCTGACATTCCATCTCTATCATGCGATGTCCTCCAAAAATGTTTCCTATGTTATGTAGTAACATCATAGAATACCATCATGGTCTCACCACACCCTCCAAACATGTCATCTTTTTTCTCACAACGTCCTCTAGATAGTTCAATCAGGATCATGTTATTTCATCCCATCATGACTTCTAATTCTCATGATTTTCTCTACAAAATTAGGTCTAAATCATGCAACCCCCTCCAGATGTTCCAGCCTTGATCATGCAATGTATTCTATGCATTTTGTTCAAATTCCGAGATTTCATTATGACTTGACAACTAGATCATGCGATTGTATTGGGAAATGTATTATAGGAAACCAGGACATGTTCGATTACTCTCATATATTTTATTCATACAACCATACATGTTATAAAGATAATCTAAACATGTTACAAATGCAATCAGTCCCTGAAATGAAAATGTATCCGGACATGATGTCCATGGCCAATGGATATATAAGGTAAACCTTAGTGTGTATGACCCAATTCACTAAATTATAAGAAATCTAATTCCATATAAAACTAGTATATTTATAATTCTATCCAAAGTCCATATCCCAAATGAGAACCAAACTTTGTGAGTGAGTATCCCCATGTCTCGGTCATTCTAACCATCATGACCCAATCTCTCACATGGGATTATGTTTCTTCCTCACTCACTAGCGGATGAAGAAGGAATGTAAACCTTGATCACTCTAATTCTGTCTATATCGTGGATTTGTAGGACAACATTCTAAGTCCACTAATCGATATTAAACATCATAAGGGCTTAGTCAGTGTGTAATTATTGCATCCATATACAGTGACACTAGTTAATGTTATCCATTGTTTCTCACAATGTGCATTGTTCAAGTGGGATTAGGGATTTTTAGTAGTAATATCATTCACATATTGAATCTCTACCATACATGGAATCTGCATCATGTAATCCTTAATAAGTGGTATGATGTAACTTCCCCCATATAAGGGAAATCACCTTGGAAAAATTCCCAAGGGTGTGATCAAATTACGATGACTCGGATTATTTCCACAACCAGGAAACGTAGGATTCCTCTCTAATGTTCAAGCTCAATAATAGCGCATAAGTTCCATAATATATCAATGTTTTTCAGGAATTTAGTCTTCATGTGTTCAATAAACTACATGGGTTTTTATTCCTCTTAAAACCGGATATGTTGGACACCTCATAAAGGTTAAATCTCATCCTTAATATTAAAAACACCTCCATGGATGGAATTAAACTCAGATCTTTCACTTTATATTGAATAAAAATTTAATCAGATATACGTTAATAGAAAATGGATAAATAAAATTGGATAGAATTGGATAAACTCATTAATAGAACCCCATTTAAAAATGGTGGGGTTTAACACCTAATCATTTTGTTACAATAAACATTCTCATATTGGTATTTGTGATAAATTCACAAACAAATCATTAATGTCAAAGAGACTACCATAGGGGGGAAAATACAATTTGAATGGTATTACGAGCCTTACCTCCATTATTTTTGATACATGGGAGTTCCTATGTGTTGTTGGTTACGATTACCAAATTGATTGTCTGCCTTTGGAATGAAGGTTTGTACTCAATTATGGATGTGGGAACTGTTCATAGTTTCTACATAACATTAACTAATAATAAAATAGACATAAGTGATTTTAAAAAAAATTAAAAACACTAGAATAAGAAAATGAGAAATTCCATACATATAGGAGGCCATCTAGATGAAAAAATTGGTGGTCTTGATGTGAAATAATTTATCTATGGAATAATCATTATAGGATAAAAATGATAGGTTTTCCGATTCACCTAATTTTTTCCCCTACCATGCATGTGATGCTTCCAATAAAATAAAAATGTTGATACTAACCTGAATATCTAGAATAATAAAGATCATTGTTTGACCATATATTGGGCCATTTCATTTTCTAACTCCTATACAAACAGTAATTTCATCCCTGATGTGTAATCCTATGTAATCAGGGTTCTCATGAAATAATTCCATCCTCATGTGACATGTAAACATGAGTATAATTTCCATACCAATAATAAAAATTGATAATTTTGTTACTTATTCATAAAGAGTTGAGCACATATCATTTCTAGAATGATTCAATGACCAGGGACATTGTTCTTGTTGCCTTTGTGACTATAGATAATACTCCTAGAAAAACAACATGATAGGATACCATGTTCTCATCTAATTATTTTTCTGTAAAATCACTTATGATTGAAACCCTTGGATGTCCCAAAAAGACTCCACCCACCCAGAGCCTTCAGTTCCAGGTTTCAGATGTTGTGTTCTAGGAATACCACCAACATCGTACAATACTTACTATTGAGCATGTACAAAAGGTTCTACAAACACCATAAAATACTTATCCTCATCATCAAAAGATTTCTATAGAAAAAAAAATGGTGGTCTTTATCCCTTCTAAATGATTTGATGGATGATCCCAAGAGTGTTACAATAACTATCTTCAACATCCAATGATGGTGGATCATGGAGTCATCTACATCTCTCTTTCTATTCAGGATCTTCCGAGGAGGGATCCTATCAACCACCATCACCAGTTCCATCCCACTGGTTCCCCTTATTCCCATGATAAGGGCACCTTCTAACATATTTCTACCACATACTTCTATGCATGGGAAAAAATAAAGGCACATCAGGCACAAAAATTGATTGATAACCAGGAGTGGGCTCATATCCCTTATTCCACTGACAAAAGTCGTAGGTTTAATCTAGTCGTGGCTAGCGAACTATATCATACCCCTACTCACCTGGAGAATGTTGATGGACATATTACTACAACATGCATTGGGGGAAACACACATCCCTACCCTCATGGATAATTCCCATTGGAATATTTTTCATGGAATAAGGAGCATAAATGTGGTCTCGTATCCCCACTAAAATTGATGATATATGCTAGTATATATTGCATATACAAAATGTGCATGCTTAAATTCCTACATAAAATTTTATGAAATGTCATTTTGAATCCTATGTTCTCATTAATTAATCTATAATTAATCATTAATAATAAGAAGTATTTTTTCTAAATTATATATAACTAATTAAAATACATAATAAATAACAAAATTAAATCTAACTGAAAATAATTAAATTACTAATAATAACATTCATTCTTTAATGCATTTTTCCTTGTCCATTTCATTCTATATCCTTATAATTATCATTTTATCACTGATAATTATACTGATTTGAATTTTCTAAGGAAATCCTCCAGAATATTCGGGAACTAGTACATGTATAGGTACAAGCTCATATTCTTATCCCTAAAGTAAAGGAAATAAAACACTTTGAGTATCACAAAAAGTGGTTTCTTTGATGAAAGAACAAATTATTTCTCTTATATAGGAGATTTATTGGAAATTTTTGTTAAAGGAAAAGGCATGAAACCATTCTTATACACTTTTTCAAAATAGTGGGAGCGCATCACATTCCTCATTATAGGAGAACATTCTTATCAAAAAGGACTAGTGACATAATCCAAATGCTTGAGATGGGACTCACATACCCATTCTGATTAGGGATCACTAAGTGAGTATGACACATGCCTTGGGAAAAGTGCACATTCCTATAAAAAAACATACTCTAGTGGCTCATCATTGTGCTCATATCCCCGTTATGACTAGGGATCACCAAGTAAGACTGGAACATGCCACAGGATAGTCTCATATCCATATAAAAATTTACAGAATCATAATCCAAAGGCACCAGATCGGGATCATATACCCACTATAACTGGGCCCCACCTGGTGAGAGATTAATTCACCATGGGGAAATCTCATATTCTAGACAACATACTTACAAGGAATATTATGGTGGCTCATGGAATCCATGATCATATCAATTCATTCGAAGATAAAATACTAAACCAACATTCTTCATAGGATATAAAATGGAGGCTCATATCCCTTCACCCATTCTAGAGATCTATTATCATATTTTGAATGGGAATTCATATTTGAACTGAGCTCATATCCACACATCATTCGTGGTACACATATATATTTGAGAAACCAACCATAATAAGGATCATATTCCTACTGAAAGTGAAGATTATCATTATCATTCTCCAGTATCTTCTTATTAGCATGCTCATATTCTTTCCAATAATGAAGAATCTCATTGGAATACTCCACTAATGTTTTATCTATAAGCTCGTATTCCCATAGAAACTAGATATTGATCAATATACTCTTCCAACCATTTTATTATAATCTTTTATCACTATAACAACCTAAAATTCATGTAGATATATTCCATCCATGATGTAGAATGAGGACCGTATTCCTATTACACCAAATTCTAGTGTCCTTGAGGGTTTTCAAGGCACACTATCAATATCCTAAGAGTTCATCAACTCTTTAATCGAAGTATAAGGTGATCATTACTGTGATATCTCTCCTTGGGGTATTGTGGACATGGATCCTAGGTTCTCTACTCTATGTATATGATGTATCCATCCTCCCCATGAAGATATATCCCATGGAAAAGGAAATAATACCCTTTCAAAGACACCTCCATATACACATATTCCCAAAACTCTAAAGTCTTCATATAGAGACGTGATCGAATCACCTGGGTCAAATGTATATAGTTCCCCATAAAATATCAGTAACACTCCAATTCGGTAAGAAGGAGACTACGAGAGGCATGTTATTTGGTCTGATCATATGGATTTATATATGTCTAGTGAGGAGGAGGTTTAAATTGACTTATGGAGGGAGTTATCCATTATAACCCCCACCATGTTCTCGCCCATAATTACTTCTAACTATGAGATCCTAGAATAGATAGAGAAGGAATTCATGCCTTACCTATGCCAAAACAATGTGGGTAAATCATCGATAATTGAATTATAGACACCTCCGATATCCATTAGTTGAGGATTACCATCATATTATCAAGATACTATGTTGTTATCTAGATGGGGCTTCTATCGTCATAGTCTGGGACCCAAAACCGGAAAAGAACAATGAAAATATATAATAAGATTTCAATATTTTCATTATAAATCATTGAAAAAACTATTTTTGAATCCTATTCAGGTATCTGTATTTGAGGATGGGGAATGTTTATAGTGTTGCATTTCACCAAACCCCTATAGTAGTATAGCTCCCAAAGAATGGATTCATGTAATGTCCTATGTTACAGTGAAATTAGTGGACCGGATAATGTGCATGATAGTTGGTCACTGTAATGGAATTCCCCCTAAATAATGATGAAATGAAAGTAAAAATGAAGGGAAATGGTATCTTATAGATCATTGAACTAGTACCCATGAAGTAATGGGAACAAATTTCATACAAGGAAGCCAAAGTTGATGTCCACCCAACAAAATCTCGTGGATGATGACCATCACAATGGGCTTTCATTACACCCATCTCATACCCAACTACTTTAGTGCAATATAAAATAGGTCACAATAGTAACTACCATAGAATCCATCCAAGACATAACCCTGACCATCTAGATTGGGGAATATCATCCATTACCTCCACCCCTTGGATTTCCAATATAGGAGAGGATTTTGGATATATCGGCAGTAGATACAAATCACCCCAACCCAATAAGATGGGGTATTTATATATTAAATTCCATCACTAGTTTTATCACCCCCATGATTGGGTCTTGGAGAAATTATTGGTGCTTATAGATCAATACCATCCCGATGGGGTGGTGGGACTTATATCTCAATTCTCATCACAAGAGTCATACAATCATCAACAAAAAGCATTATATCCTCAACAAAACGATCAAACAATTCTAGTGGTGGCACCAAAGAGTCCATATCCGACAAGGATGGGAAAATTTTCATCATCATCAACACCTGATTGAGAATCATTATTCTCAATGATGGGAGGTAAATATCAATAGTTAACATCTTATCTATTCCTCCAACTACAAGATGAACCTATCCTATTTGAGGCCTATTAAGAAAATATGATTGAAACTTCCTCAAGGTCAATATTCAGAGACCAAGATGGGAGGAATGTGTGATGAAAAAAATAAAACCATGAATGGTTATTATTCCAAAAAAAGTCCAATATGGCCATGGTTTTGAAAAATGACCATGATGCAAGTAGTACCAGATCATCCTTTTTAATTAAGAGTAATGGGATAACAACCATTTCCTGATACAACTCTGTGAAAGTCATCACCATCAAAAATATAAATAATTTGAATAAATACATAAATTTAGAGGTATGAAATATAAGATATATACCCTAGGAGGAAGGTGATCGAGATGCAGTTATAGAGGCTGCATATACCCAAAACAAATGGAGGATCCAGAATCTAACACTTATAAATATGAATCTCTACCATTATTTTGGAAAAATTTTATGGATAATGGAAATGAATTTTCCATATCTCGCTCATCACCCAACATTGCCAAAATTCCTTCTATGGAGGAGGATATAGTACAATATGAGGAAGAGATAAAAATTATTAGAAAACTCAATGAGTAGCTACTTAGGTGAACCATCATCACTAGCCATCGTCTTCATAGTGAGATGAATATCCCTCCTGTCATACATTAGTAATGATCCTATTATCTTACACGATAAGTATCTGAGCACCAAACTGAATCCATATCTAGTCATTTGGTATAAATAAATGATGATGCCAAAGATGATTTTTGCTGCCTCCCACTACAGTGATAGCCTCTCCCTTGTAAGGGTGATCATTGAGTCTTAGTACGAATTGAGAATCAGTTTTAGATAAACTTTAGACCATCTTATTAAGCCCTTCTTACTCCCTGTAGATGTGAGGTAACACAAAAAGAATATACCTCCAGAACTTCTCATTTACATTGAGTCCCTATGTACTTGAATGGAATCTATGGAACAGAAATGTGAACCTATACAACATGAGAAAAATCTATATCCCAAATGGGTGGATGACACATTTCCCCATCCAAAATTTTCTAATCCTACCTTACCCATCATTAATGGAGTGGGAGACCCCAAACAACATCTCATTCACTTCGTGTTTTTAATGTGATCCAATGATGGGCCCTCAATATCAACTAGATGCACCCAAGATGATATGTTTTGTACAGACAATGATTTTCCTAGCCTTTGTATATTACAGAAAACTTTATGGAGGATATGTTTCAGTATGAGAAGACCTTAATCGTCAATTCCATTAACATTTCAGCTCTTCAACATGAAAAATTCCAATTATCGACAAAAAAAATGTAATAAATTATAAAAATTAGAGGGTTTCTGACTTCATAACCTTGTGGAATTGTTTAACCTAGTCACTCATTATCCCTCTTATTTATGTGAAATTTTTGGAAATATATGATGAAAATATTTGGGAATAGCTACATAAACCTCTGAAATCAATGAATTATCTAGGAGGATTCTATGAATTTATATAAAAAATACAACATCTAGATGACACCATTCTATATACCCTATAAAATATCAAATCATTCCCTCAACACAAGGAAAAAGGATCACCAAGGAAATGACTTCTGATTTTACCCTCAAAAAAAGTAACAGTGGTTTTCCAAGGACCTATGTAGGTCCTGAACCACCTAACACCTCCCATTGAGTGACATCAGAAACAAAATATTGCTCTGTAATAGATCAAGGTAGCTGGTGATTTGAGGAACAGATGAATAAAGAACAATTCATCCAAAATGAACAAGTCCCAAGTTATTTTATTACTAATATGGAGAAAAATATTCTCAATATTCCATATCCTAGGAAACTAAAAATAGTCAACTTCACTGATCTTCTAGAATACTTCCCTTTCCATTAAAGGTTGGGTTATAACATCCAGTATTGTTTCATCTTCAAATATATCCTCAAAAGCATGTTTGATTCCGGACAGGTGATATTAGAAATCTCTTTGGAATAGGTGACATGTTTAATAATCACCCAGATAGCATAAAAAGTTGATTAGAATAAAGTATCTTCTTGGTGTGGGAAGAATTTCAATAATTGGATGACTTGAAAAATTGTCAACGGAGCTCATGTCACCAGAAGTGCAGAAATTTTTAAAACCATAAGTGTTTTTCTTACCCTTGTGGTGACATAAAATACACATTCATGTGGTGTATGTTATCATATCAAAGCTGAATATATATAATAGTCAGATTCATATTCATCTCTAACACAATATATGACTCATACATACCCCTTTCTTGTGACATGAAAAGAACGGGAGCCACCCCACAAAAATGGAAAACTCATTCGAAAAATTTCTCGTATTTGGTTTTATTATTATGATAGACTCAGATAACCCCTTGTATATTTATGAATATTCCTCTTATTATGTGTTCCCCATACCTTACTTAGGAACTAGAGGCTACAACCATAAGTTGTGTTGATATAGGGGACAACGTGAGAATTGTCAGACCCAATATCTCAGTAACATACCCACTGAGGATATATATTTGGCTGAGACCCATGGTAAATCACTATAGTGAGCTCAACAATGACATGGATTTTACTTTGATCCCTCCAATGGTTACCCAAACCAAGTCATCTTACACAACTGTCTAGTGGGGACTAAATTTCCAAATCATACTAGACAACGGGTAAGGAGGGAATGACCTACGCCACATGAAGAATATTCACCCTCGACCACTGCACAAGAACCATTCTGGTCTACCTCAGACATCCTAGGTCCCAAACTATATAATAAATAGCAAACTCACCTTGGGAAGCATCGACCTCTAAAAAATGTAATTCAACTCTAAAATAGATGTGGCAGTTGCCCCATTCAACCTCCCAAACCTATATGCGCTCCATTATTCAAAATAACTAATATATGAAATCTTATAGTCCCTCCAAATACCATATGAGTTAGATCAAGAAGTCACTATAGCCGAATATTATCATGTGGAGACCATTCCATCAAAATGTTATGTTGAAAACTCGTTCACATTACAGGATTAAGAAGAGGTCATCTAGGGATGCATTAGATGCATATTTTTTAGAGGACTTGATAATGTCTACAAATGAAGAGATCTGATTGAAAATGGGTCAAGAATCAACTTCATACTAATTTTATCCCTTAGATGATTGGTATATATATAAAAAGAATTTTCTCACACATTGACTTCCATTCAAGGGTATGATAAGAGTGAGAAGAGACCTATTTTGGATGATCATTATCCAAGAGCTGTTTGTAGATCCCATATCTAACACTATGTTAATGGTAATACAACAAGATAATTTATTAAATTTTCTGCTCAGAAGTCCTTAGATTCATTGAAACATCATGTATCTTAATAATTTAATAAATGTATGAAATGCTCCTTCTATGGAATAGTCGGTATAATACAATGTGAAAGTTCCCCACCTTGATACTTTCAATGCCACATATGCTGATACAGGTTTCTATAAAAGGGGAAGAAAACAACCAATTTTTGATGAAAATATATAGGTTTCAACCCCTATGGTTAGGGGATCTCCCTTAAGAATCCATAGAGTATGCTCGAAAACCATTATTTGCTATTAATAAATCTAGTTGAGGAAATAGATTCAATCCCAAATGTCCAATATCCTTATATCCCCTGTGATAGTGTAAAGGAAATTCAACTCTAAAGCCTCTCTTTATCAACATTGTCTTTTGGGGATGATAATATCACTTCACATTACCTCCATCATCCCAATAATGATAGGGATACCCTCCAATTTCATACATCATCCAAAAATACATCTACATACTCAGAGATGTATGAAGAATAGGATGAACTCAAGAACACCCCTCGCACATTTGAGGAAGGAATCACCTTCACTATTGATGACCTCATGTAGGTAAATCTGGGAAACAAAATTAAGACCAATGGCCTATATTGACTATATTATCCCCACCCCTAATGTAAAAATGTATGTATATTTCATTTTTAATGAAACATGTCTATGTGTTAAATTTAAATTATATAGATATTCCTAGATAGAACCAAGATGTGGCTATTAACCATCTTAGATTACCCAATAACCGTTAATGTTTCAAGAAGGAATCCAGGAGGATGCACCCCACAAATCTACTAATTTTGAGGTGGATGTTCAGAAATTGATCAAATAATATTTTTTCGTGGATGTACAATACCAAATATTTCCCACCAATATCATCTTTTTAAATAATAATAATGGGATGTTTAGGGTCTATATCAATTTTAGACACCCTAATTAACACTAAAAAATGGATTAATTCCCATTTCCGATCAAAGAACTCCTAATAGATGGAACAAATGGATTCCATTCCCTTTGCATAATGGATGGGTTCTTGTGTTACAATTATTTAAAGATGGCCCCTGAAGATTAGGAACCTACTATCTGAAGAGAACCCCAGGGGATCTTTTTATATTAGGTTATTCCATTTTGAAAATGAGTGCAAGAAATACATATCAAAATTCCATGAATCATATATGTAATCTCTCTTTAGGATGAATATACAAATTTTATAACATGTTTTCCAAATACCAATATCTCTATGATTACCTTGCATATCTTCAAACAAACATCGACAATTTCTGTTATGAAATTCTAAATATGAATCCAATGAAATTTGATTTGGGGTAACATTTAATAAATTCCTTGTATTTTTATTATGCCACCACAACATAGAAGCTGGCCTAGAAATGGATAGTGTATACTTGGAAATGTAAACCCCTTAGAATATCAAATAACATAGGGGGATCCATGGTAAATTCACATACATTTTTCATTTTATATACATCTTGGTTGGTAAATATATCTCCTCCACCATATTAATGATGATGGGAATCTCTTATATAAGTGGTGAGGACATCCAATAATCCTTTGAGAGTCTCATGCAGTAACCGATTCACCACTAGTTCTGATGCCACTGATTGAACGAATGACAGTCATATTATATGTGTACAATATGGAATAATCAGTTGGTTCTCTCCTTGCATATAAAAACAATGTGGGTAATGAAAATAGACTCTACAACCTCATATTAATAATTCTAGGAACTGATACCCAGTATTATGATGTTGAGGGTAACTAATTCATGATCATCTTTGTAGTGAAAAATATATGGCATTACCTGAATCCCCATGAATTCTACATGTTATCTTATATTGAATAGATCATGTACATCCTATCCACCCAATGAAGACTAGGTGTTATTTTTATGGTAGTTATTCTACAATGATATGACATCCAGTTAATATCATAGAATTCAGTGAACGGGTAGTCCATGATTGATTTCATTACGGAACATCCCAATCCTTAAAGTACACAAGTATACACCAAACATATATATGATGGTGTTTTTTATGCTCATGACACTCTGTGGACATGGGAGATGAAATTTTATAATTCCTCCTGCAGTTTTATTAGAAAAAGACAAGAAATCCTGAATATCAATTGGGTTGGCTTAGGGATTGTATTTTTTTATCTAGAACAAAAAAATCCCAACTCATTCTCGTTATTCGATGGATGCATGAATAATGATGTCAAATATCTACCCCTTATTGATGGATTAAAACTATCTCTATAACTGCAAATAGCCTGCATGGATATAAAAGTGAATTTTGAACTAGTAATAAAGTAGATCAATAAAGAATATTCCATTAAAAATGAATATTTCGCCCTAGTCAATGGATATGTCAGATAGATAATAGAGGGGTTATATTATGATACCATATTTCATCTTGTATTATAATCATGGAATGGTCATGTTGATGCATTGTCTAATGATCTCACAGTCCTTGATAATCCTGATCTAGATGATGTGATCTTCAATATCAAAAACTGAAGGATTGTCTCATTGGTCCTCATCTGCATCATAGAGGAAATCAATCTGATCAATTACACCATATATATAAATGAATATACATCCACTGTTAGTTGTCTGAAACCAATAATTTAGTGACTCTTAAATGGGATCCACCTGATAGAATAATTTGGAATGGAACTGATCTCGGTCTGAGGAGAAAACATTACCCTACATGATAGTCCAAATGATCAAAAATCCATCTAAAAGTGAGGAGTTGAAGGAATCCTATTCAGATTAATAGTTGAATTATTTATTCCAACTTTCTCAAAAGAAGTCCATATAAGCACGAATGGCTCTCAACAATCAGGGACTAGGCACCCCCACCTAATCATGAGGCTAGTTTACTTTTTTAACCATGATATATAACTATGTGTAATTCTCCAAGAAAAGTCATTAATTCCATAATCATAAAACAATAATCCATAAAACACTATAATTTCTATATTGATCTAATTATTCCTAAAATATTTCCATATGGGCTATGGATGTTTGTGGTTCCATATCTCTTATCCAGAACAAAGGATTTTAAGTACATCCTTACTCCTACAGACTTATTTTCTATGTTGGATGTGGGAATACATCTCAATGAAGTTGGGATAGTGAATATCATCATCTTCATAAAGTCCAATATCATCACATGGTTCTAAGTATGATACATGATACCTAGTAAATATAGAGCCATGTTCTATTTTTCTATGTTTATAAAATTTTACCAAGAGTATTACATCAAGTCCAACAATTCATCCAGCTATCATGTAGGGAAAATAGACAAATAAAGTATTCCAATAATACGTTTTCAAATATAATCTAGAATATGCTGAATAAGGACAAAATTTCATAGAGGTAAATTCTCATGCATTCTTTATGGTCCAAGCATATCCCCGAGAATAATACTATATTATAGAATCTATATTCACTGGTGTTTGTATCCAAGGAATCATTAACCATAGAAGTCCATTTTCTCCCAATAAGAAAATATATTAAAGAGAAACTCTCATATTAAGATAAATTTTAAAATAATATTGATTAATTAGATCTTATAAAAAAGAAAATTCTATGTAAAATTCACAAACATGAGTTATATAATAATTGAATCCGATAATCCTTCAATAAAATGGATAGCCTCTACTTATTCCTTCATGGAGAATTGTTGTTGTCTCTAAGAACCCCAACAATACTCGGGATGAAACCTTCAATTTTAGAACTAAAATAGTAGTGGAATTTATAATATATAATTTAAATCACAACATAGCATACTCACTAGCCACATTATATGGAGAAAGTTCCATGCCCCCACTAATTCGTAGTTTATTATGTAATATATTCCATAGCTATCATCAATTATCCCTTATCTTTGTTTCATGATTTTAAATTTAAAAAATGCATCATAAAAAAATATATTAAACAACATAAATTTCCCTATCCAAATGATGTAAAACTAAACTGAAAAGGACCTTGTAGCAAGATGTTAAACTATATATTATCTTATATCCTAACCAAGTGATGTTAAACTGCACGAAACATGTCCTGACTGCATGACGATAAACATATTTGGGGACATCCTAATTGTATGATAGTAAAATTAAAAGGAATAATTATTTCACATATGTCTCATAAAAATTGATATTGATCTTTGAAAAAGATAAATAAATTGACTGGTATCCATGTGTGTGGGTCAGATCCACATAGGGAATTCAAAATCAGAGAACAACATGTGGCTTGATTCCTTTCAAAACAGGATATGTAGTGACACCAAGACCAAAAATCTAGTGTCCAACCATAAAATATTAATCTCGATCACAATACATTAAACAACACATTGATGTTTAGTCCTTATTTTCAACATTTGGGGACCCTCGTCTTTACTAAAACAAATTAAACTGGATGTTTGTTGTCATTTATGCATGAACCTAAACCACGCAATTTCCCTAAACCATGTATGGATTGATTCATTCCTTCACATGATGCATAATGATTCTAAACCTCCATTCATGGTCCCAGGTAAAATATTCCATGCCTTTTCATGTTATGTCACCTTCATCCTTATTATATGATGTTAAACTAGATGGATGATTTTATCAATGAATGAAACTAAATGGAATTGTTTTACAGAACTACCTAAGGATTAATTCTCATTATGATATTATATATAGGGATCAACAGATTATATATATGGGCCTAGCCACCATATGATACAAAATTCCCCTATTTTTTCCTCTAAGAAACTCATTGTGCTAAGAGGTACCATTGGAATTCCTTGTTTCTCAAATCGAGCAGAGTTCACATGAGATTAGTAATTTTTAGTGATTTTCCCATTTTACTGAGACATATAATTTTTTATAGGGTTAATATTGTCTTTGTTGAAAGGCCATAAAAGGAACACCACAAGTCCTCATTAAATGATGGTGAACTACATGGTTGTTGTCTTTTTCATGACATAAAACTATATATTACCATTGACCTCTCTTAAGAGGATCACTATCATTGGTGTTGGTCTCCCACAACACCTTCATTCAAGAAATACATGTAAATTTATTCCTTTGATCACATGAAATCTTTTGACACCAAGATTTCTAGTCATTAGTCCAGTCACATTATTCCCTTTTCACATCAGAGAGCCTATATCATCGCCTCAAGATTTTGAATTGCATAGTCTCTAAAGAACTAGATGTGGTATGATTCCAAACATCACATGATATGGAGAAACACATGTATCTACATGACTAGACCAAACTAAAAAAATCAATATGAACAATTCACACCACCCCCAACATATGGGTTAGACTTGGGTAGAGATTTTCCCATTCATGAAAACTATGTGTCCTGATTCTTGTTACCATAGGATTCTTAGTTATGCATGGATCATTGATTCTTTTACCCAGTTTTGGTAAAAAAACACCCCATCCCTATATATGGTTCAAATATTTGTAGATAACATTCATTAAAAAACAATCCCTGATTTCATTAATCACATGATATATAGTGAGTTACAGATCCCCTATCTTGCGTTCATCTGAAACAAATAAAATGAAACAAATACACCCACTGACTATGTATTGGATCAAACTATGAATTGAAATTCCATAGAAACATGAAAATAAATTTGATGAAAAAGTAACATATTCCTATTTTTATGAACTTATAGTCATACAAGACCATTCATCCTACACACGAGTCATATCTACTTACAGATTGCATGCACATGAGATAAATCTACGCATGAAGGGCACCAAAATATGTATACCCACCAATAAAACTATGTATGGATGAAATAATCACCCAAATTCTAATTTCTTATGACCAGTTTCATTCCTCTCCAAGGATATCTTACACATACATCGATGTCAGTCCCCACATCCTTACCACATGACATTATACTATAAGGAAAAGAATACATCCTTATCATAATAAATTAAAATATACAATAAATATGTCTCCACTACATGAAATTAAAATTCATTGGTCATCACCAATTATCATACATTATCAAATTAAAATCAAAGAATGACCCCAATCAACTAGAGTATGGTGTTCTTTCATAACCCTTTTAGAACCTCTTCCCAATAAACTACACATCATTTATTCAGAACATTTGATTTCTAAAAACCATTCATGGCCCCTTGAAAAGAATAAATATCACTCTTATTGACCATGATAATGATATATAAGTTCTTATAACTACTTACCAGATATACCTTAGCTCTATAAGATTCGATTTTTTATCCTTGTGATCTGAAAGTCATGGTTGAAGAACCCATCACCTTAGAGTTTTTTTGGGTCATCCCCATTATTATTTTCTCATATAATTAACCATGACCAGACATCATTGAGCCACAATCTACAATATGTTATCATCCCACATAAAAGGAGGAAGGGAAAATCTTGACCATGGGTATCCTAATTAGGATCATGTGTATCATTTCCTTATTACCATATACATGTGTTTCATGACCTTAAACTACAATAACATTGGTCAAATCTATAAGACATTAAACATTAACCTTTTATGATCCCAATATCAGGACCTTAATCTTCTAGAGAAAGAGACATAATACTTTTCCGATTGAAAACCTTTAATGTGAGGAATAAGTAAGGTTCAAGTATTAAATAGATAAAATAAACTTATACAGAGTTAAAATATTTGGAATAAATGAATTAGGCATAAACCTAATAGGGCCAACTTTGAGTGGCTATTAAAATGTGATTCATGCTCGTTGGACCTCCTCGTCCTAGAAAAGGATATAGTGATGATTTCTTCATCTCCTCTCTTTTATAACATGTTCACTAGGAGGTGACATAATTTTTTTTGTTCTAGAACCCTTCATGAATATTACATTATTCGGAAATCACACTTAATGATTTTAGTGCCTTAGATCTTCATAAATTATCCATGAACCTTGGTAAAGGATATTGGGCTTTGAGGGATCCTTTTTTGCTATACATATATGCCTATGGATCATTCATATAAACCAATGATCATTAACAAAATTATTCTTAACTTAAAAACAGATATCTAGATAATTATGAGTCATAATGTCACTATGGGAGAACATGGTACCTAATGGTGTTCTGGCCCGTCCCTGACATGATTTTCCCATACCATCATCATGACCCGAGCACTTTAGAAAATTATTTAAAATCCCATTAACCAATATATTATAGTGGATTTGAAACCATCAGTGTTGTGTTATCATTTTTTACACCCACTATCAAAATAAGAATTCGAAACTCCATTACTAAACCTTTTGATAACCCACATCCAATGACTCGAAACCAAAAGGCTTAGGGCTTGTGCATCCCAACTAAGAGATAAACTTCCATAAGGTTCTAGAACCCATCCTTGGTAGATTTACCTACATATCCAACATCATATCTAGGTAATTTTAGTCTTCTTAAATCCTTCATGGCTCTCATAAATGAGTGTGGATACCACTTTTTACCATTATATTGAAACATAAGGTCTTTGATCTATTGATAAGAGGAATAACCTACTCCCAAGAATTAATCTATGATCATTGTTAGCACTGGTAAAATTATGGTAGAACTCGGAACTTCTGGTTGTTATGGGTCATCCCCATAATGTATGTCCATTTCCATTTTCAATTACTCAAATTTTTGGGTTTTGACTTTCTAAACCCATTTTCCAACTATGATGGTGGAATCAACTTCTCTATCATTTCAACATCCACCTATACCCTTTCAAAAATCTTTTAGAAACCTTGGAAAATAGTGTTAAGACCACTGTTGACAATGCTATCAATGCATAAGGTATTAAACCTACAAACAAAGGCATCACTAATTATATGAATATTACTATCATCCTTGTGATCCCTAGGTACACTGTGTAAGAACCTGGAACCTCAGGGTGTTATGGATCATTCATGGAATGTATTCAATATTAATCAATAATGTTTTAGAATAAATAATTCAAAATATATAGTATATTTAAATTATTATCACACGATGTTAAACATCATGGTAGATATACTTACTTCATGACATAAAACTACAAGACAGATGTCCTTACAACATGAAAATAAACAACACGATATACATCTTTTCCACAAGACATTAAACTACAGGGAGAAATAAAATTGGTGAATGTTATATTACTAATAGCAGAATTTATGATCTATAATACACTAAACTATAATAAATAATAGTTTCACGATATTAGAACCTAAAGTACAACACAAAAATGGTCACGTTTTCACTACCATAAAATAGGTGACTAAAAGAGATAAAATACTCACCAGGTTGAAAACCTGATAAGGGAACCCTGGGAAAAATATTATCATCAGATAAGGGAAACCCAGGAAAAAGATTAGTCTCTATTCATTGGATATTCACTTAGTGTGTTCTATATAATATCAGGCACTCCTAAAATATAAGAGGCACAAAACTTGTTATGAATGAAACCCAAAAGAGGGTGGTATGATGGAAAACATACTCCATGCCTACTAAGCCTTCCAACATTTGAATCTTAGGAAAATATAAATCTAACATGGAAAAATATAAATATTATGGGGCCCACCATATCGCCTAGGAAAAAAAATCAATCTATGCTCGTTAAGACCATTGCGCTCATCCAATGATAGATGAGAATCCCTATATGACAAATATTTTATCCAAATTATCCATTCTTGAATCAATTTACCACAATACAATATGATAATATACATCAATAGTGAATCTTATGCTTGTGAGAATTCATGGTTAATACTCAAGAAAAATATATTGTGATCAATTCACTCAAATTTAGGAATTAAGGTTTTCATGATATTGTATAGAGGACTTGTAATGTTGTTTATTCCTGAAACATCATATCAATGAAATATCATGCACATCATAAATGAAAGGAAATAGGACAATAACATATAATGTTAAGAATATATGTTCACTGATCACAAGAAAAGGAGGAATTTATACATTTGTGACCCTCTCCAAGGATACCATTAAAAAATCACTGGTAATCAGACTACAATATGATTTAATCCACTCATTATTCCAAATTATCAAGAGTCTGATGAGAATTTTAGATTGAGCATTAATGTTCTGACCACCCCACTAATTCTACTGAAACCTGAGGAATAAGAGTATATATTAGAGTATAAATATCCATAAATCATTTAGGCATTGTTTTTAATGAGGAATCTGGTGCCAAAAGATAATTCTTTGAGAAGGATATGATACCTAATGTACCTCTCTATGTACGGTCAAGGAATTAATATGAATGTGTAGCTCTGATATTAACAGATAAATCTATTCCAATCACTCTGAAGCTTTTGTCAACTTCTCATATAGGGGAGTCTCATTAGAAAAATCATGTAATCCCTTCACTCTATTAGATAACTATTTCCGAGTAAGGGTGATTTTATGCATGATTTTATATAATGGATTGGAGTCAACATCAATCTCCCCCAAATCATGAAGGATCCATCAGAGATGTTATTATTGGTCATTAAATATTTTCAAGGAATTATTAGTACTCAAGGTGTGGACTTTTTGGAAGATTATAATGTTACCTGTTTGATCTTATGAAACTACTGGAGTGGGTATTCAAGAAGTTGGAACAATTGGATGAGATGATGAAGAAGCTATAGAGGAAGATGTATGTACTCATTCTTCAAAAGTGTAATCACACATTACCCATATTATATGATCTAATTCCTAAAATTCTTACAATATAATGGGATGGGGACCACTACAATTAGGACACTACCTTAAAGCCTTCCATGAATCTTGAATCAGGTTCATTGATGGTATAGACAAAGGGGTCAGTGAAGGAAATGGGTTTTCCACATAATAGACTTGTCTACTCCATATACTGATTAGGTAGGATTTCACCCAGTCTTGATCATAATCATAAGATAAAAAGATACTGGTGTTTAAAAAACGAGAAATCACAACATTGGTATCCTCACACGACAATACAATCCAAAATTGGAGGATAATATTTTGATGTCATTCTACCCACACGCTAGCTAAGAGGATATGAAAAAAAACTTTGCATATAGACTAATTAGTGAGTGAACCAACAAGGGGTATATAGCTAAAAAATAACCAACTCATTCAGTCGGTCCATGAGAATTATATCTTGAAGAGAGATGATGTATGATCGCTCTTCAATAGAGCCACAACCATTATCAAATATAATCTTGGATGGTGTTGCATAAGTCATGAAATTCAAATGAACATACCGGATCAGCATTTCAATGAACTCATTAGGTATTATAGTCATTTCCACATCTGTATAGAATTTCAACTACCTGGGGTGGAACAAGGGACCATGGATACTGGTAGTTTTGTTGTATTTTTTGAAGTAGAAAAACTACTCTATCTAGAAAAATTAAAAATAGAAAAAACCTCCAATACTCGAGGGGACTTTTACCTAATGGATATAGATCAAATGCTGGTAGAGGAATTAATGAATATAAATGAAATGATTAATTGGTTTCCCCTATTCTTATAAAGAGTCCATTACCAGCATGCCAACTTGTATTCTTGAGTATGAATCCCCATTAGGAAAAAGACACATGTTCAAAATCATGGCTATTAAACCTCCCAACCTATGGTTTAGGGATATCTACTGTGTCACTCAATATACCCATGTGGTATTTCCACATTTTCCATGATTTTCAATATATGATTCGGTGATGTTGTGAACCATCCAGGAAGGTCATTGGTGAGGGAACATAACAATCATCCAAACTCTATTGTGATAGAGAAAATTTTGATTAAATCATTAAAATAGATGAGTGAGTGCATATTGAACTCCTTCCTTAACTTTTATTTCCAAAATTAGAAGCATGTACCTTCCCAAAACTATATTTTTTGGGTTAATCCTTTATATCTGTAGAAGTAAGGATCCTTTCATACATCTCCACAAGGGGGGATATCCCACCCAATCAGTATATATACATGATGAAAATTCATTATTTTCAATTGTATTGATGGAATGCATTGGTACTAGGTGTAACGTCCCAGTTCTGGAAGCCACCCAGAGGCGCCCTATACTCAGTTAGTCACATGGCCTCAAGCACATTCCCTAAACACCAGAGGCTACCGACTAGCAGCGAGGGCCTTGGGTGTGATAGTGGGGAAACTATACCCTCACTGGCAGAGTACACAACAGAAGTAAACAAAGCATACAATATCGGAAGTAGTAAATATCCAACAGTGATAAATAACTTAACACTAAAACAATAAAAAACTGGAGCACATATGTATATATGAAATGATTCATGATACATATATTGGAAATTAGCCAAATAGGTTACAATGCTAGAAATACAAACAGTACCAAAAACAAGTACAAAATAAAAGATAAACAGCTTTGCATCATCGCATGACTAAGCTTGGTCCCATGATCTCCTCCTTCAAAGCAATGAAGTACCCAAAGTCAAAGGGTGATTTCCCTTGTCTATACCTACAACAACATAGTCTGTTTGGGACCAAAATCATGGCCCAAAAAGGGTGTGAGGCTAAATCCGAGTAGGCAACCCCATGAAGATCTGTGTCTAATAGTCAGTGAGTATATGATAGGTAATAGTACAGTAAGAAGTAAACAGTAACCAGTAAACAGTAAAGTATAAATCTGAAGCCGTAACAGGATGACATACAACAGTAATCAATCCACAGAACAACAAGCCGTAGTGAAGCAAATAGCTAACCACAATAAGAACCCCTCTATGATGTACTTGCAGCCAACCCCTCTGGTCCTATCCAAGAACTACCAACAACACTATGGGTAGTGCACTCAGCCTAACCCCTCTGGTTTTGTCATACGAAATTATAAGACACTCTGGGGAAGCTCGGTCGGTCAATTCCAATTATATTCTAGGGTAGTCAGGTACTCTCTAAGTAAGATCACGCGGTCTAACCCTCTTATAGCCCCAAGGTCTATAAACTCTTTGAGGAATCTCACTCGGTCAATCCACCTATAGTATCAGTTATATCATAGACTCTCTGAGTAAGCTCTCTCGGTCAATTCCTCCTCTAGCCTAGAATGGTTTAAGGAAATTCAAACATGTAAAGACACTCTGAGGAAGCTCACTCGGTCTACGTTCCTATAGTCTGTAATATCCAAGACTCCTTGGAAATCTTACTCGGTCTACCGCCATTAGTCTGTAATGTCCATGACTCTCGGATGAAGCTCACTCAATCAATCCCTCTATAGTCTATAGTGTCCAAGACTCTCTAAGGAAGCTCACACAGTCTATCCCCGTATAGTCTATAGTGTCAATGACTTTATGAGGAAGCTCACTCGGTCTATCCACATATAGACTATAGCACCAGGTTGTCACGGTCCAATGCGATTCAGTGCATAATAATGCTATAAGGCCAAAGTACACCTATAGAGCTACTTGTCTAACCAGTATATAGAAAACAAGAAAGTCAAGAAATATCATTCCATACTATAGACACAAGGTATGGAAAACCGGTATAACAACCAAATGATAACAAGAACTAAAGGTCTCAACAAGAACTAGGAATGGAAAAAACTTCCAAGCACAAAAATTATCGTCAAAATGATCAAATTACCTCTACACAAGAATACAAGCAAGGTTGGAAAAATCACAGGGGAAAAAAGGTAAACATGCAATACCAAGTTCATGGGTATTGGTAGAATGTTCACATAAAACTCAAAGAATTCAAAAGGTAAGGCACAAAAAACCTACCTTGATGCTAGTAGATCACTATACTTGAACCATGAGGCTTGATTCTCCATAGATCGTCGTAGATCTACAAAAAACGCACAAAAATTCAACCCATGATATCTTGAGAAAGAGGGAAAATCATTGAATGAAACTCAAGAAGAAGGAATAGCTCACCACTGCGGTTCCAATGTAATAAATGGTGGTCGATTCGGTAAACAGACAAAGGCTCAGGGGCTCATAGGATGATCATGGTTGTACGGGCGCTCTCGGTATAAGAACCTTGAGAGGAAGATGATTTCTTCGATTAGGCATGACCACGGTCTGTTTAATGAAAAAAAGTACAGGGCGTGTACCTTTGGGGTACACAGAATGTATTAGGATTTTTTGTACTCCGCCTTTAGCAGCCTCCACACCTTCCCTACACACCGTGTGTGTGGCCCAGACACGGCCAACACACAGCCTTGCGCGACATCGAAGTACATGGTATGTACTTTGAAAATTTCCAGATTTTACTCCTTTTCTAAAAAATGATCAGAAAAGGAAGTACATACCTAAAATAAAGATCTGGGTTCTTACAAAAATCGCCCCTTAATGAAATTCATCCCCGAATTTACCTAGCAAGGCGTAGAAGAAGAAACCCTGAATAGCTCTGGCCACTGCGATCGTACATTGGCCTCCCTCTCCCAGGTCTCGTCCTGTACTCGTCCGTACTGCCATAGCACCCGTACCAGAGGAACATACCAGCCATAGAGAACCTCCGTACTGCGATAGACAATCTAGATAGGATGCTCCTCAAATGGTGCATCCACTTCTAGCTCAACCTCCTCTGGTTGAAAGACATGAGATGGGTCTGAAAAGTAACGTTGGAGCTAAGAAACGTGGAAGAAGTCGTGCATATCCCAGTACCTCTGAGGTAACTGCAACTGATAGGCAACCGGCCCAACTCTATCCAACACCTCAGACGGCCCGACGTACCATGGTGATGGCTTACCCTATCTTTGAATCCTCTTTTGTCCTAACCTCGGTGCGGCACGCAAGAAAAACTGATCCCCGAACTTGAACTCCAGAGGTTGTCTCCGTTGATCAACATAAGACTTCTGTCGAGATAGTGCTGTAGACATCCTCTTTCGAGCCAACTCTATCTGCTCTGAGATCTCCTGAACAAGATGAGGTCCTAGAAAAGCGGCCTCTCCCGCCTCTAGCCAACACAAAGGTAATCGACATGGTCTACTGTACAAATCATCATAAGGTGCCCTCTGAATAATCGCCTAAAAACTGTTGTTATTAGAAAACTCCAAAAGGGGAATATGCTTCTCCATAGAACCACCAAAGTCTATAATGTGAGATCGGAGCATATCCTCAAGCACCTGGATCGTACGCTTGGATTGGCCATCTGTCTAGGGATGGAATGATGTACTCAAAAGTACTTGTGTACCCAAATCCTTCTGAATCCCTTTCCAGAACTGAGAAGTAAAACGTGCATACCTTTCTAAAACAATGGAGTGAGGAACTCCATGCAGACCTACAATCTCTTGGATGTAAAACCGCCCCAGCTCATCAACACTGAAGGTCTCCTTGATTGGAAAGAAGTGAGAAACCTTTGTAAGCCTGTTGACAATAACCCAACCAACATCACCCCCTCGAGGTGAACTTGGTAACCCAGTCACGAAGTCCATCGCGACATCATTCCACTTCCACTCGGGAATGGGTAACTGCTATAAAATCCCTTCTAGTCGCTGATGCTCCGCTTTCACCCGATGACAAGTGGAACACCTCAAGACAAAACCAAAAGAATACCTATTCATACCAAGCCACCAGTACTGGCCATGTAGATCACGATACATCTTGGTGACACCATGATGAACTGCCCAAACTAAAGAATGAAAATCCTCCATCATTTCCTCGTATATGTCTACCGGAACCCAGACGCATCCCTGGAAATGCAAGATCTCATCCTCGCCCAACATCCATCCAGGAATAGGGTCCTCTCTAGGAACACTCTCACGTAGTACTAGGCCTTCTGAGTCTGATAGTTTCCTCATCATACCCGATCAATAAGGGTAGAGGTAACAGCTACAAAAGTTAGAAAATTTCACCCCTGTTTGTCATGAACCTGCAAATGCATCTCAGAGAATAGAGCCATATGCTTCCACTCACTACCGGCTTCCAGATTTTCCCGAATCTGAGTTCTCCTGCTCAACGCATCAGCCACTGCATTGCCCTTTCCTGGCGTATAGGCAAGCTCAAAGTCGAAGTACTAAAGAAGCTCCACCCACCTATGCATTCTCAGATTTAGATCATGCTGAGTGAAGATGTACTTGAGAATCTTGTGAGCAGTGAAAACCACAAAGTGCTCTCTCAGGAGGTAATGTCTCCAACAGTATAAGGAATGAACAGAAACTTCTAACTCCAAATCATGCGTCAGGTAGTTTCTATCATGTGGCCTCAACTGCTGAGACCTGTACGCAACGACTCCATCTCCCTACATAAGAACAGCTCTGAGTATGACACCTGAAGCATCACAGTAGACTGTATACCTCTTTCCCAGATTTTTCAAGACTAGTATTAGTGCTGAAGTCAGCCTCCCTTTCAGCTCCAAAAAAGCTGACTCATAGTAATCTAACCATAATAACTTCTCCCCTTTCTTGGTCAGACATGTCAGCAGTGCTTCTAGGCGTGAAATGTCATGTATGAAATTCCTGTAGTATCCATACAGCCCTAGAAATCTCCGCACCTCAATGAAATTCTCTGGCTTCTCCCAGGAAAAAAAATCTCTCACTTTCTCTAGGTTTACAAATACTCATGTCCTTGAGATTACGTGACCCAAGAAGTGAATCTGATCCATCCAAAAGTGGCATTTAGAGAGCTTACCATATAACTGATGCTCTCTCAGTGTACACAGAATGATCTCAAAATGGGTTTCATGGTCGAGTCGAGTGTGAGAGTACACCAAGATATCATCCACAATAAGAACCATGAAGGAATCCATGTATGGATGGAACACTCTGTTCATCAGTTCCATAAAAGTTGTTGGCGCATTTGTGAGACGGAATTGCTTGAGTGTATAATCGTATAGACCATACATTATCATTAAGGCGGTAAGAGGTATATTAGATGGTATAACATACAAATGATGATAATCGGACCTCAAATCGATCTTCGAGAACACCCGGCCTCCTCGAAGCTGATCAAAGAGTTCATTGATCCTCAGCAAGGGATATCGGTTCTTGACCACCAACTGGTCCAGCTTCCGATAATCCACACAAATCCAAAGGGTGTCATCTGCCTTTATTGCAAATAAGACAGGAGAATACCAAGGATATGTACTGGTTCAGATGAAAACCTTTGCCTGCAACTCTTCCAACTACTTCTTGAGCTCCTGCAAATCATTTGTAGACATCCTATTAGGAGGAATGGACACCGGTGCCGCTCTTGGACCAAGATAAATCGAGAAGTCTACCTCAAGCTCTTGAGGAAAACCTGAAAAGTCCTCTGGAAATACATCTCTGAAATGATCCACCACTGGAGGAAAGTCTAACTGCAAAGTCCCCTGATCATCCAGAAAAACGCTAGAAATCTGGGCTGTAACTCCTCATAGCCCATGATGCTCTGGTCCATCTCTACCCGCATGGATATCCAACTCGCCTCTATAATGAAAAGATCCACCCTATGGGGACACAAAACTCACCCTGCGGTGGTAGCAATAAACGACTACCTGGAAGGGAACTAACCAGTCCAAACCGAGAATGACATCATAGCCTGTCATCTCTAGGACATAGTTGTCCCATAAGAAGTGACATCTGACATCATCAAGAGGGCACTCACTGCACTAACATACGCCATATGTCCTCGTTCCAAATGGTGTATCAAGAATCAACATATTGGTAGATGAAAATATATAGAGGCCAAGTATCTCCATAAGATAAACAGAGATAAAATAATGCGAAGCACCAGTATCGAAAAGGGTTGAAGATAAAACTGAGGCTACAAGGATCGTATCTCGAACTGTAGAAGAGAATGGTTCCTGCTCCTGATAGGTCTGATCCACGGTTAATGTATGGCATGTACCATGAGCATGCGCCCCTGGATGACCACTCTGAGTTGATCCACTCTGTTGTCGCTAGTAACCTGGTGACTGGCCACCACGTCAGCAACATCCACCTCAGCCTGAAAGGACGGAAGAACTCCAGTTCTCAGACTGGTGAGAAACTGGTGATACATCTCCAGTATGCGAGGTCATATAAGAACCCCTTCCACCATCTTTAGGTGAGAGTATCTGACAAAATGATGAAGATAGCCCATCTTTCTGCAAGATCGAAACTCCATCAGGTCTCTCTGGCACTAGGTCCTAGTATTCCCACTCCTACCACATAGGTAGCATACAACCAGGCTGCCCGAAGATACATCCCGCATACTCTGATCTCCTCGATCAAACTCTTTGCGGTGCTTACTGCTATCAGTAGGAGTAACACCGACTCTATATGTCGAACTACCCTGGATCACTGCTCCAAAATCTCGCAGATTGTGCTCAGTGATCAGTGTCATGTTGAAGATAGAGGATATCGAGGTCAACCTGAAGATATTCACCTGGGAATGGATCTGTTGCCTAAGACCATCCTCAAAATTCCTATAAAGGAATATCTCATCACCTGCATGAATCGGCATGAAGCACGTCATCTCAGTAAAACGAGAGGAGTACTCCATTATAGAAAGAGTACCCTACTCGAGAGTCATAAACTTTCGGGCTCGGTCGGACCTCAAGTTATCTAGATAAAATTAATCATAGAAGATGCACCAAAATGCATCCCAATTCATACTATGTTGTCTCCCTGACTATGAGATCATCTCCCACCACCTCTTGGTGGTGCCTCAGAGCATATAATTATCCACCGTTTTCTCTTGAGGTATCTTTAGCTACTTGAAGATCGTCAGTGTGGCCTCTAGCCCTGACTCTGCAGCCTAGGGTCCTCTATCCCCTGATAAAGAAGGAGGATGCTGATGCTAGAAAACACGCGTAAACTCAGTCATCGACGGGGCAGGAGGTGATGCACCCCGAAAGGTATGCATCATCCTCAGGAAGTCCTCCCTGAACTATGAATCAGCACCTGAGACGAGTATAACTGCTGGTGCCAAGGATGGCACAGCATGATGATATGCAAGAGGTACCTGATTGGCCATATCCAGTGTCTAATCACCGTCTGGCAGTTGACGTACAACCGAAGGACATCTCGGAGGCATGGCTCTGAAAGATCAAAAGCACACCATATATCAGGATTATCGAAGACTGAGAACACAAGAGTACAAGACAGGAATAGGAGAGAGAAACATTCATATTTTTTAAAACATGACTACAAAACATGAATACAAACTACACGCCATGTTCTCTTACGCCATTCACTTGGGCTTGTACTTCTGCCACCTATGGTCATGTAACACCCTAGAATACATGATGTGTTGTACCCACAGACGACGTGTACTTGAACTCCAGTCCCCTGCCCGAGTCTCTTTACAAGGCTAACTCACATAGTCGTCTTAACCCAAGACTACACAGTGTGTTCACTAAGGACACGACATATACTAGATAAGGTTTTAGAATCCAGTGTTGTTAATTACATGACCGGATACACGGAGGACCCTTACACGGCGTGTTCCGAACAAACACATCATGTATAAGAGAATATAACACCGACCCGTGTTGTTCATGTCACGGTCGGGTACCTAGAACAAGGCTACACGGTGTGTTAGTACCAAATATGGTGTGTACTATACGAGATTCTCTGGCCCGTGTTGTTATTGACACGACCGGGTACACGGCTCATTGCTACACGATTTGTACCAACCGTACACGGTGTGTTCCTGAAGACTTTTCACACCCCCATGTTTATTCTCACACAGTCAGTGAAACTGTTTAACACTACACGGCGTGTAGTCATATATTAAACACCAGTTATTTTGGGTTTTTATGGTCAGTAGCACAAAAACTGCACCGAAGCCCAGATAACACTGAAAAAAAAAACATGTAGGTGCGAAATTCCAACCCGTGAGGGACCATACTCCCCACAAATCAAATCTTGGCATATTATACACGTAATATACATTAGAAACATGTCAATGATCCACCATGTTCTGATTAATGAGGGCCCATAACCCCTCAAGTACCAAAATTTGGAACTCATTTAAGCAATGTACAATACAGACAATTTCTCTATCAATCTACATGGATTCTATCAAAGAATCTATCACAACAGCATGCATAATCTACACAACTTCTATCACAACAACATGCAATCTCTAATTCACCCTAGATGGCATTGCAAGAATGCATGGAATGTGATTTCTAAAAAGAGCATATATGATGAATGAGATGGCATAACCTCATCTCATCGAGTTGCGATAGAAATTGAACCACAATAGCAAAATAATAGCAACACAAGGCATGTGAATCACTCTAGGTGAAATCATATCAACCGTAAAATATGAAAACCAAAAACTACAATAAACAAGGTAGATTGGCTTTAACCTGTACATGAGTTAGCTACTTCCCAGAACAGCTTATTACCAATTACCATATCCGTCCTATCCCTGGATAAAGGATCCAAATGGTAAATCATGAGAAAATAATTCCTCTAATACCACTTTGTGACATGCCTGTTCCGGAAGCCACCCAGAGGCGCCCTGTAGCCGGTTAGTCACATGGCCTCATGCACATTTCCCACAACGCCAGAGGCTTCCAGCTAGTAGCGAGGGCCTTGGGAGTGATAGTGGGGAAACTATGCCCTCATTGGAAGAGTACACAGTGGAAGTAAACAAAGAATACAATAGAGGAAGCAGTAAATATCCAACAATGATAAACAGCGGAAGACTAAAACAATAAACAATTGGGGCACATATGTATATATGAAATGATGCACGATACATATCTAGGAAAGAATCCAAATAAGTAACAATGCATAAAATACAAACAGTACCAAAAACAAGTACAAAAGAAAATATAAACATCTCTGCAGCATCGCAAACCTAAGCTTGGTCCCATGCTCTCATTCTCTAAAGCAATCTAGTACACGAAGTCGAAGGGTGCTTGCCCTTGTCTATACATGCAACAACATAGTTTTTTTGGGCCGAAAAGCATGGCCCAAATAGGATGTGAGACTAAATCCTAGTAAGAAACCACCCGAAGATCTATTCCTAACAGTCAGTGAGTATATGGTAAGTAATAGTATAGTAAGCAGCAAACAGTAACCAGTAAACAGTAGGCCGTAAACATGAAGCAGTAATAGGATGATATACAATAGTAATCAATCCACAGAACAATAAGCAGCTGTGAAGCAAACTGCTAACCACAACAGGAACCCCTCTGGGATGTTATTGCATCCAACCCCTCTGATGTTATCCATGAAGTACCGACAACCCTATGGTTAGTGCACTCAGCATAACCACTCCATTTTGGTCATATGAAATTATAAGACTCTCTGGGGAAGATCACTTGGTCAATTCCCCTTATAGTCTAGGGTAGTCAGGGACTATCTAAGGATGATCATGAGGTCTAACCCTCTTATAGCCCCAAGATCTAGAAAATCACTGAGGAAGCTCACATGTTCAATCCTCATACAGTCTCAGGTCTATTAAAGACTCTATGAGGAATCTTGCTCGGTCAATTCCTCCTATAGCTTGGAATGGTTTAAGGAAATTCAAACAAGTAAAGACTCTCTGAGGAAGATCAATCAGTCTATAATATCCAAGACACTCTGGGAAGCTCACTCTGTCTACCCCCTATAGTCTATAATGTCCAAGACTCTCTGAGGAAGCTCACTCGGTCTATCCCCATATAGTCTATAGCGTCCAAGAATCTATGAGGAAGCTCACTCAGTCTATCCTCATAGAGTCTATAGTATCCATGAATCTCTGAGGAAGCTCACTTGGTCTATCCCCATATAGTCTATAGCACTAGGTTCCCAAGGTCCCATTCCAGTTTGTTCATAATAATTCTATAAGGCCAAAGTACACCTATAGAGATACATGGATAACCAGTCTATAGAAAACAAGCAAGTCAAGAAATATCATTCCATCCTATAGACACAAATCATGTAAAACAGGTATGACGACCAAATTCTAATAAGAACCAAAGGTCTCAACATGAACAAGATATGTGTTAAACATCCAAGCACAACAATTATTTGCAAAATGATCAAATTACCACTACAAAAGCATACAATCAAGGAAGGAAAAACCACAGTGGTAAAAATGTAAACACCCAATACCCCGTTCATGGGTATTGGAGGAATTTTCACATGAAACTCAAAGAATTCGAAAGGTAAGGCACAAACCACCTACCTTGATGCTATGAGATCACTATAAATGAACCATGAGTCTTGATTCTCCTTAGAACATCATAGATCTACAAAAAACACACAAAACGTTCAACCCACGATATCTTGAGAAAGAGGGAAAATCATGGAATGAATCTAAAGAAGAAGGAAGAGCTCACTGTTGTGCTTCCATGGAAATTGATGACGGTCGATTCGGAAAACAGACGGAGGAACGGGGGCTCAGAGGATGTTTGTGGCCATACGGACACACTCGGTCAAAGAACCTTGAGAAGAATATTATTCCATCGATTAGGAGCGACCCCGGTCCATTGAAGGAAAAAAAAATAAAGTACACAGTGTGTACTTTTGGGGTACACAGTGTGTTCTAGGATTTTCGGTACTCTGCCTTAAGTGGCCTCCACATCGCCCCTACACACCGTGTGTGTGTCCCGAACATGGCCAGCACACGGCCTTGCGTGGCATCAATGTACACAGCGTGTACTTATAAAGTACACGATGGGTACTTTGAAAATTTCCAGATTTTCCGCCTTTTCTCAAAAATGACCAAAAAAGGTAAAACATAACTGTAAAAAAGTTCTAGGTTCTTACACTAGGTAATCAATGTCTAACCATTTCCTAAAAAGATATAACTAATAGCAAGTGATGAACTATGAAATGAATATGTCCAAATAAAGAGAAGTAGTGTGTAACTGGTCAGAAAATTAATAACAACTTTACCTAAACCAGAAGGGTCAGTCTCATTCATAATAAAAATTACCACCAAGTTGAATGTACCATTTTGATCTCCAAATGATGCCCATATTGTTCATATATGTGAGAAATATGCTTGAATAACTTTGAGAAATTGGTTGGTTGGTGAAATCATAACCATATAGACCTTAAGAGGGGTTCAAAAACATATAGGACAACCACTAGGACAATGAAAGAAAATAGATTAATATATTCTGAAATTATATTTTGAATTCAATCAAGTGACGTTAATTTCCAATAATATAGAAAATTATAGTTAGGAGAGGGAATAGAAACATTATCCAACTACATGAATCCATATATTGGAATCGAGTGTGATAAATAAAAGAATTGAAATTTGGATGAGATAAGATTTTTGAAATCCTCATTTTCAGAATTCAATTAATATTGAGGAACAATATTACGATTCCTAGTAATAAAGTTTCTTTGGATAGCCTCATTTGAATCTACACAAGAGTTGGAATCCATCTTCATAAAAACAAGAGGTTATATTAGGCAAGTGAAAAATATTGTCAATAGAATGGCATGAATCCAGTAGCATCATGTGAATAGAATGAACATTAAAGGGATTGATGATCACATGACATGATACAAGTCATTTTAATCACATGAACCATAGAGATGTCATGGACTGCTGGACCTTTGGGAAATCTCACATCTGAATGACTACTCATAAGTAATGTGATCATTTAACCATAAAATTGTCACACAAACCACATGATGATCATGTAATGAATGAATCAAACCATAAGATCCTATGAAACATGATATACGACCATGTTACCAAGGAAATAGGCCATAGATAAATAAATTATGGGTATTTTATTCTTTTTTAGTTCGAACATGTACATGGAAAAATTAGAACCCAGGAAACGGTTCTCATGAAGCAGTGTACAAAATAGATATCATGAATATATATGATGAAAGGTTCTTTCAAAAAGGATCTTGAGGCACAATATTGTGAATAGATCACACAATGAGGAATATTGAAAGATATCTGGATATTCGATGTTAGTAGTAAATTAGTAGATCCTCAATCCCCTACACATATGGAATTATGTGAAATAACAACTGTCACCCTGAAGGACAAACATCGCTCAGGCCATTGATTAAAGGCATCCCCAAAGACATAAGTGGGCATTTAGTTTACTCAAGACATATCACAAATCCCTGAGGATGATTCTCCATAATGTAGGAGAATATTGATGCCCACCAAATTTGCATCAAAACATCCAAAGGGTAAAAATACATGGAGCATGGTTATTATTTCCTCCTCAAAAAGGAAGATAATGTGGGAAAATGTTATGTGGATCATTTAACCTTGAAAAGGGTATATGATCTCATAGCCATTTAAAGGCCATGCTGATGGATCATTCGTAGTGCATGATTTGATTTTGATCAAATAGATAGCTTTTTACAAGCCTCCTTATTATTGGGATGGAATCCACGACACTCACTAATCATGGGAAGGATGTGAGGCAAGCTCATTTGACCACGCGACATGTCAACTAACACACGCATGATGATCATTCAAAATCCCACAATAAATAAAGGATGAAAATATGTAAAATCAAGAGACCTTATGAGGTCGTTGATATTCTAGAGACATGATAATTTTATTTGTATGACCTCATGAAGTCCATGAATACATGTCCACATTTTTTCACAAGAGACTATTGTCATGTTTCCATCATCACATGAAATGTATCGAACATGTCAGTTGGATTCTATGATGATCATTCACTTTATAGAAAAGATGAAGGGTTTTCCATGGAAATTATCACACATAGATATAAGATCCCTTATATTTCACGGGACACATTAAAGTAATGGATATTGATTTTATTTGACAATAATCACAGAGCAGCATGATATATCATATCCTTTCAAAATAAGTAACGAAATAAAAAGTGGAAATTTAAATATTTCCTATGAAGAGAGGATTCCCTTTCCATCATGTGAAAGGGGTCCAATTACCTTGGAAATAACCATTTATCATGAGATCACCCCCCAAATCCATCATGATTTAGTGACGTCCCTTAGACATGTCAACACGATCTCATGGAGGCTCTTCTGACATGCCGAATAAGTCTCATGAATTACCCTAAACAAGTCATATCTAATCAAATGAAATCCTTCCCGTATGTTTCCTGATATTATGATTACCTCTAGACATGTCAACTTGACCTATTAAAAACACATGTACATGACATCATGGTTAGGAGAAGTCCCTTTGATCATATGAAGTCCATTAAATTTTTAAATTACATAATGGTCTTGTTATCTCTATTTGTCATGTGATGAAAGGTATCACCATTGATGAACCACTATAAGATCATTTGAAGAATGTGACACGTTTATCCCTCCTTTAACAACATATCATATCAACAATATGCATTCCATTCAAGTCATTATATCAATAAGGAGGAAGGAATTATAACCCCCCACACACACACAAAAAAGACACACACCATGGATTCACATTAAGAGTGGATTCTACATGTGATCAAAGTAATAGGCTTCTCAAATAGGATAGTCATGTGATCACAATGTATTCCTCATGGATAAAGAATGGGGAAATTATAATGGATCACAAATAATGATTCTTTTCGTTACGTGATCAATTTATAGCTCACATGAAGTACTTCAGCTATATTAGTTGGACTATGCGAATGAGGTACTACATGAAGAATGGGTAACCTAAAACCAAAACTAAAAAAACAATGGATATAAACTCGACAAATATTCAACAATGGATGAAATAAAGAACGAAAAATGTTGTATATTTATGCTATGATGGATACACTAATATTATTTTACTTCTCATGACCCATCCAAATAACGCGATAACATTGTTACATGACTCCCAAGTCATGAGACACACCCTCAACATGCTATTTAGATAATGTGATATGCCATTGAAATGTAAATAAATTCATATGATACTCTCTAGGAATACTACACATGTATTTTTATGTTTTTTGGGATTCCAATATTTATCATTTGACATCCTCTAGACATGTATCCCAAGTAATGCGGAGACACCAGAGTATACTAGTTAGGTCTCTCGACACCACCAGTAATTTCAGCCTTAATCACACCACATCCTTTCGGAAGGTCATCCATGAACATGCGACACTATCTAGACATTTAATCTAGGCCTCACAATGTCCTCCAGTGAAGTCAGTATGGATTATGTGACATGCTCTAGATGTGCTAGCCTTGATCATGCGATATCTTCCATACATTTTGTTAAGATTATACAATTTCCTTATGGAAAATAAATTGGATATTATTATTGTATTTAGGAATGACTTATAGTAAAATAGGAAATGTTTTTCATCTTAAAATATTTCATACAGACAATAATAAAATTTAGGCAGACCATCAGAACATGTTAGGCAGACAAGCAAGAAATGTCAAGTAGACATCCAATGACACGACAAACTTTTCCAGTTCATATATAAGGGAAAACATAGTTTGTAAACCCTGATTCAATGAACTGTGAGAAAATTTCTTTCTAAGAAAAAATATTTATGTAGGATGAATTTATGGTCTGAGCTCAAACGGGCATCCACATGTATCTAAAATTCTATCCATCAAGACCTAATATATCAAAAGGGATTATATTTCATCCCTATAAACAAGTGGATCAAAAAGGAAACTGAACTACAATGAATCTAATATTTCCATAACTAGGATATCTAAGGGAATATCATATTGAACGTCCTCCATATTAAACGCACTAAGTTCTTCCTTAGTGTATATTTCACACTTCAATATAAAGTATACTTGATTATTTTCTATCACTTGTTTCTCACACCGACCATATATCATCTGGGTTTATGGATTTTTTGTATTCATATTAGGTGAATCATTAATATCCACCATCTATGGAATCCTTAGTGTGTATTCCCCGATCATTGGAATGATGTAACTTCAACCATAAAAATAAATTACCCTTAGGGATTATAGAAAGGGAATGATTGAAATATGAAGAATCTGATTTTATCCATAACCAAGATATATAGGATTCCACTCTGAGGATCAAGATCAATAATCCATGCCTATGTTCCTTCATATATTTCCTATCTACGTAATGTTATACTACATAAGAACAATGAACTGTGTGGGTTTTGTTTCTTTATAATAAATAAGATACGTAGGAAACCTCATAAAATTAAAAACCTTACCTGAGATATTAATCACCTCCACGGATTGAAGAAAAATGAATAGTACTTATATATATGGATTTAAATTATAAGCTGTTGTCCATTAATGGAAAATTGATGAATAACGTCAGATACATATAGATGGACTCATTAATATACCCCTATTTACACAAGGAAGGGTTCAAAACTTGATCATTTTATTAGGGTAACCAATCATGTATCAGTATTAGGTAGAGATTCATGGTCAGGTCATAAATACATAAGAGTGTACCTGAGTAGGAAATAATTCCTCCTAAAAGAGTGTGGTGAGAACAGACTCAGACCATCTTGAATAATGCGAATTCCTAAGTGTTGTTTAGTCTAAACGCCAAATTGACTGCCTTCCTTTAGATATCAGTTTCATACTTAGTTATGGATGTGGAAAATATTTTGCATTTATATGGAAAATTGAATATTGTTGAACATAACATATGTGATTTTCCAAGACATTGAACCCCCAAAAATTTACTGGTAGAACAATCCATTCATAAGGGTGGTATTCAAGGAGAATGAAAAAATGGAAAACCCAATGTGAAATTACTTATCATAAATTTCTTTTTTATACTACTACAAGTATAGGTTGTCTATTTATTAATAAAACATTTTATTCATAAATTGTTTTTTATCATTCCAATAAAGCATATTATTTTCTAATAAAGTATAATATCATCCAAAAGATGACTTTTTTCTTAAAAACATTATTTTTAACTCTTTAGTTACTAGAAAATGATTAAGGGAAAACAAATTTTCTTATGAAAAAATAAAAAGAGTTGAAAATTCAAGATTTTTCTGTGATATAGATTATAATATTTGATAACAAGAAATATATTCATAAAAAATCCTTATAAGCAATGATATTTAACATAAAATAATTACCACATTCCTAATATTGAAACATAATCCCTAGTTATGCAAAATGGGTGGGTCAGGGTGGGACGGGCCAAGCCCGCACAGGTTTGAGCCCGCGCGGTTTTGTCCAAAAAATCCCGTATATAATGTGAAAAAAAATTCAATCCCACCCCGCCCTGCATAAACCCGCGGGTTCCCCATGGGATTACCCCCACTAACAAATAATACTATTTATAATCATTTAAATACTTTATTTTTTATCATTCATAAAGGTGATTGTGGGGAGAAGTATGAATTAAAAATAACTAGAATTTTAAAGGATGTGATACAACATTTTTTTGTGGGTTAATGGGTGAATGAGGCAACACTTACGTGGTGGAGAAATGTTATGATAGAAATTTGGTGAGTGATCGGTGATGGGCGATGAATGATAAAGTTGGTTGTGTGGTGATGTGAAAAACTAAACTTGTGAATGAATGAAGTATCTGTAGGTAACGATCAGTTACAGAGGAAGCTATTAGTGTTTTCATGAGGTTCTATCCAATTCTATTAATAAAAAAATAAAACTAAATATTAATAGTATTAAATTTACCTAAAAATTATAATGATTGCAATAACTCTTATAGAATAGAATCCATGTGTAGGGACGATGAGTTCCATTTTTCGAGAGATGGTATGACACACCATGTGAATATGGTTAATAATTAGTATATAAATAATATAATATCATATTAAAACAATAAATATAGGCCAACTTAAAATTCATATGTTAATAAATTTTGAATTATTATTACCATTAAGGTGAGAAATTATATTTCACCATTTAACCATGATTTTTTTATTAAAAAACTAAAATGTTAATGAAATACATATTGTAAAAATATTATATATGTTATTAAATCAGGCCTGCGGGGATGCCCGCACCCGCACGGGCCCAACCCGCATTGGCCCGCAACCACGTGGGCCCGACCCGCATTGGCCCGCATCCACACGGTCCCAACCCACATTGGCCCGCAGTCTAAACAGTCAAAATTATTAGGTCCGTCCATCCCCACATCTACCACATACCTGCAAAGCCCGCGGGCCGCGAGCCTGCTTTGCATCTCTAATAACCCCCCTTAAAGAATATCAATAAAAGAAAAATAATGTTTCAGGTAGATAAGTACATTAATGAAATTACTTTTTAATGGGGATATATATACATATCATAAAATAAGATATGTGTATAACATAACCATATATCTCAAAGAAAGAAAATTGAGACAAAAACCCCTTACCACATTGGTAAATTTTGACCCATAAACCACATGAAAAGGATATCGTAGAATGGATATATAAATTAACATAAATTTAATGATAATAATCATAAATTAATTTTATGGGTAGTATATACAGCACATAAAATAAATAGGTTGGGAATATGGAATGAGTCTCACAAAATCTAAAATGCGAGACATAAATCTCTTTCCATAAGTCTTTGATATCATTTGTGTGTGACCCAAACATCTGTATAATAGATATATATTTTTATAAATATATTACAAATAAAGATTATATATATCATAAAAAATATGATATACTTATTTCCCTTCCTTAACCATTTATTTACAATTCCTTTTTAATATCACATATCAGTTTATAATTACATTACATTTCATGTATGTTTTAATTTATAATTTTTGGTCCACATCCATTCACCATGGATTTGTTACATCTATAATGTAATACATGATATAAATATCATATATATTCATTATATATGTATATAGAGTAATCCATAAAATTTTGATATATAAAATAAAATACAATGTTCATGGAGATGGTATGTCGTATGTATACATGAACGATGTTTCCATTTTCATATCGGATTGAATGAAAGAAAAGAAATATGTTTATATAATTGTTAAAGAATAATTTTTATGTCATATATAACACAATTTTTTATAAAATACATCATTAATAGCATCTATGAAAAGCATGAATTAATCAAATTGTTTTGTGAGGCGGTAGTCCACATTATACATAAATGATGTGATTGTTTTCAAAATAATTAGAAAATATAAATAAATATATAATATAATAATTATAGAATCATAAAAAATAAAAAACCCTAAATATAATATATAAATAATAAATCCATCATTATTTTCCATCCTTGATATTTTTTAATGGTGAAATGAATAACATCAGTTTATAAGGGGATAGTCACTTGAATATACGAATGATGACTTCAAAAACAATTTGATAGAATAAGAGACGGTTTTAGGAACCTCCCTTAAAATGAAAACATACCTAAATATGAAATATACCCTAGTAAATATATAATAATGGTATAATATGAATTCAATTAGGTAGATGAAGAAATAAAAAAACACTCCTTCATGAATGTTCCCTCTTCTTCAGGTATCCTCCTATGGATTTCACTAAAAGACCTTCTAGGATGTATTTATCTACAAACTAAGGATTATACGATTAGGTGAGGGGTTTTGGGAAGTTATTCAGGTATGTATTGGCTGATCAAAAAGGATTTTTACATGTTAATAATGGAGGAGAGTGGGTGTCCTGTTATAAGTGGGGGGGGATGACACACTTGTTATTTTTTAAAATAATTCATTTCTCCCACGTTTATTATATCTCACTAGGCTATAACATTGATCATTATGGACACATATAGGTTTAATGGTTGAAAAATTTCCATAAAATAGTTTTTAAATAGTTTATATGTAAATCTATAACTTATCTTTTTATATTAACCTCTTGGTAGATCCATATTTACCTTAACCACAGTAATTAACTTTTACTACATTCAGTATTCATTTTGGTAAAAAATTACGTTGATATTATTAAATAGTATAACTTATTATTTTCTCAAAACTAGAATAATTTTTGTATAATTCAACTAATAGAGGTTTCAATATTTAATTTAAATTTTATCTTACACAAGTGGTGAAAATGTTGGTTTTTGTAGACAAAATGATCAAAGGTTTAAAAATTGTTTATTTCAAAATTCAATATAAAAATGAGTCCAATAACAAAAATTAGGTCAATAGATATAAAATTGAAATAATTTTAGTTTAAAATAAATTCCAAATATATTTATGATTATAATTTATTTAAATGAAAATGTAATTTTCATTTAAAATTCAGCACTTTTATTTATTCATCAAAAAAGAGAACTTTTCATAAAAACCAGGAAAAAATTATGAAAATAGAAATTTGATATTCCGATTTAAAATATCTTACTTATTATATCAATTATATATTATAAAAGTTTCAAAATATATTTAAAATAAATTTTCCATGAAAAGGTGAAAAACATATTTTTAGAAAAGTTTTATTTTCATTATAAAATTGGATTTATTATTATCTTTTATCTAGAAAACACAAAAGATGAATTTTAAATAGTATATTTAATATATAATATATAAATTTAATTAATATAATTCACTAAAGGTGGTTTTTTTATATTTTCTATGTAGAACAATGTTGTGTTCATAAATAATGTTTTTTGGAAAAATATTTCTTTCCATTTAAAATAATTTTTATTTTAATTTATAATTAATTGATCGTTATAGAAATAATTGAATATACATGTGTAAAAAATATTTTAATAACATTATTATTCGTATTCATACCTTCCATTCCAATTAATATGTGATAACAATCACATTAAATAATAATATTTTAATAGATTGACATATTTCATTTAAACTTAGTGTTTTGTGTACCACAATATAATCTCAGTGATTCATGTACCCAAAGCTAAGATTAGTGTTTTCTATAATTCAGAATATTGAAAATATTAAATTCATTTGAAAAAACAGATTTCAAAAAATATATGGGTGTTAGAGGATATAATGTTTAATTTAACATATTTATATGATATTTATAAAATTATTATGCTTTTTTATATTTATATCACATATTTATTTTGATATTGTAATATGTTTTAAATACGAAAATGTCAAACATGTGTATATTGGACTACCACCTCATAAAGTGATGTGATTTTTTATTCAATAAAGGTTTAAATTGAATTGCATAGGGGTAGATTTATTTAATAAATGTGATATTAAGGACATGATATTTATTCTATAAAATTAATATATCATCAACTTCCCTATCCATTCACTCATTATGGAAATTATAATGTTTCTCATGTGTACATACATCATATTGTCTACAAGATGTGATGTGATCTATTCCCCATATTAAAATTTCAATAATGATTCCAAAATAATATATAATGAACATAAAATACCCTTATATAATTATTATAATTTTTTATAATATGGAAATATAGAATATTCACAATAAAATGATCATTCATGAAAAAACATATGATAAAATAATCCAATTTTCACATGAAATAATGAAAATAATGAAATATTATGAAAACTCGAGATGTATAATGTTATTGGGGGGGGGGGTAATATATGAAATCAGAAATATTAAGGTGGTTAGGATAGAAATTAATCACATGCTTTAAAATGCTATAAATTAGGTTAAAACATGTTCATTTAATAGAAGCTTGAGGTAAGAGACTTCATCTAAATTTTCATTCACTAAATAATATTTTAAAGTATGCACCTAATTTATTTTATATGGTGTATATAATACCCAATTGACATGTAATATAATTATTCATTAATAATTTATTGTATTCGATTTTTGAAATTTAATTACATAATCTAAGTGGGTTTTACTTGAAAATTAAAAAGTGGTAAATAATTTTATAACTCAATTTATTTCACTGGTTTATTTAACTTCTTCATTATCTTTGATATCAGTTGATTATATATTTATTGAATTTTTTATAAATTAGTATTTATATCCACATGTTTTATATTTATTAATATTTGATACAAATAATGGATTCATTGGTTAAATATCACTATAATATTTTGATCTTTTTAAGGGTTTATTTCATAATATCATCTCATTTATGATTGTTTATACTTGAATTTCCATTGATGGAAATTATTTGATAACTGTCTAATAAAAACATTAATTTTATACTCATTTTATTATTAATTTAATATAACAATTATTCTCACTAATTGGCAATTAAAAATTTGGAGAAATTATTTTAATAATATCCAACTTCTTTTACCTCTTTGACTGAAAATAGTTTTACTTTTAAAACCATTTTTTAAAAAATATAAAATATTTTTATCGTTTTTAAATCATTTATTAATGGAAATTTTACACAATTTAATTTTTTTCAAAATGATTGAAAATTAATATTCGTATCATTTTAAAAACATTCCATTTTTAAATTCTATAAAAAAGTAAATGCAATAATTGTTTTAACATAAAGGGAATGAACAAGATTTAAAAATTACATAAAAACATAATGTTTTAAAAAATATCTATAAAATTAAATGGTTATTTTCATAGAAAATTAATTTAAATATGTTTTTATTATCATTTAGTTTTGAAATATTTTTTTAATGATGAAAAGTACATTTCCTCAAAAATAAAATCCAAACACAATACTATGGTATTTATGTTTTCAAGGAAAAAATCCATTATTTTACTTACAAACCACTAGGAATATGTTTTATTGATACTATTTTTATTATTTCTAATAATGGTTAGTTATCCATTTTACTATAGAATGTATTAACATTCTCTTTATTGATTTACTTTTGTTGTCAGTGACCTTCCTAGGAAATATTCACGTTCTTGCAATCATTGAAAATTGAAGTTCTCCTCGATATATATATTGTTTTCCTAGAAATGTTTATTTCTTAAACACTATTTCATTTATACATATGCTTTTATACATTATATTTTGTTTTATTATCTTGGTAAATATTGATAAATATATATTATTTACATAAGATGGGTATTTTATGATAAGTATTATTTCTCAAAAATTAAATCAATTACTGAATATATAAGAAATTCTTCACACATGAATTGATGGGTGAGGGACAAAATCATATACCCCCTAGATGCATCAATAGTATCATTAGGTGAATCAGTAAACTAGCTGTAAATGTGTTTTACCCATTTTTTTCAACTATCATGTAAAAGGTATTGATAATATAGGTATCATGATGCTTGAGATCACAATATACATTAATTTAGAATTGTTTTCCTTATTAATATAGTTATTATTATCCCTAATATTTTGACAATGATAATATCTCTGGATTAATTTTTTTTCAATGTTCCTAAATAAATGAAATTTCTTTTCAGTTATTTACTATTCTATATTGATTGTTCTTTATATATTTATTTTGTTTAAATTACATATATGGTTGGTTTTTTACCATTACAAATTGATTATTTGTTATCTATTCATGATATTCAAGTTATTTAAATGTCATGAGTGTTTAGTTATTTACCCTTCTATATTTATTATTCCTCATCTTCTCAGGATAGTTTATTTATTGAATTGGCTTGTGTGTTCAGTTATTTAACTTTCCATATTGATTATTCTTTATCTACTGAGGAAAATCATGTTATTTAAAAAGAGTGTGTCTTTATTTATATACTTTTCTATATTGATTATTACATATATAATCATGAATAAATTTTTAGGGAATAAATAGAATACTTTTTCAGATATTTACCTTTCCATATTTATTATTCCATATTGATTATTCTTCATTTACTAATGAAAGATTATCTTTTACATATATCTTACTGATCATCTGATATTTCCGTTATTTTTATAACTTTCCTAAGAATCTAGGGAGGATTCAATGAATGATATACAAGTATATTCTAAAAGGAATAATGATATTCTCAAAAAAAATATGTTTTAATTTTTCAATTCAAAGGTAATGTGAGACTCAAGTATGTGTCTAGTTTACCAAGACTAATATAATACTTATTCCTTTTCCAATGTAAAAAATAGGAAACCGTCTCTAGAATAAAAGGATTGGGTATTAAGATTGGTATCATATAATATTTTTTTAATCCTTAGGAACTATATTTAAGAATATTTATATTAGGGAACATAACACAATGATATACTTTAATGATAAGTATAGAAGATGAATCTAATGTTTCCGAAAGGTATAGGTTTTGTAGTTTTTCCTATGAATATGTCCCTATTGGGAATCTAAAAGTGTAAATGGTTTTGGAATCGATGTACAAAGGGGTAATAAATATGAAAAAAGGAATGTTGTTCTTGAATCAATAATTTCTTGGTTCATGGAAACCGATCTTACTACACACCTAGTTTTACATGCCCAGGGGATATGGTTTGGATAATTCATGCTTTCATTAGAAGCATTCATAAAGGATTACAATATATGATGAAAATTAATGAAAAATGTTAAAATGAATGTGTATTATATTTAATAGAATGTGTAATGATTTAGATATCATATAAATTTTTATATTATTTTCCCACTATAATAAGTTTTAGTCACACTATTTTTTATGGTTCTAGTAAATGGATGGAACTTGAAGGAATCATGTTAAAATTTAATATGAAGGAAAATGTGGTGATATTGAGAAAAAATGGGATAATGATTGAAGTGAAGGATATTCTGATTATTCCTAATTAGTTATCCTTAAATATGATTAAAAACCTATACCATAACCAAATCTCAGACTCAACAAAGAAGAGAAGGATGGATTTCACATAGTTCTCAAGTGATGGAGGCATTAGAAGAAATAAGTATAGGTTTCTTCCTTGAAAGAAATGTTGAAATGGACACCTAGGAGAATTTATCAATGGAATTTGAAATTTTTTATGTGTGTAAAATAAGGGAATAAATAAGTTACATGATGATGAAAAGTGACGAGTTTTATGGATGGAAATAAACATCATCCTTGGGATCTATTTATATTCTACTGTCTTAAATGTTTGGAACATAGTAATTATCAAATTCAATACCCACTTGTATAGGATAACCCCTAGAATAAGTAATGGATTTTTTTGAAATAAAATGCATGAATTTTTTTTTATTGTTGTTCAATAATTAAATATTATAAGTATATTTTAAAATATTATTTTTTTATAAGAATCATGTAACATATAAGGAGTGTGTTAAATTTTGGAAGAATATATGTATTAATTAATATATGAGTTTTGGATACTAAAATGGGTGGAGTAAATGGGGCATGGCCTCTACCGATTCACTGGATTTGGCCTCTGACCTTCCCGATCTTCTGATGTGTTGGTTCTCCTCTCTTTACTCGGCTCTCTAATGTTCTTTTTGCACTTTGGACTGGATTATTTGGATACTGCGTAACGATGATGTTTTCATCAAGCTCAGAAACCCCCCCGAATTTTGGATTGAAAGGGCTTCTTCTTGGATTGAAGGCTGGAAAGACCACAATGATCACATTATGCCAGGAGCTACCCTCACCTCCCCCTCCCATTGGAATCCCCCAACGGAAGGGATTCTTAAAATTAATGTGGATGCATCTCTCCCAAAGGATGGGATTGTTCCCCTCAACCTTCTGGCCCGTAATCATCTGGGGAAAATTTTTGCCACAAAATATGATCCACATCAGGCTTTCTAGGAACCAGCAGTTGCTGAGGCTGTGACAATCCTTACTGGTTTTTCACTCGCATTGGAATTTGGATGGAGTGATATTATTGTTGAGTCGGACTGCCTTACCGATATTGATGCTATTAACCACAACGATGTTGGGATCCAACCTTTTGGAATCATAATTTAGAGAATTCTATCACTTGGCCAGTACATCTCTTGTTGCACCTTCTGCTTTACAAAAAGGGGATGAAACAACGTTTCCCATCAGCTTGCGGTCTTAGGCCCTTTAGACTCCATCCAGCTCTGGTTATATAATTTACCTTCTTGGCTTTGTACTTGTACTTCTTCTAATATTCGTCATTAATGATTTCTATTTTAATCAAAAAACACCCCAATTGATATGTTTTTAGGAATATAACATGATTTAAGATATTTTTTTAAAATATTTATTGGAATACAAACCATATGTTTAGTATATCTAAATTTTATTTGAGTTAGAATGCCGTTATATTTTTTGGACATAAGATTATTTTTATTTCAAACCATTAATGTTTGAAATATCATTAATGTGTTATTAATTGTGTGTAATTAAAATTTGATGATGTTATATAAATTATGTTAATATATATTTAGAAAAAGTAAAACTTGTACATCGGGTGACATCCTGTTGCATTCGGTACAGCCATGGGGCATGAAATAATAACTGAATGGATAGGATGGTGCTCCACCTACCACTGACCTACATGATGATCTGAATAATTTAAATTTATTTTTATCATTTTGATAAAAAAATATAAATTATGAATCCATTTTTTTTTAGTATTGAGGATTAGAGATTAATGTATTATATTGGATAACCTATCACATCCATATTGGATTTTCAAAATAACTAGAGATAGATAGAATGTGTGTTAAATATTTTGTGGATGAAATGATCCATTAAAAGTGAATCTTAACTATTTAGGATTAAATATTCTTTTTTAGATATTCATTTCATAGAGTAAGTGATGAGTTGGAAATTGATCTAGGAACATACAAATGCTGAAATTTACCTTATAAAATATAATGATATCAAGTATATTTCTATATATTCATAGAGTAAAATAATTTCTCCACGCTTATAAAATTACCTTGAAAATTTTTTATCATATTACTTTCATATTTGATTAATCAATTTTTATTTCAAATCATCATATATTTAAGGTTGTAGGGTCCTTATGTTTCCATTGATCATTAAATTTCTTTTAAAAAATGATCTCTATTACTCTCAATAATTATTTATGCTTTTCTTATATGTCCATATCATTACATGACTCAAATGTTATACTTTTTGGAAACCTAATATGTGTTATTCCAGATAACCATTGTACTTCCCTTTCTCTTTTATCAAGAGAATATTTTATTAACCTTTATTTGATGTGGGTTTTGAGAAATGTAAATGGCACATTTAATTCCCTAGATTAATAATATAATGTTTAAATTTTGAGGTCTCAATTTATTGAAGGGGGGAGAATGTGACACCTTGATATTTTATAAACATAACATTTGGTTGATAACATATTGTAAAGAAATGATAGAGAATAGAAGAGAATGTAATCCCCCGTGACTTTTTGAAATATATATTCATTAATATTAATTCAATCTCCTTGATTACTTATTATTGAAACAACGTTATGTTTAAATGAAACACAATACTATATTAAAATATCTTTATTGAAAACATGAATGATATACCTTATCAATTTAATTGGAAGGTATTAATAGTTATCTCTAAATTAAAAAAAATTATATGGTTTACATCTATTTAATAAATTAATTGGATATCTATTTATTATTAATAATATAAAATCCTCGTGAATGATTAAAAAAATGTTTTCTAAATATATATATTTTTTTAAAATAGGTTCTTTAGTCAAGCCCTCAGAAAGGAATTTCAAATTACGTTTTACAACTTTTATAAAATTTATTTTGAAAAAAATGGAAATATACCTATCAAAATTATCCTTGGTATAGTTTTTGGGAATTTTTTTGACATATTTATTTTGTTCATAAATAATGAAAAATAATAATTTTTAATGAAAATATTTTTCATTAAAATTATTTACAATGTTAAATTTTTTATGAATTTGTTTTAAATTAAAATGATATCATTTTATATTAAATTTCATCCAATTTGAACCATTAGAATACATTTCATATTTAATTTTGATATTAAAACGTTCTATATAGATGAAATTTTTCTTTTTTAGACACCTTCTTTTTCGTAACATCTAGAAGTTTAATTTCAAATTTTATTATGGATCTTCTTTGAATTGATTTTTTAGAAATATATTCCATATTTTTCTGTTATAATAGTTTATATTATCTAATAAGTTCAACTTTTTTACCATTATGAATATTAAAATTAATAAAATTTTATTTCTGCAGTTAACAAATTAACTAATATATCAAGGGTTAAACTAAAAAGATAAGTGTAATAATGACCAAAAAACATTTTCAAAGCCCACATAATAGAAATAATTATAATTTATAACCTATAAGGGTCAAAAAATTACCCATTTTTGGAGTCTATTTCATGATGAAAACATCTATCTAATTGAATATTTTCCAAAATTTAATTTTTTTCCTCTACCTCACTTATAAAAGGAGGCCACCTCTCTTCAAATATTCACACTTCCAAAGAAATTTTTTTGTCCAGTAAATGAGAAAATAATATTCATAATCACTTACCTATAACCCAATTACCATTGTTTTATCATAAATTAATCCTCGTATGGGTTTTGGTAGAAACCTAAAGAGGTCTCCCGAATAAGAGTTTACATTATTAAATGACATTTTTATTTAATTTTTTACTTCTCAATATTTAAAATATTATTCAATAAATATAGTTTAATAAATATTGTGTCTTCCAAATAGTTATTTTCTATAATTTTATGGTCATGACCTATATCCATCTTTTCTTTTATCAAATGGAAATGAAACCGTCTATAATGTGTATAGAAAACTACTTCATTGCAACCTAATGTAATTCATTTCAAATCACCACCATTAAATGATGGAAATAATGATAAATTTAAAACAATTTTATGATATTTATGATATTATTTAATTATTTAATTTTAATATCATATATATCTTCTTACATTCAATTTTTTTGAAAGAAAATATTTCCCATGTGTATAACAGACTACGACCTCATGAAATATTGTCATCAATTTTTCACTTATGATTTAAATTGAAGGAAATAAGGTTTAATTTAATGAATTTATGAGATATATATGAAATTTAATTGACTCTAGAAATTCAATACAACATCCAAATCGTTACTATTTAACTCGTGAAAGAAATGATAATACCGTTTGTGGTACGTATGACTTACCGTCTCTACAATGTGATGTGATACATTCTCTAAGTTCATATTTCAATAACTATCCCAAAGTAATATATATAATGATAAAAAAATATAGTTATAAAATTAATATAATTAATGAGATTGTGTAACTATATAATATGATTATGAATCAAGACCTCATTTAAAAATCACACATAAGAAAACAATGAAATTAACACACAATAGAATGAAAATAATGAAATATTATAAACAAATGGGTGGTAAAATGTGATAAGGGGATAATATATGATATTATAACTATTAATATGGATATTTTATAAATTAATAACACAATTAAAACCATTATTCATGAGTTTAAATAATTTTATTCTAATGTACATCATGATCTAAGGGACTTCATCCCAATATTCCTCTATTGAAGCATATTGTAATGTTATGGAACTAATTTTTTAGGGTGCATATACTACCCCTTTTCATGTAATATCATTATTCATTAAAAAATCATTTTCATTATTTTTTATTTTGAATTATTTCATCATAGGGTATGTTACAAGTAAATTACCAGGTGGTAAATAATTTCATAACATAATTTCTTTTCATTGGGTTATATTACATATTCATTTTTTCAAACTATATGATTACATGTCCACTGACTTTTAAATATATTATGTTGAATGTATAAATGTATTAATTTGATTTATAATGTTACATATAATTGATTCATTTTTAAATTCTCTCTTTAACGTTATGATCTTTGTAAGGGTTCATTTCACAATCTTATTTTAATCAGGATTGCCTATGCTTGAATTACCATTATAGGAAATTATAAGATAATTTTCCAATAAATAACTATAATTTTAGTATCATTTTATTATTAATGATATTTTCAAGTAATTTTACCAATTTCCACTCATTGTTACTTAAAATTTTGACAAAAACATTTTAATAAAATATGATTTAATTTCATACTTCAATTAAAATTCCTCTTTCTACGAAAATCAAATTTTTAAAAAATCATAAAATGTATTTATCATTATGGAAAAATATTTATTAAAGAAATATTTAACATTTTTAAATATTTAATAAATGTATTTAAATTAATCTTCAATTCATTTTCAAAACAAAAGTAAGTTTGGATTTTACCAAAAAATTGAGAGTTTTCTTTTTTAACATGTGTGACATGAACCAAATTCCCACATATAATTAACACTCAATATTTTAAAGATTTTTTTATAAGATTCAAAGGATTATTTCAATTAAATGTATTTTCCCAATTTTTTGTGAACAATTGTCTTTAAAGGTGATTTCAAAAATAAATATGTTATTTTCCTCAAGAATGTTATTAATAATAATATTATGGTATTTATATTCTTCAAAGTCAAAAACAATTTATTTTACTTATACTATAATGGTAATATGTTGTATTTATACCATAATTATTATTTTTAAGGCTGTTTTATGATCAATTTTAATAAGGTATGTATTGACATTCACTTTCTAAATTAATTTTAATAGTCATTAACATTCCCATAAAATGTTAACTTTCATGTTATCATTGGAGATTACATTTACAATAAATAACCATAATATTTATCATGGATATGTTTATTATATAAACTAAATATAATTTATAGAGATGTTGAAAATTTAATTTAATTTTTATATCTAGGGAAATATTGATAAATCTTTATTCTTTAATCAATGTTTATATTTGAGGATAATTAAAATTGTTCATTAATTAATCTAATTATTTAATATATTAGGAATTATTTCTGATTGCAGTGATGGTTAGGGACAAAAATTTTATAACTCATTGATGCATTAATAGTCTCATTAGGTAAATCATAAGATATCAATATGTTTTTCCAACAGTTTTAAATTATAGTGTGAAATGTATTGATAGTAGAGGTATTATTATGTTGGGATCAAGACACCTAATAATTTATATTTTCTTTCAATAATAATTCAGTTATTATCATCCATGATATTTTTTCAATGATAATATCTCTAGATGTATTTTATTCTCTATTATTGATTTAATGGAATTTATTTTTTTCGGTTATTTACATTTCTATATTGATTGTAAAATATCTATTAATGATATTTTTATTATCTAAATGGAATATATGTTTAGTTATCTACCAATCCATATTGATTATTAATTATTTATTCATGAGAGTCATGTTATTTAAATAAAATAAAATTCATTTATTTACCTTTATATAATGATTATTCATTATCTATTCATTATAGTCATGTTATTTAAATGGAAGGTGTGTTTAATTATTTACCTTGTCATGTTGATTATTAATTATCTATTTAGGGTAGTCATGTTACTTAAAGGGAATGTGTGTTCAGGTATTTATATCCTTAGATTTTTTATTCATCATCTAATCATGATAGTCAATTTATTTATTAGATAGGCATTTTGTTCATATATTCACCTTGAAATATTGATTATTTTATATTGATTACTGCTCATTTACTCATGATAATGTTTACATTAAATAAATCTGACCGAGAATATAAGATCACCCTTATTTTTATTCCATTCCTAGGAATCCATAAAGATTACTATGAGTGTTATGAAATGATATTCTGTAGGGTATAAGGATTTAATCAATTTGTTTTTGTAATTTTTGTATTCCAATGTAATGTGAGAGTCATGTATGTATCTAATTTACCAATAAAACTAAAATATTTGGTCCTTCAGGATGTGATTCATTGTATCTTATTCCAGTTTAACAAAAAAGATATTGGATACAAGCTACGATGGTCAATGTGATTACCTATTACATCCATATCAATATATGTAAGATTCCCCTCTAATGATTAATCTCTATAAAAATATAAATGTGCAGCACCTCCCCCCAAATACAATTGCACAATTTTAACTACATGGTTTGGATTCATGTTTATAATAATATATATTGGATGCCTCTTAGTTGATAATATCCAACATCATATACCCCCAGAGTATAACCATCCAACATTATTTGCAAATACATAAACCTTTTAAGGATCATACCTTCTGTAATAGTGATATATTCTATATGATATCCATAACAATGATTCTCTTCAGGAAAACCCCATATACATAATCATAGCATGATCCTGTGTTATGGAACCACTCCACACAAAAACATCATCATAAAATATTGCTAAATATCTAGGCCATCATACTTGTTTCATGAAGATAAACTAGATGAAAACATCTATAAAACATTACATTATATTGTATAGAGTTTTCCTGTAACATGACCTTAAATAGTGTCAACCGAACTACGTGGGATTTGATTCCTATATTGATGGTATATATAGGAAACCTATATCCCGATCAAACCCAACATCATAAATCTTCTATTAGATTACATCGAGGATATATTCCCTGTAGATCATCCAACCATCAGGACATGATTATTATAATATAATTCCCAACTAGTCGGGTGTCCATATACCTTCAGGTTTTCTCCACATTATTATTTTCAGTCAACATTCAAAGAATGTCATATCTTCATAGGGGTATGTTCCATGTGATACTAAATTGACCTTAGTAGGGCATATTACCTTAAACGACAATGAGAGAGGGTCTCTCATGTAATGACCTTACACTGGTATCCCAGACCCAGTGTATTATTTTAATACATTGGAATAGATACGAGTATTGAGTTCCATAGAACCAATCAGTTTATCTATCTTGGAATATAGATTACATACATTAAATTTACATTACAATTAAAAACATAAAATACAAAACAAATAATCTTTTGACAATTCCATTATTATCCAAGATAAAACCTTTATATCAATAATAGCACACATCTTGGAATATTGGGAAAATAAAATATAATAAAGGGGTGAGCTTAGATACTTAGTAAGGGTAAATAATATACTAGAAGCTATCATAAATAAGCCTAAAATTGTAATTCATGTTATATAGCTAAAACCCAATACTTTTATTCGTATTCTTGAGAATAATATTGAATAAATAAATTAAATAATTCCACACAAACAGTCCCATGTAAATTCGATTATTTAAATAATAAAATTTAATATTAAAAACTAATATCATAATTAGAGAATACATAATGATGAACATATGAATCATACCATTGAGTCCTTTACCAAGACATCTTAAAATAAATGGTTAAGGCCTTGGCCAAAACCATATCTTAAAATAAATAGGAAAGGCCTCAGCCAAGACTATATGCGATTTGTCTCATGAGACCTACCAATTCTACTAGAGGCTGTTGCAGGACATGCCTGTCACTTACTATATCCAATGTAATACTCATATGAAAACTGTGAGCCAAATCCAACATAAAAAATCATATTAAAAGTAGTATACATAAAATTAATAAATTAACCATAAATCATGATTCACATCAAAATATCACATCCACATTAAAATATATCATAACCTTTCAATAAAATAAGGTTGATTGTATTATAAGAAATCATCCTCAAATATGAATAAAATCTAACATAGGATGTTTAAATAGATGAAAATAATCAAATAAAATCATTAAATACTTCTTGAGAGAATTATCCCATTTTCCATCGAAATAATTTAAAATCCATGAAATTATAAAAGATAACAATTCCTTTGAATATATAATAGTACATTTATAAGTGAAACTTCAAAACATTAAGTCATCATAATGGCATGAAAATCTTCTCATGCCATATAAGTTAAAAAACATTCTTCTTGTGCATTGATGAAAAATTCAAAAGAGTACCATATAAGGATAACCACAAAAATATTCCTCTCAGGCAATATTATAAAATGTATAACATGGGTAAATAAGAAATTAAAAATTTGTAGGATAATAATAAAAATATTTTTGAAATCAATTTCAAGAAATATGGTCATGGATGATAATTATGCCCTAGTAAATACTTACATATAAACAATCCTAAATAAAAATTAGATTGCAAAATTAACCATTATCGTAGGTCCGATTTAATCCATCCATGTCCGAAAATATGATATAGTGTTTTTAAAAATATTATTAAATTATAAATGTATCATAATAATATTTTTTATATCATATATGATTCTCTTATTACTTCATATTACATTTTTATTAACAATTACACATCAATGCAACATTTCGGGTAATAATCGCATTGTTTATCGTATGTGTTTTAACTTTTTATAATTGATACTATTAAATGGAACAAGATTTACATACGTACAGAATGTAAAACATGATTTATATAACATACATATTAGGTATATCAATATATATATAATATAGTTATATGAAATGGAATACACAATCCGTGGAGATGGTAAGTCGTATGTACACTTGAACGTTGTATCAGTTTTATTATCATTTTGAAGGGAAGAATGTAAATGAAATGTGTGTGTGTGTGTGTATTATTCCAGTAGAATTATTATGTCATATATTTAATATTTATACATTATATAAATTTTTATAATCTTTCTTGAATGGTTAACAAGGATAATGAATCTCATCGCGTCGTGGTGACGGTAGGCCATACTTACGCATGAGCGATGGTATCATTCCCTTATAGGTAAAGTGGGAAGAAAATGGATGGTATATTTGTTATACAGAATAATTAAGTTTTAAATTTTTTTTATTTATATCCATTATATTCATAATTATACCCATCCAAATAATGTGGCGGTGAAAAACAATTTATACCTCATCATGGAAACGATAAGTCATACATACGCACCCATGGTGATATTTTTTTGTTGGAATGATATAAGGAGTAATATGGTATTAAAATTATAATAATCACATCTCAGTATATATATGATACCATACATATTATTTTATAATGGAAATAACATTGTAAGAGGAAGTATAAGAATAAATAATCTTAAAGGAGTCGGTAAATACGGTTACCTCTTCTTTAGCATACATCCTTTGGATCTCCTCTTAATGACAGTATGGTTGGTATTTTGAGAATAAAATGTCCTTGAAAACATAGAAAAGAATGTTTTATGTAGAAATGGGAAGATTTTGTTTGAACTAGAAATTTATATGTGGTTTGGGGAATTGAAGGAAGAGGTTCCTTTTTATAAGAGAGAGGGGGTCACAATTAGAATCCATTAAAATATTAAATAAATATAAATTTATTTTATATTTAAAATACGTTAAATGTAAGTTATTTAAAATATAATATTAGTGTGGGTCGAAATTACCTCAATAAATGAGATTTAGAAATATTTAGGTCACATATTAACCTTTTATTTTGTCTTTATCCCTTAATTAATCTATATAATTTTAATTTCTATAATAAAATTTTAAATATTAAAAAGTCATAGATTTTAACTTATATGGTGTCAATTGTAAATTAATGAAAAATTTATGAAATTATAGACCATATTATAATAATTTTTTTAATCTAATAATTTTTTGGATTTTTGGATAATTTAATAAATTAATATTTTGATAAAATATCAATTGTGTCAATTTTAAAACTATTCATTACTTTGACGTTAAATAAAATCCAAGAAGAAAGATAAATTGAAACAAAAAAATTTAATACACTTATAACACATCATAGTTACCTATAACATTTTTGGATCACCTTAATTAATTCAATTTATATTTTGATTAATATTTTTAAATCATTTATTTGGTATTTCTATTAATAAAATAATTAATGTTTCACTATTATGTCATAATTTGTGGTAATTATTTAATTTCTAAAAATTATAAATAAATTTTATGTTATAGATAATTATTTTATATTTACATAGGCTATTTATTATCAATTTTATATCTTGTTTATTCCTATATTAAAATTATCGTACTTATAAGAAAAGAGATTGTGATATTTTTTCACATTCAATGATTTTAATAATATCTATTCCATTTTTAGGGACGAGTGTCCATTAAATGATTCAATATTAATCCTTAGGTGATAATGGTCGCATTTTATCTATACAATAGGATTTTTTCAATGTGATATGGTAATTGTATAATATATATAATATTTTTTTACCTTTAATTACTCGGTTTATGCTTAACCATATTAAAAAAATTACTAAATTTATTATTAATAATGCCCCAAAAATAAATAAAACCTATTTAAAAAAAATTTAACCACAAATTAGAAATATGATATCCATTTTTCAAAATTATAAATATATAATATGTATTATTAAATTAAAATTAATCCCATTGTTAGATAAAAAACATGTTTTTAAAAGTGAAAACATTCAAAAGATTTAAATGATTTTATATCAAAATTCAATGTGAAATCAATTACAATGATATATAATGGATTAAATTGTAAAAATATAAACTAATTATACATTAAAACAAATTAAAATTATAAATTAACACTATAAATTATTTCAATGAAAACAAATTTGTTTTCAATTAAAATTTAATATTTTTTACTATTTATCAAAACATGAAACTTTTCAGAAAAATAAAAATATTGAACCAAAGTAAATTTTTATATTATTCATAAAATAAGAAATTAATTTATTTCAAATATAATATTTAAAATTATTGAATATTGGATTTTAAATGGGTTCTCCATTTAAAGGTTGTAAAATTACAATTTTTGAAAAATAATTCTTTCATATGAAAAAATTGGATTTGTTCTTATATTATGTATTTAAAACACATAAGATGAATGTTAAAATTACATGGAATGGAAAAATTAAAAATCATGTTAATACTATTCCTAATTTCTAATTTAACAACTAGGTTATATCTTATTATATTAAATAATAATATTTTAATAATATATTACTTTTCAGAAAAACTAGGTCTTGAATGTAATGTAATACAACTCATAATTATGAGTAGCACAATCTTAACATGGTGTTTAATGCAATGTAGTCTATAAAAATATCAATTTATTCTAAAAGAAAAAATATGATAATTTATATGGGTGTTACATTCTCCCCTCCTTCAATAAATTGCATCATCGCAATTTTTGCTTCTTTTGAATTTTGGTTGGATAACAAAAGATTTGACTATTCAAAAATACTTTTATTGAAGTCCTACATCGGGAGAAGGGTTGATAAAATAAACACATTAAAATAAAGAAATATAATTACAATGTTAGCTGTATATAACAAATATTACAGTTATATATAGTAAAACATGGTCATGGAAGAGAAATTCAACCATCATGTTCTGATAGAGAGTGATAGAGAACATGATCAATAGAATGTAAAAAATCACAAAGCTATATATTTTTTATGATCTAAGGGGGAATTTTATTCATGGGAAAAGAAGGAACTGGGATAAAAATTTTGGTTTCAATACTCTTTTCCATGATTTGAAGAATTCATTTACTTCATAGACTGATAATATAAGGAAACATACATACTTGACAAGTAGAGTTCCAACCTTTAACCAATTTCTACCGAAAAATTATTTTTATCTCAAAAATATAATAAAAATAAAATATATTATATATATCTTGATCTTATATGGTACAAAAATGAATTTATACTTAATTTCTCATACCTTTTAAATAAAGAAAACTATGTTATACTTACCTGGATATAACATAGGCCAGTAGAAGTTAATACACCATGTCGCCATTTGGTTGTAGGTTGAAGTATCGTGGCCTTAACAGATGTGGTTGTTGCCCAACCTTCAGGTTTTCATTTTTATGAAACTATATAAAATTATATAAATAAACATAATATATTAAACATTAATGAAATTTTTTAACCTCAAACAATAATATCCAATGTCTAACATAATCCTTTCAAACCTTGAGGCTCATTCAAAATAATTATGTCCAAATTGACAATATGAAAAGGTCTCTAAATTTCCAAAATAAACATTAACATGATTTTTTTTTAAAAATTAATCTAGCTCTTACTATCACATAACAAATATTTAATCCCCATAAAACCCTTAATAAAACTGTTCAAGCATTCAAATCCTTAAACAAAAAGTACTACAATAAAGTCCTTATTTATTCCATAAATCTTATAACCAATACATAATTGATAAAATACTCATATAAAATAATTATTGAATCTAAATAGAATCACATTAATAATTCCTCTCCATCTGTGGTAGTAGCATAATCTTGACGATGATCCATTATCATATATTGGGGTAAATGTATTGATGCATGAGAAAATTATTTTAATAGTGGCCTGTTTACTTATAGTTGAATCCTTGTATGTTAGAACCACTTTTTTTATCTTTATGATCCTAATATTCATGATCATTCTCTCTATACATGTATCAAACTCCTATTTCATTTAAGAAAGAACTGCATTAATTATTTCCAAAATTATTATTTGTGGGAAAATAATTCTTTCCCTTCTTCCCTTAATCCATATTTTTCTCTATTTCCCTCTTATTCTCATGATTCCCTCTGAACACATAATTCTTTTATTACACTTTACTTGTCACTTTATCACATAAGACTATGTCCACATATTATGAAAATGTTTGGGAGACTGTTTCACTTCAAAATATTGGCTTTAGACCATGAATGATATGATCCTTATTACTCTTTGAATCATGCGAATCATTGAGATTCAAATTTCGTCTACTATGACCCATTTAAAAATGATGACATACACAAGGTTAGATCATATCTTAATGTATAATCAAAAATCTAACATAAAAATTTACTTAAATTGAAAAAATATCCTAGAAAATTTCGTTATCATAAAAATAGTTTCTTTAGGGATATATTTAATTTTAAATCATTCATAATGGATAGAAAATAAAATGTGAATTACCCTAAGAATATCCCATGGGAGTGTCAGACCAGGCGAATTGTGAAGCCCATTGTTTTATACCAGGTGACCTCTTAGGCCCGGGACACATTATTAGAGTTGTTACTCTTATGTACATCTGTTCCAGAACCACGTCCACTTGTATTATCAAGAGAGCATTGTATTACCATGAATAAACATATAATGTCTAACTTAAAAAATTTCTAGGAAATACATCAACACTTATCCTCAATTCCTATCTTAGGGTTATGTTCCCTAATATATGTATTTTAAATATAATTTATAATATTGTTTCTAAACCTTCTCTGATCCCAGTATCCAAGAACTGTTGCATTATTTTAATACATTGTCAACGATATAAGTATCTAATCCCAAAGGACCAATCAATTTAGCTGTCTTGGAAAATATATTATTTAAATAAAACTTAAATTACAGTAATAAATATAAAATACAACTTAAATAATCCTTTGAGAATTCCATTATTCTCCTAGTTAAACCCTACATATCAATCATAATATACATCATGGAATCCTATGAAAATAAAACATAAAGAAAGGGTGAGATAAAATTAATAGAAAGGGTAAATAATATAGTGGAAGCTATAATAAATAAGAACACAATTTTACGAAATGGTATGTAACTAAAACACAATCCTTTTAATCATAATCTTTAGCATAATATGGACAGAATAAGTCAAATATTTCCATGTAAACATTCATATGGATAAGATACTAGTCAAATAATCAAATGTAATATCAATAAATGATCTCATAATTAGGGAATTTATTATTTCAACTTGTGAAACATATCATTTAGGCCTTGGAAAACACATTTGAAATTAAATGGTTAAGGCCTTAGTGAAAACCATGTCTGAAAATAAATGGGCAAGGTCTCAGCCATGTCAATATCTTATTTTTATCATGAGACATAATGATATATAGAGGGAAAATATAGGGCCCCACCCATCACTTACTATGTATAATTTGTTCCTCATATGAAAAGTTGGAATCATATCCAACAAAAAAATTCATAATCAAACTAGTATACAGAGTGCTAATACATTAACCATAAACGATGAATGGAATCAAAATAGCACATCCATAGTCAAAAATATAATAATCCCTTCAATAAAATATGGTATATTTTATTTTAATATATCATCCCCAAATAATCATAAAATCCAAAAAATTAATTTTATGTAGATGAAAATAATCTAATAAAATCATTAAAAATTCCTTGAGGGAAATTCCCCTTTTACTTTGATATCATTTAATTATTTCCCAATTATAAAAGAAATAATTTCATTTGAACATAACCTTGTGGGATTTTGAGGGAAACTTTAAGATATGAAGGTGTCAAGTCAAAAGAGAAATCCCCTCACACCTTATATGTTAAAAAACATTATTCTATTAGTTTTTAAAAAAATTAAAAATATTATCTAATAAGAATAACACCAAAAAGATTCATTTCATATCATTTTATTAAAAGTAAAACATGGGTAAATAAAACATTAAAAATATTTAGGACAATAATAAAAATATTTTGTAAATAATTTCTAGGAATCATGTCCATGTATGTTAAATATTTACCATTAAAAACTTACGAATAAACAATCTTGAATAAAAATGAGATTGTAAAATTGACCCTTACCTTGGGTGTGATTCCCTGAATATGTGTCTGAAACTCGTATATAGTGTTTTTAAACATATTATTAACTTATGCCAGAATCATAATAATTTTATGATACAATATATAATTCATTTATGAGATTATATTACCCTTTTATTAACAATTCCACGTTAATGCAATGTTTTGGGTAATAACTTCCTTGTTTACCGTACATGTATTCAATTTTTTTTCTTGATTGTTAGACTTAGAGAATGATTTAATTAATTATATAATGTAACACTTGATTTTAATAAAATATATATTCTGTATATAAATATATATAAAATATGTTATATGAAATGGAATATAATGTTCATAGAGACGGTAGGTCATACTTTGGAATTAATATTGATTCCAAATTATTATAATTTTCAATAGATGAAAGTAAATTACATATATATAAATATATCATTCTATTAGAATTATTATGTAATATATTTCATATTTATGGATTATATACATTTTTATAATCTTTCTTGAATTGTTGATGAGGAGAATGAATCTCATCGTGTTGTGGATATGGTTGGTCATACGTATGCAGGAGCAATGATATCATCCTTTTAATAGTAAAGCGGTATATAATTGGAAAATATATAAATTATAAATAATAATTATATTGTTATACTTCTATTTATATAAATTATGTACATAATTATACACACTCAGATAAAGTGGTGGTGAAAAATAATTTACACCACAGCTTGGGGACGATACGTCGTATGTATGCATTCATGGTGATAAGGTTTTTTATAGGATAGATAAAAGGAGGAATATAGTTGTACCATATTAATAATAACATCTCAGTATATAGATAACATTGGATTTATTATTTTATAACAGAAACAACATAGTAATAAGTAGAAGAAGAAGAAATAATCATAAAGGAGTCGATAAAGGCAATTACATCTTCTTTATTGTACCTCCTTTGGATCTCCTCTTATGGACACTAGGGATTATATTTTGAGAATAAAAATACATACATAAATTAGATAATAATTTTGGGAGGATAAATTCGTAGATTTTTGTTGATATAGAAAGCACAATGTGGTGTGAGGATGTGAATGAGGAGGGACCTTTTTACAATAGAGGGGAGGGGCACTCTTAGAATCTAATAAAATATTAGTTAATATAATTTAATTTTCGATTTCAAATAGCTCAATATAAATTTATTTCTAATATAATATGATAATTTTACTAAATACTCTCACCCTAGATATCATTATATAACAATTTTGGCCTTATCTTTTGGATTTAACCCTTAATTAATCAATTTAATATTCATTGTGGTAATAAAATTTTAAATATTAGAAGGTATTAAATGTTAACTTATAAAGTGTAAATTTTCCAGAAATTAACCTTTAATTAAATTTTTTCCATATTATAATTATTCTGTATTTTTAATTATTTTTATTATTTTTAAAAAAATTAATAAAATATTATGTTTATAAAATATAAATAGTGTCAATTTTGTCACTATTCAAAACTTTGACTATACATAAAATACTGACATAAATATAACATCAAAATAAACCATATAATACACTCCTACCCTGTCATATTAATATATTAAATTTTTTTAGCACCTTGGTTAATTTAAATTACATTTATTTTAATATTATTCAATTCATTTTTCTATGATTTCTACTAATAAAATAATTACGATTTCACTATTATGTCATCATTTATAGTAATTATATAATCCTTGAAAATTATAAAAAAAATACTATTATTGGGATAAATAATTTATATTTCAATATACTATTTTTGATTATAATTATATCCTTCTTATCCATATATTAAAATTATTATACTTGTGCAAACAGGGAGTGTGACATTTTCTCACATTCAATGATTTTAATAATATCTATGTAATTTTCCTGGAAACGTATATATTAAATGATTCTATTTTGAAATTTTTTTATAAGTATAAAATTGTATTCATCAAATAGGATTTATTTTCATGTGTTAGGGTAATTTTTATAATATTTAAAATATTATTTTTTCCTTTAATTAACTGATTTACGTTTAACTATTTTAATAAAAATTGGCAAAATTTATTATTTTTAATGGAAAAAAATAAATGAAACCTATTTACATAATTTAGACCCACTAATTAAAAATATTAAATCGAATTTTCAAAATTAAAAAAACAAAAGTTTCATTAATAAATTTAAAATTAATCCTACTGATAAGAAGAAAACTAGTTTTTGAATGTGAAAACATTTTAAATATTCAAATTTTTTATATGCATTTTCAAATTTCAAATTGATTCCAATGAAATAAATTATATTAAATGATAAAAATATAATATAATTATACTTTAAAATGATTCAAATTTATAATTTAACATTATAAATTATTTTGATGAAAAAATCGATTTTTCAATTATAATTTATTATTTTTCTCTATTCATCAAAAGATAAAACATATCAACAAAATTACAAAAATTGAAAGAACGTACATTTTTATATCATGAATTCAAATAAGAATTTTACTTTGTAAAATAGAACATATAAAATTATCAAATATTGGATTTAAAATGGATTCTCTATTAAATGGCAGTAAAATTACTATTTCTGAAAGATACTTCTTTTATGTGAAACAAATTTGATTTGTTCTTATATCATGTATAAAAAACACATAAGATGAATTTTAGAATTATATATAATATATAAAATTCCATATTTGGTTCATAATATTCATAACTTCAAATTTAATGGCTAGATTATATTTTATTATATTAAATCATTATATTTTAATAATATATTACATTTCGGTAAAAATGGGTCTTGCACGTAACAAAAGACATCCAATTTTTATATCTATAGTAAGCTTAACAAGGTGCTTCATGCATTGTATGCTATAAAAATAATTAAATTTTCTCTAATGGAGAAATATGGTAAAGCCTTGAGGTGTTACAACTCATGCATCAATCTCACACGAACCATTAGTGGACAAATTTTTCAAATTCATCCTTACAACATGATGATAAAATTCATGGATTAATATTCACCACACAACCTTAAAATGTATTATGTGTCCCATTATGTGGAATAAAACTACGTGGCCTGTAACTCCTTTGAGAAAAAATATACAAGAAACCAATTCATGTGACTGAATCTTGACACCACTAACATCCACAACCTTCATGGATGACTATATAATATAATGATCCCTATTATATGTCTCTAAAAGAGGATGGAAATAGAATAAGTAAGTAATATCAGGACATTGAAAGAGAATATGGGACAAATATTGATGGAATCTTTTCTATGGAACCTGTAATACATGTAGATATTCACATCAATAAGACACCTCTAGAGTATATAGACATTCACATCACCCTATATTAATAATTTATTACCAGATTTTGGGTTACCATTCTCAAACCAAGATCTAGGAATGATATGATAGCCATAAACCCACCCTCAACAATCCAGTACTAGAATAATAATTTTTACATTTTTTATTTTTTAATTATAAAGGTAAATAAATGTTCTATATAAAAAATGTACAATAGGAAAAGGAAATATTGGATCACATACCAACACATGGACATTTACGGTTTAGATATTAATTTAATTAGGACAGATTCTTACATATAAACTACCCATTATTTCAATGGACCATTTTTCCCCAATACCCATATTTTCATATTCTTAATTATGACTTCAACATCACAAAAAAAAATCAAATTATAAACCTTTCTAGAGACACAATTTTTAATAATCATTATTTATAAAATACGGAACAATAAATATATAAATGGTGATCATAAATTATTAATAAGGGAAAACATAAGCCTTAATTATTTAGTGTCTTCTATGTGAATATGAATAGAATAAGGGTATAATGAAATAAAAAAAATTCATGATCATAACAAAAGATAATCATACCTATCAAATCCTATAACATCATTCATAAATCCTTAAATAATTATTTTTAATAGGTAAGAGTGACAATAGTAAATAATTATGAGCCATGTGATTTCAATCTTGATCAATGTAATCATTAAAATCCCATATCAAGCAAAAATAATGAATATAGGTAACATTGTACAACTTTTCTATATCACCCATATAATAACACTAAAAAATGCAATAACTATACATTCCAATTCCATACCCATGTCATTAAAAGGGTAATATAGACCCACCCATCTTTGGTTTATAATTAGAGAACTAATCATTAGTTAATAACATAACCCCAAATAATTGGTTTATAACAGAACCACTGTCAACATCGATAATACCCAAGATCCATATAATAAATACACTACATAAATCATTATCTTCATCATAAAAATCATAGAATTGTTCATTATTCCATTAAAAAATTATTAACATACGGTAATGAAATGTGTTCAACGAAAATCCTTGAACATAATTATAATCAGTCCATAGAAAGAATAGTGATGATTTCATTTCAAAATAACCCAGTGGAGCATAATTTACAATAATGATTAATGATGTTGATGCAGGGAGATAAAATTAAAATATTATTAAAATTATTCTTGTGGAATAATAACCATTTCAATCTAAGATATGTAAAAGGATTTCACATTAGATAAAAAATGATTTTTGAATATCACACGAATCATTTCTTAATGAAAATATCCTTTTCATTTTCAAAAAAAGTATTTAAATTCTAAAAATGAAAAAAATTAATAAAATAATTTGTTTAACATAAAAATTGAAACATAACATGAAATATTTAACAAATTGAGTGGCCATGAATACACGAAAGTACGTTCATGTGGTAAATGATATAAATAATCATTCTTTTAAAAAATGTGTAAAGGGTGTCAAAATGACCGTTTTAGAAAATGTTAATAAATTTTCATTTTAAATTTTTTTAAATTGACCTAATTTTTTTTTGTAATATAGATTTATTAGGACTTAATTTTATAAAATAACATTTTAAAAATAAATTTCAGAAAATATTGATATATAAAAGAAAAATACTAGAACAAAAATAAAATACCAGATCGGTTTCACTTAGAAATGAATTTCTTGATATTTCTTTTATCAATAAGTGGGGAAATTAAAATCAAACATGGTACTATATCCATTACTAGTGGAGAATAAAGTTATTTTTTTCAATAACATAATAGTATATGGTTTCCTTAAAAGGATCCTTGAGTATAAAAAATCCTAAAAATAAAGGAGATTGCAACATAATACATTTTTAACCTTACTAAATACTCAATCATAGGTAAAATGATTTAATAAATTAAAATGATACATTAAAAATAAATTAAAATGAGATTCGAGATATGAAATGTAAAATTGGTATTATATATACCTAATAAAATATATTTATATCTTTAACATTTGTAATAAATAAAGGAAAACTGAATGACTGGCCCTTATAAAAATAATATCATTGAGTTTTGTGTAAAAAAGGATATATTATTTGTAACATATGTTAATAAAAAAATTTTTAATAAATAATAATAAAAAGTAGTGATCATTCACAAAAAATGATATCATATGGAGTAAATTAAGAATATTGGTAACACTGTGAGTATAAATTTAGTTAATACAACCTTTATTCCATGATAAAAGTCATTTCAAATCCCCTTGAAAAAATATTTCAATTTGATACATAAAATACCATGATTTATGAAATATTCAAGATATTATATATAAGATGATGAGTATAAAAACCATATAGATGAAATTGGTTTTATAATATTAAAATATTCCTTAATAAAGGTAAATTGAGATAATGTCTTTTATTGGTTTGGTAATCTCTAGATAAAAACCATATGAGAGGGATAACATTATATGGATTCATAAATATAAATAAATTTCATAAAAATTATCATAAAATTAATTCATGTTTATTAAGTAAATAACATGATATAATAGGTATTGAATATGGCATATGTCTAATAGAAATAAAATTGAGATGAAAATATCTTACCTTGAGCTGAAACATTCCATGTGTGTCCTTTAAATACTACTTAATAATATTATATCAATTATTTTATTTCTTATTGAAATATTAAATTTTTAATATTTATACCTTAATAAATTTTTTAATTCTTTTTAATTATCTAATTCGACAATTATTCTGTTATTTCCATGTTGGGTGTTTTTATAATGTTTGGGTCATTGTTTTATAACAAATTTTGTGTATTTATTAGGAAAATTTGGTCATTGGTTGAACATATACATAATAATAATGAATACATAATTATAGTTTTATAAATTGATTATTCTTAAAAAATAATCAATGGAAAACTATTATGTAAAATAAACTTTGTTCAAATCATGTTGATGGTAGGTCATACGTACACATGAGTAAAATATCAAAAAATTTAATACATTTTGGAAAGGAGGAATGCAATATTTTATCACAAAATAATGAACAAATATCAAAAATATCATATTATTTTATTATATACACATATATCTTTCATATATATATGACATGGTGTTGAAATAAATCGCATCACTTTGTGGTGGTGGTAGTCCACGTGTATGTAAGAATGACATAATAATTTTTGAGTGAGTATAATGGTAAGAAATAAAATGTTATATTTTAAATTCATAATGATACAATTTTCATGAATATAAAAATTATCTTATATTTGGATCTCGTTTTTTCTTTAATTTAATCCTTATTTCCATCCAAGTACTGAATTAGTGAAAAATGAATCACATCGCTTCACGAGGCGGTAGTACGTGACACAAGAGAGAGAAATTATCATATCATCCATGGATTGGAAAGTAGGAATTTGTATTTGGAATAATAAATATATGAGTTTAATAATGATGACGATATAATATGTATTCATAAAATCTATCATTATAAATATCAAAGAGTTGTGATAATGGAAAAAATTAAATTTGTCTCGTGAGGGGGTAGTCCTCTATACTCATGAATGCTGGGTTTTTTCCCATTTGATGGAATTGGATGTTATCGTACACAATAAAATGGTCATAATAAAATTCAAGCAGATTATGGATAAATTTTTTATAATATCAGAATTATTTTGGAATACTGTATAGAGTATGAAAATTATATATTATAAACATTCATTGTTAAGTAAGATACATATTATTCAGAAAACCCCCATATGTTAGAGTGAAAAGAATTCATTGGATTTATTTTTTATCAAAATAGGGGATATAGGTAATGTAGAGGGAAGTGATGAATTCATTTGTTTATATATAGGTTGATACAAATGGATTTGAATTTTTTTATAGTAGAGGATATGGGTGGTATTTTATAAGTAGCCATAAGGACACACTTTTTATTTTTGAAAAGTCAAATGTGTACCCCTGACTTTCACATCCAAAACGACTCAAAAATCATATATTATTTCTTTTTATATGATATATTGTATATATACCGAAAACTATTATATTTTAACAAGTTTTTGGTCATTTTAATATTTATATTTTTTGTTTAATCCCCCATAAATCCATTTTTAACATAACCATAGTAAACAATTTTTACCATTTTCACTCTTCAAAATAACTAAAAATTAAGTAAAAATTATAATAAAATATAATTTATCACAATCCCAAATATATCATCCATTTTAACAGTTCAATTAATATTATTGTTTTAATTTAATTAAATATAACCACAACAGACACTATGGAAAATCCATTTCTAAAGATATATTTTTTTCAAGAAAAAAATAATTTAATACTCACTCCATGTTAACTAATAATAAAATATTGAATTTTAGTTTACATGTAAATATATATGAAAGTTACATATAATATTCATGATACCTTTTAAATTGTTATTTTAATTAATTAAAATTTAGAAACACTTATAACTTTAATATATTTTTTAGAAAATGACCAATTGTAACCCAAAAAAAACAAATACTAAAATCTAGTATAATGGTATTTGAAAGTTAATTATAAGGATTAAATAAAGATAATTAATAATCATGTTACTTGAAATCATATTAAAAACACAATGTGGTTTCTAAATTAATTAATATATTAAAAAATGAAATTTTTACAAAATCATTATTCTTGGCTATTCATTATAAAATTAATATTTTTTGAAAAATATCAAAAATTATCCATAGTTTAATTTTTATATTCATATTTAAAATATGAATTTATTTATATAAAATAAATATTAAAAAATAAATAATAATTATTTATAATATTTACTCAAAAATATAAATTGAAATCATTTTTGAAGAAAACTTATTTTTGATGAAAGAAATTACTTTACTAAAAATCTCAAGTTTATATACTAAGAATTTATCAATAAATTTTAAATGAATGTGAAATATGTATATAAAAATATATTTATTTCCTAACATAATTAATATTACTTATTCCATCTAATTAAACAGATAGGTTATAACGGCCGTATTTAGAATAATATTATTTCATGGTTAGTTTAAGCTTAGTGTTGCATGTATTGAGTGATATTGAACATAGATACTGATTTTAAAATACAAGGGTGTTACACTACCCTCCCATTAAAAAATTTAATCCTAATCATTTGAACATGATCTTGAGAATTAATTATTAGAACATTTAAAATCCAATTTTTTTAAAACTCACATTATATAATGGAATAATAAAACCTCTACATAAAAAGAGATAATGTGAAATAAAAAATTCATCTGGAAAACCTCATTACAAGGTTTCTTTAAAGGCATAAATTAGTGGGTGGTCATTATTTAAATAAGTAAGAAAAGTGTAAATAATTATGGATATTTTTGGAGATGATTAATCAAAATAAAGTTAATGACTGAGAAAAGAAAATTACCACAAAGTAGCAAACCTAAGATGGGTAAAATAACCATTGGTTTGTTGGAAATGATGGTTATAGGATAAAATTTAGGTTTCAAGATACATTTTCTAGAGATTAGGTATTTCATTACTATATATTCTAAAATCATATTAAAATATACTTCCTTGAAAAGTATAATTTCATCAATTAACCAATTTCCACCACAATCTCCCAATTTTCTACAAATGATGAGTATTCAAGATGGTTTTTAATATATTGTGAACTACAATAAAATAATATTGGATAAAATAATCTAAAATATTATAAAATTATATTTATCCTACCATTAGACATTATCCATAAGAAAAAAAAATTTAAAAGGTAAAATATTTCCAAATGTTATTAATCCTTCATCTGAAGAGAGCGACTTTAATATCTAAAATTAAAACATATTTTCCCATGTTCAAACTAAATCATTCAAAAAATAAATAAACATATATCCAAAATAACATCCATAACTTAAAAAATAAATAGTGTTTTGAACTCAAAGGTAATCTCATACCTATCATCTAACAATCTTGAAAATGTAATAATATTATTCTCAAATAACATTAATCACATCATCACAGAATCACTTTTTATTCATAGTGTTTTAAAAAAACAAATATATGATAAAAATAAATACTACCATTTTATTTCAAACCATATAAAAAATGTCATAGTAACAAGGATATCACATTGGTATTAGTAGTCCATACACACCTATTACCCTTCAACTCTGGGATTATACCCTACAACCTTTCCTGTTGCAACAAATTTTCTCTATTTATTTAGGTTTTTATTTTTTCTAAAATTAATTCATTATAACATTTCTAGATTTATCATAACCATCCTTAAAAGTACAATTAATCATTAATTATAATATACACCTAATGTTTCAAAATACTAAAAAACTTATGATCAACCAAAAGCATACAAATATATGATGGTATCAGTAACCATTAAAATAACCTCACATGAAATCATCATAATATAGAATTTAATATAAACCATTCATTAGATATCACTTTGATGGACCCAAAAGTGTACTCCCTGATCTGAATATAACTTTATAATCTAATCATTTATGGATTTTTTACTGATGCAGGAGATCAATTTTTTATTCCAAAATATTCGTCATCAATATGAAATATAAGATAACTTACAAATCCAATAACCTTTCAGGTTTATAATTTTACAGAATTAAGAAAAAATAAATTGTAAACACAAAAATTGATTTCATGGGAGTGCTTTTCCTACAATATGAAACTGTTAATATTCTATATTATGTTTTGACATCTCCCACAAAATTCATCATGTTATAAACCATTCTAAACACCAATAATTGAATCATCGTTATTCATGGAATTGGTAATAGAAAAAATATGAAGGGAGATATAAAGTGCTTAGTAAGGATAAATATAAACATTTATGTAAACTGTGAGAATAATATGAGATTACGGGTATGTTAAAATAATCCATGTTCATGATCATATCATTGGAATATTTATACCCATAAATACCTATAACATAAATCATGAAACATTTCATAAATCTTTATCAAAGTTGAGAGTCATAAGAATCAATAAACAGGAGCCATGTGATTTTAATCTTTATCAAAGGAATCATTAATAACCCATATGATGTATTAATAAAACATGTAAGTAACATTGGAAATTTTTTCCATATCAGTCTTTTAGTAGCTATTATAAATCATATAACCATATAGTCGAATGTTATTCCCAATGCATTTGTGGTATATCTTAGGTCCTCAAATCCTTGGTTTATAATGTAACCACCCATCATTGATTAATAATTTTACAACCCTTATTGGTTTTTTAATGGAACCAACCTTCAACATAGACAATTTCCAAAAACCATAATATAAATAAAGTACATATATCATTAATGTTTTCATAACAATCATAGAAAAAAATATTATTCCCTTCACAGCCTCAAAATCACATTAAAATTAAATAGGATCTATGTAAATCGAATAACAAAATCATAATCCCTCCTTAGAAAGAATAAATATAGTACAATTTCAACATATCTCAGTGGATCTTAACTCACATCATGGGTTGTTGACATTGATGAATGTAAAAACCATTAAATGAACATTAAAACAATTCTTGATGGAAAATTCTTTAATCACATTGATTAAAATCAAAGGATGTTATCTTATGTTTAACATGATTTTTAAATATCACATGGAAACTTTCTCAAGGAAAATATCATTTCAATTTTTAAAATTTTTTATTTTAAATTTTAAAAATTATCAAAAATTAAATAAATCATTTTCATTTAAAAACACATTTGAATCATAAAAAGGATGATATAAAATATTCAATGGTCATGATGTTAATATTATAAATTCATATTGTAAATGATAAAAATAAACATAATTTTCAAAATAATATAATGGGGTTCAAAAAGTACAATTTAAATAATTTTATAAAATTTATTTTTTTAAAAATATTAAAATAACTTCAACGATATAATTTAATAGTTTTTTTAAATAATATATTTTCAAAAAATAAAAGTTCTAAAATTATTTTATAAAATATTGATATGGAATATAAAGATAGTCAAACAAAGAGAATATTCAAGATAAGTATCATGTACAAAAAACATTCTTGATGTTTCATTAGTGAATAATGGAGGATATGGAAATGTAAAAAAAATTCAAATTCATATATTGTAGATAATCAATATAATTCATATAGTAAAATAAGATGATATGAATTCATCAAAAGGATTATTGAATATAAACATTCCTTAGAATAATATTAATTTTAACATGAAGCCAACTCTAATTTGTTAACTCCCAAATCACATGCCTCATAAATTATTAATATATAATGAAATGTTAAATATCATTAACATAAAGAAATTCATGTTATATTATGTCATAAGGAAAAAATATCAACCTCAAAAAATAATATAGGGGTATATCATAAACACATGTCCCAAAGAATGGATTTTTTATGATATAGCCTTATAACGTTCATTTAAATTAATTGAGAGTGAATAATGGGGATATTATTTATAAAAAATTAATATCCACACAAAAAAAGTTTAAATAATGAATAAAATAGTTTATATATTTATTCTTAGATAACCATATCATAACAGAGTCAGTGAAGAAGAGTCATAACCCAATTAAAGATATTTGGGTTGTGAAATACATTATCACATGGTATATTTCAAGCTAGATCCACAAGGATGAAATAAATAAAATTTAAAATTAAAATAACCATAATTACTACGTTTGTATGATATTACTTTAAAAGGGGGAATTTTATACACAATATAAATGAAATTTGGTATATTACCTCAAAATCATCATCATTTAAATAAAACTGAGACTGAGTCCCTTATTTCATTAGTAATATCTAGATCGAAATAAAAAAAAAGGAGAATCATATGGATTTGTAAATCCAAATAATTTTAATTAAAATGATCATAAATGAAATTAATGGGTTTTAAATTAACCTCATAAACAACTAAGTGGAAAATATGGAATATGTCTCACAGAAATAATGTGAGATGAATATCTCATACCTTTAATCAATAATTTCCATGTATAACCTTTAACTCTTTTATAACGACCATATATAAAATTATTTTTTCTTTAAGAACATTTTATAGATTTAACACCTAAAAAATAAATAATATATTTTAATTTTTTTTAATTAAATATTTTTATACAAAATTTGTTCGGTCCACCTTGGGGGTTTCGAGGAAGATTCGTTCATTGTTTCAAAACAGCTCTATTGTGATGACTAGGACAAAGTGTTTGTTCTTTGAAAATATAATGAATAATAATAATGATATAAATGTAATTTTTTCTATGTAAATTATAATATTGAAATCATCCATTAATAATGTGTATTAAAAAATGATATATATTATGATCATAAGGATGGTAGGTCATATGTTTCCCTGATTAACTTTTTGATTTTTTCAACAGTAATTATGGAAAGAATATAAGCATTTTTATATCCTAAAATAATGCTAATAATATCATAAATATAGTATTATTTATTTCTATACAAATATATATCATCAATGGTATGTGGTGATAAAAAATAATCACATTGCTTTATGAAGCTGATAGTCCACACTTGCAGACGAACGACATTATCATTCTTTAATGAGTGGAATGGGATAAATAATTAGGATATATTATATTTTTAAAATTATTAATATTTAATTAATATCATAATTATGTCATATTTATATCAAATATATTCATTAATTTTGTACCTATTACATTATGTGTAAAGCATTACTGAAAAAACCACATCGCTTTATGAGGTGGTAGTCCGCCATACACGCGAGGGAAATTATCATATACCCCATAGAATGTAGATTTTGAAGATAATTCAGATATCATTTTTACAAGAGTTTATCTATTTTTAAAATATAATATATATATATATATAATCATTAAATCTATAATTATAAATATTAATCAGAGGATATGATGGAAAATGTGTTACATTGATTCGTAAGGTGGTAGTCCAAAGTACACACGAATCGTAATCTCATTTCCCATTTTAAAAAAGAGGAGGTGAATATGGGTTATTCCATTAACATAATAAAAATAATGTTTATTTTATATAATTATATTATTATATCACTACAATTTAATAATATTTCATGGATTTGGATTTAGAAATAAAATAAAAATTATAGGTTAATTATTATTCCTCTTCTTTGGACAACCTCCTTACGTTAGCACTGAAAGTCTTAATAGGATGTTTGTTAAAGGCAATTTAGAACATGGGGAGTATATTATAGAATGAATTTTTTTAGGTATTGTCTTAGCCAAATGTAATTGAAGTTGTGAATATGAGAGGATATGGGTTTGCCTTTTATAAGTGGGGGAGAGGATAGACATAGAAAATTTTATAATTAAATGAAGTTCCATGATTTTCACATAATAGAAGCAAAAATGTTGGACCATTATATATAATTATATGATATAATTAATATATTTTTCCATATAATATATTTTATATGAATTTTAGGTAATTGTAAACCTTAATATTTTATTTTAATACCTCATTAAATCTATTTTTAACTTAAACATCATAAAATATATATTTTTCTATATTCATTATGTCCAAAACAATTGTTCACCATATAATATAATATGAATTATTATTATTAATAATATAGAATAAATTTGAACAATTTTTATTCAATGAAGTACAATAACATTATTTAATATAAAACCCACAGAGATGATGAAAAATATGTTTTCCAAGAAATGTAATTTTCAATCATAAGATGGTTTTATATTAAATATCTAGAAATTAATAATCCTCATATAAATATCAATTCATAATTATATATATATAATATAAATTTAATTTAAATCATCCCTCATTAGGTTCAATTTTATTTAATAAAATTATATAAAATTCTGCACTTTAAAACAGTTTTGAGAAGAAAAAAAATGCATTTCAAAACCTCAAAAAAACATATACTAATATCTAGTATAATGATTATTATAATGTAATTAATTGAATGAAATAAAAATAAATAATATATATTACATGAAATAATATTTAACTCATAACATGAAATTTATAATTATTAATCTATTGAAATTAGATGACATTATTACAAATATCTATATTTTTCAAAATTCACTACAAAATTGATATTATTTGAAAAATCACTAAACTTCACCCTATAAATTTTTTGATATGATGATATAAAATATGAAGATATTTTTATTAAATAAATTATATTAAATATATAAAAATTATTTATAATATTTACTCATAAAAATAAATAAAAATCATTTTTTATTAAAACATATTTTTGAATAATTAAATTACTTTATTAAAAATTTATTGATTAAATACTAATGATTTACCGATAAATTTATGAGTAATATATATATATATATATCCTAAATTAGTTAATACTATTCATACCCATTAATTTAATGAATATATTATAATGGAAACATTTAATATTATTTTATTTCATGGTTCATTTAAGATCGATGTTTCTTTTTCTTGTATTCTATTTAAAAATACCAATGACTGCCAACCATTGTCTGTTTTCTAGTAGCTGGTTATGAATGTTTGAGCTATATATGATTTCTAATTCTCTGCATATAAATTATTTTAAATCATTCAATATATGATTAGTGATCCAAGGGAATGAATTAGAGTCCACACTCATCCTCTCACAAACCATGTTTCCCAATCCACCCCATCCCATATTGAAACAAAAAATAGTGAACCTGATGTGAATCATTAAATAATATAGATTAATTATGATTCCAACAAATTATTACAATGTTTTTTTATTCATACAAAAAATGGTTTACCCAAAATTAATCTTCTAAAAATGGTAGACATGACAACAATATTTTATCTCTAAAAATAATTTTTTATATGTACAACTATATATGATGTTATTTTGATCGATATTGTTTTTTATTGTCTTTGTGACAATAAATACCTTTCTCAATAGTAAAATTCAATACCACAATATTTTATCATCACTGATATTTTTTTTGTTCTTCAACTATCATGAGAGTCGCATCTCAAGAAACTAGAAGTAATATGTTACATATTCAACTTCTTCATCACCTAGTGTAGAATCACATAGTATGGGAGTACAATTAGAATAGTATGAACCTAACCTTAAAGGATGCACACATGTGTCCCCATGATTTAAATACACAATCCCATCTGGTCTTGTAAAGTATATAATGTTATTGGTGATCTATATATACATAACCAACTTCTTGATGAGCATATCAATGGTGAGTAAATATTAATTTCATTATTATTATAGGAAGTTTGATCAGAGAGTCAGCTATGGATTCAACTTAGTTCCAGAGTCACCATTGGGGGATCTTGTCAAATGTCATTACTATCATTATGTGGACACTACACCACAATCATTTTTTGGGATTCGAACTTGAATATTTTAACCCTTCTTACTTACACCCAATATTTTAAGAGGTCTCTCAAGGTGATGTGAGTTTAGGACCATTAATAATGGGATCAAATACCCACTTTCAATGATAAATACCTATTATATAATATAACTAAAACTATAAATCATCATCATATACCTATTTATATACATTTTTTCTATGAAAATATTCTGTAATTAAGAAAGTGGAATATGATTATAACTACCCCCATGAAGGAAGCCTCTTGAAATATCAGGATGAAAAATAGAGGACTAGAGAGAGAACATTTTCTCAATTCAATTAGAGTTGTCTACCAACATATAATAGAAATAATAAATGTGTAGGATCATAATTCAACTCATTCCCATCTAAATTTCAGTCATATTTTAGATGTAATAGAGGAAAATGTCATTCATATTATAGATTTAACACTAGAAGAATAACATATTATTATTCTGTCCTCCATATAAGTATAGACTTGTATCTAAAATAAATATATCATTACTAATGAGAAAAATAATCTTGTTGATATTCCTCTATGGGATTATTGATAATTATTGTTATATGATAAGGAACATGATCTGTAATATTTTCCTATTATTACTAGATTTGATCAAAACAATCATACTGTCATCCCATGATACATGAATATTATCATTAATTAAGTCCATTATAATATTCAAAAGGAAAATATGATTGATAAAATATTCCTACTCTAAGTGAGGTTTATTGACATATTCTATAAGTCACTTATGGGAAATCCAATATCATTGTAATGAATTTAGATATTTTCCATAATTTTTCATATAATGATAAGGGAAATGTACATAATCTAGTCCCAGTCAATAATGGGTCATTTCAACACTCCTTATATGACATAAATGAGAAATAATATATCCATTATTTAATTTTTGATGCATGTTGACATATCATGTATGGAAATGAAAATCATAATCTAGAACAGATCCCAATATTGACCAATGTTGGTTGGTATATTCTATAAATCACCCCATGGTTATCTCACAATCCTACCAATAGGTAATATTCTTTTTATAATATCATATCAACTTCATTAAGTGAGAATAAATTAATGAAACCAAACAAGATATTCGTTGACATATTCTAGTTCCTCTTTGTAGCAGGCCCATAATCTTACTCAGCCCCGATTTTTAGGTTAGCATATGATGAAAATGAATTATGGGGATCATATTCATAATTTTATCAATGGAAACATCCTTTTGGACATATATTGTACATTTATAGATTTATATGAATCGAATGGCTCGTTATAGGATATATAAGGATAGTCTTAACATGGAAGACCACGTTATAGTTCATTAAATTTTTATTATGGGCATCTAACCCATGGTATCCTCCACGGATGACCTCACCACAGAGACATCACTATTCATAGAGGGTATCCTCCCCAAGTTATTATATAATTTTTTTAAGAGGTGGTTCAATTGTTATTTTCAATTATATATGATAAATCAACAATATTCATCAACACATCACCGTGTCTGGCTGATGAACTAGATCATCGACCAACATCCTTGCCTATTATAGTTCATGAGTCATAATAATTGGAACAAATATCTATAGTCTAACCATGTAGAGGAACAATCTTACGATCTTGATATTCAAATGGTTATTTTCGAATAATAGCCTGATAATAATTTTTTGACTATGTTCTCTCACATCCTTAAAAATAGTCATGACATCCTCAATTTATTATATAAGGAATGAGTTCCATACATACACTAAAACATATGAGAAAATATTCATTATTTAAAGGATAAGATCCTACCATATTTTTGTTATGACACTCATCTCTATGAAATAGAAAACATATTCTGTAAGATAAAATTTTCCACTTTCTTCATAGCTCGGGAATCATGGTATGAAATGACCATATGATATATTGTGGAATAGTTATGTCCACATTCTATTAGAGCAGTGAAAAATAATTCCTAAAGGATTATGTGATGTATGAATCAGGGTATGGGGTGATTATAGAGTATTTCGAATTAATTAATCCTTGGGACAATACTTACCCATTAATGTTACATCCTACTGTGTCATTTCCACGTATGATATCCTAAGATAAAAAATCATCATGTTAGTTAGTTGATCCAACAAAATCCTCCAATCAATAAGGAAAAAAGTTGGTGTAATTATAGGGAATATATTATTATTGAACTTCAGATACAGGATTACCAAAAGGTCAATAATGCATCTAAAATGATAAATAATGATCCATATTCCATAGGTTAACTCCATTTTGAATGTATCTCACACAATAAGAGGAAACTATAATAGGATCATGCTCAAGTGATTATAATAAAAAAAATATTGATTTTTTTCACAATCACAATTAAAATAATATAAGTGAAACCCCATCACACTGGTTATGTAAACTATTACCACCACCTCCACCAATGGGGTCATCAAATCCTTAACAAGTGAAAATGATATTGTTTGGAGATCTAAACCATTCTATCTCATAGGTATGAGGAATTTTTACCACATCCAATATCATCAAACCATCATTTGGTTTGGGAATAATGTTTTCCCCACATCATCCACATTTTTTCATTATTTTGTAATTATTACTATATCCTTTGAGAAAATAAGTGTTTTTTAAGTTTGGTATTGGTTTCCAGTACACTAATCTATAGTTATTCACACTACCAAGTGACATGGTGCTTTAACTCAGGGCATACACAATGAGGATGGATGAAGATTCATGTAAGATCACTATAAATACTTCTACACTAGGGGAAAATCATACAACATATATCAGATCATCAAATGGACCTAATATGAAAAAATTAACTTAGAAGAGTTTCAATGTGGATTACAATGAATGACTCTAAAAGTGGATGTTGGATTTAAAAAGTCACACTATTAGATTGTTGATATAAAATTTATTTCTATTGATCGTTATTTGTTTGTTAATTTAGTCTCGTTCAATACAATTGATGACATTAACCGAGACTAGAACATCATGATAATAAATTGGGAAACAATTCCCATAGATATGGTTTCTTCTAAAACATAGTTCTAGCTTACACAAAATAATAATCATAGGATAACTGAGAACCTGGAACCACCAAATGGGGATATACCACCCCCTCGATGTCATTTTTCTAGATATAAAATAGAAGGTATGGATACATCCAACTCAGCACCAAGAGTTCTTGATACCATCTCTATGGAAAAGTTATTGGCATTATTTAAGGATAAAATATTCATTCATAGTAACTTTAATGATGAATTAATTAGTATAAAATATTCTCACTAGGTATCTACTTCAAGAAGTAGAAAATAGATATCCTCTACCCCAAATTAGAAGGATTTAATATACCCACAATAATAGAATCCCAAAATGAAATTAGATCTGGATCATGATAGATGTTCTATTTGAATAGTAGAATTTAGGAAATCATTGATTTAAAACGATTTGGGTAGAAAAAACAAATGTATCAGGACACTCACATATTTCAAACATTCACTTATAGAAAACAACCAATAGTTTTTATAAGATCACATAAGGATTTAAATAAAAATGTTCTCTGTTGAATAATATGTAAAATGGTAACTATTAATCATTGTTAACATCATGTCTATTGTCAATTTAATGGAAACCATCAAAGGGTTCCATGGACTAATGTATCTCCAAATAATATTTTATCTTAAATGGGATGATTCCACTCCTCCTCTGACAAATAATATAGATCCTATTTTCTAATCTTTGGATGGTAAGGGGCATCTATAGTAGCATCTATCACACTTCATGACCGAATGTGGCCAAATAATTGTCCCATGGGACCTGGAAGAGATATAAAAACATGTGTTATTTATGAAAACACTTTTGGAAATGTATTTATCTTGTATAGTATCCTACCAAAAGGGTCCATCCCTGGCTAAGAAAATCATATATTTCCATTCTATTACAATTTTTCATCAACCAATGGAATAAATTAGATATTCGTATATCAAAATGAAAATATTTTTTAAAAACACTTTCCTATGAAATTTTCATTATATAGAAATGAATAATGTAATCACTCATCATTATACTTTCATAGGAGAATGTATTATAACACTATAACATAATATTCTATGGTGTTTTGTAGGGACCACTTATCCTGTGGAAATACCTGAGTAGATTATAAGAGTTTATAGACATAGAATAACATATATATGATAATTTTTGTGAACAAGGGTAAATCCTAAAACAAACACATATTAAAAATGTAAGATAGTTTTTAGGGAAGAAACTATTCTTATTACCCTAAAAAACTAGAAATTACTGAATCACCTAAACATGAAATGTGCCCCTATGACCTATCTCTGCAAGAAACCTATACCATATATAATTAATGATAGATATTTTCCACTAATGATTTTAATAGAATAAATAAAATATATTCCTTCAAAATATTATAGTTTCATGGTTATTTTCTCACATTCATGGAAAAAAATATCCTCATGATTCATGATCCTAGACAACATGGTCAAGTGTTCCTCAGATTATTACCATTTTCATTAGATGGTATCCCATACTATCCAAGACTTATTCAACTTTAGATCCATCCTCTATAACCTGATAATATTTTTAGGTGGTTTTTTTTGGAATGTTGTAACACATATGTCCCAAGTGTCCGCCACTCAATTTAAGGAAAATGTGTCTGGAAAGAAGTAACATCTAGGATTAAAGGGATTTTAAATTATTTGATATATGGGAAGACTATTTATAAAGATAACTCCATTCCCTAGGAACAACTCTATCATCCAATTTTGGTTCTATACCTTCCTACACTATCTAAAGGTTCACCATCAAACCCACATAAGTGGAATAGGGTGAAGGAAGATGAGATTTAACCAAATCCCAAAAAATCCATGACCTTTTTATATTTATTTACATCATCATCTAGAGAAAGGGAAGACCCTATCTAATCAGAACCCTCATCAGATAAAGTGTCACATTCTAGTTTTTTTATCTCATTCACATAGAATAAACCATCTCCATTGAAGAATATGGATGCCAATTTTTGTTCCTCATACAAGCCTATGTATGCAATGGAAGAGTCCATATAAGTATAGGAAATAGGAGTAGAAACATTAATGGTTAAACTTTGTATTTTAGCCAAATCACAATAGAAGATATATATGTGGACTAACCTCAATGGAATGAACTTACGTGAGCCTAGTTAGAGATATTTATAGCCATATATAATTTAATAGTTATATAATCTATATTTTTTTGAAGATAGGTTAGTGGTTGTGAAACTATCTGACCAGATCATATGTGGGGTTAGAAAATCATGGAATAATCCTTCAGTGATGAGTGTTCCTTTAACTTCTATCTAGGAACTAGATCTATATACCATGGATGATTCAGAACCAATCCACCTATCACAGTGGAATCCAATTTTGTGAATCAAAAACCATTGGTGTAATAATATGGCATCAGGAAATAGTTATAAAATATCCTACCCAAGCCATTTATTCTTGATTGTCTTCATCATTCAACCAATCTCATATTTTTCATTATCAACACCCTCTAGATTCCCCACAATTTTGATATTGATATCCTAATTAATGATGTGTATCAAGGGGATATTTCATCAGTTTAATGACATTATATTATAACATTACTAGATCAAGATTAGGACGATTCCATTTAAGGGAACATCATACTGATGAATGTTTTAATTAATCTCGAAAATGTTAACATTTGATAGGCTCTTATCAATAATGTTTCAAGGATATAACCATATAACAATACAGAATAAATAACATAAAATTCATAAAGTAAAATAGTTTCCAAATATTTGCTTTCCCTCATACAATATTGATGGAGAATTTTACCAATAATTTTTCTTCAAATACGTAATTTTTTTATGAGTAAATTGAATCCAATATTTCATCCTAGTATTACGAAGTGGGAAATGGTAAAATTAATTACATAAATATATACCTCTCAAATATATCCAATAAAATACTTGATAAATAAAAGGAATCATTTCTTCAAAAACTCATTCATTCCTTGTGGTAGAATCATTCTATAACTCAAACTAGTAATCAAGTGACCCCGTATTTTAGTTCATATGGAATCTATGAAGGGATTACCATCCATGTTTAGTTTCCCTCACTATAAATCAACATGTTTGGTTAGATTTATAAATTTTAATAGTGATAAATTATTATCAACGGGTTGTAATGAATTTATGAGAATAGGATTCATACATTTGATAAGCTGGAAGTCTATACAAATAGGGTTTAATAAATATTCAATAATTAAGTTGTCAACTTATCATTTATTCAAGGATGTCAGTAATATTATCATAGTACCTCAATGATATTAGTGATGAATCCAAAAAATATTAAACAAATGTTATGTGTAAAGACACGAAATTTTGAATAAATCTTGTTTCCTAATTTTATGTGTTATTTTATTTTATTTTTATACTCAACAAAATTTTTTCATTTGATAACATGAGTATAATTAAAATGAGACCCTTGGGTTTTGACTATTATATGCCCATTGGTCAATATGACCGCTGTAAACTAAACGTTTCGATTATTGTCTCTAAATACAAGTAATCTTGGTTAATTATTATAGAAAGAAGATTTGATGGCCTCACCCAGTAGTCTTGGACCGATCGAAGCCCATATAACAGAACTTGGGAAGGAGGTAGCACCATTGGGCTTTGCTCTGGACCAAACCCAAGCTGAACTTCATCGTGTGAAGCTAGAACGGAATCGCCTTTGTGAGAAGTTCAAACTGATAGAAATTACTACTCGTGCGATGTTGGTAGAGCCTCCCTCAGATTCTCTCACCTTAGCACACCTTACACTTAGGTCCTATTCTGGTGTGATAAGGGGATATGTAAGGAGACCGTAACTGCCTTGTATAATCCTTTGTTTTAAATAAAAATTGGGATTTCTTCTTATGAGGAAGTTTATGAATTTTCAAATGACCGGATAAATATAGTATGCATATTTTTGAAGAATTTTAGAAAAGGATATTTTAATAATGTTTATGTAAACCTTATATAATTAAAATTGTATAATGATTTTCGAAAAATGGTCTTCTAAAATTATGTTAAGTACAAAATTTAGAGTCTAATAAGATCAACATGATTTTTGATGAATAGTAAATTATGAATAGTGATTTTTTTTCTTAGGATTAGTAATGTGACCAAATGGAGTAGTAATCTCACATAATGAAAGTATTAATATAATCTAGGCACATTGATTAAGTAATGTGATTCAATAAAATGGTTAAATAACGGTTTGATAAATTATTATTCAAGTATTAGTTTTTTTAGGTGAATAGTGTTTTTTTAGTTAAAAATTAAATTAAAAAATATTTAGAAAATTATTTTTATAAAATAGATTTCATTTTTGAACTCAGAGCATCGATATTATGTTAAGGTATATTTTATGGTTATTTCTGAAAAAATGAATTTTCGGTGAATAGTGTATTTATTTAAATATTAAATTAAAAATATTTAGAAAATTATTTTTATAAAATGGAGTTTATTTTTGAAATCAGAGCATTGATATTTGGTTAATGTGAAATTTTGGGATTTTCCTGAGAAAGTTGAATTTTTAGTGAATAGTAAAAATACAGTTTTAGGGTTTCGGTATGTTTAATGACATCATAACTGTGTCATGATGACTCGATGAGATATTTTAAGGGATGGTCGACCAAAGGTGATCAATTATTGTATAGGGGGCCCCATGTGGCCTAACTCCATGGGAAATACCATGGGAGAGCACATGGTTTTGAGAAAACCACTTTGGAGGTGTCCCTTGGCCATTAATGCCTTGTCCCCTCACTTTCCCTATAAATACCAAGCCATCCTCTCATCCATTTCGACTGCCCACTCTCCCCAAATGAATTTCTGGTCTCCTTACCTCCCAATGAGTCCTCCCAAGGTTCCCCCAAGCCCTCAATGTCCCAACCTCTGAGTTTTAATAGTTACGTTTTAAGGTAAGGGATCTGACCTCTCTCTTTCTTTTCAAGTAATCTCTTTTATGTCATTTCTTTTATTATCCATGTTCTTATGTTAAAGGATGTTCTTTTATACTCCTATTACTGCCCTTTTCTTGTTCATATAATGAAAGATCCCCTCTTACTCTCATTATTTCTTGTTATGAAGTTTTAAGTGGCGCCGTAAGGCTGCCGAAATTTTTGTAATAGATTCTTTCTCCTTTCTCATTTTTCAAGATCTATTTTCATGTAAAGTATTTCAAGTTCCTTTTTATTATGTTGGGGTATGATATATAAATTTATCATACTGATATTTTATGATCATATGATGAGAGACCCCATTTGATCTCTTCAATTCATTATTTTGAAGTTTTAAGTGATGTCGTTAGGCTGCCGAATTTTTAAGTGGTTCTTTCACCTTTATCCTTTTTCAAAGTTTTAATTCCATGTCAAGTTTTGAAAATTCTTTTTATTATGTTGGGGTGTGATATCTAAATCTATAATAATGATATTATATGTTCATATTATGAGATAACCTATTTGATCTCATCGATTCATTTTTGTTGACGTTTAAGTGGCGCCGTTAGGCTGCTGAATTTCTAAGGGGTTCTTTCGCCCTTCTCGTTTTCAAGAACTATTTTCATGTCAAGTCTTTCAAGTTCCTTTGTATTATGTTGGGTTATGATCACTATATCTATCATACTGAACCCTTATGTTCATATGATGAGAGAACCTATTTTGATCTTGTCAATTCATTTTTGGTTAAAGTTTAAGTGACGCTGTTAGGCTACCAAATATTTTAAGGGATTCGTTCACCTTTCTCATTTTTTAAAGGTATACTTTCATGTAAATTATTTCAAGTTCCTTTTTTATTATGGTGGGCTATTATCTCTATATCTATCATACTGATATTTTATGTTCACATGATGAAAGACCCTATTTGATCTCGTGAATTCATTTTTTGAAGTTTAAGTGACGCCGTTAGGCTGCCGAATTTTCATTAGAGAAATCTTATTTTTTTTCTTCCTTTCATGTTCTTCATTTCATACGGTAAAGCTTTAAAATTTCATTACCATGTTCATATATCCTTCATATTCTGTCCCTCTACTGTTTTATGGGTCATTTATGAATGTTTGACCCATGTCCCCTCCATTTTCAATGTTTTCTAAAACCCGAAACTTAGTCGTTATATTGCAAAATTTTCGTCTCAAAATGCCTCTCTATTTTCTCAAAATTATTTTATGTTATTAAGTAAATACTCAAATCTCTTATTTCTACATGGGTATTCAAATATATATCAAAGTGTTCTATTTTAAATTCTGGGATTTACATACATGAAACCCGCTTTCCCTTTCCGTGGGTCTAAAGTGACATAAAGACCACGTCTTTAAAGCATTTTTTAAAACGTTATGATTATGAAATGAATCCCACTTATTTTATGCTATATGGGTTGTTTATGAAATTATTTATGATGATATATGTGGCTCACATGATAATAAAGACATGTCAAGGGTGTGCCCAGATAGCGCTCCAATGCATTGGGTAAAGACTTTATCTCTAGAGATGACTTTTTAGACTGATACCTTGGTGAATAACCTTGGTAAGTTTTAATGACACCATGGGGATGGACCTTGGTGAAACGAAATGGTTGTCAATATTAAATGTTGTAGGCACATCTTCAAGTTATGAAAAAATTTTATTTTTATTATGATATGCCTCATGATTTCATTCTCTTTCCTTAAAGTTCTTTTCATGACTTTATTGATTTATCTCAAGTTCATATGTAAAACGTTTCGCTTGTTTCCCTTACTAGGACTTCTGCTCCCCCTTTCTTTTGATGTATGTCCCAAGGTTATGAGATGTAGTAATGAACCTAGGATGAACTTATGGAGAATCCTTTCAAGTGTTTAAGAAGAATGTTTTATGTTGTTTTCATGTATTATGTTCCTGGTTTCCAAGATACTAAACCTTAAAGATTCTCAGTTTTGTGTAATATAATGAAAGTTTATGTTATAAAAAAGCGGGATTCTATAGTTGGTATCAATGGATGGTTGACTTATTTGTGGAAATTAGGATATGAAAAATTTAGGAAGAATCCTATAGAAAAGTTTTTATTTAGGAAATCTTCCTGGTATTTTGGTGAGTATTGAGTAATGGGTTGCCAAGCAAATACATTCCTGTCTGGATACGAGCAGGTAGAGATGGATCTGGCACATATGTACATAGGGGTAAAACCCGAAAACACCGCTTTGAGCTAGACTCAAACGGAAACTGGTACACGACAACGGGCCTTGCTGCATTCTTGGTTACGACACTCCCAGGGGATATGCTTTGGTAAATTCATAAGCTTAGTATGAACCATTGTTAAAGGAACAAAGATAAAATAAATTAAAGATTCACATAAGAATATATGATCATGGATAACCTAGATGGGAACCTATGGGATCACAAGTTAGGGTATAATTTTCTTCTACAGGTTATCCTTATATGCTTTAAGTTCCTTTTTATGATTATTGGCTAAGTATTCAAGCCCCTAATTTTACCTTGTTTTCGTAGTTAATGGCAGGAAATTGAAGAACATGTCCCAACCACCAATGTGGTAGGAAATGTGACCATTGCCATATTAATATGACATAGATGATTAGGGGATTAAAATATGATTATTATTTTGGAAGACGTTCACTATTTTGGGGACCCTATATGATCGAGGTAAATAGATTACTACGGTATTTTCATTGAGGAGTAAGGTTGACTTATATTTTGAAGAATCGATGAATTTAAGGTGGACTTATAGTAATTTAGGTTACTTATGGGAATGATTAACCTATATTGGGTAAAATATGTTTAGGTTAGCTACTTTTGTTATAAGATGTTAGGAGGGGTTGATGTTGTTTGGAGATGAACAATGAAGTTTATTTTGGAAGACTATGTTATCAAATCCCTCTTGTATTTGGGTTTCAATCGTAGTTTGGTTTATTTTGAGGAATTTTAAGGACTGTTATTTATGGAATGGTCTATGATGAACTTTGGGTAGTACCATGGAACTTTGAAGATTTAAATTTAGTTTCCATTTCTATGGGATTCTTTCTTTTTTAAGAGTTGTTTTACCTTACCCTTTCTGTTTTTGTGATAATGTTTAAAGATAGAAGAAATAGATAGTTAATCATTTATGGATTATGTGATTCTCTAGAAGATGATTCTTGTGTTTTGATGAGACCAAGTAGTTTTGAATGCTCATCCTTTGGAGAAAAGATTAGTTTTGGTAGAAACTTATTAAAGGATAAACTCTACATGAAGGTAGGTATATTTTCATATGTTTTTGTTCTATGTAGTAAATGAATTCCACAAAATTATTAAAAGGAACGTAAAACAAAAACTTTATTGGATTACGTTTTCTACTGGAAAATCAAAGACAGTTTACACACATCATATGTTTGGGATTTTCTTATGGTTAACTTTCTCCTAATCATATTTTTTATCACTCTCCCTCAGAACTTGACCCTTTTTTTCTCCTCCATGTCCATGTTTTCCTACATGGAATCCTAGTGTGGGTTAACTCAGGCGACCTTTTTACTTCCCTTTATTTCTTTTAAATTAATAGTTTTACTGACTCCTTTTTTGATGTGGGATATTCAATGAAATTTCAAAACCCAATTTTAAAAATTTCGAGGATGCAATTTCTTAAGGGTGGAAGACTGTAACGACCCAAAATTTTGAATAAATCTTGTTTCCTAATTTTAAGTGTTATTTTATTTTATTTTTATACTCAAAAAATGTTTAATTTGAAAACATGAGTATAATTAAAATGATACCATTGGGTTTTGACTGTTATATGACCATTTGTCAATATGACCGTTGTAAACTAAACATTTCGATTATTGTCTCTAAATACAAGTAATCTTGGTTAATTATTTTAGAAAGAAGATTTGCTGGCCTCACCCAGTAGTCTTGGATCGATCGAAGCCCATCTAACAGAACATGGGAAGGAGGTAGCATCACTGGGCTTTGCTCTGGACCGAACCCAAGCTGAACTTCATCATGTGAACCTAGAACGGAATCACCTTTGCCAGAAGTTCAAACTGATAGAAATTACTACTCATGCGATGTTGGTCGAGCCTCCCTCAGATTCTCTCACCTTAGCACACCTTACACTTAGGTCCTATGCTGGTGAGATAAGGGGCTATGTAAGGAAACCGTAACTGACTTGTGTAATCCTTTGTTTTAAATAAAAATTTGGATTTCTTCTAATGATGAAGTTTATGAATTTTCAAATGACCGGATAAATATAGTATGCATATTTTTGATGAATTTTAGAAAAAGGATATTTTAAAAATGTTTATGTAAACCTTAAATATTTAAAAATGTGTAATGATTTTCGAAAAATGGTCTTCTACAATTATGTTCACTACGAAATTTAGAGTCTAATAAGATCAACTTGATTTTTGATGAATAGTAAATTATGAATAGTGATTTTTTTCCTTAGGATTTGTAATGTGACCAAATGGATTAGTAATCTCACTTAATGAAAGTATTAATATAATCTAGGCACCTTGATTAAGTAATGTGATTCAATAAAATGGTTAAATAACAGTTTCATAAATTATTATTCAAGTATTAGTTTTTTCAGGTGAATAGTGTTTTTTTAATTAAAAATTAAATTAAAAATCTTTAAAAAATTATTTTTATAAAATGGATTTCATTTTTGAACTCAGAGCATTGATATTATGTTAAGGTAATTTTTGGGGTTATTTATGAAAAAATGAATTTTCTGTGAATAGTGTATTTATTTAAAAATTAAATTAAAAATACTGAGAATTTTTTTATAAAATGGAGTTCATTTTTGAAATCAGAGCATTGATATTTGGTTAATGTGAAATTTTGGGATTTTTCTGAAAAAAAATGAATTTTCAGTGAATAGTAAAAATACAGTTTTAGGGTTTCGGTATGTTTAATGACATCATAACTGTGTCATGATGACTCCATGAGATATTTTAAGGTATGGTCGACCAAAGGTGATGAATTATTGTATGGGGAGCCCCATATGGCCCAACTCCATGGGAAATACCATGGTAGATCACATGGTTTTGAGAAACCCACTTTTGAGGTGTCCCTTGGCCATTAATGCCTTGTCCCCTCACTTTTCCTATAAATACCAAGACATCCTCTCATCCATTTCGACTCCCCACTCTCCACCAACTAATTTAGGGTCTCATTACCTCCCAATTAGTCCTCCCAATGTGCCCCCAAGCCCTCATGGTCCCAACCTTTGAGTTTTTAGAGTTACATTTTAAGGTAAGGGATCCAACCTCTCTCTTTCTTTTCAAGTAATCTCTTTTACATCATTTCGTTTATGCTCCATGTTCTTATGTGAAAGGATGTTCTTTAATACTACTCTTACTGCCCTTTTCATGTTCATATAATGAGATATCCCATATTACTCTCATTATTTCGTTTTATGATGTTTTAAGTGGCGTCGTTAGGCTGGCGAAATTTTTGTAACAGATTCTTTCTCCCTTCTCATTTTTCAAGATCTATTTTAATGTAAAGTATTTCAAGTTCCTTTTTATAATTTTGGGGTATGATCTCTAAATTTATCATACTTATCTTTTATGATCATATGATGAGATACCCCATTTGATCTCTTCAATTCAGTATTTTGATGTTTTATGTGACGCTGTTAGGCTGCAAAAGTTTTAAGTGGTTCTTTCACCTTTATCCTTTTTCAAAGTTCTAATTCCATGTCAAGTCTTCCAAGTTCCTTTTTATTATGTTGGGGTATGTTCTCTGAATCTATAATACTGATATTTTATGTTCATATTATGGGAGAACCTATTTGATCTCATCAATTCATTTTTGTTGATGTTTAAGTGGCGCCGTTAGGCTGCTGAATTTCTAAGGGGTTCTTTCACCCTTCTCGTTTTCAAGATCTATTTTAATGTCGAGTATTTCAAGTTCCTTTGTATTATGTTGGGTTATGATCTCTATATCTATCATACTGAACCCTTATGTTCATATGATGAGAGACCCTATTTTTGATCTTGTCAATTCATTTTTGGTTGAAGTTTAAGTGACGCCGTTAGGCTACCGAATTTTTTTAAGGGATTCGTTCACCTTTCTCATTTTTTAAAGGTCTACTTTCATGTCAAGTATTTCAAGTTACTTTTGTATTATGTTGTGGTATGATATCTATATCTATCATACTGATCTTTTATTTTCACATGATGAGAGACCCTATCTGATCTCGTCAATTCATTTTTTGAAGTTTAAGTGACGCCGTTAGGCTGCCGAATTTTCATAAGAGAAATCTTATTTTTGTCTTCCTTTCATGTTCTTCATTTCATATGGTAAAACTTTCCAATTTCATTACCATGTTCATATATCATTCATATTCTGTCCCTCTACTGTTTTATGGGTCATTTATGAATGTTTGACCCATGTCCCCTCTCTTTTCAATGTTTTCTAAAACCCCAAAACTTAGTCGTTATGCTGCAAAATTTTCGTCTCAAAATGCCTCTCTATTTTCTCAAAATTATTTTATGTTATTAAGTAAATACTCAAAGCTATTATTTATACATGGGTATTCACATATATATCAAAATGTTCTATTTTAAATTCTGGGATTTACATACATGAAACCCGCATTCCCTTTCTGTGGGTTTAAAGTGATATAAAGATCACATCTTTAAAGCAGTTTTTAAAACGTTATGATTATGAAATGAAACCAATTTAATTTATGCTATATGGGTTTATTATGAAATGATTTATGATGATATATGTGGCTCACATGATAATAAAGACATGTCAAGGGTGCGCCCAGATAGCGCTCCAATTCATTGGGTAAATACTTAATCTCTAGAGATGACTTTTTAGACTCATACCTTGGTGAATAACCTTGGTAATTTTTAATGACACCATGGGGATGGACCTTGGTGAAGCGAAATGGTTGTCAATATTAAATGTTGTAGCCACATCTTTAAGTTATGAAAAAATGTTATTTTTATTATGATATGCCTCATGATTTCATTCTCATGCCTTAAAGTTCTTTTCATGACTTTATTGATGTATCTCAAGTTCATATGTAAAATGTTTCGCTTGTTTCCCTTACTAGGCCTTCTGCTCACCCTTTCTTTTGATGTATGTCCCAAGGTTATGAGATGCAGTAATGAACCAAGGATGAACTTATGGAGAAGACTTTAAAGTGTTTAAGAAGAATGTTTTATGTTGTTTTCATGTATTATGTTCCTAGTTTCCAAGACACTAAACCTTAAAGATCCTCAGTTTTGTGTAATGTAATGAATATTTATGTTATAAAAAGGCGTGATTCTATAGTTGGTATCAATGGATGGTTTAGTTATTTGTGGAAATTAGGATATGAAAACTTTAGGAAGAATCCTATAGAAAAGTTTATATATAGGAAATCTTCCTGGTATTTTGGTGAATATTGAGTAATGGGTTGCCAAGAAAATACATCCATGTCTGGATACGAGCAGGTAGAGGTGGCTCTGGCACAGATGTACATAGGGGTAAAACCAGAAAACACCGCTTTGAGCTAGACTCAAATAGGAACTGGTACATGACAACGGGTCTTGCTGTAGTCTTGGTTAGGACACTCCCGGGAAATATGCTTTGGTAAATTCATAAGCTTAGTATGAACCATTATTAAAGGAACAAAGATAAAATAAATTAAAGATTTACATAAGAATATATGATCATGGATAACCTAGATGGGACCCTAGGGGATCAAAAGTTAGGGTATAATTTTATTCTACAAGTTATCCTTATATGCTTTAAGTTCCTTTTCATGATTATTGGCTAAGTATTCAAGCCCCTAATTGTACCTTGTTTTCGTAGTTAATGGCCGGAAATTGAAGAACATGTGCCAACAACCAATGTGATAGGAAATGTGACGATTTCCATATTAATATGACAGAGATGATTAGGGGATTAAAATATGATTATTATTTTGGAAGACGTTCACTATTTTGGGGACCCTATATGACCGAGGTAAATAGATTACTACGGTATTTTCATTGAGGAGTAAGGTTGACTTATATTTTGAAGAATTGATGAATTTAAGGTGGAATTATAGTAATTTAGGTTAATTATGGGAATGATTAACCTATCTTGGGTAAAATATGTTTAGGTTAGATACTTTTGTTATAAGATGTTAAGAGGGGTTGATGTTGTTTGGAGATGAACAATGAAGTTTATTTTGGAAGACTATGTTATCAAATCCCTATTGTATTTGGGTTTTAATCTTAGTTTGGTTTATTTTGAGGAATTTTAAGGACCTTTATTTATGGAATGGTCTATGATGAACCTTGGGTAGTACCATGGAACTTTGAAGATTTAAATTTAGTTTCCATTCCTATGGGATTCTATCTTTTTGAAGAGTTGTTTTACCTTACCCTTTCTATTTTTGGGATAATGTTTAAAGATAGAAGAAATTGATAGTTAATATTTTGTGGATTATGTGATTCTCTAGAAGATGATTCTTGTGTTTGGATGAGACCATGTAGTTTTGAATGCTCATCGTTAGGAGAAAAGATTAGTTTTTGTAGAAACTTATTAAAGGATGAAACTCTACATGAAGGTAGGTATATTTTCTTATGTTTTTGTTCTATGTAGTAAATGAATTCCACAAAATTATGAAAAGGAACGTAAAACAAAAACTTTGTTGGTTTACGTTTCCTACTGGATAATCAAAGACCGTTTACACACATCATAAGTTTGGGATTTTCTTATGGTTAACTTTCTCCTAATCATGTTTTCTATCACTCTCCATCAGAACTTGACCCTTTTTTTCTCCTCCATGTCCATGTTTTTTTACATTGAATCCAAGTGTGGGTTAACTCAGGTGACCTTTGTACTTCCCTTTCTTTATTTTAAATTAATAGTTTTACTGACTCCTTTTCCGATGTGGGACTTTCAATGAAATTTCAAAACCCAATTTTCAAAATTTCCAGGACGCAATTTCTTAAGGGGGGAAGATTGTAACGACCTGAAATTTTGAATAAATCTTGTTTCCTAATTTTAAGTGTTATTTTATTTTATTTTTATACTCAACAAAAATGTTTCATTTGATAACATGAGTATAATTAAAATGAGACCGTTGGGTTTTGTCTGTTATATGACCATTCGTCAATATGACCGCTGTAAACAAAATGTTTCGATTATTGTCTCTAAATACAAGTAATCTTGGTTAATTATTATGGAAAGAAGATTTGATGGCCTCACCCAGTGGTCTTGGACCGATCGAAGCCCATCTAACAGAACTTGGGAAGGAGGTAGCACCACTGGGCTTTGCTCTGGACCAAACCCAAGCTGAAATTCATCGTGTGAAGCTAGAACGGAATTGTCTTGGCGAGAAGTTCAAACTGATAGAAATTACTACTCATGCGATGTTGGTCGAGCCTCCCTCAGATTCTCTCACCTTAGCACACCTTACACTTAGGTCCTATGCTGGTGTGATAATGGGCTATGTAAGGAGACCGTAACTGCCTTGTGTAATCCTTTGTTTTAAATAAAAATTGGGATTTTTTCTTATGATGAAGTTTATGAATTTTCAAATGACAGGATAAATATAGTATGCATATTTTTGATGAATTTTAGAAAAAGGATATTTTAAAAATGTTTATGTAAACCTTAAATAATTAAAAATGTGTAATGATTTTCGAAAAATGGTCTTCTACAATTATGTTAAATACGAAATTTAGAGTCTAATAAGATCAACTTGATTTTTTGATGAATAGTAAATTATGAATAGTGATTTTTTTATTAGGATTAGTAATGTGACCAAATGGATTAGTAATCTCATTTAATGAAAGTATTAATATAATCTAGGCACCTTGATTAAGTAATGTGATTCAATAAAATGGTTAAATAACAGTTTCATAAATTATTATTCAAGTATTAGTTTTTTCAGGTGAATAGTGTTTTTTAATTAAAAATTAAATTAAAAATATTTAGAAAATATTTTTTATAAAATGGATTTCATTTTTGAACTCAGAGCATCGATATTATGTTAAGGTAATTTTTGGGGTTATTTCTGAAAAAATGAATTTTCGGTGAATAGTGTATTTATTTAAAAATTAAATTAAAAATATTTAGAAAATTATTTTTATAAAATGGAGTTCATATTTTAAATTAGAGCATTGATATTTGGTTAATGTGAAATTTTGGGATTTTTCTGAGAAAGTTGAATTTTCAGTGATTAGTAAAAATACAGTTTTAGGGTTTCGGTATGTTTAATGACATCATAACTGTGTCATGATGACTCCATGAGATATTTTAAGGGATGGTCGACCAAAGGAGATGAATTATTATATGGGGGGCCCATGTGGCCTAACTCCATGGGAAATACCATGGGAGAGCACATGGTTTTGAGAAAACCACTTTTGAGGTGTCCGTGGGCCATTAATGCCTTGTCCCCTCACTTTCCCTATAAATACCAAGCCATCCTCTCATCCATTTCGACTCTCCACTCTCCCCCAACTAATTTTGGGTCTCATTACCTCCCAATTAGTCCTCCCAAGGTGCCCCCAAGCCCTCAAGGTCCCAACCATTGAGTTTTAAGAGTTATATTTTAAGGTAAGGGATCCGACCACTCTCTTTCTTTTCAAGTAATCTCTTTTATGTCATTTCATTTATGCTCCATGTTCTTATATGAAAGGATGTTATTTTATACTCCTCTTACAGCCCTTTTCATTTTAATATAATTAGAGATCCCCTCTTACTCTCATTATTTCGTTTTATGATGTTTTAAGTGGCGCCGTTAGGCTGCCGAAATTTTTGTAACAGATTCTTTCTCCCTTTTCATTTTTCAAGATCTTTTTTCATGTAAAGTATTTCAACTTCCTTTTTATTATGTTGGGGTATGATCTATAAATTTATCATACTGATCTTTTATGATCATATGATGAGAGACCCCATTTGATCTCTTTAATTCAGTATTTTGACGTTTTAAGTGACGCTGTTAGGCTGCCGAATTTTTAAGTGGTTCTTTCACCTTTATCCTTTTTCAAAGTTCTAATTCCATGTCAAGTATTGCAAGTTCCTTTTTATTATTTTGTGGTATGATATATAAATCTATCATACTGATATTTTATGTTAATATGATGAGAGAACCTATTTTATCTCATCAATTCATTTTTGTTGATGTTTAAGTGGCGTCGTTAGGCTGCTGAATTTCTAAGGGGATCTTTCACCCTTCTCGTTTTCAAGATCTATTTTTATGACAAGTATTTCAAGTTCCTTTGTATTATGTTGGGTTATGATCTCTATATCTATCATACTGAACCCTTATGTTCATATTATTAGAGACCCTATTTTGATCTTGTCAATTCATATTTGGTTGAAGTTTAAGTGACGCCGTTAGGCTGCCGAATTTTTTTAAGGGATTCGTTCACCTTTCTCATTTTTAAAGGTATACATTCATGTCAAGTATTTGAAGTTACTTTTGTATTATGTTGGGGTATGATCTTTATATCTATCATACTGATCTTTTATGTTCACATGATGAGAGACCCTATTTGATCTCGTCAATTCATTTTTTAAAGTTTAAGTGACGCCGTTAGGCTGCCGAATTTTCATAAGAGAAATCTTATTTTTGTCTTCTTTCATGTTCTTCATTTCATATGGTACAACTTTCAAATTTCATTACCATGTTCATAAAGATCACGTCTTTAAAGAAGTTTTTAAAACATTATGATTATGAAATGAAAACCATTTCTTTTATGATATATGGGTTATTTATGAAATTATTTATGATGATATATGTGGCACACATGATAATAAAGACATGTCAAGGGTGCGCCCAGATAGCACTCCAATGCATTGGGTAAAGACTTAATCTCTAGAGATGACTTTTTAGACTGATACCTTGGTGAATAACCTTGGTAATTTTTAATGACACCTTGGGGATGGGCCTTGGTGAAATGAAATGGTTGTCAATATTAAATGTTGTAGCCACATCTTCATGTTATGAAAAAATGTTATTTTTTATTATGATATGCCTCATGATTTCATTCTCCTGCCTTAAAGGTCTTTTCATGACTTTATTGATGTATCTCAAGTTCATATGTAAAATGTTTCGCTTGTTTCCCTTACTAGGTCTTCTGCTCACCCTTTCCTTTGATGTATGTCCCAAGGTTATGAGATGAAGTAATGAACCTAGGATGAACTTACCGAGAATCCTTTTAAGTGTTTAAGAAGAATGTTTTGTGTTGTTTTCATGTATGATGTTCCTAAATTCCAAGACACTGATCCTTAAAGATACTCAGTTTTGTGTAATGTAATGAAAGTTTATGTTATAAAAAGGCGGGTTGCTATATTATGATTTCCTTATATCATACATATTTTCTTTTCTAATATATCATTCTCCTTGTACTAGGTGGACATGGAACTAATCAATCCTAATTCTAATATATGGTTTCTCATGAAATACTATGTATAATTTTGTTGTTGGCTTTATTTTTTGGAGGGAATACATTAAATCTTATAGAACACAAGAACTCATCACATGATTTTGTACTTCCTGATATCCAAGTAAAAGAGGCAATAATTTATATTAGATAACACCAAAGTCCACATCAGATGAGGTTAAACTAAATGTTGTCTATGTCATGGTGCTTGGAATTTAAATGGATTATCACCAATATCCATATCGATTGATGTAAAACTATATTATCATCATACCCATGTAATGATATTAAAATGAAAGGGTGAAATATACCATCATGAAATTAAACTTCATTTTGTGAACCATTCATAATAGGAACTTTTTCCTATATAAGAGATAAATTCAATAATCTTCATTGGAAGTCCATTTGCCCATTCCTCAAAGCATCAATTCACCATACTCATGTTATAATATAAATATTTATATAAGGAATATTTCACTTCAAGAACTAAATGAGTCCTGATTATTATGTTTACCAAATATGTAATTATGTCTAAAACCCCCATCCTGGGACCAAACACAGATTCAAAAAACCCTCATACCCATGTATATGTGTTAGGTTTGTGAAGTGGACATATATAACATGTACTACATGTTTCATTATTCATATCCACAAAGGATACATTGTTACATTAAAACTGTAACGGCCCGAATCTGGAGCGACTAAACTGGTGCCCGTACCCGGTTCGCCACATGACCTCAAGCACATTCCCCCGAACACCAGAGGCTGCTGACTAGCAGCGAGGGCCTTGGGTAATGTAGTTGGGGGAACTATTCCTTCATAGGTAATGGAAATAAAAGGAAGGAAACAATATATAACAGTAGAAGCAGTAAACAACATTCTCATCAGAATTTAACAGTGGAAGACTTTGTAAAATAATAATTAACTTGAACTGAAGATATGATGCATGGAATGTTATAAGTCTAATAAAATAGCCAAACCAAACAATAGGCTAGAAGCAATGTATTAACAATGAAAAGGAAAAACAAAGCATCCAAAAGTTTCCTCAGCATCGCAAGCCTTAGCTTGGTTCCATGCTCTCTAGCTCCACAACAAGTTAGGTACCCGAAGAAGAAGGGTGCTTGCCCATATCTATACCTCCAGCAACATAGTATGCTTAGACCCAAAGCATGGCCCAAACAGGGTGTGAGATACAATCCCAGTAGGCAATCACCCAGAGACTTTTCCCTAACAGTTAATGAATACAAGGAAAGTAAAAGTGCATGATGCAGTAAACAGAAAATCACACAACAGCTACAATCCATAGTTCTAACAAATAAAGTACACAAGTAAACAGCCAACAACATGAAGAAAACATGTAACCCTCTGGGTAGCTCTCACACCCTAACCCCTATGATTCAACCTATAAATACTAGAAACCCTCTAGGTGGCACACACAGTCTCAGCCCTCTGGTTCAGCTATGAAATTAATAGACTCTCGGGGGAAGCACTCTCTGTCAATTCCCTCTATAGTCTCCTATTGTGCTAAAGGCTCTCTGGAGTAGCACTCAATGTCTATCCCCCCTGTGGCCCATGTTGAGGAACTACAAACTCTCTAAGGAAGCTCTCAATGTCAATTCCCCCTGTGGTCTCACATCGTAATTAAAAGACACTCTGGAGAATCCCTTCCGTCAATTCTCCCTTTTGTCTACTACTCTAGGTTCTCACAGTCCTGAGTGAAAGATAAAACATGTACAGCGTGCGTGACTCATCCAAGTAAACCTCAAAAACTACTTGGGTATCATTCTAAGGCTCAAAAGCATAATAAAGTGGCAGTTCCACTATCCTACGACTAGGCATGAAAACTGGAAAAACGAAAAATAGGCCGAACAAGCATAGAAAAACATCCAAAGTATAGTAAAGCTACTATAATCACAGGCAAAACATCTACACTAGCCATCAAGCAAAGCAGGAAATACAACAAGGGAAAAACAAGAACACGTAATTCCCCGTTCAAGGGAATTGGTGGTAATTGCACATAATATTCACAGACATTCTACGGAAAGGCACAAACCACCTAACTCGAGGTGAGAAGGATGATATACTCCGATGTTGGCTTTCGGTTTTTCCTCGGAGTGGACCCAGGTTAACACGCATTGCTTTTCCGGTCATGTAGTCGCACGTACACGACTTTTATGTGCATATATATAAATATTTTCATATATATATATATATATATATATATATGTACCTATACACATACATGTGATTCTTATATATAACCTGAAATGTAAACATCAACATATTTCTAAAACATCAAAACCAACGCAGGACCAGATAATGGCCGCAAGGGTTCACAGACTCAAATTCATATTTAAATTGGCGCAAGATATACAACAATAATGTACATATATATTATTATGAAAATGTCGGAGATAAAAGTAGTCGCACTCACCTGTGGTTGTTGGAGCATGGCCCAATGGTCCCAACATGTTTCCGACACAACCTCAATAAATTGGCCAAGCCACGCTTTCTAACTCAAAGCAGTGGTTCGTGCACATGCGCTTCGACACAAGCGTGCAAACACTCAACGTCTGACGCACAACCTAAAAATAGTAGTTTCACCCAAGTATTAGTTCGGAGAAAACCATCACACTTCAAAGCAATCATCAAGAATTTTGATAAATTAAATAGACTTTGAATTAAGCAGTGCATACAAAAAACACAGGTTTTAGAAACTCACCCGAAACAATGGCAGCAGGGCAAAATCAACTAGGACTGCCTCGCCTTCGGCGGCGGTCGCTGGAACACGGACCAACGGCTCCCGATAAAACACCACATACCCTAAAAAAAGGAGAGAGAAACATCCTTGAATACAGAATAACACAAGAGTCTATCAAACCCTAATTAAGAGTTTGAGGTAAAACCAATCGGGCATCGAAACAACCCCAAACCGCATAAATGATAATAAGAAACATCAAGGAATTATTGCCTTGATGAATCGAACCAAACCAAGGAAGAAATATGGGTGAAACGATTCGCGAAGGAGAAGGTAGGAAGGGGTTGGTCGTGCGCCACGAGTCAGCCTAGCCGTTGTGCTGGTGTAGGAAGTGTCCTCCATGGGGGAATGTTCGGGTTGATGGAGAAAGAGAACCGGGGAAGAAAGGACTTGCACCGTGGGGAGGATCCGAAGTAGGGCGTCACGCTACAGGCACTGTCCAGGCGGGAGTCAGTTTCTTGGGATCGCACCGCAGAGAAGCTGTGATCCGAGGTCGCGCCATATCAGGTCCTTCATGCCAGGAGGAGCTGTCTGGAGGGAGGATACTCGACTGATCCGTGCGCTGCAGTGGAAGAGAAGCCGAGGGGGGTCTGGTCTTGGTGCTGGTCACACAGCAGGGAGTCGCACCGTGCGGATAGGGAGTCTCGTGCCTTTTGGAGAGGAGGCCGCTTGTCTGTGCGCCAAAGGGATGGAAGGCCCCTGGTCCGTCGGGGGAGGCCTTGCACTGCTACAAGTGAAAAGGGAAGTGGCTGCCACCTTAGTAAGAGGGAGATCCGTTGGAGCGCTGCAACAAGGGAACCTGTGGGAGGAGGTCCGCGTGATTGAAGAAAAGAAAGGGCAGGGGGAAATCACGCCACCCTTGCCCAGCGTCTAATATATATATATATATATATATAATAATATTATTATTATTTTCTTACTCAAATATATATATATATATATATATATATATATCACAATATATATATATATAGTCATGTATATTATGTGGACCATTCATTGTTTTAAGTAAAATATTTAACCACATTAATTACCAGAATTATTATTCTTTATAACAATAATAACTCTAAATAATGGTAATTATTTTACTTATGAACCCATAATAAGAATTTTATTATTATTATTAAACTACCATTAAAATCCAAGACCATCAATTAAACAAGGGGTCATCAAAATCACGCGTCATTAATAAATTGAAATTCTTCATTTAAAGCTAACCCAATAAGTGGTAATAATAGAGTAATTAACTATAGTAATAATAATAAGAGTCAAATGCCTATTATTATTATTACCACTAGAGTTTTATTAATTCAAAGCTCCACATTTAATTACCCTTTATTATTATTTTCTATAATAATAATAATGTTGATTATAATAATTATAACTTCCCATTTTAATTAAACACTCTTCATTTAATTAAATGCTTCATTGCAAAGTTGCCACAATTAAGATAATGCATTTTTAAAATAACGCGCCTTTAGTTAAAAACCAACGTCAATTAAAATCCGCTAACACTTGATTTTAAATTGACGTTCTTTGTCCAACTGCAATGTCACATTTAATGGCGTTTGACCGCTACTTAATAAAACATGTCTTTGTAAAATTTAATAATAATAATCTTTTAAAATTATTATTAATAAAACTTCCACATTTAATCTCGTTTGACCATCATTTTATTAAACACATTTTCACAACATTTAATAATAATAATCTCTCACTATTATTAAATTTAAAACATCAATTAATTCAAATTAATTAGATAACATGTTTTGACAATTGGTCAACTGCGCGACTTGACCCTCATGGCCTAACTGCCCATGCACAACCCGATGTCACCGCATGAACTGGGTCATGCACACGGAACCTCGTTTCTGAAGCGCAGTTTAAAAACTAACCCACTGATAAACGAAAATTTAAAAAAAAACATGTATTTTATCCGGTCTAAGAATGTGGGTTCTTACAATCTACCCACCTTAAAAACTTATCGTCCCCTAGAAGCCTTTGGGAACTAACAAAAATATCACCTGAACTACAAGGGTTGTGAAGTTCCATTCAACAAGATTACATTGCGTTCCCAACGCCCGATGCATCTTTAAGCGTTTCCTAAGAACACCACACTTGAGATTTTAAAACCTGAGCCAGCACTCACTTTAAAACTCAACACCAAAACAAAGATTTACATCTGAGGCCATTACAGGGACCTCATCAACGAAAACAGTCAAACTCAATCAACCAACATAAATAGGTTACACATGCTTCCTCGGAAGACAGCGCTGACCCAAAACCCGCACTCGTCCTTTAAATGATGGTGTGTCTTTAAACCCATTAGATTACCAACTGTGCGTACACTGAAGTCCTGACCTGATCTTCATTGACGTTTCTGAAGTCTAACCTTGACAAAGTTATTGAAAACAACTGTTCCTTAGCATGAATAAGGTCAAGGTTTTAGGAAATCACACATCCCGTGAACAACTACGAAGGAGATCGCAAGACAAGCCTACAACTTTAAAAATTTAGTGCGGCGTATAACCGACGCTATCCTATTGCCTATAACATGAGTTCATGATGGGGGACATGCTCATCGCATTCGAGAGAGTTCACTAAGAGGAAACCAAGATCATCAAGAAGATCATTCATGCTACCATGTAAGCTTCGACACGTTTATGGAAATAATAGAGACACTACCTAACTTAAGATTTTCCATGTCGTCGCAAAAGGAGATCAGTCGTTAACCAGCGTGCTATATGAGAATATCTTAACCCATGTGTGATGTTCCAAGAACCTCGATCACCACATGAACATCTTACATGAAGGATGATAATTAAACCGGTCGGCGTGTCAAAATACCCAAGTCAAAATCTCTCTTGAGTAGTGGTATGCAACTTATTCGTTAACGCACATGTCACTCTACCGTGGAGGAACCCGAAATCATACTCGACAGCACTAGAAGGGTTACATCAGGTTCATGTCACATCACATGACAATTGTCCCGGATGATGTCATAACAAGTCATCCCTTTAATAAGAAGCAAAGGGGTCAACGACCACCCATCCGAATGAGGATGTATTTCTAAACTGAAAAAGTTCTACTGGGAACAACTTTACAAAATGCACAAACCTTAAAAGTTCACAACCGAAACAAGGCATATCAGGCTCTAAGGGTGCTATCTACCATGGGCTAGCCCCATATGAAGCCCACGAATTGACTCTATCTCCTTGTCACGCAAAGCTATTTAAATACTAGGCTCAAGAGCCATTTTCATTTTAAACATTTAAATTTAATTCATTTCATCCCTTAATCATTTGAAAGAAATCTAAAAACACACAAGTAAAATAGGAAGGATAGAACAAACTGGAAGGATAGAACAAACTTCCACTTAACATTTAATCATTCAATGTTATTCAATCATTAGCAGGAAATTTAGCATCTAAATTCCTTTTACTGAAAAAGGCGGGCCCCGAGGGTCCCATTCAAGATCAATTCACTTTATGATTTACTTTAGCAACCTTTTTCATAAGTTCGAACACACGGGATACCCTTTTCTCCAGTTACACTACTACAAAAACGGGAAATAACAGCGCTAAAATCGGGCTTTAACAGCGCTAGAAAAGCGCTGTAAAGCTCAGCGCTGATAAAGGAGGGGTCCTTTAACAGCGCTTTTTTTAGCGCTGTTAAATGTCACCTTTAACAGCGCTAAAAAAGCGCTGTTAAATGTCACCTTTAATGGCGCTAAAAAAGCGCTGTTAAAGGATACCTTTAATGGCGCTAAAAAAGCGCTGTTATATGTTTCCTTTAACAGCGCTTTTTTAGCGCTGTTAAATATCTCCTTTAACAGCGCTTTTTTAGCGCTGTTAAAGGCGACATTTAACAGCGCTAAAAAAGCGCTGTTAAATCCCTGCCTGCTGCTAATAAAAAACCTGCACTATTACAGCCAGCCGAGCAGACCTGCACAAAAACCAGTATATCAACCACAGACCTGCACAAAAACCAGTATATCAACCACAAGCATGTCATCAACCGATCACAACCCAACCAAACAGTGTTCTTACCATGAGTTAGATACCATCTACCCAGAAAGCAAAACTACCTCATTACATAGTATCACAAAATATTCCTACACAACTCAGAAGATAAATACTAGAACATTCCACTATGCATTGTTTCTCCTTGGATTGCCACTTGGTTTTGACAAATCGTGCAGAGCCCGTGCTCCTTGAATCATTCTGCAATACATAAAAAGGATATCCTAACTCTCCCAACCATCACCCTTAGTAATTATGTATATTAATACAAAAAAGGTAACATATCATAAATTGGGGTACTGTAATGAGACATCAAGATTAACATTCTATATATAGGATCAATGTCTGGTAGGATTGGTTGCGTTGATACATGACTCTACCTGGACCTCAAAAATAGATATATGATCTCACTCCAGGACTTTCAGAGAGACTCCAACTATGTCTAGGACGTCCTGCTGAAGCGATCGTACTACCGTAAGTCGGAAAAGATACCAAAACCATCCTAGGAAGGATCATGGGAGCCAACCCTAATGAAATATGTCCTTGATATAGTGTTCAAAGAGATCAATCATGGTACATAAAATTATGTGTCATTTAAAGGGTCACATGCCTTGTCGCTTTACCCTGGGTAACTCCAATGTTCAGCTGCCTGTGTGAATATACATGTCATATCAATAGGAAATTACATGGCATGTTAAAAAACATATACGTGTTACCCTTTGATCTTGTGTCCTCTTATGCACCCTTGCCCTATGTTAGTACATGACGTCGATCTCGTGTGATTCTTCCTGTGTATCTGTACAAGGGATAAACTGCGTAGCTGGCTCATTAAAGACGTGTAGTGGGATATATTCCATGTAGGAAAGCCATGTAATCCACCCCAGGTTTGACTCGTACACGTCACATATGACCCATGGATCATTGTACTAAAGTGTTAACACAATCCTAAGGCGTTTGGTCGGTTTCCCGTATGTCAGTTGTTGATTTCACTTAAAAATAAATCCATTTTGAACAAAATAGAGGCACTTTGAGTGGTGTCGGCCACACCGGGCCTCGGATTGAGTCGGGGTTGACTCTTACACGTCAAATTTGACCCATGGATCATTGTCCTTAAGTTTCAACAGAATCCAAATGCGTTTGGTCGGTTTGCCGCATGTCAGTTGTTGATTTCACTTAAAAATAAGTCCATTTTGAACAAAAGAGAGGCACTGTGAGTGGTGTCGGCCACACCGTGCCTCAGATTGATGCGGTGTTGAATCGTACACGTCACACATGAGTCATTGATTGTTGTGAAAAAGTATCAACGCAATCAGAAGCCGTTAGATCGGTTTGGCGTATGTACGTAAAATATTGTCCATTTTAAACTAAATACATACACTTGGAGTGATACCGGTCACACCGCGCCTCTGATTGAGGCGGGGTTGAATCTTACACGTCACATTTGACCCATGGATAGTTGTCCTTAAGTTTCAATAGAATCCCAATGTGTTTGGTCGGTTTGCCGTATGTCAGTTGTTGATTTCACTTAAAATTAAGTCCATTTTTAACAAAACAGTGACACTGTGAGTGGTGTCGGCCACACCGGGCCTCGGATTGATGCGGTGTTGAATCGTACACGTCACACATGAGTCATTGATCATTGTGAAAAAGTATCAATGCAATCAGAAGCCGTTAGATCAGTTTGGCGTATGTACATAAAATATTGTCCATTTTAAACTAAATACATACACTTGGAGTGATACCGGTCACACCGCGTCTCGGATTGAGGCGGGGTTGAGTCGTACACGTCACATATAACCCATGAATCGTTGTCCTAAAGTGTCAACACAATCCGAAGGCGTTTGGTCGGTTTCCCGTATGTCAGTTGTTGATTTCTCACTTAAAAATAAGTCCATTTTGAACAAAACAGAGGCACTTGGAGTTGTGTCAGCCACAACAGGCCTCAGATTGAGGCGGGGTTGACTCGTACACGTCACATTTGAAGGTGAGTATGCATACACGATAGTTGACCTTCTTAGAGAAGGGTTTATGGAAGAGTATAAAAGACATGAAGCAATGAAGATCATTAGAGTGTTGGAGCAAATGTGGTTGCTACAAACAATGTGGAAATCGGCTTGTGCAAAGCGACCTAAGTTACAACTTGCAAGTATTCTACTCTATTTTTTTCTGGAAGGTTTCAGTTTAAATGCATTTTGGAATGATCATTGCTAGCCATGGTCTTTTAGGTTTTTTTGACAGCCGAGGGGAAAGGGTGGGGTCTGAAGACATTGTAGGATATGTCGAAGGGTGATTTTGTGTGTGAATATGTTGGAGAAATGTTAACTCCCGCAGTTCTGAAAAGAGTCACTATTTGAAAGAAAGTCACAAGTTTAGATACATCTCAAGATGGTCAGTTTAAAGACATTTTGAGGGACACTACTAAAGACATGCTCAGATATGCACTCATCCCCCACTTTTAGATCGTTGTCTACTACAATGATCTTCCAAACAAGATATGCATTAGAACGCTCATGATACATAGAGAAATTCACTGGCCACCTTCGAGAATGATCTGAAGCACAAACCATGACAGCATTATGTTTTTAACTTCAGCACCTCAATTGAGAATGTGACACCTTTCAGGACTTGGCGCCATTGTATGTCGTTTCGTCCACTGAATGGGTCTATCCTTTTATTTAATTTTTTTAACTTCAGTCAAATATTCTAGAAAGATGTCGCGGCAGATCCTTCACCATTTTGTTTTGCTGAACATCTCATTACATTGTTAAAAAAAAGCAGGGTGTCTTGCATGGGCAATACGTTCGTGTATTGAAGATGATGCACTCCCATTTTAATGGACTAGGTTTACTCCCTAATCTCATACATAACATCTCATGAGAAAATAGATTTAACCAATGAATTGGAGTCCTATCTGGGTACAACCATCATACGATTTTCATGATTATGTGTTCCACAATAATTAAATCAATCATTAGGCTTAAACAAAATAATTAACCATGTGGGTTCGAATAAATGGGAGTGCATCATCTTCAATACAAGAACGTATTGCCCATGCAAGACACCCTGCTTTTTTTTAACAATGTAATGAGATGTTCAGCAAAACAAAATGGTGAAGGATCTGCCGCGACATCTTTCTAGAATATTTGACTGAAGTTAAAAAAATTAAATAAAAGGATAGACCCATTCAGTGGACGAAACGACATACAATGGCGCCAAGTCCTGAAAGGTGTCACATTCTCAATTGAGGTGCTGAAGTTAAAAACATAATGCTGTCATGGTTTGTGCTTCAGATCATTCTCGAAGGTGGCCAGTGAATTTCTCTATGTATCATGAGTCATTGATTGTTGTGAAAAAGTATCAATGCAATCAGAAGCCGTTAGATCGGTTTGGCGTATGTACGTAAAATATTGTCCATTTTAAACTAAATACATACACTTGGAGTGATACCGGTCACACCGCGCCTCTGATTGAGGCGGGGTTGAATCTTACACGTCACATTTGACCCATGGATAGTTGTCCTTAAGTTTCAATAGAATCCCAATGTGTTTGGTCGGTTTGCCGTATGTCAGTTGTTGATTTCACTTAAAATTAAGTCCATTTTTAACAAAACAGTGACACTGTGAGTGGTGTCGGCCACACCGGGCCTCGGATTGATGCGGTGTTGAATCGTACACGTCACACAGGAGTCATTGATCATTGTGAAAAAGTATCAATGCAATCAGAAGCCGTTAGATCAGTTTGGCGTATGTACGTAAAATATTGTCCATTTTAAACTAAATACATACACTTGGAGTGATACCAGTCACACACAAAATCACCCTTCGACATATCCTACAATGTCTTCAGACCCCACCCTTTCCCCTCGGCTGTCAAAATCACCCTTCGACTATCTGGTTATGATTTTTGACAGCCGAGGGGAAAGGGTGGGGTCTCAATCCGAGGCGCGGTGTGACCGGTATCACTCCAAGTGTATGTATTTAGTTTAAAATGGACAATATTTTACGTACATATGCCAAATCGATCTAACGGCTTCTGATTGCGTTGATACTTTTTCACAATGATCAATGACTCATGTGTGACGTGTACGATTCAACACCGCATCAATCCGAGGCCCGGTGTGGCCGACACCACTCACAGTGTCACTGTTTTGTTAAAAATGGACTTAATTTTAAGTGAAATCAACAACTGACCATCTCGAGATGTATCTAAATTTGTGACTTTCTTTTAAATAGTGACTCTTTTCAGAACTGCGTGATATGAAGGTATTTTGGAGATTTTACTGGTTCATGCATGATATGAAGGTATTTTGGAGATTTTACTGGTTTTTTTGTCCAAAGGCCAAAGAAATGTGGTCCATCATTCTTGCATGTTACTCGTACACGTCACCAAGGACCCGTGGATCCTTCTCCTAAAGGATGAAGGCAATCCGGATGCGTCTGGTCAGATTTACGTAGGTCAGTTGTTGTTTCCAATTAAAGTGGTGTCCATTTTAAACAAGAGAGCGACCCTTTGGGTGGTAGCGGTCACACCGTGCCTCGGATTGAGGCGGGGTTGACTCGTACACGTCACCAAGGACCCGTGGATCCTTCTCCTAAAGGATGAAGGCAATCCAGATGCGTCTGGTCAGATTTCCGTAGGTCAGTTGTTGTTTTCAATTAAAGTGGTGTCCATTTTAAACAAGAGAGCGACCATTTTAGTGGTTCAACATTCTTGCATGTTGCTGGTGCATATCATCTGTTAAAATGGAAAAATGACTCATTGGAGAAAGAATGTTTTATTTAATAACAATTACAATTTTGCTACGAACATTTACATACAACAATATTTTATCTTTTGATCCCCTTAACCCCTCTCAAAAATGACCACCAATTGTACATGTCCCCAAGTCAGATCATCATTGTATTTGTGTACAATCTGTCATCAGGTATGCGGCCCACTCGTTTCTGAACACATCTATATCGTCTTGTGAGTATGAGGCTTTTCGGCAGTCATAGTAGTACTGCAAAATAAAAAAATAAAGAATTAATAAATAACTTAAACGAACTAGTAATTGTTTTTGAAAATACCTCTTTAGGGATGCTAGTTTGCTGATGAAAAACGATCTCTTTCATAAATTTACAAACATAATAACCGCAATCATTATCGTTTGTTTGTTTTGGACACTGCAAAAAAATTGATCATTAGGAGAATAAATAACTTGTGTTGAGGTGTGTTTGGATAGTGAAATTTTATTATATATACCCTGATATTTGTCCAGACGTAGTACTTGCTCGGCTCCTTATGCTTAGCCCCTGTCCTCATACCATGATTTAGACGATATTGGTACACCGCCCTATCATAACAGAATCCTCAGTAAAAGATAATATATATTATATAAATTGATGTTTAGACCTAAAACGTAAGATGTAGTGTCTTACAGATTCACAAACTCCATCATGTATGGTCGGTTTGATGGATATCCTAACTTTGAATCCAGAAAGTAAATCTTCGGAGTATCCAAGTTCACCGCAATTAGCAACCAATGTTGCCTAAAAACACAAAAAGGAATAAGTAATAAAAAAAGTGAAAATATAATTGATATGCTTTAATCGTAGAGTATTACCCCTGCATGGTTGGTATTAGGAAAAGTCTGTCATCTGTAATCTTGCGTTCAAATGTTTTCAGCAAGTCCTTCACTATTGCATCCCTTTTTGATGACTCTATTTTTGTTTGGTGTGTTGATGTGATATGAGGACTAACCAGTCCAAATCTTGGCTCATGGGAAAATCCCTTCAACTGTTTTTCATAAATGCGTCTGTCAACAATATAAAATGCATTTAGTCATAATTTGCACATTAGATCAGCTTTTAGAAAATCAATTCATGGAAACATACCTCATATATACATTTACAACAGTGACGCCTAACCAACCGTTTTCAAGGATTTCATTTACATTTTCAGCAGCAACGAAATCTTGACTTTCCTCTCCGTATATATTATCTTCGAAAATCACTATATGACTATTACCATCTTTTAGCTTCGTATCCACATGAGTCTTCAATGCTAGTAAATGTGGAAAGAGAACAGGTGGTGTTATTGTGCTTTCAGTAGCTCCTTGGGATCGATTGGTCGATCCTTTAGATGGTTTCGAGCCGATGTTAGTCACCCCCTTTCCTTTCTCCGTCTATAACAACAATCATTGATTCAGACACTCTTTTCATTAATTGTTAAGGGTTTAGCTTGAAAATAAAAGGAAATAAATACCTCTTTGTCTGCATGTACTCTTACAAGTTCTGCCGGCCATGCAATGAATGTCCCAATAGCCTTTTCAACCGTATGAATATCATCGTCATCAAGTGGAATAGGTAGCATTGCATTTGGCTCATGAGCTACAGTAATCGTCACTTTCAGATGATCTTTTGAAAGTGGTCTATTATGCAGTGTGGCATCTGGGATATTGAACACTGTAGCCCTCGCTACAAGGTGATAGGTGGGTGTTGACAGATATAAATCACAATCATTATCACCCTGTAGAAGATCAGTACAGATAAATTATCAGTGTTTGTCTGATTCATATTTAATGGGAACCGTTATTAGAATATTGATTACCACGGCTAAGACATTTTTTTTAGGTGAATGGCTCGCCTCAAAGCTGGTGGGGGGTGGGGCAGGATGTTCATGCGGTGGTTCTTCCTGAGTTGTGTCCTCCCTTTGCTTCCCACCCATAAAAGTTGCTAGCAACTCTCCCTGCCATTGCAATTTTTCTTCAAGGGTTGCTATTTTTTCGCTCATTTGTTCCAATTTTTTCTCTGTATCATCTATTTTTTTCTTCTTCTCAAAATATACTCGGGGTGTCACCCCAAACCCTGCACCTCTGACACGACCGTATTTTTCCGGCTGCTTCAAAGCCGTCGATAATAGGTCTGTATCAGCTACAGGAGTAGCTGATTCCTGTGACTGTCAGATATAGGAAAAAAACTAATTATTTTTATGTAATAGCAATTTTAAACAAATCTTTTTATCATCGTGTCATACTTACACATATTTCCCACACTTTTTGTGTGTTCTCATCTATTAACTTCCCTTCTTTGTTCACACGTGCCTCCTTCCATAGCACATGACGTGGGATAGAAGTGCATTTGGTTTTAGATTCATCAATCTACATATAAACATAGAAAGATAATTATGATGTTGTTTATTGGCACCTAACAATATTACTGTAAATTTACAATACGTACCATTTTCTTTTCTAATGAAGCGTACCCCATCCTTGCTTTACGATAGGGGTATGTTGGATTTGATGCACGTTCCTTATTTTCAGTACAGAGTTTCTGTTTCATAAATGAAATATTGACAATCAAAGTGATGAATACAGGTATCCTCAAACAGCGTATTATCACTCACAATGTACCTGAAACTTCTCATCCCCACGACGGCCAATAAATGCATCCCATGCTTCTTGGGATATCAGGTGCGCATAGACAATGGGTGGGTGCGGGTTTATTTTACCTTTAGAATCTTTCAGGTGACATCTTGTTAAAATAGTACGAAAACCTCGATGAATCTTTCCTGCAAGCCTTAGTACATAATCCTTGTGTGAGTCGTCTACTATAAATGTACTCTGCAAGAGATTGAGAAGAGTAAGACACTGTTTCATCATTTTATTTGCTAGTTAATTAAAAAAATAAATTCATAATGTTACCGTAATTTCTTCCCAGATCACAGCCTTCAACCCGGACACAACATGGTGCCATGAATCTACGTCAATCGGCACGCGTTGCCGAGTGACAACTCCAATGTAACTGCTAAACATAGCCTTGTTGGGATTCACATGTTGGCCTCGTGCATTCCATCCGACTTCAAATTTGATGCCTTTGCTTTTCGCCTTAAGAATTTTGGCTAACACTGTCAAACTACGACGCACCTGTGATTTCTGCGACTTCGGTCCTTCATTCCCGACCATTTCATCGATATCAACATCATCTATATGTTCATCTACTATGATATCAACGGCATGTGCTGATGGTTGTTGGACCTCAACACTAAGAGAAGGAGCCGCAACAGCAAGAGCAGCAGCAGGAGCAGCAGTAGGAGCAGCAGGAGCAGCAGCAGGAGCCGCATCAGGAGCACCAGGAGCCACAGCAGGAGGAGGAGTATGAGTCACAGCAGTAGGAGCAGCAGGAGCCGCATCAGGAGCAACAGTATCAGCAGAATGAGCTGCAGGAGCAGCAGGAGCAGCAGCAGCCGCAGCAGCAGCTGCTTGAGAGACTTGTTCAGTCTCAAGGTTAGGAGCACCAGAATGTGCAGAAGTCATTATCTGCAAAAGTGGTTGAACAGTTCATTCAAATTACATAAATTCTGTAATGATAAGATAATAACATGAGATAACAAGATCTATATTACAAACAAAATATAACCTGTTTACTGAACTCTCTTTCTTTTTTTCAAAGGTTGAAGAGATTTGACACCTCTATCGACAATCCAAATCCCTTCATTGTGGTCTCCTCTAACATACAAAACATCATCTGCATTGGGACCGCTCTGAATTGATTGTGACGTACCACTAAAAGGATCGTCCTCAACTGAATTTTCATCGGAACCCTCAATAGTTTTGGACGATAACAGAACAATCGACCACTTTCGGTTTGCGGGATCTGGAACATAAAAAACTTGTACCGCTTGTGATGCCATTATAAACTGTTCGTCTTTGTACCCTTCTTTACTAAAATCAACTTTCACAAATCCCCATTCATCTATTTTAACACCACTATTGTTATCAATCCATTTGCATTGAAAAATCGGCAATTGAAATGTCGTATAATCCAACTCCCATATTAGTTTGATAATGCCAAAGTATGACATATTTGCATAAATTGGATTTATATCCTTACTACCAGAAACATGCATCGCTTCAGCCACTAGTGTAACTCCACTATTTTGCATGGTACTCTCTTCATCATGTTCATCCGTATAGAATGTATAACCATTAATTACATACCCACTGTAAGATAATACATACACACTTGGTCCAGCGGCTAGCCATCGAAGTCGTTCTGAAATTGAATTCGGATTTTCATCCAACTGCTTAAAAATATGGTCCTGAAACCATCCTATAAACTGGTGATTATGTGTATCTGCTAACCATTTTTCAGCCCTCGATGGATTCAACTGCCTAAGAATTTCTTTGTGAGTTTCAATATATGGAGCAACCTCCCAACTGTTATGCAAAACATAAAGATGAGCCTGCTCCCGATCTGTAATACTGATTGTTACAACTTCTCTTCCAGAAATTCCCTCACCCTCAATGCGTCCAGTGTGACGAGATTTCGGGAGACCAATGCTTTCCACATCAGATAGGTATTCAATACAAAATTCAATGGCTTCCTCAACAATATATCGCTCCACTATACAACCCTCTGGCCGACTTCGATTTTTGACATATCCTTTCAAAATCTTCATATACCGTTCAACAGGATACATCCATCTATAGTGCACAGGACCACAAAGTCGAATCTCTCTCACCAAGTGAATCATCAAATGAACCATCATATCAAAGAATGTTGGCGGGAAGAACATTTCTAATTCACATAATATGATGACAATTTCTTTTTCCATAGCTGGCAATTTCCCCGGGTCTAAAACTTTGCTACATATAGCTTTGAAAAAGAAACAAAGTTTGGTTAACGTATGACGAACATTCTTGGGTAAAATGCAACGTAAAGCTATAGGAATTAGATCTTGCATCAAAACATGGCAATCATGTGATTTCAAACCTTTTAACTTCAAATCATTCATTGACACAATGTTCTTGATATTTGATGAGTACCCCTCTGGAACCTTTACATCATTAAAGAAGTTGCAAAACTGATATCTCTCTGCCCTAGAAAGAGTATAAGCAGCAGGAGGAAGAAACATTCGATTTTCACCTTTCACGGGAGCCAACTCTTCTCGTATTCCCATGTCAACCATGTCCAACCTTGCCTTAATTCCATCTTTTGTTTTGCCAGGGGCATTTAGCAACGTTCCAATAACACTATCACATACATTTTTTTCCACATGCATCACATCAAGAAAATGTCTGACGTACAAACAATTCCAGTATGGTAATTCAAAAAAAACTGATCTCTTTTTCCAACCGATTTTCGTAAGGTTTTTCGAAAATGGTTTACCAAAAACAGTGTTCATATCTTTTACTTTCTCAAACAGCTGATCACCTGTTAGTGGAGACGGTGTTGTGCGTTTTTCTGAACTTCCATTGAATGATGTCGTCCAAGATCGGTACTTATGCCGACGAGGTAGAAATCTACGATGTCCTAGAAACACAGATTTCGATGAATGTTTCAACCTAATTGATTCTGTATCTTCTTCGCACACGGGACACCCTTGAGTTCCTTTAATGCTATAGCCTGACAAATTTCCATAAGCAGGGAAATCATTTATTGTCCCATACAACATCGCTCTCAACGTGAAGTATTCACTTTTATAAGCATCATACAACATTACACCTGAGTCCCACAATAACTTCAAATCCTCGATCAAAGGAGTCAGATAAACATCAATATCGTTACCTGGTTGTTTTGGTCCTGATATAAGCATAGATAACATGATGAATTTTCGCTTCATGCATAACCAGGGTGGCAAGTTATAATTTAGCAACATAACAGGCCATGTACTATGAGTGCTGCTTTGAAAACCAAAAGGATTCACTCCATCTGTAGATAACGCAAGACGAAGGTTTCTCGGCTCTTTTCCAAATTCAGGATACTCATGATCAATTTTCTTCCATTGAGGAGAGTCGGCCGGATGACGTAATAACCCATCTTTATTTCTTTTATCTGCATGCCACGACAATTGTCTTGCAGTTTCTTTACTTCCATATAAACGCCTAAACCTTGGAATGATTGGAAAGTACCATACAACTTTCGTAGGATTGGATTTATCTTTCTTGTATCGAGAAGCACCACACTTTGGGCATTCTGTAAGTGATTTGTTCTCCTTTCGAAACAATATACAGTCTTTCGGGCAGGCATGTATTCTTTCAGAAATCATTCCCATCGAGCGTAGCATTCGTCTAGCTTCATACGTCCGGCTTGGGAGCTCATTATCTTCCGGAAGCATGTCATTCAAGAGAGCAAGTAGTTCCGTAAAACTGACATCACTCCATCCATTGCCTGCTTTCAATTTATACAACTTCAGTACAGCTGACAATGTTGTATACTTAGTGCAAGCAGCATACAATGGCGTCTTTGCACAACTCTTTAACTTCTCAAACAATTTTGGGCAATCACGGGGTTCATCTTGAATTGTCTTTGTCATTTCCTCAATACGATCTTCATCATCATTGACATCTGTAATCACATCCTCCATACGGTCTTCTTCATTATCTATATTTGTATTCATATCTGACGATCCATAAAACGCAGTTTTATCCCAGCCAGTAGCTACATTCGCTTTTTCTCCGTGTTTATTCCAACATTTATAACTCCGATCTATTCCGTGACATATCAAATGTTCTTCCAACTCCTCTGGAGTAAGTAGTCTAGAATAACAACAACGTAAACACGGACAAAGGATTTGAGAAGGATCCTTTGTGTGATCCTTTGCAAACTTGATGAACTCTTTCACTCCGTTCTCGTACTCTATTGTTAAACGATTAGAATCCATCCAATCTTTATTCATCTTCATCCTATTTGAATCTCAAATATTAGTATTTATGGTTCAAGTACACAAAAGAAGACTTCCAAATACAGTAGAAGGGAACCACTTCCTTGGAAGGAGATCAAGTAGTCTAACCTATAATCAAGATTCATAAAAAAGAATATTAGATTCACTAAAAAGATGATTATCTATCACTTTATTAGGAGAAAAAGATACGTATGCACCTAATGTGACATCAAACATGGTTTTACACACTTTGGGATAAACATGTGTTCATGTTCAGAAACGATTATAAATAATAGGATACCCCCTTAATTTAGTATCTCAACTTTTATAGAAAATATGAGGCTTTGAATCGCGTAGAATTGCATTCAATAGGAGTTTGTAAAGAGAGTTGCGTGCATGGTAAAAAGTTGCGTGCATGGACTTATTCTTATCGATTCGAGAATCCATGGTGTCATAGTCTACACCTTTCTCCACCTTCATGTCCAGCGCATGTCAAATTATCTTAGACTGATTTTCCATTAAGTTACTCAGGATTTTCAAGGAATCAGTCCCCACAATATGACACTAAAAAGTTCTACCATAGTTCTAATTGCATGATTCTAAAATGCATGATTTCAAGTACTATAGTTGGTTTGATTCTATAGTAATGCCTAAGTCATTATGTTCTAGTCCAGACACCCCAAAAACTAAACATTCCCCCTCCCTTTGTGTGGGTTAGACCCATGCATGTAGTTTTAACTTAAAATATCTATGTACAGCTTGATTCTTTCCATCACAAGAAACATGGTGATACATAAACATCATATTTAGGGTCTATTCATGAGACATAAATTTCCCCATTGTCACTATGTCGGAGCCAAAAAGGTCTCTTCCTTTCAAAAACCATACACTATGCACAAAAAGGTCTTAATCCTCATATCCTTCCATGGCCATCGGAAATGAGCGGTCATCGTCCTAAGGTCACCTTTATTTGACTAATCACAATATGCACTGGTGGATCTGCATATGTTTCCCACTAAAAAGGCATGTCAACCAAAGACAATTTCGTCCTCAATAATGGATTTTACTACCATCAAACACCCTATGACATTTAAGTACCATATCAATCCTTGGATTCATGAACCCCTGGGTTAAAATTTACATCTACCACCCCCCCCCCCCTCATGCATGATTATGGTAGAACATTCTTGGTTATACTATAGTGAAAAGGGTGAATCATTTCCCCTCCTTATCAGAACAAAATGGAAACCTGCACAAAGGTCCTGGTTTTAGGACATTAAACTACACCATGCCTCAACTCTCCATTACATAAGACAAATTCTAGTAGGTTTTATACATTCCATAACAACTTGAAGGGATTCCATGAATGTTTGAAACAAATAAATAAAACTAGAATAGAATTCATACCCTTAGTTGGTCGAGGGCGTTGCGGGTTGCGGAAGGCGGCCGCGGAGGGCGACCGAGGGCGGCCGAGTGAGGCGGAGGGCGACGGAGGCGGTGGAGAGCGGCCGAGGGCGGCGGAGGGCGGCCGAGGGCGGCAGAGAACGGCGGCCGAGGGCGTTGCGGGCAGCCGAGGGCGGCAGGCGGTGGAGGTCGGCCGAGGGTGTTGCGGGCGGCGGAGGACGGCGACTGTACCGAGGGCGGCAAGCTCCGGCGAAGCGAACACAGCAGCGGTATTCGGGAGAAGAGTAGCAGGGTTACGGTTCCGCGAGAGCTTTAGCTGCGATAAAACGAGGGCACTGTGCGACCGACTTTATAAAAAAGTCGACTAAGGTTTTATCAGCGCTAAAAAAGCGCTGATAAAGGCTACCTTTATCAGCGCTAAAATTATAGCGCTGATAAAATCTAGCTTTATCAGCGCTTTTCTAGCGCTGATAATATTATGATTTATCAGCGCTAGAAAAGCGCTGATAAAGATTCCCCGTATCAGCGCTACAATTATAGCGCTGATAACGGGTCTCTTTATCAGCGCTTTTTTAGCGCTGATAAAGATAATTTTTATCAGCGCTTTTTGAGCGCTGATAGAGGTGTTCTGTATCAGCGCTTTTTTAGCGCTTATATAGGAAACCTTTATCAGCGCTCAAAAAGCGCTGATAAAGACCAACTGTATCAGCGCTAATATTTTAGCGCTGATACAGATCATATTTATCAGCGCTTTTCTAGCGCTGATAAATATTTATATTATCAGCGCTAAGAAAGCGCTGATAAAAATTAGCTTTTTCAGCGCTGTAATATTAGCGCTGATATAGGGTATCCTTTATCAGCGTTTTTGCTTAGCGCTGTTATAAGGGCGCGCTTCCCTTGCCCGTTTTTGTAGTAGTGTTATAAGGCTCCCGTACACTTTAAAACTAAAAACAACCAGTTCCTTCATATTCGCAAGCAATAGAATTTATCCATAACAACCTATCATTTATCAGCAAGCTACAATGTCACTACAAATAACTATCACAACACAAAATTTTTAAATCACCAAACATGTTGTAACATAAAAGAATGGCATATAACAAGATAGGAATCATGGCATTTTATCACACAAGCATGTTAATGGTATCATCGAAACATGCTGTCTAATCAAGACATACTAAATCAATGCAAGGCATGTCACATATTCAAGGCACACAATAAATATTAGCAGGAAATTTACTAATGAGACTACATGGAATGACACATATGCATGCATATGAATATCTAAGTGCCTAATATGATGCATGTAATGAAATTTTTCTTTCCATTACAGGCCAAGGAAGCTTTTCTTAAAACTTTTCAGAATCAATAAGTAGAGGAAAGTACAACATTCACCCAAAGTGAAATCATATCAACTGTAACAGCAACCAGTATAAATATCAATCCCAACCCTAGTCACTTGGTCATTTCCCGTACATGGGGTGATCAGTCCCATGCACGGATATTAACCCAAGCGCCGACACATTCCTAGTCTCATGTATACCAATCCCCGATATAGTAAGACAAAAGGAAAAGAAAGAACAACCTCCTCTGATACCACTTTGTAACGACCCGAATCCGGAGCCACTCAACTGGTGCCCGTACCCGGTTTGCCACAAGACCTCAAGCGAATTCTCTCGAATGCCAGATGATGACGACTAGCAGCGAGGGCCTTGGGTAAGGTAGTTGGGGGAACTATTCCCTCATAGGTAATAAAAATAAAAGGAAGGAAACAATATATAACAGCAGAAGCAGTAAACAACATTCTCATCGGAATTTAATAGCAGAAGACTTTATAAAAAATTAATTAACTAGAACTGAAGATATGATGCATGGCATGTTATAAGTCTAATAAAACAGCCAAACCAAAAAACAGGCTGGAAGTAATATAGTAATAATCAAAAGGAAAAACAAATCATCCAAAAGTCTCCTCAGCATCCCAATCTTTAGCTTGGTCCCATGCCCTCCAGCTCCATAGCAAGTCAGGTACCCGAACTAGATGGGTGGTTGTGCATATCTATACCTGCAGCAACATAGTCTACATGGGCCCAAAGCATGGCCCAAACAGGATGTGATATACAATACTAGAAGGAAATCGCCCAAATATTTGTGCCTAACAGTCAATGAATACAAGGAAAGTAAAAGTACAGGAAGTAGTAAACAGAAAAGAACACAACAGCTCCAACCCACAGTTCTAACCAATAAAGTACACAAGTAAACAACCAACAACAAGAAGAAAATAGGTAACCCTCTGGGTATATCTCACATCCCAACCCCTATGGTTCAACATATAAGTACTAGAAACCCTCTAGGTAGAACACACAATCTCACCCCTCTGGTTCAGCTATGAAATTTATAGACTCTCTAGGGAAGCACTCACAATCAATTCCCTCTATAGTCTCATATCGTGCTAAAAGCTCTCTGGGGAAGCACTCAATGTCTATTCCCCCTGTGGCCCACGTCGAGGAACTACAGAATCTTTGAGGAGGCACTCAACGTCGATTACCCCTATTGTCTTGCATCATAATTAAAAGACACTCTAGAGAATCCCTTTTATCAATTCTCCCTTTAGTCTACTACTCTATGTTCTCACAGTCCTGAGTGAAATATAAAACATGCTCAGTGCACGTGAATCATCCAAGTAAACCTCAAGAACTACTTGGCTATCATTATAAGGCTCAATAGCATAATAATGTGGTAGTTCCACTATCCTACGACTAGGCATGAAAACTGGAAAAACGCCAAATAGGCAGAACAATCATAGAAAACATCAAAAGTACAGTAAAGATACTATAATCATAGGCAAAACCTCTACTCTAGCAATCAAGAAATTCAAGCAATACAACAAGGGAAAAATAAGAACATGTAATTCCCCGTTCAAGGGAATTGATGGTAATTGCACATAATATTCATAGACATTCTACGGAAAGGCACAAACCAACTACCTCGAGGTGAGAAGGACGATATACTCAAATGTTTGCTTTTGGTTTTCCCTCAGAGTGGACCCAGGTGAACACAGATTGCTTTTCCGATCACGTAGTCGCACGTACTCGACTTTTATGTGAATATATATATATATATACATATATTAATATATATATATATACCTATACACATACATGTGATGCTTATATATAACCTACAATGTAAACATCCACATATTTCTAAAACATCGAAACCAACGCAAGACCAGATAAAGGCCGCAAGGGTTCGCAGACTCAAATTCATATTTAAATTGGTGCAAGACATTCAACAATTATGTACATATATACTCTTACGCAAATTTCGGCGATAAATGTAGTCGCGCTCACCCGCGGTTGTCGGAGAGTGGCCAAACGGTCCCAACACGTTGCCCACACAACCTCAATAAATTGGTCGAGCCATACTTTCTAACTCAAAGCAGTAGTTCGTGCACACGCGCTTCGACACAAGAGAGAAAGAACTCAAAGTCTGATGCGCAACCTAAAAACAGTAGTCACACCCAAGGATTAGTGCGACGAAAACCATCGCACTTCCAAACAATCATCAAGAACTCTGATAAACTAAACAGCCTTTAAATTAAGCAGTGAAAACCAAAAACACGGGTTTTAGAAACTCATCTGAAACAACGGCGGAAGGGAAAACTCAACTCGGACCACGTTGCCTTGGCAGCGGTCGCCATAACACGGACCAAAGGGTCCTGATAAAACACCGCATACCCTAAAACAAGGAGAGCGCAACAACCTTGAATACAGAAGAACACAAGAGTCTATCAAACCCTAATAAAGAGTTTCAGGTAAAACCAATTGGGCATCAAAACAACCCCAAACCACAAAAGCGATAATAAGAAACATCAAGGAATTATATACCTCGATGAATCGACCCAAACTAAAGAAGAAATCTGGGTGAAATGATTCGCGACGGAGAATCCAGGAAGGGGGTGGTCGTGCGCCACAGGTCTGTCCAGTCGTTGAGCTGGTGCAGCAAGTGTCCACCATGGGGGCCTATTCGGGTCGAGGGAAAAGAGAACTGGGGAAGAGAGGACTTGTGCCTTGGGGAGGAGCCGAAGCAGGGCGTTGTGCTATAGGAGCTCTCCATGCGGGAGTCAGTTGAACGGGATCCCACCGCAGAGAAGCTGTGATCTGAGTTCGCGCCACAGCAGGTCCGTCGAGCCAGGAGGAGCTGTCCGATGGGAGGAGACCTGGATGATCCGTGCGCTACGGAGGAAGAGAAGCTGTGGGGGTTTGGTCACGGGGCTAGTCACATGGCAGGGAGTTGTGCCGGGCAGAGGGGGAGTCTTGTGCCTTGAGGAGAGGAGGCCGCTGGTCTGTGCGCCAAAGGGAGAGCACGCCGCTGGTCCGCCGAGGGAGGCCTTGTGCTGCTGCAAGGGAGAAGGGAAGTGGTCGCCACCGTAGTATGGGGGAGATCTGTCGGCGCGCTGCAACAGGGAAACCCGCAGGAGGAGGTCCACCTGATTGAAGAAAATAAAGTGCAGAGGAAAATCACTCCCCCTTGCCCAGTGCCTAAATATATATATATATATATAATATTATTATTATTTTTTCTTACTCACACACATATATATATATATATAATATTATTATTATTTTTTCTTACTCACATATATATATATATATAACACAATATATATATAGTCAGTTATATTATGTGTATCATTCATTGTTTTAAGTAAAATATTTAACCACATTAATTACCACCATTATTATTCTTTATAACAATAATAACTCTAAATAATGGTAATTATTTTACTTATGAACCCATAATAATAATTTCATTATTATTATTCAACTATGATTAAAATCTAAGACCATCAATTAAACAAGGTTTCATCAAAATAACGCGTCATTAATAAATTGCAATTATTCATTTAATGATAACCCAATAAGTGGTAATAATAGAGTAATTAACTATAGTAATAATAATAAGAGTCAAATGCCTATTATTATTATTACCACTAGAGTTTTATTAATTCAAAGCTCCACATTTAATTACCGTTTATTATTATTAACTATAATAATAATAATGTCGATTATAATAATTATAAATTCCCATTTTAATTAAACGATCTTCATTTAATTAAACGCTTCATTGCAAAGTCTCCACAATTAAGATAATGCGTTATTAAAATAAAGCTCCTTTAGTTAAAAGCCAATGTCAATTAAAATCTGCTAACACTTGATTTTAAATTGATGTTCTTTGTCAAACTACAATGTCACATTTAATGGCATTTGACCGCCACTTAAATAAACAAGTCTGCGTAAAATTTAATAATAATAATCTTTTAAAATTATTATCATTAAAACATCCACATTTAATCTTGTTTGACCATCATTTTATTAAACGCATTTTCACAACATTTAATAATAATAATATCTCACTATTATCATTATAAAAACAGCCATTAATTCAAATTAATTAGATAACATGTTTTGACAATCGGTCAACTGCGCAACTTGAAGTGCATGGCCTAACCGCCCATGCACAGCCCGATGTCACTGCTTGAACCAGGTCGTGCACTCGGAACCTCATTTCCAAAACGCGGTTTTAAAACTAACCCATCGATAAACAAAAAATTTAAAAAAACTCGTATTTTATCCGGTCTAAGAATGCAGGTTCTTACAAATACCTCCTATCATGGTACTAAAAAAACTTCATCAATGATAAATTTTATCACCCCTATGTAAGGGATTGATCAGTGTGGGGAGTTACCTTATAAAAACCATGCATGGCATGATTACATTCCCTACATGACAAATAGTTATTCTTAGAATTAGTGATCTTGGACTTTCCATAGAGATAAAAAAATACCCCCACAACCCCTTGTAACCAAATTTAATCATTCTCACCCATAATATTTCTTGTCAACTTTTCAGCACAATGACAAGTTTCCTTTACCTAAAACATAAATCAGATCTATCTAATATAAAAAAAAAATTAAAATTTCCCCTTTCTTATTAGAGAGATATATAGGGTAGTTTTTGTAACATTCACCCTCATTCATTAACCTATTCTCTGAAAACACCACCATTCCCCCATATATGAGTTATACCTAACCCTGGGACTATTTCATAAAGGAATACTAGTGTACTGATACATATATATATATATATATATATATATGATAGTTAGAAACACTCATATCTCATATGATGTGATCAGATATAGTTAAAAATTAAGATGCCTATCTACCTATATATGAGCTCCATCTATATAAGGAAATATATAAAATCTATGTGATGGTTTATTCTTGTTTACACAAGATATATAGTGAAATGATGGTCTTTTTCCTATGTCTGACCATAATCCCATGCAAATGAATTCCCTCTATCTACATATTATTAAGATCTACATAGGGAATTTAATTTCAAAACCTATATGATTACTCAATCAAACATTTATAGGATATAATATTTGTCCCAAACTATTAATCCTTTTAGCATTTTAATGTTCAAAAATAAATACAACCATTCTCCATAGTATCCTAGATCATCATGTGATTCTTCAACTACCTTGATTATGGTAAATTTTGGTGAATCCTCACATTTATCCATGTAATATATTCTAATATGAATAGATAAAGCTAAATAAAATTTTAACTCCCCTATGTATGAGCATGAATTACATATTAGTATTCATTGATGAGTGATTAATTCATGAACGTTTTATGAAAATGACATCCACGTGAAATAGATTAATCTGTATGGTAATAAATATAATAGATATATGAGGTTTTTTTATTGTTATGACATGATATATTGTGAGACCCTGATCTTCTATCATTTTCCCAACATCAAATTTCATCAATTTTTTTTTTCTCTCTCTGATACATAAGATAATTCTATAATGGTTTATTTATGAACCTAAAATGAAGAATGAGAGAGCATTAAAATTCCCCCTTATTGCATCATTCAAATACTAGTAGATATTTTTTATGATAAAATATCCAATATATTTCGTGTTCTCCCTTTTCATGAACCTATGAGTGACACAAGATATCCCCCAAAAATTTCTTGTTTGTCATAACAAAAATAATCAAGTGAGAAAATATGTTATTGTGGATTATTTAAAATGATATGATATGGAGATTCTATTTATGAAATATGTGAAAACTATTTCCGTGTTTTTTATCCTTAAACATCATGGTATGATCTTCCTTATTATATGATGTTAATCTATGTGACATATGTCTACATTGTATGAATTTAAACTATTTATCTACACATCAATAATATTTGACACTAAACTATGTGGTAATAATCCTCACTAAAAGATGATAATCAACATATTAAATAACCTCATTATACAACATTAAACTATGTGATAATCTCAATAACATAGATTCCAAATTTTATGATATGTGTTGAAAAAACCCCAACCATGTTCCCTAATATGATGTAAGTTATTATTTAATTTTCTCTATTTCTTACACCTAAAATGGATCACATGATATTATGTGTCGTTCTTGGTCTCCCCAATTGGTGCCACATGGAGCATCCTGATGAAGGAAGAGAGGAAAAATGGTCCACATTTCAGGACATTAAACTTCTTAATAATGGCCTAGTTATAGAGACATGCTTTACATATTTATAACCCTAATCCACATAATGGACCTCAACACATGGATAGTCATCCATTATCTTATGCAAGGATAAAAACTTTCCACATATTAAATCACCCTAATAAAATTCAAGGTTTCTATAATGATACAACCTTAAGTCATCACTAGGGTTCACAATTCCATATTAACATAATGATAAAATGTACGGAATCTTAACCATTATCACATGGAATTAAAATACCAAAAATTTGTGTTATTATTTAAAAATTATATTTCAAAAAACCATCATCTACTCTCAATCCTCATTAGTTGATAGAATCAGATCATTACTATCCAACCATGGTTTGGAATACTTCCATCACAGTTTCTTAATATGTTAGTCCAAAAACAACACATTGTATCTTGAGTGTCTTAGGTTTCCATAAACCATTAATGGATATTGGTAATGCATGCAGCATTCATAGGGATAACATTTTTTGGAAATAAATACATACTCAAATTTGGTTTTTTTATATTTTCCCCCAATCTATCCTTATAACCATAGTAATATTCAACATTGGGATAGGTTACTCTAACTATTATATTCCTATAAAACATTGATGATGAATGTTTCCTTAAAACATGTCAAGATGGTATATATTGTGTGTTTTTTCCAAAACATTACTCATGATTTGAGAAAGATTATATACAATTTAAAACATCAACATTCCTCCTTCCACGGAGTGCTCAAGTAATGTCTTCCCTTGAAATCATAATTGGGTTATTTTGTCACACATATCCGTTTCCATGGTCAATGAATCATGACCTAAAAAATGTACACTTTCTTCTACACATAATAACTTTTAGTATCATTCACCATGTTCAGTGTTGTATGATCATAATCATTATCCTTTGATGGTCAAAATCCAAATAACTGATACTCATAGTGAAAGAGACATAAAGATCATTATATTTAAAACAAATATAAGGAATCTGTATAAATATTTTATCTTCTCACCCTAATCCTAAATAAATTATATTTTTGGAAGCATATATGTGTAAATAAAAGAGTAACATAGCTCATTGGTCCCATTTATGGGCTAATTATAAGAATTTTCACAGTTAATATATTCTTCTGATCTATAAAAATTTTAGATTAATGAATTATCACATACCTTGAACTCAATAATGAGTTAAGTATATGGTGAGGAAACTTTCAAGGTTCTATAACCCTCCATAAAAACCATCTATTGATATCCTTGATTACTTCCCATATATCTTGATCATCATAAATCCTTTAATGGTTATATGTAATGATTTAATATGGTTACAAGGGGGACATCTATTTTTCTATTCATAAATGAACCAATTTCAATGCAATATGTGATCTCTAAATCTTTCCAGCCAACCACAGGAATACTCACCTAAATGAAAAGGGTTATTTAATATCAAAATTCAATGAAAATTTCACAATAGAACTCATCATTAGAATTTTTTCAATTGAATTAATTTTTTTGCATATACCATCTGAACAGCCATTGTTCAAACCCTCTATATCTGGTTTATTGAACACATAATTAAAACAATAATGTGGATTTGATATTGTACACATCATCCTTCCATATACCATACTGATTCTATGTGATGTGAGATGGTACTTCATGACATTCCTAAAAACATCACCAAAAAAACAATTAACAGTTTGGTATATCATGAATGACACTAAACCACCCAAGGAATGATACATAGTACTTTTTAAGACAAAAACATATAAAGGGATGTCTGTGAAAAAATTGAAACCTCTTCTCACTTGATATTAAAATATCATGATCATCAAAAAATAAGGATTGAACAAAACAGAAAAGATAAAAATAGTGTTAGGTCAAAGGAAATTAAAGGGTATCCTAAGTAAAATCAATGACTCCTCCTTATACTATTTCCTAATGTGATAGTTAAAATCATGACAGTAATAAATAAAAGAAGACATATAGGTTGTTTAACCCACCATATAGCCCCATAAATTGTCAATATATGTTCACTGGACCCCTAGCCAGAGAAATAATTAAATTATTCCATTTCAATATCAGACTAAAAAAATAATCCCTTTGATATAAACAATTCATGATTATTTCAAAATGGAATGGCTTAAGTACATTTTTTTCGTATCTTTACCAATATCAAACAATGAGCTATTACCTAGAGGAATTCATTATAAATTTTTAATGTATTGGATATTGTGTGTCATTTATAAAATTTAATCTAATATTAATCTATGTTCCATACATAATATTAATTCATAATCATCCCAAATGGATATTCTCTACTACATCTATGATATTGTTTATAGTAAAATCCTTTTATGAGCTAGATATGGGTGGAAAATTTATTGTTTCTGAATAAACCATCACATTTCCATCGATGATTGTGTTTATATTGACATCCCTCCATGGTCTATGACCAATATGAATTTATCATCAATTTAAAAATGGAAAATCCCCATTGCATCCCCAATGGTGTTTATTAAACATCAATCTATGATGCACGCCAAAGGTGAATTGATCATCATTTTTAGAATGGGTTTGATTCTTTCTTTGTGATTTTTATACTGATATAAAACCATAAGCTATCCCCAAAATAAATCATTGTGTTTCAAGTATTTGAATTTAATTTTGATACAACTTAGAATAGTTGATTTACAATTAATTTTTATATTTCTAAAATGGTTATTCTGATGTATCGCTTTTAGAAAAAACCATTGAGCCTTATCGGCTTCCTCAAAAAGTCATAATTATTTATCCTTTTTTACAATATGAGTATATTTCATAATTGAGACAATTTTTGTTTAATACAATATACTTCATCCCACCCCTTAGGAACTATGAATTGTTGTTTCTCTTCAACACCCAATGATTTGAGTCTTAATCAAGGGATTCATTATAATGAAATGATACAACAGTTGAGACCTTTATCGATGATAACTATAGTTCATGTTTCCTACATTAATACTAGATGAAATGAAGAACTTTAAAATGGAAATAGAGTGAATAATAATCTTAACCAACATTTCCATAACTAGTGAATGTATATTGGAGTTAACAATATTGGTATTTAAACTCGTGAAATGGTATCTTAGTTATCATGGTCTAGAAGTATTTCAACACCATTACTCTAAACAATTGTTGGAATGATTTATTTTCTCGGCTCTAATCATTCCAATTATATGAATATGGATATATGTATGAACCACGTCACTGAGTTATAATTTTTCATTCTCATCCCCTATAAGACATTGGGCGAAATCCGCAAGGAACATATCTATTCCCATTATATGGGTTATGAATGAATATGACCCCATGATAAATAAATTCAAATATAAAGATATTAAGTTCTAGAATATGAGTTTCATGAATTAGAATACAGAAAATAAATAAAATTTCTGTGTATTATTGTATACATACTGAAATCATTTGGGGCTAAAAATACTTCTATTAAATTTTCCTCAGTATAAGTAATGATCACAATTTTTCTCATATCATGATATGATCATCATGGATGGGAGCTTCAATTATAGATGGTGTTAATATAATATAATGTGATTTCAATAGTGTGTGAAAACCAAGAATTGGAACAAACCCTATTTCAATTATGAATTTTCTCATTCCATATCAGATGAAGATTAATTTTTTATGGGGTATCTAATATTTTATATCAATAATCTTGGTAGGAGGTAATGATATCTTCTGCTTCAGAAATTGGTATCACGTCCTACACCACCCAGACCTCCTACCTCAATTCTTTTACAATAGATTCGTCTAAAACCATGTCACATAATGTGGTGCTGGATGAGTTAAACACCTAAAATCCATTTCTTTAAAAACATTGAGATCATATTTTAGGTTCCATGATTCATTACCCTTTAACAATTAATTTACAATTAATGATATTTTTATGCTCGGGTGATGAAATGCAACTAAGTTTTCCATATCCCCTAACATATTTGTATCTATCTAGGACCCCTCTATAAGTGTAGATAAAAAATGTACATTTGGTATTGGTACCTCTATCCATGGGTATTAGTTGTTCTTTCTTCATATTCAATGAATATATAGTAAAATTAATAAGATTATTGATGTAACATACATGAAAATATTTTACTCAAACAATGGATTGGGAAGAAATCATAATCTATGTAACCTCTCTCATTATATATTTATAATAAAAAAGTAGGGGAGACCATAATATGGAATGAAATCTTGATGAACTATAGGGGGATTGGTGTAGTACAAGGAAAATCATTTTATAATTAGTGATGGATGCTTCTTGGTATTCTATGATACTGGTCGATCCTGATTCAACAACTTTGTCTTATGTAGGTGCATCCACCCCAACCTCAATCTCTCAATGAGAATAAACTGGAGATATCAATGGTGGCCTAATCTCTAAAAAATTATTCAATATAAGAATGTAAAATTAGTTTTTTCTAAATGAAAAGGAATATGTTTGTAATATTGGGATTTATCTCACCCCTACTTCGGATGTGTGAATGCTTTATTCTTTATTTCTAGAAACCACATGTTTGGATACCATTATCAATAATACCCTATAAGTATTATTAAATACATCATGTATTTAATAAATAGTAAATTTGATATCTCTGTGGTATGTCTAAACCTCAATGTGTTATTCCTCATATAAGATATAATTTTGTGTGGTCACTCTCCCGATGCCATGTAGTTTCACTTATTCATAGAGATGCCTTTTCTTTACATTAATAATGGAAATTTGATTCCACCACTCATCCCATTTTTTAAATTACATGGTCTACTCTATCATAAACAAATCTGGTGAAAATGAAGTAATTTAACCATTGGGATCACAACTTTTTGTGGGATCTTTCTCCAAGAAACTGATTGGCTTCCTATGCATTTCAAATGCCAATGATCCAGATTAAGAAATATATTTACAAAACCCTCTAATAGCTAGTGTTATTATATTTTCTTCCATTTCATGCCCTGCTGATTGTTTTCCTTTTACCTTTTTTAACATTATACAATACTAACCATTAATGTAAGACTATATCCCAGTGCTATTATATTCCTCTCGTAGTCCAATACAATAATTTATCATAGGGGAAGTAACCTTGATATAGTTCTCCACTCTTAGAATTATCTGATATCATTATTGGATGACCATCTTATGTTTCACCTCCCAGATACTATAAAAATGAGACTATATTTGTTTGACGTCACCCAATCATCCTCCAAAACATAAAGGGATCATAAACTATTCCAATAACATTTTCTCACACCCAATCTGATAAGGCACCCTCAGATAGGCAATAAATTTGAATGCTTAGCAAGACCACCCTAGACATTTTAATTAACAGTTCCATATAGAGCACCATGTTACATCCATACATGTTGGATATATTGACTAAAAACTTCATTTAACATCAAATGTTTTTGTGATATGGGATTAACCCCACTTATTCCTTTTAGAAATGTTTTTTACTAAAAAAAGTAATTTTATGTGTGATGATGAACTCATAACTTCTTATATAATCTCCCATATAACCCTATATTTATTAGAAGTTGAAAATAAATATGAATGTGGAATTCCACTAGTAAATTTGATGGATTTGTTGATACATCTTCTTTTTAATGATTATGACCAAGATAAGTTTTCTTCTATTTACTATTTTAGCTTCCAATATAATTGTAGTCACTTTGATCTCACCCTAATGGATTGGAAATAGGTTACCACTGAGGAGCATTTCCAGAAAGTATTCTATTTGGGTAAGGTGATAATCATGGAAGATGTTATTCCATATACAATTATTTAATCAAAATTCCTCTAGTATTTTCTAACATGCCACCTTAACAGTAATTTTATATTAATAAAAAAGCCATGGGATTCATATCTAATGGATATATGATAATCCTTTTGAAAAATAATGTTACACTTTTTTTAAAGGATATATCTACTTCTACAAGTGGTTCATATTCAAGGATCCCATCTTCAAAATAAAAATATATTTTTGAATAGGATATCTTCATTAAAAACTTCTATATAGATGAATGAGTAATAAATTCATCATAGATATAACCAAAGAATGGGTCACCATTGATCTTCTTTATAGAATAATGATAGATTCCTACCTCTCTATACATTTTGTATAATATATCAGTGTCTTGGAACTATCATATAACTATTTATAGAAGAAATATATTTTTACAATAATTGAGATCCATTAAAAACTAAACATGTAATGACCCAAACTTTTATAAATGAAAATTCCTCTAGATCTAATTAAATGTATTATTATGTAAAATGGTTTTATAAAACATACAAAATTCATTGGTTTTATGTTTTTGGATTTTAAAATACCTTTAGGAATTGTTATCGTTTCTAATATATCCATTGAACAGTGATCACAAGATTAGTATAAATATTGATCTTTAAAAAATTAAATATACTCAAAAAAAGGAAGCGATGGCCTCATCCAGTAGAATTGCTCCATAAAAGCCCATTTTTAGGAGCTTGAAATGGAGTTATCAATATTTGGGTTCACTCTTGACCCAAACCAAACTGATCTTCAACACATTTATCTTGAACGGAACCGCCTATGGGAGAAGTGGAAGTTAATAGAGATTACCACCAGAGAAATGTTATCTGGGCCACCCCAAGAGTCGTTCACCATAACACACCTTACCCTTATGTCTTATATAGGTGTTATAAGGGGTTATGAAATAACACCCTATCACTATGATTATGTTCATTATTTTTTTAAAGAATAAATAATATACATTCATTTTATTATTGTTACTTTGAAAATAAAATTTTAAGCACAAATAGTATTTTTAGTTAATATTAAATTAAGAAATTTATTTTGATGAATTAATGGATGTTTTAATTAAATAATATTTTAATAAAATATTGTTAATAAATAGATTTTTATTAAATATAAATTATCTTATAATGTTTTTGAAAATAGTTGTAATTTATATTAATGTCTCAAAGATGTTTTTTTTCAAAACCAAATAATTTTTTATAAATGTCAAGTTTTATGTTAAAATTAAAAAATGTCACATAATTAGAAATTATTTAGATAAAATAAATATTATTTTTCAATTCAAGACATAGAAATTATCTAATGGTGATTTTTTCATAATTTTCCGAAATAGTCGAATGTTTAATTAAAATTTAAATATCGTTTAAATATATAACGTGTTTTGTGACATCATAATGACAAAATAGTGATGTATTAAAATACTATAAAATGGTTATTATTCTAATATACGTTTTACCTTTAATATAATTAGATTTTATATTTTTTTGATAAATTATGAAATCCATTAGTCGACCCTTCAAGACTTATAAACTATTTTCACATTTTAAAATGATTTCTTTGAGAGTGTGACTCACCTCCACATAAGAACGCCTAATTTTTTATTATGTTAGGACATTGGACTTATAAAATATTTTTTTACACTCCATTTATGAAAAACTCTTGGGAAATATACATGGTATGGTTTTTGGTTTTAATTAGATTAATTTGTAGTTTCCAAAACCTAAATAATAAAGAACTCTCTCTCCATTCCTATATAAACCGACTAAATATCTCATTCGTATTCGATAAAAACCTTAGGATCTCAAAAAAACTCTTCCCTCCACTCTCTAGAATCCTTTCAATGTTCCCCATGATACCAAGAAGCGTCTCTCAAGACTCTCCCAAGCCTTTGGGATCACACTTCCATGTAAGGGATTTCATCATTTCTTATTTTTTTCCAGATTTCATTATGTTGTTATACCCTTTTATTATCAATTAAAAATGTTGGGGTATGATTTAAAACCTTCCCTATACATCCCTCCTTATGTTGGAATGATGAGATACCACTTTACCTCTCATTAATGCTTCCCATGTACACCTGTTACCATGCTGAAATTCTGTAAGGAATTTCTCTCTCCTCATTTATATTCAAAAACTTCTTTTATATTATTCATCTAAATTACATTACATATGTTGTGATATTATGTTCCATGACCCCCATTTCTATCCATTGTATGTATAAATTATTAGACACCCCTTTCTCTCTCATCAACCAATTTAACAATTTCTATTTTATGTCATTATGATGTCGAAGTTACACCAAAATTTCAATGCCAAAATAATAGTGTATGTGAATACGATACCCATTTCTCTATAAATGGTATTCAACTTTGTAATAATATACATTTTTACTGATAATTTAATATTTGTGTTCCAAATTTCTTCATCATTGTATAAATTATGATGTTTAATGGATCCATGTTATATGATACATGTGGCACACTTATGGATGAAATTAAATGTTTATAAAGGGAACGCCTAGATAACGCTCCAATGCATTGGGTAAAGAATATTATCATGATAAACCATGGTTAATGAGGGTTTACTCATTATAATTAAATTTAAATGAGGGTTCACTCATGATAATTCAAAATTATTGAGGGTTTACAAATTCCCCATGTGCAATTAGATTGGGCTCATGCTAATATCATGTTAAATGTTCTTTCCACAAATACAGGTTATGATAACCATGCTATATCATGCCTTTATATTCATGTTTCTATTAGGCACCATTGGTATTCATATTACCCAACATGTACTATATTCTTCATGTTATTCCTTGTTTACTCCCTTACTTTTCTTTATATCTCACCCTTTTTTTAGGCATGTCCTCAGGTTATCCCATGCAATGCTAAGTATGAAGGAATGTTGTGGTCATGTAAAAGATGTTTTTAATAAATAGGTTGTATTTTGTGTTCTAAGTTGTTATGTAATGTTCCAAATTTACCAAGACACTAGAACTCTTGATACTCAGTGTTTTCTTAAGTGCAAGTTTATGTAATAAATCATGTTTATGATTGTAATAATGAGAAGGGTTGTTATAGTTTGTTTTAGATGATAGGTTTAGTTATTTTTTGGATTAGGATTAAAAAACCCTTTTCAAAACCTTAGGGATAATAGTATGTATAATAAAATCAAGCCTAAATTTTGTTAAGTATAGAGTAAGTGGTTTATCAAGAAAATACATCCCTATCGGGATACAAACAAGTAAAGGTGGATTTCACACAGATGTATCTAGGGATAAAACATTAAAACACCTCTTTGAGATAGACTCGAACATGAACTGGTTCATGAAAATGGGCCTTGCTGCACTCTTGGTTATGAAACTCCTGGGTGATATTCATTGGTAAATTAATAAGCCTATAATGAACCATTATTAAGAGAATAAAAAATTTCCCCTAAGAATATATATTGTGAAGTAGATCATGGATAACATAGATTGAATTCTATAAATTCATAAGTTAAGGAAATAAATGTAATTTACAAGTTATGCCTTTTCGTACTTGGATTCCTCTTTATGTGTTAAACCTAAATTTACATTTATTCTAACAAATGGCTGGTAATATGAGGACTCGGGCTAACAACCGATGTGAAGATCAATTTGATTATTGTTCTAATGAAATGCCCAATCTGATTAGAGAGAGAATCGCCAACATTTTCATGATACTCTATTAATTAACTCAAGTTTTTAATAGTAACATGTTTCAAGGGAGCACCCCCCATAAAGAAAAAACATCAATCAAGTGCTTCGTGATACAAAGTCCTCCTGATTTAAATGGATCATTTGATCCCTCAATCACTGAACAATGAATCAAATCCATTGTAAATATCTTCTCTAACCTTAAATGTTATAAACAAGAGAATGTTATTCTAGCTACTTATCATATGGAGGGTGAAGCTGATCAATAGAGGAAATTGATCAAAAATACTAAGCCTGGCGAAGATATCGATCTGTTGTAATGGAATGATTTCAGAAAAACGTTTTTTGATAAATATTTTTCCTGCACCCTCCAACTTAAGATTGAAAGGGAATTCATTTCCATCAAGAAAAATATGGCGAATCCATCAGTGCGTACAAGGAAAATATCACAAGGATTCCATGATACATCGATGTCTTTGTCATTAACCCTGAATGAAAGGTTGACTGCTTATTTTGTGGGTTAAAACCTATCCTATGGAAAGCCCAAGCGACCTATGAGTTCAATAGCTACGAGGAAATTGTCTAAATTTCCCCCGAAGTATAAATGGTGATCATTGAATCTTAGGGGAATCATGGTGAAAATATGTGGAAGGTCGACTCTAATTCTGGTAGTCTTATGGATAAATTCAATGGTGCTATGAAATTCCAGCACCCCACTTTCCAAAGGTGTGGAAAGAAGCACCCTAGAAGATTCCTAAAGGGGACAAGGAAATGATTTATGTGTGAATGAGAAGGGAACATAGCCATTAACTGCCAACAAGAAAACCCCACTTCTGTGATAGAGGATAAGAACGCTCTGTTCGACCCACAATGCCATTTTCATTACTTCAACTGCAAAGAACCAGGGAACATTGCAATCTAGTTTCCTAATTCAAAGGTTTTTAAAGGCAACCAACATCCTCTAAGGCTGCAAGGGAGATCTTTTTCCATCTCTACCACTGAAGAAAAACCCAAAAACAATGTGGTGTCCGGTACGCCAGTTATTCATTCAAGAATAGGGAATGTAAATTTTTTATTCTTGTTCTACGAATTATTTTAAATCCCAAATGTTTATTATAGCAATCCCACCACCACCACAAATTACGGATGTAGAGATGTCGGTGAGAATGAAAAATGTGGAATTCATTGCATCCCATGAATATAACTCCTACCCTATCACAATTTGTTGTTTTAACTTTCCAACAAACCTCTTTATGCTTCGTCTAGAGGGATTTTAAACAATTCTTGGCTTATATTGGATTTCTTTATAAAATTCCATCATTAATTTATGTGATAGGTAAATCACTCTCCATATGGTGAATCGACCCCCGATTATATACATGTGTAAGGATGAGGATGAATCTCTTTAGCACCATCATATCATGTATGGATATTACTGCCCTATGAGAATGTGTATCTTTCTCCAGTTATTGAGTCTAAGGAAGAAACCATCCTTGAAGACATGCCAATTGTGAGGGAATTCTCTGAATTGTATCCCAAGGAATTTCCTGATCTTCCTCCAAGAAGATATGTTGAATTGTCAACTTATCTTATACCTAGGGAATTTCCAATATCCAAGACTCTATATAGAATGGCTATTATAAAACATGAGGATATAAAGAAACAATTGTAGGAGAATCATTATAAATGGTTTATATGCCCAAGTGTTTCACCATGGGGTGCACCAGTCCTCTCCATGATGAAGAAGTCTGGGTCAGCGCACCTTTTCTTTGATTATTGTGAGCTCAAAAAAATCACAATAAAGAACAAGTATATTCTTCCATGAATTTATGGCTTGTTTGATCTGCTATGTGGTGTATAATACTTCTCCAAGGTGAATTTTTGGTTCGGATATTACCAAATAAAGGTGAAGAAGGATGATATCCCCAAGACTTCTTTTCGTACAAGATATGGGAACTATGAATTCATTGTAATGACTTTCAGACTCACTAATGATCCAGTGATATTCATGGACTTGATGAATATATTCTTTTGAGATTTCCTCAAAAAATTTGTGGAAGTATTTATATATGATATTCTAATATACTCTAAAATCAAGGAGTAGCGTGAAGAGAATATAAGCATTGCACTAGATACCTTGCGAAATGAGAAGATCTTTGAAAAGTATATCAAGTGTGAGTTCTGGTTGAAGGAAGTCCCATTTGTGGGTCATATCAACAAAATCAATGGGATATATATGGATCCCTTCAAGATAGCTGCAATTGAGAGATGCTTGAGGCCAAAATCAATGAAGGATGTCTGCAGCATCCTGGGGTTAGATAGATATTATCTCTGATTTTTGAGAAATTTCTCACGATTGTCAAACACTCTTACCGAGATTACTTAGATGAGAGTCATGTTCTCTTGGAGTGATGAATTCAATGATAGCTTTAATGAGTTTAAAAGAAGGATTAACATTGTGCTTGTGCTCACACTACCCACAAGTAGAGATCTTTTTGTGGTATTTAGTGGTGCTTCAAAGAAGGGAATGGGTTATGTGTTGATGAAAAAAGACAAATTCATTACCTATGCTTCAAGGAAATTAGAATTTCATGAAAAAAACTATCCAACACATGATGTATAGTTAGATGCTGTAATATTCTCTTTAAATATTTGGCAACATTATCTCTTTGAGGAGAAGGGTGAAATATACATAGATCAAAAAAACCTCAAATATATATTCACATAGAAAGAGTTGAACATGTGCCAATGAAGATGGTTATAGCTAATGAAATACAATGAATGATAAATCCATTACCACCATGGGAAAGAGAACATTGTGGAGGATTCTCTAAGTATAATCGATCCATAAACTCTTTCATTGATAAGAATTTAAGAGGATCAGATATTCTTAAAAATAATGAAGATGGACATGAGAATTATAACGAAGGGAACATCATTAATCCTTTCAAAAATGATCGCTCAACTGTCTATTTTGGAAAGGTAAAAGGATTATCAAAAGGATGATGTGGGAATTTAAAAGAAAGTGAAAAATATCAGAAAAGGGAAATCATTGGAGTACAATGTTATGGAAGATGGAACTGTGATATTTGGGTCAAGACTATGAGTTCCATCAAATCTATAGATAAGTAATAAAATTTTAGATGATGCACATAGATTGAATTTCTCCATTCACCCGGGAAACACAATGATGTATCACGATCTTTTATAGAATTATTGGTGGGGTAACATGATGAATAAGATCATTAAGTATACATGAATGTGCCTGGTATGTTATCAAGTGAAGTGTAAGAGGTAGAAGTCTAACGGGATGATGCGACCCTTACTCATACTAACATGTAAATTGGAGAACATCCCCATGGAATTTGTCACTGGAATTCTAAATACATCCAAATGAACCAATTCTCTCTTTGTTGTTGTTGATAGTATTACAAAGACTACACACTTCATTGAAATTTGAGAGGATTTCTCATTGGATAAACTGGCATGGATATACATCAGTGAAGTTGTAAGGCTGCATGGTGTACCACTATAGATTGTATCTGATCGAGATCCAAGATTTACCTCTATGTTCTAGAAGAGTCTTAAATATGCTATGAATACTGAGTTGAACATAAGTATGTCTTATCATCCTCAAACTGATGGCCAGTCTGAGCATATTATCCAAACACATGAGGATATGTTGAGAGCATTCTCAATGGACTTAAATGGAGAATGGGATCATAATCTTCCTCTAGTTGAGTTCTCTTACAATAATAGTTTTCACTCAATCATCAAAATGGATCCTTATGAAGCCCTTTATCGGAAGTGGTGCAGAACACCAGAATGTTGGGATGAAGTTGGGGAGTGAAAACTCGTTGGACTAGAAATGGTTGAAAAACTGGTGGAGAACGTTAAGACCATCCAATATGGTATTAAAGCTTCCCAGAGTTGATAAAATAACTACGCTAATAATCATCGACGAGACCTAGAGCTTTATGTTGGAGTCATTGTATTACTCTACATGACACCTTGGAAGAGAGGTATGAGATTTGGGAGGAAGATGCATCTTCGTTCAAGGTACATCGGCCCTTTTTAGATCCTTGATCGCATTGGAGAAATGGACTATCGACAAGTAATTTCACCGAACCCATCTCAAGTAAAGGAGGCATCCAATGTATCACACTTGAGGAAGTACATAAATGAGTCATCACATGTTCTCAGTCCAAAGGTGGTACCATTGTATAATGACATCTTTTAGGTATAGAATATTGGGAAGATCATAGATCGTAGGTAAAACATTCTACGAAATAAGACAATTCCCCGTATCAAGGTGTTTTGGTTAAACACAAGCTTGAAGAGGAAATTTAGGAATTAGAGGAAGTGATGAAGCAGAGTTACCCTCATCTGCTTTAGTGTGGGAAAAGGAAATTTTGAGGTTGAAATTTATTACGGGGGGATGATTGTAATGACCCAAACTTTTATTAATTAAAATTTCCTTTGATATAATTAAATTTATTATTATGTAAAATGGTTATATAAAACATATGAACCTCAATGGTTTTATGTTTTTGGATTTCAACCATTAATAACTCTTATCATTGTTAATATAGTCGTTGAATAGTGATCACATGATTAGTATAAATATAGTGATTTAACAAATCCAATTTACTCAGACAAAGGATGTGATGGCCTCATCTGGTAGAATTTCTCTATAAAAATCCCATTTCTCATAGCTTAGAATGGAGGTAACATCACTGGTATACGCTCTTGACCAATCCCAACCCAAGATTCAGCACGTCAAGCTTGAACGGAATCGCCTATGGGAAAATTGGAAGTTAATAGAGATTACCACCCAGGAAATGTTATCTGAGTATCCCCAAGAGTTTTTCACTATCGCACAACTCACCCTTAGGTATTTTGTGGGTGTTATAAGGGGTTATTTAAAAATACCCTATCACTAAGATTACGTGAATTATTTTTTATAGAATAAATAATATACATTCATTAGATTATTATTACTTTGTAAATAGTTTTTAAAGCACAAATCGTATTTTTAGTTAATATTCAATTAAGAAATCTATTTTGATGAATTAATAGACTTCTATGTTAAATAATATTTTAATAAAATATTATTACTAAATTATGTTTTATTAAATATAAATTATCGTATAATTTTTATCAATACAATTGTAATTTTTATTAATGTTTGAAAGTTGTCGTTTTTCCAAAACCCATGAATTTTCGATAAATGCCGTTTTTTATTTTAAAAGTAAAAATAAAAATATTTAAATTTTTTGTTAATAAAATGAATATTATTTTTGTATTTAGGGAATCAAAATTATCTAATGGTTACCTTTTCATTATTTTCTATGATAATCGATTTTTTAGTTAAAAATTAAATATCGTTTCAATATATAATGTGTTTTATGACATTATAATGAACCAATAGTGATGTAATAAAATAATATAAAAGGGGTATTCAACCACTATATGTGATAAATTTAATATAAAGTGATTTAATATTTGTTTGATTAATTTTACAATGCCTTAGTGGACCGTCAAAGACTTATAAACTATTTTAACATTTTAAAATGATTTCCTTGAGAGTGTGACTTAACTCCACATAAGCAAGCCTATTTTTTTATATTCTGCCATTGGACATATAAAATATTGTTTTCCGCTCATATTTGGAATTTTTTTTTTGAAAAAACCATGGTATGGTTTGTGGTTTTGATTAGTTTAATGAGTAGTGTCCAAAACATAAATAATAACAAAATCCATCACCTTTCCTATATAAACCCACTAAATCTCCCATTAAAAATCACTCATAAAATTTGGAGATCGACCAACCTCTTCCATATCCTCTCTATAATCCTCACAAGGCACCCCAATCTCTAAATAATCCTCTCACAAGCCTCTCCCAATCTTTTGGGATCACACTTCCAAGTTAGGGATTTCATCCTTTCTCAATTTTGTGCAAGTTTCTTTATGTGGTTATACCCTTTAATTTTCAATTAAAAATGTTGGGGTATGATTTCAAATATCCCCCGCACATCCCTCATTATTTTTGAATGATTAGAGACCTATTTATCTCTCATTAATGCCACCCTTGTACACCAGTTACAATTCCGAAATTCCATAATGATTTTCTCTCTCCTCATTTACATTCAAGAAATTATTTTATATTATTCATCTATATTCCATTACATCTGTTGGGATATTATGTTCCATGAACCCATTACTGTCCATTAAATTTATAAATGGTGAGATACTCATTTCTCTCTCATCATCCCATTTTATAATTTCTATTTGACGTCATTATGTTTTCGAAGTTACTCCAAAATTTCCATGTCAAAATCATCAAGTAAGTGAATACCATACCCATTTATCTATCAAGGGTATTAAACTTTATGAACATATACATTTTGAATGATACTTTAATTTATGTATTACACATTACTTTATCATGGAATAAATTATGATGTTGAATGACTCCAGGTTATATGATCCATGTGGCACACTTATGCATGAAATGAAATTTTTATAAAGGGTACACCCTGATAGTGCTCCAATGAATTGGGTAAAGAATATTATCATGATACGAAATGTTCAATGTGGGTTTACTCATGATAATTCAAGTTAAATGAGGGTTTATTAATTCTAATTCATGTTCTATGAGGGTTTACTCATGCTTCATGTGCAATGATCCTTGGCTGATGCTAATATCATATTTAATGCCGTTTCCACATTTCCATGTTATGATAATCATTTTATATCATGACTTTAGGTTCATTTTTCACTTATTCTCTATTGATATGATTGTTTCCTAACATGCACTATATTATTCATTTTATGACTTGTTTACTCCCTTTCTATGCATTATAGCCCACCCTTTTCTTATGTATGTCCTATGGTTATCCCATGCAATGATAAGTACGAAGGAATGATGTGGTCATGTAAAAGAAGTTTTCAATAAAAATATTGTGTTTTATATTCTAAGTTGTTATGTAATGTTCCTAATTTTCCAAGACACTAGAAATATTGATCCTCAGAGTTGTATTATGTTAAATTATAGGAAATAAATTAGGTTTAAATGTGTAATAAAGAGTGGGGTTGTAATAAAACTACCTAATAAAGGCCCACCATCTTTAGAAATACAACAAAATCATACCAACCATGCTTCACTAATAAGAAAAAATCATCATCCATTGAAAAATGTATTCTTAATTGGATAGACCATCATGAAAGGGACCAATACATCTGAATCATTATGAATGTAATCATTATTTAAAAATAAATATGATTATCATGTTTAGATTAATTCCATTTCCCGAAGACATTTGTTAGGGAACCCTTCATAACATAACCATCTGATAAATTTTCCTTTAATATAAAATGTTTCAGAGAGTATATGTTTACATAGTATATGTGATGAGTCATTATAATATAATAAGGAGGCTATTTCTCTCCCAAATAAGCTGATATTAACACATAATCTTGGATACAATTATATTATAATGGTAGCTAGTTAGACAGAGGGTAATCTATTATGTTTATCCCCATTAATGTCAAAAGAAATCGATGAATGTACTCGATAATTTTTCACTGGATATCCTCATAATTGTAGACCATAGATGTTTGGAGAGATGTAATCTCCATTGAGTAAATTATTAAACCATCAGAATCAATGAAGATAATTATATTTAGAGATAAATAACATAATCTATACTAAATGTACATATCTTCTATAGATTCATTTGATCATATGATCTATATGGAGGAATTTTATCATATGAATTCTTCCATGTCACATGTTTTTTAAAGAGTGAATACTACATGTGAAGTGATTACCCAAATATGGAATGATCATGTCTAAACACAAAAAATAATTTCTCAAGGAGAGTAATGTAATGTAGTTATGTGGGCAGATTTGACATAGTAATCATGTGTTAGAGTTATGCAATGCCAACATACAATGAGGATATGTTGAAAAATTGGATAATTTTAGAGATCTAGTGAATTGGTTTATATATATAGAATAGTTCCAAAGAAAGACTATCTATAAGGGAGGATGTATGGGATGATAGTAGTTAAGAAAAATTATTAGGAAATAATTATTTATTATATTATATTTTAAATTACTCATGCCATTACCTTACTGACATTATTTCCAAGGGTCATTTATTGGTGTCCATATGAGGAGCATGGATAAGAAAAGGAGGATAAAAAATATATACCTCACACTTTTAAGAAGTTGTTTTCTAGCATCGTATGATGTGTCATCAATCACATCACTACTATGTGAGATATTGTGACACCCAATGGTTCACACAATTTTCCTTTTCTAAAATAAATGAAGGAATAATTGGATATCAATCATAGATATATGTATGATCAATTTAGATAACCTGACATAATGGAAGTGATATGTGGATAAGACATTCATGAGATCAATGACATGCAAGATTCATGATGGTTTTATCTTATGTGACAAATGTTTTTAATGAGGAACATTTTCTTCTAAAAATTTGTCATGGGATGAAAATATTTATCACAGGCTTTGTTAATGTATTGTGGTTTTCCCAGTTCATGTATATATTCTCCACCATGTTATATCACTACATGTGGCCTTACATCCTTAATATGTGCCCTATATGTCGAAACGCAATTACAATATATATCGAAATAATTATCCGTTGAGAATAGAATAACCCAAAAGATTTAGTATGGAGGATCCCATAAATAGAGAGAACTTCAATAAAGAGATTCATAAATAGGAATGTCCACCATTGGATTATTAATATATAACCTTTTAATGGACTGAAACACCAAAAATGAAGACAGATTATTCAGTAATATAATAGGGAGGGAAAGATCTTATTTCATGTCTTCTGAAATAAATTCCAACTATATAATCCATTTTTCGACATGGGATTTCTTGATTCCTCATATATTATGTGGATTCATAGATATTATTTTGTCATTTGATCACCTAACCATGTTTATAACCTATAATCACAAGAGAAAACATTTTTCATTTGGCCATCTCATGTTATTGCCTAACTATTTCCTTCTCATGGAATTACATGATTCCAATTCATCCATTAAGTCCCCTCCAATGGCCCGAAGGCCTTCATTTTTTTTATTGATTTTGATAATCCACATTTTAAGGGGTGAGGTGGAACCCTTATGAGGCCCGTAGGCATAATTATTACATGGCCCATAGACCATTGATGAATTAATTCTCTGTAGGCTTCAAACAATACATAAAACCCATACAAACTACTAGAAACTGCTCATCCCCAACATCTTCATCGTGAAATCAGCTCTCCACCTTTGCCTGGCTATTCGGCTGGGCTTTCCTGTGCATGTAGAGGCTTGTCCCGATATTAGGTGTCATACCCTCTCATTCTTGCAATCTGTTCAGCTTCTCCTATGTTGAAATCTCCTTGTTACACATCCTTCTTAAGTTTGTTCTTTTGTATGTTGTCTGGTTTGCATCTCTACTTAAAGTGGCCCAAAGGCCTTGAGGTGGCCCGAAGGCCTTACTAACCCGAAGGCCTGGGTGGCCCGAAGGCTTTAAAGGACTCGTGGACCAAATCGATGGCCCAGAGGACCAAACGGGGGAATATTCCTGGATGCTATAGTGCCAAAAATTTCCTGCTACAGTAACAACTACAGTTGTGCACAGTTCCTACTATAGTACTGCTATAGTAATTGAAATTTGCCTCCACATGGATTTGATCCTGGGTCTCTTGGATGCACTTAAGCAGTCCTCACCAACTAGACTGAGGCTCATGTACCCACTAAATCCCCCAAACTAATGAAATATCCTATGAAACCTCCAGAACATTAAAATTAGGGAGTTTACAATAGTATCCACCCATTTAACCAGGGATTCACTTCATAAAATGAGTATTTAGTTTTTCATCCATGATAGGTGAAACCATCAATAGATCCATATTCATGAATTTCCAAGTTAATAAGGATTTCTATGGGGATGATATGAGAGTGGTTTTCCCGTCTCAATGATATATTTATTCTCCTTATTGAAATTCACTAAAAATGGTTCATACATCCTAGAATAATCCCATTTCCAATCATCAAATATTTCACTGAACCACTTCCAAAATATCCCATACTAAGTTATAGACAATAAACAAAAAGTGATATGGGAGGATAATGTTTTGATTTGAGTATATGAATCTAGAGGATGTCATTGATTATTTCATCAATAAACATTCTCTAATAGGATAAGTGTAGAATTATCACTATTAATACTTAAAAAGAAGTACCCATTAAAATACAGTGACATGGTCTTGTTCATTATAAATTTTATTCAAGAACTAAACATGTGTCACATGGGGATTGAGGTTGTATTTAATTATTCCATTATCACAACTAAATTTCATATCCAAGGCCATTATGACATCCTAACTAGGGTTCCAAAAACTGGTTCCCTGATCTAGTATCCCACATAACCTCAAGATAACCTCCTCATACACTATAGGCTACCAAATAGTAGTGATGATTGAATATATATAACATGGGGAGACTATAAACTTTTTATCAAAGTAGTATAACATAATAATAATAAATAATACATAAATGAAAATAAAAAATAACCAGAATAACACCATAACTAATACAGACCAGTATCACATGATAATATAAAAATAAGAATACAATATCCAAACTAAAAAAATGATATTTCATGCTATATATGTTTATAGTTTCAATATTATAGACCAAAATAAAGAAACTGACAACTCCCAAGAATGTCTCGATTCCAATACTGATTCCCTCATCCATGATCCATCCCAAATCAGCCATATAACATAGGGATCATTCCATTATCCTATCTGGTAAACTTGAAGTAAATTTTGGTAGTGATCACTCATACCAAGAGGTTTTTGAGTAAAACCCAGTAGGAAACCACTGAAGACATATAAATAAATATCAAGTCAATAACAATGTATGTAATTGTATGAATAATTAATACAATAATAAAGGTAAATAGTTTTCACAATTCATTAATATTTAATTGACCACATAATCTACCTGGCTTCATGATGACACCCAAATGATCAAAACATATATCGACTGATCTCAAATTTTTAACCATATCACATAGGGAAACACAATTCATTATAACACATCTGATTTCATTATCCATTTAATTACATTTTATATTTATAGCCAGTTGGAACCATAGTCTAATGCCAAACTTTTGGGATATTAAAGCATCATTTTTTGTCCAACAATAATTATCACATGCATGAATTTTTTTCTATAATTTCATGTTTAAAAACCCATGGGTATTTGATACATCAGTCTATGTCTCACATCCAATATATCAATCAATCAAATAATTTTTATATTTTTATTAAATTTACAAGGTTAATCATCATTAACCATCTTTATATTTCACATCATGATATCCCATTTCAGTTATCCAATAAATCATCGTTCAACACTTTAATAACATGGAATAATTTATCACCTCACCATTAAACCATTTAACAACATTTTATCATTTAATAGATTAACCCATTATGGATAATCCAATCATCCCATGATTTAAAAAGTCATTACATTGAAAAAATTAAATTTCCCATGTCTACCAATTTCATTATCACATAGAAAATCAATAAATCAATTATATGGCTCCATTAATTAATTAAACTGTTAATTAACAAAATTAACGTTTCTATTTCTAATGTTGAAACTAAATATTCAACAATACATATATGAAATAATAATTAAATAATATTGGTAATAAAATTTAGACCACCTACATCATGATTGTCGATGAGCGCTCACCAGCAGAAATCGACAATTGAGGATGAATGATTAAGAACATGACGAAGAATGGGATCTAGAACAAACACTAGAATCAAGATCAAATATTGTTAGATCTATAATAACATAGATATAATCTATCACCAACATATAAAAAAACATTCCAATGGAATATAAAAATATGGGAGGGAGGGATTAAACCAATTGGGAATAGATCACATACTGGGAGAGGTTTATATTCTTCAATACAGTCTTTGATTCTATAAGAACGAAGTTTGAGAGTCCAAGGAATATGTTCAAGAGGCTCCAAAATTTAAGTAATTTTTTTGGATTGTTTGGGGATGAATCAGAGTTTAAACTATGGGGTTTATGATTTTTTTACAAAAAAAGGGGAATAAATTCACTGCACATGGTATACTAAGAAGGGGCATATAGTCTCTGAAACTGTGCGCCCTAACCATGTACCATCTAGATGGGTCACATGGTTACAACTAAGAGGGTGAAAACTTTGTAAAATCATGTACTAACTATGTAATCCATCTCTGTTCGGGGTTTCAGGGTTTTCTGGGGCAGGGCACACTATTTGGTAAACCCATTTTCCAACCATGAACTGCCAAAAACCTCTCCAAAAAATTATAATTTCTAAAAAAATATCCTTGATATAAAACACAAAAAAGATATACTCAATATAAGGAAAAGTATAACATGTAAATAATATCAATACATCTCTAGAAAAGTTTTGGATCTTAAAATCTCCCCACCTTATAAAAACTAAACCTCGAGATTAACTTACTAGGATTTATATGGTTATAAGATAAAATGATCGGTCCACTAATCCTACATATCCACTTCTTTATCACATGGTTCCCCCAAAACATGCCCATGTTTCTAGAATACATGAACTGTCTACATGGTCTTTTCCCCCTAAATACACTATAACTATCATCCAAAATATATATCAGATTCTCTTCTTAGGATGCTTCAGTATCAATCCCAACATCATAAAAATCAATCACATGAGAATGTTCAAGGTGATACTGTCAAAGTTGTGACACATGAAAAAATATCATGCAAAGCACTATACCACAGTGGAAGATTGAATCAGTATGACACCAAACCGATTATCTCCACAACCTCAAAACATCAATCAAACCAGGGCCCAACATTCCTTGTCTACAAATCCTATGGTGACCCAATCTAGGTGACACCCGAAGGAGCAGACGATCACCCACTATAATCTCTAGGGGTCTTCGACATCGATCATCATATAAATTCTTCCTTCTCTTAACAATATACGTATGTTTCAAAATTAGTTGAACCTCCTATAATGTATCTTCCTCAAGACTCTATTCCAATATGTCAGGCCCATCCACCTATATCAAAGAAAGAGATGATCTTCATATCCTACCATAAAGGGACTCATATGGTGTTATATAAATAGTATCCTGATAACTATTCTTATAATTTAATTAAACAAGTGATAAGTTCTTCTACCATGAACCCCAAACATTAAGAACACAACTTTATAACATATCCTCAACTACCAAATTAGTAAATTTCGACTGCTAATATGTATGGGGGTGGAAATCCATAATCAGAAATTCATGTGTACCAAAATCCTTCTGAAATCCCTTCTAGAAGAATAAAGTAAAACATGATCCATGGTCTAAAACTATGCTATGATGAACCCCATCCAGATTAAATATATCTATAAAATATAAGTCTCCCAACTAGAATATTGAGAAAGTATCAAGTATAGGTAATAAATGTGATACTTTTTTTAGTAGATCTAGAACCACCAAAATATCATTATTCTTCTCATACATCATTGGGAGACCCACCACAAAGCCCATGGTAATGTTCACCTACTTCTATTTCACAATGGTAAATGGCTATAGAAAACCACCATGTTGTTTATTCTTCGGCTGCACCTACTAATAATTATAGAATCATGTCAAAAACCCTGCTATATTTCTTTTCATGTCCAACCACCAATACTGTTGATATAGGTAACATTACATTTTTGTGAAACCAAAATATACCGCCCAATTTGAGGCATCAAATTAATGCATCATCTCCTCACTCATAAATGTAGTTCCAATAACCCAATTCCTAACATTGATGATCGCATCCCCATCTATGGTCCAATCGGAAGGTGACTTCCCACAATTAAGGCTTTCTCTCAAGGCCATACACATTAGAAACTCATATGGCCTCCCCTTATCTACATCAATAGTGTGGATTCAACTTATGAAATTATAATGGATTACATATTTCATGTCCATATAAACATATGTGTGAAATATAAATAAATCATAGGGAGAATTTTATATAAAAAATTATAAAACATAAAATATTTTAAAATTTATAAATAAAATTCATCAAATAATATATTTTTTAAAAATTATTGAAAATGGATTAAATTTTTTTTCCCACAACTACAGTTTTGGTAATTTATATGATGATAAATAAATACACATTTATATATAAAATTTTGATTTCAAAATACATAAGTTTACATAAACCATTTTTAAATAATGAAAAATGTGGATTTGGAAATAGATTATCTCTTACATAAAATAGTACAATCAAGAATAAATTCCCATCAAAAAGGGTTTTCTAAAAATAAACATTGATATTTAAAATATAATTTTCCATTACCTAAAACCTATAATCACAATGAACCAAGGTATTTATATATCTTACTCATAATATTTTGAATTAAAGGATAAAAGGTAAAGGGAGAGAGATACAGAGAGATAGAGAGATAGAGATTGGTCATGTTGTTTTCCTACTGAATATGAGGGTATAATAAAAATTGTTCACCCTTCACTATTAATGGATGATTTTTCATCAAAAAAACTTGTGATTTGATGATATCTATGTTGCAATGATGTCATTAGAAAATTTCAAATGTTTGGATAGATATTCAGACATCATCCATTGATATCCTATAAGAATATGATTTTAAGACTTCTTGGAGGTCATATTTTTTGAGACTGTGAATAAGGATAAAGAATACATAATATATATCATTAATATTGATAAATATAAATATATATATTTATATCCAAATAAAAAATGGTTGTTATCTAGAGAAGATGATGAAAATATTTTATCCTTTAAGGATTTATTTGTATTAAAATTTTCATTTTTATAGTATATTGAGGATAAATTTACCATATCACCTCTATTAATGGATAATGACATCAGTTTCATGCACTTATCAATTTGATAGTTAATGTCTATGTGTTTTGTTACACAGATAAATCATAATGAACCACATGAAATATGCAATAAAATTTTAACATTTAGCTTGTCTGCAATCTCATTGTGGAAAAATAATTTAATAGGAAGAGTTTAATACAATGATATTGATTGTATTTAACTTTACACTCAGATGAAAAAAAACAAAGACTTAAAAAAAATCAATGGTTTTATCTTACATCAATAATTTAAATGGTTGTTTTAACATGAGTGAACCGTGAAGTGATAACGCGTATCCCACATCAAACATTCGACTTCATGGTAGCTCACATTAAAATTGAATTCTCCCAAATGATGGATGATCCATGTCATCGAGGGGTCGACACATGAAAACACACATACCCAAAAAAATTGACGCACCTTGGGCCACATCATTCTGTCGATTGGAAAATAATGTGCCTCTTTGGCCACACTCTATGAATGTTTTGTGCAATATATGGCAACCAATGCATAACCAAATACTCACATGAATTAATTTTGGCTAATAGGGTTGTTTCCCAGGATTGGGTTGAGCATTCTATAAATATGTAAATGGTTGAGATATCTAGTCTATCATTCATTATTTCCCAATATTTAATAAATATTTTTGTGCTTCAATTAACTAAAAATTTTAAATAAATTTAGTGATATATACACTCATTTAGCATTTTTATTTTGTATGATGACTTATTTAATTTATTAATTTTTTTATATTAATATTAATATAAATTTATATATATTGAAAATGTTTCTCATTGTTTTACTTATAATTGTTTTATAACAATTTTCGTAATTTTTTTTACTAAATACATTTTCACAAAAATAATAAAAATTATTCACATACAACAATAATTCATTAATAATTTTCAATAATAGCTATTACAGAATTTTGACAATGTAAATATTTATTTTTACACTAAAATTTATATTCTTCTGGAAAACATTTTATTTCATGAAAAATAATATAAAATAAAAAATTTTATAAATATAAAAACCATCTGATAAAAAAATAAATTTGATAATGAAATTTATTTAATTTCATATAATATTATCTTAAATATACATCAGTTCGGTTTAATTATGAATCAAATTATTTAAAAAACATTTAACATAAATTTATTTCTTTAATTATTTGGATGTTACAACTTATGTTTAATTTTCCAAAACATAACCATAAAAATGTATTAAAAAAATTGATAACAATTAAATACGTAAAGTATATTTAGGGGTATATTTTGGATATGTAAGAGTCCTCAAGTGTATAAAGGGTGACACGTAAGATTGATTTCAAAATAAAAAGTTTTTTTTCACCTGATATGATAGTAGAATGTTTCTTAGAGTCATTATAACATAATGGCACAACCATTTTTCAAATTTTTATTTTGTCATTTTTTAATACCCCAATATTATAAAAAGAATACTTTTTTGAATGAATACTTGACAAGAAACACTGATCATTAACAAATGAATTTTTTTTATCAACCTATTATAGTTATATATTATATGTTGAATTGGATGGAATGAATAAAAGTAACTACATTGATATATATATATATATATACATACATGTCCTACCCAAAAAATAAGTATTAAAAAATTACTAGTAAATTAGAACTCAATTTTTTGTAATGTAAATTTTTTCTTAAAAAATAAGTTTATTTTTTAAAAAACTAACTTTTATCTCATTTTTTTAATATTATATTTAATTTTAAACACATTTAGAAAATTTAAAATGTAACAATTATTTAGTTTAAAAAACAATAATATGAAAATTAGTTTCAGGTTAAATTACTTAATATTTTTCAAAAGAATAATTTTTCAGTGAATTGTAAAAAATTATGGATTTTTCAAGAATCTGCCTTTTCCATTCAGTTATATATTATATCCTAGTTTATGTTTAATTGGTTTTAAATTTTGATTAGTTCATTGGGAATAAAAAACAAAATTAATTTCATTAGAATCAAAATTATGATAAATTTTAGTATACAACATTTATACATAAAAATTGATTTAATAAGAAAATAATTTTCTTCATATTTGATGGATTATTTTAATATAATTTTTTTACTTTATTTATTGACTGAATTTGGAAAAATTGATACTATATTTATAATCAGAGTTTCATATTTTTTTGTAAGAAATGTTTAATTTTGGTCAGAATGTATAGTTATATTGGTAAATAATTTTCATCTTAGTAAGGGTATATTTCATAATTAAGGTAAAACATTTTTTAATAAGGAATTAAAAATCAATATAAAAGATAAATTATTTACATGTTATGAGTTTATTTTGATAATACTTATCCAAAATTTAATGTTATGTTATCTTTTCACCATTTTTCTTTTATAATGACCTTAACAATATTATTTGTAAAGAAAAAATAAAAATAAAAATTTTAATTGTTTTAATGACACTAATATAATTTAATAGGGAAAAAATGTTTTTTTTCCTTTTATATTTTTTTTTGAAATATTAAATAATTTATTTGTCATATAAATAATTTTTAAATTAATTGTGATGGAAGAAATACATTAAATTCTTATACAACATAGATAGAGTGATTATTCATGTAGTAGAAATATCAAGTAAATTATTTTAAAAACATAAGAAGTAATATTAATTCAGTGAATTGTTATGATATATTAAATTTTTGGTCTTTGAATAATTTATTAGTCATTTGTTAAAATATTATATTATACTTAAATTAATATCATGACATTTGTTAAATTTATTCTAGGTGAATAATACTATAAATTACATTGTTGATACCTTATATTAAATAATATTTTATGAAATGATTTAAAATCCAAAAAAATATTTTATTCTACCAGGCTACTGGTATTGGATAAAACATAATATCAAATTTCAACATATTAGTAACTTTTTTTCATAACATTTTTAACCCTTAAAAATAAAATACATTGATATAATTATATTCATAAAATGGTTAATCGTTGTTTAAAATATGATATAAGGATTAAAAAATTACCAATACATGTCTGTATATTAATTTAAAAGAGTTTGTAAACCTAAAATCATATGATAATGTCAATATATTAATTTGGATCAACCAGAACATGATTATTAATTTATATTAATTTAATACATTTTTTCATTCCATCGGTTCCCCTCTTCTATATTATATAAGGACAAAACTTCACCTATACTAATCCCACTACATAGGAAAAATATATCAATAATCCCATAAAAACCTTACCTTATAATCTAAATATATATTTTAGATGATCTGGTGTTTGATAAAATGTACGTCCCTAGGTTTTTTAGGAGATATCAAAAGGTGGTTCTTCAAAGAGGAAGTCATTATCTTTACAGAGAATTGTAATTTTAATTATCTTATATATAATTAAATTATATCCTTATAATAATAAGCTAATAACTTCAGTATCTAAAATATACTTATGTTTTATTATGTTAATGTAATAAAACCACTCAACTCATTTTCCATCAAATAGGGAATAAAAACATCATTCTTGTGTACATGTTGGTTATTTCTACCACGAAGAGATGTGATTCATTTTCTATCACCTCATATCATGGAAATTTATGACTATTTATTTAATATATATATATATATATATTTCAAGAAAAAATATAAATTTTTAATAATAAAATGACATATATGATCTTACCCTTCCATCCAATAGAAAATAGAAACATCGTTCATGCGTACATCAGGACTACCAGTTCCATGAAGTGATGTGAATAATTTTTCATGCTCTACAATCATGTTTGGTTATAAACATGTATATAATCTTTAAAACTTTTATTTATATAATGAATATTATTATGTATATTATGTATTTTTGAAATAATTTACTATGTTTAATATATTGATGAAACTACATTACTTTATTTGGGGTATATACTGAATATAGAAATATAATATCTTGTCTATTTTTATAATCATTGTATTTTATATTGTTTCATATGTTATTTATTTCAAAAAAAATTGTTTTAAGTGGATATTAATGGGTTTTTCTAAATAATATTTCTTTAATTATTTAAAATACTTTTGACCATAATATCCCCCAATATTCATTATACTTTTTTGAGGAATTTAATCATAAAAACATAAAATATTTCATTATGTTATATTCCATGTTCACTGACCCACTTAGAAAATGATTCAAAAAAAAAGTTTCCTAATTTTTTTGCAAGTTTCACATTTGACTATATTTATACATATTTGAGCTGAATGTTGATTTATATCATTTACAACAATATTAATTTTTCAAAGAAACTTAAATTTTGATTTTTCATACGATTTTCATGATTATTTTAAAATAAAATCATATTCCCAATATATTTTTTTACATTTTTAATTGTATTTTCATAATAGGGTATATTACCTTGTTTTCTAGTTTATGTTTTGAATATACATTTAATGCTATTTTCATATTTTTTAAAATAAATTAATTATTTTTATGATGAGTTGTGGATATAATATTATGATACCATTCACATCTTTTCTCATAATGGTTTATGAGGATTTGTTTAATTATATTTTTAAAAAACTGACTTCTTATAACAAATCAGTCCCTAATAACCCAAATCTAGTATCCTAATTTATTAAATTGGTATATGATATGAATAATCACATCCTAAAGGACCCAATAGTTTAGTATACTTATTAATCTAGACATATATAGGATTCCTATATTACATTTGAAAAAAAATACAACATGATTTTTTTTTCAATAATATCATTATTTACCCAAGTATATCATTGCATATAACAATAGTTAAACAAAATGATATTGAGCTCAAATTCTTAGTAAGTGTTAAGTACAATGGAAGATATAATGTACCAATAAACAAAAACAAATTGGAAAGGTAAATAGCTGAACATACATTCCATTTAAATAACATCATTATCATGATTAGATAGGGTATAATTAATATGGTATGGTAAATAACTGAAATTTTTTTCTCTTTAGTTATTAAATTGGGAAAATGATGTATCCGAGAGTATTATCCTTATGAAAAACTCATAGTTAATATGATAATTCATAATCAATATGAAAATGTATGTAACTAAAAAACATTCCATTGAATTAATAAATTGTGAATGAAATGCTTCTGGAGATAATATAACTACAAAAAATATCATAGATAATAAAAAAATAAACTCATAATTATGAAAATTATAAATCATTTAATGTCATGTTCTCATGAACATGATACCTATAATATCTATATTGTTCATATAATCGTTTAAAAATGATGGGAATGTATACACTGTAAACCCATTTAACTATATATATTTAAATTATTTATATCATTAGAAAACTCATTAATTGAGGGGATATATATAACCTATGAATACCCATATCGTTATCTCCAATTAGTTCCTCAAATATCTAATAATAGACTAAATTCTTGGAAAATATTACTTATCATTAAATATATATATTGAATAAATAATATGAATGGGAAATGATTCATTAGTAACTCAAGTAACATTCCAAGTTAAACATTGTATGCATAAATAAGATACGTTTTAAGAAATAATAATATCTATCATAAAATATATGGATATTTATGATCAATTTAAATCCAAATTATCATTAGAATGTAAATATTTCACGGGAAAGCTTGTGACAATAAAAAATAATCAATAAATTTAATTTCGGAACATTACTTGGTAAAAATGGTAATAAAACATACAAAAGAAGAGTAAGGATGGTATAAATAAAACTTATGAATACCAAGGTATATGTAAAATCAAGGATTGATATCATTTATGAATACAATTACCATAAAAATAATATTAAAATCATTTTTTTGATAGTATACTTTTCATTTTAAATAAACAATCTAAAACTATAACATAATAAATAATTTTAAAAATAATTCTCATTTATAATTTCATTTGATATTTATAAATTAATCATTAAAACATTTAGTGGTCATGAAATTAGGAAATTCCATACATTTAATAAAATTTTAAAAAAATATTTATATTACTATTTTGGTAAAATAAAAGTATTCATTGTTTTGAAAATGAAAATAATATTACTAAAACAAATTTATTGTAATAAAGTTAAAAATGGGTAAAATTCCCTTAAAAACTCATTTTGATGAATGTTAAAAATATTGTTTAAAATATTTATATAAAACTTTGTATTATGAGAAAAACGATTATCAACTGAAAAGTGATATAAAGTCAAATTTTTCTAAAAAACATTTCTCAATAATTTTGAGTATCAAAGAGTTGAAATTTTTTATTATTACTTGATTCTTATTTTAATAAACATAGTAGAATAAAATTATTGGGGTTTTTCAAAAATTTATAAAATAATTTCCATTAATTAAATTTCATGTATTAAGAATCCCTACTAAAATGATATTGTGAAATAAACCCTTACTAAGATCATAAAAATGATGTGAGAATTAATAAATCATTCATTATTGTGTGTCCAATCCAAATGAAGATCATATAAGTGGATATAGAACATATTATATTCAAAATTAATTTAACATGTATTCATTGAATATAAGACACAATGTAGATGTAATATAACCTAATGAATAGAAATTGAGTATTGAAATTCATTACCACATGGTACCTTGTAATTAATATTCTCTTCAATGAAATAATAATAAATGGAACATAATGTACCATGAAGTGAAATTTATTCATGATATATAATTTAAATGAGGTTTTATATGCGTCATATAAATACAATAAACTATATAACATCATAATATGCCTTAGTAAAGGGAAATTAAGATGAAGTATGTCACCTCATGCTTCTTTTTGGTTAAACATGCTTAAAAATATTGTATAATGGTACTAGAAATGTTATTAATTTATACCAGAACCATAATCATATTTATAATCACATATATGATTCTATTATAACATTTTACCACCCTTTTGTTGATAATATTTCATTATTTTTATTGTTTCATGTGTTAATTTCCTTGTCTTCTCATGACTATTTTCTAATTAATTATCTAGTCATTATAAATAGTACATGATAAAATTATTTTAAAAAATACTAATAGTGTTATAAATTTCATATTAACTTACTATATAAATTATTAGAAAAATAGTCAATTTTTTATGGAAAATGAATCCTGTTGCTTTGTGGAGAATGTAGGTTATATGTATGTACGAGCGATGATCTCAGTCTTTTAATGGTTTAAAGGGTAATGACGTGAGTGATATTTTAAATTTAAATAATAAATATCATATTATATATATGACTTATATTATTTAATTTTATTAATATGAAATTATATGTAGATCCTATGTGAAAACGACTCACATCGCTTTGCAGGGTGGTAGTCCATAATACACACGATCGAAGTTATTTTATATTAAACAACATGTAGTGTAAGAAGATATATGTGATATAATAATTAAATAATCATATTGACATCATAAATATCATTCATTCTATATTTATATTCAACCATGAAATGTGTTTATTTAATTTGATTTAAATAGGTTCATGATGCGGTACTCTACCATACACATAATTGAATATTTCATTTCCAATTTTATGGAAGTGGAGATTGATAAATATTGTGAAATTAACATAACATATTCTTAGTATATGATAGATACTAGTTTTATTATTTTGGAAGTCTGTAGATATTATTTAATGTAGCAAATTTAAAAAATCAAAAATATTTGTTAAGACAATTACATTCTCTAAGAGAAACCTATTTTGGATCTCCTATTAATAACCCTTGGATTTTACTATTGGGAAAAAAATATTTTAAATTTGTATAAGTGGTTTGGGGGGATAATTTGGTATGGTATTGTTGATATAATAGTATTGTAAGGATTTAATATGTAAAGGGGGGAGGGACCTTTTTTAAGTGTGGAATGGGAACCCTCTTTAAAATTATTACAAAATTTCTCAAAATAATCTAGAATGATATACCCAATCATAAGAAAAAATAATTCAAACTACATTAGGATATAAATTTTAGATAGGTTAATGTGTGAATAGTTCCACATTTTCACGTGTTGGTACATCATTATTATCCCTCATATTCGTAGTTTAATCCTTGGTAGAAACATATATACCATAAATGTGGTAATTAATTTTTACTGTTAAAAAATTTATTTTGGTCAAAACATAAGATCACCTCATCAAATAATATAAATTATTTTGATAAAAAAGTCTGATTCCATTTTACCTAATTAAATTCATATATGGTTCATAATCCATTTTAAAATTATACCGAAAGACTTTATGAAAATACAGGTTTTTAAAAGGAAAATCCCAGAAGTACGGACAATTTTAATATTAAAATTCAATATGAAATTGATTCCAATTATACTAAATTGTATATATTTTAATATAAATAAAATAAATTTACTATAAATTAATTTAAAATATATTTTAACTTTTTAAATAGTTTTATGAAAAAGTAAATTTTGAAATAAAAAATCATTGTTTTTACTATTATTAGAAAGAAATATTTTTAGAAAAAATTAATCAAAATCACCGAAAGTTAATTCTAATTTGATTATTTAAAATAAGGATATCAAATTATAAATATATTTTTTATAATTGGTTAAAAAAATTATCTTATCTTTGCAAAGCATGACTACATTTTTTGAGAAAAAATGATTTTTTTCCGAAAATATTTCATTTTCTGTTAAATGGTTTTTATTTTATTTCTAATCAACTGATGAGAAATTTTTTTTTTTTACATCTATAAAAAATATATTTTTCATACTTTTTTTATTACTATTCATACATCCCAATTTAACTTCAATTTTATAATTTTATAATATTTTATGATTCATTTAGACTCGGGTTTGCATGTTCGGTTACATATCGAAGATATTAAATTTAAAATAAATATATTTTGTGGATTTTTTATGCTCAATTTTTGGTGTATCTTGTGCAATGTAATACTATGTTTTTATTTTATAACCATAATGTGTTATATTCTCCCTACATTGAAAAATTGTTTCCTCACAATTTGATATTTCAGTCAGAAATTAAGGGATTGATATTTGAAAATTGCATTATTGAAAACCCACATATTGAAAATTGTTAATAAAAAATATTTGTAATAAGTAATAAATGAAATAACAATGGTCATATTTAATAACATATAACTTCATTTATAATTAAGGGAACATTAGTTTCAATAGAATCTTTAATCTCATAATAAAGAAGTAAATAAATATAAAAAATGTAGAGTTCGTTGATCACATGTGAATGATCAATATAATGTTAAAAAAATAAAAATCACACACACACATATATATATGTGAATATTAAAAAAATTATATTTCATTCATCAGATAATAAGTTAAAAGGATAAAAAAAATTCCAGATCATTTTCTTGAAGAGGATGGATCTTTTTTTCATGTGAACTCATTTATTTATTCTATTCTTTTCCACACATAAGGAATATATAAATTGATTTAAGACACATTCCTAGGAGTATCTTTCCACAACTATACAATGATAAAAATGGAGAATTATTTCCATCATGGTCTCCATCAGTCGATCTCTTAGAAAAAACCCCCTTTCTCTTCATTGACGAGTTTGAGTGTTGGTTATGGTATAAGTATTTATTAATATTTTGGGATAACTAATTATGAATAATAATGATATAATTCACTACTATAATCACAAATTTTGGTTTCCCATATTCATCACATATTCCTTCATGTTCAATGTTATCAAAATTCCTTCACATTAAAGTTATTCACTAAGAATAAAAATCATATTATAAGCAATAATAATATGGACAAAATATGGATGCAACACGATGTGTATGAAAAGTGAAATTATGTTACTCTAAAGGGAATTACCAATATTATATAAAATGATAACTCAAATTAAATTTTATTAAATATTTGTGAGAAACATATGTTATAGATACTAATATCAATGTGATATTTATTAAATGATTCCATGGTGGGGATATATTCCTCCTACTATATTTATATTTTTTCAATGGTGGGGAGAAAATTATATTATGTATTGAGATTATTTAAATGGTCGGTAAAAACTCCTCATTAATGTTATAATATTACATCAAATGTTATAATACTTTTCCATAATTGTTATGATATTCTTTCCTTTATGGGGAACTATTCCACTTGAGTTTATGAGAGTTCTTTTATGGTGGAGAAACAAACCCCTATTATGTTATTATATTTTTCTAGGGGTGTGTTGGAATTTACCCTATCATTATGTATCATGTTCAAAGACATCCCACACTAGGGGAAGAAGGTATAGTTGATCCTAGGTGTCACATTACATGTATTAACCTAGTACTTCAATAATTATTAATATAAAATAAATATTATTTAAATATATATTTCTACATGAAACAGTGAACGAATCTTATAATATGATATGTGAAAATAAAATTCCCTATTATAATACATTCGTCAAATTAGTAGGTATTTAACTAGGAAAATATATTATGAAATCTATGAAAATTAAATAACATCAAGTAGAAGATGTCATCCATATAAATCCAATTTATTTGATCCCATAAATGAATTATATTCATTTTTTTGTAACAAAAATCACAATTAGAATTAGAATAATTATTGTAATAGAGAAATTTCATGTGAGGGTAATTTAATCAAGTAGAAATGACATGATATATATGTAAACGAAATCCACACCATTGATAGCCATCAGAGTGTAGCGAATTCATAAAACCTATGAAGAGTTCATTAAGATATATGTAACTATAAATAAGGATTATACAATCATGTATTTATTAATTTAATAAGTTATTAATCACATTTATTTTACACATTTCACATTTTTACATTTAATTTGAAAACATAATTTTTTCAATAAAAATAATTTTTTTTATATTTCCAATTTAATTAATAAATCCAAATGATTATAATCCGAATTATGTCAAAATAATTAAAAAATTTTGAATTATAATATATGAATAGTCTTAGTATGAATTTTTTATATTTTTCTTAAACCATTGATCTTTATGTAAATAGTAAAAAATATAGATATTTCTAAAATCAATGATTTTAAGAAATTTTCTTTATAAAACAATACATTAAATTTTATTGAAACCATTTTCTATAAATAAAATTTATTATTATTTTAATAAATAATTTTTAATTACTATTTATTATTTAAAAAACCTTTGTATATTAATTATGAAACATATTAATTATTTTACTTTAAGCACTGATTTCATTTTTTCTATTAAAAAACTCTTATTCCTCACTTGTGAATATTTAATCCAAAAAATCCATTTAAAATATCATATCAATATGATCATTTAGTTTAATTTGTTCGTTTTCATATTTTTCATATATGTATAATCATTAAGATTAATGTTAATGGCCTTGAAAATGGTAAAATTGTACTTTTAAAAGAAGTGTCTTAATAATAATATATAATTTTTATCATAAATTAAAAATAAATCTCCTATAATGGAGGAAATTAATATATATTTTATCCGATATTTAAATAAACATTCACACTTTCAATTGGTAATCAATACTAGATGAGATTAATTACACTTGATTGTAAAACCATGATTTCCCTAAATATATATATATATATATTAAATGAATAATTTTTAAAAATAATTTTTCCATATATATAAATTTAATTAGATATTCAAATTCTTAAATTTATTTTTATGTTACAAAATAGTTCATATGGGTTTCATGATATTTCAAATAAAATATAGACATAGATATTAAAATTTTGAAACCCAGGTAAATAAAAAATTGGAAAACTGTAAAAAAAAGTTGTAAAAGGATTGAAAACTATTTAATGAATTTTGTAATGATTATTGCTGAATATTTAATGATTATATTTACCCCTGAAATCCATTAATTTTAAATTTTGGAACCACTACTCCATGTATAGTGTTGTCCCATTATAGGAAAATAATTATTTATCATAAAAGGGTCATTTTATGCACTTATATAGGGGGACACTTCTACCCCATCATGTCACACACATTCCATTTAATGATTCTTAATACACTAATATTTTACTATGAATTTAATACTATATCATTTTTATAATCCTTTCCTTGTAATTTTTCATCCTAATCCCTTCATTTTCAAGGATATTTCTAGAGAATATTCAAGGAACCAATGTATGTATTACTTACTCCTTATAATTTAATCATTAAAATTATAACACCCCAAACATATTATGATATGTGTCTACTAAATACTTTCAAATAATTAGATAGACTATATTTCAGGAAGCACATATTCTCTATGAAAAAAAATATTATTATTTATAGGAGATAGTAATAAACTATCTGTTATGAATACATTTTCCACTTCTCTGTTTTAAAATTCGAAAAACGGACATACACGGTTGAGATCAGGGTGATATTTGGAGTCTGATAGAATCAAGTTAATTTTCAGTGAATAGTAAATTACCCATGTGAATAGTAACATAGCCTTATTAATAGTAACCTACCCTTATGAATAGTAATATGACCCTTATGAATGGTAACCTTACACATTAAAGTGTAAATAAAATTTAGGCACCTTAAAAATGAAGATGAATATTATAACTGTTGGTATTTTTTGATTAAAAAGTGATTTAAATTAAAAATAAAAGTTCTCATATATAGAAAATTATTTTTGAAAAAATAAGTTCATATTTGGGTTCTACAAGTCTAAAAAGGGTTAGGTTGATTTGTTTGGATTTTTTTTAAATTCTTGGATTTTTGGTGAAATGTAACATGCGATAAATTATGATAAATGATAAATAAATTATACATTGAGTACTGTATGATGTCCTACTGAGGTAATAACAATTGGTTAAAAATCACATGCACTTATTACCATTTTTTCTTGGAATAATAACCATTTCATTTCTTATAGAATAATAAAAAAACTAATTATAAAAATATTAAGAAATCCCTCCTCCCCTCCACTATATAACCCACCCCTCACCCCCTCTTCCTGTCACGCCACTCAAGAATTAATCCTTTCCCAAGTGCTTCCAAATAAACTTCCCAATACCACCCCCTACATCCAATACCTATTTTTCTCACCAAAATTTCAAAAACAAAGGCCTCAATGAGATTCTCAAGGAGGAGTACTCAAGAGGTGAACCTATCTTCCTTTTTCTTTCAACTTCTTTTACAAGTGCCATTATTTTGTTGCTATCTACTCACCTCTAATCATCAAAATGATATTATAATTCCATTAAATTACATTAAATGTAATTTTATTATGCTAATTTAATATTTCATCATCATCTCTCTTTTCTCGCTCCTCTTATACTAAAAATGAAAACACTATCTGAGATGGGTTAATTTATCACATTGAAGGACGATGAGTTTTCAATTTATATTAATATATTCAAGACTGGCCATGATACTTTTTAAATGGTATAAAAATATCATAATATATTTATTTTATCTTATTTAATGTTCTTAGATCCTTATACACTCATAATATAAAATATTAATACAAAACCAGTTCATTTTGCACTAAATTGCCAAGTTAATCAATGCATTTATCATTAACATTAATCTAATGAGTCATCCTCATGGTATATAACCATAATAATTATAAGATAAATTATATCTCTATAATTTCAATAATAATATATATTAACAATTATGTATTTTTAACCACACTTCAAATGAACTTCCATTCATAAATACAAGTAAACTGACCACGAAAACTAAGGAAGAAAATGTTTCCAAAACATTAAAATTAAGCCTATTAAAACCATAAAAAAGAACAGAAATGAACCTAATAAGGATATAATAAATAAATTAAATTTATATGAGGAATTTAAATTATTAATTAATGAATCTAAATTTCATTATTCCAGTCATTAAGATCAATCGAAGAATATATTCGGGCATAATGAAAAGGGTTTTCTCATCTCACTTTTAATTCTGCGAAATTTCCATTATTTTCCACTTATTTATTGAATTTGGTGTATTTATATTACCGTTTGATATATAATATCATTATTATATTCATATTCATTGAATTATATGATTCATTTTTCGATTATTAATTTTCAGTCATACGATTCAATTAATTAAAACGTTGTAAGGGACTTTGCCTCAATTTCCATTTCATTGAGACTTACATGGTATTGTGAACCTAATAACTCTTATGTGGTGTATACACTACCCATTTGTGATAATTTTTAATTTTATGTTAAAATTTTGGTAAATATTCATTTTATTGAATCAAGGATATGATTATTTTCTGATGTTGTATAACATTTCACAAACGATGTTTATTTTGAATGCTATTTTAACAGGGGAAATATTGATGAATTTGTATCCTCTATTCGATACGGATATCAATAAGGAATATTGTTCATGTATTAAATCTATGTATAAAGAATTGTATGGACTACTAGTGACAGGAAGGGTCTGTTATAGCCCTTAGATGCATCGACCGGTCTAATGTGACAAATCAGTTAGGGACAATCTCTTTGTGGTTGTTTCCAAAAATCAGACAGGTTTATACCCATAAACTTAAATTGTCTCGATAGTATAACGGTTCCTATTCCAGATAAATGACATCCTAATAATAATCATTCTCTTTAGTCATTATTCAGTTATTACTATCCATGAGGTTTTCACTATGACAAAATATATGGATGCATTTTTATTCTCAGCTTATTGATGAAAACTGTTTTCATTTATTCACCATTTAATATTACTCATGTATAATATATTATGATTCAATTATTATAGATTCATGATTACACTATATGTAACACTAATTAATTATTTAAGCTCACCCTTATTATGTTTCCTTTCCCCAGGTTATGAAGAAGAGAAGCTTGAATATGCTTTCATGGAGGAAGTTTATTTCAGTTTATTATGTATCATGTTGTATTTTTTTATTTCCAAATAAACATTGGGTACCATGTATGTAATCTAGTCTTCAAAAACTACTCAAGTTATTGGTCCTTTGGGATTGAGTTCTTTTAATCATACCAATATAGAAAATTAATGCACTGGTTCCAGGTTTCTGATGTTGGGGTTATACAGTTGGTATCAAACGATGATTAACAAAAACATTGGAAACTATATTTAGGAAACATAATTTTCAGTAAATAACCCAAACACAGACTTTGAGGATAATCAAAGAGTCATGTCCTATAATTTTGGTAAGGTAGATACAATTTGGATCTTCCCAGAAAATGCATCCCTGTCTAGATACTACACGTTGACATGGTTCTGGCACAAATATACATAGAAGTAACAACTCCGACAAGGAGATTTGAGCTTGACTCGGGGTATCCCGGTACACAAAAAATAGGCCTTTTTTTGAATTTTTTTTGACACTCCTGGGCTATATTCTTAGGATAATTCAAATTTTCATTACAAACCATTATAAATGATTTAAAAGTAAATTTAAAAAATGATTATGATTATGAGATTTGTTGTTTATAATTTTTCATACAATGTTAAGTGTTTTCTAGTTGTAAATTATAAATTATGACCTTATTTAGTGTATTTCATTGTTTAGTGATGGCGTCAAATTGAAGAAGTGGAATCAATACCCGTGGAAAATGTAGGGATTTCCCCACTACAGAATTCAACACAGTCATGGTTTCCATGGATGAGATTATGAACATATTGGGAAAAATTACTCTGGCTATGATGAATAATCATGCTAAAACTATGTTGGATAATTTCATGTGACAAAATCCCCCATATTTTACAGGGACTAATAATCATATGGTTGGTGAGGAGTGGATTAAATCCCTTGAAAATATATTTCTCGCATTAACATGAAATGAAAATGAAAATCTAGTACTTGAAGTATATTGCCTCAAGAGTGATACTGATCAATGGTAGTCCTTGATCTATAATACCATGGTGGAATAATAAATATAAGATATATAATAGAGAAATTTAATGGAAATTTTCTTCAAAAAATATTTTTGTCATGAGCAACGAACTAAAATTATGAGGAAATTCCTTAGCCTAAAGAAAAGGCAAGAAATGAGTGTTGTGGACTATGAGGATAACTTCAAAAGATTATCCAGGTTTGCTATAGATTATATAAGTTCTTTGGAAGAGAAGATTGATCTTTTGTTTAATGGTCATAATACATATATTTGAAGGGCACTGTCTTCTCAAACATTTTCATCATATGATAAAATTGTATTATGTTCCATCAAAATATAGAAGAATATTTCTATATCATATTTGTTCAAGGGAAACCACGATAAAAAGTGGTACTCTGATAACCATAGAAAAGGGGAAGCACCATAAAAGAAGAAGGGAATGAAGCAATTCCCATTATGATAGAATTGTGGAAAGAATCATCATGGGAATTTCGTGAAAGGCATGGGATTCTGCTATAATTTTGGAGAAAAGTGTCATCTATCTTATGAATGTAATGGGAAGAAACAATTCAATGATGTTCAACGATAAAATTGTATAGATATGGGACACTATGAAAAGAAGTGTCCTACGAACTAAAGAAACATTCCTCATAAAAGGCTAAGAGAGAAAGGGAAATTATATGTGATTATAACTATGGAGGTTGAGGTTCCTAATGATTTGGTGGCAAGTACTTTAATTATTTCCTAAAACTTAGAAAATGCATTATTAGATTTTTGATTGTTGAATTAATTTTTGTCTTTCTGGTTTTACAATAAAATTAGACATATCCTATTTGATTTAATAAAGGAGTTCTCAGTCCAAACTCTTAGGGGATGTATCGTTGTAATAAATATGTATCGATCAGTTCCCCTCATGATGCATAAACGTGATTTAGTTTCTAACCATATCATCATACCGATGATTGACTTTGATATAGTCCTTGTTATGGGTTGTATTTCACATTATGATGTAAAGATCTATTGCAAGAAGGGGGAAGTTAATGTTTTTGATAATGGTGTTGAATCCCTTATCTTTATAGAAGAAACCTCGCCAACTGATTCATATCTAGATCCAACCCAATAGTTTTACTGAATATAATTATATGGGAGGAAGAAAACACAATATCTATGGGTGTGGAAATAAATATTCAAATTGAAGACGTATATATTGTGAAAGAATACATTGATTTATTTATAGAGAATTTACATGGTCTTCCTCTAGAGTGGGAAGTTGAGTTTCTTATTGAAATAATTCTAGGTGAAATATCTATATCAATGACTCCCTATAGAATGGTCACTATGGAATTAGTGGAGATAAATAAACAACAAGAGTAATTGAGTTATAAAGGATTTATTTGACCAAGTGTTTCTCCATGGGGATCCCATTTCCTATTATTCAAGAATAAAGATAGATCCTTGTCAATATGCATTGATTATAGGGAAATAAATTCTATTACAATAAATAACAACTATCTTCGTCCACTCATTGATGATTTATTTGATAAACATCATATAACCCATTATTTTTTGAAGATTGAACTTTGATCTGGATATCATCATTTGTTTAGGAGGAAGAAATATATACCAAAGATAGCATTTCGAACGAGGTATGGGAATTATGAGTTTACAATAATGTTGTTTGAACTGAATAATGAACCCTATGTTTTCATCGATCTAATTAATAGTGTTTTCAAGGAATATATTGATGTTGTTTTTGTGGTATCTATTGATGATATACTAATATACTACAAAGGCTATGAAGACCATGAGATTCACTTGTGGATTATTCTAAAAAATCTTAAAAGAAATGAATAATATGGGATGTTTGGAATGTCTGAATTTTGGCACCAATAAGTTTATTTTATTTTCCATGTTGTCTCTAACGATGGAATCATAGTTGATACTATAATGAAAAAGGAAATACAAGAATTCCCTATACAAACAAACATAACCAAGGTACATAGTTTTATTGGCATAGCAGGATACTATCAGAATTTCGTTCAGAATTTAACCCAACAGGAGAACCCACTAACCGAGCTCACACGTAAAGGGGTTATGATTGTATAGAAAAAAGAATGTACAAATGTTTTTGAATAATTGAAAATATGATTGGTTAATGCTCCAATTTTGACTCTTCCCTTCAGAAATGATGTATTTTTGATATACAATGATGAATCAACGAATGGACTGGGTTATGTCCTTATGAAAAATGATAATGTTATTTCTTATGTATGAAAACAGTTGAAGAAACATGAAAAAAATTATCCAACTCATGATATTGAGCTATAATCCATAATCATTTCGTAAAAAATATAGAGACATTATCTCTGTGGTGAATGATGTTAGATATATACGGATCACAAGAGTTTGAAATACATTTTTACACAGAAATAACACAACATTAGGAAAAGTAGATTACTCTAATTACTCAAAGATTATAATTATTCAAGACACTAACACCTAGGAAATGAAAATAAGGTGGAAGATTCATTGAGAATGAAAGATAATGGAATTCTGAACCAAATGAGGATTGAGAGAGATCATATACTCAAGGATCTGCTAAATGTGGATATGGGAATTATTAAATAAGGGTAAATATATTTCCTCTTTAAAATGATTACAAAACCATCTTTACTAGAGAAGATAAAAATCCCTCAATCTGATGATGGGAATCTACAAAAGAAAATTAAATCTGTTAAGGATGGAATATTGGCAGACTTTGTGTTTGAGGAAAGAGTTATGAAATGTGGAAATAAGTTATGTGTTCCATCATCACCTGAGATAAAGCGGTAACTATTAGATGATTCTTATAGCTCAAATTTGTCTATACACCCTAGAATTATCAATATGTATAGAGATCTGAAAGAACATTTTTTTGGGATAACATGAAATGAGAAATTACTGATTATGTTCCAAGGTGTCTAGTTTGTCAACTAGTGAAGGATGAAAGAAAATATCCAAGAGGGGTCATGAAACCATTACCTTTTCCTATGTGTAATTGGAATAAAATTATGATGGAATTTTTCACAGGACTACCAAGGACACCTAGAAGGAATGATGCAATATGGGTAATTGTTGACCATCTAACAAAATTGTCATATTTCCATGCGATAAGAGAAGATTTACCCCTTCAATTCCTAGAAATACTTCATATAAATGAATTTATATGACTTCAAGGTGAAACTCTCTTGATTGTGTCCGATTGAGATCCCCGATTTAAATCAAAATTTTGGAAAATCATCCAAAAGTATTTTGATACTAAGCCTCATATGATTACTTCTTATCACCCCCAAACCGAAAGAGGGTCTGAAATGACTATTCAAACATATGAAGACATGTTGAGATTAATCTCTCTCGAATTTCAATGTATATGGGATCAATACTTGCCTTTGGTGGAGTTCTCCTACAATAATAGTTGTCATTATAGAATTCAAATGGCACCATATCAAACATTATATGGTAAGAGGTGTTGAACTATAACTTGTATGGATGATGTTGGAGAGAGTAAACTTATATTCCCAGAACTTATTTAAGTTACAACAGTAAAGGTAATGAAAAATAAGAACCATATTAAATATCTTAAAGTTGGAAAGAGAGTTATTCTGAAAACTGGAGAAAGGATTTGGAACTTCAAGTAGAAGAACATGCCTTTCTAAAAGTATCTATGTGGAAGGGTGTCTTAAGGTTCAGTAAGAAAGGGAAACTGACACCCAAGTACATCGGACCATTCAGAATTATAGAAATAATTTGATCTATAGATTACTACATAGAAATGCCACCAAGTCTCTCTAAAGTTCATAATGTGTTCCACAGGCCGTTGTTAAATAAATACATTCTAGACCCAATGCATGTACTCACCTATGATGAAATAGATTTCGAACCTGATTTTTCTTATTGTAAAGAGCTTATCAAGATTCTTGACACTACAGAGAAAGTATTGAGAAATCGGATGAATCTAAAATTAAATGTTCTATGGAGAAACCATAAAATAGAAGAAGCAAAATGAGTACCTAATTATTTTATGATTAAGTACTACCCACATATTTTTAAAGGTCTTCATACATGAAAAATTTTAAGGATGAAATTTCTGAAGGTGGGAAGAATATAACTCCTCAAACATTTTATGTTATGTCTCTCTTAAATAATTTCAATTCATTAGATAGTATATACTGCATGAAGTAATGAGTCTATGTGAAACAAAACTTGTTTATTTAAATCAGATTGTGGTAACCTATCTATTAAGATTATATTTTCTACATTTTTGTTTTGAAATTTGAAAAATGGACATAAACGGTTGCGATTAGGGTGATATTTGGGGTATGATAGAATCATGTTAATTTTTGATGAATAGTAACATACCCTTATGAATAGTAAAATACCCTTCTGAATAGTAAAATACTCTTATGAATATTAATATGACCCTTATGAATGGTAACATTACCCTTGAAAGTGTAATGAAAATTTACTCACCTTAAAAATGAAGATATATATTTTAAGTGTTGGTATATTTTGATAAAATGAGAATTTTAATTAAAAATTAAATTTCTCATATTTAGAAAATTATTTTTGAAAAATTGATTTTCTATTTAGATTATAATCATTAAAAAATGGATATGGTAAATTTTTTGGTTTTTTTATGAAATACATGAATTTTGTGAACAGTAAAATATAATAAATTCTGATAAATGCTAAATAGACGATTTATTTAGTCATGGATGATGTCCGGATGAGGTAATCACACTTAGTTAGAACTCACATGCAATTATTACTATTTTTGGTCATGAAGTCATCACTATTTCTTTTCATATGAAAAAAAATATGTGATTAAAATTTTAAGAAAACCCACTTCCCCTCCACTATATAAACCACCCCTCACCCCCATCTTCCTCCCACACAACTCAAGGTTTGATTCTTACCCAAGTTCTACCAGATATACTTCACAATCTCTTCCACTGCATCCAAGAACTTCTGGTCTCACAAAATCCCAAAAACGAAGGTGTCATGGAGATTATCAATGATGAGTACACAAGAGGTGAACCTCTCTCCCTTTTTCTTTATTCTTCTTTTAAAAGTTACATTATTTTGTTTCTCTCTACTAAACTAACCTCATCCAAATTATATTATAATTATAGTACCATACATTAACTATAATTTTATTATGCTAATGGAATATGTTATCATCATCTCTCTTTCCCCCTCCTCTTATACTAAAAATGAAAACACAATATGAGATGTTTCAATTTATCACATTCAAGTATGATAGGTTTTTAATTTATATTAATATATTCATAAATGTTAATGAAACCTTTTTAATAGTTTAAACAGGTCATAATATATGTATTTTATCTTAATAAATGTTCTTAAATATTTACACAATCATAATAAAAAATAATATTACAAAAAAGTTCATTGTTCCTAAAAAGGCCAAGTTAATCTAAGCATTTATCATAAACATTTATCTAATGAGTCATCCTCATGGTATATAAAAATCATTATAAGCTCATTTATATATCTTTAATTTCACTAATAATATATATTAACAGTTTTTTATGTTTAATCACACTTCAAACAAATTTTTATTCATGAATACAAGTAAAAAAACCATGGAAACCAAGGAAGATAATGCTTCCAAAAAAATAAAATAAAAACTCTTAAACCCATCAAAAACGACATGAATGAACCAAATAAGATTATACTAAGTAAATTACATGTATATGAGTCTCTGTAGTTATTAGTTAATTAAACTTATTTGGATTATTTAGGTCATTAAGATCAATCAAAAAACACATTCAGGCATAAGGTAAGGGTTTTCTCATCTCACTTTTAATTCCATGATATTTCTATTCTTTGAAACTTATTTATTTCATGTTGTGTATGTATACTTCCATTTGATATATAATATCATGATTTTTGCATATTCATGGTATTATTTGTTTTATTTTGTGATTATTAATTTTTGATCATAAGACTCGATTGATTGCAACGTTGTAAGGGACTTTGTCTCAATTTCCTTTTCCTTGAGACTTACTTGGTATTATGCACCAAATACTTCTTATGTGACGTATGAAATACCCATTTGAGATAATTTTTAATTTTATGTTATAATTATGGTAAATATCCATTTATTTGTATAATGGATATAATTATTTCCTTAAGTTGTTTATCATTTTACAAACAATATTTACTTTGGATTTTGTTTTAACTGGAGAAATATTGATGAATCTTTATCCTATATTTAATAAGGATATGAAAAAGGAAAATTTTTATTGTATTAAATCTAGGTATAAAAAATATTTTCGACTGTTAGTGATGATTGGGGCCCACTATAGCCCCTCGATGCAACGATAGGTCTCATAAGACAAATTAGCTTCCGAAAAACCATTTGAGGTTGTTTTGAAAAATCAGATGGGTTTCTACCCACAATAATAAACCATCTCAACAACATAATGGATCATATTCCAAATACATGAATTACAAATAATAATAATTCTCTTAATTCATTATTCATTTATTACTATCTATGTGGTTTTCACTATGAAAAAATTTATTGATGCATTTTTATTCTCAGCTTATTGATGGAAAGTGTTTTCATTTATTCATCTTGCCATATTATTCATATTTAATTGATTATGATTACATTGGTATTGATTCATTATTCCACTATATTTATCCCTTACTGAGCATTTGAGCTCACCCTTATTATGTTTCCTTTCCCTGGGTTATAAAGAAGAGAACCATGAATAAGATTTCAAGGAGGTAGTTTATTTCAGTTTATTATGTATCATATTGTAATTTATATCTTTCCAAATGTACTTTGTGTATAATTTTTGTAATATATAATTCCAAAACATCTAATATAATAGGCCCTTTAAGATTTAATTTCTATAATCATGCCAATATAGTAAATTAATGCACCGATTCTGGGTTTCTGGGGTCAGGGCGTTACAAAAATTATCTTCCAAAAACATCCCTATACATTATAATATGATGAAATAATTTATATTAAAATGAATTAGTATTATTTTATTAATTTTATAATATTCATTCACCTCATCCATCCTGATAGAGAAACAAAATAATTTTAATCATGTATTGTGGGAACTACGACCTCCATGAATTAACATTATTTATTTTTCAAGATGATTTTAATTATAAATCCAAAAATAATTAAAATTAAATTAAAATACATAAAAAATAAGGTCATTATTCTTCTATAATAATAATATTATACACATCCTAAGTAATATACACCCATATATCTATATAATTTTTTCATGTCTCAATCGGTTAAACCAACCACATGAATAATGTTATAAAATTCTATGCTAGATGAATATGGGAATTAAAATAAACATTATATTAAATTTTAACAAGATATTATTTATTTTTAAATACAATTTTTATATTATTTAATTAAATAATAATTATAATATCATCTTTCTTCAAAACAAATAACAAAAATATGCCCACATTTCAGGAAAACATTAGAAAAAACACTATAATAATTAAGTAGAAAAATATTATAAATAGTAAATATTATAGGAGTTTTTGAATAATAATGTTATAATAAGGTATCCAATGATCTTAATTTATACATTCCTGATTTTTGGAAAATGAAAATAGTGAATCGAGAAAAAGGTTGGGGTTTCATGTATTAATTTTCACCCCTTGGAACATAATTTTGTATATATAATATATTTATTTTGAAACTTTTTTCTACATCCTTATTAGTGTTATTTATCATTATCCTCTCTTAATTCATAATATTTGATGAATAATTTGAAATAATATTCTTCATGGTGTTCCCATTTAAATGTTAGTAATGTCAATACAAATTTGTTAAGTCTTTTTTTTATAAATTGGTTCATAGTCATTCATAATTAACTATAATTTGGTATAATTATTTTATCAATCGGTTACACTATTTTATATTGAATTTCCTCTTTTTATCTATGTAAAATAATTCTAATAATTAGTAACATCATTTTTTATAAAAGAAATTATTTAATAACAGTATAATATTTTCCTCTAGTACTGTCATTATTACTAATTATTATTTTTTAAAATATTCATCCTTCCAATGATATCATCCCATTTTGTTAGTTAAATTATTGATTAATTAAAGTGATACTCTTACCTATCATCTCTATTTTGAAATTGGAAATTTTATTTCCATAATTACAATGTTGGATTTTGATAAATTGGTTTTTAAAATCCTAAAAGATTTTATGTATCCTATAAATACTTCTTATCCTCCACTCCATGTTTTCTCTATAAAACCATTATATAATTTTTGAGACTCCAATTTTAGAGAATTAATAAAATTTTATTTTTCAATATATCCAAATTTTATTCCTAAAAAACTTTGTGAAAATTATTTTACAATATAACATTTTTATATTTCCACATATAAATTCTTCCAAAAAAGTAGAATAAAAAGTAAACTTTTAAAAACAAATTTCATAAGTACGATTAATACTCCATTTTGAATATTCATTACCATATTTATTTTAAAAAAAATGAATTAATTTGAAATTATTTTGTGAGTTTTATTTTATATTTTTATCATGTAATATGGTTAGATTTCAACATGTTTTTAAAGTAATATTTTTCGAAATTTATATTTTTATTCTTTATATATAGGTTGATTATTTACATATGATATCAAAAATGAGAAAAATTAAATCACTATTATAGAAACTACTATCACTACCATGTTAATCCATAATTATGATTAGTGTATAACCATGAATTTGATTCCAATTCCATTATTTGAGAATAATGTTTTTTAATTACATTGGTTGAAGGGTGTTCACCTAGATGTCATGCATTGATTTCAGAAATTATTAACATAATAATATACCATTTATCTATATGATGTAAATACCATATGATTTATTATTATATATTAAGGATATTTACCTATAAATTAACAAAATATTTTCATATATGATTTATTTTCTCATGGTTTTTCATTTTAAATTTATTGATTTCATTTTGAAGGATTTCATTATATAATTCCATTTAAAAAGGATATGAACACCATTTTATTTACATTAGTCTGTAGTGAAATTATGAATGATAAATTTCATGGGGAAGACATAAGTATAGATTTATAATGGGTGGGGTCCTTTATCACACTCCAATTCATTGGTTAAAATTTAAAATATCACGAGATACGTACCCGCAAGAACAATTTAGTTGTTTATAATCATGGGTGGAAGTCTTTGAGTCATTAATCTAATTTATATGCTGGTATAAATAAATAATCTTACAATCTGATATAAAATTGTGTGACCCAAGAATTAAATGATTACAAATATTAATATTTCTTCCGTAGTATAAATATTTCAAAGTCTTAGATTTTTTCTAGTGATTTTTTCATGCTTTCATGGATCATGTTTATAAACTAATGATTCCACAGTATCTGGATTTATTTTATATGTAATGATACATTGTATTCCATGAATCATGTTTTATAGATATTTATTTGATGGTTATGATTATCTTTTTTATCATTATTATACCCATATATCCATCTTATTCTCAATTAGGTTACTTTATTATTGTTGTATATGTTTACCCATACTAAGTATATTATCTCAACCTATTCATATGTTTTCATTTCACCATATTATGAAGATATATAATATATGAAATTCATAGATGACTATTGAAAAGGGCAATAGGTGTGATACATTGAATATTATTTTATTGATAATGTATTTTATTAGATATTTAAAAAAATATTTATTTGTGGAAAATAAATTTACTTTTTTCAGTTTATTTTTTATCCTAATTAGTTGTACCTATATACCTAAATTTTCATTATAATACAAAGAAATTAATTTGTTTCTTTATGTCACGTAATTTTAACAGTCATGTCTATAAGTTTCTTTTTTTATTAGAGTTGGGGAAAAGGATATTTAGAAGTTAAAATGTTAGTTCAGGATAATTTATTGTTTGATGAGATAATATTGATCATAATTTCAATTTTATATAGAATCCATTAGGTTATTTTATTTAATACTTCATATTTTGAGGATTATGTTTAGAGAATATTAGCGATATCCCTAGGGAATAGTCTATGTATATGATAACATCAGGATAGTTTTTTAACATTTGAGTATGGTATTTCTTAGAAATTATTATATTATGGGGATAATATAACTGAATAAAGTCTATGGATGAGATTTTCATGGGTGTAATAAACCTAAAAGGGTATGTTTCTTATTAAAAAAATCACCAGATGCATAAAAAATATTCCTAGCAGCATGCCCAATTTGGAAAACCTTGGGGATATAGTATGGTAAATAACATTCTATTTATAATCAATTTAAATGGATTTATATTGTTAAAAAATTAGGATGATAAATATAGGAGAGACAAACAGAACGAAAACTATATTGAACTAAGAGATAATATGGTTGAACTTAAAACTAATATGATATTTTTACATGTAATAATATATAATGTCAAATATTCATGAAATATTTTATGATAATTCAATTATGATTTTTATTATTCATCACTGCTGTTAACCAGTGTTGGTTTTAATAATGGATGAATCATGAGCGAACCATGTTTACAATGGATTCCAAGGACAATAATGATCTTATTCAAATGAGAAACTTAATAGGATATGATATATACTATGAAATGCTATGATTATTCCCAAATAGATATCACAAATTTTTATTAACAATGAGAAAAGATTCAATGTCCCAAACACAAAAATTAATTGAAGGATAGGGTCTTTCATATGTTCATGTGAAATGGATAATGATGAAATAAATATTTAGTTCCCAATATATAAGAAATGTTAAACAACAAAGTGTAAATTTTCATTAAATGGATGAATATATTCTATAATTTTAGAGATAATGGAAATCAAGATCAAATGGTTAATGGAAATATAGTAGAAGAAGAAAATCAATTGCATCAATTTCATGTACGTTCGACATTATAAATGTCAATGATTAATCCATGGTCTACCAAGAAAACATATAAGAACACATTCTTAGATCATGAAAAAATGGAAAAATATTTTCAACCACTTATACCATTGTATAATGTATTTTTTACTCAATATTTTATTATATTTTATATCATTTATTATTTATCATATAATAAAATATATTTTAAATAAAAACATTCTTTGTTATAATTAATGTACCCATAGGGAACATCATCATTATTTTTTGAATTTCCCTTTAATTAATATTATATTAGAGAAGAATTATTTTATTTTTTGATGGGTTTATATCCAATGTTTTATAGGGAAATTTCAATTCATAACCTTAATTAACCTATGATAACCTACTACTGTATGGTTAATCATAATTTTGCTATAAAATTTTATCCCATAGTTTGTGTTTTAAAGTTCTAATGTAGAAATTTATTAACGGGGGATATTGTAAAGGCTCAAAATTCTAATAATCATGTTTATCCAATAAAAATTTTATTATTATCTTGGTATATAATAAAAATAATACTAAAAAACTATGATTTTCTAAAATAAGACATGATCAATATAATATATATGTTAAATTAGTTGGTATAGAATGACGTAACAATTTTATTAGATATATTAAGGTGACAAATGACATTGACTGGAGGAAGTATATTGTATAAATATCATTTATCCATGATCATAAACGATGAAACTTCCATAGGGGTTTCTTTAGGTCAATCCAAAAATGAACACAGACAATTACTATATGTGTTAAATTTTATGTGAGATATCTTCAGGTAACAGGAAATTTTCATAATATCTATTAAATCGGAATCACCACTCTCAATTGTCGTGAGGGAATACCTTTTGCATAGATCATACATATAGATCTTCAGAGGATAAGTAAATATAAATCAGGAATATTTCTGGATGAATTTATTATTTTAATAATATAGATATCACATAAATATTACACATTTTTAATTTTAATTAAAATATACATTGTTTATTTTACTTTTAAAAAATTAATTATATATTTTAATAAAAATAATACTAATTTCTATATTTGGAATTAGATAAAAACAATTTCATTTTAGAAAACCCAAATTTAATATTATCTTATTATGTAATATTTGGATTTTTCTGAATGCTATGGATTTTAGTTGAACTCTGAAAAAATAATTATAGCTAAATTGTTTTCACATTGTCATAATACAAGAATGAATAGAATTATTTTTAAAGAAAAAAATATTAAATTTATAAATTTATAATGAATATAAATTATTTTAAATTATTATTTATATTTATAAACCCAATTATAATGTTACATAAATTTAAGTATTATTTTTACTTTTAAAACTATTTATTTTATTATTAAAAAAATTATTTTTCACAAGTTATAAAAATAATATTTAAAAAAAATTAATATTTTATATTGAAATTATCATATTATTTAATATTGAAAATTTCATTTTTTTTGAATAAATTTGTGACGAATAAGATTATATTTTTTGACATTTGTAATGGTAAAATTCTTATTTTCATGCAACTCATTTATTAATATTTTATAATTTTTATATTTTTAAATATGTTAATATCTTTTAAAAGGTAAATTTAATTTAATTCTTGATCTTATATTTTAATTAGTTATCAAACATTCAATTAGAAATCAATACTAAATGATATTGAGAACACATAATCATAAAAACAATATTTTTATACACAATAATTTTTTAATATATTAAATTTTATAATCTAAAAGATAAATATATATTATATATAAATTATATAAGACTATATGGGCATACAATTTGGCATATAACATCAAAATTTCACAATAAGGGTTACCGTATATTTTTATTATAATATAATAAACTAGAATAGAAAAGAGTTACCAAGGTAAAGACCAAAATGGTGAAATGTAAACATAAAGTGTTAAAATGGTTGAATTTGTTTAAAACATGTTGGAAAATGGATGGTTGAGTATTTATTAGCCATATCTCCCCCCCCAAATCTATTATTTTTCATTTTAAATCTATTTCCCCTATAATAGTTTTATACCATTATTTAAAAATAATTTGAGTTAAAAAAGGGATATTTTATTTAAATATAAATTAATAAAAATTCAATACTCCATTGCACACCCATTGATTCTTGAAACACTTCAGTTTCATACCCCTAAATCAATATATCATTTTCATAAGCCTCTAGTGTTGATTTTTTATTATAAAAACATCATTATCGATGTGAATTTCATGAGAATATTTATAGTACAAAGTTTGTATTACATACACTTTACATATATTGACCAAAGCATAAAATACATAGATTTTACATATATTGGATGAATATTTTGTATATATCCAAAATAAATAAATGTGATAACCATAAAGTTATAGTTTAATAGGATACTATATATATAAAAAAATTATTTATGTAAAATATTCATCATCTCAAATATCTTTCTTTGAATAATTTATCATTATAGAAACATCACACTTCAATTATTCCATCTGTTATATGGGAAGAAAAAAAATAAGAAATTTTGATCTTGGATTCTCGATACGGATAAACAAGATATATATCGATCTTAATAACTAATAAGATTATTATTTATGTATGTTAATATAATCTTTTTCATGTTCTTGACATAAAATATTCAATCATGGAACATCTTGGAAAATATACACCAAAATCATGTAATATCCTATAAAAACACAAATAATGGTGTAAAATATGTAATAATCATTCAAGACTAAAAACAGAGTATTGTGGAATCATAATCATAATAATTCATAATATTTGAAATATATAAATTCAAAATCACGTCCATACATAGTCTTGTGTTAATAGAATTAAGTAATCATATTGAAACATAATATTGTGAACTAAGTTATTTTCAAACATTTCCATGGATATTGTTATGAGAATATCTAGAAGCAATCATAATCACACATATAAATGTGAAAATTTTTATTTGAAATTTTTTTCCTTATTATAATTATCATACCATTACTTTTCAATATAATATTATCCATTTCATCTATGGGTTATAATGGACCCAACAATCAAATAACCATAATCCATTCAAATATATTACACAAGGTGATGAAAATAACTGCCATTTTTTCATAACATAAACCATTAAAATTAAATTAGGTTTAATCATGATTTAATCATTATAAACAATATTTATCCTTTGAAAGTATAAGTATCATAACATTGTACCACATATTTAGTGAAGAAAAAGTTATATTAAATTATATTAATATAAATGAAATTTAAATTAAAATATATTTTGAAATTTTCTTATATAAAATTACCTTTTAATTTTGGAAATCACCAATTTAAAATTTAAATTTTCATGAATATACGGAAAAATAATATTCCTGGACAAGAACCATGGATTCATGTTAAGGTATTTTCAATGAAAATAATTTTCATGGTCATTGGAAAAATTATTTGTTCAGTGTATTTTAAAAAATGATTTTATTCACACGTTTGGTAAAATGTTCCATTTTTAGATAATGAAAATGTGATTTCATTTGATCCATTTTAGATAAATTCAATAATGTTGAAAATTTAAAATAAATATATCATTTTATGACAGTAAATTAATTATTTAATGAATTTAATAAATATGGTCATGTAAGAAAAAGTTTGTTAGCTACTGAGAAAATAATTTATATCTTTATTAAAACAAATATTGACACGTTTAAGTTCTAATGTGGGGGAAAATTTTATATTAAATAAATATTCTAGAAATAACCATAGGATAAAAAAATATTTTCTGTTTATATTTTATTATCTATATTATTTCCTTTAATAAAAATTTAGCATAGGCGGTCCTAAGAAGAGCTGATATTGTAATGTAAATCGCTATCCTCAAGGCTCACATGGCTTCATATTACTTATAATCTACTGTATTACAAATATATATTTATTATAAATCAATTATAATACAATATTAATTAACAAAACACTTTGTATAATTACTTTATAATTTACCATTATCATTTTATTAAAAATTCTCCATTAAATGGACATTTTGTTGAAAGGTGTATTATTCTTCAAGAATTATTTTGTTTAGTGGTTCATTTTCTTGCACCTTGGTCGTTGTTTAATCATATAAATAATATAAATCATAATATAATTATCATATTTATTCATTATGTAATCTTATAATCATCTATATAAGAAGTAGGCAATAACTGAATTTCATCACCTTGTGGAGACGATAATCTGTAAAAATGAATTATTGAAGGATCCACTTTTTAATGGGAGAAATTAAATAATGGTAAATAACAACTCATAATCCAAAAATAATAATTATATCATTAATATCATATTTATTAATCTAATATATCCTTAATTTATTGAAAAAAAGTAATGAAAAAAAACATACCATGTCAGTTTCCAGAGGTGGTAGTTCATCCATTCACATGAGAAACATTATCATTTTTCAATGGATGTGATGGAAACAAGGTTGATTAAATATTATAATACCATAAAAATAATTTTATCATAAATATAATATATAAATTACAAATCAATTTTAATAATTTACCATGATTATTTGTGGTAGAAAATGAATCATGTCACATCGTGTATGTTATATTTCACACTTATACATGGCTGATACTTTAATTTACCATTTGATGGAATGAAGGAGGAAAAATGGATATAAATACTCATAATAAAACCTCAATATATTAATGATATTGTAAAAATTATTTTATTATAGATAAAATTTATTAATATAATGTGGAAAATGAAATTAAATTTAAAGTACTCAGTTAATAGATAAACCACTTTTTTGAAAAACATCATTTTTTTAAAAATAATCCATGAAAGGATGGTATTGTAATAAAAAAGTAACAATAGGAAATAGGGAGTGATGGTATAAAACTATTTTGCTACAGAGTTTCTATGATAAGATTCTCTTTATGAGCATACAAAATAAGAGAGGATTTGTCCTATTATACATGAGGGTGAGGACAAAGTGTACATTTTTCAAAAGATTAACATATATCAGTGTCAGTTTTTTTATGTGGAAAAAAATCGAGATTAATTATAATATAATATAACAGATTTTTTGAAATATCTAAAATCATTAATATTTAGAGATTTTATGGGAAAATATTACACTTATCTGTTATTTTAACCCCCAATTATACATGTTTCAGCATTTACTATTGAGAAAACCGTTACAGTTTTTAGTATTCATTATGACCAAAAATTAAAGTGGTGTCATATTTAAATATGTACATGATGATTAAAAATGGGGATTAAATTTTATCAAATTAATTACCTATAATTTTAAAAAATTAATCTAAACAAAAACCCACAAACTTGGACGAAAATAGTTTTCCAGAAATATATATTTTTATGTTTAAAAATATTTTTTATATAAATATATATCTTAATTTAAATTAAAACGAAATTAATTGTATTATTATTTACCCAAAATAAAATATTAATATGTTTAATCATTTTAAAAAAATATGAATTTTTAAATATATTAATAGAAAATCAGTTTTCTATAAAATCATTACTTTGTACCATTCACTGAAAAATTATTCCTTTCCGAAGAATCCTAAAATTTCACTAGAAGAAAAATTTTATTTTTTATTTTAAAACTAATATTCTTTTCATAAAATAATAATTCTTAATTTTTAATAATTATTTAATGAAAAAATGATATAAAAACTTTATTATCTTGAAAATGAAATATTCTAGTTGAATAAAATTTTATTATTGAAAAGAAATTTGATTTTTTTAATTTTAATTAATGAATATGTTTCCATTATATTAAACATTTACATTTATTTTGCATAAAATTTTTATTATTATTCATAATGCTAATTAATAGAAGGTTATAATGGTATACTATATCACTGTTCAATTGGAATCAGGATTTTGTGTAAAACGTGTTATCAAACACTTCATATTTATTTCAATGGAATATACATACATATATATATATATAATCATGGTGTTATATTATAACCATATTAAGAGAATTTGAATATTGAAATTTATTCAGTCTGATATAAACAAAGAGGATACTTCTTTCACATAAAATATATGGGTTCCAACATAGAGTCCTAAAATTTATGCTTTCCCCACAAAATAATGACTAGGGGAGTGGTTTTGTTCTAAAAAATATTCTCTCTTAAATCCAAAATCACCATTATGTGTATAACTCTCAAACCCAAACCACCGTGTCAGATCTTGAGAGATACATGACCCCATATGTGCCTCTCCATATAGAAGATGTCAACTAATATAGACGATGTGAAAAACATCTACGAGGATACTATACCATCAGTATCAATACATATACATGAAGAAAATATATATACAATAAAAAAATCATCAGAGTAATAAAAAAATGGTAGATAATTATTAACAAATTTAAATATATGTGTCTTTTTTGGTGAGAAAAAAAATACAAGTGTATGAAAACTAAAAAATAAAAGATGGGGTGACATCTAGGGTCCATACTGGTCTGTCACTATCCTCGTGCTCCACATATCACATATTAAACATGGAAACCTTCCCCTTATTCAAATCATTATAAATTAAGTATAAAAAATAATTTAGATTCATTAGTGTGGTTTGAGTAATAAAAAATAGTAAAAAACAAAACAAAATGATTCATTAACACAAGTATTTCCACAAAAGAGTGTATGCCATGATAATAAATAATTTCAAAAAAATAAAAAAAACCAATGAAAATGTTTCATTATCCATAAAATAAACAACGAACAGTAACAATACCTTATTTTTCTCTATTTTAGAAAATAATTAGAGTAGTCATGGTAAATTAACAATGGAGGAGATACCCTCAATGATTCTAATTAGTTGTATAAGACATAGGCATTAGGGTCATGCCACTATAGGCCTTCATATATAATTACTTTCTCTTATGTTAGTTCACATGAACATCATTCCCCACTATTGTGTATGTTTTTTGATAACAAGTGTCCACCATTCCCTAAAGATTCCTCATGGTTCAAGTGATAAATGATTATCATGCCCCTAGGTCTAGCTACATAAGTCCATAATTCTCTCTCATCTAATATGATCCTGTTATCACGTCCGATGCTACATCTAAAAAAATCCACCTCTTGGAAAAAAAACCATAATGGTTCCACTTATCGTCATGAAAAAATATATAGAATAACAATAAAAATTATTCACTAAAAATTACAAAGAAATATGTCCTAAAAATAATGGAAATTCTAACATATCATGAGTGTGAAACAATATCCCAAACTTATAAACATATGATCAAACTGAACATGGTCTAATGAATGTCAACAAATAATGAAATATAATCCTAACTATCATATCACGGTTTTTACATGGAAAGGGACATCCTATAACTTGTTTTCAAGGATAATACCATGTTTCATCAAGGGTATCATATCCAAACAATGTTTACACACCAACTAGAACAACATCATACATCCTAAAATCCTAGAACTAGTTACAACCCTAAATGATAATTGTTCCTTGAATAAGGAAATGAAGAATAAAAATCTAATTGTAGAATAAAAAATTACCCAACAATGTTGAAAAAGGTGTAATTTGAGCCTATTGGATTGACATAGATATCATAGCTCTTATATAGTGACAGAAGATGAATTTATCAAGATAATTCCATTTCTTTTGAAGAAAAAATTGACCATCAAGGATACTACAAATTTTAATTAATGTTATCAAAACACCAATGAATAGTGAATCTATCCATGAAAAAAATATTTTTAGCTAAACTTGAAGTTCTAAATTAAAACCTACAAAAATACCCCAAATCTAAAAGAATAAATGATGTAGAATAAACCATGTAATAAGATCAGTTAATGGGATACAAAAAAATGACCCCAAATTAGAAAGAAAAAATCTTGGTTTGAACAAAAACATCATGAATGGAATGGATATTAATGTTTTATCCATTATTATATATAATATATTAAGTCATAAATAATGGTATGAAATGAATTAATTGGTTTTAGAATTAAATTAATAATTTAATTATGAATCTAAATTAATTTTTTCTCATGATTTCCACTTAATATAGTAAATATCTAAAACAATAATGCAATAAAATGTTGGTTTCCCAAAATTAATGATATCGATACAACTTTTACAATGGCCCTACAAAAGATGACGTGTTCTAAAGAACATAGTTGATAAATATAAGGAATTGTTTTTTCGAGAAACCTTGTCTATATTACCTATGTCCATGGCTCATCAATAACATATAAGTAAATTTATTTTCTTAGATATTTTTTAAATTAATATGTACAAAATTAATTTTATCATTTCTATTTTTTAATGGCTGTGGGATATTTACTAATAAGATCATATCAAAAAATTAAAAATTTGAAGAATGGATACATTCATTTTTATAAAGTAATAAATAGTTTCAAGATTTTACAAACTCTATTTTTATGGACATCTAATCCTTTAGAAGCATCTATGGATATCCATCGTAGTGACATCAGGCCACTGATCCAGAAATAATCCTCATAATCCAATGTATCATCCATGATCCACTAATGAAACAAAAGGATCTAGAAAATTTGTACTATCTTCCCTCAATGGAATTTCCTATTTCAATCTATGATTTATATTGGGAAGTCCCTATGTGAGTTTTCTAGATCCATCTAAACATCCTCACAGTCGATGACTTGAACTTTGTTAGTAATGTACCTTAAGAATTGAGAATAATTAAACACAATATTCAGTAGAAAAAAATTTCCTTAAATATCCTGAAAATAATATATTTTTTCAATCATTAATTATGATATCATAGGGTCTAATAAAATGGGGGAATTCATGGAAATCATCCTCTCGAATTGGTGGTGTAATTGACGATTCACTATTAAGAAAAATTTGTTGCCTAGTGAAATATTTATTGGCCTCCTTCTATGGTCATCACACATTATCTTCCTTCTTTGAGATTTGATCAACCTAGTCTAATGTTGTTGAAATCTCATGGAGTTTTCATGAAAGAAATGTTTCACACAACTACTTCCACACATGCCCTATCTGAGAAGAATAATGAATAACATGAGAACACATAATGAGATTCATAATGTTCCAAATAGATTAAATTATAGTAATTTTTATTATATAAAAACTCAACCTAGGATAGATGATCATTATATTCTCCATAAATTATTATAAAATAAACATGATGCATATCATTCACTATAGGAATCATGCACTATGTCATTAAATCTCTAAAAGGATGGTATGTTGTTCCCAACCTTGACTGAGTGCCTAAGGACTTCTAAAATCCATTCCAAAACAATTATATAAAATTTGTATCTCAGCTAGATAAAATGAAAAGTACAACTTCATAAAATATTATAATCTTGAGTTAATATAGTATTTCTAATATATCTAATGCGAGAGTCTCATAAATTTTTAATAAATGGTATACATTCGTTAGATGATCAAAAATCACCCAAACATCATCATGGATCCTCAAGGTCATATGTAACCCTATCTAAAAGTCAATGACATGGTCCTCCCACATCTAAATGGGTACACAAAGTGTATAGAGAATACCACTAAGATGTTGATGTGGTTATTTGTCCTCTATCAGGTCAGACATCGGGGAGAAAAATCAGAAATGTCCCTCTTCATATATGGGCACCAGAATAGTTGCTTAATGTTTTGGTAAATCTTATGTACCTCCATAAATAACCTCCTAATTATAGGTGTATAGTTCCTTCATCAACTTCTCCACAATGTAATTAAGTACTAAAACTCTACCATATACAAGGAACATATCATCAAAGTATAATGACCCCTAGGTTATTGGTTCATATTTATCTAGTCATTCTTGTCTCACACCAAAATACCTAGATTGTCTTATATACACCCTTTACCTAGTACAAAAAGTAATATGTGGACACCAAAGGATCACATTTAATTGAACTATAGTGACCCAATAAATACATTTTACAGATATTTAAAAAACTCATTAGCCACCACTATTACAATGATGGTTATTCAAAAAGCTCTTCAGATACCAGCTTCATAGAGTCAATATCATCTGTTATGATATTAAGATTATATTTTTCATAATCCATATAAATTTTAAATTGCATAAGATACTCTAAATAGAACATATTCATTGAAATTAGGTCCTACTTTACAATTGTATAGTAGATGTACTTATGGTTATTATAGTCAGTAAGAATCCCTTCATAGAGTTTATATTCTCATCACTAAAATCCATGGACCATAGATTCTAGCTATTATCCGTACATATAATGTTTCATTCAAGGGGTCATATTTGATGTTTCCCTTATTATACATACAATTTTTTTAAAGATTTAATTGTCCTAAACCAATTACTAATGTGTTACATTACATAAAATAACAAATTACTTTCTCTAGAAGGATTAAAATAGGTGTTGTAGTTAACCTCCTCTTTATCTAAATAAAATCCATATAAAACTAGTTGAACACTATAACTTCACTATATTATATATTAATATAATAAAGGGTTATGATAAACAAGAGACATACCAGATAAATCCTAGATAGTATCCCACAATACATAAAAATTTCTTTATCTCAAATACATTCCTAGGATGTGTCTAGGATCTAAATTCCAAAACCTTCTATAGGCCCACTACATTACTGATATAAAAACCCACATTCCCTAAAATATTAAACTATTTTATATAAAATTTATGTTCGATAAATTAATGTAAATATGATTTTCTTGAAATGTGATTAGGATTATCTTCATATGTTTTACACTCTTCATTATGTTTGGTAAGTATATAAGGATGTCATCAATGAATAATAAAATAAACATGTTAATGTATAACCAGAAGATCTTTTCCATGAGGTCCATTAATAATGTTGGTGAAATAATAATACTAAATGGCAAGAAAATTTTCTCATATATCCCATACCTTCACTAAAACACAATATTTTGGATTTCCACCTCTATAAAAAATAACTGGTGATATACCAATTGAAAAAAAATCTTATAGAACCATCAGATACCCTAATTGATAGAAAATATCATCTATACAATGAAAAGGATATCCAGTCATCACTATCAACATATTTAGGTTCTATTAATCAAAACATTATCACATACTACCATTTTCCATCTTATAGAACAAAACCGTTGCACCCCATATTGAAGTACTCATCTCAATAAATACCATATGTTCATAGTCCTTGAGTTTTTAAATGATCTATATTATGTCAAATTGTTCCATATGATATAGGGGTATCCAAATTTTGCTACTCACATTGAGTTATATTTATCAAGAACACAACACCAATGTTAGGGGTAATTCCAGTTATGTATTCTGGAATAACATCTCTAAATTTATCCAAACATTTGAGTAAAATATGAGTGGGTCAATACTAATAATACTAATAGATCCAAGCCTGAACAATGAACTATAATAATCCCATGATGGATCATATATACCCCAAATCTAACATCATAAGACTCCCATTCTGCAGAAATAAATTACTTATCTGTATTGGTGGATATAAATGATACTCATCTCAAATTGAAACCAATGTGATCTCAAAATCTAGTCATCTAGTCAATGCCAAGAATCATAATGAATCTCATCATCTCTATTTTCAAGAATACCCATAGGTTTCTCTTTATTTAAATGAATAAAGGAGGCTATATGAATCAATTAAGATACTTCTCTATCATTTATAATAGTATATTAAGGGATATAAACTATGATGAAAAAAAGATTGATGGGTAATTTTGATAAATAACATATATAGATACAAACAGATGAATGAGTCAATATTATCTTACCTATTAGTCAAAGTCTTCACTTATCCAATGATTCCCATAATGGTTTCAACCCATTCCTAATCATTCTGAGTGCCAATGGAACCCTAGAAGGATGGATAAATATACATTAGAATATCCCAAGCATAATAAACCATATATTTGGACCCCATCACCATATACTTTCACAAGGATAAAGGAATATGGATAAAGTTAATGTAATTCCAAAAATACAGAGTATGTCTAACAGCATGAATAGATTCATTATCCCACATTTTCGGTGGAATGGAAATAGAATCATCCATTATAGTTGGACTCTATACATCTTTTAAATTATTTCACTAAGACTATTCCATAGAGAAATTATTTTCATTATCGTAAAAATAATACATCTATAGATATTAAAACATATCTTAACCAATTTAAAGGATCAAAATAATGTTCTTATATGATTCTACACCGAATCCAAGGTGTATTTTTCCTCCTTGTTATACAAAAATACATGTTATTCAAGGTCACGTGTGTATAAAACACATTACATCGTAACCAATATCAATTAATTAATTCTAATACAGGTATGAAAACCAATATATAAATACTTGTCCATCCTAAATAGATATAACAATTCAATTTATAAAATTAATGAAGTAGTATACGTCAAAACAATATGTAAATATATATGTAATGTCATACTATGATCAATCACATGATCCATTAACACTACTCAAAACTACATAAAACATTAACAACAATCCCATAAATGGTATCTCATTGGTTTATTAAACATTAGCTTTACATGAACAATGTTACTAGACCACAAGATTACTACAAAACCTATATCCTTCCTACTATGTCCAATGATAGAAAAAAAAGAATTTTTTTTGGGAAACCATTTTTTAATGAAGAAACCTAAACCACAAGGTCAAATGTAGAGATCCATATGAAATCATGCATGTATCCATGTATACAATGGCATTATGACTAGTATTGATTCTTTGAATACCATTAGTATGGAAACTATACCCTTATTATTGTATCATCATCATGCACAATAAATATATACAATAATACTCTAATTAAATTATGAGAGTAACATAAATTAAACTATAAATAAGTTCCATGATTTATACAAGTAAATACCAAGAACCTAGTGTGGTAAACAAAGAAGTATGATAACTAGAAAAATGAATAAAGAAATGTTTCATAGTCCTCTTGAGTTCATCCAGATACAACAACATCCCCATAATCTAGTTATAATCTTTCATCCACTATAACATATCTCTTACTTAGATCCTAAACCATGAAGTCTCTATGTGAATAGATATTCTTGTGTGCTGTGTGTGTAAAAAAAACATAGTAGGACACCAACAATGCATTCTTAACAAAATTGATCATTCATAAGAATTTATTTAATTATAATAAATGAATGATAACATATAAACACAATTTTACCAAGAATATATATTGTTACCATGTCGCCATAGACCCCCCCATTATACTGGGTTTGGATCTATGGTATAAGAACAACTGGGTGGTTGTGGTAACATCATAAGGGATGGGATTGTCTTGAAGCCACCGAATATTCCTACATGAAGTATGCCTCCTATTTATACCATAATAGGAAATTATATATATATATATATATATATATTCTCATTGGTTTGATCACAATAACAACCATGTTCCATTATTGCCTCACAGTTCTGATTATAAATGACTATCATTCTCTATTATTTCCTCACAGGTCTAATCACATATGTCCATCATAACCCTATGCCATGCCACAAAGGCCACTATTTCTAATTATCCATCAAGGTATTTGTATCCTATCAAATTATGATTCTATACATTACCCCTCTATAGTGCTACAGAGCATTGAAGGGTCCACATATCCCCATCCTAAAATGGATATAAGAAAATATACAAGAAACACTACCAAGAAACAAGGAAAAAAATCAAGGAACGCCTAGTAAACAATTAGAGGGAAATAATATCCACAACATGAATATATGTTATCAAACAAAATGTAATCGAAATAAAATTTACAATCAAGTTCATATGATGTTAAATGTCATATACATGACCCCTATAAGGTAAGGGATCTACTAAATCAATGTTTCCAATATCAGTATCATGTTTCGTCAAGGGTTTCATCTCCCAAACCACATTATCACACCAATTGGAAAAAATCATGTACATCATGAACTATAAGAATCAGATCCAAGCCAACATAAAAATGGTTTATTTAGTATGGTAAATATGTTGAACAATAAAAGGGTATAATCAATACATACACAATGATGACTAACAAAAAATATAAAGTCCAATCTCATTTGATATAAGTGGAAAGATCACTATTAGACAACAACAAAATAATTAGTCAGTAAGAGAATGAAATAGATGTCAATTAAATATAATGATCTTCAAGGTCATATGAATCATTATATAAGATATTCAAAACACCAATACAAGAATTATTTCACTAGATTACACAATTCTATACCATTTAATGAAGATTGAAAATAATAATCTAGGATTGAAATAATAATAAAATAGGAAATTCATAGAGGAAAGAATAAATTCATATAAACTATAATAACAAACTTAAACCATTTAAAAATCAAACAATTATGGATGAATCAATGAATAGAAATTAACACGATATTTGGTCCATTATAGATATAAAATAATGACCCAAAATAGGGAATAAATTATCCTGATTATAATATCATCATCAAAATTGATGAGGTTTCAACATAGAGTGTATTATAGAGATGAGTTAATCAATAGTGGTGTCTGTTTTATTAATTGGATTTAGAGTTTTTTTTATTAAAATAAAAAATAACTCATATTAATTATTCCAAATATGTTCTTCTTGACTAGGTAATGATCATAAATGAAAGGGCCTTAAATTTTCCATTTCCAAAATTCTTGACATGGAAACAACATACACAATCCCCTGGTTAAATATAAGTTGTCATTGATACCATAAAAAGACACATTGGGATATTATGTGGGGGTAAAAAAACGTTATCTATTACACCTTGAAACATGGCTTGGCCACAAAGGCTTTCCTCAGGAATTTCCCTTCCTGTTGTATATATAATGATTTCTAAAACAACATTAACCCAGTCCACGGTCTTCAAAGGCCACAATACCTCACCCAAGCAAGGATAAATAATAAATAATGAAGAAGAATAATGGAATCAATGATTTTCATTTAAAAAAAGCTATTATTTCATTATTTTACAATCATACCCTTAAAGGACATATCGTTTATAAGAAGAATGATTACGTATCATTCTCAAATATCATCAGCCATTGAGGAAATATAATAGCCTACCACTCCAAATAAACCTCAGGGACTCACACACAACACCATGAAATTCATAAGTCTTATTCCATATTATCTAGAAGGATTTTATTTTATCATTCTATAATCTACACATAGTTCCCCTCATTTGATGTGTCTTCCTCTATCTCATTATCCTCATAGATTGGGAAATATGTTGGATCAAGAATATACCTCAAGGACTGAAAAACGTGAAAAATAATTTGAAAAACCTGATAATGTGATGTAATATCCCTATTTTACACCATTGTACCAACATATATAGCGATTTCATGGAGTGTATCATGTCATGGAGAAAGCTTCCCTTGCTTCCTTAGATAATGGTGACCTAGCTGGGGAGTAACACTCTTGAAAAAATTATCACCTATACCAAAATATATAGGTCTTTTACTATGGTTAAAATAAAATATATGCCTTCTATGATATATCATCTACCATATTTAAGTTCTTTGTACTCCCATGGGGGTCTCATGAACCTTATTGGAACCCACGAATACTCACTCACCTGTTTCATGCTGGAAAAGTATTGAATGACTTGGGATCCCATAAAGAGACCCATATGTTTCTATATGATTCAAATCATAGTAAATGTAATTTTTCTGAACTCAAACAATTATATATGATCATACCATGATATAAATATGTTTATTATTCCTGATTGAATCATGTCCTCTTCTATAAAAATCCTTCACTAAGATTTTCTGCCTAATTCATGATGGTATATTTTTCCAAATCGTAGACGAGTCTCTAAGGTCCTATACTAAAATTTCCATTACTCAATATGTAAAATATTTGTTTATATGAAATACAATTATCATGTTAACTCAGTGAAATCATAAAATCTCACAAACATAATGATTTTTCAAATCATATACTAAGTGAGACAAATGGATCTAAATAAAATTATAATATTTTATTAGCATATTAGTAATCACAAAAAGTTTGTAAAAACTCCTTGGGGACATAGGTTTCACATGCAAATTTCACATCATTAAATATTCTCACTTCCACATGGGATCATGAAGTGGTTAGATAAAATGAAAAGGACTCCAGTGCTCGACCATTATCCTGTTGGTGGTAAGGAATCTTGAAAAAAATCCAGAAATGTCCCTTTTCATCCCAATATGTAAGAACTATCATCTAGGGTTATGATATATATTTCTCATTAGATGATGGACCACCCACTTTGAGTTGTTTAATTATATCCTTGAATCCTCCATGTGGAATAAGGTACAAAAAATCGCCCATGTACAATTATCATATCATCATCTTCCAACGACCACTAGGGGTATCAGGTCTTCTCGAATGAGTTATTGTCCTATCACATCAAACACCAAGTCAATATATTTTCTACCCATTACCCAATATAGCAATTAATATGTGACAAAAATTTTGGAAAATTACATAAATCATTGGATCTCATAAGAATATATTATCCAGTCATACATCAATCACATCAGGCACCACTAATCTAATGAAGGTCGTTCACCTAGCTCCTGAGCTACAAAAAAAACCTCCATCTAAATGAATATGATATGAAGATTCCATTACTTAGTGAATAAATTATTTTAATGTAAAACCTATATTGAAACTATAGACATGGCCTCTACCATTACATCAGGTCCCACCACCTAAACATAATGTTGAAGATCTTATTATTCATGTAGACATAAAAACATCTCACCAAAGAGATAATTTCTCAAACACTTCAATGTGTGGACCCCATGTTCCTAATCAAAGTCATTGATACAATTTTCACTATAATGGGAATATAGATAACATTAAATGAAATAAAATAATGATACATCTTCATCACTACATCTACCAAACTAACTCTTACTCATCGTATGATATGGAATAACCAATTCTTGGATTAGGAATGATCAATACTCGAGATATAGTAATTCTCATATTTGGCTCAAGAAAATCCTATTCACATTGGTCATAATACTTGAAATTCACTCCCTTACTAATAAATGTATTCATGTGTCTTTATAAATGGGATACGTCTCGGATAAACTGCATATAGTATCCTATTAATCATAGAATAATCTTAAAATGAAATAGATTTCATCAATGTTTCTTAGACATAAATTACTCAATACTGTCAAGGTCCTATGGTATGATGCCTCAAAAATCACACATCTATATAATTTTACCACATGTATCAAATAGTTACACATCGATAAATTTGAGTCAAGAAGACATGGTAGAATATTTATTAAAAGTATCTCAAAAATTTTATATGATGCTTCATGATCAATTAGTATATGAATATATCAAAAATAAATTCCATGAGGAATGAGTCATGGTATGAGTGGAATATAATGTTAATGAGATTTAGGAACAGTTCTAGTACCTTTATCTATCCAAATGGCTTGACTATGTACTCATATAGACTATACCATCCCAAAAATTACATTTTCGGGATTTAATCCTCTCTAACATACAAATATTTGTTGCCCAATAGAATAATAGTATTAATGAACCAACAGTGTCCCCATAACTAATGGAAATGATAATCAATCGTCACAAAAAGGATATCTATTATTCACCTTCACCTAATTCTGATTCAGGTAATGTACAGAGAGTTGACGAAAAATATCCAACAACGAGGTGAACAATGAACTTGAACCCCATAGAGACGTTATTGGATTCCTAAAGCCATTACTCTCTATCTCTTTTAGATATACCCTGAGAACCATTAACTTAGTAGGCACCATATGATAAGGGTGTATCACAATTTTCCATGCAACATGAATGATTTCAATCTCAAACGCAACACATATATTATGATAAATCATGTGAATTACTCTAAAAACACATCATGATAGAGATCCACAACAAAATGGAAAGATGAGGGGGTAACCATTGATCCTTTGGAATGATACAAGCCTTCAATTAATGTCATAATTATCCCAGTAAGGCTCATATATGGACCCACTAAACATGATCCCAACTCCAATTCAATAGTCATTATGAAATTATCTCTTGTGGGTGATGTAAAGAGTGCCAATGTCTATTATCAATCCACATGAGCTACGAAGCGGGTCATCTAGTCTCTATAAAGATTCACATCTAAGATCACAACATATAGAGTCATTAATTTCCATAGATGTTAGTAGCTAGAAATGAATATATGATACTATAAGTATGATTAAATAATGTCTAATTTAATGTTGTATGGTGTGTCAGATGATAAAAAATATGAATAAAAATTTACTGGTATGCCATTTCTAGCAATAACATGTTCAAATATAAAGTGATGATAGCCACTGGCATAGCATGAAAACAGCTTAGAGTCTTTAATTGGGTTGAAGATCCCTATTATTATTTCAAACCATTTCTCAGAATGTTTGGAGCCTCTAGTGCATTTAAATGATTAATAATGATTTATTTGAATGTATCTTGGATAATAAACCATATTTCTGGACTCCACAACATTTTATAGACAGTAGTGGAGTGACCTATAGAAATTGTTGACTGATGACCTAAACTAATGACAAGGTGAGAGATGATTATTAGGTATGCCCTTTGACACAATCAGTGATAGAATATAAAAATCCACCCTTATGTTAGCAGTATTCCTACTTTCCAATGATACCCATAAGGCTATGTCATGTTAATATTTTCTGAGGTTATAAATGAATGTTTATGATGTTAAGAGACATTTATATAGATAAAAACTATTCTATGGGTTTATAAAAAGTTAATACAAGAAGTCTACCAAAATCTCAAGTCATGTCCCTATATTCGATAACCATGGTCTCCATATAATCATGTTAGTTATAGTTATATATACACAAAACATAATAGCATGCTCATGTTCAATAACAAATACCAACAGAGATAATCAGAAAACAGAGAAATATAAGTCTACCCTAAAAAGATTTCATAATTCAACACATAAAATTAATGAACAAGTATACTAGAAAATAACATGTTTATATAAAGATATATGCTATTTGATCCAATATTTGTACTAATGATACATGAAAAAACCAAAAATTTCATAAAACTATAATAGTAATCTCATCAATTGTAACTATGAGTTCTATTAGACAAGAGCTAATTAGTAAAATGGGGACTCTCCTACCTGATTCATACATAGCCTATATCCTTTTTACCATCACACGATATTATCGATGAAAAGAAAAAAATCCATGGTAACATTTTGTAGTGTCAAACCAAAACCACAAGGTATGATCTAGAGAGCCACATGACCTCCTAAATGGCTCCATGTGTGTAAGAGGCTTATGATTGAATATGAGGGTCCAAACACCATCAGTATGATGACTATACCATAAGTATCATGTTAATACCATAAAAGAATATTTTAAACTATAAAAAATAAATAAATAAATAGTGAACCATACAAAATATATTAAATATGAAACATAATTCATAAAATTAAATACTAGGATCCTAGACTGGAATGAAAAACCAATTAATAATTCTAGTAAAAATGAATAATAATAGATGTAGATTCTTCCAGAATACTCTGCATTTATCCAATATTCACATTCTCCACTACTCACCTATCATCCATGATTCCCTTTCCCTTTATTAGAATAATATAAATGAATTCTGAATTAACATTGAGATTCCAATATATGTTGTGTGCAATAAAACCTAGTATAACACCAAATATACATCCTTAACACATGTTTTTGGGCATATGTGTGTCACTCATGGTAATAAATAATTTCCAGCACAATAAAATAATAGTACCAAGTGTTTTACCTCTATCCAAGATACCCAAAACCCTAGTTGTACATATGATGAATGTATACTGGAAAAATGAATGAGTGGTCATGGTAATGTCACGATGATAGACCCCATCCCAATGATTTCCAATATTCAAATATTCCCAAGGTCTCCATGATAGACAATAATAGGGCATCATACACTATGATTATCTATTAGGTATGGTCGCATACACTATCATGACCTAAAGTCTCCCATAATTTAGATAAAATATGACATTATTATTCCACCATTTCCTCACAGTTCCAATCATATATGACTACCATACCCCTAGTTCAATCCATATGAGGCTATCATTACCCATTATGGAACTCTATTATGACATCATGTCACATGATACATGTGAACATGATTCTTATCTATGGATTTCAATCCATGATTGGTCCACATGTAACCATGGAACTATGTATAAAAAACTACCATTTATATAAAAAAATAACATTATGAAATAAAACATAGCATATCAAGGCACATATATAATATCATGAATGTGAAAAAACTACAAAAATGTTCACACATGTACTGAAACTAAATGTAGTATAAATCACTTCAAAACATAGTATTATATGTTATTGAAGATCAAATAAATTGGATCAACAATGTATGAGACTTATAATATCATGGTTTTAAAAATTAAATCTATGTTTCTTCAATAGTGTAATCTCCAGAACCATGTTTTCACAAAAACCGTAGAAATATCTCACTCCAAGAAATTATATAACTGGTTCCAACACAATATTTCATGGATTATTAATATAAGGAGAAGAAAAAGAAAAAATAGGTTGAATAAAAACTTACCCAATAATTACTACTGAAGAAGGTAAAATCTATGTATAATTGATGAAAGGAGAAATAGACTCTCTTGGGTTGTGAAAAAAAACAAACCCCCAAGAGAAAACCACTAATGTTGATGTACTCAAATGTATTTAAAGGAATCCACTAACTTTCATGAACATTTTTTAAGCACCAATGCTAGAATTACCTCCCTGGATGGCACAAGTTATAATCAAAACTGATAAAAAATTCCAATCCCAAATTAATAATTGTTAGGAATAATAGCCATGTAAGAAGAAATTTATCTAAAAAAGAACAAATCAATGAAACCCTTATGAAATAACCCACATATGGAAGAATCAATGATGTAGAATTTACCAAGGACTTATATGAGTTAATGAGGGAAAATCCCAATAAAATAACTAACCTTCATAATTCAAACTGTTACTTTAATAATAGAAAAAAATCAAGTTCATTTTCCCTGAACCTCCTTAATATATTAATTAATAGAGTGGGGGAATCGATAACATTAACCATGCCACAAATTTTATGAATAATGAAATTACGATTTAATATAAATTTCTTGTCTAAGTTTTTCCACTAACATGAAAAATATCCTAAATGAAAAAGAATTAAATTTTCTATTCCCCAATATTTCCATTGATGAATCATCTTGCACCATAATATGGAATAAGTGTTGGCATTCCTACTCCTACAATGAAAATAGATTGTGCAAAGGAATTTCTCAAAAACAATATATATTTTACCCAATAACACAAATATTTCAATCCATTTCCCTAATTTTTTAGGATAATAATAATACCAATAAAATTTTAGAAGTCTAAAAAGTATATAAATCTTTATACACCCACACACATGCATGAATCAAGAAAAAAAATCAATAGAAAAAGGGAAATGAATATTTTGATACATGAAATAATGGTTTCGTTATTTTATAGGTTGTTACACTTATGATAGATCGTGATCTAGTGGAATGACCTCTATTATCAATACTTTTCTAGTTTCTTGTATGTACTTCCATGAAAGAGATACATGAATTACATCATAAACTTAATTGACGTTTAGTGGAATATCAATGCGATAAGAAACAATTTATAAATGATAATGAATTTCAATGGGAATTATATATCTAATTAATAAAATTCCAATATTTAAAAATATCATGACCTTCATCTGAGTAAATATTTATAAGAATACCTTAGTAACAACATCAAATTATATATATCTCTTACTATTGTCTACTGTACATTTTTTTCAAATGTGATCTACCTTACTGTTTTACTGAGTATATTTGACTACCTCGTCCATTTATTTATAAATTTCAAGTCCAAATATCTCTCATTATATAACATCATCTAAATAGATTGAAATTATTGGTTTTTATTATTAGATATATTTATAATGAACTATCTAAATGATCAAGTGAAATATAATGTCATAAAAAACATTCATCTTATAATGGAGTTGATAGCATTATGAATTTAAATCTATTAAGAAATTACTCAAAATTTATTGAAGAGTATAAATGGTCCTCGTAGATTGAATATCTTTTTGGTGATTATATTTGTTTCATTAGGATTGAAGGAATGGTTGGGAACCATCATTAAATTGGGTTTGGTTTGGATTGATGGTTGATTAAGGGGGTGTATGTGCTGTGCATAATCATAAACACCGGGTTACCATTTTCACACATAATGGAAACTTCCAATGGTTACCTCATCCGTAGATGGGTATAGAAAATATTTCCAATGGGAAGGGATCATCATGGTTTTTAGGACCACCGACTCATGGGGGCTCACATTGGTCAAGGGGATGGAAGATCAGTCTCATCTCACATTTTAGGAGAGAATTATTTCCTATACCGAGATTATCTTATAGATTTATGATATGTTTTTAAATCTATTACTAACTCTGATATGGGACAGATTAACCTAACAAAATATTAATTGGTTAATTCTATTTCATGTGAAAAAAGATACTGGGGATTCATTAGTGAATCCATATGTATGTATCTGATGTTATTCATCATTTGCTAGTAAATGGTGGATGCTTATGTTCTGAAGTTTTTTAACCAGGCTTTTTGAAATTCATAGCCACTCAAGGGGGAAGTTAATATTCTAAAGAGGGGATTGAGCCATTGTGAGGCATCGTACATATACTAGTTATTATAGGAATAAAAACCCATGTAATTTGTTGGACCCATTTACTTTTAATGTCATGTAGAATGGAATTATATGGATTCTATAGTACACCATATGTTCATGCATTAGTATTAAATGGATGTCATAAATGTCATGATTATTAAATGAATCATAGATTTAATAGTTCAGTTCATTTCTCATTCCATTGATGGATGAGGTAGAGTGATTTAACGATGGGAATGTTTGGGTGCCGATGGTTGAAAAGTCATCACCATAATTCTTACAATGAAATGGGTCATTATTTGAGTTGTTTTCTTTGGAACGAATCCTACATGTAAAATAAATTACAACATCAAAGTTCTTATATTTCAATATATTCCTCACTCTTTTGATGGATCAGGTAGAGTAACAACTCACAATAATGATTGTGACCTGATGACTAAGATGTTAGAGTCACAAAACGGGCTTGTATTGAAAAAAGTATTTATTTGAATTGGGTCCTTTGGAAGATATCCTATTTATCCTTGTGATTATAGGAATCATAGATCACATTGTTCAATTTCTTCCATCGGGCTGGACCCAATTTATATACCCTTGTTTTGAGGTGAATGTTTCATGACACTTATTGGGGTTTACATACACATGTTTCCCTATATATTGGAGACTCATGATGAAAATGATATAACTGTTGAAACTCACTAAGATCACATGATCCATGTTCGGTGTGAGAAACAAGGATTGGAAAATGGTCAATGTCATCGCTTGATGGGTGAGGGACTTACATATCAGAACATCCCATTGTATATATGATATGGAGCTTAGTCTATAGAAGGGTGTACTATATATCTCAACTATGGTGGGAATCAGATTTTACATGGTTCATTTTATTGTGTATTACACAGTGAGGTTTTGAAAAACTTTGTGGAGGTTTATGGTGCAGATGATATGACCATTGAAACTCTCTCAGCCCATATGATCCTTGATCATTCTGAGAAATAAGGAATATCAAGTAATCAATGTAATTTATTTGTAAAGAAGGGACATAAATGTTAGAATCACCATGTATGATCAATATAGAGCATGATTGTTTCGCGCAGAATCCGGGGATGACCTCCTGGACGGGAGATTCAAACGTTCCGATCGGTTTCTAACGGGTTTGTTCGTAGAACCGGAAACATCCAATGATTCCACATCTGTTTGGACCTACTTTCCAAAGGCAGGCGCTCATTAGCTTGTGGGATAATGAGGCTTAGGAATTTGCATTGGTCGAGAGGATGGGAGGTCGGACTCATCACACCTTTTTAAGGGGAATTATTGTCTACTCCGGGACTCTCTTTATAGATTTAAGTTAAGTTCGTGAATCCTTATTACATTACCAAGTATAAAATGAGCTTTCCTTTAGTTTCAACAATCAATGATTAAATATGCAAGAAATTTAGAGAATCTTTTATATGTATTCGAGGTTCTTCATCAATATAGAATCATCTATATTTGTTTAGAGATTCTTGGTCAATGGTATCCTTCAAAACATTTATATAAAAGTCTCTTGGTCATTTTGATGACCAGGCTGGTTTTAAAGCCACTCAGTGGGGCACTTGAAGTTTATCGTCATTCATAAGGACAGAGATTATTTCAATGTTGGGATCGAACCCATAAATGGGCTACCTACGTATCCTTTGTTTTGAAAAAGGAATCAGAACCCACGTAGTTCGAGGAATGGGATATGATGTTTTATGATTGATGGCTCAAAGATGAATGTCATAATTACTTTTACACTCTAAGCTCACATGAGTCATGCTCGGTGTGAGAAACAAGAGGTATTGGTAAAATTTAGACAATTGTGCCATAAAAGATGCAATCATAAGAATTTTGTTTTGGGGCTTATGTATAGATGACTGCCCAGATAGACGAAGGTTTAGGATTTACTTTTAGGGAGAAAATCCAAGAACAGGGTCCACAAAGTTATATGTGCTTCATGGAGATTTGAATACTCTAATCTTGGGGCTTACTCCTAAGGAGGATGCCCAAGTTAGGAGGGGACTTATGATTGGGTTTTATTCCTGAAAAGGAAACCCAAATCAAAGGTAATTTATGACTGGTTAAGAGAAATTTTAAGAGACTTGGGGCTTACTCCTAAGAAGGATGCCCAAGATTTATGACTAGGAATTATTCCTGAGAAGGAAGCCTAGGTTAGGGGACTTGGGGCTTACTCCTGAAAAGGAAGCCCAAGGTTATGACTGAGTCTTATTCCTGAAAAGGAGACCCAGGTTAGGGATTAATGTTTGGGGCTTACTCCTGAGGAGGATGCCCAAGATTAAAGGACTTGATTGGGGCTTATTCTTAAGAAAGATGCCCAGATCAAAGGTTTTTATAACTGGGGATTTATTCCTGAAAAGGAGACCCAGGTTAGGATTCTCTCATATTTAAAGGATGAGGTTGAAAATGAATGAACTCTCAATATTTGGTGACATAAAGATGTTTAAATAACTATGTTTTGAGAGATATTTCACAGAATTCCTTTCAGATAAGGATGTCAAATCAAGAAATCATGCCATAAATGGCTTTGAAGAGTATCTTGAAGACTGAATCTTGAATAGGAAGGGTGAAATGGCTTAAGAGGGGTAAAAATGGGCAAGATGGGCACCCAAAAAGCTAGGGGCGCGCAAGTCTTGAAAGGCGCGCAAGTCCTGCGGCGGCGCGCAAGTATTGGTCGCGCAAGTATACTTGCGCGACATGAGGGGTACTTGCGCGATTTTCAACCAGTATTGAAATGCTTGAGCGACTCTTTATTAAACCCTTTACCATCCTCTTGAGGTTCTTCCAGAAGAGGGACGCACAAGTTATATTGAAGGAATTAAGTAGGCGCGCAAGTGTTTGATAAGTTTCAACACTTCGGCCTTCCTTTTTTCTCTTTAGATCTTCCGTTCTAGGTAAGAAATTACCTTAGAAGTGTTCCGGAAGCTTTGAGAAGAGACTTGGGCGTCGGGAGCTTCAATCCGAGTTTCTGGAAAAGGATCCTCTCGAATGGGGGGCCCAAAAGTTCTATTTATAGGCAAAAGAAGACCCCGGGCGGTTACTGGGCGGTTACCACATATGTCGCGCAAGTCCCTTGCACGAACATGAGGAGTCGCGCAAGTATTGAGGCGGCGCGCAAGTGTACTTGCGCGGCCAAGAGAGAACTTGCGCGATCTATGGGAAATGTTCTCCTTTTTTATCCCTTTGTCGATTTTTGATGTTTCTTAAAAGGATTAATCACTTTGAGCTCAGATATTCCTTTTTCCGATCTTTAGATTCTGTGACGAAAGGAGCGTCAACAAAAGTCCCCCCTCAGAGTTGGATCCGGAGAGAAAATGAGGATTTGAATCTGAGGAAATTGAATTCCTCAAAAGGAAAAGGGAGGCACGCAAGTTTTCAGTACGCACAGGGCGGCGCGCAAGTGTGCGTCGCGCAGGCCTTAATTGCTCTGGGTACGGCGCGCAAGTCTGCGTCGTGCAGGCTTTGAGCGCTCTGGGTGCGGCGCGCAGATAGGCTTCTGAGCCTATAAATACACGGCTTCCGGCCGTAGATGGCATCTGAAGTTCCGGATTTCTCGATCTCTCGTCGCGCAAGTCTTCCTCGCCGCGCAAGTCTCTTGTTTTCGCTGTTTCTTCGCTGCCGCGCTACTCTCAAGGTAATAGGGCTTGCGCGGTAATACTTGCGCGACCAAAACTTGCGCGGTACATGTATCACTTGCGCGACATCTCCATACTTGCGCGCCTTAATGCCTTAGCCATTTTTTTCAAATTCTTTCACAAATTTTATGAAAAATAAAACCCATTTAAGAGTTTAATTTATTCAACTCCCGTGCAGATTCAATGGCTCTTAGACCTGGATTAATTGATGAACTGGCTAGCAAGCGGATAGATGATATGATGAATATCATTGGCCCTGATTACTATACTGTCAAAAACAGCACTCTTCCAGATTTGGCTAAGTATCTGAAGAAATATCATCACGACTTTCCTCACTGCACTTACCTACCTTTGTATGGTCATGGTCATCTGCAAGAAGTCATTATTCCAGAAGTACAGAATTATCTTCCATTTTCTTGGTTTCAGAATTATACCAATTTTGCTTCAGCAAATATCTCAGGCGAAGGATCATTTCAAACTGCTGGAACAGTGGAGAAGGCTTATGTGATGCATCATAGCCCTTGCACACCAGATCTGAAAAAACATACACCTGAGCTTCAACCACATTGTCATCCTTCAATCTTCCGAAATGCTCAGATGGATCAATCCAAAGGATGGAAGAAAAGTTGGGATTTCCGTCCTGGGGGAGGTGTGAAACCAACTTGGATGTGGGTATACTGGGTGCGACAGACTTGCGCAGAGTTTATTGAGGATCTGAAGAGAGCTGCAATATATGAGGCTGTTTGGGTTGGGCAAACATATATTTACAGACATGATATCTTCGTGCCAGAGATACTCAGCCATTGGAGTCCAGCGACTAATTATTTCCACTTGACTCATGGAGAAGTAGGTATCAGTTTGTGGGATGTCCACAAGATTTCAGGAGCTCCAATCTTGGGCGATATGTATGATGAATTCATTCCTCCCAAGGTGACTTGGAATGATCCAGAGAAGACTCCTGCTTTGGATCGAGAATTATTCAAAATTTTTCACAAGCTCAAGAGTTCAGAGACCTCATTAACTCATTTCAGAAAAGATATCCATTCGGAAGAATGGATGAATGTGTTTCTTACTGAGAAGAAAGGGATGGAGCCAAAGGAAAAAGGATCCAAGAAAAAGAAATCCAAGGATACCCGGCCCAGACGTCCTACCACTTGTCCAAAACCTGAGAAGAGAGGAGCTCCTGGCACATTTTGGCCAACTCTAGAAGCAGGAGAGTTTGAAAAATGGGGCTATTAAGTGAATCAAATAATTCCAAAGAAAACTCGTCTGGCGGGTTTCTTGGCAATGTGGCTCAGTATTTATCTCTTGCCGGTCAGGGATTCGAAGGGAGGCGTTAGGCCAGGGACCTTCGTCATTGCGGCCAAGTTGGCTGAGGGAAAAATGGTTGGGTTAGCTACCCCCATTTTAGCAAAGATTCACAGGAGTTTACTTCACGTCTTCCATGGTAAATCTCCTTTAAGAATAGTGGGACCATTCCAGGTTTTGTGGGGATGGATCGCCACTCACTTCAGGACTTACAATGTACAGAATGGATTACAAATTCCTGGAAGCTCTTTCAGACCGTCAGTGCAAGCATTCTCTGGAATTGCTCCATTAGATGTCAATGGTTATGACATAAAAGTAAGACTAAGCATGTATAAGGAATTCAACTTCTTTCCTTATGGAAGTCCGCCATCTGGGCGGTTTGTTGATGATGGGAAAGACCCTTTGGATTTGAGGGCATACATGCTAGCTTGCAGAGATGGCGTGTTAGTAGCCAGGATTGATGGAGAAATCATATGCGAGGCCTATGCTCCATATAGATTTGCACGCCAATTCAAATGTTTGCAACAGATTTTTGTATCCCCTCCAGTACATGTCAGGTTAGAGCAACATCCGATGGTTGCTCGACAACTATGGTTGCTGACATCAAGAGAGAAGACTGGGGCAGTATTTGATCTACCAGTTGAAAAAGCGGCACATTATCTGACTACATTTTATGCCGAACACTGGATAGCATCATACCCTAAAGGGATATTGAATCACCCTGTATATCAAGTGGGAAAGAGGAAGAGGACTGTAGAGAAAGAAACTCTTCCTCATGAAGGTGATGCTTCTCATCCTGAAATAGGTTCAACAGACTCCTCCTCTAGAACTGATTCCTCGGATTATCATGATGGGGATGATGAGGCACAACCGGCAGCAAAGCGGTTTCGTGCCCGATATAATCCTCCGGCCAGAGTAAAAAGACCCACTCCATCAGCTCCTGGTGAGTTATTTGATTGTAATAACTTCAATCACTACTACTTTATAAAGTAATAAGTCTCACTTTCTTATTCTCTATCTGTAGTTGCAGGAGTCGGGAAGAAATTAAAATCAAAAATTGTAGGACCTTCCTCACAGCCTTTATATCTAAGACCAGAGGCTGTTCAGCTATGGCAGAGCTTATACTGTGATACTGAGACCGCCTGGCTGGATTTGTGTGAGGGCCTACAACTTCCTGGGATAGGATATCTTCTAGCTTCTAAAGAACTTCAATACGGAGATAACCCCAATGAAGTGCGATCTTATATCAGAGAGCTGGAAATGCTCATATATGCCACTGATAATTCGGTTCCTATCACCAGGCGGGTGAAGGAAATGATTGATCGTGGCACCACTAAGGGGGCTGGTGGTTCTGGAGATGAGGAGTGGCAAGAGTACGTGGCTCCTGAAGATGTAAGTTTTCTTTCCTTATTTTCTTTGCAACTTTATTTCAGTTGAAGCTTTGTTACTTAAGGAAGTTATTTTCTTCATCTTGCAGCTTGCAAAGAAAGGTACCGGGGTTCCTTCACCACAATATAGCCCTGGTGGTACCGCTGTTGGGGCTGCTGCTGATTCTCCTCGCGAACCAGGCGAGATATCTCCAGGCCAGCAGGCCATGAATGAGGCACTGGACATAGCCTTTCATTCGCCAATCCAAGTGCCAATAAAGGAGACAACTGAAACTCCAAAAAAACAAAAGAAGCCAAGGCAACGAAGGAGGAAATCCTTAGCTAAACGTTTCATTAGCAGTGGTAAGTCCTTCGAACAATCATGAGTTTATACCCATAATCATATGGTTACTCATATTTCTGAGGATTGCATGGGCTTCTTCAATTTCCCCCTTGAGGGAAGGGACTGATCCTTCTTCAAAGGTCGTGGAGGGTGCTGTAGAACAACCACAGACTCAAGCTAACTTGGTTGCTCCTAGAGAAGAGCTACCATCCATTCCCAGTATCCCTCCCACTACTGAAGATGTTGTCCAGGGTCAGGGGTTGCAGGACATAAGTCAGCAAGAAGACGTAGCAAATGCTCCCACTGGTGAGACTAACCAAGATTCTGAAGTATCATTAGATGAAATGATGAATCAAGGAATGACTTTTGAAGAATTTTATGATCATGCTAGATTTTCATGTGATTTAGAAGACCTTGGGCGTGAGTGTTACCCTTCACCCAAATTTTTCTTTTAAAAACAAAACATATTTCTAATCTTGATGTAAAATAATATGCAGTTTCTTCCGTAGAAGCTGCTGAACTGCCAATGCCCGAAGAGGGTGTGGACACTGATGTCAACCCTATCATTGCAGAAACATTAGCTCAAGTAGAGCTAAATCCAATAAACTCTCCTGAGACCCATCTTGAAAATCCTGTTGAAACCGGGAAAGATGGGGAGAAGTCTTCTCATGTTGCTGAACCACCATTGGGTAAGGGATAACAATATTTGTGATTGTACTTTATTTGCAAGACAATCCATTCTTTTGTTATCCTTTAAGATTCAACTCAAATCTTTCAATTGATCATGTAGGGCCATCAACTGTAATGGCTAGATCTGGAGATGAGGCTTCAGCCTCTGCCCCAACGGTAATTGAAAGTGAAGAAGCCCAAGTCAGAGGGGAAAGAGCAGGACGAGGCACTTCCTTAAGCATGTTAATTCCAGATTACATACCCCCTTCTGACGAAGATGTTGAATCAGATCCAGAGATGCTCAAAGCGTTCAGCTTTTCACGACGTAAGGCATGGAACAACATATGGAACATCATATCAGGGGTGCCTTTAGAAGAGCTACCATCAAAAATTTCCCGATTGTCATCCCAATTTGTTATAATGGGACTCGGTGGTTTTGGGTATGAAAAGATCCATGCTGCGGTGAAACAGATTATTTTCAGGAGGGAGCAAATGTAGACAAGTCGCGAAGATTTGACCAGAGTGAAATTGTCAGTCAACATAGGCGAATTTGAGGCTGCGATATCCCAGGCTGAAGCTGATTATGCTGTCAAGATGAAGGATCTGAAGCAAAAAATCAAAGAAAAGGTCGTCCAGCAGGTGCAACTCCAGAAACAGTTAGATGCTGTTACTGGGGAACTTGATCAGCTTAATAAATCATTGGATGAAACTCATATGAATGGCATGAAAGCCATTGCAGATGCTAAGAAGGCACTTCAGCAAGCTGAAAAGAGTGAAGCTGGTCAAGTGCACGAGCTTCAAGTAACTGTTGATAAGGCTCAGGATGCTATACATCAAATGAAGACTTATGTTGACAATCTTCTGTAATTCTTGAAAAAGAGAAGAGATTCCAGTCTGTGGATGTCCTTCTAACTCTTGTGTATCAATGAAAAACACTTTTGTCTTCAATCATTTGTACTTGCATTCTTCCATTACCTGCTTCAAATTTACTTAAGCCAATGGGCTTAGTAAGCATAGTTTGATTTTTACTAGGATTATTACAAATAACCCTACAAACTTTGAACCTTTTAACTGCTCAATATTACCTAAATCATACAAAAAAAATGTATATTTAGTGAGCTGGAACTTGACTTTTATTCAGAGTTCCTTTGTCTTTTGTGTGGGCAGTTTAAAGTCATGCACGCCGGACATAAAGGGGCTAATGTTTAAGGTCGAAATAGCTTTGACCGAAAAATGGATTAAAATGGATTCAATTCCTTGATAATTTATCTGAAAACATATTTACCATACTCAAGTATGAGGAAAAAAAATGTAAACTATGGCTTAAGAATATTTGAATCTGAGGAATGATATGAAAAAAGAGCTAAAAGGCATTTAGAAGAAGTAGTTTCCAAGAATGAAGTTACTATTATTTAACAAAACCCGTTAGGGGGTTGAAATATGCAGGGCCACCTATGGGCATTGGCTGCATAGTCAAATAAAATAGCATCTTTTGGCTGACAAGTCTGTTATGTGGACTGTTTATGCAAGGCCACCTATGGGCACGTGCTGCATAGTCAGGCAAAAGAACTCCCAAAAATTTACTTTCCCAGTGCTAAAAGCCAGTGGAAGTTTATGGAGATTCAAATTTTCTAAAGCATAGAGTTTGTTGTATGGAAAGAGGTACTTGAATATGGAGAAGATATTTCCAAACAAGAATATCAAAGAACTGGATGAATATCACTCCTACGAAGGTCTGACCCAAACGTAGGGAAGAAGAATAAACCATAGACTTGAATACTTTTAGATCATGAAAAAGGATATGGGACAAATACGTTAAGGATGGCTATTTTTGCGGATCCCTACATACTGTCGTTTAAGACAAATAAGGACAAAAGAGGCATTCTTCCCAAGAATGAAGTTACTATTATTTAACAAACCCGTTAGGGGGTTGAAAACATGCAGGGCCACCTATGGGAATTGGCTGCATGGTCAAATAAATAGCATCTCTTGGCTGACAAGTCTGTTATATGGACTGTTTATGCAAGGCCACCTATGGGAACGTGCTGCATAGACATGCAAAAGAATTCTCAGAAGTTTGACATTTTTGTGACTATAAGTCATGAAAAGGGTTATGAAGATCTGAAAATATTTAAGGTTAGGATTATAATACATAAAGATGGGTATTTTCCAATGTATATAGAGATACATAGGTCAATGAAAACCATAATCATGTTGTGGCTGGGTCCTGAATTGAAACTTGGACTTCACTACATATCTCATAAGAATGAGAATCAAGCCATACGTAGTTCTTGAAATGCAGTTTAACGTCGTGAAGGACGAAAGTATGAGTGATCTTAGTTTAGGGTCATAGAATTCGGACCATAATAATGAATACACAGTGTGTGTTTTCATGAAGACTTTTCAGCCAAGGGACTGAAAGTGAAATTTGGGGTTAGGCCCAAAAGACTTGGGACTGGATTCGAGGGACACTCGAATGTTCCTACGTATCCCATAAGGATGGGAATCAAGTCCACGTAGTTCTAGATCTACCCTTTGTACAAATTTGGTTCGTACATGTGAAGGGTGAAAAGGGGACTTTAGTGCAATGATGGTTTTAACCTAAGATAAAAAGTTTAGGCATTACCATGTATGTACGTAGTCTTTTGAAAAATGAAAACCATGATTGAAAAAAGAATCAATGTTAATAATGGTTCCTTCTCAAATGAGGAAATCAAAGAATATTGTAGTTTATTGTCATACCGGACAAAAGTGTTGTATAGTTTAACGTCATATAACAAGGACGAAAGTGAATCAATGTAAAGATATTGATTCCAGGGGTGGTTTCACAAATCATCATCATATGAGATGGTGGTGAACCAATGTGAAGATATTGTTTTTGGGCTTGAACCTTTGGGAGGTTGCCTACATACCCAGCCTGGAGGGCAAGGATCAAAGTCCGTGTAGTTCAATTAAAGAATGAATCAATGATCAAGTTGTTCTTGTGGACAATGATCTAAAAAAAATGTTGTTGGGACTTACACATGGTTAGTGGCCCAAAGGGAGTGTTATGGTTGATGTTCGCTCTAAGCTCACGTGAGTCATACTCGGTGTGAGAAACAAGAGGTAATAACAACCTTAACGATGCACAGTTTAATGTCATGTAGGACATATCAAGGACTTTCTGTACAGTTTAGCGTCATGTAGTTAGGACGATGGGGACAATACAGTTTAACGTCATATTGGACGAAAGGGGGGATTGTGCAGTTTTAATGTCATGCTAGACTTTTAATGATTATATAGTTTAACGTCCTTCCGGACGTGAGGGACTTTTATACAGTTTAGCGTCATGTAGTTAGGACGTCACAGTTTAACGTCTTGCTGGACATATTTGCAAATAGTTTATGGTCATATACATGGACCAGGGATGATGCAGTTTAAAGTCATACGGGACCATTGCTGTATAGTTTAACGTCATATAGCAAGGACGAACTGGTGCTGTACAGTTTAAAGTCATGTAGCTAGGACTAAGGTGAACCAATATGAGGATATCAGTTCTGGGGATTCTTTACAGTTTAATGTCATGCTGGACGATGAAAGTGCCACACAGTTTAATGTCATGTTGCTAGGACACAATATAGTTTAATGTCATCTTGGACAAAATATAGTTTAATGTCATCTCGGACATATACAGTTTAGTGTCATGTAGGACATATTAGTAACCAATGTGACAGTTTAACGTCATGTTGGACGATAAGGGAACTGACACAGTTTAACGTCATGTTGGACGATGAGAGTGCCACACAGTTTAATGTCATGTTGCTAGGACACAATATAGTTTAATGTCATCTCGGACAAAATATAGGAACTTCTATACAGTTTATTGTCATGTAGGACAAAATCAGGGACTATGCAGTTTAAAGTCTTGCAGTTAGGACTATTGGTGCTGCACAGTTTAGTGTCATGTTGCAGGGACATAAGTGCGAATAGTTTAAGGTCATATGCATGGACCGTACAGTTTATCGTCATGCTGGACGTATTATAGTTTAATGTCATCTCGGACAGAAGTGTGACACAGTTTAATGTCATGTTGGATGAAGTTGTAGTTTAAGGTCATACTGGACCATTGCTGTATGAACCAAATGTAAGAGTCTTGGTTCTAGGAACAATATTTTGTGTTTATACAAAATACTTCTTCAGAAATCTGGCATTAGTTGGAGTCGTGATGTGTTCTCCATCCATTGAAATCAGAGAATACACTCCATTGAAGTAGACCTTATGTACTGAATAAGGTCCTTCCCATTTTGGTTCAAGCTTGGGAGGCTTCTTTCCTGGTATCATTGGTGTTCTGAGAACCAATACCAATTCTCCCTGAATGAATGAACGAAGACGAACTTTTTTGTTAAAAGCTCGTGCTATTCGATTCTGATAGATTTCCAAGTGGTGCAAAGTGCACAATCTTTTCTCATCTAACTGTTCCAATTCATTCAACCGCTTTTGGGATTGCTCATCTGTTGATAACTGATCACAAATGGCTATTCTGAGTGAGGGAAATTGAACTTCAATTGGCAAGACTGCTTCTGTTCCATATACCAATGAATATGGAGTAGACCGCGTTGCGTTGCGAGTGGTAGTCCGATAAGCCCATAAAGCATGATAGAGTTTATCAGGCCATGACCTCTTATCTTTATCCACCATCTTTTGCAGTATATTTGAAAGAGTCTTGTTGAAGGCCTCTATCTGGCCATTAGCCGCTGCATGATATCGAGATGAATGGTTGGACTTAATGTTGTATTCTTGATACAATCTCTTTACCTCAGAAGAACAGAAGTTGGTGCCGTTTTCTGTCAATATGGTATGAGGGACACCAAATCTAGTAATGATGTTAGACTTGATGAAGCTAACAATGCATTTAGAACTGACTTCTTTGAGAGGTACTGCCTCTGCCCATTTGGAAAAGAAATCAGTAGCAGTAAGAATGTACTTAAACTGCTTGGCCGTAGCTGAAGGGTAAGGTCCCACCACATCCATTCCCCATGTGGAAAATGGCCATGAGTATTTAGCTGTATGAAGCAACTCTGGAGGTTGATGAATGAAATTGGCATATACTTGGCATGAATGACACTTCTTTGTGAAATTAACACAATCTTGTATCATTGAAGGCCAGAAGTATCCAAGCCTTCGAATTTGATCATACAATCTATGTCCAGACTGGTGGGCACCACAGACTCCTGCATGCACTTCTTTTATGACAGCCATTGTCTCTTCACCATCAATACATCTGAAGAGAACTCCATCAAAACCACGTTTGTAGAGAATTTTCTCGAGGTGGTTTGGACCATCGTAAAGAGTAAAATTGACCACACGTCGCCGAATTTGTTCTCTCTCGGCTCTATCAGGTGGAAGTGTTCCATTTTAAAGGTATTCCCTGATAGGTGACATCCATCCTGTAGTATGACCATATGGTTCAGGAATGGGACTAATTTCATTAATTTCCTCTGTTCTGACTTGAACATAAGGTGAAATTGCACGACGGTGGGCAATACAGATGGTTGTCTCGTCCCGATTTGGATCTGCTAAAGCTGTGGCTATATTAGCCAGTGCATCAACTTGAGCATTTTGTGATCTTGGGACATAAGAAAATGTCGGTTCTGAAGGGAATTAAGACATTAACTCTCTGACGTAATCATACAAAGGGATTAATTCTTCTTTTCTGATGGCATAATCCCCATTGACTTGTTTGATTACCAGGTCTGAATCACCTTTCACCTTTAAGTGATTCACTTGTGCTTGAAGTGCTAACTCCAAGCCTGCAATGAGAGCTTGGTATTCAGCTTCATTATTGGTACCACCTTCCCACAACAAAAAGGAATAAGGTAACACTGCCTTATCTGGAGAAATGAGCACAATTCCTAAACCAACTTTGTTGAATTTAGGATTTTCCATTTTCTTCCCTGTTGGACTTCTAGAAGCACCATCAAAATACATTTCCCATGTTTGAGGACTCTCTTGAATAGAAAAAACTTCCTCATCAGGGAGTTCGATATCTGAATATGTGTCTTCCACTGAAGGGTGTTCAGCCAGGAAATCAGCCAGAGCTTGGCCCTTAATTGCCTTTTGAGACACATACTGGATGTCGAACTGCTGTAGAATAACCGCCCACCTTGCCAGACGTCCTGTAAGCATTGGACGACTAAGGATGAATTTGAGTGGATTATTACGAGATACCAATTGGACCTCGTGATGTTGCAGGTAGTGTCTCAGTTTCTGAACTGCAAAGATTAATGCTAGGCAGCACTTTTCAATACTCGAATACCGGGTTTCTGCTTCAAGCATAGTTCTACTGAGATAGTAGAGACTATTTTCATTCCCAGCATCATTCTTTTGAGCGAGAAAGGCACCCAATGATCGCTCTAAAGCTGTCACATAGAGGATAAGAGGCCTACCCTCAACAGGTGGCATGAGTACTGGTGGACTTAAGAGGTATTTCTTGAGAACATCAAATGCTTCTTGACATTCTTCAGTCCACTGGTAAGTGACTCCTTTCTTCAATAATTTGGTAAAAGGTAAACTTTTGCCTGCCAAATTGGCGATGAAACGCCGAATATAGGCTAAGTGTCCTTGAAGTCCTATTAATTCTTTCAAATTCTGAGGAGGTGACATACCAAGGATTGATTTGGTCTTCTCAGGATCGACTTCAATACCACGATGGCGTACAACAAAGCCGAGGAATTTTCCTGAGGTTACCCCAAAAGCACATTTTAAGGGGTTCATCTTCAAATTATGTTGTCGAAGCTTGTGGAATATGATTTCCAAATCAGCCAAGTGATCAAAACGTTGTTTGGATTTAACCACCAAATCATCTACATAGCATTCAACAAATTTCCCTAGAAAAGGTTTGAAGATACGATGCATGGCGCGTTGATATGTTGCACCTGCATTCTTTAAACCAAAGGGCATCACCCGGTAACAAAACACACCTTGAGGAGCTCTGAAGGCTGTATATTCCTCATCTTCTGGGGCCATTCGGATCTGATTATATCCAGAATATCCATCCATGAAAGAAAGTACTTCATAGCCAGCCGTCGCATCGATTAAGAGTTCTGTAATCGGAACTGGAAAATCATCTTTGGGACAATACCGATTAAGATCTCTGAAATCGATGCAAACCCTAATTTGTCTGTTCTTTTTCTTTACTGGGACAATATTAGCCAACCACTTGGGATATTGAACTTCTCTGACAAAGTTAGCTTTGATAAGCTTATCCACTTCAGCCTCGATTTTGGAAGCATAGGTTGGGTGTGTTCTTCTCGCGGCTTGCTTGAATCCTCGATGTTCTTTTGGCAAACCCAAATGATGGGTGGCAACATCAGGATCAAGGCCAGGCATCTCTGTATAATTCCAAGCAAAAATATCTTTATTTTTCTTTAGAAAAGAAATATACATCTCTTGTTCTTCAAGGTTCATGGCCGCACTAATTAAAGTGGGGCGTGGATCTTTCTCTGTACCCAGATTTACTTCTCTGAGTTCATCCACAGTGGTAGAGATACCCTCTTCAAATGCTGGAGGAGCATCTCTAAGATCTTCCTCTTCCTCTTCATCATGTGTTATTTCTTCCGTTTCTACTTGCAAAGTAGATGAAAAAACGAAATTCTCATGATCATAAGAGATGTCAAAATTTTCACATTTTGAAGAAGAAGCTTCCATTTCCGACCCTATTGATGAAAAAGGGTCTTCTTTGGGAAATAAAGAGGAGATGATGGATTGAGAATCGACATCAACATTCACCTCTGGTGTTGCTATAACTTCTTCTGGCCTGATTAGTGAAGTATAGACTTGTTGGATTTCAGCAGACGAAATGAAAACGTCACCACTTATGCTTTCATCACTGCTTGGTAAGTTACCAATTTCTCCCATGTTGTCTGGCTCGATTGCTGTAATTGACATTATGGATCTTTCCATAAGAGTATTTTGATTTGGGCCTATTTTGTCAATTTGACTGATAGGTAACACATAATCTGTACTCACATGTGAAAATGGATTTATTGGAATTTTTTCCAAACCATATGGAGCATTAACTTTGGTAATTTCCTTCATTGTAGATTTTTCTCTTCCCTTCATGTGATAAAATTCCGCCTCAATGTATTGAGACTCACATGTTTTGAACGGGGCCTTATCACCATACAATGTTCCAACTTGACCATCGAAACAGTATTTGAGACATTGATGGTATGATGACGGAATAGCTGCATGCTGATGTAACCAGGGTCTTCCAAGCAAGATATTGAAAGCTGAGTCTTGATCAACAATCATGAAATCTGAATTGGAAACAAGATCTCCAAACTGAGTTCTGAGCGTAACTTCTCCCAGTGGTTCTTGTTCATTTTTATCATATCCTTGCAACATCATGGTAGAAGGAGATAAATCAGATTCCGTGAGGCCCAATCGACGAAGTGTGCGAATGGGCATGAGGTTGACTCCTGAACCATTGTCAATAAAAGCTCTTCGAACATCTATACCATTGACTTTTCCAGATAGGTACAAAGGTTTTATGTGCCCATGCACAACATCATCTTCATCTTTATCAGTAAAAGATATCACTGCATGGCATTCTGCAGGATTATTCTCTATGTGATAAATTTCAGCTGCAGCAATTTCAGCTTCAAACTCCTGAGGACTTGACAAAGCTTCGATGAGTGCTTCCCGAAGATCTTTTGATAGATTCAAAGCATCCAAAATTGATAATTTGGCTGGTACTTGGGCCAAGTGTTTCAATATATCATACTTTTGATCTAGAGGCCTGCGTTTCCCAATGGGAATATGCGGTTTAGCAGGTACCTTGGAAGCAGATGCTTTGGAAGCTGATGCATCTTGTATTGAAGTCGGCAACATCCTTGGTTTTGGAAAATTAGACTGATTAGATCCATTTGCTTGATGAGATAAAGAAGATGGAACCTTTAATCGGTCTTCCAAAATAACTGTGCCGAAGCTGAGTTGGCCATTTGCAGAAGAACTTGCTTGTTTTTTTTGAGCTCGCTGAAGGGCTCTACCACGAGTTTCTGCTGCATATACAGTGCTAGCAGGGGTATAATTAGAGTAGTGGCTTCGGAAAGATCCACGTCTTCCCCTATATCCTGAACCTCTAGAACTTCCTCGGGTTCCTTTATTTGATACAGGGAATTCAGGCTCATCAAGACTGGAATATGAATCTGTTAATTGAATCATATTAACAGAACCAAAGATTAACTCTTCGTCTGATAAAGACTCTGCCTGGTTAGCCTGTTTAGGCTGTGCCGTTTGGTGGGACGGTGCCCGTGGCTTTGAAGTAGATGGCATGAAATCTTCCAGAGTCAAAGACAATTTAGGCTTTGATACATACTCATCTTCTCCTGATTCATCTTTCTTCTTTGAATTGCGCTGCCCTTTTGAGGATTTGTCCTTTGATGGAGGCTTTACTGCAGCTTTTGTAGGAGACACAATTGGCTTCTTCAATTGTGTTCGCAAAATGGAATGGGTCCGATTGATTGTCTTTCTGACCATCCAATCATCATATTTTTTTCGCAGTTTTGCTTTTGACTTCCTGCCACTCGCCTCCTTCCTCTGGATCTGTAGCGGTAATACACGCTACATGAGCTGAAGAACCCTTCAATTTGACTTGTCCCAAGTCGACCATCTTTTGTAGGAGGTCTTTAAAGACAAAACACTCCTGGATGGGATGTCCCAACATTTGATGAAAGGGACAATAATTGGGACGGTCTTCATCTCCTTCCTTGTTTGGTCTCTTCGGCACTGGTAATTGAACCAAATTATTTTCCAGAGCTGAAATGAAGTAACCAGGAACTTGCTCACTTCGGAAAGAGTATGTTTTACTCTTCATATCCTCAAATTGTTTTCGTCGTTGATCTTTTTGATCATTTGGACGAAACAGCCTTTGTTGTTGGCGTTCAGGAGGTGGAGCCCTTCGAGAAGATGAAGGTTTTGAAGTAGAAATAGGTACAGGTGCCTGTTTAAGCATAACTGTAGCAGTTTCTGCTTTACCCATTCTTCTTCCTGGAGCTGATGGAATTACACGAGATTTAACCTTAGCCTGCATAAGGGAATCTTCAATCTGTTGAGCGATTGAAGTAAGGTCTCGAAACCCTCCTGTGTATTTCACAGGGATCAATGGCGTGCGTAATTCGTCACGCAAATTTGCCACACAGATTGGCAACAATTCCTCCTGAGGGAGTGATAAACTCAAGGAATACGTTAATCCCTTCCAACGAGTAATGAAATCAGAGACTCTTTCATTCTCCCTTTGATTGCAGTTTGTAAGATCGAAAACTGTCGTTTTTGGAGAAGTTGAGCTAAACTGAAGAAGGAATTTTTGACGAAGATCCTCCCATCCGATGACTGACCGGGATTTCAAGCTTGTATACCAGACAAAAGATGGTCCTTGCAAGGTTCGCACGAAGCATCTGAGTTTCACTGCTTCTTGTTGCTCTGGAGTTCCCATCATAGGATCACAACAAGACACGTAATGCGTCAAATGTTGTTCAGGGTCGCCTGATCCATTTAAAGTAGGGAAAATAGGGTTTCCAAAACTGGATGGAGGAGAAATTGAATCTACCCATTCAGGGTAAACTTTCTTTTCAGGTTGAACTTGCGCCCGTTTCCCTTACATAGTTTCTAACCGAGCTGTTAATGACTCAATAGTAGTTATTAACTTTTGAGAAACGTCAGGTTGAACTTGGTTTTGGGTAGGTGCAATGAATGGAGCTTGGACAGCCGTGGAGGTTGGTGCTGCAACTAATGGTAGTGCTGCCAACCGTTGTTGCGTTTGACCCGTAGGATTAGACCTCTGTGGGTGTACTGATAAAGGAGGATATTCCTGATCCATCTCAGTAGTTACAACAAATTCCTTCGGCTGTCGGACTTCAGCATTCTTAAGAAGAAGACTACTCTGAAGTAGTTCTGCATTCAACCTTTTTAATTCTTTCATCTCTTCCTCCTGTTGTGCAAACCTTTGCTCTAATGAGAGCGATTGACCTCCTTCAGAGGAAGGGTGAGAAGTAACCTGATTCTTTCCTTTACCCTTATTGGATCCTTTTCGGAGAGGGGGAAGTGGGTTACTTGAAGGAATACCCAGATTTTGGGTAAGCCTTTGATTACGTGTGCGCACACCTTCTTCATTTAGGTCTGTGTGCGCAACTTCTTGAGCAGGAACCTCTTCGTCTGATCCCTCTGATTGAGCCTCATCTGGTGAATCAGCAGCAACGGCAGTGATGACATTAATGGATGCATATTGCATGGAATCCTTTCTATCAGCATTTCTATGATATTGTCTCCTTCTATGTCCATGATAAGACATGGAATTCCGTTGACTTGATCCCTCAGGAATTTCTTGGAGAACCGTCACTTGGAGAGAATCTCCTGACATCTTGGCTCTTCGTTCCTCTTGAGGCTTATTCCCTAATCGAGAGAATACTGACTTTCTCTGAGGGAGGGATTGAAGATTTGAAAAAGTCCCCAGTCCGGTGGACTGGGGGTGTTCCTGTTGCTTCCGCTCAACTCCTCGAATCCCATTCGTTGATTCTGAGGGTTGGGTTAGAGAAGTCCCCAGTCTGGCAAGCTGGGGTGTCTCTTGACATGCTATGTCTGAGATCTTTTTAAAATCTCTCTTGATCTTGCGAATCTTAGTTCGGAAATTAGCTGGATGCATTAACCTGTATCCACTTTTATCACCTGGTTCAACAGACCGTTGGATGATTTCCGAAACTTCTGTCATTTGATGACGTGTTTGCTCCAGACGAGAGGCTTGTGCAATATTCTCACCTGCTTGATGTAGGAGCAATTCAACAACCTGTTCTCTATATACTTGACTTTGAGAGGAACTAGTTGAAGCTTGATCTCGAGCAAGCTTTTGATTATGAACAAAGCCCATTGACTGTGGCCGGCTATGGGCAATAACATTGCATGAGACCATTTTCGGCGGGCTCTGCTGACCGGAAAGCACTGTGAAATGTAGTGCTCCGTGAACACCCCATCCTCTGATATGAACATTAGATGGAGCATTGGAAATTAACTGACGCAATCTTCTTAGTGCGCCAAGGCATGAACGTTGAAGGGTTCTCTGTTGCTTTTCAGCCTTTGGATACCGAGAGACTGATAGAGATGCCAAATCAATCTGGCGTTGTAACCCTTCTATTATCTTAAGATGATTTTCATATTCATCGTAAGATAATACCTTCTTCTTTAATTGACAAAGAGTTTTCCATATGTTAAGACGAATATCATGGATTCCATCATCCATCAACATCTTTGGAATGTCATACTGTGAATCAGCCAAAGGCCAAAACATGACTGGTACTTCACCTTTTGCCAGTTTTTTCCTCATGTTAATCATTTCCTCTTTATCATTAAATGAAGATTCTTCTACCTGTTTGGACCAGAGTTGGTGTTTCCTTGTTGCTTCATCGGATTCAACAAGATTGGTAGAGGAATCACTATTCATGCTGGAAGATGAATGACCCAGGGAAGGTTCGGAGAATAACCTGAACCCCAAGCTATCTTCTGATGGAGAAAGAGTTTCACCTGCCGATAGTAAAACTTCAGACATGACTGGTTTTACGTTTGCAAGTGCCTCGAGATAGGAGGGCTTTCTCGTCACTACATTGCCTTCTGAAGAATTTTCGAGACAATGTGAATCACTACTGCGGAGAGGACTTTCGCAGAGAAGTTCATCACCATGAGGAGGACCTTCATGATGGGTTACAGCAAAAGATGAAATCTCTTGCTCCTTGGCCTTCTGACCACACAGAGGGTTCCTGTGGTTCTCATCTGAAGAAGAAACTTCAAGATTGACCGAATTTACATGAAGCAAGTCTTCATGAGGAAGTGTCTGTTGAAGACCTTTGGGATTAATGTTCATGTTATTGGGAACTGAGGGAGTAGAATCTTGAATTCCGACAGATAAATGTCTGAGGGCTTCAAGAACTCCAGCATCGAGTAAGGCCTTGTTGCCGATTGGCCTTTGATCTCCTGACTGTGCTGGGCGGATCTTTTTCTTAGATGCCTTCTTACTCGCTTTAGAAACCACTTGATGATGAAAGTGATTGCTCTGAGCAGGTGTATGTGCCTGATCAGGAAAGATGGTCAGGTTAGGCTGACGATCATCACTCAAATCAGGTGTATGTGCCTGACTTGGTTGTCCATATGATATGGGGGAGTAGGCCCCACAACCCTCTTGGACTGGAACAGATGTGTGTGTCTGTTCCGGAGTGAATTGTTGATGTGTCACTCCACTGCTAGGGATAGATTTATGTGTCTGTCCCTGAGATGACGCTGAAGCTGTTATGATATCCTGACAAGCATCCAGAATATGAGCAGGAATTTGCTTCTGCTCTTTCACCATTGACAAAATATGTTTGGTGACTTCAGCCACCAGAACGGGGATATATGTCCATTCCGGGCTTGGAGTAGGTGTATGTGCCTGCTCCTGTCCTCCTTTTCCTGTCAGTGAATCCTGACAGTACTCAAGTGTGGAGGCAGAGAGTTTAGTCTGCCTCCTGTTTGTCGTCGGGGCTTTCCGACTGACTTCTCCGTGCGCTACCAAGCGAGACTGTTGGTAGGCTTGATTAGTATTAGCAGGTGTATGTGCCTGCTGATTACACTTCGCCAAACGCGGTTGACGAGATCCACCATATGTAGTCAGACGAGCCTGCTGACTAACTGCTGATGTATAAGCAGGTGTATGTTCCTGCCTATGGTACTCCGCCGGAATTGCCTGGCGGGATCGGCTTGATGCTGCCAGACGAGTCTGCTGGACAGCGGGATTAAAACGGGCAGGTGTGTATGCCTGCTCGTTGTTTGCCACCAAGTTAGGTTGGTGGACTTCTCCGGAGATGGCAGGGATGACAACCTGCCTATTGTTAACCGGATTCTGTCTCTGGCGATTCATCTTGCCTGCTCGGGTTCGAGGAACCTGAGCTGAACGCCTGGAGTCGGTACCCTCATCATGTTGAGGGCGCACTACCGCACGAGTCTGGCGGCGATTGTTGATGGGAGCCATTGAGAAGGACTCCTGTCTTTTTGAATTAAGGTCCTGCGGGACCTGCTCATTCACTTCCTCGGATTAAGGGAGTGAATGGAAATTGCGTTCCGGGGATAACGACCCGAAATGGTTGGAGACGGTAGTCAGCACCGTCTGCTTCTTGATTGCTGGTCGCCGTTGTCCGGACGACCAGGTAGAATTGTTAACTTGGAGGGCTTGACGAGCGGCCTCCAGAGTTGGGATAGTACCGTTGCGACGGTACTCCTTAACCAGTGCATTAGAAACACAGCGTTGAAGACTCTGAGTTGGTGATGTCATCCTCAGAGCGGATGACGTTCCAGCAGGAGTAGCAGCATTGGTTTTCACAGCAGCAGACCTCACAGTAGAGGTGTTCCCAGCAGCAGTATTCACAGGGGTGAATTTAAGGAAAGCCATTTTTTGTAGAAGATCTTGAAAAAAGAGTGCCTGTTCCATGTAACAGACATAATCAAGATGAATCCGGCTACTGCATCTTTTGGATGATCATATGTCAATGATTGCCTTGTTGGCCCAAAGGGCCTAACAGATAAGAAGAACATCACTTTAACTTGGTTAAGGATTCACGTCGGGTTCACCATTTTTGTTTCGCGCGGAATCCGGGGATGACCTCCTGGACGGGAGATTCAAACGTTCCGATCGGTTTCTAACGGGTTTGTTCGTAGAACCGGAAACATCCAATGATTCCACATCCGTTTGGACCTACTTTCCAAAGGCAGGCGCTCATTAGCTTGTGGGCTAATGAGGCTTAGGAATTTGCATTGGTCGAGAGGATGGGAGGTCGGACTCATCACACCTTTTTGAGGGGAATTATTGTCTACTCCGGGACTCTCTTTATAGATTTAAGTTAAGTTCGTGAATCCTTATTACATTACCAAGTATAAAATGAGCTTTCCTTTAGTTTCAACAATCAATGATTAAATATGCAAGAAATTTAGAGAATCTTTTATATGTATTCTAGGTTCTTCATCAATATAGAATCATCTATATTTGTTTAGAGATTCGTGGTCAATGGTATCCTTCAAAACATTTATATAAAAGTCTCTTGGTCATTTTGATGACCAGGCTGGTTTTAAAGCCACTCAGTGGGGCACTTGAAGTTTATCGTCATTCAGAAGGACAGAGATTATTTCAATGTTGGGATCGAACCCATAAATGGGCTACCTACGTATCCTTTGTTTTGAAAAAGGAATCAGAACCCACGTAGTTCGAGGAATGGGATATGATGTTTTATGATTGATGGCTCAAAGATGAATGTCATAATTACTTTTACACTCTAAGCTCACGTGAGTCATGCTCGGTGTGAGAAACAAGAGGTATTGGTAAAATTTAGACAATTGTGCCATAAAAGATGAAATCATAAGAATTTTGTTTTGGGGCTTATGTATAGATGACTGCCCAGATAGACGAAGGTTTAGGATTTACTTTTAGGGAGAAAATCCAAGAACAGGGTCCACAAAGTTATATGTGCTTCATAGAGATTTGAATACTCTAATCTTGGGGCTTACTCCTAAGGAGGATGCCCAAGTTAGGAGGGGACTTATGATTGGGTTTTATTCCTGAAAATGAAACCCAAATCAAATGTAATTTATGACTGGTTAAGAGAAATTTTAAGAGACTTGGGGCTTACTCCTAAGAAGGATGCCCAAGATTTATGACTAGGACTTATTCCTGAGAAGGAAGCCTAGGTTAGGGGACTTGGGGCTTACTCCTGAAAAGGAAGCCCAAGGTTATGACTGAGTCTTATTCCTGAAAAGGAGACCCAGGTTAGGGATTAAGGTTTGGGGCTTACTCCTGAGGAGGATGCCCAAGATTAAAGGACTTGATTGGGGCTTATTCTTAAGAAAGATGCCCAGATCAAAGGTTTTTATAACTGGGGATTTATTCCTGAAAAGGAGACCCAGGTTAGGATTCTCTCATCTTTAAAGGATGAGGTTGAAAATGAATGAACTCTCAATCTTTGGTGACATAAAGATGTTTAAATCACTAGGTTTTGAGAGATATTTCACAGAATTCCTTTCAGATAAGGATGTCAAATCAAGAAATCATGCCATAAATGGCTTTGAAGAGTATCTTGAAGACTGAATCTTGAATAGGAAGGGTGAAATGGCTTAAGAGGGGTAAAAATGGGCAAGATGGGCACCCAAAAAGCTAGGGGCGCGCAAGTCTTGAAAGGCGCGCAAGTCCTGCGGCGGCGCGCAAGTATTGGTCGCGCAAGTATACTTGCGCGACATGAGGGGTACTTGCGCGATTTTCAACCAGTATTGAAATGCTTGAGCGACTCTTTATTAAACCCTTTACCATCCTCTTGAGGTTCTTCCAGAAGAGGGATGCGCAAGTTATATTGAAGGAATTAAGTAGGCGCGCAAGTGTTTGATAAGTTTCAACACTTCGGCCTTCCTTTTTTCTCTTTAGATCTTCCGTTCTAGGTAAGAAATTACCTTAGAAGTGTTCCGGAAGCTTTGAGAAGAGACTTCGGCGTCGGGAGCTTCAATCCGAGTTTCTGGAAAAAGATCCTCTCGAATGGGGGGCCCACAGGGTCTATTTATAGGCAAAAGAAGACCCCGGGCGGTTACTGGGCGGTTACCACATATGTCGCGCAAGTCCCTTGCACGAACATGAGGAGTCACGCAAGTATTGAGGCGGCGCGCAAGTGTACTTGCGCGACCAAGAGAGAACTTGCGCGATCTATGGGCAATGTTCTCCTTTTTTATCCCTTTGTCGATTTTTGATGTTTCTTAAAAGGATTAATCACTTTGAGCTCAGATATTCCTTTTTCCGATCTTTAGATTCTGTGACGAAAGGAGCGTCAACAATGATCCTTAGGGAGATGTGGCCTACATATTCTAAATATGGAATGAATTAGAGTCTCTATAGTTCCATTTATCAGGGATTACACACTGAGGCTTCCCTATTGATTGGGGATTACACACTGAGGAAAGAAGAAGTTACCAACTCATGGGATTCCCTTGTGACCAAGACTACTTTTCTAAACGGTGTTTCATGACACAATTGACGTGTTTGTAGGACATCGCAAGATCCAAATGGTTTGTTCCAAAGTCCATCGCATAACCTGAATAACATGTATAGGGGTATCGAATGATCCAGCTGACATTACTTGATTTCATCACAAGGGTTAGCTGATATAAATGGAAGGAGTCATGATAGTTAGTGTGAAACGTATCTGGGGTGTCGTTTGTATTGGATGACACACCTAGAAAACATCATGCGATCTGACCGACATCCATGGAGGGCAGTGACATCCATTACTTACTATCCCAAAGGATATAGTGAGGGCATAGTTGACATTCTCAAATGAAACTATGATACTTGGATTAAATGACAAGTCACCTTTATATGAGTCAGGTGATGTATATGAATAATGTCATGAGGCTTGGTAAATAGGCCTATAGGGTTTAATGAGACTAAAGTTGTATGCCCAGGGGGACTGTGGGACTTTCTATGACATGTCTGAATGATTTTTCATGGACCAGATAACAAGATACATGATATTTTCTAGATATATGTGACATGTACAAGTGTTTTCATGTGTATTGGATGACTCGTGTGAAGCGTATGAGGGTCAAAAAACATGTTTTTTATTAAGTATTCCACCCTTCTTGTTCCTAGACTTTATCTCCCGAATGACATATATTTATTCAGTATCAATTTATTTTTATTTTCATGTGATCCAGAAGATGTATAGTATTTTCTTCACATGTATTTCCCTAAGTCCTTGATGTGATCTATGAATAATCATGTGATGTTCTTTATTCATGGTGTGTGATCTCTCCTGATATTCACCAGCATGTTACTTGAAGAAAGTCTTTTTGTTCATGAGATCAGTTGCTCCAAGAAATCATCTTTAGTTTTTGGTTGTGCTGATGCTCCATGATGTAGATATACAGCCTCTTATTTGAGGTTGGGGAGGGGATTTATAGGCCTCACCAACCCAATTGTTCATTTCTTTGAGTGGAATATCTTGCAAAAATCAATTCTAGAGTCACTGAAGGGCTTTGTCATCCTGATTCTTTAGGAGTCCCTATCATGGATTTCTCCTAGGGAGTCTCCTGATATTCAACGGCCACAAGTCCATCCCATCAATGCCTCCATTATTTGATTATTTCAAATTAAGGGGGACTTGTTTGATCAGGAAATCAAGTTGAAGTACTTCCATATTGTCATATTTACATGTCCAATGGCCTTCAAAAGATTAAAGTTCCTATTGAAAGACATATTTGAAATTCTTGATGGCATACCTATGACATTTCGTAAGGCAAGGGTGGCTTATTTGGGAGTCTCCATGAGATCATGGAATCTTTTCCAGGATTTCGGTGAGATCGTGAAGAGTACTTCCATAGGGCGTCACAAGCGTTATGCGACCGTGAGAGGCTTCCAAATCCTCTCCCTTTTATTTCCTTTTTATTATTTTCCATAGGTCATGGGTCATGTTTAATTACATGAGGAATATCTGTGATAGTTAATCTACCTTTTGAAAATGCATCGCATGACCAATAAAGGACTTTTACAGATGCACATGAATTTTGTGGACAAACCCGTCAATTTTTTCTTAGGGAGAAAAAGGGAGGAAAATGGTTTTCTAGAAATAAATGAGTAATTTTTTGTGATGGGGATAAAAATCCAAAGGGATTCCATGAGACAAGGTGGGTGCAACGCTAGGGAACCTTGGTGTCTTTCAGATCTCTTGGGATGCATCGCATGACATTCAGCGATCACAAGATACTCTCGTGTCCTCCTCTGTTATTTATTTTACATTATTTTAAAAAGGATCGTGGTTCTCACAAATTTTCTTTAATGTTGTCATGAAAATTCATCCTTCCCATTGGTGATGCATTATATGATCATTAGGAAAACTAGGGTTCTTCAACTATTGGACATAATTCAACCCATTTTGAAGGATTTTTGTAGCCTTCACCCACTGATTGTCCATGAGTATGCCTACTGATTAATATTGTATATTGAAATGTTTTGTTCATATTGTCTTGTTCATTCGTCCTTATTTCCTATAGTGTGTCTCATGATCAATGTTGGATATCACAACGGATTGTGGATGTTTCCATGGATGTATCTTTGTTTGACTTTGATGCACCTTATGCTAATTGAGGGATCTCGCAATGGTGTTCATAAATTTTTAGGGAAATTATCTTTTCTCACCTTTGATATGTCACATGTTCATGGTTGTATGATTCCATATCATAACCAAGTGTGTTTTCATGTCATGTTCATATGCAAAAGGGTTAATTGTTAGTGTTACAAGATATCACATAACTGTCACATAACCCAAGAAACATGGATGTGTTATGTTGGTGAAGGTTCACATGAGGGCATCACACAACATCAAAATCCTCATGTGATTGAGTAAATAAATCAAATCAATATCTTCTCCTCAATATTTGAATTGCATTTAGATGGAATATTTTTCATCATCATGTGGAGATATCAAGTACTATATAGAGATTCCCATGAATACATGAATATTGCAATTGTGAGGTGTGTAATTTCAGGTGGTTGTCCTGGTGCATCGAGTATTAAATATTTTCCATTATTGGATTTTACAAAATATAATATAAATTCTATAGGACATGATCATAACCAGATGTCGAGTTTTTGTCGACAATTCTTCAATAACTGGGCATACTGCCATCCAATATCCTTCTGGGAAGAGTTAGGACTGGGATATGCGCCCAAATACATGTTCTGAAGAATTAATATATACAAATAGTGCATTACTGTTTAGGTCATAAGACCTCGCCCTCTCATAATCACTCAATACAAAGGAAACAAATTCAAATAGAGGGACACATAGATTAATGTGGTTCTATCAGATGACCTATGTCCACGGGGAAGGAAGAAAATATTATCTTTTTAAAACAGGTATAAATATTTTAAAAATTCCCCTACTTAATCTTATCTTATGTGGGAACCACATATATACAACATCGGAGGAGAACAAAACCAATTTGGACGATGAATGTTTCTTCTCAGGAAGCCACCAACTCCTGCAGCAAGTCTCCATTGGTGGCTGGTCTTCCTTGGTGGTCACCCACTGTTGCAATTCTTCTTTTGAGGCCATCAAATTCTTGGATAGTGATAATATTTCGTCAAAACTCAACAATATCCACCTTGAAAAAAAAATTCCATATTGCTGCTTAAACAAATATTTCATTTTGATGTTGCCTCCCCGATGCTCGAAGGCATCTCAAGTTTGAGTCATATTGATCAAGTCCAAAAAATGATAGAACATGATCCTTGTATTGTATTTCTTGTCCTTTGGAGGAGGAATAAGATCCCACATAATATTATGATGTAGTTAATTCCTATATGCTTCCATAGCAGACTTCCACTAGGTGATTTCTTTGCTATACAAAACCTCTCAATAATAATCTGGAACACCATCTTCAAACACAAAAAGAACATAACTAACTTATTTTTTACCTATGAGGTCTTTGTATAATCCTTCACATTGTACCAGCGGTGATACTCTTATTGGATGTAACTAATACTCCTGTAATAGTCTCAACATTCAAATAATACGATTTAACTTTTCGAATAACATTCATCTCAAGGAGTGCAATGCGGATTATTTTCATAAATCCATCTTCAATAGTTATCTGGTAACCAAGAATATCTAAAACTCAATGAAATATGAGGTTCTTCTCTAATTCAGGTATATATATTACATTTGAAAGGCATCAAGTTGTACCATCATGCATCTTCAACCGTGTTGTTCCAATACCTCTTGTATGGAAAGGGTGGTTATTTCCCATAAGGACCCCACCTTTATCTGACTCATTGAGGTTTGAAAAAAAATCTTGATTCCTGCACATATGGAATGAACATCCTGAATCAAGAATCCAACCTTATGAATGGTTGAACGTCTAGAAAACAAGGATAGTATCTTCAAAATCTTCTACATCCACATTTCTTCATACAACATTTGCCTTCGATTTCCCAATTTTGGGACAATCCTTCTTTTGGTGCCTCATTTCATGATAATAGGCACACTCGCCTTTTTCTGGATGTCTAAAGCTAGACTCGCCTTTTGGCGTTGATCGTGATTCTTCTCTTCTTAATCTTCCAGATTTACTTTTAGATTTCCTTCCTCTAATTGTCATCAATCCCTCTGATGCGGAATCTGAGTGGTCATTTTTGTCCTTCCGCCTGTACTCATTATAAAATAAAGCACTTGAAAAATAAAAAAAATTCAACTCATCTTTACCATACATAAATGTTGTAGTATGGTGATCATAACTCTCAAGTAGAGAGTTCAACAGCAACAGAGTCTTATATTCATCTCCGATTGTTACCTCCAAACTTTGCAAATATGTTAGGATTTTATTAAACGAATCAAGGTGCTCAGTCAGAGACATAACTTTCTTGTACTAAAATTTGAATATTTCACATTTTAGGTACAGACGAGTTTTAATCCTTTTGGCCATATATTTGTTCTCCAAAATACTCCACAATGTTTTTGCTAAAGATTCTCATATCACATTGTACTTCTAATCATTAGCCTAACAAAGCTGAATTGTATCACAGGCTTGACAGTTGAGTCTTTTCCAATCACCATCAGAGATTTTGGTGGGATTTTCTTCCAAGGTGATATCTAACTCCTGTTGATTTAGAATATCCAAAACTTCACATTTCCACGTGATGATGTTTTTAGTTCCATCAAACTTATCCACCCCCAATTTGTTACTGGATACCATACTTCTATATCCAGAAGTATTTGCAGTACTAGCATGTGTAGCTGGAACAAACTCCTGGGGCTCCTAGGGTGGTACCGAACTATTTTTGGTTTCGGTATTCTCCATCACAAAAACATGTCATAATTTTAAAAAACAGACAGCACTGATGAATCTGAAATAGTCGAAAATGTAAAAATCAACTATTTAATTCCTCAAATCAAATTCTAAATGACATCGAAAATTTCTTCCCATGTTTTTCTTCAAACCACAAAACACAAATAATTTTTTAAAAAAACAATTGCCCTATATATTTTTTCGGAGGCGTGTCTAATTTAAACTCCCCACTCAAATTTCCTTTTTTTTTCTTAAACTACTTTTCCATTACTTATTTAATTCTCATGCACCCGAGAAAAACATAAGTCTACTTTTTCCTTTTGCTTCTTCTATTTTGACTTCCAACCCACTCACTATTTTCTTCCATGATGTCCCCTCCATTTTATTATCTCTTTTTTCATCAATAATTTCTCTTCATGTATTTCTCACACAACACTCTCCTTTAAAATTACTTTTACCTCAGTGGAACTAGTACAAATGGATTTATGAACATCAGAGTCGAGGGGCAGATCAAAACATCAACTTCAGGAATGAATCGCAGATAGTAGCAGCTGGTGTGTTGCAGACAACAACAGATCTTTCCCAGGTAATAAACATCGGCTGTAGTGGGTTCATATGTGTATACACCAATATATTTTCATGGGGAATAAGCAAACATATCCGGATTAGAGGACTCCAAGTGGCTCGAACACCAACATCCCAAGGTTTTAAGAGGCCTAGACAAGGAGCAAAGAGGGTGCATAGGCTCATAAAATAGCACCATTTCTTCCGAGGTAATTAATCCTCAAACCTCTGATACCACTTTTTTCAGGACTAAATCCCTAACCCTCTTATAATCTCTCAATATAGAGGAATCAAATGTAAATAGAGGGACACACAAATTATTGTGGTTCAGTCGGATGACCTAAATCCCTGGGGAAGGTATCCAATATTCTCTTATTCAAACGTGAATAAATGTATTAAAAATTCCAATCCTTACTCTCATTTCAGATGGGAACCACAAATATACAATAGAGGAGAAGAACAAAACTAATTTGGATGTGTAAATTTTGTTCTCTTGTGACCACCAACTCTTACAGTAAGTCTCCATTAGTGTCTGGTCTTCCATGGCGGTAACCCATTGCTGCAATTCTTATTGGGCATCCACCGACAGCTCGTATAGTGATAATAATTTTCCAAAACCCTACAATCAGTTCTCGACATGATAGGGTACACAATTCCATACCTTTCCCAAGACAGGTTATGTAATTATGGTATTTTTCATAATGGGTAATGTGATGACACAACCTTTCACATGATAGGTTACATGGTGGATCGAGTCATTGTGAGAATGAATGAATGAGTCTCAAGTGAACCACTTCGCATAACCGTTATGTGGTCTTGTGATGCCTTATCTACTTCACATGAAAGCGAGAAAGTAAACTTGAATGCATGTGATCAACTTCTTTTAACATTTATATGTTCTCATGAAAGATCATTCACATAATCATTAGATGGTATCACAGTGCCCTGTTTGGATAGAAAATGAGATCATTTTTCTCTCGATTAGAAGTAAGAATATCCAAAATGTGATCTCCCTATATTTATTGGAGAGGTATCACACTGAATTTGTGCATATGAGAAATGTGGAATCTCCTGTAGACATTTTATTCCATACATTCAATTGATTTTTATATATTCTGATCCAACAATTGTTCCTCATCAAGATAAATATTTTAAGTGATGAAAATTTTGGTATTCTTTATATGAAGAACATTTTGATTTGTTCAATCACTTGACCAGATTTAGCATTTCCATAGTCACATGATCCACATTTGGAGTTTCATTTATTAATTACAGATATTTATCATGTATAGGTTCTCACGGAAAATCAGTCTCGGTATGGTGGCTCCATTTCATGGAGGTGGCCTCCCACATTCTCATTCAGCACATAATATGTTTCTTGCGTACACTCATGGGGGTTGTTTGAAGAACATCACCAGAAACAACACTGTATATCTGCACAACCTACATCAAGAACTCTATTATTGTGTTTTAGATCTTCTACAGGAATTTTGATTCTAAGATTCATATTTCATAGTCTCATACATGATCATAACATCCATAATGATTGTTGTAGATGATATGTGTCACACTCTGATCCAATCCATGATCTATTTTCACAGCATCACTTGTCTTGCTTGTGGATTCTTATAATCTCATTTCTACCATAGGAATATCATGTGTGCACTGCATAATTTCTTCACATGTAGCATATCCATGAATTTACTTATTTTCAATGGATCCCACTTCCTATGGTGAACTCATGCAACGTCTAGGACACATTAACTATTTTTTAATGTTCACTACATAATTTTATCGCTAGTAATGAAAATTTTATACATAAACATGACATCCATGTTGTGGGCCATGTATATGAGATAATGTTACTACATTTATTCTCATGATCAAGAACATGTATTAATCTCTTCATTTGGTGGTATATGATTCATACTGTATTCATAAGAAGTGGTCTCATATGTTAGTGGATCTGCTATTTAATAATATCATTTCCATTTAAATAGGTGGTCTGAAACTATGGTACCATGATGTTGGATAAGATGACACATGATGACATTTATTCATCACATGACACACATGACATGTGTCCTTCCATAGAAAAGTGTGATATGTAAAAATATGAGCATCTACAATATTCCATACTAAATCTAAAATTTTCATTGATATCCTACTGGACACATTATTAGTACATCGAGGTGAACCTTAAAATAAAATCAGATGTTATAGAATGTGGTAATCCATGAAACCTTGCCGCATCCATATTGTATATCTTTCAAGTCTTTTCAATATATAAATTTTCCTTAATATCATTTTAATGTGATTATTTTATAATTCAGTCATATATAACCCAAACCACATTATTCCCTATATATGTTTTGGGATTCTTAATAATGATATTCATGTTATTTTTTCCCATTTACATTCAAGAATGGGTTATGGTTGTAACATCCCCTTAGAATTTTATATCTCCACCTTAACTTTAAAAAATAGGAGGCATCAATATCTATTCTATGAGTAATCCCTTTTAATATTTTCTCATAATAAATACTCTTTTAAATATCTACATAACTTCATATATATAGGATGAATAGATAATGATGAACAAAGGTCATCAACTAATGCCTTCTTTTTTAGATGAGGTGTTGATAGAAGAAATTTTGTGTTCTAGAACCTAATTATCTCATTATTATGTTATATGAAACAATGGGCATTTACCATCATCCTATATCATTTTAAATTCTTTCTTTGTGATTCTTTAATTATCACACGGATGTATAGTTGAATATTCTTCTTCAAAATAAATGATTAATCCCCTTTACTCAACCTTTCAAGATCTATCATCTAAAAATACTTTAATATTTGATCATATTAAGTACTTATCATGGAAACACTGACATGGTATTCCTGACATTTGACATTCTCCCCTTTCTTCACATTCCTAGGGTGGTAGTGTATAGAGCGGTTTTAAACATCTATCTACTCCAATAACAACTTTTTTAAAATATTCATCTATTTATGCATGAATATATCCATTAATATTTTTGGGATATATATATATATCACATTATTCAACATAAATAGAATAAATTCATATTTTAAATGGAAAAATCACTACATCCAACTCCATAACACGTGTCAGTTAATTTTTCCCATGACTTTAATTGGTGTTAGGTATAAGCTATTACCATATCATTCTAAATGAGGACACATCGAATTACCTTCTGTTCTGAATGGCCAGAAGGCCTTCTTTTTTATTTTTATTATAGATAATCCCCCTTTTAAGGGTTGAAGGGGAACCCGTACATTACCTGTAGGCCCAAGGCACAAGACCTGACATGGCCCGTAATAGATGAACTGAAGGCCCAAAGGCATACAATGCCCATACATGACCTGTAGGCTCAGCCCACTAGAACAGAACTTCCCCAACATCTGCATTATTGATCACCTTTAGCTCCCCCCTACATTGCTGATCGGCTAGCATTTCCCCTTACAAAGCTGCATGGTGCATGGTCCCGATGGAGGTTGTTATACCCTCTCATTCATTCAATCTGGTCAGGTTTGCTTTTGGTGACTGTTATTGTTTCTCTGATCCTCTTCTGGGGCCTGCTCTGTGTGAACTGGGATAATGCATGGTCTTCAATGGCCTGAAGGCCCAGTGACCCGAAGGCCCTTGAGCCCTGTAGGCCCAAACCTGTGGCCCGAAGGCCCAAATCGGGTTAATAGTTCATGTTGTACAGTACCTACTGCAATAAATGCTACAGTACCCGAAAATTGGCATCCACCTAGTTTAGAACCAGGGTTTCTTGGATGATAATCATAAGCCCATACCACTCGGGTACATGCTCGTTGGCCACATCCCATTCCCTTAATATAATAATACCAATAGATAGAAAACACTTCTCTACTATTTGGTAGTTTAAGCATAGATGTGAGGAACAACCTTTATTTTATCTCCTTGATATTTTCCTCACATTCATGGGTTTATAGTAATTTGGATCCCTTTAATTTCAAGATGGTTTGTTTATTTGATATTCATCAGAAATAACTCACAATAAAATGATTTTTTCAATCCAAAATAATAAATCATTGGATACTAGTAACTCTAGTTCATAAATCCATTGGTTAATAAATTTCATCATTGAGGAATTCAAAAACATTCTATCTCTGGATATTATAGAACCTATGAATGAATCATTTTGTCTACAAAATTATAAATTAATTAATTTTTTATACAAATTATATTTCTTAAGGGACTTAAAAAATATATAAATGATATTCACACACTTCGTTTCACATCGAATTTATTTGAATATAATATATAAATAATATGGCAAATAGACCATGGTAATATTTAAATAATATAATCATTAAATCAATGTAGATAGTAAAGGAATTACTAATTCTAGATAGAATAACAATAAATTCTTAATGATGATATGTCATATGAAAGGATGGTTATTGTATTTCCCCATTCTTGTTCCAAAATTTATTATATTAAGAAAGATGTTCAATCAAGGAAATGTATTGATGTATATAATCATAATATTATTCAATATAGTCTAGATGATACACGTCCATGATAGTGGTATTTTTATGTTATCAATAATCTAATATTAATTGAAAAATATTTATTCCTAACAAAATTAATATGTTCAATGCATGGTGATGCACTAGGGAAATTGAATCCCTATTCATGATTCTATAGAAGTAGCTTCTTCAATTCCTACAATTCATTCATGTGAATAATATAAGGAGTCAGTAAAATAGGTTATTCACTAGGTTGGAGTCTTATATAAAACTGAACATCATAATTTAAGGGAATATTAAGAAATTCATTATGAAACAAATTCTCATATTCTAGAAGAATTTGTATATCTTTAATATTGAATTTCTCCCCCAAAAATTGAGTTAAATATCCAATATAAATAGGGAGTAAAACCTATATAATGGATTTAATTCCAATGGAAGGTTCATTTTTATCCACACATCGATATAAAATCAAATTATGATTTGAAACATAAAATATTAATTCCCTTCTTTAAAGGTTCATTTGGGTTTATATGGTGGAATGAAATCTATTCCCAAAATAACATCAATTTTAACTAGAGGGAGTATCAAAATATTTTTAGGAGCATAATTCTCATAATCTTGTATCAATGGTGATCTATAAACTTGATATGTGATCATTTTTCCACTACATACATTTTATCAAAAATAAAAAACTAAATTTTGAGGTAGTGTTATTATAATAAAACAAAATTATTCAGATATAAATTAGCTAGTACATACAAATTCAAATAGTTCATTTTTAGTTATAGATAGTATGGTATGTGTACCTTTTACTATGGTGTTCACACAATCCACTTCAATTTTGAAGAAAATGATTTACCATTATCCTTTTCATTAGGATGTTATAGTTTCCTAGCATATTCATTATCTATAGGATTAGGTCATTCATTGGAACTATTTTAATTCTCCAGAATTTTGAAACATTTAAATTTATATTTTTAAACGTGTTTTTTTATCTATTTTATTTGCCAACCTGTTCATACCCTATTAAAAATTACTAACTCCATGGGCATCCTATCCATATTTGATGAATTTCCATATTTCCTTCAGAAAATATTATGAGTGCATTCCAATACATTTTATCATATTGGTGTTAAAAATTTAATTCCTCTGTTGGATTTACAATTTGATTTTCCCTAATGATATATTTTTCTATTAATTTAGATGATTCCAGAAGTATAATTTCTGACCCCACTATCCAATCTTACATATAGAGAACATCGAATGATTTATTACTATTCAAAAACAATAATAAGGTTAAAACCACAGAAAAATTTGTTTTAGGCCTCTACGGAATCGATTTATTTTCCTCATATGTTCAATTATAAAACCTGAATAAAACATTGATGTTCTTATCATGTCTCATTCAATGGTACAAATGGATTAATTTTCTTTCTATTTTAACTCAATAAGGTCCCTTGAAATAATATCACGTATGTTTCAAGGAAAATATTTATTATGAAATAGAGTTTTAAATTCGTCACATTCCGTGGATTTTAATTCTCCTTTATCCACCATGTTCTTGATAATAGTCCACTATTTATCAGCTTCACAATCTCTGTAATATATTACTGAGTGATATTTCTAATGATTCAATCACTAAATAATGGAATATATATTTTCCATCCCATTGATCAAATTCTTAAAAACAAGTAGAATAGAATATCCATAGTAGAAGGTAGGAATTATGCATATAAAAACTCAATGGAATGTTTCTCCTTCCTAGGATTATTCGAAAGATTAATATGATTTACATTATTTATCATAGAATGAGAGGGTTTCATATTATAGTTACAATTTATTTCATCCCATATCTAAATCCATTTAGTTTCCCATGGGGATGGTTATTACATTTCATATCACATTCATTGTTACAATGATTTCATCTACTCTGAATGGCCTGAAGGACTTCATTATTTTATTATAGATAATGACCCATTTTAGTGTTGAAGGGGAACCCGTACATAACCCATAGGGCTAAGGCACAAGGCCTGACATGAACTATTGTTGACGCTCCTTTCGTCACAGAATCTAAAAAATTGGAAAAGGGGAATATCTGAGCTCAAAGTGATTCAACCTTCGAAGAAAATGTCAAAAATCGACAAAGGCATGAACAAAGGATCAAAAGAAACATCACCGCGCAAGTTATATCACTGTCGCGCAAGTCCACTTGCGCGAAGCCCTTGGTCGCGCAAGTGACTTGCACGACCTAAGTGGTAACCGCCCGGTAACTGCCCGGGGTCTTCTCCTGCCTATAAATAGACCCTGTTGGCCCCCCATTCGAGAGGATCTTTTTACAGAAACTCGGATTGAAGCTCCCGACTCCCAAGACTCTTCTCAAAGCTTCCAGAACACTTCTATGGTAATTTCTTACCTAGAAAGGATGATCTAAAGAGAGGGAGGAAAGCCTAAGTGTTGAAACTTATCAACACTTGCGCGCCTGAGTGGCCAGACCTTAAGGGAAGTGGTCCCACTTGCGCACCGCCTTATTCCTTCGATAGAACTTGCGCGTCCCTTTTTTGGAATAACCTCAAGAGGATTCTAAAGGGATTAATAAAGAGTCGCTCAAGTATTCTAATGCTGGTTGAAAATCGCGCAAGTACCCCACATGTCGTGCAGGTATACCTGCGCGACCAATACTTGCGCGCCCACGTAAGACTTGCGCGCCTTTCAAGACTTGTGCGCCCCTACATTTTTGGGTGCCTTTCTTTCCAATTTCACCCCTCTTAAACCATTACACCTTTCCTTTTTAAGATTCAGTCTTCAAGACACTATTCAAATCCATTTATGGCATGATTTCTTGATTTGACTTCCTTATCTAAAAGGAATTCGGTGGAATATCTCTCAAAAACTAGTGATTTAAATATCTTTTTGTCACTAAATATAGAGATTTCATTCATTCAACCTCATCCTTTAAAATGAGAGAAATCCTTAACCTGGGTCTCCTTTTCAGGAATAAGTCCCAGTCATAAACATTGGGCATCCTTCTTAAGAGTAAGCCCCAAGTCCTCTAATTTGGGCATCCTTCTTAGGAGTAAGCCCCAAGTCCCTTAATTTGGGAATCCTTCTTAGGAGTAAGCCCCAAGTCTCTTAATTTGGGTATCCTTCTTAGGAGTAAGCCCAAAGTCCTCTAATTTGGGCATCCTTCTTAGGAGTAATCCCCAAACCTTAATCCTTAACCTGGGAATCCTTTTTAGGAATAAGTCCCAGTCCTAATCTTGGGCTTCCTTCTCAGGAGTAAGCCCCAAGTCCCTTAAATTCCCTTTAACCAGTCCTAATTTACGTTTGATATGGGATTCCCTCTCAGGAGTAAAACCCAGTTATCAATCCTCTCCTAATTTGGGATTCCTTTTCAGGAATAAGTCCCAAGTTAGAGTATTCAAATCTCCATGAAGCACATATAACTTTATGGACCCTGTTCTTGGATTTTCTCCCTAAAGTAAATCCTCTGGGAAGTCATACATACATAAGCCCCAAACCATTTCTTATGATTTCATCTTTCATTGCACAATTGTCTAATTTTTACCAATACCTCTTGTTTCTCACACCGAGCATGACTTACGTGAGCTTAGAGTGTAAAAGTAATTGTGACATCCTTCTTTGAGCCATCAATCATAAACATCATACCCTTTACTCGAACTACGTGGGTTCTAATTCCTTTTCCAAAACAAAGGATACGTAGGTAGCCCATCTATGGGTTCGATCCCAACTCTAAAATAATTCATGTCGTTCTGAATGACAATAAACTTCAAGTGCCCCACTAAGTGGCTTTAAAACCATCCTGGTCATCATAATGACCAAGAGTCTTTTATATGAATATTTTGAAGGTTACCATTGACCAAGAATCTCTAAATAGATATAGATGATTCTCTATTGATGAAGAACCTTGAATACATATAAAAGATTCTCTAAATTTCTTACATATTTAATCATTGATTGTCAAAACTAAAGGAAAAGATCATTTTATACTTGGTAATGTAATAAGGATTCACGAACATAACTTAAATCTATAAAGAGAGTCCCGGAATAGACAATAATTCCCCTAAAAAAGGTGTGATGAGTCTGACCTCCCATCCTCTCGACCAATGAAAATTCCTAAGCCTCATTAGTACACAAGCTAATGAGTGCCTACCTTTGGAAAGTAGGTCCAAATGGATGTGGAATCATTGGATGTTTCTGGTTCTACGAACAAACCCACTAGGAACCGATCGGAACATTTGAATCTCCCATCCAGGAGGTCATCCCCGAATTCCGAGGGAAACAAAAAATGGTGAACCCGATGTGAATCCTTAACCAAGTTAAAATGATGTTTCACCTATTTGTTAAGCCCCTATTTAAAACTCAATAAAAGGGCTAACAAAAACAATCATTGACATATGTGCTCATCCAAAGGATGAAGTAGCTGAGTTTATCTTGATTACATCTGTTATATCAAACATGCACTCTTTTCCAAGATTTTCTGTATTTTCACAATGGCTGCTCTCAAATTCACATCTGTGAATACTGCTGCTGCAAATACCACTACTGCTATTCCTACTGGATCGTCATCCGCTCTATGGATGACATCACCTACTCAGCATCTTCAACGCTGGGTATCAAATGTGCTGGTTAAGGAGTACCGTCAACACGGTACCATCCCAACTCTGGAGGCTTCCCGACAGGCCCTCCAAGTAAATAACTCACACAGGTCGTCCGGACAACGATGACCAGTGATTAAGAAGCAGGCGGTGCTGAATACCGTTTCGGGTCATTATCCCCGGAACGCAATTTCCATTCACTCCCTTACTCTGAGGAAGTGAATGAGCAGGTCCCGCAGGGCCTTAATTCAAAAAGACAGGAGTCCTTCCCGAGGGCTCCCATCAACAATCGCTGCCAGACTCGTGCGGTAGTGCGCCCTCAACATGATGAGGGTACCGACTCCAGGCATTAAGCTCAGGTTCCTCGAACCCAAGCAGGTAAGACGAACTGCCAGAGACGGAATCCAGTTGATAATGGGCTGGTTTTCATCCCTGCCATCTCTAGAGAAGACCACCAACCTAACTTGGTGGCAAATAACGGGAAGGCACACACACCTGTCTGTTTTAATTCCACTGTCCAGCAGACTCGTCTGGCAGCATCACGCCAATCCTGCTAGGCAATTCCGGTGGAGTACTATAGGCAGGAACATACACCTGCTTATACATTACCAGTTAGTCAGCAGGCTCGTCTGACTACATATGATGGATCTCGTCAACCACCTTTGGCGAAGTGTAATCAGCAGGCACATACACCTGCTAGTACTAATCAAGCCTACAAACAGTATCGCTTGGTAGTGCACGGAGAATTCAGTCGGAAAGCTCCGACGACAAACAGGAGGCAGACTCAACTCTCTGTCCCCACACTTGAGTACTGTCAGGATTCACTGACAGGAAAAGGAGGACAGGAGCAGGCACATACACCTACTCAAAACCCATAATGGACGTATATTCCCGTTCCGGCGGCTGAAGTCACCAAGCATATTTTGTCAATGGTGAAAGTGCAGAAGAAAATTCCTGCTCATATTCTGGATGCTTTCTAGGATATCATAACAGCTTTAGCATCATCTCAGGGACAGACACATAAATCTATCCCTAGCAGTGGAGTGACACATCAACAATATACTCCAGAACAGACACACACATCTGTTCCAGTCCAAGAGGGTCATGGGGCATACTCCCCCATATCATACGGACAACCAAGTCAGGCACATACACCTAATTTGAGTGGAGATCGTCAGCCTAACCTGACCATCTTTCCTGATCAGGCACATACACCTGCTCAGAGTAACCACTTTCATCAACAAGTGGTTTCCAAAGCGAGTAAGAAGGCATCTAAGAAAAAGATCCGCCCAGCAAGTCAAGAGATCAAAGGCCAATCTGCAACAAGGCTTTGCTCGATGCTGGAGTTCTTGAAGCCCTCAGACATTTATCTGTTGTAATTAAAGATTCTACTCCCTCAGTTCCCAATAACGGGAACATTAATTCCAAAAGTCTTCAACAGACACTTTCTCATGAAGGCTTGCTTCGTGACAATTCGGTTATTCTTGAAGTTTAATCTTCAGATGAGAGCCACAGGAACCCTCTGTGTGGTCAGAAGACCAAGGAGCAAGAGATCTCATTTTTTGCTATAACCCATTATGGTGGTCCTCCCCATGATGATGAACTTCGCTGCGAAAGACCTCTCCGCAGTAGTGATTCACATTGCTTGGAAAATACTGCAGTGGACAATGTAGTGCCGAGAAAGTCCTCTTATCTTGAGGCACTTGCAAATGCGAAACCAGTCATGTATGATGATTTATCGCTAGCAAGTGAAATACGTTCTCAATCTGAATATAGCCCAGGGTGTAGGTCATTCTCCGAACCACACCTAAGTCATGCATCTTCTAGTTTGATCAATGATGTCTCTACAAATCTTGTTGAATCCGATGAAGCAACAACAAAACACCAACTTTGGTCAAAACAGGTAGAAGAATCCTCATTTAATGATAAAGAGGAAATGCTGAACATGAGGAAGAAACTGGAAAAAGGTGAGGTACCAGTCATGTTTTGGCCTTTGGCTGACTCCTAGTACGACATTCCATAGATGTTGACGGATGATGGAATCCATGATATTCGTCTCAACATATGGAAAACTCTTTGTCAATTAAAGAAGAAGGTATTATCTTATGATGAATATGAACATCATCTTATGATAATAGGAGGGCTACAACGTCAAATTGATTTGGCATCTCTATCAGTCTCTCAGTATCCGAAGGCTGAAAAGCAATAGAGAACCCTTCAACGTTCATGCCTTGGCGCACTAAGAAAATTGCGTTAGTTAATTGACAATGCTCCATCTGATCTTCATATCAGAGGATGGGGTGTTCACGGAGCACTACATCTCACAGTGCTTTCCAGTCAGCAAAGCCCGCCGAAAATGGTATCATGCAATGTTAATGCCCACAGCCGCCCACAGTCAATGGGCTTTGTTCATAATCAAAATCTTGTTCAAGAACATGCTTCAACAAGTTCCTCTCAAAATCAAGCATATAGAGAACAAGTTATTGAATTGCTCCTACATCAAGCAGGCGAGAATATTGCACAAGCCCCTCGTATGGAGAAAACAAATCATCAAATGACAGAAGTCTCGGAAATTATCCAACGGTCTGTTGAACCAGGTGACAAAATTGGATACAGGCTAATGCATCCAGCTAATTTCCGAACTAAGATTTGCAAGATCAAGAGATCTTTTAAGAATATCTCAGACGTAGCATGTCAAGAGCCACCAGCTTGTAAGACTGGGGACTCCTTTAACCCAACCCTTAGAGTCAACAAATGGGATTCGAGGAGTTGAGCGGAATCAGCAGGAACATCCCCAGTTCACGAGACTGGGGACTCTTTCAAATCATCAATCCCCTTCTCAGAGAATATCGGTCTTTTCTCGATTGGGGAAGAAGCCTCAAGAGGAACGAAGAGCCAAATTATCAAAAGATTCCCTCCAAATTATAGATCTTCAAGAAGTTCCTAAAGGATTGAATCAACAAAAGGCAATGTCTCATCAAAGATATGAAAGAAGACAATATCACAGAAATGTTGATAGAAGGGATGAAATGCATTATGCATCAATCAATGTCATCAATGCCATTGTTGCTAATCCACCAGAGGAGACTCACTCAGGGGACTCAGATGAAGAGCGTCCTGCTCAAGAAAATGTACGCACCAATACAAATGAAGAAGGTGTGCGTACACAAAGTCAAAGGATTACTCAGAACTTAGGTAATCCACTTCCTTCTCTCAAAAAAGTATCCAACAAAGGGAGGGGAAAGAATCATGTTACATATCCTTCCTCTGGAGAAGGTCAATCGCTCTCATTAGAGAAAAGGTTTGCACAATAGGAGGAAGAAATGAAAGAATTAAGAAGAATGAATGCAGAACTACTTCAGAGTAGTCTTCTTCTTAAGAATGCTGAAGTTCGACAGCCAAAGGAATTTGTTGCAGTTACTGAGATGGATCAAGAATATCCTCCTTTATCAATACACCCTCAGAGGTCTAATCCCATGGGTCAAGCGCAGCAACGGTTGGCAGTGCTACCATCAGTTGCAGCACCAACAACCACGTCTGTCCAAGCTCCATTCATTGCACCCACTCAAGACCAGATTCAACCGGATGTTTCTCAAAAGTTAATAACTACTATTGAGTCATTAACAGCTCGGTTAGAAACTATAGAAGGGAAACGGGCACAAGTTCAACTAGAAAGGAAAGTTTACCCTGAATGGGTAGATTCAATTTTTCCTCCATCTAGTTTTGGAAACCCTGTTTTCCCTACTTTCAATGGATCAGGTGACCCTGAACAACATTTGACGCATTACGTGTCTTGTTGTGATCCTATGATGGGAACTTCAGAGTAGCAAGAAGCAGTGAAACTCAGATGCTTCGTGCGAACCTTGCAAGGACCAGCTTTTGTCTGGTATACAAGCTTGAAATCCTAGTCAATCATCGGATGAGAGGATCTTCGCCAAAAATTCCTTCTTCAGTTCAGCTCAACTTTTCCAAAAATGACAGTTTTCGATCTTACAAACTGCAAGCAAAGGGAGAATGAAAGAGTCTCTTATTTCGTTGCTCGCTGGAAGGGATTAACATATTCCCTGAGTTTAGCACTCCCTCAGGAAGAGTTGTTTCCAATCTGTGTGGAAAATTTGCGTGACGAATTACGCACGCCGTTAATCCCTGTGAAATACATAGGAGGGTTTCGAGACCTTACTTAAATCGCTCAGCAAATTGAAGATTCCCATATACAGGCTAAGGTTAAATCTCGTGTAATTCCATCAGCTCCAAGAAGGAGAATGAGTAAAGTAGAAACTGCTACAGTTATGCTTAAACAATCACATGTACCTATTTCTACTTCAAAACCTTCATCTTCTCGAAGGGCTCCACCTCCTGAACGCCAACAACAATGGCCGTTTCGTCCAAATGATCAAAGAGATCAATGACGAAAACAATTTGAGGATTTGAAGAGTAAAACATACTCTTTCTGAAGTGAAAAAGTTCCTGGTTACTTCATTTCAGCTCTGGAAAATAATTTGGTTCAATTACCAGTGCCCAAGAGGCCAAACAAGGAAGGAGATGAAGACCGTCCCAATTATTGTCCCTTTCATCAAATGTTGGGGCATCCCAACCAAGAGTGTTTTGTCATTAGAGACCTCCTGTAAAAGATGGTCGACTTAGGACAAGTCAAATTGAAGGGTTCTTCAGCTCATGTAGCGTGTGTTACCGCTATAGATCCAGAGGAAGGAGGCGAGTGGCAGGAAGTCAAAAGAAAAACTGCGCAAAAATATGATGATTGGATGGTCAGAAAGACAATCAATCGGACCCATGCCATTTTGGGAACACAATTGAAGAAGCCAATTGTGTCTCATACAAAAGCTGCAGTGAAGCCTCCATCAAAAGACAAATCCTCAAAAGGGCAGCGCAATTCAAAGAAGAAAGAGGAATCAGAAGAGGAGGAGTATGTATCGAGGCCTAAGTTGTCTTTGACTCTTGCAGATTTCATGCCATCTACTTTAAAGCCACGGGCACCGCCCCATCAAACGACACAGCCTAAACAGGCTAGTCAGTCAGGGTCTTTATCAAACGTAGAGTTAATCTTCGGTTCTGTTAATATGATTCAATTAACAGATCCATATTCTAGTCTTGATGAGCCTGAATTCCCTATATCAAATAAGGGAATCCGAGGAAATTCTAGAGGTTCAGGATACAGGGGAAGACGTGGATCTTTCCGAAGCCACTACTCAAATTCTAACCCTGCTAGCACTGTGTATGCAGCAGAAACTCGTGGTAGAGCCCTTCAGCGAGCTCAAAAAGAACAAGAAAGTTCTTCTGCCAATGGCCAACTCAGTTTTGGCACAGTTATTTTGGAAGACCGATTAAAGATTCCATCTTCTTTATCTCAGCAAGTAAATGGATCTAATCAGTCTAATCTTCCAAAACCAAGGATGTTTCCAACTTCTATCCAAATACAAGATGCATCAGCTTCCAAAGCATCTGCTTCCAAGGTACCTGATAAACCACATATTCCTATTGGGAAAAGCAGACCTCTAGATCAAATGTATGACATATTGAAACACTTGGCCCAAGTACCATCCAAGTTATCAATTTTGGATGCTTTGAATCTGTCAAAAGATCTTCGAGAATCACTAATCGAAGCTTTGTCAAGTCCTCAGGAGTTTGAAGCTGAAATTGCTGCAGCTGAAGTCTATCACATAGAGAATAATCATGCAGAATGCCATGCAGTGATATCTTTTACTGATAAAGATGAAGATGATGTTGTCCATGGGCACATAATACCTTTGTACTTATCTGAAAAATTCAATGGTGTAGATATCCGAAGAGCTTTCATTGACAATGGTTCTGGAGTCAACCTCATGCCCATTCGTACACTTCGTCGATTGGGCCTCACGGAATCTGATTTATCTCCTTATACCATGATGTTACAAGGATATGATAAAAATGAACAAGAACCACTGGGCAAAGTTACACTCAGAACCCAGTTTGGAGATCTTGTATCCAATTCAGATTTCATGATTGTTGATCAAGACTCAGCTTTCAACGTCTTGCTTGGAAGACCCTGGCTACATCACCATGCAACTATTCCTTCATCATACCATCAATGTATCAAATACTGTTTCAATGGTCAAGTTGGAACATTGTATGGTGATAAGGCCCCGTTCAAGACATGTGAGTCTCAATACATTGAGGCAGAATTTTGTCACATGAAGGGAAGTGAAAAATCTACAATGAAGGAAATTACCAAAATTAATGCTCCATATTGTTTGGAGAAGATTCCAATAAATCCATTTACACATATGAGTACAGATTATGTGTTACCTATCAGTAAAATTGACAAAATAGGCCCAAATCAAAATACTCTTATGGAAAGATCCATAATGTCAATTACGGCAATTGAGCCAGACAACACGAGAGAAATTGGTAACCTACCAAACAGTGATGAAAGCATAAGTGGTGACGTTTTCATTTCATCTGCTGAAGTCCAACAAGTCTATACTTCGCCAATCATGCCAGAAGAAGTTATAAAAACACCAGAGGTGAATAATGATGTCGATTCTCAATCCATCATCTCCCCTTTATTTCCCAAAGAAGGCCCTTCATCATCAATAGGGTCGGAAATGGAAGCTTCTTCTTCAAAATGTGAAAATTTTGACATCTCTTATGATCATGAGAATTTCGTTTTGTCATCTACTATGCAAATAGAAACAGAAGAAATAGCACATAATGAAGAGGAAGAGGAAGGTCTTAGAGATGCTCCTCCAGCATTTGAAGAGGGTATCTCTACCATTGTGGATGAACTCAGAGAAATAAATCTGGGTACAGAGAAAGATCCACGCCCCACTTTAATTAGTGTGGCCATGACCCTTGAAGAGAAAGAGATGTATATTTCTTTTCTAAAGAAAAATAAAGATATTTTTGCTTGGAACTATACAGAAATTCTTGGGCTTGATCCTGAGGTTGCTACTCATCATTTGGGTTTACCAAAAGAACATAGAGGATTTAAGCAAGCCGCGAGAAGAACACACCCAACTTATGCTTCCAAAATTGAAGCTGAAGTGGATAAACTAATCAAAGCTAACTTCGTCAGAGAAGTTCAGTATCCGAAGTGGTTGGCTAATATTGTCCCTGTAAAGAAAAAGAATGGACAAATTAGGGTTTGCATCGATTTCAGAGATCTTAATCGGTATTGTCCTAAAGATGATTTCCCAGTTCCGATTACAGAAATCTTAATTGATGCGACCGCTGGCTATAAAGTACTTTCCTTCATGGATGGATATTCCGGATATAATTAGATCCGAATGGCCCCAGAAGATGAGGAATCTACAGCTTTCAGAGCTCCTTAAGGTGTGTTTTGATACCGGGTGATGCCCTTTGTTTTAAAGAATGCAGGTGCAACATATCAACGCGCCATGCATCGTATCTTCAATCCTTTCTTAGGGAAGTTTGTTGAATGCTATGTGGATGATTTGGTGGTTAAATCCAAACAACGTTCTAATCACTTGGCTGATTTGGAAGTAATATTCCACAAACTTTGACAACAAAATTTGAAGATGATCCCCTTAAAATGTGCTTTTGGGGTAACCTCAGGAAAATTCCTTAGCTTTGTTGTACGCCATCGTGGTATTGAAGTCGATCGTGAGAAGACTAAATCAATCCTTGGTATGTCACCTCCTCAGAATTTGAAAGAATTAAGAGGACTTCAAGGACACTTAGCCTATATTCAGCGTTTCATCGCCAATTTGGCAGGTAAAAGTTTACCCTTTACCAAATTATTGAAAAAAGGAGTCACTTACCAGTGGACTGAAGAATGTCAATAATCATTTGATGTTCTCAAGAAATACCTCTTGAGTCCACCAGTACTCATGCCACCTGTTGAAGGTAGACCACTTATCCTCTATGTGACAGCTCTAGAGCGATCATTGGGTGCCTTTCTCGCTCAAAAGAATGATGCTGGGAATGAAAATAGCCTCTACTATCTCAGTAGAACTATGCATGAAGCAGAAACCCGGTATTCAAGTATTGAGAAGTGCTGCCTAGCATTAATCTTTGCAGTCCAGAAACTGAGACACTACCTGCAACATCATGAGGTCCAATTGGTATCTCGCAATAATACGCTCAAATTCATCCTTAGTCGTCCAATGCTTACAGGACGTCTAGCAAGGTGGGCAGTTATTTTACAGTAGTTCGACATTCAGTATGTATCTCAAAAGGCAATAGAGGGCCAAGGTCTGGCTGATTTCCTGGCTGAACAACCTTCAGTAGAAGACACGTCTTCAGATATTGAACTCCCTGATGAGGAAGTTTTCTCTATTCAAGAGAGTCCTCAAACATGGGAAATGTATTTTGATGGTGCTTCCAGAAGTCCAACAGGGAAGAAAATGGAAAATCCTAAATTCAACAAAGTGGGTTTAGGAATTGTGCTCATTTCTCCAGATAGGGCAGTGTTACCTTATTCCTTTTTATTGTGGGAAGGTGGTACCAGTAATGAAGTCGAATACCAAGCTCTTATTACAGGCTTAGAGTTAGCGCTCCAAGCACAAGTGAATCACTTAAAGGTGAAAGGTGACTCAGACCTGGTAATCAAACAAGTCAATGGGGATTATGCCATTAGAAAAGAAGAATTAATCCCTTTGTATGATTACGTCAGAGAGTTAATGGCGGAATTCCCTTCAGAACCGACATTTTCATATGTCCCAAGATCACAAAATGCTCAAGCTGATGCACTGGATAATATATCCACAGCTCTAGCAGATCCAAATCGGGACGAGACAACCATCAGTATTTCCCACCGTCGTGCAATTTCACCTTATGTTCAAGCCAAAAGAGAGGAAATTAATGAAATTAGTCCCATTCCTGAACCATATGGTCATACTACAGGATGGATGTCACCTATCAGGGAATACCTTCAAAATGGAACACTTCCACCTGAAAGAGCTGAGAAAGAACAAATCTGGCGATGTGTGGTCAATTTTACTCTTTATGATAGCACAAACCACCTAGAGAAAATTATCTACAAATGTGGTTTTGATGAAGTTCTCTTCATATGTATTGATGGTGAAGAGACAATGGCTGTCATAAAAGAAGTGCATGCAGGAGTCTGTGGTTCCCACCAGTCTGGACAAAGATTGTCTGATCAAATTCAAAGGCTTGGATACTTTTGGCCTTCAATGATACAAGATTTTGTTGATTTCACAAAGAAGTGTCATTCATGTCAATTACATGCCAACTTCATTCATCAACCTCCAGAGTTGCTTCATACAGCTAAATACTCATGTCCATTTTCCACATGGGGAATGGATGTGGTGGGACCATACCCTTCAGCTATGGCCAAGCAGTTTAAGTACATTCTTACTGCTGCAGATTTCTTTTCCAAATGGGCAGAGGTAGTACCTCTCAAAGAAGTCAGTTCTAAATGCATTGTTAGCTTCATCAAGTCTAACATCATTACTAGATTTGGTGTCCCTCGTACCATATTGACGGACAACGGAACCAACTTCTGTACTTCTGAGGTGAAGAAATTGTATCAAGAATACAACATTAAATCCAACCATTCATCTCGGTATCATGCGGCGGCCAATGGCCAAATAGAAGCCTTTAACAAGACTCTTTCAAATATACTTCAAAAGATGGTGGATAAAGATAAGAGGTCATGGCCTGATAAACTCTTTCATGCTTTATGGGCTTATCGGACTACCACCCGCAATGCAACGCGGTCAACTCCATATTCGTTGGTATATGGAACAGAAGCAGTCTTGCCAATTGAAGTTCAATTTCCCTCACTCAGAGTAGCCATTTGTGATCAGTTATCTACAGATGAGAAATCCCAAAAGCGATTGAATGAATTGGAACAGTTATACGAGAAAACATTGTGCACTTTGCACCACTTGGAAATCTATCAGAATCGAATAGCACGAGGTTTTAAAAAAAAGTTCGTCTTCGTTCATTCATTTAGGGAGAATTGGTATTAGTTATCAGAACACCAATGATACCAGGAAAGAAGCCTCCCAAGCTTGAACCAAAATGGGAAGGACCTTATTCAATACATAAGGTCTACTCCAATGGAGCTTATTCGTTAATCTCAATGGATGGAGAACTCATCACGACTCCAACCAATGCCAGATTTCTGAAGAAATATTTTGTATAACAACAAAATATGGTCCCCAAAACCAAGACTCTTACAATTGGTTTATACAGCAATGGTCCAGTATGACCTTAAACTGCAACTTCGTCCAACATGACGTTAAACTGTAGAAAAAAGAACTTGTCCCCGCAACATGACACTAAACTGTGCAGCACCATTTCGTCCTTGCTATATGACGTTAAACTATACAGCAATGGTCCAGTATGACCATAAACTGAAACTTCGTCCCACACGACGTTAAACTGTGAAAAAGTTCCCTAAATGGTCCAGTATGACCTTAAACTGCATCATCCATGGTCCATGCATATGACCCTAAACTATTTAAAAGTCCCTTAGGTCCGGAAAGACGTTAAACTACAAAATCATCAAAGGTCCTGTATGGCCTTAAAACAACACCATCATCCAGCAAGACATTAAACTGCACCATCCACGGTCCATGCATATGACCTTAAACTATTCGCACATTCGTCCAACATGACGTTAAACTGTGAAAAAATCCCCAATGCATCCAACATGATGCAAATGGTGTGTTATTTTGTCCTTACTGCATGACATTAAACTGCGCAGTCCCCCTTTCGTCCAACATGACGTTAAACTTTATTGTCCTCATCATCCTAACTACATGACGCTAAACTATATAGAAAATTCATGATACGTCCTACATGACATTAAACTGTATTTTGTCCCTGCTACATGACACTAAACTGTGCAGCACCAATAGTCATAACTGCAAGAATTTAAACTGCATAGTCCCTTTATATGTCCTACATGACATTAAACTATGCATCGTTAAAGTTGTTGTTACCTGTTGTTTCTCACACCGAGTATGACTCACGTGATCTTAGAGAAAACCTCAACCATAACACTCTCTTTGGGCCGCTAACCATGTATAAGTCCCAAAAACATTTTTTTAGATCGTTGTCCCCAAGAACAACTTGATCATAAATTCATTCTTTAATTGAACTTCACAGACTTTGATCCTTGCCCTCCAGGCTGGGTATATAGGCAACCTCCCAAGGTTCAAGACCAAAACAAATCTCTTCACATCGGTTCACCACCATCTCATATGATGTTGATTCGTGAAACCTCCCCTATAATCAATATCTTTACATTGATTCACTCTCGTCCTTGTTATATGACGTTAAACTATGCAACACCTTTGTCTGGTACGACAATAAACTACAATACTCTTTGATTCCCTCATTTGAGAGAGAACTATTATTGACATTGATTCTTCAATCATGTTTCATTTCAAAAGACTACATGCATACATGGTAATGCCTAAACTTTTTGTCTCAGGTTAAACCATCATTGCACTAAAGTCCCCTTTCACCCTTCACATGTACGAACCAAATTTGTACAAAGGTTAGTTCTAGAACTACGTGGGCTTGATTCACATCCTTATGGGATACGTAGGAACGTTCGAGTATCCCTTGATTCCAGCCCCAAGTCTTTTGGGCCTAACCATAAATTTCACTTTCAGTCCCTTGGATGAAAAGTCCTCAAGAAAACACACACTGTGTATTCATTATTATGGTCCGAATTCTATGACCCTAAACTAAGATCTCTCATACTTTCGTCCTGCACGACGTTAAACTGCATTTCAAGAACTACGTATGGCTTGATTCTCATTCTTATGAGATACGTAGTGAAGTCCAAAATTTCAATTCAGGACCCAGCCACAACATGATTATGGTTATCATTGACCTATGTACCTCTATATACATTGGACAATACCCATCTTTATGTGTTATAATCCTAACCTTAAATATTTTCAGATCTTCATAACCCTTTTCATGACTTTTAGTCACAAAAATGTCAAACTTCTGAGAATTCTTTTTCATGACTATGCAGCACGTGCCCATAGGTGGCCTTGCATAAACAGTCCATATAACAGACTTGTCAGCCGAAAGATGCTATTTATTCGACCATGCAGCCAATGCCCTTAGGTGGCCCTGCATAATTCAACCCCCCAACGGGTTTTTGTCAAATAATAGAAACTTCATTCTTGGGAAGAATGCCTCTTTTGTCCTTATTTGTCTTAAATGACGGTATGTAGTGATCTAAAAAAATATCCATCCTTAACATATTTTTCCCATATCCTTTTTCATGATCTGGAAGTATTCAAGTCAATGGTTTATTCTTCTTCCCTACGTTTGGGTCCGACCTTCTAAGGAGTGATATTCATCCAGTTCTTCGATAATCTTGTCTGAAAATATCTTCTCCATATTAAAGTACCTCTTTCCATACAACAAACTCTATACTTTAGAAAATTTGAATCTCCATAAACTTTCACTGGCTTTTAGCACTAGGAAAGTAAATTTTTGAGTGTTCTTTCACCTGACAATGCAGCACGTGCCTATAGGTGGCCTTGCATAAACGGTCTACATAACAGACTTGTCAGCCGAAAGATACTATTTATTTGACCATGCATCCAATGCCCTTAGGTGGCCCTGCATATTTCAACCCCCTAACTGGTTTTGTTAAATAATAGTAAACTTCATTTTTGGAAACTACTTCTTCTAATGCCTTTTAGCTCTTTTTCATATCATTCCTCAGATTCAAATATTCTTAAGCCATAGTTTACATATTTTATCTCATACTTGAGTATGGTAATATGTTTTCAGATAAATTGTCAAGGAATTGAATCAATTTTAATCCATTTTGGTCAAAGCTATTTCGACCTTAAACATTAGCCCCTTTATGTCCGGCATGCATGACTTTAAACTGCCCACAAAAGACAAAGGAACTCTGAATAAAAGTCAAGTTCCCGCTCACTAAATATACATTTTTGTATAATTTAGGTAATATTGAGCAATTAAAAGATTCAATGTTTGTAGGTTTATTTTGAATAATCCTAGTAAAAATCAAACTATGCTTACTAGGCCCATTGGCTTAAGTAAATTTTAAGAAGGTAGTGAAAGAATGCAGGTACAAATGATTGAAGATGAAAGTGTTTTTCATTGATACACAAGAGTTAGAAGGACATCCACAGACTGGAGTCTCTTCTCTTTTTCAAGAATTACAAGAGGCTTTCAACATAACACTTCATTTGATTTACGGCATCCCGAGCTTCATCAACAACCACCTGGAATTCATTCATTCAACTGGATACAATAAAAGATGCAGTGATACCAGCTCTTCATGGAACAATTGTAAAAGTATTTTCTTGAGTGCGGTTTGAGAAATTTTTCTGCTGATCAAACAGTGACTCTGTTTCTGTCCAAGAGACTTGGAAGATGGATACATGGATTTGAGAATGGAGCATTGGAAGTAAAGAGCCATTTGGAGAGAGTACTCTTTTCAGATATTTCTCTAATACCATGTTTGTCTTCTCTCCACCAACCGGTAGTGGAAAACATTTCAGCCCATGGGTTTTCCATTTTCATATCTGCAAGGAAATGACATGGAAGAAGAATTTGAAGGTTCACACTATTGTTGTTTCTCTTAATGAACAACATAACTGAAATGAAGGAGTAGCAGTGCAGCTTCATTTCAGGTGTATAGTTCTTTGTATCTGGAACATTGACTCCTTGCATGTGACCATGACCATATAGAAGCAGGTAGATGCTCTGTGGGAAATTAAGATGATATTTCTTCAAGTACTTAGCCAAATCTGGGAGAGTGCTGTCGCAGATATCATAGTAATCGTGGCCAATGATGTTCATCATGTCATCAATCCTCTTGCTAGCCAGTTCATCAGACGTTTTATTTCCCTTAGTAGCCATTGAATCTGCCCAAAAGATGAATAAATTATACTCTTAAATGGGTTTATTTTTTTCATAAAATTTGTGAAAGATTTTGAAAAAATGGCCAAGGCATTAAGGCGCGCAAGTCTAAAAAATGGCGCGCAAGTATTCGTGTGTCGCGCTAGTTTTTGACGCGCAAGTATAAACCGCGCAAGTACAAATGCCCTGATAGTAGCGCGACATCAAGGAAAACCCTAGAAAACAGAGCAACCTGCGCGGTGAGAGCTCGAAGGTATGAAGTCCGGAAATCTGGATGCTTGTACGGAGGTGAGGCCCTCTATTTATAGACGCGGCCGGGACCCTGCATGCCGTACCCAGTGCGCTTAAGGCCTGCATAGAGAGAACTTGCGCGCCGCCCTCTGTGCCCTGAAGACTTGCGCGCCCCCTCTTACATTGGATGGATTCGATTTCCTCAGAGTCAAATCCTCATTTCTCTCCAGATCCAACTCTGAGGGGGGACTTTTGTTGACGCTCCTTTCGTCACAGAATCTAAAAAATCGGAAAAGGGGAATATCTGAGCTCAAAGTGATCCAACCTTCGAAGAAAATATCAAAAATCGACAAAGGCATGAACAAAGGATCAAAAGAAACTTCACCGCGCAAGTTATATCACTGTCGCGCAAGTCCACTTGCGCGATGCCCTTGGTCGCGCAAGTGACTTGCGTGACCTAAGTGGTAACCACCCGGGGTCTTCTCCTGCCTATAAATAGACCCTGTGGGCCCCCCATTCGAGAGGATCTTTTTCCAGAAACTCGGATTGAAGCTCTCGAAGACCAAGTCTCTTCTCAAAGCTTCCGGAACACTTCTAAGGTAATTTCTTACCTAGAATGGAAGATCTAAAGAGAGGGAGGAAGGCCTAAGTGTTGAAACTCATCAACACTTGCGCGCCTGAGTGGTCGGCCCTTAAGGGAAGTGGTCCCACTTGCGCGCCGCCTTATTCCTTCGATAGAACTTGCGAGTCCCTTTTTTGGAAGAACCTCAAGAGGATTCTAAAGGGATTAGTAAAGAGTTGCTAAATTATTCTAATGCTGGTTGAAAATCACACAAGTACCCCACATGTCGCGCCGGTATACCTGCGCGACTAATACTTGCGCACCCACGTAAGACTTGCACGCCTTTCAAGACTTGCACGCCCCTACATTTTTGGGTGCCTTTCTTGCCCATTTCAACCCTCTTAAGCCATTACACCTTTCCTTTTTAAGATTCAGTCTTCAAGACACTCTTCAAAGCCATTTATGGCATGATTTCTTGATTTGACTTCCTTATCTGAAAGGAATTCGGTGGAATATCTCTCAAAACCTAGTGATTTAAATATCTTTTTGTCACTAAATATGGAGAGTTCATTCATTGAACCTCATCCTTTAAAATGAGAGAAATCCTTAACCTGGGTCTCCTTTTCAGGAATAAGTCCCAGTCATAAACTTTGGGCATCCTTATTAGGAGTAAGCCCCAAGTCCTCTAATTTGGGCATCCTTCTTAGGAGTAAGCCTCAAGTCCCTTAATTTGGGAATCCTTCTTAGGAGTAAGCCCCAAGTCCCTTAATTTGGGCATCCTTCTTGGGAGTAAGCCCCATTTCCTCTAATTTGGGCATCCTTCTTAGGAGTAAGCCCCAAACCTTAATCCTTAACCTGAGCTTCCTTTTCTGGAATAAGTCCTAGTCCTAATCTTGGGCTTCCATCTCAGGAGTAAGCCCCATGTACCTTAAATTCTCTTTAACCAGTCCTAATTTACGTTTGATCTGGGATTCCCTCTCAGGAGTAAAACCCAGTTATCAATCCTCTCCTAATTTGGGATTCCTTTTCAGGAATAAGTCCCAAGTTAGAGTATTCAAATCTCCATGAAGCACATATACCTTTATGGACCCTGTTCTTGGATTTTCTTCCTAAAGTAAATCCTATGGACAGTCATACATACATAAGCCCCAAACCATTTCTTATGATTGCATCTTTCATGGCACAATTGTCTAATTTTTACCAATACCTCTTGTTTCTCACACCGAGCATGACTTACGTGAGCTTAGAGTGTAAAAGTAATTGTGACATCCTTCTTTGAGCCATCAATCATAAACATCATACCATTTACTCAAACTACGTGGGTTATGATTCCTTTTCCAAAACAAAGGATACGTAGGTAGCCCATCTATGGGTTCGATCCCAACTCTGAAATAATTCATGTCCTTCTGAATGACAATAAACTTCAAGTGCCCCACTGAGTGGCTTTAAAACCAGCCTGGTCATCATAATGACAAAGAGACTTTTATATGAATATTTTGAAGGTTACCATTGACCAAGAATCTCTAAATAGATATAGATGATTCTCTATTGATGGAGAACCTAGAATACATATAAAAGATTCTCTAAATTTCGTACATATTTAATCATTGATTGTCAAAACTAAAGGAAAAGCTCATTTTATACTAGGTAATGTAATAAGGATTCACGAACATAAATTAAATCTATAAAGAGAGTCCCAGAATAGACAATTATTCCCCTCAAAAAAGGTGTGATGAGTCTGACCTCCCATCCTCTCGACCAATTCAAATTCCTATGCCTCATCCGTCCATAAGATAATTAGCGCCTACCTCTGGAAAGTAGGTCCAAATGGATGTGGAATCATTGGATGTTTCTGGTTCTACGAACAAACCCGCTAGAAACCGATCGGAACGTTTGAATCTCCCATCCAGGAGGTCATCCCTGAATTCCGAGGGAAACAACTGTAATACATGACCCGAAGGCCTAGAGGAATACCATGCCCATACATGACCCGTAATCCCTTCCTGCTAGAACTGCCCCGCCCCAGCTTCTGCATCATTTATCGCCATTAGCTCCCCTCCTGCATTGTTGATCATCTAGCATTGCCCCGTACAGCGCTGCATGGTACCTGGTCCCGATGGCAGTTTCCATACCATCTCATTCCTTCAATATGGTTAGCTCTGCTTCTTGTGGCTGCTAATGTTGCTCTGATCCTCTTCTGGGGGCTGCTCTATGTGAACTGGGCTACTTCATTGACATCAATGGCCCAAAGGCCCTGTGGCCCTATGGCCCGAAGGCCCTGTGGCCCGAAGGACTTTGATGGAACAAAGGCCCTTGAGAACCATAGGCCCAAACTAGTGGCCCGAATGCCCAAATTGGGTGAATAGTTCTGGCTGCAACAGTATCGAATAGTATCTGCTACAGTACTGCTATAGTACCCAGAAATTCGCCTCCCCCCGATTTTGAACCTGGGTCTCTTGGATGCTAAGGAGGAGCCCTTACCACTTGGGTATGAGATCTTTGAGTAGATTTCTTCTATATCCATCCAATTACAAAATAAAATAATATCTATCATAAGTACCGATAAAAAAATAAAACCATGTAGGAAACCATAATAAAACCATTACTAAGATTTCTTAATTTATAGAACATTCTTACCAACCCCTGAATATTTTGGTTCATCGTATCTCACTTTTGTCTGACCATTGGTTTTCATCAGTTCTATTATCATATTTCTTATAGCCTAATATCAAATAATATCTTAGTTTGACTTTTCTTTCAACTATAATGATATAAGCCTAACATATATATATTATGTACTTTCAACAAATATTCAATATATCTCACAAATAAATATTCCCTATAATCCTAAAGTATTAATGTATATGGATGATAGATACATTAAAATATTATTTATGTACAATATACATCAACCCAAAAATCATTTTTTATATAAGGTACCATTATATATTCATCACTCATAAATTCATCCATAAAAACATGGAAAAGGAAAATATAAGAAAGGGTGAGATCAAATGATCACTAAAGGTCAATGTGGGAGATTTATGTCATGATGAATCCTATGATGATCAAAATGGTATAACAATATAGTAAACTATATGTATATAAAATTACTTATTTATAAAAATAAATTCATTGATCAGAAACTAGAAAATAATGTAATATCTTGAATCATGATCAATAAGGTTGTTAAAACTATAATCATCATTCCATAGTCATGTCATATGAATGTTTCATCATAACCTTTGGAATAATAATTTTTTTATAGTAGATATTTGAAATCATGTCCATGCATAATCCAATGAGTATAGAATGAATAACTTAAAATCACACTGTAAAATTTGAATAATGATATTCACAATCACATCCTCACTTATTTTTTTCAGAATCACTAGAAACAATCAAAATCATTCATCAATGTGTGATTAGTGATATTCAAAATCATTCCCATGAATATCATCATCATACCGTGATATATAATTAAAAATATACCAAACATAATGGAGATTTATAACAGACCCAACAGACACATTAATAATTAATTTATATATATTTGAAAAGACCAGGCTATTTTTTATCATTTCATCATTGATCAACCCATTCTAAAGAGTATAGGTTTCCCCAATATTTGATCATCATAATTAATAAAATTCCAATGAATAAATATTAATTAAAAAATTGGATAATGTCCCAAAATAATCCTAAGTAACATCAAATGATGACTCCATTGATGAAAATACCATTGAAAGATCACTATAAATTTTCATATGGAAAACGATCTTCACTTTATGAAAATAAAATTTTCAAAATCAATAAATTTAAAGAACATATAGAAAAACATTTTCCCCTAAAATGATCCCTGTAATATTGTAATATAAGATTCAAAATAAGAATTTTTTGTTACAGTGTAAATATTATATCATAGGGTATAAATAAAAAGATTGATTTTGTATTTAACTTTATTAAAAAGAACCTTGTAAGAAAAATTTATCAAAATATTTTTTTAATATTGTTTTTATAAATTAAAAATAGATGGAATTTAATTACAAAAAATTATAAGAGCAAAAAATTAATTGAAAATAATATAAAATATTTACTGAGATAGTTAGAAAATATTCCTCGCCAAATAAGAAATCAATTCGGTTATCGATAAAAACATTTCCTCGATCATTTTAAGTATAAAATCGAGGAAAATGACACAATTACATGAATATAAAATGAATAAAAATGTATAAAAACAATTATGTTAATTAAGGGATATTATCTATATAATTTCTTTTAATGAGAATTTATCAATGAAAATCAGGAAAAAATAAATTTTTAACATAAACATCATACATCAAGTCTCATATTTCTACTTATCTGTTCATTAATTGTTTATAATAAACAAATATTTAACATAAATATTTTCATGAGACTAAAATGTGAATATATTAACATTTAACATTCATATATTATTTAAAATTGTCCTTTTTGTAAAATATTATTCAAAAAATCGACATTCAGGAGAATTTTTTTCCATTTTCCATGAATGTTTATTTTTTATAGTTCTAGTCATTACACCATATTCATGGTTCAAAAAATAAAAAATAATCATCCTGTCACTTATAAATTTTTTGTTCTATATAAAACCTTTTATTATAATAAATATAAAGGAGTGATGAAAAATGAATTACATTACTTCATGGAGAAGGCCGTCCTTGTGCGCACATGACTAATATTTCTACATTTTGGTGGATGGGAAAAATGAAATGTAAATAAAAATTAACCTTTGTAAAATCAATAATAAATAATATTTGTGGAAAATATTTTTTAAATATTCCATTATTACCAACCATAATGATTAATTTAAAAACAAATCATATCACTTTTAGAAGATGGCAGTCAATACGTACTCATGATTAACATTATCATTTTCCATAAGATTGTATGGTAGGAAGGTTTAAAAGTTTGTATAATTAAAATTGAATATTTATTCCATAAATATATTATATAAAGATATAATATTTCAAAAAATTGAAATATAGATTTGGAAAATCAATCATATCTCTTTGTGGATATTGTTGTCCAAATTTTCGCATGAGTAATAATTCCATTCAACATTTGATGAAAAATATATAGAATATTTTTGTTACATAATCATAATAAAATATAATTATATTTAAGATATATGATTCATCATATTATTATAGATACAATAGGGTCATATAGTTTTAAAGTTGAAATAAATCACAATTTACTCGAATAAGAGATATACCTCTACATTGATAAATCTCCATCATATTTGAACGTATGACATGAATGGAATGTATTATAATCAAAATAATACCATTATAATGTGAGGAAGGGTGTAGTTAAATTATTTTGTTAGGTATTTTCCAATTAATTAGGCTCTTAAGGTGTTGAGTAAAGTGTAGATAATGTGTCCTTTTATAATTGGCATGGATGACATTCTAGGTATTCTTAAAATGATTAAATTATATAAATGTAATTATAATGTGAAGGTGGTTCCAAGTGGCCATTAATTATATTATAAGATAATATAGGGTCTAAATTTTATCATAAAAAGACAATTAGGAAAATTTAATGCTGTAACCATACCCTCATCTCTTCATATAACCGCCATTAAACTCATTTAAACCATAACTATGGTAAAAAAATTACTATTCTTACTATTCATTATAGAAAAATGGGAATTTTCTCATTATAAATTTTATAAATAAATATTAGATATATATATTTAGTACATTTTATTGAATTATATTCTCAAAATTTCTTTAAATTATTTTTAAATTAATCTTTTAAAACATAACGAGAATGGTTTTCCAAAAATATGCATTTTAAGTATAAAAATATATTTATATAAAAATTAATAATAATATCAGTTTGAATGACATTTATTGGGGGTTTTTAATATCAAAAATAAGTAATGTAACATGACATTTACATCATAAAAAAATTAATCTTTTAGTCTCTTATGATGAAAATAAAGGTATCTAAAAATTATATCCATTCTTTTATTCACTAAAAAATATTCTTTTAAGAGAAATCCCAAAATTTCACCTTAATTTAATTTTGCAATAAATATTTCAAAAATGAAAGGAAATAATATAAACACAAATTATAAATTTGGGTCAAATTAATTATAATATTTATGAAAATAATTCAATAAAAATCATTTTATGGAAAAAATATATTTGTGAAACAAAAAATGAATTTAAAAAAATGAGTAGATTTTTTTACTATTAATTAATAGAAAAATATGAATTATTTAAAACCATTATAAATATTTCCCGGAATATGAGTATTTAAATTCATAACCCAAATTTATTTTATTGTTTATAATGGTATTATATATCACGGTTCATTTGGACATGGTGTTGCATGTAAATCAAGTTATTGAAAACATAATTTTATTTCAAATGAAAAAATATATACAACTTTCCAGGGTTATACATTACATTTTCTTATTAGTCATATTTTTAATAAACTACCCTATATTTGGAAAATATATTTAATCGGTGTCATTTTTATGCTTATTTTTTTATTATATATATCTATAATTCATTATTTACACCTTTGTATCTTCATAAAATAACGAAAGAACATTAACGTTGCATTGTGTGGGCTAACACCTCCACGAATTAACATTGTTAATGTTTTTATTCATTTTCATTTTTTTCCCAAATATTAAAATCTAATTCAAATACTTAATAATATATCCATAATATCATTATTTTTATTTTATAATGATATTATATAATTTGGTGACCATACTCACCCATAGAGGTATAGTGTGTTCATGTTTTGATCAATTGAACCAACTACATTTGAAATGTTATAAAAGACTATATTGGTTGAGAATTGGAACAAAAACATAAATATTATTATATGATAAAAAATTTAATTATTTTTTTCTATTATTGTAATTTTTATATGACATTTTTAACTTAATAACAAAATATCATCTTTGATTTTAAATATTTTAAAATTATTATATGCAGATTCAATATTCATAAAAACATAGAAAAAACGATATAATAAATAATTATAATATAATAATAAATAGCACATTTTACACTAAATATTGATGAAACATATTCCTATGTAGGTATATAATACAATTAATATGATTATGTTTTATATTAGGAACTTGTGAAGAACAAATATGGAATAAGGTTAGGGTTTATTTTCCCAATTTTCATCCATTGAGACATATTTCATTTTATAAATGAAGTTTTTCTTCGTAATACTTTATCTATTGGAACTTTAATATGTTGTATCATTATTAGGTCATTATTAATTGTATTTAATGTTTCATTTGAAATTATATCCATATAGGTGTTCCCATTCAAATGTTTCTAATGTTGAAAGAATTTTATTGACTCAACATATGATACATTGTGTCATTGTTTTTCTTATGAAAATTTAATTTTAAAGAATTAATTAATACTAACACTTGAATATTTTATATTGAATTTCCACTTTATAATTTGGTAAAATACATCACAAAATCTAAAACTATATTTTTTATTAAACATTCTATGAAATAAAAGTATAACCTTGATCAGAATAACTCCCATTATTACTATTGAATAACTTTTTTAGGTCTAAAGTTTACTTCTTGACAATTTATTTCCACTCTTTTTGAAATGAAATGTATATTATCTCATTTGATCCAGTTACTTTTCATTTCATATTATCAAAGGGATATTTTATTTACATATTAATGATGTATGATTTCAATAAATTGGTTTGAAACATATTAAAATGTTTAATATTCATGGATACAATTGTTATCATCCACTCTATGTTTTCTCTATAAATATTATATGTCTTCTTACATTATTGCAGTTTATTAAAATTTAATTTTTTTAATATATATGAAATGATATTTTCTAAATTCCTCTAAAAAATTATTCAAATGGAACTGGTTAGTTTCTCATTTAGACTTTCACAATTAAAATAATATAAAAACTATTTTATAAAAGTTATTAACAGGATTGGATTTCAAATCATTTTGAATAATCCATCCAATGTTTCGTGTTTTTGAAAAGTAAATTATTTTACCTTTATTCAATGAGTTTAACATAAAAATGTTTCTATTTGATATGGTCATTCTATTTTTTTTTCAAATAATCTTTTTCTAATTTTCCAAAATAATTCTTCTTATACTTGTAGATTCATTACCTATGTATTAAAAATGAGCTTCTTTAATGCTTTATAAGTGAAATTAACCACCACTACCTTACTATTTAATATTAATCTTTTGTGTATAACCAAAAAATTTCTTCCCATTCCTTTCATACCTAAATGCCATATTTTTATTACTTTGAGTGAATTACATTACCATGGATGCAATATCTCAACTGATTTGTTTAATTACGAACATAACCATATATCCTTTATCTATATAGTGTAAATGAAATTTTATTTAGTATCATTATTGATGATTGTTTAGATTCAGTGATTCATAATATTTTTGGATACACATTTATTTTCCAAATTGTATCCATGATAGGATCATTTAAATAATTATGAATGATTAATTTATTTGATTCAATTTTAAAAGGATATAAAATTAATTATCATTCCATGGGTCTTTATCGCAGGATGAATGAAACCCATTTTCATTCCATGGGTTCTTTATGAGATGATGAATGATTAATTTGACATGGAACATGTTTGTATGAATGAATGAAATGAGGGGTCTTATATATCCATCCAATGCATTAGTTAAAAAATTAAATATTATTAGATATTTATTTATCAGCACAATGCAGTTTTCCATATGTGTGTGTGAAAGTTTGTGAGTCATGAATGTAATTTGTACATGATTAAAAATATGTTATCTCACAAGCATGGGTGAAAGTGTTTTATTTGTGAAATTATTTTTCCCAATAATAATGTTTATTAAATGGTTTAAAGATTACATTATCCTATGCATGTTGTAATGAATATTTTCAACTCCCATTGTTATTATTTATTCACTCATGTTTCCACACTATCTTGATCAATTTTTATGTATTTTCATGTCATATTCTATTAATCATGTTTTATAATATAATATTTTCTATCTATTATTTTATATTATACCCTTATTATAACTATATTTTCATCTTATACAAACTTATGATATTGGATCTGTTATTACTTATGTTTACCATTACTAAGAATCACTGCTAACCCTTTTCATATGGTTTCATTTCCCCTTGTTAATGTTATTTGAAACCTGTGAAATTCATATGATAGTATCATATATAGATAATTAGTGGGATATTTTGAAAACATGTAATATATTAATAATTATCTAATATAGCGAGATATTTGTCTACCAGTTTGAAAATAGATGATTATTGTTAGTTACTATTTTATGCAATTAATTTAAAACTCAAAACCTCAATGTTAATGAGAATTAATTGTAATAAAAAAGTACTTATGTTTTGTAATTCGGAAGGTCATGTATGTTGGGTTATATATTAAATTCCAGTAATCTATAGTAGTTATTAATGTTATACATTATGTTATTTATCATCGATCATCATTTGAAAAATTGCAACACATGATATATTTAGTGACGCCATTAGTGGTGCCCTATAGAGTTGTACTGAATCATTGATTAAGCCACTATTGTTACCCAAGAACACATAATTATTATATTTTCTTAACAAGGCAATCATCATTATGTTTTCTTATTAATATGTGTATTTGGAGTGGAGCACGAGGTATAGAACTAGGCTAGGACTGAGGACCAGTAGGGAGGAAATTCCTAGAATATTTATTATTTAGTTTATTTTGGATATATATATATATATATGATATTCCCCTTCAGGATATTCATTTACATTTATTCCTTGTATGACTTGTATTGTTACTCATATAGTTATATAATGGGATGGTTATTATTTTTCTCCATCAAATAAGTTATTTTTTATTCTTGAAATTATATATGATTAATATAATTATTATATTTACAATTATTGGTGTTTTTCTAATTATGTGGGAATTTCCTAAGTTTGATTTGTTACACCACTACGAAATGTTAGTATCCTATAACATTTCATGGGGAGTTGATGAGGCTATTTAGTGACATGATCATGCTTAATGATGTTATTGGGTTGATTAAATTACAATTATTTATCAATGAAATTAACCTTTTCATTATTTTTACTATTTGGTTATTTTAAAAATGACATTTTATGTTTTCAGATATTGGTATAGAACATATACATTGTATTTTATAAAAATCATATGAGTAAAATCAATGTTACATGGAATGGGATTGTTGTTATTTGTTTTCAATTTTAGAGTTGGGTTATCTCACCAAATGTTATGTATATTGATTATGATATATGATATATTTGTATTTTCTCTTTTCCAGAGGTAGAAATATGGTGTTTATTTTCATGATTTATTTCAGTTATATAGGAATTAGATATTGTTCCCATGATTACATATACTTGGGTAATTGATATGATATCATGTATGGTTATTTACAGTGTAATCATTAAATTTTATACTTTTTCCCATGTAACATAATGGTTTCGTATTATCTAAGAAAATATTTAAATGGTTATAAAACTATTAAGAATGGTTACATATCCTAATTAAAATATGTTTTCATTAAAAAAAATTTATAATTGAATGTCACAAAGGGTTTTTCCAGTAATTTGTAATTGAAATTCAATTTAACTATATCATTGTTGTGATACTCATGATAATGTAAATTGGAAATGAAATGGTGTGTATTGTATTTATATACATATAAATATACATTATGACCCCAATTATTGGTTTAGGGTGGTAGAAAATACCCTTGGGTTGTGCGAACATAACTATACAGGGTGTATATAGGATAATATGATGTTATTCCTATTACTGTGTTATTTAAACTGGGAAATTAATAAATAAAATAAATATGTGTTTTCATGTATGCCTTTGGTATTTTAGAGTAATGACACAATGGTGACCTATAATAAAGTACATGGTTGGTGGGGATATGTATTCCCCAATATTGGTTATATTAAATCCCCTGGTTACACTGAGAATGAATATGAATATTAATATCTATGAGACTTTATTTTAATTTATGTTTTCTAGGAGAGAGGAATTTTAACATCCAACGTTTCCACGGTACACTTTCCTTTTAAATAATTCAATAGTGTGTGATGTACCCAACACTAAGTTCAATCGCACCACTACCTATCAAACTAGCCGTTTAAAAAGTAGTTATGAATATTATTAACCAAATGTTTAATTTTATATATCCCATGTAATTTTAACATTCATATTATGGGTTTTTTAGACATAATATAAAGACAAATTCATTTTCTCAGATAAAAAAATATATTTTTTAAAGCAGTTTTTCTACCTTTTAATGGTGAACCATTTTTAAATATAATATTTGAAAATTTTATATATTAAATTGGATGAAATTAAATTCTTATTTATAAATGGGATATAAAATTTTTTTTGGTTGAATTTTTTGTACTTTTCTAATAACTTTTATATTTTGATTAATAGTATAAAATACTAAATTATACTTAAAAACAACTATTTTAGTGAAAGTATTTTATAGTGTTAAATTAAACATTTTAGTGGTTTTAAATTATAATTAAATTATAATTTTGTAATTTAATATAATTTTGGTAATTTTATGTAATTTAAAATTTAAATTGGTCATAAACGAATGTCATTCTTTTGATAGTTTTTACTTCCTGAAAACCTGCTTTCTAGTTTTGACAACGGGAATTAATTTTAAATTAATTTCTGCCAACTATGCATTTCGAATTTGGAAAAATGGATTACATATTTGGAATCAGAAGTTAAAAATTATGTAAATAGGTACCTTTTATTTTTTGACATTATGAAATGTAACTTCAGTAATTATTTTTATTTACCATGGTTAAAGGGTAAATCGGGTAAATATAGGTGAAAATTAATATTATAATAATATAAAACCACCCTTACACGTTTATTAATCCTATTGGATGAGACATGACCAACCATGGGAATCCATAAGACTATTTTAGGACCCCATTGAACCACTTGGGTGTGATAATGACATGTAATAATAATTAATTTAAATTAAAGATAATTATAACATAAACATGCATCTTTTACTAAAAAAATTTAATATAGGGTTATATGACTGATCACATTGAATATAAATAGTAATTGGAAATCTAAAACAATATCCTATATCATGGTATTTTTTTTATATTTTTTATAAATTATATAAATATATTTATTTATGACACAATGACGATGTATTGATTACCTTATTAATGAATGATTCAAATAAATGAATTTATAAATATTATAATAGATGTAATTTGAATGTTTTGATTCCATAATTTTTTTTTGGATTAAATGGAAATATTAGGGATGATTTAATGCCATTATTTATAAAGAATCATTTTTGGCTTTAACAAAAATATATTACTAAATAGTGTCAAAATTGATATAAACAAGTATTTAAAATAAATAATAGTTTATTAATTGATATAAAAATACATAAAATCTATGGTTCAGAAAACTGTATTAGATAAATCTATCAATGTCATTAATTATCCCCTTTGGGTTATATTATCATTTTCTAGTATCTAAATTAACCATATATTATAAAAATACAAGAAGACATGGTAAGTCTTACCCTTTTTAACTAACGGTTAATCCCACAAGATAAGGTTGATTTTATGAACTAAACTGGTCTAAAAATCATTGAATGAGATTATTTATACCCATAATAATTATATCCTTTAAATAAATTACTTTATATATTTTATAACCCAAAAAGCAATTTATAATAAATTAATATTTCATGTTTTTTTTCTAATGTGCCCCTTACCTCTCTTACAAAAGGGAACCTCCCATTGTCTTTAATTCACACCTTCAAAGCCCTTTAGCTCAGAAAAAAACTACCCATTTATCCTCCCAATCACCCTAACTTCATTCTAGAGGCTATAATTTTGAAATAAAGACATCTTAATGAGTCATTTTGTGAAAATCAATAGGAGACACCTAAAGAAGAGGTAATTGTTTTATCTCTTCTTTCAATGTTCTTTTCTCCTTGTACTTCCATTTTCTATATATTTTTTATAAAATAATAATAAATAAAATACCTTAAACATTATTATATGTTATTATAATTATGGTAAAACTATATTTCTCTTTTTACCCATCTTAGATGAAACAATATCACCATGTGTGTGTGCATACGACTTACCATCTCCACGTTGTGGTGTAAATTGTTTTTAATGTAAACATTATTTATATGGGTATAATGACTAATATAATGGATTTAAATAATAAATATAACATGAAATGTTTTCTGTAAAATTCTTATTCCATCCAATTCCATACCATTTAACCATTAAATAAATTATATTGTCGCTCGTGTGTATATATGGCTTACCGTCTCCACGACACAATGAGACTTATCTTCCACTTCACCATCCAGGAATGGTTATAAAAATGTATATATTATTCAAAATTATGAAATATATGGAATAATAAGTCTATTGGAATGATATATATATATATATATATTTGTTTGTGTTTGTGTGTACATATATATCATTCAATTACTTCCATTCAATATGATAAAAAACGGAAACAACGTTCATGCGTATGTACAGACTACCTTATCCATAAATGGTGTATTCCATTTCATATATATATATATTATATATTTATATTGTTAATATATATTATATAAAAACAATATTATACATTCTATAAGTATGTAAATCATTATCTACGTAATATGATGAGGAATAGTAAGTCAAACACGTACGATAAACAAAGGGATTATTACCCGAAACAAAGCATTAACATGGAATTGTTAATAAATAGGTAATATAAAGTCAAAAAATAATATTCTATTATATTATAAATATTATTATTATTCTAATATAAGTTAATAATATGTTTAAAAACATTGTACATGCGTTTCAGACATGTATGGAGAGTATTGAACCTAAGGTAAGGGTTAATTCCTCAGTCTCATTATTATCCAAGATTGCATATGTGTAAGTATTTATTGGAACATAATTATCATCCATGTCCATGTTTCATAAAAATATTTTCAAAAATATTATTTTACGGTTTTATGCAAGGTTCTCTTTAACTAGATCATCATTTTAAATGTTTTAAAAATTTATTTTTCCAATTCTATTTAATTAATTTCTATGTTTTCAAAATGATTTAAAGGATTAATTTAAATAAAAATGATTATTTTAAAATGTTAATTCCTTAAAAATATTTCAATGTTTTATGGGACTCTTTTATTCAAAGAAATAATTTACATTACTTCCTTTATAAATTGTGATACTTTTAAATGATTTCATGAAAAAGGGATATTTCTCTCAATGAGTTTTACTAAATATTTATAACTATTTCAACATTATTTACGGGATATTATTCATGAGTGAGGTTGATTTATTATAATAAAATATTCCATATTGTATTGAATGAGTTATGATATGTTTGATTGTATAGGTTCTATTTTTATACCATTCATGATTTGTGATTAAAGTATTGATCTTTCATATGATACTTTTAATCAGAATGATTATGTTATGTTTCACCCTTTTCATATGAAAATGAATTGGACGTAGTAAGTGGATAGCAGGTCCTATTATAGCCTCTAGATGAATCAATAGATTTCATTAGAAAAACTAGTAACTCGGTATAAGGCATTGATAGAATATTTGTGAATGGTATTGGAACAAGGCCTTAATGTAGTGGTTATTATGTCCATCAATATGAAATAACTCGTTATGAGATTGGTTATTGATTTTACATGTGATTATTCATGTCACACCCATGACATTTTTTTAAATTCATTATTCATTTAATTTCCAATCCTGATTTGTTTTGGGGGTTTACCACTCATTTTGGTGAAAATGGTGGGTTTTGAAAATTTGGGCAAAACCGTGAGCCCAATTCCAGATTTAAAAACAAATATCGTTTCTTCTATAACTCCTTCAATTTTTACTATTTTACACCCATTTTACTTCCCAATTGGCATACGCTGATATATAAAATCATCATATCCCTTTTGACCACATAGAAATCCAAAATCATGATGTATTTGGGTTTTTTATTAAGGTAATGGGTCTGCCCGTAATCTCATTTCCTTCTTTAAATTAATTTTTTAAATTTTCCATATCGCATTGATTTATTATTGTTTTCCTCTGATTTCACCTCCATCTAAAAGCCAATATCCTGAGGATCACCCCTAGTATCATTTTTTAAATTTTGGAGCTCAGTGAATTAGGGAGATCTTTCATACTCTTTCTCAAACCGACCAGATTTGATGAGTTAAAATGAATCTTTCATAACTCCTTCAATCTTCATCCCCTTTCCCCCATTTCAGTCCCCACATGACCTAATAGGACTTCTTCGAACCTCCATACCAGTTTTTGGTACTTGGAGATTCATATATTGGTGGATTAGGGCTTATTTATTCAATATATTTCAAGTAAGGGAATTCCTTCTTTGTTCCTTCCATCCTATTTTAGTTTTATTTTACTCATTGTTGAACTTCCTAATGTCTATAAGTTAGGATTTTATCATAAGGTCTGATTTGGTATCTTTTTGTTCAATTTTTGGTGGTCAAGGTCTGGATTTATATTCCTTGTGGTCCGGCGGTGGTACGCTTAATGTTTCACACCAGGTTTTGTGGGTTTCGACTCAAAAGGTAGGTGATTCCATGTGAAGCCATTTTATGAAGAGTTATATTGCTTGGTTTATTAAATTAGACAGTTAATAATCTGTTTTGGGTGATGTGAAAATTGTTTTTGATGGATTTGGTTAAACATTTAATTTTTAGTTGCATTTTACCTTGAAATTGGGTACTTTTCATGTGTAACTCTTGGGGTAATGTTTGGGTTTAGTTTATAACATATGAAAGTGATTTATTAGTCTTTAATGGGGATTCCAAATCTGGCTTGTTAATTCCTTATTGTCATGTGTGCCTTTAATGGTGGTTTTTGAATGATTTTATGGTGTAAAACCTTGTTGTACTTCTTTAATGTGATATGTGAAAACGTGTGTTTTCATGTCTTTATTTGTAGTATTATTTGATGTATTTTTATAAAACATAGTGTGGTTTAATAATTGTTTTAGGGATAAAAATTAATTTTTGGATTGGTATTGGTATGATTTTGGTCGTGAATGTGGGTTTTGAAATGGGTTTAGTTTGGAAACAATGGTTATACCTCTTAGGTTTGTTTTATAAAAATTGAAAATGTTTAATTTGGTTAAAAAAAGTAGGCAAAGGGTGTATATGTACTGTTGGGTTGAGTGTGTTCACCTAATGTTAGTTTCTGAATGGTAAAGTGGTGATTTAAGACGTCGAACCTTTTTTTTTGAATGTTGTATAAATTGATGAAATGTTTTACTAAATTGTGTTTTATGTGGGAAACACAGGTGTGGGATGTTTCGTGTTAGTTTATTGATAAAATAAATTTTTAAGGTGAGAAGGGTATTATGTGACATTTGTGTGGGATTTTATGTTTGTTGAATATATTGAAATGGTTTTATAAAATAGTTTAAAGGATTTGTGGATGTGTTAAAGAAGTGTAAAAAGTGTTATGGGAATCTTTGGTGTGAGTATGATTTCAAAACACATTTGAACGAAAAAGTGGATTTTTTGACTTGTGTGATGTACGTGTGGGCTGTTTAATGAATGTGGGATGTGGAAGTGATATTTTCATGTGAAAATTATACTTCTTTCCTTGTTGAACTTGTTTAAGCACAAGAGGGAATCCTGGGTATCATGGTGGGTGGACGTGTACTAGTATGCTAGTGATCTCGTGGGGGTTTGGCCTCAGTTTCAGTTAACAAGATTATCACATACAGCTCTAACTAAACTATGATGATTATGATTATTTGGGACAACAAGGTTATGGGTTTGTTCCCTATTAGTGGCTCATGCACGAGAAAATATATTTGTGACAGTTTCTTTCACCGAGATACGAGGTACCTCAGACCCACAACGAGCTAGTGCCTAGGGGTTATTTCCCATTTCTTGTGCTCATTAGATCCTTTGTACTTACCATCGGCCTGCAAAATTTTGGGATGGAAAAGATAGTAGCTTTGGTATTTATTTTAAAATTTTTGGTAATTTAAAAATTTCTCACATGAAAACTGTTTTCATTTGTCATTACATCCTTTAGAAAATTGTAACAAACATTTCTTATTTACAAATCATGCAATGCTTTTTGTCATGAAATGTTCATCATATGGAATCTCTTAGTGGTTTTATCCTACAGGGCTTTCTCTCACAACCTACTTACATATTTGGGTGTAAGTTGACTTTCTTATTTTATGTCACAACTTTGGGTACAGGTTTTATGCCTTTGGTTCCGGGTTTTAGCAGTCCATATTGATGCTGTGTTGTGGAGATGGCTTGAGGGTGGTGCCTCCTTCCATGTGGCGGTTCTTGGGATATCATTTCTTGGTTTGTACCTTTGTAATGGTCTTCAATCATTATTTAAAAATGTGTAATTCAGTTCTGAATTTCAGTAAAAGATGATTTGGTTTGAAAAATTCAGATTTGATTTCTTGGATTCAATTGTTGTTTTACGTATAAAAACTCGGTTAAATCGTTCCCAATTTTCTGTTTTTGATACCCATGCACTTGTTCCAGCCCATGGGTATTGGGAACGCCCATCGGTACTTGCCACGGGTCGGGTCGGGTGCTGGTTTTGGCGGCGACCAGATTCGTTTCGTGACAAAATGGTATCAGAGGAGGTTCTGGTTAAATCTTTGGGTCACATTATTTTGTGAATAGTCGAGACAATCTAGAGTTAGGATTATTGGGAATTGGTAGTTCGGTTATGGGTAGTATTCTTGATCACCACACATCATGAAGGGATTCGAGTCGCCAAGGGAAGTCAGGATTTGTCTAAGTCCTTTTTTTTCTTCGTTTGATGATGATTAGGGGAAATGAAAAGAGAGTTGGGTTAATGGTCTCAGTTAGTTCGCAGGGCCTGGCAGGCCATGTGGGTCTGGGGATATTCCCTATAACACTATCTTTGAAGGTGAAGTGATTGGAATATGGCTGCCAACCATATTTCCAAGTAACCCACTGAAACTAGTTTCCTCTCTAATTGTTTTGTTCTTTAGTTTTGAAATTTTGGCACATTGGTTTTAAAGTGACTTAGTTTTAAGAAGCATAATTTTTTTGTAAAATTATTTTCAAATAAATAGGGAATGGTTTGGTTTATTAAATAGCGGATCTGAATTTTTAGAATTGTTTTGTAACAGAAAATGGTGATCTTACACCACTTTTGAAAGCATTAACTATATTGAAGTTGGTTTGGAAAAATGTTTCCAATAGAGTTTTCTAATCAATCAATGAGTGCTTTAATGGGATAAGATGTTTTGAAATTGATGTTAATATCTTGAAAGTGAGTTATTTTCTAAATGGTTGTGTCTTTCTGAAAATTTTTATAAGATGTGAGTTGGGATTTTGATCTCGTTGTTAGCGGTTTTGATAAAAATGTTGTGTTGGTTGGCCGTTTTGGTTTTGAAAAGTGGAAATAATTTTTGTTTTATCCTATGGTATTTTCGTGAGAAACCACATGCATGGGGTTATATGGGGTTATGGATGGTCTATGTCATGACTGGATGAGTGCCGGGACGAATGTGAGGAGGGTGCTCGGTGTGGCACAAAAACATGCATGTGTGAGGCCCATTGGGTACCATTGGTGGATATGCTAACTGCTGAACTGTTGGTTTTCAAAGAAATATTTTTTAAAGAAAAACACGATGTCTTGATGAATTGATTGGGATGGGGTATATTGTGTGTTTTTTAAATGTCTTTGTTGTGGGACGTTTTGAGTCCAAGAACCCCTCCTGTTCTAATTATGTTTTGGGTTTGTGTTTGGTCGGTAAGCTGGGTAAAAGGACATGATAGTAGTCTCCTATGAGATATGTTTCTGGACAACATTAAGGAGGTTCCATTAATGTGTTTGGATTATTTTTGTAAAATGTTTTTACCAATGGACCAGATTGGTTGCGTCCTTGGGTTCTCTTGTTTGATACGGTACGCCCCATTAAGGGTTAGTGCCCAACTGAAGTGCAACCCGAATTGTTTCGTTGTTGGAAAATCCTCTAGTTGATCAATGTAAATAATCTTTTCTTGAGCATTGCAGAATGAGTCTACACCATTTACATTCTTGGTTTTTTTCAGGATCCTGTTGTTGTGGAAGAGTGATCATGGATGGTTGAAAGAGTCATTAGTTTCTTAAGCTACATGATTCGTCAAAGGTGGAAGTTATCTGGGGTTTTCAGTATGGATAGTGTCTAAGAGGGCCTCTAAGTCCTTCGTAGTCTCTTCGAAGAAGGGGTATATGTTAGACCACCTGTGTGGGAAATCTGTCCACGAGAGGCTGTTATGGACACTTTCTAGAATTATGTGATATTTGGGGATGTCGTATAAGGCCCCCTCCTTGTATTATTTATACGAGTCGCTTTGGTCATGTTTGGTGACACATTGTGATGTCGCGTGCTCATTTGATTTTAAAGGTGAAATTGTACAATATTTTTTGAGTCTTTTTTTTTCAGAAGTGTTTATCCATTTGGGAGATCTCGACAACCTCTATTTTAGAGGAAGGTGTTTATATGTGTCCTTTATTTCTGTTGTTTCTCACCCAAATAAACAAGGTGTGATGTGAGTGCGTCCTCTAAACCATTATTCCAGTGAAATTTCATGTTAGGGTAAAGTGAGTTCTAGAGTGTGTTTTGTCTTGGTGAACCCATCTGGGATTTCATGTAGTTTTTTGTAGTATCAAAATAAAAAATTCTATTGGGGGGTTTCCAAATCCAAACTGCGAGGCCGAAGATGCTTCAATCATTCCAGCTCCATCCATAGGTCCCAGAGAGAAGCTGGCACATAGTCAGAGGAAATCCCAGTGTAGTTTTTAGCCCTATACAATGAACTGTTATTAGTATGAGTTATTGGAATAGTTTAAACATTTTTTGTTGTCATCTTGCTTCTTTTGTTCTAGTGTAAAGAGGTGGAGGGCCTCATCCCCATGTTATCTCCCAATGACTTTCAGTTCCCCTTTGGTTTACTTTGGGTTCAGGGGAAAGGTTTTAGATTTGTCTAGACATGTTGAGTGAACATTTAGTAGTAACCATTCCCTAGAAAACCATGTATGTATAAGGATCCACATGGTTAGCGCACAGTTTCCCAAACTGTGCGGGCTAACCGTGTGGCCGTCCCAACTCTTTATGTTTTGGGGTTTTTCGGTGCCGACCCATATTGGTTAGTTAAGATGGTTGGTTCTTATGTTGGGGAGACCCACTATGAGTCTCATTATATTATTTTGATAATTACTAATGCGATTATACCATTTGTACTGGGGAGTTTGTTTGGGGCTCCCCTATTAGTGTCTGGATTCTGTATCGGAACAACATTTAAGTTGTCTCTAATGGTTGGGGAGCCCATTTGTGTATCTTTGTACCAGTAAATCACTTTTGTACATGGTCTTGGATTGGAAGTGGGTAGTCTTGTTTGGGGCTATATAACCACATACATATTCCTTGGTTAAACGTTGGGATTGGAGTGTTCCCAATGGTTTAGTTATATCAAGGTAAGTGTAACCTTGTTCGATGTTCTTGTTTGTTTGGGTAAATTGCTTGAGCCTTGTTCAGATAGTGTTTGATGAGTTTTCTTTTAGGATAAATCCTGAATGTGATTTATCATTTCAGTAACGAGGTGTATGTTTTGGTTGTGAATTATTCATTGCTTAATTGATCACTAGAGGTGTTTTGTCCTTTGGGGGGGAATTTTTGCAAAGGAGTCCATTTCTGCCTTTCAGTTGGGTTTGGTTTTTGCTTTGTCCTTGATGTGGCTTTCCGAGGGATGAATGTTTTATGGTTGGGAGAATTGTCACACCCATGACCTTTTTTTAAATTCATTATTCATTCAATTTCCATTCCTGATTTGTTTTGTGGGTTTACCACTCATTTTGGTGAAAATGGTGGCTTTGGAAAATTTAGGCCAAACCATGAGCAAAATTCCAGATTTAAAAAAAATTGTTTCTTCTATAACTTCTTCAATTTTTACTATTTTATACCCAATCCAGTTCCCAATTGGAATACTGTGATATTTTAAACACACAATATCCCTTTGTAACACATATAAATGCAAAATCATGATGGATTTGGGTTTTTGATTAACGTAATGGCCTGCCTGTAAGCCCATTTCCTACTTTAAATTATTTTTTTAAATTTTCCATATCTCATTAATTTTTAATTTTTTACCATGATTAAAACTCCCTATCAAATCCAATATCCCTAAGATCACCCCCATTATCGTTTTCTCAATTTTGGATCTTAGGAGAACTGCGAATTAGGGCGATCTTTCATAATCTTTCTCAAATCAACCAGATTTGACGAGGTAAAATGAATGTTTCACAACTCCTTCAATTTTTATCCTTTTCCCCCATTTCAGTCCCCAAATTACCTAATATGACTCCTTCAAACCTCCATACCAGTTGTGGGTAATTGGAGATTCATATATTTCTCTATTGGGGCTGATTTCTTCAAGATATTTCAAGTAAGGGAATTCCTTCTAGGTTCCTTCCATCTTCATTTAGTTTTATTTTCCTCTTCCTTGAAGTTATTCAAGTCCAGATGTTGGGGTTGGATCCTAAGGTCTGATTTGGTATCTTTTGGTTCAATTTTTTCTGGTAAATGTCCGGATTTATATTCCTTGTGGTGCGGTAGTGGTACGCTTAATGTTTCACACCATGTTTTGAGGGTTTGGACTCATAAGGTAGGTGATTCCATGTGTAGCCATTTTATGATGAGTTATCATTCTTGGTTTATTAATTTAGAATGTTTATAATCTTTTTTTGTGATTTTAAAATAGTTTTTTATGGATTTGGTTAAACATTTAATTTTTAGTTGCATTTTACCATGAAATTGGGTACTTTTCTTGTGTGACTCTTGGGGTAATGTTTGGGTTTAGTTTATAACATATGAAAGTGATTTATTAGTCTTGAAATGGGATAACATTATGGTTTGTTAATTAATTATTGTCATTTGGGCTTTTAAAGGTGGTTTTTTAATGAGTTTAAGGTGTAAAAATGTGTTGTACTTCTTTAATGTGATTTGTGAAAACGTGTGTTTTTCATTTGTATCTTTGTGGAATTATTTGATGTATTTTTATAACACTTGGGGTGGTTTAATAATTGGTGTAGGGATGAAAATTATGTTTTGAATTGGTATTGGTATGATTTTGGTCTTGAATGAGGGTTTTGAAATGGGATTAGTGTGGAAACAATGGTTATACCTCTTGGGTTTGTTTTATAAAAATTGAAAATGTTTTATTTGGTTAAAAAATGTTAGAAAAGGGTGTATATGTACTTTTTGGGTGAGTGTGTTCACCTAATGTGGGTTTTTAATGGTAAATTGGTTATTTGAGATGTCAAACTTTTTTTTGAATGTTGTATAAATTACTGAAATGTTTTACTAAATTGTGTTTTGTGTGCGAAACACGGGTGTGGGATGTTTCGTGTTAGTTTATTGATAAAATAAATTTTGAAGGTTAGAAGGGTATTATGTGACATGTTTTTGGGCTGTTATGTGAGCTTAATATCTTTTAATAGTATTATAAAATTGTCTAAAGGATTTGTGGATGTGTTAAAGAAATGTGAAAAGTGTTGTGGGCAACTTTGTTGTGAGTATGATTTCAAAACGCATTTGAAAAAAGTGGATTTTGTTACTTGTGTGATGTACGTGTAGGATGTTTAATGAATGTGTGATGTGGAAGTGATATTTTCATGTGAAAATTATATTTATTTCCTTGTCGAACATGTTTGAGCACAAGAGGGAAACCTGGTTATCTAGGTGGGTGGATGTGTACTAGTATGCTAGTGATCCCGTGGGGTTTGGCCTCAGTTTCACTTAGCAAGATTGACACTTAAAACTCTAACTAAACTATGATTATAATGATTATTGGGAACCAATATGTTATGGGTATGTTCCCTACTAGTGTCTCGTGCACGAGAACAGATTTGAAGTGATAATTAAGACCATAAACAAATATGCACAATGTTATTTTTTATTGAGGCATGTGATAGTGAAATTAATGAAATCAATGAATTTTTTTTAATACATTGGTCATGAAATTAAAGTAACTTGTTCAGTTATATAACATTAATGTTTGAACATGAAGAGTCTAATTGGGAGAATGACTTGTGGAGAGTAGTAATGTTATTATTTATAAGTCAATGTATTTTATGACACATTAGTGAATCTATCCAAGGAAAAAACATGACTTATAATAAGTGTTCCACACCTCAAGTCGTTGTCATAATTATAATTTGAGAGAGATATTTGTCATATAAACTAACCGTAAGAGGCTAACACATATTTCATCTTAGTGAGACATAGACCTTAGGTAGTGAAGGTGGGATATGTATCTATACACCATTTATATTTTGCTGAAATATAAACATAAGGTTGGAAGTTTTGTTGTTAATTCACTAATTAGTAATATATATACATATGGTGTGGTAGGCTATATTTTATAGAATATGATGCACCATTTTAGAGATGTTACTGGATGCTTAGGTGTACAAGGTCCATGTGAGGCTCATATCGTTGACTAATATTTATTTACTCCATATGAGGGTGAAGTATAGGTAACTATCTGATTCCAATTGAACAGTTGTGAGCGGTACAATATATCATGTGGAACCCCATCCATATTAGTTTATTTAAACTTTTATTATCATATTCCATTGAGTTCATGGGGTTGTGTCTATGATCATGTGTCTGGAGCTGATGAAGAAATCAAATTCCATGACATAGTTGTTGTAGTGGGTCCGAAAAAGATGTATAATGAAATAAATAGGAAGTACATATGGAATAAGGTAAATAAGGACATAGATTGATTTATCACATGGTTATATAACTCTCTATTGGTTAAAGTAATGTATAAAAGGCCCAGTGATATTCTTTATTCATTACCTATTCCAAAGTGGAAATATAAAGATATAACTATTGACATCAATATATGGTTGAAGATTGAATCTCAATGACGTGATGTAGACATGGTTTGTTGTGTTTTGATTTTATAAGGTAATTTTTTATACATATCCAATATTACATTATTTTTTATGATATAGGAATGATTTATATAGGAGCTATTGTATAACCACATGGAGTATCGTCTAGTATTTCCTAGGACAAGGAAACCAAATTCATATTACATTTATTCAAAGGGATATATAATGTTCAAGGAACTAAGTTGAATCAAATTGTTCCTTATTATTTAATAATAGAGGTTATGCCTCAAGAAACTATAAAAATATTATAGTATATCCTATTACCAAGTGTCAAAGGTTTCTTAGTTTTATCTTAGAACCATCTTCCACCAGAAGAGTTTTCCTACAAAAAACCATTAATATTGAATTAAAATGGATCCTTTAGATGATTAAAACTAAATCCCATGTTAATGAAAAAATTGATTTAAACATTGAATATAATAATTTTTTAGATGATTTTCATGGTGGTTACTTTAATTCATATCTAGATGATGATGAAGTAGTTGTTAACCAATCTGAGAATGAAAATTTCATATGCTGATCTACGACACCAACCAATGGAGTTAGATGTGGGTGATATGGTTTTTAGGGGATCAAACATCTATATAAGATCAATAAATTCAGATTTTAGGGTTGTTTTCCCATTAAATTGAGGTTTCATTTAATATTTTGGAACAGATTGATTCTATTTCATATAAATTTTTTATTCCCCAGCTTTTAAGAGTTTGGAACAATGTGCTTCATGTAAAATTATTAGGGGAATATCATATAGATAAACCCCATGTAATTATTATTAATTATGTTGTACTAAATTTAGATGTTTCTTTTGATGAGAATCTTGTTTATATAGAAGAATGGTGTCATTTCACACTTTACAAGTTGGTATTTCTTCTAGTATGGATATTGTTCTAGCACGAACATGTTAAGAGGTAGATATGGGATCAAGAGTGAAAAGAAAAGATCAAATAGTGTGTGTTATTTTTAAAATAATCATTTTGTGTATTATAAATACAACCAATGGAAGATAATAAATATAGTACTGAATTTTTAATATCTCGACTAATAATGGAACATATACGTTTGAATTTTGACAAAAATCCCAAATTTATAACTTTTTTTAATTTTAATGAAATTTTTCATAAATAATTTTTCTAATTATAGATATATATATTAGTGGTTTGGTATGTTATATATGGGTTTGAATCTAATAACGGTAGTTTTGGTTGACTCATGTGTTGAAAAGGTATATTGATCCCTAATAGTGGTGTCAGTAGTGTCAAAATAGGTTAGGAATGTAGTCTCAGGAATTTCATCCTTCTTAGGGATATGATTAAGGTTTTTTAGTTTTAGTAATTAATAGGGAAGGTTTATAAATGTCATGATATTATATGAAAATGATTTGGATAGAATTTTTATATTTTTATCTTTACAAACTAATTTCTAAAAATGTTTTTAACTCAGGTACATATAGTTTCCCATGTACAAGAGTGTGAAACGTTACTCTTATTTATAGGTACTCTATATATAAGTGTAACCATATAATAATCAAATAAAATTTTTATAAGTCAAAAACCATGTATATATAAGGATTGAGAAAAAGTACATATTGATGTGTAAAATTGAAACATTTGAAACATAAAATTAACTGTTGGGTCGAGGAATTTAATAAGGGTTATATTTTAATATGTCAAACTAAGAATCCTATAAAAAAATGAAACTGATTATGCATAAGAGTAAATAAATTAAAAATAAATGTAACTATATTTGGAGTTTTGTATATTGTTATGTCAGTGTCTAAGAGTAACTCGGAGAATCCCCTGTATGTGAATGATTTAGTATTCGGTAAAGAGGATATATTAGTGTATCCCCTCCATATATAAGAGGAATAATATTGATTCATTAGTGTAATTCCAATGTCACTATTTTTCATATGGATGTGGTGGTTTTACACATATTTTTTTAAGGGGATAAGTATATATCAACAATCCACACTGCTAATTAGAACTCCTATATAAGAATATTCCTAATGGGGTTTATTAATGGAATAGAAAAAAATAAATTAATAATGAATTCATGATGAGATATGGGCATGCATTTCAAAGGAAGGTGGTTATTGGGGTTTCATATTGTAACACCATAGTACATTACAGTATTTTTATAAAATTAGTTTTAATTCTATATTTATTTACAAGAAACACAATGTTAAGCTTATGGTACACACAACACTCCGTTAGCTTTTTTTACATGTAAGGCTGAGTTTTGTTTTCTTTTTAATGGAGCCCTTATTTTAAAACTAAATTTTATTTTTCAAAATAAACATCATTTTTGAATTAAAAGTTTCAAAAATAGTTTAGGTTGAATTTATAGTAATTTTTTGATAAGTTTGGTTTTTTATGAATAGTGAAAAGTACTACATTTTAGTTAAAACTATATTTCCATTTAAATAAATATTTCTATTGAATTAAATTTTAAATTGGATATTAAAGTCACAATAAATAAATTATAAATATATTAATCCAAATTAGTTTATTGTATTCTTTTTGATGTTGGAATAGGATATAAATACTTATTTAACTTTTTGAACTTTTTCACTATAAAAACCCCTTTCATGCCACATCTGCAGAATTCCCATTACATTTCATTTTACCACTTCATTGATTTGAATTTTTAAAATTTAACATAATTAGTTATAATATGTATAATATTTTCTTCCTAATAATATCAAAATAATTTTTTACGAAAAAGATTAGTGAAATTTATTAAAACTAATTATGGATATTTAGGTAAAATTAAGCATAACATGGGACATAACCATAGTCATAAAGGAAAAAAATGAACTATAAACTTTTTCAAAGGCCATTGGCTTCCAATAGTTCGACCATATCTTCTATTTTTTTGAATTTTATGGTTTATTTGGATAATAGTTCATGAAAGAACCCATTATGATATGTTATGTAAAGGAAATGACAAAAAAAAGAAACCTTACTTACCTTTAACATTTGTAAAATATTGAGATATGTAAAAAATTATATTTTAGGATATACATATCCTTTTGAATTATTTATGTGTTTTTATTATCATAATAATTTATCATTAATTTGTAAAAGTTAATTAGTTACTTAAAATTCTTAAGAAACGCCAACAGAGTGATTAATTGGTTAATAATAAACTCAAACAAATCATTCTATAAATATTAAAAGTGAATCAAATTGACTGAAAAATTATTTCTAATGTTTTTTTATATTAATTTATAATTTCAGATAGTTTTTAACTTAATATATTTAAATACTAATATTTTATTTTATATTTTTAAATTAAAATTATATAAATACTGTCAAAATTGGCATTATTGTTATTTTATAATAAATTATATATTTTTTAAATATTTTAATATTAAAAAATCATATATTCAATAAAGTGATTTTTAAGTGTTAATAAATATTTAATATGGTCTCTTAATGGATCAATTTATCTTCTATAATTAACCTATTGACTCATAGTTTGTAAAAACCTTGTTAGCATGGTCCTGGTTAAGGAAGTGTTTTTGTGCATTCTATGCAGTTGTTTTAAAATTAATTTCCAACACACATTGTTGTTTTTTAAATTATACATCATATTAATAATTTATTGGATCTACAATTTCTAATAAATAACACTTTAATTTATTATTAATTGTTAAATTAAATATGTTATAAATCTTGTTTAATTAATAAAAACCCAATTGATAAAATATTTGAAACATAGAAGTCAACGAACCAAATTATAAAAATGGAATTATTTTTTTGTGGTGGAGGTTTTTCTCAGCTATAATTCCCAGTTAAACAATTATTTTTTCATTTTGGAGGAACATTATGTAAACGGGACATCCCTTTAATGTATATCTTCCATATTTATAAGAGTTACACTCCTCCTGCACTATAAAAAGGCCTCCTCTTCTCTTACATCACCACACCTATCAATATACTTTTAATGAAATATACCTACCCAAAAATATCCTCCAAATTATTACCCTAAACCTTAAAGACTCGAATTTTTCATAAATTCATCAAAGAATCCCATTGGTTCAAACCAAATTGAGTTACCCGATTAAGAGGTAACATATTTCCATAATCTCTTTGGTTTTTCCCATTATCTACCACCTAAAAAAATCTTATTACATGATTATATAAAAAAAGTATCATAAATATTCTAGTATTTTTTCATCATAAATATTCAACCTACACTCACACATACTTCCATCCAATGGTAACGAGCATACTATTTATGTGTATAGAGAACTACCGCCTAAAGAAATGACGATTGTTCGTTTTACATTACCACCACTCAATGTTGGGAATTATGATGGAAAAACTATTTATATATCATATATATGATATTTATTATTTAATTATTCTTATTTAATTCATTTATCACATATACCTTTATACTTTCAATTTTTTTTAAATATGATAACATAGTTTGTGGAAGTGTGGACTACTGCCTTCTCAAAGCAATGTGATTCATTCATGTTATACATGGAACTTATTAAAGACGATTATAATAAACCTATGTAACATATATGAAATATATATGAAAATTTAATTATAATATATATAAATTTGTGTCATTTTCTTTTCATTATTTAAATATTATAATGAAATAGAAGTAGCGTTCATGTGTACGTGCGAACTACCATCTATGTGAATGGTGCACATAATTTATTATCTCCAAATATCATGGATTATTATAAGTAAATATGTAATAAATATTTATGATAATTAAATAATGGGTTAAATTCTAGATATAATGAAATCATGATCTATCTAATAGTAAAAAAAATAAAAATTCAAAACATACTTGAAGAAAATAATAAATTAACACTGAAATATTAAAAATAATGAAATATTGTTAATAAACGGGTAAAACGATAATATAAGAAGATGATATATGAAATTATAAATATTATTGTTATTCTTGTATATGTTATTAACATATTTTAAACCCCTATAAAGGAGGAAAAATACCAAAAAAAATTAATATTAAGGTAATGTATTTTCTCTCAATTTACATTCCATTGAAACTTATTTATTATTATGCACCAATTAAATTTTATATGGTGTATATAATGCCTAAAAAACATTATATCATGAATATAATTATTCTCATGATATTTTAAGTTTAAAATTATGATATTCCTTTATGTTTATTATTATTTAAATGTTCCAATGTTTTGTGAGGCACTTTGAAAGGTCTAAATATTATTATTCTCAAGAATGTGTTAAATGATCACCTTTGCAATATCACATTAATTTTATTCTTAAATTTATCATAAAATAATAAGTTTATTTAAATATACTCATTATTAAGTGATTTATATTATTATTACCTAAATTTTATACCGTTATTTACATACGGTGCTCACATTGGTAGTTATTTGATTAACTGGGGAATTATTGATAAATTTGTATCTTTTATTCAATAAATATATTTCATATGGAATATTTACTGTTTATAAATTGCATTATTAAATATGATTAATTCTTTACACCAGTAAGAAATAGGTGTGTCCCGATTATATATAGCCCCTCGATGGATCTGTAGTCTCATGAGATAATATAGTTGCAAAATTGGAAGGGTTTATACCTGATATGTTAAATTGCCTTGTGAAAGGCCTTGATAGTAATGTTTCTATGTACCTAGTGAAACATGGTGTCCAATAATTAATAATATCCCTCATTTATCTTCAGTTATTATTTATCTAGGAGATTTTGTGTCGACATATCTATGGATACTTTTCTATTTCAAGTCATTGAATAAATGGCACGTGTTTTCAGTTTCTTACTTTTCCATATTGATATTTCACTATATAACTATTTGAAGGAAATGTGATGTTAGTAATTTACTTGGAAATCTTGATTTATTCTCATTGATTCATTATTTATTTTAAATTAATTTCCCTTACTGAGAATTCAAATCACTCTTATTATGTATACTTTCCCCATGTTATGAAGATGAATCCATTGAATATGCTTTCAAGGATGTTGTTTATTTAGTTTTATTATGTAACATGTTTTTATTTTATATTTCCCAAGGTATTATGGTTATCATGTATGTAATATATTATTCCAAGACTGGTTAACTAATTTTTACTTTGGGATTTTATTCCTTGTAATCATACTAATGTAATAAAATAATGCAGCGACTTCGACCTTCTCGAGTCGAGGCATTACAGTTTGTATCAAATGAAGTTTTGCAGAAATATTGGAAACTAGATTTAGAAAACATAATTTAAGGAACATAACCCTAAAATAGACATTTATGATAAGTATGGAAGAAAATCTTAGAATTTTGGAAAGGTATATATTATGTGGATATTCCTTACCATACATCCATGTCTAGATACTATAAGTGGATGTGGTTCTTCCATAGATATACCTAGGAGTAACAACTCTGATGTGGTTTTTTGGGCCTGACTTGTTTTAACCTTGTACATGAAAACTGGTCTTACTGCAAACATGTTTTGACACTCTTGGATAATACTCTTATTATAATTCACATTTTATTTACAAACCATTATGAAGGATTTAGAAGGTAATGATATCCCCAAAGAAACTTTTGTTATGATTATGAGATTAGTTATGTATAATATTTTATTATATATTCTATTTTTTTACTAGTTTTAGGATTATAAATTATGTTATGATTTAATCCAGTATAGTCCATTTTTTATAAATGGTTCCTAGAAGAAAGAATGTGAAATCCCCCAATGCATGTGATCCAAAGAGTAAGAAGTGTCATAGATTTTATGGTCATAAGCCAACATTTCAAAGGGAAATAGTCTCACATGTGTTCTCATCATATTTGGAAACAATATCATGTTTTAAGGAGATATATAGAGATTTATCCAAGTACCATGTCTTTGAAGTGGTGCAAGAGATGAATACGATGGAAGAGAAAAATATGGGTGAAGGGATGAAGGGAAACAAGTAATTTCCCAAGTGTGAAAATTGTGGAAAGAAACACCCAGGCACTTGCTTAGAATTAATGGGAGATTTCTATAAGTGTGGAATGAAATACGACCATGATTTTGATTGTAAGGGTAACAAAAAGGTTTCCAATGTACAATTATTATATTTAAGGAGATGGGACACTATGCAAGTCAATTTCTTAAGCGTTAAAAGAATTTAGCCCATGTGATGTTATTGGATAATGGTCATGTTATGGTACTTCAACAAATGAAGGAGAATGAATAATATTCTAATTGAAGAATTATTTTCTTTAAATATTTTATTATAAATTTACTAGTTGTAATAATAATAGAATATTTGAGGATTATGCTACATTATATTTTCATTATATATTTTAGATCATATGCTTACTGGTACAAAAAAAATTTGTTCCGTAGAATTTGAAACAATTTGGAAAATAAATGGTTATGTGAATGATATGGCTTTATATTCTCTTAATGTTGAGAAAATTCAAATTGGATTAATAAATTATTGATTTGGGTATGTTCAAACTACCTTGTAATTTATTAATGTTCTGTTGAAAAAATGTTTTATGCTATGATTTATTGAGTTTAAATTTTTTTTGGATTTATGGAATATAAAAAATAGTAGGTGTTTTACTTAATGAATTGGGAAGAATTGACCTTCCCAAAAAAATATTATTTTAATTCATGTTATTACCAAATTTCAAGAGCATACATGATGAACGTGTTCACATATTCATTATGTGATGATTAAATATGAACTTCATGTAGATTGAAATATAATAATAATTTCATTTTTTAAATTCAATGACATTACATATAAAGTGATGGATAAGAATATTTATGAAAGGATAACCCTTTATGAAATGTATTATGATGATATTTGGAAAATGGTTTAGATATCCTTGTATTACATAACCATATAAGTTGAAAAGTATAAATAGTTTAATGAAAACCAAAAGGATATAATTGTGTTTATAGATATGTATATTTTCTTATATTCTAATAGAGTTAAAGAATTACACTACTATAAAGGAAATATTTGGAATCAAAAATTATTTCTGATTATCATCATATTTGAAAATATAAATGAACCTTATTCACACATCTAGTTTATGGTTTTGTGGTTATTAAATTTCATATGAACATGTTCTCTAGGACTCTCCATCAGAACATGATTGTTATATTTTTCTTATTTTCCATGTTTCCATTTACCACCTATGTTCTCCTACATTTGAAACTAGTTATGTGCCCATTATGCTATATTTTCTATCCTATAAAGAATATTTTGTATTAATTATATTAACAATGTGAGTTTTTCAATAATATTATTTTCAAATATCAAACTCTTGATTACTAAGTTCATGTTTAAATTGAGAAAAAATAATTTAATTAAGATGGGAAGAATGTAACACCCGAAGAATTTACTATATTTTTATTAAATTAATTTTGTTTCTATTTTTCTTTATATGTATAAAAATGTTAAGATTTCATTATACACAACAATTAGTTAGCTTTTATTGCATGCAAGACTGTGTTTTACCACCTTTTAATAGTGTAACTATATTAAATCTAAATTTTGGATACATTATAAATATTATTTATAAAAATAAACCTCATTTTTAAATTTTTAATGTAAAATTTATCTTAGTATGATGTTTTTGTATTTTTCTGAGAAGTTTCATTTTTAATGAATAGTAAAAAATACTGTATTATAGTTACAGAAAGCCATTTTGTTTAAAAAACAATAAATATTAAATTATATTTTAAATTGGTTTTTAAATTAAAAATAGACAAATTATATATATATTAATACAATTTAGTTCATTTTAATCATTTTTTAATTTAAATTTTATATAAATTCATATATACCTTTTTGAATGTTTTTACTTTAAAAACATCTTTATCACTATGTATGCAGGATTAATATTAAACATTATTTTCCCACTTATGTGATTTTAATTTTCATAAATGGATATACATGTTTATAATCAATATAATATATATGGTCTAATAAGATCAACTATATTATTGACCAAAAATATTTGTTAAAGTGATTAAAATTATTTATTGTGTTTAAGGTAAAATTAATCTTTTCAAGGGACTAAACCATAATTTTAAAGGACAAAATGACCTTGAAACTTTTCCAAAATCCATTTTATACCAATATTTATAACATATCCCCTCTTTTTTTATGATTTTATGTTTAATTGTGATAATATTTCATGAAATTTACCTATATGATAAGTTAAGTAAGTAAAAAAAAGGTAACCTTCCATACCTTTAACATTTATAAAACAATGATATATGTAAAAATTATAATATTTTTTGTTATACATAGCCTTTTGAATGATAAATTTTTTATTTTTTCTTAATAATTTTCACTAGTTTTTATAGGTGAATTGATTAAATAAAATGCTTAATAAATGCCAACGCCATGATTATTTAGTTAATAATAAACTAAAATAATTGATACTATAAATATTAAAAGTTAAAAAAATTGATTGAATAATTTTCTTCAATTATTTTTTAGATTAATATATAATTTTCTTAAAGTTTTGAACTTAATATATTTTAAATTCTGATCTTGTTTTGATGTTTTTAAATTAAAATTAAATAAATAATGTCCATAGTGATATTAATATTATTTTATAAGAAATTATATTTTATTAAAATATTTAAAATTAAAAAAATTAAATATTCTTACAAGACATTTATAAGTTTTAATAAATATCAGTTATGGTCTATTGATGGACCAATTTATCTTTTATAATTAACCTATTCACCCATTGTTTGTAAAAACAATTATTAACGTGGTATGGGTTAAAATATTATTTTTGCATATCATAATCCCCTATTTTAAAATTAATTTCCAACACATGTGGGAATTTTATTTGTTATATTATTGATAATATTTATAATTCAGTTAATCTATAATTTATTATAAATATAACTTTATTTTGTCCATAGTGTTTAAATTACATAGGTTACAAAACAAGTTTCTTTAATGAAAACCTAAATTATAAAAATGGGGAAACATAAATGTTCAGAAACCAAATTTTAAAAAATCACTTATTTTTTTGAGTTGGAGGTTTGTATGAACCATTATTTTCAATTAAAACATTATTTTTTCTTTTCTGAGGCACTTTAGGAAATGGATAACTCCTATTATTGTATACCTTTTGTTATACATTAATGGTTGGAAATTATGGTGTAAATGATGATAATATATGATATTTATGATATTTATTAAATAATTATTATTCTATAATTCTTTTATAACATGTACGTTTGTACTTTAAATTTTGTGTAAATATGATATCATCGTTTTGGGAAGTGTGGACTACCTCCTCATTAAAGCAATGTGATTCATTCACGCTATACATGGAAAATGTTATAGATTATTTTAATAATAATATGAAACGTGTAAGAAATTGATATGATAATGGAATTAATATATATATATATATATATCATTTAATTTTCATTCTTTGAATAAAAAAAGAAATAGAAGTACCGTTCATGAGTATGTACGACCTACTATCTCCATGAACTGTGCACGTCATTTCTTATATCCAAATATTATGGATTATTATAAATATATATTTACTAAATATATATGAGAATTACATCTTTTTTTACATTATAGAGATGATTATATCATGATCTGGGTGACAATAAAAAAAATTACACGTCAAAACATACATGAGGAAACTAGGAAATTAACACTGAAATAGTGAATTTAAAAAGAAATTGTTAACAAATGGGAAATAATATATTATTAGAAGATGATATGTGAAATTATAAACAATATTATGATTCTGGTATAATTTATTAACATATTTAAAACCACTATACAAGAGGATAAATAACACACAATATAAATGAAGGTTAGGATAACGGATTCTATCTCAATTTACATTCATTTGAGTCTTATTTATTATAATGAACCAATTTGATTTTATATGGTGTAAATAATATTAATTGATATGTTATATCATTAATATGCTTATTCTCATTATATTTTATGTTTTATTTAATGTTATTCCTCCATGTGGATCATTATTTAAATGTTTCAAAGTCGTGTGTGACACTTTGGAATGATTAATGATTATTTTCCTTAAGAATATGTTTAATGATCACCATTGCAATCATACATTCTTTTGATTTTTAAATTTTTCTTGAAACAATGAATTTATTTAAATATCTACATTTTTTGGTGAGGAATATTATTATTTTCTAAATGGTATTTCATTTTTACATATGTTGTTCACTTTGATATTTATTTGATTAACGAGGGAATTCTTGATAAATTTGTTTCCTTTATTTAATAAGGATATTTGATATGAAATATTTTTATTGATTATGAAATTCATAGATATAAGGATTTCTTTGGATAGGTATGAAACTGGTGGGGCCTGGTTATAAATAGACCCTCAATGCATTGGTATTTTCATGAGAAGAAATAGTTGGCCAAATTATATGAATTTGTACCTGATATGATAAGTTGTATACTAAAAGGAATTGACTGAAATGGTTCCATGTAACTAATAAAACTTTTGTATAATAATTAAGAGTTTCCCATGATTAGATTCATTTAATATCTATCCATGTTATTTTTCATCAACATTTCTATAGATGCATTTCAATTTTCAGTTCATTGATTTAATGAAATCTTTTTTTAGTTTCTTATCTTTTTCATATTGATATTTAATTATCATGTTTTTTTAATGGCATGTGATATAAGTTATTTACCTTTCCATGTTGATTAATTCTCATTGATTCATTATTAGTTCCACTTTACTTTCCATTACTGAGAATTTGAGTTCATCCTTACTATGTTTTCTTTCCCCAGGTTATGAAGATGAATCATTTGAATAGTATTTATATTATGTTGTATTTTTATTTTATATAATGTTTTTATTTCCTATTTCATAATATTTTATAGATACCATGTATATAAAATAGCTTTCCAATACTTCTAAAATGATCGGTCCTTCAGAATTTGATTCCTTGTAATCATACGGATGTAATAAAATAATACACCAACTCCGGGATTTTGGGGTCAAATAATTACCCATACTACAGATGCTTATGATATCACATTGGTTGAAGGGATGAGAAATTGGGATTATCACACACTTTTGGGTTGTATTATTTCCACATTCTATACTCTATTAATGACTTAAGTCATTTTTGTGAATCTTTCCCCAATCCTAATAGGATAGTGGATACCTAGATGTCAATGATCAATTATTGTCTTATATTAATATGAAAGTACATACATATTAGAGGAATCTTGTCAACATGAAAATCTATATATATCAAAAGTTATCTGTTGATTAATCCACTGTAATATATCGGAGGAATACATAAGTATCTTATTTTTACATATTGATGTTGTTCTATTGGCCAACACATTTTACATCTTTATTTTTGATAACTATAGTTCTTATTGGTTTTAAGAAGGAATTAAATGTTAATGGGGTTTGGATTGGTCCCACGAATTAGTTTTTTATATATCCATATTAATGGAATCAAAACCCATATATTCTGACTCCACTTTATGTTACACCTCTTACTTTTTATGATTGTGTGACAAGGACTGGTCTATATAGTATAACGTGATGTGAAAATGATTCTTATGAGAATAGATCCTCATAATGTTTGATTGAAACTTACCCATCGATGAACCTATATAGTGAAATTCATATGGAATATGTCACAATGATATTGGGTTGTCCTTATAAAAATTATATCCTTGTGAATATTGGTATCACCTAGTGTAAATCCCAATGAAAATAATTTGATGAGACCTAAAGGGAATACAATCCTCATTGTTGGGGAACAATTTTATTTAGAATATAGCATGATATATGAATGATCCATATGTAATATAGTCATAGTTGATTTAAAATGAATATTGGTTATGTTAGGTTTGATTCCTGTAGAGGCGTCTTATGTATCCTACTGATATTGTAATGAAAGATCAAGTAGTTCTAGTTAAATAGTTTAAAGTAATGTTATAATAAAATATCTTTCAGTTTACTATCACATTGATTGAAATTACTTTTCATTTTAATGTTCTCTAACGAGGTATTAATATATACTAATTAACTCTATGTTTGGGTGATGTATTTATCAAGAATGTTTTGAAAATATAGATTCATGTCACTCTTTAGAATATTGAATATTTGGTGAGATTCATCATCTGTTATATGGAATTTTTAAAGAGTTTCTAGTTAGGGATATTACAGTTTAAGATAAATAACATGGTTTTTTTAAATAATCCTAAGAATAAGGTAAAGTTGTTTGGAATTATCATGGTAATAATAGCATAATTTTCATGAAAATATAGGCCACATGAGTCATGTTAGGAGTGATAAATATGATATGATAGATGATCAAATGCATACCTCAGCTAGATTTGGATGGAGTATATACAAGAAATGGAATCTTATTGATGTAATCCAATCCACATCCACTAATGGTTGATGGAGGGGATATGGAAGGAATGAATTATATCAAATCACATATGAAATTAAAAGGGAATACTCCATGAGGTATTCCCTTTTCCCACCTTATTTGTGGACGAAAGAAGGATATAGAGTAATAATCATTACTTCATACATCAACTAGTCTTAAACATATTCTCTTTCGATTTGATCGGAAAAAAAAATGAGCAGTTTCCAATCTATTCCAGAGCCATAGAAGTCTCCTTCTCCAAAAAAGGAGACTATAAGGGTATATATAGATATTATGAAAATTGTGGTCACCTTTCCCATTAAGTTGACATAGAAATCAACCAGGTTCCTAGAACAATTGATCTTTGATCTAGGATAGCAATTATTACCTGAATGTGTCAAGCGATTCTCATGAATTACCTTCGGATTATGACCTAAATTATCAAAGGGATTAAATATTGGGAACCCCCTAAGGATCATATCTATTGATGGAGACGTATGGGGGACTCCTTTTGTCAAGGTAAGGAAATATTTGAAAGATAATAACACAAGTGTGCATATAATGATTCCATGAATTATATGTATTTGGAGTTCGTGATAATTAAATCTATAAACGATAAATTTTTATAAAGTAAATTTAATATGGGTTATTAATGGTGATTTTATATGAGCTGAGATGATGGTTTTTCAATTTAAATAGTATTAATTGGACCTTGAAAAGGTTTTATTTGGGAAAGAGGGAAGGATTCTCACATGTAGTATTATGGATTAATGATGAAGCCTTCACCAAATTGAGGCATATGTGATGTTATGAAGGCTTAACCCAGCTGATACTATGGTGAAGTGATTCTCAATGACATAATAATTATGAAATTATTTGAATGTGGGGACCGTATGTTTATTGATTATAATGATCTCTTCACAGATCTATTGGAAAACTAAGGTTGGATTCAGTCCCCAAAATGGATTTTGGTTTTTACATCCTTTAAAGAACACAAATACCACCACATTCAGTAATTTAATCAAATGTTTAGTGAATTAATATGTTACATGGAATAAATTTATGAACATTTTTGAGATACAAGGGTGAGAAAATCTTTGATAAATCTCTCCAAATTTCTAAATTATCAATTTATCATCATATAGATCTGATTTAAAGGTAAATTCATGATCATGGATTTAGGTGGTGTCTTAGGATAGTGATTTTTTCATGTATAACCTTCATGTGAATGATTTTTGGGTAATTAATTGGTGCTATATTGGAACACTAGGCTTAGAATACATATATACATAGGTACATTATACTTATGTATGCGATCTTTAAGAATTTTCTAAATTGAAGTTATTTTAAAAGTGTTAAGAAACATGAAATTATTAGAAGAATGGATTAAAAAATTATCAAAATACAATGGCTAATACATTTGATCCATATGTTCATTTTGGCTCCATGGTCTATTAAATTGAAACCTGTGACAAAATAGTATTCCCATGGAATGGCTTAAACACCCTAGAAAGATTTTATTTTTTTAAAATAGATTCTTAGAGGACCATCAAAATGGGTTTTCTAGCATCATCAAAAATGGGTTGTTCTCCCCACCTCATCACTTAATTGGGAAATTTGATTGATTAATCTTCATCTATTAGTATGTGGGTCATCATGTGGTTAATTGAGATCCAATTTTCCACTCCTTTGGGCATTGCGAGTTTTTCTTACTCCTAATATTCTTATATCATTTGAAAAAAGATAGTTTCATAGATTCTTCTTAAAAGAGTATGGAATTTATTTCCCATTGTATGTAGTCAACGTATATATATTATAATAATTTCATTAACTATGTATGAGTTATTGGAAATCACGAAAGGGTAATACCACTATTCCCTAAATGGATAAGTATTGGAGTAACCATATTGATGTATGGGAACATTTTAATATGTTATAGTCATCCTTTATAGAAATAGTTCTACATAAGACCAATTTTCTTTTATATAAAATTAATTCACTGATACATAATGTTTCCATGCGTAAGGGTCATTATTACTATCATGATCCCATTATGTGTTTAATTTTGTGGTCAATATTTTTTTAAAATCATTTATCAATTTTCTAAATGCACATAATTGTTGATATAAAAAATTTTAACTAGAAAAATATGAAATAAAATTTGAAATATTCTTAATAATTTTAATATAATAGTGTGTGAAATATTATATTTCTAATATAATTTGGGTGTCACTTGATTCAGATGATAGTTAGAGGTATTCTGATAATTTTTTAAAAAATATTTTTTAGTTTCTCTCATGTGTTAATGGTCTTATGCTAAATATTATCGGTTGGTAACTATTTCAGTGTCTATATTTGAATAATTAATTTCTCTCATTTAATCTATGATTAGATGTCAGTAAAAAAGGTTTTAATGAGTTTAATGTTTGTGAACACTATGATATCCCAAAAATATAATTTTGTTTCCTTATCTATATTTTTTTTATCGACATCAACCTAATGTATGGTAGACCAAAATTTCATCTAATGTTTTATATTTTTTATTTAATTTGGAAAACACATTGTCCATGTAATTAATTTCATATCAATAAGTGAAATTATACCATTTTCTGTATATGTGGGGTGTTCCTTATGCTAATAAAATGGAGAGATCATTGATGAAACTTTAGGGATTCTCTATGTGAAATCATTACATTTTCAAGATAATGAATATAAATATTTAGTTGGAATTTTTTTATTGACTATATTTTATAATTAATATATTATATGACATGATATCTATATTCCATAATATATTGATTTAATTATTCGGGGATGAGGAAATATTCCACCTTCTTGTATTCAGTTTGTTTCAAGTGTGGGTTGATATTCCCCTTTAATGTATTATCATTTCATTATGGATATGGTGAAATTCTCTATGATGTTTTGGTATCGATTCTAGGGTGGAGTATCGTTCCGTATGAAATTATATGTTTTTTTCCTAGGTGTGGCCTCATTCCCTCTGATGTTATCAGAATTTATATAATTTGGTGTTCCATTCTATAACATCCCTAGCCCTGGGAGCTATAAAATCGATGCCCATAGCTAGGTCACCACATTACCTCAAGCATGGTTCCCCATACGCCAGAGGTTGCCGACTAGTGGCGATGGTCTAATAGATTGTGTGGGGAGACTAGACCCTCATTAAGAATGTAAAACACAATAGATAAAAAAAATGAAATAGTGGCCATAAGAAGACAACACAGAATCATGCACAACCAACCTTTTCCCAAAAAGTGTACCAACTATATCCAATAGTAAATGTATCCATGTCAGGCTAAACAATGCCAACTGAACAATACACAAAATAAAGACAAATAGAGGAATCCCCAAATGGTCTTGACTCTAAGTCTTGAGTATCATACATGCATATCCCAAGCCTGACTAAACTCCAAAGAACATGGTCTTTTCCCTTATCTTGACCTTCAAACATGAAATCTACTTTGGTACCCAACAACTCTTGAGTAGGGAGTGAGTAAAACTCATTAGGCCACCACCAATGGCTTCTACAAAATATCTATTCAAAAAGATAGTGCATGAAAATAATAAATAAATGAAAAATAAACAAAAGATAAATCAGGTTCCATTAGTGAATAATCTTTTAGTTAACCATTACTAACCTTCATACAATTTTCACCCCATTATTTAACTCATTCACTTAATTCATTATCATCATGTGATCCTTGGGTTAATCACTTACATCATTAACATTATATTTTAAGGAATTTATCACTATTCATAAGTAAATATTTCATGTCCTTATCTCACTGGGTACAATCACATCACAACAAACACATTATCCTCACCTTGAAGCCTCAACCTGGGTGGAATGAACAAGTATGGGGAGTAGAGCTTTGTCCCCTTCCCTAACCCATGCATTTTTGGGTGGAGTTTACATCCTCAGTGTAACTCAACTAGTGGATGTGAATCCTCAATCAATACCACATACTATCAATCCATGTGCACATTCTTATATATTCATTCATCACACATTCCATAACACATACAACTCACAACCAACACACATAACAATCATGATCCATAACAATCAACATGAGAATTAATATAATTACAGAACCCATTAAAACATTTACAATTTACATTATATATCTCATTTATCCATAATTCCTATTCTCAAGCCCAATCCCATTTGGACCAATTAATAACTCCCTTATCAACTCATTTATCATATTCTTCAATTCCCTTATGAAAACCATTTAACATATTTATCAATTTACAAGCCATTACTAATTTACTATATTCATCATTTCAAATGTACTGGACTTCTTGAGAACATTGAAATATTATATAATCAAGTTGATGAATTCATGATTTAACCTAATTAATAAATTATCATGGTATGTTAAACAACCCCTTAATCAATTGTCAAAAGCAGGCCCAACTACCAATATGCTTCTTATAAATTACCAAGCTTCCAAAAAAACTCTAACTAGAGGCACAACCCTGCCCCACAAGACTCTCTTGAAATGGTCCACAACATGAACTAGATGATCCTAAAAGGAATCATAATCCACAAGCTCAATATCCACAACATTGATTACATGAGATGTGCTAGAGTGACCCAAGCTATGAAAAATGAAAAATTTCATTCATGATAGTAAAACATTGTGGAAAATCTTATCAGTATTACACTAGTTTGATCCTCTCCACAATCTCAAATGGACAAACATACCTAGGTGAAAACATCCTCTACTTCTAAATTTTTCAGTGACAAAACTCTTACAACCCTAGAAGAAACACACTATCACCCACCGTAACTCAATAGGTCTACGACACTGATTTGTATATGACTTCATCCCTCTCTAAGCTATTTTCATAATTTTATGATCCATTTGAACCTTCTCTAACATCTCCTGCATGAGACATAGTCTCGTCATCCCAAATTCTTTGGATTTTAGCCAAAACAGTAGAGATCTACATGGAATTCCATAGAGTGCCTCAAACTGTTCCATTTGAATCATAAACTGAAAACTGTTGTTAAGGGAAACTCATCAAGTGATAGGTTTTTTCCCACGAACCACTAAAATATAGGACAAAGGACCTCAACATGTCTTCTAGAACCTGAATCGAACACTCTGACTTCCCATCCATCTACAGGATAAAATTAAAACTCAAAAACATCTGGGTACCAAGTGCCTTCTATAATCACTACCATAAGTACAATGTGAAATGTAGATAATGATTCGAAACTATATTTTTGGGTACTCTATGAAATTTCACTATATCTCGAACATATAACTCAACTAATTTATAAAAAGTGAATGTCTCCTGAATCAGAAATAAATGAGTCACCTTAGTCAACCGATGCACAGCCACCCAGATTGCATCGTTCTTCTATGGAGTCCTCGTAAGACCCTCTAAAAAATCCATCATCATGTTGTCCCACTTCCATTACGGAATGCTAAATGCCTGTAACAATTCACCTAGGTGATGATGCTCATCCTTCAATTTTTAAAAGGTAATCCCTCATGCTACAAAATCGGCAACCTATTTATTCATACCTATACCCCAATACTACCTATAAAGATCATGATATATCTCAGAAAAACTAGGGTTCACATCCCACCTTGATGCATGAGACTCACACATAAACTCGTCTCTCATACGTTTTGGCACCAAAAAACATCCATAAATGTGCATGATCCCATCATCCCCAACATACCAATCAGTTTGTAGATTCCCACCTTCAAAACAACCTCTCATAGCTGAAGACTCTGGAACCTCAAGCCGACTATCCTTCACCGAGCTCAAAAGCACAGACTCAGGTTCTATGGATGCAAGGGTCATCTTCAAATTCCTATCTTATACCTCTATACGCATATTATTAAACAATACCATTATCTTCCACTCAAAGCTGGACTTATGGACTACCTGACATTGAGTTTTCTAACTAAGGGAATCGACAACATTATTTCCACATCCTATCATGTAAGCCAGCTCAAAATCAAAAGATTTCATGTACCCTTATATGCTATTAAGGATTAAAATCACCATGAGAGAAGATTTACATAAGAATATTATGATCTTTATACAACCTGAAACACTCTCCCAATAATTAAATCCTCAAACACTTCAATTCATACACTTCGACATCGTTTAAATGTGCCTATCTGGGAAAACAATAAAAAAAGTAGATTTTGACATACACAATTATGGCCAACTCGAGTTCAGTAGTGGGGTACTTTAATTCATGAGACCTCAAATTTCATGAACATTATGCTAAAAACTTGCCATCCTACATCAAAACTTCTCCCACCTAAAAACTAGACACATCATAAAACAAGGTGTAATCCTTACTTACCTCGGGAAATATCAGAATTGGCATGGTAGTCAACCACTTCATTAACTATTGGAAAGCATTATCACATGCTTCTGACCATTCAAACCCAATAACATTCTTGGTCAAGAATGAAATTGGTGCTTCCAATTTTGAAAATTCATTAATTCGTCTTTGGTAATATACCACTAAACCAAGAAAAAATTGGACTTCAAAAACATTCTTGGGCTACTCTCAAGACACAACTGCCCTCACTTTCTCTGGGTCCACTGGCATGACTTCCTTATATATGATTTGAACTTATAAATGCACCTTATTTATCAATGAAATAAAATTTGGATAGATTTTCATATATCCTATGAAATCTTAGTGTACTCAAGATGATTTCAAGATGTTTTCCATGATATCATGAGTATTTGAGTACACCAAGATGTCATCGACAAAAACAACTATTCACATGTCAAGATAGGGGTGAATGATTTGATTCATCAAATCCATGAACATTGTTGGCACATTGGTCAACCCGAACGACATCACCACAAACTCATAAAACCCATATATACTCCTGAAGTTAGTATATGGTATATAAGAAGGCGTCACCCTTAGCCAGTGATATCATGATCTTTAATCAATTTTTGAAAAAACTAAATCACCCCTTAGTTGGTTGAATAGATCATCGATTCCTGGAAGAGGGTATCAGTTCTCAACCATAATTTAATTCATCTTCCTATAGTCAAAACATAACCATAATGACCCATTATCCTTCTTTTAAATCATCGTTGGATATACCCAATGTAGTTTACTTGGACAAATAAGCTCACTATTCACCAATTCCTCCAACTATGTTTTTTGTTCTCCGAGTTCCGCTATTACTATTCTATATAGAGGAATGGGCACAAGTTATTCTATAAAAAGAAACTCAATTGTCGAGTCAACATATCTCTTGGGCGGTTTCCCTGAGAATTCCTCAGGAAAAACATCCTAAAACTGATCTACCATTGTAGAAACGACATGTTTATCTACTCCTCCGCCATCAATAAAAATACAAGCTTTTTAGGTTGTGACTTCACCCAGCTGCTGAAAAACTGCCCTTGCATGGCCTACTTGAACATCCCACTCACCATACTAGACACGAGTGTATCTCTTAGGATATGTTAATGTCACCCTTCGATGGTAATAGTTGATACAGGAATGGTATAACACCAACCAATCCATGATCAAAATCAAGTCAAAATATGATATCTCGATGATGAACAAGTCCCAGGGAAAAAATTACCCACCAAAATCATATAAAAAATCCATACACTACTTAATATCCTTAGCTTCCACCCCAAAATGTGTATGAATCTCCATGATCCTGCACACACATTCCACGACTCAGTGCAACCCAACTAAAAATGTTTAGAGATAAAATAATATATGGATCTTGTGTCAAATAAAGAACTCTAAATCATAGAAGCTACAAGGATCGTACATCTATCTATAGATAGTACCGGATCACCACCTCTATGTGTAGACTAAACATCATGAAGCCAACATTCCCCTATTCCATGGGCCCCAGCCAATGTCCATTGTACTGTACTACTCTGATGAAATGGACATTCTTACACTACAATAATAATTTTTTTACAGCGGGTTTTTAGCGGCGGTTTTGGAAAGTGCCTCTAAACATTATATAAAATGGTTTCATGGAGTTTTGTTATAAACCGCCGAGAAATTTGTTTTTTAATGCTACTGACCATTTCCCCCCACCCAACCCTGCTTCTCCCAGATTCCCCTGCTTTCCCCCCAACCTGGCCCCCCACAGCCCCAGCAACCCCGCGACTTCGGCGACCCCATGACCCCGTGACCCCAGCGACCCTGGCCCCCCACGACCCCGGCGACCCCACAACCCCATGTGGTATTGATGATTTTTCTCATAAACTTTATGTTTTATATGTGTATGTGGTTGTTCAAATTTACTTCATTACTATTTTTTGTGTTCCTGAGTAAGAAAAGTGGGATTAGGACTCAGATTGATCTATGAACCCCTATAAGGACTCTGTTTGGGCCATTAATGTTTGAGATCATACATAGGTCTATCCTTGGGTTATTAAAACTCCTTGAGGTTGGTGAAATAATTTTTAAAATGTTGTAATAATATAATTATGAAAGTGAATGTGTAGATAATTGTAAGTTGGTATGTAGTCAAGGTTAATGGGATACTTGAAATGTGGAATTGGTATTTTTTTGAAATACCTAGTTAGATTCTGAAATGGATTAAAATAAAAAAATTTCACTTTGATTTGGTTATAGTTTTCCATGATGGACAAAAATGTTTTTAAAGTGGGTATTGTTTTGAAAAGGAGGTGTTGACATCAATGTTATAGGAAAAAAGGGGTTATCTTAATAGATTTCAAATGGTGATTATAAATGATGGTGTGGTTCCCCTTTTTTGAAAATGATTTATAATCCCCTTTTATTGTTGTAAATAGGAATGAAATTTGTGGTACATGTTGAGTTTTTAATAGAGGAAGACTCATTATTTTAAGGGTGGATTCTAGATTGTTTCAATTGAGTATCCGGAATTGTGTTTTATTCCATGATTTGATTTTATAGATATATTGAGAACATAGTCATTTAAATGATATATGGGTTAGTGAGACAGAACCCCTGAAAATTAGGTTGGCATGTTAACTTTTTTTATTAATTGAAATAAGTGATATATGTGTTTTGATGATGACATAACATAAGGGGGAATTTGGTATAATGTGATTGTGTTAAATGGGTAAGGAATGGAATTGATATATCTGATAAATGAGTGGCGATTGTAAATGGACTATATGTTAATGGGTTACTCATTATTAATGGGATATAAATAGTCAGTTATGGGAATGATCATTGAAGTATATTGATATAATATATTATCTCATTTTTTATGGTAACCAAGAGAAATCATTTGTAAAGATGTTTGCGTGTCAATCCACTATGATAGGAAGAGTTACATTTCATGTTTCATTAGAATCAATCATATTTTTCAACAATAACTAGTCCATGATTTTTCCAACAACAATTAGTATGTATTTAATTCTAACTGTATTTATAACTAAATCCCAAGTGAATTCATGAAGATCTCTATGTAGAGATGTTAACACTACCTAATAATCTTGGTAGACTAGACCAACTTTAAATCCCACCATATAGTTCATAAAAAAGATTAAATCAATGAAATACATGTATAGGATCTAAATAAACTAGATAAATTATACTGAAATAATAGTTATGTAGAATTATATACATTTCAATACTCCTCACTACCACTATCTATGAGGTGTGTTAACACTGATGGTATGAGGAATAGTTTCCACAAGTTGATCAACAATATAAGAATGATGGATGTATCCAATACAAAAATATCATATATGAGATCCATAATTTCCATATTTAAAAAAATGGTACCCCAAACTATATAGGAATTATGTTTCTTTTTCATGATATCCTTCACTAATGTATAAAACTACTTATTAAATGTCACAAGATAGTTATTGCTTATCTAATGTGGCCCATCCTAATAAAATTAATTTTTCCTAGATACCTCTTAGTTTTCCTAAGTATTTTGTTAATAACTAGTCTAATAGGACTATTCCATCTGATCATACAAAACCAGATGTAGAGTTGATCTTGTTACACCAACTCGTCCTAGAATTTTATGAAAATATTTTTTAGGATTCCCAATAATGGAACAATGGTGTAAATTCTATAGTGGTGATATGAATTAATTATTCATGTGTAAATTCAAGATGCACTGTAAAAACATGGTCAATTGATGTGATTTGGATTTTAAGAAACTCTTCCCATTGATTGATTTACTCTTACAATACTATAATAGGACTGAGTCAACATATTGTGTTTAAATCCCATGTTGATGCTCCTAGTTTCACATAGCTGAACAATAGTGACTCCTACAATAATATTCCATCCAAAGTCTCTTCCTCCAACCAAATAATTTTTATCAATTTATAGGTGGCATGTAATATAGAACATTAAAAATATTGATTGATCCTTAGTTTGGAATCATTAAATAAAGATCTATTCATTCAGTCCTTTTCTAGGCATTGCCTCTCATGAACAATGAACAAGGTGAGTGAATTTTTATGTATATTTAATATCTTATGCCCATAAATGTTCAAATTTAACATATTATTCTACCTTTATTTCCCCAATGGGTGTCAAGAATGATTATATTACATTACAAGTATACAAATCCGTTCCAAGTGAGGTATTGAAACAACATATCGAAAACAACTATGTCTAATCATTCTAGCATCGGGTACTCATGAATGTTCATTACAACATTGATGTTGATTTCATCTGGTTTCCCATCAATGTTAAAAAAAAGTTTGACCTCCTATACGAAAATACATCTGATTTATTAGGTCTTAAATCCCCTTAAAATTTCACGGGTTGAAAATTTGGAGATTTTGGAGAAACATGATAAGAATATTGTTTAGAATAACTTTTAGTAATGACCATGTGGTAATTGAGGAATATGGTATTGTTAGCACACTGTTTATTTACCAAAGAAACTTCCCCTACCCCAAACACTAGAGGGTTCAGATCTAACTCAGGGGATCATATTTATTATATTATTTTTCTATAATCTTACACTATCATATATATGAATCTCATTTTCAATTTAGTAGTAACTATGTGTTTTATTTTTATTATTATTGTGTAGTCACATTACGATATACATCAATAAAAGATTGATCACATTACCATGGAACACACCTTAGTATGTTAAGGGTTTGAATGAGTTTTTAGATTTTACAATTTCTAATGGATCCGTTGAAGGGAGAATAAGATGTCCATGTCCTAAATGTAAATTTAGAACATGGTTGAAGAGAGATGAAGTTTATTAAAATTTAATACTGAAGCAATTCCCTGGTCAATATTTGTGTTTGGTTTGGCATGGATAATCTAACGTTACATAAAGGTTGAGTACTGATGTTAATCCATAGAATGAGGTCCCAAGTTCGTCGACAATGGAAAATGGAATGCCAAACCTCATAAATGATGTATTCGGCACTACAAGACACTACTATCAGCATCAAAACATATCAGAACAACAAGAAGATGGTGCTACAAATTGAAATGTGTCATGTGATGTTTTCGAGACTGTGACACAAGAAGATAAAGATTGTAATATATCATTGGATCCTCATCATGATTATGTGGAGCCAAATGTAAGAGAAAACATCATTGAGAAAAATGTGATTCATGATTTAGGTGACAATGGAAATCAAGAGTTGTATATTGGTTGTTTGAAATATTCAATGTTTTCGTTTCTGCTGAAGTTGTACCATATCAAATGTCTATGTGGAATTACAAATAAGGCAATGTCCATGATATTGGAATTGATTTGTGATGCATTTTATGAACCAAAAATCACAGACTCTTTTTATGATATGAAAAAAGTTGTTAACAAGATTGGTCTGAATTATACAAAAATATATGCATGTCCCAATGATTTTATGTTTTTTTGGGGAGAGGATTCAAGTAGGAAAAATTGAAAGAAATTTTCTTCATCTAGATGGCAGCCAAAGGGTGATGTTGGAAGTCTGAATGAACATAATTTCATGAATAAGAAGAAAAGGAACACACCTACTAAGGTTTGCGTTACTTTCCCTTGAAACCTCGATTGCAAAGATTATTCATGTCATCGAAACCCACCGAACACTGAAGTGGCATTATTTAGATTAAAAAATGATGGGTTAATGAGACATCCATGAGATTCACAATCGTGGAATACATTTGATTCCTTACATCTAGATTTCTCAGCTGATCCTAGGAATGTTAGATTGGGATTGGCTTCCGATGGATTGAACCCATTTGGGATTTTGAGTACCATTTATAGCATTTGGACAGTTGTTTTGATCCTTTATAATCTAACTCCATGGATGTGCATGCAACAAACATCATTTATCATTTCGATGATTATTCCAGGAAAACAAATTACAGGAAATGATATAGATGTATACTTGCATCCCTTGATTGAGAATTACCAGAGTTATGGAGCAACAGTGTTGAGACATTTGATGCTTCTTATAAAATAATGTTCAAAATGCATGATGCTTTAATGTGGACCATTAGTGACTTCCCTGATCTTTGGAATTTATCTGGTTGGAACACTTACAGGAGTTTGGCTTGTCCCATTTGTAACATTGATTTTGAGCCCAAACGACTACCTAACAGTAAAAAATGGAGTATCTTGTGCAATCGAAGATTTCGCGATGCATATCATTGATTTTGGCAGAACATGTGAAAATTTAATGGTTCCATTGATCATAGACCATCTCCAAAGTTTTTAATTGGTTCTGAAATAATGAAACAGCTTGAAAAAGTATAAATAGAATTTGGTAAGGTTCATCATTTGAATGATAGCGGAAAATAGGTCTGAAGAGAAACGTCAGGTGAAATCGGAACACAACAATGGAAGAAAAAACGTATATTCTTCAAACACTAGTATTGGGAATTTATTTTGTTTCAGAACAATCTTGATATGATGAATATTGAAAATAATGTCTGTGATAATTTGATTTTCACACTACTTAATGAGCATGGAAAGTCGAAGGATCATCTCAATTATTGCAAAGACTTACAAGTAATGAACATAAAATGCTATCTCAGGCGAGATGAGAAATAAAAGTATTCTCTAGCCATTTTTTCAATGAAAAATAGGTATAAAGATACAATCCTTTTAATTTTAAATAATTTGAAGGTATCTGATGGGTATTCCAGTAACATATCGAGGTGTGTTGACATGAAGAATCGTATATAACATGGATTTAAAAGTCATGATTCATATATTTTGTTACAACAGTTACTACCATTTACATTACGTACATTATTACCTGAAAACGGTACTGCCGTTGTACTCCAATTCTGCATATGTTTCATGCAATTATGTGAGAAATATCTACATCCATTTGATCTTGAGAACCTCTAGGAGAGGTTTTTATTGACACTTTTTGTAATGGTGATGATCATTCCTCCATCATTTTTTACTGTCATGATGCTTTTAACTATTCATTTGGTTGAGGAAGCTAAATTAGGAGGCCCCATTAATTATCGATGGATGTATCCAATATAGAGGTATTTTATTTAGTTGTTTTTTATTTATGATAAAAAAAATTTCATTTAAATAAATGCATAAAATTAATATTTTATTTCACAGATATCTTGAGCATTTGAAAGCATACATGAGAAAATAAAGCTCAACTAGAAGGCTCTATTTCCGAAGGATATTTGGATAAGGAGTGTGTTACATTTTGTTCCAGATATTTGGGTGATATTGAGACAACATTTAATTGAGTTGGGCATGTTGAACACACATCAACTAAATCTCAAAATCATCAAAAATCAAAAATATTTCCTGCTATTGGCTGATCCGTTTGGAGGACCTCCAATGTAACACTGACCGAATTGGAATTATTACTGTCACATAGATATCTGTTGCTGAATAGTGAAATTTTATATCCATTTATTGAAGAGTTGAAGATACAAACAAAGAGACCAATGAGAGGACGAACACGAAATGAGAAATATATAACGAATGCTGTGAATAAAGAGCTCGTGGAATGGTTTAGAAGATGTGTAAGTTCATAAATATTGCAATAAATAGGAATATCAGTTTGACACATACATTTTGTAAATCTATTAAATTATATATTTTTTTTCAGATCATGAATAATGATACTCGAGTGGACTTGTCAGAAGATTTGATGTTTCTTGATAGAGGTCCTATAAAACAAGTTAGAAAGTTTGACTCTTATAATGTGAATGGCTTTAGATTTCATACAGTCAATCGAGAAGTGGGTTTGAAAACACCTAATAGTAGTATATTTACATTTTCTCAAGTGGGATACTATGGAAAGTTGCACGATATTATTTAATTAATTTACCAGAGACATTTTTATGTTGTTTTATTAAATTTCAAATGGGTCTATATTATCAAAGGTGTTAAATAAGATTCCTTGAAATTTACTGCTGTGAACTTATCTCGCTTGATTGATGTCGGTGATCATGACCTTCATGATCCATATATCTTAGAATCATAAGAAAAAATGGTATATTATGTGAATAATGTTGTGGATGAAGGGTGGAGTGTAGTAGTTCGTGTAATACAAAGAGATTTGTATGATATGGGTGATGAAGTGGAAGATTTGACCTCTGAAATTGGATTTTGTCAACAACAGGAAACAAAATTATTTGTCCATCATGATATTGAAAATATTAGTCTTGCAAGGATGAATGGGGAGGATGAAGCAGTGGAGCAAGAAACCAACACGATTGAAGAGAGAAATTATTGTGTTTATAATGATTTATTCGTTCAGAAACCACTAGTTTCATTTCTATAGTCATTCATTATCATTGTTATATATATATTTTCTATTAGTACTGGGAATCTATTATCATTTTTAATTTTTTTTTACATATTTTTTTGAAATATATATTTTGATGTAAACATTATTTGATTAAATGATAGGACGTCCAATGATAAAGCGGTACACTATTTCATCTAGTTCTTTGACAGATGACGATCCATCTGGCTCCCTCCCCACGGTATCAAAGGCACAAGCTGCCTACACCCCTGAACCATCTCTCACACCATATATGGGTGTCTCACTAGAGGCTGAGTCATCGACTTCCCCTTCAGAATCCTCAGTTGTGGGGAAGCGACAAGCCCCTTCCAGTTCATCACGAACATACTTGAGTGTCACTGTCATAGGTAAAAATTTTAATTAAATAAATTTATTTTATTTTGTTCATAATAATTATTGTCTCATTGAAGATGAAAAAATGCAACCGTGGAGAAAAACATAAAAAGTTTACTTGTTTGGAATATGAATGGAGAGAATATAGTCATGCCATTTGATTCTTATGGGGTCCCTACGGATGACGCCGCAGGTTTACTTGGCCAGATTCTATGCCAGCTGGACATGGAGGCCATTTTACTTCCTATTTCTTATGATGATTGGAGACATATTCCTCCATCCTAGAAAAATGATGTTTTTTATTCCCAAATAAAGGTAATTTTATTACATTATGGTTTAATTGAATGTCATGTTACTAATATGTTCATAATGAATTTCTGTATACAGATGTTCTTCTACTTTACAGTTGCTGATGTGATATCATGGAAGTGGATGATGGAAAATCTTGGTAAGAAATGGAAATATTTCAAATGGGTATTGTGGTGTGATGTCAATGATACTTCATTAACCACGAAATAAATGTATTAGAGGCTACCCAGTGGGGTACTGAATGAACAGTGGAATGTTTTTGTTGACTGACATCGTGATGAGAAGAGGATGGTATTGAAAAATATATTATTATATTATCGCTATTTTAAATTAATACATGTATATGAATAATGGATGACATTGAATACATTACTATTAAATTGAATTTTATTTATTTCGGGATCTCTCGAGACAGAATGCATCAAACCGGGCTATGCAAGTAATCCCTCACACTTCAGACTCAAAAATATTTTCTAGAAGCCGAAGAACATTGGTAATATATTAATTATTTTAAATATTTTTAAGACAATATTATCTTTTTAGTATATTGAATTTTTGATTTATCATTTCTTACCTAAGTCACAGAGTTTAGGGCACGAAGCATCCCGAACTGAACAATGGTTGGATGTTCCCAAAAAATCATATGGATGTTTTTTTAATTATACTGCCAAAGAAGTTGGGGTATGAAGTTAACTTTTTATTATAATAACTTATTATCTATTTATATTGTGTTAATATATATTTATATTTGATTTATAGGTAAAAATTACAGAACTATGGGATGCCAATCCTGGGTAGTCCTACTCAGTCTTCCCGGAAGACCTAGTTGTTATAGTCCTTGGGAAGGAGAATCGTGGTACTGTGCGTGGGATGGGTTTCAAACCCATTCAATGTGAGGTCTTTGTCATGCCACTAGGGATTGAAAATGCGTATACTCTTGGTTATAGTCAGTCCATACCCGAAGATTCTCATAGGGAGATTACTTATCTATGAACCATAGTTAAAGATCATGGGGCTTAGATATCTGATTTGCAGAAAGAGATGACTAGTATACATCAGTAAATGAGCAGATATGCCCCTGGTGGTAGTTCATCGACTGGTGGTCAGCAAGATAATCACAAAAAATCAAAATCATTTATTTCGAAAACATTCATTGGTTTTATATTTTAATATAAATATTCAACACTATTTCATTTTAAATATTATGTTCTTATAGGTGACAACAGATAGTGGAGATGGAGGTCGAGAGGGTGATTATGCATCATTGGACCGTGAGTAGTTGTAATTTTTATGTGTTGATAAATTATGGGAACAGATGGATTGTATATCTACCATGTGTGGCACATAGTTTCCCACAAACATTTTCATGTCGTAACATTTTCTTGATTTCTCATGTTTCTATTTATGTATTTTATTGATTTATGATGAATCCTTTTATGTATTTATTTCTTGAGTGTGGTATACATCATTCCAGATAGACATGTGTTCGAATTGGTAGTCGAGATTTTGGATGACTAGGGGTTAAACCCATTGTTGATGTGTTGAATAAATTCTCGATGCTTAATATTATAATATGTTATTATTCAATATCATCATTCAAGAAGGTCAACCCTCCTGGCATTGGTATCCTATGACATCGTGAATCACAAAAACATATGGATTGATAACTCTTTGTTACAGACTATTTTCTATGAAGCCAATAGAAAATGATTTTCATTTTTCATTACTCAAACATAACCTTGTTTTCTATTTGAGCCTATTATGATTCATGTTATATAAATCCCGATTTCCTAAAATTATTCATGAATATATAAAAAATTACATGTAGTTTCATCAATAAAACCTTAGAAAACAATAATATCTCATCGCTAGTGTATCACCCAAGGTGAAATAACATCAAAATATAACATCAAACAACAAGAACAACAATCCCGTACCGAGAACCTGGGTTTTCCCCCATATATGGGTCAGATAATCCCACAAAAAACACATTAACAAGGACTGAAACACCATAATATCATATAAAACTTTCAAAAAATTAATCAATTGAAAAAAATGGCTTTGATGCAACATTGTGACGCCATTACCTAGGTTCCACTAAACTGTTTCCCCAAACCAATGTGCCACATGACCATAGGAATACCTCCTCATATACAAGCGGATTGCTACTAGTTTTGAGGGTCCAATGAGGTATGTGGGGATAATATACCATCTTTACTAGTGTAAAACAATACTATAAATCAATTTAAATGATAACCAATTATGTTATAAGAATAATCATGCATGATGTATTCAATTCCAAAAATTGGGTAAATCCCCGCAACCAATATAGTAAACATGGCAGTTCATACAAGTGTCATGTGTTAAAGAACTAAAATAAAAACCAACATAAAAATACTAAAATGGTTCTCGATGTCTATCCAGTTCTCTCATACATGCTCCATACCATATCCCAAACCAACCATCTTTCAAAAGGATTTTCCCCTTAGACTTCCCTACAACCATGAGATCTACTCAGTTATCAATGGAATCCTAAAAAGGGTGTGATTATAGGTTAATAGGACACCACCAATAGTGTCTAAAAAATAATTATTATAATAACAATAATATTGTATACATAAGTACAATTAAATAATGAACAGGGAAGAAAAGGTAAACAGGTTCCATTATTAAATATCAAGCATTTAACCATGTATATCCTTCGGTTTTATGATGACATCAAATCGCACGAAACCTTATTGAGTCATGTCAAAATTATATTCCATTAATATAAATGGGTTTTACATTTTTATTAAATACAATGGTAATTCATTAATTATTTCAAATTCATATACTATGGTGTACTAATCAGTTTACTCATATCATAAACATAGGCTTTAGTGTCTGGAAAGCTACGTCAATACACTATACAAGCATAGGAAACTCCATATACATCATATCAATTCTATTATGTAAAATTTCATGTCTAGACATCCCACATCAAAGATAACGAATTCCTTGTAAAACAATTCTTACACATGGGTGGGATCTACTGTGACCCTCATCATTTACTAATCCATCAGAACACATTCCACAAGGTCAAACATAGTTGACCTTTTTAAAAAATTACAATATCAAGGGTGAACCTATTATATTTAACCAATATTCACATAGTTTATAACTTTCACTACACTTAACGTAATTCCATAGCTATTCTATTTTACTATTCATTAATAACAAAACCATTGTACATATTTTTAATTCCACATTATATCATGGATATTCCCACATTTTCTGTCATTATTTATCCCCATAGTTATCTAACAATTCATTTAACCATAAAAGTTATCATAAAAAACCACTTACTTCATTTTGACATGCTAATAATATCTATAGTTGGTTTAATATTATATAACATTCAATTTATCATTTAGTTACTAAATTCACATGTTCCCCATGGGTGGCCATAAACCTAGTCCACTCTTCATCAATATATCCAAAACCATCCTTGAAAGGTCTAACACATCATTGAGTTGATGTTATTTTATGAGATTGTGTCTACTTTGATTTTTTTTTTCAGGGTAGTGGTGTAGTTGGAGCAGAAAATTTATTTATTTTTTCTGGTCAGCTTTTCACGGCAGTTTAAACCACCGCCAAGAGTATACTAATATGACAGTAACAGTTGTTAAAACTTCTGCTAAACGTATGTATTTTTTAAGTTTCCCGGCAGTTTTAACCACCACTAAAGGTTTGCATCACCCATGTGCATCCCGCGGTGGTTCTCGTGACTTTAGCGGTGGTTTTACGGCCACTAGATTTTATTTTTTAAGGGGCGGTTATAACCGCCGCTAATAAAATAAAATCCCGGGCTCGTAAAAACCGCCGCTAAAAGTGACGAGAACCGCCGCAAAATGAGGTAGCTATGATACTTCCCTTAAACCCTAAATGAAAAAAACCTCTACTAATAGTTTGGAGATGACAAATTTAGTGATGGTTTCTGTAAACCACCGCAAAACCATATAGCAGCGGTTTAAACTACCACAACAAGCAAAAATAACCACCGCAAAATGGTGGATTTCTTCTTGTGTTACCTTGGATTATCACATACACCACCTCGGATGGTACATCCTATGGAGATCTAACTTCCTCCCTGATATGGGGTAACTGACCCCATACTTTCACTCAAGATATGCCTCTGACATTCCTCTAGAACCAACTATCGAGGTTTCCTACAGAACCCCAATATGTGTCCGAAGCTGCCGCAAGACCAGAACATGACCATTGGTTGGGGAAACTGACCACACATGTCCCCATTCGACCACACTGATAACAGAACACATGATCGCAACCTTACATGGTCGGTTCTCTCTTCTGACTACTCTATGCACATTCAACCTAATGGAAACCCCAAAAATGACGTTTCCTTCCCTTGAAATCCACACCACTCGTCCCCTAGATGACACCACAAGTCCATTACCTGAATCCCACTTTAGTTTCACTTTTGATATAATGGATTGATGCACACCCTCTACAATCTTTTTCAACTAGAATATGTTCACTTGGGACCTACTATCATGTATGATCCCATCTTGGAATCATTTCTCCATAGATTCCTCATCTCCTACCAATGCTAGAATAAAGTGACACAATTCATTGAAAGAGCTAGAATAATCCATCACTCACATAGCCGCTTTGGTCAAACTCATAAACTCTATAGCCTTCTCCTACCTCAAGGATTCTAGTTAAATGTTTTCTAGAAACTTTTCTTGAAAATCCATCCATATCATACCTTCATCTTGCTCAGTCTGAACCATGATTTCTGAAAAATTCTTTTCCTATCCTTATAACATATCTGATGCCAAATTGATTAGCTTCTCAGAATATTTCTCAAGATTGTCAAGATTTTTTTGGATGGACTCTATCGAGACCTTGTATGCCTCTGACCCACCCTATAAAACAAAGTTTAGCGGGTTTTGTAGTTGAAACTCTCTAGGAATCTTGATCATACATGTTACAACATTCCCTATGTACCACTCCATCAGCATCATAAATTGAGAGACGTTCTCACGAAACCACTCTTCTCTATTACCCTGAATCCCTGGGTTTTCTTTCTCCACTACTGGGGGATCATTATCAAGAATATTCTCTTATCACTCTACATGTACAAGTCTTCATTGTGGAATTTATCTACAACACCAAACACAGGTTTAACAACACTTAACATCAAGATTTCATAGTTAAGTACAAAATGATCTCTACTACATAGATATAACCAATTCTCAAACAATATCCCAAAGTTCATCATCACATCCCAAACACTACCCTTTACCATCACTACTGCAGATCATGGGAAACATGGGGTACCCATATTTCATGGTAACAAGTCTCATACTAAACACCAAATCAAAAATATTTCCATAGTTACAATGAAAAACGTTCCACCTATGAACATTTCCCATTTCACAACTTTTTATGGATAACCTTTTTAACTCACATAGGACCCCATAATTAACAATAATTCTTTAACAATTATTTAACATTTTTTCCCATGTTCCCCATTTTAATCATTTTAGTAATCATCGTTTTCTTTAAGTTCCAAAGAATTCAAATGAGTTTTAAATTTCATACACCCCACACTTATCCCATGTGTTCCTATCATGATGCATGCCACTAAAATAATTAGGTGATAGATGCCTGAATGAACAACCTCATGCCATTATAGTCACAAGAAATATATCATAAAACAGTAACATCACATAACATGTACAACAGCCAATGGTGAAATATTGTCAAATATGACATCATAACTTAATAACAATAATTATATCTCTAGGCCCTTGTGTTTTCCCTCATACATGGGTCAGCTACTCCCAATAAAGAGCTTATCTCCAAGGCCCAAAACATCCTATTCTCCTTTTTACCATCATAAATAGTAAAACCACTATAAAAAACTTCTCTGATGCCATATTTTAATGTCCCTGACTTGGGATCCACTAAACAATTGCCCCGATATGGGTAGCCACATGAGCTCAAGTGTGCCTCATAGTATGCCAGAGGTTTCTAACTAGTAGTGAAGGTCTAATAAATCACGTGGGGGGATATACCCTCATAACCAATTTAAGCCACAAAAAATAACAAATTAAATAATGGAAACAATAATCAATAACCATAATAACACATAACCAACCATTTACCAAATAGGGTACCGACCATAAATGTATGTCATGTCATGGTAAACAGTTACATGTGAACAAAACAAGAAACCAATACAAATAAAAGAACCCCCAAAAAGTCCTAACATCATGTCTGGAACCTTTTACATGCACATTCCAAGCCCAACTCAACTCCCAAGAAAAAGGCCTTTTCCCGTATCCTAACCTACAAGCATGAAATTTGAACAGGTACCAAATAGAGCCCATGTAGTGTGTGATTAAAACAAAGTAGGCCACTGCCAATAGTTTATAAAAAATATCATGTTTAACAAATACTACATGAAAATAATAAATAAATGAAAAATATATAAAATTAAACTCAATTTCCATTTGTAAACAATCTTTACATTAACAATTACGAACCTTATTACAATTTTCGTTAATTCATCACCTTCTTTACTTAATTTATTTTCAACCTGTGTTCCATGGGTTAGGAATTTACATCCTTCACCTAAGGGTTTAAAGCATTCATCAATATGAAAAAGGAAAAAATTCAAGTCCCTATCTCACTTGGAATAATAACATCACAACAAACGTAGTATCCTCACCTCGAAGCCTCAATCCCAGTGGAATGAAATCATAAGGGGTATTGAGGACTACCCCCTTCCCTAACATATGCATTGTGGGGTGGATTTTAGAGCGAAGATGGGGAGTGCTTGCAACTAATTCTCCACTCCAAGGAATACATGCTTGTGCAAGAAATATGAACCAATGTATCAAAAGTGGAACTCAAGAGGATTTATGAATGAAGGTTTCAAGTTGATTCTACAAAGGAGAAAGAAGTCTGGATAGATAAGAAAGATTGAATTCTGGACCGTGGCTTTAACTAAAGGAAAATCAACTCAGAGGATTTTTTTTAGAAAATGGAAAGGATGATCTCCCATCACGAAGACCTCATCAGAGAAGATCCGGGTATCCAGGTTAGTTTGTTGCACTGGGAGCCTTATAGAATAGACGGGCCAAATAACATTAGTCTTGTGTTTAACCAGTTTGTAAGCTCTTTCAGCACGAAGTGGTAACTCTTTGGGAAATTCGGTTTCACATTTTTCCTAAAAATGGTTTTAATAAAAAATTAAACATGGATGGGTGGAGTTTAGAGCCTCAGTATAACTTAGCATGTGGGTGTATAACCTCATTCAATACCCCACACTACCAAGCCTTGCGCACATTCTTATATATCCTTTCATCACACATACCATAACACTTACTATTCACATCCAACACACATAATAATTACAATCCATAAGAAATAACATGGTAATTAATATCATTACATAACCTACTATGAAATTTACCATTTACATTATATAGCCCATTTAGCTTGAATTCCCATTCTAATTCCCCAACCCCTTTGGCCCATTCAATAACTCCCTTATCAACCCATTTATCATATAAATAAATTCCCTTATGAAAACCCATTTAACATATTTATAAATTAAAAAACCATTTCTAATTTACTATATTAATAATTTCATATGTACTAGCATTATTAGCAACTTCGACATATTTCAAAATCAATTTGACACATCCTTGATTTAACTTAACTATCCCATTGTCATGTTATTCCAAAGAACCCTTAATAGGTTATCAAAACTAGGAACAACTACCAATATTTAATTTTCAATTAAAATAAATATATTAACATGTTAAAAATGTATCTACATCATCACATATCAATTCCACAGTTGACCATATCAATTCATAGGTTTGGGAATGTTAGTGCACCCAATGGGTGGCCCTAAAATGTTCTATTCAACATTGAGACGTCCCACTTGGATCATGAGGGGTTAAATTCATCATTTAGACACCCATTTTACCATATCTCACAAAATACATCACATTTACAATAATAGATAATCAATAATGATTCCAATCATGCAAAAATCAAAAAAATGACTATAGGATACAACTTGTAGATCACATACCTCGAATTTGTTGATGAAAGAGCTATTAATCATAGCTTTTGATCCAAATTCAAACACCCCTTGATGCCTCAACCTATATTCTACCAAAAAATAGGGTTTTAGTGTTTTGGAAGATGAGAGGAGGAACTAAAAACACTAATACTTAAAAAGGAAGCAAGAGGAGGGTTAGACTTACCTGATGATTTGATCTGCAACCAACAGCCCTCCAAATAGACATGAATCAAAGGAGAACCACCATTGGAAAGATTGGATCATCGAAGTCTATCCCTATCATTACAAGAATGAAGGATGATGGAATACAAGGATGAACACCTGAAAATCCTAATGGGTAAAACATGGGAATTCACACTTTTAATGAGGCATGCGGATTGGCCGCATGATTTTTCAAACCAAGTGTGAACTATGTGCTAGACACTATCCCTAAGGAAATAAGCCACACAGTTACATGGGGATCCCCATACTGTATATAAAACCATCCTCTAACTATGCGGAACACCACTTTTTAAGATACCCATTTTTCCTAGGAAGGCCACGAAGTTTACTTAACCATGTGAAAATCGTGCACATCGCACATGTTGTCTTGATTTTCCTTCCTTCCGTATCTGAAACCCTGTAAACACCCTCAAGGCCCCTCATACTCCCAAGAAAAATTTCAATATCTAATAAAAATAGATTGAAACCACAATGTAAACAATGAAATACCTCCACAAAGGAATGGATCTTACACATTCCCTCATAAGTTATTAAACTATCTACTAGATCAGTGTCTCACACCCCCTGGTGTCATTTATTATGTCAATGGACATTTGGAACTAGTCAAAATAGTTATGGTGAATATTAAGTGTCACCATAGAACCCAAGGATCAATGTTATCTATTTATTTATTACATATAGTTATTTTTTATTGAGGATCATCATGAGCTATAGAATATATATATTTAGGGGTAACATTAGTTCTATATTACAAATTTATACTCACACCCTCTGTAGGATAACAAGGGTTATTGATAAAAAAACCATGATTTCATGTCAATGCAATGATAAGGGCCCTATGATTTAAGGTTATGATGGGTTTTTGGAGTGGATAATGGGATATATGACCGTACAATGACCCGATAACATTTTGGATAATTTTCTTGTTTATTTATTTTTCTATAATTATTGGATAATGATGTGTAAAATATGACCAAGGGGGACATTGATTGGTCGGTAATCCTCAAATGAAAAGTAAAGTTATGCATAACCTTATATAATTTTTTGGTTACAAGGATATCTTAATTAATTTTGATGTATATATATATATCATTATAGTTATAATTGGTACATCAGCTATTATTTAAGGTTTTCTATTCCTTGAGTTATAGCCTATACATATTATTATACACTCATCACCAATTAGTAACCTTTCATATATAATCTGACATGTCTTAGGTCATGTAGAGACCAAATCCATTTACTGTAGAGTGATTCATGGAAGGTACGTTATAGAGATATAGTGTTAGCAGTGCAATACTGTAAATGTATATTCGAAAAGGAATAAATTATATTATCCAATATTCATCCTAGTTCATTTAATCCCAAATGAGGTGTTGGGAGGGATGGTAAATTTTTCAATTGGACAAAAAAATTTCCCAGATACCTAATGGGATTTGTGAGACTATGGAATTTCCATGTAATGTATTTCTGTTATAGAAACAATTATTCAGTTTTATGGGTATATCATACCAAATGCATAAAAACTTATTAAATAAATAGATGTTTAAAATGAAGGATTTAATTTATAGAGTGTACTTTTCATTAAAATGAGGAATATAAGGGTTTTTTATTCATATAATTAAAAAAAAGTAAATATCATGCCAATATATATCTATATAAAAGATTATTACATTCACAACAATTCTATAATATGTTAAGAAAATGGTTTTTCTTACAATGATATTTTCTAATAAATACAAGATACCTTTTTTAATATAAATGTTTTATAATTGATTGGATTCTATAAAATGTTTGAAAAGGAGAAATAGATTAAAAGTTATTTCATTAGATGAAAATGATTATCATGATGTTTATGGAAATATAATAGATATGATCTCACTACCCCTAGAAGAATATTTTATGTAATAAAATATTCATTATATATTACCTCTCTCATAACATCAAATACCATATATTATAGACCTATATTGGGTTATTTTATCTAAATTCTAATGAATGAAAAAAATGTTCCTTTATGAACAAAATTGATATTGGGATTATTGCATGAAATTAAAGAAAATGTTATTTAAGGTTTATTAGGGACATATTTTTACTCATTTGTGTTCATGTAGAAAAAAGATTTTTCTAGTAAAAAAACAATGATAATGTCACATATGATAATTTAAGTAGTAATATTTGTTACCAAAATATTTCATGGAAACATTAAATGGATGTGTTACAAAAATGTTGATGATGATAAACATAAAATATTGTTTTATATAGAAAAAATTCCCCATTAACATCATAATATAGAATCTTAAAAAGTAATGGATTTTGAATATTGTGTTAAATGATGAAAACATTAGGATAATGATTCCATTGAATAACCAATAATATAACCATAATAAATTATTGAGGTTTCCCAATAAGGGAATTTATTGTGAGAGTTTGGTTATATGTTCTCACACATATGTGGTATGAATTACATTGATATGTATTGAAAATTTTAAAAAACATTTATGTAAAAAACACAAATCTGAAATGGAAGTCCACTATAAATAATATTATTGGATGGTATCTTATATATGATTTTGTTAGATTATATAAAAGCATTTAATTTTTTTACAAAATAAGGGGTTGGAGCCATTTTTTATGAAATCAAAGACCACTTTCGATCTTTGTAGAGAGAGGCCCCTTACAAATCCCGTAGGACCAAGGGCAAGTATCCCAGGAAAATGGCCCAAAGGCCCAATACATTTCCATGCATGCATCATCCTGCTCATGTCACCAGGCCTGTATCATTGCTATGTCACATCATGCATGTGTCATTTCGTGCATTGTAAATCACCTAAGTCGCATTCCATTTTTCAAACGCTGGCCTTTTGGATGAAATGTTATAAGGTTTACCACTCAGGAGCCACCCCAACTACATTATTAAAATAGTTTAAATGTGTCTTGTTATTAAAATGTAAGTCTATATATTATGTTTACTTCACATGGGAAGTATATGTTACATGTACTTTGATGATAATATTCCTCCTAATTTATGATATTTAGTTAACCACAACAAATTATTTCGAAAGACTACAATATATTGTGATGAAAATTTAAGTATGTCATGATTATTAATTTTAATAGTGATATAGAATATACTCATAAGGCACTGAATTCTTCTTGATCAATGCATGAACCACAATATATATGACATCTGGTGTGTTATACGATATGTCTTCAGTAGACTAAGGGTGTATGTTTCATAATTGTTCCCCCAATACCTGAGTTTGGAAAGATACATTTCCTTCTAAATTTCCTACTTTGACCCCTTTCATAATCAAGAATAACTATATATCTAATCAGGGGTGAGGGATATTGGTATTTTGTTTATAGATTTTCCAATTTGGGAATTATAATGAGGTTATTTTTCCACTAGTATGACGAGTATGACATCAAGTCCCTTAAGTAAGATAGATAAAGTGAGTGTATAAATATACCTTGATAATACATATGGATGGTTTTTATATTTGGACATAGGGAATGTGATGTTAACATATTTTTATATGAATGATATGTGATGACTTCAAAATCATAGTATGTCTATTTGGAGACCTATGAGGATTTATGAGTATCTATATGTGGTTAAAATACATTGTGTCATATGGTAACTCAACGAATGTGACAAATGGAAGATTCCAAAAATAATTCATATATATGTTACAACTTATTGTCATTGGAAAATATATACATATTTTTTTGGAGAACCCTCAAGATTCCATTGTAGATTATGTAGAATTGATTCTTTCCTAGAAGAATCCCTATGCTTATATTACTAATTTTAATAATTAATAGAGGTTTTCAACTCAATAATGTCTTCTCGGTTTACACATTTTTGTTATCGAAATGGGGATTGGTATTCATGATATGTAAAGAGATTCTTTAAAATTGATTTAATTTGTTTTCATGTGTTTTGGATATATATTCACAAATAGTTATATTTTATTGGATAACGATTATAAGTAACCAAATTCTTTTTGGAAAATATATAAAATTTAGTGGTGATATGATTTAACTTGTAATTATAAATGAGAAAAATATAATGTTAAATGGTATATTATCAAATAGAATTTACGTTGAGTAGGTTATTAGTGGACATATTACCAAATTTAATCCTATTTTTTCATTTTGGTGATATATTTTGGTATGATATAAGTATATGGTGGTATAAAAGCATGCATGAATACCTCTATCAACTTCTACAGATTATGGATATCATATATCCTAATATGTGATATCTTGCCTATACCAGTAATAATCATAATGTATGACAGAGATAGTTCAATGGAATATATTCATATTATATGATTTACATTCCACCATATAATATAAATGGGTTGGAGAAAATTAATCATTAACATTAAATAATATTATGTTAAATGGATATCACTAAAAAAAGTTATTGAAGATGTAATTCTAAGAAGAATTTAATTATCCATGGGATATAAGTTGTATGTAACTGATCACATGAATCAAACAATTATTAACATTCATCTAATTATAGTTATTCTATGAAACTCATTTGTGATAAATAATGGGTATAAAACATCAATATTGGTGTCTCAATATATCCGTGTCAACCAATCAATTCTCTAATTTCACGCTTCCACTGTCTACCATTGATATTGAGAGGCGTTAGGAACTATGAGATGTATGGAGAATCTCACTGAATCATCACGTGATTCATCTAATCTATCGATACACATCAAAGGGAAGAGATCGATAAAGGATGTAAATTTGTTTTCATCATCATCTACAAATGATTATAGGAGTAGTACCTATATTTGATGAACTGTACAAAAAATCATCATTTACAGTTTAAATGTTTTTGGATTTAATAACATGTTGATATTTTATATTTGTGTTTCAAAATGTTTTATACATCTTTTAATAGTTGTTTTTTATTATAATAACCCCTTTAATGAACCATTTTAATAGGACACATAGTGTTTTACTTAGTTACTAAAGGGTCGTGTCGAGGTTCACCTTCTATATATCCCAAATTAGTATGGTTTCAATCAACATACTTCTCATGAAACTCATCCACTTATTTCTATGGTGCCCCCGACACGACATATGAAGGCGACAGAGTTGGCGAGGATCCAATAGAGTTTGGGGGAGGATGCCCCTGGTGCAGATGGACTATGGGTTTGGATGAGACCTTTAAGTGAGCTGTAAATAATAAAAGAATCAGTTTCAACGACATCCAGATTGATGTGCCCCATGATACAGAATTTATGGACATTGAAGAATGCCCAAGCCAGTGCCAGAAAATATTCTCATGTACCTAAATTGGAGGATAATGCATCAACAAAAAAACCTCTCAACTCCTAAAAAAATCCACCTCCTCCCTCAGGAAACCCATGATACAAGACCCATCAGAAATAATGTTGAACCTTACTATTTCTGGGTTACAAATAATCCACTGACCTTGTGAAAGTGGCCATATTGAACACCAGGATTACAGTTCCTATACTTCATAAAATATCTCATAGAGGGAACCCCTAACTTTTTTTTCATAAGATCCCCCATGTCTGAAACCATTCATGTCATCCCAGTAGTAAGATCCAACCAAGAGCATTAAAGTTTCTTCATCCACGATTTGTTCCTTTCCACCTAGAGACACTAGCGACTTGTAGCCAAAATAATGGCTCCTAGCTTCCTCTCTCTGTTTTTTCCTCCCCTTGGAACAATTGATTGAAAAATCTATCACCTTTTGAGAATTGATAATGGAAATACAATAAACTCGGCCACCAAGATATACACAGAGATGGCCCACTCTCTATAAAAAATAAGTGGGTAGTCAACTCCTCTCTTGGATTCTAATAGCAAAAACATTTAAAACAATGTTAACCACATTCCTCTTCACCTCTTAATATATAGAAGCCACATCATTCTGTATGATCCAGATGAGAAAATTAATGTTTAGAGATAATTATTTACATAGGAGGATATGACCCCATGAATCTTTTACATGTGAATCGATAAGCACTAATCTATAAACCTCAACTGAGAAGGAACCTGAGGATGAAACCATGAAGACACACTTTTCATGCTCTTTATATAAATTAATATGATGAAGAATTTCACTCTTATCCTTATTTAAAAATTCCTGATTAAGGGAAGGATATTTTCAATCCACTATGAGTGTGAGATCTAGGGTTGTAAAACCTATGAAACCAATCCTACAACCAACCCTATTGTCATCCCAAAACCTGATATCTGACAGAAAAATTTTCCATCTTGCAGGGAACTGTAGATGGTGAATATGGACTTGTAAAGAAATCTAAATGTTTTAATAATTCCTTTTCATCCTTAAAATATTTTCCCCATAATTTTCTTCTATAATCCATTTCCACAAATATTTTCCTTCAATAACCTCTGAAGCTATCCTTGCTTGAAGACATTAAATCATTATAGACACTCTTCTCAACCTGATACCTCCCCTTTCATTGTTAGAGAAATTATCTCCCATGAAGCATAGTGGTACCTTCCATCCCAATGTCAATTCCATATAAAATAATTCAAGTGTATTTTAATATTCCTGATAACCTATTTTGGGACCTTAAGAACAGAAAGGGTCTTCATGGGGATAGAAGTTAGCACATGGTTAAAAAGTGTATTTCATCCTTGAAAAGTAAGGAATAATTTTTATGTTGTTTATCCGATACTAGATCCTTCCAATGACCTTGGCCAGAAGTTTGATTTGAAACGTCCCAGATGTAGTTGGAGAACCTACATATTTCATAGGGATGAATATATTATCAATACCTCTATTGGTTTTGATGTTTTGATAATGCATCTCTATGCATTATCTTTTTAAATATGTGTTTCTTTTTTTCTTGATTAATGGAATGACTACTCCACTTTATATTCAATTTTAGGATTCCGATAATGATGCGAAATATGGTTGAGATTACATTGAGAATGATCACCACATCATCCAAGAACAATTGGCGAGACACACTCTGGAACTAAGGACAATACTTGAAGGGATAGATGCTCCCTGCTTTCATGCTGGCTCTAATTGATCTTCTATGGGAATCTTGAGTCATGATAAAGTGACATGAAGATAACATGCCCCCTAGTCTCAACACATGAACATATTTTAAAAACACATATCTCCTTCCCATGATTCATATTGAGAACTGTTTAGAAGTAAATCATCAAAACAACAGGTCGGTACCATGCAGATAGAGGAGCATGCTACTAAAAACCCTTAAAATAATACCCCATTTGAGGGTGTCATATGCTTTATCATGGTCAAATTTAATAACATTGATTGATCCTTGGGTTTGATTATTGATGTCTTATAAAATATATAATGCTATACCTATTGTATCCTGGATGGACCTGACACTAACAAACTTGTGTTGTTGCTCGGATACCCAGATTGGAGGTTCATTGATAGTCTCCTACTGATCACACTAGATAACCACTTGTATAAAATGTTTCATATACTAATTGGATAAAATATCTTATGATATGATGCTTCCTTAACATTCAAGCTGAGAACGAGGATTGACTCACTGGCCACTTGAGGGAGGTATCCCCCATGGAAGAAATCTTGCACTAATTCAAGAAGACCGTCCTTAATAATTTACCAAAAATACACATAAAATAAACCTGTAAATACATCATGCCTTGGGAAATTCTCCATATTAAGCCAATGTACAACCTCAATTGTCCCACATTCCTCCAGAATAGTGACTAAAATTGATTATCACAGTCTGACAAACACACATGGAATGTAAAGTTTCTTAGCGCAACAGAAGACATGAGTGGATGTTCCCACTTGGCTTTTCGTCATTAGCAATAAAAAATTCGAGATCAATACGACGATAAACGCCAGACTCCACTGATTGAATCACAGAAATAGACAAAAAATAATAGTCCTAGAACCACAATAGTGGATCTTTATAGGTTTATTGTAATTATTTTAATTAATTAACAAGAAGTCCCTTTTAGGGCGTTCTTTCTTTGTTGATATTTCTGATTATGTTCTGATGTGATTCGTCGTAGCATCCCAGAAGCCAAGGATATACTTCCTCTCGCGGTGATCCACATGTGCACCACATATATCTTGATGTCACCAAAGGATTCTCCAGGTGCGAGCGTGGAAAACCCATTGCTTGGGTTGTCCGCCTTAGATATTCTTATTCCGATGGAGGATTATCTCTCTCTGTCTAGAGAGAATTCTTAGAGGAAGGAGTTTTTTTCATTCTTGAGAGAATTACCCAGAATTGTTGTGCACAACAATTCTTAGGAAATTTGTTGGGGTTGTGAGGATATTTATAATCCGTTTTGAGGTTATAGAGTTATGATAATAAATAAACATGTTACACGTTTTATTTATTTCATTAACTCTTATTGAAAACTCCCATGTCGAATCATTAATTCCTTGACATGCGCCCACACTAATTAAAATAATTATCATTTAATAAAACAATAATATTTCCTCAAAATACCCTCTAGAAAAACTACACGGCATGTAATCATTAATACACGACATCTACTTGTTTTTCATAAAACTACATGGCATGTAATCATTAATACACAACATTTATTTGTTTTTCATTTCCTTTCAAAAATTAAAACTACACGGCATGTAATCATTAATACATGGCGTGTATATCTTGTTTTAATTTTATTCTTACTTTATCCTGAAAACGATTTAGGATTCCTTTATTAATTATTATACCACGCACGGGAATAACCTTTATACTACTTGAGATACTTCGATACACATAGTATGTGACCCTTTAGGCCTCTTTCTCGTTGGTATTAGGCAGGCTTCCCTAAAGTCCAATATTACTATATAGCAATGGGTCAAGACATCCAAGAGAAAGAAGTTGATGCCACATTGACGTGTCACCTTATAGGAACACTTACCGTGTAATTTGATCCCTTTGTCTCAATATCTCATCAAGAAGGTTTCATGGTAGTGTCATAAACCTATGTTCTTGATCTTTCATTCATTGACTTCCAGAAATAAAATCTTCATTACAACATGGCCATGGAATTTCGGCGAAAATTCTATTTCAATCAAAGGGTCTAAGATATCTACTTAAATAAATATGGAAGGGACAACTCATTCCTCGAATTATCCATTAACATCATGTCATTTGTGACGCACCCAACGTACCCTACATCCTGCCAACTGTCTTCGTGATAGTTTTTGTCAGCAAATCTAAGTGCCAGAGTCATTAAATGAGTTAATTATAATCTTCCAGTCTAAGGACTATTATACACGCTCATAGATAGTAATGTCTGATGACACCAAGACATGCAGAATTACTACTGGCGGGTCTGTTCTCATAATCTCCCATCTTAGAGATTACGAAGTGCGAACTCCATGAGAGAGAGTCCCATGTCCTTATTAGTACTCGCACATGACGGTCTGTATACTATGTGTCCTATCATAGTATTTCATTCTACCATAGAACATTATTTAAGAATATTGTTATAGCATTTCAAGGTTCTCAACATAGCGGGGATCTTCCATGGCCTTATTAATTCAACAAATATTACATGACATTATTATAGTATTGTCATGAAGAACAATGAACAATATATAATAGGTTAACATTAATATAATCATAGTAAAAAGAGTTGGTTCTTACAAACCAACTCTAACAAACTCGCAGTTGGACTAGAGCCAACTGCATATGACTTTTAGTCTGCTAGACCTCACATGATGATCATGTTTATGCTGAGTTAAGGCGTTAGTCAAGGGGTACACCACGTTGTCTTCCATGGTAATACTGCTCACTGCAACTTCACCTCTCTGAGATAAATCCCTCAAGAGATGATACTTCCAAAGTATGTGCCTTGACCACTGATGTGACCTTGGCAGTTTTGCAAGTGCCACCGCTGTAGTATTATCACAATAGAGTGTGATAGGATCATTACTGCTAGGTACTACATCCATATCTTGGATGAAGCTTCACATCCATACTTCTTCTTTATCTTCCTCAGAAGCTACGATATACTCGAACTCTACTGTAAAATCTTCCACCACACTATGCCTCAAACTCTTCCAGCTCACTACACCTCCATTCAAACTGAAGATGTATCCAGTCTGTGACATCATGTCATCTTGATTAGTCTGGAAACTAGTATCTACATGTCATCTGACGACTAGTTCCTCATCTCCTCCATAAACTAGTAACATTTCCTCAGTACGCCTCATATACTTAAGGATAGTCTTCACTGACATCCAATAGCAGTCTCCAAGATCAGCTTGATATCTGCCTACCACACTCAATCCATAAGCAACATCTAGCCTTGTACATTGCATGACATACACGAATGAACCGATCATGGATGAATAAGGGATACTTTCCATTTTATTTCTTTCCTCATATGTCTGAGGACACATTATCTTGGAAAGATAAATGCCACATGACACTGGAAACAATCCCCTCTTGGACTGTTCCATACTGAATCTCTTCAGTATCATGTCAATGTATGTACTTTGACTCACACCCATCTTTCTCTTGGATCTATCATGATTTATATTGATCCCAAGAATATATGATGCCTATCTGAAGTCTTTCATATAGAAGCATTTATCAACCCATGCCTTAACTGATTGGAAGACTGGTACTTTGTTTTCAATTAGTAATATGTCATCAACATATACTATTAGGGAAAAGAATACACATCCACTAAATGTTTTGTAGAAACAAGGCTCACATTCATTCTTAACAAAGACATATTCCGTTACGGTTTTATCAAAACAAATGTTCCATGACCTTGATGCTTTCTTTAATAAATAAATGGATTTATGAAACTTGCATACCTTGTTGGCATCCTTTGGAGTCACAAACCCGTCAGGTTGTGTCATGTATACATCTTCCTAGAGGTTCCCATTATGGAATGTTTATTTGAAATCCATTTTCCAAAGTTCATTGTCATGGTAAGTGGCAATGTCCAATAGGATTCTGGTGGATTTCTGCATCTCAGCTGGTGAAAAGGTTTCCTCATAGTTAATTCCTTGATGATGTCTAAAACCTTTTACAACCAGCCATGCTTTATAGGTGCTAACTTGTCCTCTATTTCTAGTTTCTTCTTGAATACCCATTTATTACCAATAGGATTTATATCAACTGGAGGATCTTCAAAAATCTAGACTTGGTTTTGGTACATGGAATCCATTTCAGAATTCATGGATTCGTGGCAATTTAAAACATCTGTTCCTTTAACTACTTCCTTGTAGGTAAGAGGATCAACATTTTCAACCAATAATGAGTCACCATCCTTGGTGAAAAGAATACCATATCGTTCTGGTTCCGTCACTTCTCTCGTACTCCTACGCGGTTCATATGTCTCTGGAACAAATTTTTCTTCCACGAGGCTTTGTCAAATCTGTTCTTGTACCAACTCCTATGTATCTTGACCCTCGACTTCATTGAAGTCTATCTCGCTCCCAGTATCACTTTTGGAGATGTGATCCCTCTCATGGAATATGGCGTGTCATGCCACTGTAATATTTTTTTTAAGGGTTTGTATTGTTAATATCCCCTTGTTTCATTGGTGTAACACCCCGAGCTTCCATGATACGCTTCTCATTCAATAATGCAATAGCTTGCATTGTACGCAACTTCGAGTTCTAACACACCGCAACTAATCAAAGTAGCCATTATGAATAGTAATAACCACTTTTTAAATTTATAGAAATTTTATATTTCAAAATGGACTTCATTTTTGTATTCCTAATATTGAAATTAGCCTATGTTGAATTTTTTGTAATTTTCTGAGAACTTCCAATTTTTTTATGAATAGTGAAAAATACTTAAAACAACTTTTTAAATCAAAATAATTTATTGTGATAAATTATACTATTTAGTGGTTTTAAAGTATAATTAGAATATATTTTTACAATTTTATCCAATGGTGGTCATTAGAATTAATTTAACAATGAAATTGGGCATGAACAATTGTCAATCTTTTGATATAAATTATTTCTTAAAAACACGCTATTTGTTGTGACAGTGGGAATTAATTATAAAATTAATTAATTCAACTTATATGTTTGTAATTCTGTAAAATAGACATCATTTTTGAATTCGGAATATCAATTATAGCTTAGGGTGAAATTGTGGCCTTATTCTGAAAAACATCAATTTTTTATGAATAGTGAAACCACTAAGTGGTTGTTAAAAAACAGATTTTTCGTTAAAATGAAATATTACCACTTCTGTGTTTTTAATTTCAAAAATCCGACATACATGGTTGTCATTAAGAAGTAAAATGTGGTTCAGTGAGATTAAAATAAATTTTTCGTGAATAGTAACTTTTAAGTTCTTAATCGCGATTAGAGGTAATTAGTGTAGTTTAATGTAAAAATAATGTTTTAATAATATGAGATGAGCTTGAAACATGTCCTACCCTCATTGGATGTGCCATGGCCGACCAATAAAATCCATGGGTCAACTTGGGGACCCCATGGAGCCACTTTAGTTGGAAAATGACATAAATACCTTTCATTTAATGTTAAAGTAAAAAATGACACAAACATGAAATGTTTTACTAAAACAATTTTTACATGGGGTTATACAAGTCATATTTTTGACTATAAATAGTAATTGGAAAGCTAAAAATATTTCATACATCATAATAGTTTTTTATAATTTTTAGACATTAATAAATTAAATTATTTATGACATCATGATGATGCAACAATGACCTCATTATTTAACGATTTAAATAAAATAAAACGATAATGTAAAATCCAAGGCTTACACTTGTCAAAAACCTATTGGATGAGTATATTTCGAACCCTTATCACCTTAGACTCAAATTATTTAAGTTTGGGACCTCTTAAATCTGAAACTCATTTTATAATAAAGTGACTTTTCTTTACTTTCCAAGAGTGCCCCTCCTCTCCTCTTATAAAAGGCCCCCACCTATACCACCTCATTCACACTTTCAAGCCATTTGGCTCGGCCAACCTCTTCCCAAATACTCTCCCAACTTCCCCCTCTTACTCCTAGAAGCCTCACTTTGGGAAGAACCCTTCCCAAGGAAGCCTTTGGCTCAAATCAAAAAGAGTTACCCGATTTTAAGGTAATGTCTTCTCTAATGTTGTTTTGTTTTATTTTTCTTCTCCAACCCCCTAAAAACTTTTTATTAATTTCTTTTGTAACAAAAAAAGTATCCTCAATATACTAAGATGTTTTTAAAAGAAGTATTAGAGCTACACTTACACACACCTACATTTAATGGTTAAAGAACATACGGTTTCTGTGGATGGCGAATTTCTGCCTCACGAAATGATGATTGTTCAACACTCATATAACACCTTCAAAGGTGGCCATTAAGTTGTCACAATGTTTATATATGATATATAATATGTTTATGTTTTCCTTATGCTTATGTATTTCTCATTTATGGAATACTTTATGATTTCCATTATGGGTAAACGCGATAATTTCATTTTTGGAAGTGCGGACTACTGCCCCCTCAAAATGATGTGAATCGTTAATGCCATATGTGGGATGTATAAAGGATGGAGTAAATGATATTATATATAATATTATACTGTAAATATATTATATCTTTATATAATTATGATTTCATTCCATTAAATACGAAATAGAAATGAAAGTAGCGTTCATGCGTACGTACGGCTTACCGTCTCCATGAACGGTGCATTTCATTTCTTACCTCTAAATGTTACGTAATATTATGAATGAATGTATATACTGGATATATATGATATATATGATATCTACATCATGAATATAATTATGGATATAATGTATATTTCACCACATAAACAGCTTGTAATTATAAGATGTTTATTGTTGACTCAAGTAACAAAGATCGACAAAACGACCGTTATTAACTTAAATAATTACATATTGTTCATAACATTGTAATAAGTGATATAAAAGGGATACTTATATTGAAAATGGTTCTTAATAAAGTAGATATTAACTCTAGTTTATTATTCAGGAGGTTAAAGAACGGTTGAATCAAGTCGGACACAAGGTAAGGGAATTTCTTAACCCAACTTCCATTCTTTGGGTTAATCTCCTACTTTCAAATTATGTCATGATATTATTATGTCCTATTTTGTGTTTTTACTTACTTTATGTGTACCTATAGTGAATACACATAATAGAGCTATTTTATTTTAAAAATGATCTTTTTAAGGACTTCGTCTCAATCTCCTTTCATTGAGGCATATTTGGTTTTATACAAAACTTTCTTTTTTACGGTGTATAAACCCCTTTGACTTTTACGTTTATTCAAATCTTTTTTATACGAAGCGTTTTACTAAACGACAAAAAGGGAATGTTGTTCTTTCCGTACATATGCGGCGACAACGACTTCTCCCCCGCCGTGACCATTATTTGAGTTTCGGCTTCCTCTATAAGCCATACCTTTTTTTAAAAAGAAAAATAAATATCATGTTTTACTTTTGTTTTATTTTGGTATTGAAAATGGTTTTGAAAGTGTTTTTATTTTATCAATGTGTTGTATTGATATCTTGTGATTGAAATTTGGAAATGTTATGTTTATTTTATGCATGTTTTATGTGATATGATTATGTTATGGTTTATGATATGATTCAACCTATTCATATGAGGAATGCATTGGAATTAATAAGTGACGGGTGGAGCCCGCTATAGCTCCTCGATGCATCGGTAGGTCTAATGAGACAAACTAGTGTCTTGGCATGAGGCCTTGACAAAATCTTATTTGTGGTCTTGGCACGAGGCCTTGAAAACGTGGTTATGATAGTCTGGCATTATGAATTCCATCATTATGAAAGTGGTTAATGATATTTCATGTGATTATTCGACTAGTAGAATATCCGTGTGAGTAAGTAAATGACATTATTTCATTTTACTTTTTCCATATTATGCTAAAGTTCAAGTTTAAAAGGCTTTTGTTTTAGTTATACATTGCCTTAAATGTTAATGTTTATTTATGAAAGCTTCCGCTATGTTGTTATCCTTACTGAGCATCTGAGCTCACCCCTTTCAATGTTTTAATTTTTACAGGATGTGAAGAAGTATTTTATGAATAACCTGCAGGGATAGTCAGAAAAGGATATGAGTGTGGACTATGGAGACTTTGTTATTGTAGTTTTTCACCTTATGATGTAATGTAACATTTATGAATTTATCTAGTGTTTCCAAGGCTACTAAACTAATCGGTCTTTCGAGACTTGATCTTTTGTGATCATTTCAATGTTATGAAGTAATGCACCGACTCTGGGTAGCTGGGGTCGGGGCGTTACAGTTGGTATCAGAGGCAGTTTAGTACTAACCTTGGAAGCTAGATTTAGATAAACTCTGATTAGAGCACATAGCCCAAAGATTGACTTTGAGGATTAGTAAAGAAGAACTTCCTAGAATTTTGGTATTATAGAGATTTTGTGAGTTTTCCGAGCAATACATCCCTGTCTGGATACGAGCAGGTAGAGGTGGCTCTGGCACAGATGTACCTAGGGGTAAAACCCGAAAACACCGCTTTGAGCTAGACTCGAACGGGAACTGGTGCACGACAATGAGCCTTGCTGCACTCTTTGTTACGACACTCCCGGGGGATATTCTTAGGATAATTATCATTTCTTTACAAACCACTATGAAGGGTTATGAGTATATAATTCGTCAAAGAAAACTTTTTTTATGATTATGGATTATATCCATAAAATAGTTCAATTAGTGTTAAGTGTTTTACAAGTACGGAATTATGTATTTTGATTCATAAACTAATCTAGTTTATGCCATTGTTTAGAAATGGCTCCTAGTGGAAGGAATGGAAACCGTATCAATGCACGTACTCCATGTAGGGATTGCCCTCCTGCTCAAGATAATTATTGTGGAGCTGGAGATACAGCTGGTGCTGATCAACTTATTACCATACTGAGACAACTCACTCAGGTTGTGAATAATAACCTTTCTCGTATGGAGCAACCTGATCCGCAACGTGAAGGATCAATGTTAGACTGCTTCATGAGGCAACAACCGCCAACATTTAATGGGGTTACAAATCCATTAGTAGTTGAGCAATGGATAAACTCCTTAGAGAAAATATTCCATGCCTTGGGGAGTAGCGAAAGGGAGAAGGTTATTATGGCAGTTTACCGCCTCTCTGGAGATGCTGATCAATGGTGGTCATTGATTCAGAATACAAAGGAAGATGAAGAAGTATCAAGTATTGAATGGAGCGAGTTCAAAGATATTTTCATAGAAAAATACTTTCCTCGTGACCATCGAGCAGATATGGAAAGGCAATTTTTGAGTCTGAGACAAAAGGAGGATGATAATGTCGCAAAGTATGAGGCCAACTTTACAAGGTTAGCAAGACATGCAACAGATTATATACGTAACCCAATAAGTAAGATTGATCGTTTCTTTGATGGGTTAAACCATTTCTCCGTCGAGCATTAGTCTCACAAACCTTCTTTTCATACAAAGATATAGTCTCATATTCTATCAAGACAGAAAAGGAATTATCTAAGTCTTATGACAACAAATTAAAGCAAGAGAAGAAGAGAACGGTGGTACAAGAGACTGATAAAGGGAAAAAGGGAAGGAAGGATTTTCCATTGTGTGATAATTGTGGGAAGAATCACCCTGGTACTTGCCTAAAAGGAATGGGATTTTGTTATAAATATAGAGAAAAATGTCACTAGGCGCGTGATTGCAAGGGAATGAAAGAGGCTATCAATATTGAATCCTACACTTGTTGGGAAATGGGGCATTATGCAAATGAATGTCCTAAGCGTCAGGGAAACTTACCTAAGAAAAGGCCAAGGGATCAAGGACAATCTTATGTTGTTACTATAGTTGAAGCGGAATAATTAATGTATTGGTGCTTTTGGACTCAAGGATTATATTCTGGTTATAAGGATAATGTGATTGTACAACATCACTTGTTGTTTTCATTAAGGATTTAATATGATGAAGGTAATCATATTTTTAGTATGTGACAATAAGACAAACTTTACTTTGTTTGGGGAATCTGATGTTATAATTGATTTTGGAATTTAAAGACCTTTTAGAAAAAGTCTGGATAAAGGTATTTTGGATAACTTTGGATGGTATTGTTTAAGGTTAAAACATTTATGAAGATTATTTTTGGAATATTATAGTTTTAAGAAAAGGAAAACCTGCAGGGTGGGGCATAACCCGTCGCGTCGGACAAAGCTGCAGGAATTGAACCCACAACCATAGTGCGACATGCCTTTATTACCTAGCACTAGCCTACAGGAAGTCCCTGGTTATTACAAAATAGTTTTACTAATCTAAATGGTATGTGTTAATATTTGGAACCTTATACAATTAGGATAAATAGAATATTTTTGAGTTGTATTACCTTTTAGAGTGAAAGATGGGTTTGTGGTAAAAATTTATTAAAGAATGAAAGTCTACATAACAAGTATGTATATTCCCTTACGTTCTTAGTAAATCTCCTAAATAAATTCCTTAATTTTATAAAAGGTAACTCAAAATAAAAATGTTTTCGGTTAACTTTTCCTACTGGGGAATCAATGATTGTTTAACCAATCACAAGGTTGCGATTTTCTTGTAGTTAAACTTTCTCCTAATCCTGTTTTCTGTAACTCTCCATCAGACCTTGATGGTTTGTTTCTCCTCCATATCCACATTTTCATAGAATCCTAGAATGGGCTATATCGGGTGACCTTTGTACTTATCTTGCTTTCTATTAATGTTATATATTTATTAACCTTTTTTCCGATGTGGGTTTTCCACAAAGGTATTTTCTATTTTCAACCTTTTGTTTTCAATGAAAATTTTCAAATTGAAAGTATGAAATTTATTGAAAGAGGTGAGAATGTAACACCCCGAGCTTCCATGATACGCTTCTCATTCAATAATGCAATAGCTTGCATTGTACGCTACATCGAGTTCTAACACACCGCAACTAATCAAAGTAGCAGTTATGAATAGTAATAACCACTTTTTAAATTCATATAAATTTTATATTTCAAAATGGACTTCATATTTGTATTCCTAATATTGAAATTAGCCTATGTTGAATTTTTTGTAATTTTCTGAGAATTTCCAATTTTTTTATGAATAGTGAAAAATACTTAAAACAACTTTTTTAATCAAAATAATTTATTGTGATAAATTATACTATTTAGTGGTTTTAAAGTATAATTAGAATATATTTTTACCATTTTATCAAATGGTGGTCATTAGAATTAATTTAACATTGAAATTGGGCATGAACAATTGTCAATCTTTTGATATAAATTGTTTCTTAAAAACACACTATTTGTTGTGACAGCGGGAATTAATTATAAAATTAATTAATAAAAATTATATGTTTGGAATTTTGTAAAATAGACATCATTTTTTAATTCGGAATATCAATTATAGATTAGGGTGAAATTTTGGCCTTATTCTGAAAAACATCAATTTTTGATGAATAGTGAAACCACTAAGTGGTTGTTAAAAAACTGATTTTTCGTTAAAATGAAACATTACCACTTCTATGTTTTGAATTTCAAAAATCTGACATACATGGTTGTCATTAAGAAGTAAAATGTGGTTCAATGAGATTAAAATAATTGTTTGCTGAATAGTAACTTTTAAGTTCTTAATCGCGATTAGAGGTAATTAGTGTAGTTAAAGGTAAAAATAATGTTCTAATAATATGATATGAGCTTGACACATGTCCTAACCTCCTTGGATGTGCCATGGAAGACCAATAAAATCCATGGGTCAACTTGGGGACCCCATGGATCCACTTTAGTTGGAAAATGACATAAATACCTTTCATTTAATGTTAAAGTAAAAAATGACACAAACATGAAATGTTTTACTAAAACAATTTTTACATGGGGTTATACAAGTCATATTTTTTACTATAAATAGTAATTGGAAAGCTAAAACGCATTCCTACATCATATTATTTTTTCATAATTTTTAGAAATTAAATAAATTAAATTATTTATGACATCATGATGATGCAGCGATGACCTCATTATTTAACGATTTAAATAAAATAAAAGAATAATGTAAAATACAAGGATTTCACTTGTAAAAAACCTATTGGATGAGTATATTTCGAACCCTTATCACCTTAGCCTAAAATTATATAAGTGTGGGACCTCTAAAATCCGAAACTCAGTTTATAATAAAGTGACTTTTCTTTAGGTTCCAAGAGTGCCCTTCCTCTCCTCTTATAAAAGGCCCCCACCTATACCACCTCATTCACATTTTCAAGCCATTTGGCTCAGCCAACCTCTGCCCAAATACTCTCCCAAATCCCCCCTCTTACTCCTAGAAGCCTCACTTTTGGCAGAACTCTTCCCAAGGAAGCCTTTGGCTCAAATCAAAAAGAGTTACCCGATTTTAAGGTAATGTCTTCTCTAATGTTGTTTTGTTTTATTTTTCTTCTACAACCCCCTAATAACTTTTTATTCATTTCTTTTTTAACAAAAAAAGTATCCTAAATATACTAGGATGTTGTTAAAATAAGGATTCGAGCTACACTTACACACACCAACATTTAATGGTTAAAGCACATACGGTTTCTGTGGATGGCGAATTTCTGCCTCACGAAACGATGATTGTTCAACACTCATATAACACCTTCAAAGGTGGCCATTAAGTTGTCACTATATTTATATATGATATATAATATGTTTATGTTTTCCTTATGCTTCTGTATTTCTCATTTATGGAATACTTTATGATTTCCATTATGGGTAAATGCGATAAATTCATTTTTGAAAGTGCGGACTACCGCCCCCTCAAAGTGATGTGAATCGTTAATGCCATATGTGGGATGTATAAAGGATGGAGTAAATGATATTATATATAATATTATACTGTAAATATATTATACCTTTATATAATTATGATTTCATTCCATTAAATACGAAATATAAATGAAAGTAGCGTTCATGCGTACGTACGACATACTGTCTCCATGAACGGTGCATTTCATTTCTTACCTCTAAATGTTACGTAATATTATGAATTAATGTATATACTGGATATATATGATATATATGATATCTACATCATGAATATAATTCTGGATATAATTTATATTTCACCACATGAACAACATGTAATTATAATAAGTTTATTGTTGACTCAAGTACCAAAGATCGACAAAACGACCATTATTAACATAAATAATTACATAATGTTCATAACATTGTAATAAGTGATATAAAAGGGATAATTAAATTGAAAATGGTTCTTAATAAATTATATATTAACTCTAGTTTATTATTCAGGAGGTTAAAGAAAGGTCGAATCAAGTCGGACACAATGTAAGGGAATTTCTTAACCCAACGTCCATTCTTTGGGTTAATCACCTACTTTCAAATTATGTCATGATATTATTATGTCCTATTTTGTATTTTTACTTTCTTTATGTGTACCTATAGTGAATACACATAATAGACCTATTTTATTTTAAAAATGATCTTTTTAAGGACTTCGTCTCAATCTCCTTTCATTGAGGCATATTTGGTTTTATACACAACTTGCTTTTATATAGTGTATAAACCCCTTTGACTTTTACATTTATTCAAATCTTTTTTATACGAAGCGTTTTAATAAACGAAAAAAAGGGAATGTTTTTCTTTCCATATGTATGCGGCGACAATGACTTCTCCGCCGCCGTGACCATTATTTGAGTTTCGGCTTCCTCTATAAGCCATACCTTTTTTTTAAAAGAAAAATAAATATCATGTTTTACTTTTCTTTTTTTTTTGTATTGAAAATGGTTTTGAAAGTGTTTTTATTTTATCAATGTGTTGTATTGATATCTTGTGATTGAAATGTGGAAATGTTATGTTTATTTTATGCATGTTTTATGTGATATGATTATGTTATGGTTTATGATATGTTTCAACCTATTCATATGAGGAATGCATTGGACTTAATAAGTGACGGGTGGAGCCCGCTATAGCTCCTCGATGCATCGGTAGGTCTCATGAGACAAACTTGTGTCTTGGCACGAGGCCTTGACAAAATCTTATTTGTGGTCTTGGCATGAGGCCTTGACAACGTGGTTATGATAGTCTGGCATTATGCATTCCATCATTATGAAAGTGGTTAATGATATTTCATGTGATTATTTGACTAGTAGAATATCCATGTGAGTAAGTAAATGGCATTATTGCATTTTACTTTTGCCATATTATGCTAAAGTTCAAGTTTAAAAGGATTTTGTTTTAGTTATACATTACCTTAAATGTTAATGTTTATTTATGAAAGCTTCTGCTATGTTGTTATCCTTACTGAGCATCTAAGCTCACCCCTTTCAATGTTTTAATTTTTCCAGGATGTGAAGAATTATTTTATGAATGACCTGCAGGGATAGTCAGAAGAGGATATGAGTGTGGACTATGGAGAATTTTTTATTGTAGTTTTTCACCTTATGATGTAATGTAACATTTATGAATGTATCTAGTGTTTCCAAGGCTACTAAACTAATCGGTCTTTCGAGACTTGATCTTTTGTGATCATGCCAATGTTACGAAGTAATGCACCGACTCTGGGTAGCTGGGGTCGGGGCGTTACATTTGGGATATCCTATAATGATACACATTGTTCCTCAGGGTTCAAGTTTGTTACCTGAACATGCCTTAACAAATGCTTCGCTACCCCACACACGTAAATTCGATAACATGGATTTGCATCTACTCTATAACTCATATGGAATACAATTTATCGATTTTATTGGTACATGGGTTCGTATATGTGCTTCTGTTTGAAATTCATATCCCCAAAAGGATAATGGAAGACTCTCATGACTCATCATTGATGTCAACCTATCCAATAGGGTGTTGTTCCTCCATTCACTTACACCATTCCACTGAGGCATGTAAGGAGGAGTGAGTGGAGATAGAATCCCAAACTCCCATAAGAAATCAATGAAGTCCTGATTAAGACATTCTCCTCCTCTGTCTAAGTGGAGTTTCTTAATTTTATTACCAATATGGCTCTCAAATTCATTCTTGTATTCTTTGAACTGATCACAATTATCTGACTTATACCTCGTTAAGTAAATATATCCACATCTACTAAAATCATTAGTAAAAGTTATGAAGTACAAGAACCCACCCTTTGCATAAACTAGAAATGGTCCACACACATCTGTATGAACAAATTTTAGAATCTCTTTAGCCCTTTCACATTCCCCAGTAAATGGGGCTTTGGTCATTTTTCCTTGTAGAAACACATGTCATACACCAAGTGGTTTCAGTTCGAAAGAATCTAAATACCTAGCTTGATTTTATTTTGTCAAACATTTCTCATTGACATGACCTAGACTGTGATTCCAAAGTTGGATTTGGTATGAGTCATGTGAATTAACATTTTCATCAATTTCCATTACATGGGTTATGTAGTCTATCACATAAAGGTCATTATATAAATGTTCCCTACCAAAACAAATGTGCTATTTATAAAAGTAGCAACATTCATTTCTAAACACGGAGATGAATCCATCAGTATCTAATATGGATACTGAAATAATGCTTTTAGTAATAGAAGCCACATAATTACAACCATTTAACACCATGATCATTCCAGTTGGAAATGTGAGGTGGTAGTCCCCGACAGCTATAGCAGCATGTCTGGATTCGTTGGCTACTCGTAGATCTACCTTCCCTCGATCAATCTTCTTGAATCTACTTGGTTCCGGTATTTTGATACATATATGAGCACCACAAGCTGTATCTAATACCCATTTTATAGAAATAGATAGATTGCATTTTATAACAAATGCACATGAATCTTCCCCTTCCTTCTTTGGCTGGGTGTAGTTTTTCTTCCAGTGGCTCTTCTTGCCAACTGCGAAACAAACAGCCTCATATTCTCTTGCCTCCCCTTTGATCTTACTTTTATTGGAAGGCCTTGAAGAATATTTGGGCTTAAATATCTTTGCCTTACCTTTCCATTTATTCACCATAAGGACATAAGGATTTTCACGCTTCATATCATTGTCCACTTGGAGAATTACAATAAGATGATCAGATAGAGACTTCCTTATGTTCTTCATGTTGAAATTTAAGTTAGAGATGATCTGGGGGTGTGATGCAAGAATGAGATTAGTATCCAGTTCTTCGGGGAGTATAAACCCTAGAACCTCTAAGAGCTCAATGTAGCCAATGATCTTGGCTACATGAGTCCCTGCTGGGGCACCCTCTCCAATCTTGCTCTGGAATTGATCTTTGGAGATCTCAAACCTTTCTTATCTTTGTCTCTCCTGGTATAAACCATGAAGGTTCTCAATCATGCTATAGGCATCCATGTCTTCATGAGAATTCATGATCTCACTAGACGTTGATGACAACATCAAACATTAAACGTCGATTGCATCATTCAAATGTTTATCATAGACCAGGAAATCATCATCACCAACCCCTTGGGCCGGAGAATCAAGAAGTGAGGACTCTAACACATAAAACATTCTCTCATGGAATAGGATAACCCGAAGGAGCCTAAACCATTCCTGAAAGTTATTGTCAGTGATGATATTGTCCTTATACAGAATTGATCACAGTGAAAATGTGGTTGATGAGATAGTCATATAGATTCTACAATTTAAAAGAGCAGATTTATCAGTACATTCTTGATTACATTTTATGAGAAATAATAAATTTTATTAAGTTTCCCACTATTTTATCAAGTCCCAATGTCCCTCACCATTGAACTCAGAATGTCCAGTTGCTTTCACATTCTTGTGGAAAGGATCTATATTCCCCTTCACATAACCCCAAAAAGGGTTGGTCAAGCTATTAGATGGTATTTAGGTAGGCAAAACTTTTCCAACTGTCTTCTTAAAGTTCCTTTATCTGTTGAGTGGACTCCCCAATCCTAAAATCCTAACTTGGATTTTCTCAACACTTACCTCCAATATTACATCATGTCTGGAAAGGGTTACTCCTCTTGATGTATTATGGTTAAGTCAACTGAAAACCTTTCATAATGGATTCTTTTATAAATGTAAGTGTCACAATGAGTGTTGGTCAAACACATTGTGTTTTTGAGTCTTTCCCTTAATCAAGTAACAGAAGGCTTGGTCTGACGTAATATGGTTTTTGAGAGATTTTAATCATTATGCATACTTTCACATTATCACATGCTTGTTAATATTATGTGATGCTTTCTTAAGTGATTAACCATGTCCTGATAATGTTTACGCATAGTCCGGTTTTTATTTTATTCTATCATTTCATGCTTGTTTATTTCATTAATTATGTGATCGCGAAAACACATACATAATAAATAAACCATGAAATTAGATAAGAATAAAATAAGATGGAATGATCATGAGATTCTATTGGTTGACTTTTCTAGCAGTTTTGATAAGCTAACCATGGCCTAAGGAAAAACACCATGAACCGATCGTTCGTCTTTTGCAGCTCCCACCAGTCCACCTTTGTATCTTTTTTGGTTGGTTTCACCTCAGCTTCGGGTTTTAAATCGTCTCCTCTGACTTGGGAGATACTCCATCACATAGGGTTTACATTAAAGAAACCATGGGCACACATGCCCTAAATTTTATTGGAAGAAGGCTCACAGGCCAACAAATTTAAATAAATTTAAATGAAACCATAAACATATAAAGGGTCTTTGGTCTTGCTCATGATCATCCATAGCATACAATGACATTTACGCATATTTAGAATTAAAATTCTTTTAATCTTTCTATTATTTAAGATAACTCGCGTTTGAATTCAATTAATTATGATCTTATAATTAATTAATTTGTTATCATAAATTCTTTTCTGAATTTCCTTGAGATCATTATCATCCATATTCCATGTATGGGTCATTGTACCTTGGAGAAAACCTGGTGAAATTCCATTTTGGGAAGTACACGACATGTAGGTTATGTTTACGGGGCGTGTATTATTTCAACCCTTTATCCAATGTACACGCTGGGGGGATTTGTTTGGTTGTCTGTATATTTGAAATTTTGGATGACACGTTGTGTAGATTAATCTAACCTGGAGTGTACTTCCTTGTTACACGGTTACTGGCCTGGCAATCTCGTGTACATGGTACATGGCTTCTCCTTGTACATGGTGTCACCTAGACCGGATCAGACTACATGGTGTGTTGATTCAACATACATGTCGTGTATTGCTATTTCCACACGTTGTTCAGTTCTAGTCAACACAGTGTAATAAATACTTAGGCAAGCTTAATTCACATGGTGTGGTTTGGCGGACCATTACCAGTTCGTTTAATATAAGTATTGGGTGTGTAGTTTTCACTACACGCCGTGTATTCATGTGTTGTACAGACTGAAATAGAGGCCCATCCAGATGAGTTCCTCATTTTTATTTTAATCAAAATTAAAATTAAAAGGACATTTCTGGGATGGGAATCAAGAAAAAAAGAGGAAGAACACATCTCATTCATTCAGATTTATAAAACAATTTATCTCAGATTGAATCAAAAGTAAATGCGTAAATTATCAAAAAAAAATTATTATCAACGTTGTAACCTCTATATTATACAATTTGAAGGATCCGGGCACAGTGGAAGCTCATGGGTGGATGTTCCCACTTGGATTTTTTTCATTAGCAATGATCAATCCGGGATCAATACGACTATAAACACCAGACTCCACAGATCGAATCACAGAATAATAAAAAGAAGAAGAATAGTTCGGGGAACCACAATAGTGGATCGTCATAGGTTGATTATAATTAATTTTATTAATTGACAAGAAGTACCTTTTATGGTGTTCTTTATTAGTTGATATTTACGATCACGTTCCAATGTGATTAGTCGTTGCTTCGCAGAAGCTAAGGATAAACTTCCTCTAGTTGCGATCCACACGTGCACCACATATCTGTGGATGTCACCAACAGATTCTCTGGGTGCTAGCGTGGAGAACCCTTTGCTTGTGTTTTTAGTTATAGATCGTCTTGATCTAATGGAGGAGGATCTCTCCATGTCTTGAGAGAGTTCTTGGAGGAAGGAGTTCTTTCGGTCAGGAGAGAATTCTCCAGAATTGTTGTGCACAACGATTCCTAGGAAATGTGTTGGGGTTGTGAGTATATTTGTAATCGGGGTTGAGGTTATAGAGTTATGACAATAAATAAACGTGTTATGCATTTTATTTAGTTCATTAACTCTTATTGAAAAACCCAATGTCGAATCATTATTTCCTTGACATGGGAACACGCTGATTATAATAAATATCATTTAATAAACCAATATTATTTCCTCAATATCCCGACTGGAAAAACTATACGGCGTGTAATCATTAATACATGGCGTGTACTTGTTTTTCATAAAACTACAAGGCATTAAATCATTAATACATGGCGTGTATATCTTGTTTTCATGTTATTATTCGTTCATCATAAAAACGATTTAGGCTTCCTTGAATAATTATTAAACCACATACGGGAATAATCTTTATTCTATTTGATATACTTTGATACACATTGTGTGTGACCCTCTAGGCCTCTTTCTCATTGGCATTAAATGGGCTTGCCTAAAGTCCCTGATTACTGTCTAGCAACAGGTCAAGGCACCCAAGAGAAAGAATTTGATAGCCGCATTGACGTGTCACATCGTATGAACGATTACCGGGTAATTTAATCCCTTTTTCTCAATATATAATCAAGCATGTTACATGGAAGTATCATAAACCTATATGCTTGATCTGTCATTCTTTGACATCCGGAAATAAACTCATCATTACACCATGGACATGGAATTTGGGAAACAGTTTGATTTCAATCATAGGGCCCGAGATATCTACATCTATAAATATGGAAGAGACAAATCCTTCTACGAATTATCTATTAGAAACATGGCATTCATGACGCACCCAACGAACCCTACTTCCCACCAACTGTCGTTGTGATGGTTTACGTCAGCAAATCTAAGTGTGTGTGTCATGAAATTAGTTAATGATAATCTTCCAATCTAAGGACCATTACACGCGCTCATAGATAATAATGTCTGATGACACCAAGAAATGTGGAATTACTACTGGCTGGTTTTTTCTCATAATCTCCAATCATGGAGATTACCAAGTGAAAAATCCATGAGAGAGAGTCTCGTCTTCTTACGAGTACTCATACATGACGTTATGTATACTATGTGTCCTATCATAGTATTTCATCCAACTACAAAACATCATTTATGAATATTTTTATAGCATTTCAAGGTTCTCATCATAGTGGGGATCATCCATGACCTTATTAATGCAAAAAATATTCCAGGACATTATTATATTATAGTCATGTAGAACAATGACCAATATATAATAGGTGAAATTTCATGTAATAATAGTACTAACATTTGGTTCTCAGGACAAAAACTCAAACAGAATGTTGTAAAAAAATGGCAGCATGCCATCATAGGAACACATCCGACATATAAAGGTTATAACCAGGATGCAAGGATTTGAATAAATATTCCTCCATAATTCCAACAACTTCAATATCGTTATAGAAGGACACATCTTCCAGTAGAATTTTGGGAATACTTATATACTTCCATTAAATTATTCATGCATGAAAATACCCCATTTTCATTATCTATGTAATTTAACCACAACACTTTGAACTTATCATGAAATGATAACTCTTGTGTAAGGAACAAATCATCTAGTATTATCTTTTTATAAGTATGATCACTGAAGATTTATTAATTACATCATTTTACAAGCTTCAACTCTTTCTTCTCGAGTTACTTCTTGGTGTTGTCCAGGTCTGGGTACATCAACCGGCTCATGATGTTACTCTATAGTTGTAAATAGTTCCTCAACCATCTCAACATGTTATGAAAACTAGTCCAATAAGATCCCTATGTTTTTTTGTTTAGGATGTGAACACCTCTTGATGAAAATTAAAATCAGCAATCCAACTAATATATAAGAACAAGTGACAAATTCCAGGTTCCATGAAATTGAGATCTATGAGAATGTGTGAGTAGTTGGATAGAGAACGAACAAGGTGGGTGATAATTGACTTCTAGTAAGATGATATCGATTACAGGTTGGCAAAGCAATGGTCCAGGTGAAACAAAGTGCTATTAGGTCCCTTGTGATTGTTTCACTAGGAAATATTTCTCCCATATAACCCATATCCATCAATCTGGTTTGACACGCAATGGAGTCAATATCTTGACTCGATATCATCCTGAAGAACCCTCCACCATTCAAATCCAAAGGCTATAAAATGCATTGAAATTCCCCCACATGAACCATGATGAATTACATGAGCTAAATGATTTGATTCCTTTCCAAAGAGGCACTCCTTCCTATGAGTCACATTTCACATAGAAAAAATAAATAAAACAATGTTGCAACCCCATGGTGATTTTGGTTGTAATTAAATGATCATATAATTAAATTTCTCCACTAAGAAGGTTGATTCCCATAAAATCCAAACATTTTTGTTGTTGGGTGGCCATGGAAAAAATGTCGAAGCTTCATTCTTTGAGAAAAAGTTGATATCATGGACATATTCTCTTTGGATTATGAAATATCTATGAGTGATAAAATTCTTTTATGGATATCATTAGAGATGATGTGAATCATAACCCGAGAACCTAAACCACAGATATTCTAGAAGGGGAAGGTTAACATTGAAGGTGGAGATGCCTGGGGTTTGATCCTGGTGTGGGACGCTCCATGGGTTGGAGAGATGGAAGAGATTTCCTGATCTTGGGTTTTGAGAAGGTTTGCATACCTATTTATGGGAGAGTAACATTACAAGGGTGAAGAATTGGAGACCCCCGATCTAGACAAATCAGGAAGTGATTGGATAGATAGAAAACAACCATTGGATAGGGGGATAAGGGGCCCATCAAAGTAGCCATGTTTTTTATGCATAGACGTGGTTCAGGGGAGAGTGAAAGAAGCGTTAATTTCCATTTGGGGGAAGGATTGATGAGAACGTACAAGGAATTATTGGAAGGCTTCTTGACCACCATGGATAGAGATAATGATTAGAAGGAGGAAAAAGGAATTGGGGAGGGAGAAGACAAAACCAAGGATGAGGAAGATGGTGCATAGAGATATGGGATAAGAGATGCCAAATTATCTTGAATCACGCCCAACTAATGCAAGGGTGAATGATTTCATATGACATGGGAGACACCCCTTGAAGAATAACGGTATTTACATAGTTTGAAAAACACCACAAGCTCCATAATCCCATAATGCTGCTTCTAACATAGTGAAAATGAGTGTCTTAAAAGGGGATGGAAAAAATGAGCCAGGGAGTCATACAAGAATTTTTCCCACCACGAAATAGAATCCCTAACTCTTAGTGAAATGTGATATGGAAGAGACTAGGAATTATTTATCTTAGGGAATAACCGGGCAGCCAAAATACCAAGAAGGTGAAGGGATCTAAAATCTTCACAAAGGAATGGTCTATGAAAATCTCCAATATTGTGTAAGAATGAGGCTTTGAGAAACATCATAGGTATCCTTGATAAACTAATCCACAGTACGGCCTAAGGCGAGTCTCTCCCTACCTGAACTCCTAGAGACAACTTGAAAAAATCAAAATTCCACTTCCCATAGGACCGGGACCACCATGAACATTCTCGTATAAAATCATTTCGGGAAGAGAGGACCATGAAAAACGCTTTTTGGTTGACCAGAGACACCCTCAGCGGATAATAAATCCTCCACAAACTAACAAATTCTTGGAATAATGGAAGGGAGATCTTATCACCTCCTAAACGAGCCACCCGGGTCCATTTGTGCAAAACAGTCGTGAAGACCTAATCCGAGAAATTAAGCACTTGAGAACCCTCGACCAATTCCACACATGGTAGAACCAGTGGGATCTCTGAGATAAGGGTAAGTGTATCAGTGCTTGTATGGTAGGAACCAAGAAAGATGTATTTCGCTAAGAGATTAACCACAAAGCCATCACATGGTGTGAAAGGCAGAGAAACCTTTTTCATGGTCCTAAAGAAGTTAATCGCTGGAGAGATAGGGGACATGTAAGGGTGAAATTTTGGCCCGGCGGCCTGAAAGCCCGACTAGCCTGAGAGGCCCTGCCTGAAAGCCCGATCAGCCTGGCCCGACAAAGCCCGCATCAGGCCAGGCCGGGCTAGGGCTGTAGGTTCAGTGGACCAGGCCTAGGCCTATCCAAGAAGGCACACGGGCCAGGCTAGGCCGGCCCAAAAAAATCCCGGTCTACTGGCCCGCACAAAGCCCAGCCTGCTAGCCCGTGCAAACCCTGCCTGCGGTAAAACAAATTAACGGGGAAACAATGGGTAGGGGACTGCGCCTAGACAAACTGGTCCCGGCGCTGCGCCTGTTAAGTTATGACCATCCTGTATATATATATATATATAATAAATGTATATATATATCAATAATATATATATATATCATTATATATTAACAAAAAATAATATTATTCAAATACATATAATTATTATTATATATAATTATAATGTGTCTGTATATATATATATAAACAACTATATATAATTATATATATAAATATTAATGTATATATATAAACAATGCTATAAATATATATATATATACAATTGATTTAATATTATATATATATAATAACTTGTTGTATAAATATAAAAAAATAACACTCACCTTATGATGTTCCTGCAAGTCCCTCAACCTCATTAAATTTTTTTAAGTATGTTGCAACATGGATATATTATTTATACTGTACATATATAATTCTATTTAAAAAAATTAAATAACCCACTACCACGCATCCCCAACCCCTAATTATTTTTTTACAATTTTCTCATATTATATATAGATATTTATATATATCAATCATTTAACATTATATATATATATATAATAACTTATTATATATTAACAAAACAATAACACACTTACCCAATGATTTAAGCCCACACCCCCAACCTCACTATTTTTTTAAATATGAAGAAACTTGCGTAATATATATATGTATATTTAAAAACAAATCTACAAATAATATATACATAAATATATATATATATATATATATATCAATGATATGATATAATAAATATATATAAATATATAAACAAAAAAATTAATAATATTGATATATATATATTTCTATTAATAATTAGTGTCAATTATGTGTGGATTTTTAAAATCCACTAATATTATCTGTGTGTGTGTGTAAATGATTTTATATTATATATACAATGCCTTATTATATATTAACAAAAACAACACTAACCCTATGTTGTTCTCGCACACCCCGAACTTCACTTATTTGTTTTAAATATGATGAAACCTGCATATTATATATATGTACATATAAAAACAAATCTACTAATATATATATATATATAAATGATATGATAATATATATATATATATAAACATAGCAATTAACAATATATATATAGATATATAAAGCTATCAATAATATATATCAAATATGTGCGGCTTTTAAAAATCCATTAATAATATATATTTGTGTGTGTGTGTCAATGATTTAATATTATCTATATAATAAATTATTTTAAATTAACAAAAAAATAACACACTCACCTAATGATGTTCGTGAACATCCTCAATCCACATTAATTTTTTAAAATATATTGCAACTTGCATATATTATATATAAATCTATTTAGAAAAAAACCTAACCCACCCACTACGGTGCACCCCCGACTCCTAATTATTGTTTTTTTTTTCAATTTTATTATATTATATATATATATAATAACTTATTATATATTAACAAAAAAATAACTACTCACCCAATGATGTTCGCACACCCCCAACCTCATTATTATTTTTTAAATATGATAAAACTTGCATATATTATATATACTATATATACATATTTATATCTATTTAGAAAAAAATTTATTCACGTACTACTCCACACCCCCAAGGGTGTAATTTCGGTCAAGACCGAGCCGGGTCTGGCCTGCCCTGCAAAAACATTAATGATAGTTTAAAAAATGTTTTAAATTAAACAATCTCTTAAAAATAATTTTCATAAATAAGTTAAAAAAATTAATTTAAAAACCTTTTAAATAAATGATAAAAAAACCATTAAATAACAACGCTTTAAACCCACCACCCACTACTGCGCACCCCCCCCAAAGTCATTAATTTCTTTTTCAATTTTTACATAATATATATAAATTCACAGACATATATTAATCTATTTCAAAAAATAACATATCCAGCCACGGTAAAATATTTTTTTCATAAAACATGTTAAATGTTTAAAAAAATACATTTCAAAAATATACGTTAAAAAAATGTTGTAAATTAAAGGTCTAATAATACATGTAAAAAAATGTTTTAAACAAGTGTTAAAAATGGTTTCAATAATGTTGTAAATAAAAATTATTAAAAAATGTTTTTAAAACAAACATTTAAATTAAATTAAAAAAAACATATAAAAAATACTTTTTAAATTAAAATATGAAAATAAAGTTAATTTTTTTTGAAAACATACCTGTAAAAAGAATGCATTTAAAAAAACTAAAAAATGTTTTAAATTAATCATTTAAAAATAAAACCAAAAAACAGTTAAATAAAAAATATTAACAAAAACTTAAAAAATTATAAATAATTTAAAAAATGTAAAAAATTGTTTTAAATAAATATAAGACAAACGTTTAAATAATAGGGCTTTAAACTCACCCACTACTGTTGCGCACCCCTCATTATTTTTTTTACAATTTTTAAGTAATATATATATGTATCTTCAAAATATATAAATCTATTTAGAGAAAAAAATATGTACCCACTGTAAAATGTTAATTAAAAAACGTTTTTACCAAAAACATGCATTTAAAAATAAATGTAAAGAAATATTTTAAATAAAGCTTTAAATTTTTTTAAAAGAAACATTTATTTTAAAAATAATAATAGCCCATCATGGCCCAACTCGAAAAAGCTCGTCCCAACCTGAAACATCCTGGCCCGACCCGATGGTTTGGGCAGGCCAGAGGCCGGGCTTGGGCCACCTCATGGGGTTGTTCGGCCTGGCCTGGCCCGACCAGGATAGTGGTCAGCGGCCCAACTCTTTTGCATGGTAGGCCCGGACGGAAATTACAACCCTAGGGACATAGAGGAGTATCCCCATCTATAAAACCGACGACTTCAATATCCTTCACTAATTTGGATATTTCATTTATTTTATTAATATGATTTTGAAACACAAGGTGAGTTGTCAATTAATATTTAGTATCAACTAAAAAATAATCAATGAATTTTAGTTCAGCAATCACACGATAGACATTACATGAATCTTTTCTATAGTTGAATGGATTTATTTGAAATCTCAAAAAACATTTGAATTTAACTTGATTCATATCATTATGTATTTGGATTGGGACTCGTCAAGATTTTTATGAAATGATTCATTACTGTATTTAAATAAATTATTCTATAACTCAACTATTCTATTTTAATTTTGACAAACAAGTTGATCCATTCTCAATTGGAACTATTTTGGTGTTTCATCATCAAACATCATCTTTACTGCTACCATATTCTGATTTTATCAATCGATAATTGGGAATATATTTTTAATCAATGACACACATAGTCCCATCATCCTTTAAGTCCAATTTCTATCATCAGTAATCATTATATATTGATATACCCATATGTTATCAAAAAACAAATGTTATTATTTTTTGTATTGTCTATCTATTATCCTTTGAATAACATTCCACCATTTTTAACCCCTTTCCTCATTGGTTTTCCTTCATGAAATTCTTTGATATTGACCATCATCTTCATCATTCTAATCATTCAATTGAACTTGTTCTTGGTAGTTTCTAATAATTTAATAATTAATGAACATAAATTCGAGTTTGCATTTGTATTTATAATTCCATTGTTGCATGAATTTTAAAAAATATTGAATTAATTTCATTAGAATCCATGTTGTCATCTTTAAATTCAATTTCCACCTCATCACATTTCATTGGATAAAGATATTTAATATGACCTAATTCCATAAAATACCTCACATTATCAAATTTCCCTTTCTTACCTTATGGTTAACCCTCTTCTCATCAAATATGAAATTAACATATTATTTAGTTTTTCAATTGAAATCTATCCAAGTATTGATTCGCTAGGGCAAAAATATTATAATCAAACTGATTTAGGAAGATTCTCAATAGATTTTTAGCATGGTAAAATCAACAGTAATATCTCTATAGAATCGAATAATTATTAATATTTTGTATAATCACATAACAAATATGTTTAACATTTCATATACTATAATTTTTTTAATTTAGACTTATTCACCTTTTGGTCACTCTCGTGTATACCAAGGAGTTTGACAGGAATTACATTTAGAGTTTTTTCCTATTAACCATGCCGAATTCTTATCCCTGTGGAATTACAATAATTAATTTATCACCATCCTATAGCCTTAATTATTACTGTTTTGTAATATTTTAAAGGCTGACACAAATTCAGTAATGTATACCTGATTTATGGTCATATCAATAACATCTATTCCTTTTCTTAAATCTGATAGGACTATAATCGTTCCCCATATATGGAATTAATTTCCACGAAAAGTTCAAACTACAATATTATTGATTTTATTCATTTAAATCATTGATATCATCAATCACAAATACATTTAATGAATAGAAAACTAAAATACATGGGAACATAATTATATGAATTGTGATAAAAACCATAAAATTATATTTAATTGTTTGCAACCTGACACAAATAAACTATCACTGATACTAAGTCAAATCAATAAAATCCGAAATAAGAATAATCCTTGAAAATATTGTGTGTCAGTACCAACACAAAGTCCCTCCCAGTGAAAGTAAACCAACTCTATGTGTGGGGTGAACAAGTGGTTATCCAAAAACACTTACTATCTATTAAAGATATGAATAATTAGTACGTTCATATAAAAATGAACAATGATTATACGATCATGTGAGATTGATTGAGAATTAACACACATAAAATAAGGGAGAATACTGGCATTTTGATCTCTTTATATCATGATTATAATACCAAATGTGCAACAATTGGGAACCCACGTCCCACCTTCCAATAAAATTATCAATGATAATAAGGATTGGATTATGGCGATATCTCGAAACACTAAAAATAATGAATCAACCTGTTAATCAATAAACAATTCACTAACATCCATTGAATCCAAGATATGGATCTGAAGGATCTGAATGCAGTGGGAGCGTGGAGGTTGGGAGGGTCCAACTTTTCTTTTTCTATAATCGACGAACAATTCAGGATCAATATGACATTGAACACCAGTATCCATGTATTGAGATCAATGATTTATATAATGAGAATAAAAGATCTAGATCCAAGAAAGTGGATATTTCACATCCTATTAATAATTAATTTAACAATTTCTGAAGAAATAAAATACCTAGGTCTTTGGTACATTCTTCATTGATGATTTTTGATCTTCCAGAATGAAACTTATAAATTTCCTTCATTTCACTTGCGAGGATCCAAATTAAAGTCCCTCTAGTGGTGATACACATGTCCTCAAATGGTCTCAGATCAACGCCACTCGTTTTCTGGGTTCTAGTACGGAAGAGTGAATTTCTTGTATTAATCATTCTTGATTGCTTGTTCTTTAGTCTTGATGAACTTCTCTCGTTCTTGAGAGGGATAGATGAGAGGAGTTGAGAGATAAAATGTTTGGCTCAACAATTCTCTATTCACTGGGGGATGACATAATAAATGTACCTACTTAATAATTGACATGGGGTTTCAGTTACAATATTTAATGGCAAAACAGTAATTAAATGCAATTATTACTATTAGAGAAAACCCAAGTTACATAAAAACAATAACAACACCAGTATTTGTGGTGTTCCATCTTGTGAAAAATAAAACCATAAATGAAATCCAGTGCTACATAATGATAACAATATTATTATTATTTCATACACCAATGGGATAAATAGTATTTACCAACATGTAAATAACTAATTTATCAACGGACATGGTTTTAGTCCATTCGAAAACCTCTTCCATTTATTGAACATTCGAATAAAATATTTTATTCTCTTAAATAAATATTTTTTATTTACAAACTAGTAAATAAATAATTATAATATGATCAATAAAATAAATAAATAAATTTTATTCCCAATATAGGGAATAAATATTTATTTAATTTATGAAATCATTTTAACTTGAATATAATTCTTCCTTGGTATTGAAAATAATATTTATTCCATTAATTAAATTATAATAGAATTTTACTGAGACCACCAAAAACATTTAGTGTGTGACCCTCTAGGATTATTTCTCGGTGGCATTAAACGGGTTGTCTAAAATCCAATATTATTGTCTAGTAACGGGTAAATGAACCCAAGAGAGGGAACTTACAGTTGCAATGATGATATCCACATACAAACGCTCACTATGTAATATAATCTCTTTGTCACAATATCTCATTAGGAATGATTCATGATAGTTCCATCACCCTATATGCTAGATATGTCATTCTTTAACTACCTGAAAAAAACTCATCGTTACACCTTGGCCATTGAATTTATAGTGATGGTTCTATTTCAATCAAAGGGTAAAGATATCATCTTCCATAAAAAGAAGGGGAAAATCCTTTCTCGACTTATCCATTAATAACATGTCATTCGTGACACACCAAACATAACTTACTTCCTACCAACATAGGGCGTGACAGTTTTTGTCAGCAAATCTAAGTGCATGAGTCAGGATATATATTAATGACATTCTTAAATTCTAAGGACTATTACACCTGATCATATATAGAAATATCTAATGATACAAAAAAATAAATACTTTTACTGGAAGGTCTGTTCTCATAATCTCTTATCATGGATATTACCAAGTGATAACTTCATTAGAAGAAGTCTCATATGATTACAAGTACTCACACCTGACAGTCTATATACTATGTGTCCTATTATAGTATATCATCCAAACATAGATCTATATTTAAGAATATTGTCAAAGAACTTCAAGGATCCCATCATAGCGGGGAACTGATATGATTTTATATATGTTACAAATAATCTAAGATATTGTTACATTATTGTCATGAAAACAATGAACAATATGTAATAACATGTTTAATATTTAAATACATTAAATATTCATGTAGTAAATGTAAAAACAGTTGGTTGTAGGACACCAACTCCAACAAAATCCCACTTGGACAAGTGCCAACTGCCTATGACTTTTTGTCTGCTAGACATCACATGATGATCATGTTTCTACTGTGTCATGGAATTAGTCAAGGGGTCCACCACATTGTCTTATATGGAAATTCTTCTCACTACAACATAACTTCACTGAGAACAATCCCTTAAAGAATTAAAATTTCATAGTATGTTCTTCGTCCGCTGATGAGACCTTAGCTCTTTTGAAAAAGCCACCACTGTAGTATTATCACAATAAAGTGTGATGGGATATTTACTACTGGGAACTACATCTAATTATTGGATGAAGATCCACATCCAATATTCTTCATTATCTACCTTTGAAGTTGTGATATACTCGGACTCTACAGTAGAATCAGTGACCACAACTTTCTTGGAGCTCTTCCATCTCACAACACCTCCATTCAAATTGAATATGTTTCCCTTTTGAAACCTCAAGCCATCTTGATTAGTCTAGAAAATATCATTGGCATATCATCGATTATTAGTTCCTTATCTCCTCCAAAAACCAGGAACATATCCTTAGTATGACATAGACACATAATGATTGTCTTTAATGCCATTGAATTGCAGTCATCTTTATTAGTTTGATATCTTCCTACTGCACTCAATGCATAGGTTACATCTAGACGAGTACATAGCATAAAATACGTGATAGACCCAATTGTTGATGTGTATGGAATCCTTTCCATTCTCATTCATTCTTCATGCGAATGAGGACACATTTTCTTGCAAAGATAAATTCCATGTGACATTGGAAACAATCCCCTCCTGAATTGTTCCATACTGAATCTATTTAGTATCTTATCAATGTTCATACTTTGACATTGGCTGAACAATCTCTTGGATATATCATGGGGGATTTTTTGTCCCATGAATATATGATTCATCCCCTAATTATTTCATGGAGAAACATTTATTTCACCAAGACTTAACAGACTGTAAGGCTGGTATTTCGTTTCCAATAAGTATTATTTAATCAACATATAATATTTGGAAAATGACTGCACTCCCACTAAACTGTTTATAGACACAAGGCTCACATTCATTCTTTATAAAATGAAATTATATTATAGCTTCATCAAAATTAATTTTCCATGACAAGGATACATGATTTAATCCATAAATGGTTTTTGAAAATTTTATATCTTATTAGAATCTTTTGGAGTCACAAAACCTTTAGTTTGTGTCATATAGACATATTTTGAAGGTTCTTGTTAAGGAAGGCTTTGTTTAAAACCATTTTGCAAATCTCATAGTCATGGTAAGTGGAAATGGAAAATAAAATTCTAATGGATTTCAACATTGCAACTGCAGAAAAGGATTCATCGTAGTCAATGCCTTGATAGTGTTTATACCATTTTGAAACAGTCCATGCTTTATAGGCATTGTCTTGTCCTTCCATGTCCATTTTCTTTTTGAATACACATTTTCAACCAAAAGGATTTACATCTACTCTCGTATCTACCAAAATCCAGAATTGGTTTTGGTGTATGGATTCTATTTTAGAATTGATGGATTTTTTCCACATGGCAATGTCTGTTCCACTTAATGCTTCCTTATAGGATAGAGGATCATTATTATCCACTAATAACGAGTCACCATCCTCGATAACAATATATATATACCGTTCTAGTTATCTATCCTCTCTTGTACTCTTATATAGTACTTGTGTCTCTAGAATAGATCATTATTCCATGAGGCTTTGTGGAATCTAATCCTTTACCAACTCTTGTGTACCTTGGGCCTCAAATTCATTGAAGTCTATCTAGATCCCAATATCTCTTTTGGAGATGTTCTCCCTCTCAATGAATATGGATTTCCTTTAAACTATATCCTTTTTTTCTAAGGGTTCGTATAATTTTTATCCCACTGTCTCCACGGGGTATCCTATAAAGGTACACATTGTGCCTCGGGGTATGAGTTTGTTACCGGAAGAGGCCTGAACAAACATTTCTCTTCCCCACACATGTAAATTTGATAACATTTATTTTCATCCTCTCCAATTCTGATCTACAATACAATTTATAAATTTAGCTGGTACTTGGTTTAGTATGTGTGCCACTATTTGTAATGCATATCCCCAAAAAGATAATGGAAGACAAACACAGATCATCATTTATATCACCATGTCCAACATGGTGCGGTTCCCCCTTTCTCAAACACCATTCCACTAGGGTGTGTAAGGAGGTGCAAGTTGTGGTAGAATCCCAAACTCTCGTAAGTAATCAATGATGTCTTAATTAAGATATTCTCCCCCTCATTCTGTGATGAGATTCTTAATCTTCTTTCCAAGATGGTTCACAACTTCATTCATGTATTCCTTGAACTTATCATAAGAATCAAACTTATACCTCATTATGTAGATATATTCATATCTACTAAAATCATTAGTAAATGTTATGAAGTATGAGTACACACCCCTCAATTCAACTGATAATGGTCCACACACACTGTTATGAACCAGTTCAAGAATCTATTTGGCTCTTCTACTGTTCCCACAAAATACGGATTTGGTCATTTTTTATTATAAATATGTGTGACATACAATATGTTTTTTTTGTTCAAAAAAATATAAATATCCATCTTGATGTAACTTTTTCATGAATTTTTCATTTACATGACCTTGTCGGTGATGCCAAAATTGGGTGTGGTATGAGTAATTTAAATTAGTTTCGTTATCGATCGCCATTACTCGGTTTGTGTAATCCCACACATAAACACAGTTATATAAATGTGCCTTGTCAAAACAAATACTATATTTATAAAAGAAGAAAAATTCACTTTCAAACAAAAAAATAAATCCATATGATTCTAGTCTGGATACAGAAATAATGTTTTTGGATATAGAAGGAAAATAATAAAAAACCTTTAATAACAAGATCATCCCAGTCGGCAATGTGAGGTGGTAGTCCCCAATAGGTACAACAGTAAGTCTAGATCCACTGGATGCCCATAGATCTACCTCCCCCTGTCAATATTTTTGAATCTATTTGGTTCCTGTATTAGGATACATGTATGAGAACCATAAGCTATATTTGATGCCCAATTTATAGAGACATATAAATTTCACTCGATAACAAATGCACCTGAAGCTTCCCCTTGCTTCTTTAGCTGGGTGCGGTTTTATTCCAGTGTCCCATCTTTCCACATGCGAAACAAACAACTTCCAGTTCTCGTCTGTCCCCATTGTTCTTCCTTCTCTGGGAAGGGAATGAAGAATCTTTGGGATTAAATCCCTTCACCATACCTTTCTTCTTATTCACCATAAGGATAGAAGGATTTTCACACTTCATGTCTTTTTCCACTTGGTGAATGTGGATAAGATGATCTAGTAGAGACTTCTCAATGTTGTTCATATTTAAATTAAAACAAAAATAGAGAAGATATGAGGGAGTGATGTGAGAATGAGATCTATACCCAATTCATTAGGGAGTTTAAACACTAGAACCTCCAAACTCTCAGTGTAGAAAATGAGTTTGACTACCTGAGGCCCAGTTGGGGAACCCTCTCCAACCATACTATGAAAGAGTGCCTTAGAGATCTCAAACCATTCCAATCATGATATCTCATAGTATGAACCATGGAGGTACTCAGTCATGCTATGGGCATCCATGTTTTCCTGAGACATCATGAGTTCACTAGACATTGATGATAACATCAAACATTGAACGTCGAACACATCGTTCATATGTATCTTGTAGATCAAAAACTATACATCACTCACCTCTTGGGTAGGATGATTAGGTAATGAGGACTCCAGTATGTAAGATTTTAATTCATAATGTATAATGTCCTGAATGCATCTAAACCATTGCTAGATGTTAATGCCAGTGAGGATGTTGTCTTTATCTAGTATTGATCGTAGGGATAGTGTTGTTGACATGTTTTTCATTTTTATAATACAATTAAAAGAGAAGATAATTAGTAAATTTCTTGATTAATTTTTTGGAGAAATAATAAATTAATTTGATTATTTCTACCACTATTTGATCAAGTCCTAATGGCCCTTACCATTGAATTCATAATATTTAGTTACATGGACACTCTAGTTGAAAAGATCCTTATTCCCCTTCGCATAAACCAAACAAGGGTTGGTAAATCAATTTTAAGTTATTTATGTAGTTAGGAATTTGCTACCCATGGGCATTAAACTCATTGATCCGTTGAGTGGATTCCCTAATCCTAAATACCTAACTTGGATTTACTCAACACTTGCCTCCAATATTACACCATGTCTAGCAAGGGCTACTCCTCTTGAGGTAACATGGTTAAGTAAACCCAAAATATTCATAAGGTCTTCTTGTCTAAAATTTAGTGTCCCAACAATGGTTATTCAGACACATAGTTTTATTGAGTCTTCCCCTTAACCAATTAATTGAAGTCTTAGTATAGCTTAATATTTTATTGAAGCATTTTTATCTCTCATGCATAAATTGATTATTATCTTTATCAAATGATTTTTAATGTTAAGTGGAACTATCTTAAGTAATTAAACATGTCTTAATAATATTTATCCATAAGCCTGGATTATTTTAGTTCCTTATTTCATGCTTGTTTAATTCATTAATTAAGTGATCGCGACACCACATCCATAATGATAAACTATGAAACTGACAGAAATAACATAAATTAAATGGCATGATCATGAGATTTTCTAATTTTCAGCTTATCTAGCAGTTGATAAACTAACCTTCACCCAGGGGAGAAACACCTTGAACCATTTGGGTTCATTTTTATTTCTTTCCACCTAACTACCTTTGTATCTCATTGGATTGGTTTCACTTCAGCTCCTTACTAGAACTGCCTCCACAAGATTAGGATCTCCATCGATTACATATGTTTTTTTAACTCACATGCGGGTGAAGGGTAAAAATGGGGTTTATATAAAAGAAACCATGGGAACGTAGGCCCTACATATTAATGAAGAATGATGGCACGAAGATAACCAATTTAATTTAAATTAAATTAAAAGGAAACTGATCACAAACAATGGTCTAGAATAGCTCATGATTGTCCACATATATGAAACAAATAAAACATTTAATAAAACTAGAATTCAATTATTTATTCATTCCTATTGAGATAAGTCACACATTCATCGATTAATTATTATATTTGATTAATCAATCTGTTTATCTTAATTCTTTTTGGAATTTCCCTGAGATTATTATACATAAACTTAGAGGTAACATGGTAAACACCCATTTGAATATACATGATATGTAATTCTAAACATTACAAATACATTAATGTTTTTGTTCTATGTAATGTGGTAATGTACATGGTGTTTAGTTCCGACTACATGTTGTGTACTTCCTTCACCATCCTATCAGAAGTACACGCCTAGGGAATCAGCGTGTGAGGCATACCAAAAAATCATGGAGTACACAACATGCCCAATGGGCCACACATTGTGTTTTCTCCTAGTTGGATTGTTACCAACCGACTTATCCATGTATAGAATACATAGTTTGGCCCTTGACCTGAAGGGACTACACACCGTTTCCAGTGGGCCACACAACATGTAATCTACCTGACTGTGCACTAGTCTATCTTTATTAACACACAGTGTTAGAATTAACTACAACGCATATCATTAATGCACACGACTTGAGTAATTTATGAATTATCCCGATGCACTAATCACAACCACATAGTGTGTAATCCATATTACACGGTGTGTGTGGAAGATTACACGGTGAGTAAATCTGAATATACGATGTGTACTATCGTGTTACCTAGATAGAATCTTCAGTGCCTCCTGAAAAGATCCCTGATATAATTTTAATTAAAAAAATATTTTTTTCTTTTAGATCTACAAGAAACGAAAAAAGGAATAACAAATCTCAAAATTCAGATTACAAGAATGATTAAACATGAATTTACAAACTAAATAATTAATGTGTAAATCATCAAAAAATAATTTAACTAATTATAAATGATGATGTGACTGCTCTGATACCACTTGACGGATCTAGATGTAGCCGAATCATGGCGGGTGGTAGGGCCTAAATTTTCATTTTCTGTAATCAATGACCAATTTGGGATCAATGTGATGATGATTTATAGTATCCATAAATTAAAATAAATGATTTATACAAATATAAGATAAGAACCGGATCCAATGAATAGGATATTTCACATCATGTTTATAATTAATTTAACAATTTATGAAGAAATTAAATTCCTAGGTCTTCAGTACTTTCTTCGTTTATGATCATTGATATTCTGGAATGACCCTTATGGATTTATGTCATTGTGCTTACGATGATCCAAAGTAGAATCCCTCTAGAAGTGATTCAGACGTGCTCCCATGGTGTCTGATCAACACCACTCATTATTTGGGTGCTGGTGTAGCAGAATGAATGTCTTGCGTCGACCGTTCTTGATCACTCACTCTTTGATCGTGAAGAATTTATCTCATTCTTGAGAGGGAGAGATTATAGGAGTCTAGAGTTAAAATTTTTGGTTAAATAATTCTCAATTCACCAAGGTATGTCATAATAGATATACCTAGCTATTAATCAACATGGGGTTTCAGTTACAATATTTAATTTCGGAAAAACAAGTAAATGTAATTATAACTATTAGAGAAAACTCACACCACATAATAAAAATAACATCACCATTATTTGTGATTCCCCAACATGTGCAAAATAGAACCATAAATGAAATCTCGTGCCATGTAATGATAATAGTATTATTATTATTTCTTCTTCCAAATGGATAAAAATTATTTACCGACTTGTAAATCGTTAATTTATCCATGGACACGGTCTTGGTCCATTCAAACTCCTCTTCCATTTATTAAACACCCGAATACAATATTTTATTCTCTTAAATAAATATTTTTATTTAAAAACTAGTAAATAAATATTTATTAAATATTCAGTAATATAAATAAATATATTTTATTCACAATATGATGAATAAATATTTATTTAATTTATGCGGTCATTTTAAATTGAAAAAAAATTATTCCTCAGCCTTGAGAATAATATTTATTCCATTAATTAAACTCAAATAAAATTTAACAGAGACCACCAGAAACACTTAGTGTGTGACGCTCTACAATTCATTCTCATTGGCATTAGGTGGGCTTGCCTAAAGTAAAAGATTACTCTCTTGAAATGGGAAAAGAACCCAAGAAAATGAACTTAAAGTTGCAATGATGAAATACACAAACGAATGCTCACCGTGTAATATAATCCCATTGTCACAATATCTCATCAAGAATGGTTTATAATAGTTTCATAAACCTATATTCTTGATATGTCATTATTTGAAAAATTTATATAAACTTATTGTTACACCATGGCCATGGAATTTAGGGCGTTGGTTATATTTCAATAAAAGGGCCGAGATGTCGACTTACATAAATGGAAGGGATTAATCCTTCCTAAACTTATCCATTAATAACATGTCATTTGTAACGCACCCAAAATACCATACATCCCTCCAACATATGGCATGAAGGTTTTTGTCAGAAAATCTAAGTGTACGGGTTAGGATATGTATTAATGATAATATTAAAGTCCAAGGACCACTACACACGCTCACATATAGGAATATATGATGACACCAAAACATAAAGTACTATTACTGGTGGGTATTTTCTCATAATCTCACATCTTGTAGATTACCAAGTGAAATCATTATGAGAAGAAGTGTAATCTACTCATTATTACTCTCACCTGACGGTCTGTATACTATGTGTCCCATTATAGTATGTCATCCAAAGAAGGACCTATATTTAAGAATATTGTCATAGCACTTAAAAGGTATTATCATAGCGGTGAACTACTATGACCTTATCAATACGACATATACACTTGGCCATTATTACATTATAGTCATGCAGAACAATGAACAACATATAATAAGATGTTTAATATTTATATACATTAAATATTCATGTAATCAATGTACAAACAGTTGGTTCTAGGAAACCAACTCCAACAGGATCATGTGTAGAAACTCATTCATGTCATCAATTATCATTTTAAAAATTATAGGTACTCTCAATAGAATTTATGGTAAGATAACTCAAAATTTTTACACAATATATCATTCTTTGGAAATATAAACACACCATTTATTTATAGGAACTGCCTAACCACATCATATAATCCACAAAAATGATATTTTTTCATTACCAAGATCATATGTTTATGGATATAACTCCCAAAGATTATATCTCAATCAATTTTATATATCCTATATAATATTCATCAAATAAACACCATAAGAAATTCTCATTATTCTCACAATAGTCAATAACTTTTCCACTTAGGGTCACCATGATTTTACTATAGAATTGTTGACCCATCTCTTAACTAATATTATTAGTTGTTACTACTAATTTTTATGTTAAATTTACCATTAGAATATATCATTTCTATACACATATTAGTTATACTCTATTTTCCATGAACTCTTAAAGGGACCTCTAAACGCCATCAATTGCCTCATAGGATGAATAACCATGTTCTCCAGACATTTAACCATTAGAATGGTCATTATCATCCTTGATAAGTAAAAAAAATAACTCATCCCTCCCATGGAAGTAAATAGTATTTTAACTGAAAATTACTAATTATGAACTCATATTCCATTAAACACCTCATAAAAACTATTTCTTTATTATAAACTCTTCTGGAAACAATGTGATAGTATTCATTATTACTATTTATTTGCATTCCACCATTCTAATCTCTCAATTTTCAAATCCATTGATGGATCAAATCAACCTTGTGCATAAAATAGCTTTAAAATTCCTCCCCTATAAAGTTAAATAAACTAACCATCATTTAAAAAAATGTGACATTGATGATTTCCCAACTGATGGTGTAGAATTAAAACCATATTAAAAATTCCTTGATTGGAATCAGCTCACATATCCCATTTAATCAAGTAACATAGTGAGTGGATTCCTCAAACTACCACACTCATAAATTCCCAAAAACCCTCAAAGATTAATTAATTATATTAATGGTCCTTTAAAAATACATATAATGTGATAGAATTAAAATATAATATTGATTCACCTTCATTACCATTTTAATAAATGATATTTATCATGGTTCACATACGGGGATGAAGCTAATGACATTGAGGAATTACAATTATAATTAAAAATGAATTTGAAAATATCACTATATTTTGGGGAAAATGAGACACATTTTTTTGGGAATAGTTCATAAAATTATTCCATTGAATGATGTATAATTTTATTTACTCTAAAATTTCAGGAATATATTTTAATTAAAATTTTACTATATAAATTATTCCCATAACTCCATAAATTACATGTTACATGGACCCTGGTTATCAGATGGACTTTCAAAGTTATCCTATCATTTCTAGCTCTTTTGGGTACTCGATATCCCACATGAGGCATGTTATGGTATCTTTTTCAGTATTTTTAGCTTATAATCCTTATTAAATCAATCATATTATTTGGTATTTTCCAAATTTCTAAAAATGAACTCTAATTTAGGTAAAACTCTATCCAATAACATTAAAATATTAAAATAATGAGTAAAAATGGGAATATTTTATATTTTTGATTATAGTAAAGGAGGAGCGTGGTACATCAAGAATATTACTTCTAATTGATGATGATATTTTGGAATCGTGAGAATAATATAATGGATAAATGGAAATATATTTATTTTATATATATGAATATCAAAATAATCAAGTTGATACAAAAATTTCAATGCTGGGGAGGCCCCATTTCATGGAGGAAATTTGTTTTTCAATAATTAATAATCATGTGATTTATTAAAACATAATTTGGGATAAAAATGAATGTTTTTAAATAAAATTGACTTTGATAAAATTTTATACACATTTATTTCATTATCATGATAAACTAATAAGTGATGATGGGACATTGAAACCTGAATATCAAACTATAGTGACAAATACAGAGCTAAATTATATTAATAAATCATTTCATGGGATTATATTCATGAACAAAACAAAATAGTGTGATTCAAAAAAGTGGGTACCATATAGTAAGCTCTCTAATAAGGGATATTTTTAAAACTACAATGCACTTATAGGTTATAATGGATACTCCCATATTTAGGATATTGGATTTAAATCCTCTTCTTCACAATCCTATGTCATGAAACAATTATTAGTATTATTGTTACGTGTTAAAAATGAATTTATAAAGTATAATAATATGATGTAATTTCATAATTCAAGAATAGAAAACTTTTTATGGAGGTTTAAATTGAATAAAAAATGTTTTACATTTTATAGTGATGGATTTTATATTTCAAAACTAATGATAAATTTATTTGTAATTGATCAAGAACTAGGATGATTGTATTCTAAATTAAATATTATCAAAATACGAATGAAACTTATGGATGTTATGGTGGATAAAAACAAATATACTAGAAAAAATACTCATTTTTAAGGTTCTTTTTTATTACAGTGAAACATTAAAATACTCAAAATGATTGATAAAATCAAATTTTATTAGATTAGTGGATTTTTGTAATATGTTTATGAAGTAAAATGTGTTTTAGAATTAAAATAATTCTTTTTTCATATAAATCATAATATTTTATTTTTTTCAAGGGTGTTTTAAGTGATTTGTCATTTTATTCATGAATATGCGGTCGATGTTTTATAATAGCTATGTAAGAATGTTTCCATGCTGAGGTATACACCTATGCATAAGATGAAACAATATTTTTTTGTTCTTACCTAGAGTGGTTTATTTTTTACATAAAAGTGGACGCTGTGATATTTTTTTTGTTTCTATATTTCCAAGAAATTAGGTCATTAATACATGGTTATTCGTTGATACATTGACTAAAAATTCATACTAGAACAGATATTTTCCTCAAACGTAAGATATGGAGGTTCATTATTCTCTAATTTTTAAATGTGGAATCTTTTACATCTTGATCACCAATATAACTTCATTATTATAGTCATACAAGAGTTTCCAAATTTTAAAATATCTTATCTTTTATGGAATAATTTTTATCCAAATTGAGAGTGTCACATTAGGATTTTAGTTGAATAATAGATGACTTTCCACATGAAATTGGATAATAATGGTTCAAATTAATAGATATAAATTTTTATTTGATTTTTTTGATTATATATATGTACTTTTATAGAAAATATGATGGAAAATAGAGATCAAGGATTATTCTATCAAATAATTTTTTGAATCATATGGAGTTCACAATGTAAATAATTATATTATAAATTACTATAACTAACTTTGGGTAATCATTATTTATGTTTCATGGAAGATTAATATAACCACATAGAATGTAATGATTTTTTTTGGGGATCATAATTTCTTTTCAAATCTTTATGTGGATTTTAGACCGAAAAGGAAATTGGTTCAATATAAATTTATATGAACATGTAAAACAGTTGTAGTGAATTTTGTTGTACCACTATATTGTTTAGTGTATTCCCTTGATATGTCTCCATGTTTGGTTCTGTTATGTAATCATTTATGTGTCCAGTTTTATAATATTCCTTCTTTATCCAATATATGGGAGGGATGTGGGTTTCCACAGTCCAATATACATGATCAATGTAATGTGACATAAGGAATTATAGTACACTGATACAACCATCTCCCTCTTTTGTTTTCTTCTTTATGTGATTAGAAAATGTTTTTTTTGAAAAAAAATGTTTGAATTGATGAAGATTTAGATCATTTTGATCCTTGTAAATGGTCTTGAATCAATAAGGTATTCAAAAATTTAGTGGATAATACATTCAAATTAATTTTAATTAGGTATAAAACTATTCATTATCCCTTCAAATGGATGTTTATATAGACATCACACATTGAATTATAATAAAAAATAACAGTGATGATCTGTAAAATATAGATCATAACATATTGAATATTTATTGTCATGGAATGAATTCATTAAGTTATTCCTTGTACAATGAACTCTAATGATTTTAACATCATGTAAATCATTATATTATTTGAGGAAAGGTATTATTATAAACTAAATAGGCTAATCAGAAGTTATGTGAATCTAATTTTCATGTTCAATGGAACTAATATATAGATTTTGTGGATAAATTAAATGAATCACTTGAAATATTGTTTGATTCTAAAAATATGATTTTTGGGAATATAAGAAAACTCATGGAAACCATAAATTACATTAAAATAATTGTGTATAATTATAATACTTAAATAAAAATAAAATATGAAGGCATTACTTCTTCATGAAAATGATATTTAAGAATTCAAAATGGATAATATTCATTGCACTTCTATTTTATATTAATTAACAAGTAATTATTACCTTTCATTGGAAAAGAAGTAATCCCATGAAGTGGAATTAAAGGTGATGAAGAAGATTTTTTTAAAGGATAACTGTAATGAAAAGGAGTCTGTTAAGTAGATATTTATCATATATGTTCCATGAATATTAAATATTATGAAATAAGTATACATGTGAAATATTTTATAGGATTTAAATGTAAATAGAAAATAATAAATATTTTCATTAACAACAAAAGAATTATATATAAAGGGACCAATAGATTAGATAATTTATATCTACAGTAGGTTGTGAATTTAAAATACATAAATAATGAATTTCATGTGTATATAATTAAAAAATAAAATATTAGGAGAAATAATCATGATGATGATGTCAATTTTGGGTCTATCGTTGATCTAAAATTTCATATAGAGAGTGTATTTGAATAAATGAAGGTTTGGATGGATAAAGTAATGTAATCCAATAGATTTTGTTTAATTTAAAATAAATCTTGTATAAGGAAGTAGATAAAAAACATGATTTTATGGTTACAAAAGAAATGAATAAACATGATAATTTGGGAAACTCAAATAAATTCATTGAGATCAATGATGAATAATAATACATTACCTTCACCGTTGATGATTACATTAACATAGTGATAGATATGGTCCAAAAAATGTGGATATTAATTGGAAATAATTTTTAATGCAGAAAAATATCATACATCAATAAATATCCTTAAGTAAAGGAAAACATTGGAATATTGGATTGAATGATAATTGATATATAATGGGAAATGTATATAGATATAATAAATAAGTCAGAGGGTTGTATTTATAAAAAATAAGTTATATAAAAATAAAAATATTTTTATTCACTTGATCATGATAAAAATAATATCATGGTTGAGGATAAGACACAAAAAATAAATCCACATTGGAAAATTTATTTAGAAATAAAAAATTTCATACCATATTAGTAGTAAATATACAAAAATAATTATTCTAAAAATTATATGTTATTTTTATGGAAAGAAGGGTGACACAAAAAATATGTTTTATAAATACATGACATACATGTTAATATATGAATGATAGATAAAATTGAAAAAAATTCATTAGTAACAAATTTTTTTAAAGGATAATAAATTTTTAAATGGTTATATAGACAATTTCTAGAACAACCCATAAACGATGTGAATGAATTTACAAAAGAAATGACAATTTCATAGTAAAACAATAAGTAAAAAAGTCATCATCCATGAATATTATGAAAATTTATTCAAATGATTAAATAAAGAGGAGGGTCCCTCAAATCTAAATGATGAATTTTTATATTTACTACCGATGGGGGAAAATGATATTATGTAATGAAATAATTTAATGAGAAGGATATTATCTTTATGGTTTATTTAAACAAAATAGACTAAGATAGAGTGGGAAATATTTATAGTAGATGTATTTTTAATGTCATCAGAAAAGGGATCTATTCATTGGAAATAAATTTGACCAGGAAGGTCTTAGTCATTTCACAAATTATGAGTTATTGATGAGCATTAACTTATTATGGACCCTAGTTGGTGAAAAATAAATGACAATAATTGATGTATTCATTACGTACTAGTTCATGATTAACACAATTGAATTGTATTATGTAATATAGGGAATGAAATAAATTCCACTAAGAAGACATATATTGTTAAGGGAAAAGATAGTTTAATTATAATTCATGGAATGTGAAGACAGTGGATTGTCTACCATAGTAGTATAGAATATGTCACATGATATCTTTCCAAGGATGAATAAATAAGTATTTAGAATAATCATCTCAAAAAAATGATCTAAATCACATTATAAGTGTAATTGAAAAAATAAATGACCACACCATAACCATAAGCATACATTTGATCATACATATACATGAATCATTTTTCAAAAACAAAATTTATTTTTGAGGATATGGAATTAGATATATATATTGTAAATGTGTTTTTTTGGAATTGGTGTATGATGATGTATAATTTAAAATATCACAATGATCCATTGGAGTGAATATGTACTAGAGTTTTTTCTATTAAGGATTAATTGGAAATGGAATGGTTTTTTCATATCACTCACAAATCATTATTTTTCAATCAGAGTAAACTTTATAATTGATTGGGGAAAAAATACTCCGAATTATCATTATGATATTACAACTTGAAAAAAGAATATATATACCTAGTATATATAAGTTTATTGACTATGTATAAAATTATGGGATAAGAAACTAAGTCCCAGTGGAAATGAATCCTTACCAAAATTGTTTTATTGATTTGGAGGAACTGTATAATCAATAACACAGATCAGAAGAAAACATTGAAAAATTACTCACTAAAAATGTTCTCAAAATATGGTTTTATCGATGACGATCTATATAATAAATATAACCATGTTGTATTTTGAAAATAAAATACTCCATATCAAATTTTTTAATAATAATATCACATTGAATTGATTTTCAATATTTGGAAGTAAATTGTTTTCTCCAAATTAGAAGAACACACATAGAACATTGTTTATAATTATAATTAAGGAATATTTATTTGATACTCTTAGATGATAAATGAATATAATATAGTTATAAAAAATCATAGAGAAGTTATTGATATCCGATATATCTCGATAATTGATAAAAAATAGATTATTAAAAAAATAAATTGATTAATATATAAGGATATTGTTAATGAATTTTTAGTTCATAGTTAGAAAACGAGGGTAATATTGATTCAAAATAAGAAAATGGAATAAAGGTGTACTAAAAATGATCATTAGTTTGAAGGAAATAAAATAATGTAGGAAATTGTTTTAGAAAACCAAAATCTAGGTGACTAGAGAAATCAGGTGAAAAAATATACAGTGATTAATTTATATAAAAAATAACCCTTATATAAATTAAAGCATATGATTTTTTATGATTGTACTAAAATGAGGGATGTGAGATTAGAATAAATTAATATCATGAATTTATTGATAATCATAATAGGTTAGAATTTATTTTGAGATCAGATGATAAAAATATTGTCAGAAACAAATGGATTTCCATTAACAAGATAAATGAATAAGGAAAGGTGATTCAAAATAAATCATGGAATATGATAATTGGTTATTCCCAAATACATGGAATCATATATTAATTTAGTGTTTAATATATTATAATAGTTAGAAACAAATGAATGATTATTTTACTTAGCAATCCATAGGGTTTGGAATTTTTCCAAATGGACATCAAATAATAATTTTATGTTATATTTCTGGATGAACATGCATATGTTGACCAAATAGATTATTTTTATTATTATGAGGAGGGAAAAAATTTCATGTTAAATACCAAACACAATGGGATAATGAAATCACTAAGAGGTTTTTATTATAATCATGATCAATAATTGCTAAATATATATTGGAGGAGCCAATTATAATCACTATATCAAAAAAGAGATTGATTAATGGATATAGGTTCTAATGGATGTTAATAAAAATTTCCGTGGTAGTTTAAATAAATATCAAGGATAATTTTATTAAATTCAAGAAATGTTAGTTTGAAATACCATTTGTTGACGAATTAGAAAATTTCCACAACCTATAGTAAATTTAAGATGGTATGTAAATTTTTTTCAAAAAATATTTTAGTGAGGTTCCTAAATAGTTTAGAATAGACAAATCAAAGGATATGATAAACCCACTTGTAACAAAGAAATCATTTCAAAGGTGAAAATTCTAAACAGTTCAAAGTAATGGAGTTTTAGTAAATCAGTTGGAGCATGTTGTACATAACATTGATAAGAACAGACATTAACATTGATTCTTTTTTATCTACAAATTATAAGTGATTATACAATAAAGGTAATAGAGTTGTGGTGAAAACAATATTGTCACATATTAGATATAAATTCTATTTTTATTTCTTTTGTTATTCCATATTGTAGAAAGAGTAATTAGTGTGACACCTGGATAATTTATCACCAATTTACCTTTAAATAAATTTTGTGTTTGCAAGATTTTTTAACCCCAGAAACAATACTAAAAGACATGATACATTTTTTGATACAAAAAATTTCAATGATAGATTAACAACAATAAATTATTTTAATGTGAGATGAAACATCCACAAGAATAGTAAATTTTGAATAAATCCATAATTAAATAAATATATCACAAGAATATAATCATTATCCTAAAGGTAAAACATAAATGACATCATCTATATTTTAATAATAAAAAATATGAAGAAAATAGAAATATTATAAACATATTGTGACAGAAATAAATATGTTGAATGATATTAGTTTTCTTTACAAAGATATAAACAAGAATGAAGTATTATCATTATATACATGGCCATTGGATATAAGTCTATTGAAAATATTGTCATTTTGTATATGTTCATTATTTATGTTTTCATCCCATATGTATATTGAAATTGTGTAATTGTTAGTAAAACATTTATCACAATTAATTATCATAAATGATAAATAATAAACGAGAAAGATAAAATATAATTATAAGATATTGATATAAAAATAAAAATTTATATATTAAAAATTATTATTATTAATTTTATAAATTAATTATTTGATATTAATAAATAATTAAAATAAAAATTCTATTGGGTTGATAAAATTGAGTGGACTGAGGATAAATAATTAATATTAAGGGATGTAATTAAAATCATTTAATGATAAATGGTGATATTTTTGAAGGATTTTTTTTATACGATAGTGTATTTATACCGTAATAAATTAAACTAATTACACTTAAATTAATATTATAATTACATTAAAGAAATTATAAAAATAATTATAATTAGGTATTTAAATAATAGTTGAAATTGAATAAGATTAACCACTTTAAATGTTTTATGTCATTTTTTTAGTAAATTGTTTTCTTCTATTTATTATGTTTCCAATTAAGTGGTAAAATTTTATATTTTTAATTTTAATTAAAATAAATAGTGATGAAATTTTTTTTCAGAAATTTAAAATTTCATATAAGTTTTAATTTCCATTTTTAACATAAAAATCATTTATCTGAGTGAATAATGAATAATGATAATACATCATAAAAGAATTTAAATACTTTATACTATTAAAATAATTTTTAAATCATAAACAAACTAATGATGAAGTAGATATTAATGGGAATCTTGAGACTCATTCATTTTACACACCTATGGGATAACCCATCAATTAACAATTACAAACCATTACTATTATGTAATGTGAAATTAAAAAATGTCATTCAAATTGAACTATAAATGAACCTCTCTACAACCCCTTTAAAACCTATCAAACTATTCATTTATCGTTTCATTGACTAATAATTTATCTTCTCCTAAATAATTCACTAATGTTGTATATATTATCTTTCTAATAAGGAGGCCAAAACATATCATTTTGTTAGAATCATTTTTTAGAAGGGGAAAATAAATCAAAGAGGTTAAATAATATTCGTGTAATCTGGGAGTAATGGATTGGTTTTTTATCTAAATTTACATCAATTAATGTATGTTTTCATGTAATTAACTTTTCCATCATTAAGAATCTTCATTTACTATGACATTTAATTCTTTTAATGGGAAATAAGTTTTTCATGTAATTATTTACATGTCCATTTAATAAAACCTCTATAAAATTTTATTTATTAATATATTTCAAATTTATTAAGGATTTATCATCCAAATTTAAAATTATAAATAATTTCTTTATAATCTCTATTTTCTTTATTCTTTGTGTTTTATGTACATCTAATTGATGTATTTTTGACATACTTCTAATGAAATTAATTTAATTTAATCAATTGTCTTTAGTTATCACTTTAAGGGTATTCTAATACAAATGTTACCAATATAATATTGGTTTCTTTCAAAAACTCAATTTTAATGTGACATTTTATATTTATGAATTCCTATTTGGGGAAAACCTTTTTTTCCTTCTCCCTTGAACACCATATAGTTTCTTCTCCTCTTTTTATTCATAGATTTTACATGTCATCTTACCATTTCATCTCTCTTGGTTCTTGATTCAACCAAGAGGTTATTTATAAATATATTTGACATTATATTTGCAGCAATACACCTTACACATAGATATTACTTCTAGATAGATGGATATTCATTAAGAAACATTATGATCCTAAAAAGAATCATATAGTTTTATTATAATTGGAAACATAGATACAAAAAACTAGTTAAAAAGTCATTTATATTATCTTCTATTGTGTTATATACAACAAGCACCATTCTTAGACATAAAATACTAAAAGACACAATTTATAACCTAGGTAATGGAATCATAAGAATTGATGATATCAGATGCTTAGTAGGAATATTCATGTGTGATATCAATGATCACTTAGGCATAACATGAAAATATAGGTATGAGAACATTATTCGATCAATTTAAAACTATTCCCATCATATCATAGATCATAAACATAAGCCATGGAATAAATTTGTAATGTTCATAATACACGAATCATAGAGGATTAAAAAAATATGATCCAATAGAGTATAATAATGGCATAATATATATGTTTTCAGAATACACACAATCAAAGATGATTATTTCCTTTATTAAGGATAACTGGAAAGTCTATCATAGTGGATACAGTCCACTTACTACTCCATCATATCATAATGAAATATTCTCTTCCCATTTTATCCTAGTTGATAGAGTCAATTATTGAAATGGGTTAACTCCCTATTCATGTACTTATTATATCATTGGATATCCATCTTTATCTAGTGAATTATAGGGTTATAAAAATATAATCCAACCTATCATATATTCATAATCCATTCATATATTTAAAAAAAATATCATAAAACATTCACCACATAACATAAAACGTGGAAAGAAAATATTTTTCATAAACATTTAGCAATAAATCACAGCATAACCTATAAAAATAAGTTGGTTCAATAATCATATCATCATCATAATCATAAACCATGCAGAGAAAGATTAAGGATTATATATTTATTTCCACAAATTTCAAGTATATTCCCCATAATTTATGTACATTGAGATTATAGATGAAATTTGTTTTGTTTTATGAGTGTTTATAACTGGTATACAACTTATAGAGTCTTTTTAGAGGTTCATGGTCTGAGAATTTTCATTATAAATTGTGAGCCACATATAAGAAGTTATGAACCCTATTTTGAGAGTCACTAGGTTGAAAAATAGTCAGAAAATGTTTTGAAAAAACTGTTCAGGTGACTAGGGAAACTATATAACATCCAACAGGGAAAAAATCATGGTTGGAACATGGTTTTTATAACCGTGAGAACCAAACATGTGAGTTTTATCACTTGAGATTGTTACACCGCATTATTGGAACACAGTTTTCTGAACCATTCAACCTAACCGTACAACATACAATTAGCACATAAAAAATATGGTATCCAATTTGAATTTAGAACTATAAGCCTCATTAGTTTTCCAATATTACATGATATTGAAATACTCTCCCTACTAATGATTAGAGACCATTCCATTTCATTTAAAATATAATTTTGACAGAATCGATGTTCCTTGTAGATCAAAAATCATCAATAATTCCTCGATCACTCTCTATTATTCCTTATTCATCCTAGACCCATGGTTCTTCTATTACATCAAACTAAATACCTAGTCTGTTATTAATAGATACATGAGTTTTGAAATGTTTTATGATCAGATCATGTAAGATCTATTTAAGGGACAATGATCCAATTAGGGATCTAGTAGTTTGTAGTGTCACTATTCATTTTTCCAACCATTGTGTGGTAAGTATGGTCTCTCACATCTCTTGATGACATAGAAGATGAATGGAATGTTTTGATTAATTTTTTTTCTTGAAATTGGTGTAAAGAACTTTTGTGATTTATTTTAAATTCCATTTGGGTTATGTAATAGAAATATTTAATTGGAATTTATTTTTTTGAAACCAATTTTTTTAAAATTTATAGAATATTATTATTAAATTATTGATTTTCTATGACCAAAAGTGGTTTAATGTTTTTTAAAGAAAAAATGTGGTTTATGTCAGATTGTATGGCATGGTTTTTGTTATACATGGTTGGTGTTAGTTCATTCTTTCTACGTGACCTATAATAAGGTGAATATACCATTATGGCATTCCATTTTGACCTAGGTTTTAGAGAGTGTACCACTATAAACTAGGAGAATAGTCACATAGTGATGGCATGGTGGATGGATGAGAGTCTACTCATGAGTATGTAATTTTAAATTGGAATTAATGTGTGTGTGTTTGTGTGTGTGTGTGTGTGTGTGTTTAGACATGGGTACACCAAATTAATGAAAAATGATAAATAGTTTTTTGTTAATTACATTCTACGTAATTTGGATTTTTATTTAAACATTTTAATATTCATTTAATTGTTTTTCATATAAATCATGATTTTTTTTTCATAATGGCATGTGTTGGGATGTTATTTTGGAAATCCTATTGAGTTTATACCCATCCCCTTCTTTGTAACCTCATTACTCTTACATATTTCATCTACTAGGACATAGGTAATAGGAAGTTGTCATATTTCTCTAGTGATGTGTATTGATTCCATATGAATAGTAGATGATGTTGGATCTTGGAGCATAAATGAGTGCTTCTTGGAAATATGTATTTTGATTATTTATGGGTCAATAATTATATTTTACTTTTCTATTAAGATATATTTTATGTTATTACTCTATTATTATTGTTACTATTTGGTAGAACATTGATTTTTTTATGTTCATACATCATATAAGGGATTTGTTGTTTATTTTTTATGGTATATTGAGTCATTTATCATTAAAATGGGAAACTTATTCCTTGATGTTCTTAAATCATTGGGCATTTATTTCAATCCATTGGTGTCTTAGGGATCTTACATATGGGCAATAGCTTATCAACCACTTTTCATAGCAATGAAGAGTGGTAGGATGTTGCAAATTATGACGACATTGTTTGGTCACTGAGTTTGAAATGATCTCAATCATGGTAGGTTCGACTCTCTCTTGGGACTATTGCAAATAGATAGGATTTTCATAACATGAAATATAGATCTTAAGAAAATGTTACTAACCAATTTATATTGAAATTCTATTTACAAGGGATGTCTGTGTACAATTTTTTTGCCGACAATTCTAAGTTTATTTTCACCTCATCATCTTGGGATTCGAATATGATAGTTACATAATATTTATTTTAAGATAGAATTAACTACAGTTCAATATAATTCATTTTCAGTTCAAATAATTTTGGAAAATAGAATAAAAAATATTGATTTATGAAAAATGATAAAAATGATATGAAATGGATGGATACTAAATATAATGATTGTGGTATTTGTTTATATGGTAAATTTGAATTTATAATCCTTCAGTTTCTATTATGTGAGACTAAATGGTGTTTTTTCTATTTATAGAATTTTTATTGGGTATGTGTTGTAGAAATAATCCTGAATAAGTTGATAAAAATGTGGTTTCACCTAAGACACTACTGAATCAATTTATAGTCCAATGTATTATACAATAATTTCAGGCTAGGGATAGGGTTATTTGGATGGATGATCCACAATAAGTCGAATATTTAGATCTATTCCAAAAGTAGAACCTTCTTGCATTTTAGAGGGAATCAGAACAGAAAAATTAAATTGCCTATTTAATTAGATGAATAGAATATTTGATTTCCTTGGAATTAAAAAATATTTTAATTTAAAGTGTGAAATATATTCACGAGTGGATCGTGAAAGCTAATGGTATGATTTATCTCTTTCATCTATAGTTGAACAAGGTATCACATGGGATGATTTAGAATAATTTCTCATCAAAAAATATAATTACCAGACATTCAAAATTTATTAAATGACATAATTCATAAATTTTAATCTAGTTAATCTCTTAGTAATAAATTATTTGGATTAATGTAAGAATTTAGTCCACTTTACCCTAGAATATAATGCAAGTGTCTGCTTAAAGGTATGTATTTTTGAGTAGTAGTTGTTATAATAAATGTACATAAAGATTGGGATTCATTATATAATAGGTATATAAAATTTCCAATAAAGAAATAGTAGAAGAAATGGATATAATGGGGAAAAAGGATGGAGGGAGTATGTTTATTCCCATGGGGAAAGGTGGGAAATACAATGTTGAGAATATGCATATGTGTGGCACCGACTTCTAGAGTGGTGGGACACGTTGAACTCTTACCATGGGATCAATAAAAAGTATTCCTTCACTATATTGTTTTTACGGATTCATATCTTGATGTAGAGATTGTTATTTTTATTTGGAATCAACAAATTTTTCTTCAACAAAGTTAGTGTCGATCCACTACTTGTAAATATTGTTATATTATTTTTGATGTGGTTGAGTTGCTTTGTGATTTCACTATTCTTGAGAAAGATATCTATGAAAATATTTCGGTTATGGATTATGTCACGAACCGCCTTCACCAAAAGGTGGGAAGGGTCAGTAGATTTCCAGGCCCTTCCTTATTTAAGTTGATGGAGAGACAATGACCCCCAAAACCGCCTTCAATTGGTCCCAGAGTGGCGACCAGCACCAAGGGTATAGAATCACACACTAAATAGATGGAATTACCATTTTTCTTTTAATAGGAACAGAAGATATGATAGAAAAACCCACAACACCAAAACTAAAAGTACAATTACGGCTAGATGTAAGCCATTCCCACATTCATGTTCGAAGGTAAAAGATACAAGTCACAAAACCCCACAGGAAAAAAGGAATACAATGAATAGAAAAGCAACAACAGAAACTGTCCCAAAATTCCATGCAAGTAAGGTCCTGCGCGATCCCCAAAGTCCTCCTGGATATATGAAAGCAATTTTATGTATGTAGGGTGAGAATACAAGTATACTCAGTAGGGAAAAACCAAATACTCTCATGCACAAGTGGGGAGACGTACTAATGTCCCGTCAGAAGCAGACAACCAACACTATCAAGGAGATCATCCATCCCACTCACCGACCACAGTCACCAAATAATGCAAGAAAGTAAAGTATAATAAAAGAACATCGATGTTTGGGTACCCTGCGCCACATTCCCACTAGTTATTGAATTCATCATATGCATAAAACCAATCCTGCCATTCTCACCACAGTCCCACTGCCACACCGGCTCGCAAACACCTTGGCCATATCCTCACGCAGTCCCACTGCCAAACCCCTCCCGCAAACACCTGGGCCACAACTGTCACATGTAACCACACATGAAAACTCCTAGGCCAGAACAACAACCTCCACACCTGAAGACACCTAGGCTTAAAGATCTACTACCATGCCCGAAGACACATGTGCCTTATCCCAAAGACACTTGGGAAACCACCTGCCCGAACACACCTGGGCCAACCACCACACCACCCTGCCCGAAGGTTCATGGGATAATAATGGACTTCAGGCCATCACACCCTGTCCGAAGATACTTGGGCTATCTAGGAAAGGGAGCAGAAAGGAACTATTAACCATATACTAATAGAAGTTTTGGGAAAAATACCCTCCCCATGAAATGTGGGTGTTCGGTACTAAGTGATCAACTTGGGTGGGGTGAGATTAAGAAACAAAAAAACTACAATTATATCTATAGGTAGCAAGCACTCACCCAGTTTTGGTTTTTCGTCAGCTAGCCTAAAGAACACAATCAGTACCATGTCCAAGTCACAACTCACACCAAACCAAAACCCATTTTCCCATCCTTGTTAACATGTTCAGTAATAATGTTTAAATAAGTTTTTGCGCCTACTTGGGCAACTAGCAAGAATAAGCACAAGCCAAGGGAAGAGTATGGTCAAACACCAACTTAAACATTCACACCCGGTTCTCTTGTAAATTCAGAAAAACAAGAGAGATAAGGGTCCCTCGAAGTACTGGAACCAAGGAAAACCCCAACATATACCTACACATTCTACGTCCAAAGGGGGGCTAGTGAGATCCCTTGAAGTAATGGAAGCAAAGGAAACCCCGATACACTGCCCAGTGTCCCCCAATTTCTAGGAGCCGATGGTTTCTCAACAATAGAGGATCCCACCCCAATTCATCATATAATCAAAGCAACCACCCGACCTTAAATTCACAACTGAAATCATAACCACACAGGATCCCATCCCCACCCACATCACTCGGCAATCGGCCCGTTAATGGAAATAACCAAACCTCTACAACCAACACAAAGCAGGACCATGCCGGTATTTTCACATTTAACAGATTTAACATACTCCATGATTTTAATCTCGGTGTGCTTTAGCAGGGGTTATAACAGAAAGGGTTGATCCTGGTGCCCTAACCTTATTCAGATGAATATATGTAATTAAAAAAATTCATTTACAAAACAGAGGTTCACAATCGCAATACAAGACATTTAAACTTCAGCAGTGTTAATGGTTCATTAGTGCACAGACAAAGACCACCAATGACCTTGATTTTCAGTAGGCATAAGCCCACAAAATTCCGAAATCATCAAACAAAGCATCATCGATCACACCTCTCCACTTCATTCTTTAGAATCCATTTATTATCTTAATTAAAGTTTGGTTCTTCCAATTCTATAGAAACCAAAGCATACCCAACCCGCATGATACACAGAAAGGAGAGACAAAGGTGAAACCCAACTCGATTGATCAACAATCTATGGTTTTCTCCACGCCCTAGGAACATGGGATGAGCGACTTGTAGGGATCCGAGACATGTGCACCACTTGCCTAGGTAACAAAGGACTTTCATACTCATAAGGAAGAAGAGAGAATTCGGCCAAGAAGGGAAGAAGGGGAGAAGAATAACTTCTTCTGTGATTTATAGATAAAATCCCGTTGTTATGGAATAAGAAATTTGAACACCTTGGAAGTCAGACTGTGGTTATCCAACGTGGTTGGGTGGTTACACATGAATTTATTAATTGTTATTTAATAGGGTGGCTTCTCTGGATTTTTAGATTTTAATTATGGCTTAAAAATAGCCTTGAAACGGTTCAAAAAGAAAAAAGGTCCTAAATGTGGGGTTACGGGGGAGGATGTAGGAGAAATACCCGCCAACGCTGGGTGACACTGATTGGTCTCATAGATCGGTCACACCAATCGGTCTCTCCGATCGATCGTGCCGATCGGTCTCACCGATCGGTCACGCTGATCAGTCTCACCGATCGGTCCCGCCGATCGGTCGCGCTCACAATTGTCAAAGGATGAGGTCATGAGGTTCTGGGTCATTACATCAGATACCTCCCAAACCATTCTCGCCCTCGAGAATCAAAACCCATAAGGAAAGAGAGGGTCCGAACAACCACCTCGAAAGATAACTCTCAGGAGTGAACCTCATTGTTAACTGAAAACACCTCCCTCCCAAGGACCAAGCAACATACAATGTCAATCTTCACCGTCATATGGGTGGTGGAGTCTTTTCCCCCATTTCATGATACTCTCCACTTTGGGTGGCACTGACTCGCCTTCACGGTTTTAGTCGCATCCACCTTAATGTGTCTTGATAAGGGGTCGGGTCTTCCTGTCCCTATTGCCCAGACTTTTCTCAGACATTCAGAAGAAAGAAAAACAACATATTTCATAGCCAAAAAGGTAAAACGCTCCACCCCAACAACTATAAATAGAACAGTACAAAACTCAAAACACCTCTGGGTACTGGGCACGCATCTGTGCTTCCCTCACCCAGGTACTTTCCTCAAGCCCACCGTGCCTCAATAACACACGAACCAAGGGAATGGTTCACCATCGAAGTACTTTCTCTTTACAATCATCGATCTTGATCGGTCATTCTATGAAGGTCGCATCGTCTTTGATATCTATTCCTCCCCAGTCGAGGACACGTGAATCGTCATGTAGATATCGTTGGAGCTGGGACACGAGGAATACATCGTGTATCCTCAGTAGCGGCGGTGGTAGAACTAGCGGATAAGCCACTTCACCAACCCGTTGCTACACTTCAAAGGGCCCGATGAACCTGGGAGAAGGCTTACTTCCTGTGCCAAAACTCCGCTTTCCACACCGAGGGGAGACCTTCACGAATACATGGTCACCGACCTTGAACTCCAAGGGTCTCCTCATATTATCGGCATATTTCTTCTGCCGGTCCTGAGTCGCCTTCATCCTCTATCGTATAAGCTGAACCTTCTATGTCATGCTCTGCACCACCTTTGGGCCAAGAACACCAGCTTCCCCAACCTCATCCCAGCACACGGGTGAGGGACACAGCCTTCCATACAAGGCTTCGTATGGAGCCATTCCAATAGCAGAGTGATGGCTATTATTGTAGGTGAACTCTACCAGAGGAAAGTGTAGCACCCATGATCCCCCAAAGTCCATAATACATGACCTCAACATGTCTTCCATGGTGTGGATGGTGCGCTCTATCTTCCCATATATATGGGGTTGGAAAGAAGTGTTAAGACGTAGCTAGGTTCCAAAAGCATGCTGCAATCCCCCCTAGACTCGTGAGGAAAACCGTGCATCCCTGTCTTAGACTATGGAACTCGGAACTCCATGAAACCACACTACCCCGTCCACATACTTCCGTGCTAGAGCATCCACTCCACTCGAATCCTTAATCACCAGGAAGTGAGCCGACTTCGTCAACCAGTCCACTACTACCCAGATGGTGTTGCAACCTCCTTGCACTTTGGGTAGTCTCGTGATGAAATCCATCAAGATGTAGTCCTACTTCCACTCGGGGACATATAAACATTGCAACAACCCACCTGGAACACGGTGTTTAGCCTTCACCTGCTGACACACTTGGCACTTGGCCACAAACACTGCTACTGCTCGCTTTACTCTGGGCCACCAAAACTGTCTCTTCAGACCCTGGTACATCTTGGAAACTCCCGGGTGTACGACTAGTGGTGAGTTGTGGAACTCATTAAGGACATGTATGTGCATCGCCTGTGGAACAAAAAACTTTTCTTGGATAATCATCTAGTTCTGTCCATCCTCCATCCACCATTCCGGAGTATTGCCCTGGTCAACTCGGTCATGCATCACTTCGCACTCTATGTCTCCCCATTGAGACTCCTCCACCTGACATAGCAGAGAAGACTGTAATATCATCTGATACAGGAAACCTCTACCACTATCTGTCCTCGCATCCAGGTGAAGGGAAGCCAACTCCTTCATCGCCCTCCATGTGTCCGCCGACTCTCAGACCGCATCCCTCTGCGACTTCCTGCTCAAGGCATCAACCACCACGTTTCCTTTCCATGAGGTGTAGGAAATCTAGAAATCGTAATCCTGGAGGAACTCCATCCACCTTCGCTGCCGTAAGTTTAGGTCTCGCTGGGAGAATATATACCTCAAGGTTTTGTGATCCGTGAAGACCCCAAAGCATTCTCCGATGAGGTAATGTCACCACAACTTTAGAGCAAACACGAATGCTGCAAGCTCCAGATCGTTGGTGGCATAATTACGCTCATGAGGGAGTAGCTTCCTAGACCCATAAAATATCACGCCTTGTCGATGCATTAACACACATCTGAGGCAATGCCCTGAAGCATCACATAACACCTCATACGCCACACCTTTTTCTGGTAGTCTTAGCATTGGGGAACTAACCAAATTCTCCTTCAGATAAATGATGGTTGTCTCGCACTGCTCTCTCCACACGAAAACCTAGTAGTTCTTGGACAAGGCTATCAAAGGTTCTACAACTCAAGAGAAGTTGGGTACAAACCTTTTATTGTAACCTGATAGCCTGAGAAAACTATGTACCTCTTCCACATTCTTGGGTGCTCCCCAAGAAGAAACCGCCTCAACCTTTGATGGGTATACCGCTACCCCCTGATCGGACACTACGTGCCCAAGGAAGTGTACTTCCCACATCCATAACTTGCATTTCGACAACATCCCATAGAGCTGGTACTATTGGAGGACCCCTAAAACTATCCTCAGTTTCTCTACGTGGTCCACCTCTGATTTTGAATAGATCAGGATGTCGTCAATAAACACAACTACGAACTGATCCAGATACTCCCGGAAGTCGGAGTTCATAAGACCCATGAACACAGTCAGGGCATTCGTAACGCCGAAAGGCATGCCTAAAAACTCAAAGTTCCCATATCTACACCTGGAGGCCATCTTCAAGATGCTACCCTCCTTCCCCCTCAACTGGTGATATCCAGAACGTAAGTCATTCTTTGAGAACCATCCTGCGCCTTTCAGCAGGTCGAAAAAATCGTCTATCCTTGGAAGAGGGTAGCGATTCTTGATCGTCACCAGATTCAGCTTCCTGTAGTCTATGCACAACTTGAGACCACCATATGACTTCTTTGAGAACAAGACTGGAGCACCCCACAGTGACACACTTGGTCGAACATACCCCCTCTTCATCAGATCAGCAATATATATCCACAAATCCCATAGCTCTGAAGGTTCCATCCGGTAAGGAGCCATCGAAATCGGACGAGCACCAGGCTCCAAGTCTATCCCAAACTCGATATCACAATGAGGGGGTAGAGCCATTACCTCCTGAGGAAAGACGTCCATAAACTCTCTGAAGATTCCTGGAACCTCCACCATCTCAGCATCTACTGACTCTACTAATAGCTTGGATAACAATGAGAGGAGGGTTTCCTCTCACCTACTGCCATTCTGACTGCTCTTCTTATCGGTGAAAGTAACATGCCAGCCACCCAGGTCCAAGAACACAAACCTTCCTCGAAAGCAGTTGATGACGGCACACACAGAGAACAACCAGTCAATTCATAAGATGACATCATATGGCTGTATCTGTAGTAGTAGTAAATACTTGACCGACTGATGTGGACCTATCAACAGTATGCATCCTCGACAAACATAAAACAAGTCGGTCTGACCTCCAACTGGTGTGCTCAACACCAGGGGCACTCCATGTCTCTCAGCATCTAGACCCAAGGCATGGGCAATACTGGGTGCACCAAAGGAGTGCGAAGCTCCAGTATCGAACAAGGCTAAGAAAGGGTGGTAAACAAACTGATCGTACCTTGAACAACCTCCATCCCTGCTGGAACTGCTACCTCCATGGCGTGCAACTGTCCATGCCCAGCTCCTCCACCCCTCGGCTATCGGCCGTCTCCCCGACCACGCCCTGGTCGAGGTCCCTGATGATCTCCCTGAGGTCAGCCTCCTCCTGCAATGTCTTCCCTCAGAGGATCAGGAGCTTGCTGTCCCTGCTGCTGCTACTGGAAAGTCCTAGTTGGAAGCTACTGGTGGAGCTGGTGTTGGGCCTGTCCACCACTTTCGTACTGAACTCGGTCTGGGCACTGATTCTGGAGATGTCCATGGCTCCCAAAGATGAATCACCTCAGTCCTAGGCCCGAAGGGAAAGGGAGAGGGCCAGTGGACCGAAACTGGAACTGCTACGGCATACTCCCTGATGGTCGTAACCTAGAGGGTCCCGATGTTGGAGGTCTGGTGCTGACAGCCATTCCCTTTGACGAGCCTAAAGGAAACCCCTCTCGCGACACACCACCCAGTGTGTGCATCCTCTCTACCACCTCTTCTTTCTTCTGGACCTCCAAGTATGTCGACAAGGTGAAGGGGGAAACATTGTACTGGAGGGAGGGTCAGAGCGCCTCCTGTAAACGTCTTACCTGAGACTCCTAGTCTGGAAAGAGGTCCGGAGAAAAATGTAGGAGGTTCTTTGAACTTGATCCCCAGCTCCCATAATGACATAATACCCTACTAGAGGGAGAGTATCTCCTGCCTCTTCTCCGGTTTCATCATAGAATAGAGGAATTCTTCTCTGAACTCCTTCTCAAACTCAGCCCATGCCACCTCAGCCTCTCTCCTCTCCCCCAGGTAAAGCATCCAACACTGACGCGCCGCTCCCTACATTTTGCTGACGGCCAGAGGAACCCAGTACTCGGTGTGTGCCCGAATCCGGATGAAGGCAATCACCAGCTCCTCTAGCCATCTCTCTGTCTTCATCTCAGAATGACTGCCCTCATAATTCTCGAGGGTCTGTCGCTGGAAGGCCCGAAGTGTCTTCTGCCACTGGTCATCCTCCTCCTCTCGATCAGACCTCTTTTTATCGACCAAGGTAGTCTCATGGGCCTCGATCGCCCGCACCATACGTGGTCGCCTCCCAGGTTCCATAGCTGCAAGGTAAACAAGGAATTCTTAAGCCCAAGTAGTGCATGATTTTGTTTTTAAAATTTCATAAACTTCTTATTGATTCCAATTCCAAAACGACCCATGAAACACAAGAAAACAAGTCATTATGATGCATGTAGCTTTTCTATGTTCTCTACCCTACAATCAGTGTGGCCTCGCTTGGTCGTTCGGTAGGTCCAGAGTCCTTACATCGGATCACGGGGGGCCCTAAAATCCGGTGTCCTAGCCGGTCTTCCCTGGCCTAATTCACGCACCAAGTTCACCAACATTGTCACCCTAATATCCTATGAAATCCTCTCTATGCATAACTGTAGACTCCATCCTATCTCTCAACCTAGACTCTGATACCATTCTGTCACGACCTGCCTTCACCAAAAGGAGGGAAGGGTCAGCAGATTGCCAGACCCTTCCTTTTTTTAAGTTGAAGGAGAGATAATGACCCCTGAAACCCGCCTTTAATAGGTCCCAGAGTGGTGACCAGTTCCAGGGTATAGAATCACACACTATGTGGAAGACATTCCCCGTTTTATTTTAATAGGATCGGGGGATAAGATAGAAAATCCCACAATAGAAAAACTAAAAGTACATGTACCGCTGGAAGTAACCCATTCCCACATGCATGTTCAAAGGTGAAAGATACAAGTCACACAACCCCAAAGGAAAAAAAGAAATACCAAGAAATGAAAAGAAACCACAACAAATGTCCCAAAAGTCCAAGCTAGTAAGGTCCCACTGGATCCCCGAAGTCCTCCTGGAAACCTGAATGAATTTTTATATACATAGGGTGAGCATACATGTATACTCAGTAGGGAAAAACCAAAGACCCTCGTGCACAATTGGGGAGATGTACTAAAGTCTCATGAGAAGAAGACAACCATCGCTATCAAGGAGTTCATCCATCCCACACACCAGACACTCTCACCAAATAACTCAAGAAATTAAAGTATAATAAAAGCACATCGATGTTTGGGTACCCCACGCCACTTTCCCACTGGTTATTGAATTCTTCCTACGCATCGAACCAATCCCACCATTCTCACTGCAGTCCCACTACCACACCCTCCCGCATACACCTGGTCCACATCTTCATGAAGTACCACTGCCAAACCCTACCCGCAGACACCTGGGACACAACTGTCACACATAACCATGCCTGCAAACACCTAGGCCAAAACAACCACCGCCACGCCTGAAGAAACCTGGGATAAAAGATTTAATGCCATGCCGGAAGACACCTGGGCCTCATCCCAAAGACACTTGGGAATCCACCTTCCCGCATACACCTGGGCCAAGCACCACACCACCCTGTCTGAATGTTGTTGGGCTAATAATGGACATCAGGCCATCACAGCCTGCTCGAAGATACTTGGTCTATCCAGGAAAGGGATTAGAAAGAAGCTAATAACCAACCACTAATAGAAGTGTTGGGAAAAACACTCTCCCCCGTGAAATGGGTGTGTTCGGCACTAAGTTCTCAACTTGGGTGGGGCGCGGATAAGAAACAAAAAAACTAAAACTATATGTATAGGTAGCAAGCACTCACCCAGTTTAGGGTTTTCTTTAGCCAGCCTAAAGAACACAATTAGTACCATGTCCAAGTCACAAATCACACCAAACCAAAACCCATTTGTCCCATCCTTTATTACATGTTCATTAATAATGATTAAATAAGTTTTTGCACCTACTTGGGAAAATATCAAGAATAAGCACAAACCAAGGTAAGATTATAGTCAAACACCAACTAAAACATGTACACCTGGTTCTCTTTTAAAGTCACAACAACAAGAGTGACACAGGTCCCTCAAAGTACTGGAACCAAGGAAAACCCCTTGATATACCTACACCTTCTGCGGCCAAAGGGGTGCTAGTGAGATCCCTCGAAGTAATGTAAGAAAAGGAAACCTCGAGACACTGTCTCGTGTCCCCAAATTTTCAGAAGCCGACAGTTTCTCAACAACAGAGGATCCCACCCCAATTCGTGATATAATCAAAGTAACCACCCGACCTTAAATTCGCAACTGAAAGCATAACCACAGGGGATCCCATCCCCACCCACATCACCCAGCAATCGACCCGTGAAAGGAAATAACCACACCACTACCACAAAAACAAAGCAGGCCCATGCTGGTATTTTCATATATAAAATATTTAACACACTCCATGATTTCAATCTTAGGGTGCTTTAGCCAGGGTTATCACAGAAAGGGTTGATCATGGTGCTTTAAACTTATTCAGCTAAATATATGTAATTAACAAAATTCATTTACACAGAAGAGGTTCACAATCACTATACGATCCATTTAAACATCACTAGAGGTAAGAGTTCATTAGTGCACATAACAAGACCACCAACGGCCTTGATTTTCAGTAGGCGTAAGACCGCACAATTCAGAAATCATCAAACAAATCATCATTGATCACACCCTTCCCCTTCCTTCTTTAGAATATTTTTATTATCTTCATTAAATTTTGGTTTGTCCAATTCTACAGAAACCAATAAATACCCACCCAACATGATACACATAAAGGAGAGACAAAGGTGAAACCCTACTTGATTGATCAACGATTGATGTTTTTCTCCATGCCCTAGGAACAGGGGATGTGCGACTTACAGGGCTCCGACACAGGTGCACCACTTTCCTCGGTAACAAAGGACTTCAAACGCATAAGTAAGAAGAGATAAGTTGGCCAAGAAGGGAAGAAGAGGGGAAGAAGAACTTCTTCTGCGATATATAGATAAAATCTCGTTGTTACGGAATAAGAAATTTGAACGCCTTGGAAGTTAGACCGTGGTTATCCCACGTGGTTGGGTGGTTACACAAGACTGGATTAATTGTTGTTTAATAGGGAGGCTTCTCTGAATTTTTAGATATAAATTATGTCTTAAAACAGCCTTGAAACGGTTAAAAAAGTAAAAAGGGCCTAAAAGTGGGGTTACGGGGGAGGTTGTAGGAGAAAAACCCACCAAGGCTGGGTGACACCGATCGGTCATGCCGATCGGTCTCACCGATCAGTCTCGCCGATTAGTCACGCTGATCGGTCTCACCTATCGGTCTCACCGATCGGTCGCACAGATCGGTTGAACCAATAATTGGCAAAGGACGGGGTCGTGAGGGTCTGGGTCATTACAGATTTGATAAAATCATTCAAGTTTCACATCGATTAATATATTCAAATGGACAATTTCAAATCTATTTATGGAATCATTCATTCTATTAGATGAGATTTGTATTTAAAACCATTTAGAGTATTAATTTTTGCCTAATTTCTTCAAACCATCTCTTATCAATTGGAATTTATTAACTTGAAATTTATAGATTAGTTGATAAATAGAGAATACAAACTATTTTTTTCAATTCCCATATATTTTTTGTCATAATTTGGTGGGGGGTTTCTACATAAAAGAGATATATATTTTACAATTGATCTGATAGAGGTGGCCAATATTATTTCACATCCATCTTATCATATAGAACCAATAGGAATTTGGGACTTTAACATTCAGTTGGAATATTTAGAAATTAAATTGTTCATTCTACCAAGAACAACATTCTAAAAAGAACCATATATTTCATTTAAAGAAGGAAAATTGAACTATTAATCATGGTGATGATTATCATAAGCTAAAATAAGTATTGATAAATAATTATTATTCTATTCCATGAATGAATTATTTTTTAAATAAATTTAAGGGACCCATAGGTTATATAAAACTAACATAATTTTTGGGATATCACCAACCGTGTGTTTGAGAGGAGGTTATTCAGAATAAATCATTCAAAATAAGATATTACCATTATAAACATGTTTTTATGACTATGGTATTATGAATAAACTACTTTTTTGTATGTAATGGATAAATATAATCTTATAATGGTATCCAAATTTCATTATGGTGGTATCAATTGATGATATTCTTGGGTATTATTAGTCAAAATAGGATCTTTTTAACACTTTTCTATACTATTGTGTATCATTGTGGATTATTCTTCATATTATATGTTATTAATGTTTTATTTTTTTGATAAAATAATTATGTATCCTAGTCCATTTCATATCATTATAAATATTTTCATTTGATCCTAATAATAATAAAGCTTTTATCTCATGAAAACCACTAAAGAATGAATTTGAGATACTTATTTTCATGGAATTATTAGAAAATAAAGATGTTTTGTAAGTTTAATTTCATGTTTGGCCTTATGCATTATATAATTGTAAAGGAATTTTTTTCCATTCACATAGAATGGAGAATTCTAGAGATACCATGAAGAACATTAGTTTAGAAATACATCGTCACCTATCCCAGCATTTTCAAAACGTGGAAAGTTGGATGTAGTGTATTTTCATTAAGTTTGATATAGGTTAGGATGTATTATAATGTATAGATATTATGTTTTTTCATATGCCCCTTTATAGTTATAGATACCATAGAATATCTACCCAACACACAAACTATATTTTCCTTTTGTAATTCAGTGATTAAATTAATGGCTTAAAATCTTTTTGGGGATAAATTTTTGGTGTATACGGATCATAAAATATTTAATCACATTTTATAAAAAAGTTATTTGAATCTATGGAAAAGCATATGAATTGATTATCTAAATCTATATGACATCAACTTGTTGTATACACCAGGGAAAAAAAATTATTTTATAGATGAGTTGAGTATAATTACATATGATCAGATAGATATAGTTTCTTTAGATTAATGTTAAAATATGTCATTTATTGTTGTTATGAATCTTGAGTATGAACAAAAATGTAAATCTATTATGTTATTTCTAGTTCTGGTTATTCATGAATTGGATGAGCAGGTTAGAAATGCTCCAAAATATGATAATGAATTTGTATCAATAAGTTCAAAAATCAAAATTGGGGAGACCATTGAGTGGTGAAATCAAGATGGGAATTCAATGTTATGGGTTAGAGATATGATGGAATTTCTTTTGGATAATCTGGAATAATATTTTGTGTCCATCACAAATATAGAATACTTTTTTATCTTGACATTCTAAAATGTATAAAGTGGTAAAAGTATAATTTTTGTAGGTTATAATGAATAGGGTTATAGTATAGTATGTATTGATATGAATTTACTGTCAGAAGACAATTATCACTTTTGGTAGCTAGTCATCATTTCTTGAATATCTTCCAATTCATGGGAATCATCATTTTTTAAATCATGGAATGTTTTCCCGAAAATACATTTTACCATTTGAGTAACATGAATGTGTGGGTGATATCTATTATCATGTAAAACCCTAGACTTTTCTAGAATTGTCTCATATTATTTTACATGTACTGTTTTTTACTTTTTTTGAGTAAATTTAATTTGGTTTTTACCTTGTGGTGTGTTTGTGTAGAAATTTGAGAAAAATAGAAGAAAAATGGAAGTGCACTATTGGCGTAGTGTTTTCCCTAATCATGCACCCTAGCCTAGCAAACTGAGAATCCATGGATATAGATGTTTTTCATGGCTTGTGTATAGTTTGTCAAATTTTTCCCCTATTAGGAGAAAATATGAACCTACTATATGAGGTACATGGTTAATGTACAAATTTAGGGGAAACTGTGTCCCCCAAGTATCAAATCCTACGTACATCAATTTAATCCCACCAATTTTTTTATAAAAAAATAATAAACCCCCATCTTTTGAACCTGAACTGCCTAGATCAACCTATAATAATTTTTTCTCTGTTATAAATCCTCTTAAATTGATTCCAAGGCCCTCATACCTTCACTATTGGAAATTCGATGTGTGGTTGGAAGATCTGCACCACCCAAAGTATGTGGTTTCTTTTCGATTTATTCCCCATCACTTTCCCAATATTCTCCAATTAATTTGTTTTCTTTTATCATTTGTTTTGTTGGATATAGATATAGATTTATTGAATCTATACGTAGGATTGTTTTATCTAGATCAATATTTAAGAGATCTTGTTTCATTTAATCGTGGGATTAGGTTTTGGATCTAGATCATGTTCATTGTCGCGTTCTAGATTGATCTGCTTCAAATTAGTGATTTTTGTTTGGAGAATGCTCATCCATGAATTGAGGTAGTTGTTCTATTATAAAAATCAAATATTCATGACTCCAATTATGTAAATTTAATTGTATAAACTCTATATTTTCTTAAGTTATTGAATTTCCTAATTAAATTAATTAATTTGTTGAATTAATTAATTGAGGAATGGATATTAGGGAATAATTAATTATGGAGTTAATTATTGAAATATGGAATTACGGTTTAGGGATAATTTATTATTGATATAATTATAATATCATTGAATTTGAATTTGGGGATAGTTAATTTTTGTGTAAATTATCGAGATATTGAATTTTTAATTAAATAAATAATTATTAAATTAATAATGTGATATTGATTTTGTGAATATTGATTAATTAATTCGACAATTAATTAATGGGATTAAAGTGATTAATTAATTAATAATATTGATTTGATGACATAATTTTTCAATTATCAATGAGATGGAGATGATTAATTAATTATTGAGTAAATTAACGAGATTGAGATGATTAATTAATTATTGAGTTAATTAATGGCATTGACATGGTTAGATAATTGTAAAATTAATGAATTGGATGAACTTGGAATAATGAATTCTATCAATGGAATTCATTAGTGAATTGTGAAAATTTATGGTAATAATGTAATTCCCGTGTGAACTGAGGCATTGAACAGTAATAATGGCATCAATGTGTTGATTGAGACAATGAATGGTAATAATGTAATCCTTGTGTTGAATAATATGAATAATGGTAACAATGGGATACTATGATATAATATACCTTGGAGAATGGTTCAAACTCCACCAAGAGATGATGTTGGTTTTGAGTCATAGGTTCCCACGGGAACTTAAGGGTTTATGAGTTTAAATAAATACTAGTTGATAATGTGATAAATATTTATTTATGAATTATGTTTTATTCTTTATACAACATCATACATTATTTTTTGAATGAATATTATTTTAGAAGTCATTGGTAGAGGGATATTGAGTTGTACTCACATCCTTCTAGGGTAGCCTGATCTGTACCAGAATGGATTTCATTGTTATAGGACATGATAAAGGAAAGTCCATGTGTTAGATGGATGATTTTGGAAGGAGTAGGAATGGGGGAACCAAACTCATCCATCTAACACATGGGTTTTAAAATGAAGGATGAGTTTGGTTCCCCCATTCCTGATCTATACCGGAATATATTTTCCTACATGCCTAAAATGATGCATGCCCCTATTATTTATGAATTTTGTTTTATCCATCATTTTAGCCACGCACTGAAAAATGGGTTTTAAATAAAGTTGTTGAACATGGACTAATTTTCCATGCTTGTGAAATTGAACTGAAAATGGTGCCTAATGTGAAACGAGAATTTTTTAAAAGTGATAATGGATGAGAATAAATTTTTATTTAAATGAGATACTTTAATATGATAATTTCTTGACCCTTTTTAATTAGGACCAACGTGTAGGATGGTTAAGGCTAGTGATAATGCCTCGGTTTTGACCATGTGGTGGGGTTTGGGAAAAGACGTGTTGTGCCTTGATGTTTTCCTTTTACATAAATCTGATAAAGTGGTGTTAGGTGTATTAAATAATGTGTTTGGTATTGTAGATATATTCCTCCATGAAGATTATTTATGAGTAGATAACATGAGGATATAGTTGGGGATGATCTAAAAATAGTGGAACATAAGGCACCAATATTGTTGAAGGGGGGGATAGGGGAGTAGTTCCGAGCGAACTTTTCACACTTTATGTAATGCATGGAAGAAGACCCAAAGATATTTTTGAGGAGTATATATGACCTCATATGGGAGTTTTAGTTACAAAAACCAATAACCTTTTCTAGAGAGGGCGGACATGAGGGAGTTGTGTTCTAGATTGAGTCCATCAAGAGAATAATTGACCATTTAGAGAATCTTCTAGAAAAGAGGGACATGTTGGCTGCTTATATTCAATGTGGATTAGTGAAGTGATGGTGGTAAATCAAAAAATGTACTTTAAAATATTATGGTATGTTACGGAAGGAATTATTGGATAAGTTATATGATAACTTCTATCCCGAAGCACTCAGTCATGAAAGAACTGATGATTTCATGAGGTGGAATCAGAGGAGTATGTTCATGATGGACTTTGTCGGATGCTTTACTAACTTGAAATTTCTTTTTCAAGCACTAAAATGGGATGCTACAACCATGTCGAGGTGTTTCCATGATGAACTTAAATTTTATATTAAGTTATGGGTTAACATCTTTCAGTTAAAGAAGTTTGCAGAAGTGGTGGATCAGGCTCTCATAGCTGAGGGGAACCTAAAGGAGGCTTCTAGTGTAAGAAATGAAATTACTAATGGATGATTATGAATTATGCCTTCCAAGGGAAGGAAACTTCGTTACAAGGGTTCTATATAGGGTATAAATGGAAGAGTGGCCGAGGGTAAGGTCCAATCACACCGGACCTTACCGGGATTGTTTGTCACCAGTGCGGTAGGTAGGGAAAATATCATTGAAATTATCCCCAACCACCAGAAGAGTGATAATAGTACTATAGGATGGGACATTTTCAGTTGTTTTCCAGGATCCAGTGATAGGTGGGTAGTTTTAGAGGAATTAAACAGAAATAGGGTGTGGGAATGGGATCTTCTTCACCATATCAGTCCGGAAGCTACAGTTATTCTGGTCGAGGTGCTAGAGGAGGAGGATGAAGTGATTGTAGGAAAGAGTTATTGTACCTAAAACGACGTCCAGAACAAGGGACTCTGTTGCATCATATAGAATAGAAGAAGGACAATTACATTCTATACAAACCTAAATTTTTGGATAGTGAGGCTGGATTATTGATAGTGAGAGGTACTATTATTATATATTCTACATTATCAAGTGCATTATTTGATTTTGGAGCCTCTCATTACTTAATTTATTAAAAACCAATAAATGTTTTTATCATGGTGGTGGATTTTGTGATCATAGATTTTAAGATAGATACACCATTGGGAGTACAATCGAGAGATATCTATTTATACAAGGGGTGTTTTCTCGAGGTTGGGGAATATCCTTTTCTGTGGGATCTTCACATCCATTACATGTTATGTTTCAACCAAATTTTGTGTATGGACTGGTTAGTAGTATACAATGCCCATATAGATTGTTAGAATAGTAGAGTGACTTTTACATCTCCTACCAGTGGAAAATATATTCATCGGGGAGAGTGGGACATCATGGTAGGCCATACAGGGAAAGTTCACTAGCATCTAGGGGAGAATACCACCCATGTTTGTAGTTTTTTATGGATTATAGAGGTTTAATTCATGATTTAATTAAAATAATAGTGAACAAGGTTTAGGATTTGTTTTCTAAAGACATTTCAGGGGTTCCACCTAAGAGATATGTGGAATTTAAAATTGCAATCATGCTGAGGGGTGATCCAGTTTCAATTCCACCATATAGAAAGTTACCAGAATACCGTCAAGAGATCCATAATCACCTGGAACAACATGAAGATAAGGTATTTATGAAATAGAGTATGGTTCATTGGGGTTATCCGGTTTTTTTCTTAATATGGCTGAAAGGACTCTATGCTTGTGTGTTGTTTACAAGATGTAGAACTAGATGACAATGAAGAATAGGTATCCTATTTGACATATGAACTATATTTTTGGACAACTTGAGGGTTTATTGTGTATTTTACTAGATTTTCTTGAGATCAGGGTATCATCGGTTGATAGTTATGAATTCTGATATACCGAGGGAAGACTTCAGAAGAAGGTATAACCTATAATAGTTCTCTGTAATTCTGTTTGGGATGAAAAGTAGGCCATCAGTCTTTATGACCTCAATGAATAGAATTTGTCATCCATACCTATATCAGTTCGATGTTGTGTTTGTGGATGATATATTGGTGTACTCCAACACTCATGATGATCATGACCAACATATTGACATTGTCTTGAGTGCACAGAAATATAATCAACTATATGTCCAAATATCTAAGTGTAATTTTTGTATTGATCAGATACACTTATTGCTTCACAACATCTCAGGGGAAGGGGTTTTAGTGTACCCAAATAATGTTCAGGTAGTGGATTCTTGGGATTATCCCAAGAACATATTCAATATTTGTATATTTATATGATTAGTTTAATATTAATATAGATTCATAAATGACTTTTTCCTTTTGGATGTTCTGCTTTAGGTCATGAAAAAGAAGAGATAATGTTTGAATAGTCGTAAGCATGTGATAATACCTTCCAGTAGTTGAAGAAGTGTTTGATAATAGAACCAAGCATGATCCTACCCAAGCCAAGTGAGATGTATATGGTATTATGTGATGCTTATGGGGTCGGATAGGGACTAGTATTGATGTAGGGAGATCAAGATATTTCCTATGGGACTCATTAGTGGAGGCCTCGTTAATGGAATTAACCTATGCATGAATATGAGTCGGCTTCCATTTTATATGCTTTGAAGTGATTGAAGAATTATCTGTTTTCATAAAATTTTACTATGTATATGGACTGTAAGATCTTGAAGTATATCTTTTTTCATTGATATTTGAATCTCCAAATAATTGAGGACGGTTGTGTATATGGATTATGTTTTTTAAACTAGCATATAGAATCGGTAAGGGGGACATTGTGGCTGGTGATTTGAGTTGTAAAACTCAGAATGAGGTGGATACAGTGTCTAATTTTCGGTGGAATATGATGGACTTACGAGAAGAGATGCATGTTTTAGTGGTTCAAGAGAGTCAGGAGTAGATGACACTCATATTAGTTGATGTATATTCTACTATTTTGAGACCGATAATATATACACTTTATGAGGATATGGATTGCTTGACCTTGGGGGAAAGCCTTGAATGAATGGATTCACCTTCCTATTGAATCATAGATGTGGGTGAGATCAACTATGTTATGAATCATGTTGTTCTACCAATGAGCAAGTCACGACCTGTCCCTCGGGGCCCATGTCGTGACTACCCCAAGCCCACCTTCCATTGGCCAGTGGCTAGCGACTTGCACCGAAAGGCATATCCCCTAAAACTGGAAAGGTATTGACTTTATATCTTGTAAAAAAAAACTCAACAAATTACACAACATGATAGGAACACAAGTAATCTTTATAGAAAATAGAGTTTTGAAAGTAAGAGGGGACGAAATACAATCCCAATAGCAAAGGTCCATGTACAACTAGAAATACAATACAACTGAAGGAATAGATGGACAGCCACTCGGTCATCCTTCAAGGTTCCAACCAGAAGGGTAGGTATAGATCACCTCCTCAGCACTCCACATCCACCCATCTCCTCTGCGTACAGACATGCCATTTGGTCCACCACCTGACACCGTCCTATCCTGGTACCCTCAGCCCCGATTAGCGTTGTTCATCATCTGCACCAAACACAACAAGGTGTGGGCGAAGCCCATGCAGGGTTGAGTATAACGATACTTAGTAGGAACCCTGATACCCTCAAGATCTCACAAAATCCACAAAGGTTAAACAAAAAAGCATGTAAACCAGTGAAAACCTTAATTAGGTATATGCCCATACATATACGTATGGTATCAAATATTACCCATCTCATTCATGATGAAACACAATGCCCAACTCCTTAGACATAGTACAACTGTTCCACGAAGGAAAGATTACCAAAAAGCTAAGTACCACCCAGGTACACCACACAGAAGAATACCACAAAGGTAACACCATAAAGGTAAGTACCACACAAGTACATCACATAGAAGAATACCACAAATGTAAAAAATAATCTCAAACCAGTATAAATAAGGTACAGTAGTAGAGATGATTAGATGTTACTAATGAATCATCTTACTCTATTAAGAGGAAAAACCACATAGGATCCTAAATCATCATACCCACACAGGATCCTAGTAAATAATCAGACCCACACAAGATCCTAGTACAGCAGATCCACACAGGATCCTAGTACATCATCATACCCACACAGGATCCTATTACAGCAGACCCACACATGATCCTAGTACATCAACAGTACCACACAGTATACTAGTACAGCAGACACACATAGGATCCTAGTACATCATCATACCCACAAATGATCCTAGTATAGAATACCCACACCAGATCCTAGATTACTCCCAGATGGATTCCTAGAGTGGATCCATGTGGGATCCTCGAGCACAGACCGACGAAGGATCCCTTTCTCATGTTACAGCCATGTACAGGGTTCCCTCACTAAGATCGCTTGATTCCAAGAGGATCCTCTCCTAAAACCACAGGTCTATACTCCCCTTTCCACAAAGTCCAACAAAGATGTATCCCAAAGGACCACCACGTAAAAGGGGTCTCAACGCAATAGATGGTGCGTCAATCGAATGCCTGGACGGTAAGTTACTGGCCTTTTATTCACGAGGGCCTAGTTGAATTTGTGTTCGATCCAATCGGTCTATACCCCAACTTTAACCAGAACTCATGTTGGCTATACCAAAAGTATTGTCTCTTTCCAAGGTTTCTGTTTCCATAGACGGTTCGTCAAACGGACACCCAGTGAAAAATTTCTGGCCAAAGGAGCGAAAATGTGTTGAAGCTGGTCCAGGTCCGGTCCAACTCGGCCTGGGCTGACCCGACCCAGTTCGTGTCGACCCTGCCCACAGGGTCCGGCTAGGCCTTCCGGAATGACCCGTCTTGATAGGTCTAGCCCGACCAGCACTGGGCGGCCCGACTTGGCCGCATGTGGGAGGGAGTCGCATGCCCCCAGCCTCCACTCACCGAACGGCCGAAGCCGTTTGATCGCCAGCAGCACGCAGGACCCGTGGGTCCTGCACAGTTCAACTCGGCCAGCTGTACAGCCCATACCCTTTAACTCTTGGTGGTGCATCGTGCGTCGCCCCTCCATGGAAGGCCGAACGTCGGCCGCCCTCTCGTTGTCATCATGGCACATGTCGGGACCCTTGCTCGTCAGGCAGCACTGATGCGCGCCGCCGCCCCATCGTGTGGGCGGTCTCCACTCGCTACCACACATGATCTGTCATGGCCAATGGCCCCCGACCCTTCCCCAGTGGCAAGGTTGCGCCACCTTCGTCTTCGCGGCCGACCATGGTGCCGACCATCATTCCTAAGACCCATCGACGACGGTTGTCATCCTCCTCCTTCATGAAGAACACAAAAAGAACCACCAGATTTGTAGAGGGGTTGGGCCATGTTTGATTGGCCCATAACCATCGTGTTAGAGCGGAAGAAATTAGCTAAAGGGAGGTGAATCAACATGATTAGAAAATTAACGATGATCGATCGAAAACACACCCCTACCTTGGAAATTTATTAACGTCAATGAGGAGGAAAGGACAGACGTCGGTTCATCGTCGTTGAATACATCCCACATTGGAGTTGGCGCGTTCTCCATTAAAGAAGATGGAATATTCTTCATTGGAGAAGAAGACATGTTCTTCATTGGGAGATAATGATCCACCAATGTTCTCCCTTTAGAAAACGATTTCCGCCAATAGAAACAAATGAGTATCCAACACAAATATTAAGTTTATCAATTTAAATTTTTTTGCACAAAAGGAGTTGGCATAATAAATTGTCTCAATTAAATGGGAGGAATCAATTAATGGGTAGTTGAGGGGTTCCACCACCCCCCATCCATTAAGAGGGGTTATGGTGGTCCCCCCACCATAACATTCTTATGGGAGGTTTCAATAGAAGTAAAATGAATGTTTATTTTATTTTATTTTTATTTCCAAGAAAAGGAAAAAAATTTATCTTTCACCCCCGACCTATTGTGGTAGAGGTGAAGGTCTCCTTAAGAGAATACTGGTGATACGAGCTCAACAGTTCCCATGGATTGCAATTCTGAGCACCGGTAGAAAAGTTACAAAAAACTCGCTCGTATGTTTACTGAACATACATGAAAAAAAGATTAGAAATTCATTCTGGGCACACCGAGCCTCAGAATCACGTGCTGTCAATTTTCATGGACTTGTAAAATTTCCATATATTTTTTAAAAACATTAAATGGAATATTTTGGTCTTTACATTCTCCCCACCTCAGGTCTTTGCCTCCCAATGAGCCAGAACTCATACTAAGGGAACAAGTGTGGGTAATGAGCATGTTTCTGGGCCTCACGCTCTAATGTGCTCTCCTGGAGGTTCTCGTGCTACCAATGTACGCGCACCAAATTTATAGATCACCCATGAAGGAATATCTTATGTCGATCCAAAATCTCCACTAGAACCTCTGAAAACATCGCCCCATCATTGATGTCCAACTCGCCATGGTCGATGACGTGTGATGGGTCGTGCACGTATGTCCTCAGCTTGGATACGTGGAAAATGTCATGAACCCGGTGCAACTGAGGGGTAAGTGCTAGGTGGTAAGCTACTTGCCAACTCTATTGAGGACCTGAAAGGGTCTGATGAACCTCAGATATAACTTGCCACAACGGCCATATCTTGACAAACCTCGATGGTGTGAGACCCGTAGAAAGACATGGTCACCATTCTGGAACTCCAGAGGTCTCTGTATCATGTCGGCATAATACTTATGCTTACTCTGTGTATTCATCATCTACTCCTAGATGATCTGCACCTTCTCTATGGTAGCTCGTACCATCTCTAGTCCCATGAGTGTTAACTCCATAGGGTCAGTCCAGCAGAAAGGTGATCTGAAAGGTCGGTCGTACAGAGCCTCGAAATGTGCCATCCCAATGGTGGAGGGATAACTATTGTTGTTTGAAAACTACACTAAGGAAAAGTGTTCCACCCAGCTACGACTGAAGTCGAGGAAGCAAGCACACTTCATGTCCTAGAGAGTCTGAATGGTCCGATCATTCTGGCCATCCGTATGAGGATGGAAGGCGGAGCTCAAATGAAGATGCGTCCTGAAAGCCTCCTAAAACCCCTTCCATAGCCAGCAAGTGAAACGTGCATCATGATTGGAGACAATCGTCAAGGGTACTCAATTTATCCACACAATCTCATTCACATAGAGGTGTAATAAGCTCTCTACATAATCTTTCTCTCGAATCGTTAGGAAGTTGGCCGACATGGTGATTCGGTCGACGATCACCCAGATAGAATCATCATTCCTAGATATATATGGAATTCCTATCATAAAGACCATGTATATCCCATCCCACTTCCACTATGGAACCTCTAAAGCCTGTACTAAGCATGCTGGTACCTAATGCTCCACCTTCACTTGCTGAAAATTGTGGCACTGAGAGACAAACTCTGCTACTACTTTCTTCATTCCCAGCCTCCAATGCAATCGTCAGTGATCTTAATACATCTTCGCCACTCCTAGATGTACCGCTAGATGGGATTTGTGGAACTCCCTCAACAATTTCTCTCTATGAGACGCTGGTTTCATGGTATGTCTTCTAAAAAGGAAGACGTGTGACCCACCTTCATTAAATCTATCAGGTGCCTATCCTGTGGATATCTGAGCACGTCGAGCCTCACAGTCAATTTCACCATGTAGTGACTCCATGAATAACTGAAGAAGTGGGGGAGTAACTGTAGGAGACTAAAGAAAAGATGATCCATCTCGATCCACAAAGGATATCTGAAAAGTGCCCAGCTGCTCCATCGCCTCACCAAGCAGCTGTATACTAGATCTCCTACTGAGTGCATCTGCTACAGCATTCTCCTTCCCAGGAGTATAGACTATCTCAAAGTCATAGTCTTGGAGGAACTCAAGCCAATGTTGTTGTATCAGGTTTAGGTCCTTCTAAGAGAATATATACATGAGACTCCTGTGATCAGAGTAACCGTAAAATTCTCTCCCATAATGTAATGTTTCCACATCGTCAAGGCGAAGACCACAGCTGCTAACTCCAGGTCATGGGTTGGGTATTTCTTCTCATGCTATCTCAACTGTTGAGAACGATATAGAATAACTGCTTGCTCTTGCTTCAGGACACATCTATGATCGGTCCCTGATGCGTCATAGTAGGCTATGTGCCCAATGCCCTCCTCTGGAAGCCTCAATATTTGGGCACAAGTTAGCCGCGACCTCTGCTCTTGAAAACTCTACTAGCATATCTCTGACCACACGATGGGTTGCCCATTCTTTTGTCAACACTAATAAGCGTGCTGAATTTCTGGAGAAATACGTCAAAAACCTCCGGTAGTATCCAACGAAACCCAAGAAACTACGTACCTTTGTCACACTCCTAGGTGGATCCTAAGAAAGTACTGCCTAAATATTCACTCGATCCACTACGACTCCAGTCTATGAGATGAGGTGTCCTAGAATGTGAACCTATCATATCCGGAAATGGTACTTCGAGAGCTTACCATAAAGCCGGATCTCTAGGAGTGTTTCCAGAACCACCTGCAAGTGATAGGCATGGTCCTCCTCAGTAGTCAAGTAGATCAGAAAGTCGTCGATGAAGACTATTACTAGTGATCAAGTTATGGCTGAACGATCCTGTTCTTGAGTTTCATTTACACTACTAGATCATTGGTCATGATGAATGGAATTTCCAAGAACACATAATGGTCATACCGACATCTGAATGTTGTCTTCTGTATATCCTCCTCTCGTACTTTGAGTTGGTGATAGCTTGATCTGAGGTCTATCTTCGAGAACCACCGTACTCTTTTCAGCTGATCAAAGAGGTCATAAATCCTTGGAAGTGGGTACTTGTTCTTCACGGTAACCGGATTCAGGCGCTGATTGTCAACAAAAAGTATCAAGCTCCTATCTTCCTTCTTGGTGAACAAAATTGGGGCTGCCCAAGGAGAAACACTAAGCTGGATGTACCCCTTCCAATGCAAGTCCTCCAGTTGTACCCGCAGCTCAGGAATATCCATGGGAGACATCCGATACACTGATGTAGATATTTGTGCCATCCCAAGGGATATGTCAATGAAAAATTCCACCACTCTTCATGGAGGTAGACCCTGAACATTATTAGGGAAGACATCTGTGTATTGATCCACCACTACAGGATAACTCAGACTCTCCACATCCCCTGCTCCATGGGTAATGCTAGATAACTGATGAGTGATCGGTTGCACTCTCCCCTGGGTAAGTCCTTCTTATACTAAAAAGGTTCCCTTCTCATCAGTGAAGGTAATCCCAGTCCCATCTATGCATACGCACTGAAATTTGTGCCTAATATAGTCAATCTAAGCAAGGACAGTAGATAACTAGTCCATACCCAATATGACGTTGTATGGCCTAGATGCTGCTACTAGGAGATCCCAGCTAAAACTATCACCTCCTAGAGTAAGATCACACTCTCATAAACAGTGTGTAATTGTCGAATCCTCTCCTGTGGGAGTCTCTAGCTGTATGTATCGATCCTAAGGCTCCACCGGAATCTCTGAGCTCCGAACGAGGGAAGTGGGAATAAAATAATGATTGGAACCTACATCTATAAGTACTGATGCTATGGTGGAGTTGACACAAATCATACTTCATATTATCTTATGAGCATCATGGTCGTAGGCCTCAGATTCTTGGAGCTGAGCTCGCACCTGTCCACCGGATCCCTGTGGTCGGGGTGGACCACTTTGTGGTGGTGGCAGTGACATCTCGAATCATCGCCCATTGCCAGCTGCAAGACCATCTCCTCTGCCATGTCCGCCTGCTCCCTCTGGACCACCTCAGTCGAACACCCATAACTGCCTAGGAGGTCCTTCGACTGTCTACTGACCAGTTGTACAGCGGGTCGGGCAGTCATGAGGCATGTGACACTGCTAGCCTCATGTGAAACACTGCTTTCTCCTCGCATGACTGGTTCTTTCTCCGGTGCCCCGCACAACCGACCCATAATCCTACGGTCGTCCACCTATATGCCTAGTCCTCTTGGACCTCTGTCACACCTGTCTGCTGCCAACTGTAGAAGGCTCTGCTACGTGATGCCTGGTGGTGGGTCTCGCTGCTGGCGACTGCTCAGCATGACAACTATCCACTAAGAGGGCTCTCTCTAACACCCCCGCCTGCGTTGGAATGCTGATAGAAATCATCGAAGCAATGATCTCCCGCATGAGCCCCTACTCAATGGTCATGGACCTAAAGAATGGTTACCGCACCATATCATTGGAGTGGCACGATAGGTCGGTGAACCTCACTGAGAAATGAGACACAATTATGTTTCCCTACTCCAGATGAAGAAGCTCATGTATGTGAACTGCGCGAGGAGTCGGTGGGACAAACTCTTCCCAAAACAGGCTCTCAATGTCTACCCAGAGAATTGTTACCTCATCATGAACCTAGAGCATCAATATCTACTATCTTCCTGCTGCTTTCTGTAGAATACTGGTGGCAAGGATCACCATGAGATCAACTATAGCCCCTACCAGTCGGATGTCTCTCACCATTACCTCCGGCCAATCCTCAGCTTCCTGTGGGTCCATATCTGCCTTAAAACTAGGTAAACTCTGGTGTTGGGACTCATTCAATGAACTCAAGTGGAATGTACTATCTAGTGATGGGGTTGGTGGCCTCGGTGGCCCAATGAGTCATGGTACTATTGGTGCTTTTGTTGGTTCCTCTACTGGAAGAGGGCCCTGCACCGAGGCCTCGTCGCTCGGTGGGCTATCTTTGCATATTATACTTAGAACCCTATCTGGATATCTATGTGGAGGAAACCTGAAAAGAAAAAGGTGCACCACAGACAATAAGTTATACCTAGTGAGCTGACGCAACGAGATCAAAAAGAAAAATCTTGAATACACACACGCAATCATTTTTTTCATGCACTGACTCGGAAATTAGAAGTCATAGTCTTGGTGTATGGATTTGACAGCCCCCGCACCAACACTGGATTCCCTAAACCGATAACCAGACTCACAACACTTAACACTATTTCCATTAAAAAGATCAGAGTCCAATGTTCTACAGTATAACCAACTCCTTTGATACAAATTTTTCACGACCCGTCCATGGGGCCCATGTCGTGACTACCCTATTCCCACCTTCCATAGGCCATGGGCCGAAGTATAGCACCAAAAGGCGTATACCCTAAAACCGGGATGGAATTGCCTTTATATCCTATAAAAACACTCAACCAAGAACATAACAAGATACAAACACAAGTAAACTGTATAGACAAAAGAGTGTTAAAAGTAAGAGGGGCTAGAATACAAGCCCAAGAATAAAGGTAAAAGTACAACTAGAAATAAAATAAAATATAAGGAATAGAAAAATAGCTACTGGGTCATCCTCTGAGGTTCTTACCTAAAGGGTAGGTACAGATCACCTCCTCACCACTCCACATCTGCCCGTCTCCTCTACATACCGACACACTGTATGGTCCACCTTGAGGCACCATCCTATCCTGATACCCTCAGCTCTGATCAGCACTGTTCGTTGTCTGCACCAAACACAAGAAGGTGCAGGCGAATCCTATGAATGGGTGAGTATAATGACACTCTGCAGGCACCCCAAGACCCTCAAGGTCTCACAAAATCCACAATGGATAAACCAAAAAGCATGTAAATTAGTGACAAACCTACCTAGGTATATGCCCATACATATACCTAAGTTATCAAATATTACCAATCTCATTCATGTGGAAACTCAAGACCCAACTCCATAGCCATAGTACAACTGTTCCACGAAGAAAAGATTACCACTAAGGTAAGTAACACAGAGGTACGCCACATAGAAGAATACCACAAAGGTAACACTATAGAGGTATGTAGAAAATAGGTAGGCCAAAAATAAGAATACCTCAAAGGTAAATACTCATATCCCACTAGGTATAACTAATGTACAATTGTAGAGATGATTAGATGTAACTAATGAATCATATTATTCACTTAAGAGGAAGACCCAAGTAGGATCCTAAATCATCATACACACACAGGGTCCTAGTACTTTATTAGACCCACACATGATCATAGTACAACATAGCCACACAGGATCCTAGTACATCATCAGACCCACACATGATCCTAGTAAAACAGACCCAGACATGATCCAACTACATCATCAGACCCAAACATGATCCCAGTATAGCAGTCCCACACAAGATCCTAGTACATCATTAGACCCTCACATGATCCTATTAAAGAAGACCCACATAGGATCCTATAGTAGATCCACATGGATTTCTAGAGCAGATCCATGTGGGATCCTTGAGCACAGACCCATGATGGATCCCTTTATCATGTTACTGCCAGCTACAAGGTTCTCGAACTAAGCTCTCTTGATTCCAAGGGGATCCTCTCCTCAAGCCATAGGTCGATACTCCAACTACCACAAACCCCCAAGAAGAATTATCCCAATATATCTACAGGTAATAGGGGTCTTAGTGAAATAGACAGTGCATCAATTGGACTTCTGGTCTGTAATTCATTGGCCTTTTAGTCCTGTGGGCCCGATTAGATTCGTGTTTAATCCAACCCAGCCATACCCCAACTTTTACCAAAACTCATGTGTTGTATAAAAAAAGTATCTTCTTGCTCCATGGTGTCCAGAACAATAGACAGTTCTTCAAACGGACGCCCAGTGCAAAGTTATGTCCAAAAGAGCGGAAATGGGTCGAAGCTAGTCCGGGTCTGATCCGACATAGTCTGACCGAACCGGTTCAAGTCGACCCGGCCCGCTGTGTCCAGCTCGGCCTGGCCGCATGTGGGGGGGGGGTCATGTGCCCCCGCCTCTACTCGTAGAAATGGTAGAATCCATTTGTTCTCTAGCAGCACGCGGGACCAGTGGGTCCCGCTCGGTACAACACTATCGGACGTAATGACCGACCCCTTTGCCCCCGGAAGTGCGTCGTGCATCGCCCCTCCAGATTCGGGTGAACGTCGGCTGCCCTCCCTTCCCTGATGTGGCACAAGTCGTGACTCTTGCTCACTGGGCGGCGCATACGCGCGCTACCACCATGTCCTGTGACTGGCCTCCGCAGGCTGCCACCCTTGCTCCACTGCAACCGATGAGCTGTGACCCTTCTCCGGTGGCACGGTTGCACTGCTGCCGTCTTCATGGCCGGCTGTGGTGCTGGCCACCATTCCCAACCCCCACTAGTGATGGTTTTCATCCTCCTCCATCATGAACAACACCAAAAGAACAACAAGAATTGCATAGGGTTCGGGCCATGTTTGTTTGGCCCGTACCCTCTACTTTAGAGTGGTAGCAAGAATTTCAAGGGAGGTGATTCAATGTGGGGTGAAAATTAATGATGATTGATTGAAAACACACCCATACATCAGTGATTTTTTGACGTCGATGAAGAGGAAAGGAAGGGTGTCGGTTCGTAGTCATTGAAGATGTCCCAAGTTGAATGTGGAACGTTCTTCGTTAAAGAAGATGGAACATTCTTCATTAGAGATAATGGCATGTTCTTCGTTGGGAGAGAATGATCCTCCAAAGTGCTCCCTTTCGCCAACTATTTCCTCCAACAAAACAAAATGAGGATCCAACACAAATATTATGTTTATCAATTAATTTATTTAGCAAAAATGGTGTTTGAATAATTAATTGGCATAATTAATTTGGTTCAATTAAATAGGAAGAATAAATTAATGTAGATTTGAAACGTCCCCCCCATTATGAGGGGTTTCGGGTGGCCCCCACCACCATAACATTCTTATGGGAGGTTTGAACACAAATAAAATGAATGTTTATTTTATTTTATTTTTATTTTAATTAAAAGTAAAAAAATCTAAATTTCACTCTCGACCTACTCCAATCGAGGTGAATATATCCTCAAGAGAATATCAAAACTACGAGTTCAACGGTTCCCTTAGATTTCAATTCCGAGCACCGGTTCAAAAGTTATAAAAACCGGCAAGTAGGTTTTTTGAACATTCCTAAAAAAAAGTTTAGAAATTCATTCCAGGCACACCGAGCCTCGAAATCACGCGTTGTCAATTTTCGGGGACTCGTAAGTTTCCCATATAATTTAAAAATAATATACATGGAAAATTTAAGTCTTTATATCGAATTTGGGGGGAGCTGATGTGTGATGTTTATGCATCAAAATTGGTGGGGCATCCATGTGTGAAAAACATTTACTGTCACCTATGATGTGAATTCTGATGGACTTGTATGAAAAATGACATATAAGGGTTATTGGAATTATGCCACACCTTTTAGCAGATGATGTTTGAGCATTAATGACTTGGAGTTTTACAACAAGAATTTCCCATTTTAGAATGAAAGTAGGATGAAGTGACCTTGTATTTTAAGGTGGTTCTCCTGAGAATGGCTTGGAAGAATGACACTATCTAAGTTATTATGGATCTATTGACCAAGTTATCACATTTTTTTCCTATATGGGAGACTTTATTAGTGGAACAACTGGGATATTTTTTCATATTGAAAATATTCTATATATATGAGGTTCCATAGACTATTATTTTAGTCCATTATTCTTATTTTACTTTGTGCTACTGGAAAGTATTATAGAAGGATCTTCGTACAATGGTTTTTGTTGAGTATGTATATCCACCCATAGACTTATGGGAAGTTAGAGTGTACTATTTAGGTGCCTGGGTATATGCTTTGGTCATGAGTCCTAGGATTTGGTGGGTCTTTCGAAGAGAACCAAACTTAGTGGAGTTCACCAATAATAACATTTATAAGGATAATTTACATATGTAACCTTAAGAGGCACTTTATAGTAGGCCACGAAGATCGCCTCTATGATTTATGGAGGTATGTGAGTAAGATTTGTTGGGATCGAGTCTAGTGTAGGAGATTTTGGAGTTGGATCAACTGATTATATGTTGACATCTCTGAGTATACACAAGTCATATGCCAATAGAAATTGACAAACCAAATTGTTTACATAGGGTGGACATGTATTCCTTCAGGTGTTGCCTATATTGGGTCACTATAGGATATCGTGACTTGGAAAGTTGATGCCCAGGTTTATTGGATAGTTTGAGGTTGTGGAGATAATCAGAAAAGTGGTGTATCAATTGGATCTTCCAAAGAGACAAAATGTTTCGCAAAATTTCTTCCATGGGTCAAAACATCCGTAGTATTAGCCTAACCCTTATTTTGTGATCAATGTATATGATATTGATATTGACGAGGATACATCCTTTTAGAAGCATCTAATACACATGTTGGATCACAATGAGAAGGTGTTGTAGGAAAAGACCATGAAAATAGTTCATGTATTACAGAAATATGGCCATATTCATAAGGAAAAAATGGAAACATAAGATGATATGAGGGATCATTGGCCCTAATTTTTTTTGATTCAAAGTCCTAAAGATTCTTGGGAGTATTGTTTTGGGATGATCTATTATAATGTGTGAAGATTGTAAAACCCAAACCTTTTCTAGGAATGTATCAGGATCATTTAGAGGTACTCTTTTTCCTTGTGTTGAGAAATTTTCATTTGGTTTTTACCTTGGGGTGAGTTTGTTTAGAAATTTTAGAAAACTGGTTGAAAGTGGGAAGTGCACGGTTGGCCCATGGGTTTCCCTCAGGGTGCCCCCTGGTCCAAGAAACTATACAACCATGGAAAAAGTGTTTTTTCATGGATGGGGATTTATTTTTCAAACCATATACCCTCTTAGGAAAAACCATTCCCCCACTATAATAGTTATATGTTTTAGGCCCATTTTTAGGGAAAATCGTGTGCGCCATGTACAAAAACAAGTGTATGAGATTTTAATCCCCTGAATATTATTAAAAATATTACCGAATCATTATTTTATACCACGAATGCCCTATATTGACCCATAATAATTCTCACTGAATTAAAAAGGCTTAAAGAGGGATTTCAAGGCCCTATAATGTCCATTCATGGTTATTCAAACCTAGTTGGCAGATCTGTACCTCCCCAGATATGTGGATTCATCACGATCGATTTCCCATCTCTTTCATGTTTTTCCATAATTATTTTCGAGGGTTGTTATCCTGTGTTTTGAATTATCTAGATCTAGTTTTCTGATTCTGGATCTAGGATTTTTGGATCTGTTTATAGATTTAAGATATCTTGACTCATTTAATAATGGATTTATGTTTTAGATCTTGACCATGTTCATCATTCCATTCTTGATTGTCCCGCTTCAAATTGAATACTTTAGTAGGGGAATTATCATCAACAAATTGTGGTAGGTGGTACATTATTATAACCCCATAGTCTTGATTTCAATTACATTTATGTATATTCAAATTTAGAGTGGTTTCATAGAAACTTATTTTACTAATTGAATTAAATTATTTTGTTGAATTAATTTAATTTAGTAATGTTGATTTTGATATAATTAATTTTTTAGTTAATTATCAAAATACGGAAGTAGTATTTTTGGTATAATTAACCGTCTAGTTTATCATCATAGTATTTTGGGGATGTGATTAATTAATTAGGTAATTGATTAAGAGTATTGATGCAATGAAAAAATGCATGAATTTTGTAACGAGTTTAAGTGTATTAATTAATTTTTTAGTTAATTAATGATATTAACTTGATTAATTAATAATTGAGTTAATAAATGGGATTAAGGTGGTCAAATAATTTCAAATTAATTAATGGGAAGAATTTTTAATAATGAATATGAAGAATGTAATTCATGAGTGAATTGTGACAATGAATGTTATTAATGAAATTTAAGCATTAATTAAGAAAATGAATGGTAATAATGGAATTCTTGTGTTGATTGAGATAATGTATAGTAATAATGGAATTCTTGTGTTGAATGAGATAAAGAATGTTACCAATGGAATTCTATGTTATGATTCCCTTGGGGAATGATTCACACTCCATCATGGGATAATTCATGTATTGTGGTACCGATGTCCATGGGAACCCAAGGGTTTATGTGGTAAATAAAGAAAAATTAATAATGTCATAACATTTTATTTATGGATTTTGTTGTATTCTTTATACAGAATAATGCACTATTATTTAACTGGATATTGTTTTAGATTGCTTTTATGGTTTCTGAATAATTTTTTCTCACACCTAAATTTGGCTCCCTGATTGGTACCCAAATAGATTTTGTGATTTCATGACATGATTAAGGCAAATGACCTATGTTAGATTGCTAAGTTTGGATAGAGCAAGGGTGTGGGAACCCGATGTAGTTCAGGACCTCGTTGGAAGTTGTCAGTGTTTTTACTTTTTTTAAGTTTCATTTTGACACTTTTCAAATACTTTATCACAACATGTATAATATTTAGTTCTGATATTTTATTTCCTTTATTTGGTCATCTTATGATACTGGAATTATCCTGTTTATGATTATATGCCATTTAGTTATTGTTTATTTATTTTCACTAGTTCAATACCCTAATAAATAAGGTATATTATCCACATAACTGATATTAGGCCCTAACTACTAGTTGGAAGCCTCTAGAGTATGTGGATTCTTGATCGAGGTCATGTGACTGACCATCTTAGGGCACCAGTGTGTGGAACCTATGTATGAATATTACATATTGGTTGGCCTTACCTCTAAAAATTAGTTTAATAAATAGTGTGTTTCATGTTTCTCAATTTTAAATGTAACATACCTATCATACCAATTTGATTCTAAGGTACCGTATTGATCTTGAACATGAAACTACATTGATTCATGTATGAGTAAAATTTAATATTGTTAAGAGACACTATTTAATGGGAAATGAATTGGGTAATATAGATTTTTTTGGAAACATGGGCATATTTAGATTAAAATATGTGAGTGTGATTTTTTTAGTGAATTGGACCAATATTTCCAAGAATTAATTTAGTAATATACATTTTTGGGATGTAAAGTCCAATTATTGGGAGAATTAATCACCATTGGTCTTAGGTACCTTTAATTATATAATGTAATTTGAAATTATAAAAGTCCCAGGTTATGTTTGGGGAGATTCTCGGAGGATTATACGTTTCTTTTATGTATTTATATAAATGTATTGCATGGTCATGAATAGAAGAAAATGTTAACCACCACTAAGAAATCATCCATCAGTAGTTTCGAGTCATTGGGTTAGCACATATCTTTTCCAAACATTGTTGGTTCCCATAAACACCTTTAAATGTGAAATGGATAAAAAAACACGGTTCATGAATGGTTTTTCTAACTACATGATCCGAAAAAGTGAGGTGTTACATTGGGATATTATAACCACACAATTAGTGCACCATATTCAAAAATGTGTGTTGTGTGTATAGAACTATGAAAATATTTGATATAATCTAAATTAAAACTCATAAACCTAAAAAATTTCCAAATTCTATATGATGTCAAATTCCACTTCCACAAAAAGATTTATATACCATTCCCTTCAATCCATATGTGACTTTTAGTCTAATAAATGTGTGGTATAGATCCAGAATCAGATGTATGTCTTTATTATCTTACTCATTTGATTTAATTATTAGAACATTGGTTATATTATATCTCAGAATAATAGATATTGTACATTATGGATTAATATATGTGTTGTGAAGTTTTTTTGATGAGAATACTTTGGATCTAATCAATAGAAGAATATTTAAGCCCAGATAGATATTTTTTCATGTAATTATTCATTTTCACCAACCATTGAAAGTAACACGAAATATCTCTTATATCTATATAACATGGAAAGTTAAGGTTTATTTTTTTATACATTTTTCCTTATGATTTTAGTAAAAACATTTTGGTATTCATCCATGAAATATTTTAGTTCTTATAGAATGAAAACCGGTAAATTTAATGGATTTTAATAAATGTCCCGTTGTTAAATATTTTAAATATTTTTTTAAATTATGGATTTTTTTTATTCAGATAATTTATTTGATGAAATTATTCCATTTATTATTGGGTTTTATATGAAATGATATGGCATGTGTTTTGGAAAACTGGGTTATTTTGAGTTCATGCTTTTGAAATGACCAAGAATATAGGGAGAATACCATTGGGGTAAAAGCATGGAACCTATGATATGGGGAAAGGAAATTATAAACCTAATGAATACTTGGTGGATAGATGAGATACTATAACTGAGTATGAAACATTTTCATGGAATGCATGGGTGTGTGTGTGTGTGTGGAGACATAGGTATGCAAAATCAATTATAAATAATTTAAGGGTTTCTATTTATTTAATTCCATGGAACTTGATTATGGTTTTGATATAAACTATTTTACACTATTCCAATTTTTTTATATAAATTGTAATAAATTTATCTTTATCTAGTGTTGTGAATAAGGAAGACATTGTGGAAATCCTATTATGTTCACACATGCCCTGTTCTTGGGAACATCAGTGAATTTTCAATGTCTTATACTTGGACATATGTAAATGGAAGGAATAATATTTCACTCAGTAAATGTCTTGATCCCATGGGAATAACAGGTGTAGTTGGAGTAGGGATATTAGTTATGTGTTTCTTGGAATTAATTCATTTGGTTATCATTTGTTCTTAGAGTCTCTTAGTATATTCTAATTATTATCTGATTTTTTCCATTGGTACTGTGATATATTTTTATATTTTTTATATACCATTGGATGTTTTATTATTCATGAATTATATAAAGGATTGGATTTATATTGTTTATGGTTTATTAGGTGCTTTTAATTTAAAAAGTACAAAAAATCCCCCAATGTTCTTGATACACTTGACATTTCTTTCACACCTTTAGTGACTTGGGGATGTTACATAAGGATTATATAACCTCTTCCACATATCAATCCAATGGGAAGGGAAATGTCATTTTAGTATAATTGTTCCACAATACTAGTAATACTTATTTAACATCAAAGTATGTTATCAAAGATGAAAATTTCAGTTATATGATCCCTATAACATTTTATGATGGAAATTCACTTTTCAAATTGAAATAACTTATTTAAAATTTAAAATTTCATATATATTAATAAAATATTGTTAAATAAAAAATATTATAATCCTATAATTTAATCTTCAATGCATTGAGAAGTCATAAAGTTAGGAAATGTTGTTCAGGTCATGTATATAAAAATAATGATTCCTTTAATATTTTCTGTTAATAGTTAAAAACACAATCTTGAAAAATGATAAGAATATTGAATTGGAAACATTATTTAAAAATTAAATCAATGGTAAAAATTTATTTATAAAATAATTATATGTTAGTAAAAAAAATATTTATTACATCCTAAAGAGTATCGATTTGGAAGAAGTATGATTTTTCATCGAAGAGAAAAATAAAATCCATTTTCCTTTAACAAATTCCTTCAACCTCTTTAGTTTCTAAAGAGTTGAAAATTAATATATAAAGTCCATTCTCAAAATGTATCCTTTAAGTGTAAAATTAATCGGATTATTGAGATATAGGTAACAAAAGATCATCATTATTGACAGGATCATAAATAATCCTTAAAAATAATGACATTGTAAGAAACATCCTTTACATTGAGTTTGATATTTAATATAGTGGTCTTTATCCTGGTATAATAAATTTAAATTTATTATACAAATACAAAAAATTCATTTATATACTTATAATAACATATATTATCTACATATAATGTTTTTATACCATATTATTAAAATTCCATTTTAAAATCATCCATAGGGAGTCCACTATTTTAATTTTCTTGAGAATATCATTTTGGTAGTTCAATTAATTTTTTTTATCATGGTTCCATCGTATATAAAATTTTAATCATGATATAAATAAATTTATTTTTCATCATGTAAATATATTTAGATTCACCCATAAATAATAGATATATAAATATCAATGACACTGCTAATGGAAGAAATCGGCCACATATAAACAAGAATGCTATTTTTATTTTTTGATCGATATAATGATGGAAAGGTCAATATTAATTCACTATTTGGAAATACATATTACATAATATATATCATATATATCAAATATATCAAATATATTTGTTAAATCAATGACTAATACGATACATGTAAACCATAAATGAAAAACGAGTCACTTTACATTGTGGTGGTGGTAGTACACAAGTACTCATGTGAGACATTATAATTTTCCAGCTAATTGTAATGTAAGAAGGTATATATTATATTAAAATTACATAATGATAATTATGTAAAAAGATAATATAAATTATTTAAACACATCTTTTCTATTATCAATGATTGGTGGTGATGCAAAATGAATTGTATCGCCGCATAGAGGATGTAGTCTAAACATACAAAAGATAATGATTTCAAAACCAATTTTATGAAATATTAGTGGTTAGATAATCATATAATATTTTAAATATATCTGGGGTTCCAAATATATTATGTTATTACTAATATAATATTTTCTTGGAGGAAGAAGAATAAATAAATTGAATGTGTTCAGTTCAGACGATTATATCTTCTTTGATAGACATCATGTAGATAATTCTGTATAGGTGTATAAAATAGTATTTTAAGAACAAAAAATAATTTATATAATTGATGGGGTATTTGATAATAAAATTTTGCAGGGTTTGGTTGATATAATGTTTTAAATGTGGTGTAAGGATAATATAGAAGGGGAATCCTTTTATAATCAAGGGAATAGAAATACATGAAATTATATAAATTATTTAATGATCAGTGATGTTTTTTTATCACGTATAGATCTTCAAAAAATTCAAGAATTTAATAGAAAATATAATATGGTTGAAATAATATCTGAAAATGAAATTTTGATGGGTTTTTTTGTCATTTTTGTAATGTCACGTTCATAGAAGCCTCGAGTCGATGTATTTTTATAATATATTGGTATGATTATAAGGAATAAAATCCCACATGACCGATCGATTTAGCAGTATTGGGGAATATATTACAAACATGAACTTTATATTACATTTGAAAACATAAAATTAAACATGGGTAATCCTTTGGTAATTTGATTATTCTACAAACAGAACCCTGTATATAAATAAAATTACACATCTTGGAATGCTAGGAAAATAAAAAATAATAAAGGGGTGAGCTCATATGTTTATTATGGGTAAAACATTTAGAGGAGTCTATCATAAATAAGAATAAACCTTTAAGGAAAGGTATAAAAACTAAACACAATCCTTCTAAAAATAATATTTGTCATAATATGGAAATATTAAAACAAATAATTCCATTTAAACATTCAAATGGATATTCTACTAGTTGAATAACCACTTGTAATATCAATAACTTATCTAATAATGAGTTAATGCATAATCCTAGACATCAAAACATATTTTCATGGACTTGTTCCAGTACCAAACATAACCATACCCTCAAGGACTCATGAAAATGCACTAGTTTGTCTCATGAGACCAAGTGATGCAACATGGGGCTATAGTGGGTCCCACCCTTCACTTACTAGGTATGATGCAATCATAATATGAAAATGGTGAAACATAACATAAAAAATCATATTAAAAGAAGCATACGAAATGTTAACACATTAACTATAAACCATGAATGGTATAAAAATACCACATCCATAGTCAAACATATCATAAAACCTTTAATACTATATGTTAGATTGTATCATAATAAATCAACATCAATTAAGCATAAAATCCAAAAAATGATGTTTACATAGATGAAAATAATATAATAAAATAATTAAAACTCTTTGAGAGAGATATTTCTTTTTTTAACATTGAAATCATTTAAGATCCAAAAAATTATAAAAGAAAAAAATTATTTTTAAAATAACCTTGTAATATTGTATGGTATGATTAAAAATGGTAAGGCATAATAACGGTGGAAAATATATGCTTACACCATATAATTTTTAAAAAACAATCTTTTCTTAATTTTTTGAAATGGTCATAATGTACCTCATTTATAAAATGACAAAAATATTTATTTCAAAAAAAATTATATAAAAAGTCAAACATTGGTAATAATTTATTTTAATTTTTTTATTGAAATAGTTATAATATTTTGAAATACCTTTTTATGAATCATGGACAAGCATGATAAAGATATCTTAGAAAATACTTTTGTACAAACAAGCTTGGATAATAATAAGATTCTGAAACTAAACCATACCTTGTACTCTCCTTTAGTAAGGGGTGAGTTAACCTACTATGTAATCATTAAATCATGTTATTAAAATATTCCAGTACCATATACATATTTATAATATCATATATGATTATATTATATCAAATGTTAAATAAGATTTCAGTATTACCAATATTTCAGGTGTTGACTGCTTCGTTTTCCCATTCCTATTTTGTTTTGAAAGTCCTATTGTTTATGATTAGGAAGTATTTTATTCATATCCAGAATGATATTAAGTTTATAATTATTATTTTTACTCGTTATATAAATTTTATAATCATTCTTTAATAGTTAACGTGGAGAATGAATCTCACCACTTCCTGGAGACGGTAGATCGTATATACGCTCGAGTGAGAATATCATTTATTTTATGGTTAAATGTTATAGAATTGGATTGTATATTAATTATAAAGAATAATTATAATATTTTATTAATTATTTATATCCATTATAGTCATCATTATACCCATAAAAATAAAGTGTCATTGAATAAAAAATTACACCACAGCGTGGAGATGGTAAGGTGTATGTATGCACACATGATGATATTGTTATTCATAGGATAAATAAATGGAGGAATATGGTTGTCTCATAATTATAATAATATCAAATAATTTATATGATACTACATTTATTACTTTAGTATGGAATAAACATATGAAGAGTAATGGAAGAAGAAAAGAAATTGAATTGAAATGCTAAATCAATTACCTCTTCTTTGTTTATATCCATTTGATTTGCACAAAAGGACTTCTTAAGATGGTTTTATTCCAAAAGGATTTACCCTAACATGAATTTAGGGAGGTTTTTAGGATAATTGGTCATGATTTTTATAAGAAAAAGGGGTTTAGAAGTGTGACTAAAAGAGAAGGAGATGTTGTCTTTTATATGAGATGTGATGGGCACTTTTGGAAGATCATAAAATATTAATTTATTATAATTGATTTTCAGTTTCAAATAGATAAAATGTGATCTATTTGGAGGATAATCGAAGATGTTTTAAATAATCTCAAACAATTATTTTTATACCTGTTTTGGTCATAAAATTAACCTTATCATTTGGATTTAATCCTTAGTTAAATAGTTTAACACTTACCGTGTCTTCTTGTATTTTGACACTATAAGGTAAATATATTTACTATAAAATTTCAACCAAACCCCAATTTTCCAATTTATGACCTATTTGATATTATAAAAGTTATTTTTCCAATACTTATATTTTTATGACTTTTATTTCCTTTAATAAAATAGTATTTAATTTAAAAGATCATTTATATCAATTTTAATGCTTTTCAATATTTTAATTTAACAAAATATCAAAACCAAATTATAACATCAAAATAATACATCAAATGTGAAACTAAAATGTATAATTTATCTATAAATTTAGTTTTCTTCATTAAATAAGTTAAATTATATTTATTTTAATATTTTTAATTTCATTTATTTGATATCCTAAATAATTAAACAATTTCTACATCGTTATTGGGTAACCATTTTATTTATTTATTTAATTTCTAAAAATTATAAATTACTTATCATAATGTAGATAAATATCCTATATTTCTAAATTATATTTATAGTCAATCATTTCACTTATATAACCTCATATTTAAAATAAAGTAGTTATTAAAATCTGAATATGACATTTTAACTCTTCTTTGAATAAAATATAATAAAAATACTAATCAAATAGTAGTGGATTAAAAAGAATCATATTTTATACCTAAGGTTGATTTCGGTAGAAACATACTTATACAATGAAATTAGGATATGTTATCGGATAATTCTATGTTATTATAATATTATTTTTACCTTTAATTACCATATTTAATTTTAACCGTGGTAAAGAAAATTCAAAAGTTAGTATTCCGCAAAAATTATTTTGATCCTATTAGACAAAAATTTTCATACCGATTGATACCATATATATTGTATTTTCAAAATTCAAATCAATGAAGTGGTAAAATCATGTTTAATTTCTAATACGAAAATGTAGCTAGAAGGAGGCTAAAAAGACATCAAAACACTTCAATGATTTTTATATATAATTATTTTATAAAATTTTTTCTAATGACATAAATTAGCTTAAAATATTTATTAATTATATATTATGAATTTAAATTCAATTTATTTTAAAATAACTTTTTAAATGAAAAATTCGGTTTTTTAACAATAATGTAGTGTTTTTCACTATTCATCAAAAACTGAATGTTTTCGGAAAAATTCCAAAAATTCATCCTATGCTAATTTTAATATTCCAAAATTAAAAATGAATTATATTTTACAAAATTAAATTTAAAGGGGTGTCTAAAATTAATTTTATTATTGTTTACAAAAGGGCATAAAAATAGTTCCTTTACGAAAACAGTATTTCTAAACATATAACTGTTTTACCAAAAATTATAATTTTTATTATAAATATGTTTTATTTATGTGAATAAATTATTAATAAAATTTAAAAATTATTTATTACTATTTATATTACTATATTTAATGGATATGATATGAATATTTCATTTAAATAATTTTAACCCTAAAGTGTTGTTTCGCAGAGACTAAATCTTCTGTGTCATGTAAGCCAAGTCAGTGTTGTGTGAAAAATAAGTTATTGAATATAATGAGATGTGAAATATTGCACTGTTACATTCTCCCCTCTAATAAATTATTTCCTCACAATTGAATCTCAAATAAAAAAACAATGGGTTTGACTTTTAAAAATATCTTTATTGAAATCTCACATTAGAAAATAGATTAATGAGACCAACATTTTATAATAAAAGGAAGTGTGAAGGTCACTAGAGATTACAAATTTTAGGGTTGGTTATAAGAAAACATATATTTGGATGATAAATCCCACCATTATGTTCTTAGGAGAGTGATAGTGCACTTAGTTAGGAAAAAGTTAATAATCACAAAGCTATAAGTCAGAGATGATCTAAGGGACCATTGGATTCATCTGAAAATAATATACTTGTTTTTTTTTTGTATTAAGATCCTTTTCCCATAGTTTAAGAATTAATTTACTTCATAGAATATGAAAAAAAGGAAAAATACTTACGTGACAAGTAGAGTTTCATTTTTTAACAAATTTATACCAAAAAATCATCATTCTCTCCAAATTATAATATTCAATAATATTCTTTTTGTCTTAAACGTATAGGGTTCCAAAAATGAAGTTATACATAATCTATCAGACCATATAAATAAGAAACTATTTTATAAAAACTAATACATCACGTAGGCCAGTTGTAGGTGATAATTCCATGTCGTACATAGGTTGTCAGTTTGATTCCCGCTACATTGTCTGACACAACGGGTTGTAACCTAACCTACGAGTTTTCCATTTATTAAAACTAAATTATTAGAAAATTGATAAAATAATCATAAGAAATTGTTTATCCTTATAAATATTATCCAATGTCCAACTTAATTCATTCTAATCATTAGGCATATCAAAAAAACATCTTTCCAAACTCACAGTCCAAAAATTTATATGGAAGGTCACTAAATTTTTAAAGTCAACATATCATAATGTAAATATCTTTTACCACATACCAAACATGTGAATAACTTCATCATGCTTCCTCTTAAATCACTGTAATACCCTGAATTTACATAAAACCTTATTGAATATGTTCATTCTTCCTTATTCTTTATATAAAACATAGAATATTATTTTATTCTCTATTCATATGCTAATTCATTTAGATTTTGGATATGACAAATTCATATATATATATATATATAAGATCATTCCTTTGAAGTTATTATTGGTAATATCTATCCATATTTCAAAATAATTTACATTATATCCAGTTAAAATCAAAATAATCTGAAAAATATTGAAATAAACTCATCTAACACTGTTTATGTTGTTCCCATTTTTACCTCTTTACTATGAAATAATCATTTTTGGAATTTCCAATCTCTAAAAAAATAGAAACAAATTTGATGTTCAATCCATTTTATCAAAGTTTTATCCATGTTTTCCAATGTATTTTAATATTCTAACTAATAACCAAATAAACCATGGTCTTTGGGGTGTTCAATATGGTTTGGCATCAATAATAACTACATTTTATTTTAGATTAATAAAAATAAAATAATTTTATTTCATATATGATATTTTAATAATATGAAACTTAATTTACTTTCTTTTTCATAGATTCATCCTACACTTTTCCCTTTTTATCAGCTACAAGATTATCTTTTTTAATGTAATACTAGGACTCAATTCTCTTTAATGATATTAATCATTTCATTGCATTGAAAAATATTCTACAACCTTATATTTGATACATTTTACTTGATCTTTCAATTTTTTTTCAGACCACTGATAAACATTTTCTTTTTCTTCAACCATGATATTATACTCAAAAACCTTTTTTAAATTTCTTTCCATGATTATTTGAGTATTTAAAATTTTTATTCATCTCAAATTTCTCATATTTATGTTCATCCATATATATTTTTTCATCAAAAGAAACTATATTTTCCTTATTTTTTAGTCATACCAATACATATCTCCTCAAGAGAAACCTCTAATACAACATGGAGATAACCTCTTCCTCCATAATTGAATCTCTCTTATATTTTAATTAAATTTAAAAAAACTGTGGCCATAAAATTTCCATTGAATTCTTTACATTATTCGGGTTCATCTACCTTGGAATCTTCCAATATATCTTGTTATTATACAATAGTAATAATCTTCTTGACATAATTTTCCTTGTTTCCTTTTCCACTATTAACATTTTTGAATATTATTTATCATAATTTAATTATCCTCACATATTATTAAAACACATTGGGATACTTTTCCATGGTTCCTTAACGTTTCACAAGGAAACAAATGAGAGAAATTTTCTTTTTAGATTTTTCATTTATAATTTTCATATTTTAGGATTATAATTACAGAACTTCAACCACATTATTGTCATTTTAGAAATCATTTATATTGATATTCTTTATATCCATTAATTGAAAATCTATATACTTCCACATTTCTATAGCCTCGTAATCATAGTTTTTTATATCCTATGTGAAAATAGTTCTATGAAAACAAAACAATATTTTCTCATTTGGATTTTTAATCCACGTGTATATAGACAATTATATTGAAAAGGTGTGGAAATATTTTATGCATTCATTTTCAAATCATCACATCATTTAGTTTTCATGTGGTACCTCACATGTCTACTAAAATCAGGATCACTCAATTAGATAATTCATTATTTGATTCATTAAGGAACAACCTTACGTCCTCATATTTTTTGTATGGAATCTGAAACATAGCTTCTTGAATTTTTTATTTACCATTTTAGGTGTTTAATATATTTTTCGACATGGAATGTGATGACTTACATGACAATACTTTAATATAGATTATTTTATAGAGGGATCCCTTTGAATTATTTATTTCTATAAAATCCAAAACAATATAACACCGTTCAACAACTGATAAGCCTTCGATATAAATTCTATCTTGGATCACAAACATAGTAGCAGTATACACATCCATGTATTGAGATCAGAAGTAGTGATTCATCATATTGAGGTCTTGAAATTTATGGCTTAAAGATGTTTCCATTTTTTATAAAATTCTATTTCTAATTGTTGGATTACATTTTATAAATTTAGATTGAGTAACCCACAATATCATTTAGATTTGAAACCAATTATTCGATATGATTGGTAAAATACCCAGAGAGCAGGGTGAATAATGGTATGAAATATTAAAACACTTCTATTTTTTCATATTTTTTATCATTAATGAAAAAACATCTCTCTCTCATTCCCATAGTTATCTATTAACTGTAATGAAGACATACATGAAACATAGAGTTTTACATGGATTACCCATAACATGGATATTCTATGTAGCATACTATTGAAAAATTCAAATAAAAAAATACACTATAGAATGTTGTTTTTAAACTATCTAGAGAGGAAGAACTTCCGTATACTATTTATAACCAATCAGAAATTGAATGGTCAATTCTATATCAACTAAAATTAATTCAATACTTCTCTAAATGATTAATTAAATAACCAGTATAAACTATGAATTTTTTAACACCATTGATAATATTCTATTTAGATTCATTTTAATCTTAAACATGAACTTCCATATACCATGTTGTGTATTATTATTTTAAAACGACATTGTCAAATATTATTCTAAATGAATTACTCCTTTTTAAATCCACCAGGGGGATACATTTCAAAAAAAGGAACAAACCATCAAAATTGAATGATCATAGATAACCTCGAATACATTATCATAGTATATTAATTGATTACATGGATGTCTTGGACATCCCCATCATCATGATACTTCTGTTAAGTAACTAAATGAACTACCTTTATTCACCATGTGATTAACTTTTGAACTACATTTTCCTTATTTCAACACTTATTTTTTTAGTATAGGGAATGTCAGAGGTTTTATAGAATCATCCTTAAAAATCATAATAATAATAAATACATTGATAGAAATTTGATGGTATCATAATATCATATTCCCATTGAAGAAAAAAAATCCTTATTGTATATTTACATAGAATAAAATTCCCTTAAGGGATGAATTCAATACTTTTTTTTTAAACTAATAAACTACACTTTTAATTCATATTCATAAAAAAATAATACTTTTATATAATATTTATAATTTTTTTTAAATAACTATATTAATGTGTTATGTAATGTTTAAATAATAAAATAGTTAAGTTGAATAGAAGATAAATTCATAAGATAACTATTAAAAACATATTTCATTTATACTTTTTTCAAAAATTCTTATAGAAACTCATAAAAACATAATAAACTTTTTTGAAAATATTTAAAGGAAAAAAATATGGATGAAAATTATTTAAAACAATAATATCATCATAAAAAATTATATTCTTGAAAACATTTGAAAAAACAGTTTCATGGGAAAAAATTCTCGGATCATAGAGGGAATATTATCAGTTTTTCATACAAAAAAATATCATTATTTTGAAGAACCAAAGATAGGATAATGGTAAAAACACTTAAAATTTTTTGGAAAAAAATTAAATAAAAATATATTTTGTATAAATTAAAAGAATAATATAATTTCCTTCAATTTAATTTTAGAATAACAATTTCAAAAAATAAATGAGATTGTGACATGAACCCTTACTCATGGATCGTCTTACTACGTTCATGTTCAAATAACATTTATAATAATTATGGATTTTTTATAAATTTATTCCATAAAAAACTATAAATATAAAGAATTGTATATATCATTTGTTCATAATTTCTCGTTATCCTTTTTTTAAAAAAAATAATTAATGTGAAACTCTATTGGAATATTTTTTTTTCAAGAAAAATCACTTTTATGTGTTAAGTGAGAAACCTAAAAAATCACATCTGATTCAAATACCAACATCCCACATGTAAATTCAGCTAAAGTGGAATAAAAAACCAATATTCAAAAAGATTCAAAAACCCAAAAATATCAAAATAGTACAAATTGAAATTTCAGAAGACATGAAAAACAAGTCCACTATCAATGTGTTCCTTTACTGATCACCACTACCATCATCGTACACCACAAGACTAATCCTATAAAGGAAATTCCACCTAAAACATCTTCATATTATCAATAAACATGTCCAAAAATCCTCCATGAAGCCACCACACTAGACCTATTAGGAAAAGAGTTATAGAGCATGATGTCAAAGCAGAGTTAGAGTAGATTGGAGACTCAACAACATGCTATGACTAGTTATTGGACCACAAAAACCAATCCAATGAGAGGACCATCAACCAACCTTCATTAAATCCTTTTTCAAACCACTCAATTAATCATGCTTCCTAATAAACCATAACCCCCATAATTTTATAGAAACATAAACAACCAGAAACAAACATATGAAATGGAAAATCCAGAGAAAAACAATTATAAGAAGACCAACCGCAATTCATGAATCCTGAGATAGAAACAATTAATTATCCAACACATCCCGAACCATAATTACATAATATCTGTCCTGACCAACAATATTATAACATGAAAAAATATTTTAAGAGAAGAGGAAGAGGCATCAAAAACTATATTAATGAGATATAGCCCACCAGGCCAACATGGGATAGAAAATGACAAAATTCCACTATTCTATGAGGTATATAAGACACTCATTGTGTTCTGAAGTTGGAAAACATTCAAATAAGACACATCATATGAAGTGGAAAAAATAGATAACCCATGAAAAGGGGACATCCAAACCCAGAAAAATCCAAATAAGAAGATATTTTTGATATCCCCAAAAATTGTTATTGGTTGACCTTGAACAAGAAATGTTTTCCATGGTTGGGATCCACAAAGCTTCAAACCCCATATGAGAACCAACATCGGGGATCACAAAACAGTAGTGAACAAGAAAAAATATTGAAATAGTGAGGGGTAATCGAAATAGAGATTACAATGGCAATGAAAAACCATGGAATACGTTTATGAAAAGAAAGGAGAACGAAGAACATTGGGAAAAAACCAATGAGTATCTCCATAGAGATGGAGTATTGGGAATGAGATATAGTATATCTTCATTTAATGTCTAGGTTTAATGGTTCTTATAATTTTACCATGTTCTTAGTAACAAAAGCTATGGAATATTAATAATTTATTACGTATAATATTTATTCATTAAATTCATAATTATTAACATCCTTATTGTTCTATGAAAAAAAATAATTAAATCACTTTATAGGGATGATAATTCATACCTACAGACGAGTACTATTTCCACTTGTTAATGGATATAATGAAAGAAGGAAAGATAAAAATTATCCATTAAAACCTATAATTATATCATATATATCATATATATTTATAAAATACATTTGTTTGATTGTCCAAAAATATAATAAATTAAAAAAACACATCACTTTGGGTAGGTGTTAGTTCACACATGAAAACGAGCGATATTATATTTTTACAAAAAATGGGAAGGAGACATAAAATTGATATAAAGTTAACATAAAAACTATAAGTATATTAAATAAAATAAATCAATCATATTATGGTGGGTATATAAAATTTTATTTACTTTTATGAATATATAATCACGAAATTATCATTAACAACATATACGTCTACTTTTTTGTATTCTTCTTCGAGAAGAACCATATAAATTATTGGATGGGTATTTTATGAAGAACATAACCTCATAGTCATACATAAATTTTTTTGGAGAGTTTTTTGGATGATATTCTTCATGGTAAACTGATCAACATGTGTTAATGGTATGTGACATGAGCTATATATTTATATATAGGTAATGTGAAACTTTTATAAATACATAAAAAATTAAAATATAATAACGTTATATTCAAGTGAAAGAAAAATAAAATAAATCAAAATTTTAAGATATTATATATTTATATATTAAAAAAATTATCCAATAGGATTTTTTAATGTTATTTATTATGAATACCCACATTTATATTTTTCCAACCATTAACCCATTTAGGATTTACCTTAGTAATGATTTTTTACATCATTTTCTATAAAAAATGTACAAAAAGTATGTTTAACTAATTTTTTTTGTATGTGGTGATCCTATATATTTAAACCATTTATCATATTAAATTTATATAAGTGAAAAAATTAATTTTAATACACTTGTGTAAAAGTTAGTAAAAACTGTTTTTTGAAAAAATCATTTTTTATCATAATTTTTTTTTATTCTTATTCCTTTACTACTAAAAACAATCATGTGAATGTTAAAATAAATTATTGAATATATTATCTTAAAATTAAAGTATAATCATTTATAATGAAATATTATTTTAAATAATTGATATAAAAAATATTACAATTATGAAAAATATTTTTCAGAAGAAAAAAAGTCTCTTTTTTACTTTCAGATACTTTTGTTTCCATTTCAAACCAATTTATATCGAATGATTTAATTTTATAAATGTGTAAAAAAAATTAAGTTTCTTAATTTATTTATTCTTATTCATACTCATCAATACAACATGTTGGTTCTGACATTAACATTTGATAATAATAAATCAATATTATATTTTAGTTCATTTGACCTTCATTTTTTTTGCATGGAAGGATATGAAAGGCATAAAATATAATTAAAGAGAAATATATCATAAAATATCATGGTATTACATTATACCTACATATATGAATTTACCCAAAATAATATATCTCTCTGATATAAACAAATCAAGATACTTATTCCTCATCACATCATCAGGTTCCCATGCGGCTTCCTCAATGTTATTGTGTTTCCACAAATCATTTTGAATGTGTACAGTAATTTTCCATATAATGTTATCTATTTAATCAATAATTTCAAAAAATTATTACCCTTAAGGGAAATAATTTACTATTTGAATGAAGTATTAGTTTTTTACATTTTAAGGATGTTGTATATACTTCTTCATTAGTGATAAATAGAACACATTGTCTACAAGATAATGATTCGCTGGAAGGGCTAAGCGATAATACACTTCTCTGATACATTAATGAAATTTTAAGGGAAAAATATATCCCCGAATTATATTGTACTTATTCTGAAACCATTTAATATTATTTAAATTATATATTTATGGGATTACCATATAACCAACTTTACATTCTAAATCTTCTTGATGTTTGTCAGCATAACTTTTCTCTAGACTCTAGGCCGTATTGATGTTATTTTAAATGGATCTAAAATTATATATAAATTATATAGTTATAAAATCTCAAAATTGAATATATTATCCAACTTAATCCTAATTCACTAGGTTTATGCAGTTCCTTCAATATATGGATTCAGAAGGATTTATCTGATTTCTTGAGTTAAAGGTATAATTGTTGAAAACTCAACCATAGAAATGTGTTCATCTCAAACACCTTCGAAATGACTAGAAATTAATCCCAAAATATATTATATGGTTTTAATAGTTATGTGAGACTAAAAATATCTATTGGAATTATATTTATTGCTAATTAACAACACTGTATTAAAATATTCTTGAATACTTATCCAAATCATCATAGTAAACATTCGATCGTGATCTGATAAAATAAAATATCAGACACCATAAAACCAAAAAAAAATCATTATATATATTTGTGAGGTTTTCTCAAGAGTTTAATATTCTCAAATTGAGATGAAATATTCTTTTTTTGTACGGTCTTTGACTATCACTGAAATAAGATTTTAGACATGAGATTTTTTGGGGACTCTGACGATGAACACCATGATGATTTCTTTACAATTTATATTATGGTATGAGTAATTTTTACATTATCCCCTTATACCTACGTATCACATAATTAAATTTTTATCATATCTGTAATTGAGATATATGCTATGAAATATCGAATTTTAGGTTGTACCATCCGAAATACTATTTTAGATATTTATATATCTCCATACTTCTGTGATGAATAGTGAATGATGATATATGATCTTCATACTATAGATCCTTCTTTAGATATGTAACTTATGGGGATCATAATAAATTCACAAAACTTATAATTTAATCACAATCATTGTTAAATTAGTAAAATACCTCACATTGTTATATAGTCATCCATCTTCTTTATGTACATTTTAACCCTCTCATGAATGGATGGTTGAACAATAATTTGGAAAAGATATTTCTAAACCCCTATTCCTCGTGATTTATAGTTCTATCTTCATAAAGTATATAATTATTATCTCCCTAAATCATCATCATGGAAATATTACCATGGTATTTTTGAAACATGAAATTTTCTACCTTGTTCTCCTTCATTGGGTGGTATTGTATAGAGAAGTCATAATATATAATAAACTTGGGATATATACTTTGGAGGACATTTTAATATTTTGTGGTAAATTTATAATTCATTATATTATGATCAGTATATATACAACATCATTTACTAGAAAGATATATCCATAGAAATATAAATAATAATATATCAACTAAAAACACTAAATCATGAGGCTGGTAATGTTTCTCATGAAATTTCAAGTAGAGTGATTCATAATCTATCACAAAATCATTCTACATGTTAATTAATGTCATTATGACAGTTGATTATTAACTATAGATGAGAAAATTATCACCATTGTTGGGTAATGTTATAATAGTTTCAATGAAAAACCTTTATGTTTAGCTCCTTGAAATTTTTATAACATTATTTTTTCCAATTTAACATCTTTCATTCATATTTAAACCTTTATATTGTGTTATATAAATATGATAATTTTCTCAAAAATAATAAATATTATAAATTTAAGTGAAGAAAACTATGTAACATTATCCCTGTGACTAATCTAGGACATTGATTAATAACTTCTATCTTTGAAGGATCCATCAATATACCATTTCCTGAGATTATATAACCCTAGATTAAAACATTATCAACCCATTATTCACACTATAAAATTTCTTATACATGTTTTCCTTCCATAGGGTCTTCCACAAAGTTATAAACATATCGTCATGATTTTTCTTTATCTTGGAATATATAAGAATACCGTATGTTAATACTACCACAAATTGATTGTGGTAATACTATATATTCTATTCATTAAATCCATGAATGTAGCATGGGTATTGGTAATTCCTATTGGAATCACTATTACCTTATAATGATCATACCACATATTGAAGGTTTTCATGGGTATATATTCCTTCTCGATCCTTTATAGGTAATATCCAGATTGAAGATCAATTTTGGAAAAATATTGGGCTCCCTAAAATTTATCAAACAAATCAATGATAAATGGTAGAGGATAATTATTCTAAATGCAGATCTTTTTATGTTTATGATATTAAATAAAAATAAAAAATGAAAAATAATTATTATTACCAAAATGAACATTTTCACCCCCATGGTGATTTACTCTAACGTATTTTTGGTATAATTATTAAAACAATATTATTGTCATTCAATATAGAGTCCATGAAATAGGTGTAGTGATAAGAATGACTTATTTTGAAAAATTAAATTTGTGATTTAGGGGAAGAATGAAAAAATATTTAGAAAACTCTTCATTATATTCCCATATAATAAGAACATATTCAATATCTAGTTTCTTCCTACCAATTTTAGAAAAATATACCTCATAAATAAGAAGAAGGATCCAGGCAATGGATATAATTTTCATAGGAATTTCATATTCATCATTTCATGAAGTTATGATCATACGTGGATTAGAAATATCATATATGAATTCCCATACTTTTAAAATGATATAGAATTTATATAAATATAGCTTTTTAATGATCAAAATCACATTAGATTCCACTAAAGGAGGATTAATAACACTTTTATTGGGATTACTCTTTTAAAAATTAATAAGCAATCCCTAAATCAATAGTGGAAGAAAAGTGTTCTGAAAAAAAATGATCCACTTATACAATTGAAAAAATATAGGAACTTCCATGGGATAGAAATTATTTATTGGCCATGGAATTGATATTGATAATTACAAATTTACCCACACATGACACAATAATTTAAAATTTTATCAATAGAATGAATTTAATTTCAGACCACTGAATAATCATATTTCCTCGAAAACTATTTCCTTTATAAAATTATTTTCTATACAAAAATCTTCTTATTTTCTTCATAAAAATTTCAATGGGTAGTTATTATTATATTTTTAACATGTAGGATTGTGAATCATCATCCCTCTATGGTGTTTATCGCCTAAAAATTCGAAAAATTTCATTTTTTGTTATTTTGTACATTCATAAATTCACTTATTTTTATATTTTTAATTGTAATTCAATATATCTAATTAGATATAATAAAAATCATTCTCATTCCATCTCCCATTTCAATAGGTTTCTCATGAGGATAGTTTTTTATTTAGTTATTATAATCATTATTGACATGATTCCTCTTGGATTTGGACATTGAATAAAACCAAAAATAAGATAATTTGTATAAAACATCAGAAATTGAAGTAAAAAACCATATTATTATGAAATTAATTTTTATAATTTCCTACATTACAAAACCTTTTATCCACTAAAACATTATATTCATCTCATATCACTATTTCTTAACATAAGTATCCCAATATTTTATCCCTTTTTGCTATACAATGTCATATAACGATAATCTGAATTAACTAATGAATATTCCATGGGAGTGTATGTATATGTGTTTAGTCCTATGGAAACTCATATTACACCGAGTTAGGATTGATTTCATACTCAGCAAAAACATTTCAAGGATTTTACCTTTACGTGTATATTTGCTGAAGTCACATCCAATATCTCGTATCCAAATGGGTATGTAATTTATATGAAACCAAAAAATCTATACATTACCAAAACATCATGATGCTATCTTATAAATAGACTTATCCCTTGTATTTTTACTAAACATATCTATTAATATTCCCAAATAATAAATATACCCTCTAATAATTCCTACTAAAGAGACTCAAGTATCACAAATATTAATACTACATAATTTCATATGTATATTCAATACATATCAAACCAAAAAATACCCCATAATTATAATGGAATTTTGTATTTAGTTACTAGATAAAAATTCATTATATTTTATGAATGTTCATCAACATCTCTCACAATGTCCATCTCATACAGTACAACTCTTAGAAAGATCCTATTAAAAACCATATATCGTATCCTTGGGAATGTAGTGACCCAACCCCAATAGTATAGAGACAGTGAAATATTTTTTATATTTTTATATGATATAAGTAATAACATATGAAATCTATTTATAGGTTTGTAGTCATGGTAAAAATATACAAACATGATTATCATATTACATAGGAAAACAAAAATTAAAACAAATGTTTTTTCATGAAAATCATTATTCCCTATATTATATTAATTCAAATCAATCATAGTACACTTCATAGATTCGAAGAAAAGGAAAAAAAATAAGGGTGTCCTCAAATGCTCATTAAGGGTTAATTAAAAAAGACTAAATCACGAATAAATAGTCATAATCAATATGAACATGTAATTTAACATACATTTGATTTAATCTATAAGATGAGAAGGGATTGAATCCAAAGATAATATCAATGGTGAAATTTCATGGTGTAAATTACTAAAAATAAAATAAATTTAATAAATAACATTACTATCATAGTAATATGAGGCATATTCAATATTTAATGATAAATAACTAAAAATGAATTTTATTTAATCAATAAACTGATAATAAAATTCATCCAAACATAATAAAATATAGAAAATATCATTGAAAATAATAACTAAATTATTAATGAAGGAAAAAATTAATTATTAGACATCATGTATTTGGAACAGGATACCTCTACCATCAATATCTATTCTCAACAAAGATTAAAATTTCTTTGTAGAAACCCATTTAACTAAGGCTAGAGAAGTTTTTCGTATCATGATACTAGAAATCCATTGATGAGTTTTCTATAATCATTCCACATGAATGTAATTAATTACCAAATAATTCATAATTTATCAAATAATCGATTTAACTAAAATAGTGTTCTCCTCATCATCAAATATCTATATTTGTTAAACAATACTGCTTTATCAAAATTTCCGTAGAAAAAAATGACATTCAATGTTGAAAAATGTATGTAGAAATTATATATGGTTTAAAAATTAAAAATAAATATTAAAAATAATATATATATTTAGGTGAAATTTAATTTAAAATGATTACAATAAATTTATCATTTCAAGGGAATGATATTGAATACAAAAATGAATAATGAAAGTGAGTTTAAAAATTATCCTAGGTCAAAATAAACTGAAAACATCCATATGAAGGATAAAGATGGTAATAATACAACATATTCTGGGTGTATTTTATGTGAAATTAATGTTGTTTTCATTGGTTAATAGAAATATCATAAAAATATCATTAAAATTGTTCTTGATGATAATTCCATTTTCAATTTTAAAATCTATTTTTAAAGCATAGCAAATGTTGATGATCTTTTTAATTGAAATTCACTTTTTAAAACTATGTATTTACCTAATATTATTAAACAAATTATATCAAAATTAACTTCTAAACATGAAATATATCATCAATGAAATGATTATCACATTTGTGGCTAATTCCGTAGAAGATTTAAATATTAAAAAACATTCATTTTACACTATAATAAGTATAGAAAAGTGCATTTTCTAAAAATGGAAATAATACATATTAAAAAAAAGTTAACAAGGAAATACGATAAAAAAAATTTATTAATAAAAAATTTTAAAATTTTTAAAACCATTATTGAAAACAGTTTTAGAAGACATTGTTTTGGAAGAAAACATGTATTCGCAAAAAGAGAGAAATAAAGCACGATTTTCATAAAAACATTTTATCAATTTTTTTGATATGGAAAATATTGGTAAAATGTTAATATTACCTGAAAATTTTATTATTAACTATAGAAGAAGAAAACTAAATTCGTTTATATATACAATTATGAAATAATTTCATTTATACTGAAATTCCAGAATACAAAATCTCTATTTCAATGAGATTTTAAAATAAACCATCATAATGAACTCAATGTTGAGGTGATAATTAATCAATGAATATATTATGTGACTCAATTATAAATAAAAGTAAAATATTTTTTAAAAATAAGAATAAAAATTCAGTATAGACGTAATCTTAGAATATCAATGATGAAAAATATGCAATATAACCCAAGGAAAAAACTGTGTTATGAAATTCCTTACCACTATAATGTTTTGGTCTAATAATCTTGGATGAAATAATCCATATTAAAACATAAAATTTGATGATTTATTATTTAATCAACATATTACAGGTTATAGTTGTAGTATATACCACACAAAAAGTGAAGTGAAGCATAATAACAAATAAGTCACAATGGAATCTAAATAATGATGAAATCACATACTTCATGCATTATTTTGATTGAATTTTATTTTACCTAATTCATAGTAGTTTTAAGAATTTTATTAACATATACAATAACAACATTAATATTTATAATACCATATATTATCCTTTTATAACATCATATCACCCTTTAGTTAATAATCATTCCTTATTTTCAATATTTTGGAGTTAATTGCATTGTTTTCTCATGTGTGCTTCATCATAAAATAACTAGTTCATATACATATTATATATTCATATAATATCAATAATAATAATAATAACATAATTATAATAGTTTTAAATTTATATAACCTTTAAAACCATTCATGAGTGACAGTTATGAAAAATGGATTATGTTACAGTCATGGAGATGGTAGGTTGTACGTACGAATGAGAAACACTTCTATATTCCAAATATCATTATGTAAAGATTTTATGTAATATTTTAAATTTATATATTGTTAAAATATCATATATAACATTTTATTTATTTAAATTTACATACATACATATATATATATATATATCATTTATGGGGATTGGTAATGAAATAATGTCACATATCTTTATGAAGGCGACAATCCACATGTACACAAACGATGTTATCATTTTTCAGTGTAAATAGTGAAAAATATATATTAACTTCTCAGATTGAATAATATGTCAATAATATAATAATTATGTCATTTATATCACATATATTCATTATATTTATTCTTATTATATTCCATATTGATCGTTTGTGAAAGACAAATCTCATGGATTCCTGAGGCAGTAGTTCATGTGATGTTATCGTAACACCTACAGAATAAAAATAATAAAGTTATATATTATATAATTACTGAATATTTATAATTAATCTATAAATATTACATATATATACATTATATCAATCATTATTTCTAACTGTAAGAGGTGGTAATGAAAAAAGGAATGACATCAGTTCACGAGGTGGTAGCCCTCTGTACACACGAACATGGATTTCGTAACCTATTTGATTTAAGTGGGGGTGGTTATACTTATGAAAACATAAAAATGAAATATATAAGTATATTTATGATATTTAGGTTACTATATCATCATTTTTAAACAAAAACATAATGATTTGGTGGAGAAAATAAAATAAATATGCTCCTTGAAAATTATTACACCTTCTTCAGGTAAAGTCCAATGGATTTCACAAAATTATTCATATGATGGGTTTATGAAAAAAATAAGGATTATATGATGTGATTATGGTTGTTTGTAGTTGAAATTATTAGGTATTTGATGAAACATAAGTATGGTGAGTTTCATAATTGTTTTTTTGAATAGATTCATTAATAACCATATGTTTATCATTATACAAGACTCTAAAACGTCTCATTATTGGTCCAATAAGATATAATTTCACATTATATCCATCCAATTAGTTTTGATCTTGTTTTAAGGTTATTTTTAACACTTATTTTCTTTGTATAAAACCTAGTAAATCAATTTTTACCATATCCAGGGTAATAAATTTAAAAGGGTTCACTTTTCAATTTGTTAAAAAATTATGTTGAGATTACTAGAAATAAAAAAAGTAATCTTATTGGAAATATAGAATAAATTTTTCAAATTTAAATTCACCTTAGTGAAAAAAAGGAATTTTAAAACTATTCTTGGTAGAATCAACAAGATATCAGGTTTTTAAAGAGAAAATGTTAAAAAGATTACCATGGTGTATACCAAACTTCCACTTGAAAATGACTAAAATATCCCCAATTGGATTAATTGATCTATAATATTACTAATTGTTCTGGTTAAACAACTTTAAATATATTTTAAGTTGATAAATGTTTAGAAAAAAGATAGTTTCATAAAAAATTTAGTAATTTTCAATATTCATCAAAAATTGAAACAATTATGAAAATATATACAATATATAAAAGTATAATTTTGAAATGAAGATTTAAAAAATAATGTTTATTTATGTAATTTCTATTTTTAAAATTGGTAGAAATTGATTTTAAATTATGTGTGAGTGGGGGACTATTAAGTCTTTTAGAATAAAATTAGTTTTTTCAGATAACATTTATTATCTTCATTTGAATGAATCATATTTTATTTATAACAAATAAATAAATATAATTAAAATAATTTTTTAGTTTTATTCATAAGAATCAATTTAAAGGATATTTTATAATGGTACACCGTATTATATCTCATTTAGACTTGGGGTTTCATGTACTGCAAGGTGTCAAAGAAATTTAATTTAAAGAAAAAGTGTGTGTGGCCTCATTAACCTAGAGGTTTCATGTCATATACACTATCAAAAAAACATTCTTATTTTATAAGATATAGGTTTTACATACTAAAAAACTTAAATAAATATCTTACTCATAGTTTACACTTCATCATGGTAATCAAGGGTTTGACATTTGGAAATACCGTTTTTGAAAAACCCACATCATAAATGGGTGAATAGAACATCATTCTAATAATAGAGAAAGGGATGTACAAATGTTATATATAATAACACATAACCAATTTTCCCTGTAGGACAACATTAGTGAAATTTAATAAATGGAAATGGAAAAAAAGCCTAAATAATTTTTGAGATTAATAGTGGTAATTAATCACCTAAAACTGATCAATCAATGAAATTTTAAGGGCTTTAAAACAAAAACTATATGATGACTAAAACCCCTTTTTTAAAACATAGATGAAGTTATTAGGATAAAATTTTGTTTAAATATAATTTTCAAGGGTTAAATAATTCTATTTCTATTTAAAAATTTATGGATGTATTCTTACTTGATACATTTCAATTTCATAATAATAATTTCAATTTTTGGTTATGAATCAAAAAATATCAAATTAATCTCTTACTCTAATGAATGAATATCCTAAGATCAATTTTGTGTACCTAATGTATGTAATTTTTTATTTAACATATCATATGGTCCAAAATAGATTGATAACTTTTCTGTATGACTCTATCTATTTTCCAAAACCAATATAGGTAGCCCAAGTTTCAATTAAAATACATTAATCTATAAAATGCATCAGTTATATTACTGGTTCATTGTTAATATTTATTAATTATTTTTTTTAACAAAAACTAATGAAATATTAATTTAATGATCATGTAGGATAGTTGTAGGTGCTAAACCCTTATCTTCCTTCAGTTGTGGGTTCTAGCACTAAGGCCTTTCAATATGTGTCATGTTGTCACCTCACATGAGGGGTGTAATTTTTCAAAAACTATATTAATATAAATTCTATAACATTTCGAAATAAATATCATCAACATCCTTGAGATAATATTAATTATCAAATGTCATTTTTTCTATAGTTTTCAATAAATTTTATTATTATTTTTCTTTTCATAATGTCTAATAATATTATTTTACTATTATTATAATCTCATTAATGATCATATTAACCGTAAAGGTTATCGACACATTTATAATTTTTTATATAAAATGTCAAAGAATTATTTCTAAAAAAATTCAACTAAAACATAAACTAGCTGTAAATTTCACTAAACTTTTCATCATCTTGGTAGACATCAATAACATAAACCCTAAAAAAAGACTTTAATAAATTCAACTAATGATCATACTTACACTTATAAACCCTGATGGTATCCAAATATCATTATTTAAGAAATATTTTCACTATTATAAAAGTATACACAATCCTTAGATTTGTCATGATTCATATAAAAAAATACCATCGGTAAAAAATACATATGATTTTTTTTTGAAAAAAATACATAAATATTTAATCCATCTTATATCAACATAGGTCATTCTTTGTCTAGTGGTTAAACTTTAGAATATTTCATTAAATTATATAATTCCAAGGTTCTCCACATTTAAGAAAATAAACCTTAAATGGATCTATATAATTTGATTTGTTCCTTCCATTATACCCTTAATTTTCACATTGAAATTCATTTCGTTATGATCTTCTTTTTCAAAAATAAAATATGTTCCCAATCCTTTGTGAAATATTTTTTCAATCATAGACATTGTAGGTTTAAAATAGTTTATACAATTTTATCATCTATTCAAATAATTTATACTAGATTGAAAATAAAATGTGTGTTCTCTTAATAATATCCCCCATGAGTGTAAAACAAGGTTCATAATAAGGCATTTTATCATACACCGAGTGATGATAAGGCCAATAATAATGCATCATTTTTCGAGTTATTATCCCTAAGTACATATGTTCTAGAACCATATCCACTTTTAATATCCACAAATGAATGTTATATAGGCAAATCCACATAATCTATTCCTTAATAAAACTTTTGGTTGTTCATATAATTATCGTAATTTTTTATCATATATTTATGGTCTATAATTTATGTTTAATTACTTCTAGTTCCAAAATATTCTACTAGAGATCCATTGATACCAAATGTAGTGACGTAGACCCCAGTAGACTGAATCCAAGGGTCGTTTATTAAATTATAATAAGAATAAAAGAATCACATCCTGAAGTACTCAATATTTTAGTGGTATTTGTAAAATTGAAACATAAATTATTATTATTTTATATTTTAATATAACAATTTCATCAAAAACAAATTTATAATATATCATTATTCCCTCTAGAAAATTTATGTTTATCCTTCATATTACACATAATAGATTCACTTGAACAAAATAAAAAAAAGAGTTACCTAAAATGATCTATAAGGGTTCAGTAAATTAGAATAATTTGCGAATAAATATTTATAATCAATATGGAATGGGTAATAATTGAACAAACATGCCACATAATAAATAATTTGATAATGAAATTCATCTATAGAAAATATCAACGCACAAATCTATTATTTAATAATTAATATTAAAATGTAAATGACATAAAATCATTCGATTTAACCAATAACATGACTATTATTATTTGATAAGGAATAATCAATATAGTAGGGTAAATAACTGAAAACACATGCCATTTAATCAATAAAATGTGAATGAAATAAATCCATTGATAATATAATTTTGAAAATTTCATTGATAATAATAAATATAATTTTAATTAATTAAATGATAAATTATTGGAAATGACGTCACTAGTACATGATACCTATACCATCAAGATGTATCCTGACGTTATTTTAAAAAATAATGTGTAGAAACCTATTTAAATAGTATTTTCCAACTGTTTCATCCCATAAGACTATGTCATGACCTGTCCTCAGGGCCAGTGTCATGACAACCCCAAGCCCGCCTTCCATAGGCCAGGGGCTGGCGACTAGCACCAAAGGCGTAAATCCTAAAACAAGGGAAGGCATTGCCTTTATGAAGTGACATACACAACAGAGTACGCAAGTGAAGTAAACACTAAGTAAAACATGGTACAAGGAAAGTGATGAAATGTAAATGGGCCAGTATATAAACCCATCTAAAAGTACAGGACAACTGAAAGGAAAGTACAATAGTAGTATGTAAAAGAGAAACACTAAGTCATCCTCCGGAAATCCCTCTTGAAGGGTGGGTACAGATAGTCTCCTCAGCTCCTTGGGACCGGCCATCCACTCCGTGTATGTCCCTCCAAGTGGTCCACCTCCGGGTACCGCCGAATTCCACAATCCTCCCCCTCGATCAGTGTTGTCCATCGTCTGCATCCAACACAATGTAGTGCGGGCATAGCCCGTGCAGGGTGAGTATGTGATACTTAGTAGGGACCCCAAGACCCGTGAAGGTCTCTTTGAATTAACGATGGATAAACCGCCAAGGAAATGTACAATCAAGATGTATCAACTGACTCTACAATGGTATATGCCCATACATATACCTAAGTCATCAATTACAGTTCGCCTCCAACTCTCGAGCCCAAGCTCAAACAGTCCCCATAGGAAAACACAACCCAGTCCACATAGAAAAACACAACCCAGTCCACACAAGAAAGCACAATCCATCCCACACAGGAAAACACAACCCAATTCACATAGGAGAGCAAGTCAATCACATAAATGATATTGATTTAAAACAAGACTCAACTCACACAGGTATACACTTTGTAAGGTGATATAGATGATCAGATGAATCCACTAATTCATCAATGTTGTTGGACCCACATTGGATACAAGACCAGCTAAGATGTCTGACCCACAAAGGATATAATACCAGCTACTCTACCAGACCCACTCAGGATACAAGTACAGAGGCCATACTGCCGAACCCACATAAGATACAAGAACAGTCATCATCTATGTAGGACCCTACGGAGGATCCCAGAAAAGTATTCATCGCTACCGAACCCACGGAGGATCCAAGTACAGTCGTCCTCACTGCGGACCCCACGTAGGATCCAAGTACAGTCGTCCTCACTGTCAAAACCACGAAGGATCTATGTACAGTCATCCTCGATGCTGAACCCATAAAGAATCCAAGTAAAGTCGTCCTCACTGCCAAACCCAAGGAGGATCCAAGTACAGTTGTTATCGTCGCAGTCACAACAAGCTCTAGGGTTCCCGCACACAGCACGCTCGATTCTGGGAGGGTCCGATCCTCAAGACAAGTTTTGATACAACAAATATCACAAAGAATAGAGTTTATGTATCCCAATGTTTTTTATCGTCAAAAGGAACCCAACGCGACAGACGGTGCGTCAATCGGATGCCCGGTCTGAGATTTATTGGCTTTTCCGTTCTAGGGCCCAATTGGTTTTTATGATAAAACCAACCCGACCATACTCCTGATCCTTCAAAACCTCAAGTGTCGCAATACAAAAGTACCTTCTCATCAAGAGGAACTCAACGCAGTCGACGACACGTCAAACATGTGTCCGGTCCTTATGATATAAGCGTTTCCGCTCAAGGGGCCCGGTTAGTTTCGGGTTCGAACCAACCCGGCCATACCCAAGCTTTGCGGAAACCTGGTGTGTAATATAATGAAACAACCATCTAGATCCAATGATTCCTACTCAAATGATGGTGCATCGATCGGAGGTCCCTAGCTCATGTTATGGGCCAAAGACCGAAAATGGTCCGAAGTGGGGGTCTGGGCCTGGTCCGACCCGGCCCAACCCCCCCTTGGGTCGGCCCGCACCCAGTCTACCTGACTCGGGACTGGGTCAGGACCCGTAGAGTATGAACCAACCTGGCCGGCGCGGCCCGGTCCATGTGACCCGCCCCGGCCCGACCGGGGGGGGGGGGTACGCTTGCTCAGCCAGCGAGCTGGGGGGAAACATGGTCCCTCATTTCCGCTACACGGAGGCGGCGCCCGACACCGCGTCTCCCCTGGATCCCTTACGGTCGTGGGATCTAGTCTTCATCGTCGGGGCTTCAGCCGCAGCGGGCTTCTGCCGGCAGCGCGCCCTGGCGCCACCGCCGCGCCGGTGGGGCGCACCGACGATGTCTTCAGCGGACCACTGGACGTGCTCCCATGGTCTGATTTGCCCGCCGTATGTGCATGTGGCCCTCTCGGGACCTGCTCTTCACTGCGATGGATTCCATATGCCGTTGCGGTCCCGTTTAATTGCATCCCATCCATACGTGCTCAAATAAACAACCTGCGGAGGGTTGTCAGGCCTTGTTTGTTTGGATCGCGCCCTCCACGTTAGCTGGTAACAATTTTCCAAGGATAAACAAGGTTTCATGTTGTACGATGAACAAATTAACCCAAAAAATAGTGAAACAATCCACCCAGAATTTATCCCGCAAACAAATATTCCCAACCCGCAAATGAATTCATTTGCGGCTCAAATTGATAATGAGATGACCCGCGTTATTTGTCTTAGAAGGGACGAATCCTGGGAATATATCATTCTCATAAATAAACCCCTACGTCAAAGAAAGAATACGAACGTCGACGTCGCGGTAGACGATATTGCGTTGGACGACATCGCAGGGAAGAGGATCATAGGTGTCGTCAGAGCGCGCTGAGGATGAAGATGTGTCTCCTCTCTTTCCGCAGAGAAGAGTAAGGGTGGCGTGTCGTCGAACATCGAGGAACCGACGTTCTTCGTCGTTCTTCAACGGAGGACAACATTCTTCCAAAGATCCAAGGCTCTCCCGATCTCTCCCACACAACGAAGTCTCTTTCCAAATTAAGTAATAGGTTCCTCCTATTATTTAATTACACAAGCAAGAAACTCCCAGAATTAAATCATCACTTTTAATAAAACATGTCGACAATTTAATTAGGGAAGGGAGAGGGAAGGTCCCCATTTAATTTACGCCTTGGCAATTAAATGGGGGGTTTTCCAAATTAAAGAGGGGTTATAAAAGAGATTAGAGGAAAGTAAATGGTGGGGCTTGTGTAGGACCCACCTCTCTAATATCCACACATGGGTAGTTATGTGGTTGTGGGCCCCACCCTTAACTACCCAAGGGAGGGAAGAACCATCTTATAAAAAAAAATTGTTCTGATAATTTTTTATTTACTTCTTAAATAAACCCCCAAAAATTATATTCTCCTCCATTTCGAACGCAACTACAGTAAGTGTCCCCTTAAGCAATTATCGGCGCTGCGAGTTCGACGTTGCCCTCGGATTTTAATTCCGAGCACCGCTTCAAATGTTAGAAAAACCCTCTCATTTGTTTTCTGAACGTACCCGAGCTAAACTTCGGAAATAGATTCTGGGCACACGGGGTCTCCGAATCAAATTTTGTCAGAAGCCATAGAGTCGTAAAATTCCCAAGAAATTAAAAAAATCCTTGAAATTTCCGGGTCTTTACATTACTCCCACCTCAGGGATTTACGTCCTTGTAAAGCTAAAACACAACTAGTGAATCAAAGGAGCGTACTGAGCATGCATCTGAGCCTCCCACTCCCATGTTCTCTTCGGAAGGTTCTCGTGTTGCCAACGAATGCGCACAAGAGGAATCGACCGCCCATGTCGGACCTGCTCCTATCGATCCTCGATCTCTACCGGGATATTCGCAAATGCCGCCCCATCATCGATGTACATCTCTTTGTTTTCGATGATGATGGATAGGTCATGCACACATCTCCTCAGCTGAGATGTGTGGATGACGTCATGCACCCAGTGCATCTGAGGTGGATAGGTCAGATGAAACGCATAGATAACTTGCCACCCCGTCCAAATCACCGCAGACCCCATTGAGGTGAGACACACAAGAATACGCGGTCTTCACCCTAGAACTCCAGTGGTCTTGTCCCCTATCAGCATAGGACTTCTTCCTGTTCTGTTCAGTCTTCATCTGCTCCTGCATGATCTGCACCTTCTACATCATTGCCTGATCTATCTCTGGTTCTACACGTGTGGATTCCATCATTATACAAAAAGGATATCTGCAATGCGGCCAACTGTTGTCTCGCTACTCCTAATAGCTGAAAGCCTTATCTCTTACTAGGAGAATCATCTACAGCGATCCCCTTCCCAGGAGTATAAACTATCTCTAAGTCATAGTCCCGGTGGAATTCGAGTCATCACTGTTGTCTCAGATTCATGTTCTTCTGAGAGATAATACAACTAAGACTATTGAGTTGGAGAGAACTGTAAACCATTTTCTCAACGAACACTAGGCGAGACTAGAAAATTGTAAGAAATCATCTCCACCCTTCATTGTCTACGTTCTACCAAAGTGCTTTTGAGATTTCTTCTCTTCCGAAAAGATAAATCTAGTGTCATCCCCTGGATGAATCGCGTTCTTTTCTTATTACAGTCAATCCTGACATGAACGGTACTATTTCATGACATGGACGACGTCGTAAGGCCTCGACGCTAATACCAAGAGATACAACCATTACACTCGCCTCCAAGGGTCAAGTCACACTATCGGCAGTAGTGTATGGTCCCTGGGTCTCCACCTGTATGTTTCTCAAAAGTGAGGATCAAGTAAACAGTATTAAACCATATCCTCTTAGTATCAACCATACAAGTGGACATTGAAGTAAGCATCCCAAAGATAAGTATCTTTTATTAGTGAAGCTCATAGTAAAAAGACACAAACCAAACACAACAGCGACAACATGGAAACTAAAACACGAACAACAAAGGCCCCCATGCCTAGTCCCGCTCCTGTCCACCTACTTCCGGTGCTCCGCAATTGCATGCTTCAGCTGACTGAAGCTGAGCTCTTCCATGTCCAGCCATTCCCTACGGTCGAGGTGGTCCCCCTGGTGGTGGTGGTGGTGGTATGGTCTCGAAACGGTGTCCACCATCTACTTCTTGGACAGCCACTCTTCCACGTCCGCCTACTCCCGGCGGACCACCATGGTCGATCCTCTCCCTGGGAGGTCCCTATACCGCCTGCTGATCATCTGCAGGGTAGGTCGGTCAGTCTCGAGTCATGGGACCCTACCCTCCACATGCATAGCATGACCTAAATCTCATATGAATGGTTCTCTGCCATGTTCCCCACATAGCAGAACCTGTATCCAGAGGTCGCCCACCTGATGGACTCATCCGTTTGGACCCCTGCGTCTGCTCTCTACTGCTAGCTACAGAAGACTCCACTACGTGCCGTCCTGCAAAGGGTCTCACTGCTGGTGACTACTCAGCGTGAGAACTCTCCACTAGAAGGGATCTCTCTAGAACCCCTGCTTTTGTCGGGATGTTGAGGGAGATCATCGAAGATATGATCTCATGCCTCAGTCCCTGCTCAATGGTCCGACCCCAGAAGAATGGGTCTCGTACCATGTCCGTGGAGTAGCGCGAGAGGTCGGTTTATCCCGCAGAGTACTGGGATACTGACAAGCTGCCCTTCCGCAACTATATTAACTCTTGGATATGCACCACACGGAGGGTGGCTGGAACGAACTCTGAGCAGAAGATGTTGTCGAAGTCCATCCATAGTAGAGACGAATCGTCATGCACCTAGAGAATTAGGCTCCACCACATACCTGCTACTGCGTTCAGGAGAATCATGGAAAGGATTACCATAAGAACTTCTGGTGTCACTACTAGTCTGAAGACTCTGACGATAGCCTCCAGCCATTCCTCGAATGCCTGAGGATCCGTCTCTCCATGGATCTTGGCCGGCCTCTATCTCTGAAACTCATGCAACGCACTCTGGCAGTGTGCACTCTCTGCCGCTAGGGCTGGTGGTATCAGTGGCCAAGCGGGTAGAGGTACTGATGGTGCCTCCATTGTAGTGGGGCCCTGCACTGAGGCCTCGTCGCTTGGTGGGCTGCAATCCCATATGTAAAAGGGAACCCTATCTGGCTGCCTTCGTAGGGCCATTCTGAAAAGCAACAGGTGCACCACGGTTGCTACAGTATACCTGATGATCTGACATAAAGTAATCACAAAGAAAACATTTGAAAGGAACACACACGCAATCAGTGTTTTCGTGCACTGAGTCAGAAATCAGAGGTCAGGGTCCTGGTGTATTGATACGTCAGTCGCCGCACCAACACTGGACTCCCAGGACTGAAAACCACACTCAATACTCTTAACACTATTTCTTCATAGAAAGGAATGATTAGAGTCCTGAGTTCTACAGTAGAACCGAATCCTCTGATATCAATTTGTCACGGCCCATCCTCTGGGCCCGTACCGTAACTACCCCAAGCATGCCTTCCATAGGCTAGGGGCTGGAGACTAGCACCAAAGGTGTAAATCCCAAAAGAAGGGAAGGCATTTCCTTTATGAAGTAACATACACAATAGAGTACACAAGTGAAGTAAACACTACGTAAAACTGGGTACAAGGTATGTTCTGAAAATTAAATGGTTCAGTATACAAACCCAACTGAAAGTACAAGGCAACTGAATGGAAAGTACAACAACAGTAAGTAAAACAGAAACACCAAGTCATCCTCCAAAAATCCCACCTGAAGGGTGTGTATAGATTGTCTCCTCAGCTCCTCGGGTCTGGTTGTCTGCTCCGTGTACGTCCCACCATGTGGTCCACCTCTGGGTATCGCCCAACTTTACAATCCTCCTCCTCGATCAGTGATGTCTGTCGTCTGCATCCAACACAACATTGTGCGGGCATAGACCGTGCAGGGGTGAGTATGTGATACTCAGTAGGGACCCCGAGACCCCTGATGGTCTCTCAGAATCCACGAAGTATAAACCAAAAAGGAAATGTACACTCACAAAGTATTAACCGACTCTACTTTGGTATATGACCATACATATACCTAAGTCATCAATTACAGTTCGCCTCCAACTCTCGAGCCCAAGCTCAACCAGTCCACACAAGAAAACACAACCTAGTCCACATAAGAAAACACAACCCAGTCCACACAGGAATGAACAATCTAGGCCCCATAGGATAAATCAACCAAGTCCACATAGGAATGCAAGTCAATTACATCAATGATATTTATTGAAAAAAAGACTCAGCTCACACAATTATACACTTCGTAAGGTGATAGAGATGATCAAATGAATCCACTAATTCATCTAAGCTATCAGACCCACATAGAATACAAGACCAACTATGCTTTCTGACCCACAAAGGATAGAAGACCAGCTACTCTGCCAGACCAACTCAGGATACAAGTATAGAGGTCATACTCCCAGTCCCACATAGGATACAAGAATAGCTGTCATCGCTGCCGACCCTACGGAGGATCCCAGTGCAGTCGTCATCGCTCCCAAACCCATGGAGGATCCATGTATAGTCGTCCTCGTTACCGAACCCACGTATGATCCAAGTACAGTCATCCTCGCTGCCAAACCCACGGAGGATCCATGTACAGTCTTCCTCACTGCCAAACCCACGAATGATCCAAGTAAAGTCATCCTCGCTACCGTACACACAGAGGGTCCATGTACAATTGTCATCGTAGTAGTCGCAGCAAGATCTAGGGTTCTTGCAAACAGCACGCTCAATTCCATGAGGGTTCGCTCCTCGAGCAAAGGGTCGATACATCAACTTTCATGATGTCCAGAGCTGAGGTATCCCAAAGTTTCATCTTGTCAAAAGGAACCCAACGCGACAGACGGTGCGTCAATCAGACACCTGGTCAGAGAGTTATTGGCTTTTCCGTTCGAGGGTCCCGGTTGGTTTTTATGTTAAAACCAACCCGACCATACTCTTGCTCCATCCAAACCTCAAGAAGAGCAATCCAAATGTACCGTCTCATCAAGAGGAACTCAACGCAATCGACGACAAATCCAGCAGATGTCCCGTCCGTAAGATATAAGTGTTTCCGCTCCAAGGGATCGGTTTGTTTCGGGTTCAAACCATCTTGGCCATGACCAAACATTGCAGAAACATCATGTGTAATATAAAGAAACGAACATATTGATCCAAAGATTCCAACACAACTGACGGGGAATTGATCGGAGGTCCCTAGCTCATGTTATGGTCAAAAGACAAAAAACAGTCCGAAGTGGGGGTCTGGGCCCGGTCTGACCCGGCCCAACCCCCACCTAGGCCGGCCTGACCCTGGTCCGGCCCGGCCAGCGTGGCCCTGTCCGAATGACCTGCCCTAGCCCAGCAGGGGGGTGCACGTTGGCTCGGCCAGCGCGCTGTGTGGGGGGAACACGGTCCACCCTTTGCGCTCCGCGGAAGCGGCTTCTGGTGCCGCGTATCCCACGGATCTCGCGTGGTCGCGGGATCCGGCCTTCACTGCCACGACTTCAGCAGCGACGGGATTCTGCCGGCAGCGTGCCGGTACGTCTCCGCCTTTGGGCGGCCGACCGGTATCGGCCGCCCCCTCCGTCCGCCAGCACCGCCGCGCCGGTGCGACGCACCGACAATGTCTTCCGCGGACCACCGGACGCGCCCCGGTGGTCCGATTTCCCGCCGTCTGCGCCTATGGCCCTCTTGGGACCTGCTCTTCATTGCGACGGCTTCCATACGCCGTTACGGTCCCGTTTCATTAGCGCCCATCCATACGCACACATAAAATAAACCTGCGGAGGGTCGTCAGGCGTGTTTGTTTAGGTCGCGCCCTCCGTGTTAGCCGATAACAATTTTCCAAGGATAAACAAGGTTTCACGTTGTACGAAGAACAAATTAACCCGAAAAACAATGAAAAAATCCACTCAGCATTTATCCCACAAACAACTATTCCCAACCCGCAAATTAATTCATTCGCGGATCAACTTGAAAATGAGTTGACCCGCGTTCTTTGTCTTAGTAGGGACGAATCATGGGAATATAACATACTCATAAATAAACTCCTACCTCAAATAAAAAAGATGAATATCGGCGTCGCGGTAGACGGTGTTGTGGTGGACGACGTAGCGGGGAAGAGGATCGTAGGCGTCGTCAGAGCACGCAAAGGAGGAAGCCGCGTCTACTCTCTTGCCACAGAGAAGAGTAAGGGTGGCGTGTCGTCGAACATCGGGGAACCGGCGTTCTTCGTCGTTCATCTTCGGAGGCCGGCGTTCTTCCAAAGCTCCAAGGATCTCCCGATCTCTCCCACATAACGAAGCCTCTTCCCAATTTAAATAATAGGTTCCTCCTATTATTTAATTACACACACAAGAAAATCCCAGAATTAAATCATCACTTTTAATAAAACATGTTGAAAATTTAATTAGGGAAGGGAGAGAGAAGGTCCCCATTTAATTTACACATTGGCAATTAAAGTGGGGGTTTGCCAAATTAAATAGGGGTTACAGAAAAGATTATAGAAAATTAAATGGTAGGGCTCGTGTGGGCCCCACCTCTCTAATATCCACACGTGGGTAGTTAAGTGGCGGTGGGCCCCACCTTTAACTACCCATGGGAGGGAAAAACCATCTTATAAAATAAAAAATGTTCCGACAATTTTTTATTTACTTCTTAAATAAACCCCCCAGAAATATCTTCTACTGCACTGCGAACGCAACTACGGTAAGTGTCCCCTTAAGCAATTATCGGCATTGGGAGTTCATCGGTGCCCTTAGATTTTAATTTCAAGCACCGGTTCAAAAGTTAGAAAACCCCGCTCGTTCGTTCAATGAACGTACCCGAGATAAACATCAAAAATTGATTCTGGGCACACTGGGCCTCGTAATCAAGTGCCGTCAGAAGCCATAGACTCATAAAATTACCAAGAAAATAAAAAAAATCCTTGAAATTTCCTGGTGTTTAAAGACTACCTATGTATTTAGGGGATATCTATAACTGGTCTCACCATGTCTTTCACATCAAAATCATTCATCATATTTCAAATAATTGATATAATTCATAAAAATTCTATTTATCATTAAATATCCATATTGAGTAAAGAATTCAATTTATCAATAACTCCACATATCAACAAATGTCTTTCAATATAGAATAATATATATAAAATTATATATGGTTTAAAAAATAAACATATACATGATAAAAAAATATGAATATTTAGTGTAGCTGTAATATCAAATGTTCATAGGATAGTTTAAATTTATTGGAGAATTTTTTGACATCAAAAATGAATCAATGAAAAGAATTTAAATACTAATAGTTTTAAAATTAATCCTAAAACATCTGGAGGATGAATAATTATGGTACCAATACCACATATCCCCAAATTATTTTATGTAAAATAATGTTTTTTTCATTGATGAATTTAAATACAAAAAATAATTAAAATTATTCATGAGGATAATTTCTTATTCATTGGTAAATTAACTTTTTAAAACATAAAACATTTTTGAAACTCTTTTCATTTAAAATCACTTTAAAAAAAAAAAATTTCAAACAAATAGAAACACAATTTTCATTAAAAATAAAAAATGTATACTTGAAAAGGTTGATTTAGTGAAATGATTTTCATGTTGGTGGGTAATTCCTTAGAAGTTGAACATGTTAAAGGTAACATTCCTTTTTCACTGTAAAAATGTTAAAATGTGTGATATTTGGAAAATTACAATATAATTACATTGAAAACACTTTTTAAATATCAAAATGGGTGAAATTATTTAAAAAATTATTTTTAAATATTCATAAAAATATGAAAACATATTTTAAAAATACTATTTTGGAGGAAAACTAATTTCTGACCAAAGGGATATATGAAATGGGATATGATTAAAAAATATCAACTTTTCCATCTACCAAAGTGTTGGAAAATGGTAATATTACATGAAAATATCATCAATAACTAGATAATAACAAAATTGTTTAATTTATTTATAAAATAATCATATAATATCCTTGAACATAAATTCCGGAAGAATCAATCATGATTAGAAGTAGATTATCAAATAAACCCTTAAATTGACCATAATGTGGAAGTGTGAATTAAAAAATGTTTAGATTAGGTGTATCAACTATAAAAAAAATTAAAAAATTGTAAGAAAAACATAATATAATAAAAAAATCATTACAAACATAATCAGATAATCTCGATGAAAATGAAGAAGTAATGTATTCTAATGAATGGAAACTGAGTTATGGAATTATTTACTAGTTGGAATTTTTTAATTCAAATACGCTTAAATGAACTATTACAAATTTAAACATAAATTTACTATTAAATATTAGGAAATAATTATATTACATGTTAAATTATATGTATATAATCCTCAAAAAATTTAATTACTGCTTAATAACATATTAATATCAATGGAATATAAATTGGGATGAAATCCATTAACTTAAACTTTATTTGGGTTAAACATGATTTAAAATCATGTATAGTGGGACTAAACTTGTAATTAACATTTTCCATAGTCATATTAATATTTATATCATCGTTTATGTATTTTTTATAACTTAATATCCAATTTATATTAATTATATTTCATTGTATTTATTGTTTCATGAGTTAATTAAATTATTTTTAATACATATTTCATCATGAAAGATCTAGTTTTTAAAAATATTACATAGATAAATAATATAAATAGTATATATCAGGAAATTATTTTCATATATGTTCATAAATTATACTTTTAAAACTAATTATGAGTGATGGTTATGAAAAATGGGCAATGTTTCATTCATAGAGATAGTATGTCATTTGTATGAGTGAATACCATTTCCATTTTTCAATGATTATTTCTGAAAGGGATTCAATAATATTTAATATTTACATAAATATCAAAATATCATATATATAATATTATTTCCTTAAATGTATTTATATGTATCATCCATGGGGTGTGGAGATGAAAAGAGAACCCTAGAGCTTTGTGAAGGTGGAAGTCTATAATTACATGAACAATGTAATAAATTTTCAGTATAAATATGAAAATGATATATTATATTTCCATAAGGATAAATATACCATATAGACACAAATAATGTTATTTATATCAAATATATTAATTAAATTTATCCTTATTACATTCCATGTAAATAATGAGTGGAAGACGAATCAAATTTTCTCGTGTGGTGGTTATTCGTCGTACACACGGGTAACATTATAATATCCAATATGGATTGGAAAGTAAAAATATATTTATTATTCAATTACACCAAAGTTATAAATATATTATTAATATAGTATATATAGATTATTTAAATCATCATACCCAACCATTAACGGTGTTAATGGAAAAATGAATGACCATGGTTCGTAAGGCGGTAGTCCATCGTGAACACAAATGATGATTTCGTTACCCATTTGATAGGATTGGAGGTGGAGGTTGATAATTACATTAATAAAATATAAGTGTATGTATCATAATTAGGTAATTATGTCATCGTGCTTTAATAATATTTTATTTAGGTGTAATAATAAATAAAATAAAGAAGCTCGTTGAAGAATGTTGCCTCTTCTTCATGTATCATCCTAAGGATTTAACCAAAAGTCTTCGTAGGATGGATTCCGTCCAAAATAATGAAAATTAAATGAGATGAGGTAATTATGTAAGTTATCTGGGTTGGTAGACATTTATAAGTGAGGTGAGTGGCATACTTGCAATTTTTTTAAAACATCCAATCAAAAACATGTTTTTCAAATGAAAAATGCTTCCAAAATGGTACATTATTGTACAGAGAAATGGTATGGAAAACATATATCCAAAAAATTGTATTTGAAAAAATATATAGTCATTTTTAAACCATATATGCATAGTTTAAAACTTGGTAAATCCATTTTTACTTTAACTATGATAATAAATATTTATTGTTTTCAAAATTCATTTCGGAAAAAATTTATGATTAATATAATATAAATTATAAATTATTATTATTATATATAATTAATAAAATTTTAAAAATTATATTCACATATGTGGATGATTTTAATTTAAAACAAATCCCTCATACACGATTAGAAAGAGGGTTTTAAAATAGAAAGTACTCAATAGATCATTATGTTTTTATATAAATATTATAAATTAAAATCAATAAAATGAACAAATTTTTATTAATTAATATATAATTAAAATAAATATAATTTGAATGAAATTTAAAATATAATTTATCTTGCTATATAATTTAAAGGAAAAAGCTGTTTTCAAATAAAATTTAGTATTTTTCAATATTAATCAAAAAATGAATCATTCCAAAAAAATCCCAAAAATTCACCCTAAGATAGTTATGGTATTATAATTTAAAAAAATATCATTGTTTTAATTAATTATTACAAAACTGTTAAAAATTAATATTAAATTATGTGAGAAAAGTGCAATTATTCCGTCATTTAGATAAAATTAAGTTTTTAAGACCAAATTTATTCATTTTGTTTTTATGATTCATATGATATTTATAATAAAAATAGAACCATAAATTTCATAAATTTATAGTAATATTCAATCCCACAAACTGAATTTCTTGATTATAATGGTGTACAACATTACACCTCATTTATACTTGTGTTTGAGTCCTTCACAAGTTATAAAAGAGATGAAATTTAAGGAGAAATATTTTGTGGCTTTTTTAAGATAAGTGTTGTGTGTCCAATACAATATCAAATAAATATTCCCATTTTTTAATTTCAAGGTATTACCATGAAAATAAATGTATGAATTGGTGAACTCAAACTCACAGTATGTGAAACATATATAATATCAATTAATAATCATAAGTGATAATAAGATAAGAATAAGGGTATGATAACATGTTCATTACTTATGAAATTCACTTCCAATCAGTAAAATATTAATAAATATTAATCATGGATTGAGTAATTTTCACAAAAAATATATAATACATAATATTCTATAATCTTATATAATATATCATGATCCAAGAGAATATATCATAAGAATATGAAATAGGTTTTTTCATTTTAATGATAGTTGAGAAATTTATCTGTAGTAATGGTTCACTAACAAGAAAATCATAGTGGATTGGGTTGACTCCACATTCCAGGATTTCCTTATTCTTAGATCACGTTTAGGACTATCATAATGTATATAGTCCCATAATGAACTGGGTTCGCAATCCATTCAAGTTGATATTATGTAATAAGAAAACAATATTTACCTAATGAATTTGAGGGATATATAATTCCAGTCCCACTTGTCACATAATGAAAAAAATTACATATTCTATAAAAATCATAAAAAATAATCATTTAATCATATTATTACCCACATAAAATAAATTTTATTAATAAAATTTTTTCATCAAATAATTGTAGCCATCCAATGAAATGGAGTGGAAGGTATCTTAAAATCACTCTTTAATTCATTAATTTTAGTTAACTTGATGAAATGTAACGCGTATCATAGATTTATAAATAAAATATCATCATAATAATAAATTAGAATAAATAAATTTAATTTTATTATAATATTATATCCCAAGTGAAATGTAAAAATCATTAAAATATTTTGAAAAAGTTGAAAATACCATTAGAAGTGAAATTGAACATTTATTTGAAAATAAAAAAAATAACATTATCATTTGGTATATTTATAAAAAAATCCCAAGAATATTTAGGAAATTATTTTTCCTAAACATAACCATGTAGAACTATAAATAAATATTAAATAAATAAATAGGCATCACATTGGAGAATGTGGGTTTTATGGTAAATGTTAAAACAAAGACACCTTTTACATTTTTTTAAAAGTCATAAATAAACTCTTTGAATAGATATTTTAATTGAATTTTAAAGTAATGTCAAAAATGTTTTACAATAACCATAAATAAAAATTTCATTATAGAATAGAACAATCTTGAAAATCATTTAAATATCTTGGACATGGAAAAAACATTTCGTCTAATAAATTTGAAATAGGTTTACTTTTTGTTAAAACAATTCATAATATTTTAAAGTTACAAAGTGATAAATGTTTTTCTAATAATTAAATAATTTTTTACTAACATGAGGAGAGTAAAATATATGGGTTTTAAAGGAAATTAATTTTACAATTTCCCTCAATTATGATTTATCATAGATAATCCTAAAACGATTATAGATTATAACATATTATCGTATATCAAGTATAATATTTCATTGTACTCATTAAAAACACATATATATATTAAATATATATTCATTTTAAATATATTCTATAACCATATTAATATAAAAAATACTATATATAAGATTTAAATATTTTCCAATCATTTTTTTATGAACAAGTCATATTAAAATGTACATTCAATTGATTGTTTGAATACATATTTCAGTTTAGAGGATCATGTACTTGCACCATCATCATGTTTTAATCATATAAAATTCATAATCTTTTCATAATTATTATATTTATTCATTATATTAAAAATTACAACTTTTCATATAAATTTGTTAATAAAAATTAATCTCATATCTTTATGAAGATTGTAGTCCATACCTACACAGAAGCGATGCTTTAAATTTTCGATGGATAGAATGAAATAAAGGTAAATAAAAATTTACCTTTACTAAAAAATAATTATATTATATATATTCAAAAGACCTATCTTCATGACTATCCTTGTAAATTGTAAATGAAAAAGGAGTCACATTACTTTATGGAGGTGGTAGTCCAAATGTACGCTCAACTGATATTATCAATTTATAATGGATGTGAACAAGATAGAAAATGGATAAAAAAATAACAAATATTTATATATATTAAATATATTATTATTTTCATTTTATTATAATTATAGAATATTGTGAGGAGTTTCAGGAAGAAATAAATAAAGAAAAAATCAATATATACATATACTTCAGCTTCGTGTATCCTCCAGTTAGAAGAACCTTAAGGATTCAGGGATGTGAATTATGGGAATTCAAGACCCTCAATGTCAAGGATAATGATATTGGGATAGTATTTTGGATGTTTTTAGTGTAGTTAACGATCCCCAATGATATGGAAAAAGATGATAGAAGGTTCCCTCGTTAATGTTTTTATAGTGACATGCTTTAAAATACATAAAACATTATAATATATTAATATCATGATCATGTAAAAGTGTCAGAAAAGAAAACCAAATATGATTATAGGGTATAAATAGATCTAAATACCCATTAAAATTGGATATAAAATCGTTTCTATGTTATTTTAAGCATTATCTATTCAATTTAACCCCTTATAAAACCTTTTAACATCTACCTTATTAAGGAATTATTACAAAAGATAATATACATAATTTTCAAAAATAAAGATGGACTCATTTAAAAAATAAATTATTATTATTATTAAAAATATGGAATTTTCTTTAAAATATTATTTTCTATATATGGATGAAATTGTTTTCAATATAACTGTGCAAAAGGAAATGAAATCTATTTTTAGAAAAATACCTTTTAAATCATAAAACATAATTTATTATTATAATTTTACTAGTAAAAATAATTAGATTAATGTTGAAATAGTTGATTTAATATATTATTTAAACATTTAATTAAAATAATTAATTAATATTTATTTATTTAATTTATTAATAAAACTACACATTGCGTGTATAGAAACATTTTTATTCAGAAAAACAACTTTTTTACATTCAAATACATTTATTTTGATCTATAACCATTTTATAACCCTTGAATTAATTTTCTACCAATGTAAAAAATAATTTCTCAAAATTTATTTGGTCTTATTCATACCCACCAATACAATGGCTATGCGATAAAATCAAGACATAATAATAATAATTATTATATAGTATATCACATTTCATAAAAAATATGTGTTACATGTACGATATGATATCAAAGAACTAAAAAATATTTTGTTATAAATACATAAAAAACAATCAATATGTTAGAATACATATTATAAATTAATTTTAGTGTAGTTATCTATTATATCTTATAAAAATATAATATATTAATAGGGTATTTATATTATCTATTCAGAAGCTAATTGTGCACTAGAATGTAGAATGTTAGTGGATAAGCTTTCCCAATGGTGACAATGTCCATAAAAAAATATTTCATATCCCATGTTTTTTGAAAATAATCTGAGGAAAGTAGGAGATAGGAATGTAAGTTGACATGGAAGAGTATTTGAATGTGGAAAACATAATTCAATAAAATATAATAATCCGTGGTGGACCTATGGTGGAGAGAGATATGATATGCATCATTTTTACTATTCAAATTTTTTAATATATTTTGGTCCATAAAATTTATTTATATTCATATATATAGTATATATAAAATTTAAAACCTTTTAGGGAGATACTCAAACTCTCTGGTTATTAAATTATATGATAGATCATTCAATACAAGTTAATGTGGTACATTGGTGAGAATTGATGATAAGATTTGACATTATAAAGTTGAATCTTATATTGAAACACACAGTATTATTTGGTGTCACAATTTTCATGGATTTGCTATTTTTTTGTGATTTTTTTTATTTTTTAATGATTAATTAAATATAGTTCAATATATTTAATATTTATTCACCTACTCTTTACTTTTGAGTTTTATGACTTTTCTATAAAAAGTGAATCTGATAGAGAATTTGATTTCATCATGAGCATTAATTGATGTATTACCTAGGTATATTATAAATTTTTTAACGAAATAATATCTCATGTTTGATATATTTTGTTTCTGATAGAAAATATAACAAATTTCATTCCCATTATCATTCTGAGTCAATGTTTATATTCATTCCATGTTTGCAGTGACTCGGACTCATCTAATAGAATATTAAAACATTTTTAGAGGGGCTTTTATTTAGGGATCACATCAACATTTTAATGAGGATTATTTTATACATTATGGATCTCTTAAATATTTTTGAATTATTGAATAATTCATCAAAAAATCTCTTTGGGATTGATACCACTGTGCCAATGATCTAATCAAAACCCTGTGTTTTCTTAAAACATTATATGTATTATAGGATCCTAATATTTTTCTTATTAATTTATGATTCATTAGTTTATTATCTATTAGTTGGGCTCTAACGATCTTGTTTACATATAGAGAGGTGTTCATTGTTTTGCAGTTCAGAATTATCCTTGAAGTGGTTCATTATTTATCTCATAAAAATAGAAGTCAATACCCACATATTTTCAATTAATGGTTATAGATTATATCTCAAAAGAATGACCAAAATGGTGTAAGATTCATAATATTTATGGGATGATCATCATCAAACTATAGATAAAATGAGTTATGCACAATAGGAGAAACAATATGCATTAGAAATAATTCACATTGAATTAGAGCATACCATTAGATTTTAATAGAGGTATTACACACTAAGGATACTCCAGTTGGATTCATGTGTTATGATAGTGGTAAAAATAATAAATACAGTGGGGATTGTGAATGATCTATTCTAAGATACATGAAATATTATGTAGGATAGGATAAGGTGTGTTTTTGGATTTCACATAGGAGGAAGCCCAAATTTTTGAACCAGGAGGAATATATCGACTTAAAGAATATTAAGGAATTATTGGATCTTATAACATGGAGGTGAAACATGTTTAATAATGAGGAGTATAATTCAAACTTTTGGTATAAAGGATAGACTAAGGCTTTTACTTTGGTGGATTCCCAAAGATCTATTAGGAACTCCATCTAGGGGGATGCCCGATTAGGATTAATTCAAAGGTAGAATCTGAGTTTCTACTCATGATTCATAATGAATCTAAAAGAACATATTTAAACAAAAATCATAAAATTAATACTATGTATAGAGATATCAATTTATTTATATTTGATATGAAACTCGCATGGATGGATTTTGACTTGAGAAAATTTGATAAAATCTAATGCATGTTTCTGGACATAAGGTAATTGAAGGTATAATCGGGGTTTAAAACTATAATAATTCATATTGTGATAAAATTGATAAATATTTATACTCAAGGTGAATAATAAAAACTAGTATGTGTATATAGTCTCAATAGTAAATTCCAGTTTGTTCGAGGATCACACCTAATAGGACATCCTTACATGATATCCTCCCCATCATGGGATGGTAAAAATGAGGAATAGATATTTTTAGGGTTATGCCTTATGCCTAATAGGTGTATCAAACCTAGAGGAATATCTAAACTCTATGTGTGTATGGATTTAATCGATTCCCAATTATTAATCATGGGTGAATTGGTTATTATACCTAGAGAAGTTTTTAATGAATAATTATTTACTCATGTAGGGATTTAGAACATTTCTAGAAATATTTTCTAATCCATGCACATAGACTACAAAATATTCTTAATATCTTTGATCCCGACATAAATATAAATAAAATGTTAAATATAATATATCACATATGATTTATTATCTAAAATAATGAAAAAACTATTAAATGGAGTCATGGATCATGATTTGGAGACCCTCATTGAGTACAGAACATGGGATTTACCCTAGGCAAGACATACTGTTTGTTGGTGTCGGATGTTTGGTTGAGGGAACCCCTTGACAGGTACATTATGTGATTAAATAAAGGTATTTAATAAATTTATTTAAGGGATATACATAATTATATCCCTCAAAATATATATGGTTACATGTATAAACCTTTTAGAGTAGTGGTTGGAAGACAGATGGTGTTTGAGAGTTGGGAATGAGGATCAATGACAGACTTATCAAAGATTGTCCTAAGGAAAATGATAAAAATAGTTGGATATCACCATCCTCAATAAAAAACATGTTCTTTTCAAATGATGCATCAAATATTTAGGTAGGGAATTTTCTTTATGGTAATTTTCCAATTAATGTTTAATATAAATTTGAATTAATCATTTTGTCTTGTAGTTTTCTAATCAATCTAGGTTTTGTTTTATATTGATTGATTTGTCTTACTAGATTGAATAATTATATATAAATTCACCTCATTAATTCTTTTTGTTTTGATAAATATATATTTTTTGATTCTATTGACGTTATCCAAATGCACATGGTCATCAATTGAACCCCGCTTTGGTTATGTTCCACTCTTCCTCTATTGTAATAGTTTTTCCATTGTAATCATTTGAGTGGTGATTTGAATATATCGTGAAATAATATATCATTTGGTGTTCATTATTTGTCACAATTGAATACATTCATGAGTTCAGATTGGGTTTTTAGATAATAAATATAGGCATTTCGACATCAATATGGTATCATTGATGGATCTGATAATAGTGATTTTTCTAGCCAATTTGAGACGATATCATTACTTCTTGTGCTCAAGGGCGAATTGAAAATAATATAGGCCTAGTGAGTTTAGTCATATTATCAGTTGGTGTTGGGTTATAGAAGATGGAAAGTGAGTAAGTGGCTGTCGAGAAGCCTGACATGTGATCCTCGTTCAAGCATGAGGTTTGAGTATGAATGGGTGTTATAAAATTAATTTTTAATAATAATAATTAATTATTTGTAATAAAATTAATCTATTATATGGTTCTAGGGAAATGGGGGTGGTCTTACACCCGATCCAGTATGAATTAATAGAAATTACATTCTCCCTTTTTATCACTCAAATATTATAATAATAAAATTATACGCAAGAGAGACGATATGGTTGTTTCTAAATAAGGATGCCCCAAAGTTCATTCACGAGAATGATGGGGTGCATGATGTGTTTACCCCTCAAATTTAATTTTAAATAAATTATTTTAAAAACAATATTAATAATAAAAACAATATTATTATTATTATAGTTTAAACCATAATTAGGTTGTATACTCATCAAGGTATATATGATTAATGAGCCATCAATGGTTTTAGCACCCTCAAATTGAGAAAAGATGATTCCAAAATAATGGTGTGCTCCTTTTTCATATTCATGGATCTAGACCAGGAGGTGAAATATGTATTTATTACGATGAATTTCATTTTTCATTGGTTTTATATTTTTTGAATATAAATTTCCATCCAAGCTTTTCTTCCTAGAGGATTGTAACTAAGTAATCTGTTGAGAAATTCTGGTCCATTTGTCGAGACATGTCATTGAAATTTCATTTTAACCCATCATATTTCTGAAGATACTTCTCTGTTCTCTAGGATTTTGTCCAGACGCATTGTATACTTCAATAGTACATGAGCTCACCAAGGATTACATGGGCATGGATAAGTATATAGACACTTCGAGCTATACTTAGAAAGTCCCCAAGGGTCTGAGACATGTAATGTTCTACAAATACATGAATTTTAGTAGGAAATGGCTTCCATGAAGTGTCTATATGATTACACAGTCATGTGAATATGTGGGGTCACACACATTGTGGAGCCCCGAATATGTTGTATATTCCCTTTAGATCACCATTCTCTTGTATCTCATTCATTGGGACTGATATTTTGACCTTTGAGTTTAATATAATATGGTTTTTTCATGTAGAACATGATGGTTTCATTCATTGTCACATACGGGATATTATTAAATTCTATTCAAGGGTGATCAATCATAATGTTAAATTTTATGATGATAGTGGTCAAGGAATGATAATCCGAGTGATATTAGTGTTATAACTCCCTTGGTGCAATTAGGCATGTGTCCCTCAAGTTCTTTACATTGGTGGAGTTAGAAGACCTCAAGAATATAAATAGTGAGGGTATTCTATCTAATGTTCTAGATATCACCCTTCATAGAGACCCACTGGTGTGTGTGTTCTCCATGGGAGTTACGTCTCCCTCAGTTGTGGGGCACAATAGTATAGAGTATGCCTATAACGAACCAATGTTTTATCTATAGATATTTACTTCTTATAATTATTTCATATAGTATAAGCACATATAAAACACAATACTATATTTATAAATGACGAGTGAATGAAATAATAAGTGTTTATAGATACTAAGAAACCTATATCGATAAAATAGTAACTTGACATTTGATATAGTAATGTGACCATTATGAATAGTAAACTAGACAATTGAATAGTAACCTCAACAGTTAAAATTTATATAATATGTTTCCATATTATAAGTGAAAAATGATTTAATTATGTCATAGTATATGTATATAAATAATTAAAAAATTATTAATTAAGTGTTTGTTTTTTATATCATAAATATTTAATTATAACTGTATGACTAATTTAATAATTTAAAAGAATTTTCATTCATAAAATGTATTAATAAATTATTATTTTGATGTATTATGTTTTTATGATAATTTTATGAGACCATAATTCATTTTTCAATGTGATAGAAAATCATTTACAATTTAAAAATTTGTATATTTTGAGTAAATTATTATTTCAATTAAAAATAAATTTTATAATATTTTTAAATTTTTCATTTCATAAAATAGAATTCATTTTTAAATTTCACACATTGAAAAATGGTCAGTGTGATTTTTTGGTATTTTTCAGAAATACATGAATTTTTGGTGAATAGTAAAATATGGTAATTTATGGAATATATAAATTATTTGTTAAATACCATATTTATTGAGTCATAGATTATGTAAGGGCATTTGGTTTGAACTAAAAAGATATAATTTCCGTATTTAGTCTCAATAATAAACATTATTTCATGTCTTGAGAAAAATAATAATCTATTGAAGTAAATAATGAAAAAATATCCCCTCCTCCACTACAAATACTACCCCTCCCCATCTCTTCCCCTCACACCTCTCAAGCACGGAGACATGAATATATTTTTCCAAATACTCTTCCCAAACCTATCCTCCATGCTCTGAGGATTTTTTTCTTAAAAAAATACCAAAAACAATCCCCTAAAGAGATTCCCTAGAAGAGGGAATCAAGAGGTAAGACCCTCTTCCGTTTTCTTTCAATTTCGTTACAGGTTATTCTATTTTCTTATTTTATCCTCATATAACCTTTTCCTAGTGGCATGAAATCACCAATATATTTTATAAACTGGAATTTTATCTACTTTATGGAATAATTATTCATCAAATATCATTCCCTGAATATTTTTATTTTTAGAATGAAAACATTGTTCATAAGGTGCCAATTTACATCTTTAGAGGATGACATGCTTTCATCCTTCAATTACAACTTCGCAGTTGGAAATGAACCCATTTTTATGGTTTAAAGAGATTATAATATATTTATTAAAACCTACTTAATTTTCTAGAACTAATATATATGAATGATAATTAATTATATTATAAAACTAGTCTATGATGATCAAAAAAACCTAATTATTCTAAATGATTATCATTAATGATTTATCTTATGAATCATCCTCAATTCTTAAAAAATGTTATTTTAATATTATATAATTAATTAATTACAGATATGTTTATTTTTTGGAAACTATGAAAAAGGATATCATTGAATATACATCAAAGTGCATGGTATGTCAGCATGTGAAGGCTGAAAGGAAAAATTCTAAAGGGTTGATGCAACTATTACCCATACCAACATGGTAATATGAAAACATCCCCATGGAGTTTTTAAATATAATTAAAAATAAATCTATATGAAACAATTATATATTATTTATTGTTGACCGTATTATAAATATATCTCACTTTATCGACATTTGAGAGGACTTCTCACTAGATCTAGTTGCACTGATATACATCAATAAAGTATTAAGGATGCATGGAGTTCCACTATCTATAGAATTTGGCTGAGATTCTAGATTAACCTACATGTTATGGAGAAGTCTATAAAATGATCTATGAACTAATATTTACTCCAGTATGACCTATCATCCTCAAAGTAATGAAAAATCTAAGAAGACTATTCATTCACTAGAAGACGTGTTGAGAGCATCTTCTATGGAATTAGAAGGAGGATGGGACAAGCAACTACCACTAGTGAAATTATCCTAAAACAATAGCTTACAATCAAGAAACAAAATGGCTCTATAATAAGACCTTTATGGGAAAATGGGTAGAACACTATTGTGAGGGGATGAATTTGGTAAACATAAGCTGCTAGGACCTGAAATTGTTTGTGAAATGGTGTAAAAGGTGAAAACCATTAAGCTACACATCATGAAAACCCAATGTCAAAAAACAATCTATGCATAAAATCATCAATGTTACCTAGAGTTTAATGTTGGAGACATAATATTCCTCTCCATATCTCCATGGAATAGGATTCTGATATCTTGGAAGAAAGGGATGCTAAGTCCCAGGTACATCAGCCCATTCGAGATCCTTGATCATGTCAGAGATGTTTCCTATCGGAAAACACTTCCACCAACAATGTCGCATGTTCAAAATGTATTCCATATATACATCTTATGAAATCACACATGATATCCATCAAATGTACTAACTTTAGAGGTGGTGTAATATGGGAATGATCTCTCTTACTAGGAGCATCTATTGATGATCGTGGAATGTAGGAATAAATTTATTTGTAACAAAACTACTCACCTAGTTAATGTACTTTTTAACAACCATAAGTATAAAGAGGAAACTTTGGAAATAGATAATGTGATGCAAGATAAGTATTGGCACATGTTTTCAACATAGAATGTAAAACTAAATTTTGAAAGAGAAAGTTAAAACGAGGGAAGAATGTTACGACCCAAAGTTTTATATATAGAACTTCCCTTCATATAAAAATTTCATATGGTATAATATCATAGATAACACAATATTGGATTTATAAATGATGATTTAATGAAATAAGAAGTGTTTTTAGAAGTTAAGGAACATTTATAGATGAAATAGTCACTTGACCAGTGGAATTGTAATGTGACCCAAATGAATAGTAAACCAGCCAATTTAAGTGTAACCTCACCAATGAAAGTACAAAAAAAATTATCTAACTTATAAATGAAAATTTGATATAATTATATCATTGTATATTTAAATAAATAATTTAAAAATTATTGATTAACTGTTGGTATTTTTGTAAGACATAAATATTTAATTAAACTTTTATGACTAAGTTTGTAATTTAAATGAAACATTGTTTTCTTAATATGTATTCATAAATAAATTTTTTATGTCTAATGATTATAAGATAATATTATGGAAACTTATTTAATTTCTCAAAGTGATTTAAAATCATTTATAATTTTATAATATGCATTTTCTGAATAAATTATGAATTTATTTAAAAATTAAATTTATAATATTTAGAAAATAATTTTTATTAAAATGGAGTTTATTTTTTAATTCTACACATCAAAAAATGGTTTAGGATAATTTTTTTGACTTTATTGAAATACATGAATTTTTAGTGAATTGTAAAATACGATAATTTACTTTATATATACATTATAAATTAATTAGATGATTAATTGAGTCATTTCTAATTAAAGAACAATTGGGTTGAATAAACCTGATCTAATTAATGTATTTATTCTCAAATATCATCACTATTTCTTTTCTTGATGAAAATCATAAACTAATGAATTAAATAATGAGAAAATATCCCTCCTCGACTATAAATACCACCCTCACCACCTCTTCTCCTCACACCACTAATGACTTGATATTTTCCAATATTTTACCAAATATAATTTCCAAACCTCTCCCCCACATCTAGTAGAATTTGTTCATAATAAAATACAAAAAACAATCCCCTAATGAGGTTCTCAATAAGAAGGAATACAGAAGTAAAACCCTCTTTTGTTTTCGCTCAATTTCATTTCATGTTTATTAATTTTATCATATTATCCTAACTTACCTTTATACAAGTAGAATGAAAAATCTAGTAGATTATAGAAACTATAATTTTATCATGTTTCTGAAAATAATTATTCATCAAATATCTTACCCTCTCTCTTTTATTTTAAGAATGAAAATATCATCTATGAGGTGTTGTTTAACCACCATGAAGGACAACATGCTTTACTCTTTTAATACCACCTTTATGGATGGTCATGAAACCATTTTTATGGTTAAACAAGATTATAATATATGTATTAAAACCTATTTATTATTCTATATCAGGTATAAATTCATGATATTGAATAATAAAACAAATCTAGTTTGTGATTATCAAAACTTGCTAAATTAATCTAAACAATTATCATTAATGATTTTTCTAATGAATAATAATAACTTATAATAAAAATGGTAATTTAATATTCTGCAAGTTCATTAATAACATTTACGTTCTGTTTTGGGAAACTATCATCATTCTACATGTTTTTTTATACACATATACAAGTAAATCGATCATGAAATCCAAGGAAACTCCTGCTTCTGAGTGAATAAATCGAATTTCACAAACCATCAATAGGGATATGAATGAACTTAATAAATTTTACATAATAAATTACATGTAAAAAATGATATTAATTATTTAATTAATGGATTTAATATTGTTATTCTTGAAATTTTTATCATTTTCAATATAGTTTTAGACATAAGGTATGGGATTCTACACGAACCTCCATTATTCCTTCAGGTTACTCTTTCTATCTTTTTACCCAAATGAAATTATATTTTATTTTTTTACATAAATAATTTAAATTATATGTATATTTTCCAAAATCATGTATCATTACCCATTTATCCCTCTTTTTAGGGATATATATGTTTTTAAAATGTTCCCAATTCAACATTTCCCGATAAGCAAACCCAATTTAAATGACCATCCCAAATTCATACCCAATTTCTAGTGAACTCTATAATATTTTTTATTCCACCATTATTTTTATGAAATCACTCATTTTATTTTTTAAATGATTTTCACTTATGATTTTATATATAAGATTATTCACTTTTTTATATAAAATTATCCTTAACATTTTCCATAAACCGCGCTAAAATGTTTTAATTCTAAATATTCTTAAATACACTTTTTACATGTTATAAATGTAGTTTGACAAACAAATATCATGATATATGAATGTGTTTCCCTTATTAATGTCCATGTATGACCTAAATCTTTTCTTTCAAGGACACTATTGTGAAATCCCATTATGTTTTTCCTTATTGACAAGATTATGATACCCAACTCTTACCATGGGTAACTCTTATGTTTTTGTTTGATTCCTTATGTATGATTATTCATCAGGAACAAATATTCATGAACATGTTAGGAGAGTTCACCCAAAAAATATCCAATACTTTAGGTAATGTTTATTAGCATGATAAGTTATACGAAAAGGTCTTGGTGGTTAGCACTGACTCATGCTCCATGTGCAACGATCATAGTGCTTAGCCATGACTTGTTCTCCTCTATGGGAAAAAATCCTTGATATTTCTAAAGTTTTGTTTTATGTCATAGTAAAAATAATATTAATCCATGATTTCATGAACCCATGTTTTTAGTTCATATTTTTAGTCATTTTCCATACCTTTTTATATCATTATATTATGCCTTTTAACACATTTTATACGATTTATTTAAATGTTTCTTCCTTTACTAGGCTTCATAGCTCATAACTTTGTTCATGTTATCCCTATGTTATCCTATGAAGACCTAAGGGATCAAAGGATGTTAGAATATCATAATGGATGATAAATAAATAATTTACTTTGTCCCATGTTTTCAATTTTATGTACCTAGTATTCCAAGACACAAGAATTTATGATCCTTAGCTTGTAATTTGATTTTTATTACAATTAAAATCAAGTAATTATATGTGTAAAATACTTGGGTCACTATTAATCCCCTATACTCATATTCATGTGAGGATATGTAGGATTCATGGTTCTCAATTGTGGCTCCCTCTATTTTGGATCACAGTAGTGAGGTGTGGGACCCTCCACATAGTATTTTATGTGGTTGTACATGATATTGGACATCATAAATATTTGATAGTAGATGGTGGTTGACTAATCATTATTTTATGATATTTATAGATATATATATATTCATCATATTTTAATTTTTTTCTTCTTATTGATCATATATGTTCTATTATTACTATGCTTGTTGTCAAATATTCTTATTGAAAATATATTGTTGTGATGATAAAGCTACTCTCTCCCGATGCTTCATGTATGGTGATTTTTTGGTTTCATATAAAGATTGTTTATACACACCATTGCATGGCCTTTTCCTATATTTCTCATGTCTAATAGAGATAACATGTTTTTAGAAGAGACTTCAGTGGATCTTCTATAAGTCGGTCCTAAAAAAACATAGTAGAACTGATGAAGAATAATAATAGGTAATTCAATTGGGGATCAAGGATTTTATAGAGGGGCACAATAAGTCCCCATTTATTGAACAATCACCCATTTCAATGAAGGGTCGTGTGGGGACTATCAACGAGTATTTAATATTTCTCACCAGATCAAGATGTTGGATTATATTTTGGTCCAGCATGGTGTACGATAACATCGAATTCACCATGAGGTGGGTTGTATATCATATTCATGCTAACATTGAGCACTAACCACTATAGATTATAAATAACACCAAGTACTCATGGCCCAATTGTTTAGGGGTACCTGATGTTGTGGTCCCATTGACACCATCAACAACTTGATAATGAATATTCATTATGAATATGACATAATTATTTTCAATGTTTGAAAAATACATACCCCCAAAAGAGTTCCAAATCAGCCAGTGATAAATATTTTTAAGTCCCACATCCTCCACAAATTTGGTATGCCATACACCATTAAAATATATAATGACACCATCTATTGATCTATTGAGATTAATAACTTGTATAGTAATTACAAAATCATTTCCAACCATACATCCTGCTATAATGTGTAGGTGAATGGGTAGACAGAGGAATTCAACAAAACCCTCTTAAACATATTGTAAAAAAATTATTCAAGTATAATAATATTTATCCTTATACACATCATTATTCCCTTTGTGAATAACTAAAAATGAATTGAAATTCCACCCAGGTGACCACATACTAATTGTTTTATGGGATGGAAATGGTTTAACCTATAATTTTTTTTGTTTTCATAGATTAGGACTAATATTTATGATTAAAAAATGTCATACAAGAAATTTGAAGTGCATTACGAGGAGTTTGAGTCCCTCTAATAAAATAGGATTTGAGAAATGTAGAACCTGGAGATGTATCAAAATCGAGGGCCATGACCCTTCAATTAAAAGGTATTCATTCACTCATTCTATCACGGTGATATGCTATTGGATCTCCAGATTCCCAAGATACATAGAAATTAACCCCAAAAACATGATCCCAAATAGAAAGGCACATAGGTTTTTCAAAAGTTTTACTCTAATGGTACATACAACTTGATCACTATGGATGGGGATTGCATCGCACTTCCTAAAAATTCTAGGTTCCACAATCAAAATTTTTCATGAACTCAAAATTTGAGATGTATGACTTTATACTATAATGAATAACATACTAGTCATAAAAATTTAAACTATATGAATTATTCCTCAACATGTGATGTTAAACAATATAATTAACCTAAATAATGATCATGTGATCTTTCATATAAAAAATTAAATGAACCCACATTCAATTTGTAAAAATTCAAACTAAAAATTTTATCATCCTATTAATACAATAGTAAACTATATAATAACAATTGTGACACATGATGTTCAATTATATCCATACCCTATGTGATAAAAATGGTAAAATACATATTAAAAATATTAGATGATTCAATGAAATCAACCTTAACTCACAACATTAAGTGGTAGACACTCCTCATGTGATAATCCTGAGATTCCTCATATGATATATATGAGATGATCCAATTTTCTCAGTAGATAGTATACCACCCTCCCAACAGAGATCTCCTAAAATAAAAGGTTTTGTAACTACATGTGGATCAATTACTAATATAAAGTGATTCATACTGACACATAGACCCCCGATATTAAAGTTATGTCGTGAATCCCTCCCAAGGAGAGATCATCTTCTCTTGAATTAGCGGACATTGTCCTTTTTCATGAAAGGTCTATTAATTATATCTAGAAAATCTACACCAACAATACTATTTTCCATGTCTCCCCATGTTGTAACATTATATGACATCATCCTAGATTCATGACATTAACATACATCATACCCTATGTGACAAGCATAAGATGTCTACTATAAAAAACACAACATTCCTACGCATGAAACATAATATCCCCCATCTAATGATCATGATACGACCCCTAAGTTTTCCCAAAAATATTCCTCAATATTTGTAATCCATAATAATAATCCTCATCCTACCTACATCTTAATAATCTCCTATATATAACTCTTTTGATCCCAAGTAATTCATATGGGCATCCTCTTAAGGTGTATTCCTCTATCGTATTCCTCTAGACTATCATAAGGTTGATATGTAATCATGATGTGACACATGGAAGATATAATGGGAAGATCAATGCATAAGACATGTGCCCCCATTCTTGTGAATTATGTTAAACTATAGTCATACCCCATAAAAGAACCATGGGATTCCTTGTATGATAATAAAATGATGCCTAACAAGACAAGAGATGATGCCTCATGTGGTATGAATGAAATGATAACCACATAATTGTAAAATATCTACATTGAATCCCCATTCACACCATTTTTATAGCTGAAGAACCAAGGTGGATTCCATGCATAGTCAGCCAATCACATAATTTTTTCTCTTAAAAAAATCGGTGATCCATAACATAATCCCTTTATGATTAAAGCAATATGAACGTAAACTAGAGTGACCATAGATCCTAATTGTTTTACATTAATATATGTGATCAATGTTATTTCCACATAACATTATACTATATAGTCCAAATCCCTATTTCACAATGTAAAACCACAAGATAACTTGAGACCCCACTTGATAGGGTCCCCTCCAATCTGTTGATGTTCATCTTCTAAACCATATTATAAAAATATTTTTTCTTGATTCCCAATTCCATGCGATATGTAGCAATTGAAAAATATCTTATCCTAGGCACATCCCAAAAACCAAAGTTTTCTGGGATCTTCCCCCTCAGAAACTGACTCATACCTCACATGTTGATATGTTGGAAGGTGTGTTCGAGATCTTGGTAGAATATATCATAGGGTGTTTAACATATTCTTAAGAATCCCAACACCCACCTTCCATACATTATTCCACCTTCAACATGGATTCTCATCACCATCCTGGTCTAAATAGGGCCCCCTAATAGAAATGGTTTTGTGACACACTGGCTCACCTACCATTCCAGAATGATCCCTCGAAGGATCTTCATTGACATTTTGAATATCCCATGCTTTGAACAAGGTCAATAATAGGTCTTAAATTTCATTCTATCTATCCATGACTCATGCGATGGTGGTACATGAGCTTCAAACATAGTTAACATTCATTCACATCCCATCAATCACCCATTCCAGGATTAGATATTGGATTTTATAATTTACATTCCATTTCAACTCCCATTGATTTGGTGGAATTTCAACACCCATCATGTCATCCCCTTATATATTCAAACATGAAAACCATGAAATTATGTCTCATTAGAAAATTTTTAGGCTAGATTCTTTTTCCCCTTATTGTGGTCACCTTTGTGGAATGGAGAAATCCATACCACTCTTTTTTTATCACACTAAGAAAAACTCATGTGGTGTTAGAAGTAAGTTTATGAAAATTTCTCATCTCTTCTATATAGTGTCTCTTCGTATTGAGGTGACATACATGCCTATTATATTGAATTCCTTCATTCCAAATGTGGGATGATTTCATTACTTTAATCAGAAATGCCACCTCCTTGACCAAATTGTGATGATGGGTTATTGATTCTTCGTTCCATGGATTACTCCTCTGATTTTGTTTCCAAGTATGGTTCTCCCTCAGTTATTTATGTTTTGTTCATAAAACTCATTCCTGATGTCATTTTAATATGGACACCAGTTAATCACACTACTTCTTTCTCAACATGGTAGCAATATTTGGTAAAATACAATATTTACATTGGAAATTTATCCGAATTTTAATGACATTAGGTTTTTTAGGAACATATAATTTATTTACAGTTTAGTGCTATTCTCATGTGTGAGGAGTCTTAGAATAAGAACCTAAGGAACCTCGTGTCTACCACCATATAATTAATTCAAGGGGAATAAATGTTATGAGGGTTTTAATATCTTGTTTCCATATTTATTGTTTGGGTTAGGGATTCTAGATCCATTCATTAGATTCATTTACAATGGGGATAGGATGGTCACATGTTTAATTTATTTTGGGGATAGGGGGTCATCAGATTAACATCTTTCGGTGATAGTTTGGTTCACAAAATTAATGTCTTGTGGGGGTATTTGGGTTATATGTTTAATGTATTGTGATGAATGTTTTTAACTTGTTTAAAATTTTATGTGGACATGGTGGTTGTGTTTTAAAAATATTTTGGCGACATGTTGCATCACATGATTAATTTATTATCAGGATATGTGGGTCACATGATTAACGTCTCGCAGGGGTAGGTTAGTCACAGGTTTTTTGTCATGGAATGACATATTGGTTATTATGATTAATTTATATTCGAAATAGGTTGGGTTTAATGTTTAATTGATTATGGGGTTATGTGTTTTGTAGGTTTAACACCTTTTGTGGATACGTCTATCAATGGTTTAACTTATCGCATGGGACATGTTGGATCAGCTGTTTAATGTCTTGCATGGAAAGTATGGGCCATGAAATTAATGTCTTGTGGGGATAGTTGGTCACAATATTTAAATATTTCGGGGATTGGTTGCTAGTTAAGTGTGACCCTATGGTGATAAAGGAATATACATGACAGTTTTTTTAATTGTTTGTCCCCATGGGGGATGATTTCACACTTGGAACACGGTAGAGTGTTATTGAATCCTTATTGGACCTCATAGAGGTATCTCAGATGTGTTGGTATGTCAATATTGAACCTCGTGAAGGTGTATTTTTTACACAATTTAAAAAATAGTGACCGAAAACCACATTGTTCGATGCCACATTTTATGTTCATGTGACACAACCGGTACAGGTAGTTTCACATTATGATGTAAGGACTCTCTGGATGTGGAAGGCTTTTCATTTAGGGATGATGTAGGGCTGTGCATATGGTATGCCCATAGTAGGAGTCCACGAGGGAGACAATCTCAATCCTATAGTATATTTCTCTAGGGATGCAATCCAATATTTTTTATACATGGGGATTCTTGTGCTCATCATATATAGTAAGGATATAGTTCAATGTATTGTTATGAGGATTTTGTCATGTTGTTTAACATCAAACAACTTGGACATGGAACACAGAGGTTTTAGGTCATGATGATTTTACTTGGATGGGGTTTATACCCCAATGGGGCTGTGTCAAGGTGATAGTAACATCCATTAAAATATCCATCTCTAATGATATGTAATCCTTTTACCTCAATGATGCCACATTTAGGGATTATGTTTCTAGTGAACATATAGTTCTGGGTGGGGAATGGTGTAAAAACACCCATGGATTAGTGGATATTAGCTTTATTAGGGTCATGGTTACTATTCTAAAAAGAAAGAGGCATTAGTGTAACTATGATTATTAGAAAAAGGTAAGATAATGGTACATTCATCACTTGAAGCATAGAGGGCATATCATTAGGGTCCCAAACGTTATTTCATGAAAATCATTTATACATATGAAATTTCTTTGTGAGACATGGTATTATGTGCATGATAATAATATAGATCCTTGTGGTTTTGGCGTTCAAAAATTTTGATATTTTTTATAGAAATGTTTGTATCAAAAAAATATTCTATTTTGAGAAAATGACTAGCCTTAAGAAACATTGCACGAGGAGATATCAATCATGCGCCCATACACATTGGTGTATATTGGATGTCAATCTCACAAATGCTATACTATAGATAATTCGTTATAATTTCAATATGTAATAGTAGAGTGGTTTATAGAAGTGTGAGATGATGCTTCATCATCTGTACATTATCCCAAAAGTTAGATGTTGAGGGTCTATTTATTGCAAAAATGGGTAGTTAGTGGATCCCAACCTTATTGGGTCTCACAAAGTGGTTACGCCCTGTCAATGAATTTTTCACAGGGCTATGGCTGCTCCACTGAACATTTTCTATTCAAATTTCATACATAATTCAATGTGGAATGAAGATTTTTATTTTATGATTTGGGAGGTATTATTTCACAAAGACACCATTCTTATATTTTTGGGGATCTTAGATGATCTATGGAATCTTAATCATCAGTGTTCCCTTTTACATGAAAATGGATTGAAAATGTGATTGGAATGTATTTCACTAACCTTAATTGTTGTGATAAAAACAATAATTAGATACATAATGTTCATCTAATCAAGTGTATAATTTTGTTTTAGAGAAAATATGTATATTGGAATTTTGGATCCCAAATCCACCCCTTAGAATTGCAGCAGATGGGTGACAAGGATGTCACGTTCATATGGACAATGATGATAAAAGGGTTCATCTCCTTTGTTTCACAAAATTTTGATGTCAAGTCCTGAAACATTGTTGCGCTCATACATAATACGATGTGATATATGCATATAAACTGGGTGAGGGGGGATTATATCTCACCTAACATCTTCTAACAATATTTAATCTCTTGTTTAGGTAATTAAATTTTTATCATGATCTCTAGATCATTATTCTGCAACGTTCATTCAATAGATTATTATAAAATTGGGTAGTCATGCTGAATCTCTCTCCCACTCTGTATGAATTACAAAAAATATTGTGATAAATGGTGTCTCATTACCTGAATGAGTTAATGATTGTGTGAACTGAATCAATTTTTTCATGATCCTGCCTTTGGACATTCTCTAAGCATCATAGATATCACCAAACCTAAATATCATGATATCGTTGATGATATAAATTCTACCCAATGTGATGAAAGTTTCAATAACAATTAGTGTCTCTAAACAATATCTACTAATGTTTTTGATGGAGGCACAAATGGGGTACTTTATGAGAAATATAATGACATTGTACCATTTTACACTCCTATATAATGTGACAATCCTGACCAAAGATGTTATCACACTGTGATTATGGTTCACCCACCATGATGAGCATATACATTAGAATATTACTCAATATATCCACCTAAATAATTAGTATTAGTACTCTATAGTCAACATGATTAATTGAAGTACTAGGGTAGTGATGGGGAGAATCTGACAATGGGGGTGTTTCACACTCGCTTTGGAAGGAATATTCAGACCAACCTTCAGTATAACATCAAGGGAAAGTACAAAGACAAATACTTGGGAGTGGATAGTAACTTCACCGATGATTGGGGGTGAGAGTATTTTATTTGTTTAATATATGAAATTTATGGTGTTGAGCTATGAAATATTGCCTTATATGTGGCAGGGTCAACTTCCCAATCCCACGTATACTGTGAACATGAGGTCCTACTAGATAATTTTAGTTGATGGTCAAATAAGTCCAAAAACATCCATATTCATCATGGGGAGGTAGGGATATTTATGTATGACATCTATTACATTAGGTTCATCCCACTGATGGAGTACCAATATTAAAAGATCCTTCCAATACCCAGTTCGTAGGGGTCATTGATCGTATCTTGGTGGAAAACATCTTATTTTCATGTTATATCAATTTTTTGAAGAATCGTCCTTCTTTACATTAGGATATGGCCATCAAGACCTAGCCGGGCATAATTCTAAATGAATTATCTATGATTAATCTAGAGCATCCCAAGTTGTGTCTAATGGAATTGTAGAGGAGAAGATCAAGGTCCTACAGGCTGATCCTGGGTGAAGTCCTCTAATAGGAGTGGGGATACAGTATAAAAGACTACAAACTACAAATCAGATACATAGTGTTTCTGTGCACCTTTGTTTAGTTAGTGACAAAATTGAGTCAGGGATACTCATATGGGCCTAAATCCCGATACACTTGTGTTGGAGAATAAACTACTATGTAAGAAACTGGTGAACATGGGAGTTCCCCTATTTGCGTGGATCAACATCCTACTCAATTATGTATCGTGGAGAATCTTTCTTGGGAACATATTTGGCCCATTCCAATAAATATATGGGTGAATAATAACATATTTTGGGTGTATGATTTTCTCAACACCATTACTCCTCCAAATGATAGTAGGTTTCCTTCGATCCTAAATATTATTAGGGTCCACCCTACGACTCTTAACAAAATAGGGGTATTGATAAACATTAGAAATCATAGGAACCTTAACATTCACCCATTCACACCCCATTTTGTAAAGATGGTTGAAAAACTAGAGGGTACACAAGAGTAGTGGTAATACCTTCATGCCATTAAGAGTGGTTTTTTGGATATAGTGAAGAACATATTGTTAACTATATACTCCATCATGGTTTTCCCTCTAACTTAGGTACATTCAAGTTTTGTTGAAATGATTCTGCATGAAAATCTTCAAGGAAATGAATCCATGTATCATTTTCTAAATATGGGGGATGTTCACGGATTTAGAAAAAAATTAGGTGATCATCAGCTACTAAAAAAAATCAATTTAACCCTCCCCTATAATTAATTTTGTAACTGTAAATATGTATAAAAAATAGAAATACTACATCATCACATGATCAATATTGTGTTTTCATGTGATCAGTATGAGTAGTAGGGTTGAATATGAGATTCTCATTGAAGTTACCGCTCAACATCAAGGTCCCATGAAATAGAAATGATGGGGGTAGCTCATGGATTAGTTTCATCCCCACCCATAGTAGTGTGGGGATCAATTTGAAGCATCCATGAGAGTAGTAATAGAGATATATGCTTAGGGAGGATCCAAGGAACAAACTATGGTGTCTAGTGGATTAGTATACTAATGCCACAGATCTTATACTGAAGGCTATATGGGGTATGTTGATGGTGTCCCTAATAGTAGAGAAACTCTGGTAGAGGCTCTTCTGTTATGGTATCAAACTACCTGAGAATAATCTAGCTAGGATCAAAGCCACATTTAACATATAAGAAAGATTCACATATATAAAAAATTTGAATTCATTCTTACCCTGGTCCAGGGAAGTTGGGCCTATAACTACCAAACAAAAGAGTTTTTTGTCTTTTAACATGATGATATACTATTCTTTACATCACTAACTCATGATTAAGTAGACTTTGTCACTGATATGAAGGGTTCTAGTGATAAGGTGTCCTTGCTGTGTGTTGATGTCAAGGAATCCCATCATGATACAGAAGAGGTCACCCTAGAGTGTGATGACCTAATTGATCTCATATTCAAAAATCAATGTTTATCTTTCTCGCTCCTCTGACCCCACATTACAAAAAAAAAATACATAATTTAGCTACATTTTTTCAATTAGTGACTTTTTAAAACATCACTAAATCATTTACCAACAATTCATAAAAATGATGATAAACGAGGTGTCTCTAATTTAGTGAATCTTATAAATACCGCTAAATTAGTGATGTTTTTAAACATTTTTTTAATGGTGTTTATAAGGGTCCCTTAATAAGAGACATTTATATGCATCGGTATTTAGAGACACCGTATTTACCATTGTTTTTATGAAGCGTCGGTAAATGTGTGACCTTTAGCGATGTTTGTAAACTTCACCAATTTGATACCTCATTTACCAAGGATTTTCTGAAAACATCAATAAATGAAACCCCATTTACCGAATTTTTGGAAAACCATCAATAATTTTTTTTAGATTTTAATTTTATTAGAAATGTGTGTTTTTAAAAAAAACATTACCTAAATATTAGTGACGTTTATAAGTGAATCCAATTACAGATGTTTATAAGCATCTCTAAATTAGTGACATTTAAAAGCATTGATATTTAGCGACACCTCATTAAACAACTTTTTTATGAAACATTGGTAATGAGATGTCTCTTAACGTGAGACCATTAGAGTTATTTCTAAACATCACTAATTTGACACCTCATTTACTATCACTTTTCCAAAACATCTGTAAATGACACCTCATTTACTGACATTTGGAAAAGCATCAGTAGTTTTTTTAATTTTATTTTTCTTTTCAGTGTGGCGTTTTTGTGTAAAAACATTACCCACACATACCCCCTCCCCATCCCACTACATTACCCCATTACATTTTATATCTACCATTCCCACCTCCGAAGGTCCCACTAAAGTACCACCCCAACCCCTCCCCATCCTGCTCTAGTACCTCGTCCAGTACTGTCTCAATTCCTTCCCAGTACCCCCGTCTTATAATCTGTCTATTCCCTCACATTCCCACTCGTCCCCTCTGGTGCCTAACTCCACACCCCTTTATTCTAGTAAAAGGATTAAAATTCAATCCCTAATTGAGAATCAAAATGTGAACCTCATACCTCCCACCAAGACACTCAGACCATTCTACCTACTATTCTTTTAATTATGTAAATCTATTAATATATATATATATATATCAGTAAATATTAATATATAAATTAATAATCATATATATAAATATATATGTTTATATTTTATACTTATATTTCATTTTAAGTACCTATATACATAGGTTTATATTTTATGTATATATATACATATTATGTTTATTTATATGTTTATATTGTATTTGTGTGTGTGTGTGTAAATATATATGTGTACAAATATATAATTATAATTATAAATTTACGTGCTGGAATACACACATATATACACATATATTAATATATATATATATACATGATTATATTTTATAATAATGTTTTATGTCTATATATATGTTTATATTTATTATAAATATATATATTTCATATATTTATATTTTATGATTATTTGTGTGTGTCTGTGTATAGATTATATATGTATATATATGTTTTTGTTTTAATATATATATATATATGTTTATATTTAAGGGTTACATAAATATTTTTATTATATGTGTGTGTGTGTTTGTAAATATATATGTTTACACATATATAATTCTAATTATAAATTTATGCACTCACCCACACACACATATTTGTTTATGTTTTATATTATATATATATATATATATGTGTGTTTGTGTGTGTTAATATTTTATGTTTGTTTATATATTTAAATTATATAATATATCTGTGTGTGTTTATATTATGTATATATGTGTGTGTGATTATGTAATATATGTATATATGTATATTATATATATATATATTATGATTATATTAATATATATCTATATGTTTATATATATGTATGTGTGTGTGTATATATATGTTTACATATACATATATATAATTATACATACAATAAATGAATATACATATTTAATTATCCGTGTTTTAAAACACTCATAAAAATGTCACTAAAATAGCCACCTTTTCTTAATAACCTGATAAAATTTAAAATATATATGTTATATCTATATATATATTCATATATATATATATACATTTAATTAAATATTTCATTATATATTTTTCAATATGTTATATATTGGAAATCACAAATATATTTTCCTTAAGGATAATTTATTTCTTTAAAAACATAATGTTTGTTAGACTTATATGCATACATGACATTTGTATTTCTTACTAGCCAAAGAGTAACATAGTTTCCATTAAGGCCGGATAGACATTGTAATACCTAAATATTTATTTTATTACATATTTTTATTAGATTCGATGTTTATTAGAATATAAATAAAATTGTTTCTTACAATTTGATTCGCCCAGAATTTTGATTCCAAAACGACGCATTTCATGGATTCTGAATCACCCAAAATCTTGGATTCACTTTGTTTCAAAAATTACGAATCACTTAATTTCATAGATATAGAATCGTAATTTTTTTTATCTGAATCAGTTTCTCAATAATGATTCTCCATGTTCCTACGATTCTGATTCGCACAGAATCATGAATTCGATTCATGTTTCTCAAATTCGAATTTCCCAAAATATCATATCTGATTCTAAATTTTATTATATTTTGATTCTAAATATTCTTTATATCTTATTCCAATTTTTCCTTAAATATGATTTATACTTAAGGATATGATTATATATCCTCATTAAAGTAACACTTTTTCTTTGATGTAATGATTTTTACATTCATATTCATACATACTCTTGCTAGGATAATGTTACATGTGATAGTTTTTTTCTATCCAAACTATTTTTTTCAGTAACAATATGGCTGTTGAAGTGATATGATTCCATTTCACTCCAATTTTCATGAATAATATGGTCGTTGGAGGAAAATTTGACCATTATATATCTTGCTTATAAATACCCTGTCATTTGGACAATCTCATTAATTTTTGATTTTGAGACGCACGAGAGCTATACCAAAAATATTCTTTGTAGGAATGCTCTAAACAATTTATGTTGTGAATAGATTTTTCAAAAAACATATGATATCCAACAAGCATTGTACAACTTAGTGCGATTCGGATTATTTTTTTACACATTCGAGGGATTCCAATCTAAAGGTAGATGTTGGTTCTGATTACCTTCTTAATCGAGGGACTCCATGTTGATGGAAGACAGAGGGGTTGATCACCATACAGATCAAGGGATTGTAGGGATAACAAGACTAATACCTATCACTGTCTCAAGGGCTTACCCTAATTTCAGTAAAACTTGATTTCTTTAATTTATAAATCAAGGTATGTTTCTCCAAGGTGTTTTAGATGCCCATCTATTTGGGTTAAAATACCAGTACTAGTTTATATTTACTTTTACTTTCTACAACAATCTATAACATTAACAAAGTTATTCTAATACATTATTGTTTATTGTAACTATGATATAATATTCTATACAAATGTAATTATAATCTTACATAAGATTAATTGTGTGCTTATTTCATTAAATTAACATTATATTCGGACCATGGGCCCATATGATCTATTTGTTAAACATAGAAAGGGTTTTGTGAATTTTTTTGTTTAAATATGTTAATCAAATTTTCGTTAATGTTAAAAGAAAATGTTTTTAAAATTACAATTCACCCTTCTCTTGTAATTGAGTATCTATATATATATTTCAATCATAAAATTTGTATTAGAGTAGTTATCTGAGATACTTTTAGTTACATTTAGTATCATTGAATGATTTTCATTACTTATTTTACATAATAATTGTTCACTTCTACAAGTTGTTTAAAATTTTTGTATAAACTAATTGATTATAAATGCATAATACATTGACGAGTTGAGTGGAAAAGTATTTTTTTGACTGATAATAGGAATGAATGTCGGATACTTAGATAATCTAAACCCTATAAGACAACCAATTGTTTATAGGAATAATTTTGAATATTAGAGAGATAGAATGAAGACTTCAGTTATCAACAGAAGTGTGGATATCTTTATTATTCTTACTGGTGATTATTAGATATCATATAAGGATGTTGTGAGTTTTACTGGTCATGAAAAATAATAATATCCACTAAACTATAAGGACGCAATGCTTTTATTTGATCCATGAACATGAATATATATAGATAGATATATTCTTATGAAGTAGCTAACAACATTTGGAAGAAACTTGAAGTTAATCATTTTGGTACATCTAATGTTATAGAAACCAAAAAAACCATGGTTATAGAAGATTATCATGGTATTGTTTTTCCTTATAGAGAACTAATTGTTAAATTTTAACAGATATTTATGACCATTGTAAACAATATATTGTCAATTGGAGAAAAATTTCTAAATAATGAGATACTTGTAGACAAGAATATTCACATCATTCTTAATGTAAGGTAATTCGAGATAAATACATTTTATGGGTCACTAAATGTTACTATTGTTACTCTTGATGAACTATTTGGGACTCTCATGAATTAAATTCTCGGCTGTCCACCTTCCTTCCCATGTGCATATCCAAGGAACAACATGGTTTCATCAAAGGACGCTCTATCCAGGGGGCGATTGGCTTGGAATAGGAAATGATAAGGGATCTCAACGTCAAATCACGTGGATCCAATATGGCAGTGAAGGTGGATATGAGCAAGGCCTACGACCGAGTGGAGTGGCGTTTTTTTATCAGAGTTCTCAAAGGTATGGGTCTCTCGCACTGGAATATCGATATTATCTTTCATTGCGGTAGTTCAACAAGGATGTCGATTTCTTTCATGCGGAAAAGGTTCGGTTTCTTCAAGGTGGTCCGTGGGCTTCGTCAAGGAGATCCCATCACGCCAAGTCTATTCATCATCACCCAGGACATCCTCAGTCGCCTCATCCATAGGAACCTTGAAAGGAAAATGATGCTGCCCTATAGACGAAGGATGCGTTTCCCTCCTGTTTCCCATCTCATGTTCGCAGATGACTCCATCTTCTTCATCAATGCTTCCAATAGGTCAGTGCGAGGCCTAAACAGAGTCCTAGAGGAGTATTGCAGTTTGAGCGGACATATCATCAATAAGAGTAAGAGTAGCTTCTATATATCTCATAATTGTCCCGAAAGACACATCCTTAGTGTGGGGAGCATCCTGGGCATGCAGGAAGGTAACCTTCCCTTGTTATATCTTAGAGCTCCTAGCTCTTCTAAGAAATTCCGTATCAAGGACTTTGATTCCATTTTCTGAAAGATTTCGGAGAAAGTTCTCAATTGGAAAAACCGTTTCCTGTCCTTCGGAGGAAGGATAGCATTGGTTAACAGTGTCCTCACGGCCACTCCGATTCACGCCCTTTCCGCCATTAAGGTTCCCAAGGGTGTTATCCATTCCATGGAAAGGATCTTTTCCGGATTTATATGGGATCCTAAGAATGAGGCGTGGAGGCACTGGGTTTTCTGGCGCAGCATGGCGCAGCCGGTTAAGGAAGGAAGCATCAACGTTCGAAATGTCAGGGATTCCCTCCCTTTCATGCATGCTAAAATGGCATGGGAAGTTCTGAAAAAATGCACGTTATGGGCCTCGAACTTGCATGCATGTTATATCAGGAATGGGGATGGCGGGGCTGTGCAGGCGTCCCCTTTCTGGCGTGATATTTATCCTCTGGTGAGTGTGCTCAAGCCTTTTTCTCGCTGGATCATCGGTACTGGTGACATATCCTTCTGGGATGAAAATTGGTGTGAAGAGACCCTTGGTTTTCTAGGATGCCCTGTCACCAATATGTCTTTCCAAGAGGCCAGAAATTACCTTCCTTTTATTGGTTCTTTCCTTAACAAGAACCAGGAGGATATGTTTATCCTCATCGAACTATCCCAGGCTCCTGATTTGTGTGTGTTCACCCCTTCGTCGTTTGGAAACTTCACCTCCAAAGATTATCGTCGGGTTTCTATCATGTATACGGCGGAGGTCCCATGGACTGACGTGCTGTGGGATAGCACCATCCCCACAAAATTTAACTTCCTTTCTTGGAGAATCCGTCACAGAGGACTTTCTACAAACGAGAATATCAGATGATGAGGGGTGAGTATGGCATCCAAATGTGTTTGTTGTAAGCGGCATACGGAGGAGACTTCGGAGCACTTGTTTTTTGATAGCGACTGGGCGCGCGAGGTATGGTCCTTCTTTGGTGCTTTTACCGGTTTTGATATTCCTGCCATGGCAGATCAACCCTTCCTAAACCGTTGGTTTCACGGATCGGGTGATGCGGGCCCGGAGAGAAGAGCACGTACACTGGTGTTTAATGCTGGATGCTGGAGTTTGTGGCATGCTCGTAACGCGTTTTTTCATGAAGGGGTGTCCTCCTCTGCTCGTTCAATCATTTTCCGCGTCAGGAACCTGCTTCTGGACATGGTTGTGGTGCTCAGTTCCTGGAGGGAGGCACCCACTCTGCAGCGGCTTCTTCCCCCGATTTATAATCCTCCTACGGCCCCTGCTCCGAGCTCCAGTCACTGGGTCCATTGGCTTCCCCCGCGTCACGGCTTCAAGATCAACACTGACAGCTCCTGTCTTGCGGGTGACATCAGAGGAGGGGGACTCTTTCGTGATCATAACTGTTCGGTTTTGTTTGCTTTCTCCATTCGGTTGGGACAGGGTACACCACTCCTTGCAGAGGCGAAGAGTATGATAGTTGGCCTACAGGAAAGCATCAAAAGGGGTGTGGTTCTCATGGAGGTGGAAACAGATTCCTTGATACTCTCGAATGCCATTCAGGGCATCGGGAGCGTTCCTTGGTATATTGAATACATTATCCGGAGGTGTCGGGGTTTCTTGGGTACTATGACTAGAGTTTCTCATACCTGGCAGGAAGGCAACAAAGCTGCTGACTACCTGGCTTCTCTCGTCTCACCAAGTCTGGAGGATCCTTTCATTCATAACTCTATCAGCCTGAAAGCAACAGGGATTAACATCATTAGAGGGGACTCTCTCAGCCTTCACTACTTTAGGCCTCCGTAGCCTCGGCTCTTGTCTTTTCTCTTCTCTCTTCTTTTTATGTTGTTTTCGTCATTGTTCTGTTTGGATGTTCTGGTCCTCACCCTTCTTTTGACGAAAATAAAAAAAATGGAATTGTATGGTATGGATAAGAGATTGAAGAGAGATGCTGAAATATAAAAAGAATAGTGGGAGTGTTGCTTTTATAACTACTTCAAATAAATGAAATCCAGTAACCTATAAAATGTTTCTAAGACAAAATAGTCTATGAATGTTATTGTTCCATCATATTCAAGTGACACTGAACACTCAGAAATTGAATTATCCAATCATAATCAAAGGATTAACACGATTTTTGGAAATATGGATTTTCAGTAAAGATGTAAGAATAAAGACAGTAAATATAAGAAAGATTCATAAGTTACATGTTATAAATTAATGAAATATTGACATATCATACATATTGTATTAATCTAGAAAGAATTGAAATGAATGATATACATTTTGAGAGTAATAGAAATGTTTTTTGAAGCCTAAGGGAATGAACGTCTTAATGTCAAATTATTCTTGGAGTGCTAGTGTTGGAAACACATTTGATGAATCTTTAGAAAATGAATCTATTAGATTGAATAATATTGGCCATATTTCCAATATATCTATTAAAAATCAATGTTTCATGGAAGAGCTACACACTACGGAATATCAAACCAATAAACAATCTATTACTAATTATCATGAGGATGAAAATTATGAATCTTCAGATAAAGAATCTTCCTCATGAAAATGTAATTCCTTAACTTCTTTTGAATCAGTGTCTAGGTTTTCCACGTTTCATAAAAATGGAAATATTAAGACCAATATAAAACTTGGTAATAAAAATTCTAGAATTATTATTCTAACAAAATATGTTTCAGATCTTTCGAGAGATCCTGACGAAAAATCATTCAATTTTTTTTCTATTTTAAAATACCTTGGGAAGTTAATTCTGAGAAGGGTAAAATTTCTAATGATCTTCAAAATGTTATTTATAATAAAAATATTTTAGAGACAAATTAATATTCTACGACTAAAGACTATGATGATAATAATTTAGTCATTAGACTAAATTCTGCAATATATTATTTAAATAAACTTCTACCCATCTTTAATTATATTATGGAAAACTTTGATAAAATGTATTCATAAATTTTATCTCTTAGGAATAGTCCTGGATTTGGTTATTCTCACTCAAAACATATTTTCAGACATAGATATTATGATCCTCAATGTTCTCGTTTTTGTACTAAGTGTTAAAGTCGTGGAAATTGTGAGAAAAGTTGTTCTTTACATAATACTCAAAACTTAAGATTTCATAAATACTACATTTATATGAAAATATATATTTCTATTATTTTATTTTCAATCATTCCTTGGTCCAAGAATGATTTTATTTATAATATCTAAATGTTTCATTTCCAAGAAAACAAAGTAAATACCAATAAAAATACATGGTACATGGACAATGGATGTTCTCGATGTAGGACCTCGGGACACCCTGAGAGGGGAGGGGTGAATCAGGGTGTCAAATTTTTCTTTTCAAAGTAAGGATCTTGTTCCAACGTTGGTAGTAACTAGATAAATCTGTTTAATGGATATGATCAGTAGTTAAACATTCACATTCAAAGAGAAGACACAACAATTTTTACTTAGTTCACCACTAAGGGCTACGTCCAAGGAGCATACACCGACAAGTTATCAGTCATACCAAATTCCACTAATCTTCACTCGTTGTGGATTACAGGGGTTCGAAAACAGTCACTGCATCCTAGGCTCCCTGCCTTTACCAAGATTTTGGGATAGCTCACTGCTTCCCTCGGGTCACTCCTATTGACTCTCCCTATCTCACTGCACTTGGTAAAGTCCCACTCAGTTTATAGACGTGAAGGTCTCTTCATCATTTCAAAAGAATGCATCCTCTATTGAATGTAGATACTTTATTAAAGTCCAACTTTCACATGTATACTAATCCCACTTTGCACCGAAAGTATCATGTAATATTCCAGTATTCGTATAACTCCAAATGGTCCGGCATATGTTAACCTCACCTGGTGCACTTCTCCAGTACCAGCGCGCAAGTTTCAAGAATGGAGAACAAGTCACTTGTGTGATACACAATTAGCGCGTAGTTGACACCAACAGATTTGCGCGACACTGCCTCCTTCAACTCCAAACTTGCGCGACTCTTCACCTTTAACTCCCAAACTGCCTTGGTCGCGCATCCAACAACTGGTGCACAACCTCAACTTGTATGACCCAAAAACCACTTGCGCGACTCAACCACTTGCACGACGAGAGGTCGAAAAATCACTATGTCTTGAACTTCATTTCAAATGAGGAGGGGTGGTCCTTAATTTATAGGAAAACTGGACCCCCTGCGCGGTGGTGCGCTAGTGTCCTCACGACATGCTAGTCCCGGCGCACAGCTCCAACTGACCATTCCTCTGTCGTGTAACTCACTTGCGCGACCAAACCAATTCTTGCATGACCATCTTCCCTTTTCCATATTTTGAAGTTTTGATCATAAAGAAAAATAGGCGTACAACTTTACAACCTCTTAGGGATCAGCGCGCAAGCCTTTATCATCATGCAAGTCACTTGCGCGACCATCCCAAAACATGCGCGACCTTTATCCCTTATCAATTTTTCCATGTTATAATATTGAAAAACATATGGCGCACAAGTTTTTTCTCCTTCATGTACACGTCGCGCAAGTCTCTTTTCCAAAATAACTTTTCACCACTTATCGATATTCAGGCCCAACAATTTGGCAAACACTATGAAACCGTACCACCTTAACTACGGGTGTCTGCATGAACTTTATGATCACTTTGCTAGTACACATTCCGAACATCCACTAAGGATTAAAAACAAACACAAACCATACTCCATGTCAGGAATAGAAGACCATGGTTCCAACAATATCCCCCTTTGGGTTTGTTGGAAATCATAAAATAAATTGAATAGATCCCCATCCATGTGCAGACCAAAAACACGAGAAACAACTCAGCCAACACACTAAGTCTAAGTGAGCAATGCTTGGGGTAGAAAACAAGAGAGGAATTTTGAATTGGGTTCCAGTGTTTTGTAATTCTCAATGATGCTCTCATCCTTTTTCATCTAATCACTGAAACTGAATTCGTATCGTGTCACAGGAGCATTAAATGTCTGAATTTATTCTTTTCCCCCCCATTGACAATAAACCCAATGACCGGTAATTTTTTCATTGTTCATCTCAATCCATACACCCCCTAGATAGTATCTCCCCCACAAACCCCTATCACATCCATAAACAAATAAATACAGTTATCATAATCGGGGAGAGGGGGTATTGTGAAAACTTCTTATGCACTGAGAGGTGGATGAACACTGAGGTTCAACCGATGCTTCTCAAACAGTACCGCAGATAGTGGATTTTTCAGGATATCATCCACCTTCTCATCAGTTCCTACATGATCCATTATAATCACCAATTTCTCAACCTTTTCGTTGATAAAGTGATAAATGATTTCAATATGTTTTGTCCGAGAATGCTGAACAAGATTTTTCGTGAGATCAATTGTGCTCTTGTTGTCACAATAAATTACCATTTGTTGATTCACCTCATCACCAATATATGTTAGTAATTTCTTCATCCATAGTATTCGAGTGCATGCCCTTATGGAGGATATATACTCAACCTCATTAGTACTAAGAGAATCACTTTCTTGTTTCTTTCTCAACCAGCCAACACATTTCTGCCCAATATAGAAGCCTCCACCACCGGTGAACTTTCTGTCTATGACATCACCAGCCCAGTCCGCATCAGAAAACGCTGACAATTCATTGTTCCCACCTGCTAGAAAAATATAACCCAAAGTTATGTGTTCCTTGGATGTATCTCCTGAATATTTTTACTTCCACCATATGTTCCACGTTTGGATTACTCTAAAAGTGGGGCACATTCATGAGGCAAAGACAATATCTGGCCATGTCGCTGTCAGGTATAGTAAGCTCCCAATTATCCTCCATTACATGTTTAGGTCAACAGAGGCCCCATCCTCTGGCTTTCCAAGTTTAGTTACAACTTAAATTAGAGATGACATTTGTTTGGAGTCTTGCATTTTAAACTTCATCAGAAACTCTCTTGAATACTTTTCCTAAGAAATTAACGTGTATTCCTTCTTTTGAATCACCTGCATCCCCAAGAAATATGTGAGCACCCTAATCATAGACATTTCAAATTATGATTTCATGTGATTGGAAAATGCATCCACTGATTTCTACCTGCTGCCACCAAATATGATATCATCAATGTCGCAAAGAAAGATGAATTGATCTTTTGGAGAATTCTTCACAAAGAGATTGTGATCGACTCCTCCTCTTTTGAATTCCAGCTTCTTGAGATACGAGTCCAGGCAGGAATACCAAGTTCCTGGTGCTTAATTCAAACCATATAGGGCTTTCTACAGTTTATAGAACTTTGTCTCATCAGTACAAAGAACAAAACCCACTGGTTGATCAATGTAGACTTCTTATTCAAGTACACCATTCAAGAATTCTGTCTTGATATCCATTTGATATACTTTATATCGTCTTTGGAGTGCCATGGAAATGGCAAGCCTAATTGACTCCAGTCTAGCCACTGGAGAAAATGTTTCATCAACATCAATGCCTTCAATCTGGGAGTATCCTTTACATACCAGTCGTGCCTTGTTTATGATAATACTTCCATGCTCATCAAACTTATTTTTTAAGATCCATTTTGTACCAATCACATTGTGACATTCAGGTCTCTTGACAAGATCCCATGTCGGATTCTTGTCAATCTGATCTAATTCTTCATTCATGGCTTTCACCCAAGATTCATCATTTGTAGCTTCTTCGAATGAGGATGGCTCTACAACTGATTGAAATGCAGATTGTGTGTCATTCATCATCCTTCATGTTTGATTGGGTTCACTTCTGCCCCCAATTGTGTTGGATGGATCAATCCTAGCTCTTTGATTTCTCATGAGAGGTTCAGTAGCATTCTCTTCAGCCACAATGTCTTCTTCAGATTCTTCTTCTATGTAAAAATCATGATGTGATTGCTGAGTGTTTTGTACAACTCCTTCTATTTATGTATTTGAATTTTCTCCACGTTCACTTTCTTCCTCACTTTCTATCACATATGCATATGACGTCCTTGAAGCATTTGTGGTTTTCTCTTCAATTATCATAACATCAATGCTTACCAAAATACTTCCTAATAGCTTGTTGAAACCCTTTTAGGATTTTCTGTTCATTGGATACCCAAGAAAAATTCCTTCATTAGCATTGTCACCAAACTTCCGTTGATTTCCTCCTTTGTTCCGGATGAAACATTTTCTTCCGAAAACACGAATGTATTTCAACGAAGGCTTCCTTCCATGCCACAATTCATACGGTGTCTTCATTTCAACCATATAAAGCATTGTTCGATTCTGAATGTGCACATCTTATTAAAAAAATTCCTTCCAGTAATGGCTAGAGATACCACCCTCAATCAGTATATTCTTGGCTATATTGTTGACCTGTCGATTTCTGCGCTCAATAACTCCATTTTGTTGTGGAGTTCTTACAACATCTACCTTATGTTTTATTCCATGTTTTTCTAGGTAATTTTAAAACTCAATGGACGTGTATTGCCCTCCATTGTAAAATTGCAGGACTTTTATTGTCCGTCCATTATCATTCTCGGCAATTCGACGATAAGTTTTAATGCAATCAAGTTCTTGTCGCTTCCTGTGAATCACTATTACACAAGCCATTCTACTATAATCATCAATGAAAAGGATGAAGTACCTTTCTACATGGGTTCCAACAACATTTATTGGGACACATACATCTGTATTAATGAGATCAAGAAGATGCGATTCCATTTTCTTCTTTGGATGATATGAACTACAGACCAGCTTCCCACGAATGCAAGCATCACAAGACATTTCCTGTTCACATTTCATAATGGGTATATCCATGACTATCTTCATCTTAGATATCTTTTCCATGTCTTGTTCGTTAATGTGCCCCAGTATTCAATGCCAAAAATTGTTTTCTTCATCAACAGATAAATTGTAGAAGTTTACTTTGCTTTAAACCTGATATAAGTTTCCATCTGTTCTACTACCTTTCATAAGAGAATTCCCCTTTTTTTCCTTTATAGTGCACCCTTTTTGATTGAAGGTTACTATGAGCCCTGAGTCACAGAGTTGACATACAATGAGGAGATTGTGGCGAAGACCATCCACATTAAGAACTTTAGTCTTCTTCAGCTCTCCATTGGCGAGAGCAGTATTCCCACTGCCTTTAATCTTCAATGCACCATCATTATCAAACCATACTATTACATCACCCTGCATTTCATTGTTCTTCAATAGGTCAGCATTTCCCATCATATGGGAAGAGAATACACTATAAAGCATCTAGGTGTTGCTGCTCTGTAGCTTTACGGGATACTTCTAATATATTGGATTTCTCTATCTTCTTATTTTAAATCCATGATATATAGGATTGAGCATTGGATATTGATGGTCATTTAATACTTTCTTCCACATAATCTGAATCTTCATACCCATAATCTTCTTCCAGAGCCGAGAAACTATTTGTGAGAGCAACACCATCACGAGGGTGAAAAATGGCCCATCTTTGAGAGTTGTATGAATTTCTCATGTCATACCTCTACCTGAAATACATAGCTTTATGGCCAAAGTTAGAACAACGAAAACAGTAACCACAGAAGCTATTTATTCTATAAGATGGAGGATATGACATCAGACTTCTTTGTTGACTTCCCAGATCTTCACCATTCATGTAGCTCCTTGACTCTTCGCAGTATGACATGGTATGTCCCTGATAACCATATAACTGACACTTCATGAGAGGAAATGTATTTTCACTTGAATTTCAACTCATGCCTTCTTCCATGAGAGAATAGTTGAATTGCCTGTCATTGCCGAATGTTTGGGGATAATTTTTAGTTATTCTTTTAGTTTGGATTGGGGGTTTCTTTTTTTGCATTTCAGGTAATGTATCAGCATGTCCAACTTTTATCTTGTCTTTCTTTTGGCTCTCTTTACATCCAGTAGTTGATGTATCAGCTTCACAGTCGATTCCACTCTTTCCCATGCAAGAGGGTCTTTGATCACTTAATATTTTTCCAATCCCATCTGAACCAAACTTGGATCTCGCTAGTAATTATTCATCTGAGAACCTTCTAAAATGAATTTTATTTCTTTCCCTCATTGGTGGTTGATTGAAATTCAATTTTACATATAATAGTAACAAATTTTTCCTCAAGTCCCTCAACAGTCTTGGACTTCTCATCCAGTCTGGATGAAAGGTCATTTTTGACCTTTACTTGTTCTTCAATTTTAATCTTTAGTTCCATGACATCATCTGTGCTTTCATGGATTGGAGACTGAACTCTCACTAGTTGTTCTATTCTTTCAATCTCTGTTTCAAGATCATCAACATAATCTGATGATTCTTCCACTGTTTCCTTCCACTTATTTCATCTCTTACATTTATTCTCAAACTTGGAAAAGGCATCCTTAATTTGAGTCTTTGAATCACCATTATAAGTAATCTGATTATATTTACCTTTATTGATCGAGGGTTATGAATTTTCAACGGTAGCCATCATGGAAGCAGGCTTTCCTGTTTTAAATTCGGGTTCTTCTTCTTAATAAAATTCAGTATCCTCATCTTCCTCTTCATAGACAATACTCTTCCTCTATATTTTCTTTCCATATTTGAAGTGTCTCTTTTTGAAAAATCTTATTCGAGGATTCTAGATGTTCTAATCTTCACTATCTTCATCATTGATCTTTCTTAAACACTGAGAAGCAATGTGCCCAAATTTTCCACAACGAAAACATGTGAGAGGTAACTTCCCATTGAATTTCCCTTTTCACTTATGGAACATCGTTGCAATGACAGAAAGAATTTATTTTTCTTCGTCATCTTCACCGCTACTATCTTTTGAGATTTTCAGTTTGTACATGGCATTGAACACCATTTCCTTGCTCACACGAGTCGTAGCATCTTCTGGTTTGACTCTAATTTCATATGCTACCATGCTGCTTAGTAGATCATCCAGAGAAAGTTTGGAAAGATCTCATTCCTCAAGGGATTACACCTTTGCAATGTATATGGGTGGAAGTCTTATTAATATTTTCTTTACAATATAAATGTATTTTATTTCTTCACCTAGACCCTGAATTGCTCCATCCACTTTAGTAATTCGATTGAAGAATGAGTCTTCATTCTCATCTGGATGCATCTTCAGATAATCAAACCGATTGTGCAGGACTTGTAATTTTGCCTCCCTCACATTGTTATCTCCTTCATAAATATTTTTGAGTTTATCCCACATGGATTTTTCTGAGGTGCAACTCATCACCTTTAGATAGATCTGCTCAGAAAGGGCTTCGGTGAATGCATTTTGTGCTTTAGCATCTGCATCAAGAATTTTCCTGTCTGCATCAGTCATAGCCAGGCCTGTTGGATCAGTGACATTTATACATTGAATAGTGGAAAACAGAACTTCCATTCCAAGGGATCTTAGATTAGATATCATTCTATTATTCAAAATCTGAAAATTACTTCCATCGAAGAGATGGACTCCTCTAACAATGACTGCATTCTCAATGACGACAAAGAACAGATTCAACAATAGTAACCTCCCTCTGATACCACTTTTAGGACCCTTGGACACCTTGAGAGGGGAGGGGTGAATCAGGGTGTCAACTATTTATTTTAAAATCAAGTATCTCATTCGCACATAGGTAGGAACTAGTTAAATCTGTATTATGGATATGATCAGCAATGAAACATTCACATGCAAATAGGTGACACAAAATATTTTACTTGGTTCACCACTACGGGCTACGCCCAAGGAGCACACGCCGACAAGTTGTTGGTCTTACCAAAATTCCACTAATCATCACTAGTTGTGGATTATAATTGTTCCGTTATATTCACCCTATCCCAGGATCACTGCCTTTACCAAGGATCAGGGATAGCTCACTGCTTCCCTCGGGTCACTCCCATTGACTCCCCCTGGCTCACGACCCTTAGTGAAGTCCCACTTAGTTTATAGACGTGAAGGTCTCTTCATCATTGAAAATGAATGCATCCTCTATTGAATTTAGATGCTTTGTTGAAGTCCCACATTTACTTTTATACTAATCCCACTTTACACCGAATCTATCGGGCAATCTTCCAGTTTTCGTGCAACTCCAAAAGGTCTGACGTACAACATCCTCACCTTGCATGCTTCTCTAAGGCAAGCACGTAAGTTTCATGAATGGCGTGCAAGTCACTTGTGTGGTACAAAATCGATGCACAGGTGACACCAACACACTTGCACAACACTACCTCCTTCAACTCCAAACATGCGTGACTCGGCACCTTTATCTCCCAAACCGCCTTGGTCGCACAACCAACAACCGGCACGCAACCTCTACTTGTGCGACTCAAAAACTTCTTGCATGACTCAACCACTTGCGCGATGAGAGTTTGAAAAATCTATAAGTGCTGAAATTAGATTCAAATGAGGAGGGTTGGTCCTCTATTTATAGGAAAACAGGACCCCCTGCGTGGTGGAACGCAAGTGTCCTCACAACGTGCAAGTCCCGGTGCGCAGCTCCAATTGCCCTAGCCTCTGTTGCATAACTCACTTGCACGACCAAACCAATAATTGCACGACTCTCTTCCCTTTTCCATATTTTGATGTTCTTATCATAAATAATAATAGGCGTGCAACTTCCCAACCTCCTAGGCATCGGCGCACAATCCCTTTCTCAGCGTGCAAGTCACTTACGCGACCATCCCAAAACATGCACAACCTTTATCCTTTAGAAATTTTTTCATGTTCCGATCTTGAAAATAATATGGAGCGCAATTTTCCTATCCTTCGCGTACATGGCACATAAGTATCTTTACCAAAATCACTTTTCTACACTTTTTGATTGTCAGGACCAACCTTCAATACTATTGTATGCTTGAACTATATGATCACTTTGCTGGTACACATTCTGAACTTTTACTGAGGATTGACAACAAACACAAACCATACTCCATGTCAGGCATAGAATACCATGGTTCCAACACTTGATACATATCTAGAAATAAAAACTTATTTGAAAATAGAATTTAGATGAATGTTTTAAGAGTCACTTTCAAAGAAAATTATCAAAGAGTGATTGTTTGAATAGGTACAATAATTTTTCATTGGAAAAGCCTTAATTTCAATTGTTTTTTTGTTAAAGGACATAACAACTACATTATAATCATAATCCAATTATGTGATGATGGTTACCTAGTAAATTTTAGTAATAATAAATGGTTATTACACAATTCCAAGGATGAGATCATTCTTTTTGACCATCAACAAGAGAATGTTTATACCAATAACAAAGAAGATATTAAGATCCTAGACATACCTCGCCTTATTGAATTGGAAGACCAATCATGGTTATGGAATAGAATATTAGGACACTGTAAACTTACTAACTTATGTAAACTATCTATGAAAATATTTGTTAAAGATCTACCAGATCTTAGATTTGATTCTTCAAAAGATTGCGACCTTTGTAAATATTGAAATCAACATAAGTCATGCTTTATGTCTGTTATAGAAGTCTCAAATTCTAATGCATTATAGCTGGTTCACATGGACTTGTTTGGTCCTACAAAAACTAGATGTATTAGAATAAAATACGGTGTATTTGTTTTAGTTGAGGATTAGAGTATATTTACATTGGTCTATTTTATAGCAAGGAAATCTGAATCATATTCTCATTTGAATTTATTTTTCACCTAATGTGTAAAATGATAAAAAAAATCCATTGATAAATATTTGCAGTGATCATGGAGGAGAATTTAAAAATTTATATTTTGAAACTTTTTGCAGTATGAATGGAACTCCTCATAACATATCACCTCCTTGAACCCCTTAGTAAAGAGGTATTGTTGAAGGAAGAAATCTAATTCTTCGATAGATAACAAGAACCATATTTACTGAATACTCAATTGTTAAAAAAAATTATGCTGAATCTACATTACTTCTTGTTATACTATAAATTGTTCATTAATAAGGCCATCTCATAATAAAACACCTTATGAGTTATGAATAGGGGGAAAACCTAATTTTTCTTACTTTAGAGTATTTGGATGAAAATTATTCATATTGAATACAAATGTTAACTTACATAAATTCTACACCAAATCCAATGAAGGAATTTTCATAGGCTACTCCAAAACCTCTAAGGCTTATAGAGTGTTTAATAAAAATTATTTTACTATCGAGGTAACAGTAAAAGTTAAATTTGATGAAATTGGTCCTTTTATTTTTCAACAATCACCACCTACATCTTTAGATTTGTTTTCAAAAATTTATTATCAAACTTTGATGTAGGATTTGTATATTAAAAATAATTCTCAGTAAAATGTTTTCAAAGTATTCAATCTAAAATATTTTATACGTATATTGATGAATTTTTTTTACAAAATTCATTTTAATTGTTTCAAAGGAATGATCCTGCTAATAGTATCATTGGTGATGTACATCAACCAATTAAGAAAATAAGTTCATTAAGAAACGAAGTCTACCATCATTCATTTATTTCCCTATTAGATCCTAAAATTACTAATTAAGATTTAGTTTATGAATATTTCATTAAATATAGGCAATATAAACTAAATTAATTTGATAGAAACAAAGTCTGGAGCTAGGTTGAAGACCTAAAGAAACCTCTTTAATTGGAGTAAAATGGGTCTTCAAAAATAAATGTGATGAAAATGGAATCATAGTAAGAAATAAAGAAATATTAGATGAGAAAGTATATAATCAACAATAATTAATAGAATATTAAGAAAACTATGCTCTAGTATCTCTACGTGAATCTATTTGAATTCTATTTTCTATTACAACACTCTTCAACGTCAACATTTTTCAAATGGATGTGAATTTTGATCTCCTTAAAGGATATGTTCAAGAGGATGTTTATGTTGAAAGAACTCTTGGTTTTGAAGACACAAAACATCATGAACATGTGTTTAAACTTTCCAAATTATTATAAGGACTTAAACAAGCCTCTAGCGTATGATTTGATAGACTTACATAATTTTGTTACAAAAAATATCTTAAGAGAACTGACGATGTAACCCTTTTTATAAATAATGAAATGAAAAATGTTTTAATTATTCAAAAAAAATTGATGGAATTTTATTTGGATCAACTCAGAAATCCTTAAATGATTCATTTTGGTATATTATAAAATCTTAGTTTGAAATGAGTATGATGGCTGAGTTAACATTTTTTCATGGTTTTCAAATTTCTCAAAAACCATAAGGAAATTATATATCAAGAAAAAGGTATATTAAATATCTTTTTAAAAATTATGGATTTGAAAACACTAAAAATATATGTACTCTAATAGGTACCTCAAAAACACTTGATCTTGATGAAGATGAAAACTAGTAGAATAATTATCTTTTAGAGGTATGATATGACGTTTATTATACTTAAAAGCTGGTCATCCAGAACTAATGTTTTTAGTATGCTTCTATGGAGGATATCAATCTAATCCAACAGAATATTATTTAAAAGCAGTGAATGGAATTTTTCTCTACATAATGTGAAATATGGAATGTGGACTTTTCTATTCTTTTATAAATGATTTTATTTTAAAAATTATTACAGATGCTGACTTTGGAGGTTTTTGAATGGATATGAAAATTACATTCAAAACTTGTCATTTCTCAGGTCATTCGTTATTTTCCTTGTCATGTAATAATAAATGGTCTATAACACTCTCCGCTACTGAATATGAACTGGTAGTAGTTGGAATTAGTTGTTCTCATGTTTTGGGATGCAACACACAATCACATATTATGGCATGAGTTTTAAAAAATATCTAATACAATGTGATACAAATAGAGCCATATCCTTAAGAAAAACCATGGAATAGAATTTTCATACAATGAAAAAAGATATTAAGCATCACTTTCTTAGAGATCACACACATAGAAGAGGTATTATGTTAGGATTTATAAGAACACAAGAGCAATGTCATGATATTTTTACAAAATAATTACCTTCTAATTTACCTGAATATATTTAAACAAATGAAATGATTGATAACTATAAGGTAATCAATAATATATTTATTTTTTACAAACAATCTCTTAACATTTAGATACTTTTTTTAGTGGGGTACATTTTTTTTCTATAAAACCTCTCTTTCAAAACCTAATAAATTTTTTTCTAAACCTTATCGATATTTTTTATAACCTATAATTAGATTCAAGACTCTAACCAAAATTTTCATAATGTAATATTTCTAAGAAGAATAATATCTAATACTAACAAATATTTTGAGAAATCCGAATAATATATTTTATTACATATAATTTTCTATCATACACTTTTGTTTGTTGGTATTTAAAATATTTTTAAAAAAAACCTCAAAGGTTTCATCTTTCCATAAATCTATTTTTATTCCATAAAACATAAACATTTTGTAACCTATAAATATTATTCTGCATAATTTCAACCATCAGATCAAATTAGATAGAAATGAACCTTTTTTTTGTTTGGAATAGGAATCATCACTGTGAGTTATATATAAAGTGGATTGCGTTCTGCGTCCTACATTGTATTCCATAGGATTTATCACCACAATTTTGCTACCCTTAAAATCCTCCATTCTTCATTCCTTTATCTTTTTTAATGTTTAGAATATCTATGGAGATATATTATGAATCCTCAATGTCTGTGAAAAATAGAATAAATACTTGTTTACATTTAGAGAGAGGTCTGTTGATATTATTATCTTCCATAAGCATGACTCCTTAATAAAGATGATCATCATGTTCTAATAATGGAAAAATTTATGCATTGTGAAGGTTAAGGTTGAGAAAGTTCCAGTATATGAAGAATTGGTAATGAAATTTAATCTCACATTTTTATTTTTAATTGAATGTTTTAAGGACATGTTCCAGTTCAAGTCTTATGGGAAGACTTAATAAACATATTTTAAGAAAGATGTGTACATTATTGAAATACGTTATGGTGGAGAAATGTGTTCCCTTCTGATAATATGTCTGATTTTGAAGGATATTTTGACAGAGCTAATGAAACTGAATCCTTAGGCCTTCATGGAGTTTAGTCACTAATGATTTCTAATCATTTATCCAATCACAGGATAGTCACCTTATGGTAGCAAGGATTTATGATACTAATGAAAGGAGATAAAGATTCATTGAAAATCACAGACATAATCATAATGGACTTTTTAGTTAATCTATGGATGATTAACGTGGTCCTATTTATCATTTATACAATCATCAAAATAAAGAATGAGTCTATCATTTCACAAATCCTTGTGTTTCCTGCAATATTTTCAAATGTTATAGTGAAATTCATAGGCTTATGCAATTTTACTTACAATTAGAAGCCGAAGATGTTTAATATTATTTTGTTAACTGATGACATGATTTAGTGAAAGAAATATGATTTCTGTGATAATATGAATGAATATCTTTATCTTGCAGGAAAGGTGGGCCAAATTGGAGAAAATTCAATGATTGAACTGAAGAAAAGAAAAGATCAGGAATTAGAACCATCTCAAGAATACAAACCTCCAATGTAACAGAAACAAATGACTTATTCTGATGATTCTATATAAATATAAAGAAAAATCATCGAGAAAATGGAATAAATGGTACCAATGACTGGTAAATATTTTTCTAAAGCTATGTCTTTGAAAGGTCATGATGCTATATAGCTTTAGAAGAAGAATAATGATAAGATGTTTAAGAAGAATATTTCTCAGTAAGAAATAATTATAGATCTGATGAATGATATAGAATGAGATTCATAGTAGATTCATGTTCTGGAATTTTTTATCTATGAAATAAAACTTCCTCAACCTTCTCAACAAAAAAAAAATACTTGCAACCCCTTCAGCAAAGGGAAAAGAAGTTGTTCATGGTTAAGTTCGGAATATTCAAGAACAAACTCTTAATGAATAAGAAAATGAATATGAATAAGAAGAATCATACAAAGGAAAATAGAACAAATTTGAAGATGATATTTGATATATTGAAGAAAATATGAAGAAAACTTATTCAGTTTAGAAATATATAAGAACCTCCCAATACCCATCTTCTATGCTCAAATTAGAATAGAAATACATTCCTCCTGATGAAAATATTGCTTACACCAATGTTAATAAAATTTCATATGATATTGAGGATTTTGAAAAGGATATAGATGTTGATGTAAATAATGATGGTAGTTAAGATGATGAAGATGATGATAATGATGACAAGACTTTTCAAATTCTTGAGAAATGGAATGAAACTTGGAATTTTGAAACATTGAACTATACGAATGGGAAAATAAAATAAATATATGTCAGTAAATCTATGAAAAATGGTTCAAACAAAAAAATAACTTCCCCCTGATTAGGACAATTCATTGTCTTCTAGTCCTTGAAGATTTTATTTTTCTCTATTCCTTAGTTCCCCATACTCGCGTCAAGATTCCAAATTATTCATGAATCAGTGAATCAGAAGATAGAATCCTTAACCCTTTTCATAGAGAATTTAATAAGGATGGAAGAAGAATTAAAATATTTTGTGCTGACTTAAAATTCTCATAGAGTGTCCGGTAATGAAATCATAAAGTGTTAACAAAAATTCAATAGTGATCTTAAGGTTTTCAATGACATGTTTGAGGAAGTTATGGGGGCCTTCAAAGAATCGGAAGCCTCAAGGAAAAATCATTCAAGTATCTTTTGAAAATTTGAAGGAGAAACATGGAATTTGGATACAAGAACATAATGTCCTGAATGTGAAACATAACTTCTATAGTCTTATGATAAAATGGATTAAGGATAGAAGAGATGAGTTGGTAGAGAAACACAACTCTCGGTAAGAAATGTTTAAGTCTCATGAACAGAAGATTCACAGCTAGTAATATAATAATGAAAATATTGAGAATAAGGATCAATATCAAGAATTTATTCTTTTGAACATCCATGATAACCATAAAATTGTTAATGAAGATAAAATCCATAGTCCCGAAAATATTGAAATAGAATTATTAGTTCTTCTTTATTCTAATCCTTTATTGTATAAAACCCTTTTCAATATTAAAATTTTATTATCCATTGTTTTGAATTGTATGTTTCCAATATTTTTCAGGTACCATATACTTCCCTCCATTCATTTTTAAAATAACAAAGGGTGAGATTGGAGAATATTTTATAAAAAGAATATAAATCTAAGGAATATAATGTATAATTTAGGGGGAGTTCTTTTCATACGAAATGATAACTTTTTTACAAAGACAATAATACCATCCTTAGGGATATTCCATAACCTAAGGGGGAGTTATATTTATTCACTATAAGTAAAAATCTGAAGGGGAGATAAATTTTCCTTTTATGTTCTAATATATATTTTTAGGTCTAAATTTTCATTTTCTAATAAATGTTTTTGGGCTTCCAAAATGGGAGATATTATTGGGTTAAAATTTTCCTTAAAATTTTTTCACTACATTTTATTTTTTAAATCACAAAAATATTTTCCTAAAAGATAATTTATTTCTTCAGGAATATTTATGTTTGATATAATAATACTGATACATGACTTTTTTGTTTCTTCTCATCCAAATACTACCATAGTTTTCATTAATATCGACTTGACTCTGTAATACATGACAATGTATTTTCATACAAATATTAAACATATTTTTTGTTTCTTTTAATTCGAATGACATTATTTCTTACATTATAAGTTACTCAAAATTTATATTTCAAAACCCTGCAATTCTTGGATTCTGAATCACTCATAATTTTGGATCCTCCATGTTTCTAATATTCCGAAACAATGAATTTCTTAGATACTGAATCAAAATTTTATTTTATCCGAATCACATTATCAATTTTGATTCATCGTATTCCTTAGATTCTAATTCTCATAGAATTTTGAATCTGATTCATGTTTCTGAAATCCAAATTATAAAAAATATAAAATCTGATTTTCAATTTTATTAGATTTTCATTTTCAATACTTTTCAAATCTGATTCACATTGTTCCTTTATCTTATTTATTTTAAGGATATTGTTTTATATTAATCTTAATGATACATTATTTTTTTAATTAATTGTATTTTACATTCATATTCTATCATACTATTTAAAATATAATGTCACCTGTGAATTTTTTTTCGAAATGTTGTTGTTGTTTCAGTTACAATATGAATGTTGATGTGTCAGGTGTCCATGTACCTCTGAATTTTCAGGAAAAATATAACCATTGGATGAAAATTTGAGCATTGGAGATCTCTCCTATAAATACCCAATCATTTGGATGAGCTCATTAATTTCAGATTTTGACACACATTAGAGCTCTACCAAAAATCATATTTCCAAAAAATATCTTCAGAAATTAAGTTTGAATAGCTTATTCAACATACTTAAGATCTTCAACATGATTTTTTCTACTCAGTGAAATTCTGGATTTTGATTTATATGATCTATGGCTTACAAGATGAAGGAAGATAGAGGTTTTGATTACCTGCATATTCAAGGGCTTCCATGTATAAGGAAGTCAGAGGGTTCAATCACCTTAAAGATCGAAGTCTTGTGGGGATAGTAAGATAGATACCGATCATTGTATTGAGGGATTACCCTGGTGTGGTTAAGATATAATTTCTCAAAATTATAAATCAAGGGACTACTATCCAAGGTGTTTGGTATACCCTTCTCTTTAGGTTAAAATAATTGAACTCTTTTATATGTACTTTTAATTTCCACTGAAATCTATATCATTAACAATGTGTTTCTTACAATTTCCTTTTTATTCTCACTTTGATATAAGATTATTTGTGCTTTAAGGTAGATTCATACATAAGAATACATGTGTGATTATTTCAATAAATTATCTTTATATTTGGACCTTTAGCCCTTCAAATCTCTCTTTTAAAGATTGTGTAGGGTTTCGTGAATCTTGTTTGTTTAAATTTGTAAAAGAAGGATTCCATTAGATTAAAATCAAATGTTTTTTAAATTACAATTCACCCCTATTTTAATTGAGTATCTACAACGATATTTCGATCCTAAATTTTATATATATGTGTGTGTGTGTGTCAATATATATAGTTATATATATGTGTGTGTGTTTATATACATTTTTAGTGTTTATATATATTGATATATATATATACATACATAATGACTCTAATTTAGTGACACATTTCATAATGTAGTGCTAATTTAGCGATGATTTTATGTATGAAATTCTAATTTAGTGACTCTTTTCACAAAGTATCAATAATTTAGCAACACATTTCATGAAGACTCCCTAATTTAGTTTTGTGCTTTTCAATGTATAACTAATTTAGCGATGCTTTTCAAGAAGTGTTTTTAATTTAATGTTGCTTTTTAGGATTCCCAACTAATTTGGTGATTCTTTTAAAAAGTATTCACTATATTAGAAATGTTTTTTAGGAACCATCTATAATCTAGAAACATTTTAAAAAAATTTCTCTAAAAAATATTGCTAAATTTTATTGTTTTATAGATCCAACATCATTTATTTTTTAAACCATTATAGGCAGAGGTTGTTTCCACGAATGATTTGATATGGGATGCTCAAGTAGACCATGATGAGGGGGAGATACTGCCTCTTGGTTATCAAAGAAGAAGTCATTGGAGTATTCTCTACAGGTTTCAGCAAGAGTGGTATCCGAAGAGGGTGTTGATGAGGAGGTTTTTAAATCTATGCCATCCCATACATATATTGGGGACCACATCCAAGTATTCTAATAGCGACTCTGAATCCGAGTGTATCTGATATTCGTTAGAAACATACAATTTAAATCCATGCACCACAGGGTTAGATTTACTCTCAAATTTCAACAGGAGTGATATTATTCAGTCTATCTTTATGACGTTGACTTTTCTAATTACACTGACATTGTAATTTGTTGGATTTATTATGCAACTGTGATGTAATGAGAAGTTCAGTGTCAGTCGTTGTGGTGCCAACTAGTTTCGAAGGGTCTCCAGTGGTCGAATGCCCATTTGGGGCCCCTAGGATAGATGTCATCCAAAATATCACCTCGTGTACACTATTTCCGTTGAAAACCCAGGATTTTCATCCTTGTTATACATGAAAAAACTGGTTTACATGATTTAATTTAAAAAAGTTCTCATGATTGTGAGTTCCTAGCAAAAAAAATGTGGTTATGTTATCTAGGTGTCATATCCCCACAAATGAGCAAATATTTTTGGATATTTCCATTTACGGAGATGTGGGTTCAGTGCCAATGGGGAATCATACTCTTGGTATGGATTTATATATATTAGATGATGATATTGAAGCTTTTTAAAATTTATCTGTATGCATGAGTAAGAACAAAATATTCTTTCTATCAATATGTATTCCAGACCATCTATGTTGCAAGAAAATGAGTTTCTTAATTTTTCCTTCCATAAGGATTCATTGATGTATGATTTCATAATGCTCGAGGATCAGGGTGATTTTGGGTCTGAAATTCCTATGTATAGTCTATGTTTTGACATATGGCATGGTCATGGTTGTGAAATGTCATCAACCACACTCCATAAATGGATATGGGGGGTCAGATGGGGTCTCTCGGTCACTGGATTCTATACTTGGGAACCGATAGAGTATATACATGTGATCTAAATGCATTATATTGTGATTATATAGATTAGTGGGTGAGCATAGAGGATAAATAGTTAAAGGTCTCCTAACAAAAATAAAAATATATATGCACCATGAATATACAAGAAACTAAAAAACATGAACATCTATATGGGAAAGAGTGTGATCACAGAACCATCATCAATTCTCTTGAAGTATTCATATGACAATATTTGCCCTATTTGGTTGTAGTCATGTCCAACATTACAGATGTGAAACCACTGATGATTGAGCTCTAGGATAAGAAGGGTTGTACATAAATTAGATCCGATTAGCAATGAACTTGGGCCATAATGGAAACAAATAGGATTTTTTAGGTTTAAAATTGTTTTGGGGGACACACTCTGAAGGCTCTCTAGGTTGGGTCACTCAATTAAAAATGTAGATAAATATAGAAAACTAGAGTGGATAATATACGAGATATTCCCTAACATTTGGGTGACCGTTCCAATTTTTTTAATATTGTCTGATTTAAGGAGTCCCGTGTTTATAAGGGTTAAGTCTTATAAATTTACATCGTTTTATAAGGATGCATGGAGGAATTAGTCATTGAGCTTCCCGTTCTTTTCTTCCTCTTTTCAAGGTTATAAGGGCACCTTAATTTTTTGGAGAGCTGAGAAATGTAATTTGTTCATTTTCCAATATTGGAGTCTTAGAATGTATTTTTTTAGGGTGATGTATCCATGACTAATGGGGATGTTGTAATCTTTAACACAACTTAGGGAGGGGGTTTATAATGGATTTTGGGATGCGCCTAATGATATGATGTCTACGATTTTTTATATATCCCATAAAATTGGGAATTAGGCCCAAAATAGTTCTAGAATGTGGAATGGTGGATGAACAATACTAAAATTGTGGGATATCCTCTATGTTGAAAATATGACATATGTTGTATAGTCTAAAAATTTTATAGGGGGATGTTGGATATTTAGATTAAGGACATTCATCATGGTCCATGGGGAATTCGTCAAATAAACTAATCCCATGATTCTTGGGGTGGAGAATGTTTTTTTTGAATTCATAGTTGGAAAAAACAATTTAAAAAACAATGATAAAATAGGGTGATGGAATCCAACATGGAACATAAATATCCTAAAATATATTTCACACCATTTATGGTACTAATTTTCGGACTATAGGACTGTCCAAAGTGACAACTGAATATATTTTTTTGACCATAAAACCCCCTCCCTCCCTTCCAGAGGAAGGTTTTATGATGAATTGGAGAATATTCCTAATGAAAGGGGCCTAGTAATCACTATATTTCCCATAAAATTGGGAATCAAAACACTCATAGTTCAGGAACATGGCATGGTAATAGACCAATGGTGGTAAGGTGGAATCTATTTTAGAGAGTAAATTGAATCATCTCTTATTTATGATATGATGCATCCTAGGTTCATTACTTTCGAAAATATTTTTTTTAACATCATGAGTTGAGGATCTTGAGTTTTGGATCTTATAAACATTCAACTCATATTATGGTTTCTAATCATTGTTGGCCGTAGAGGTTGAACCATAAAGTCTTTCAAATAGTTTAAGTTCATACTGATTGGACTATAGGGGCTATAAATAGTTTATGTTCATAATGATTTGACTAAAGGGATTGTAATTAGTTTATGTTCAAAATTCATGGACTATAGGGGTTTCTATTCATTTAAGGATGATGATTATGGGCCCTGGTTGTTGTAGTTTTAGGGATCATATCTTTGAACAAAAGGTCCAAATGGGTTGATTTTAGTTTAAGGACATAGAGTTTGGACCTTGGATACTATAGATTAATGTCACATATTATTAATCATAGGTTCCAAAGGGGTTTATGTAGTTTACATAGGTATATCTCATATCCTATTTGTTTTAGATTATGGTCATGTACCTTAGACTATAATTTTTTGTGAATTAATTCTAGAGAAACTTTCTGTCGGGGGGAGGTGTGATATGATATACATCCATTGAGATTAATGAGTATGATCTATTTGAATATACCTCATAGATAATGAAATGTCCGTTCCATTTGGTATCCATCATCATCAAATTATTTTTGCGTATCATTAGTGTTCTAAGAGACCATATGATGTCATCCTGGAGAAGGGTTTAGAGGAAAAATAACTTATTGAATGATCTCACTATCATATTATGGTTCCTATATATTATTCAAGGACTAAATACTAATTTCCTTTAGGGTATCCAATTATACAAAATGTAATTACTGTATTCTATCTAGTTTATATTGTTTATAAACAACCATTTTGAGTAATTACATTTTAACCTTAATGGGTAATACTCCCTTGGTTCCATACACTAGGTAGTTGAGGGTTTCTTGGGTGGAATTTTATGTTTTCATTTAATATGACCAATTTCAAATAAGGTCCTTGTTATTGAAGTTGTTTTTTTTCACCAAAACGTTCTACATAATGTTTGAGTAGGAATTGTTTAATACATCAATATTTTCATTTTACTCTTCATTTAGTACAAAGTATGGTTGGACTAGATATTGTATTGGATGTATAGTTTCACAAGCTAAGAAGCCCATAGGATGGTACTATTGTCTGTGAGGATAGGCAGAGGTGCCACGTACTGATGAATATTGAGTGAGATCAAGAACTCCATCATGGATTGGGTTCTGAATCCTTTTATTTGAACCAATTACTCTCAATTAGAAAAAAATTTGTTATAGTTTAAATGAATCTTTAGAGTTGTCGATAGTGGGAGAGGTCCCACACTGTTGAGTCACTATACTACAATGGGACAAAAATATTTTATGGTGTAGGGACTCTTTTGTGATAGATACACAATGATCATGAGGTTCTAACTTTCCTAATACATCTAGGTATACATAGCTTAGTCGTGAACCATAGTGGCCTAAAATTTACCCAAACTCCAAATTGGTTCGGTGTTCTTCAATACTTTTTGATGGGTGCTAAAAGATCCAACATGAAAATCATACATGGCCTAACATGTCATGTCTTCTGGAATGTAACCAAGTATAATTCATTCAAACCAATTACTATTGATGATTATCTCATGTTTAGGGACACTCTAGTGGGAGAATGTGCTACATGTAAGTGGATTTTCACATGCTCAACTTGGTCTGGTGGGAGAATGCCAAACTAGATATACAATACGAATGGATTAATCCATTTAATCATTTCCTTGATCCTAGTGGGATTTTTGGGCCCTAGAATAGACACACTTGATGCTAGTTTATATTCATGTTGGTTTCAATGATCTATGGTGGAAGAAAAAATAACCCTATAGTATTTCACATGAATTACTAGGTCATCATGTATAGGGTTTCCAAGAGATGCAGTAAGGCTTTCCAAAGCTTCCACTTTACCGTTCCATGGGTAGGGAACATGGGACACCTTAATCTAGGAATGGAACTGGTCCATCAGGTGACAATTACATTCCAATAGGGGGATAACCTCTTTCATTCAAATGAAAAAATAACCCTAGATCTATTTTTTGATAAGTTCAGAGTCTACTTTTATTTGAAAATAGGGGACATCAATTTTAAGGAAAAAATAGTGAATAGTAATAAGAGCATGATATTCCTCCTTATTGTTATCCAATAATTATAAAAAAGTAATTTGTTTGGATATATGGAATGTTGAAGAGTGATTAAAACTATCCTTGGCATACTTTATTGAGCTTTGAGTTTTTGATCCTTCTAACAATTAGACTCTGGGAGTCATTATTGAAATTAGTCTTCCAGAAAAGTACAACCTAATCCACTAAGAGAATAGATTTATATAGAAAATAAATATATAATGTAAGTTCTATATGGGATGGATGTGCATGAATGAATACTGCAAGAATATGTAATTTAATTTCCATCTACAAGAGAAACATATTATTAAAATAATGGAGGATTATCACCCCACACACCAATCATTCTATCATCATTGGGTGATTGAAGATATAATTTAATAGGTCTAAACAAGAACCTAAATATATCTCAGGGTTCTTTAAATAATTTCACAACATCAACAATATAAATACCAACAAGAATGACCTCTTCCCAATTGGTGAGTATATGGTCTCCATGTAGAGGACAATATGGGTGATAAAATATAGTTTTTTCCAGATGTTTCAATTTTTTTCTAATAAGGAATATAGGACCATTATATAGAGGTCACATAAAGGTATAATGTATTTCATAAGATGTGTGGAATCATAACTAGAAGATGTAGCATAAACTACTTAATATACACAAAGGATATCTCGAAGACCTTATCAAAGTGGTATTTGGTGGCCTTTATGACAGGCCTCATTAAGGGATTAACTTTTGGGTTTGATTTTCAATAAACCATGGTGTATATTCTAATTGACCTTGGAGGCCTCACAAAACTAGGATATTGAATAGTGGATGCATTTTATTGATACCCATTATTTTATCTTGGTTGATTATGATTCCTCTATATCATATGAAAAATATGAGAAATTATCTAGAGTAAATCCTAACTTTTTGATTCATGGGGTTCATCTTCAAGTGTTAAGAACATAGGAAGTTGAAAACATTCTCATGATCAAGGATATATTCTAGAAGGATTTTACCACCTGACCATCCTCCAATCACTCCACCAAAATTTAGAGAAATTTCATTAAGATGTCGTACCTGGATTGTTAGTAAGTGGATCCATCATTCATCATGGAATAAAAATATTATAGGATAAAAATATAACTTGGGGTTTTATAAAGTTGGTGTACTCCTCATCCTATAGGGCACATCTAGATCTAATTATACCATGAGTAATGGGGGAGATGGCCTGGAGTCCCGTCGTAGCATCAGTCAATAGTGTTTTCATCAGAATGATAAAATCATCCAAGGGAAAATAGCAGTTGAGGTCCTGTAAGTTGATATGGACATAAATCACCCCATTATAATTACATAAAATGATAGTTGTGTCTAGCCACATATGGTAAAATACCTCTCCAATGAAGTTAGCTTTAATAAACTTGTCCAACAAATGCTGGACCATAACACATTGAGAGAGTTGTATCATTCTATGAGTCTGTATAAACCTGTAATGATCCACAAGTAGGATAAATAAATGAAAAATACATTGAAGTTCTATCCATGGAATCTCATCATAAAACTGGGTGAAAACATCATGTTTCTATTTCAGGTATTCCATATATTTATGATTCTACTTTGGGGACATGTCTATGTTGAATAATGTTGGCATCCATTCATCATCTTCAAAAATATTCACATGGCTTATCTCATCAATTGTGGTGGAGAAACCCTCTTCAACTGTTGATGGGTAATCCTCTGAATCCTCTTCATCATCTGAGATACTAGTATTGCTGGAAAAAATTGACTCCCAAAATATATTGATCTAGGAAGAGATCTAGTGTCTACTCTAGAGGATAAAAATTAACAATGAGGGAGTTCCCAATATGTGGAGACTGTGGTGAGAAATTCTATTGAGAAACTTTTTTTAGGATTTGGGTTGAGAGTTCCACTATTGATGTTGAATCAATGGTGATGGGTTGACCCCCGTCGATTTATACCTAATTTTTGGAAGATGGGATATTTTATTGGATTAGTCACCATAGGTAATACATATAGTTACATAAAATTATTTGGTTTTTCTAGTATCAATAATATTGTTTATATATATTAATAAGAGTTAGTATTTGATAACTCAATTTTTATGGTTAAAATGAGACAAACTACAATGTCCTATGTCGTGAGATCTAAAAATGGTTTTAGAGAACAATTATGTCTTTCATTTATACCCATGGATCATATAATGTTGACATTAGTTCATAATGGGTAATGATATACTCAATCCCAACATTTTGGATCTTATTTCCCTCTCTACTATAGTAACCTCATTCCATAAAATAGGCCTCATAAGAGTTATAGGGGGAAACATCACTATGGATTACCCCTACTTGACCATTAATGGAGTACTTCAGTCAACTATAGTATGAAGAGGAGATCTCTTCTTGAAAACAAGTCTAGGTATTTCCAAAAAAATATTTTTTAAAATATCTTTCCATACTACAATAAATTCAATGCTTGATAACAGTTATGCAAACCTAATTTATTTCTTAGCTGAATTTTTTTATCTAGATTCTCATCACTCTTCTCAAACCCCTATGTTTTTAGATTTTTTAGAGTTCGTTCTTATTTTATAAGTCCCATATTATAGATAATCCATTTCAGGATGAGGTTGATTGTGAATCTAATATCCAAAAATTTGAAATGGATTTTCATACCATTTAACATTTTAGTGACAAACAATGGGTATATATTACCCTATATTGTTAATAACACATTATCTCAAAAAAGAGATGATTTCTTAACATACCACTTTCTTGGTATCCTTTATGTATTTTTCCTCTACAGAATCTTCCATATCTATAATCTAAATGTTAAATTTCGAGGCTTCATCAAGGGTCTCAAACATTTCCATTGACAAGTAAATCACCTTGAGTATTGAGAGAACTTTTGTATAATGTATATTTTATTTAAGACATCATACTTCTTTTACATGGGAATATATTATCTTAAAGAGTATATCTATTTATTATGGGCAATAGATGATTCCATTAGATGAACCACTGGGACCTAGACACTACTAACAACATTGCGATGTCGGTTAGTTGGCTATCTCTAAAAAACTGATTATTATGTGCCATCTGACAAAGTTAATCCTAGGATGGTGTAGCTAATCATGGAGTAAGTGTGCATAGTCACATGGTAAACCATTATAGCCTGATGTTGGGTCATACCAAATTGATTGGATAGGGAGGAATGAGATGTTTTATTCCTACATATGGCTTTCTTCATAGTTTTAGAGGCACGAGATGCCTAGTTCAAAACTCTATCCTAAGAATTTTGACAGCTTCTTTGTCTTTATACTCTCCTTCATCGATTTTGTTAATAATATGATGAGGGGTCTACATGGAATTACTTATTTTTTTGTGTTTTGATGTCTTACAATGGTTTAACAGTGTTCAACGATGTATATTCATTCTCTTTATCAGTGTAATTAATGATATGCTAGATGATCCCTAGGATTATTTTACCATCTTGTGTGGTATTAGGTGAGGAAGGCTGAATAATGGTTTGGGAACTAGGGAGAAACAAATTTCCATTAGTTATTTGACATTTTTTTTATTAAGAATTATGAGGTTGCAACATAAATGTGGAGGCTATGATCATAATGGGAATTAAATATATAAGATGTTATGGATTAATAAAGTAGCCATGGATGATACCATGGGTTTGGGTGACTTTCTAAGGTTCCAACTGATCATTGTACTTCTTTCGCCCATGACTGGGAGGTTCTTGGCACTCAAAAAATCATTTTCATTAATTATCAAGGTTAGAAGAGACATTTTTCACATGTTCCAGGACATCTCCCAATATGTAAAAGCCATGATATAATTGGAAATTGGGATATTATTTAAAAACAATGAATTATTTGATATTATGAACAAGTATAATATGATATAGGAAGTGATTCGTGCTGCCAGTGGGTTCATCTTCCTATGGTCATTTTCATTATGGAGACTTCAAGATTCACTTTCCCAAGGAATATATGAAATATCCTTGGAGTTTTTCATCCATGAATATCTAGTTATTGGTCTTCCTTTTTTTAATGGAATCCATGTATCATTCCCCTAATTGAGGATTGAGCCAAATTCTATTGTCGCAGCAGCTGTGCATCATGAATATATTCTTGGGGGGGGGGAGGATGTTTCTAGCATGACCGCACAATGATAGGATAATTCAGAAATGTGTCTATAAGGGGTACTAGAATATGATCTTCTAAATGTAATGTATTTGTATTTTTTTATTGGCCTTCTTTTTGGAGTTAGAAATTGCGATCGGTGGGAATATTGTTTATTCTGCTCCAATGATTTTTCCAGATTCAATATTTTTCAAAGAACTCATGAAATACATCAGTTTAGTTCATATAGATAAGGGTAGGGACCGGTTCATATATTATATTTTTTATGCACATTGTAAGTAGCTATTACATGGAAGGTATCATTTCCAGAGAATATGTGACTCCATTACATTCAGTGTTGAAGTTGTGATTCTCTCATTGGGACACTATTTGAATTTAAAGATGTTGGTGATGTGTGTCTTCTAAAATGATGAACTAAACTTGTAGATGAACACTCAATGAACATTCTATCAATAGAAAATAAACCCCATGGTTAGCAGACTATATCATATGAATGAAGGTCCTTAAATAATCTGGGAAAATCATCAAAGCCTGGTGGATGCTTAATATTTTGGTCTCCCCATCAATAGACCAAAGCTTCAGGAAAAGTGGTCCACATGCTACAGGGTGTAATTCCTTCCATTAAATAGGGTGATTCTTGGACTACATAATACTATAGGGGTTCTCGAACATTATATACCCATGCTAGGTATGTATTTAAAATAGGTGGAACTCCATCATGTTTTATTTCCATATCATTAATATAAGTGATGACGAAATCATTTCATCTTGTTGTAGATTTTAGGTCACAAGTTAACTGATAGGCTCGTCAAATTGAGGGCTAATTGTTGGATCCGTAACACTCCTGGCAATGGACCGGAACCATGCAGATCTCACTAACTTATGGGATGCACGCAACTGGTCTACTCACTAAGATGGGATCAAGAAAAATCCTCTTAGCTAGCTGCGGATTTAATCTCGCCTCCCTATAGATTCGAACCTGGGGCTCACTTTCATAATATCCTTTGAGGAGAATCTGTGGTACAACTACGTCTTCTGGTGCAGTGATACCCGAGTTCTTATTAGTGGTTATTGTGCTAGTCATCCCCGGGTTCAAATATCTTGGAAGGTGAGATTAAATTCCTAACATTAAAAAGGGATAGTTCTTGACCCTAGCCCGATGAGTGGCCGGGTTGAGTGCAGCCCATGAGTTATTGGGATCTTCAGGATTATGGTCCATTTTTTGGAGTATCATGGGTAAAAAAATAAACCTTCTTGTTGGACCCCATGATGCTCCCAAAAACAGACCAAACCCCAATAGAGAACACTAACTCTTGGGATGCACTCAACTGGGCCACTCACTAGTCCTAGTTCAGGAAGTTTCCCCTATCCAGCTGGGGATTTAATATTTCCTCCGTAGAGATTCATACCTAGTTCTGACTGGTATAATAACCACTAAGTATCATCTCTGGTAACACTACACCATATAGTGTTGTGGTACCAGAGATGCTCCTCGGTGGTAATTATTCCCGTCATCACGGGTTCTAATATCCTCTGTGATGTGATTAAATATCCAGCTGGCTATGGGATAGTGCATGAACCTGGCCTAGTGAGTGGCCATGCTGAGTGAATCCCACGATTCAGTGGGCTCAGTGGGGTTCTGGACCATTTTCGAGAGCATCATGGGTCCAACATTAATGTTGTATTGATCAAAAGGTATATAACCACACTACTCAGGTTGGGTGGAAAACCCATATGTTAGTCATTTACCATATCCCACAGTTTCATCCATCTCTGTTTACATGGTGAAAAACCAATTGATATGGAAAATGAAAAAGATATGGGTTTCCCTCCAAAGCTAAGTGGTGTAGTGCTACACCAAAGTGGTATTGATCCCAAGGTAAAAAACCACACTACTTAGTTGACGATAGCATCATAGGTCCAACACTGACTTGTCCTAGTTGACTGCAACCTTTCAACATGAAATTAAATAATATCATGGGTTGGAAACCCACAATGTGATGGCATGGTCTTGTGTCATCCTGTAGATATAAATTTCCTTATCTTTCCCAGTGTTGGTGGTTCTATTTCTACGATCCTTCAATAGGTCTATATTGATGATATTAACCATGTAGATAGTTACAGAAGAAAATTCATTGTCAACAAATGGGTAGGATTGGTGGTCATATCATTTCCATAGGATGGGAACTAAATGGAGGGAAGCATACTTCCCCTGGCCTCAGATCTGCATGTGTGTGTGTGTGCCTATTTAATGACCCCTTGAAGCACGGTGAGTCTCAAAGTACAGTTTTTTGGATTTCCTGGTAGTAACCATATCATTATAGATACTGATCTACTAGGATATTTTTTAACTCAACCATATTACAGTATTGGTGATTGATATTGAGGTGGTCATGGATACTTAGGTAGGTAAGCTGACAGTCACAAAGGTGGTGAAGAATTATCCAAATATTATAATAGAAACAAAATTACGAGACCTTAGTGATGGGATCTATGGAGATTAAATATAGAGCAATAAGAGTCCAAAACAAGATTGGAAGATGGTCATAGACATAGAGACCCCATAATTTCACTTTCTTATTATCAAAGGCATCGTTCTACACCAATTCATTCCAAAACCAGATTGGTGTACGTAGATCTACTAACAGTGGAACCAACATAGAACATAGTTTCTAATTATATTTTCAGAGAGGGGTGATTCACAGGTCAAACTTACACTAAATTATTGAACATATCTCAGAGTCATTTGTGTAATCAAGATCATATCCTTATAATATAGGGTATTTATCACCACCTCAAGTGTCAGGGAAGCAACATTGCATTAAGGATTAAGTATTAATAAAAATAATTCAGAAGAATCAACCCAGACCATAAATCAATCCAATTTCTTATGCAGAGGTGGACTAGAGGGAAATTAATGAAGATGGGGATGGTCACACTGTAATTCTAGTGAAGGATCCCAGAACATCCTCATCTAACAGATACACGTGCTAGGATTTTTGGATCATATAAACCTTGGCTTCTGGGATTGTATGCCTCAATTAATGGGCTTCTTCCCCCCAGCTATTGAAGTGGGGGTGAATGTTCCCTCATTAACTCACCCATATCTTTGGAATTTGAGATGTAGAAAGTTATCCAATTATTCCCATGTTACAGCCTCCAATGGTACAAGATATCTTCTTATGAATGATATGGGTAGTTTCTAGGGTTCCCTAATGCATGTTGCAACCTGTTCCAAAGGAATGGATCTCGTGATGTGCATTATCCATTCGACCATTGGATAGATATTTATTCCAAGGATTGTTTTCAGCAATGTTATGACCACCACACTAATTGGTGGTATTATAAGTATGTCCTATGAAATGGTTGGTGGTAGAGTTTTGAGGTCCTCCACACTGGTATTCATTATCACGAGATTTACCGTAACAGCTTCTAGTCTAACTAGTGACTGAAAGAGTTACACATCTGGTGAGAGAGTTGAAATATAAAACTCAAGAGGGGAAATATGGATATATGTTGATAATTTGTGTGTATCAGATGGCATATTCTAGAAGTGGTGAAGGACACTAAAGTTATAGAGTATGTATCCGATGAGGAAATATTATGGGTCTTCCCCTAGTATCGGTTTTCGATTTTATGGACTACAACCAACAAAATGGGGATATATTCAACCCTATCAAAAACCTATGGGACCTATTGAGGTTGGAATTGTCACTTCAGGGTGGGATCCATCATGGGTAGCTCCCGAGTGGTGTCCATGATGGGTATGGTTTAATAATCCCCTATCTCTTTGGCATATGGGAGTGATCTATTAGAGAACTCCGGGGAGAGGATCCTAAATTGATTTTCCATTAAAAAAAGGGGTCATTTCCTCTAGTGATACCAATGGGGTGGTTGTTTCAATGAGGTTTCAAATCTTTATGATCTTGGAGGGCCATATCCCTCATGTTAATTTCCCCTTCATGTTTGTATCCATAATGATTTGTTTTTATGACCTTCATATGGATGACCTCATAGGGTGATATGAGGCATAGTGACCATGTAATGAAGGTGAGGTAGATGTCCTAGTAGAAATACAGTCTTGTAGGGTTACCAAATAAATATTTTCCCTTCCCCCATTCATGATGGATTTAAGATGTTGTTCTCCTATAACTTGAGTCCCTTAATGTTTGTTGAATCATCAATCCAAACATATATAGAAAAATAGATCCCAAATTCCCCAACACTATCCATTCTTCTTGAAATAGAATAGGGATCCACAATAATGATATCATCAACCAAGTATTCCAAATTTTATCTTCCCCATGTCATAAAAGGGTTTCATGCTAGGCCAACCACTTTCATAGTGGATCCTATCCTAGGGAATTTGGATCTAGTGACATGAAATTTAATTGTTTCTCAATGTTAGAAGTCCAGATAGGTTAAGAAGAATTGATCATATTAGGATCACCATCTATGTTTTCGATGATTTATTTATGGGACAACATGATACCACTTCCTCTTTAGGTTAGTCACCTTATTGTTTCCCCATAGTCACACTTTCCATAGGTGGGTGGCTTCCATCAATTTAATCAGTGATGTATGCTCCTCAATCAACGCTAGATGACGAAATTATGGTTCTTCCTTCTATGGATTCCCTATTAACGCTCATTTACTAGTATGGGTTTCCCTCATAGATTAATGTCATGTTTGTGTAACTTGTTCTTAGGGAAATCTCAAGATATAATCTAGTAAAACATGATACTATTTCGTGATAGGGAAGAAAAAATTGGTTATAGTATATACTAATTTTGGTCATCTTGGGGAATTTACAGACATTGGGTTTATTGAAAACATTTAAATTCATCCTACCTTTGTGTGAATCTCATATGTATGTCATCACAGGAAAATTACTTAAGGAACCGACATCAACCACCATGTAGTTGATGTAATGGGGAATATGTTTTCATAGTAATTAATTCATAATGAATCCCATGATTATTTATTTGGTTTCAGATTTAGGATTTATTTAGGGGTTTAATGCCTAATAGGTACATGTGGTTCGTATGTGTAATGTCTTGTAAGGAAAGGTGGATCACATTTTTAACAACTTGTTGTAATGGTTAGGTGAAAGGATTAATTTTATGTGGGGTTAGGTGGGTCATAGGTTTAATATCTTATGATGAATGGATGGTTGTAGGTCTAATGTGTATTAGGGAAATGTGGGTTAGAGTTTTAATGTCTCTCTAAGATAACCTTTTTCATACGTTTAATGTCTAGTTCGGATAGATATGTATTGAGTTTAACATCTTGTGGGACAATTTGATCATAAAATCAACATCATGTCGGGATATGTTTGGTAATAAGTTCAATGACATGCATGGATGTGTTGGTCATATGTTTAATGTCATGTAGGGATAGGTGGGACATATGATTAATTTTTTTAGGGACAAATTGGATGAATTATTAACATCAAGGAGGGTAAGGATAGGTCACATGTCTAAAACATTGTGAGGATAGATTGGGTTACAAGTCAAAATTCTTTTAGGGACAGGTAGGCTATAGGATTAATGTCCTGTAGGTAAAGGTTTGTGTTTAAGGATATCCCAAGGGTTGGGGTAAATTATCACATTTGAATGATTTTTTAAGAGCTTAAACAAGAGGATAATTTCACACTAAGGATTTGGTGAAGTGTTTGGTCATCGGGATTGCACCTTAGTGAGCCATCCTTGATGATTTTTTGTTTTGGGATTGAACCTCAGGGAGGTTTGTTTTGTACCCCATTTGGAAAAAATAATCTCAATCAACATTGTTTGATGAACCATTTTAATTTCATGTGACAGGATTGTTCCTTGAATTTTAATGTTTTTTATTAAGGAAACACATGCAATGGATGGATCATCATTGAGGGATGAGGTTGGGCATACACATATGGGATTGTAAGAGTACTAGTCCATCAATTGATGGGATCCTAGCTTGACTAGATTCCCACAGGGGTGTCATATAATTATGATTACACATGGGGGATACCAGGATCATCACATGGGGTAAGTCTATATGTTAACTTCATGTGTTTAAGTTTTCATTGTGTACTTTAGCATCATATGACTAGGTCATGGGATTTGGTAGTTTTATGTCACATATCACAAATGTGTATAGGGATTATACCCCATGTGGTACCGTGTCATGGAAAGATAATGATCTAAAAAAGGACCCAATATCGAGATGGGTAAAACTTTTCCCTGAGTGATAAAACCATTAGGGAACACTTTTCTTCTAATAATTCACCATTGGGTGGAGCATAGTTTAAATACATACATGGAGGAGTGGTGATCTGGAGGCCCATGGATAGGGTGACTATGTATAATAGTAAGATGAATTTGGGCCCCTATGATTTGGAGAAACAAGTAAGGTAATTTTTGGGGATGCTCCTAAAGTATATAGGAGAATGGGGTTTTGGACCCAAATTATTTCATGAGTGATTCAATTTCACTATGTGAAAATGTGTTTGTGCAAGATATAGTCTCTATCATAATACAAAAACCTATATTCTTTGGGATTATGTGTGAAACCATTGTTAATTTTTTCATATTTTTGGGTGGCATGTGGGAACTTATCTTATATCAAACTAACTAGACATAAGGGATATTGTGTGATGAGCTCAAGAGAATGGTCCAAGGAATATTGAGTTCCTTTGGAGGATTCTCACACAAATTTTATACCATGTTGAATTCATCAAAATTGTGATATGTAAAAATATAGTGGTTGAGTGAACTAGAGATGAATCTTTGTCTTCTAGAGATTTGTCCCCAAAGTGAGGGGGTAAGGTCTATATATTAAAAAAATGGATATCCCCAAGTTAATAATTCTATTGGTTCACGTAATGTCAATTCATTCTCTCTATGCCTTTATCACAGGGTCATGGCTGTGCAATCAAACATTTTCTACTATCCTTTCTCACATAATGGAATGCGTCATGAAAATGGCATCATATAACATAGGAAGACACAATTTCATGTAATTATTGTAATCACTTTTTGGGGCTCCTGGATGATAAATGGAATTATAGTATATAGAATCACCTTTCACACATAAATGGATTGCACATGTGATATGAAATTTAAGCTCTACTAATGAATGTTTTTTGAAAACCAATAATTGGTTCCAAAGTAGTAATCAGGTATAGACTCGAAATTTTATTTTGGGAAAACATTCCATGACATGATATTGATTACTACTAAGTCATATTACAATTTTTCCAATATTGATTTAGGATCAAATTCATCCGTTAAATGAAATACTATTTTTTCCAAAATCTAATTCCATAATATAGGAGAACATGTCCATGAATAATTACCAGAAACTATATTTAAATTTTTCATGAGTGTGTCATGTGGTATTTTTAATCCTTTTATCTATTTTTCCATCGAGTTACTTCTCCTTTATTTCACACAAAAAACCTTGGAACTCAAAATATTATTTTAAAATCAAACATACCTAATACATTGTATAACTCATTCTGTTGGTGTTAATGTTGCAATGGGGGCCTTTTTAGTTATTTTAAGAACATATTAACAACCCTTCATGTCACATATCCTACCATATCAACAACCCTTATATTGTCTATGCATAATGACCATACATTATTTGAAAGCACGCAGTCCAATCTCCATGACTATAAATTGGATGCATCCCCATTTTTTTCATATTATCAAGATCATATAATAATTATATAGTGTAATTATAAATGACACATTAAAATATAGGTTCATATTTTCATCCTCAAATGAGAGGATGTTCCAAATTCTAGTATATGACTACCACCACTCTGTGTTCTGAAACTACTCGTGGCTACATTCCCAGTTCAATTAGAAACATAGTGACACCTAGAGCCCTTATCTCAGGCCCATTTACAAAAACGATTCATATAATGAGACCATGTTTTTTATAATTCTATAATCCCCCTCTATGGTACTATGTTCACAATATGTTCTCTAGTTAATTCTTTATAAAACCGTCTCACACTCAAATTGACCATTCTAGGTTAAACATTTGATGGAATTAATTTACATTAGGTTTTAAAATATTTGTAGCCACATGATTACTCATGGAGAACCATCTTATGGTTCAACATCTATGAAAATTAATTGGGTGTAGGATACATCCAATGATCTGGACCTTAAACTCTATGAAATTGGCCCTATATGGCACTCGGTCTATATATAGGATTCCAAAAATCTTTTTTATTATGAAAACTATAACACCCCAACACCATTCATCCTTTTATAAGATGACTTCTAGCTTCAACCATTGAAATAATAACTATCCATTATCTAAAAATACTTCTTTATTGATTCCCTAGACAATGGGAAAGGTTGTGATTCTTAGATCTCATATCATGAGACTAGATGAAAATATTCTCTCCCCTTTAACCTTATTTTTGTACACCATACCACATGGTGGGCCATATCACTCTAAATTTTTTTGAGTCATTGTTGATAAAGAGAGAAGGTGGCCTACAAATTATGAATATTAACTATAAAGAAAGATGTTCGGTATCTAGTTTCTTTAACCCTATCATTATGTTGTGTTTATAATTTTTACCCCTCCCCTCCAAGAAAGCTTCTACAAATAATCCAAACACAACAACCCTAAAATATGAGACTTGATCCGAGCATCATGACTGTGAAATATGTTAATCCATCCACACATTTGACTCTAAATATATACCCTTTTAGTATGACTATAATAACCCTAAAAATTATAAATAATGAGGCATATATAACATTCATATTGAAACCCCTTATGGTAAATTTCATAAAACATTGTAAATTCTCCCATTGGGCCACTCCTATGACCTATGAAAAAAATGATGGAATCAATGATGGAGGAACAAAGATATCCCAAGTCATCATTAATCCCTATAAAAATCCCATATGTGCTCATTGGACCCCTAGTTTTGGAAAATGATTGGGCCGAACTATAGCTCTCCCTACATCATAGGTACCACCCATTATGTTCCAATTTTATGCATCCTATTATTCGAGGGTGTGAATTTTCATTCATTTTAATCCATATTACCTACAAATAGGATTTAAATTATAATAAATTTTCCATTATCAAGTGACTATTAAATTAACGAATTTTTGGTCAATGATATTTGACATTAATCTATTGAAAATTTCATCACAGTAAAACATTAAATTGTGTTGTCAATGTCCTTTCCTCCATTTTTTATGATTCATTCCCTCTATATACTTTGTTTGATATAAAACAATGAGTTATTTTTTGGAATAACTTTAGAGGGTCTATCCCCATTTGTAGTTGGACACCTACCACACCACATGAGTTCCATGTTGTTCACTTGGAAACTAACATGACTCTACCCTTATAATAGAGTATTGATTTTTATAAGACCAATATTCCCACCAAAGGTGATTAAACCATTGTGGTCTATTTCCAAGTGTGAAGCAATCCATATGAATATTCTCTCAGTTCCCACCCACACTTCTTGTCTCCCATGATTTGAATCACCCCCACCATTGATGTATGAATACTCCCCAAAAGGCGAAGGTCCCGAGCCAAAATTTGTCTCATCTAATATAAGTCACAAGACATCAAAGAAATTTGATGTTAACATGGTTAGTACTATGTATTGAACATGGGCAATGGTTGGACAAAATTTTTATATCAAAGTCCTTGATTTTTAATTATTGTGGTATCTTCGTTTCGAACATGGTTTGCAATAATACGCAATCGGCATATATCTCTTTATGTTCGTAATCCCAAATTCCTTGATTCACATCGTTTTTCCACCCCATTTTTTGGGTAAAAATTAGAAACCCTATAATTACTCTTCTCATTAACCTATGCATGTTGAGAAATAAATTTGGTTGTGCAGTGTCCCTCTATCCTACCAAGCCACTTCTTCTTAGGACACCAACATGGTTGGTGGAGCATTTTGAACACACCTTGTATGTCACTCTCATATAAGAAATATGTTTTTGTTTATCTCTTTTTTTATATTGATCATGACTCACATGAGATTATAAATGTATAGTTGATTTTCCAGTTAGTATAACTGAGATGAAGAAATATATATGCATTCATGGAAGTGAAATAAATAACATTGAAATCCTTATTTTGGATGATCAACCACTTTTCAAAGCCTCACATTTGTTTCAATAAAATGAATCCCCTTATTTATTAGATTATTCCAGAAATTGGCCAACTCCATCTAACCTTGTCATTATGGCCAAAAGGGATTTCAAACACTCAACATACTCCGCCACATTCCATTTAGATATAGGAAAACCTCATTGTATCCTGGATCTTCAAAAGGAACTAGGTTTCCCAACACTCTGCCTACAAGGAAGATTCCTATAGTACTTCAACCTCATACATCGTCGGATGTACCCATAGGTGGTCAATATCACCTTCTACTATAGTGATAGTGACCCTAGGATACTGTGCCTACCCATATATCTGATAATATTATTGTTTAGTCACTATAAATTCCAAGGTGGAATCATACCTTATGTTATACTAGGAAACTTTGATCTTTTTCTACTCTACCCACACATTTTGATCAAGGACTTCTCACTACATAGCATGAATTTCACAATAATCTACACCTCTATTCCATGGGATCATAATATAGTGATGGATAGACACCATCCAACTTAGAAACTCATCCCATGTGGTGAGAGTGATTAAGCATTATACACTCCACCATACCCAATGTCAGAAAACCCATATCTCCTAATCCACGCTAGATATGTAATTGTTTATGTTCTCAAGAGGTATGTGCTAATACCAAAGAATATTCACAAACACATGGGTTTCAGAGTCTTTTTTAGGCCTCATCTCAAATGGGATAGGCTCCATATATATAAAAAATCATCCCTCAAATGACTCTTCACCTACAAAAGAGGCTTCATCGACCTCATTAGAAACCCTTGGGGACGGCTTGACCTCAAATATTATACGGTAACCATTTTTTATCCCATTTCCTCATCCACCACCTCCATTGGTACCCTCAGGGATGAATCAAACACTATAGACTCCTCAGATACAACTTTTGTGGTCCTATCCTTAGCTTCTCCTACTAAAACAATAGATTTGGTAATCAACACTTGGTCCATTGCCCCTTCCATTTCAATCATTTAAGTCAGTGTCTAGGCCCCCAACATAGTCTTCACTACCGTTAAGACACATTGTTAGTGGAACTCAACATGTGGATGGAAAATAAAATAGAATGGATAGAATGTAGGTGGATTATAGAAGTTATAAATACTCGTATAAAGTTCAGTGATGTTCACTAGAATCCCTACCATCGATAGATTATCTAATGTAGTAGAACCCCCACCCACCTAAAGACGTTTTATTAGTGGCCATGTTGGAACTATTTAAACAAAATTATCAAAAAAATCAAAATTTTAATCCTCTGACTAAATTGTTAATATAGAAGACTGAATATTACTAGGAGATTATTCATGTTGCTGAGCCTCCCCTTTGGCCATGAGTAGAGCCTCGATGACATATATTTGGATACCAATTAATATAGTGTTAGGGGGAGGCGATGGACCTACCCATTCATGGATATTTCCTTACTAATCTTCCCCTAATGATCAATCACTTAACTTCTCACACACTATATCAATTGAGCCTAGTAGATGATAAGAAAAAGGTTTCACCAAACCAAGGGAAGGATAGATGGTCTAAAAAACCAGGAGGGTCATATTACTACCACATTAGTAGAAATATATCCTTTCTATAGTATACTAGGAATTAATTACATCCCTAATATACTCAATTACATAGACCCTCTTGACCGGCTGTGCGTATAAAGATCTGAACAAACATGGATGTCCGAAAATGAAGGAAGACCAAGATGTGTACTCACCCATTCTTTTAGGGGGCGTCCAAACATGAGAGTGGGTAATTTCCTTAAACACCTAAAGGTATTTCACCACTACTTATTTGGAGTCATGAACAAGATATTGACTTATTCTATCCTGGGAAGAAGAATCCCCTTATCCTAAAGATGAATCCATATTTCATACATAGAGTTAAGTTGTTTGAAGATATCCCAAATACTCTAGGAATAATTAAAGGAATCGCCATTAGGTATATGATTATGTTAAAAATATTCCCTAGGTCCACAAAAATCTCTCTCGTGAGAATCCTAGAATGCCTGCATTCCCCCAACGGCTAATTTTTATGGATCCTAGGGCCTAACAATATGCCCCACCTCAGATCCAAAATGGTCTCCATGTCAGTTGGGATGACTATTCCTCCTATGTGTGTTCCCACATTTACGACACCACCCTATCCTTGAGGTGGTACTACTCCCACATTAGTGGATTCATGAAAAAATTAGAGCTTTAATATATCTATAGGTTATGATTTATTCTATCTATGCATGTGCTCATGGAAGATCTCATAAGGGTTGTTTTATAGAGGAATGTCCTTTCTTCCCATTACTTTTTCTCAGAGAAATAAACAACATATCTTCTAGATGACTAAAGGATGGAGTTATGATGATTCTTCAATTTAGAACATAGGGTTATAATCTATACATAGTGGACTATGTGAGTGAATCTATGTGGGTAATATGATTCACAGATGAAATTGTGGTCGATAGTTTTCACTAGTAATCCACCACAGTAGTCTAATAGATAAGGCCAATGATTCAATAACCCCAATTCTTCATCTATAAATATTTCAATTGGTTAATGGTTGGGGTGAAATATAAAATTATTAAAAATATCAAACCATGTGATCATGCTTTCCTGCATCAAAAATAGGGGTTGACTCATGGTAAAGTTCATCCTTGATGGGTGAATGTTTATGATAGGAAGGTATGTAAAATTTTGGTACACATACGCTCCAATGTTTTCGGTTAAAAGACTATTCATGAAATTTAATGTTTTCCAAACCCAAAGAAGGGTCTTCCTCTTGAAGTTGAGTCATAACACATTATGATACATTTTTAGCAATGGAACCTCGAGTTTCAGGTGTTTTATTCTTTCCATCATTTCTTCCATGATTACTATACTCATCAAGAAACCACATGCACATTATGGATGGTAAAATTACACAAATAGATAGTCTACCAATGATATACCCAAATAAAACCATGGTAGTGATGGGATTCATAATTTACCCCTCTAAACACCATTTTCTTGACCCCATAATCATAAAGTAAAAGTGCCACACCACTCACCATGAAAACTTTAGTCATTGGAAACGTATTCCTAATATTTTATTAATCGTTTCATTCAAAAAGTATTTTTACCACTTCATAGAGGATACATACTTCATTACTACTTTTAACTCCCTCTCCCTTTACCCATGGAAAATAATCACTTCCCCTACTAACATTAGTTGTTCCAGGAAGTCTCATACATCCTCTAAAATGAGTGAATTGTCATATATTTCCACCTAGATAGGGATAACTATAATATGTTAGAGATACCATAGGTTGAAGCCAACCACCTCATGGTGTTTATTAATGTTTTTATTCCCCATAATTCTCCTGATTAGACATTTAGAAATAATATCCAGGTGGTAGTATACACGCAACTATGAACTCCGCACTGCTTCTTCCAGCCCCACTATCTTTAGCTTAGACTTGAACTCATAATAATAATATAAAATACACTATTAATAGTCCCAATAATCACTGAAATTTTCACTCTATCATCATCTATGTCATTGTTTCTCCCATTAAGGTTCATTCCAAACCACCCTTTTGGATAGTATCATATTTAGGGGTAAAATATCTTCAACAAGTGCCTCTCAAATTGAACTTTATTATACGGTTCTATATGTAATGAAATATGAATAAATTTTTAAAATTCACACACTATCCAGATGGAGACTTTTTTCCATCTATACATATTTGGTGATCTTTTGAACCAGTAGTTTAGCATGTCTCAATCAGCATTGGTGATGAAAAAATAATCACTATATCTGAATTCATATAATGGGATCCTATTACATAGGGGAAAATCATGACTCTCCTATGTCAATTGTTTAGAAAGAGTTTTTTGATCCAATGTAATAAAAAATATCACTCCATTCATAATTTTCTCATTCATCTCCCTTTATTGAGTGGTGGAAACATCATCGTCTCCAATGGTCATGTTCGGTACATTGAAACTTTTCGAGATCTCCATAAAGGATGTTGAGTTCCTGCAGTTCTGGTTTAAAAAACATCTTTAGTTCATTAATGATATATCCTAAATGAACAATATGTAAAAGCTAAAAAGTTTCATGACATATATTTAATGAAACAATAGGTCTCTCATAAAGGTCATGGGTTCCATACAAAGAGTGGTATGAATTATCTTAATGAGAAAGTTGTAGACCCCCCTCAGCCCCCAATTATTTAAAGGTTTTGAATGGAACGAAGTTCGTGAATGGGGTGCCCACTTTTATCAATTATTTCACAATAGAATCCTACACTTTTTATTGGTGATATCAATGAATGATAAAAAAATAAGGAGGTGAATTGAGGCCGTAACTGTCTCACAATAAACAAAAGGTACTGTATTTGTGAAATTAAAAACATTCAAAATAGTAATTACAACACAATAGTTCTATAAGTTCCTTAAATGAAAAAATAGTAAACTTATTATAACCTTCTCACAACGTATTCCTTCACAAAAATGACATTGAATGAAGTTAATGCTTTCATGAAATATACCACCATATGACAACTGTCAAGAAACTAACCTTCCCACCATTCAAAGTGGTTATAAATACCTCCACTTATCTGACATTTAATGGAATGTTACCTTTGGGCTTCCACAAGATGATTTAAGTTCATTAAATATCATTTTTCATGATCCTAGGAAGATTTGAAACCCTACAGGTAGCTATTTATCGTGAACAGCCTCTTTTGAGTACATGAAATTCATCTAAGATTATAGATATGACCTTTATTATGGATTAGGAACACTATGATAGAGGATAATCCATTTCACTTCATGGGGGTTTTGTGATATAATTATACTTCATTAAAATTTATCTTTGGGAGACAAGACGTAACCCCAAGAAAGGGGTACCCTATTTCATGTTAATATTAACCTAGGGAAAAACCATACCATTAAAAAACATCATTTTTTCACAAAAATCACTTTGAAGGTCCCTACATGTATTATACAATGAGAAGAACCAAATCCACAATGGTTGAGTGCTCAGTGGACCTATACCCATTCCAGTACAGTTCAGAAATTCCCTAAAAAGTTTCATGAATTGTATCAACAACCCTCATGTATAACCTCTTCCCTTCTGAGAATGTACATGATAACTTGGTTTCCACATACTACTATGTATAGCCATCAAATTTTTTTAAACTCCAAAAAAATTGTTTTTAGACACATAAACCATGAAGGAGGGACCATCATGGGAAATTGTTAACCTATATATGTTAGGAGAGCTAGTTCTTTAACCTGATATCATATTTGGAAATTGTCTACCATGGTGTTGGCCCCTCCCTGGTTTGAGAGATAAGTTGTTATACATTGTATCCAAACATTCTAGTAACATGATGTTAAAATTAATGATAACATTCTCCTCACATGATGTAAAACCGTATCCCTACTCTATATTATGAACACATGATACCCTTTGTATGATCAGAATGGGGTGAAATATCACCTCCTACCTAGTTAAATGAGAATTGGATGCCCCATATCTAAATAACCAGGGTTGAAACCTACTAAACCATCATGATATGAGTCACCATTATTTTTTATAACACATTAATAATCCTCACACCATATATTGATGTTTCTCATTCCATAAAACTGATATCCTTACCCCTCGAAGATAAACTTGAAGAACTAGTATGGTCAAATAACCATAAACTATAAAATTGAACTATGTGTATTTTGATCCCTATCATTTAATATGTTATGTAGGTATTCTCCTATTGGTCCAATCCTTACACAACTATGATACACTATAGAATATTAATCCTGATACTTAAACAACAACATAAAATACTCATTTCCTCCACTTGGAAGATGAAAAATTTAATGTATGATCATCTCCCCCAATGACACACTCATCCTCACTAACTTGTCCACAAAAGACATTAAATCATTAGAAACCATTCCCCACAAGTAGATATATCTATGATCAACCCATACCCACGAGATGTTAAATGTATAACCAACCTATCCCCAGAAGACATTAATCCTTTGACCAAAATTGACCGAAAATATATTAAATTTATGACCATCATATCCTCACAAGATGATAAATTTTTGACCAACCCATCCCTATAACATTTCAAACGAGTTACAATAGTGTCCCTGCATGACCCTAAACTTCCAAAACACCGCAAAAATGATCAGTAATATCTAACTTATAAAAATAACATGAAATAACCAAGGTATAAATATTTATAAGTCTTACTCCCTTGATAAATATTTCCCTATAGATGTCATGAGATGAATTGGGATCTATACCTAAGAACCTATATTTATGAGATTCCATAAACTTCAGTAGAGTTATACCTTATAGGTTCCCAATACATCAAATGTACAGAGATGTCAAGATGTTTGCTACTTTACTATTATCTCCAATTGTAGGCAGTGTCTCAGCTACGATAGAAGGATTGTAATTAACTAGAATCTACCTAGATATATAATGGGAATGAGCATCATAAACATCACTAAAATATATTTGGGATTCCCAAAATAGGTGACGAGATCCATTGAGGAATCCATGGATGGGTAAATGAATATCCCATCATCTCATTTCAATCTAGGAGATTATATCGGAAATCCTTATAGAAGAGGTACATTCTTTTGTTAATGGTGAATTTGGGGAAACCATTCAGCCACATCAGAGGATTAGAGACCAAATACATGGATTCATGTCCCAAGAAGAAAGGCATAGATGAAAATATCACATCACAAAATTACATTTCTTGGCCTCGATGGAAAATTTTAGAAGAAAATATTTAAATAAGTATGTTGAGTTTAAAGGATGTGTTTTTGTATGTCATGTGGTAATTATTGTTGTACTAGTAATTATGGTTGAGTGACATATTTTTTTTTCATACTTGGATTTTCCTTTTTTATTAAATTATCTTGTTCGTGTGCTATGAAATTATGATAAAGATTATAACCTATTTTTGGAAGGGATTTTTTATTCCCATAAATTGATTTCATGTATGATATATGCTATTTCTGTATTATGATTTAGAGGCGGGGATTGGTATTTCCACTAAATATATAGTTAATATGTTTATAGTTATATTAAAATTATAACTTTGGTTATTATGTTTATAGTTATACTATCATTGGATTATTGGGTTGAGATAAATGGTGGTGGATGTGGGGGTTAATATGTTGTAATTGTGTTGATTCAAATAATTTTGCAGATGATATATGTTGGAGGATTGTTCTTTTTTAATCCATGATTTATGATAATATAATGATTTATATTTATGTATTTCTGTAATGACCCAAAATTTTAAATAAATCTGGTTTCCTAATTTTGTGTGTTATTTTTTTTTATACTCAACAAAACTGTTTCATTGGACAACATGAGTATAATTAAAATGAGACTGTTGGGTTTTGACTGTTATATGACCATTGGTCAATATGACCACTGGAAACTAAACATTTCGATATTTTTCTCTAAATACAAGTGATCTTGGATAATTAATATAGAAAGAAGATTTGATGGCCTCACCCAGTATTCATTGGCCGATCGAAGCCCATCTAACAGAACTTGGGAAAAAGGTATCACTAGGGGGATTTTCTCTAGACCAAACCCAAGCTGAACTGCATTGTATGAAGCTAGAATAGAATCGCCTTCGCAAGAAGTTCAAACTGATAGAAATTACTACTCGTGTGATGTTGGCCGAGCCTCCCTCGGATTCTCTCACATTAGCACACCTTACACTTAGGTCCTATGCTGGTGTGATAAGGGGCTATGTAAGGAGACCGTAACTGCCTTGTGTAATCCTTTGTTTTAAATAAAAATTTGATTTCTTCTTATGATGAAGTTTATGAATTTTCAAATGTCCAGATAAATATAGTATGCATATTTTTGGTGAATTTTAGGGAAAGGATATTTTAAAAATTTTTTATATAAACCTTAAATAATTAAAAATGTGTAATGATTTTCAAAAAATGGTCTTCTACAATTATGTTCAGTACGAAATTTAGAGTCTAATAAGATCAACTTAATTTTTGATGAATAGTAAATTATGAGTATTGATTTTATGATTAGGATTAGTAATGTGACCGAACGGATTAGTAATCTCACTTAAATAAAACATTAATATAATATAGGCACCTTGATTATGTAATGTGATTTAATAAAATGGTTAAATAACAGTTTCATAAATTATTAGTCAAGTATTAGTTTTTTCGGGTGAATAGTTTTTTTAATGGAAATTTAATTAAAAAAATTTAGAAAATTATTTTTATAAAATGGATTTCATTTTTGAACTCAGAGAATCGATATTATGTTAAGGTAAATTTTGGGTATTTTTCAGAAAAAAATGAATTTTCGGTGAATAGTGTATTTATTTAAAAATTAAATTAAAATTATTTAGAAAATAATTTCTATAAAATGGATTTCATTTGTGAAATAAGATCATTGATATTTGGTTAAGGTGAAATTTTGGGATTTTTAAGAGAAAGTTGAATTATCGGTGAATAGTGAAAATACAGTTTTAAAGTTACGGGTGTTTAATGACATCATTAAATGATGTATTAAGTATTTAATCAATATTTTCGACTTATGAATAGTAAGATAAAGTATGAGGTGTCCTAATTGGCCAATACCATGGGAAAATACCATGGGAAAGCATATGGTTTTTCCAAAACCACTAATGAGGTGTCCCTTGGCCATTAATACCTTGTCCTCTCACCTTCCATATAAATACCAAGCCATACTCTCATCCATTCGACTCCCAACTCTCCCCCAACGATGATCTGGTCTCATTTCCTCCCAAGGAGTCCTTCCAAGGTGCCCCCAATCCCTCAAGGTCCCAACCTTTGAGTTTTAAGAGTTACGTTTTAAGGTAAGGGATCCTACCTCCCTCTTTCTTTTCAAGTAATCTATTTTATGTCATTTCTATTATGCTCCATGCTCTTATGATTGGACGATGTTCTTTTATATTCTTCTTACTGTCTTTTTTATGTTCATATGATGATATACCTCATCATTCTCTCACCATTTCATTTTAATAATGTTAAAGTGGGGTCGTTAGGCTGCCAAATTTTTAAGGGATTCTTTCACCCTTCTCAAGTTCTACTTTCATGTCATGTATTTCAAGTTCCTTTTTATATTGTTGGGGTATTATCTCTAAATCAATAATACTGATCATTTATGTTCATATTATGAGATACCCTATTTTATCTCTTCAATTCAGTATTTTTATGTTTTAAGTGGCGCCGTTAGGCAGCCAAATTTTTAAGGGATTCGTTCACCTTTCTCATTTTTCAAAGTTCTACTTTCATGTCAAGTCTTTAAAGTTATTTTTTATTATGTTAGTGTATGATATCAATATCTATCATAATGATATTTTATTTTTCTATGATTACAGACCCTATTTGATCTCTTAAATTCAGTATTTTGAAGTTTTAAGTGGCGCCATTAGGCTGCCAAATTTTTAAGGGTTTCGTTCACCTTTCTCATTTTTCAAAGTTCTACTTTCATGTTAAGTATTTCAAGTTCCATTTTATTTTTTTGGGGTATGATATATATATATATCATACTGATCTTTTATGTTCATATGATGAGAGACCCTATTTTTTCTCTTCAATTCAGTATTTTTATGTTTTAAGTGGCGCCGTTAGGCTGCCAAATATTTATAAGAGAAATCTTATTTTTGTCTTCCTTTCATATTTTTAATTTCATACTGTATATCTTTTAAATTTCATTAACATGTTTATATATCCTCTATATTATATCCCTCTACTGTTTTATGGGTCATTTATGAATGTTTTACCCATTTCACCTCTCTTTTCAATGTTTTATTAAACCCCGAAACGTAGTCGTTATGCTACAGAATTTCCGTCTCAAAATTTCTCTCTCTCTTATTCTAAAGTTCTTTTATTTTGTTAAGTTAATACTCAAATATCTCTCTTATATAGGGGTATTCACATATATAACAAAATTTTCTATTTTAAATTCTGGTATTTACATACATGAGACCCACCTTCCTTTTTTGTGGGATTTAACGTGACACAATGATCATGTCTTCAAAGTAGTTTTTAAAACGTTATGATTATGATTTGAAACCCATTACTTTATGATATATGGGTTGTTTATGAAATGATTGATGATGATATATGTGGCTCACATGATAATAATGACATGTCAAGGGTGCGCCCTGAAAGATCTCCAATGAATTGGGTAAAGACATAATCTCTAGAGTTGAATATTTGTTAACGACGCCTTGGTGAATAACCTCGGAAATTTTTAATGACACATCGGGGATGGACCGTGGTGAAACAGAAATGATTGTCAATATTAAATTTTTTAGCCACATCTTCAAGCTATGTAAAATGTTATTTTTATTATGATATGCCTCATGATTTCTTTCTCATGCCTTAAAATTCCTTTTCATGACATTTTTTAGGTATCTCATGTTCACATGTTAAATGTTTCCTCGTGTTTCCCTTACTGGGCCTTCGACTCACCATTTCTTTTGATGTATGTCACCAGGTTATGAGATGCAGTAATGAACCAAGGATGAATATAAGGAGAAGCCTTTCAAGTGTTTAGGAATAATATTTTATGTTTTCATGTTTTAAGTTCCTGGTTTCCAAGACACTAAACCTTAAAGATCCTCGATTTTTAAAATTTAATGAAAGTTTATGTGATAAAAAGGCGGGATGCTAAATTTTCAATATATACGGATTTAGTGTACTAATCACAATTAATTAGGATAGGCCAAAGGAGGAATCTACATGGCATACTTATAAACTCACTCTACTACCCTCTATTGTTTTATCGACCAACAAAATATTTTTAGTGGAGTTTCTACCCTATATAAAACCAACATAATAATTTTATTGAAAAATATTTATGAAATATATTATTAGATAAAGAGTGGTCTTATCTATAAGATTAATCATATTATTTCATTAGAGTATATGCCACTTCAAAAGGATATAGCAGTTCCTAACTCTAATGTGAACCTATAGATTCATTGATAGTATTCTTAAGCATATATGCATGGGTATACAATACATTATCCTAATGGTATGAAAATGATGTTATTTCATTGGGTGTTTTATTCTTACTATAAATTGGGACTTCTTATCATGAATATATCACATGGTAATCTCCATGAAATGATTTTATGATGAAAACCCCTAAATAGGATTCCACATGTCATATGTATTATTATATGTTATTTTTTGGACATATTTATTGTCCCCTAGTATGGATATTATTATTAATGTATATCATGACTCATCTGTGTTTTTGTATGGATGAAATTTATTACAACATATTCTTCCATAGTGGTTGGAAAAGTTGGTTATTTCATGTGTGATGTGAATTAATTAAATAATTCAATAAATAATTTTTTCCCTTATGAGTTAATGGAGGAATATTTGAATGTCCCTTTATTAAAATATAACTATATTACTAAAACCATGGTTGTGATAGTTCATCAATGAGAATAGATTATAGTGTAAAAGATGAAGAATAATTCATATAGGTTGATAAAAAATCTATTCATATTTCATGATGAGATATTTGGATGAAGTGAATATATTGAACATAATAATTTATAGGATGTGTTCCCTTATAATATTATCTCCACTATATATGGGTTTTTTTATGCATGTTAGTAGAAACTGATCTCATAAATTAATTATGATCACTTAATTCCACTAAGAAATAGGCCTCGAGGGTCATGAAGTATGTGCATCTAGTTTGTCATCATATTATATATTGAAAATTATATAATTAATATATATTATTCTCAAACTATGGAATAATAATTATTCAACATTCATGAATAATATAAATTTAGTAACCTATTATTTGATCCTATAATATGAAAGTTAAATATAAAATAAATATTTTTTTCATGAATTTATTTAATATAACAATTAATTATCTCTTGTTTTTTTTCATAAGATTCTAAACATTTTTTTATTCATTGGTTACTGGATATTTTTTTAAAAAAATCCATTATTAATTTAAATAATGAAATAAATATTTTTTCACATGATTAGTGAATATAATATTTATTTATTTATTGAATAATTTTTTTTTTACTAAAAAGTTATTTTTTGAGATTCAATAAATTTTTTGTTTCATTAGAATGATGTGAAAATGGAATGAAGGGGATTTTTGATTTATTTATATGTTATGTACATTTAATTTGATAAAATAATAATGATAATATTTTATTTTTTTTATTTGAAATGTTGAATACATAGAATAAATAAATATGTAAATTGACCCTTTCGTAATTATTTATTTTGTAACCCAATGTATATATTTTTTATTAAAATATTTTGTGAATAATGTTTTCTATTCCTAATGATACATATATATAAATCCTCTCAATCCCATGAATATAAATCAACCTCCCTCCCTATCAAAAAATATAGAGAAAATAGTAATTATTTGTTGTGATTAAAAATTAATAACGTTGGGTTATTGTTTTCTCCTTGAAAAATAATGGAATACCAATAGTCTCATTCAGATATTCTAGGAGTACATATGGATATAGATAGATAAATAATAGTCTATATTCTTCTCACAATGATAGTTCACCAAGAGTTAAAACTAAATTGATTAAAAATAATTATCACGTTAAAGGTAATATTTATATTAAATTTATTAAAAATTAAATTTTAATGATGCATTCATCAAAGGATTCGGGGTTGTGTTTATCAATTTCTATGTATTTATCAAATAACCCAACAATAACCCATTTCTGGGATTTACATTGACCACTTTAATTATACACCTAAACCTTTAATTGGTATCAAATTTGTGAAATTGGGATTTATAATTGTTCATTTTTTGATCAATTCGTCATTTTATTCAATTTTATAATTTATGGTTTTTAAATCAATAATTAAAAATTTAATATAATAAGTTTTTTTACATTAATAATTCCATGAATATGGATTTAACATATGATGAATGCTTGAAGATCCCATTTCTGGGTTCCAAGGACACTGGTTGTATGATACACACAAAACATTTAATGGTAAATTGCACATTATGTACCCTATGTAAGATACACATGGACATACAACGATATACACATCACATCATGTGGGGGATGATACATGGAACCACCACACACAGTTTACTGTATGATGGTTTTTATTCATATTTATAGGGAGTATATAGTGTGTAACTGACATACACTATATGTATCCCCATATGGAATTGAATCTTCATAAATCACATAAAGACATTTGTTAAATGAATTTTAATGTATTATTGATTGTATTTTGAATTTTAACAACTAAAAATAAAAAAAACCTAGAAAACACAATATGTTGATGGATAAAAAATATGTGTAATGCATGAATTCCCCTAATAGATTCATGAAAATCATTTAGTTATGTTAGGAGGGGGGTAAAAATTGTAATTTATTACTTTTAACTAACTGTATAAGAAATGTAATTCATGTTATCTCATGTAATAAAAAATTGATACTGGTAACCAAACTGGGTTAAATACCCTAAGATGGGGTGGATTAGGGTACAAAAAATCAAACCAATATCTATTTTAATCTTCTTCATCATTAAATAAAACTCTATTCACACTCATTATTGTTTCATATAATTATTGGAATGTAAAATATTCACAGGATAATCTTTTTTTATTTAGTTCATCGTCACTAAGATGCATCCAAAGATCATACGAAATAAATTTGATGATAACCAAATACAATAAAGTGAACTAGTATTGAAATGTTCGGATTGGATACGATATACTCTTTATTTATAATCACTCAAAAAAAATCAATGCTCACTACTCTCTAAAATAAATTGTATACACTGAACCATTATAATATACCTATATTGATCAAAATCACCTTAGAATAGTTTTTTAAATATATGAATGTGTAATGAAACTCCATTTTCACCCAATAGATAAAATACACTTTGTCACATAGTGATGTTGCATTGAGAGTCATTTCAATAATTACATTTTTATTTCATGTAATTTTGTTATCCACTATGAAAATACCTTGTACCACATACAATAATTGCTCAATGAAGTAGCTTTACTTTTTAGGAAGATGTTACGTAATTAAGCATCAATCTTTTTCAAACTACTGTGCATTAAAATTGAACTCATCCATGATCCAAACATCCTTCATCAACTATACTTTTATTGTGAAATCAAATTACATCATAAAATTGTCTACATTTTGAATTACCTCCTTATAGAACCACTTTTGGACATTGAAGAAATCTTATAGGGATGATTCTTCCTAATCAATATTTATCTCTATAAAATGAAGTGATAGGAAAATTTATTTATGAAATGGGACCCGTACACCCATATACCCTAAAAATAAGAATTAATATTGTCTTCTTGGGCCTTCAATGTGAACTAAAATTACTATTTGGTTCACATAACATATATTCTTCTTGAGGAAGACTCAAAAAGTTCGTTTTCAACCCCAAATAATGAAATCAATTGTGGTTAACATTTTTTCTATGAATTTGACATGAATTTTCTGATTTTCTTTGTGTTTATGAATACTTTCCTTGTGTATTTCATTAAAAATATCATAATTAATCATGGTTCTTTTTATGAAAACCCATAATGATCTTTTTCAGATTCTATGTGGTCCCCGAATACATATATGTGGAAATGCTTCATTTTCCCCAAAACGAATCCCAATTTTTATTTCAAAAAATACTATTAACCATGAGAATCTATTCCACAATCAAAATACCTTATTTGAAAAAACAATTATTAGGTAATTGTCAACTAATTTTTTAAACCAAATGCAATAAGACTAAAATCTTTTAATCACTACTAGGAGGTATTTTTCCCAACTATCTCCCCCTTTGGGGTTTTTGAAAACACATCAAAAATGTGAAGAAACTTATTTTAAAAAACATGGACACCACATATTTCACCCACCACTCAACCAGAATGTGATCACATATTAATGAATCATAAACTCTAATACGATATGATCCATTCTCGGTTTGAGAAATAATAGTATTAAGAACAATTAGTCAATGAATCACTTTATTCATGTAATATAATATTTCTAAATTCTTCTATAATTAATAAATTCATTCTGAAAACACCCCTTCCAGGGAAATTTCATTTTCACTCATGATGATGAAATATTCATCCCTACTATGAAACTACTTTCATCCAGAATTTCATAGAAATTTTTTGTGGTATATTATATTTGATCAAACATCATAAACATTATTAAACATAAAACTCCCATGTTCCATTTATCCCCCTATCATCTTTTTTAGACTTTCTTCTAAACACATACACATTTTTCAATGATCCAAAATGTTACTTGTTTGTGGTAACAACATCACATAGAATACATATCAGTATATAGGATCAAAACACATAATTCCTCTAAGATTAGGGTTTCATATTCAGTAGTTTATAAATTGTGTGGAGTCAACTGAACTCCAAGAGCCAATAGATGACATTAATATCATTATAAGGGTAAGGACTTCATTATAATTTATATAACATTTAGGTATATTTTAACAGAATTAGTCTTTATAAGCCAACACACCACCATCTACAAGGTAAATTTAATATTTATTTAAAGTTTCTTTATCCATGATAAATTGACTAGATTTATTCAAACATTTATAGCACTTGTATAATCACAATGGATTCAATTCAGGGTCTTCACCTCATATGCCACATCTTGAGGCTTATTATTCATCCTCAATAACTACAAACCATCTTGAGTATCATTTATATATTCAACTTTTATGATTATTAGTTAAATGTAATCCTGAACCATACAAAGGCAAGAAACTCAAAATATGATAAGAAAAAAATGCACCGCTAGTCATTGATATTTTATTATCCGATGAAAAGGCACAATCTAAATTTTTATAACTCTATAACTCATGAAAACATTTATCATTGAACAAAAAACTAAAATAAACCATACCCATGATATATATAATTTATATTTTAATTTCATGTAAATTGATTTTATTATTATTACATTAATACCATACATCTTCGGTTGTGGAAAAAATATATGTTCATCTTGTTGTTATGTAAAATTGGTTTATAATGATATGCCTATATTATATGATATTCATCACTATTCCATCATCTACACATGATAATCACATCCATGTAGCAACCAGAGTACTAATCACATTTGAAGTTTACTTTATAAATAATCTCATAACCTTATTAAGTTATATTTATTGAGAAAAAAAATGTTTCATTTTTAACATAAATTACCTATAAACTAAATAAAAATATTATCATTCAAATTAGTGAAACATTTAAATTTCATTTCATGCATTCAGTGATCTATTTACACAAAACATCATTCGATCTAACAATAATTATCTCACCAACGTACACTATCACCATCATCCTTTGATCACTATATTTATTAACATATATATTGTACTAGACACCACCATGCCGAAAACTAGTTTTCTTAAAATACCGATTAGGTTATGAATACAATTATATTTATACACAATTTAATCGATATAATTCCCTCTTTAACAAAAAAATTGTTCTCATTTTCATTAATGGAGGAACCATCTGGTTTTCGAATATATACATCTCCTTCTATAAATTCGTTCATATATACTAAATTTACATCCATTTGGAACACATTGAGTTTTCTTCTCACTTATATGTCTCAGAATAATTGAATATTCTGCGTTCTTGAAACTTGTGAAAATTTATCATCTACAGAAATACCCTTAATTTTGAAGTATTCATTACACACATATCATTATTTGTTTCAAAATACTATTCCATAATCATTCAACTTGATCCAGAAGTACCACTTCATACTGATAAATTTTATATCTTTTATCCACAACCTAGTCTCCAACTTATGATTCATCCATATTTGATCAAACTCCTCATTAATAGCTTGGAAAATATTATGATCTCTAGCTGGTTCTCAATGAAATTGTTCAACCACAAATAAGAATGATTATTGGTGTATATCTTTCATTATCCTTGCCTAAAATAGTACTTCTCAATCAATAATGAAATGTTTCATATTGATCTCAACACACCTTCTCATTTTCCCTTCAGATACAGGTCTAAGACCATATTCCTCATGATAAATATATTCTTCTGAGTCCTTAATTTCAACATCTATTTCCCTAAGATAGTTACCTCCTCATCAATATCATTATGTAACTATTTAATATGTTATTTAGTATTCTATTTAATTTCTACCAATGTTATATAATTTCATTGAATAAAATTTCTGACCCTCTTTTTGAATCATTTATATGTTTTTCTTATTCTCTAGTATCCATAAAATATCCCATCATATCCATGGGACTCAATCTTCTTATGTCTCACTTAATCGAGAGTAAAACATTTACTTCCAGTGTTTAAAAAGTATTTGAACCATGGATTACTTCTATACCACAGCTTGTATAGAGTCTTTATTCCGTTGAAATCAATAAATATGTATTTGATTTATATAATTATATCATGTCTATATTCTACAAAAAATTATTTGATTATTCTTTTTCCATGAGCATTATTATATACATGTTATTTATTATCCAATTTCCCCTCTCTACCATTACATTTTTATTATTAGTAAACACTATTATAAATTTGTCCTTTATCCCTTGTTTCTTGAGATAATCCCCCAATATGATAGTTTTTTCACATGTTCCATAATTGGTATAAAAAATGAAATTAATTTATTCATGCATCCTTTAGGCTTCACTATGATATTGGGTGATGAAACTAAGCACCTCATACTTGTAAGAAATGAAAAATATCAATTCCATCATATTAAAATATTCAATGAAATGAACATTAAACCATTTCCGAACAATTGATAGTGGCGAGGATGGATTTTACACATCAACATGAACATATTCATGAACTATTGTAGTCTTTTATTCCTTTTCCATGTACATATTTTGAATTATCATCCCGTGTTTACAAGCACCACGTTTTTGACTATGATCATGTGACAGCCTATGCAGAACTCAAATTGTGCCACATTTCACTAAATATTCCATGTATTAATGGAGAAAATGGCCAATCTACTTATTCTATAACATCATGTCTTCCTTCATAGATAGAATTCTCATATATTCCTCTATATTTAAAAAGAATAGATTCCATTTCATTCTCTTTCCCAAATAATTAAATTCACCACCATTTACCTTGAGGATACACATCTTCATGGTAAATAACATATAATTACCTATGTCAAATAGTTGAGTAACACTTTTCAAGTTGTGATTGAGAAATTAAAAAACCCTAAAATCATCATGTCTTATCTCATTAACTACAAATATGGATTTGATTAATCATATAACCTTATTTCCTTAATCATTTCATTATATAATGACACATTATTTCTCATACTTGATATATATTACCTAAACCTTATTTCCCATCATATGGGATGTTTATCCACTATAAATAATCCATATTCCAATAATTTTCGATGCATTGAAGGAAATCATTATAACCACTTCATTATAATATTTTATCCTTTTCAAATTTGTATTTATCATCATATGTGATGTTGAATTATATTCTTGATAATCCTTAATCTTTAATAGAAAAATATAATATTGAAGAGATGAAAATCGAGTTTTAGGTTTCATCTCATTTAATAATTCCTTGAGCTACTTCTTATGACGACATTTGGACTACTTTATCACATTCATCAGCACTCTTGGTCTGCAATATATATCCCTCAATTTAGATCCAGTATACTCGAAATAATTCCCTTTAAAATTATTCCTACAATATTTAACATAATGTACACTATTTTTTCAATATTATTACCATTGGATACTTTTATCATTGGAACATAAATTTTGGGAATTTGTTATTTCTACAAATCGACAATACCTGATATGATTGTGTATTTTTCGTGGGGCTAATTGTTCACTATGTTTTTTTAAAACATATGATTCTGATTCCAACCAAAAATCAATGTTCACTATTATATTATTCTCTTTTTTATGACATTAATCATCAATGATTCATGTTTACGATCAAGCTACAAAACATCCTTTTCATTTGGACTTTACTATTTCTTCTATTTTATGGGACCTCTATGCACCACTTCCACCTTTTCTATTTCTTGAGTGATATTCTATCCCATGGTTATAATAATAGTAAAAAAAATCTCTAATTATTTTACTTGTATTAACATTTAGAAAACATACTCTTTAAAATATTCAATACATTTGATTTTATATTTCATTGTTTTAGTCCAAACATTGATAACTCTTGTCCATTTTTAAAAACATAGTTGGTGTGCAATGAATCTTTCTTTGTTCTATTGTATTGAGGACTTCATAATTTCAATTGAAATGTTTATACAAGACTTATATTCTTCCTAATGTTTCATATATAGTTTAGAATCTTAAACCACTATTCTTTATTTCTAATTTCCCCCTCCAAACAACTATCTTCTCAGTAGTTAATTTTAATTTATTATGGGTATCAACTCTCGCATCCACTTATCCTTCTTTAGTATCACTCCCTTCATTTGTATGGGAGTTTCCAATAACTATCATCATATCCCTTTATCTATGAAACATAATATTATTTATCTCTTCAACAATATATTCTTATATACTATGATTTTATTTTGAAATAAAATTACTTTCACTGATGAAATTTCCTTGTTATTCTTTATACATTTCACAGCAGCAAGAGGCTTATTCTAGGAAATTTCAAAATTATCCTCATCATCATCTTGAAACATCATGAGAATCTTTTCTATAATTTGTCCAAACATTTCAAAATTAATGAACGCTAAAGGAAGTTTCCCATTTGACATTATTTTTCCCCTTTGAATATTTTAGGATATTAATGACATATGTGTATCCAATATATCATCATTATAGTGATATTCTATAACGAGCTTCTATATGAACACCAATTCCACCACTATAGAAATTTATTTATCAAAAGCCTCATTATCAAAATTTCTAATCTCATATATTTCAATATGAATATTTAATCTATCCAATGCCATATCCTTTGGATATTTATAATCTAGTAAAGTTACATTCAGATTGAACTGATGTGGAAGTCTTCCCATTATGTAATTAATTATCATTACATCGTTGAGAATTTATTTGATACCACAAATGTATTCTAAAAAAACATTTACATGATCATTGAATTCATTCACTCAATCATAAAAGTGAATGATAAAGATGATATATTTCTCCCAAATAACCAAAAAGATTATATTCTATGAATTTTAATTATAATTAAATATATTTATTAGATTTTCCCACATTATATTTTAAAACATGCATTGCATTGACTTCGTATAATTTTTTTTGGTAAATCTACACAAATGAATTGATTCATCTAGCATAAAAAATAAATTCTCTTAATTCTTCTTATGATAAAAGTCCAATGTCCATACTATATGAAATACCATAAATTTTAGTTGTTAATACATCTATAAAAATGTATTTAAATTGTTTCTACATTGGATTCATAGATAGATGAAAATTAATTCCATTGATGATAAGAATTACTTTGTGATTAATAACATCCATTTCTTCTAATAAAAGAGAAAATATAACTTTGAATTTATCCTTATGATACCAATTTTTCACCCAATGAGGTAAAATTCATTGATATTGGATTGAATTGATATATTATTTATTTAAATAACTATCCCTTTTGATAGTATTCCACCATTAATCAAAATTTTGATCTCTCTACTTAATGTAGCACATAGTAAATGGAATATAAAACATTCGTAGGGAACAAAAAATTTACATGGCCCACCCACACTGGTGTATGTACTTATATAATACAAATGAAATTTTCTTATGTATGAAATCTATTAAAATGTAATATTGTTACAATGTTTTGAGTGCACCCACTATCCCACATGGTTTGCAAAAAATAAAAAAACTGAAATATCACCCAACTCTCAAATGATGTGTGTGTACTACTCCCTTATAAGATTATTAAATGGATAAAAATCAACATATAATTGATTCACACATATATGAGTGTTCCATAATGCTCCATTATCAAAAAAATAATAAATTCACTACCACGTATGTATTTCAGTTCATAGTGTCCTTTGAGAAAAAAATTTGTCATCAAAAAGTAAATTATGCCCTTCATAAAATTCATTGAACCATATTATATGATTTCTTTCAAAACTAGCTTCACATCAAAAATGGATGACACCACGCGATGTATATCTCCTTGTGAGATACAGTTCACCATAAAAATATATCATCAATGACTAAACATCCTTCATGGACTGATCATTCTTCCTGAACTCAAAATCATTTACACTCTCAATTCATTTATGAACCAGATTCTTATTGAAACACATTTAAAATTACTATAATTCCTTCAACGATGATCATTTCTAATCAAAATTGATCACTTTCCAATAAAGTGAGTAGGGGACCATTATATAAGAAAATTAAATTACAATCCCCACTAGTCATAGTAATTGTTAACTCCATTATCCTTCATCATGAAATAAACTAAATGTGTGTTTGGAATAACAAATAATACCCCTTTAATCAGCCTCTAAAACATCGTGTTTGACCACAAACCAGGAACTCCCTTTATAGTTAACATTTTTGCAATGCGGTTCAAATACCGATTTTAATTTTTCATCGCATTTTTTTATACTTTCTTTATGACTTGCATATAAAATCACTTATTTGGCCAATTCATATTTTCTAAAAACCCATTTCTAACTCCTTTATATTTTATATACCACACCAGTTTTTCAACACATAAATATTTCTATTTCCATAAAACAAATACCAATTTTCATACCCAGAAATGTCATAAACATTGGGAAACTATAACACTGCTAGACCACCTGTATTGGATATAAATCTAATGGAACCATATTAAATTTATTTTTTAGTCTACACAATCAACCCAAAAACCATAACTTGCCATCAAGATGTATTTTTTCAAAAAGAGAGTGGCATTCCATTTTAGTCAGCAAAAAAATAATTAAAAAAATTTCAATCTATAGGTACATTAACTTGATGTTCTTGCTCTGTTGTAGTTTTAATTAGTCACCAGCTATATTCAAAATATTTTTTTTTTCTTTTGTGTGGATACAAATTCTTAATAATTATATTTCATGAAATTGGGAAAGTGCAGTTTTTTGAATGTTTATCAAACCCACTATATAGTTCATGTGCATTTGCAAAGGTACCCACTTCTTATATTTAATGCATTATAAGTTTTCACATACACCAATTAGGCTATATAACATAACTTTAGAAATTAAAAACAATTTATACTATGTAATTCCATGTGATCATACAATCCTAGTAAGTACACAGTACATTATAAAGACTATACATAGCATAAGTCACACAAAATTTCTGGTGATAGAACATTACATGTAAGAATTAAAAAATGGAAAAAAATTTAATAACATAAATATGGTCACATGATGTATCATATCTAGAAAATATGTTTAATATATACATCTAAAATACTAAATAAAAACAAAATAGAAGACCATATCTTGTTTGGTCCTATCATCACAATTGTTAACTTAATATTGTTAAATTAAAAATATATTATACTGATTTATTAGAAATTATTGAATATAATATTCTATAGGGCAATTGGGATAGATATTTAAGATATAAAATTTATTAATTAATACCTGGCATATTTATTAATTTATGTAAAATACATCTTAATAATAAGGAACAAATTGAATTTATTTCTTGGAAGTTAAATGAATATTAATTATCTTTTGTGTTTAATCATGAGGTTGAATAATAAATACATGAGTTTGGTTTTATTTTATATGATTATTTATTTCATGGGATTCATTATTTGATTCATTTAATATTAAACTAAAAATTATTATTTTTGAATCATCCTTGCACCCTATTTCTTAGCTTCCCAGACTTGGGAGGGACTAACATTATGTAAATTATAGCTCTCATAATGAGAGGAGGATGTTTAGAATTGAGATGAGGTGAACCCAATAAAGGGTAAATAAATGGTAATGGTGGAATGCTATAACTAACACTAAATAAGGGGTCACTGATTTTCCACTATGTTAATGGTAATTTTTTCTTCAAATCAATAAACCAAATAGAATTACAAATCTTGTGATTATAACACTATTTTGTTTTAGTATTCAAATAATTTTTATTTATTTACTTATGGTATTTTTTAATTATTCGAATGTCTAAACAACGCCACTTAATAAAAAAATTACAAGCATGATAATATAAAATAAAATAAATATATAATTTTTAAATTATATTGTCGAAAATAATTAACTAATTACAAAAAATCCCAAAAATATTAAAAATCATGTGAAGAATAAAATAACAAAAAATTAAACATATGATAAATAAAATCCCTCAAATAAAAATCATGTTTCTAATAAGCTTCCATCACATTAGTTTGATGGAATATATAAATAAATGTTCTGGTTAGTCCCTTCTCAGGATATATTTATATATCATTGAGTATTAATTAATTTACGGGCTTCACATAACTACATTATCATAAAAAATAGTTTACCGTTCAAGAATTGGTGTTTCATCAAGCCATGGATTGTTTAAATTTGAGTTTAGGACATCAATATTTGGGAGTCCTCTCAAGAAATCATGGAAAAATTAATTATTAACATTTTGAATATATGCGTACCCAAACAAATTTTAATAATATACCATGATGTTTTCTAGGTTATTATAAATGGAATATGGATTTTTGCCTCTAAAATTTCCACAAAACTTGGTATTTCAAATCAAATGTTGATGTATATTATAATAATATAAATTAGGTGGGGAACTAAAAAATTAATTTATTACATCAAACTTGGTAATCTATATATTGTAATAAATATAATTTTATCTTTTATTGAAAAATATAATGTCATCTGACTATGAAACTACCAATGTAATCTATCACAATTAAAGAAAATCTCATTAACAATTTTATATTATTGTAGTTATATAGGCCGTTGCATGACGTACTAAACCATGAAAAGACATGTAAATTATTGGATTACATAGTTCTTATTGATCCATCGAAAGTTGTTGTAGAGTTATAGTAAAGGATTATTCTATAAATATTTTGAAGATAAATTGAATGTAGAGTACCTCATGTTATCATCCATCACTAGTTACTTATAGAATCTATATAAGGATATATATTTATACACCTTGTTGTCTCAACCATGTGACCATTATTAGGAGAAAGAAATACATGATTAGAATTCCTAAGGAAATATTTATATGAAATATAACGAATTTTTGAATGATGGACCTAATGAAATTAAGATGATTTAAAACGTTGGGTGTTAGAAAAATCATTGTTTCATTCTGCCTCATGAATTGTAAATTAATCTGGTACACAACTCTCATCCTTAGTTATTTTTATGTTTTTTTAATATCATAATGAAAAAATAGATAATATTTTCCTCGATATTTTTAATCTAATTCACTAATCCATAAGAAACATCAAATAGAAAAAAAAATATCTTTATGGTTGACAATAGGATAGACAAGGTGAAATGATTTAAGAATAAATCAATGTCTAAAGAACCTTCATACCTCCCTTCCAAGATGATAAATATCAAGATAATATATAAAAAGTAGGATACAATGTGTCTATATTGAGGAAAGAAAGATTACTTATTGAAGAAATATTACTTCATGAATACGTAAGGGGAAGACATAGGTATATTTAATATGGATTTTAATCTTCTTATTTCAACAAATAGTGTATTAGCTATAGATTGTACATTTCACATTTGTAACCAAATATAGGAACCATGTAGATTCTATAATATTATTAGAGCTAAGGAGGATCATTAATATATAGATGGATCAAGACAACCTACACATGTTGTTATATAATACCATCCCACAATAGTAATGTAATTGATTATATTTTTAATTAATTGTTAAAATTTTCATAGTTTAAGTAGAAACATAAAAAAATCCTATGTTATATATGGATGGACGTATTTTCATGTTTTTAAATAAGAGATGATAATTTTTTAAATATGTAATGTTTCATGCAATGGAAATATTTAATAATAGTACATATAAAATAAAATCTGAGTATACAATGTGGAAATACATAACAAATCAAAATTTCACTACTCATATTACACCTAAATGTGGAGTCACATGCCTAGTCATATAAAAATAAAACATTGATAAAATTATATCCTAAAGGATATTAATATTCGTTGAAATGATCTCTGTATATATATTTAATGTTTTTCAAAACAAAATTGAATAAAGATAAATTATATTGAAAATGTGAAAGGGAGATATATATATATTCTTGAATATGTCAATACATATTTTATTTGAACTTTTCTAGTAGAAGTAGATCTTAATAATCTTACATATTAACCATTCTTGATGACATTAAAATATGTTTATATAAATATATAATGAGGTATAATTTTTTTTCCTTTAAAAAATTAAAGCAGTAATTCTTTTTGAAGTGAATAATTATAGTAAGAGATAATGATACACTGTTGAGAACATAGAGGGATACTATCACAACTCTCTCCTCCTCATGAAAAATTTTAGTATGATTTTAGTTAAAGAATGAACCATAAATTTTATACATAGTGGGATCAATGATTATTCACGAAATTATTCTACTATAATTTATTGGTAATCATTGCATACTATATTAAAGAGACAAAACAAAGTGAGATATAAAGTATAAAATGGAATTCTATATGAATTATTTAATGTGATGGAATTCCTTTAAACTTATTTACGTGTTTGTGGATGTGAAGGGTTTTTTATGGGTACTTCTAGAAATAAACTTCCATCAATATGAAAGAACTACGTCTTTGTATAATATCAAAACTAAATAATAGGATATTATTAGAAAGATCCGTATGAAATGAAAAATGCGGAAATATATTACATGTTCCCTCAAAGGGATCACATATTAAATACATATAGTTCGAGAAATACTTAATATGATGAAGTTGGGGATCATGATGTGAAAGATTTAGATGAAGAGTAAATCATAAAATAAATAATGGAATAAGTTATTTGAGAAAAAAAAGTACCTCTAACTTTCACTAGAGTGGTTATAAAACTAAAGGGATTCAGTTTTATATTAGATGATAAATTTTAATGATTATTAGTTAATGTGAATGAACACTTATCATATAAGAAATAAAAAAATAATATAGAATTTAAACATGCAAATAAGTCATGATAATTCATATGGATTCTATATTCCATAACTATGTATGGGTTTTGGCATGTCTTATTAGTTTAAAATGGGTACTGAATATGAAATTGAAAATTAATAATAATCTCATTACCTATAAAATATGATTGTATACTAAAGGGTTTAAGAAACATTAAGGAATATAATATAAAAAAACATTCACCAGTCACTATTTTAAATCCATTTGAATAAAAAATTCCTTGGTAGCTTACCTTGTTTACTCAATTGGTGGATGGATTTCAAGATACACAACCCTCATGGAAACCGATTTTAATAAGTTAATGTGAATCAACTAAAAGATTTTTGAATGTAAAGTATGCCAATAGGGTTTTCAAATTAATAATATTCACATATAAGTTGAATAATACATTTCCATCTTAGAAAATTCAGTTTGATAAATCCATAAGGGAATTTGGTTTCATAATGAATCGATTTTAACTCTGTGTATATAAGTGGTTTTTTGGATTTATAGTTATTTTACTTTTACTATGTATTGAGGATATATTATTTATAGAAAAAGAGATAATTTTCATTAAAATAATAATATCAGGGGAAAATAAATTATTCCCTATGAAATAATTAGGTAAATATTATTAAATTATACTAATAGTGATCAAACATGATATATCTAAGATCTTATATTTACTAAGTCATGATAAAAACATTGAAAATAGATTGAAGAGATTTAATATAGAATAATCTAATGGTGTATTTTTTTTCCAATGACACATGGTATACATATATCCATGCAAATTTTACCTTAAGCATAATATGGGATAATGATAAATAGAGAGAGTGTATGTTTGTAAATGAGTGAGTTAGTAAAATCACATATGCTTCTATGGTGGGGTCTATCATCTATTTCATGTCATATCCCAAGATCGATATTTCCAACACCTTTATCAAAATAAGAAGAAATCATGTAGTTCTAGGAAGCAACATTTTATAGTTTTAAAAACAATCTTGATGCTACAGATGTGTAAAATGAAAATTTTCATTGTATGTTAATGTGATAAGGAATTATTTATATCCTCACAATCCATAAACACATATTTTTTTTACTAATCCTTGACATTCTTTTTTAATAAATACATGTTGAGGATATTGATGTATATTTTATTTGGAAGATTATATATAATATTACATCTTAAATAGAGAAAAATAATATTTATTTAAAACTAAACATATCACACATAACTCCCATAGATAATATAGAAGTTCATAGGATACCTTTGAAAAAATAAATAAGGAAATGTCTGATCTAGAAAGCCTATTTATGGAATAAAAACGGAAATAAATAATTACATAAAATTAAGATTCATAACATGATATCATAAAGAGGAAAATCATAACAATGGATAAATGTAATACATAAATAAAATCATAATAACACAAACATGTGTAAAAACTATAAAATTTGATATCATAATCATATATTCAGATTAACAACTAAAACCATCATCATAAAGTTCATAAAGAACCATGGAAGATTAGTTTCGTATTATAATACCTTATATAATATCTCATGATATATAATGCATTAGATAATACATTAGTAATATATATAACTTGTTGTTTAACCTTCAAATAAATTAAAACTAGGCTTATGAATTCCACGTATGGAAAAAAAATCATACGTAAATCAAAGGCATAATCCAACTGATGTTAAAGAAGGTTGTTTGGTAATTATAATCCAATTATTAAAAAATGGTGTAATTCCCCAACCCTAGATACCAAGAGTCTATTTATTATTATATAACATGGGCATGATCACAAGTAACGAGGTTCTAAATGTCCGACCAGTTTAGTATTCCTTGGAAATACTAGATACATAAATAAGGTTTTCATCACATTATGAAAAGAAAATAACACTGTGTCTACTTATAACACACTCATATCCCTTAGAATAATCCTACAGGTCAATCATAATATACTATCAACATACTAGAAAAAAACATAAGGGCTGAGCTCAGATGCTAGGTAAGGATAACAATATAGCAGAATCTGTCATAAATAACCATAAACATTTAAGGCAATGTATAAGACTAAAACAAACGACTTTTTAACTTAAAAATATGCATAATATGGAAAATATAAATCAAATAATTCGATTTAATTATTCACATGCATATTCTAATAGTCGAATAATCACATGTAATAACAATAGTTAATTTCATAGTGATAGAATGCATACTTTCGTATATCATAACCACATAGTTAATGAATCCTTATCAAACTAAAAATATAAATATTGTCAAGGCCTTATGTCCAGACACTAGATTGTCTCATGAGACCTAGTGATAAATCGAGGGGCTATAGAGGGTCATTCCCATCACTTACAATGTCCAATGTATTTCTCATATGAATTGTTTGAAACATAACATTAACATTTATATTTAAACTAAAAGACCAAATGTTAATACATTAATCATAAATCATGAATGGTATAAAAATAGCACATACACAGTTAAACATATCACAAAACCTTTAATACAATATGGAAGACTTTATTATAATAAATCAACACCAAACAAGTGTAAAATCTAACAAAGGATGTTGACAAAATGGAAACTAATCAAAAAACTATTTGAGTAAAATATCTCTTTCTACATTGAAATCATTAAATAGTCACATAATTTTGAAAGAAATCATTTATTTTTAAAATATTATTATAAGCTTGTAAGGGATGATTCGAAGGTGTAATAACGGTGTAAAATAGCCACACCCACCGCATATGATAAAAAAAATTCATTCCTTAATTTTTCAAAATGGTCATAATGTACTTTGTTTTGACAACGAAAGAATGACTCTGTTCCAAACATTTTTAAAAAAAATCATAAAATGGTATAAATTCCATTAACCCATAGTCTAGGAAATATTAAATATTTTTTGAAATAATTTTTTCAGAAACATGGATGTCGATGATAAAGAATTCCCAATAGATACTTACGTAAAACAATCATAGATTATAATGAGATTATAAAATTAACTCTTAACATGTACTTTTCATTCGTCTAGGGTATGTTAACATCCTGTATAATGGTTAAATAATTGTTATTAAATTATACAAGAACCACATACATAAATATGATATCATATATGATCTTCTAATATTAGTTTGTTAATAATATAACAATAGTATCATTATTTTGGGTGTTAACAGATTCATTTTCTTTTATGTGTCTTGTTATGTAATTCATGTTTATTATGGATAGGATGTATTTGATTCATATCCATAATTATACTAAGTTTTTAAACATTATTTTTAATCATCAAATTAAAATTATTCTTGAATGGTTATGATGTGGAATGAATGTTCATCGCATCGTGGAGACGGTAATCTGTATGTACACACGTGCGGCAATATCATTCTACTGATGGTGAAATCACATTTAGTTGGAAGGTATATTATATACAGAATCATTAACATGTTATATATAATATTTACATTAATTACACCAATTATTATACCCATCCAAATAATGATGTGTTGAATAAAAAACTACACCACGATGTAGAGACAGTAAGCCGTACGTACGCACGTATGGGGCCCCCATGTTCTGTTCACTTATTCATTTGGAATTTTATGGAAATTTGAATAAACATAGTGTGTGAAACTCAAGGAATGATTCCTTATACATGTGAATAATATTCATAGACTAGATGAGGGGTCTATCAAAACATCAAGTCCTTTAAATAGATATGAATATTCATTTAAATGAAACTGTTTCCTATAAACACATGCCATATAATATAATATATTTGAATATCGATATCTCATAAAGAATGATACACACTTTGTATCATTATAATATATTTCATTATTTATATTTTGAATATCTATACAGACATACATTATTTATTTATATAAATTAATTTAGATAAGGTAACACCATGCTCATCAAATGGGCTCGATATATCACTTCACAAAGAAGTGAAAATTTTGATCTTGATAATTCTATAAATGAATTTCAACCAATGATGCACCCAACACAATCTCCCTCTATATGAAATTATTTTAATATTTATTAATTATAATAAATTTTTGTAATCAAATTGTACACATATACAATAAACCCATTTCATGAGAACAACACATGACGTCAAATGTTAAAACCAATAATGACATTGCAAAGATGTGTGATTACAATTTGCAGGTTAGTTATCATGAACTCACCTACTGAGGATCACTATGTAATAACTTCATGTGAAGAAGTCTCAATTATTATGATCCCACCACAACTGATTGTAAAATATCATATTTGTTTAGAATATATAATGTATCTAGAATATAGAAAATACAATTAATGTTAATGTCATAGTAACTTGACAATCACATTATATCATGGGAACTCTGATAGGCTTTTGATACAACAAATAAAATGTGAACAATAATATATAAATAATGAAAGTTGAAATATCAAAACCATTATGGTATGTGTATGTCATTCATAACACATTGTACACATGATATTTTTATAGAAAAGTAATATTTATGTTGGGTCTATGACAACCACTTTTACAAAAAAAATATTTTATAAATATATATTATATAAATTATTGCAAAGAAATACTTTTGAAATATGTAACCTTTTTATTTGTTTTCTAATAAATATAATTTTGGGTATTATTTTGGACGGTGCATCGCAAAATTGAATTTTGAACAATATTCTATATTGAACGATTCTTCTTTTTAATTTTTTAGTTATGGGATTTCCTATAAAACATTTTCATTAATATAATTTTGAAGAACATGTTGTATAAGTCAATGGTCACCCTTCCCCATGAAAACATCTGATGATTGGGATTTTCCTCATTATATAATTTCAATTTGTATTATGTCATAAAACATTCTTGTAATAAATTTATCATGGGATGTGATTCATGTTTTTTCTCTACGTTTAAAAAAACACAAAATATTATAGATTAAATTTTTTGGAATTTATGAAATAGATCCATTGAAGCCCATCATGCCTTTGGCTTATATCATAGCCATAATTGGATTCAATTCCATCATATAGAAATTTCAAATAAAATTTTTCAAACTCCCTAACTCCATCAGTTTATATAAAAATAATAAAAAAAATTATTTTTCATAAATTAATTATTTATATATGATTGTTACTAATTAATAATTTTGATTTGTAATAAATTATAAGAAAATAATTAACTAATAAATAAATAATTTTTGATTTTAAAATATTCAATATATTTATATATAATTTGATAAATATTTATGCAGACCAAAATATTAATAATAATTTAATAATAACTAATCTAATTTTTTTTATATTTTTATATTAATAGATAATGCATCGAATGGCCCATACGATTTATTTATTTATTTATTTTTGATAATATCTATTTCAAGGGTTTATTGGGAACACTTATAAGTCTTTTAGGAGAAGTGGATTACATGACCAAAAGGTATTAAAGGAATTCATCCCAGACCTGACTACTTGGAAATATCACTCCGCAATCTCTAAATCGTGAAGTCAGCTTCCCATATATGCATTTATTTTTTTGGCTAGCAATACCTATGTAGAGGTGCACATCCAAGGACTCGATGGAAATTTCCATACCATCTCATATTTCCAAATGCAGATAGCTTTGTTCAGGTAAAACCACCTGCTCTAATTCCTCTTCTATAGACAGTTTTTTCGGTCACACTGGTTGTATTGGCCCTTCATGACCTGAATGTGGGGGACCAATTGCCACAAGATGGCCCAAAATCTTCAACTTGCCTGAAGGACGTATATGTCCCAAAGGCCATAATATCTCTAGTCCCAAATCGACAGCCCGAAGGTTAATAGTTCCAGCTCCTACAGTACCAAACAATACCGAAGAGTACATTCTAAAATATAGCTACAGTACTATTACTATGACCAAAAAATATGACTTTTCCCAAATGTGAACCTAAGTCTTGTGGATTCACTTGAAGACTTCTCACCAACCAGGATGAGGCTCACTTGCATTATAATAACAACTAATTAATTTTTAAAAGTAATATTTATTAATAGTTATTTTAAATGGTAATTACTATTAGTAAGTAATTAATTTTTAACATAAATCCAATAATTATAATTAATAAGTTAGTAATTATTAATATATATTATTGATAAATATAAATTAATAAATAAATAATATTTTTAAAATTTAGAACCTAAACAATATCTATTTATCAATAAATATCAATATATAATTATTATTTATTATTTATTATTTTTAAATAATTAAAATTCATTAATACTTATAGTAAATACATATTAAATATTTTTTATTACATTATTAATAATAATTATTATTTATTTAAAAATTATTATTGATGACTTATTATAATTAAATTTTATTAAATAGTTACTTAATATTATTAATAGTTATTAATTAATAAATATTACCTACATATTATTTTTATAAAATGTATTTTAAAAATAATTAATGTAAATATATACAAACAATTTTATTAATATATATTAGAAATATTTTATAAATAAATGGTTTCCATGTACCTTTACTGTAAAAAGAGTTTTGTATTCATTAAAATTAATACTATTAATTATAATCTAAATATTCTATTTAAGAACAATTTTTGAAAAAATATATTTGATATATAATTTGTTGAATAATATTTGTATAATAAGTTAATTATTATAAATAAAAAAGAACATTCAATGAAATATCCGATAACATAATTTGATACAAAACTTATAAATCAATGGGTATAATTATTTTCACTAATTTCTATGATAAAGAAATCTCTCTCAAAACATAGTTTGAATGTGACTCCCGTAACAAGATTGAAAATATTTGTTATGTAGCAGGGTCGAATAAACTAAATGTGGTTATTATTCATGAACATAAACCTAAAACGTTTTCCACTCTATTAATGAATCATCAAGAGAGGTTCCATTGGGATTTTATGATTTTTACATGATACTTGTCTACTTAATTAGATGAAGGATCTGAAACATGATGAGGGTGACATATTTCACGTAAAGGATTTGTCACAAATAATGATGGGATGAGAAATGTATCCCGATATGACCTTTGGTCTCAGATATCTACAGAAAAATATTGAAATACAACCAACATAAATGGATCTTGTTGAAACCTTTACACAATGAAATTTTTTCACAACTCACTTTTAAGATGTGTTTCCTCTTTACGTGGAATAGGTGACAACTCATGTTTAGCCTAATGTGGTCTATCCCAACATCATCACAGTTCATCAACATCAGAAACCTATGGAGGAGGGACTTGAGTAGGAACCTTCTCTCTTTATAGTAGATGATCGAATATTATATATTGCAGAACATGGTATGATGGAATTATTACCTGCAGAGAAGTATGTTATGATGCCTGACTAAATACATTTCCCTCCTTGGGGTTAGAACTTTTGATTATATGTTATAGTTGAGAATTCTATGAGATGATTCAAAATGAACTAAAAAATATAGAATAAAAAATAAGATGTAAAATTACACACTAAACATATGTTGGGTCCCTATACATTTTCATTATGATATAATATAAACATCAGTCAATATCAGGGTGCATACTCTTGCTATAATGATAGACGATACCACATCATTTGAAATCCATTGATACAAAATAATACACATTTTCCTAGATCTCATCATATTCTGCATTCTTCCATCTCCAGTCATCATCCCACCTCTATATCAAAATCATTGAATAAAGTGTTTCTAGAAGTTTGGGTGGAAATGGAATGGATTGTACACATCCTAACAAACACAGAACTCTATCAAGTTGCTACCACTCAATAATATAAAATTCTATGAGAGACCCTATAACCCTAACATCACCAAGACTAGTTGTGAATTTTATAGGATGAGGGTATTATATAATCATGTATAGAATCCATGAAAACTGAAACGATAGGGTATATTTGTTGATTTTTTAACTTATTTCAAAAAATCATAATATTATGGAATTAATTAGTCAAAATATTAATGTATATACCTACATTGGTTGTTACTAGACTACCCAACATGATATGTTATAGACCGATATTTTATATCCGTATCCTAATGAAATTATTTTTCTAGACTATACGTGTAACATATAAAATATATAGGGATAAATAACACGAAATTATGTATAATAACTCAAATTAGCATTAGAAAAAAAATAATGATTTCTTATCACTCATGAATACATGTAGATAGTCGTGCACAAAATATTTATCAAAATCAACATCACAAACAATATGTTCTTGTAGAGGGAGTTTATCCTATTATCACATTTGAATGAGGATAAAACTCCCAAAATATCACTAAATTATGATTATTATAGAGTTTATAATGTTCTATATATGTATGCCAAGAACATATATGTCTATCTGTATGTCACAATCTAATAAAAATTCCCATGTTACCCTACATCATCATATATACATTCATATTGGAGTAATCAATGCCCATTTTCCTCTAATGAGAATCAAGATACATGCATCGATGTGACTCATAAATGTCTTCACATCAACATTAGTGGGTAAATGTGTAAAGTGGATGTACAACTAGATAATAGATATAGAACATCCATCTGTATTAGTATTATCTATCAACAATCATATGCCAATAAGTTACTATAAAATCTCTGGCTAGTCTCTAAGGCTATTCCCTATAACTATATAATCCATGATAGGAAGATGGATCATAACTCACATATTCTATAGGGTGGTAATTATCTCTCTTTTTGGTAACTGGAATGTGTGAGTATTACATATCAAACACTCATTATGTTCATTAATGAGTGGATGATAAATAAAATTATTTAATTATATATCAGTTTCATCAATGCCTTCATGTTGTATGTATGGTATAAAAGTAGCTGGAGGGGTAGTGTGATGATAATAGTGTACACAGCACAACCTAACCCATGGAACATCATGACCCTCTATAACCACACTTGAAACATTTCTATATTGCACAATGAGTATATTAATATCCTCTATATCATGGAATAAAAAAATATCTATAAAGAAAGGGGAAAATGTAAACTTAATTCTCTTGTAGGTAGAATGTTATAATTAGTATAATGTAGAATATAATTGTAATTTTAAAACCCTTGGGTATTTTGTAAATTGATAAAATGGATTTATATTTGTTTATCACATAGTGTGCTAAAAATAATTATATCTGAATATTTGAGGAAAAAATTGTTTCATCATTTTCAATTTATCTAATTCATGATTCCTAGTAAACATGTTGCATGTTTACTTAGATCAATAATTTTATTTGAATTAGATTATTATGAACAATCACTAGATTAGTTGGAAGAATCATGTTTAGTGTGTAGTAAAAATCATTATAGTTGATTGAGTTTTATTATGTTATTATTCAAAAATTCATATGAAAAATATATTAGACGGTTTATTTTCAATCATAAAATCTTTTACAAAAAAAACCAAATGGACAACCCCAGGTCCTACCCTAACAAACATTTTCCAGACTCTAGAAATTGAATTATATTTCATAAATTACATTATTATGACAAAGAATAATATTTTTTTCTATAAATGTTAGTGTATCACTTCCTGTTATGATCTTCCCTATGATATAATGTTGGAAGCAATGTTTCCAAATGTGGAATGGGATTTAATTTTTTCCTTACTTCAAATCTAGAATTGGATGATCATGGAGTTTTCAAGTAAAAGTATATTATGATTTAGGTGGATTTTTATTGAATGTGGCATCATTTCCAAGTGTTTGAATTTTTTTGGATCACATAATTTGGAGGAAGGAAAAAAAATCATGAAATATGTATTTTTAGTGTAGTGACTTTACTAATATGTAATAATCATTTATTTTAGGATTATTAATGTTTCCCAGTGATGTGGATCTTTTGAAAGAAACCTAGATTAAAAAAGGATTGAAGGTTCACAAAATATATTTCAAAAATAATTTCTTAGTCATGAAGGAAATATATAAATCTATGTTAATATGAGAATAATCCTGAATGGAATAATCTAATAGAGATATAACAATGAAATAGACCTTTGTGAAAATGAATGAATATGTTCACAAAAAAATTTCGGTGATCTTGAAAATTTTCATTAATATGTGAAGTCAATAAATAAATTTCACCCCATTATTTGAGAAATATGGAGAATCTATAGAATGGGTGAATATCACTGATTTAGTGACTCTCTAATTTAAGGGAAATAATTTATGAATAAAGAACTATTCATGAGTATAATCATCAGAAAAATGGTTAAGAAATAGAAAAAAATGAAGTCATTTTAAAAATTTATTTTTATAAAGACTAAGTGTTTTTTGAATTCATAATGTTATATGAAGTATTAGAGTTTTTATGGATTACAACTTCCAAATATTATGTTTTTTCTAAAATTTGAATGATCATTGAAATAAAAGTGGGTTCTCAAATGTTTAGGTTCTTTAAAATTACATTATTAAACATGTAGTTTGGATGAACTGTTCATTCATGTTCACCAATTCACGACTACTGTACAATTAGAGACTCATGATGATCAAAGAAAAATAATATTATTCCATGTATATTGATGAAATTCTCATTTTGATATATTGAGTATGATATCATAGTAGGAATTTAGAATCTGGGTAGGTAGAAGTGATCTGAGAGAGGTAGTGTGTTATCCAAAAAATTCATGTAATACTTGTGTTCTTGGAATAGAGTGATCATGTCAAATTTTTTATAATCCATAATATCTAGTGAATCTTAGTGTATTTAAGAGTGATTGAAAAATTATAAGCCTATACTCCTTGTACTAGATCTTAGTGGAGAACTAATTAAATTTGATGTGTTGTGATTCCATTTCTTTATATATGTATTTAGTATTCAAACAATTTCTTCTAATATGTTTAAAATGATACTACTAATTTGGGTATAAGATATGTATCGTAAAAAGAAAATCCTGACATGCTGATTCAGCCAACCCTTCTCATGGTGTTCTTGGGTCATACAAGTGGAAGATAAGTGAGGTTATATGTATTAAATTTTTCTCTTATCATAATTTCATGGTGAATTTGTTGAATGTTACGAGAATTCCTCATTTTTTAGGGATGTACCATCTTGATTTGGATGAATAGGATGTGATCTCATCTAAAACCTATTGGAATATAACTTATATTTTTCAAAGTTCAAGGAATTCATGTTAGTAATGTGATAGTTCTTTTTTATTACCCTATCATATAGTAAGATACCTGATGAAGATTCTAAAGATCAAAATACTCTTACCGTAGCACTATATGATGAAATAAATTTTATTTTGAAGTGATTTAATATATTGTTGGAATAGGAAAACACATCCCCAATAATTATCCAAATGATTCCATACATGATCAAAGATCGTAGTCCATGTCAAAAAGCATCGATTTGGTAGGTCGTAGGGCCTGAACGGAGCTACTGATTAGGAGTTATGGACATTTGAATTTGGGCTGAAAAACTGGTTACAAAGCCCATTCGCGAAGCCCCCCTCCGTGATCGTGGAACGCCACCGTGAAGCAATGAGGCGGGATGCTCTATAAACCCGGATGACGTTTGCAACATGCTGTGAAGAACCACCGCGAAGCACAAGAGGCAGTAACTCTCTGCAAACGCCCTTACGTTCGCGAACCCGCCACGAAGTAGAGGAGGCGGTACCGCTCTGCGAATCTGGTTGACGTTCACGACCCGCCGCGAAGAACCCGAATTCCCCAGTCATGCCGCGTGAGCTTTTCTTCACGGCGCCCCTTCTTATAAATACCCAGCTCGAGCCCCTTCCCCCGGTGGCCATTTTTCCGCCCCTTTGGGTGACCGATCTCCCAGTCCGCGGAGCTCCGCTTTGCGGCTCCGCAAGGCCATGGTCCTCCAGTAGCTTATTTCGCATTGCTGCTCGCGAGTCCATGCTCCATGAGTATTCCACAAGCCTCCCTTACTGTGCAAGAGGCCCATGCTCCGCAAGATCCATCTGCTCCACGATACCTTTGCTCCGCGAAGCTACTTCACGGGACCTTTGCTCCACGATGCTTCTTCGCGAGACCTTTTCTCCAGGAAGCCACTTCGTGAAGACCTATCCATTGCTAGGCTCCTACCTTTTCACCCACCGGTCCCTTCGCTACCATCACAGACCCCCATAAAAAATTGGAGTCACACCGCGAACTTTTCGGGCCGGGACGTCGGGATTTTCCATTGAGACCTTATGCGCACCCACCTTCCACCTATTGAATACCATGATTTGACATACTCCTCCATAGACCATGAAACACCTTGAGTCGACATATTCATCTTGGTTTCATTCCCATGTCATGAGTTGAGAGTCCCATCATCAATTCCTCGAGTACCTTAAGTTGATCCATTCCTCAGGAAACTCTTCCAAACCCCATCACTTGGCCCCTATGCCAGGTTGAACCAGAAAGTGATGCCCTTGTGTAAGTCCCATCACCGTCCATTCCCAGGAACCTTATGCCAATAGTCCTATCTATATGACTATAAAATGTAGTACTCCCTATGTGCCTAACATAGGATGCCTCTATCTCAAAACAATAGATGCCTCATTTTCCAAGCGTGAGATGCCAATAGTCCTATCTACATGACTACAAACTGTAGTAATCCCTATCTAACGAATGATAGGATGCCTATTTTTCCAAGCGAGAGATGCCTCATGCTCCTAGCATGAGATGATAATAGTCCTCTCTACATGACTATAAACTGGTCTACTCCCTATCTAACAAATTATAGGATGCCTCTCACCCTATACGAGAGATGCCTCATGCTCCAAGCGTGAGATGCTAATAGTCCTATCTGCATGACTCTAAACTCTAGTATGACCTGTGTTCCAAACATAGGATTCCTCTTGCTCCAAATAATATATGCCTTATTCTCCAAGCATGAGATTCCAATAGTAATATCTACATGTCTTTAAAATGTAGTAATCCCTATGTTCCAAACATAGGATTCCTCTACCTCTAAACAAGAGATGCCTTTTGCTCCAAGCATAAGATGCCTAATGCCATTATTACAATGGAATAATTCCAACGCCCCTTGGAATTATCCCTCCTGTGAACCAGTGCATAAGTGAAGGCCTCAACTCACTAGTGAGTTGGGATTCCCTCATGGCCTGACACGGGGAAGACATTACGGGCAGCTTCCTTGTGTAAGCCCCATCCACCATTGCCGCTCCATAGCGGCACCCGAGAAGCTCCTTGGTTAAGCCCCACTCACCATCGCCGCTCCATAGCGGCTCCCGGGCATCATCCTTGTGTAAGCCCCATTCACCAGTTCCTCTCCATAGCGGCACCCGGGCAGCCTCCTTGCGTAAGCCCCATTCACTATTGTCGCTCCATAACGGCACCCGGGCTGCATCCTTACGTAAGCCCCACTCACCATTTCCGCTCCATAGCGGCACCCGGGTAGCATCCTAGCGTAAGCCCCATTCACCATTGCCGGTCCATAGCGGCACCCGGGCTGCTTTTTAGCGTAAGCCCGATTAACAATTACCCCTCCTTAGCGGCACCTGGGCAGCATCATCCCGTAAGCCCCATCAACTGTTGTGATCCTATACAGCGGTAGCCGTTGACATCCTTATCTGGCATTAGGCTGTTGTGATCCTATCCAGTGGTAAGTCGTTGTGACCCAATCCAGCGGTAAGCCGTTGCAACCCCATTCGACAAAAATCCATTGACATCCTCATCAAGTGGAAAGCCGATGTGACCCAATCTAGTGGTAATACGTCATGACCCAATCCAGCGGTAAGCCATTGAAACCCCCAATCGGCGGTAAGCTGTCATCAGAAGAACTACATGGACTTTGATTCCCTCCCACGGGGATATGTAGGATTCTTGTTCAAGGATCAAGCCAAAAACTATCGTCATCCTTTTCCTTGGGCCTCCATCCCGGAGTAAGTCCATGTACCATGGGCCACCTAACGCATAAGCCCCTCTTCATTTCCCACGGATGCATCCTTCGCAACGTGATCGTTATGTCTCTATAACCTCTTATTTCTCACACCGAGCATGACTCACGTGAGCTTAGAGTGAGTGCTGTCCCTGACTCCCACATAATGTGAACTACGGGGACTTTGATCCATGTCAAGGCATGGTACGTAGGAAGCCTCCATGAGATTCAAGCCCACCACTCGGCTGTTTCATCACGTCGAGTCACACCCTCGTTCAGTATGACGTTAAACTGTATGCCCCCGTCCAGCATGACATTAAACTAAACATCCATTTTAACTACAAGTTCTTTGATCCATGTCAAGGCATGGCACGTAGGAAGCCTCCATGAGGATCAATCCCACCACCTATCGTTTATTCACGTCAGGGTTCACTCTTGTCCTGCATGACATTAAACTACATTTTGGCCCAGCGGTAAGCCATTGTGACAATCCCGAACTACGAGGACATTGATCCATACTAAGGCGTGGTACCTAGGAAGCCACTACGAGGTTGAAGCCCACCACCAGTGGACCCCCCGGGTTCACTTTCACGTCAGTTTTCCGACAAAACCCAACCTGAAATATGGGGTCTTTGATCCATGTCAAGGCATGGTATGTAGGAAGCCTCCATGAGGTTCAAGCCCTTCACTTGTTGGTCCTTCCGACCTCCTTCACGTCAGTTCACCATAACCTGGGCAGCCTCATGTGTAAGCACTACACCATTTTCACCCGAACTACGAGGACTTTGATCCATGTCAAGGAACAGTACGTAGGAAGCCTCCATGAGGTTCAATCCCATCACCCGGTCTTTCCGACCTCCTTCATGTCAGTTCACTGACAATACCCATTGGACCAAGGTCCACATTCACGTCGTTTCACTGACAACACCCATCAGGCCAAGGTCCACCTTCCCGTCGGTTCGTCAGCACCATCCCGAACTACGTGGACTTTGATTCCCTGCCATGGGGATACGTAGGAGGTCTCTTCAAGGATCAATCCCAACTTCACCATCTCCCTTGAGATGATCCCATTTCATTTCCCATCCTCATCATTCATCCATCCATCACCCATCCTAATTCTCACCCGGTCCGTCACATCCCAGTGGGTTCACGCCATCCCCCTCCTCACTGCTCCAAGCAGTACCTAGGCCGCTTTCCACGCGTAAGCCCTAGCATGTCTCCGGGTCGGTGTCCTCTGTGTACACCCAGATTCATCAATCCTTCGAACTACGTGGGTTTCGATCCCTGTCCTCTACACAGGGTACGTAGGAAACCTCCAAGAGGTTCAATCCCAGCCAATGGTAATCCATGGTGTCCCCCATCTTGGGGCGCACTTCCCCTGTCCGCCCTCAGTGGTGTTCAGATCAACCATTACGGTGTGAAATCTCCCCTGCTTGGAGCGCACCACCTTGGTTCCTTCCTCATTGGGTGTCCGGATCCATCCATTTTCAAGGTATTCCCTCCTTGTGATATACCAATCTGATCCGTCTCTATTGGACGTTCTGATCACTATCATTTTGTCTCCGCAGGACGTTAAACTTGCGGCCTACCTCATGATAAACATGAGATGCCTGGGGAAAAACCTCAGATGACATGCCTATGGCGTAACCGTCTCCGCAAGACGTTAAACCCGTGACCTACCTCGTGAAAAAAATGAGATGCCTAAGAAAAACCTCGGATGACACGCCTTTGGTGTAACCGTCTTTCCTAGACGTTCATTTGCAACATACCCTGTGTTAAAAACGGGAAGCTGAGGAAAACCACTGATACATGCCTATAGAATATGATTCCCAACATTTATCATGGGATTCCTTGGGTTCTACACCCTTGAGATGCCCTCTTATGAGGCAGAATACAGGTTCCTCAATGTCCACACACTTAGAGATGCCCCGACATTCCTAATATTGTCGTCTACTCCGACTGAAGGTTGCTACCATTCAAGACCCCATGGAATGTCTTGATGGAAGTAGTGTAATTAACCGACGTCCATGAAGATATGGCACCGGGAATGAGATTCATGAACAACGTATGAAATCTATGAGGGGGACTCAGAATAGGTGACGAGTTCTGAGGAGGAATCCACGGAAGGAAGAACCGACATCCCATCATCTTGTTTCGATCAAGGGGAAAATGTACCTGAACAAGGAGCGAATGCCGCCCGCCTTTGGAAAGTGGGAATGCGGGGTAATAGTTGTACGTCCTCCACAGATGGATGCACGCACCCCGACTAAAGTGTCAGAAACATCTATCCATGTTTATTTTTGAAAAGTTGGAAAATATTTATGAATGTGATAAAATTTTAAGGAAGTAAAATGTCATGATTTTCAAAATATGATTGTTGATTTGAAAGTACATTAATATAAAAATGAATATAGTTTCTCTAATGTCATTACTGATGTTTTCAGTTCTATTTGATTACATGAAGATAAAATAAAGGACACTAAAAAAGTGGAGAAAATCATGAGAAGCATCTCACCTAATTACAATCTAAAAGTCTCAACCAATGACAAAAGAGATCTGTCTATAATTTATATTGACGAAATGTTATACATTCTTGTGGATTTTTCAATGAAATTTAACGTATAATATTACAAAACTTGAGTATGAAATGAAATATAATTTAAATCCATGAAAAACACGAATTTTATGAAGATAAAAATAATGTATATGGTGTTAATGATGAATATGTTTCATTTTTTATAAAATATTAATGAGAGGAAAGGGATATTTGAATGAAAGAATAATTTTCCTTGTTTTTTGTGTGGGAATGTAGGAAAAACATGTGCTCAATGCTTAAAGACATTTTATGATGTTGAAAGGGATGTAGAAATCATGTAGAGGCCTCATTGGAAGTTCATACAAAAAGGGATACATCAAATCAGGTATGATTATAGAGAAATATATTCCTCTACAACGATGAATTGTATATATAGAAATATTTTAGGATTTATAACTAGAATTTAAATATGATATTAAATATTCAATTATGTAAAGAGTTGAAAAGATAGAACCTAAAAATATAAATACAGTCAGTCTAATAGAATTACATATTTCAAGGTGGACCTTGAGGGTTACCTTGATGGGATTTACATTAAAAATAAGAAAAATATAAATATGGGAGTCATGTTTACTGTGTAATTAGTGTATACAGATATTCTGGATCTATATATTGATTGTCTGAAAGGATTGGTAGAAGAATATTAGGAAACTCATGAATTCATGGAAGATGTTATAGAGTCTAAACATAGGATTCAAGAGTAGGAAAAAGTCATTGATGACCATATATTGATTCTATAAGAAACGTAAACTATATTTGAGGGTCTTGAAGAAGAATACTTTTCATTAAATTTTAAACATGAAATTGTGTCATAATTACAGGAAATGAATAAGATAGTACACTTCCAATATTTTTCTGATGTAGGGATTTTGGAAGGAATTAAATGTGGTTATTAAAGATTAGATAAATCCTTGTATGATCAAATAATGAATTTTATGGTAAAAATAGTTATTGGATATGATATCAAAACATCAAAATATAGAAATGAGATAAGTGAATGAAAACTAAAGTAGAATGTTGAACATATCCTAAAGACACCTGATGTCAAAATAGATAAATCTAAAAACCAAATAAATAATATATCTGAAAATAATCCTCAATTTTCCAAGGTGGATCGCTGATCAAATACCTATAAAAAATAAGGGTACATTTGGAGGAATGAATGTGAGAAGATAATTCCTCTTATGAAATGTCAATTTTGTGGCTGTGTGGACAAAACATAACTTACTATAAAGATGCTACAATCTATATTTTTGTTGAAGTACCTAGAATTATAAAAATAATAATGTCACCATATAAATCATAATATGGATGAAAAAAATTATATGGATATTTTTTTCAATTTTCTAACATCAGGCATAATGAATTTCATTACAGGTAGAATAATGGTTGGAAAAATAGTTATAGAACATGAAGACAATTCAATGCTACTAAACTAATAATAATTAACCATGAAAATAGTTATTATCCTCTTGAATAATAATTTGAGTGTGATTCATCCAAACATGTCTAATATATATTGGAATGGCATTATTTTCCCTTGACTAATTTTTTTTTGTCATTTATTTAAAATAACATGATTGAGAAATCCAAACTGGAATAAATCACTCTCCATGATAAAAAAATGTATCACTAGGATTTTTGAGAGTGGATACTCATCCAAACTGATTGGAAATGTAAATATTTTAACAAATTTTATGAAACTACTTCATGGAATAATGATATGCCTAAAATTGGTTCCTTAAAAATTAAAGGCTTTACAAATATAGAATTATAAAATAATGAACTAATGAAAACCGAAGTAATCTACACAGATTGCTTTTTCCACAGTCTAGGGAATCTATGTAAACACTATGACTCAGGACTGGTAGTGAAATTTAATCATATGGGGTGAACCATCTATGTGATGAAAAGAAATTCTATCAAGGAAGGATGCAATAAAAATTATAATTTATACTGAATATACAGTTAAGAAAACACATGTTTCTTTAAAATTGGCGACGAATACAACTTGTGACACTATGGATAGAATAAAATTTTTATCCATAACTATGGATGTTGTTCACATTACCAATCTTATGAATGATCTTGAATAGAAATATGATTCTTCTCTGTGTGAAATTATAGAATGGAATTCATATTGGCAAAGGAACAAATGGGAATCAAATCTTCTTGATATCATCCAAACATATATATGTGGTCCAATGAATGTTTCTAAAACCTATAGAGAACGATACATCATTTTTTATATAATATTATTGTATAATTCTATTTGTGATTTTTATGTTATGAAAATGTGAATTGATTGGGGGCATATAGAGATATCTTCAAAGAGGTGGGAATGAAACATGATTCACATTCTAGATATTAAAATCAGATAATGAAATAGAACTCACATCCATTGAATTAAAAAATTTACTTGAACATCATCAGATCAATCATGAGGTGACTTTAGTTAGAAAAAATAAAAATGGTGGTTTTGAAAGAAAAAAATGACAAGTGAATAATATGTCCAAAACTGTACTGATAAAGAGTTTTGTTTCTCATCATTTCTGAAAAGAGTATGATTATGTTACAATTTAAACTCCAAATCGAATAAAATATTTATTGGATAGGATAGGACACCATATGAGATATGTATGGGTTGAAATCCCCCAATATTTTATTATTATTTTTCTGGAAGTAAATATTTCTCCCAAAACAAAGAAGGAAATCAAGGAACTTATGGTGATTCTACAAATGAGGTAATGATACATGGATATTCAATGAAGTGTAAATCATAGAAATACTAAAATAATCAACGTCGAATGACTGTTTCATGAAATTATGTAAAAATTATTTAGGATAAAATAATTAATGACTTCAGATGATCATATATTGATATGATGAAAGATGAATATAAAATTACAAGAGGAAAATATTCAAATACAAAAATTGGGGGTGGCAAGCCTAAAATTGGGGATTCATTAAATGATGATGATTCAGAAGTAGAAGAAGAATAGGAAACCATTACTAAGGTAAATCTATTATAATATCATTAGATAAATATAAGTAATGAATTTGATTAGTCCAATATCATTAGGGAATGGACCACTCCTATAAAAAATAAGGAGAATGAGGAATGAAGAAAATTAATCTCTCCTACCAATTTTAGAACCAACCACATTAAAAAAAGGAGTAAATTATGATTCATGGGTCGTGTCCTTGAATTAATATATGGATCATATTGAAACCAATCAGACTTGGTATCTTTTCAAGGGCCCAAAAAATAACCCTGTGATTGTATCAATGTGGATCTTAAAAAATAAATTGTATGAGTTGGGAAATTTGATTATAAGAAATGAATTATTGTGGAATTTTATTTTTATCATGGAATGCTTGGTATGTAATAGATAATTAAATATTTAAAGAATTGATGATGATGAAACATTTTATCTAGTAGGTCGACTGGAGTCCATTAGTCACTTTCTATCTATGGAGAATAAAATCGGGTGTGATTTTTTATCATAAGCATATCAAAATGGAACTGTAAAATGGAGCTCTATAAGAAGATGGATATAATAAATAACCAATAGGATTTTTGATTAGTTATGATGAAACAATGGTTTTTATAGTTAATAATTATATCTGAATTCTAAAATAGAAACCATGATGATGTTATTCTTGATTATAATATTACCTGAATAATATATAATTTAATAGTGGTGGTGTCGGTCATACACTTTATTGAAAAATCTCATCAGAATAAATTTATAGTACTTATTTATGTTTATTTTCTATTATTTACCCACGGTACATCCACCTTCTATGTTATTGTTCACTAACATTAAATTAAATCTTGCATTCCTAGTCTCAAAAGGCAAGAAACATTCAAAACATTATCGATTACGTATGATCCTTAATCGAAATGGGGTGATGGTATGTCGGTTCCTCCTTCTATGGATTTTTCAATTGAACTCTTCGCCTAGTCCTCGTCTCTATCACAGATTAATACATGTTTTTGAAACTAATTCAAAGTGCTATTTCTTCATGGATTCCTGATAATTATGATGAATTCAACTGTTCATTTCAAGGGGTCCTGACAGGGTAAAATCCTACAGCTAGGGGAGTAGTCATGATGAGAATTGCTTGAAAGACCAGGAGGTGGAAAAGTGGATACCAATATTCACCCTCAAAAGAGGGAATCTCAAAGGTGCAGAACCTGAGGAAAACCATTTCTATATTGGGTAATATTATTCTATATGCATATCTTTTAAGGTTTTACTCAATTATAAATATTATAGAACGAGATAGTAGTGAAATTTCACAAGTTTCATGCCTTGAAAAGATGGAATGAATGTAATTATAATGCCTCATGAAGGCGGAATAGACAGGTATGTTCTAAAGAGGGAATACCTAGTTGGTTTACTAGATTGAACTGTCAAAACATCTATAGAGGTGGACCCTTTATATTGTGTCTCATAAATAGAAGGTTTTACACAGTGAAGGTTGATCAAGACACCAGTAGTGGTGAATTAAGGAGGTGGACCCTTAGGAGGGATACACCAAGGTTTAACATTGGTTTGGATTTAACCATGTAGAGGAATCCAAATTACCCTATTTAGAATACATCATTAAAAACCCTATGTAGTCTGATGGATGGTATATGGATTATGTATGTGGGCATCCCTTCATAGGATGATATAACATGGTTTTATTTTGTGGGGATTACACATGTGAGTTTCCAAGGGTTCTTCTAGGATTAGTGATGATATGGATGTGGCCTAAGTATAGGAACAAATCTAGTCGATGGGATGATTCTATGAGGACGTGGATGACCGTGTGCGAATCGAGATGGAAATAAATGAAATGTTGGTGGATGGAGGGATCTGATGGAATATTCATGGTGTTGGGCATGAACCCTAAGAAGGTTTCTTATGTATCCAAGTTTGTTGGAAATCAATGCATATGTATTTTTGAATCCCAATGGACATTAATATTCTGAATCAAGGATGAGAGTGAATCTATGTGATTATGATGGCATGGATGAGATGGATGAAGTGTCGATCTTGAACCTTAGGAAAGTTTCTTATGTATCCCAGTTAGATGCGAATCAAAGTCACTATAGTTCTAAATGGGGCATAAGGGATTATACCTAAGAAGAAGGCCCCTTAAAAATGGATCATGTGGTTGGGACATATTAAAGGAAGCTGCCAAAATGAGATGGGAATGATGAGGCTTACACTAAGATGGTTTCCCATTGGATATTCTAGGGCCAATGGATCGAACTAGCCCGAATGTATGGAGATTGGGGCTTACTCTAGGAGGGATTCCCTTAGAGCATATGGTTGGGTATTACATGTTGGAACGACCCATCATTGATATGGTTCGGGCTTTAGTGTATGAAATAACCAACAATATGGATTGGTGTTTTGGTTGATAATATCCTCTATGCTCACATGAGCCATGATCAGTGTGAGAAATAAGGGAAGTAGTAGACCTAACAGTCTTATCGTGAGGGTTGTGGGAATGATATGTTGTTTTTCATTAACATGGAAGTTGGTCGAGATAATATATTTTTATGTTAGAATGATCTCATTCCTTGTTATGATGATTCCACTTCCATGGATATGAATGGACGTGGAAAATGCCATAGGCGAAGCACCCTATGTGCATTCAAAGTGGTGAAGAAATAATTTAATATCATATGATGAGGATGATGGCACTGGAAAATTTTATGTCCCGTAGCACAGATGGAAGCTACTCACCTATTAACCCTTGGACATACATAACAGTTTCCCATAAAACCTTAGGGAAGGTAAGGCATCCGTAATTCCATAATGTGAGGGTGTGGAGGAGTGGTCAGTCATGGTTTCCATGTTAGTGTAGCTATACTGAAAATAATATTCCATTGGCATAACTATGGTGAAATGAAGTAGTTAGGGTACTACAATAAGTGACACTGCACAATTCACCAATAAATCACTATGAAAAAGAATGAATGGATTTATAAAATATAGTCTCATGAAAAGGGGGCCTGACATAGAATGGATTTGTGAATCTCGAGTGCTTCGTAGAGGATAGGGGATTTGTGATGAAAATGGATTCTGGAAGCATGATATCCCTACACCAATATAATTTCAGAAGCTAGATAGAAAGTGCTTTAGGAATGCTAGGTGATCCTTGAAGACTCAAATAACCTATAGGTACTTATTCTTCCAGGAATTGATATTTCTTCGCAAAATGAATCCCGCCTCTTAATGGGGGTAATGAAGAACATGGTAGAGGATGTTTTGAAATTATCATGTAGCTTAAATGATTCATTATCATGATGGTTATTGGTGATTCGGTGATTCAAAAAAGTATAGATTGGAGGTCAAATGGTCTGGGTAACCATTCCATTAAAGGAGCATGAGAATGATATTTATAGGCAATAGGGAGTCGCGATGGTCAAAGGCATGTCACAAAGCAAGGCGAGCTCCACAAAATTTCACAGATTCTTCAGACTCATGAAATCCTCTTTCAAATACTATGTCATGGTCAATGTTAGAATTAGACTCATGGGAGTCCCATCATCACCTTGTACACTCATGGTGTGAAAGGGACCTCCTTGAATTTGATTTTGAGGTAACCCCATTGGATGATTTTTCAGTGGTTGGATATTGTATTCCTCCCTAAACGGTCATGTATTCTCACGAATTAACACAAGGCTATGATTTTAGTTCCAAACCCCCCCAATGGGATGTGATGGGAAAATAGAGGGATAGATTCTGAGGTAAATTGTTGAAAATCATGGTTGGTCATCAATGTAGTACGTGATAAAGGGTTCATGATATACACAGGTGGAGATCTTGCTGAAAATCTTAGTTGGTTGTATTCCTATAAATAACACTTGAGGAGACACCATCAATATTAGATCTTTATTAACAAATCGAATGGTCTGTTTTTAATTAATATTCTTTACCCCTTGAATAAATCTTTTCGAACCATATTCCTCGATCCCTTTCTCTGTTAATGATTTCTAGAAAATCAATGAATCAAAATCTATCCCCCTTTGTTATATGCATCGATTACTCTGCGGCTTCGTGTCCCAGAGCTCTGTGAATGTTCTTTGTGAACCATCTTCATGAATAAACTTTGGAATTCACCCATGTCTCAAATTAGATGGATGATTTAGAAGCTTTTTAGGAGATCCTTGATGATGGTTCCTAAAGGGAAGAGAAGGATAACAACATCATCACTGGGGTGTATGTCTTGAGATAATCTGACCAAGAATCGTTGTTGGAACTGCTGTAAAAATAAAATAATGAATATCCTTCAAGTAATTTTTTTATTACATCAATCTGAGGGACGACTTCTTTATCCCACTGGCCAGTAGAGATGAACCTGAATCATGGTTTAGAGGATTTCCATGGAAATTTCAATGGAAAAGTTCTACGGACAACCACATCTATAAGGTTCACACATCCATCAGATCCGATTTCCTTTACAATTATATAAATGTAATTGATTGGAGGGATCATCAGGATGAGGTGTCTCCTCAAACAATATATGAATATCATCACGGTGGGCCTAGGAAAACCAGAGAAGGGGTGGACCTGATTGGAATTTGTTCCATGGAAGAAACATCACATATGAATGGGCATGGGTCTAATAGGATTGGACATCTTGAACTGATATTGAGGTATATTTGATGTGATTATTCTTTTATGAAGAAACATGGGATTCCTAGTTTTATGTATACCAGTCATGGGATATCATGTTTGAGCTGGTGAGGAGATGATTGTCGTAGACCAACACTTTCTACTTTCATTATGGGTATGTCGAAATCATCCTATTAGATCTCCATCATATTTCTAGAATACCAATTTTAGGGGTTATGAAGTATGAATTCCCCCCATAGTGTAGAATGCATGGGAGGATATAGAGTAGATTCAACATTTGGAGAATGTTCTACTGTATCTGGTGTCGGGCACAACCAATGATAATTAGGGGATGATTGTTGTCTATTTCAAGGAGTGGTTTTCTTTTTTTTCTGAACACCTAGATGAAGGATCATACTAAGAGGGAAGATGAATTTTTAATACTTCCAATAAGGACCCAAAACTATACAAGAGGACCCTAGAGTGGAATGTATATCATTAACTGGCCTAATATCGAGACTATCCAGTGGTAGTTGTGGGGTACAACATCAAGACCGACCCTTAACTGATAGTCAGGTGCGATGGATTCAAATTAGTACTTATCTACATAAAGAGGATGTTTGAATGATATGGTCACATGGGGGTGTGTCTAAGTGAATTCATCATGTACGTGATTCTGGTAATAAAGAAGCAAGAAAGCCTTGAGAACCTAGTGCTGGAGAAGTTGTACAAAGTGCTTCAACATATCAATGAGTTAAAGAAGCCACTACATGTGTGCGGAATGATCCACTTCCTATACAACTGTTTGAGAACCCACATGCGATTATATGAATATCCAAATATCATCTCCCATCCTAAGATGAACATTCATCCAATGATTTTGAATATCATGGGATGTTTCCCATTTAAACTCAGTTAGATGGATGTACTGGGAAAATTTGGGTGGGCATAACAATTCATCATTCAACCATTCACTCTAGTGATAGTGGTAATAACTGAATACGACATGACAACCAAAGAGAATCAATCATATATTATGGTCTTTAGAGGTGTATTGATTGGGGAATGGGTGGACTATGAACCAATATGTGAATCGTACAACCTGCACTTATTCACAAGTTAGTTCAAGTGTCTGAAGAGGATAGCTCCAGAAATATACCTTGGTGTATATCATGAAGACCACCCTTGTGTGTTGAGAAATATCTATCTCATGTTCACATGTGAATATGGAATTGTATAGAATAATATTCCATCGTCAAATGTTGTGTATGGTCTAGTCTTTGCGTATACATTGAGCTGGGAGGCTGCCTACCCAGGAGGAATTTTGAATTAGAGAACCATCCATGCCAATGAAGGATTAGTCCACTACCACAAAATCTAGTAAGAACAGTGTTGAGAGAGTGTCACAGATGAAGGGATGAAGGAATAGGAATAGGAATAGTGGCACCAGGCCTAACGTTCCTTATCGGGAAAACCTTTGAGGAAGGTGAACCATTAAGATGGTTCTGCAGGAGGCCTACCTAGTCACCTGAGAAGTAATTACACTACATGGAAATCCCTGATGATGGTTTCTACCTAGAAGATTAGGAATCCAAGGAAATTAACAAAAAGTTACTTTACATATAGAGGATGTGGAAAAATCTCAATAGGCATGGGATAAAACTTGTCGAGGTTATTTATTCCAAGTTTGGCTTCAACATATCTAAACAAGTTGGGGGTTTAATATTTGACTAAGTTGGAGGGCATGGACATTGTGCATATGATGACAGACCAAGTAAGGGTGCTACTAGAAATGAATTATCCCTCACAAATATCGGCTACTGAGCTATAATGGCTCTATCCATAGACCAAATAATTAATTTTATATTGCGGGGAGACAAAAATATTAGGAGCCTCCTGGAGAATGGTGATATGGGAGACACCATTGATGAATTCATAAAAACCTATTGGTGAGCTTCAACTAATTATACTATGTTGTTACATTCTAATTATATATTAATATTCCATGAATGAAATCTATTTTGTGTAAAAGGAACATGTGAAAGATACCCCTATTGATGGGGTTGGGGTGGAACCAAGAGTGTGAAGTATGATGCTCTAGAGCCTACATTTGGGGCAGAAGCAGTCACAGGGTTGACATGAGTTGAGGAAGAAAAGGTAGACACTTCGGAATCACTGATGCCATTAATTATATATTGGGGTGATAACATGAAATTACATTGATGAAAACCCAATATCACCATATTCAAAAAGCCATATTACTTAATTTTATTGCCTTATTGATCCAGATATGTTGTTGTTCGATCAAGTTGATTGAAATCTTTCTTGTTTGAAAAGTTCTAGGAGTAGAGGGTTCTCTACTATGGGGAATGACTGGGGGATCTAAGATCTATTTCCCAATATTAGATCCAAGACACATGTAGCCTGCCACTTGAACTGGCCAAGACATGTCCTCTAGGGATCGATTGGTTATGGTTGTTGGTGATTCTAATGGAGTTAAAATACACATGGATAGAAGGGAAGACATTTTCAAGGTGGGGTCAAGTGAGGATGAACAACCACACGACATAGATCCCATCCCATTTGATAGGATGCTGGAGGAGGATCCTACTACTGGACTCTTGGAAACATATCCAGAGCTTGAACCAGCTGATCCAAAAGATATTGATGACTTTGTTTCTAGTGCAGCCGAGTACAATATCATGGTACGATGTAGGTCATTGATACTCATCAAGAATATCATTAACAACACCGCCAATGCACAATGGGAGATCAGGATTGGATCACTTTTCCACTTGTTTCACAGTTCGTATGCTGAATGTGCGGATGCTTAGGGTCTACTTGAACTAATCCATGACTATCCTGCTGAGATGTTGATGAAAATTAGTCAACACATGGAGGCTACTTGGTTTCAGGATATGTCTAAAAACATCCAAAAGATTCAAGAGGCTGAATCAGAGATCATGTACCAATAAGAATAGATGAATGATCATTCCTAAATCGTTACCACTCAGTTAAAAAATTCCATATAATTGAGGTTACAACTAGAAGAAGCCCAATAGAAGCTAAGGAAGTTGTGACATCAAGAGGATGATCACTATTATGAAATATATTTCATATAGTTCAGGACTTGTTAGCTCAAATATGTCGCTGATGACGATGATATGGGGATTAGGCAGTGATAGTAGATCCTGGATTCCATGCCCCAAATAGTGGTAGAGAAGAAATTCTCAATTGAAGGGGTGGATCCATAAGGGGATTTCTCCATGATTCAATAAAGGCTCCAATATAGGGATGTTTATACTATTACCATAATTATGGATTGTTTTGTTGACACTTTTTGTTTTCATTAACACAACTTTCCCCTACTTTTAATTACCGCACATTGACCATAATTTTGAGAAAAATAATTACTAATCCCTAAGACCACATGGGGTATGAATGATGTGTTAAATAGTGAATGAGAACATAATTATTCAAATTGTAAGAGATAGATAGAGAACCATCGAATTCTCAGATTTTTCTATTGTTAACTGACCACTAGGAGTGTTCAGGGATGAGGGAAATTATTGATAAATAATAGGAACCTCGAAACTGCTAACTTGATTCTTCCAAAGGGTGATAGTGCGAGAATGGTTTAATGGAAGAATAATTAGAAGAAATTCAAAAAAAAACGTAATGGGAATTGTGAATTATGATTACCCATAATTCAGAACATAAGTATAATTTAATCATTATATTGGATAACTATTGATAGTGTTCCAAAAAAATATCAATATCACTAAGACAAATGTGGGGATAAACAAATGAGGATTGGCCACTAAAAATGTTTAAAAAATGGTGCATATCGTAAATTTCTATCCAGATTCCTCACGAATGTTGGATTATGATGGTAGGTGAACCCTTTCCGGGAACCATTCTGTTATAAGGCCGATTCATACTTTGATTATGATGAGGATCTGAATAAAGGGTAACCCAATGTGTGGAGATGGAGCGGTGGAATGTTTGAATGGATTCCAACAATTTTAGGATTATTCCACTATAGCTTAGAAAACATCGGGGTAAGCATATAGCTCAATACAATGATCAAACCCATCATCATGGGAAGCATCATCGGGGATTCTGGATGACAAAAGAAACATGAATGATGTAGAAGATGACCATAATTGGTAGATGACCACTCAAGTGAGGCAGTATGATTCCTTTCATTTTGATAGCATTCAATTGAAGATGATAAACATGTAGTTACTCCATGTGGTATGAAAGATGCATGGTACAATTTAATGTTAAGTGATTAGGATGTGTCTCGTAGTTTAACGTCATGTGATTAGGATGTTGCGGATTGATTATGGTCATACTACCTATATCCAAGACAATAGTTTGAAGTCATGTAATATGGATGAAGAATGTCTATTTCTATATAATTAGTGTTGCATGTGAAAAATGGACCAAACCCAAATAATCCAACAGAGGCATTCACATTACACAATTATCAAGGATTAGACAGAAATAAGGAATATGTAATGTTGAATGTGACAAGACCGACATGATTGTTCTAGGACTACCATCACCACACCACATATCTCAGTAAGGATTCTAGTTTAATGTCATAGAATTTGGACGGACATTCCTTTTAATGGATCAACCACATTGGTAACCACCCTACCATAACACCAAAACCCACGTGGGCTATGCTCGATGTGGGAAATATAGATTGTCATAGGGGAATCACATAAAATGAGGGGAAACACATTGGGGTGACACCCAGAGTGGAATCATTCCATGATACATGAATGTGTAATGGATGTAAATAATGACTTTCAAGGACTGGATGGAACATTTACTGGTAGGTAAGGGATGATTTTTTATAGTGTTCAAAACATAAGAACCATAACCGTACCAATCATGAGTGGGGAGAGAAAATAATTGATAAAAAATTGACCAAATTTGAAACATAAGATCTACAATTTTTTCTAGATAATGATTAGGTCGTGGGCCCAGTGAAATAAGTGATCCAATGATGGAATGGGGCCATAACTATTAGGGGGTTCATCTCAATGTGTAGGATGATGGAAATCCAAACCCAGAAAGATACTATTTGTGTAATGAGAGAATAATGGAGTGGGAATAAAACCCTAATATTTTCAGATAGTTTAAGGTCATATGGAATTGACCATGGAAGGTAGTTTAAAGTCATGTCTCAAGGACTGCATGATCTTAGTTTATGGTCATGGAACTATGACCTTGCATTCATAAAGTTTTATGTCTTGATTCTTGGACTATAAGTTAAATGTTAATTTAAAGGGTATATATGTAGAACAAAATATATAAAACTCAATTTGAATGATGTAAAAAGAACCCACATACCTCATAACTACTTTATTATGAAAAGAATACAGTTTAGGGTCATTGAGGTTAAGCCAAAATCAAGACCAATAGGTCGAGGGTCCAACGTAATTGGTATCTAGACCCAAAGACTAAATGTCTGTGTGTTTCTACGTATCCCATGAGTAAAAAAATATAGAAACATGTATTTCATGAATGAAGTGTTGATGTAGGATAACATTGTTAAGGGAAATATTCTTTGGCAAAGAAAAAGAGGTGTCTTAGGACTATCATGAGGCAACCTAAAGTTGTTCACGGCATAACTAAAGTTTATTTCCATTAATTGAGGATGTTGGATATTAGTTTGAGGTCATATAGTTTAGACCATAATTGATGGTGTCTCAAATCCGTATGTGTAGGGTAGTGTTACCACGAAACCAATGTGAATGAGGCCAAGGAGGACTGACTCCACAGACCACATCTTGGAGGAGGCCTGTTTAATTTTTAATGTCTTGATTCATGGTAAAGGGGATCCCAGTTTAAATTCATTGAGTTTGGATCTGGGGGAGAAGGATCCCAAAAATAGTCATGTGTGGTTCAGTGGAGTAAAGAACTCAATGTGAATGAGGACCTAAGTGTCCTGATGATGCTCCACATATTACATTAGGGGTGATTTTGAGATCGAACCTAAGGTCATAAATATGGCAATAATGAAAGGAACATCTATTGTGAATGATCCAAGGAGGTCGGTGTTTCATAAATGGGGATTAAGGGTGGAAAAAAAGACGAAGTGAACTTGGGTTTGGGCCCAAAGATAAAATGTATTGGAAACACTATGTATCTCATGAGGATAGGAGTCATGGCACTTGTATTTCTTGAAGAGATGATATATATATATAGGTTTGACCAATATAACGAGAGAGAGACATTTTTTTAGTGGATGGACCAAGATGGAAAACATAGGTTTCACAATGTATCATATGTGGAAATGAAACAAGACATACGTTGTTCTTGACAAGTGTTATGGTAAATGACCTATGCTATATGTGATTTACTCTCATGAAATAATTCCATAGTGTTGTGTAATTTTTATCATGAAACAATAAAAATGATGCCATGGTTTACGGTTGTGTGATAAGATAGACCCATGATTTTTATCGGCATATGGTAGGGAAATTGGTTATTGTGACTTTTGTTTTCATATAGCTAGAATGATGATTGTATCAAATTTTATCATCCTAAAAATAGGATGTTGGGGGAGAGTAGTGTTCCCAAGTGGGAGTTCAGGGAAATACTACCATAACCTAATGTCAATAAAGACCATAGATGCCCACATCACACCACTCACTCTAGATGATAACTCAGGCCAAGAAGATGAAAGATTGAATTTATGGATGGGTTTAAGGATAAAATATTGGTCCATTCTTATATGTCCCATAAGAATGAGAATCAAGACATATGTACTTCATGATCATGTAATGATAGATGATCGATGATGGAAGTGATTTCCTCTTAGGGTAGAAAATTATGATGAAATTTTATAGTTCAATCTCATTATATCAAATACTATACAGTTCCTCATTTAATGTCAAATAATTCAGACCCTTGGCTCTTAGTTTCAGGACATATAGTTTGGACCATAAACGGTGGGAATCACTCATTGATGTGTGCACTGCAGAGGGGTGGAAAAACAAAAAATGAATGACCTAGGATGCCTAATGTCACAAAACACATTCCTAAGATAACATGCATACAATTTAATGTCATGATTCTTGGACCATAAGGTAGGGGGAATCCATATAAATGGATATTCATAGCACAACATGAACAAAAAGATGTGACAGGATCCATAGGATGCCCATGGCACATAACACATCTTCAATGAAATCCAACACAATGGTTTAAGTTGTAATTCCAGGAAATGGGTTCCCAGTTTAAAATTTTGTGATTGGGATGTGTGTACTCTCCTTTTATATTCATGCTATAGTTACTAATAATGCAATGCATTTAAATTTATTGTAGCCAATTTGATGATTCTATATAGTTTATCATCATATCGATCAGACTGTTATAGATCTTAGTTTATGTTCATAGCATTAGGACCATTAGGTGTGCTTATTAAGAAAATATAAATAACAGGGTGTGGTAAAAAAACCCCACATGAATGGGGGCTAGAAAGGCTCGTCACTAGACCACATGTTCTTGTGGGGGTTCCATAGCTCCACCAAATGGGTAAAAACCCTACCCAGCCTCCCAATCCCATGTGAGTCATGATCAGTGTGGGAAATTGAGAATGGTATCAGGAATTCCCTATCCTATGGTAGATTGCTGTAAATTTTAGAAATACTGGGTGGGATATTCCCGATGATACTGTAATTACTAATCAAAGTTTATTTATTCAAGAAGGGGTGACACCAAGGGTGTTGTGGATGAAACAAAACATAGTGAGGTGGAAAAAGAAGTAAATTAAGACTTATAATATCCATACCCTGAAAAGAGTGTCTGGAGGGTTGGGACCATTATTGACCAAATTCAAAACATAGGATCAACAACAACTCCCGACAGGGAAGGGGTATGAAAATGAAAAATCGAGTATTTTCCATGTTTGAAACATAGGAGGTGTCTTTCCAGATATCCCTTATGACTTTATCCCAAGATGGGAGGTGATCCAAATATGGTATGATACCATCACCATTAGAAGGTTCATATGGATATGAAAAATTGTGGGGATAAAAACAACAAAAGAGTCAATATATGGTAATGTATTGGGGTAGTGCTCCTATGGAACCCAACACAATAATTTTCATACCCCATATCATCAAAACATATAAGTGGTAGGGTGTATATTGATTCATGGTAAATGAACCAGGTGTTGAAAAAGATTAAGGTCATATTATTTGGACTAGAAGTTCTTAGTTATAGGTTATTGAGTTTGGACCTTATGGCCAGTTTAACATTGTGTTATTGGGATGATGAAAATGTATTCTAATGTCATATTGTAAGGATAATGACCAAATAGATTAATGTAAAATGGTAAAAGGATGAGTATTTAGTTTAATGTCATATAATAAGGATGATGGTTGTTATTTTGTTTAATGTCATTTTTCTAGTATTAATGTCATTATGAAGATTAAAGCCATGAAACAAGGGCGTTGATCACAATTCATGTGATGCACTACTTAAGGAACATGTCACTAGTTTGGGGAGTGATGTGATCATCATCCATGGATACCAAATAGTATACTTTGGATTCCTCAAAAGTATTGTTTCTATTAAGAGAACCAAAAATATATCACCTTGGAGGAAAGAGATGATGCAGGTATACGATCATGTTTCTGGTACCTTTTCATATAAAATGCTTGCGCTCTCTTGTTCTGGTGCATCTATATATTATGCAGGTATAAGATCATGTTCACTTTTGAGGGGTTCCAATTCATCTAGATGGAATTCTGTTATTTTTTTTTGAATTCTTATGATCATCTTCAACTATTCAAAGAAAAGGTACCAGAAACATGATTGGTAGGAATGCCTTGGTTTTATACATGAAGGAATATGGGGTCACCTAGTAGAAATTTTGAGTCATCGTATGATAATCCTAGAGAGTTATGGGGAGAAAGTTGGGAAATATTTGTGTGTCCTATCCCACCATCTTCTGAAGAATAATATAGATGGTTTTTTGGAATGACATGATCTGTACATTCACCTATGCATGGTATCATGAAGTATGGTTGGACCAGATTTTGTACTTGTTTGACAACTTCTTCAGATCATCTTCTAGGATGTTGGTGTCGTTTTAATTGATAATTTCATCAGGGAATCAAAATTTATGAATGATTTGGGGGATCATGAATTAAAAATCTGATCATTTTTTGAATTCATTGATAGGAACTAATTTTTCCCACTTGTAGAAGATATCTGTTGGGGGTAATAATTAACCTACATCAGTGAGTTCTCGCTATTGGATACAACCCCATGACATCGATTCCATATAGTTTAAAGGGATAAGATTACCTTTTAGTATGGAGGGGCTCTAGTGATCAATCCATGAAGTTTTCATGAATCAACAACACATGGAATATCTCATAGAACCTGATACATCGATGGACCATGGTGGGCCTGAAGTGTCCCAGCATTCAAATCATATGGGTGCGTTTCAATCCTAACTGATGAGAAACACAAGACCCAACATAAACATACTAAATAAATTAAGGAATTTGTCTCTATTAATACAGTAGAGGTTAACTATTCTATCTGCTAATTGATTTTATCATTCTCATCTTTGTATAGTGGTAGAGTGCCATGCTAGAAATACTCTATATAGGTATTTTTCCAATATAAGGTTTATTCAGATATAGGGGGATCCCGAAGTCACATTGTGGAATCAGTTGTGGTAAGGTGGTTTACCTACTAGATGTCATCGTCATCTAGATTGACAAGGGAAATGAAACTTTGAAGTGCCACATGAATGAACATGTCAATCAAGTTAGGCTCTACATTGGAGGTATATACACTGGCCATGGCATCACCTCGACTTTTCTATGATTGTGTAACCTGAGTTCGATCTGTATGAGAATGAACCAAGGCCTTCAACTGATGATTACATTCCCATAATGTATGATGTTCAAGAACCCTAACAACATAGTCACCATTTATCATCTTGATGACTTAATTAGAGTCATCATTGATGTGTTGGTTAGGAACATTAATTTTTTGGGCCAACATAAGACCACTAATGTGTGCCTGGTGCTCTTCCTCATTATTAGTTCATCATTATGATTATAGGAATGAATGCGGAAATATAAACTATGTTTGGGTAATGAATACAATCCATAGGTCCACTCTATAGAGTCTAGGATCATTGAGCCTTCTACCGGTTGTATTCCAAGAGGCATCATAGGAATGTATCGTTCAACATGGAATAATCTTATACAGTGACAGTATCACATCATCTAGGAAATCATGATCAAGGGACTAATCATAGGGGATTTGAATGGGAGCCCACAAAGTCAACCAGAGCCTAACCCTTTGATGGTCTTCATCAAATCGAATCTAATTTAAAAATATTGATGAATCCCTATCTTTAATTCTATACGACTTTTCAACATAGAGTGGTTCAGGATATAAATTATCATATCGACACAGGAAACCAATTGTATCTCATGGTGTTGTAGATAGTGATGCAACTTCTACACTATGAAAACCAGAATGAGGATGCTTTTATCGATATGAGACTATATCGAATCCCTATCGAGTTTCATGATATTAAGATATTACAAACTATTATTTATCCTTTTTCTGCTTTTCTACCTGATAAAGGCACCAAAGGATCATTCCAAGATGGTAATGTTGAAAACCAACGGCTTACCTGAGATGGGTGGAATCAGAACTAGAGGTTGTAGAAGGAATTTCTTGATCTATTCAAACATGGTCTATCACACTTCATTCCACTAGAAGAATTTGAATTTATTTATGATTTTGGATAAGGTATTACACTTTTTGACTAGATTCATGATGAATTAGAGTACGTAGGATATGTTTATTTGAAATTATTAGAGATCCTAAAGGTTTCTTAGAGGAGGTATCTGACAGATGGCCTTGATCTTATATGATTTAATATTGATGCATATTTATCTAATGAAGAAGATGAGAAATTTTGTTGAAATAACATTGAAGGCTAACATCAAATGGTTAATATTAAAATGCCGATAGAGGATAAAACCAAACACCTTATAATGATCTTTAAGATGGTCTTAATGCTTGTAGGGATTTACCACAAAATCATCCACATATCATTCCACTAACATCACAATGATCATAATAAAGATGTGGTGCATATATCATTGGTAAATCGAACCTTTATTATTTAAAACAAAGGACATTACTAGATAGAAAAATAATCTTTGTAGTGCTATGAAGGTAGTCTACTCTTCATCATTAGTGTCCACCCCTATCTGATTGTATCCAGAATACTCATCCCTGAAGAAGAGATCTGGGAACCAAGCTATGTAATCGATCAAAAGATATATCATCAGAAGAGGAAATTCATCCTTTTGATAACAGAAATTGATGACTTGGAAATTTATACAAACATTGATCGGTCCATTCTTCTTCCTAATGGTAATCTTGTTGGAAAACCAGCTAGTGTACTAACCTCTTTGATGATGTATTATTTGATAGGATTATAATCATTAGCTTCATCCATGGTAGTATGATAAGAAATAATTTTTATAAGAGGCTACATGAACCCACAATGAATTAGTGGAAGTCCAAGATGGTGTACAGTGACATAAGGTTATAGTCCATTAATTTCATCATACCTTAGGGTGAATAAATTACGATGTAACCTCATGAAATCCACACACCCTTGTTTTTTCTCTACAGTCATGGTGGAACTGATCAATGTTCAGCTTAGATATTTCACAGAGCTAAAAGTCACTTGATCTAACTCATCAACAGTTGTAGAGATGCCTTATTAAAATGTGGAAGGGTTTTATTTGAAATCCACTTCATTGTATGAAGTTGTGTGATTAGTGGAATGTGCCGGTTTATACAAGACTACTAATTCAGGAGGAACATGTATGCCTGCATGGGAGGATATGGAATCATAAATGGGAGATTACTTCTCTAATAAATCCCTTGTGACTACATTTGTCGACCTGATTACATAGGGTATCCAATCGATGAGAACACACTTGATGTTAAAGCAGTGGTGATATTTCGGTATGTGTCAGATCAACCCGGATAGAAAAAACATTAAGTTATGAAATATAGTTATAGTAATGGTTTGAAAATACTGATACCTCACAGGGGTAGGGTTCTCGTATTAGTCAATCCTACCTTGGGTAAAAGTATGAGGTAATCTATCGATGTTCCTTATATCAAGGGATACATCTTACCTTTGTTTTTGAAAATGACAAAGAAATGTCCCACGTATGGAATTCTATCATCCAAATGATGAATCTAGAGGATTAAAGAAAAATCCAATTCCAACCATGGGTGAACCACTGTGGTAGTATGATCACCCCCATTGTTCTAAACACATTTTTCATTACTCTTGTAAATGTCAGAATCCAGATAGTGGGATTCAGAATATGTGAAGAAAGACACATCACCTTGGAGTACACCCACTATACTGTTGATGGATTACATGAGGCATTGGTGATATATGTATGGAAATGATGCTTGAAAATGAATCCAGAGCCTCGCCATTAGATTATTTTAGGTTGTATTTTATGAAACAAAAAACATGAATTTAGTGCTTTAAACCATGACACTGATCATTGTCTTAAAATATATTCTACCACATGGAATATTCATGATTATATAATAACACTGTATATTCATGTTAGAGGGAATCATGTCTTCTATGGGTAGTCCTAAATGATGAAGCATCTGTGTCCAGATATGGTCGATCCTAAAACCAGTGTCAAATAGACAATGGGTGAGATCCACAACATTGAAATGGATAGTTATCTATAGTGTGTGGATATTTTTCTTTATGGGGGAGACTTAATCTTATCATATAATGATATAATGGCTTGGAACTCTACTTGCTCGACTTCTACATCATAGAAGGCCTCTAAGGCTATTACCTATATCTCAAACTATAGGTTTCATCTCAAATCTAATGGTAGGTATTCTTGGAATTCTTCAAATAGGTGGCTAGTGCCCAAAATAGAGATATTTGCAGGAACTCGAGAGAGGAGCTTGATCACATCATATTTCTATGGTAGTTGAATGTTTCTACGTGTAGAGGGTTTCCCTTTGGCAGGAGGTATGATGGAAACTACCGGTTGAATCAATGGATTCTGGCTGATGTTGTCATTTTCCTACATCTCTTTAGAAAAACTAATCAGATTCACTGTAAGATGATTGTTTATGGCTGAGACATCACCAAAACTATATGTGACTGATTATGATGTTATTACGACTATTATTCCTGGCCGAGTAACATGATTATCGTTGGAAGTAAGTCTAAGAGGACGAGATGAGATTTCTATACCTATTGGGTCATCTGCTGATACAACATTCCAATATTTATAGCATCCATAACATTTATTGAATTAATAGATTGGAAATCCTAATGGTTCTCATATCATTGGCTCCACCGATGGGGGCATCAGTCAAGAACAGTCGGAGGAATCATATGATACGCTTTATCATCGGGAACCATATAGGGATCCACCAACTTCATAGTATTCAAAAGGGAATAATAATTGTCATCATCAGAAGAATATTCATATACTAGGTGTAATTTGAAGAAATCCCCACTTCTGGATGCCTGAAATCACAGATAATTGACGATAACAGTGGTGTTGGTGTGGGACTTTTCATTCCCTTTCTCCATCAGTGAATACTCTTCCGATAGGTGGAAGGCTATGATGTGGATGCCACATATTTAGAGGCTATAGGTATAGGAGGTAGAGTGACCTTAAGAGGATTAGATCAATTCAAACAGGTGTGGATAACCCCATGGGCTTGAGTGAATGCTTGGCGAGACAACCAGTCATAATATTTCTGAGTCTTGTAGCTGGAGACCAACTGCTACTCACCTTCACCGTCATTATCCGAATTTTTAGATATGAATTCCATCTACCTAGTTACATGGAACAATAGAATCACGTTTTTGTCTATTTATTCCTAGAATTAATGCTTGAGCACACAACCTCCCTAGATGGTTTACCCAGGGATAATGTGATGGGGAAGAAGTTATGGTGATCAGTGATATAGAACTCCTACAATTTCTTGTATACTGAAAGATTCATTATTAAATTGTTAAAGGATATTTTGAAATAAACATAAACCTAAGACTCATTGAATGAGTAGCTCTAGTTTCTCTTGTATGAGAAGGGAGGTATTAGAGCATGGCCCTAATGAGTTGTTGGATCCTAACTGGGGTATGGATACAAATTCTCTTTAATAAGTGGTAGTGGTTAATTATGGGGTGGTACTACTGATTCTGTGTTAAATGTTTATAAGCCTATGGTTTTTTTCCTCTAAGAGGCTATAGATGAGGCTTTGCAGATTAAAACTCTAGCATCCTAGGCTCCTCTATCTGTGTGAGGGAAACAATCCATGCCTTGGTGGATTTTCATACAAGAGATAGATGAGGCAATGAATGGGCCTCCTTGCCTTACCAAAAATCTTCTTCTATGGTCTTGTCCTTGTCATTGAAATCTTGAAATTCACCAAGGAAATTTTGAGTGATTGGGAAGGGTAATAGCTCAGTATTAATGTTCCCCATGTGCATCCTCATCAGCTACTCTTGATTTAACATCATACCTAGTTAGAACATTGTGCCCTTCCACTAAGTGACAATGTATGGAACATTCTCAGATGGGCATTTCATTCACATTAGATATCAGAAATACAATTCTTGTTTGTGGTGGTGATAAACTAGTATAGAAAATTCCTATAAGGATTTATATAACTAGTAATGGACTTGATGGGTAGCATGTTATAGCATAAAAACGTTAGCCCTTCCAATTAATGAAAAAAACAATGGATCTTGTCAACCTCTACCTACTCTAGAGTTACCAATATGGGTACACACTTATAGAAGAAGTGGTCCAGATGATCTAGTGGGTTTTCCATCCCATTGAACTATATGTAGGTAGGATCCTTGAAATCATAGGGAGATCGCATATCATCCACCCATACCCAATACAACTTTTAATTTGGTGGGATTTCCACTTGTCACTTCTCTGAAGCGCTGAGGTGAGTTGTGATAGTGGATATCTAATTTTCTTGGTATGAGTTTATATTCCGATGAGGTTTCTTGACCACCAATGAATTTATAGACTTGTCAACATGACATGAAGGTTCATCAGATTATGGAGTAGTTGGTGGAGTAGCTGGTGGAAGTGCCTCTAGAGCAGCAAGATCTGGATATTGTGAGAGGTTATCATGGTGAAATGGTGGATTTGGTAGCACATACCAAGATTTATTTTAATATACTATGGTCCCCACAATGTCGGTATGCACGTGATCAATGAGACCAATGGGATACAACTAGTAATGAATGACCTATGGCTACCACTACGTTCAATGAGGGGGTGGGGTATGATTGTTATGAGGGTCAGCATGGTCCAGTATCCTCTCTTCAAGGCACTCAGTAAAGAGATTATCAATGATGCTCCTCTGATATGTAGTCTGATTGAGTAAAGCAATCATGGTTAGATCAACCACTTTCACTTTTGCGACATTGGATGGGTTAGGTTGTGTAAAGGTATCGAACTATCCATTACAATTATTGGTTTTCATACTGACCATAAATTTCTCTGAGGGTTCTCCAAGGCCGCATTTCTGAAACTGTTTATGTGTAAGAACATATGTGGGGTCACATTGATGTTGTTCTTCCCTAGGGAATGGGTTCCCTTCATCAAATTTCATGTCGGTGTCTCGTTATCATTTTTTATTACTGAAAAACATGTTAACTATGATTTTTCCTAGTGGAATATCCTCATTGTCTCTAGGAATGTAAGGATGTTTCAAGATACTACATAAGTGGAGAGATGCATAATTCCCTAAGCGCCATATTTTCACATGCAGGGTTGCATCTTAAAAAATTCGATTGTGCACCATGAATATCTGAGTGCATCATTGTTGAAGTGTCTAGTGGTAACTGGGTGACACAGGATGTTGGGCCATAGGAAGTTTCACCATCTCAACCATGTGGTATTACTGGTCAATGTCATCGAAATGATCTTAGCTATTTAGGTATAAATCTTGATGGTTGTAGAAGAAAAACACTACGCCCAGAAGGTATGATGAAATCATTTAACCTTATCTTGGGCGAGGGCCTACTAAATGTCAAAGTTGGGAAATAGAATCATCCATAACCCCTCATAAAACTGAAGTATGTCATGATTTTCCCACAAGATTCATGTTTCGGATGTGGGAACCAGATCATGGATTCCACAATCTCTGATCGGTGATGTCTGAGAAAATGAAAATCTCATCGATATGGACAATTTTGGTTGTATACTAGCTGACGAAGTGATTTTTTTCATGCACTGACTGGTCATAGTGTTCTATGTGATCTCAAAAATGTGGTTCCAACCAAATCACATATCTGTAGGATGGTGTACAGACCACCTCCTCATGTGCAAGGTTATTGGCAGTCATCTGATGGTCCCTCGGGTTCTTGTGGTGTATCATGTCCCAAAATACTCTTTGTTATCTTGTGTAGAAGTAGAGAATGATGCTGGTTATGACTAAGATGACTGAACTACGAGATCCTACAAGGGATCCATGTCTTCCTCCACCTATATATATGTATATATATGAAAATAAGATTGTGGGTTTGAGGAATCTGACCTTTTAGTATCAGGAATCTCACCAACCAGTCTCATGCCTCATACATTAATATAGAATACCGGTGGAACAATCCATTATTGAATCACATTCAACTTTAGAATTTGAGAATATAATTGTATTTCATATGACTTGGAGCTTCCCCAAGTTATTAATTTAAGTTGATGATTCTCCCTTCTTCCACTAAAAAGTTTGTTTGAGAAGGGAAATGTTTTTTCATGACATGGACTTTATTGATAGTTCATGATGGAGTGCAGAAGACCTCCACTTGAGCTAACCAGGATACTATGAGGACATCCCTACTATTTTTTGTTGGATGAGAGAGTAAATACATTAATAATGTAGTGAGAGTGGGGAGGAACTCCGACCTTGTACTAACATAGTTGGGAGGACCTCTATTTTTTTCAAAAAGAAAATACAGAGGACCTCTATGTTTATTGTTGGAAGACTAAGTAGGACCTATTATTTGGTGAGTTGAGGTTCATGGAGGACCCTCACAAATATCAAACCAGAAAAATTGTGTACCTCTATTATAGGAAACATGAGTATGGGGAGGACCTATGTACTAGTTTTTTGACTTGAGGGGAGGATCTTCATGGTGGTGAGTTTTGGATTTGGGAGTAACTCCTCTTTAGTTGATGGAATAATGGGGAGGACATCCATGTTGGTTTCACATGACATGATGAGGGCCTCTATATAGGATGTAATTGATAGCATGAGGAGTAACTTCATACTAATCATCAATAATGTGAGGATGGGGGATCCACATTGATAGTTACTAGAGTGGGGTGTACCTTCACTTGAGCTAGAAGAGACATTGGGAGGACCTACATGATGACAGTTGGGGGAGGGGTGATGACCTCTACTCTAGTTGGATGTAGTATGTGGAGGAAATCCATACTAGCTAGAGACAAAGTGAGTAGGGCATTTTCTTTGGTCAGTCCTAATGTGGGGAGGAATTTCTCTTGAGATTGCGATGTCATGATGTGGACCTTCTTATTGAGGGTATGACATTGGTAGGACCTTCGTATCGGGATCCATATGAATGGAGAGGACCTCTATGCTGGATGTAGATGAAGTGGAGAGGACCACTATTTTGGTCGATGCTGGATATATGGGAGGGCCTCGATGTTTGCTGGGAGTGCATGGAATACATCCACTATGGCAATCGACAGTTTAGGTTGGGACTTCATTCATGATATCATCATCAAAGGTCATCTCGTGAGGGCTGTAGATTGTTCCAGTGATTGAAAGTGTCAAACCATCCTTCTATTGAGGAGTTTTAGGTCACGATTCTTATCATGCGCTAATGGTCCATAATATTTAGGGGAAGGGGTATGTTGGAATGAACCGGTGGTGGTATTAGACATAGGATCCATGGAAGATGATTCCCCTTTATGGGAATCCTCTAGATCCTTTTCTTAGCATTGGTTTCAGGTCATCCATAGTGGGGTCAATAGTGGAAGGGTGTAGACTACCTATTATTCTTTCTAAGGGACTAGTCATTGGTGGAATAGATGTGGCCTTATGGAAGTCGTTGTTGTAGCTCATTGGTGGTAGTTATATACGGGGAGACATGATAATCCCCTACCTCCTTAGTGTAGGGGATAGAGTCATGTGAATGCTCGAGGGAGAGGTACCCAAAGAGGTTGGAAATAGGATGGGGATAAGTTTCTCCCTAAATTCCCCTTGGGGTCGGTAGTGTTAGTGATATATAGAATCCTCATGTTCTGGGTGTGTCATATCACATTGTCAGAATAATCCCACCAATACACATACTAGTGTATAAGGGAAATTATGAACCTCATTTTTATGATTTTAGAGGTTGAAATGGGACATGGTCACCCAGTATCCACTTTCACAGTTGAAGTCATGGCGCGGGTGGATTCGTATGGGTTTCCTGCATTGTCACTTCCTCTTCCCCTACATATGTGTGTAGGGGGTGACTAGTTCCCTATATACAAGGTCCTCCATGGAACGAAGATTTAGATATCATTTTGGATATGATGAAATCAATTCCCAATTCCCCAATATTTTCCAATGTTCTATGGATAGAGGGATAAATCCATGGTACTGATGTGCCATAATGGAATTCCCAATGATTTACTACTATATTCTCTGGTGAATTCTGCACAAGGGCCTCTATTTTCTTGGTTGGTCTTGGCACTGATATCTGGATCCATCGACATGCTTATCTATGTAATTTTATAACTCTATAATACCAAAGTTTATTAGAATAGTTTCAAATTGGGTTCACTATTTTTGTTGGTGGCCCAATGTATGTAGCATCCAATTAAAATCCTTGATTTGATGACCAACAAGGACAATACCCCTGGTGAAAGGTGAAAAGCTTCACATCAAGTTCATAATTTATTTTGATGACCAAATTTCTGCGAAATTTGAGAAAAATCATTGATTTCATGGCCTATATGGCATATCCCAATGGTTGTAGGGGAAAATCATCACATCGAGCTATCAATTTCTATCTATGATGCTTTTATAGGGGTATATACACCTTAAATATTATTTTTTAGTGACATCAAATTCTACCCTTCATTCCTACTTTTTAATGGTGGGTGACATTCATCACTTTATGGGTTATGTATGTTACCTTCTTTAAAAGGGATAATGGGATTTCGGTTCCTCATTCGTTCGATTTTTTTCTTCAAACTCATTTCCTAGTCCAATTATCCCGCATAGATTAAGATGTGTTCATGAAAATCATTCTTGGTGACATATCTTCATGGATTATAGTTAATTATGATGCTTGCATCTAGACATTTTAAGGGGTCTTGACAATGAATCACCCTTTAGTCAGGGGAGTAGTCACATTAGTCATCAATGGAATTTATGGACACTGGATCATTGGTCACCTATATTCTTCCTCATAGGAGGGAATATCAAATTCATAGACCCGGAGGTATCCCACATCGATCACGATGTATATTATTCCAAAGTCTTGTACTATAATGTTTTCTTTGGGTATTCCATCTTTATCATGGGCTAGTAGTGATAGGTATTGATTTTAACATATAACATAGATAGAATGAGAATGATCAAAATGACCCATGATGGGGGATTAGAGAGGTATGTCCCAATGATGGTATACCGTGATGGTTTACTAAATAGATGAGTGATAATTCCAATAAAGGTGGGACCTAGATGACATGTCTCATAAGTATAAGGTTTCACACCGTGAAAGATCTTCATTAAATTAGTGGAGGTGGATCAGGTAGGTGCACCCATAAGAGGGAAACACCACAGTTTATCATTGGTTTGGATGGAACCTCATAGAGGCATCCTACATACCCGATTTATACGGAAGGAATTAGAACCCATTTATTTTGATGAATGCTATATAGCTTATATATGTGAGGTTTCCATCACAAGAGGGTATCTATTGGATGGATTGTGTGAGGATTATGAGTGTGAGTTGCTTGGGGTGATTCTATGAGTAGTGATGATGTGGAAGTGGGTTATTTGTAGGACCAACACATGTAGATGGTATGATTCTACCTATTTGTCACGACCCATATGAGAATAATTAATGACATGAATGAAATGATGGAGGATGTATGGATTAGGAGGAACATTAAAGGTGTTGGTCTTGAAACAATATAGTTTTTCTATGTGTCTAGGTTAGTTTTGAAGCCCCGGGTAGTTTCACATCATTTGGTGAGGATGAGAGTGATAAATCATGAAACATATGTAATAGATGATAAGGATGATGTTTTCGGCCTGAACCTACGTAGGATTCCAACATTTTCAATTTATTATAGAATTAAAGTCCACATAGTCTTGAAGGGGGTGTTGGGGCTTCATCCCATGAAGGATGAAAATTAAAAATGATACTTGTTGTTAGGTCTTATGCATGGATGAATCCTAGATTAGAGGTCATGATGGGTTTTACATCGGGATGTTTTTGCATTGGACACTATGGGGCTTATGAATTGGAGTGGCCCAAATGGATGGAGATTGGGGCTTACTCTTGGAGGGATTCCCATGGAGCGTATGGATGTGGCAAACATTTTGGATCAAACCATTTAAGATGTGGTTGTTGAGTATGTTTAGGAATGACACAATATTATTGATATGTGTCTTGGTTTCTACTAACCTCTAAGATCACTTGATTCATGCTTGTTGTGAGAAATAAGAGGATGTAATAGACCTGATAGTCATGTCATGAGATATGTGGTAATGATATGATGTGGTGATCAAGCATGGAAGATGCCCAAGATAATCTCAGTCCATGTGAGGAGGATCTCATTCTATTCGAGGAAGATATCACACGCATTTAAATGAGTAGTAGTAGAAAATTCATGAGTTGTAGCACCCCGTGTGCATTTCATGGCTTTATGCTACAATTTAATGTTATGTACTAGGGACAATGGTGCTGGGAAGTATTACATCTAACAACATTGATGTAGGGAACTCACTCCTTACCCCTTTTATGTATATGACTATTTCCCATTAACCCTTGGGGAAGCGAAGGCATCAGTAATAATGGAAGGTGAGGGTGTGAAGGAGAGGCCAATCATGGGGGCCATGTTGTCATGTATTTGTGGAAAATAAAAATACATTAGCATAACTTAAATAAAAAGAAATACATAGGGTACCATAGTACGGGAAACCACATAATGGAAAAAGAAATCTCTGCACAAAATCCTAGAGGGCCATACAAAATAGGGTCTTGTGATGCTAGGGGCCCCACTAAGAAGGACTTTATGAAGATCCAGTGCTTCATAGAGGTTAACGTCTTCATGAAAGATCGGGATTCATAACGAATGATGACCCTACCCCAGCATTAATTCATGATCTCGAAAGGGATTTCTTCACAAGGAATGGGTGATCTAAAAAACCTTAATTAAATCATAAGAACATATTCTTACGTGAAGGGAATATAACTTCATGAAAGGTATACCCATCCATGGTGGGGTAATAAGAAATTAGAGGATGTTTGTTTCATGATTCTAAAGTAGCTTTGATGATTCATTTTTGGGCTGGTTGATGATTATCAGTTGTTACCTAAAATGGGATATCATAATTTGAAAGGTTGGGGTAACAATAGATTTTGAGGAGAATGATCCATATATTTATTGGCAATGGGGAGTTCCGATTCTTGGAGTCACGATGTGATGTAATGTGAGCGGCATGAAATTTCGTAGCTCCATCAAACATACAAAGCCATTCATCAAATACCTTGGTGTGAATATGGAGGGTGTTGGACTCGTAAGAGTCCCATCAGGTCCTTGGGTGGTTTTAGTGTGGAAGGGACCCCTGTGAAGGTACATCATGAGGAAGACCATTTAGATGATTTTTAGGCCGTTTGAGTTTAGATTCCACCCCAAACCATTGTGTATTAGGTCATGTTATCCCAAGGAACATATTTCACTACCAACAAAGTTGATTATATTATATTTTGTGGAATTATGAATGTATTAGTGGAAGAATTTTCTAATCACATGAAAATATAATTTTAGTTGTCCATGTTTCTGAAATCACATTCTTTTGGTTCGATATGTGATTAAAATTAATGAATATAATTTCAATTTTCTGGGAATGTATGTAAGTAAGACTTTGATGAAATTCAACATGAATTAATACAAACCAATATTCAATCTTATTATGTTAGGGGAAAAAATAAATTATAAGTATGATAAATATTCGGATACCACCCTCTCGGAGAGGATAATTGGAAGCATATTGTACTAAACTAAAACACAGATTGATATGGCCATTGAAACATGTTTAGAGGATCGCTTCCAATGCAATTCGAAGGATGAAAAATTATCAGCAGTTAAAACAATCATACATTATATAAAAAGTACTCTAGATATTATATAATTTTTTTCAAAAAGAGGAGATAATTAATTATGGGAATTTTTAGATTCTTTCCGAGTAGAAGATTTAGTGATTCTAAATTCTACAAGTGTGGGAAATTTCTTAATTTTGAACAAATGTATTGGCTAGTGGAGAAAAAAAATAATAAATCACTTCTCATGGTATGGATACATAAGATTATATCATTGTAATGAAGGAATTATGTAAAATACTATGATTAAATCCAAAATTTAATGATATTGGTGATGAGGTTAAATAGCCAATAAAGATCCACTATGATAAGAAAAGCGTGGTCGATATTATGAGAAATATGGTTCAACTTTATTGTACCAAACATATTTAGAATAAATATCACATCATCGATGAAATAGTTGAACAATTATTCATTTCAATTAAGAATTCTTGAAATAAGTATTAGGTGACTAACATCCTGGCTAAGGCTTTGTAAACACCAATGTTTAAGAATCATTGGTTAAACCTCAATGTTTATCCACCTCCCATTTCATGAAGAGGTTATGGTTTATTACCTATCTCTCTTTTTGTTAACTATTTTTATCTCTTTATGTATATAATACCGCTCTATAGGGGAAAAATTCCTAGGGAATTTCTATATGGTGTGATGAGATAACCATGTTGTTTATTTGGCTTGATTTCCAAAGGGGAATAATGAAATTCAATGAATTGATGTTTTACAGTTGTAGGCCAGTGGTCTATCAAGGTAAAAGTTTCTCTTTTATAGCTTTTTCGTCTATACAAAGAATTTCCCATATAAACCTAGAGTGATGGATGAGTTATTAATTATTATCAAAATTTTGTTTGACAGTTCTATTTATTTATATTCTCTATAGATTTCCAACAAATGCATCGAGAGATATTGTAAGAACCAAGGTTTTTCACATATGGAAACTAATGGTATCTTCTATTTATTTTCAATCCACCCAGGGTTGATTATTGAGTTTTCAATCCAAGTCATCTTATAGTGTATGTGGAATTATTATTGATGGTGGAATCATTTACCTGTATTGGCCAAATTTTTGGATCATAATATCTAGAAGAATGGATCATCTTTACAAAATATGTATTTCTAGGGAGGACTCATTATAATTAATAAAATGAATTTATTTTTAAAATATGTATGTTTATTGAAGATGTAGAGCTTCATGAAGGAATATATTTTCAAAATTTATTGTGGTTTTGAAAAATATGTTTAGGGAAGAGTAGCTCAGGAATGATGTAAATATTTTAATATAAGAAACTATGATAAGATTTATGAATGGAATAATTTTAGTGATATTTCTCAAAGAAAATAATCATCATGAACATGAATAAAGAGGTTTGTAAAAAGGCCATGGGGATCCTGAAATGATTCTCGGATAGAGGATTTCAATAAATAGATAGTGTCCCATCATATGAGACATGATCAATATTTAGAAAAAATGTTGAATCAATCTAATTTCATGATTGTACTATAATAAGAAAAATATTAATGAATCAAAAAATTTAAACAATAAGTAGGATAATGAATTTAATTATTAAGAAATAAGTGGCATTATTGAATTTCTTAAAAGCTAGATTTTCAAAAGAAAAAGGTGTTTCATGCAGATGTTTTTTTCAATGAAGGATTTTAGATTTGAGATGGTTGATAACTTCAAAAATATGTTTATGTTCCGAAAATATGAATGATCATTGAAATAAAATGGGTGTTTCGTGATGATTAGGTGCTTCACAAATAGACATGTTGAACATATAATTTGAATGAATTGTCTGTTCATGTACATAAATGAAGGACTATAGTGAAAGTAGAGTCTTTTTTTAATAAATGATAGACTTATATTCACATCCTATTGAGGTGACCCCCATGTTTATAAACTAAGCAACACTTCACCATAGGCAGTGAGAAAGGGCGAGTTGACATAAGTGATCTAAGGGAGGATGTGTGATATCCCTAAAATTCCTCTATAAGAAATGTTCCCGGCATGTAGTGACTATGTATTATCTTTCTTAATCCACAATATCTATTGAATATTTGTGGATTCTAGTATGACCAATACACTATTGGTGTATGATCTTTGTAGTAGCCCATAGTAGCGATCCAAGTAAAATAATTGTGTTTTGTTTCCATTCCGTTATATGGGTATTTAATTTTCACAAATTTTCATCAAAAGTGTTTGAATATTTACTACCAATATGGGGAAAAGATTTATCACATCAAAAAAAATTCGACAAATAGATTCACCCATTCCCTCTTAGGGTGTTCTATGGTCCAAAAAATACGATGTATCATAAACATTTTCCATCTTTTTGAGGCTAGTACTTCTCATAATGAATCATGTTGTAATTCAGTCTCACATATGGTCACAACATATTTATGTTAGGTATCAATGTTTTTTTATCATGAGAAATTGGGATAAGTTGAAACTCCCCAATAGGTTCCCACAACACACTTTAACAGTTCACAATGTTATTGGTAATGTATACTAGTTTAACATATTCATCCCCTAATGTGATCCCAAATTCATATGTTGTAATTGTGTATGCACATCGAAACTAAATTTATTGGATGTTTCCATAATCAAAATACCTAACATCTAATAATACCACCTACACATGACCATGATTTACTATGATGTTTTCTTAAGTATCAATCACATCGAATTAAATTTATTCCCTCATAAAAAATCTCATTGAAAAAGAATAAGATTCATTAAAATTCCAGTCAATCTCCCATTTAATAAGTTATTTGTACCATAGCCCCTAATGAATCCAGTTAGCTATCACTTTTACTCATTCTATGATGTAATTTACAAAATTATAAATTTCTTCTGAATAATGGAAAGTGTAGGTAATTTCTAATCTCATTTAAAATTAAAATGATTCACTCTAAAATATTTATGTTTATCTTCCCATGCCTATTTCTATAATTGTATTACATTATCCATTTTTGTCCAAGAATCAACATAATGTAATCACATACCCCATAACATTCCCTAAAAATTCTTCATAATGACTTCTAAAACCATCACTAATCCAAATCATATGATATATTAATGAGATCAAATTATATATAAATTCAAATTAACATTACAATGTGATAATGAAAAATAATAAATAGATTGTATACCAAGATTTATGATATGATTCTAAATATCTTCATATGGAAATGTCTTTCACACATTTCATGAGAATTATCTAATATAATATTGATGATTTGAATATGGGAATATCCATGTAATTTGATTTTCATTGATTGTATCATTGACCACCTAATAATGGTTATATTTAAAACATAAACCCAAAATGATGGTGGAATGGTTAATAATACAAGCTAAAATATAACTTTGGTTTTCCTAATTTTCCATCTACACTATGGGAAACTCTAGAAGAAGGTGTGTACAGTTACAATATTGGGTTTCATCTATCGATAATACCCCTTTGTACTTTTAAACTAGAAATGTTTCATCAATATATATAAACAACTTGTTGAAAAAATGTGGGAATATAAAAAATGAATTCCCAAATCATCCAAATAAATTTAGCGTAAGATGGATCAAATTGGTTATCTGGTAAAACATGTTCATTTTTATCAAGATAGAATAAAATTTTATTTTTTCCCTCATTATTGATAGAATGTTTGATAACGCATGATACGATTCATCCCAATTACCGTACTCATTGAAAATTTCATTTTGTTCATCTATCCATGACATTAAATATTAATTATTAGGACTAAATCACATAGTCTCCTCTCTTAAATAATGAGTTTAGGGATATATTTTAAGGACTTAATCATATCTAAAATAATAGATTACAAAAATTTAGCATCCAATGATGTTGTATTTTTGTTAGGATAATCTTTACACAAGATTGAGATTCCTAAATATTAGAAATCCTCCACCCCAATAGAAATTTTAAGAATCTAAATCTAGAAACATCTACATTTATAACAATCTATTTACAAAATTGGAATGAATTGTTCAATTTTTATACTTAAATTAAATATCAAGAGTGCCTGTCTTTATTAAATTATATTTATATAAATTTCATGGTATTTTTTTAAAAAAATATCTTCCAACCACTACTGTTCTTTGTATTAAATGAGTTATATTATATAAAACCCCATTTTACTCAGTCATAGGTGTGATTATATTTTGGTTAAGGAAAACATGAGATATATTTTAACAAATAAACAAATATTAGTGAATGATTTATCATGAATTATGGTTGATATACAACTATTTTATTTTTACAAACTTCTTACCTCACCTCTTCATTTTACTCTGCAACATCACTATTATCTCATTCCATTCCATCATTATAAAATAACTCATACTCAAATTGTCATTGAATCACATTTGAGTTATCATATTTCCTATATTATTCGCATGACATGGATGTTTTTATATTAATGGGATATACCATCTTTGATGAATCTTGGATTCCTCTATCATAATATAGTAATAGGATACTTGTAGGAAGTAGAAACTTCCATGTATAATTCCATGATAGAATTATTGTATTATTAATTATGTTATTTTATTTCATGTAACTAGAACTGATCATCATCCTATGAATAAGCCATATTCCATATCCTATATATGAATTCAAAATTTCTAAATATAATATTACTGTTCTCTAAATCAGTTCATAAAATTTAGAGACCGTGAATTCTTTTTGGATGTTCTCTTAGGATACCCCAATATCTTATAATGAGAATCATCATGGTTTTATACTTTGTAAAACACATTTATTGGTTTGAATAAGAACCTCATAGAAGTAGACACATGAAGATATATATTTTAAATAAAATAATCTTTTATGATCAGGATTCCAATAGTGGAGATAATATTCACTATGAGGAATAATCATATTGGGTCCAATGTGGAATAGTTGTGTCAAATGTTTTTATCGTAAAATGATTCAATTATATGTTCAATTTTTTATAAAGGTAAATTGATTAAATAAATAAGGTCCACTATGATTATCACCGTAGGTGTGATGTTAGACAAATTTTTGGTGCACTAAGTGATGATTCAGTTGATTATAAATACACCCTTCTCTCGGTTATTACCTCAAGGTGCATCTATACCAAAGACTATACCCACATGTATGATCTAGAATAGTTTTTCATTCCTTCTAAAACCACAAAATGATAACTTTAATAAAATTTTAGAGTCTTTTAATGTGTTTAAACTTATTCCTAATGCTTTCACTATTGTTTCATAGTCAAAATATTAATCTCTTTAAAGATATCTAGATATATTAATTATTACTGGATTGGTGGTGTTTGGAGAATGTTATTAATGAATGTAGTTGCCCAGTGAATGTCAAAACAGGTGTATAGTTTGGCCTCTTAGTCATGCACCAAGTGAAAATTGAGTAAATACCCATGCAACCACTTTTAGGGTCACTATACCTCAGCACATCGATGTTAGAGACCAAATACACTTGTCTGTATCTAGATAAGGATTTTATTTCTCTAATAACCATAGAATATTTACTTTATTAATTGATTAATAGAACATATTCACTAAGGGTAGTAATAATGTAAGTTAGATTGTAGATGAAACATGATGTTCTTTAAGGGTAATAATGTTAGTAAATAAGTTTTCTTACATTTTAATATCTACAGTGGTAGTTTTTAGATAATTTTTATTAATTAATTAATTAATAGTTTTTGAATTATTAGCCAATAGTTAGGTAATTTTTTTATTAATGCTTAATTAATATTTAACCGATATTTAATTATCAATTATCTTATAAATAATTAATAGTAATTAAATATTAGTAATTATTAGTCAATAATTAGTGAGTTGTTAGTGATTATGGAATTACCATTGGTTGATTAGTTATTCATTACATTATGAATAGTTAATCATTAGTTAATGGTTAGGTAATCATTTGTTAATAATTTATTAATGAACATTTAATTTTTATTTAATAACTGATTTTTTAATTGATAACTTTTTGTTTATTATTAGTTATGAGATATTTAAATTCATGTTATTTTTTATTAATATTAATTTAATCATTAGTTAATAAATCATTAATCATTAGTTACTCATTATTATGTCATAGTTTAATTAATATAAAATCATTAGTTATTGAATATTTAGACATTAGTTAATTAATATCTAATCCTTCGTTAATTAGTAGTAAATTATAAGTGACTTATTAGTTAATTGGTAGTAAATCATTAGTTAATTATTTAGTATTTATTAGTTGATAAATAGTAAATTAATTTTCACTGATTAGTTAATGAATATTAATTAATAGTTAATTAATAGTTAATTAATAGTTAATACTAATTAATGGTTAGTTATTTGATATTTATATTTAGTTAATTATTAGTTAAATATTAATAAATTATAACATTATTATTATTTAGTTATTAGTTATTCAATAATTATTTATCATTAAGTCATTGGTTAATCATTAATTGACAATATTATTTTGAATAACCCTTAGGAGAGATCTCCCCCAAGAAAACAAGAAATAAACCCTAACAATGATGTTAAATCATTTGTGAACGTTTTTAATAGGCTTTCTCTCAAATTCCAGGAATATTATGGGGATTAAATGTTTTTTTTGGATTGAATCGAAGAGATACCGACATAGGGGATACTCTGTGAACATTTTTTCAAATAAAGAGGTACATATTATTTATTTTAAACTACGTTTTTAGCATGTTAGAAACAATGTCATGTTGATACCACAAACTAACCTTCCAAAAAAGTATCTGGAAGCTATTGGTTTTTCTAGACATCATGTTCATCTTAATCTCTTCAATTGTTTTCCATTTTCCATATGGAAATGAATAATATCATCTATGGATTAGATGTTTATATTGCTTCAATGGCTACTCTATTAATTATTGAAATGGTCCCCAGACATCAACACTAATTCAAATACCCCTATTACATCTTTATTGTCAGAATTTACTAGTTCAACCCTTCAAAATTTTAAATTATCGGTTCAATTTTCAATAGATTCATTATTGGGAAACCCCTAAAATATGATTCTAATTCTAAAAATCCCTTAAGACCCTCATTTGATAGAGTATTTTCCAAAACTAATATCTCTCAACCTCCCTCATCCTTTATATGGATTCAAAATAGTGACTTGACATATTTACATGATGTTTTTAGAGGATACTAGTAGATAACTATAATAAATTTATTAATATTGGACATGCATCAATGGAATATGAAATCATTACTTAACCAACACACACCCTTATACTAAAAATATCAATCTCAGTTGAAATTGGAAAGATGAATCAGGTGGTTTTCGAATTCACTTATCCCTTTGGGAATCTTTTTGATAAAAATCTCAATTAGGACATGAAAAAACTTTTTAAGTCTCAACATCTCGTAAAATTTAGAATATATTTGTTGATTCATTACCTGATTTTCCACCTATGAATGAGGATATGGAAAAACAAGAATTTTCCTAATAAGGATTCCCTAAAAACCAAACAATTTTTTAAATACATGTAGGTTAAGGACTAGGATGTAGAATTTCATTATGGAAAATTTATCAATGATACACATGAGAAAAAAATTTATATTGAGGATTATTACTTGAAGTTGTGTATTAAGAAAGGTAAAAACCCAATGGTTAACTTACATAGATACATTGTTCCGGTTCTTTAAAAGGCTCTAAAGTGTATATATTATTCTAATATATAGAGAAAAATTGTTAAAATACTATTAGGGGTATAAATGGATGTTAATATAGATTTTCCCCAACAAACTAAGGTTTTTCAGGATCATACTTCATCTATTATTGAATAAGGTTCCAAATATACCCTTAAGATAATGAATTGAACACTTTTTTGGAAGTAAGGTGTTAAAGATGATGTCAGTACGTGGGTTGAATAATAGGGCTGAGTGTATTATCCTAAATCCAAAAGGAGTTAACTATGTATGATTACTTAACCATTATAAACATTATGCTTGAGAAAATGAAATTAAATCTTGATTTCAATCTTAATTTGGATTAACCACAACTCTCTTCAAAATATTCATCATTGTCAATGGAATAATGTTAAAAAATGACTGTTAGATAAGTTTACACATAACATGGATGGTAGTTTCTATCATATATTATCTATTATAGAAATATATTATAGTTATATTTAGGTGTTGCTAACTATTTCCCTGATGAATTCTGAATATTTTGTGTAGATGATGTTTTTTAGGTGTTTTCAAAACTTGTTGTAGTGGATTTGTAATTGTGATTAAATTTTTGAAAAAGTAGGAGCATATCATGAATGGAATCTTATCATTATGAAATATCATGAAACCTTATTATAGTTTTTTTGTTGCATCCATCATTTATCAGATTCTTCGTGATTCTTTTTCCATGAGTTATCTATGATCAGAATATGATTTTTCATCCTTTAGATGATGGTTAGAATAACCTTGAAGTGACACAACTTTTATTAATGAATGGTTCTAGTATATTTTGATGTTGAGATATCATTGGTTTCTATGTGGAATTAATTCATGGAATCTTTGATGTGTTTTGGTGATAGTTTTTTGTTTAATGGTCAATGGATTCCCTCCTATGTTCCCATGTGAGACCCAGCTAAACTGTAATGTTATCATGAAAAAACCTTTGTAGAACAATGGATGATTATATTTGAATTAGCAAGTAATTAATTTTTTATAGATGAATAAACCAAATTTATTGGAATATATGAACACCCCATGTAGAGTAATATTAGAAGATTCATAGGAATTGGTGGTGGTATATTGGCTTATTTTGTAATGGAGATACATCATCTATATTACTACGTCATTTGACTTTCAAATTTATTCTTATTATCACCCTCTCAATATATAAGATATTAATTCCTTTTTAGTCGAAATTAATTATACCTTATGATTTCACATTGTAACATACTTTTCTTTATGTGTTTTTTGGTTGTGTGGTTTGGTTCACGAACCCATTCTCAACCTCCTCATATTAGTTATCTAATATTTAATTATCATTTTATGTATTTTAATTAACAATTAATATGTAATTTATTATTATTTATTTATTTTTAAATTAATAGTTAGTCATTAATTAAGAATTGTTCATTATTAATATATTTATATTTAATCTTAAGTTGATTAATATTATATATATTTTATTTAACAATTAATATGTAGTTATTTATTTGTTAATTAGTTATATATTATAAGTTACACATTGGTTAACTATTAGAAAACTATTAGTTAATACTAGTATGTTATTATTAATTGCATAATTTTTTATTTATAATATAATTATTTGATTATTTAATTTTTAATTATTTAATATGGACTAGTTACGTAATTATATATTGGTCAATAATTAATGATCACTACTTATTATAAACTATAAAAATCATAGAAAAAAGTTTAAATCATTATTATTAATATATTACTAACTAAAACTAATTATTTATTAATTACAAAATAATGTTCATTAAATAATAATTAGTTATTCACTAATAATAACTTTTTTTTCAATATAAAATATAATTAAATAAACAACTACGTCAATAAAATAATTTAAATGAAAGAAACTCAAATCAAATAAAAAAATAAAAAACAATAAAATATATTTTTAATAATAACATTATTCAAAAGTTTTTTACTCTTTCATGGAAAGAAAAAGAGTCATCGGGAATGGGGAAAAAATGAGGACAAACATAGATAACTAGAAATCCAAAATGTGTAAGGTTTAGTTTGAGGTATTTTTTCATGGAAATAGGGGAGGCATTTTTTGGGGTGGTGGTGAATGGAGTTTATTCCAGTAATATCTTTTATCGTAAAATGCGAAAGACGTTGGTGGATAGAAATTATTTCAACTTTTAATGGGGAAATTTTTTGGGGTTATTTACACTTTCTTTTCCTTTGATCCGAAGAAATTGTGTTGATACCTGTAACCCATTATAATTTATTTTAAATTAATTGATTGTCATAATTAATTTCTACCATAATTTCATAAAATAATTAAATATATATTTATATTCAGTCTTTTTGAACCTTAATAAACCATTACACATCAAGGTCCAATTCTTATTATTGTGTTATTCTAGTTGGAATAATTTTAAGGTGATATCTATTTTTTATTGTTTAATATAGGTCGTCGTACCTATAATATACCTCGATGGTTATTCCAAATCGCAATTCATGCACGCATGATCCAATGTCCAGTGTTATAGTTCCATATAATTGTGCTACTCTACAATAATCTCATAAAAGTACTTATTCCACCCTATAATTTATGTTTCTCATGTAATATCATTATTTGATTGTATTCAATTTTATATAAGAGCCACTAAACACTATATTCAGTTTTTGATTGAGTTGAAAAATAATTATGGGATGGAGGTGTTTGGAAAGAATGGTTCATTCCAAAACCGACAAAAAACTCCAATATTCATAATAATGATAAAAATAATTAATTTTCCATTGAATAAAATATAAACAAGAATAATAATTTTAAAATAATATTTTTTTAAAATTTTCTCCTTTTAAAAATAAAATTAAAGTTCTTATAGAATATTTTCTAGAAAAAAATAGAACCTAGCCTCTTGGTTAGTTCAATTATATTTTCAAAAAAAAATACATATTTCTACAAAAATATTAACCTCACAAGAATACCAAATAGAATGTTCTGAAAGTGTAATTGTTTCCCATACCACCCATCTAATGATATCATATTCATAAACATGGTTAAAAATTATAATATACTAAGAAACAAAACTAATATTTGTGCTTACCCACATACTATCAGAGTATTACTCGTGCATATGAACACCTTCATGTAGAAAAACAAAAAAATGATATGTGGTTACAATACAGTGTTGATGAAAACTAAAAAAATAAAAATAATTCAATGGTAATGTTAGTAAAAATACATAAATCCCAAAAGATAGTGATATCAAAGGTGTAGGATTTCCACATAATCCATAAAAACATAGACCATCCCTAAAATACTCTGTCTTCCAACCAAGATCTCCTATAAACACATGATGGCCAAGTCATAGGATCGTAAAAGATAGTCTATATAGAATCTACCCCAAATTATAACTAAAGGGATTCTAAAAAATAAGGGAACTTCTATAGAGGTGAACCCAATGAAAACCAAATGATTTTGGGAGGTACTATCCATAGATTTTATGTCCTAACAACATCTTTTAATATGAATGATCTCACAACATTTAAAATATCAAGATTTATTAAACTAGTTATTATCATTATATTTAATATTATTATTATTCAATTGGCCACAATCATGAATTAATTGGTGCAATTATTTTTCTAATGTAAAATCCATATTCAAACTGTATTTTTCAAGATCTTGGGATAAAAAAAATTACTTTACTTATTAGAGGGTGATCGATTTTTTACTATACATCATCTAATCATTTAAATAATAAAAAGGATCATTAAGGGACGTCATCAAGACAATGGCTTAATATTCTCCTTTTATATATAATAATTATTTTTTATGTAATGAAATCATTAATTAATTTCATTTTGATGAATGTGAATAGAAGAAAAAGGGTTCATCATAAAAGTATAAAGTATCATTTTCGTGAACAATGACCAATAAGATATTTAAACTTTCTAAAATAGTCATGCATAAGCAATATAACAATTAAATTGGTCTCATGAATGAATTCATGTAAGGCCTTATCACCTAGGGTTAAAAAAATACTATATAATTTCTCAAGAATGTAACGGTCTACATCTATAAATGTAGTCGAATATCATGAAAAAGTGGAAGTACTAATGATATGATTTATAAGACCTAAGAGAGCTTCTAGTATCCAAACTAGTACCCAACCCATGAATTTTCATTGCATCATCATTTAATTAATAAATTCATTCACAAGATCAAAAAATTATGGTGATGGTTTATGAAATACGTTTCTTTTTTGGATAGAGTGATGAAATTATAAGAAGAAATAATATGAAAGGGATACTCTCTACACATTGAAATGAAGTAAATACAAGTGATGAAAAATGTAGGTGGAATCATTAGACATAATAGGTGCATAAAAATTATATCAATGTTTGTATAATGTATACAAATAGGTGTATGTGATTTAAATAATGTATGCATACTATATGCACAACACGAAGAGGCATGAGATGAATACTAAACTGTAAGTAAAAGGAATGCATACAATTATTTTATATTTTAAAAAATGTTTGAAATTTTTGTTCACAAAGAGAATAATATAGTATTGAAGTGCTCTAAATATATATATATACCTGTAAAAATAGAAAAGGTTTTATGTGACCATGCCAGGGTAATATTATTTTAACATAAAATCACTTCACATTCAATTTAGTGACCCTGATCCCCATTGTATTTGCATCTCCATAGTCGGTACACTCACCATGAGTCTCTCTATCAACCTAATGTAATGGAAAAAATAAAATATGAGACATTGATCAATGTTATTGTAAAAACAATATGGTGCTCATTAATGGGATGATGATGAACTCATCGGAGGCCAGTCAGAGTCACACCATCACAAACTCTATAAGAACAGTGCAGATCCACTAACGCTTGAAAACACATCCATCTCTAGATTTCTCACCACACTGAAACTACCAAGCCCAATGTCACCATTATTGAATTCTAATTTCATGTATTCCATATGATGTCGGTCAATAAATATGGATTAAAAAAGAAAACATATAATCAACATATTTTTCTACAATGGTTATGGAAACTTATACATACAAATCCAAAATGGATATATCAAAAATATTCCATAATATAATCAATTGGAATGAAGAAAATAAATAATTAATACCTAATGTGATGTGTGATACATCCTTGAATATTCATTGTACATCTAATAAAGACCACATTAGTTGAATTGATGCATGAACATAAATAATGCATACTTGAAGTGATGTTTGAAGATAAATAATGGATACCTAAAGTGTTAGAATAATTTTTTCTTGCATAATGATATGCTCCTTGATCGAATTTTTTGCCATTAATTCTTTATCATCATCTAAATTCCATTATAGTGGGCTCTCAATTTTTATAAAATTGCATACATAAAGGTAATGGTGGAAAATAAAGATGAAAATATATAAACAACATATGTCAGAAACATCCAATATTAAATGAATGTTTGAAAAAAATACAATCAAGTATAATATATTTATATTAACATATTTCATTTGTATTGTAGGTTAAACTAAGGAGTTTCAAATAGACAACTCAATGATTAGTATTGAATATGCAAAATCCAAAAAGAAAATACCGGTAAAAATCAAATATAAATGTCTATACAGTATACTTTATATATTGATGGTTCAAATGAAAATATGTGAAAATTATCCAATTTAACAAAAGGGTATCTCATAGAGATTTTTTATAACGGTATCATCCATAAATGGTATCATATTCCCCCCCTCAAAAGGATACAATAAAATTTATATTAAAATATTTCGATCTAAAATTGATTTCATATCAAAGAAAAGTTCCCTATTTGATTAATGTGAACATAACCCATTTTGTTAATTTCTATTTCATACAAAATTAACCTATCCAAGAAACCCATTAGTCAAGGATACATGAAAACAATAAGATTTATTTATATTTCACTAATATATTTAAATGGATGAATTTGAGGAGCTCTCTTGAAATGACAACAGAGTTAATATTAGATGATAAGATTTGAGTTATTAAAATTAAAAAATTAATATATAAGATAACATTATATAGGTAACATATAGAAAATAATACCTTAATTGGGGTATATCATTCAACTAATAAAAATATATGGCTATGTAAGAACTACATAAAAAAAGAATGAGAATAAAGTGTTTACATGAAATAGATAGAAAATAAAAAAAATGATGATACACATGAACATGGAATGAAGTTCGGTAATAAACGTGATAAAATATGATCACGTGGTATAAACACATATCAAGTTAAAAAATTCAATCTAGATAATAAAAATTGTTTGGAATCTATTTTAAAAAATAGGCTAATTTCAAAAAAAAAACACAAAAAATAGAATCAAAAGGTGTAAAACTTAAGCATGAAGTTTATCTTGAGATCCATCGTTCAAAAAAGAAAAGATATGAAACTTTTTCTTATAACATATAAAAATCCCATTAAAAATCACTTATAATATATTGGATCATTAGTAGAAATAACCACAGTTGTTTTTCATGATCTCTATTTTCAATAAACACTTCCAATCTTTTCATGACTGTAGTGTGAATTAAAAGGATAGATAAAAAATAGTCATGGATTCAGAATCAATATAATTCAATACTAGACATTGGAAATAATTTTAGTTTTTTGTCACTAATAATCCAATTATACTACACTAATAGAAAGTAAAGATAGTGAATGTTTCAATATAAATGTAGTTAATAATAAAAAAATTTAATACAACTTTACAACAATGAAAATACCTTTTCAAATGTGCTTAAGAGATTCATCATTAAAATCTAGAAGACGGATCCACCTTCATCCATAGATAGGTATCTCTAATTCAAGAAACAATACATTTCAAGAAAACTATTTTCTATTCAATTTTTCTTTTAATATTTACTTGATCTATATTGAATTTATTTTTCATGTCCAATGATTATTAAGTTTCTTTAGTGATATTATTTTTGACTTATTCTATTTCACTAATGATATCTTATTAAAAATCATGTTCTAATGGTCATTGAATTTATTTTGTTTGTAACATGTCGGTCAAAGGCCATATAATAGAATGAGAGAAATAAAATAGGCACATGAACTCCATTTAGTATATATAATGGATATTACTTAGTAAACATTAGGAACAATTAATGGAAAACTATAACAAATGAATACATAATTTGTTTGGATACAATGTCTGTAACATAAATGAGGGTGAAAAGGGGAATTTGAAAGCATAAAAAGGAAAATAAATGATAAATTTGGAAACTGTATCATGAATTTCCAATGGCTTAATGAAATTGACGCAGGCTCAACTACATAACCACAACTAGAATTGTATTTCATTTATCAGCATGGAACATTTTTTATAGAATTTATTTTTATATATGAATTAATTAAACAAAATAAAAGTTTCTGAGAAATCCCTACAACATCCACAGTTATGTAGTTTTTATATGTAGATATTTTTGAACAAGTTGTCTACTAGAAACCCTGGATGAATAAAGCTTAGAAACCATTGATAAAGATGAAGCCAAAATCAAGTAAAAGGATAGAGAATTTGGACATAGCTTGGCTTTTGAGGACACAAAAAGGAGAAACAAATGAGGTGTTGGTACACTATCACCATCCTCAAGACAATGATTTGTGTCTTGGAAGATGTTTCACTTCATAGGCAGAAGCTGGTTTTCAACATCAAGGATCTTTAGGATGGTCATGCTTTGGAAGAGTACAAAATAAAAGAAGAATACACCCTCAAATTGATTTGCACCCTAAGTGGTGGAAATAGTATATTATTCATTCCCATTATAGGGAAGATGATCCCATTAGAGGTGAAGTTTACTTACACCATAGTTAACCTCAAGTATAAGAGTCACGACATGGTAGGCTTCCCCCTACAGGGGAAAATTCTAATTTACAACATCATGTTTTTTTAGGATGGTTATGCCCTGGAATATTATGACATAGTAGTGAATTTCACTCTCCATTGTGTTCTCCACCTAATGGGAAGAATGAAAATAAATTTTTAAACCCAAATTGGGAACATTATATATGTTCCTAAACGTGTTTTTAAATGTTAAAAATTATTTTCTATTTTTGGGATGTTAAATGCTAAATAAATTGAAAAAAAACAATGTGAAATAAATCTAAACATTGATTTAAAAAGAAAAATAAGAGCATATTGGGGAATAGATTATGAATAATATTTAGGGATGGTGGGATTGACATACTCATAGCCTAAAAACATACAAAAACATGTTTTATTATGTTAAAACAATTTTGCATACATACATGTTTGATTAACTTCAATAAATCATAGCTCAACAGGATGTCGTTGCGCATCTGTAACAATCTAATAAGACCTCCCTATGTCTGATAGTCTGGGAACCCAATTAATAAACACCCACTTATTTTTATGTTTGAAACAATGGAATTATGATAAATGAAGAAGATGGGGAATGCAGGAAGGCCAAATAATTATAATAAATTAAAAAATTAATATTACATTCAGGAAAGTTCTATTAATGTGAATAAATATTACCTCATAATGAAGTCATTACACTACCAACAAAGAAATTAGTCCTTTATATGACTGATTGAAATATGTAAAATAAATGAAAAATCGGGGAAGGGGGATAAACAATATACTAGTAAAACCACACGAATGTGGGTAGTTTAAATATTTTCAATAAATGTCAAAATTATATAGGGATGATGATTAATTTCTCTAATTATTAGCTCTATAGGATATTGTCACATATAACCAAAAAATAAATCTTGATCAACTATGAAATATTTGAAAAGAAAAATAGGATAAGGGAAAGGATGATGATTAATTTACAGGGAGGATGGGATTGAGATACTCAAAGTTGATAAATTATAATAAAAAAGGTCGATTATTCCAAAACAACAATACATACATACATGTTTTATTTATTTCAATAACGATTGCCTACACTAGAAGTCCTCGTGCATCTGCAACAAAAAAACTCAACCGTGCAATAAAATAATCAAATAAGTAGACCAGAAAAAAGAGGTGTAAAATATTAATTTATGAGGAAAACAAATAATATAATTAATGATGTTTCTCCATTCTAAAAATGAAACTAAAATTAATATTAATATATGGAAAAATTCAAAATTCATTAATGGGTTATTGTTAAATACACAACCCTGGTTATTTCTTTTTACTAGAATAACCGCTACAGGAAAATATAGAAGGCGTAATAAAGAAATACATCCTGAAGAATGTTTGGTGAAAATATAGATGTATCAATATAGGTAAATGTAAAATATTATCAGGTAACCTTTTGAAATGATATAACCTGGGTTTCAGCTGTAGCCCTAGCATTTGAATAGGGTCATTCCTTCCTGTTTTTCTCTATGAAAGAAAGAAGTCAATTTTAGTCAAAAGTAAAAGTCAAATATGGTATCAAATGTAGGAACGGTACATATGAATGAAAGAAGTTGATTTTAGTCAAAATTAACATTCATATATGTGACCTATAGTAAAAGGCTCATATGAAAGCATGAAGATAATTTTAGTCAAAAGTAAAAGGCATATATGATAACCCTTGTCATAGGACTATACCTACAACCAAATCATAGTATATGAGAACCCAAATGGTAATATAATTCAATGTAATGTCAAGGTAGAACCAAAACCATTGAAAAACTCAATTAATTATGTGAATATGAAATATGAAAAGGTTGAAGATCATTGTAAACAAAAAAAAATATTTAAAATAAAAAACCATAGATGGAAAAGAAATAACCATAGATGAAAATAAATAACCATATATGGTGTTTAAAAATACCTAGATATAGTTCCTTTGGATAAAAAAGACATATTTATATTCCCTTACTAATTTTGATTTAATTCAATGCAACCAAATATCCTACAAGATAAAAACATGTGAATGAAAATTCTAAAAGGTGTTAAGGAATGAATATTTCAACGAAATCAATTATATTTTTAATAAATTTGATCATATATGAACAAATAATATGAAAATATTGTGAAAAAATATATATCTATATAATTAAGTGAAATCAATCATTTTATTAAAAATATAAACATGGTTATACAATAAAAAAGGAATATATAACTAATAAAAATTTAAGGAATTCAAGACAATGATCTATTAGATTGATAATATATAAAAACATTTTGAATAATATAAATAGGTATGATCTTGCTTTAAATTTATTCGTAATTATAAAGCAAGAAAGTGGCTGCAAACACTCCCCCTAATGTCCGATGTGGGATACAGACTCCAACACTCCCCCTCAAGATAGGTGTACCTAGCTTGGCCATTCAAAGACAAAAAAAGCAAGAAACAAGCTAAAAACACTCCCCCTAAAGCTGTACATATCCAACATGATGACAAAATATGATGAAATAAAATAAAGGAAAAACTGCAAGACTGATGCTCCCCCTCACGATCACAGCTTCCCCATCAATATTATGGATGGATGATGTTGTGGGCACATCAGAAGAACCACACAGAGACTGTGTCAGTTGAAAGAATGCCAGGAATGCCGCTCTAGTGGGGCCTATCGATGAAACACCGGGAAATCCAAACTAGCACCGGGAAAACTGTACTTGTCGGGGCCGACGATGGGAGGCGGGGATTCTGCAGAATTGTTGCAGGGTCTGGCGGTGCCAAAGTGCCCAGATTTCAAGTGGTCAAGGGGTTGTGCCAGGGTGGATTATGCGTGAAGGTGTGATAGCTGACAGGGAGACGGCTACCTACCGAGAGTCCTCGGAAGATGCTAGTGATTAGAGGGGGGGCTCTCTAGAAGGAGGTGGCCGACGAGGGAGTAGGAAAGTGAGAGGGGACGTTTGGAGGCTGCGCATAGAGCCGTTCTGGATGGAACTTCTGGGGAAGGGAGGCCACCGGCATAGGGAACCGGTTGGGATGGAGCCGCCAGGGAAGGGAGGTCGCCGGGGAAGGGGGGCCACTGGTGATGGGAGGCCACCAGGGAAGGGAGACCGCCAATGAAGGGAGGTCGCCGGCGCTGAGAGTCATACTAGAAGAGCCACCGGGGAAGGGAGGCCACTGGCGCTAGGAGTCATCCAGGATAGAGCCGCCAGGGAAGGGAGGCCTCTAGCACTAGGAGTCATCCAGAACAGAGCCGCCGGGGAAGGGTAGCTGCCGGGGAAGGGAGGCCATGAGGTAGGGATTGTCTGAACATAGGCGATAGGGTAGGCGCAGGGAAGAACCAGGATTAATCCAGAAGGGTGCTATAGAAGCTGTGACAGGAGAAAGGTTCAGGAGGGAGGCGGCACCAGAAAATGCTTGAACTAGAGGGCAGTTTGGGTGTAGCGAGAGATGTGGGAGCTGCCCATTTTGGTCACCTGGAGAAGCGGGAGCTTGTTCGGGCAGTTGTGGGAGCCGGGTGGATTGCCGGGGAAGTCGGGAACCACTGAGGAGGTGAGGCAGGGTGTCACTGGGAGTTCGAAGCAGAGACGACGGTGGGGAGAGGGACACTGCCTGGGTTAAGGGGGACATAGCCAGTAGGGGGGATGATTTTGGTTTGAATAAAATGCATGATAAAAATTAATAATCTCTTTTAAAAGGGGTTGTTCACCCTTCATTGTTACTGCAATTCTATTCTAATGTGCCCAATCTTTTATTTGAATCCAATATGTCTCTTGATCCCCATAAGTGATGACCTAGAGATCCTGGGGCCTAATGACAATAAAAATGACTAAGATACCCAGAGTCAAAAAAGAATATGTAGTCTAAAGGACAAATTCCGAAGACCTTTACCATCTATTCCATCATTTACCATTGATCCTAGACCTCGTGAAACTCATGATGATGAGGCTATAATCAAAAATCACACACAGGTACAAGGACCACTCTTGACCGCAAGTGCATGATGCGCAACTGAGCCATAGCTGCCTGAACACCAGAAAAACCATATGGAACCCTGGGAATCTGAAAAACATGAAACACATTCATAAAATCCATCAACACTAGACGTAATCACCATATCCATCAAGTATGAAAACCATTGATGAGTAACGTAAGCCTAAGAAAGCGCCATGCATCCCTGCACCAACATCGTCGGTCGCTTGATCAACCATGGTCCGCACCAGATCCATAAACCAATGTTGAAATGGGGGCATAGGGAGAGTATGACAAAGCAAATAGTGGAGTAATAGAGACCATATATGGAAATATCTACACCCATCCTCTACCAGATGACTCTGTGGATACAACCCAACATTAGAAGATCCATCATCTGAAGCCACAGATCAGAAATAAGATCTGTTCCACTGATAAATCCAATTCTAGACCATGACACACGAGTAAGGAGGTCTATTAAATTTTACCTCTAGTGAAATTTAGGTGGAGGATGTATAGATGCGAGATGGAGGCCGATGTAGAAGATGCATACTCCGATGTGGAGGAGGATGAGGTAGAAGACGATGTAGTGGAAGTGGAGGTGGCTAATTGAAATTCTGAGAAATATCAGGAGGCGGAGGCCTATACAGAGGAGAAGGTGGACGCTGATATAGAGGAAGAGGAGGCTGACACTGATGCGGAAGAGAATGAGGAAGACGCAAATTCTGGGGAAGATGAGGAGGTGATGCAGAGGAGAGTCATGGAGGGGATGTAAATAAGATATTTGAGGAGGAGAGTTGGGGTATGGGGTAACATGTGTAGAGTAGAAATGGAAGTGGGGGAGACACGTAACATTGAAATTCTATGGTGATGACATGTGTATAATTTTTTACAGGACTTAGTATAGATAATGAATGTGGTCAAACCTCACCCTCAACATAACTCTCCAACTGTTAAAATTGTATTCTCCATCGAACATATCATCATATAGTTTAACATATGAATTTTTCAAATTGAAATAAATTCTATCAATAAATTTTTGGGATAGAGGAGTTTACAAAAAATGTTGCTGACTAGAACCATTAAGAAATTAAAAAGTTTATAATAAAAAATTAATGAATTATACAAGGAATGAAAAAAAAATTGAAAAAAAAATTGAACACTTATATTAGGGGATATCAATATATTTCCATCAAATCAATGATCTTTCAAATCCAACATATATATCTCATGTTATCAATAAACATATAATTATATGAAATATTAAAACATCATAATTATGATAAACAATAATGTAGTTATTTCAGATAAAATTTAAATTGTATAAACAATTGATTCAACCATTATTTTATGTGATGAAAATATAGAAAATTTTCTTATTTATCAAATTCAATGAAAATAATTAAAATCCACGGGTTGTATATCATATTGTAAAGAAAAATAGTTCCATAATAAAAATTAAATTACATTATGATATTTGGCCAGGAAATAAAATTCTTATTATGAAACAATAAATATATAAGTCATTAATAAAATAATTAAACAAAAAAAATTCAGGAAACATGTAGGAGATGAATTCAAAAATTATCACAGACATCAAAACAAAACATAACATGATAGAAAATAAAAAATAAGATGGTTGTTAAATTTGAGATAATAAATAAATAAACATGTTAAAATGAGAAAATCACCATTTTAATGAAATATAGTAAGTTTATTTTGTGATTAATTAACATTTAACTGAATATTAATTATTGAATTACATGTTCCCTTAATTTCTAGGAAATATAATTAAAAAAATGAATTAAAAGAGACTAAATAATCATTTTTATGTGTGGCCTCTAAATGAGATACATGGTATGATTTTGGTGAAATATGAATGAAGGTAGAAGAATATCATTGGTTATCTTAAAATTTTAAACATGTATTTTTTTTAGAATTAAACTTGTATTATGAGCATTTGTTATAAAAAAATCTTAACTACCCACCATGAACTCTAGAATAACCTATGTAATGTTCTAATAATTACAATTATCATTTTATCATTTTATTATAAGAATGAAAAGGGAGATATTAATATAAAATTTAAGCATTATTTTAGTAATGAGAGAAACACTTCTTGAAATCTATTTTGACTAATAATGTTATATTATTTTTAAGGTAGAAGGGAACTAGTTTTTAGTGAAATGGGTTATCAAAAAAAATTAATAAAAAGGGAGAAAACAGAAATTGATTGTATATATAGAGTGATGGATTAACAGATAAAGATAATTGTATATTCCACTCTTGATTTATGATGTTTTGTTTTGTTTTGTGTAGTTTTTTTATATAAGGGAAATTTATATGTTTTTTATCATGACTAATATAATAGTATCTCTATTTTTATTCCGTAATTAATGGAATATAACCGTAGCCATTTCTATATTATGTGGAAAATTTTGAAATATATATTAAGTGGGTATGTTTTTTTAGTAAATTTAAAAAACATTATTGTAAGATTAATTTAAATGGTGATATGTATTAAAATTTCAGGGATGGCATTATAATGTGATGTTTTGATGTATTGCTGATAGAAAATACGCGTTCTTCCATATGATAACTGAACACAAAATATAAATGGAGAAGATATATATATATATATATATATAATATTTTATGGCTCATAGATATCTATAAAGGTAAATCTTCTAATTATAATTGAACTTTTATGAACATATCATTGAAAATATTTTATCAATACATGTGACAATATTTATATGTATGACTCCATAATTACAATATCCTTGGGGGGTCATTTGTAAAATAGTTTTAACATAAACTATTATGATTGAAGGAAATTTATAAAGTGAGAAAAGATAAGAAATCATTAGAACACATAATTTATATAACTTAATCATTACATCTCACAAAAAAATACAATCCCAAGAATAGATATCTTATTATCTTTGAAGAATAGCTACATAAACATCAACTTTTACAATGCATGTGAACATTTCTCTATATATTATCCAAACAATTATCCCTTATAAACATTTCATTTTATATACTTATAATAAAAATATTAGGAATGGAAACATAATAAATTATTGGTCTTAATGACTCAGAAAAGGGATAATACCATCGATATGTCATTAAGGGTTAGATCATAATCTTATTATAAAACATGAGATAAAGATTAATATATTATTAAAAAATGAAACAACAATATTTAATTATAACTCAGGATAAAAGGATAACTAATGTCAAATGAACAATCATGTACCATGTCACAACAGTGTGAGATGATAAACATACATTTAGAATAATATCATATATCTAATATAATAAAATGGTATCTCATTAATTCGCATCATATCAAGGAATTATGAGACCAAAAATTTAGAATAATTAGTAAATATTATAAATTAAATTTAATTATATCCACCATTTATGTTTTGAAAATTTTTAAGAATTTATACCTATTTATGTCGTGTTCAATTCCATGTAGGTCATTGCATTATCTTTGGAACAAATTCAAGCATGACCACAATTTAGTTTTTCAAACAATCCCATAATGTTCATGTTTCATTATCTCATGAGATTAAAACTAAAATCATTGAATATGAGGGATATATAGGACTCCAAATATTACTAAACATATATATCTGTTCCATAAGATATCAATAATTCTAAATAAACTGAAAATCTATGAGATTCATCTCAATTTATATAACCCTTGGAATGAAAATTTGTTTTTACAACTTTTTTAGAAAATACCACAAAAATTAACCTCATGAATGTAAATAGTTGATATCCTATATTCAATCAACCTGAAATATTATTTAATATGATCCTTTATAAATTAATTCATTAAAAATAATTTCCATCCAATTTAATCCATAGGAAAAAACATGTAAAAGGGTAGTATACCCATAAAATAGATTTCAGAAATGGTTTATAAAATTGTTAGAAAAGAAGATGTTATAGATCAAATTAAATAAAATAATTTAAAAATTATAATGTTAAATCATTAAAAAAAATTCATGTAATATAAAGATCTAAAACATATCAACTAAAATATATAATTTTTATCAACATGATTTATTTGGAAGACTAAATAACATTCGATTAATAAAGTGAGGATACCATTTTTAGTAATTTTAAATAATTGTGTTTAAAACCCACTTCACAATAAGAGTATCGAAAAATAATTGTATAAAAGATGATTAGATGAATATAAGGACACGCTAAGATAAAAAATATTTGGATTTTAAAATATGGATGAGAAACATTTTATGGAATAATCCACATGGATAAATATGAAAAAGATAAATTTATATTTGATGAAATTTTTCCTTAAAAACTCTTCACATTGAGAAATAATCTACTCTATAATGATTTATTGTGTTAAGAAAATAATTTTACTTCAAGAGAATAGATGGAATATATTATAAAATTTAAAATTGAATAATTTATCTAATGTTGAATAATGATGCGCATGAAATAACATTTTAACATAAATAAAGGAAATTTTAGTTAACCAAATCCCTTATTGATGTCATAATTCATGAATCAAGAGAAATTTTGAAAATTGAAAATGTGGTAAAACTTTATTACCCATACAAAATAAGACATCACATAATACAATAAAATATCATAATGTACCCAACTAATATGAAATAAATAATAAAGATTTATCATAACAAAATTAATGAAAATGAACATTACATAACCATTAATGTTGTGGTAAAATTAAAAATCAAAAGAAAATAAGTTGGTTACCATGAAATGGAAATTAAAATATCATTAAATGAAACAAAATCATTATAAATGGAGTAAATAGGTTACTGAATAACCTGTGTAAAATAAATAACAGTATAATATCAAACATGTCTCATTGAATTGAAAATAGAGACAAATAAAGCATACATGAATTCATGATTTCCACGACAGTGATTTAATATCCTATATAATGAAGATAAATATAAATTATATATCTTAAAAAATAATACCTTTTATGTATAAATTATAAAAATATATTAAAAAATTTTTACCTAATTAGATTCAGTTTTCATAATCGGATGTTTGGATTTTATTATTATTATTTTCATGTTTCACGGTGATAGTGTCTATTATCATATAAGTGTTCCAATTATATCACTACCATATTACTCGGTAGAGAATAATAAAGTTTTCAATGATTCTTTAGGTTCTATTACATTTGGTTAAATTCATGGATACCGGTAATCAAAAAGTAAATTGAGATAAACTTGTTTATGTGTGTTTAATGATCATAAGGTGGTATATTAAAAAATATATTAAATATTAACAACAAAATTTAATAATCATTATACCATATTTAAACAAATATTAATATATTATATTCCCATTATATAAATTTCCATAATCATTCATGATATAAATATTATAACCATCCATGTAATATGGTCATTACTACTGAAACTCAACATCCATAGAGGTGATAGTCTACAGATAAACACAGTTAATGATTCCATTTCTTGAAGAATTGGATAGAATGGAGGTATATGATAAATTATCATTTCAAAATAATAATTGTAAATTATAAAAATTATTCAGTCATAAAATATATCATTGTTACCATATTTTAGTTTTGTTGATGAAAAAAACCCCATAACTTCGTTGAGGTGTTAGTCTGCACGTACCCTCGACCCATCCCAACCCGATCAACATAAAAATATCAAATCCATTTAAATAATCCTCTAAATAACGATATATAGATATTATTACAATTCATTATTTATTGTGTCAATTTATTTTTCATTGTATTTAAACTATATGCATCATTCCATTTTAAATTATTTTCCCAATAACTCTTAACATTTTGAAATTGTTAATCTTGTTGATAACTTGAAAAACATTGATCAAGAGCTATATGATATTTGAATCTATAAAAAAATATTATTAATAATAATTATTAATTCAATGATAAATTATTTTATTTCATTTCTATAAATCATCAATTCCAAACTATACTGAAAATAATATAATTTATATTAGGGTTTAAGAACCACTTTATCAAGAAAAATATAATTACAATAAAAACAACTGCCTTGATACTTATCCAACTTCATCTTCATTACTATATCTATTTCATTCACAATAAAGTCATTAACTTTCATCCATTTATTTATTTTCAATATATATCACAACTAATATTATTGAATAGTGGAAATTCACATAATTAAAATCATAAAATTATATAGTTCTAAAATAAACATTTTTACAAAAATTTCAAAATACATGAGCATGATCTCAATCATATGCAATAAAAATACCACCATAACAAGTACATGTATTCCTAGAAATTTAATCTTCATAAAATATAATAACATAGTTCTATAAAATATCCAATATAACGTTAAAAAAATTCCACCTACTAGGAAAATCAAGAGTTATGGTCTTTTACAAGTAATTTTTAACTCCTCTAAAATAGTATTTAAATGAGTCAATTTAGAAGGTGAGAGTTTCAAAAATATTAAATAAAATTTGATTATATAATTTTATGATGTAATTTCTTTTAAAGAATCATTACAAATATGGTTTAAAATGCATTTAGAACATCTCATATACATATAATATCCATTAATAATAGTCATATTCCATTCACTAGAAATCCTCATCAAATAGTTGATCATTATTTTATTGGAACAATCATTGCCCATAGTAATAGCAATAACCCTTTAAATCCCCAGTTACTTCCCTATGGATTCTAATACTCACCCAATTATTTCTATTATATATTTATCAACATGAAAAAACTAATCATTATTTAATTAAAAATCTAATTACCCTCAAAAAAAATTTCATTCCAAAACATCTAATTACAATTCTCAATTTAAGTCAATATCTCAGTAGTAATACATATCATATGAACTAACATTTCAAATTTAGACATTAAAATTTCCTTCTCACTAAAATTTAATTTCATGAAATATCAGAATTTTTTTATCTAGATGTAATTTAAAATTGTGGTTGAATAATATCAATAAATTTTCTAATTTATTGATTTTAAACATACTTAATTGATCACTCATCAATTATTATCATTTTTGAATTATATATTTTTATCTTATATTTGATAAAATGATATATTGAAAACAAAACCATCTCATAATCCTATTCATCATGGTACTCTTTAACATCCATAGTGTATTGAATATTCTCAAAACCTTTTAAAGAATTTTGTTACACCTTATCAAATGTCAATTCAAATTACTATTTCCATGTTGTTTATATATAAAATAATTATATTAAAGATAATAATTACATCTAACTCTTCTGTAATTATTGTTACAAAAATAATCTCATGGTTGGGAATATCTAGTTGGTTATAAAGGAATTGGCACATTATTTGGACACCGTTTACCCTTTTTATCTTCAACCAGTTTTTAACAATTGACACACCCACCTTTTTCTATAATTTAATTTTAAGTTGGAGAACAACCGATATGATTTTTAATTCATGTGGTAGTTATAGTATTTTATCATCTTTTACCACCATCTATTAATGAAGGGATATCTAGAGCCTATATAGAATAGAACAAATCTACCCACAAGTGAGGTTATGGTTTAAGAACACCCATAGGAGAACACATATATTTTTCCTAGTGACTATATGTTAGATTGTGGTAATCAAAATGATAAAACTAAAGGGCGTAGATAATAATAAAAAGGATGTTATAGAGAGAGATACTTAGATGGTGGAACAATCACAACATAAGGAGGAGGAACATATGGATAAATGGAAGAGGTAATTGATGATTAGGTTTGGGATTGATTAATGTGAAGGGAATAAGGTGGAGAAGGAAAGACATGTAGAATGTATAGATCGAATCGAGGCGTGTGGCAGAGGGTGCAATGGAAGAAGTATAAAAAGATTTTGGTTCCTCTCAATCAGTCGAAATGAATTGTTAGTGGAGGAGGTGAGTAAGGAGGTGGTTGGGTAATTTATTTATTTCTGGTTAAGTAATGAGGGTATTTTATCCATCCATTTAGTTTAATACTTCAGGTCGGGTCATTTCCATTAGGTTGGGTTTGCCCTGCACACCCCTAATAAAAAATGTAGTTCATTATATTATCTTGATTTTACATAGAAAATTAATTTATAATTTTTTTAATTTTCAGTTATATAATACAAAATTATTTTTTGGATATCAGAAAACAATATTATATTCGTATGATTTGTTTTGTTATTTTTATGAAATAATCATTTTTTATCTAATTAGTTGAAAATATAATTTTAAAAGACAACATAAATATTATAAAATTATTATTAAATATGTAAAATTTTTAAATTCATGAATTATTTACATAAGATCATATATATATTTTATATGTGACTATAATTTAAAAAAATTTGACAAACAATTATTTGATATTTTAGAACATCTCTTATTTTTTTTAAAGAATTTGTATAGAGTAAATTATATATTTATTATTTAAAAATCAATGTGTACCATATTTATAGATTTACTATTAATAATGTATTTAAAATTTCTTATTTTTATTTTACAAATAACTATTAAGGAAAATTTTAAATTATGTAAAATGGATATGTTACATTAGGTAGAAACATGTTACCATAGTAAAACAAGAAAATGGAAAAGGTAATAATTAAAGAGGTAAATGGTCTGAAAAAGTGCCTATAATGGAGTGATTTATATATTATAAATATATTCTCATACTCCAATGAATTATTTTTTTTATAATCACATGAAATGTTTAACATGTTCCCCCTTATCTTAAGGTGAAATATTGATAAAAAATTCATTCTAACCAATTATAATAGGTTCTTCTCCCCACCACATCAAGGAACTCCTAAATATTATATTTCTTATAGAAAATATTTTCTATTTCCTTACCCTAAAATAAAATTTCACTGTATTGAAAATCCAATATTAATAAATTAGCATATTTCATAAATTTCTATGGTGTTATTCCAGGAAATCTCAAAATACGAATCTCCAGAAATAAAATTTACATAACATCAATCAATTATATTTTTATTACGTAGAAATTTTTTTCAAATAACTCATTAGTAACATAAATATTATTTATAAACATAATTTTATTTTCAAATTGGAATAATAATTCTTTATAGAATTAAATGTTGTATAATGGTATTAAACAACGTTTAAACTCTACCAGACACATGTTGTGAAACAAATGCATGAACTGGTTACAGATCAAAAAATTAATATATGTCATATAAGGACTAAGATAATTTAATATTCATCCAAGAAAATAATTTATTTCTAATTACTCTAAAAATAAATACACCTCATGTAAAGGAATTAAATGTCTTGTAATTTCATGATATATTGTTTTAAACAGTGTCACATGGATGATTTTATTTTGACATCACATTATACTTCCTCCTATCATCCGCCATGAACCTACTAGAATATTTTGGTGTTTCTATCTTGATTCCAAACATCTAAATTACGAATCTGATCCTTAATATGTGGTTTTACTTATGTTTTCCATTCACTTTATTTTTCTCAAGTAGTTTCATTGTAATCTCTTGAATGTGGTCATTATTGGTTTTGATCCTGATTTGTTTTGATCATGGATCGTTCTTACAATAATCTAAACCTTATTCCTAGTTGTTTTAATCTATTGGAATCATTTTTTGAATTCCAGTTATATTTAGTGGGTCTAAAGCATAACCTAATGGTCTATTTAATTTCAAAGTATGTTCTATGTTGTAATTGATCCAATGTAATAAACATCTGAATAAACTAAATGATTAATTTTATTATTACATGAAATACATTTAGATCCAGTTGGTCATTGAACTAGATTTTGGATACCATATGGGTGAGGGAACCCATGAGTATATATGAATTAATTAATGACATAATGCATATTTATCATAAAATTGGATTTTTTTGACTTTATAATATAGATTCACATTGGATTGTCCAGATTATTGATGTAATTGGAATTTTATTAGTGGATAACCAAATAAAAAGAATGAAATGTTCCATTGAATATTAAATGTAATATCTATATTGAAACGACCCAAAGTTTTTCAATGGAAAATTCCCTTCTTATATTTATTTCATAAAAACACAAAATAATGAACTAATATGTGATAAGTGACCTTTAAACATAATTTTGTCACCCCTATGTTTGGAATTTTGAAAATCCAACATACTCGGTTGTGTTCAAATGGTTTTTGGAGTCTAATAAAACAAAAATAATTTTTGGTGAATAGTAACCTACCCATATGAATTGTAACCTACCCTTATGAATAGTAACATGACCCTTATGTGTAGTAAATAAGAGGAAAATTACTTATGAATAATAAAATAAATTTTAGACATCTTAGAAAGTGACAATTTGACCACATTAAACGTTTTTGGAATTTTATTAGTCATAAATAATTAATTATAATTAATTAATTAATTTAAAAGAATATTTATTTTCTTGAAATGTATTCATAAATTAATGAATCAATGTCTAATAGTTTTTAGATAATTTTATAAGACCCTACGTAATTTTTGAAACAACTATAAATTCAGTTTTAATCTTAAAAACTGTTTTTAAGTAAATAATGATTTTAATTAAATATTAAATTAATAATATTTAGAAAATAATTTTTGAAAAATGGAATTCATTTTTGGATTCTACACGTCGAAAAACGGTTGGGGTAAATTTTTGAGATTTTTCTGAGATACTTGAATTTTTGATGAATAGTGGAATCCGATAATTCACAATAAATGCTAATTAATGTATTAATTGGGTCACCAATTATGTTATACTGATGTAAGCCCACATGGTTCGGGATTAAATTATAAAATTAATATTCCAGGTCATTCAAGACTCACTATTCTTTGTCTTAGATAAAATTAATAAACTAGTCAATTTTATATTAAGGAAACCCCTCTCCCCTCCACTATAAAAGCCACCCTTCACTCCCTATTTTCCTCAAACATCTCAAGCTCCAAGACTTCTCTAAAATCTGCCCAAAAATCTTCCCTAGAACCTCCCCCATGTACAAGAGCTTCTGGTCTCATCAAAAGACCAAGCCTATCTTCTTTAAGGAGGATCTCAAGAGGAAGATTCTAGAGGTAATTTCTCTCTCTCTTCTCCTTTAATTTCCTTTCAAGTTCAAGTTCCTTTCTTGATCTCTCCCCACCTATACTCATCCAAATTGTTTTTTAACTCCATTATTATACATATAATGTATTTTTATGATTCCAATGGGATATTATATCACCCCACCCCCTTTTCCCTCCTCCTTTTATTTTATTTAAGAGAACGTTGTTCATGAGGTGTTAATTTATCCCCTTCAAAAACGACATGCTCTATTTTTCCATTTCTACCTTCAATATGGTCATGAAACCATTTTTATGGTTGAACCAGAATATTTTATATGTATTATGTTCTATTTTACGTTCTGGAAATATCCTATGGCCATATTACCAAGTGAAAAGTTAAAACGAGTTCGTGATGATCCAAAAACCGCTCAGATTAACGCAAATAATCATCATTTAACTCTAATATAATGATTCGTCCACATGGATATAATATAACTCATTATAAAATCATTAAATATTCTGTAATATCATTAATAACATGTAATATCAATTCTGGATGTTTACCCATGATCTACCCAAACATCAATTTAAGAATACAAGTGGACCGTTCAAGAAAACCATGAAAACGAACATCCCCGATCAATGTTTTTAAACTCTATAAGTAATCCAAAGGAACATAATATGAAATAATGAAACCATAATGAACCCTATTAATGTATAAAATGTTCTGGAATTTCTAATTAATGAATATAATTTCATTATACAGGACATTAAAGATAAGGAGGCATTCGAGTACAAAGTAAGTGGAAATCTCGAACCCAATTTTCTTCCTTCGGGTTCTCCCTCTTTCACTCAATTTTTCGATATGGTTACTCCTCAAAGATCATTTGTTCACAATTTACTTTACTTTTCTAGGATATACATGTTTTTCACTGGTTTTTATGTCCATCAAAATGTTTTCCAAAATAACTCTTCTTTCATGACTCACCCTTTTACGTCTCATTCAAGGTTGATGGTTCTTGTATCAAGTATGTTGTTCCCTCTTTCTTTTGGGAACCCAAAGGTTATGAATGTGTTATTATGAGAAGAAACCCATTCCTTTCCATGGGTTATTTATGTACATGTTTGATATGTGTTCTATGTGGAAAGCATGATAATGATAATGTTATGATGTGACGGGTGCACCCAGAATTATATAATGCTCCAATGCATTGGGTAAAGTGATGAATCTGATGAGTAAATGTGAAATGATGTGTGAACAATATTCTAGCATTGTTCACAAGAATGTGTGGTAGTTAACCACTAATACATGATGTTCCATTCTTATGAATTGTCACATTTTATGTCTTTTACTTATGCTCCTCTCATGTTCATGATCTTTTACATATGTTATGATTATGCTCACCCCATGATGTATTGTTCTTATCTATCCTATTACTGGGATTTTAGCTCACCCCTTTTTATTTATATCCTCAGGTGGCTACATGTACTATGGAAAGGAAAAGTCTACTAAGAAGCTATAGAAGAAGAAATTAAATGATTGTTTATGCTAGATGTTGTACTTGCTATGTGTAGTCCTAGTTTTCCCAAGATACTAAACCTCTGGATCCTCCATGTGTAATACTTTTGTGTTGTTTATATTTAAAATGATGTAATAGTAATGTATGAAAAGGCTGGGTCGCTATAGTTGGTATTAGAGGAAAGGTTTAGTTAATTTGGGAATTAGGATTAGTAAACCCTAGAGAAAACCTCTAGCATAAGAATAAGTACAAACACATACACAAGAATATTTACCTAGGGATCCCATATGTTATGTTTCTGGTATAATTTTTTAAATGAATAAGTTAATCATGAATTGTTTACTTATGTTTTGTTCTAACCTTTTCTATTTTAGAAAATGGTGGGAACCAGGAGAAATCAGGCCAACAACTCTTGCGAGGGCCAATGCAATGATTGCCCGAACAACATCCCCAATAATTTGGGAGGTGGAGTTCAAAACATCATGGTGATGCTTTCCCAATTATCCCAGGTTATGAATAATAACCATAATAATGGGTAACGTCCTCCTTCACCAAAGATGGAGCAGTTACCAATCGAATGTTTTATGTGGCAACAACCACCGACGTTTGGTGGATCCTCTGATCCACTAGTTGCGAAACAGTGGGTCAACTCCATGGAAAAGATATTTTTTGTTCTTCACTCTTCCGAGACGGAGAAGGTGACTCTAGCCATTTATCATCTAGATGGAGAAGCTGATCAATGGTGGTATTTGATTAAGAACACCAATCCAAGGGAGGAAATTGAAGAGATGGAATGGGAAGACATTAAGATAATGTTTCTTAATAAGTACTTCCCAAGAACTCTTCGCACGATGATGGAGAGAGAATTCATAGAGCTCAAGAAAAAAGAAGGAGAATCTGTCACAACCTATGAAGCAAATTTTACAAGGTTCACAAGGTATGCTTCGGGTTTTGTTATCAACAATGATAGCAAAATTGATAGATTCTTTAGTGGATTAAAACCACATCTTCAAAAGGCTCTTGAAATTCGAGACTTTGGGAGTTATGAATAAGTTGTTCGGTGTGCTCTCAAAGTGGAGATGGAGTTTGGAGAATGGATCCATGGTTATGGTGATAAGAAAAGAAAGATGGAGTTTCAAGCCAGTGGATCTAATGAAAAAGGTGGGATGAAAACACAATGACCCACATGCCAAAAATGTGGCAAGTTTCACCATGGGAACTGCTTCAAAGGGATGGGAAAATTCTTCTAGTGTGGGAATGAAGGACACCTTTCTCTCGAGTGTCGAAAAGACATGAAAAGGAAGGATAATGTAGCCGATGAAAGGAGAGAACCACTCGTGGTTCAATGATACAACCGTAGGGAGATGGGGCACTATTCAAACCAGTGCACTAAACCACGAGCTCTCGAGAGTAATTAGCGCCAACAACCACCAAATCCAAATGAACAAGGGAAGGGTTATTCCATCACTACTGTGGAGGTGGAACATTATAATGAAGTCGTACACGGTACAATTCTTATTCACTCAAGAATGGCAAAAGTCTTGTTTGATTATGGTTCTACACATTCCTTTATATCTTGCAAGTTTGATAGAACTATAGATTCGAAGCCCTGAAACCTTGAAGTAGAGATATCTGTAAAAACACCAAGTGGTGCAATCATTGCAACCCAAGTATTTGACTCTTCTCTTGTTGACATATGTGGGAAGAATCTTTTGGAAAATCTCGTAATACTTCCCTTGGTGGAATTCGACGCTATACTGGGAATGGATTGGCTCTCGTTACATAGAGCACATATCAACAATCGGGAAAAGGAAATATATTTCCATATTCCGAACCATCCCATGATCCTCTACAAATGCATGGAAGATCATGAATCTCCTTTGAGAAATACATCAATGGTTTGGGTGTTTATTCCCTATGAAGAAGCATACCTCTCCCAAATGGTTGAGTTGAAGGAAAGTTCTAACCTTGAGGAAATGACCATCGTAAGGGAATACAGCGATGTATTTGGTGATTCCCTTCGGACTTACTAATGCCCCTGAAATATTCATGGATTTGATGAATAGAGTCTTTAAACATTACCTCGACAAATTTGTGGTAGTGTTTATCAATGATATTCTCATCTACTCCAAGAGCAAGGAGGATCATGAAGAACATCTAAGCCTTGTGTTGGCGACATTGAGAAAGGAGAAGTTATACGCCAAGTTCAACAATTGTGACTTTTGGATGAATCAAGTCACGTAGATGGGACATGTGATCACAAGAGAGGGAATTTCTGTGGACCCTTCAAAGACAAAGGCGATTGAGGAATGTCACAGGCCCTCAAGTGTCACATAAATCCGTAGTTTTCATGGATTAGCTGGGTACTAGCGTAGTTTTTTGAGAAAATTCTCACGATTGTCAATCCCACTAACAATGTTAACAAAGAAATGGGTAAAGTATGTATGGACGGAAGAATGTGAGGGAAGCTTCAAGGAGCTAAAGAGAAGGCTGAGAACTGCACTTGTACTCACACTACCGAAAAGTGGAGAAAGTTTTGTGATATACAGAATTGCTTCAAAGAAAGGATTGGGTTGTGTACTCATGAAAAATGATAATGTGATAGCATATGCCTCATGACAGTTGAAGATCCATGAGCAGAACTACCCGATGCATGATATAGAGCTGGAAGCCGTGATTTTTTCCTTGAAAATATGGTGGCACTACCTTTATGGCGAGAAGTGTGACATATACACCGACCACAAGAGCCTAAAGTATATATTCACACAAAAGGAGCTCAACATGCGTCAAAGGAGATGGTTTGAGCTAATCAAGGATTATGATTGCTCTATTGACTATCATCCTATAAAGGCGAACAGGGTAGGTGATCCTCTAAGTTGAAAAGAACCTGCCACTCTATCCATGTTGAGGATTGAGAAAGACCCTATCTTCATGGATATGCCAAGGATGTATTTGGGAATCGTAAGGGAATGGGATACATCCTACCTTGCCCAAATGATTGCGCAACCATCCATCCAACAGAAGATTAAGGAAGCACAAAGGGATGATGTGTAGATACAAAAGAGGGTGAATGCAGTAATGGAAGGGAAGCTGCAATAGTTCCATATCAACGATGATGGTTTGATTTGGTTTGGAATGCGGCTTTGTGTGCCTTCATCACCCCGGATAAAGAAGGATCTATTGTATAATGCACATAGCTCAACTTTCTCTATCCATCCTGGGAGTACCAAGATGTACCGTGATCTCCGAGAAGACTTCTGGTGGGATAACTTGAAGAAGGAGATTGCGGAATATATATCAAGGTGCTTGGTATGTCAGGAAGTTAAAGCTGAGAGGAAAAAGTCCAAATGTATGATGCAGTAATTGCCTATACCCATGTGGAAATGGGAAAATGTTACTATGGACATTGTCATGGGTCTCCCGAAGACGTCAAGCGGAAATAATGCGATATGGGTTGTGGTTGATCGACTCACCAAGACTGCCCATTTTATCGCTATTCGGGAAGACCTCTCACTTGAACAACTTGCAAGGATATATGTGAAGGAAGTAGTGAGATTTCACGATGTTCCACTCTCGATTGTCTCTGACCGTGATCCAAGGTTCACATCAAAGTTCTGGAGGAACCTTCAACATGCTTTGAGTACTGAATTAAATTTTAGCATGGCCTATCACCCCCAAACTGATGGCCAGTCTGAAAGGACTATTCAGACACTTGAAGATATGTTATGATCTGGATCTCATGAATTCAAAGGCGGTTGGGATCAACATCTCCCATTGGTTGAGTTCTCATACAACAATAGCTTTCACTCGAGTATTCAGATGGCTCCGTATGAAGCTCTTTATGGGAAGCGATGTAGAACTCCAACCTGTTGGGATAAAGTTGGAGAACGAAAGCTACTTGGTCCTGATCATGCTCAACAGAAGACATAGAAGGGTCAATTCATCCAGAAACACATCAAAGCTGCTCAAAGTTGCCAATAGAGCTATGCTGACAATCATCGAAGGGACTTGGAATTCGACATTGGAGATAAAGTCTTCCTTCGAATATCTCCATGGAAGAGAGTCATGCGATTCGGAAAGAATGGGAAGCTAAGCCCAAGGTACATTGGCCCCTTTGAGATCCTTGACCGCATAGGAGGCATAGCCTATCATCTGGAACATCCACTGAATATGGCTCACATTCATGATGTGTTTCATGTATCACTACAGAGGAAGTACATACCAGACCCCCCACATGTACTAAACTCAGAGGTGGTGCAGATGGAAGATGATCTCTCCTATGAGGAGCAGCCGGTAAAATTTTTGCACCAAAGTTATAAGGTTCTACGCAACAAGACAACCCGCCTTGTCAAAGTGTTGTGGAGGAACCATAAGTTTGAGGAAGCAACTTGGGAACCAGAAGAGGCAATGAAGGAGAAGTACCCTCACCTGTTTGTGTAAAGTGAAATTTCGGGGGTGAAATTTCTTAAGGGGGGAAAAATGTAACGACCCAATGTTTTTCAATGGAAAATTACATTCTTATATTTATGTCATAAAAACACAAAATAATGAACTACTAAGTGATAAGTGAACTTTAAACATAATTTTGTCACCCCTATGTTTGGAATTTTGAAAATCCAATATACACGGTTGTGTTCAAGATGGTTTTTGGAGTCTAATGAAACAAAAATAATTTTTTGTGAATAGTAACCTACCCTTATGAATAGTAACCTAACCTTATGAATAGTAACATGACCCTTATGAATAGTAAATAATAGGAACATTACCTATGAATGATAAAATAAAATTTAGACATCTTAGAAAATGACAATTTGACCTTAGTAAATGTTTTTGGTATTTTATAAGTCATAAATAATTAATTATAACTAATTAATTAATTTAAAAGAATAATTATTTTCTTGTAATGTATTCATAAATTAATGAATCAATGTCTAATAGTTTTTATATAATTTTATAAGACCCTGCCTAATTTTTGAAAGAACTATAAATCCAGTTTTAATCTTAAAATCTGTTTTTAAGTAAATTATGATTTTAATTAAATATTAAATCAATAATATTTAGAAAATAATTTTTGAAAAATGGACTTAATTTTTTGATTCTACACATCGAAAAATGGTTGGGGTAAAATTTTGAGATTATTCTGAGATACTTGAATTTTTGATGAATAGTGGAATCCGATAATTCACAATAAATGCTAAATAATGAATTAATTGAGTCACCGATGATGTTCTGCTGATGTAAGCACACTTGGTTCGGGATTAAATTATAAAATTACTATTATTGGTTGTTCAAGACTCACTATTCCTTGTCTTAGGTGAAATTAATAAACTAATCAATTTTATATTAAGGAAACCCCTCTCCCCTCCACTATAAAAGCCACCCTTCACTCCCTCATTTCCTCACACCTCTAAAGCTCCAATACTTCCCTAAACTCTGCCCAAACATCTTCCCCAGCACCTCCTCCACGTCCAAAAGCTTCTGGTCTCATCAAAAGACCAAGCTTATATTCCTTAAGGAGGATCTCAAGAGGAAGATTCTAGAGGTAATTTCTCTCTCTCTTCTCCTTTAATTTCCTTTCAAGTTCAAGTTCCTTTCATGATCTCTTCCCACCTATACTCATAAAAATTGGTTTTTAAGTCCATTATTATACATATACTGTATTTTTATGATTATAATGGGATATTATATCACTCCACCCCCTTTCCCTCTTCCTTTTATTTTATTTAAAAGAACGCTGTTCATGAGGTGTTAATTTATCACCTTCAAAAACGACATGCTCTCTTTTTCCATTTCTACCTTCTATATGGTCATGAAACCATTTTTATGGTTGAACCAGAATATTGTATATGTATTATGTTCTATTTTAAGTTCTGGAAATAACCTATGGCCATATTACAAAGTGAAAAGTTAAAATGAGTTCGTGGTGATCCAAAAACCGCTCAAATTAACCCAAATAATCACCATTTAACTCATATCAAATGATTCGTCCATGTGGATCTAATATAACTCATTATAATATCATCCAAGATTCTTTAATATCATTAATAACATTTAATATCAGTTCTGGATGTTTACCCATGATCTACCCAAACATCAATTTAAGAATACAGGTGGACCGTCCACGAAAACCATGAAAACGAACATCCCTGATCAATGTTTTTAAACTCTATAAGTCATTCAAAGGAACATAATATGAAATAATGAATACATAATGACCCCTATTAATGTATAAAATGTTCTGGAATTTCTAATTAATGAATATAATGTCATTATATAGGACATTAATGAGAAGGATGCATTCGAGTACAAAGTAAGGGGAAATCTCGAACCCAATTTTCTTCCTTCGGGTTCTCCCTCTTTCACTCCATTTTTGATATGGTTACACCTCAAAGATAATTTTATCATCCTTTACTTTACTTTTATGGGATATACATTTTTGTCACTGGTTTTTATGTCCATCAAAATTTTTTCCAAAAGAACTCTTCTTTCAAGATCTCAACCTTTTACCTCTCTTTCAAGGTTGATGGATCTTGTATCAAGTATGTTGTTCCCTCTTTCTTTTGGGAGCCCAAAGATTATGAATGTGTTATTATGAGATGAAACCCATTACATTAAATGGTTTATTTATTTACATGTTTGATATGTGTTCTATGTGGAAAGCATGATAATGATAATGTTACGATGTGACAGGTGCGCCTGGAATTATATAGCACAATATGAATATTTAAATGTGACGGGTGCGCCCATAATTATATAGCGCTCCAATGCATTGGGTAAAGTGATGAATCTCATGAGTAAATGTGAAATTATGTGGGAACAAGATTCTAGATTTGTTTACAAGCATGTGTGGTTGTTAACCACTAAGACATGGTGTTTCATTTTTATGCATTGCCACATTTCAAGTCTTTTACTTATGCTCCTCTCATGTTCATGATCTTTTGCCTATGTTATGAATATTCTCACCCCATGATGTGTTGTTCTTATCTATCCTCTTACTGGGATTTTAGCTCACCCCTTTTGATGTATATCCTCAGGTGGCTACAAGTACTATGGAGAGGACACGTGCTACTAAGAAGCTATAGAAGAAGAAATTAAATGAATGTTTATGCTTGATGTTGTACTTGTTATGTGTAGTCCTAGTTTGCCCAAGACACTAAACCTCTAGATCCTCCTTGTGTAATACTATTGTGTTGTTTATCTTTAAAATGATGTAATAGTAATGTAAGAAAAGGCCGGGTCGCTATACATAATTTTACCATTAAGCCTCATGATGTGATATTGTGATATCATTGTTTCAGTGACATGTGTTTTTATTTATACATTTTAATGCTTATATAGTCCATTGGTCCAATTTATGGGATGAAATTATTATATATAATTCTATGCCCTGATATATATGGAAATTATTATATAGCAGGAAATGCCTAGTGACCGACAAAATTAAATTTACTACGAGGAATGTCCTAGAGAAACATGAGAAAATTATTATATACATGGCTTGGACCTGATACACAATTAATTTCTTATATAATGTTCTAATCATTTATTATGTGTTTAATTACTTATATAGAATGTTTGGAACCATAAATATGTGATTTACACCTTTGAAATATGGTTATGGTTGGCATTGTTGTGAGACATGTTCCGAGACATTCCTTCATGGAATTGAGGAATAACATATTTTAGAATAGTTATATTGTATTGGTTGGAATGGTTGTGAGACATGTTCAAATATTTTAAGGCATGGTTCCGAAAATAGTGGATGTCATGTTAAAATAATTTCATAAATAATGTATACACCTATTTATTTAATTATCTCATACACTTTTTATCAGACTGGTTATGTTTAGAAATTGAGGAATCAATCTAATAAGCTATAATCATACCATATTCATTTTTCCATTTTGTACCTATGAATATTATGTGAATATTTAATTAAAACGGGGAAAATGGAACTTGCTTTTGAATTTTTCTTACTAGATGGGATGGATTTTGAAGATGGGGCCGGCATGGGGTTCGAGACCATGGACATTCAATATTTATTTGAGTATACTATTATTTTATTTTTATTAATTATTTTATGAAATTTAGTTACATTATGTAACAATATAATAGTATTTATTTATTAATTATTATATTATCAATTCGAATTTATTTTTTATTTTGTACTATATTGTATTATATCCATTATTTTAGGCACTCTAATATTTATTTATTATTTTTATTTGACTATACGTTTTATTCTAACTCTATATATAGGGGGTATTATCTCTCCAATATACATATCATATCCCTACTACAAGTTGATATCCACTGGCTTATGGGATGGCATGCTTGAGGTATCATAACCTACATGTTTCAACCATGCGAGAGAGTTCCAAATCAGGTGATGAAACAAAGTTGTATTAGATGACAAAACGATTCTTCTCTATTTATTTAATATTTTGAAAATGTATAATGAGTACTATTATGTCTTTCAAATTGTTAATAAACATATTCATGAAAGTAGGTAACCCATGTATATGGGAAAATATCAGGTCCCATGGGTGTATTGATGATTATAGTATTTGATTGTTACAGTGGATGTTATTTTTCCCTACGTGATTCACATTTTATGTAGGGTTATTAATTCATGATTTCATTGGTTTTTTATATTTATAATTGTGGTCTAGTTTGACATGAGATGAGAATGCATGAATTAATATAGGCACATAAGGATATATATTGCGATGAATATTTCATGATAGCGACCTATCTGTTGAATGAGATATATATGTTCATGTTTTTATTATGATATATGATAACTATTATAAATAATAAATGAAATAAATTAACTTTTATGTCATTCAAAAAAACATGTAATTCATGTATAGAGAGTCCATGAGTCAGTGTTGCTTTGTTGCTGTCACCTACTAATATTGACTTTATCATAACCAATGTTCTAATGATATTGTCTCTCTTATCAAGAAAATTCCACCTCTTCTCATTTGAGTTGAGATTTGGAGAGTGGAAATCATCACACTCTTCATACAACTAAACCTAATATTCCCATAGCTCATGAGAATAATATTTATTTTTAGCTTCAGAATAATTTTTTATGGTTCTTATGATCCATGGAAAGAAAAACATCTCGCATCATTCCATTAATGCCTGAGATGATGAGAGAATTGCTTATTCATCATCCACCAACATTTTATAGGGATGGAGGATCCCAGGTAATTGTGTTATGTATTTTTCACTCCAGATGATCATTATGAATATTGAGACACTCATATATAGGAGGGTGATGCATGATACATATATGATTTGTGCTCCAAAAAAATGTCGGTTGAATTTTTAGAGACATAATGGTAGAAATATGAGCTGTCATTGAATGAATTCATCATTATTTTCCTGGTTTATTTCATTCTGGATACATTTATGTCTAAGGGGGCTTGTGAATTCATACACCTGACATCTGAGGTAATTTCATAGAAAAACTATTCTAAAGGTTTCATCGACCTACAACACATTAGGACATATTTAGCGAGTGATGAGATGTCTAGGGTGATACATTTTCAAGATTATAATCACCTTGTGATCAGTTCATAAGTGAATGTGTTCCATTTTAGCTATTTTCATGATATGATGAATCGAAAACTAATTATGGAATTGAATTTGAGAGTGACCCTGAGTAGTTGATATGATGATTCAGCAGTGGAAATGATGAACTCTTCTTCTAGTATAAAGAATCTTCTCAATAAATGTTTATTTCATGGAATAGTTTTTTTTTGAGTATTTAGGGATGTTTTCGACCATCTCAATATAATTTTCAATTATAGTGCTATTGGTTCTAAATAATTGGCCACAAGTTTGATTATTGTATGTACCTCACATTGGGGTATCATGCTTATGGTATATTAGTCTACATATAGAGTTCTTGCAGGGGAATACAATAGAAAAGTTGTATAAGGGTTCATGGTAGGAACCAGAGTCTAGTGGGGGACTTAGCTTCCCATCAGTAGGAAGGTACCTAAAATTATATTGGATGTCTGGTCAATGAATGGGACAACGTACACCAATGTTGGAATGATACTACCCTACAGAAGGGATAGGTCATGGGATTTAGTCTAGTGCCTAAGGTGGATGTGCTGGTAAGCTTTATGTTTAGAAGACTTTTCACACCCCGACCGTAGATGTCATTATTTTACTTTTTTCTTGGTCCCGATTCAAAATTTTCGAGGTTTTTTTTGGTGTTTGCGGTTTCGCGCCAGTGCGCGGTCATCGCATCGCTAGCGGTGACCGTGCGTTCGGCCCGGGTGACTATGTGTTCACCCGACATTTTAAATATTAAAATTTTTTATGTTAACATTTTATTATTATTACCATTTAAATTGTGTTATCATTATTGTGGTATTTTAATATATGTTTATATATGTGTATAGTAATGTATATATATATATATATATGTCTATATATGTATATATATATGCTTATATAAGTTTATGCCTATATATGTTTATATATAAATGTTTATTGTATTTACGTTTATATATATATATAACTATATATGTATAAATATATATATGTGTGTTATTTTTAAATTATTTTATTATTTTAAATATTTGATCAGAATAATTATTATTATAATTAACTAATTTTTAATTATTATTATATTTTATTATTATTATTATTATAAAGGTTTATTATTATTTTTTAAAGTTTTACTATTATTATTATTATTATTATTATTATTATTATTTGTTTAGATATATATATATATATATAAATTTTGTTTCAAACCCTAATTTCCCCCCTCTCTCCTGCAGCCCCCCCTTCTCTCTCTCTTCCCCGCGCGGCTCCCCCTCCCCTCTCCCAGCTTCACTCCCTCCGGCGCCCGGCCTCCTCTGTGCTCCCCTCCCCCGACCTCCAGCACTCCGCCTCACCGCACCCATCCGTCGTCCCGGCCATCCCCTCCGTCCGGTGGTCTGTCCCGGCGACCCGGTGTGCTCCCTCTCTAGCGGCCCGCACCGCCGGCCTCACCCCCGCTAAACTCGGCCTCCGCTCACCCCAGCTCACCGCGCCTCCTCCTGTGTCACCCGGCCGCCGGCTCCCTCTCCGCCTCGGCCTCCTACGGCGTTCCACTCGCCCCCCCCCCCCGGTCGCCCCAGGCGGCACCTCCCACGAGCACCCCCCTCCGCTGTCACGGCCTCCTCCGGCGAAGAGCCCCGGCGACCCCGTTTTTCCATCGCCACCACCCCCCAGGCCGTCCGGCTCTTGTTCTGGCCACCCCGACCGCCGGCGACCTCCCGTCCATCCCTCCCCCTGACCGGCGACCTCCCTTCCAGTGACTCCCCCTGTCCAGACGGCCTCCTCCCTCACCCCCGCGCCGTCCTGACCCCTGCTTCCCACCGCCGTGCCGACCCCGCCTTCCATTTCCGGCCTCCCTTAGCTGCACCGGCGACCCCCATCGGCCTCACACCTCCTCCCGACCGCCAGCTTCGCCCCGCTGTGCCGATCCCGACCTCCGCCGGACCTCTCCGCTGAATCTCCCCGCACCCCTGTAAGTCGTGCGCGTTTTATTTTATTTTGTTACTATATTATTATTATATTTGAGTTATTATTATTTCGTTAGCATTTTTATTTTAATATGTTAATATCTTTAGTTTTATTATTATTATTATTATATTATTATTATATTATTTTTATATTATTATTATTGTGATTATATTATAGTTATATTATTATTATATTATTATTATTATATTATTATTATTGTTATTATTGTTATATAATTATTATGCTTATTATATTATTATTGTTATTATTATTATATTATGGTTATGTTATTATTATTATTATTATATGTTATTATTATTATATTATTAGTATAAATATTAATATATTAATAATAATAATAATAATAATATTATTATTATGATGTTATTATTATTACTACATTATTATTATTATTATTATTTTTATGTTAATATTATTAATTTATTATTTGTATTATTATTGTTATGTTATTGTCATGATTATTATGATTATGCTATTATTATTATTATAATATTATGATTGTTATTATTATTATATTATTATATTATAATTATGCTAAATTATTATTGTTGTTATTGTTATTATATTATGATTATGATTATTATTATTATATTATATTATGTTATTATTGTTGAACCTGTTTAACAGTCTACTGTTTTAGGACCTGTCTGACGGCGCAATACGGCGCAACCATTATGCAACGGGAGTTTTGCGCTGTGTCGTTTTTCGTCCCGATTCGAGGTAGGTCTCCCTTTGCACTCGCCTTTAAATTAATAATTTATTTATTCCTTGTATTTTCATTGAGTTTCAGTAAATTAAAAAGTATTATTTAGTAGTTATTTATAGTATGGTGATCTCCTTTTAAAATTTTTTTAAATTCTAGCATTTCATTGAAAGTGTTTTTCTTGGATTCAATTGTGTGCTTCCATGGTAATATTGTTAAATGGTTCTTTATGAAATGTGAAATTGTGTTTTGAAATGTTTTTGTTGTGTATAAATTAGTAGGTGTATTGTTTATGGAAAAGGTGTTTCTTAGAACCTTGATAAGAAGAAATGCCGTTTGAACTTTAAACTTGATTTTGAAAACATTATGTGTGGTTCTTGGTTGTTGAAAAATGTTTTCCTTTGACGCGTGATTAAAGGTTTGGATTTCATTTGAGAAATATTATTCCTTCAAAAAGTGATTAAAGGCCCATTTGGCTCTTGATAAAAGTGAGGTGCGTTTGGATATTGGAAAATGATTCTACTTGTGAAACCAGTGTGTTTCAGGTTTAGCATGCTGATTTGAGTTTCTTAAATAAGGTTCTAAGTGTGTTTCTGTTTTTCAATGAAATGGCGTGTGTCATATCCATTTAGAAATGCTTTAGAATTAAATGGTCAAAATGTAAATGATATGACGTCCCAGTTGGCACTTTATTAAATGTGAAGTGATTATACATATGTATATATATACGTACTTATAGGGCATCTCTACACAGGGACTTCCCTTCGAGGGTTGTCGTGTAGCGATGTCCGTGTAAGGGGTTGGCAAGTGCGGTGAGATGAGTCACGCATGCAAGGGTCTCCCACTTACACAGTGTTATTAAAACCACCATGGGTTCCTGGGCGTCCTTTAGAGAATCGAATGACGGTTGCTAACTAACCCCGATTAGATGGGTTAGTCCCCCCTTAGTATGTAAGGCCTTGTGGGGTGTGCCACTGGTTGGCTGTTAGGGCGGCCAGTTGGTTATTGACTATAGAGTACCATGCCGGCAGGTAGTCTGAACCCGAGTACGTCCAGGGGTTTTCTAGGGATCTTTATGATCGCCCATGGTTATTGTTGATAAATTCTGGTTTATTTTTACTTGCACATGGTTTTCCTTGCTTGTTTACCATTACTTGCACTTGTTTTCCCTGCTTTTTTACTTTCAGTCATCTTTCACAGCCTATACTGTTAGACTTTGGGAAAATGGTTTTCTAATGAAAATACTTTATTCTCTTTGTATAAGATTTGAAAATGTAACACTTTTCTTTTTAGAATGAGTTTAAAACTAATGAAAGGGAACCAACTTTCGAAAAAGAATAAGGGAAATTTCTCGTGTTTGATTTTCAAGTAAAGCATTATGAAAGCTTACTTTTATACATTGTATTTCAAACATGGAATATGTAGATTCTTTATTTACTGGCAGTGCTTTGGGATTTGTTGTGGGGATCATTTACTGAGCACTTTTGTGCCCACACTTATCTTTTACCATTTCAGTTGCAGGTTACTTGTGTTCAGGTTTTCTTGGCTTGAGTCGCATAGTGTGGGAGCGACGTTGGTTGTAGTTGGGGGGTGACCCGCGAGGTCACGTAGAGGTATGTCATGGAGTAGTTTTTTTTATGTTTTAGTGCTTGTCTGTTTTTTTAGTTTATTTTCGTTCTTTTGATCCTATTTTTAGTTTGGGCTGAAATCATTCCCAACGATTGAAATTTTTAATGCCCGACACTTGTTGCCATCCCGGGGGGATCGGGAACGCCCCTCGGGACTTGCCTCAGACCGACTCGGGTGACCGGTTCAGGGTCAACCCAGGCTGGTTCGTGACAAAATGGTATCAGAGGAGGTTCTTGTTATTTTGGGTTGTCCGGTAGAAGGAGATTAGGACTGTCGGAACTCGAGGGGTAGGTGCGGGAAGAGCGTCGCGAACTCTTGCTCGCACTGATCCTCGAGTTACCAGGGGGTAGTTCGGGAATTGTTTCCTTGTCCCTTTCGGGATTGTTTTGGACTAAGAGATGACAATGGAGGCAAGACGACGTTACATCATGATTTCACATGGATTAGTGACCCATGTGGAGTCTGAGTACATGGTTTGAATTCCTCCTAGTGGTCGACGCTGACTTGGGACATGGCCCACTACCATGTCTCCAGGTTGAGCGTGACTACTAGTCCCTCACTCCAATGGTGGATGCAATTATGGTTTCCACTTTCGTTTTGGTCAGTGTAAGTGCGTTGTTGGAAATGAAAAAAAAAGGTTTTTGAAAAATTGGACTGGTTTCTTTTAAAGGACTATAAATGTATGAAATGGGTTTTAAAACTGAAATCTCTTGATTTGGAAATCTGTTGTTTGTTAGGAATTGGTTAAGACTGATTTGGGGTGAAACTTCAGGTCCTCTTTAGGAAAGTTTGCACATGTATGAGAATGCGTGGAAAGTTCATGTTGGTGCGAGTATGAATGGAAAGTGGATGAAGACATGTGAAATGGTTCATGAGATTACCTGGGTGTGTATTTTAAATTAAAGGCTTGACCTTGTTTTTTTAAATTAGTTTTAAAGGGGCAACAGTTTTGGAAAGTTTTTGGTTTGAAAGTGGATTGGTTTTGGAAAGCAGTCTTGAAAGAGGGTGGTTTTAAAGTCTAAAAAAGTGGATTTTAAAAATGGGATTCTATTTTGGGTTGTATTTGTGTTTGTTTGGTCTTCGTGCTGACTGTTTTTGATGAAGGGTCATTTATTGATGTTGCTTCGGTTTAATATTGGTTTTGGCTTTGTGTTTTATATGTCGCTCAGGAAATGCCGCCCAGAAAGGTCTCTAAGGATTCAGATAAGTCATGCCCAGTTTTTGATCCTCCTCAGACTTTTCTTATTCTCCATGGGGATCAGGGTCCGTTAGAATCAGTGAAATGGATCGAGGAAGTGGAGCGTGTCTTTAGAACGTTGGTAACTCCCGATAATGTTAAGGTTCATGCAATTATGAAGTTGTTCGAGGGTCCATCTCTGGACCAGTGGAATATGGTTACCCCATCATCAATACAGGTTGAAATGACGTGGGATGTCTTTAGAATTGCTTTTATCCAATGGTTTTCACTTGAGGAAGTGAAGCTGGTGAAAAAGGGGGAGCTTGTGCATATTCAACAAGGCCAACGGACGGTGAAGGCGTATGTTGACCATTTCAAGGAACCGATTTCTTTTTCTCCGAAGGTAGCGTCGCATGAGCTCATGAAGGCCTCTATTTTCACTGGGGGTCTTCGTCCAGGGATCAAGGAGCGAGTCCTCCCTCTTAAAGACCAACGTTTTGAGAAGCTGGTGGATGAAGCATTTTTGGCTGAGTTGGTTTTCGGAACACAGTTGGTTAGTACTCCAGCATCCCCGATTGCTCGTAAGAGTTCCCCTTCTGGTGTGGAAAATACGCCATAGATACCTGTTCCTAAGGAGTTATCCCCTTTGGTCCCAGTTTCCAGTTCATCAGATTGTTCAATGGTATGCTATCAGTGTGGTCGTTTCGGGCATTTAAATCCGTCTTGTCGCAACCCTCCAAAGACGTGTCATCGATGCAGCCGTCTGGGTCATTTGGAGAATTTTTGCAGGAAGCGTCGCTTAAAGAGGATGTCGTGATGGGAGAACGTCAGTACCTGACTGTGAGGCAGAAGATGCTTCAGCTATCAGAGCCCCAACCACAGGTCTTGGGGTGAAGCTCGCGCACAGTCAAGAGTTCCCAGGGTTGTGAAGCCTTGGTCCAGGTTCTGTTTTCCGTATTGTTGGTGGAACAATTAAAAACCTTTTCATACTTGTTTTCCTTCTATTAAAGTTTCAACAACGTTGTAAATGCTTTGTTTTTCTATAAAGTGGCGATGGATTTGTTCTATGATAATCTAAGCAGACTTGTCGTGTGGACATGGTATTCTGATTCGTGTGTCTTTCTTAAAAGTGTGTTTGACCCTTGTGTGGGTTTACCTCAGTTGAGTTTTGCTTGTCGGATGTGGTTATGATTCATGGACTTCAATGGATCATGTCTCCAATTTTATGTTTTGTTAAATATTTCTCTGGGGGTTATCCTTGGTGTTGACGTTTGTTGACTCTAGTCTAGGATTCAATTTTTCGACGAAGGTGTTGTTTTTCACTCGTGCTATAAGAGTTGGTTTAAACCGGTTGGGAGTTCCCACATCGACCCCCCCTTTCCTAGGGTTTTCTATTTAGATGGTCAACTTTTCTGCACAAGTTGACCTCTTGTGGTGGGGAGAACCCCTTTGTGTTCTCCCATCAACCATGGATCTCAGTTTTCTCTTGAATCGGTCGGGTGTGACCTGTGTGGAGTAAGGTCATCCTGAGAATCTCAGTTCTCTTCAGTTCCTTTAGTTTTGTTTGGGCATAGACATGAATTTTGGCTGACTTTTGGCTTGGTGACTTTCTGGGGGCAGAAAGTGTCTGTGGTGGGGAGAATTCTCACACCCCGACCACAGATTTCATTATTATACTTTTTTCTTGGTCCCGATTTAAAATTTTCGAGGTTTGTTTGTGTTGGCGGTTTCGCGCCGGTGCGCGGTCATCGCATCGCTAGCGGTGACCGTGCATTCGGCCCGAGTGACTATGTGTTCACCCGACGTTTTAAATATTAAATTTTTTTTATGTTAACATTTTATTATTATTACCATTTAAATTGTGTTATCATTATTGTGGTATTTTTATATATGTTTATATATGTGTATAGTAATGTATATATATATATGTCTATATATGTATATATATATGCTTATATAAGATTATGTCTATATATGTTTATATAAAAATGTTTATTGTATTTACGTTTATATATATATAACTGTATATGTATAAATATATATATGTGTGTTATTTTTAAATGATTTTATTATTTTAAATATTTTATCAGAATAATTATTATTATAATTAACTAATTTTTACTTATTATTATATTTTATTATTATTATTATAATGTTTTATTATTATTATTTTTATAAAGTTTTACTATTATTATTATTATTATTATTATTATTATTATTATTTGTTTAGATATATATATATAAAAATTTTGTTTCTAACCTCAATTTCCCCCCCTCTCTCCCGCAGCCCCCCCTTCTCTCTCTCTTCCCCGTGCGGCTCCCCCTCACCTCTCCCAACATCACTCCCTCCGGCGCCCGGCCTTCTGTGCGCTCCCCTCCCCCGACCTCCGGCGCTCCGCTTCACCGCACCCAGCCACCACCCCGACCATCCCCTCTGTCCGACGGTCTGTCCTGGCGACCCGGCGTGCTCCCTCTCCGGCGGCCCACACTGCCGGCCTCACCCCCGCTAAACTTGGCCTCTGCTCACCCCAGCTCGCCACGCCTCCTCCTGCGTCGCCCGACCACCAGCTCCCACTCCGCCTCGGCCTCCTACGGCGTTCCGCTCGCCGCCCCCCCCCCCTCGCCCCAGGCGGCGCCTCCCGCACACACCCCCCTCCGCTGTCCTGGCCTCCTCCGGCGAACAGCCCCGACGACCCCGTTTTTTCATCGCCGCCACCCCCCCAGGCCGTCCGGCTCCTGTTCCGGCCACCCCGATCGCAGGCGACCTCCCGTCCAGCCCTCCCCATGACCGGCGACCTCCCTTCCGGCGACCCCCCTTTCCAGACGACCTCCTCCCTCACCCCCGCACCGTCCCGGCCCCTGCTTTCTGCCGCCGTGCCAACCCCGCCTTCCCATTCCGGCCTCCCTTAGCTACACCTGCGACCCCCACCGGCCTCACACCTCCTCCAGACCGCCGGCCTCACCCCGCCTTGCTGATCCCGACCTCCGCCGAACCTCTCCGCCGAATCTCCCCGCACCCCTGTAAGTCGGGCGTGTTTTATTTTATTTTGTTATTATATTATTATTATATTTGAGTTATTATTATTTCGTTAGCATTTTTATTTTAATATGTTAATATCTTTAGTTTTATTATAATATTATTATTATTATATTATTATTATTATTGTGATTATATTATTGTGATTATATTATTGTTATATTATTATTATGTTAATAATATTCTATTATTATTATTATTATATTATTATTGTTATTATTGTTATATTATTATTATGCTTATTATATTATTATTGTTATTATTAATATATTATGGTTATGTTATTATTTTTATTATATTATGTTATTATTATTATATTATTATTATTAATATTAATGTGTTATTAATATTAATAATAATATTATTATTATTATTATTATGTTATTATTATTACTACATTATTATTATTATTATTGTTATTTTCATGTTAATATTATTAAGTTATTATTTGTATTATTATTTTTATGTTATTGTCATTATGATTATGATTATGCTATTATTATTATTATATAATTATTGTTATTATTATTATATTATTATATTATAATTATGCTAAATTATTATTTTTGTTATTGTTATTATATTATGATTATTATTATTATTATTATTATTATATTATATTATGTTATTATTGTTGAACCTGTTTAATAGTCTACTGTTTTAGGACCTGTTTGACGGCGCAATATGGTGCAACCATTACGCAACGGGAGTTTTGGGCCATGTCGTTTTTCGTTCCGATTCGAGGTAGGTCTCCCATTGCAGTCGCCTTTAAATTAAGAATTTATTTATTCCTTGTCTTTTAATTGAGTTTTAGTAAATTAAAAAGTATTATTTAGTAGTTATTTATAGTGTGGTGATCTGCTGATAAAAGTTGTTTAAATTCTAGTGTTTCATTGAAAGTGTTTTTCTTGGTTTCAATTGTGTGCTTCCATGGTAATATTGCTAAATGGTTCTTTATGAAATGTGAAATTGTGTTTTGAAATGTGTTTGGTGTGTATAAATTAGTAGGTGTATTGTTTATGGAAAAGGTGTTTCTTAGAACCTTGATTAGAAGAAATGCCGTATGACCTTTAAACTTGATTTTTAAAACATTAAGTGTGGTTCTTGGTTGTTGAAAAATGTTTTCCTTTGACGAGTGATTAAAAGTTTGGATTTCATTTGAGAAATATTATTCCTTCAAAAAGTGATTAAAGGCCCGTTTGGCTCTTGATAAATGTGAGGTGCATTTGGATATTGGAAAATGATTCTACTTGTGAAACCAGTGTGTTTCAGGTTTAACATGCTGATTTGAGTTTCTTAAATAAAGTTCTAAGTGTTTTTCTGTTTTTCAATGAAATGGCGTGTGTCATATCCCTTTAGAAATGGTTTAGTATTAAATGGTCAAAATGTAAATGATATGACGGCCCAGTTGGACCTTTATTAAATGTGAAGTGATTATACATATGTATATATATACGTACTTATGGGGAATCTCTACAGGGGGACTTCCCTTCGAGGGTTGTCGTGTAGCGATGTCCGTGTAAGGGGTTGGCAAGTGCGGTGAGATGAGTCACGCGTGCGAGGGTCTCCCACTTACACAGTTCTATTAAAACCACCATGGGTTCCTAGGCATCCTTTAGAGAATCGAGTGACGGTTGCTGGCTAACCCCGATTAGACGGGTTAGTCCCCCCTTGGTAGGTATGGCCTTGTGGGGCGTGCCACTGGTTGGCTGTTAGGGTGGCCAGTTGGTTATTTACTATAGAGTACCATGTCGGCAGGTAGTCTGAACCCGAGTACGTCTAGGGGTTTTCTAGGGATGTTTAGGATCGCCCATGGTTATTGCTGATAACTTCTAGTTTATTTTTACTTGAACTTGGTTTTCCTTGCTTGTTTACCTTTACTTGCACTTGTTTTCCCTGCTTGTTTACTTTCAGTCATCCTTCACAGCCTATACTTTTAGACTTTGGGAAAATGGTTTTTAAATGAAAATACTTTATTCTCTTTGTGTAAGATTTGAAAATGTAACACTTTTCTTTTTAGAATGAGTTTAAAAATAATGAAAGGGAACCAATTTTCGAAAAAGAATAAGGGAAATGTCTCGTGTTTGATTTTCAAGTAAAGAATTATGAAAGCTTAATTTTATACATTGTAGTTCAAACTTGGAATATGTAAATTCTTTATTTACTGGAAGTGCTTTGGGATTTGTTGTGGGGCTCACTTACTGAGCACTTTTGTGCTCACACCTATATTTTACCTTTTCAGTTGCAGGTTCCTTGTGTTCAGGTTTTCCTGGCTTGAGTCGCACAATGTGGGAGCAACGTTGGTTGTAGTTGGGGGTGACCCGCGAGGTCACGTGGAGGTATGTTGTGGAGTAGTTTTGTTTATGTCTTTAGTGTTTGTCTATTTGTTTAGTTTATTTTCGTTATTTTGATCCTGTTTTTAGTTTGGGCAGAAATCGTTCCCAACGATTGAAATTTTTAATACCCGGCACTTGTTGCCATCCCGGGGGGATCGGGAACGCCCCTCGGGACTTACCGCGGACCGACTCAGGTGACCGGTTCAGGGTTGACCCAGGATGGTTCGTGACAAGACTACTTCGGATAGAATTGATGTAAGACTATCCACTGTCAATGTTATAATTCTTGTATAATCTCCCCTTCCAAATGTTTTGTTTGATACAAGAGGATACCATTCCTTTTTATCCTCAATTTTTGTAAATGGCTTGGGCTTGGATTTGTAAATTCTGTATGATGCTTCGAACATCGACATAATGTTGGGAGTTTGATTATAGAATATCAAACATTGAAAGGGGTGTTATCTGGAGACTGATGGTTACTATTTATTTTGGGAACCACTTTTACTAGTAATGACTATTATAAATTTGATTCATGGTATATATTTTTAGTTCCATACCAAAATCATATCAATGATTAATGGTGTATATTTACCTCTCTATATCTATATACAGGTAGCTATTCTCAACAGAGTGAGTGAGATCCTCTAGCTGGCCATTTAGGATCAGATCAGTACAAATTGGATCTTCCCAAATTTAAAATAGCTGGTAATTCTTTAGAATATGGTGGAACTCATCATAATTCCATTCCTAAATTCTTATAAATTTTATGTATTTATTTTTTGATGGGTTTTGGGGCTTACCACCTAAGTGATAGACTGGGTTCATGATCACGTTGGTCCCAAGAGCAGTGATAATTTCTATTCCTCCATATAGAATGGAACTAGAAGAGCATTGTGAGTCTAAATATTTTCTAGATTGTCATGAATATAAATGATTCATACATCATATTATATATCCTTGGGGTTATATGCTTATATTAACCAAAGATGGCTGGTTGAACATTGTGCGTGTGTGTGGATTATCAGATATTGAACTAAATGGAAATCAAGAACTGAAATCCACTTCCATTCATTGATGATCTTTTTGATTAGTAGAGATGTTCTAAGATCTTCTATAAGGAAAATTTTAGATCATGGTAACATCAACTTAGGGTGATACCATAATACATACCTTAGACTACATTTATAAGAATGAATGGATTGTATGAATTTGTATTGATGTCATTTGGTTTGACTAACTCACCATCGATAATCATGGCCTTGATAAATTGGATCCTTCCTACTTTTCATCACAACATTTTAGTGGTTTTTATCGATGAAATCTTTGTGGAATCCTATTAAGTATATGATCATGCCTAACATCTTGACACCATCCTACATACATTGAGAGAGCATCGACTTTACACAATGCTATCCAAATTTAGATTCTTGTTTGATAAATTGAATTTCATGGGCCAAGTAATATGTGTAAGAATAGTGTGAGTAGACCCAGAAAAATTGTCAACCATGATATCCCAGGAGAATCTGAAAAATATATTTGAGATTCTAATCATTCTAGATTTTTATCTTATTATCAATTATTTATCCATGATTTCACCCATTTAGTAGCACTGATGTCTCGTCCGACATATAGAGGGATGATTTTCGGGTCAGATACTTGTGACAGATATTTTCATTTATTGAATTATTGATTAATATAATTTCTTATCCTTACTTTAACTATTTTTGGTAAAACCTAAACCATGTACTTTGATGCATCCCAAGCTAGACTTGGAGCAGTATTGATGGAGGACGATTATGTAGTTATATATGGATTCAAAAAACTGATACCACATGAGAGAAATTATCCTACTCATGATTTGGAGTTATATGTAGTTGTAAATTCATAGAGATTCTCACGGTGTTATCTCATGTGTGATAGATTTTTCATATATAATGACCATAAGAGCCTTGGGTATATCATTTCTCAGTGGGACATAAACCTTTAGTATAGAAGGTGGGATGAGTACATGCAGTATTTTTACATTGAGATGGATTAAAAAATATGATTGGAAAATTTCATTTCTAATTCATATATACGGATGATGAATAAATATGCATTTTGAGATTCTTGCAAAGAGTGGAGGTTGATATCACTCTTTTATGAAAAAGTATCGTACTATTCATAAGTCTCAGGGATGAGTATATCTAACATTGAAATTTTTTATACCCATGATTTTGGAATAGATCAAGACTTCGTAGACTTATAATCCATTTTTATTTGATCTAGGAGATAGCTTATATGGTAGTGAGACACCATGAGTATGGTCTATTGGTAGTGGAAAATATCATTATTTATGTGACTGATTAGTGTTATCTAAATGCATCCGAGAGGAGATAATGATATATTTTCATGCTTCTAGATATTTTGTACATCTTTGTTGGGAAAAGGTGTATAATGATCTCTGTATACATTACTGGTGGTCAATAATGAATTAGGAAGTAGAAAACCTTATTGCGATAAGTTTTTCTTTTCAGTTAGTGAAGGCCAAGCATCAGAGGCCAGTTCGGATTCTGTAGCCTTTTCCCATTCCATTGTGGAAATGGAATGATGACTCAATGGATTTTGTGATAGGATTAATAGGTATAACCCATAAGAATCATAATTTATCAACGATTGTGGATCTGCCGAAAAAGGAATCACACTTCTTTCATATCAGGGAGACCTTCAAAGTTGATGATCTAGGTAGTTTTTATGTGGGTGAGGCAGTTTGGTGGCATGGTGTTATGATGAGTATCATTTTAAAAAGATATCCATACTTTAGAGCATGATTCTAGAAGGGGCTTTATAAGGGTCAAGGATCTAAGGATATTTTGAATAAAACCTATCATCCTTAGAAAGATAGTCAATCTAAGAGGAAAATATGATTCTAGAGGATATGTTATAAGCCTCTATTTTTAATTCTAGTGGGTTTTGTGAGAAGAATAGAGAACTAGTTGAATTTTCATATAATAATAGTCTATAGGAATCTATCTAGTCATAAAACATAAATGCTATGCATGGAAGGGTAGGTTTTTCCCAAAATGATTTTTTAAAGGTATGTGATCCAGCACATATTGGGCCGAGTCTAGGAAGGATATGTCTGAGAAGGTTCTGTTGATCTTACATTGATTGGTGACTATGTAATGAACGAAGAAATATTATGTTGCCTAATATATATGAACTATAATGTCTAATATCGGTCATCATTTTTTCCATTAGGTCCCTCTTAGTTTGGGGTAACACGATAACAAGAAATAGGGAAAGATTCCACCCTAGTTTGTTGGCAATTTAAAAAATGTTGATATGGTTGGTCCACTGGCATACAGATTGGCCCTTCTCTAGCTTTAATGTTCCATGAACTATGTGTTTCTTGTGCTACATATTTGTAGACATTATCCAAACCCTTATCATTTGATTGACATAGAATACATATAGGTTTGTTCAGATTCATCCTTTGAGGAGCATCTAATATGGATTGTGGGCTATAGTTAGTAGTATCTCTAGGGTAGGGAGATTCCTTTGGTTAAATGGTAGTGATAACATGGAAGAGTTTAGGATGATAACAAGGAGAGAGAGAGTCTAATATGGCATCACAATATCTATAATTGTACTCTATGACACTGAAATTATTCATGGAGTAGCTATAGGAGATGTTTTTATATGGGGGTAGGTTGTACGATCCCATATTTTTTAATGTATATCCTTCTTGATTTTTTTCATTTGAGGCTTGGTGATTGAGTAATATTCCGATACGAGGAGAATTTTTTGGGGAAAAGAATCAAATATTTGGGGATATATATTTTCATTAATAAATAGATTTCGGGTATAAGTGTGATAAATGGCCCTATGAGGGTTTTTCCCATCATAGATGTACTAGGGAGGGGTTTAGATCCTTATGGAAGGAAAAGGGGCTGTATGTTTTCTAAAGTAGAATTATATTTCATGTAAATGTATTACACAACATACAATATCTTCTATACACATTTCCTGAATCAAATATTGATCATGAACTAGTTCCACATGAGGTAATTTATACACATCATGTAATGTTCAGGGTAATTAAATATTCTGCCGAGATGACGGTTTTTCAATGTACTCCTCCCAAAGGTAATACAATATATGTAAATTAATTCCACAATAAGTAATTTACTGAACTATTATTTTAAACAGTTTTATGTTTTTGATTTTATATTCAACTCATGTGAATCATATTCCTCTTAACCCTCTCATATCGTTCAGTTTCTTTTTTAGCACCTATCTTGTTTCCAGATGCCGGATCACATATCCAATCACTGTTATGTAGTTTTGGTTTTGTTTTCCCCTATATCCATTTTATCCAGTTTTTAAGGTGTAATCACATGATCTTGGCCATTTTTGGTTTTAAATTGGGATCCGTCTTGCGATCATCCACAACATCATCCTCAGTGGAATTTTCCACTGGAATAAATTTTTGAATGTCAATTAAATTTAATGGTATTAAAACTTAATCCTGTGGATTTTTTAGTAGAAAAATCATTTTAACATTATAATTACTCCAACATAACATATGCCTAAATGAATTAAATGATGAATTAGATTATTCATTGGAATATATTGGGATCAAATTGGTTATTTCAGTAGATTGTGGATACTATTCTTGTAAGTGAAACCTTAATTATAAATGAATTAATTAATGTATTATAATGTGTATATCATTACATGTGATCTGGGTGATTTACTGATATAGATTGACTTTGGATTGGATTGATTATTAAAGTGTAATCCATGTCATTGTTTTAAAAACAAATGATAAATGGAATGAACAATTGAAATAAAAATGGTGATTTTTATAATAATTTATTATGCATTCTGATGTGATATTGTTATATCTTTTTTGGAATGAAATGTGTTTTGATTTCATTATTGTATGTATTATATAGGACATTGTCCCAATTTAAATGTTGCAATTCTTATTTATCAGGATATAACCCAAGGTATGATGAATTGATTATATATTGGGCTATTCCTAGTGACACATTATTAAATGATTATATACGAGTATTCCCCCTAAGACACATACTGAAATACCTATATTCCTGTTTTGGATGTGATACATGCTGAAATTCCTATATAGTTAGCTCAGACCAGATTAAATGTTGAAATTATTATATAATGGGTTTTATACAAGATTATTTGTATTTATACATTCAATACATGATTATGGTTGGAAATATTGTGACATAATATTGGAATAGAACTATGGAATGTTATGTTTTACCATAGTTATATGGTATTGGATGGAATGGTTTTGATACATGCTCAGAGATAGTAGATCATGGTTCTAAAGTTGGTTAATATGGCATTAATTTAATTTATTAATTAATTAATTAACATGTTTAATGAATTATTTAATTCAATTTTTATCTGAATAGATATCTTTAGAAACGGTAGTTTTGACCAACTGAGTTATAATCACACTCTTTGAGCATCCATTTAGTTCCTGAGTAGATTATATACTGCTTGAATGGACAATGGAAAGGGCCCCTTTTGTTGAATTTTTCGGGTTAGATGGGTTGTAGTTTGGAGATAGGGTCGAAATGGGGTTTGGGGTTGGGGCCTTTGATTATTTATTTGATTCTATTAGTCTTTTATTTTAATTACTTCTATCATGAAATTAAGTTACATTATTATATGAAATTACCTTATTTAATTATTATTTATTGGATAATATATTGGCATTTATTATTGTTTTTTCATGTTATTGTATTGTATATCATATTTATTTTTTATTGTTAATTGAATATTCTTTTGTTTTGTAACATTATTGACGAGGGAGTATGGTCTCCCTACTGAACATACCAAACCCCTGCTTCTAGTCAGCATAGTATGGAATATGGGGAGGTGCACTTGAGGTATTGTATCCATCCCATTTCAACCACTTGGGAGGGTACCCGATTATGGGACATTATAAGTAATGAATTTAATATATACAAGTATGTTATTTATAAAAAAATTTATATTCCGGAATAATAAACCATATTACTCCATCCTCCCATTATTTAAAAAAATCATCTCTGTATTTGTGGGGACTGCTATCACTATGGAATAGTTTATTTTGTTTTTCATTACACCTTTATTTAATGAATCAAAGGATCATATCAAATGATAAATATGATTTATATGGAATCATTGTGGTTTTGGCTTGAGGTACTGTAGAACATATTAATCAAATTATCAAAAAATTATTATCATTATTTCAATCATTTAATATGAGAATAATAAGAGGAAATTGACTTCTTATTTCGATCCAATTACTTTATACCAATTATATTATATTTATAATTATTTAAAATTATGACACATAATACTAATAATTATTTAATAAGAACATTATTCCTCTTTTATAATAATATTACATCTAAACCACCACATAATCTACCATTTACCCTGGTTGGTTCATGTTTGGTATGGTTAAACCACCCACAAGAACAATGTTATGAATTTATATTATGGATGAAACTGAGAAATTAATTAAAATTATAGTATGATATAAATATGAAAATAATTATTTTATATTGGTTGTCATATTTTGTAATGAATATTTACCTCGTTAATTAATAAATCATCATTCATTAATTAATAATAATAAAAACATGCTCATCATAGATTTTAACCTCTTAGAATTATAAAAAATTCTATGAATTGAGGTTATAAAAAATGCTCATAGAAAATATATTATATAACCATTTATAATATAATATTGTATTAATTTAGGAAAACAATATTCACCAACTTTACTTTAATGAAAATAGTTTAATGTTGTAAAGATTACATACAACTAGTATGGAAATTATATAAAACAGTAATAGTTATAAATAGAAAAATAATATAAATTGAGAGCATAAATGGGTGTAGTTATGAATCATCATTTAAGATTTTTGTTTAATGAAATTAATATAGATATTCATGACATTCATTGATTAGGTATAATGAATTAGGTATTATGTATGGGATTTCTTTACTAATTTAACTATTTATGACATCTTTGGTATTGTAAACCTACCATAATTTATGTATTAAATATAATTAAAATATGAGATATTATATCATGAATCATAATTTAAAAATGTTATTTTATTAGAGTTTATAATCCATTAATTTAATGTGGTTTTGATTAAAAGTTTACTCAAACCATATAGATTCTTTTTGTCAATCATAAATTCATTGAGACATGTTAATGTTATGCTCCATATATTTATTTGAATAGTGTATTCCTTTCCCGTACATGCATACTTAGAATATATCTTTTTATTAAAGGTAAATAATAATGCAAATATGTTCCTTTCTAGAGAATGTATTTTACTCAATTGTTACCCTAAGTTTAATGATTTTTTGTAACTTAGTATTCATTCATTTTGTTAGGATTCATCCTATTAAACATAAAAGTTGGGTAAATTTTAAAAAATTATTTTATTATTTGTAATTATATTTTTTATTTGAATCTACATTTATACCACCAAATACACATTTTTGAAATATTTATTACTTCAACGAGTATGTTTCTCTTATGAGATATTGATAAACCATGTCTCTTTTCCTTGTGTAATATTTTTTCTCCATAAACATCATTTCTTCAATATTACACCCTCACACTCAAATATTTTATTATATGTTATTGTAAAATACTATTTGGAAAATGATTTTTTTATAATGATTTTTTTTATTATATTTAGATTTTGGGTTTTCAAAGAATGTAATATAAATGTACAAAAAATACCCCTTTCATAATCAAGTTATCTATCATTGGATCTATATTTCCAATATAAAAATATATTTCGTTTCCAAGGATCAATTATAGTAAATTCATATTAATTTTATTTATTCAAATAAATCACATTGTCGTTTTACATGTTAGTTTTGAATGAGATATGAATGTTTATATTTTACGTTAATGTCTACTTTTTTTATAAAATCTATTTTAAATTTTCACCAATATTATGCTTTTCATATTCAAATATATTTACACTTTTGGTATTTAAATTACATGTTCTATTGTATCATAACTATATATATATATATATTATAATATAATGGATTGAATTCGTTGTATAAAAAATTGATTCTTGATCACCTTTTGTGTGATACCATTCAAATCATTCTTTTTCTATGATGTTATTCATATATGTCAACATTTATATGTGTTTCCATTATTAAATTAGCTAAATGTTCTTTGGAAACTATCAACCATCATCCTTAATATGTGTTATGATTGAGTTATCCCTTTTATTTACATGGGGAATAGTATTGGCATTTAGTATGTGGTTATTGAACTCCAGATTATTATTGGCCTGAAAACTATGTTTTATTTTACTAGACACCTTCCTTATTGGGAAATTTTAGGATCATGTTATTCGTTTTATTGACATAAGGATATGTATTTTAATATTATATGTTATTATTCTAAAATGAATGATAATAAGAAAAATAGATTATGATTTTTCAGGCATTGTATCCTATGATGAATGCATTATATATAAAAAGGTTATGTGTTAGGCCCCACATTATATATCTCCTATATGTAAAGGTGGGTCTCATGACACTAACATGTTTCCATATTTTGTTGTATTCCCACCAGAACATGACAGTTACTTGATGGAATGACCATGATGCCTGTGATTATGGTCTGGAATCAGATATATGACATTATGGATTTCATCCCTAAGGAACTAGTTATTGTTAACCATATTAATTATTTATTTTTATTATGATTGTTTCGCACGGAATCCGGGGATGACCTCCTGGATGGGAGATTCAAACGTTCCGATCGGTTTCTAACGGGTTTGTTCGTAGAACCGGAAACATCCAATGATTCCACATCCATTTGGACATACTTTCCAAAGGCAGGCGCTCATTAGCTTGTGGACTAATGAGGCTTAGGAATTTGCATTGGTCGAGAGGATGGGAGGTCGGACTCATCACACCTTTTTGAGGGGAATTATTGTCTACTCCGGGACTCTCTTTATAGATTTAAGTTATGTTCGTGAATCCTTATTACATTACCAAGTATAAAATGTTCTTTCCTTTAGTTTTAACAATCAATGATTAAATATGCAAGAAATTTAGAGAATCTTTTATATGTATTCGAGGTTCTTCATCAATAGAGAATCATCTACATCTATTTAGAGATTCTTGGTCAATGGTATCCTTCAAAACATTTATATAAAAGTCTCTTGGTCATTATGATGACCAGGCTGGTTTTAAAGCCACTCAGTGGGGCACTTGAAGTTTATCTTCATTCAGAAGGACAAAGATTATTTCAAAGTTGGGATCGAACCCATAAATGGGCTACCTACGTATCCTTTTTTTTGGAAAAGGAATCAGAACCCACGTAGTTCGAGAAATGGAGTATGATGTTTACGATTGATGGCTCAAAGATGAATTTCATAATTACTTTTACACCCTAAGCTCACGTGAGTCATGCTCGGTGTGAGAAACAAGAGGTATTAGTAAAATTTAGACAATTGTGCCATGAAAGATGCAATCATAAGAATTTGTTTGGGGCTTATGTATGGATGACTGCCCAGATAGATGAAGGTTTAGGATCTACTTTTAGGGAGAAAATCCATGAACATGGTCCATAAAGTTATATGTGCTTCATGGAGATTTGAATACTCTAATCTTGAGGCTTACTCCTAAGGAGGATGCCCAAGTTAGGAGGGGACTTATGATTGGGTTTTACTCCTGAAAAGGAAACCCAAATCAAAGGTAAATTATGACTGGTTAAGAGAAATTTAAGGGGACTAGGGGCTTATTCCTAAAAAAGAGACCCAAGGTTATGACTGAGTCTTATTCCTGAAAAGGAGACCCAGGTTAAGGGACTTGGGGTTTACTCCTGAAAAGGAAGCCCAAGATTATGACTGAGTCTTATTCCTGAAAAGGAGACCCAGGTTAGGGATTAAGGTTTGGGGCTTACTCCTGAGGTGGATGCCCATATTTGAGGATGGGGCTTATTCTTAAGAAAGATGCCCAAGATTAAAGGACTTGATTGGGGCTTACTCATGAAAAGGATGCCCAAGATTGGGAACTTTAAGAATTTGGGGCTTACTCCTGAGGAAGATGCCCAGATTAAAGGTTTTATCACTGGGGATTATTCCGGAAAAGGAGACCCAGGTTAAGATTCACTCATCTTAAAGGATGAGGTTGGATGAATGAACTCTCCGTATTTTAGTGACATAAGGATATTTAATTCACTAGACTTTGAGAGAGATTCCACAGAATTCCTTTCAGATAAGAAAGTCAAATCAAGAAATCATGCCATAAATGGCTTTGAAGAGTGTCTTGAAGATTGAATCTTGAAAAGGAAAGGTGAAATGGCTTAAGAGGGGTAAAAAAGGACAATATGGGCACCCAAAAAGATAGGGGCGCGCAAGTCTTTCAAGGCGCGCAAGTCCTCCGTGGGCGCGCAAGTGTTTGGTCGCGTAGGTATACCTGCGCGACACATAGTGTACTTGCGCGATTTTCAACCAGCAAATGAAATACTTGAGCGAATCTTTTTTGAACCCTTTAGAATGTTCTCGAGGTTCTTCCAGAAAAGGGACGCGCAAGTTATATTGAAGGAAATAAGTCGGCGCACAAGTGTTTGATAAGTTTCAACACTTAGGCCTTCCTTCTTCTCTTTAGATCTTCCGTTCTAGGTAAGAAATTACCTTAGAAGTGTTCCGGAAGCTTTGAGAAGAGACTTGGGCGTCGGGAGCTTCAATCCGAGTTTCTGGATAAAGATCCTCCCGAATGGGGGGCCCACATGGTCTATTTATAGGCAAAAGAAGACCCCGGGCGGTTACCGGGCGGTTACCGGGCGGTTACCACTTAGGTCGCGCAAGTCACTTGCATGACCATAAGGCGTCGCGCAAGTACTTGCACGACCACTGGCGGCGCGCAAGTGTACTTGCGCGACAATGAGGGAACTTGCGCGACCATGAGGGAACTTGCGCGGCCTATGGGAAATGTTCTCCTTGTTCATCCCTTTGTCGATTTTTGATGTTTCTTCAAAGGATGAATCACATTGGACTCAGATATTCCCCTTTTCCGATTTTTAGATTCTGTGACGAAAGGAGCGTCAACAAAAGTCCCCCCTCAGAGTTGGATCCGGAGAGAAATGAGGATTTGACTCTGAGGAAATTGAATCCCTCCAAAGGAAAAGGGGGCGCGCAAGACTTTTAGGGCACAGAGGGCAGTGCGCAAGTGTGCTGGAACTTGACTTTTATTCAGAGTTCCTTTGTCTTTTGTGGGCAGTTTAAAGTCATGCATGCCGGACATAAAGGGGCTAATGTTTAAGGTCGAAATAGCTTTGACAGAAATGGATTAAAAATGGATTCAATTCCTTGATAATTTATCTGAAAACATATTACCATACTCAAGTATGAGGGAAAAAAATGTAAACTATGGCTTAAGAATATTTAAATCTGAGGAATGATATGAAAAAGAGCTAAAAGGCATTAGAAGAAGTAGTTTCCAAGAATGAAGTTACTATTATTTAACAAAACCCGTTAGGGGGTTGAAATATGCAGGGCCACCTATGGGCATTGGCTGCATAGTCAAATAAAATAGCATCTTTTGGCTGACAAGTCTGTTATGTGGACTGTTTATGCAAGGCCACATATGGGCACGTGCTGCATAGTCAGGCAAAAGAACTCCCAGAAATTCACTTTCCTAGTGCTAAAAGCCAGTGAAAGTTTATGGAGATTCAAATTTTCTAAAGCATAGAGTTTGCTGTATGGAAAGAGGTACTTGAATATGGAGAAGATATATCCAAACAAGAATATCGAAGAACTGGATGAATATCACTCCTACGAAGGTCTGACCCAAACATAGGGAAGAAGAATAAACCATAGACTTGAATACTTTCAGATCATGAAAAAGGATATGGGACAAATATGTTAAGGATGGCTATTTTTTTGCGGATCCCTACATATTGTTATTTAAGACAAATAAGGACAAAAGAGGCATTCTTCTCAAGAATGAAGTTACTATTATTTAACAAAACCCGTTAGGGGGTTGAAATATGCAGGGCCACCTATGGGCATTGGCTGCATGGTCAAATGAATAGCATCTTTTGGCTGACAAGTCTGTTATGTGGACTGTTTATGCAAGGCCACCTATGGGCACGTGCTGCATAGTCAGGCAAAAGAATTCTCAGAAGTTTGACATTTTTGTGACTAGAAGTCATGAAAAGGGTTATGAAGATCTGGAAATATTTAAGGTTAGGATTATAACACATAAAGATGGGTATTGTCCAATGTATATAGAGATACATAGGTCAATGAAAACCATAATCATGTTGTGGCTGGGTCCTGAATTGAAAACTTGGACTTCACTACGTATCTCATAAGAATGAGAATCAAGCCATACGTAGTTCTTGAAATGCAGTTTAACGTCGTGCAGGACGAAAGTATGAGTGATCTTAGTTTAGGGTCATAGAATTCGGACCATAATAATGAATACACAGTGTGTGTTTTCATGAGGACTTTTCAGCCAAGGGACTGAAAGTGAAATTTGGGGTTAGGCCCAAAAGACTTGGGATTGGATTCGAGGGATACTAGAATGTTCCTACATATCCCATAAGGATGGGAATCAAGTCCACGTAGTTCTAGAACTACCCTTTGTACAAATTTGGTTCGTACGTGTGAAGGGTGAAAGGGGACTTTAGTGCAATGATGGTTTAACCTGAGATAAAAAGTTTAGGCATTACCATGTATGCACGTAGTCTTTTGAAAATGAAACATGATTTAAAAAATCAATGTCAATAATGGTTTTCTCTCAAATGAGGAAATCAAAGAATATTGTAGTTTATTGTCGTACCGGACAAAAGTGTTGTATAGTTTAACGTCATATAACAAGGACGAAAGTGAATCAATGTAAAGATATTGATTCCAGGGGCGGTTTCACAAATCAACATCATATGAGGTTGTGGTGAACCGATGTGAAGAGATTGTTTTTGGGCTTGAACCCTGGGAGGTTGCCTATATACCCAGCCTGGAGGGCGAGGATCAAAGTCAGTGTAGTTCAATTAAAGAATGAATTAATGATCAAGTTGTTCTTGTGGACAATGATCTAAATAAAAAATAATGTTGGGACTTACACATGGTTAGTGGCCCAAAGGGAATGTTATGGTTGATGTTCGCTCTAAGCTCACGTGAGTCATACTCGGTGTGAGAAACAAGAGGTAATAACAACCTTAACGATGCACAGTTTAATGTCATGTAGGACATTAAAAAAAAGGGACTATGCAGTTTAAAGTCTTGCAGTTAGGACTATTGGTGCTGCATAGTTTAGTGTCATGTAGCAGGGACAAAATAACAGTTTAATGTCATGTAGGACATATCAAGGATTTTCTGTACAGTTTAGCGTCATGTAGTTAGGACGATGGGGATAAAATAGTTTAACGTCATATTGGACGAAAGGGGGACTGTGCAGTTTAATGTCATGCAGTAAGGACAAAAGAGTGTACCATTTTAACGTCATGTCGGACTAAAGTGTCAATAGTTTAAGGTCATATGCATGGACCGTGGATGGTGCAGTTTAATGTCATGCTGGACCTTTGATGATTATATAATTTAACGTCTTTTCGGACGTGAGGGACTTTTATACAGTTTAGCATCATGTAGTTTAGGACGTCACAGTTTAACGTCTTGCTGGACATAAGGGATTTGCAAATAGTTTATGGTCATATACATGGACCAGGGATGATGCAGTTTAAGGTCATGCTGGACATTTTAGGGAACTTTTTCACAGTTTAATGTCGTGTGGGACGAAGTTGCAGTTTAAAGTCATACTGGACCATTTCTGTATAGTTTAACGTCATATAGCAAGGACGAACTGGTGCTGTACAGTTTAAAGTCATGTAGCTATGACTAAGGTGAACCAATATGAGGATACCAGTTCTGGGGACTTTTTACAGTTTAACTTCATGCTGGACGATGAAAGTGTCACACAGTTTAATGTCATGTTTCTAGGACACAATATAGTTTAATGTCATCTCAGACAATTTATAGTTTAATGTCATCTCAGACATTGAAGGTGACACCGTTTAACGTCATGTTGGACAAAGTTGCAGTTTAAGGTCATACTGGACCATTGCTGTATAGTTTAACGTCATATAGCAAGGACGAACTGGTGCTGTATAGTTTAAAGTCATGTAGCTAGGACTAGGGTGAACCAATATGAGGATATCAGTTCTGGGGACTTTTTACAGTTTAACGTCATGCTGGACGATGAAAGTGCCACACAGTTTAATGTCATGTTGCTAGGAAACAATATAGTTTAATGTCATCTCAGACAATTTATAGTTTAATGTCATATCGGACATTGAAGGTGACACAGTTTAATGTCATGTTGGACGAAGTTGCAGTTTAAGGTCATACTGGACCATTGCTGTATGAACCAATTGTAAGAGTCTTGGTTCTGGGAACAATATTTTGTGTTTATACAAAATACTTCTTCAGAAATCTGGCATTAGTTGGAGTCGTGATGTGTTCTCCATCCATTGAGATCAGAGAATACGCTCCATTGGAGTAGACCTTATGTATTGAAGAAGTTCCTTCCCATTTTGGTTCAAGCTTGGGAGGCTTCTTTCCTGGTATCATTGGTGCTCTGAGAACCAATACCAATTCTCCCTGAATGAATGAACGAAGACGAACTTTTTTGTTAAAAGCTCGTGCTATCCGATTCTGATAGATTTCCAAGTGGTGCAAAGTGCAGAATCTTTTCTCATCTAACTGTTCCAATTCATTCAACCGCTTTTGGGATTGCTCATCTGTTGATAACTGATCACAAATGGCTATTCTGAGTGAGGGAAATTGAACTTCAATTGGCAAGACTGCTTCTGTTCCATATACCAATGAATATGGAGTAGACCGCGTTGCATTGCGAGTGGTAGTCCGATAAGCCCATAAAGCATGAAAGAGTTTATCAGGACATGACCTCTTATCTTTATCCACCATCTTTTGCAGTATATTTGAAAGAGTCTTGTTGAAGGCCTCTATCTGGCCATTAGCCGCTGCATGATATCGAGATAAATGGTTGGACTTAATTTTGTATTCTTGATACAATTTCTTTACCTCAGAAGAACAGAAATTGGTGCCGTTGTCCGTCAATATGGTATGAGGGACACCAAATCTAGTAATGATGTTAAGCTTGATGAAGCTAACAATGCATTTAGAACTGACTTCTTTGAGAGGTACTGCCTCTGCCCATTTGGAAAAGAAATCAGTAGCAGTAAGAATGTACTTAAACTGCTTGGCCATAGCTGAAGGGTAAGGTCCCACCACATCCATTCCCCATGTGGAAAATGGCCATGAGTATTTAGCTGTATGAAGCAACTCTGGAGGTTGATGAATGAAGTTGGCATATACTTGGCATGAATGACAATTCTTTGTGAAATTAACACAATCTTGTATCATTGAAGGCCATAAGTATCCAAGCCTTCGAATTTGATCAGACAGTCTATGTTTCCCAATAGGAATATGCGGTTTAGAAGGTACATTGGAAGCAGATGCTTTGGAAGCTGATGCATCTTGTATTGAAGTTGGCAACATCCTTGGTTTTGGAAAATTAGACTGATTAGATCCATTTACTTGCTGAGATAAAGAAGATGGAACTTTTAATCGGTCATCCAAAATAACTGTGCCGAAACTGAGTTGGCCATTGACAGAAGAACTTTCTTGTTCTTTTTGAGCTTGCTGAAGGGCTTTACCACGAGTTTCTTCTGCATATACAGTGCTAGTAGGGGTAGAATTAGAGTAGTGGCTTCGGAAAGATCCACGTCTTCCCCTGTATCCTGAACCTCTAGAACTTCCTCGGGTTCCCTTATTTGATACAGGGAATTCAGGCTCATCAAGACTGGAATATGAATCTGTTAATTGAATCATATTAACAGAACCAAAGATTAACTCTTCGTCTGATAAAGACTCTTCCTGGTTAGCCTGTTTAGGCTGTGCCGTTTGGTGGGACGGTGGCCGTGGCTTTGATGTAGATGGCATGAAATCTGCCAGAGTCAAAGACAATTTAGGCTTTGATACATACTCATCTTCTCCTGATTACTCTTTCTTCTTTGAATTGAGCTGCCCTTTTGAGGATTTGTCTTTTGATGGAGGCTTTACTGCAGCTTTTGTAGAAGACACAATTGGATTCTTCAATTGTGTTCGCAAAATGGAATGGGTCCGATTGATTGTCTTTCTGACCATCCAATCATCATATTTTTTCGCAGTTTTGCTTTTGACTTCCTGCCACTCGCCTCCTTCCTATGGATCTGTAGCGGTAATACATGCTACATGAGCTGAAGAACCCTTCAATTTGACTTGTCCCAAGTCAACCATCTTTTGAAGGAGGTCTTTAAAGACAAAACACTCCTGGATGGGATGCCCCAACATTTGATGAAAGGGACAATAATTGGGACGGTCTTCATCTCCTTCATTGTTTGGCCTCTTTGGCACTGGTAATTGAACAAAATTATTTTCCAGAGCCGAAATGAAGTAACCAGGAACTTGCTCACTTCTGAAAGAGTATGTTTTACTCTTCATATCCTCAAATTGTTTTCGTCGTTGATCTTTTTGATCATTTGGACGAAACAGCCTTTGTTGTTGGCGTTCAGGAGGTGGAGCCCTTCGAGAAGATGAAGGTTTTGAAGTAGAAATAGGTACAGGGGCCTGTTTAAGCATAACTATAGCAGTTTCTGCTTTACCCATTCTTCTTCCTGGAGCTGATGGAATTACACGAGATTTAACCTTAGCCTGTATAAGGGAATCTTCAATCTGTTGAGCGATTGAAGTAAGGTCTCGAAACCCTCCTGTGTATTTCACAGGGATCAATGGCGTGCGTAATTCGTCAGGAAAATTTGCCACACAGATTGGAAACAATTCCACCTGAGGGAGTGCTAAACTCAAGGAATACATTAATCCCTTCCAACAAGCAATGAAATAAGAGACTCTTTCATTTTCCCTTTGCTTGTAGTTTGTAAGATCGAAAAATGTCGTTTTTGGCAAAGTTGAGCTAAACTGAAGAAGGAATTTTTGACGAAGATCCTCCCATCCGATGACTGACCGGGATTGCAAGCTTGTATACCAGACAAAAGCTGGTCCTTGCAAGGTTCGCACGAAGCATCTGAGTTTCACTGCTTCTTGCTGCTCTGGAGTTCCCATCATAGGATCACAACAAGAAACGTAATACGTCAAATGTTGTTCAGGGTCGCCAGATCCATTGAAAGTAGGGAAAATAGGGTTTCCAAAACTGGATGGAGGAGAAATTGAATCCACCCATTCAGGGTAAACTTTCTTTTCAGGTTGAACTTGCGCCCGTTTCCCTTCCATAGTTTCTAACCGAGCTGTTAATGACTCAATAGTAGTTATTAACTTTTGAGAAACGTCAGGTTGAACTGGGTTTTGGGTAGGTGTAATGAATGGAGCTTGGACAGACATGGTGGTTGGTGCTGCAACTGATGGTAGTGCTGCCAACCGTTGTTGCGTTTGACCCGTAGGATTAGACCTCTGTGGGTGTACTGATAAAGGAGGATATTCTTGATCCATCTCAGTAGTTACAACAAATTCCTTCGACTGTCGGACTTCATCATTCTTAAGAAGAATACTATTCTGAAGTAGTTCTGCATTCAACCTTCTTAATTCTTTCATTTCTTCCTCCTGTTGTGCAAACCTTTGCTCTAATGAGAGCGATTGACCTCCTTCAGAGGAAGGGTGAGGAGTAACCTGATTCTTTACTTTCCCCTTATTGGATCCTTTTCGGAGAGGGGGAAGTGGGTTACTTGAAGGAATACCCATATTTTGGGTAAGCCTTTGATTACGTGTGCGCACACCTTCTTCATTTAGGTCTGTGTGTGCAACTTCTTGAGCAGGAACCTCTTCGTCTGATCCCTCTGATTGAGCCTCATCTGGTGAATCAGCAGCAACAGCATTGATGACATTAATGGATGCATATTGCATGGAATCCTTTCTATCAGCATTTCTGTGATATTGTCTCCTTCTATGTCCAAGATGAGACATGGCATTCCGTTGACTTGATCCCTCAGGAATTTCTTGGAGAACCGTCACTTGGAGAGAATCTCCTGACAGCTTGTCTCTTCGTTCCTCTTGAGGCTTATTCCCTAATCGAGAGAATACTGATTTTCTCTGAGGGAGGGATTGAGGATTTGAAAAAGTCCCCAGTCCTGTGGACTGGGGTTGTTCCTGCTGCTTCCGCTCAACTCCTCGAATCCCATTCGTTGACTCTGAGGGTTGGGTTAGAGAAGTCCCCAGTTTGGCAAGCTGGGGTGTCTCTTAACATGATATGTCTGAGATCTTCTTAAAATCTCTCTTGATCTTGCGAATCTTAGTTCGGAAATTAGCTGGATGCATTAACCTGTATCCACTTTTATCACCTGGTTCAACAGACCATTGGATGATTTCCGAAACTTCTGTCATTTGATGACGTGTTTGCTCCAGACGAGAAGCTTGTGCAATATTCTCGCCTACTTGATGTAGGATCAATTCAACAACTTGTTCTCTATATACTTGATTTTGAGAAGAACTAGTTGAAGCTTTTTCTTGAGAAAGCTTTTGATTATGAACAAAGCCCATTGACTGTGGCCGGCCATGGACAATAACATTGCATGAGACCATTTTCGGCGGGCTTTGCTGACCGGAAAGAACTGTGAAATGTAGTGCTCTGTGAACACCCCATCCTCTGATATGAACATCAGATGGAGAATTGGCAATTAACTGATGCAATCTTATTAGTGCACCAAGGCATGAACGTTGAAGGGTTCTCTGTTGCTTTTCGGCCTTTGGATACCGAGAGACTGATAGAGATGCCAAATCAATCTGGCGTTGTAACCCTTCTATTATCTTAAGATGATTTTCATATTCATCATAAGATAATACCTTCTTCTTTAATTGGAAAAGAGTTTTCCATATGTTGAGACGAATATCATGGATTCCATCATCCGTCAACATCTTTGGAATGTCGTACTGGGAGTCAGCCAAAGGCCAAAACATGACTGATACTTCACCTTTTTCCAGTTTTTTCCTCATGTTCAGCATTTCCTCTTTATCATTAAATGAAGATTCTTCTACCTGTTTGGACCAGAGTTGGTGTTTCCTTGTTGCTTCATCGGATTCAACAAGATTGGTAGAGAGATCACTATTCATGCTGGAAGATGAATGACCCAGGGATGGTTCGGAGAATAACCTGAACCCCAGGCTATCTTCTGATGGAGAAAGAGTTTCACCTGCCGATAGTAAAGCATCAGACATGACTGGTTTTAGGTTTGCAAGTGCCTCGAGATAGGAGGGATTTCTCGTCACTACATTTCCTTCTGAAGAATTTTCGAGACAACGTGAATCACTACTGCGGAGAGGACTTTTTCAGCGAAGTTCATCACCATGAGGAGGACCGTCATGATGGGTTACAGCAAAAGATGAAATCTCTTGCTCCTTGGTCTTCTGACCACACAGAGTGTTCCTGTGGCTCTCATCTGAAGAAGAAACTTCAAGATTGACCGATTTTTCATGAAGCAAGTCTTCATGAGGAAGTTTCTGTTGAAGACCTTCAGAATTAATGTTCCCGTTATTGGGAACTGAGGGAGTAGAATCTTGAATTCCGACAGATAAATGTCTGAGGGCTTCAAGAACTCCAGCATCGAGCAAGGCCTTGTTGCAGATTGGCCTTTGATCTCCTGACTGTGCTGGGCGGATCTTTTTCTTAGATGCCTTCATACTTGCTTTAGAAATCACTTGATGACGAAAGTGATTGCTCTGAGAAGGTGTATGTGCCTGATCAGGAAATATGGTCAGGTTAGGCTGACGATCTCCACTCAAATAAGGTGTATGTGCCTGACTTGGTTGTTCGTATGATATGGGGGAGTATGCCCCATAACCCTCTTGGACTGGAACAGATGTGTGTGTCTGTTCCGGAGTGAATCGTTGATGTGTCACTCCATTGCTAGGGATAGATTTATGTGTCTGTCCCTGAGATGATGCTGAAGCTGTTATGATATCCTGGCAAGCATCCAGAATATGAGCAGGAATTTGCTTCTGCTCTTTCACCATTGAAAAAATATGTTTGGTGACTTCAGCCGCCGGAACGGGGATATACGTCCATTCCGGGCTTGGAGTAGGTGTATGTGCCTGCTCCTGTTCTCCTTTTCCTGTCAGTGACTCCTGACAGTACTCAAGTGTGGAGGCAGAGAGTTGAGTCTGCGTCTTGTTTGTCGTCGGGACTTTCCGACTGACTTCTCTGGGCGCTACCAAGCGAGACTGTTGGTAGGCCTGATTAGTATTAGCAGGTGTATGTGCCTGCTGATTACACTTCGCCAAACGCGGTTGACGAGATCCACCATATGTAGTCAGACGAGCCTGCTGACTAACTGGTGATGTATAAGCAGGTGTATGTTCCTGCCTATGGTACTCCGCCGGAATTGCCTGGCGGGATCGGCTTGATGCTGCCAGACGAGTCTGCTGGACAGCAGAATTAAAACGGACAGGTGTGTATGCCTGCTCGTTGTTTGCCACCAAGTTAGGTTGGTGGACTTCTCCGGAGATGGCAGGGATGACAACCTGCTTATTATTAACCGGATTCCGTCTCTGGCGGTTCATCTTGCCTGCTCGGGTTCGAGGAACCTGAGATGAATGCCTGGAGTCGGTACCCTCATCATGTTGAGGGCGCACTACCGCACGAGTCTGGCGGCGATTGTTGATGGGAGCCCTTGAGAAGGAATCCTGTCTTTTTGAATTAAGGTCCTGCAGGGCCTGCTCATTCACTTCCTCAGAGTAAGGGAGTGAATGGAAATTGTGTTCCGGGGATAACGACCCGAAACGGTTGGAGACGGTAGTCAGCACCGCCTGCTTCTTGATTGCTGGCCGCCGTTGTCCGGATGACCAGGTAGAGTTGTTAACTTGGAGGGCTTGATGAGCGGCCTCCAGAGTTGGGATAGTACCGTTGCGACGGTACTCCTTAACCAGTGCATTAGAAACACAGCGTTGAAGACGCTGAGTTGGTGATGTCATCCTCAGAGCGGATGACGTTCCAGCAGGAGTAGCAGCATTGGTTTTCACAGCAGCAGACCTCACAGTAGAGGTGTTTACATCAGCAGTATTCACAGGGGTGAATTTAAGGAAAGCCATTTTTTGCAGATGATCTTGAGAAAAGAGTGCATGTTCTATGTAACAGACATAATCAAGATGAATCCAGCCACTACATCTTTTGGATGAGAATATGTCAATGATTGCCTTGTTGGCCCAAGGGGCCTAACAAATAAGAAGAACATCACTTTCACTTGGTTAAGGATTCACGTCGGGTTCACCATTTTTGTTTCGCACGGAATCCGGGGATGACCTCCTGGATGGGAGATTCAAACGTTCCGATCGGTTTCTAATGGGTTTTTTCGTAGAACCGGAAACATCCAATGATTCCACATCCGTTTGGACCTACTTTCCAAAGGCAGGCGCTCATTAGCTTGTGGACTAATGAGGCTTAGGAATTTGCATTGGTCGAGAGGATGGGAGGTCGGACTCATCACACCTTTTTGAGGGGAATTATTGTCTACTCCGGGACTCTCTTTATAGATTTAAGTTATGTTCGTGAATCCTTATTACATTACCATGTATAAAATGTGCTTTCCTTTAGTTTTAACATTCAATTATTAAATATTCAAGAAATTTAGAGAATATTTTATATGTATTCGAGGTTCTTCATCAATAGAGAATCATCTACATCTATTTAGAGATTCTTGGTCAATGGTATCCTTCAAAACATTTATATAAAAGTCTCTTGGTCATTATGATGACCAGACTGGTTTTAAAGCCACTCAGTGGGGCACTTGAAGTTTATCGTCATTCAGAAGGACAGAGATTATTTCAAAGTTGGGATCGAACCCATAAATGGGCTACCTACGTATCCTTTGTTTTGGAAAAGGAATCAGAACCCACATAGTTCGAGAAATGGAGTATGATGTTTATGATTGATGGCTCAAAGATTAATGTCATAATTACTTTTACACTCTAAGCTCACATGAGTCATGCTCGGTGTGAGAAACAAGAGGTATTAGTAAAATTTAGACAATTGTGCCATGAAAGATGCAATCATAAGAATTTGTTTGGGGCTTATGTATGGATGACTGCCCAGATAGATGAAGGTTTAGGATCTAATTTTAGGGAGAAAATCCATGAACAGGGTCCATAAAGTTATATGTGCTTCATGGAGATTTGAATACTCTAATCTTGGGGCTTACTTCTAAGGAGGATGCCCAAGTTAGGAGGGGACTTATGATTGGGTTTTACTCCTGAAAAGGAAACCCAAATCAAAGGTAAATTATGACTGGTTAAGAGAAATTTAAGGGGACTTGGGGCTTATTCCGGAAAAGGAGACCCAAGGTTATGACTGAGTCTTATTCCTGAAAAGGAGACCCAGGTTAAGGGACTTGGGGTTTACTCCTGAAAAGGAAGCCCATGATTATGGCTGAGTCTTATTCCTGAAAAGGAGACCCAGGTTAGGGATTTAGGTTTGGGGCTTACTACTGAGGAGGATGCCCATATTTTAGGTTGGGGCTTATTCTTAAGAAAGATTCCCAAGATTAAAGGACTTGATTGGGGCTTACTCCTGAAAAGGATGCCCAAGATTGGGAACTTTAAGAATTTGGGGCTTACTCCTGAGGAAGATGCCCAGATTAAAGGTTTTATCACTGGGGATTATTCCTGAAAAGGAGACCCAAGTTAAGATTCTCTCATCTTAAAGGATGAGGTTGGATGAATGAACTCTCCGTATTTTAGTGACATAAGGATATTTAAATCACTAGACTTTGAGAGATATTCCACAGAATTCCTTTCAGATAAGAAAGTCAAATCAAGAAATCATGCCATAAATGGCTTTGAAGAGTGTCTCGAAGATTGAATCTTGAAAAGGAAAGGTGAAATGGCTTAATATGGGTAAAAAAGGACAAGATGGGCACCCAAAAAGATAGGGGCGTGCAAGTCTTTCAAGGCGCGCAAGTCCTCCGTGGGCGCGCAAGTGTTTGGTCGCGCAGGTATACCTGCGCGACAGATAGTGTACTTGCGCGATTTTCAACCAGAAAATGAAATACTTGAGCGACTCTTTTTTGAACCCTTTAGAATGTTCTCGAGGTTCTTCCAGAAAAGGAACGCGCAAGTTATATTGAAGGAAATAAGTCGGCGCGCAAGTGTTTGATAAGTTTCAACACTTAGGCCTTCCTTCTTCTCTTTAGATCTTCCGTTCTAGGTAAGAAATTACCTTAGAAGTGTTCCAGAAGCTTTGAGAAGAGACTTGGGCATCGGGAGCTTAAATCCGAGTTTCTAGAAAAAGATCCTCTCGAATGGGGGGCCCACAGGGTCTATTTATAGGCAAAAGAAGACCTCGGGCGGTTACCGGGCGGTTACCGGGCGGTTACCACTTAGGTCGCGCAAGTCACTTGCAAGACCATAAGGCGTCGCGCAAGTACTTTCACGACCACTGGCAGCGCGCAAGTGTACTTGCGCGACAATGAGGGAACTTGCACGACCATGAGGGAACTTGCGCGGCCTATGGGCAATGTTCTCCTTGTTCATCCCTTTGTCGATTTTTGATGTTTCTTCAAAGGATGAATCACATTGGACTCAGATATTCCCCTTTTCCGATTTTTAGATTCTGTGACGAAAGGAGCGTCAACAATGATAATAGATATATTATATATTATGTTTATGTTTATTATATAATTAATATGATCACATGTTCCATCTATATTATATATTCCATGGTTTTCCTTAATGCCTTAGTTGTATATTTTACCTTAGTTATCAAATGAAATCTCTAATTATTTTGTTTAATTTTACTGATGTTATGATAAAACATATTACAAATGATTTTTCTAAAATGATATATTTTTTATGTAGAATTTTTGGGATAAATTTAATAATAAATATGGAATAATTTATTTCTTATAAACTAGAATGATAATATCCATTTTTTGAAAAATAATAAGTTTTTAGCTGATTTTTTTCAATTTTTTAATCTCTAAACCTAAATGTCACGACCCCCTCCCATCAATGATTCCCCTCCTGAGCTGGAAATGGTGAAAGGGAGATAATGACCCCCGGGTCCCACCTCTAGTAGGCCCCGGGGTGACGACTAGCACTAATGGTATGAGTTTTCACAAATAAGGGAGGCATTACCTTTTTTATTATTTAGGATCAGGAAATAGGACAAGTCAACCAGCAAAAAGGAAAATAAAAATTGTATATAAATAATCCCAAACCAAGCGCACATGCATGTTTAAACAATTTTATAACAAGGCGCAAGTACAAGAAAGCTCAAAGTACGATACCAAAAGAAAACAAGAGTATAACAACTGCAACAACTCCAATTGTCTGACTAGTAGGGTCCCGCATGGCCCTGGTAGTTCTCCAGGAAACCTAAAAGTAAACGTAGGGTGAGAATACAAGTACACACAGTAGGGAAACCTACAGCTCTCGGGCACAAGTGGGGAGACATCCTAATGTCCCGTGAGAACAATAGAAGAAACATAGAAAGGCATTCTATCCACCCAACCCCACCATCCACACTCACCAAAACACAATCCCAATAGGTAGTAGTAGTATATAAGAACAAGATTATTGGGTACCCCGGACAATTCCCCATTAGTTAGCTACTCTTCCAAAGGATGACGTCCTGAGGCTGCCACAATCTCCCCGCCCACACACACCTGGGCCTCACAAACGACACATCCCGCCCGCAGACACCTGGGCCTCATATCCACGTATCCCACCCACACACACCTGGCCCTTACAACCACGTGTCCCTCCCGAAAACACCTGGGGATCACAACCACGTATCCCTCCCGCACACACCTGTGCCTCATAACGAAGATTCTTGGGAAATAGTAATACCTGCCCGAAGAGTCTTGGGCTATAACCACCCTAATCGAAACCTACCTTAAGGGTCTGAGGTGTAAGGTCGCCTCAAGCCATCACATCATAAGGAAGAAGGAGCAGCAAGGAGCTAGTAACTAAGGGGAGAACACCCTCTCCCATGAAATGGTAGTGTTCGACATTAAGTGCTCAACATGGGTGGGGTGCGATAAAACAAAAAGTTATAGATATATATAAGTATACCAAACACACAGACCAACCTATGGCTTCAGACCAGGGAAACTGAGCACGTGCCTCGGTACTGCTACTACGAAGCATGCATACAATAAACAACCCCAACACCATTTAGTTTTTCACGTTTCAACAGAAGTAGTTTATTAGTTCCTTAACTATTGGGAAACTATCAACAACTAACCACATCAATCATTCATTAAGCATATCCCTGCCATCCACAAATCAAGTTAGGAAGACACAAGAAGCACAACAAAACCCTTCTTATTAGCCAAACAACCCCATGATTATTATTCTCGTTTCATTACCACGCCCCACCATTCATTAACTCTTCCAATTTTATTTATTATTCACAACCCATGGTCCGTTCACATTCCAACCCATCCCTACATCCCCGCTGCCAACCACCATAACCACAATCACACCGAACCCATACATCTTTATCCCTTTAATACCATTTATCACAGCCCTGCTACCCATTACCAACATAACATTCACACCAACCCACAACCAAGATTCGTGCCACCTAATAACCCCTTTGACATCATTTACCGTAGCCCTACTACCCGTTCTATTCGTAACAACCCAGGATTCACCCCTCCCTTTTACACACCAGTAACCAAGCCAAAACCCACATGTTCATTATTCCATTTTGTTAAACCAGGGTGATCACACAAGGGTTCCAGATTTTAATCAGCCAACCATACGTGATTAATCAAATTTCGTATTAAACAATGTTCCATTCACAAAAACGGTCTAAGAAGATAGGGAAATATTTAATTGCGCAGGCAAAGGCCCCCAATGACCATGATTTTCAGTAGGCATAATCCTATTCAATTCACAACATAAAATCACAAGATATAAGATAAACATATCAACTCCCACATCCCGGTTATTTAACCAGTTATTATCTTTATTTGAAGGATCAATTGCTTCTCATTAAAAAAAAGGATACCCACCCCGCATGATGCACACATTAGAGTGACCAAGGTATGATCCCCACCTCAACAGTTTCTGATCACAACGCTCCCCCAGATCAACCTTAGAAGACGTCTGTCGGCATCCATCACCTCTGTCGAGTCCCGGAAAAACCACCTTGGGTGGATGTTGGAAAGGAAAGGCTGAAGGAAGGACAACGGATCCAAGCTCATAAGTTCCGCCTCGTCGTTAAGATCCCATGGGCACTGACGGATCGTAAATCGTAGCTCGGACGAAGAAGTTATGGAAGAAAGAGCCTTCAAGTCTCTTGGGAGAACTCTGCTCAGAGGAAAGGGGAGGAGAGGGGTGAGTTGAAAAGGATAAGGGGACCCCTCCTTTTATAGGTGATAAAAGAAAAAGTACATGACGTGTACTTTATGGTACACAGCGTGTACTCGGTTATGTCACACAGTCTCCACGCGGCTTCCAACACGGCTCCGCGGCCATTGACTGGTCAACACACGGTTTGAGGGTAACACAAACGCGGGGAGGTACTACACGGCGTGTAGTTTGGACACACGTCATGTACCAATTTATTTCACACGACAAAGACATGGCTCCAACACTGCACACAACCATTGACTGGTAACTCGTACGCGGGGAGGGACTACACGACGTGTAGTTTTGGGTACACGGCGTGTACCCATTTCTTTCACATGGTAAGGACACGGTCTTCAACCCGGGGTATACCCGGTAAGGTTGTAGACGAAGTGTACTTACACTACACGGCGTTTACCTACAAAATTCTGGTAAGTGTGGGAAATGACCATTTTACCCTCCAGAACACTTCGTGGCCTTCTTTTTGACAAAGGAATGGGTCGGAGAGGTCCGGGACATTACATCAGATACCTCTTAAAAATTATCGTCCTCGAGAATTCAAAAACCATCCCAGAGGAAACCCAACAAGATACCTCTTATGGTTCTCATTATAATAGGAACCCAACCAACAACCCTAATCATATGTGTTAGAAATTCCTTCTCCTATGTCGAGATAGTATCCGCTTTAGGTGGCACTGACTCACCAGCACGGGTTTAATCACATCCTCATTAATGCGTCTCGATTAATAATTGGGTCTTCCCACTTTCATACATTAGGATTTTTTTCCAAACTACACTGCCCCCAACACCGCACAACAAACACACTGCCCGAACATGTTGTTTGGGGAAATACCTTCTCCTATGTCGAGATATTACCCGCTTTCGGCGGAACTGACTCGCTCGCACGTGCTCAATCGCATCTGCATTAATGCATCTCGATTAAGGATCAGGTTTTCCACATTTTCCTACACATCAGGACATGTTACACACTTACAACAAACAAGGAAAACAAAACGTCTCACAACCGACAAACCAAACATTCCATATATCAACAGTACAGAGTATAACATCAACACAAAGATCAGAGAAACAAGGGAAAACACAAGTAAAAACAACACAGGGTACTAAGCGTGCATCTGGGCCTCCCACTCCTTAGTGCTCTCCTAGAGGCCGCCATGCCTCCACAACAAATGAACCAATTGAATGGTTCTTCCCCAGAGCACCTTCTCTTCACGATCCTCGATTCTAACTGGTCATTCCTTGAAGTTCGCATCGTCTCTGAAATCTAACTCTCCCCAGTCTATAACGTGAGAGTCATCATGTAATTATCGACGTAGCTGGCAGATGTGGAAGATGTCATGAACCTTCTCCAACTGAGGTGGCAGGGCTAGCTGATATGCCACCTCGCTGACTCTCCCCAGCACCTCAAAAGGTCCGATGAACCTAGGTGATAGATTTCTCCCTTTCCCAATCCTTTATTCCCCCGTTGACGGGAAACCTTCAATAACACATGATCTCCCACCTCAAACTCCAAGGGCCTCCTCCTCCAATCCTCATAAGACTTCTGTCGGTCTTGAGCTGCTTTCATCCTCTCACGTACAAGCTGGACTTTCTCTGTGGTGCTCTGCACTACCTCTGGTCCAAGAGCACCTGTCTCACAAACCATTTCCTAGCAAATGGGTGAACGACATGGTCTTCCATACAAAGCCTCAAATGGTGCCATGTCAATAGTATAGTGGAAGCTGTTGTTGTAGGAAAACACTATTAAAGGCAAGTGTCGTACCCACGATCCTCCGAAATCCATAATGTATGCTCGCAGCATGTCCTCCAACGTTTGGATAGTCCGCTCTATCTGCCCGTCGGTCTGGGGGTGGAAAGCAGTGCTAAGGCGTAGCTGGGTGCCAAAATCATGCCATTACCCCCTCCAGACTCGTGAGGTAAACCACGTATCCCGATCTGAGATGATATTCTTCGGAACTCCATGAAAACGCACAACCTCGTCTACGTACCTCTGTGCTAAGGTACTCACTGGTCCTGACTCCTTAATTGCTATGAAGTGAGCTGATTTCTTCAGACGATCCACCACCACCAAGATAGCATCATAACCACCCTGAGCTCTGGGTAGTCATGTGACGAAGCCCATTGATATTTCATCCCACTTCCACACGGGGAAATCTAAAGGATGAAACACACCACTGGGAACACAATGTTCAGCCTTCACTTGCTGGCACACTAGACATTTAGCCACAAAATCTGCCACTTCCCGTTTCACCCGATGCCACCAAAACTGTTCCCACAGGCCTCGGTACATTTTTGAAACTCCTGGATTTACCGCCAAGGCTGATCTATGAAACCCACAGAGAACTCCATCACACTTCATCTCCCGGACAAACAACCTTCCATGGGAAAGCATCTGAGGTCGGCTGTCCTCTGACCATCCTTCTAGAGTGTTTCCCTGATCGACACAATCCCGCATTACTTTCGCCTTGGAGTCCCCCCTGAGACTCTTCCACTTTCTGAAACAAGGAGGACTACACCGTAATCTGAAACAAATAGCCTCTAGCACATTCTACCCTTGCATCCAAGTGCAAGGCGGCCAACTCTCCCATCGCCTTCCAAGCATCAGCAGATTCTCGAACCACTTCCTGATGAGACTTCCTACATAGGGAATCAGCATCAATGTTGCCCTTACCTTCAGTGTAAGAGATCTCAATGTCATAGTATTGGAGAAGCTCGGCCCATCTCCACTTTCACATTGTCAGGTCACACTAGGAGAAGATATAACGGAAGCTCTTGTGATATGAAAAGACCACAAAGCGCTCCCCAAAGAGGTAATGTTGCCACAACTTCAGTACGGACACCACTGCTACAAGCTCTTGGTCATGGGTGGCATAGTTACTCTCGTGAGGGCGTAACTGCCTAGACCCATAATAGATCACTCCCTTATTCTGCATCATCACGCACTACAGAACAAGGCCAGAAGCATCACAAAACACCTCATACAACAACCCTTCATCTAGAAATCTATGTACGGGAGTAGTGACCAAATTCTCCTTCAGGTAGTCGGAAGCTTCCTGGAACTGCTCGCTCCCTAGTAAGACCTGTTTATTCCTAGTCAATGCTGCCAATGGAGCAACAATTCAAGAGAAGTATGAAACAAACCTCCGATAGTAACCTGCTAACCCCAGGAAACAACGAACTTCCGCGACGCTCTTGGGTTCCGACCAAGAAAAAACTGCCTCCACCTTCGACGGGCCCACTAACAATCCATGCTGAGACACTACGTGCCCAAGGAAGTGTACTTCTTGTCTCAAGAACTAACACTTAGACAATTTCCCATAAATCTGGTGGTGTCGAAGGACTTCTAAGACTGCCCTGAGATGCTCAACGTGCACCTCCTCGGATCTTGAGTAGACCAGGATGTCATTGATAAACACAATGACGAACCGGTCCAGAAACTCTCGGAATACAATGTTCATAAGTCCCATGAACACGGCCGGTGCATTTGTAACTCCAAACGGAATCAATACAAACTTGAAGTGCCCATACCTGAACCTAAAAGCCATCTTCGAGATTTCACTATCCTTTAACCTCAGCTAATGATATCCAGATCATATATCAATCATAGAAAACCAAACTGATCCCATCAGTTGGTTGAAGACATAATCTATC